>JAVMKO010000001.1:66107391-70907391 GCA_032164245.1 Sternotherus odoratus | reverse complement strand
CAAAGGGCAATCTCCAGTGTTAGACAAATGAAGAAGACGACCTATTCTCTTGCTGAAATCACTCAGAATAGGCTCTGGCTGCTTCTCCTTAACAAGGGATTCTTTTGGAGGTGTAATTGATGACTTGCTCCTTCAGCAGTATGAATATGGCTCATTTCAAGCAACACATCAGTCCAGCAGTGCCATTCTTCCGGAGAGCTGGATTTGCTGGTAGACTTTCCTCACAAAGCCTGAGGTCTCCCTGTTGTAAATGAGCTGCACTAGAAATTCAGAATGGGGCTGTATAATGGTGTTTTGACCTCCAGTACAACCAGAATTATGGTTGTCACATCTTATAATATATTTAAATATTAACTATGTTATAAATCTATCATTTAATTAGTCACTTTCAGGGTTCTGTCTATATAAGAGGTTTTGTTTTTTTAAGGTTACACTTTCTTTTAATAGTGCTGCTGAACAGATTTTTAAAACTATACTGGCCAGGGTAGCAATACGTCACAAATGTTAGTGTAGTTGAACAAACTTGCAGAACTATTAAAAATATAAGCACAACTTGAATTGAGGATTTTTGTTAATTTGTATGAAAATAAGAATTTGAGGATCTGTTAGTAATTAACAGTTAACAATCCTCTGCTGTAAATCAATGTAGTGCTATTGGAGCAATTGGTGTTACACCCATTTACATTAGCTGAGAATCTTGCAACACACACTCTCTCTCTCTCTCTCTCTCTCTCTCTCTCTCACACACACACACACACACACACACACACACACACACACACACACACACACACACACACACACACACACTTAAAAAGAGCTTTGATATTACAAAGTCAGGCACTCCAAATATAGAAAATGCCAGAATTAAGGTTGCCTGGGCCTCCAGTTCTCTTGTTCCCCTGCCTCAGCATGTTCCTCATCCCAATCTGCTTTCAGAGGCTTCTTGACCAATTTTTCAGTGTCTGTCCCCTCCTCCCACCTCAGTCCCTTGTCCCAGCCTTCATGCCTGGCTCCCAGTCCTAGTTTCCCTTCACCCCACCTCTAGTCCCAGTCTCCTGACATACCAGACTCCTTGTCTCAATCTACTCCACCTGCAAGTGCAGCTCTTGTCCCCTCTCCATTTGAATCAGACAGCTTCTTCCTTCATGCTGCCTTGGCCCAGCCAGGGAGGCATTGGAATAAAGGAGACAGGCTCCCTACTCTCAGTTCAGGTGTCTGGATCCAGACCCAGCATAACCCAGATCATCAGTTGCTACTCAACCCCAGGCTAGAATTTAACTAAAATCTGAGCAGTATCCACTGAGCATGTGCAAACTACAGTTTTTATAACTTGGCCAAATTTGAGTGGATTTTGCCAGTGATGGTAAAAGTCATGTCTTTGCCACATCTCAATCCCTGCTTCAAATGGGGCTTTAGAGTTGTTTTTGTTTTGTTTGTTTTTTTTAAAAAGCCACCTGAATTGTTTCACATGGGCAAAACAATGCATTTTTCTCTAGCCTTGTTCTCTGAAATGACTAAGCTTTCTTTCCCTCGTGAAATTTCCCAAAAGAGGTCAGCCTGACACAGACTCCTGCTATGGAAAATTTCAACCCAAACTGTTAGTCTGTCTGCTGGACAGTCTGTTTTATCTCCATCTTGCAAGGAAATTCCAAAGGATGGTGGCACAGGGCTAACAATAGAGGGATGTTAAACCTTGATAATCTTTTATTCAAATTCACCTTTGGACAAATAAGGTGAACACACCAAGACAACTGGTTCCCCCAGGGGGCTAGTAACTAGGCAATGGATCCTCTCATCGGGTACTTTGAACACCCGAGGGGGTCACATAACGGAGTGCACTGCAACGATGTAAAATGAGGACTCTTTCACTAACCAGCTCAGAGAGAAGAAACCAGAAGCAGCAAGCAAGGCTGTGAATAGCATGTGAACCGCTGGCTGAGGGGAGGCTAGTCCCCAGACCCACTCCTTCTGCTCAAGGCCCTGCCCCTTCTGCACCTCCCACCAGACCCCAGACTCCTCTTCCTCCCCACTGCAGCTTCTGGCCCCCGCCCCAGGCTAGCTCTCCTGAGCCCCAGAGCACTGGGAGGGCAGGTGGCATGGCCTTAGCTGGGGCCACCCCACAGGGAGATTGGACTACAGCCATGCAGAGTGGGAAGCAGGAAGGGGAGTCTAGGGTGGAGAATGGGCAGGCCATGTCTAGATGTTGGGGGAGGCACATCCTCCCCTTGGCTATGATACCCACTACTTATGTGTGCAGCAGGAGCATGCTGGACTTCCCAGAGGACTCTGACCTAAACCAACGAGCTCTTCAGCACAGTGAGAAAATGGCAATAAGGAAAGGTGGGCAGGTGTTTTCCAGTTTTGCCTGGGTCTGCATGTCTCTTGTGCTGTCAATTGTGTTAGCATGCAGACTTTGCCAGGGGAATTCTATGCCCTTCCTCTCTCATGCGGAGAGATCAACAGATTAATTGCAAGTGCCCACAAGGGCGGAGCTCTGGGAACAGGTGTGCTTACACAACTTGGGAGGTGGGCGATCAGCACTACTCCTGAGGAATCTAAGGCAGAGGGCCTGGGAGGTCCCACTTCCATGAAGGGATGACAGACAGAGCAGCTGCACCCAGGAAGTGTGCCAGAGAGACAAGGAAAGAGACTGTGCTGTAGCCTACCCAGATGTGGGGAATCTTAAAAGTACACGGGACCCAAACACAGCAGCCAGGTGAGTGCTCAGTAGAGAGAGCTCAAGTAAGGCTGTGACATACAGGAAGTGTCAGGAAACCTTAATAATAGGTAATGCTACCAGCCCAACTTATATCTTTATCTCTCTATTTGTATCTAATATCTATCTATATCTCAGCTTGGATCTGAAGCCGCTGTATCACATTTGCTAAATGATCAGTAGCCACTTAGAATACAATTGTACACAATTCTGAGCACTACTAGGCAGAGATTTTACATTTGGGGAATGAGCATTATCTGTTGCTGATCAACATGGATTACAATGAAAATAAAAATAACTTACTGATGTGATATGATCACTTTGTAGGAGGCAGGTGGCTACTTGCTTTGACAGAATGCTTCAGGTGTGTAATTAGAAGGGGGGAAGCAGTTCATACCTGTGACACTCTATAGATTTACATGCAGAGGTGGATCAGGTTTAAAACACCTCAGTTCATATTGTGGTTTTTGTGGGGAAAGGGTTCTTGCCATAAATGTACAAAGAAGAGCTCCTATTCAATCATTCCTCTGGGAAAGGAGATTTAGAGGGTTAAATGATCCAATTAAAGATGTCAGTAATAGTAGATGTCAAATCCGAGGATAAACAATCCTGTTTTAATCAGCTGTATTATTTTGTGGAGACCTAAGGAATTTTAATGGCTGAATAATCTCACTTTTAAGTAACCTGTCAGACAATTCATTATAAAGTCAATGGCATTGTAGTTAACACTGGAAAACAATAGTGTCAAAGGAATAATACTGCACTTTATCTGTATGTGACACTGAAATGTTAACTAGCCAACATGCATTTAAAAAGCAAACCTTTTCTTATCCATAAATACTGAGTCATCCTCATCCTCTGTCAAATTGCTCCTTCTCCAGAAATACTCACGAGTCACTACTAATCTGTATGTCTGCCGTGTCTTACTGTATGTCACTTATCTAGCCAAGGTCTGAGACTGCAACCATTACTTCAGGTGAATAGCCATGACCCATGCAAATAATGTTGGAGTCATTGGATCTGTCTTCCCTGAACTGGCCCACAGAGCTAGCTTGAAATGCTTAAAGAAGCAGGGTGCACTAGCTCAAAGGACCATGCAGGGTGCTTACACCGCTGTATCCCAGAAAACTGAGGGAGAAATTGTGCCTCTTGAAGTAACATCTAAGGTGATGTGGCTTTGTATCCCCTTGTGCACCCTCCTAGGGCATGGTTATGTCTTTTTCTGTTTGTACAACATATGAGGATGGGGAGTAGGAATGGGTGAACACAAGGAACCACTGATTGGCGGAGGTAGGTGAATGGGAGATACTGACATGGTGGGGAGGGAAGAGGTGGGCATGGAGGACACCCAGGCCCTCTGGCATGGAGGAATGGAGGACATGCCAGAATCTCCATGTTCCCTCATGCCTCCTATTCTCCTGCATTCACCATATTCCCCCCTATGGGGGGAGGAAGTCAAGGGGGACACACAGAAATCCTGGTATGTAGTGGAGAGGTGGATAGGGATACACACGGCCTCTGGTATAGTGGAGGTGAGAATGGGGGACCCCAGATGGAAAGAAGGGACAATTGCAGGTGGTCACACAGAACCTGTACAATGTTGGGAAGAGAGGAATTTTGGGACCCAGAACCTCTGGCAGTAGAGGAGAATGGGACCCAGTAGGAGGAGAATAGGAGACATGGGGGAGCATGCAGTGCCCCTCATGTTGGGGGAGAACAGGAGGCAGTTGTATTGAGGGAAGAAGATAGGGAGCACAGCAGAGCCTCTGGCATGAGAGAAGGGGTGGGGAAATGCAGGGAATCCCTTAAATAGAATCCTAGAATATCAGGGTTGGAAGGGGCCTCAGGAGATCAGCTTGTCCAACCCTCTGCTCAAAGCAGGACCAATCCCATTTTTGCCCCATATCCCTGAATGGCCTCCTCAAGAATTGACCTCGAACCCTGGGTTTAGCAGGCCAATGCTCAAACCACTGAGCTATCCCTCCCCCTCTAAATAGAAGGAGAGGGGAGGTATAGATATGTTGATAGAAGATAAGGGACAGTATTGTGCTGGCTGCCGCTTCCCGCAGCCCCCAGTGGACCAGAGCAGCGAACCGCAGCCAGTGGCAGCTGCAATCGGCTGAACCTGAAGATTTAGCAGATAAACCAACTGGCTGGGCCCGGCCAAGGTTGCTGATCTCTGCTCTAGTCTTTAGGGGCCATCATCCCTCCATTCATGACCCTCAGAAACAAATAGGGTTCCAATGGTCTAATCCCCACAAACCCCTTCCCCATGGCCCTGCCCGCTCATTCCATCCCCCTTCCCTCCATTGCTCGCTCTCCCCCACCCTCACCCACTTTTACCAGGCTAGGACAGAGGGTTGGAGTGTGTGTGGGGGGGAGGTTGCAGGCTCTGGGAGGGAGTTTGGGTGGGGGCTCTGGGCTGGGCCAGGGGATTGGCGTGCAGGAGAGGGTGCAAGGTGCAGGCTCTGGGAGGGAGATTGCGTGCAGGAGGGGATGAGCGTTGCGGGCTCTGGGCTGGGGCTGGGATGCAGGAGGGGATGAGGGATGTGGGCTCCAGTCAGACGGGGCTTACCGTGGGTGGCTCCCAGAAGCAACCTACATGTCCCTCTGTCAGTGGCTCCTAGGTGGAGTGGAGAGGCCCACGGGTCTCTGCATTCTGCCCCTGCCCGTAGGCACCACCCCCACAGTTCCTGGCCGATGGGAGCTGTGGAGTTGGTGCTTGGGACAAGGGCAGCATGAAGAGACCCCCTGCACTTCCCCTCCAGGAGCCACAGGGATGTGCTGGTCTCTTCCGGAAGTGGCATTTAGCCAGGGCATGCAGGGAGTCTGCCTTAGCACCGCTGTGCCGCTGGACTTTTAGCACCTAAAATCACCTGGTTTGATTTCAGTAGCCTCTGGGGGAGAGAGTCTGATTCCAGGAAGCTCCCAGTGAAACCGGGAAGGTTGGCAACTCTAGAAACAAAGTAGGTGACAGTGCCCAAAGAGAAACTTTAGAAAGGTGGAGAGGGAGAGAGAAGAATATGTCCCAGCCAAGTACCCATTGTCAGGGAATGCGTATCTCTTTGCAAATAGCCAGTGAGAGAAGATTGGAATTACTACAACTGCAGCTACCCAAACAACCCAGAGAACCTCTCCGGTTTGGAAGCCTTCGGTGAAAGAACAGAGTTACTATAGTGATGGACCTTGTTGATACACTTACAACAAATATTGCTTGTATCCGCTCACATTGGGAACATCAACAGTTTCTGTTACATTTCAGCCACCCTAAGCTTTCATTACACCTGATGCAAAAATGAAGAGGGAAAGGTAAGCCCTGTTTACAAGGAACAGCAGTGACTTGGGGTGCCTCCCACAAGAAGGACAAGGTGATAACCCAAGATCTGAGAAGCCTTCCCCCTTTTATAAAATCAGCCACTACAGGGTGTCTAAAGTTGATGTTTAATTAAGCCCTATTAAATATCTATCGAGTTTCTCAAGTAGCTTCCCCAAATCACTATTCAAATGTAGAGCTTACTCTCTAGAGTCTAAATCAAAGGTAACCTCTGTACATATTATGCCTTTATTATGTACATATTATGTACATATTATGCCTTTATTATTCCTATATGTTTTCTTTTAGTATTGCTCCCTCTAGTGACTGTTTAAGCTATTTCATCTTTTGTGTACAAGACACCCAGGGGAAATATGGTAGCAGGGGAAATAAAAGGAAGAAGCCAAGATGTAGGAGCAGCTAGAGATTAAGCTGAGGTAGAATGTGTTTGGGTTTAGCGTAAGTAGTGTTTTTTAAAGTCTATCAGTGTTCATTGTGCATTTCTTCTTTGAGAGACAGTATTTCTGGAGCATGAACCCCCAAATGTAGGCCCTTTAGCCCAAGACTCTCTGCAGCAAGTTGGCTGTGTCTCCTGTGGCAAGGTCCCCAGTGTCTGGCACAGTAGACTGGGAACTCTGTGACAGCTTCATGTAATGAATTAACTATGAAAGTAATACTATTGGTCCTTTAGACCTCGTGTTGTTTGTTTTGCTGATATTTTTGTAGCAACAACTGGACAGATGTGGGAAGCAGGCTGAGATTATAGGATAAGCACTTCGCTGGAAGTCTCTGCTCAAATAGACTCCTAGACTTTAAGGTCAGAAGGGACCATTATGATCATCTAGTCTGACCTCCTGCACAACGCAGGCCACAAAATCTCCTCCATAAACTTATCAAGCTTAGTCTTGAAGCCAGATAGGTCTTTTACCCCCACTACTCCCCTTGGAAGGCTGTTCCAGAACTTCACTCCTCTGATGGTTAGAAACCTTTGTCTAATTTCAAGTCTAAACTTCCTGATGGCCAGTTTATATCCATTTGTTCTTGTGTCCACTGAGCTTAAATAATTCCTCTCCTTCCCTGGTATTTATCCCTCTGATATATTTATAGAGAGCAACCATCTCTCCCCTCAGCCTTCTTTTGGGTAGGCTAAACAAACTAAGCTCCTTGAGTCTCCTTTCATAAGACAGGTTTTCCATTCCTTGGATACAGTAGCCCTTCTCTGTACCTGTTCCAGTTTGAATTCATCCTTTTTAAACATGGGAGATCAGAACGGCACACACCGTATTCCAGATGATGTCTCTCCAGTACCTTGTATAACCGTACTAACCCCTCCTTAGCTCTGCTGGAAATACCTCACCTGATGCATCCCAAGACCGCGTTAGCTTTTTTCATGGCCATATCACATTGGTGGCTCATAGTTATCCTGTGGTCAACCAACTGTCCAAGGTCCTTCTCCTCCTTTGTTACTTCCAATTGATGCATCCCCATCTTATAACTAAAATTCTTGTTATTAATCCCTAAATGCATGACCTTACACTTCTCACTATTAAATTTCAACCTATCCCTATTACTCCAGTTTACAAGGTCATCCAGATCTTCCTGTATGATATCCTGGTTCTTCCTTGAATTGGCGATACCTCCCAGCTTTGTGTCATCTGCAAACTTTATTAGCACATTCCCACTTCTTGTGCCCAGGTCAGTAGTAAAAAGATTAAATAAAATTGGTCCCAAAACCGATCACTGAGGAACTCCTCTGGTAACCTCCTTCCAGTCTGACAGTTCGCCTTTCAGTATAACCTGCTGTTGTCTCCCCTTTAACCAGTTCCTTATTCACTTTTCAATTTTCATATTGATCCCCATCTTTTCCAATTTAACTAATTCCCCATGTGGCACCATATCAAATGCCTTACTGAAATCTAGGTAAATTAGATCCATTGTGTTTCCTTTGTCTAAAAAATGTGTTACTTTCTCAAAGGAAAGTCTCTACGCAAAAGGATAAATGGACACAAATCTGACATCAGGAATCATAACATTCAAAAACCAGTAGGAGAACACTTCAATCTTCCTGGCCATTCCATTAAAGATTTGATGGTTTCAATTTTGAAACAGAAACTTCCAAAACAGACTCCAACGAGAAACTGAGGAACTGGAATTAATTTTCAAATTGGATACAATTAACCAGGGGCTAAATAGCACTTGCGAATGGTTCTCTCATTTCAGTAATTGATTGCATTTCCTTAGTTCATTTACCTGACACAGAAATCCATTTCAAAAGGTATTTTTTTCTCCTACTGATAATGGCCCATCTACATTTAACAGCCCTCTTAGAATTGGTATGCTAATGCACATTTTTTTTCTTTTTCTTTCTTTCTATGTGTATAAATGCATCTTCTGTTCCATTCTATGCATCCGATGAAGTGAGCTATAGCCCATGAAAACTTATGCTGAAATAAACTAGTTAGTCTCTAAGGTGCTACAAGTATTCCTCGCTTTCTCAAAGAAGGAGATCAGGTTGGTTTGGCACGATCTCCCTTTTTTAAACCATGTTGTATTTTGTCCCATTTACCATTGACCTCAATGGCCTTAACTACTTTCTTCTTCAGAATTTTTTCCAAGACCTTGCATACTACAGATGTCAAACTAACAGGCCTGTAGTTATCCGGATCTTTTTTTTTCTTCCTTTCTTAAAAATAGGAACTATGTTAGCAATTCTCCAGTCATATGGTACAACCACTGAGTTTACAGATTCATTACAAATTCTTGCTAATGGGCTTGCAATTTCATGTTCCAGTTCCTTTAATATTCTTGGCTGAAGATTATCTGGGACCCCCAGTTTAGTCCCATTAAGCTGTTCGAGTTTGGCTTCTACCTCGGATATGGTAATATCTACTTCCATATCCTCATGCCCATTTGTCATTCTACCATTATCCCTAAGATCCTCATTAGCTTCATTAAAGACTGAGGCAAAGTAATTGTTTAGATATTGGGCCATGCCTAGATTATTCTTAACTTCCACTTCATCCTCAGTTTTTAGCGGACCTACTTCTTCTTTCTTTGTTTTCTTCTTATTTATATGGCTATAGAACCTTTTACTATTGGTTTTAATTCCCTTTACAAGGTCCAACTCTACTTGATTTTTAGCCTTTCTCACTTTAGCCCTACATGTTCTGACCTCAATAAGGTAGCTTTCCTTGATGATCCCTCCCATCCCAGCTATGAAATAGTTAATCATGTGGGCATTGAAATTCTTGGGCTAGATTCTGAACTGCACTTTCTGAAAGGTAAACTAATGGAGATGCAGTCTGGGGAAAAGGGAAGGAAAGTCGGCTTTGAGCCACATTTGCAACTTCAGAGGTAACAAAGTCCTGTGGCACCTTAAAGACTAACTATAAAGTTTTGAAGCATGAGCTTTCGTGGGCTAATACCCACTAGTCTTCTGTGAGGCAAGAACAGATTCCTGTATACAGTAAGTACAGGAGTTTCCTTCAGTTACTGCAGACTCCCCAGTGCTGCCTAAGGCTGCACTTCCTTTAATGTACCTTTCAGGAGGCACAGCTCAGAATCTATCTATTTTTTTTTCTCCCTGCTTTTTCTGGGAGTTGTGAGTAGCAATCATTCATCAGGCTCTCCTAGCTTTATTCTACATGGGAAGTGTCCATGGTAGATCTTGATTGATCTCAGGGTAATTGCTTCTGTATTCCTCCCTCCGTGGTCCACTCCGAGAGCTCCTGCCTGCGGGCGGGCTGGCTGGCTGCTAGGTCCTGCCTGCGGGTGGGCTGGCTGCCGGCTCCCGCCCGAGTCCTGCCAGCGGGCGGGCTGCCGGCTCCCGCCCAAGTCCCGCTAGAGGGTGGGCTGCCTGCTCCCGGCTGCCGCCCGAGTCCCGGGTCCCGGCTGCTGGGATCCGGGCGGCAGCCGGGACCCGTCAGCCAGCCCGCCCGGTTCCTGGCTGCCGCCCGGATCCCAGCAGCCGGGACCCGGGCGGGCTGGCTGACGGGTCCCCGATGCCGTCCGGATCCCAGCTGCTGCCCGGATCCCTCGCCGGAATTAGTCCGTTAAATCGAGGTTTTACTGTACAACATATCCATAAATGACCTGGAAAAGGGGGTGAACAGTGAGGTGGCAAAATTTGCAGATGACATAAAACTCCTCAGATAGTTACGTCTCAAGCAGACTGTGAAGAGCTACAAAAGGATCCCACAAAACTGGGTGTCTGGACAACAAAATGGCAGATGAAATTAAATGTTGATAAATGCAAAGTAATGCCCATTGTAAAACACAATCCCTACTAAACATACAAAATGATGGGGTCTAAAGTAGCTGTTACCATTCAAGAATGAGATTTTGGAGTCATTGTGGATAGCTCTCTGAAAAAATCAGCTCAATGTCGATGGCAGTAAAAAAGGCTCTCACCTAACACAAGAACCAGAGGTCACCCAATAAAATCAATATGCAGCAAGTTTAAAACAAACTTAAGGAAGTAACAAAGAGTCCTGTGGCACCTTTAAGACTGACTAAAGTATTGAAGCATAAGCTTTTGTGGGCTAATACCCACTTCGTTGGATGCAAACAGTGGAAGTGTCCACTCTGGGAAGTGCCCTCTCTGATTCTTAAGGAAGTACTTTTTCATACAACATACAGTCAACCTGTGGAACTTGTTGCCAGTGGATGTTGTGACGGCCAAAAGTATAACTGGGCTGAAAAAAAGAATCCGCTAAGTTCATGGAACATAGGTTCATCAACAGCTAGTATCATAGATGGTCCAGGACACAACCCCATGCTCTGGGTGTCCATAAAGCTCTGACTTCCAGAAGCTGGGACTGGATGACAGGGGATGGATCACTTGATACATTGCCCTGTTCTGTTCATTCACTCTGAAGTACCTGCAACCAGCTACTGTCGGAAGACAGGCCATTGGGCTAAATGGACCGTTAGTCTGACCCAGTATCGCCATTCTTATGGCCATGAAATACTGTCAGAAAATGGTAAGTTCAGTTATTGAGTGAGATTGGGGGCGGGTGTCTTGCAATGGTCAAAATTAGTACATTTGGCAGGTTGAAAATAGCAAAGACCTGAATGTCTGATGTGGAAGAAAAATGTATTGGTATAAAATAGCTCCTCCAAGTGAAAAACGTAATCTCTGTAATGGGCCAAGTTGAATAAGAACTCAGGTAATGTGCTTTAGAGCTGCCAGCTCGGCAAATTAAAGCTGCCTAAGCAGAGCTGTAGCATAACCACCAGATGTACAGTGGAGAAAACTAACTATATCCCTCTGCTGTTGCTGTTTTCTCTTCTCTCACTTGGGAATGGACACCGTGTCTTGGTACACTTGGTAAGATTCCTGTAATGGTCACAGCGTTTTCAAGGCAAAAATACCACTACATTCATTTATGGAGATTGGAATAAGAGAGTTGTAATGTCACATTCAATTATACTAAAATAATCCATAATGGAACAGTGACATCAGACCAAGGCCTTAAATTTTACATGTAATATATCATTTTGGCAAAAAGAAAATAATTTTTTGGTCATCCTTAAAATATATTTTCTCTTTCTCTGTTATACCTATATAATGTATGTATGTTCCTAAACCATTTCATTTCAGACATCAAAAAATCTGGAATTCGATTGTCTCAGCCCACTGATTACATTCACAATGGTGAACAGATTAACCATTTAGCTACAGGTATCAGGGTTGTCACTCAAACTGGCAGCACCTCAGAATAACTAAAGCTATTAAAAATTTGTCTGGATTGGAAATGACAGCTATACATGCATGAATGCGTTTGCACGGCTGGAAGATTGTTGAAGTGTGAAGTGAAGAATTTCACTTGAGTTTATTTTTTTTATCATAAACACTGTATATTTCATGAGGGAACATTGACCTGCTCCATGATAAATACAAGGGGAAACAAAAATGTCATTCTCTTATCATCTTTGTCTTCTAAAGGTCAGCACATATTAACAAAGCCTATTTACTTAATTCCTCATGCATTTTACATAGCTGTTCACTGTACTCCGTATAAGTGAAACAGAATAATTTTTTGAGGAACTAATTAAAAATTGTATGGTACAAAATGCTTCTGTGATCATACCACCATAACAAAATCGAGCTCTTTTTACCCATGTGTGTTGTATTTACTTGTTTTTTAAAAACATATTTCCCACATTACCCATGGTGTTTTTTTTAAATGAATCAGGTGTATTTTTGCATTCCAAATGATCCTTACATGAAAATATTTTGGGCAAATCATAGATCATTTACCTGGTCCCTGTTTTATCCATTTTAAGTTTTATAGTGCTGCCCATCACTGTAATATCTGAGCACAATAAAATCACAGATTGTAAAACCAACATCAGTTAAAACTTTGTGGATAACGAAAGGACATGTTACTGGTTCGTTGTGTGAATGCAAGCAGCATTATATTCCATACAGTCTCCTTTGGTCCCAGAACAAAGTTCTAACTAGCCCAATTTGGCATACTATACATTTCTTATCTGGTGTGGAATTAACTATTAATGAGTGATGAAGAAGGCTTTGAAGGAGCATAAAATGTAGCTAAATGATTTTATAATATCAACTGTTTGAGATGAGCGATTTATTGAGAGAGCTTCAAGGGCAGCAGCATAAAAAGTATACCTAAGTAAACACAAAGTGAAAATTCCCCAAGTTAGCACAAATCACTCTTGGAAGGAGACTTGCTCACTTCCACATGTAAAGTGATTGTGCTTGATTTTATTGTTGAAATTCTCTCTGTTGTTATATTTATAAGGAAGGAAGACTGACCGCTCAATGTGTAATTAGAACCGTGTTCCAAAGTAGTTGTGAGGTTCTTCACTGAGGAATTCTGGATGTTCACTATTTTGTCCAGGTGATAGATGCCCGCTTTCTAATGGAAGAGTCAAACAGTACTGACTTTATGGATGCTGCATCAGCAATATGTGTGTGTGAGCTAGCAGGTGGACATGCTCCTTTATGATAAAGGATGGCTGAACTGTCCCCCAGCATAAAATCAACCAATGCAGAATAAAAAGTCATAACTGTTTACATTACAATCTAGTGTATTAATCATGGGATTGGGAGTTGAGAGACCTGTTTTCTAGTCCCAGGCTTGGCAGATGGCTTCGAGCAAGTCTGGTAATCTCTGGTTTTAGCATCTGTATCTGTAAAACAGCATTGTTGTTGTTTTATTGGCATTATGGTAGTGTTTAGAGCCCCCCCCCCCAAACCAGTTCATGGCTCCATTGTCCTAGGCCCCCTGTACAAACACATAGCAAGAGACAGTGTCTGCCCTGAAGAGATTATAAAATAAAAGGTAGGAGAAAGGGAGTATTATTATCCCCATTTTACAGATGGGGTCAGCGGCCTAGAGGGATAACACCATAAACTGATCTTCCTGCCGCACGAGGGTGTGCTGAGGATTAATGTGTTTATATCTGTAAAACACTTTGAACATGTGAAGCACCATGGTCCAGATCTCCAGAGGTATTTAGGCACCCAACTCCCATTGATCCTTTGAGGCTCCAAACTCATGTAAATACAAAATATTCTTCTTCCGTCAGTGGCTGTCAATGGAATACAGCAGCCCCCCATGATTCAAAACATGTCAGTAGGTCGAGAGATGGATAGATATGCAACTGTCAACTCCAATTAGTTATTGAAATGACTTACTGTACATCTGTTTTATAGAAATTAGAAAAGCTATTTCACTCATGAATTAGGCCTTGGTGAAAAGCTGAACTTAAGCCAACTATTGTATGAGACTGTCCAATCTGCTTTACCATACTAAAGGCATACGGGCAAGCAGAACACCCTCCGAAGGCTCATTAGGGCACACATTAGAGGAAACCTCACTGAGTTTTCCATGAACCCATAGAGCTCTCTTAAATGGTAGTCCTGGTGGATGCTTGCATGGTAGGCATGTTCCCACAGCTCCCTGCTGATCCCATGTGAACAGAGTCTCAGCTCCCCGCTGACTGGAGAATGTACTGCTCACCCCATCCTCACCCGCCTCTGACAGCCTTCATCATAATAACCTGCCTGGAAGACAAGTGACATGTCAGAATTTCTGCAAACTCATTAGACTGGGATATAGTCAATTCCTGCCACATGTCGCCATTGTGATTTTAATATGACTTAAAAAAATATAGGCCAACAGGGGTTGATGCTGTGGAGGGATGAATGGCAGAACAGTACAGAGAACCAGTGCCGCTTGATAAAACTATCTTTTTCCCTGGGAGAAGAGTTATTGAACACAGGGACTCCGTGAAGAATATTGAGTTTTATATGTATAGAGCCATTCTAAGTAATGTACAGGAGAAAAAAATTAGTCCAGTACAGGTTTGTATGAGACTATAATAAAAACATAGTTAATCAATAGAATGGAAGGACATACCTGCGTGTGTGCACACACCCACACTTTTTAAGGTGCTGGGTCTGCTTTCATTGTGTTTTCTCTCTCTTGCTCTCTTCTTTCCTTCTTTTTGTTGTTTGATCGTGAAAACAAGGTCAGAATGTCAGTTTACAAAAGAAATAAAAACAAGCCCTCAGCAGAGATCCCAGTGATGATATGGCATCAGCCTAGTCTTACAGGCAGTGTTGTGTCTTTTAAAATAAAAATTGTGTTGGGCTCGATTGTGATTTTAGGCCAGCCCAGAACAATAGGAGAGGTGGCTTTTAAGCCCCACCCCTCAAGAGTGGTGCTGGTAAAAAGACTCACCTCTGAGTCCCAATTCCTCCCCTGCATCCCTCCTTGCTCCGGGGGCTGGGGCAGATGGTTTTAACTGCCCTATCACAGGGGCAAATTATGGCACTATTATGCTGGTTCAGCTGCACTGGCAAATAAATAGGGAAGGTGGAGTCACGGCTTCACTCATTTCTTGCTCTCCTCATGCATGCTCCACCCACCTGTTCTGTTCGATTAACTAGGAACACAGCATGTGCTCACTCCTATGCACACAGCTAGAAGGTTCATGTAGCTCACACAAATGTGTACAGGCATGTTTGACTTCTATATTTGGGGAGAGGAGAGTAAGGGGCTTAATACTATCAAATAATAGGTATAGGTCTAACTTCTGGTTTTACCAGTTGTTAGTGGTTCTTATATTACAGTGCACTTGCAATCACAAATACAGTTTACGTTCCATTATTTAATCACCCTTAATTTTTTGTTTTAACTTAATTATTTGCCACGTTTACCAGCTACCACTTAAAAATCAACCTTCACATAAAAACAAATTCTTGTATTAAACTGAACCGAGCGCTTCCATGTAGCTCTGAATCCTGTCTCCCTGGTTTTAGAGCTACAATGCACACATGCAATGCACACATCAAACAAATCCATCGCTCAACCCTGCCCCATTGTCCCGCTGTCTAAGCACATTCCACTCACATGGAACCTTCCCTGGTCATTGTCACTCATCTGGGCTTGACACATCAATGCTGTAGCTGCACAGGCGCTTGGGAAGCAGCTCAGAGCTGCTACGATGTTACCGGTGCTGATCAGAAAGTGGCCCCTGTGTCTCCGTGGCTGGGTTCCTGGGGCACGTCTCTTATCTTATAGGCTAGTAGAATTGAAACGGCCCCATGCTAGAGCCCTGCTGTGAGGCGTCAGGAGCTGCTCTCCTGCCCTCCCCTTACGCAGCCCACGTGGGGAAACTGACTTGGACGCACAGTGCTCCCGGCATCACCGCTTGGTCCCCCAGACATTCCTCCGAGGGAGACATCTGGTGCCCCCATCATGTCGCCTGTGTGACTTATCCAGTTTGGGAGCAATGCCCCCCTCATGTTCCTCCTAACCTTCACCCATGGGTAAGGAGTGTTCTTACTCCCACCCGCAGGCATGTAGTGCAAGTCACAGGCCTGGTCTATACTTAACATTTAGGTCAACATAACTGCATCAGTCAGTGATGTGAAAAATCCTGCCAATGACAAGAACCCCTGAAATTCTTGGTATTGTTTATAATTTTATGGGGTGGGGGATTTCTTGACATTTCATTGTCTCGATTCTCCTCCCTCCCAGGGGTCAGGTCCTTCACCCAACAGGTGTGGGAGGCCTGGGGGGGGGGGGCCGAAAGGTCCTGGGGGAATGCAGAGCATGTCTGTCTTGCACTTCACCCCATTGCAGCAGCTCCACACTTTAAAGATTCAGTCGAATTTTGAACTATGCGTTTGACAATGCGGGTGGATAAACCCGTGCTAAACAGTGGATCATTGCCAGAGCCCTGCGTTGTTTGCAAATGTGAAATAACAGGAAAGAAAATGAAAAACAAAATGAAACTAAACCCTCATCCCACAGTGGCAGCTGCTGTAGCTCCTGTCCCACAGGGCTGGGCCCAGCTCCCTGCTCTGGGCATGGCACACAGGGTCATAGAGCTGCTCAGTTTTGGCCCAGCTACTGCTCCATCATGATGACAGAGAGGATGGCTGGCCAAATTTGAGTGAGTGGTGCTGCAATCCCACCCACCAGGTCACAGGGACACTCACTCAGATTTGGCCTGTCCACTCTCTGCATCATCAGGAGCTACAGAAATTGCTGGGGAGAAGTTTTAGTTTTATTTTGTTTTCATTTTATTGCATGTTAATGTTATTTCACATTAGCAAAAACCACGGGGCTCTAGCACTGATCCACTGCTTATCCAGGGCCCTTCTGACCTCACACGTCTGATGGCAGGTAACCTTGTCCATCCACATTATCACACCCAAACTTCGAAATGAAAGATGCAGACTAAAATGTGGGGGGGGGGGGGGAGAATTGCCACATGGAGCTCCATACTTATTACCTCTGTAACATCCATATAAACTGTGCTTGGTTCACAAGTCAAAAGATGATTTACCTAAGTGATAGATGCTTCACTGCAATCTGGTACAGTCTGAAAGTCAGGCTGTGCCCTGTCAGTTGCATAAACACCAGTAATTCAGATTCTGCAATTCAAGTTTAGCTGACGATTTTGCTAAGGAAGCATGAGGCAGAATAGAATCCCAATTTGCTCTTCCCCGTCTGTGCTGTTTGTAACATGAATGAGTAACAGGGCCGGCGACAGAAATTTGGGGGTCCCCTACTCTGATCGTTTGGGGGCCATCCCCAGCCCAGCCGCCCCCCCCCCCCCCAGCCCAGCCGGCGCTCCCCCCCCAGCTGACAGTGGCTGGCGGCAGCGTGAGCCCGGGAGCGGCGCGAGCCGCCCTTGCTGCCCCCCCCCCCCCCCCCGCACTTTCTCCCCTGGACTGCACCGCTGCCGCCGGCCGGGCTCACTGCTCCTACCGGGGATGCGTGCTCATCCGCTCCGGAGGAGAGCCGCGCCGCCTCCCCGCCCCTTCCCTGCTCTCCAGGCCTGGCGACAAGGGGGGATGACTACAGGTACTGCTGTGTACCGGGGCCCCCCTAAAGTCCGGGTCCCAGTACAGCTCTACCCGTAGTACCCCCCTGTCACCGGCCCTGATGAGTAAACCCTTGTTTTTGTCAGTAACAGAAGCTGATATGATCCAAAAACATACCCCAGGAGCAGATAAGCTGGAAGTGATCATTTTTAAACAGCCAGTTTTCTGATTATAACTACACTTTAACTTTAAGCTACTGCTTCGCAAACCTTTAAAGTGGGGGAGAGCAAGGAATTTGCACAGGAGTGAATTTCACCTAAGAATCCAACAAGGGTATTGCAAAGTAAAATATTCATTATATATGGGAGAGATGTTTTTGCTTCTAATCCGCGGTGAACATGAGACATCAGTAAGGGTCACATGCTGCCTTTGTCACGTATTGGAGACTCTTGATGTCAATACAAGTTTGGTGCACAGACTAAGGGCCTGAAATATGGTACCTGCCATTGACTTAGAGGCTAGCAACAGAGAAGATGGATATTTAAGATGAGTTTGCAGAGTGCAAACTCTGTGGTTATTGAGTACTCTCTTTCTGGCTCCCTAGTGACTCATCACTGGTGGGTAATTACGGTCTGATGACCTACATCGTGTTTCCTACCAATACTAACACATACACACACAGTGAAACGGCTTCACTTTTCTTTCTTGTACTTCAAACATTCAGTTTGAAGGCGGAACCTGGAAAGCAGAAATGCAAAATGGGGTGACAGTAGACAGCAAATTGGATATGTTTGGATTGTGATAAGGCAGCAAAAGCAATCAATACCCTTTTGAGTTCCAATCCATTCTAAGACTTGAAATGAGATTGTGTGTGTCTCTCTCTCTAATAGCACTTACAAAGTCATTAAAAAAGCACAGCCTTATGTCCCAGAGTTAAATACACCATGGCATTCACCCTTGAGCAAAGTGCAAGCCAGTGCAGGCCGGGTGCAACACTTACGACCCCATTTTGTTCTGGCTGTCTGCAAGGTGGTGAATTTTACTCCCAGTGAGAACAGATGGATCATTCTCTCCAATGATGTTCCTCAACTCCAGAGAAGAAGCCATTTGATAAAAAGAGTCTGAAATAAACACAAGTGGAGATGGCCACGTATACGTACCTCATGTGACTGCAGCAAGATAAAATAATGTTTGCATGGAGGTGGTCCGGCCTCAGCAAACTCAAAACAGTCTTAAAATTCATGTGTTCAGAATCCATGTCCATCGCTTATGAGTGTACAAACAACGAGTCTTTTTTTCTGAGTAGGGAAAACCAAGTTTAAGCACATGACAGAGCAATCCAGCTCTTTAAGAAGAGCATGAGGTCTGCCTTCCCATGGCAAATATAGCAAAACTGAGAGAAACTTCTGATTGCTGTAGTTCCTAATACCAAGGTGTGACAGAGTGTATCAAGCCTTGATGGTCACCTGCCGGAAGCTCTGTCGTCCTACAACACACTACCCCAGGAAAAGAGCTGCAGAATGGATCCTTCAGGCCTGCCTCGACTGCCCAGGAGCCACCAAATAGAGCTCAGGAGGCACAGGGACTTAGCAGGAGGTCAGGGCCTAGCTGGCAGAAGATGGGCAAGGAAGAGTGCTCCTCTCTTTGCCAAAGGTACTTGATGGATCGCCAGAGTTTTGTCCTAGCTGCATTTGCTTAAGGTGGGAGAGAGAGGAGCTAAGAACTTTAACCCTGAGCTAAGGATGAAGATAAAGGGGCCAGGAGGGAAGAGGCCCTAGGCCGTAGTAGCAACAAATTGCCTTGAGCAGTATGTGGCTGCTATTTATAGGGTCCCGGGGTTGGAACCCAGAGTAGTGGTCAGGCCTAGGTTCCCCCACCAGTGAAATGTATAAACCCCAAGAAGGGAACAAGACTTGCTGGGAAAGAAATTAAAGGACCCAGAGCTGGGGCTGAAGACCCTAATGAGGACAGATGGTATTTGTGGACTCTTCGCTACCCACATTTTGACTGTGACACGACCAGAGGGATAAGGCCCACCATGCAAGGTCAATAAGCTACAGGGGTGCCAGGAGAAGGAAAAGGACTACAGTACCACACACACAGCAGCAGGAGGTGCTCAATAGGTGAGTGCCCTCTGTTATACAATGTCACATCAAAACTGAAACGAAAGCTAATATTCAAAGGTTTCTGTGCAATAGACCCCATCATTCTTGGTGCCTTTGGAAGCTTATTTTCTTTAGAAAAGGACATATAAAGCAGCAGTATTAGTCTCTTGCATAAATAGCTTTGCAGAAAGAATTGATATAAATGGTGAATTCTGTGAGAGGTTCTGGCTCTCCTTGTCTCAAGCAGCCAATCTCTATTGAAATGTTCCAGATTCATTTCGTAATTATTGTCCGGCCTAGAATTTTACAAATCTTATGGGCCAAATTTTTGTTCTCAGCTCTTCTCAGGTGCTTCCCAGTATATGTTGTTGTTTTTGTTCTTCTGACATCAGTGTCCCTCTTGTGGCACCAGTATTATCCCTGTGCCAAGAGGTAGCAGAATTCTAGGTCTTTGCAGATCGACTTCCATGTGAAAGAAATCAATGATATGAGTCCAGATGAATTCTAAGTCAAATTTACTTTATTTACACAAACACACCAGTCCCAGAACTGAGACACTCACAAACAGCATGCAGACAATCCCCTCCTTTCCAGGTATCTCAGCCCAGGCACCAATATCCAGTCCCCAAGGAGCTACTGTGTTCCAGGAATGAGAAACCATTTTGGATATAATCATCTCCTGGCCTTTTGAGGCTTTCTCTAAGAAGGAAATCATTCATTTGTAAGTTACTCATATTGCTATCAGTCAGGTTTTGAAGGTCATCAGCTTCTGGTTCCAAAAGGCATTGGATTGTTGATACAACCTATCATTTGAAACTGATTTCTGAACCCTGAGATGAATGGGCTTTACTTGGTAGTGTGGCATCTTTCAGTAGAAAACAAACTTCATTTCAAAGTGTCTTGTTCATGTTAATACCCACTTCGTCGGATGCAAGCAGTGGAAGTGTCCAGGGGTGGGTATAGGCAAGAACCAGGTAGGAGATAACAAGGTTAGTCCAATCAGGCTGAACCAGCTTGTTATCAAATCAGAGTCGATGCCAACTCTGCCCACATATCTACACCAGCAACACACTCACAGGACATAACCAGATCAGCCACACCATCACTGATTCATTCACCTGCACATCTACCAATGTAATAGATGCCATTATATGCCACCAATGTCCCTCTGCTATGTACATCGGCCAAACTGGACAGTCCCTACGAAAAAGGATAAATGTACACAAATCAGATATCAGGAATGGCAATATACAAAAACCTGTAGGAGAACATTTCAACCTGCCTGGACACACAATTACAGATTTAAAAGTCACCATATTGCAGCAAAAAAAACTTCAAGACCAGACTGCAAAGAAAAACTGCAGAGCTGCAATTCATTTGCAAATTTGACACAATGAATCTGGGATTGAACAAAGATCTTGAATGGCTTGCTAATTACAAAAGCAGCTTCTGCTCTCTCAGAGTTCACACCTCCAGTTCAGTTGCTAGAGGAATACCTCACCCTCCCTGATTTGAGATAACAAGCTGGTTCAGCCTGATTGGACTAACCTTGTTATTTCCTATGTGGTTCTTGCCTACTTATCTATACCTGCCCCTGGACACTTCCACTGCTTGCATCCAATGAAGTGGGTATTAGCCCACGAAAGCTTATGCTTCAATACTTTCGTTAGTCTTTAAGGTGCCACAGGACTCTTTGTTACCTCTGCTATTCCAGACTAACACGGCTACCTCTCTGATTCTTGTTCATGTTGTAGCATCAAAGCTGATGTAGAGTCAAAGAGACTCACCGAGGGAAAATACAAAGCTCAACCAGGCAAAAAACAACCCAAAGAACGAAGATTGTAGAGTTGCATCTCTGAGCAACTGTTAGTGTCTTAGGTGCAAGCACCAGGGACACTATTATTTTATAATTTCAAATCAAATGATCTGCATCAATGGCCACCTCACTGTGCTTCAGACAAAGGATTTGCAAGTGAGATGGAAATAAGATCAGAAGCCAAACATGTGTGGTCAGCACAAAGCCACAAGACAAAGGGTCAATGAAAGACCAGTACTAATGGCCACCTTTCCACATGTGACCAACAGTGAATCGCCTGATGAGCCTTGGGAAACTATTCATAGGGAGAAGCAAATGTTACATGCACAGTTAATTACTGGGTGTTCATGTGCTTTAGCACATGAAGACCAATTTCTGGGGAAGGACTCCACCCCACCACCACCACTTTACGATATGGTGGCTCTACAGAAAAACTTTTAATTACTTATGAAAAGCCTCTACAGACAACCACTTGAATGTGCTCCTCTGAAAGTACTTTTCAATAGGGGAAAAAATCTTAAAAGGAGGGTGGGTTTTAAACTCTCCAGGAGATGTTTTTAGCTTTTGTGCACTTTCTTCCAAGACCATTAAACACTCCTTACTGAAATTAAAGCATTTCTTTCATTGTAACTGTCTGAAGGAGTTTCAAGAAAATGGGACAGCCGTAAATTCTCATTGTCATTTCTAACCCCTTTTATAACATTTCAGATACCTTTCAGGATTAAGATACTTCTCTGTTAATCTGTCTGAGGCAAAAACTGCAAAATCACATCTGTAGAGATCTTAACACACACAAAATCCCTGCTCATTATATTTAGGGGGAAATACTTTTCTTTATAAGTACACAGCAAATAATTCTCACTAGAACAATGAAAACAGTGTGTGAGTCTTTTAACCTTAATGATCTGATTTAGCAACAAAAGTCTGGATAGTTTTGAGTGGAGTGGATAGCTCAAATGTAACTAAATCAAATCTTGTCTCTTGTTCATCAGTTAGAAGGTTTATTCCCCCAATCCCCCAAACATCTTCAGATAAATTAGCAAAGGAAAGGAGAATAAAATCACACAGAGCAGAGATTCACCTAGTTCTAAGGAGGAGATACAGATGAGGGAATTCAGAGTTCTCACTAAGGGCTTGTCTTCACTACAGCAGGGAAGGATCGATCTTTTGGCAATCGATTTATCGCATCTCGTCAAGATGCGATAAATCGATCGCCAACGGCGCCCCCGTTGACTCTGGAAGTCCAGCTCGTCAAGAGGCACAAGCTGGAGTCGACGGGCGGGCTGACTCACGGCTCCCAGCTGCCATGATACAGTAAAACCTCCATATAACGGACTAATTTAGGCGGGCTGCTGCTCCAACAGCTCTTTTTTTTAATTAAATAACGGACTTTCGGCTTTAACGGACACCCCCCTCGCCCGAATTAGTCAGTTATATCAAGGTTTTACTGTATTGCCATTCCTAATATCTGATTTGTGTACATTTATCCTTTTTCGTAGGGACTGTCCAGTTTGGCCGATGTACATAGCAGAGGGACACTGGTGGCATATAATGGCATATATGACATTGGTTGATGTGCAGGTGAATGAACCAGTGATGGTATGGTTGATCTGCTTAGGTCCTGTGATGGTGTTGCTGGTGCCCACATATCTACACCAGATCAACCATACCATCACTGGTTCATTCACCTGCACATCAACCAATGTAATAGATGCCATTATATGCCACCAGTGTCCCTCTGCTATGTACATCGGCCAAACTGGACAGTCCCTACGAAAAAGGATAAATGCACACAAATCAGATATTAGGAATGGCAATATACAAAAACCTGTAGGAGAACATTTCAACCTGCCTGGACACACAATTACAGATTTAAAAGTCACCATACTGCAGCAAAAAAACTTCAAGTCCAGACTGCAAAGGGAAACTGCAGAGCTACAATTCATTTGCAAATTCAACACAAACAATCTCGGATTGAACAAAGACCTACAATGGCTTGCTAATTACAGAAATAGTTTCTCCTCTCTCCATGTTCACACCCCCCATTCAAATGCTAGAAGAATAACCCACCCTCCCTGATCGGAGATAACAAGCTGGTTCAGCCTAATTGGACTAACCTTTTTACCTCCCACCTGGTTCTTGCCTACTTTTCTATACCTGCCTCTGGACACTTCCACTGCTTGCATCTGACAAAGTGGGTATTAGCCCACGAAAACTTATGCTTCAAAACTTTATAGTTAGTCTTTAAGGTGCCACAGGACTTTGTTACCTCTGCTATTCCAGACTAACACGGCTACCTCTCTGATTCTACACTGTAACAGTAATTCTTGGGAGAGTGGAGAGCTTAACCCTCAGTCTTGGGCCTAAAAAAAAAGCATGTACACAGACAGAGCCTCTGTTAGGGTCAGATCACCCATTCTACTCCCCATTGAAAACCCCATTGGAGGGAACTGAGAAAGAAGACCCCCTTCCCGTGGTTTCCCTCACAGAGTTTCTTCAGTGGTTGTCCTCCCTGAACCCACAAGTCTTAGAGGGTCATGTGCTAGAGGCAGTGGCCAGTCTCTCAGAGGCCCAGTTCCTCTGCACTAGCTCTGGGAAAACCTGCCATCCCCTCAAGTCCCTAGCAGTGTAACTCTAAGAGAGATGAGTTGCCAGTGTCAACTCTGCCCACTGATATCACCAGAAACGCCGCCTCCTCCTCCTCAAAGGGGCGGTTTCCATAGTGTGGGGAGAGGGCATGCAAACATGAGTACAGCCTTAGGCTGCAGGGTTGGTGAAGAGATGACTGGCAGTATATAGGAATTGGACAGCGTCCCTTTAAATGGTTTGGGAGCTCTCTAATGGGCCTGTCTTCTATTCCTGGTGTCATCAGGGCTCTGTCAGAGCAGCAGTGTGTACACATGTAACTAGGCCATGTATGTGTGGATATAGTTAGTAAGCAGGGTTGTTTGGCAGCCTGCTGTGACAGTGCAGTTTCCTCATGCCTAATACCATGTAACAAGCAACAACACCGCAATGATGTGTGGTTTTCTGAAACCACGCCCTCCCACACCTGCCTACTGCCACCCTGAAAGCCACTGATCATAATCTCCCAGAGGGCTCTCAGCAGCCTCCAGGGGAAGTGGAGGTACGATATCACGGGAAGCATCTGGTACCCTGTCTACACCAACAAGGAAGTTGCGGGCCTAGAGACTCTGCTCTCAAACCCCTGAGGCCTCCCTTTTTAAACTGGTGGATTCCATTGAATCTGTATCACACACAGTACCCGTGTCTATCAGTCAGGATAATGTCCATGGCCAGGCAACACATAACCACTTTTCAGCTGGAAACAATACTAAAGCTACAATGAGTTATTGTGCACAAAGTGGATTATGCAAGCAGGGCTGTCTGCCTGGCATGATAGTATTATATCAAAAGGACTTCTCTTTCTCCTGAAAAACTTACGCTCTGTCATCTTTTGACAAAGAAACCTAATGTCAAGCTGCTGCCAGCAGGCACCTCTAGCTAAATGCTGCTGGCTTTCTTGGAAAAACACTTACAGCTATGGCTTGTTCATGACAAAAACATCAGGGGCTCTGCGATGAGGTGCCTACCCCACACAGGCATCGAAAGGGTTAACTATGGCCTATCTCAGAAGGAGCAGGAGAGACAAGTGTTCCAAGCAGCCCAGAGAGGCTACATAAGGCACAGCCAATCAGGGAGAGGATACAAGGAGCAACCAATCAGGGCCCAGTGGGCTCACATAAAAGGAGTTGCAGGGCCAGAATGGGTTAGTTCCTGCTGGCAGCTCCTGGAGTGAGGACTGTCCCTAGAGGACTCAGAGACCTGTAAGCACCTTGGACAGGACAGATGATGGCAAGAATTAGGGGAGCAAGAGGGAGCTCTTGGCTGGCTATGGGGCTGAGCGGAGTGCTCTGAGGTCCCCTGTGGGCCTGGGTCCCCACCTCTTGCCTCTGGGGAAGTGGCTGAACAATAAGACTGTGATATGTCCTTCCTCTCAGCCCTCCCAGAAGGGGGGAACATGGATGATGGAAAGGCCAGAGGGCTGAGTCATGAAGAAAACGTGGCAGTTCCTGAGGCTGAGAGATGGGCCACAGACCCGACAGAGAATCAGAGCAATGGTGTGCAAACTGCAGATGGGGATGTTGGCCTTGAGGTAATCCCCAAAATGGCCAGGAGGAGGTAACAATCTGGTAGTGAGGGATGTACCCCATGACAGGCTCCTTCGGTGGGAGACAGATTTATTAGCTGTTGGAATTTATTTTTCAAAATCCTAGTGGGAAAAAATGGGTCATGTGATCCAAAATCCAGTGAAGTCAATGGAAAGCCTCCCATTGAGTTCAAGGAACTTTAGATCAGGCTCATAGATCGGACTGTTGTCCTCCAAAGTAAGTAACAGCACACACAGCCAGGCGATGCTGTTAGGTGAATGTCACCACCGCTGATGTCTTCTAATATTGCACCAGGAAGAGGTCAACACCTGCAGCAGCATTAAAATGTCACTTGCCAAGCAAATTTTTTTGCTATTTTGGGCCTGCAGCTCCCTCCCCCAGATATCTTGGTGGCCTAAGGTGACATCCATCTGCAGCCAAGGTGCAAGCCAGCTGGCATTAGGGAGAGGAGCAGAGCAGGCACAGGCATCTTCAGCCACAGAGAGGAAAAGCAACAGTGCTTATGTGTCCTGCTGGGGAAGGAGTTTCATGAAGCATGTCCCCTCGCCCCGCTTGAGAGAAAATGCTCCAACCCCATTCCCCAAGTCCGCCCCTGTTTAACTTCTGTTTCTGAGGAGAGCCCAAGAACCTTGTCAGCTCCCCCCTCTCATTAAGGATGTCCCAAGCTGCTCTAATAATGGACAGAAGGCTCAAGAACCTGCCCCATCCCTCTAACTTTTGAAGATTGCTCCAGCCAGTGGCCTTCCCCCAACAGGGCTGGGGAAGGAAAAAATTATATCGACTGACTGTGAGGTCAACAGCAGTCAAAATAATTTCTGTCTTTGAGTTAATTTTGCTCTGCTTTTGGCTTTACTGCATTCCACAGCCTCTGGAACTCTGATTTTCCCCTTAAGCAATTTTTTACTGCAATTGCCCTGCACTATTTGTTATCTCTGTTTCTATCTTGGTTATTTATTTCTCATGATGTAATGCTAATCAAGCTACCAAGAGCTTGAGACCTGTAGAGCAGCATAGAAAGGCTAGAGCTGGTGTGCCTACTGTGTGTGGAATAAAACAAACAAGATTCCATCTGGCAACATGAACCTTTCGTTTTCCTCTTCTTTTAGTTTAGTGTTAGTTAAATCTTTTTATCGTGTAAAAACAATTAAGAAACAGATGGGCTGTCCCAGCAGAAGTAGAGTTCAGGTGGATGTAACACCCCCCCCCCCCCCGCCGCGCATATCTGCACAAAAAAACCTGTAGGCAGCATTCCTAGTCCCATCCTGCATGGAATTCACACACATGCCTTGTTAAAATGCATATCATTCCTCTGCTTTCACAGGGCAGTGTGGAACATAAACTGGATGTGCAGAAACATACCTTTGCTAACATGGAAGGAAAGTCCTGATTTTACTTATGCTGGTGCAAACTCCGCCATTGCTTGGTCCCAAGCCCAAGATGTGAAAGGAGGAGGGTTTTGCGTTGGGCTAGCAACCCACCATGTAAAAAACGAATGCTACAGAAACGTCAACCAAATCTTCAGCGAATGGAGAAGAATGGTTGGCGCCTTATGCTCCACCAGGAGCGAAGAGGATAAGTGAAGGTGCAAAGCTGGGCTTATTCTTCTGAAATCAATAGAGTTACACGGGTGTAAATCTAGCATAAGTGGGATCAGAATCTGGCCTTAAGGTAATATTTTCAAAACCATCTAACGGCTTGTTTGTACATGCGAGGTAATCCAGAATTAGGTAGGGTGTGAATTTAAAGTGGATTAAGCTCATTGAAATAAGAGATCCGCACATTGAGTTACTCAGGCATTGCTATTCCATAACAACTCCCTATAAAGACAAGCTTTTTCACAAAGAGTTCACAAACTCTACATTTTTTTTTATCAGAAAAAGAATTTATTTGGGGGGGGGGAGGGGTTAGGGGAGAGAAGCTAAAATGAACATCTCTCTTCCTTATTTGCAATCCAAACTCTGCAGCATTCTGCTAGCCCCTGAACATTAGAAGGCAAAACTAATCCCGGGGCAAATCCTGCTTGCTTTACTCACAGGAGAAAATCCATAGAAATCAGAGGGGCTTCTCATACGGATGCAGTGAACAGGATGCAGCCCTGCATCAAATCAGCCTAGTGTACCTTTCCCCTAGTCTCCCAAACAGCCAACTGCTAGATGGCAAAAAAGTAAAGTAAATTATTTCTGTTTTAACTAGTACAGATGTTAATAGAAAAGCCTGACTTAAAATATATTGTCACAGGAAGAATATATTCAGTGTTTCCTGCCAAGTCTGAAAATATAAAATACCCTTTTTAGAGGCATCTTACCTCTCTTAGACACCAAAATGCAAGGCCTCAATTGATAGAACATTCTGGCTGGGCTTCTTCCATGATGATGCTTGTTGTAGCTGACATTACTGTTGCTAGTGTCTAACGACTGAGTGCAGCACATGGGAGGCAGAGGAAGAAATAGGGTTTCAGCTTACTGATCACCATTGTGAGTACGGGTCAAACTAGTGCTCCCCGTTGCCTTTCTGCTTCCAAAGCTCAGTGGCCTATAGCTACTGAACATTACTGAACTCAGTGGCCTGTAGCTACTGAACATTACCATCCAAGGATGCATTTAAGGAGAGAGCGGGATTTATCTTGGAAACATTTCACCCACATGGATTGGGATGGGGAATCCCACGTGGATTCCCCAAACATAATGGGTAATGGAGAATGAGTCAGTAAGATACTTACCCCCAAAGTCAGTTCAAGCGTAGTGACCAATACAGATTAAAATGTTTAGTATAAATATAGGAGAGTCACACTGATTCATTTTATGGCTTGGAGTTCTACTGAGAATTACTGAATTTTTCTAATTAGCAAGTAGCTGTATGATAGAAAACAGCTTCAGGAAAATATATAGGTGAATAAACAATTCAGATTAAATTCCCTGCGAACTATGGTGGCAAACTCATCAGTATTTGCAAATATTTGGGTAACTGCCAGAATTCTTCAGAATATTTGTGAATCCCCAAAGTGTCAAGAATTCATACCAGGTATTCATTAGTCATTATTCACCATCTGTCAATTTCATGTTAGAAAGTTTAGCCATTCAGAGAGAGATCAAAAGCAATACCATGTCAGCATTCACGCATCGTGAATTGCAAATAATGATTAGTCAGTGCTTGTAGTGAACAGTTTGTGAGCCACCCAGGGTTTGAAAATAATTTGCCCAGCAAGTCCGCAAATATTTACAAATAAGTGCACAGAAATCAAGATTGGTTCAGAAATGATTCACAAACAAAAATGGCTTAAATCCACTATACCAGGGGTCTCAAACATGCGGCCCATGGACTGTATGCAGCCCGCGAAGCCCTTCCCTGCGGCCCACCTAGCTCCCTGGCACCGCCCCACCCTCACCATAGCAGTTTCCGGGAGGGAGGGGCCAGAAGCAGAGGCTTCTCTGCTGCCTGGCTGGGCTGCTACCGATCCCCAGTTACCAGGCACTGATGCTGCAGCTTGAACGAATGAGCTGGGGAGGTGCTTCCCAGGAGCCCTCTATAGCAGTGGCCAGGAGCGGTAAGCCAAGCTCTCCGCTGCCCTCCCGCCAGGAGGCTTACCGCTCCTCGCCGCCACTGCAGAGGGCTCCTGCCAAGCCCTGGCTTCCAGGCGCTGCTGCTGTGGCCTCAATGAACAAGCTGGGGCAGCGCTTCGCAGGAGCCCTCTGCAGCGGCGGCCAGGAGCGGTAAACCTCCCGCTGAGGGAGGCAGAAGGGCAGCGGGGAGGAGAGTCCAGGAAGGCTGAAAGGAGACAGAGAAGAGCAGCTTAGGTGTGGGAGGGTATTGAAGCTGGGGAGGAGATTTTGGGAGCAGGGTTGGGGGAGATTTGGGGACGGCACTGAGCTACAAGGATGAGTGGGGGGACATTTGGAGATGGAGAACAGGGTTATGGGAGGTGAGTGGGGTGAGATTTGGGGATGTAACACAGGGAGCTGGGTTACGCAGGTAAGTGGGGATGGGGAACAGGGTTATGAGGATCAGTTTGGGAGAGTGAGACTTTATTAGGCTGAGATGGGCTGAAATTTCTGTCAGATTTATCAGCATATTACATTTGAAAAAATCTTGAATCATCTGAGGCTGGTAATTTCTTGTTAAATTAGATTTGTTTGCTTGTGTTTCCAGCTCTGGGCTTCCTATATTGCTCTTGCTTTGTTTGCCAAACAGCTGCTGGCGGCGCCTAGCACCTTCCAGGAGGGAGTGGGGAACTGCGTGCTCAGAGGAGGGGGGGGGCAGGAGCAGGACCTCATGGAAGGGGTGGAGTGGGGGGTTGAGACCCCTGCACTATACAGTATTTGACCAGCTCTGAGAGGATGTAATTCACTTCTCTGCAGAGGGCCAACATAAGGCCTATGCATATCACTTAATTCCCCCCTAAAAGTCATCTTCCGTGCTTAAATGGAACTGCAGTGGTACATCAGGCCTAAGGTCCCAATTCAGCACAGTGCTTAAATGCTTTGCTGAATAGGGATAGACTGCTGAAGCAGGGCCATTGTAGACAAACACAATAAAAAAGCAGATTATACATCACAAAAGGTCATTTATTTTTCCAGTTGTAGTTTACTTTTAACTGAGGATAATACATTCGTATCCTCCTGGTAAATGTAGTATAATATTTGAGCAAAATACTCTTAGTAATATAGGTTTTCACTACAGCTTTTGCTCTTAAATCTCTGGTCAGGATGGGAGAGAGACCACCACATTTTTGTGCAGCTAATAAGGTATGTGGTTAGGCATGGAAAAGGAACAGAATGGAAAATTGCTCATCTGTGAATGCTATTGCAGAGACCTCTGGACCTGACAAGTCCAAAGGAGAATGCTGATGCTCATTTTTTTCCCTGAAGGCTTAGCTGTGATTGAGTTCTTAAAATATGACTCAACTGCAGAAATGCATTCTCCCACTGGTGAAGAATGTGTTTGCTCCCCAATGTTTTGAGGCCAACATAAACTTGAAAAATGGCAGCTGTTCTTTTATAAGCACTAAATATTAGACCTCAAGACTGACTTCCCTCCACTGTCCCTCTGACTCCCCTGTAAATGTTGGGTAAACTTTCATGGTAATGCTTACATTTTTTATTTGATATGGAACAGCAAGCTGCATTTATTATAATCAAGTCAAGCCAGATGTAGCTGGCTTGACTTGATCATGTGTTTCTACTATAGAGAATATGTTGGAGATTTCTACATCTAATGGACTCATTAATTTATCGATTTCATATTTTGAAATTGGAATGTACTGTACCTTAGCGCTCTCTGGGAATAATAAGGTACTGAGCTTAACTGACTGTTTATGATAGTCAATTATTTGCTTAGGCTGAAAAACCTCTGGGTTGATACTGTTTCTAATAGATCGCTCTTGCTGAGATCCAGGAGAAGGTGGGCGGTGTGGGGAGGGGCTCAGACAAACTCCCTATCAAGTTGGCTTGCGTTGTTTTGGCTAGTTAAAGCCAAACTAATTAGGCTTCCACTTAAACTGGTTCAGAGACTGCAACAATTGCAAAATATAGTTGCTCTTTTGCACTGAAGCAAGGAAATGTGTTATTCCATCCTAGAGATGTCAGTTTTGGTTGGACATATTCCTAGAGTTTCATCATATGACATCATGTTTAATTAAAGATTAGTCTTTAATTCCTGGAGATTCCATGACCATCTGGAGGGTTGGCAACCTTAGTATTCCTACTTTCCCAGACCTGCATTGGCTATCAGTATGCCACAGGATTAAACATGGGGTCTCAATTTTGTTATAAAGAGTAGGGTTGCCAACTTTCTAATCACACAAAAGGGAAGATCCTAACCCCTCCCCTTCCCGGAGGCCCCGCCCCCCACTCATTACATTTTCCCCTCCCTCAGTGGCTCACTTTCCCCCACCCTCACTCACTTTCACTGGGCTGGGGTAAGGGAGTTGTGGTGTAGGAGGGATCTAACGGGGGGTATGGGCTCTGGGGTGGGGCCATAAATGAGGGGTTTAAGGAGGGGAGGGGGCTCTCAGCTGGGACAGGGAGTTGGGTTCTGGGGTGGGGCTGGAGAGGAGGGGTTTGGGGGTACAGGAGGGGGCTGTGGGTTTTGGGGGGCTCAGGGCTGGGGCACAGGCTTACCTCGGGCAGCTCCCAGTCAGCGGCGCAGTGGGGCTAAGGCAGGCTCCCTGCCTGTCCTGGCACTGCGCTGCACCCCAGAAGCGGCCAGCAGGTCTTGCTCCCAGGTGTGGAGGCCAGGAGGCTCTGACCACTTCTCTCGTCCACAGGCACACACACCCCAGCTCCCATTGGCCGCAGTTCCTGGCCAATGGGAGTGCAGAGCTGGTGCTTGGGGTGGGGGCAGCATGTGGAGCCCCCTGCCTCCTCCGGCTAGGAGCTGGACCTACTGGCTGCTTCTGGGCTGCAGCATGGAGCCAGGACAGGTAAGGACTGGTCTGCCTTAGACCTGGACTGGACTTTTAACGGCCTGGTCAGTGGTGCTGACCAGAGCCACTAAGGTCCCTTTTTGACCAGGTGTTCTGGTCAAAAATCAGACACCTGGCAACCCGAATAAAAAGCCCTTTATGATTTAGAATCTTGTCACATGGTGGCTTGCCCATTAAGGCTTACAAAATAAGTCACAGCTGGGAGAGATCGGGATGGTTGCTATATAAAATGCAGCAGGAATCTGTAATAAAGGAGGAAAGTACAGGAAATTGTCCAATGTTTCTGCGGGGAGGACTCTGAAGCTAAGGGAGCTGTAACGGAGAAGAGCTCCTCCTAGAGACCCATGCTGAGAGAAAGGTTTGGGCCTGGAAGCCAGAACCGGAAGGCTGAGGTTTCAGCTCAGTAAGTTCTGAGCTTAGCTCCTACTAAAGATACTGATTAGCAGAAGGGTTTGGCGGCCTAGAAGTCAGAGGGCTGAGCATAAAGCCAGAGAGACACTCAGCTGGGGCCTAGCTCTGGGAAGAAGGGTTAGTGAGTGCTTTACCTAAAGGGAGAGAGTGAAGGAACTCAGGTTGGGGGCCTGGAGAGACAGTTTGTAAGGACGAAATAAATGGGATGCCAGGAGAGGAATGTTTTAAATTACCTGTAAACTGTGACTTAAGTGGCCCTGAATTATATAGGGGAGAAATTGGTAGTATGGCACCACGGACAGGCCACGTGGGGCTGCTCAGGAGGTGACTGGCCCTATGTATAGCCATAGACACTTAAGCAATTGTCTTTTGCTTTATGTCATTGGCTAGCGGGCATGGTCATCTGAAACAAATCTATGTATGGTCCCTAGCTCCAGCTCAAAGCTGGGGTCCTCCGGATTGGACTTCCTTCCAAAGGGAGTCTCTCAGTGGCTTCCTTTGGGACATGCTGCAAGTCTCGTTTATTTTGGTTGGTCTGCATTTGATCATTCTAGACTGAACACTCCAACCCTTACATCAGCAATCATGCTCAGGACCTACTTGTGCGAATAAGCTTTCCCCAAGATGCGGGTTGCACAGTCTAGTTCTTTCTCCTTGGTTTTGTGCAGATGTTACTTTTTTCTCTGTCCTTTGTGTCAGAAAGTTGGTGGTTTCTTTCTTGGCGTTATTAGAGAATATAGGAATGACTCTGACCCCCCACGAATTAGCCTTACAATAGGGAAATCTGAAAATAGCAGGTCACACCAACTTCAACATTTCGGGATGTTTGGATCTGCAATGTTAGTATAATTCATTGTTGTAGAGCCACAAAGTTTGGATTCAAATCTGTATTGCGATTCAGGCATGAATGTAGTGCAGAAGTATTCAGTTCCAGATGTTCAGTGAGAGCCAATCTTTGATTCGCAAGTGCTGCTTTGACAGCTGAAATGTGGAATGATTGGAGGTGTTCAAATTTGAAATGGGGCCCCAAGTATTAAAATATTTGTGCAGATGTTGGGAAATTGTCCCATTACAAAGTGATAGAGAAGACACAAACATGGATTTGAACTAAATATTTGATTTTTCTCCAGTCATTCAAAAGGAAAAGCCCTAAATTCCCTGAAAGGGAAGAAAGAAAGAAATAAAAAAGCATAGCCCAAGGGAAGGGAGGAAAGAAAGACATTAAAGAACATAAGAGTCAGTATTTCCCATTATGAAAGGGGCTTTTTGGAGACATAAAACCCAGAACTACATTATTACAAGATTTCTTGTGATTTATGACAAATCTCATAGCTGACAAAAAATGCTTGAAATAATTCAGTTAATATTATACAAGGTCTTGGGGACAAGCTAGCACAAGCTTTTAACTCATATAAATTAAAATTCTTACACCAAGCACCTATAATAATGTAAAGAAACCCCAGTTCCCAGCAACACTATCAATGTTGTTTCTATGGAAACACTAAGTTGTTTCTTTACTAGCTTTGTTTTCCTTCTTTAAAGAAATCTTGAATTTATTATACTTAAATAAATCCCAAAGCATATTTCATACACACAGAGCCACTCGCAGTAGCTGATTTTACAAGGTACTGCTTTATGCAGTCCAGTTGTGAATTTGCAATAAATGTTGCTTTTACAAGGTACCAGTATCAGAGGTCAGAATCAAACACACATTTTTCTTTGGAAGATGTATACACAAGGTGTAAGCATTATTCACTGAAATAATCAATCCAGAGATTGGAAATGTGAAGACTTCTATGCTTTGAGGTAAAGAGTAATTGGAGTTGAGTGTGCACAGAAAGGAGCATTTTATTATAAATATAATCTAACAAATCCCACATAAAGTACCACAATTATTTTTTCCCAAAACTTCTCTTCTGCATCTGTAATCCTGGCTCTGCCATTGACTTGCTGTGCACTCCTGGGCAGTTCAATGAATTTCTCTCCATTTCCCCATTTTTACAGTACATATAGTGCTTACGTGCTTCCTACCCTGTTGTGAGGATTAATGCTATGCAGTGATATGAAGATGCAAACAGCTAAATAAGTGCTAAATGTTCTGCTTGAAAAATTGAGAACAAAATGAAAAAATTATTTTGGTCAAAACTTTCTGTGGAAATTGGTTCAGAATGGGAAAATGTAGTTTCAAATCAATCCAAAATGAAGAAAATTCACTTCAATTGAAGGTCTCAAAAATGCTGCCAACATTATGGGGTTGAATGCCCTATGGCTCAAGACCAAGGTCCAGAACCTCAGAGCTAGGATACCGGCACCCTGGCGCATGTGTGATCAAATGCCATGGAGAGTGTTGATGAGTTCATATACCTAGGCTTCAAGCAGAATTCAAATGGTAGCAGCAAACAGGACCTTCTTTGACAAACAGGTCTCGCTGCCTCCTGCTTGAAGTTTCTGTCTTGCTTATGGACACACAATTGTCTTCACACTAAGACAAATTTCAGGATCTAACAAACCCGCATATTATCTGTATTGCTAATCACGTCAGAAACCTGAGCCCTCTTGCAGTCAGACTCTGAGCAGCTTGGCGCATTTCGTATGTGCTGTCAGCACCGAATCCTTAGCATAAACTGGTTTGACTTTGTAAAAGTCCTAATCCTTGCAGAACTCTGGCCTTCCTTCAGTTGATCATTGTATTGAAAACTGGCACTGGCTGCTCTTCAGCCACGTCACCGGGGTGGACAAAAACACCCCAGCACACCATGCTCTCAATCTCTCCATCGACATGGGAACGGGCACACTCCCTGACCCAATCTGGAGTTGCCCCTGGGAAGACCCTCCCGCCTCCCAAGTTTTGTGGATTCACAGGACTGAGCCACATCTGAGAACTTCACTATACAATGTCTTTGTATACTGTGGCCTCTCTGGTTGGTGCAACACTTCTTAAGTAGCCTTTTTGTGTTTTGATGATGCAGAACCTCAGTGTGTGCTCAGGGTAACATTAAGGCACAGCCTAATCTGGATCCCCTTTGGCCCTGTCCTGCTATCCTGACCAGATTTTGTCCAGCAGGGCCCTAACCCTCCCAAGGATGGTAGCAGTAGGGGCTACTCAAGCAAAAGCTGTCTTGTTGGGTTTATGGGAACGTGCCAAAGCTGTTTGAGCAAATGAGCCTCTGCACTACCTGGACCACTGGTCCATCACTTCAGGCAGGCTGGGATATGTCCTGGAGGAGGGAGAACTCCGCCCTTACTCACCCCTCTGAATATGGAGGCCCCTTCTGACAATACCCTGCAAAGACATGTAGGGCTAGCTACGGTGAAGGCACCACACACACACAGTCATCTGGTAAACTAGTGTTGGCACAAGGGTTTAGAGTTAACAATCCAGTAAGATGAGGCAGGCAGTTGACACTACTCAGAGCTATTGCTTCAGGCTCTCTGCAGACTCTGGCAAATGCTTCTGTTCATAGCTGCAGAACTAAGCTTGAAATAATGAGAGTTAGAAACAATTTTTAATGAAAACTGAGAAAATTTTTTGTATATCATCACAGGACTTCAGGAGTTAGTACCCTAGGATTGGGTCCATAGACGCAGTACTTTAATCCAGTTCTGGGTGCTCTCCGGATTGTGCAGCATTGGTCCTTTTGTTAACTTTCTAACTTATCTTAAACTACGGTGCTCCTGCACTCAGTCACCAAATCAATTCTGTATCTATTGAAAAATGATGCCTTACGAATGCAGCTTGAGTGTTCTAGTCTATTTTATAACTGAGTCAATTTCCTTTTAGAAATCCATTGCTTCACCGTATCTGATTTCTGTGGTTTTTGCTTAAAACATCACTAGGTTTCTAAATTTATCCTTATGCCACACTGATTAGTTTCTAATAGGCTCACTTCTCTCCAGATGTTTTGTGATCTCATCCCTTGGGCAAAATCCTAAGTACATTCATATCACCAAGAGTACAAGCCTATAAGAAATTTATAAGCCTAATACATTCTTGGATCATTCCTAATTTCTTCTTAAACCCTGGGTTAAACTTCCTTCTCTTCAGTTTTCTGGTGCCTTCCTTCTTGGAACTATTAAAGAACATCAGAATTGTCATGCAGAATCAAAATGCCAGTCATGTAGGCCAATATCTTGTCTCTGACTTTGGCCATCTGACTTTGATGAAGGTGTAACAAATCCCCAAGTGGACAATTACAGAATAATCAGGAGAGCTGATTGGAATTTTGAAACAACTTTTTTTGGATGACAGTTTGTCAAACCCAAAATGTTTAGCAGAAGCTGAATGTCTAAACTGAACATGCAGAATTTGTGCATGTGTCTTTTGCATGCCATGCATATTTGCATGCACAAAACAAGCGATTGTGCACACGTCTCCAGACAGCTACCTGCTGTGAGTGTGAAATGCCTGCTTCAGACATACTTTGGGCAGACACAATTTAGGTGATTACTTCTGAAAATCTGTCCCTCTGATTGGCAACTGTCAAATCACATGTACTGCGTTTAAAACAGTTTGAACAGAAAAATGGAGACAGCTGCTGTGAACGTGACCTAAACCACTGACGGATGACTGTCCTTCTATGGAGCCCTTGTTAGGGCACATCTACACTTAAAATGCTGCATTGGCACAGCTATCACACTTTAATGAAGACACTCTAAGGCTAAGCCAAGGGGAGAGAACTCTCCTGTTGGCTTATTTAATCCACCTCCCCGAGAGGCGGTAGGTATGTCAGTGGGAGACGCTCTTCTGCTGACATAATGCTGTCTACACGGTGTGGGTTAGGTCGGCATAACTATGCTGTTCAGATTTTTCATCCCCCTGATATTCTATGAATGTTGTGGAATCATTAAGAAAGGGATGGATAATAAGACAGAAAATATCATATTGCCTCTACATAAATCCATGGCATGCCTCCATCTTGAATAACTGCATGCAGATGTGGTAGCCTCATCTGAAAAAAAGATGTATTGGAATTGGAAAAGGTTCTGAAAAGGGCAACAAAAATGATTAGGGGTATGGAACAGCTTCTGTATGAGGAGAGATTAATAAGACTAGAACTTTTCAGCTTAGAAAAGAGATGATTAAAACATACCAGAACACTAATTGGCTCAGCAGTTTGCACTAAACTGGACATGAAGACTTAGGTTCCAGTAATACTTACGCATGTGCTTATCTTTAGCCCACAGTGGTAGGTCTAAATTAAGCATGAGTATAAGTCTTTGTGGGATTGGGGCCTAAACTACCCTCTTGTCCTTAGAAGTGGTCCTTGCAGAAGTGACTTGAGGGTGAGGCACTGTATGGGATACTTGCACTGCCACTATCACAGCTGTCCTAGTTGTGAGGATAGAGGATTTCAGGGCTGTCACAGGGCACTTTTCACTAGATCTAAATTCCTTTTTTTTAAAAAGGGGTGGGAAGGAATAATGTTCTCCTTTCTTGTGAACCTAAAATGATTTGACTTTTGGAATCGTGCCTTGTACCACAAAACGAGATATGTAATAATTGCCCACAAAAGTATAGTCTGTCATGCTTTAATGTCTCCCTTATTACTTAATTGTCTTGTATTCTTTGGCAATACTTTCTCCCACACAATCTCCTAACATAATTTGGCAAAGGAAATGTGGAGGGGGGAACCCAGGGAAGGGAAAAAGAGAAAGGGAGGGAAAGAATTTGTGCCAGCCTGGTCATACAGAGGGAGAGAGAGACCAGGCAGGGAGCTAGATGATGAGGGAAAATATACAGAACAGGGAGGGAGGGAAATATATGGGGGATCTGGGGAGAGACAAAGAAGACGAAGGAAAGACCCAGGAAAATAGTGACAAAGGTGAGAAAAAGACACAGATATGAAGGCTTGTTCACTTCTACTCTCCCACCCACACAGACTGTTTTGGTAGAGGTGGTATGTAGACGATAAACTCAGACATTTTTAAGAGTATCTCTAGATCAGTGGTTCTCCACTCGTTTCAGTCCATGGACCACCAGGCCAATCAAAAAAAAAAAAATTGTGGACCACCTCCTTTTTAAAAATATTTTGTGTGTGTTGAGACATGATTATACATTTTGGTTTGAAATGTATTTATTTATTACTAGATGTTTGGATTCTCTTCTCACTGACAGGCTTTTCAGTGGTTGGAGTGGTGCTTGATAACGCTATGGATGATACTGCGTGCTTGTGAACATGGCGTAAAACAGCCTAACAGCAGTGCCTGCTCACACTATCTGACTTTGGGCAATATTAGTGTGGACCACCGAAAAAGTCACCATGGACCACTAGTGCTCCATAGACCATCAGTTGAGAACCACTGCTCTAGATTAACCCATCCTATGTACATCTGTTGTATGGTGTTAGAACTGTCATGCCTAAAAATGAAGTCGTATCCTGGTATGTATTTTCAGGTCACTCCTAATTATCATCTGATGTGCTTTCTTTTCTCTCTACGCCCCCTTGCAACCCATAAATGTATGTATGGCACCAGTTACTAAATGTGTGTGTCACTAGGCTATGTGGCAGGGTGGGCTTGACCCAGCCTGCCGCCCCTTTAAGAGGGAGCAGAAGCCCTCTGCAAACCTCCCTTGCAGGAAGGCTAATTAGCCACCTGGCTTGCAGGGCAATCAGCCTGCATGAGTTGCACCTGGCAGCCTCCTCTGGGGGATATAAGGCTGCCAGGAAGGAAGCCCAGTGGTGGTGGCATGAGCTATCAAGAGCTGTGTGTTTGTTGAGCTATCAAGAGCTGTATGCTAGAGCTGTTTTATACTCACTCTGCGGGTGCAGTTGGGGAGGAGGTCCCAACCGGGGGTAGTGGACTCAGCCTCCCCCTGTAGCTGTTTAGAGTTGTAGTTTTAGAGCTGTATGTTAATGAGCTATGTAGAGCTGTATGTTAATGAGCTATTCAGAGCTGAAGCTGTAGAGCTGTAACTAAAGGGACTGCACTGTTTTAAGCTGTATATATTGGTGGTGGGGTCCTGCACTGTAAATTAAAGAGCACTGTTTGGAGCAAAAAAGGGTTTCCTGCGTGTTCCTGACGAGGGGTGAGAAGGCGGATCTGCTACAGCTAGCAGAATAGTTTGTGGTTAATAACAGAACCCACAAGGGGAATTTATTTTCCCGTGCATCTAATATATGCATTTGAAGAATTTCTCTGGTATTTTATGTATTCAAACAAATGAATGTCTCATGCATGGTATTAGAAGAGCGTGTTAGCTTAAAGACCCTCACAAAATGCACTATATCTTTGTTGTTTTGACAGCATACTATTATAAACACCATAAAGGGGTATAGCTGTGGTTATAGGCAAGGCTCCATGATTTCTGCAGACCTCTGACTTCAGCCCGCAGTGGCTGGGAGCTGCAAGGTACTCCCACCTCCCATGGTGGCCGGGAGTTGCATGGTACCCCTGCTGCTCACAGTGGTGGAGGTCCCCCCGCAGCTCCCCTGCCTCCCGGAATGACAGGGGTTCCCCGCAGCTCACCAGTCATGAGGCCTCCCCCACATCTCTCCAGCCTCCTCAAGGCCGAATCCCCCAGAGCTCTGCAGTCCTGGGTGGTGAGGGATCCTCTGGAATTCCCCAGCTGCCACAGGCTGGGGGTCCCTCCTAGCTCCCAGCCACAGCAGAGCAGGGTGCTCAACCCTCCTCCCTCCCTGTTTTGTCATGGATATTTTTAGTAAAAGTCAGGACAGGTCACAGCTTCCGTGAATTTTTGTCAATTGCCTGTGACCTCTCCGTGACTTGTACTAAAAATGCCCATGACTAAATCGTAGCCTTAGTTATAAGACATACATATATGAGGTCTATATAGTAGTCTAGCTTATGAAGGGGTTTTGCTTTTGTCAGCCTTCTACATAAATAGCCCCTGAATTGTCACAAATTCTCAAATCAGCCCAAGGGTAGATCTAATTGAGCATCACTGGTTTAGCACATCCGATTTTAAACCCAGATTAATCTTTCTAACCTTGACTAGCATCCCTGGAGTCAGAGCTCATATGGTTTCCTTCTATAAACCTAGTCCTAATCCATGTAGTTGTCCCTGGATGCTACTACATTAAAGGGTAATTAATCTGTCTTTTGATCATTCAAATTTCATCCTCTGTAGATTTATCAGAGATCAGTTATGCTCAATTCTGCATGTGTGTTGCATCAAAAAGCAAGACATACAGTATGTCTGGAGAGGCTTCCAGTACCCTCAGTGTAAGCTGTGCTGGGATACCAATACTGGGAAAAGGTACATTGGGATAGACAGGCATCTAATCCGGTCTAACAAGCCTGTGCTCAAAATTCTGAAGACATGGTTGTAACTTGACCAAGTGTGAGAGCTCTTAGCTCTGTACACCAGTTATTCACATACTCCTGCTTAAAATTAGCATCTGGGGGGTACAGAACATCAGCACTAGATATTTCATATATTGCCTGGGATAAACCAATATACTTTTGTCTCCTCAGATACCTAGACAGTAGGAAGTTACTACTTTACCATATATGATATTATATGTTTTCAGAGAATTATACAAACATTAACCAGTTAAGCATTTTTACAGATGGGGAAACAGCCAAATTCAAGACTGGTTAAATTAATTGAAATGATGGGCACTACACCAGAGATCGATCTGTTCCAGAGAGGTTACATGCCTTGCTCAAGGCCACAGAATGAATCGGTGGAAGAGCCATGACAAGAATCTATGACAAAGTTTCTACTTCTCAGTCCCCAAAAGAGTCCCCAGTACCTAGATGTGATCTTACATATTTTTCAGCTAACTAAGAGGTCCAAATACATGATCAGTCCCTTGACTACTTTGCACCACACTTCAGCAGATTTTGGCTGTAAAGCCAATGTATCTGGCCCCAGGAAGATCAGCCAAGTCCAAGAGGAATCCTGTAGCGGTGGACCCTACATAGCATAGCATAGCAGACCCTACATCCCTACTTCTGCCAGCATCGTGAGTGTAACCAACATACCCCCTACTCTGTCAATGCCTGGCTGTGGTACTTAGTGCTAAAATCAGATATGAATATTGCCATGGTCTTTGTCTCACAGCGGACACTAGATGTCACTTTCTCTCACTAGTGGACAAATGAATTCATCTGCACAACAATGAATACCGTAGAACCTCAGAGTTATGAACACCAGAGTTACAAATTGACAGGTCAACTACACACCTTACTTGGAACTGGAAGTACACAATCAGGCAGCACAGATGGGGCGGGGGGGAAGCAAATATTGTAGAGTACTGTGTTAGATGTAAACTACTAAAATAGGGAAAGTTTAACAACAACAACAAAAAGATTTGACAAGGTAGGAAACTGTTTCTGTGCTTGTTTTATTTACATTAAGATGGTTAAAAGCAGCATTTTTCTTTTTCGCAGTACAGTTTCAAAGCTGTATTAAGTCCATGTTTGTTCAGAGTTACGAACATTCCCGAGGTGTACATAACTGAAGTCCTACTGTAACTTCTGAGAATTTTGATAAAGACTTTGCAAGTTTAGTGTAGGTTTTGGGGGCTTGTTCATGGTTCACAGAATGCAGTACTACCCGCAGAAAGGTTTCCCAGCTCAGCAGTGTACCCTGGGCATGCTCATCATGCTGGGTGTACCACGTGCTTGGAGGGAAGCACTGTAGGTGTTCCAAGCCCAAGGCCCTTCAGAGTCTCTTGCTCTTGGGTGGTTTCCCATAACTGCTCCCAGATTCCCAAGAAATAACTGGGGATTCCTTAATTAAGGCTGCCTGAGATCAAAGATGCAATTATTTAGCTACAGCTGGCAGCCCTGCTCCTATGGCAGCCCAGTACAGGGGAATGAAGTCTCAGTATAACTCCTCCACACAATCCTCTTGCCTGCGGCATATTGCAGCCCTTTGTCCTGCTGAGGCTATTCCTGGCCTCCTGTCAGCAATAGTATGTCTCTATCTAGATCACAAGCCCTCCAGTTCCAGCTCTCAGACTACAGGCTATGGGTGAAGTAAGATCCTGTGGATCTCTGCATGCTCCCAAGGCGTCTACTAGCCAGCCTTCCCTGCACAACCAACTCCCGAGCTCCAGTCTCTGGCCTGCTACTCTGGCTCTAGGGGCTGGTCTTCACTACCTGCCGGATTGGCGGGTAGCGATCGATCTGTTAGCGATCGATTTCTCACGTCTGGTGAAGACGCAAGAAATCGATCGCTCGCTGAGCCCCCATCGACTCCGGAACTCCAGCTTGCCGGGAGGCGCAAGCTGGAGTCGACGGGGGAGCGCGCCGCCGACTGCCGCCGCCGTGAGGATGGCAGGTAAGTCGGCTGCAGATACGCAAACCCCTCTCCTGGTTTAAAGTTGAACTGGATGGTAACAGTGCTCAGTCATGACTAACTGTAAGTACTAGGGACCAGACAACTGAATTAAAATGTTTGTGTCATAGATTGTTTTAGCACCTAAATTTCATAACCTTTTTTGATATTTAGAGGTCAATAATGCAGTAAAGTAAGGGATCCAACAGGAGCAAAGGCTATATGAGATCCAAAGAAAATGGTGACAGGTTTCAGAGTGGTAGCCGCGTTAGTCTGTATCTGCAAAAACAACGAGGAGACCTTATGGCACCTTAGAGACTAACAAATTTATTTGGGCATAAGCTTTTGTGGGCTACAATTCACTTCATCAGATTCATGGAGTGGAAAATACAGTAGCAGGTATAAATACTCATCACATGAAAAGACGGGGAGTTGCCTTACCAAGTTGGAGTTCAGTCGAATGAGATAATTCAATTAACAGTAGGATACCAAGGGAGGAAAAATCACTTTTGTAATGGTAATGAGAATGGCCCATTTCAAACAGTTGACAAGAAGGTGTGAGTAACAGTAGGGGGAAATTAATGTGTGGGAAATTAGGTTTAGGTGTTGTAATGACCCAACCACTCCCAGTCTTTATTCATGCCTAATTTGATGGTGCCCAGTTTGCAAACTAATTCCAGTTCTGCAGTTTCACGCTGGAGTCTGTTTTTGAAGGGGGTTTTTTGTTGAAGAATTGCCACTTTTAGGTCTGTTATTGAATGACCAGGGACACTGAAGTGTTCTCCTACTGGTTTTTGAATGTTATAATTCCTGACTTCAGATTTGTGTCCATTTATTCTTTTGCATAGAGTCTGTCCAGTTTGGTCAATGTACATGGCAGAGGGGCATTGCTGGCCACGATCGTATATATCACATTGGTAGATGTGCAGGTGAACGAGCCCCTGATGGTGTGGCTGATGTGGTTAGGTCCTATGATGGCATCCCTTGAATAGATATGTGGACAGAGTTGGCACTGAGGTTGTTTGCAGGGTTTGGTTCCTGGGTTGGTGTTTTGTTGTGTGGTGTGTAGTTGCTGGTGTAGTTGCTTCAGGTTAGGGGGCTGTCTGCAAGTGAGGATTGGCCTGTCTCCCACGGTCTGTGAGAGTGAGGGATTGTCCTTCAGGATAGGTTGTAGATCGTAGATGATGTGCTGGAGAGGTTTTTTGGGGACTGTGTGACTGCAATAATGTAGTGAGTAAGTTGTGAATTCTATTGCAAGTCATGTTTACTACCCACCAACATCTTTTTCTCCCCCCCTCCCCCCCGCCAGCCCCATCCATATGCAGATTACCTGGTTCCCCTTCATTCCAGCTTGTCCAAAATGTATGGTAAAGAGGAAAAAATGCCTAGAGCTATAGTTTGTGGATAAAAACCAGCTGCACATGAAAAATAATTGATGTGATTTTCAAACTACTATGGTTTGGGAAATGAAATACCTAGTCAACCCTGACTCTCAGAAAGAACAGGGAGTCTAAATTCTCCCATGCCTCAGAAGAGAACATTGTTTAAATGGTTAGCTGTGGACACATAGGGCCAGATTCACCCACAGTCAATGCTAGGTTCTGCTGGCTTAGGACATGGTGGAAGTAGAAACAGAGTTTGTTAGGAGGCAGGGGGGATATAGGTGGTAATAAGAAAGGGTGGCCCCAACCTCCCTTCTTAATGGATACCTGTACGACGCCACCAAAGACAAAACAATTGGTGGTGCTGGCCAAGGAGGCATTGTGATCATGGCACGCATCCCTTCTGGTTGGGATCCTATGAAGGCCATTTTAAATTTTCCCTTCCTTGCCAAAAACACTGAGGGAGATCAATGATGGAAACACGTCCTGCATCCTCCCCCAGGAGATGAATCCCCCTTTGGGTAATGGAAGGCACTGGGGCAGCAGGGAGACTCTTCTATGGACTCACGGGGCTGATACTGTGCACAAAGCTAAAAGGAGTTATCAGTGCTTTGGCAGCCCATTGCAGAAGTGGATCAGTGTGTGATTGATAAAAGGATCATCCCTTTTTGTAGTCACATGCAAGAGGTGGAAGAAGAATTCACACCCCCACATTGCCTCAGCTTCGATTCTACCTAGAATATATTAAGATTTTGATGGGAAAACTCTAGGATTTCCTTTTCCTTTCTCTTTGCATGTGCCCTAATGAATCTCTACATTTTTCCCAGTGGCAGGCGCAAACAGGGTGCATTCCATTCTCATTACAGGTTTCTTAGGAATAGAGCTATCATTGGCATAATGTTACTGTGACTTGACTTTCAATTATACTAAATCCCATGAATGGGCTTTCATTCTGCTAGGCATGCAGGCTCAGCATGCCAAATACTTTGCTCAAAAAGCTGATCGCAGTGTACAGTGAAAAGTAAAGTTCTCTGGTTTCTTCCTTTAATAGTGGGGCTCTGACTAATATCAAAACACAGCTTAGTTTTAAGAAGAACTGAATGAGGAAGGGAGTCTTTAGTCACTGCTTTGCACTATCCTGTAGCTAACTTGCTCACAGGAAACCGAAGAGCCAAACTGTCTCAAAATGTGATGAGTCAGTGAAGTGCTTTCTCTAATTGCTTGATAACAGTTGGAAGAATTTCAATAGTTTGAAGAAGAAAAAAAAGAAAGAAAATAAAGAACAAGGGTTATAAACCAAAGGCTTTAAAAAAAACTACAAATGGGTTTGGTTTGAAAGCCCAAGAGCTAGCAAAATTAGGGTGTGATCCAAAATCCCAGGAAATCATTGGAAAGACTCCCCACTGATTTCAGTGGAATTTGATTCAGGCTCTATTTTCTTAAAATAGGCAAATCTCTAGTCCTAGTAACAAACCTCTCTGTAAAATAATATACAGACTCTAAAAGCCTCATCTTGTAGCCTCAACTTGTACCCCTTACCTCAGCAGTAGCTTAAGTCTATACAGGACCCAGATCTACCAACATTTTGGGGTTTTCCACAGAGAAAGACACTTCCTTCTGCCCACCCCACTATGAGCAGAGTGGAATTGCTTGCCCATGTGAGGTGGACCAAATAGGTAGCTTCATATGTCTTGTCTACAGTGGGGAATTCTCCCAGACATTCTAACCAGGTTCCATTTTAAAACGAATTGGAGTCAAAAACCACAGGCAGGCACAATCATTTTTATAATCTGGGTGTAGACAGGATCTAAGGGACCTCATTACTACTCATTCCTTGAGTGTTCAGTTGTAGATAAGCGGGAATCCTCACTCAGAGATCCTAATTAGTCTCTCATTACTGACACCACAAGTGTTCTTCTAATCTAGGACACACAATGTAAGGATAAACCAAGCCACAAGACAATGCACCTACCACATGTCTTTACAAGTGTAAGAACCCTAGTCTGGTGATCCTTTTGTATTATATTGCAACATACCACTTTATTCTAATTACTGAAAGGAGTGGAGATTGTGAAGCTACAAACTCCTCGCTTTTCCAATACTTTCTTCACTGCCATTCGCACCCACACACCCAACAACTAAAACCCTTTTTATGTTAGTCACCAAATATTTACAAAAAACGCAGCGAAAATATGAGTCAGAAATCTCTTTAGTGTGCTCTTCATGACATATGGCTGAAATTCACCCCAGTGCAGAAGGCCATATACATAACTTTAGCCTTTAATGCAGGGTTTAAGGCAGAAGTTCTCAATCTGGAGAGCGGTCCCCCAAGCGGGTGTGGAATTTTTTGGAAGGGGGGGGGGGGGGGTGAGAAGGCATGAGACACCTTAAGGGGGGGGGGGAACTTATGGTGCCCCATTTTCCACACAGCAATGAATAACAAGCAAAGCTGATTCCTCCAGGCATACCAGGTCCTCAGGTGGCTGTGTGAATTTTGATAGATTTCTGTTAAGTTTGCATAGCATTATACACAGTCGTTGCCATCTGTTCGTTTAATCTGTTTGCTACAACAGGCAATGGCACTTGGCAGTAGCACGTGGCAGGCTTATGCAATTGTTAAGGTAAAGGCATTGCATTAGCCCACTCATTCTCCATTTGGTGGCTTCTATGGGGTCCACTTTCCAGTGTGTTATGCAATCTTTCCTTTTATTCCCTCCATGGTTTCTGTGCAGTGCTGTACAATGGTGTTCCAACAGCGACATTACCAATACTACAATGCACTCTCCCCCCATCCCCCCGGTGCTGTCATGGCAGATTATGCTACCATTAGTTTGCTCCTCTTTCTTGGCCCCCTCCTGCTCTCATGCCTACTTCTCTCTCTTTCTATAATCTACTTGCTGGCTGCTACCCTTTAGAACTAGGCAGTGTAGCTGTAACCCTCTTGGTTCTAGGGTGAGTGAGATACTATGTTTTACTGGGCCAACTTCTGTTGGTGAGAGAGACGGGCTTTAGAACTACACAGAACTACACCCTTCAGAACTGTAACTCACACATGGTGCTGTCTTCTGACCTCTGTGCTGGTGTATTCCCTGGTGCCAGGATGGTGCATATGCTCCATGCCTAAAAGCAGATATTCTTGACTTTGGAGCATTTTATGAAGCAGTCTTGAAGCATGGTTGTAATTCAAAAAGTGACTATGGAAAATGGCACCATCCTAACTGACCAGATAAGTTCTCTGTGCTTACTCAGTCTTACTTGCTGGCCAAAATAAGACTTTACTCTGTTTGGTTTGGTTTAGTTTATTTTACTTTTGCTGACCCTTCAGACCAACACAACTGAGAGACAGTGAGCTGGATTCTATTAAATTGATTGGGAACTGAGGCTAAGTCTTCCTATGAGCATGTACAGTGTCTAGCATATTTGAGGAATACTGCAATATACCAAAATAAAAATGGTAATCATTCTTATGCATCATCAACAGAAGTGTTTAGTAAATACCATCCAGTTACATTTGTGCATATGGTTACTATTAACAATAATTTAAATGAAATCTGACTGGCTGACGAAAATTCCAATTATTAAATTATATCCAGGCATAGGTGCTGGAACTAGCGGTGCTCAGAGCGGCTGCTGCACTCCTGCCCTGGCTTGGAGTGATTTCCATCTTATACAAGGTTTACAGTTTGGTTCAATGGTTCTCAGCTCCCCCACTATACAGATTGTTCCAGCATGCCTGTACCCTCATCCTCAGTCAAATATGTCACTGGGACTTTCCACATATTTTTCAGTTTATTTTTGTAATTTGGCAGGTTCTAGTGGTAGATTGTTTAAATCATTTCAGGGATAGTAACTTACTGAAGTTGATTCCTTAAGTATTTTCAAAATAGAGAGAGTTTGTGGTCCAAACCATCCACTTTAGTTCTTCGCTGCTATTCACAAGTTTGGAGACTATTTAAGCCTGATCTCTATGATTCATTTATGTTGAAGTGGGTGGAATGTCATAATATATGGAATCAGACTGTCTTAAACAAGAGGCATTTATTAAACATAACAACTGCTTACAGACTCAAACAGATATCCACACAACCTGAAATCCAGTTTTGTCTCCTTTGTTTACCAAGGACCAGAACCCTGTCTGGAAATCTAAACAGTACATAGAGACATCAAGGGATTAAATAATGCACTTCAAGTAAATATATTATTACAGTGAGATTCCAGGAGAGGCTGCTCTTGGGCTGGCCTTTTCCCCTTCTGGATGTCCTCTGCTGCCGCCTAGCACTCTTGGAATTAATTGAGTCCAGACCCAACACTGACTACATATCCCTCTGATATTTCCTCTTGATATGACTTTTGCAGGACATTGATTTCAAAAGATGTCACTCCCTGTACAGGACTGAGTGTCTCAGTCCTATGCAGGGAATGGTATCTTTTAAAACCAAGGTGGATCAACTACACATTTAAAGAAATGAGCATTGGAAATACACCCTGACTTGTTAAAAAAAACAAAGCCATGCTTCTTGATTCTGTATAATTAAAAAGTCTTCCTCTTATTCACTTCAAGTCTGTCTCTGTCACTTCAACTGAAATAAGCAATCACTCCTGTTACCAACATAGCCAGCACTTTGTCTAGCATATGCTGCCACCAATAATGCCCATTACCATGTGTTAATTAATGACAGAATCATTAGATCTAGTGCTCTTAATGTCACAGAGAAGAAAAAACAGAGGGAAAACACTTCTTATTTAGGATTCTGGCCTTCTTTATGCATTACGGGCCTGCCATCTACATTAATGGCAACACTCTCATTAACTTCAGTCATGCAGGATCAGGCCCCAAATAGCAACTTTCCATAGCTAATAAGTGCATTATTCATTAGCACCCAAAAAAGGGTAGAGGTTATACTTTTAAATATAGAGGTGATTTTTTTTTATTCCTAACACTTAGATCAATTTAAAAGGATAGTCAAATTAGCCAGTGACCAAAGTAAGAGAAAAACTGTAATTGAAACACTGGAAATGTTTCTTGTTTCATTGGTTTCTGGTCACTCTGACAGATTATGCAGTAGAACCATGTAAATTTAAAAGTTTTTTCCTTCCTTCCTAGAACTAATCTGCCATGCTATATAATTCATAGATTCTAAAACCAGAATTAACCATTATGATCATGTAGTCTGACCTCCCGTATGGCACAGGTCATAGAGCCTCACCTGGTAATTCCTGAATCAAGTGTATAACTTCTGTTTAAACTAGAGCATAATATGTATAGAACTCTCCATTCTTGATTTAAAAATTTAAAGTGATGGAATCCACCATATCCCACAGAAAGTGGTTCCAATGGTTAATCACCCTCACTATTAGGCAAATTTAGAGGCAATTTTTTATCTTCAGTTTCCAACCATTTAATCTTGTTATGCCTTTTTTTGCTAAAGAGCCATCTACTATCAGAAATCTCTTCACCATTTAACTACTTATAGCGCATTCATAAACAAGCTATTTCTTAACCTTCTCTTGGTTAAGTAGATTTGTAGATTTAGAAGTAGATTTGAGGTTCTTAAATCTCTCACTATAAGGCATGTTTTCCAGACCTTAAATCATTCTTGTAGCTCTTTTCTGAACCCTTTCTAGTTTTTCAACATTAGTAGAATGGAGTAGATCTTTGAAGAGGAAATACACAAGTAGGATATTATTTTCCTGGACATTTGGGGTGGTGTAGCAGAAGAAGACAATTGTGGTGTGTTATGTGTGGAGAGCTGCAATCTACAGAGATGCTTTCTGGTTTATGGTGAAGGATGTGAGAATATTCTTGTAGTCCACCAGCCTTGGTTTTTCACAAAATATGTATTTTTTTCAAATAATTACCTTTCTAAGTTGCAACTTCTGATGTTCATTCTCAGCACAGAAGGGCGAGAAGAACCAGCATGGAAAGCTTCTGAACAATCACTTTTTTTACTTATCTGAATTTAACCTGGAAGGTGAGCATGTTGCAACTGTTATGAATTTTTTGAGCCTTTATTCTTTGCACTTTGAACTTGGATAAAACAACTGCTCTCATATTTAGATCACCTTTCAGCTTTCCCCCTCCCAAATTAAAAAATGCTTTATAAATATCACTCCATTGATCATAGCTTTTATATTCCACTCATGTATGGGTTCTCAAAATGCCCTCTGAGAGGTATCTAGTCCTGTAATCATCCATTCTGGTTGTAGAACTGTAACACCACTAGGCTGATAGGTTTTGAATATCTAATTTTCAGTGCAGATTTACATAACTCAAGAGCGGCATCTCATTTCCACCGCTGATGTCATTTTCTTTAACTCTCAGCTAGACATGTGCAGTATTCATGTGTGTGTCTAGACAGGAAGTCACTGTCCCATACCCACCAAGCTAATCTCTTGTGTGCTTACTACTTGACAGTCACAGTGCTGTACTGCAGACTGTCACCTCTCTGAGAGGACCAGATCCAGACTTCTGTGTCTCATCCAACTGGTGGCTGCTGAGGAGACAGATTTCTAGTTCATGCTTAGCAGAAGGGGAGGTGAAATGCAGCAGGTGGGATGAAAGGAATCGCTTACAGATGCGTTATGATGAGCACTACTTTATGTTGTCACTCTGGTGTAGGGATTATCACGAATGTGTGTGTGTTTAAAGGACAAACAAGCAAATGACTTTCAGGACAGTGCAGTCTCCAATCCAGCCCTACTCCCTCCTTCTGTCAAATAGGCCTCAGCGGTGTTCAGGTAGGGACCTGGAAGTGAGTTGTCTCTGCTCCACAGACCATTTGACACAAGGGATGTAGGACTAAAGGATGGCTGAGCTGTGGGGCTGGGGCTTGTGGGTGGGGGAGGCAGGGGATAGAGCTAGGAAGCAGGTGGGGGTGACTGGGAAGGGGGGTGGCTGTGGCAATGGGGTGGCTGATTGCTGGACCAAAATGGCTGGAGGTAGCAATGGCTGAAGGAAGGAAGGGGGTGGGAAGGATAACTGAGTTGGGAGAACTATTGGCTGAGAGGGAGGAAGGATAGTAATGGGTGGTAGAGGGGATGGCTGAAGGGGGAAAGGTGGAGGGCTAGATGGGCTGTAGGGGGAACAGGAGGGCTAGCTGGGTAGGCAGTAGGGGGCTAATTGGGGAGTATGGGGAAGAACAGGAGGGCTAACTGGGTGGTGAGCAGGGGGCTAGTTGGGCTGGAGGGGGAAGGGCTAGCTGAGGCGGGGGGGGGGAGAACAGGACTAGCTGGGCTGTAGGGGGGAGAACAGGGCTAGCTGGGTGGGGAGTAAGGGGCTACTTAGACTGGAATGGGGGAAGGGCCAGCCGAGGCAGGGGAAAGAGCAGGACTAAGACCTGGGCTGGAGAGGGGCGAAGAGGAGGGCTAGCTGGTCGGGGAGCAGGGGGCTAGCTAGGCTGGAGCGGGGAGACCCAGGGCTAGCTGGGCGGGGCGGAGCGGGACAGAGGGGAGGCCGGGTGCCCCCGCGGGCTGTCCCGTCCATCTGACTGAGAAGGCCCCGGGGGCACGCTCGGGTGCGAGGCGGCGGGCGAGGCTCCCGCCAGGCGCTGGCAGTCGGGGCTCGCCGCTCGCCCCCGGCCTGGGGGAGGCTGCTCACGGCGGCCCAGGGGGGCGTGGGGCGTGGCGGGCGCCGGTAGCTGCGCTGGAGGAGATGTGGCGGGCGGGGCCCCAGCCCCCTGGAGCGGCAGCCAGTCCCGCCGCGCTGCCTGGCTCCGCGCTCCCGCTGCAGTACGCCGAGGCTACCGCCTGCAGAGCCGGGGGACGCCAGCGAGGGCGGGGGTCCGGGAGCCACGGGCGCAGCGCTCGGGATCAGTGCAATAAAATGCACCGCCTGCAAATGCCCCTTGGGAGGCAGGAGCCGCAGGAGGCGGCGGCAGCCGGGAAGTGAAAGGTCCGGAGAGTTCAGCTCGCCATGCCCTGCACGGGAGCAGCAGGAGCCCGGCGGGTCCTCGCACGCGGCTCCTCGGGGGCTGGAGGAGCCGGCAGCTGTCCCGCGATGTCACTCCCCGGGGGAGACTCGGGGGCTGGAGCCTCCCTCCTGCCCGTAGCACTCCAGTGAGTGACGAATGAATGACCGGCCGGGGAGGATTTGCTCTAGAGAACCTGCTTCATGGGCAGAAGAGATCCCAGGCTCCTGGTCCTCCTCGATTCATGCACTTTGACCAGGAGCTTGGCCATGGAGAGCTGGGGCTGGCTCATTGTACTTCTGGGCTGCTCGGCTGCAGCGGCAGGTGGGTCTTGATGTATTTTCATTCCTCCTAATCCTTCTCCCCAATCCTTACCCTCTAGGAAGGAGTAAAGCCCGAAGCTGCTGGGGGACACAGTTTCTGACTATGAACTCGCTTAATATTCCCTACAGCAGTAAATCTCTGTAAGCCGATGGGTAAGGACCGTTTATCTTTCCAGCCCAATTATCATTTTCAGAGCGAACAAAGAAGAGTTTTACTTGCAATGTCCACCCCGGTGTATATGAACACAGGCACCCAGACTTTTCCTCTACAGGTTTCGAATCCCAATGGTCCTTAGCAGCCTCTCAAGTAAACATGCGATCGGCTCTTTAACAAGTTCATAAGAGAGTGTGTGGAAAGTCGAGTGGAGTGGGAGCGACAGGGAAGACAGACATCAGGAAGGCGCAGCTAATCCAAGAAGGAAAGATGACAGTGTAGCATGCTGGTTAATGCCATTAAGCTGCTTTTTTAAACTCAGCCCTTTTTCTGCATATGGATACAGGGAACAGGAGCTTCCTTAGCAGAAAGAGAATAAGGAGCTTGGATTATTTTAGCTACAGCTGGAATGGCCTGTAAAGGGGAAAAGGTGCCTCTTCCATGGTCCAGAACACTGAATGTTGCTGAGAAGTGTCCATTCACACCTCGGGTTCTTTTGTTTTGTTTGTTTGGGTTTTTATTGATTCCTCAGAAAGGGACCTTTAACCAGTAAAATGTTCTGTGTTCAAGTCCTCTTTTCCACCTTTCTTTCCCTTTTCCACCTTTCTTTCCCACTAGTTCCTGGGCATACTACAGGTGTATTTCTCAAGTCAGTTCTCCTTTTGCCAGAATTTATTTTCAGGAATGCAAATTAAATTTAATATGGGGCAGCTCCTCACACTGCTTCCCATCCAAAACTGCAGATGCGCCCCAGCAGCCTTGTGTCCATCTCCTCAGCTTCAGCAGAGAGGGGAGTTTTCAAGGGTTGAATAGGTACAGACTGGCTAAGCAACATCTTAGAGGGTCCATGGTGACTGTCTAGAATAGTTTGGAGAGGGATGTTACCAGGAGGTAATGAGAATGAAAGTGAAAAAAAGGAATATTTGAACAGAACACCAATAAAAGCTTCCTGACCCTGAAAGTATAGAAAGCTCCCCCATGTGAGACAAGTCAAAATTAGAAGAGGCAAAGCACCAAACAGTGCACTGTAGCTGCTCTGGAAGGGGATGGAGTGGGTGTCCTGATAAGTGTGTTCCAGCTGTAAGTTCTATGTGCTATTCCTTTATCACATCTGACTCAGAGGGGAAAGTCAGACCCGTTCATTCTTTCAGAAGTAACTGCTACTTCAAGTTTATGCACAAGCAAAGTAGTCTAAAGATCTCAAATAAGATAAACATGCCTGGACTTTACTGACCCTTAGAGCTGACACTGCCCACTCTCAGGTTGCTCATAGCACCTTTACCTGAAGTAAAGATAAGATAGCTTTCATTCACTCCCTTTGGCTGACTTATTTATTTAGAAGCTCCTTGGTATCTGGTTAGCATATAGTCCAACAGTGTACCACTGAAATTGCTCCTTACTGCTTCTTCTGAGTCTTACCACCTAAGATCTACAAAATAATGTACCTCTAACAATCTTGATGTTGGTTACTATGCTTGTGGTGTGGGAACCATTACTTCATATTGAAGGAGAGTGAGGAAAGCAGAATTCACAATGTAGTAAATAAAGTTTTTGGTGATGCTTGTAATTATCTTTACAGCACTGATGGCAAAACTAGCACACACATAAACCAAAGCTTGAAACCCCTTTCCCACCCTTGCCAAATGTATTTAGTATAATAAACACTTTGCACTTACAAGGATCTCAAAACACTTCACAATTAGGCTTTAATATTGTGTTATATAAACTGTTTAATGTTTTCTTGGAGCCTTTTCAAGCTGAGGGCTGATTTTCTTTTTGAATAAACCCCATTATCAGCTTGTTATAGAATAATCACAATCAATTGCAAGGGTGTAAGTGAAATGTTACAGGGCAAGTGTGTCAACTGAAAAAATGTTTAAACACGAAGCATATGATAGGCCTGGATATTTTACAGGTGAGTCATGGTATACCTTGTGTGCTCTTGTCCATTACTAAAGATTGCTGTTCAGTGGTATGTACAGTATATAGGGTATGAAATAGCATATGGTTAAGCATAACCATTAAGGGGTATGGAGAAGCATCTCTTTCTGGTAATAGAAGAGCTGACATGAGTTTGTGGCTGACAGTGTGAAAATCTTTATGCTCCAATCTGTCCGTTTTGCTGCATTCTTGTGGTAAACAGCACTAAGCCAGAAAACTGTCACATCTCACAAATTGCAGTACTCTGCATCCATCATTCTAATTTAAAAAAAAAAAAAAACCCTCCTATTTTTCAAAGGTTTTGTTTTCCCCCCCAGTGTAAGAGGCAATGGCTTGTGAATTCCAACAGTGTGAACCTGTCCCCATTGATGGGAGCAGGATCCACTCTTAAATGAGAAATGAAAACTATGGACCTGATTCAAAGCCCCTGGGAGTATGGGAGTAAGGCTTTGATGCTAGCAGTAATGTAGCTTAAGAATCCAAGAAAGCAGCCAACACATAAATTAAGTAAGCCCATAGTAGGCCTAACCGATAACGCACATGGTGAAATACTTCCCTACCTCTCAGGAGAGCTGTGTAGATTAGTTTATGTTTGGACAGTGATTTGAAAAGGATCTCTATAAGGGATAAGTGTTGTTCTGTGAATTTTACAGTTGTATTTATTCACTGTTATAGGCATAAGTGTATTTTGTAAATTTGAGAAGAGACTGTTTTATTTTAGTAATTGCCCACAACTATCCTTTTTAATATACTTAATTTCTCATTCCTGTAGGGGATACATTATTTCAGAGTATTTTGATCATTAAAACCTTTCCAAGATATTTTTAGCCAATGCAATCTGCCCATTTGTAAGTGCTTTATAAACAATGTCCCACAGCTTTTCTGAATAATCTGTATAAAAAACCTGCATAGATCATTGGTACTAGAAATGGTGGGGAGAGGAAATCTAACAGATCATAAAGTCTACCCCTCTGCTAATTCAGGATAGAACTCCAGAGCAACTACTTTATACCAAAGCTGAATAACAATAATAGCCCCCAGATAAAGAATGTAGTGGATATTAAACCAATATGACACTTGAACTTAGCAAAAAGACCAAGAAGAAACCATAATCATTAGTGCATAAAGCTTACTGTGTATGTTTGGCTCAGTGAAAAGAATACACTATGCACCTCAAATGTTTTGGCATGCCCATTTTCAAGTCATCAGAGCTATTTTGTTTATTTTTTTAAGATAAATGTCTATGGGTCATAAAATACAATCTGGTTCCTGATTGACTGCCAGCTTCATTAATAGGTGGAAAGTTTATAATAAAAATTACTAAACCATGACTGTAACTTTGCTAAAGGTTTCATACTGAACCCCTGTGGTGATTTTATTTTCGGTATAGACACTGTAATTGCATGAGTTTTAAATCAACAAGACTTCTAGACAAACCTGAACAAAAACCACATAGACTAAATTGCAGGGCAACTTGCCAGCACCTTTCAACAGAGGAATTTTTTCTTTACACACCATTAGTGACAAACTTCCAAAATATGAACAGTGTACCGGCTAAATCCTGACCTCTGCAGTACCTGGGGAGGGGATGCTTCCGTATTCCTACTGGGCAAACAACTTCCAGGCTCAGTAGGAATACTGAAGCACCTTGCTTGAATATCCCTCCACAACTCACCTCCCTGTCTCCTACCCAAAACTCAGCTACCTCATCTGCCCAGTAAGCCCTAGTACCACCCAACCGCCATACTACTTACTGCTTTCTTCATGGCCTCCTCCCTGTCCTGTGACGGGAGGGGTCTCTTTCTGGGGTCTTGAGGAGAGGGGTTGTATGGCCATACCCTGAGACACCAGTGTATCTTTGTGAGCATTCAGAAAGGTCACTGCCCCACTTCAAATCCTTGGGTGTCTGGGAGAGCTGAGGAAGCAGCTTGGTTTCCCCTAATACAGGGCAGCAAGAGAAGGGAATATTCCCTTTCCCCACTGAGGTGGCTGCCATGCCAGGCTCCATAATGCTTATTGTGGTAGCGAAAAAAACCCTCACGGTTCCCTAGAAACTACCCAATAGGACTTTTTTCCTGCATGTGGTTTCCAGGGAACCCTTGAGCATTCCTTATCTAGCACACACAGCCTTAGGGGGCATCTACTGCCCCCGGGATTAATGTTGCATCCACTGCAGAGGGAGAGGGAGCTAGGCTGAGGCAAAGGGGCTGTTATAAGCGCCCCTCAGTGGAATAGCTGGGGGCATATTGGGACCAGGAGAAAGTATGGCTGGGGCAGGTCTGAGCTCCAGGTGTTCTCTGGCTTGTAGGAGCCACTGAAACAAGTGCAATCCTGAGGGCTACCCTAGTCTGCAGCAGCTCCCTGCAGCTTTTGATTCTGGGCTTCTCTCCTTGTTCTCTGTGTTGGCCAGTGCAGGATTTAGCTCCACTTATGTGAGGGTTACACAGGGAGCTGTTTCACACGGTAACCTGAGAGCAACACCATTAAAGATAAATTGCTCTGTATTAACATGTACTTTCCTCCCACTAGGATTGAGCAGTGTTGTCGGAGTTGGGTCCCATTGCGAAAAAGCATGCAACCCTCGAATGGGAAACCTGGCCCATGGACGAAGATTGTGGACGGAAACCACATGTGGACGCAACTCCACCGAGTTTTACTGTTCGTACAGTGAGAATGCAGACTTGACATGCAAGCGGCCCAAGTGTGACAAATGCAATGCTGCTCACACCCATCTGGCTCATCCACCCTCTGCAATGGCCGACTCCCCTTTCCGATTGCCTCGCACGTGGTGGCAGTCAGCTGAGGACGTGCACAAGGAGAAGATCCAGCTGGATTTGGAAGCTGAGTTTTACTTTACTCACATGATCATGATGTTTAAGTCACCAAGGCCAGCAGCCATGGTTCTGGAGCGATCCCAGGATTTTGGGAAAACATGGAAGCCTTACAAGTATTTTTCCACTGACTGTTTGGCAACTTTTGGCCTAGAGGACGATGTGACGAAGAAAGGAGCAATTTGCACTTCAAGATATTCAAGTCCCTTTCCTTGCACTGGGGGAGAGGTAAGTACACTGGCATGTTAAAGGGATACTGCCAAGTAATGTTGGCCTTGAATTTAGTTTCCTTTTAATCCTTATAACCTTTGCTCCAGAATTTATATTTCTCATCTTAAAGTGCCACTGTCAACTTGAAATCTACTTTATTTAAAGAAATAAGTTAAAAGTGGTTGCAAGTACTACACCTGTCCCTGATCCCCTCTGCCAATCTTTAGTTTTACAATCACATTTTCCTACTTTTAAAAATGTTTCTCTCTCCCCTGTTGCTTTGTGAAAGACTCACACAAGCAACAGGTGAATTAACTATACTGGAAAAATGTTGAAACTGGCACACACACAAAGATATTGTTAATTTCAGAAAGTAAACAAATGGGATGGAAGAAGAAAACAGAGAAAAATGTTTTTCTACATTCTCTTTCAATTGTTACTTGTAACAATAGGTCCAAATTTGACAAAAATGGGGTTATTTTTCAACTGATGGTGTCCATGTCCCTGTTAAATAACTACCACGGTTACCAACAAATCAGAGTAAAATAAGCCAAAAAGAGCGACTGCTTATGTTAACTCTATAATTTTCCTGTAATTCTATGGAAGAAGGACATACTAGTTAATTAAGAAACTCCACTCCCTCATATATGTCATGTGCATGGACACTAATATATAAAAAAAAGGTAAACAAAAGAAAAGTAGAAGGGAAAAATCACATTTGCTAAAAGAAAAATGATAATATTGGAAAGAGGTTATTTTATACATTACAAATAACAGAAAATAAAGAACATATGCACAATGCACTGTTTTGCTTTTTTTGTTTACACTGATAATTTTACTAGTTTTCTAAGAGATTCCCTCTCATGAAACCCTAATACAGAAATTAAGATTTGTTGTGTTGCTATCTCTGGGTTTGCATTTTCATTAGTGGTGAGGTATCCTCGGTGGACTGTTGGTAAAATCTATTCCCTCTAGTGGTCTTTCAAGAGTTACATGATTGGTTTACAGTGCTTTTCAGGTGTGTTTTGTTTGTTAAATCAAACTTTTGATTTTCCTTTGGAATAAAATAGAGAATGGGTTGAGATATTAACAAAAAGAAAAATCAGTTTTATTCTGTTAGACTGTGTTGATTATTTTCTTTGAAGTAAGTCTCCCCAGGCCATCATGCTGGGCATAAATATACATCTCCAAGTAAATAAGGGCTTGTCTACACTAGAAAGGATTTGTTGGTAAAGCTATGCCAGCAGAGCCCTCTAGTGTAGACACCGTGTATATAATAGAAGGAGTTTTTCTGCCGGCATAGTAATACCACTTCCCTGAAGACATTAGTTATGCCAACAGAAGCATTAATGTTGGCATAGTTGCATCTACATTGGGGGTTTTGCCATCATAGCTGCATCAGCTGGCGGTATGATTTCCTTCTTCTCCCTTTCCCCCACACTTCTAGCCAACTTACCTATGCTGACACAACATTGTGGCACTGTGAATCATCTGTTGATATATAGAATCTTCACAGTTCCCCACCCTCACTCCAGCAGTTTCATGATTCAGTTCATAGACATTTAGGGCCATATTTCCATTCTTGGATATGTTCATGGAATTCACACTGAATTCAGTGAGAATTTTGCCCTGAGATAGCCATATGTGATTCTCACTGAATTCAGTGAGAATCACATATCCCAGTGTAAAAAAATATTACCTTTAAAAGAAAGGATCAGATATGAATAAATTAAGCTGTGATTTAATTTCTCTCAAATTTTGCATCCAAAGGGAGGATTCTTTGTACCATTTTTCACTTTTTGTTTGTTTCCTTCACAGAAGAATATGTTAGCTCCATAGCAGGACTTTGATAGTATTTGAATTTAAAGGGCCAGAACTTCAGCTGGCACACCAATATTCCATTATGCCTCTTTACCCACAGCTGAGGATCCAATCCACAGTCTGAAAGCAATTGCCTTGCTAAAGGGCCATAAGGATTGTCTCAGTTAAAAATTAACAATACATGTGAAGAGTCAAACAATATCAGCCGTCATTGGACTTATTCAGAGTCAGCTTTCCCTAGGACTGGGCCCCAGTTTGGTTAAGAAAGGAGTAAGGAGTACCTGTCCAAAGGAATACAGAAGTCTATTCACTAAAATGCACTCTCCTATGTAAAAAGTCATGGGAGGGCAACAGCTGTTCTGGTGTGGAGAGAAACTTAAGTGCATTCTTTTCATTGAAGGAATGAAAGCCTCTAGAGTCTAGGCTCACTGAAGAGGCTGGTGTCCTTAGCAGTTACTTTATTAATCCAATTATGGGTAGGCTGACCATACGTCCCGTTTTGAACGGGACAGTCCCGTTTTTTACATATTTTTGGACCGTCCAGTCTTTTTGACAAAAATATCAATTTTGTCCCGTTTTTGGGGCAAGTCCCAAGCTGCTTTCTAGGGGGAGGTTCTTTCTTTGCAGGACTCGCAAGAGCTCAGGTGAAGAATCTTGCTACCTAAGGACAAGTATCAGATGTCAAAATCTCCGATGAGCAAACTGCGCTCATCGGAGATTTTGACATCTGATACTAGTCCTTAGGTAGGGAGAGGAGGCAGCGGACGGAGGGAGAGAGCAGGGAGGAAGGGAGCGATGGAGAAGGGGGATGGAGAGAAGGGAGGGATGGAGAAGGGGGATGGAGAGAAGGAGGGAAGAAGGAGGAATAGTGAGAAGAGGAGGCAGCGGGCGGCGGGCTGAAGCCGACGGCGGAGCGGAGCTGTCCGGAGCCGCAGCCGGGGGCTGAGCGCGCCGGTGGGGGGGCTGCCGGCCGGGTTTTATGAGACAATCACATAACTGAATTTATGTGATTATGTCTCATAAAACCCGGCTGGCAGCCCCCCCGCGGGCGCGCTCGGCCCCCGGCTGCGGCTCCGGACAGCTCCGCTCCGCCGTAGGCTTCAGCCCACCACCCGCTGCCTCCTCTTCTCACTATTCCTCCTTCTTCCCTCCTTCTCTCCATCCCCCTTCTCCATCCCTCCCTTCCTCCCTGCTCTCTCCCTCCGTCTGCTGCCTCCTCTCGCTCCCTCCATCCCTTCTCTCTATCCCCTTCTCCATCCCTCCATCCCTCTCTTCCTTCTCTCTATCCCTCCATCCCTCTCTTCCTTCTCTCTATCTCCCTTCTCCATCCCTCCCTTCCTCCCTTTTCTCTCTCCCTCCGTCCACTGCCTCCTCTTCCATCTCCCTTCTCTCCATCCCTCCTTCTCGCTGTCCCTTGCCTCCTCCATCCCCCCTGCTCCCTACCCCATCTCTTCTCTTATCCATCCATCCTCTCCCTTCTCACCTTCTCTCCCTCCGTCCCCTCCATCCTCTTCATCCCTCATCCCCCCTTCTCTCTCTCCCTCCATCCTCTTCATCCCCCATCCCTGTTCTGCTTATTCCTCCATCCATCCCCCCCAGCCCCCCCTCTGCCTCCCCCCGCCTGGCGCTGGGGGGCCCAGGTGGGGCCATGGCGCTGGTCACCTTGCCCACCGAGCTGGAGTGCCTGGCCAAGCTGCTGTTCTGCCGCAAGGGGGCGCTGCGCCAGAAGGTGATCCACGTGGTCAAGAGCCACAAAGTCACCACACAAGCAGCCCACGTTATGCAGCCACTGCACCGACCTCATCCGGTGAGACCCCCCCTAGAGCCCCCCCAGCGCCCCTCAGCCCACGTTCTGCAGCCACTGCACCGACTTCATCTGGTGAGACCCCCCTGGGACCTAGAGCCCCCCCAGACTGCCCAGAGCCCCCCTACAGCCCCCCCAGAGCCCCCAACCACCCCCCAGCACCCCTCAGCCCAGGTTCTGCAGCCACTACACCGATTTCATCTGGTGAGACCCCCCCCAACCCCGTCCCATTTTTGCCATCCCAATGTCCCGTTTTTGTCTCAAGGAAATATGGTCAGCCTAATTATGGGTTAAAATAAGGAGACCACAAGGGAAAACTGCTTCCTGCTCCCCTTCCTTTGGTAAAAGCAAAGAGAGCTTCCCCTCATGCTGGAGTTGGGACTCACTAAACAAGGGAATCTGCATTAGAAGTAGCAGGAGGTGCCAGGCTGAGGATTTTCGGAGGCTCTCAGCATCTCCACCAGTTGTGTGCCATCTCCATAAGGCTATGTAATGCCACATTACCTCGTAATATTGAGCCCTATGACTATAGCCATACCAGGATTTGTAATTGCTCTCTCTTAGTTTTCACACGGCAGAGTGTGATTTGTGTGTTCTCATTCACACAATTCCTTGTTAACCCTTCTACAAGTGATGCTCAGAGAGAAGAAATTGAGCCCTGACTTGGGTTTGCAAAGAGTGTAAACCAGGGCAGGATTTGGCTCATTCGGGGTTTATTCTGTAGCTACTATGTGTGTATACAGTTCCCACTGAAGTCATCCCAGTAAAGTGTGTCCACACAGAGGTGTGCAAATAAAGGCCGAGTCAGTCTGCATGCAAGTCAGTGGAATTTCTGCATGTGCAGCAGGTAGGGAATTGATAGTCCCCTGTGTGGATACAAAATTTGTGTCCGTATCCGATCCGTGATCCACAAACACAATCCGCGGATATTTGCAGGTTTGCTGGGCTCTGAATTTAAAACGTGGATCCTAATCCATCCGCAAATATGGTCCACATACATCTGCAGATATAAAGTAGATATCCGCAAATTTGCAGGGCTCTAAGGATTGAGACCCCTACATGTAGAAATCAGAAAATACCGTAGGTAAGGGAAGGAATTCAATATTATTCAGTGTATTCTAGGTAGCATGCTACAGAACAATCCATTCACAGAATGGCCTTATTGTTGCAGAGTCCATATGTTGGCTTCATTTTACTGTAGTTTGTGATAATTGCAAAGAAAGGAGGCCTCCAATTCCAAATTGTCTTATTATTTCATGTCATGTTTTAAAACAAATGTTGAGTAGAGGGGACTGAAGCCCTAAATCATTTGGGAGTTTATGCATAGGGCACACTTCAGTTCCCTGCATTTAAACACCACTTGTATTTACGTGCAAAGTAATAACAGCAACTCTCTGGCAACCAGATGGCAAGTATGCATGCTTAGCATATATCACATTTAATTTATTACAGCGTGCTACATTCCAGCAATTACTTCTAACTGCCAATAGCAATGTGTATCTCACCTAAAGCAATACCAGAGTTTTGTGTGCTGTTTTGAATTATTCACTGCTGACTCCCACTAATCGTAGCACCTAATTTCAGACATATGGAAACAGTTTCAGTTGAAACGGTAGTTTCAAATATGCAGCCACCTTAAAATATCTAGCTTGAAAGGGTATTATTTAATTGTAGCTAAGTTGGCCCCATATTCTTTAAAACATCAATGTAAACTCTGAACTGCTAACAGGTCTCTTTAATATAAGGCAGCTACTGTATAGCATGGCAGCCAACTGCGTGCAAGCCACTGGGAGCACCACTTTGAAAAATGTCAGTATCATATATAAAAGTCGAGGTACAAACACACAGGCTGCGTGTGCCTGTGTAAAAGCAGTGTGGTCTAAAGGTAAAAAGAAAGGGAATGGAAGTCAAACTACCTGGGTTCAGTTTGTGACTTTATCACTGACAGATATGACCTTGGACCAGTTACTTGGGGCCAAATGGTTAAAAGTGGCCTTTGATTCTGGGTGTGGCACCTCATATCCTGAGACCTGACGTAAAGCAGAGACTGGAACCTGGATCTTCCAGATGAGTGTGTAACAACTAGTCCGGGGGTCTCCAAACTTTATGAGGCGAGTACCATATTACATTTTTGAAGGGGCTTTTCCGGCCGAAGCGACTGTGAAAAAATTCTATATATGCAAATATATGCAAAATCCCCCCTTTGCTCCTCTAGCTGCAGCCCCCCCCACCCCCCCCGCACATGGGGCCGCCGGCAGCAGCTTGCGGGGGGAGGGGGGGCGGCAGTGGCAGCTTCTCCACATGTTTGCTCAGCATGCCTGCTCAGCTGGAGGGCCAGACAAATCAAAGCCGTGGGCCGGATCCGGCCCCCAGGCCATAGTTTGGAGACCCCTGAACTAGTCCATAGGCACTTGCATGCTCTCACTGGCTCAAAGACTAAAATGGAACTGCTTCCTCAGAAGAACTTGGGTGTTCCACCTCAGGGTAAACAAGTGGTTAGGGCACTTCTGTAGGAGAAGCAAGACTTGTGTTCAAGTCGCTGCCCCACTTCAGGCAAAATAAGGATTAGGATGTGGGATGTCCCACATCTGAGATCAGTGTGGCCTAGTCATCTCTAGTCACAGTCTAGCCTTTAATGCCTAGAAGAAACAGGGATTTGAGGTACTGTGTAAGAGGAGCTTGCCTGAAGGTGGTAAAAAACAAACTTTTCAACCCTGGATTCAGAAAATAGAACCAAGTAAGCAGTATGAGGAGGGGTCAGTGAGATGCTATATAGAGAGGAAAATCAGGATCGGGCCTGGCCCAAATGGATTAACAGGTGGGTCCTGCCATGAGGAGCTTACAGTTTAACTGAAGATTCTGTGCACTTCCCTGCTATGTAAATAAAGGATTGTGTTTTTACGCTATACTTTTTAAGCAAGTGAAAACCTATTCCAAACCAATGTCCTGAGTATAAGCCAGTGGTGGCTTTAGCAACTCAAACCTTTGCACACTCATTGAATGTTCCTTTTTAAGGTGACTCAGGCAATTCACTGAGGCCAAAATACGAATTTTTTTTAAAGACAAGGCTTTAGGAATAAAAATTGGGCTAGTAACAGGCCTATCCTGATTCTTATGTCAGAAAACTGCCCTTATTTGCATCTTTACCTTGATGCTAAATTTTCAGAGATTTATGACACCACAAGAGGCAAAATGCCAAGTCCATAGGTTCATTTTTAAGGCACAAAGCTCAACATTTTTGGGGAAATAAGAGATATGGAATTGGCCCTGGGAGCTGCTTTTCATCTTTTTTTCTTTAATAGAGCCCTTTCTGCCACTGTGACTGGGAGCTGAGCGCAGAGATGTTGAAAAAATAACAGGGATATACTAAGAAAAGAAGGCTAGGTAATAGGGTGACCAACTGTCCCGATTTTATAGGGACAGTCCCGATTTTTGGGTCTTTTTCTTATATAGGCTCCTATTACCCCCGAACCCCGTCCCGATTTTTCACATTTGCTGTCTGGTCACCCTACTAGATAAGGCTAGGTAATGGATGAAGCTTCATTCGTGTTCCAAGCCCGCTCCCAGTCTCTTCTCTGGGTAAGTTTTGGGATCCTCTGATGTTTCTATTTGTCATCCAGAGAGGAACACAAACACTTCCAGCCCTGTATTGTAATACACCCCAACTACCACAGCCTATCAGCTGTACCACCAGTCCCTGATCTCCCTGATTTTGCAGCTTGCTCATTTCATTTCCACAATTGCATCCTCTGTTGATCTCATTCTAAGCCTTATGATTGTTCTCTTCCGATGTGTCTCTCCTTCTTTTGCTTACTTTCTATTCTGGCAATTACAAAATCACTGGATCTAATTCTCCACTACTTTGAATCTTGTCAGTTTATTTACATCCACCCTGGAGAGACAAGGGTGGGACACTACTAGGGAACAAACTGGAGAATAAGAGATGAGATTGGAGGAGAGGGCAAAGTGGAGTAAAATAAAGCTGGTGAACATTTTTTCACTGAGAAGCAAAGGTGAAAATGAAAACTGTCATAGAATTTTCATTTTTAATAATTTTTTGTTTATTTTTCATAAAAAACTGAATTTTTTGGTAAAATCTTTTGGAGTTTTTTTTTAGCCAAATACTTCAAACAAAAAGTGGAAAATTATAACAAAAATGCTTTTTGAAACCAAATATTTATCAGACTTAAATTTTGTTAATTAAGAAACCAAAACACGTCTGCAGGAAATTTCAGAGGAAATGGGGAAACAAATTTCTTAATTTCCCATGAAAAGAACTGGTATATTTTTATCTAGCTGTAATGTAAAATGTTACTGCTGGTGTGACTGGAGAATTCTAGTTTGGGAGTGTTTTATATTCCCTGCCACTTACACCTGTGCACAATGTGTATGAAACACCACCAAATCAGAATTCTCCACTCATTTCACGCCCATTTTGATTCCTTTTGCACAGGTGCAGATGACTCCCCAAGGTGCAAGGCAGCAGAGAGTCAGATCCCTACCTTTGGTGTGGTGACCTCTGATAAGCCTTTTGCATGTGTGTAGAATCTTTTATTGTTTCAATGTTTTCTGTGGAATACTTTTACCATAAGAATAAATATGCTTGTTTAGAAGGAGCTGTGTGGTACCTCACATCTGCTGCAAGACACTCATCGTAGACCTCACAGAGAAAGCAAAGGCACTGGCCTTTTAAGCCTTCTGGCTTGCTGGGGATATCACAGAGTAAGGCAGGGAGCTGTGCAGCCTGAAGATTCCTGGTAAGGAGGAAGAGAAATGTGGATCTCCATCCAAGAGTGGTGACAGCTGGGAGCCAGAAGCTTAAATTTGGTGTCCTTGGACCACAAAGGGCAAATACAGGTGCAGCTGCTTGGAAACTCTGACAGTCCTCTCTCTCTCTCTCTCTTCTCTTCTTGCTTTATCCTGGGGTAACTTCACTGGCTCCTGATAAGCACCACTGTAAGAGGGAGGAGAATCAGGCCCTAGAAGTACAGTCTACTAAGAGAAGAACATTTGGAGCTTAATACAATGTAGATTATGTTAATGTGGTAACGATAAAACAGATTTCCATAACAATGGACAGCAGCCTGAATAATGTTAACATCTTTCTGGCAATTAATTAATGTATGTCTAGCGATCACAGTTTATACAACGGAATACTCCACAGTATACACAAAGGATGCACTGATGCATTATAAATAGGACTGCACAATTAAAAGTTAACCATTCTTAAAATATTAAATTTAGGAACATTAACATTTGAATAAATTTTGACTGAATCCTCATAGAAGTATATTGCATCTCAAGAGCTGGAATCAAACTGACAGTAAATTCAATTTATTGTAGAGAGTCATTATTAGGCACTTCATTGTTGTCATGATGTGGCTTGCATTTTACGGTTTAATTGCTTGCTTGCAACATATTTGCATGGGCTTTGCATAATGTCCGATCACTCTATTTTGCTTCAGCTTGAAAAACTATCTGCTGATTCTGAAGAGTTGTTTATACTTAATCACAGCCCCCAAAGAACATGTAGTACAATGGAATGCAAATCCCATGTGGACGGATCCATTATTCTTCAATATAACTTACCATACAGCCGCCTTTTATTGAATGTTGATGTGAAAAAGCTGTCCCCTTTCCCCTAGCTACTGATTAACCTTTTCATGCAAGAAACATATATTAATAGTTTAAAGGGACCTGTTAATTAGGCATGAAATTAAGCAAGTATTGCATTTTGTTCATTTTGGTTCCATCTTGCAGTAAATGAGACCTTTCTCTTGTGTATGGAATATAGGCTTTTCAGTAGAAATATTCAGAATCTCTTAGAATAAAGTATCACAAAAATGATAGTAAATGGAGTTTTTTTTAACAAAGTTGGTATAATTCCACTGACTTGAAACTCACTGATTTCACTTGCTAAGGAGGGGGAATGGTGGCGGGGGTGGGGGTGGGGGATAAAAGCAATAGCACTCAACTGTGAAAGCATGATAATTATGAAGACTGTCACTGATTAGCACTTCATGTTAAATATGATTGCTGAAATAAATAAGCCTTTTTATTGATCTGTAAAATTATAATGAATCTTAACCTAATGAGGGCAGAGGGCATATTCTGATCTCACTTATATCATTCTAAAGCATCATAACACCAGTGAAGTCAATAAGGTGATTGTGGAATCACTGTAATGTAAGGTCCTGATTCACATGAACACATGCTTAACTTTAAGTGCACATTTAAGTACTTTGCTGAATAGGAATGGACGTAAGCATGCACTTAAGCCCTTTGCCAAACTGGATTCTAAGGGCTGGTCCTCACTACTGGGGGGGATCGACGGCAGATACGCAACTTCAGCTACAAGTTTGCGTATCTGCAGCCGACTTATCTGCCGTTCTCACGGCGGCGGCAGTCAGCAGTGCGCTCCCCCGTCGACTCCAGCTTGCGCCTCCCGGCAAGCTGGAGTTCCGGAGTCGATGTGGGCGCTGCGGGCGATTGATTTCTTGCGTCTACACAAGATGTGAGAAATCGATCGCCAAAAGATTGAAGACCAGCCCGAAGTGAGAGCAGAATCTGGCCTCCAATTTGGTAGCATGTGTTTCTATTTTCCCACTTCAGTCTGGTCTCAAATAAAGAGGAAGTATTTCAAGGGAAAGATAAAACAGTATATCCAACAGTGAGCCCAGGGCAGTGTTTTAACCCCTTCTTAAGGAGAAAAGAATGGAAATACAAAGAGGCCAGCTCCCGCACAGAGTCCACAAATCCTCTCTCTTCTTATGTACCCTGTGCAGGAACTTGTCTCAGTTGCAGCCCTTGTACTTTTCTGAAAGTTTTGCCTGAATAAAAACTGAAGACCAGATTCTTCTCTTCTGTAAGGGGAATTTTTTGGGCACTACAACCATTGTTCCATCAGACCTGTGCTACCAGGGAGAAAGATGAGAGGAGGAGCCCTGCACAACTGGTTTGGGCTTCCATCAGATCCCAGAGATCTGCCAGTTTGATGTATCAAACCTCTGGCCAATTCCATGGTGAGTGCAGAGGACAATCTCTGTCCCCAGCCTGGAACAAGTTGGTTAAATTCTGTGTGTGGAGTGTGTGGAAATCTCTGCAGAGTTGCTGAGCTCCAATCCAATGTTTTTTGTTTTTTTTATGGTAGTGGGGAATGCGGCTTTGGTAAAGTGTTCAAGTTTGATCACATGTTATAATTATAATAAAGTTAGTATAAGGAGCCAGGTTCTCATCTAAATCATGCTAGTGTATTGCAAACCCAGAATAACTTCACTGCCTTCAGTCAAGCTACTGCTCAGTTACATTGATGGAGATTGGAATTGGGTGCTACAGTCAGAGATAGTCAAATACAAATTAAAATGTATTTCCTCAAAGACTCAGACATAAAATCTTTCAGTTGCATGCTCAGATTGAAAAGCTATCTCTAGTGCACATGAAAGTCTTTCCCTCCCACTCCCTGCGCCCCGCCCCACACAGGTTCATATTAATACTTCTTAATTATGGTTCTCATTTTAAGCTTATCCTAGTCCAGAGCTCAGCATTAAGACAAAAGTCCTCAATGTAGCTGAGTGCCAACTACAGTATTTTAATAAATTAATAACTTGTATTCAACTGGATTCATGGGAGTGCTAATAAATCACTTTAAATATATTACTCATTGTCACTATTTGCTGGTAGAGAGTCTCTTTGGCAACAAATATTGACACACTACCATCTTTTGAAGCATCACATATGCACATTTATTGGTGTTTGTGTCTGTGAATGGTGGATTAATATTATATATCTACTGTGGCAGATTAGCCTTCGGATGATCTCCCTTGTAGCATTATTGCATCCAACCCTGCTTCATTCCTCATGGATTTAATTACCAGCTCCTGCAGATTTTTCCTGGAACTAACTCTGATAGAGCAGAGAACAAAAATAAATGGTTTCCACTTACCCAAGGGCTTGACCCTGCAAGGCACTGGTCACTTTTCACTCCTATTGGCACTACTGGGAGTCCAGAATGCACAATGGGATCACATGTTTGGCTTACGTAAACACCCCACTCTTATCACAAAAATCTTTGCCCATCTCTTAACCCAACCCACCATATCCCTTCTTAATTAAATCCAAATCTCATGTGCTCTGGGACACACAGGCCCCTAGAGCATGGGGAATTTGGATTCAGTAACTTGCAAGACTAAAATGAGCTGTGCAGAGGAGAAGTGGATGTGGCCTTGAGACAGATGTGGCCTTCAAACCATGAGAGGTTAGCCCATTGCTGCAGTGAAATCTCCATTTAACGGACTAATTCGGGCGAGGGGGTGTCCGTTAAATGAAAAAGTCCGTTATTTAATAATAAAAAAAAATGAGCTTTAGGGGCAGCAGCCCGACCGCCACAGGGTCGGGGCGGCAGCTCCGCAGCCCGCCCGCTGTTGTGACCTGGGCGGCAGCCAGGAGCCAGCAGCCAGCCTGCGAGAAATGGATTTGGGATGCATCAGACTTGCTCAGAAATTTTGTCCATTGCATCCAAAGTCCGTTAAATCGAGGTCCGTTAAATCGAGGTTTTACTGTACTAACATTTCTGCTGGCTCCATTTGCTTTAGTTGCCCATGGCAGCTGGACAAATCCTGAAGACCACAGTGAATGCTAACGTGTGACAGGCAACGTGTTTTCAAATGTCCCTAGTGTGTGCTGGCATTGCATAGAAGAATTTTAACTCACTCTTCCTGAACTTCCATCTTCGGAACAAAGTAGGCTGACCATATTTCCTTGAGACAAAAACGGGACATTGGGATGGCAAAAACGGGACGGGGTTGGGGGGGGGGTCTCACCAGATGAAATCGGTGCAGTGGCTGCAGAACCTGGGCTGAGGGGTGCTGGGGGTGGTTGGGGGCTCTGGGGGGGCTCTAGGGAGGCTCTGGGCAGTCTGGGGGGGGCTCTAGGTCCCAGGGGGGTCTCACCAGATGAAGTCGGTGCAGTGGCTGCAGAACGTGGGCTGAGGGATGCTGGGGGGGCTCTAGGGGGGTCTCACCGGATGAGGTCGGTGCAGTGGCTGCAGAACGTGGGCTGCTTGAACAAGCGTGCGGTGACTTTGTGGCTCTTGACCACGTGGATCACCTTCTGGCGCAGCGCCCCCTTGCGGCAGAACAGCGGCTTGGCCAGGCACTCCAGCTCGGTGGGCGAGGTGACCAGCGCCATGGCCCCACCTGGTCCCCCCAGCGCCGGGCGGGGGGAGGCAGAGGGGGAACTGGGGGGGGGGGGATGGATGGAGGAATAAGCAGAACAGGGATGGGGGATGAAGAGGATGGAGGGAGAGAGAGAAGGGGGGATGAGGGATGAAGAGGATGGAGGGGACGGAGGGAGAGAAGGCACGAAGGTGAGAAGGGAGAGGATGGATGAGAGAAGAGATGGGGGTAGGGAGCAGGGGGGATGGAGGAGGGAAGGGACAGCGAGAAAAAGGGATGGAGAGAAGGGAGATGGAAGAGGAGGCAGTGGACGGAGGGAGAGAGAGAAGGGAGGGATGCAGGGATGGAGAAGGGGATAGAGAGAAGGGATGGAGGGAGCGAGAGGAGGCAGCGGACGGAGGGAGAGAGCAGGGAGGAAGGGAGGGATGGAGAAGGATGGAGAGAAGGAAGAGAGGGATGGAGGGATAGAGAGAAGGGAGGAAGGAAGGGATGAGGGATGGAGAAGGGGATAGAGAGAAGGGATGGAGGGAGCGAGAGGAGGCATCGGACGGAGGGAGAGAGCAGGTAGGAAGGGAGTGATGGAGAGAAGGAAGAGAGGGATGGAGGGATAGAGAGAAGGGAGGAAGGAAGGGATGGAGAAGGGGATAGAGAGAAGGGATGGAGGGAGCGAGAGGAGGCAGCGGACGGAGGGAGAGAGAAGGGAGGAAGGGAGGGATGGAGAAGGGGGATGGAGAGAAGGGAGGGATGGAGAGAAGGAGGGAAGAAGGAGGAATGGTGAGAAGAGGAGGCAGCGGGCGGCGGGCTGAAGCCGACGGTGGAGCGGAGCTGTCCGGAGCCGCAGCCGGGGGCCGAGCGCGCCGGCGGGGGGGCTGCCGGCCGGGTTTTATGAGACGTGATTATGTCTCATAAAACCCGGCCGGTAGCCCCCCCACTGGCGCGCTCGCCCCCCGGCTGCGGCTCCGGACAGCTCCGCTCCGCCGTCGGCTTCAGCCCGCCGCCCGCTGCCTCCTCTTCTCACCATTCCTCCTTCTTCCCTCCTTCTCTCCATCCCTCCCTTCTCTCCATCCCCCTTCTCCATCCCTCCCTTCCTCCCAGCTCTCTCCCTCCGTCCGCTGCCTCCTCTCCCAACCTAAGGACTAGTATCAGATGTCAAAATCTCCGATGAGCGCAGTTTGCTCATCGGAGATTTTGACATCTGATACTTGTCCTTAGGTAGTAAGATTCTTCACCTGAGCTCTTGCGAGTCCTGCAAAGAAAGAACCTCCCCCTAGAAAGCAGCTTGGGACCTGCCCCAAAAACGGGACAAAATTGATATTTTTGTCAAAAAGACGGGACGGTCCAAAAATATGTAAAAAACAGGACTGTCCCATTCAAAACGGGACGTATGGTCAGCCTAGAACAAAGGCATTTCATGTGCTACACAGAGGAGACATTAAAGGACTGGACACAGCATACACTTGAGTCAATGACACAATTCCCCATATTGCTGGAGCAGGTCTATTTAGACTAGAGGATAGTCCTGGGAGCTAGGCACAGCACAACTGTGTTACATTATATCAGAGAGACCAACAGAGGGGGCAGGTACTTAATTCGTTTAGAAAATAAAAGGGACTGACATAATGATTTCTAGGAAAGCGATGAGGGGGAGGAAGATTTTGAGTCTGTCTAATAGTATATTTGTTTTCTCTCTGTGAAGTGCCTCTGATGCTATTGACAGACAAGCACTTTGGGCCAGTTGGTGACAGGGCCTGTACTCCCCTCAGCGACCTTTGAGCCCCTGCTCCTTTGTTTTGCGTCCAGACGTGCCCAGGGGAAGAGGCTGGACTATGCCACATTTGTGGAGAGCAAGCTGCACCATCTATAGCAGTGGTCCCCAACCCCCGGGCCGCGGACCGGTACCGGTCCGTGGAGCAATTGGTACCGGGCCGCACAAGAAATATTTTTTTACGTTTTTACATTTTTTACGTTTTACGTTTTTTACATACGTTTTTTACGTTTTTTACATACGTGTTTTACGTTTTTTACGTTTTTCAACCCCCCCCTCCCCCGGTCCGCGGTGATAAAAAGGTTGGGGACCACTGATCTATAGGACAGTGCAGCCTGCCCAGTGCACCTCTGCAATGGGCTCCTCAGATAGGGATTCATCCTTGGGGAGGCACAGTCACTTTCTCAGCTCTACCCGGGGCAGTATGACTGCACTGCTCCCTACCTAGGCCACTGGCTAAATGCACCTGATCCTGCCCAGGAATGCCCCTCTGCAACTTCTGCTGTACTGGCCTGCAGAATGGTCTTTTTGTCCTATTCTGTCCCTGGGTTTTCTGGCATGCACCCATGTTTATGGCTGTTGGAGTTTGAACCTTCATTTTACCAGCTATTGGAATGCAGCCACCTCTGGGATGGAACATGGTAAATATGTAACTGTGCTCAGCAACACTACCCAGCATAGAACAAGAAGCGAAGAACATTGTATCCAGCTGAAACAAGCCCTCATCCCAGAGCTACCACTGACAAGTGGCTTGGAATTTTTTTATGACCACAAGAAGTCAGGCCCTTGGTTTTACATCTCATCTCATAGCTAGCATCTCTTGCAACATTGTGCACCAATGGTCCAGTATTAACACATAGGAAAGCCTGATTTGCCGGTTCAGATTTTGGCAGCACATTAGTTTAACACGGAGGGCTCCCACTTTGTAAGATCTAGTCAGATGATAGCCCAGTTTTTACTGCTGCTTCTGAACAAGGCCCCCAGTGGGCTGATGTAGGACCATATCCTGCCACCAAACTATGTGCAAAACTCCCAGGGTTCCACATCCTAGGTCAGCACTTCTTTAATACATTTTCATTTTTATTCTTTCATTTGCATTTAACATTTTTTCCTTTCCTATATTAAATGTCACACACCATCAACTGGATGATTCTCAGGCTTGCTTTAATCCTGCAAATTACAGACATAAAACTTCCAATGATATGCATTGATATTCTATATGACGTTTCCCAGACCTAAAGAAGAGCTCTGGGTAAGCTTGAAAGCTTGTCTCTCTCACCAGGAAAAGCTATTCCCTCATCCACCTTGTCTGTCTACAATCCTTAGTCCAACATGTCTACACCCACACTGCATATTATATGGACTAGCACATTAAAAATATTTTGGGAAAATGTATGACTCTTGGGTTGAAAAGGAATTCCCTTGATCTCCTGGTCCCCTTGCAGGTGTTCTCACTGAAACACTCTAACTGAACACCCTATCTCGCGGGCTTGTGAAGTTGTGTGTCCTGCTCGGAAGATTATTCTGTGGTTCTGGGGAGCGAGCCAGTTGTTTTTAATGGCTCTGCCTCTGAACAAGCAAGTGCAGCTCTCTATCTGTCTCATTCCTGGGATGAAGTTCCAAGCTTAGTTGATCTCACATACACTAAACAGGTACCGCAGGCAGGCCAAACTTGGGAACATAAATCTTACTGGGGGAGGGCAGGGCGAGAAGAAAGAGCTGCCTGAGGGAAGAATATTTAAATATCATTTTTCTTGCCAGCAGACCAAAGTGGTTCTTCTGCGTCTGTTCTTTTTCCGATGCCATACAGTGCAGCCTTGCAAATTGTAACTTTTGAAAAGAAGAATCAGGATTAAAAGACTAATTGAAATGAAAACTTTGCCTTTAGTGGTGCATATCTGAAGATGCTATAAATCTAAAGGGATTTGCAAGACAGGAAACTAAACCTAAGTGTATCTATATGTGTTTGATGTAGTCTCACGATAGTTACAATAAAAAGAGCAAGCACTTTTATTTATTTATTTATTTTATTTATGTATTAATTCATTCATTTATTTATTTATTGTAATAGCGTCTTGTAGGAAATTCTTGATTAAGCAAACTAAGCCATTTTGGGAACAAACTCTTTTTGTTCAAGGAGCAACACAGGTTAATCTGAGGTGAAGAAATCCAACAGTTTTGAGCTATCTGTACTGAATTGATATTTCTATGGTGTGAATGTTATTTATATGTGCAGTGTTGTTGTAGCTGTGTCAGTCCCAGGCTATTAGAGACAAGGTGGGTGAGGGAATATTTTATTGGACCATCTTCTGTTGCTGAGAGAGAGAGAGAGAGAGAGAGAAGCTTTTGAGCATACAGAGCAGTTCTGAAGAGGGTCAGACCTGAAGAAAAGCTCTATGTAACTTTGAAAGCATCTCTCTCTCACCCTCAGAAGTTAGTACAATAAAAGATATTACCTCTCCCCCCTTGTTTCTCATTTATACGTGTAGCATCTGAATGAAGATTAGCATGATCCAGTACTGTACTGAGTTTGTACCAACAAACCAGCATGATCTTGATAGGAAGGGGTGAAGATGACGATGTCACCTAATTATTACCAGGTTATAGAGGTTTCCAGGGAACCCTTGAGGATTTTGTGTAGCTTTTACTCATGCATTCCTCAGGCAAACACCTGTTGGTGTGTGTGTGTGTGTGTGTGTGTGTGTGTGTGTGTGTGTGTGTGTGTGTGTGTGTGTGTGTGTGTGTGTGTGTGTGTGTAAGGATTTTCAAGATCTGACCCATAAATGTTATAGTCTTTGAGGCTGAAAGTACTTTGAGTTTCATAAACCGCATATGGGGTGGTCCTTGGTATGAGTTGCATATATTATTTCTGCTTATTAACTCACCCTGTTGTGACATCTCCTGATTGACTCATTGCTGACCACCTACAGCCCTGCACAGCTCTGCAAATATGTTTTTTATGATACAGAGCATCTATTACCCATGATATTTATTTACAAAGTTGAGATATGTTAGTTCTTGAAACTCTGAAAACAAATTCAGACACACAAACTAAATAAATAGAATATTGTGATGAATCTTCTAAAGCTACTGGAAAGATGACATTTCAAATTTATGGAATTTACATCTGATTTTTTAAAAATTGTTCAACGTTTAAATTGTGAGGGAGGAATTAGGGTTTGTTTGCCTATTTTTATCTCTGTGTTATAAAGGTTACAGGAGGGATTGGTGGGAGTTGTCTGAATGGTCGTCTTTGTCACTGGATTAAGCAGCCTCCTATCATAAAGACCACAAAATGTGTCATCTCTATGGTGTCTCATTGACGGATTTCAATGAACTGCCTTTGGTCATGCAATAGGAATTCTGCTGTGCCATAACTAAGGGTTGCCTGCAGAGATCTAGTGCTTTCCATGACACATAAGGGTCCATTTATGGTCCATAGTGAGCTTAGTGATTTCTCAAAAAAGTGCAATCTATATGATGAATCAGTCTTCTGATTTACCCCTCTCCCCGCATGGTGTCTGATCTCACATTAATAATGCTGAAGTGTACAATGTGAATGTGCAAACACAGGTAATGTTAATACTTTTTACTGGAAAAAGAGATGCATTTCCCCTGTAGAGTCCATTTTATCTGACAGGCAGGCAAATAAATCCTATATTATAGAAGAACTCTATGAGCAATACCTGCCCACTTTAAGCTCTCTAAACCTCCCACATCTTGTTAATCATTTACAGCTTTTGGCAACTTTTTTTTTTAACCCAAGGCATGATGTACATTGCATAATTTTCTCTTTTAGTTGCATTTAAAGTTCAGGTGGATGTGCCAAGTTAATCAGATAAACCTTTGGTACTTGCAAAGAAAAGTCAATTACTGAGTGGGAAATGTAAGTATTTTATTATTATCCGCATTATTAATGGGAGCAGAAATTCATTAGGTTAGATTTTTGCTAAGACAAAAATGGTTTTCTAGGAAAGAAGAGGGACAGCTCCGTGGTTTGAGCATTAGCCTGCTAAATCCAAGGTTGTGAGATCAATCCTTGAGGGGAACATTTATGGATCTGGGGCAGAAGTCTGTGGGTGAGATTGTGGCCTGTGTTGTGCAGGAGGTCAGACTAGATGATCATAATGGTCCCTTCTGACCTTAGTGTCTCTGAGTCTGTAACTGAAACGGTTGAGAGATGTTGTCGAGTCGTGTTAAAGATCTTGGCTCTTATCTTCAAATCACTCAATGACCTGGGCCCAGCCTAGGATGACCAGACAGCAAGGGTGAAAAATTGGGACGGGGGCGGGGAGTAATAGCAGCCTATATAAGAGAAAGACCCAAAGATCAGGACTGTCCTTATAAAATGGGGACATCTGGTCACCCTAGCCCAGCATCATTAAAAGTTTGCCTAATGTTCTAAGATGACAACCACAGTTAGGCCCAGTAGAGCTTTCAGCCACATGGGTGAAGCTTGTCTGTGCAGGAAACAGAGCGTTCTCAGTGCCGGTCTGAGACTGTGGAACCAACTCTCCCAAGAGCTAGGGACCATCACAAACCTCACCACGATCTGCTCCAAGGGCAAGGTGCACTTCTTCAACCTGCCTTCTCTAATGCAAACAGTTAGCCAGTATGTTCCTTTTAAAAATACCCAACCCTCCCACAACAGAACACTTCACCTCGGATACTGTGGTGCTGAGGGCCATATACAAATCTATGTAAAATAGAATAGAACTGTGTTGGAGGAAATCATTTGACTGCTGTCTAAGAGCCATTTTGGTCTATGGTCAGAACAAGAGACTGACAATCAGGATGCCTGGGTTCTATTCCTTGCTCTCTTACTGCCAATGCTGCGTGGCTTTGGGCACGTCACTAAACTTCAGCGTTTCAGTGTACCCATCTGTGAAAAAGGGAATGAGCATCTATAATTCACAGGTGTGCTGTGAAGGATAACGAATTAATACTTGTCCAGCATTGAATGATGCTTGGATGAAAGATGCTCTACGTATGTACCCATTACTATGTATTATTACTCCAGTAGAAGTCTGGCTCCCGGGACAAGGTGATGCAGCAGAACTTGGAAGTCATGCTGTTCACAGAAGATATCAGGATGTCCACTTCCTTTAACAATCCCAGCTGAGACTATCATAGACTTGCTCCTAGGCACATACTTTACCCCAGCTACATAGTGACCAAAGTGTATATTTAGTGACTGTGGAGATGTCAGTCCCTGATTATGCCAGAGCAGAGAAATCTGCAATTCTTGTCACTCACGTTCAAGAAAGACTAATTTAAACTGAAACAGACAAAGAGACGAGCTACTAGGATGATCAACAGAATGGAGGGGAAAGAGATTTGCTTATTTAGTCCAGCAAAAGAATGAGCGGGATAAGATTGCTCTCTATCTTAGCGGGTGAATACCAAGGAAGGTAAGAACTAATGGCTATAAGTTGGCCATGAGCAAATTCAGGCTGTAAATTTAGAAGAAAGTGTCTAATCATCAGTTAGGGGTTAGGTTCTGGAACAGCCTCACAATAGGAGTCATGGGGGCAAACAACTTAATTACTTTTAAATGCGAAATGAACAAATTTGTGAGTCCACTTATATAACGGGATTGCGTGTGCTGGTAGCAGGCAGGGATCAACAGCCCCATCTTACTTCTGATTTATGTCTTATATTCCTACAAGTTCGTGCTTCAGGATTTCAGGTGGCCACCTGCAGGGGTCAAGAAGGAATTTCTCCCTTCTACCCTCATCCTTTGTCCCTCCCATGTATTCTGGGAAGATTTTTGGTTTTTTAATCTTCTTCCTCTGAAGCAACAGGAATGGGCACACCTAGGTTTGGGACAATGAGCCTGTGGGCCAAGGTTCTGAGCTGGCTTTCTCTTGCTCGGGTGTTTGGCTGGTTCTTGCTCACATACTCAAGGTCTAACTGATTGCCATATGTGGGGTGGGAGGGAATTTTTCCCTGGGTCACATTGGCAGTGACTGGGTTGGGGGGGGAGATGTTTCCTTCCTGTGCAGTGCCTGGGTGCAGGTCACTTGCCAGGATTATCTGTGTACATCTCACTTAATCATTTTGCTGCCATTGCAGAGGCCTGAGGCACTGGTGCAGCTCCATCCCTCCTATACTCTGCCTGTGGCACACAACAGCCTAACAGCCTATGGGCTGTAATACTTTGATCTAAGTTAGGTTGTTAGGTTTAGTGTGTGAGTGCTGGGTGATGCTGGTGACCTGTGAGATACAGGAGGTCAGACTAGATGATCTGATGGTCCCTTCTGGCCTTAATCTTTGTGACTCAAAGTCTCAATTCTTGATTACCCAGAGATTTCCCACCCTTATTTACAACTGTATAGTTTCACTTTTTGTCTTTCTTTAATGTTCTGATAGGTCTATGGTTGTCATTACTGCTGATGGGCAGGTGCAGAGAGAGGAACATGGAAACAATCTCACCTGTGAGGCTATTTTGCATCTATACATGAGCTAAACAAGGAGCACAGATGTGAGCCCAAACTTGCATTTTAATTTGGGGAGGGGTGCAGTAGAGGGGGCAAGAACCCCTTTGAAGTAGGACTGCCTGGCTGGGATAGGTTTCCACAGCGTTCCCTCACCATGCTGGTTAAGCTTACGTTTTACTTTCTATTTAAAAAGCTAGATCAGTCTTTTTTCCCCCTCGCAATCCAATTTCTTGGATGAAAGTTGAAAGCAGCCACTGCTGCAGGCTCACATTATGGAAAGTCCCCACAGGCACACATGTTGCACCAAAACAATTACCATTTCGACAAATCACCTTAATTACCAGCTGGGAGATTTTCCATCACGCTCACCCAGGGAGGTGATTGCTTTTAACTTTTACATCTCTTTTTATAAAGCAAGCTTAATTGGCCCAATAAAATCTCCTGTTTAAGCATTTTCAAATAAGAAAAATGAAGGTTAAAAGCAGTTGCCACTCTGGGCTATTGCTATGGGGAAACTTGTGTGAAACAGGAGCTCTGGGGTGAGGGGAGGGTTGCATCCATGGAGCAGCAGCAGAGGAGGTAGTCTGTGGGGTGCACAGCACTGGGAACCTGATTTTCAGAGGAGCTGAACACGCACCGCTTCAGACGAAGTCTTGGCCAGTGCATTTTGGTTCACTTGTGAAGTCCAAGGAGGCTAAGGTCAGGTGTTTATGGAATTAGCATCAGGATGAACCCAGAGGAGGAGTGCAAGGAGAAAATGGGTTTCAGGAAGAGAACCATGAATTACCATAGATAACTGTGAATTGGAAATACTCAACTTGCTTGCTGGGGCACAAGGGGGTGTCGTCTATGATGGTGTATAGGCACTTTTGCTATAAATTTTCCATCTTTGTCGCCACTGGTGGTAGTGCCACTGGTGGAAACACTACTGCAGAAAGGGATCCAGGGGGGCACTGACACTGTAAGCACCATTTTATTTGACCTTGCTCAGAGTAGGCATATCCACCATGGTAGTTAACATGCTGGTGGCTGTGGGTGCCATGTGTATGGTCTCATCCTAGCAACCGCTGGCAGAAGCAGCAGTGAGGAATGTATGGCTAGCATCGACCAGACCATGCTGTCAACCCATATTTTTATTGAGCAATGCTGCTGGGATCATCTAAACTACAATAAAAGTCTTGAATAGAGGTAATAATCTTACGTAGGGCAAAGCCTGCCCCTCGGCATGGGGGGCTTGGATTGCAGCTAAGATGCACCAGTACTACTAAGCAGAGGATGTGTGTGCGGGGGTGCACACAGGGGTCTGCACACACAGGGCAGGTCAGGAGAACAGGCTTGTGTACAAAGTTTGCACTGACCTGCAAGCTGGGTCAAATTTAGCCTTATCTTTACAGGTTTGTGCGTTCACAAACACAAGCTCATGGCAATGCACAGACATAGGCTGGTGCTGTTCAAACAGCTGCAGATCCTGTGGCCTGGGGGAAAGGATTCCTTCTTCCCCTGTCCCCTGCAGAATTCCTTAGCACATGGGTGATTTAGTAACTTACTGGAGCTATGTGCAGGGCTCAGGGATTTAGGGGGAGATTTTTCAAGGCCTGACAGGGAGTTATGTGTTGAGTACCCACTGAAAGCCAATGGGAGTTGGGTGCCTAATGCCCTTTCTTTGCCTTTGAAAATCTTCCCCTCGGCCATTAATGCTTTACATGTTCAAGCGTTACACAGACTTTAACTAAACTAGAGATGTCACAACAACACGGTGATTAAGTGCAGCCCAAAAACACGGTCATGTTAGGTATATTTATTCCTAATGCCAGGGTACCAACAAAAATGAGAGATTCCTCTAATCAAGGTAAACTTGACAATTTTTGTTAAATAATTCACTGTACACTTTATTCCCTCTTATTTATCTGTACGGTATGTTTCTTGTTTCTTCTCTCAGGCCTGGTCTACACTTAACATTTATACTGACATAGCAAAATCGGGCACGGGTGTGAAAAATTACACTCTCTAGTGCCTTAGCTATGCTGACAATCCCCTAGTGTAAATGCAACTGTGCAAGCAAAAGAGTGCTTCTCTCTGCATAGCTAATGTCATCTGGGGAGGTGGCATTTGTACACTGAAAGAAAAACTTCTGCCTGCCTATGCTGCATCTACCCCAGAAGGCTATGCTATCATAGGCTCTGTTGTGTAGACATCACTTCACTCTCCCTTCTGAGAAAATAGAAAATCTTACATACTTTTCCTATTGCAGTTTTTCCCTGTGTTCATATAAAATACATAAAAGGAAAGAATGAAAACTGAATGGGATCAGCATTCAACCGTACAAAATGCCAAGGATCCGATTGGGAAGATCTTTAGTAGAACAAAGTGGTTTATATTTAAATTCTCAGCATGATTTTTGTTTACTATTTGGTACAGGTGAGATTACACAATGCTGGCTCTGGCCTGCTTCCGTGTGGATGCTGCAGCATGCTCCTCCCCATTTATATGAAATACACTGATATGTGTGTGTGCCATCGCTCTCCTCTGAGTATACACGTACAGGACAAGTTGTGAAGAGGAAGTGTCCTGAAGGGAGGCTGCAGGTCTCTCAAAGTGATGAATCCCGAGTTAGAGCATGTGCATCCAAAAACTCAGGGTTCCCATTTTCCCACTGTTCCTCAGGTTGTAGTCCCTGATATCCTGCCAGGAAAGAATCAAGCCCCAGGAGGTCAAGTTAATGGAAGCTCTGGTGACTTAAACAAATCAATGATTCATCTGGAAAATCTTTCTAGCTGTACAGTAACTCCTCACTTAAAGTCGTCCTGGTTAACATTGTTTCATTATTAGGTTGCTTGTCTATTAGGGAACATACTCGTTTAAAGTCACGCAATGTTCCATTATGAGGTTGTTTGGCTCGCCTGTCCGCCTGTCCATCCAGCGCTCCTGCAGGAAGTGGGGTCTGCTCATGGGGCATGCCCTGCTCCACCTGGCATTCCAGCAAATCTTGTGCTGTTTTTGTTGATTTACTTCAGAGCCTATTTGTTGTGTTCTCAGGGCCATTTTCATTCCCACTGTAGATCTATAAAAAGCTGCCCTTTTATTGCTTCACAAGTGTAAACATACTTGGGTACTTGCAAAAAGATTTTTATGTTCTTATAAACGGAGATTATTATGGTACAGGCTGGTTACTTGAAAGCAGCACATTCTCAGACGTTGTTTTATTTACATGTTGGGCTGTGTTGTCACATCTGTGGGACTGCAAGTAGATAAGGCTCTTTGTCCATGAAAAAGATGAAAGAATCATTAGCTCAAGTGTCAGCCATTCAAGGGTGTGAGGGAAAGGGCTGCTCTGCTGCATATGTGAGCGGGAGATTGGTCCCACTATTGTGGGGAACTTTCCAGGCTTAGACACTACCCTGGTGGAATTGGACAGTGAAAGGATCCAAGGCCTCGCTTTCACTCCCTTTACCCAGAGTCCTGCCTGACCTCAAGGACTCCCCTGCCGCTCTCCTGTGTGGCAGAGGCCTCATAACCCCAACAAGGCTGGGGCCAGGATTCCTGGTGGGCTCGATCCCCAGTCTTGTTGCAGTCGCTTAGGACATGGGCCAGGGTGTCCCCACTTCGGGGTGCTCTCTCTGCACTGGATGCTTCCCTAACTCACTGATCTAATTCAAACAAATACAATTTATTAAACAGTAATCCATTTTTAAAAATAAGGGGAAAAATGGGATAGGCTAAAGGAAAACATATAACGCTGCTCTGTGGCATGGGGACATCACAAACAGCTGTCTCTGGAATGTCAGGGCAGTTCACAGCTTGTTCCTCACAAGTCCCAGGCCTCCTTCCCAGGCCCTGGCTGTGCTGCAGGCTTGCAGTGGATCAGTCACTTGCTCTGGTAGTGGCCAGATGCCTTCAGGCTCCACATAGTAGGACCCTTCTTCCGCCATCACTCCTCCAACCCCCCATTGGGATTATGATCCCCCCACACCCTTGCCAAGTCTGGCCTGCAAGACCTCTTGGTGGGGGTGTCTCCCTGTGCTGGGCTCTCTGCCCAGGGTCCAGGGGCAGCTCTATGATTTTTGCTGCCCCAAGTGCGGCAGTCAGGAGGTCCGCTGGTCCCGCAGGTTCGGCGGCGTTTCTGCGGGAGGTCCGCCAGTCCTGCAGCTTTGGCTTACCCGCCGCCAAAATGCCACAGAATCCGTGGGACTGACATGCCGCCGAAAGCCGTCTGACTGCCGCCCTGGAAGCGACCATCAGGCCGCCCCCTGCGGCTTGCCGCCCCAGGCACGCGCTTGCTGTGCTGGTGCCTGGAGCCGCCCCTGCCAGGGTCCCCCTCACTCTCTGTAAACTGCAGTCCAGTACAGCTGGACTTGGTTAATTTCAGCCGAGCCTCCCTTTCTTGCCAGTCTGGATTTGAACCAACAGGTTAGTGAAAGGGAGAGCCAGAGCCAGGGAGAAGAGAACATTCACCTGACCTGAGCTCAGCGCTGGAGGGAGCCTAGAAAGTCGATTTTAAAACAAAAATCCGCTAGCCAGACCCCTTCCCCATCTCCCTGCTTCCAGAGTTTGATTTCTGAAAACCACTGGGCAGCTAACCCCAGGCCAAGCCCGGGGAAGGAGTAAAGGGGAGCTGAAATCCAGCTAGCTCCACCTTTGATCATGTAGTAAGAGCTTTATCTCTGGAGGCACAGTGGCCCCTGCCCCATTGGGCACATGGCCTGGTCTCGTCCCATCCCACCCCACCCCACCTTTCATCTGTGCAGCTCACAGCTAACCTGTCCCCTCCGCCCCGCCCGCTTCATTAGCCATCTTTCCCTGCATCACAGGGTGCGCTACGTCCTACGGAGCAGCAAGAAAGAACCCATCTCGATAGAAACAAGCCCTGGCTAATGTGCTGCTCTCTCCAAAGTGTGCCTGGCTTTAGCAAAATATCTGATTAGCCTCCACAAATTTATTTTCCGCGCCTGCAGATTATTGTGATCTCAGCCCAAGAAGATTCCTTCTGAGGACATGCTCAATTGAGACATAATGACATTGACTTGGTGTGCAAAAGAGTGTAGTAAGAAGAGCGTGGAATGGATTTTATTAACACTATTGAGCAGCTTGTGAATGATCGTGTGACTGCATTTGACTCCTTTTGAGTGCTTAAACAGCTACATCTAGCGACTTTTCAGGGTTTGTCTGGTGACGTCCTGCTCTGTGGAGTTGGCAACACTGCTTTCTCCTTAGCTCGGCCCCACTCTGGCCCAGGCAGTTTCAGCTCACACGGAGGATGGGGCTCCCTGACCTCCTGACTCCTTCAGAACCTGCCTGCCCTGTCAGTCAGGCTGACCTGAAGCGGTAGCCTCTCCCCGTTGCCCCTGTGGACAGCCAGACTCAGGGTCCTGATTTTCCACCGACCCTTCCCCCTTCTTTTGGTATTGGGAGCTAGCCAACCAAAAACCTCCAATAAGTTTTAGTAACAGGCCAACAGTCCCCTTACACACAGGAGACAGAAGAAACATGCACATGCACAGTAGGGTTTTTTCTTAAAGGGACTGTGAGCCTTAATCTATATATGATATTTGCTACTTTTCTTTTCTTTTGCAAGTGCATTGGATTACAAAATAAAGCTGGTTGAAGAATTTCCATTGAAGCTTTTTCTCCAATGAAAAATTGGGTTTCCAACTAAACTAAAGTATCTGCTTTCTGTGAAATTTTAAATTTTTTGTCAAAAAAAAAAAAAAGAATGTCTGAAAACCAAAATATTTGGAGTCTGAAATGCTGCTGCAATGCATTATGGGAGTTGTAGTTCCTGTTCCCGGTGCTCCCAGTTTTCTCTGTGGGCTTGGCTCCCCAGCTGGACTTCACCTACTATGATTCACAGCCTCCCCTCACTAAGTGCATTCAAAAATTACATCTGGGAGATGTAATCCCACCTAGAAGCCTGGCCTATTCAGATTGTGGATGAAATATTTTGGATTTCAGTTTTTTTGCTGAAACTTGAATATTTTTTTCACTTTCATTAAAATACTCCCATGGGGAGAGGGGCATTTTCTGACCAACTCTACCATGAGGTCTTTTTAAAAACAGGTTTTGACTGTATGTAGAGGTTGCTTCCAAGAAGATGGAAATCTCTTCTCAATTTTAAAAGACTGCTGCCTCGACATTGCTTTATATCTCATTTATAAGACTAATGATCCAAGAGAAGAATTTCATGTGATGTGGGAGGAATGTATCTCTTACACAAAGAAAACACAGATGTTGAACTGACAGATGCATAAGATTCATTGATTTCCATGGAAATGCTCCAGATTTACACTGGAGGGAGTTCAAAATCAGACCCCACAACAGGAGTGACATGCAGGCAGGAAAGACTGTGCATGCCTGTACTCATGATCCTGGGGAAATCCATGCCCCCTGGGTTTATGGTTGAGGGTTACCCAATTAATTCAGTTTTAATTGTCGCAGTTCTTGTTGGGAGGCCCAGATAGACAGACTTACAGACATGGTGGCTGCAATATTACCAACCCCAGCTGTTCAAAATGCTGGGTTAGGCCCCAAAAATCATAAAAGTGGTTTAAAAATCAAGAGATTTTTTTTTTAATAGTATGCTTGGGGCCTTCTCATTTTTGAGCCTTTAAGGAGCACTCAGGTCATATTTCCTCTGCAAACATGAGGGCTGGAAACTTACATTTAAAAAAAGAGAGTTGAGATTGTCACAACTCAGGGAGCTGAAAGCATGAATGAAAATACCTAATGTCACAGAACTTGCAATGCAATCATGAGTTTTGGCAACACTGTGAATGGACATGCCTTTATGATAGGTTATATTTTGGGGAGTCTCTTTGTTATTTTCAGGGTAGTAGTCATGTGAGTCTGTATCCGCAAAAAGAACAAGGAGTGCTTGTGGCACTTTAGAGACTAACTAATTTATTTGGGCATAAACTTTCGTAGGCTAAAACCCACTTCATCAGATGCATAGAGTAGAACATACAGTAGGAAGATAGATTAGATTAGGTAGATTAGATAGAACATGAAAAGGTGGAGGTTGCCATACCTACTTTAAGTGACTTAAACAATTAAGATGAACTATTACCAGCAGAAGAATAATAACTCTTGTAGTGATAATCAAGATGGCCCATTTCAAGCAGTTGGCAAGAAGGTGTGAGTAACAATAGGGGGATACAAGAAAGATAAAAGCCTGGAAACTCACAAGAACAAAGGATCCCTAGCGGGTTTTAAAGGGACTCCCTCTCTAGAGCTGTTGTTGTTGAGGAACTGTAGGTCTGTCTATACGGGCATTGCTGGGGCATCTGAAGAAGTTAGGTCTGCCTAAGCTATCCTGAGGGATGGGAAGCATTATAGGTAAGATAGACCTGCATGTAGAGTGTTGTTTTAAAATCCTTTTATCTAAATGCTTTGTTTGTACTGTTGAAGTTAAACAAGACTTTGGTTTAAGAAGGCTGTGTGGTCGCTATACTCACCTTTGGTCACAAACTCTTGAAGGGGAGAACCTCAGGTGCCAGAACCCAATCAGACCTGCAGGGTGAGCACAGTCAATCCTCTGAATATGGAAGCCCAGGGCCGGTGTAACCACTAGGCGAACTAGACGGCCGCCTAGGGCGCCAAGATTTGGGGGCGCCAAAAAGCGGTGACCAAAAATTTTTTTTTTTACACTATTGCTGGAAAATGAATGAATAAAGAAAAGAGTCGTTGAACATGCATTTTAACTTGTTCTCTCATACATTACAGCTATAGCCTACCCCAGTTCTGCGTTGCGGGCACAAGCGTACTGCGTCACTACGGTACAAAGTGGCAATGACGTCATTTTTCTCATTGCGCGCAGCCGTGACCTGTTTTGCCAGGCTGTTTATAATGCTAAGTTTACTAGTTTTCGGAGGTTGTCGACTGAGGCTAACTTTTTTGTTGAGTTGTTTCAGACCCTGGCAAGTGCTGCTGCATCATTTTGCTAATACTTTGTGTCAATTGTGTGTGTATGTTAAGTATTTGAGTGTATATGTTAATGTGCGAATATGCATGTATAGGTTGTTGAATTTTGTCATATTGATATTGTCAGTTGTTGTTGTTTGTATGACGGAGTATCCACCATTCTAACTTCATAAATTTTATTAATAGCAATAATTGGATATTCTAAAGGTAGAATAAAATGTAGTAGATTTTGATATGAAAGAATGGAGGAAGTATACGTGACTTAAAAGGGTGTATTTTTGAAAGTATTTTGAAAGTTTATAATAAGCGATGCTCCAGGGGAAGGGGGGATGCAAGGTGGAAGTTTTTTCTAAGGCGCAAAATATCCTTGCACCGGCCCTGCCAGGGTCCATTTTGCGAGTTGGAGAATCATATGATTCCACCCCAGAAGTGGTAAAGATCCGAGACCTAAGACCCAAGGGGATACACACAGAAAGATCAGGAAGGAGACATTGGAGCAGCTAGCTCTGAAAGTGTTACAATTAGTTATTAATGAGACAGAATGGAGTGAACCAAGGGATACACTAGAGTTATTGCTGAGAGGTGGTGGAATAAGTCAATGAGCTTGACAGTTGAACAGAAAAATCCAGCCAGGAAGTGCATTCTTGTTCTTAATATACTGCGTCTGGAGGTTCCAGCTCGTTTGGCTAGCACGGAGAAGCGGATTACTGTTTATATGGCAATTTGGGTTTTATTTTGTGTTAGAGAGAACTTGCATTTTATTATAATGAATATAGTAGTGGGGGTGTTTATTAAGTTAATGATTTTAAGGCCAGATTCACTAGTATGTGCCAACTGGTCTGCGCTGCCCCAGTGATGAAAAGCATCAATAAACCTGGTGTAACTGGCCAGTTAAGCTGAGTTTATGGCTGTTTTGCATCACTGAAGCAGCACAAAACAGCCAGAGTATACTGATGAATTTGGTCCTTAAAGTCTGCTGGGAATTACAGATAGGAGATCATGTTTAGCATCGCTGTATTCAAGCAATCATAAAAAGAAATGATTGTAGAACCAGGATGAAATACTCCTATTGACTTCAGTTGAGTCAAGATTTCACCTAATAATGAGAGGTTTTTCCCCTTTTAATTGTCAGAACTACAGTTGTAAATATTGACCACATGCTTGGTTTCAAATGAGCTTGACAGGCAAGAATAATTGAAAATGATGGGAATAAAGAACCATGCCTGTAGCTATGTCGAGGATGAATTATTCCCTGTTTCATGTTTCCCTCACTACTCTGATCTGAACCAGAAAACACTTTCAGAAGCTATTTGTGTTGGTCTTTAATCATGAAGAGCCCAAAGTGTTAGTTTTTACTGAAAATTCTCAGTCTGCTTTTTCCGTCACTTCAGCTAAAAGGAAATGAATGTCTAGAACCTGGATATTTTCCAGCCAATTTTCTTTCCATATCTAAAGGCTTCTCATGTTCATGAAGCCCCTAAAATGCTATTGTGGTCAAAATTATACAGTTTTAAATTTGGGTAAATAATAAACTCTGGGGATGGGTGCAGGTCCTGAGATTGGGATGTGTTCGGGTTTGTGTTCGTACCTGCCCGATTTAGTTTTTTCATCTGGAGGAGTATAAAGGAGATGGGGTGTTACTGAAAGAGAGACAAAGGCCTTTTGAAGCACGTAACTAATTATTTATATCCCTCATCCCAGGCTCAACACTTTTACTCATGGTGAACACAACTCACCAGCCTGTCCTCCCACTGCCTCTCCCAGCCTAAACCAGTCCCTTTCTTATGGTCTGTTAGGTAAAAGGAATTAGGTGCTTGACTACCTTTAAAGCTGCCAATTGGATGATGGGTGTAACTTGGCACAAATGTGCTCTGGACGCAGAATCAGCACATGCACCATTGTTCACTTTGCACTTGTCAAAGCCTGGAGCTGTGGTATTATGCGCTTTCTAACATGCAACATCAGGCGCCGGGATGTCCAAATCGCTGCTGTCACCAGCACACTGATGGCTGCCACATTTGGCATGCTGACAAGGCGCACAAAGCACACTGCTGCCATTCAGCTCCAAATTGTAAAGAGCTCTAAATCTCCTTCCATCCCCTGACAAGGCTTCCTCTGGCTGGAATTTGGCAGTTCTGGAAAAGTGCCAGGTCATGGCCAGAAAGGGAGCTCAGGCAGAGCTCTGGGAATGAGAGAGCCAGGAGAGGCAAAGCCAGCAGTCTGGTAAGTTAGCAGCACCAGGAGCCTGTATTATTATTTCCTGCATCGAGTCATTCTTTTAAAGTTACAGTGAAACCTTGGTTAGCTGAAACAACAATGTCCTTCAATAACAGTAGGGTTGGGTGGTTTTTTTCTTTTAAAGGCAGGGATTATCTATATGGCTTGATAGCTGGTTCTCTAATTATCCATCAACAGTGGAGCCTAGGAAAAAGAGACAGAGGACCAAGTAAGAGGCAAAGTGCAAAGGACTGTGGGGAGAACAATTTTGCATCTGGCACACCTAAAGTGCTTTAGCTAAATTGCTCCCCTCATGCTTCTTGTATTCTGCCTCTTCTCCAGTTTCCTCCTCCCAAATTCCCCCCCCCCCTCCGCTGGGTAATAACATATTTCGTATTTACAGCCTACTCCAGTCAGGAATCTAAAATCACTTTATAAACATTCATGAATTTAAATACCATCAGAGAGGTAGGCGGAGTATGTTTTATTAACCCCATTTTACAGCTGGGGAAGCTGAGGGTTAGAGAGCTGTGCTTATTTCCCAAAAGTCACGCAGGAAAATTGTGGCATGGCTGTGAACTGAACCCAACTTTCTTGATGCCCAGCTCTGTGGTTTAACTGTAAGGCCTCCTTGCCTGAGACCGTCAGAGAATCAAGATCTTACTGTACATTGAAAGCTAATAATAATATTAAAGAACAAGCTTCTCCCTCCTCTGGATTTCCCCAGATGTTACTTCTGTGTCTGTCTAGGCCTGCAACTGGTGGTATGAAAGCTGATTGCTACACCCACATGACCCCTACTGAAATCAGTGGAGCTCCCATCTAAGCAGATTGGTCCGCATACATAGGTGCTATCAATAGCAGGATCAGGATTCGTGATTGTAAAGTCCCTCGATCAGGGTCTATCACACATTACATCTTGTCGAGTGCTGAGCATATAGTCAACACTACCCTAACAACAGTGTTCATGATCACACTTTATATTAAGGCTACAGGTGTACATCTCTGAATGGTTCATGAATGACTAATATCTTATCGGCATGATACATACTACCCCTATATGTGTTATGGATGGATATAAGCACATCAGCAAAAAGGTTTTTAGCTGTTTATAAACAATTGATAAACTATTTATTCAAATATTATTTTTAAAATATTATTTCTCTCTTTATAAGCAATTTGGAAATGTACCCTTAATATATAGTGTGACATCATACCAATAATAATTAATAGATTAAATACATTGCATACTTGATGTTTCTGGTATCACACTCTATAGACGACTACATTAACAAGTTCCAAATAAACCCCTTAAAGAAAACTATTTCTTTTCATCTATGCTCTCCAGTTAAACCAATTTTTGCCTGTTCAGTCCTACTGAGTTAAAATAAAGCCTAATGGTATTTGCTTAAACCTAAAAGGCCCCCAATTTTTCTTTCTTATCTCTATCTTCTTCTTGTCATTACTCACCACACCTAATCACTTTCACACTAGGAAACACTGTGGGTCAGACATGAACCGAATATTTGGAAATCTGCTTTATTTGCCAAAAAATAGACCCAGTTTTGGGAATTGGCGTTAATAAGCAAATGGACAGAATCTTTTTACATCTAACGCTCACTACTTGAAGTAGTGCTCACTGTTGTGAGTAAGCCCGTTAACTTCAATACTATTCATCATAAAGTACTTATGCCAAGTGGTAAGGGTGAAGTCCTGGCCCCAGTGAAGCCAATGGAAAAATTCCCATTGACTTCAGTGAGGCCAGGATTTCACCCTAAGGGGTGGTTTACACTGCAATTAAATATTGGCAGCTAGCCAGTGTTAGCTGAATTGGGCTCGCGGGTCTTGGATTCATGGGGTTGTTTAATTGCAATGTAGATGTTTGGGCTCAAGTTCTGGGACCCTGTCCGTTGTGGGGTCCCCAAGCCTGGGCTGCAGCCCAAGTCTGACTATCTACAACTCCGTTAAATAAATAACCCCTTAGCCTGAGCCCTGAGAACCTAAGTCAGCTGGTATAGGCCAGCTGTGGATTTTTAATTGCAGTGTAGTCATACCCTAAGTGTTTTCAGGATCAGGCTTTGATTTTTAAAAAGGTGGACAGAGCACACTGGGAATCTCATTACTCAACTCATTACGTTCCTTCATGCACCATTGGGGGACAGCTGTCCCATAACATAACAGAGGGTGACCCTTCCCCAGGTGTGATCAACTCTAAAATCCTCATCACATCTTACTGTCGTATCAATTCCAGATGTCACAGACAGTCCTGTAAATCAAACCAGAGGCAAACTGTTCAGAGAGTGCAGAGTTTGCAGACAACACACTGCAAGCCTTTCAAAAGACTCCAGTCCACATCCCCAGTTCTTCTTTATTTATTTCTCTCTGCTTTTCTTTGTTCAGGTTATATACCGAGCTCTGTCACCACCTTATTCAGCTGAGGATCCCTACAGCGCTGAAGCTCAGGCACAGCTGAAGATCACCAATCTTCGAGTGCAGCTGCTTAAGCGACAGGCCTGTCCCTGTCAGGGCAAAGACCTGAATGCAAAGCCTCAGCAGTTCAGACACTATGCAATCTATGATTTTATTGTAAAGGGAAGCTGCTTTTGTAATGGCCACGCTGATCACTGTGTACCTGTTGCTGGATTTATACCTGTCAAGACAGCAGGAGTCTTCCATGTGGTATGTATAACCTATGTAAGCTTTACCCTAAGATAGACAAGAAACGCAGTAGCGTTGCTTTTTGTTTGCTTGTTTTTGTACATAATATCTATAGTTTCCAAGGTCAAAAGGAACCACTGTGATCATCTTGTCTGACCTCCTCTATAACACAGGCCATAGAAATTCCCCAAATTAATTCCTACAGCAGATCTTTTAGAAAAACATCCAATCTTAATTTTAAAATGGCCAGTGATGGAGAATCCCCCCTGACCTGTGTTAAATCGTTCCATTAGTGGTTAATTACTCTCACTGTCAAAAATGTACACCTTGTTTCCAATCTGAATTTGTCTAGCTTTAACTTCCAATATAATTTATGTGTAAACCCTAGTCAAATGGTATTCCCCAAAATCAAAACAAACCGAACCAAAGTAATGTTCTAGTAGGGGATGGCTTAGTGATTTAAGCATAAGGTTTGAACTACTTTAACTTCCTGGTGCCATAGTTGAAAACCGGGCAGGGTCAATTCAGATCCTCATCCTTCCAAAGAAGGTAAATGACCTATCTGCAGTACATTATTATGCCTCTTTCAAATGAAACCTTAAAAACTAAAGTCACTTCCCCCCATCCTCACCTTCCACCTAAACCCTTACTGAAAAAAGAGGAAATTAATACAACCCCACCAAATAAAACCTCCCCCAAGCAGAGTTTAACCTACCCCCAGAAGACAGAAGAGACAGGGACTCCCTGAAGTTTGCTAGGGAGTTTGCTTCGCTATTACATGGAAGGCACTCAGATACTACAGTGATGGGTGACAATATAAAACCCTAAGACAGATAGATAAGCTAGATGCTGGCTCTGTATAGATTTTACGGTTCCTACAGTACTTGCTGTAATTGTCAGACTTTTCACATTATTCTGCAGCCGGCTGTGCATCAGTTAGCTGCCATCCTCCATCCCAGAGATGGCTACATGTGTGTAGTTTGTGAAAGGCTTTGGGATCCTTTGCTGTGTTACAAACAGACTTATATGGATTTAAGATTTTTAAATGGGTGGGTTATCATATAAAAAGCACCTATCTGCCTTGCCTAAAGTGCAGTAGAATATGGACACACTCAAAACAGGTGTCGTCTGGATCTGCAAGTCTAACTGGACTCTTTGAATGTTGACTGAAGGTTAAAGTAAAGAAGATGTTTGTCACCAGCATTTTAACCATCTTGTCACCAAATGAAATTTGAAAACAGTGCATTAGTCACTAGAGGTTTGCTCCAAAGTCATGGAAGTCAAAGGGAATCTCTCCATTGACTTCAGTGGACTTTGGATCACGCCTTCGCTGAGGATGTCTTCTGTTTACTATCAGCAGCACAATCATCTCAGAAAGTATTAGGCATTCTGGCATAAAAAAAAAGTGGGGAAAGACAGGTGAACCAAACGCTGTAGGTAAGGAAATCTGACATCTGGCCAGCTCCTTGGGGAAAGAATAGAAGTGAAATTGGGGAATTTGGGGAATTTCATTTGAGTGAAATTATAGCCTCAAACGTGAAGAAGATGCCATGTTTCCCCATAACAGAGCTGGTCTTGTCATCCATAGATCCACAAATCGGAAAGCATGCCACACTTTGGTACATATGTTTCAACTAGCAATATACTTCAGAAGCTAAACTCGTTTGCATGGACACATTCACCCTATGTAAATGCTCAGCTTCATGGGACTGCTTGCCCAAATGATCACTTGTGGCTGGTGTTGGATCCCCCGTCTCCTTGTTATTGGGGCAGGAGTAATAAAGCATTGCTATCCTTGTTGTGTGAACTGAGGGCAGCAGAACTGCACCTGGCATACCCCAATGGAGGGACTCAGCCTCAACTGAACAGCACTCACTAGGCAGGGGACATGGTTTCCAAAGTCCAATGAGTTGAGAGAGGGTAGGGACTGGTACTTTGTGGTGTGGGTGCCGTTTAAGGGTCCTAGATACCATTTGACCCTTCCTCTCTCCATGGTATAATAAAAGAGCTAATTTAGACTCAATTGAGGGTCTTGTTACTTGCTGTAGAGCTGAAGTCACTGATATCTAGATCTAAGCATTAGACCTGCTTTGGGACAATGTCTCTGATACAAGAGACTGCCCAGTGTGCACCAGCAGTGAGGCTCCCCCACTAACAGCTGAAATCACTGAGAGCTGTGTTAAGTGGGGGGGGGGGGGGCTGAAGACATCTTGGCAAGCAGGTGGAGAGGTGGGGCAAGTGGCTAGCAGAACAACTGGCGGAGAGGCATGGCAAGCAGCCAGCAGAGAAGCTGGTGGAGAGGGCCAGAGAAGAGCCCTGTAGAGATGTGGCAATCAGCCATTGGGGTGACGATCGAGCGCCTGAGCAGTGCTGCATGTAAGGTATCTCCTTGCCCTCCCACCTCCCAACCTTCCATACAGGGTGGGAGTTGAACTCTGCAGATGAACCTCTGAACTCTGGAGCTGCACTGGCAAAGGACAGCAACTGTGAGTGGGGTACAGGAAGGGATGGGCATGTTAAAGGGACTTTTGGGTTGCTGGACTTAAGACCCCAAGGGGTAAAAGGACACTGCCCAACTAGTTACAGTGTTTTCCAAAATTAATGCTGAATTACTTCCCTCCTTTTATTAAATTTTTTTGCTACACTCAGACTCTGCTTGTGAGAGGGGAAGTATTAGGTGGTATGTAATTGTCCAAAGTCACTGGGTGGGGGATTGAGCCAGTTTTGTATTGTATTGTTGAAAAGGAACCCCTAGATACTGAACCTAGCCCTTGTTGCTGCTGGCTTCTCCTGGCAGAAGGGTTACACATATACAGGGCCAGTGACAGGGGGGTACAACGGGTACAGCTGTACCGGGCCCCGGACTTCAGGGGGGCCCCCTGAAGTCCGGGGCGGGTACGCAGCTGTACCCCCTTGTCACCAGGGCTGTGAGCACAGCGCGGCTCCGGGCAGCCGCTGCAGCGCTCACCAGCCCCCCACCCCCGGCACCCAGCAGCCTCCCCCCGCCCCCCTTTGCTTCTCCCGGCCGGCCATGCGGCCGCAGCGCATGCGGGGCTTGGGGCCCGCGGGAGGTAGGAGACCGGCGGGGGGGGGGGCACGGGCAGCGGGAGACCAGCAAGGGGGGGGGAAGCCCGCGGGCGGCGGGAGACTGGCGGGGGGGGGCCCGCGGGCGGCGGGAGACTGGCGGGGGAGGGGGGGCCGCGGGCGGCGGGAGACCGGGGGGGGGGGGCATACGATCTGCCGTACGGGGCCCCAAAATTCCTGTCGCTGGCCCTGCACATATATAAATATATTCTGTAGAAATAATAGTGCACAGGTAACTGTGTGCAGTAAGGGAAGAAATCAAAGGCCAAACCAGAACACCACCTCCCCCCAAGTGAGTGGGACATTAAGGGCTGGTCTTCACTATGGAGAGATGGACACTGCTGCAATCTATGCAACAGGGATCAATTTAGCAGGTCTAGTAGAGACCTGCTAAATCGATGGCAGAGCACTCTCTGGTCAACACAGTACTCCAGATCTCCAAGAAAGCTAAGGTAAGAGACCGTCTCCTGTTGATGCAGCACCGTGAAGACACCGCAGTGAGTCAACCTAAGCTACGTTGACTCCATCTAATGGCCAGAGTAGTGTAGGTTGACTTGCCCCCCATGGTGAAGACAAGCCCTAAGTTGAGAATTTAAATACACAAATGTCAGGAAATTGAAATATAAAGTTCCTACAGCAAAGTTAACTGAGTCAGTTTGCACATATGTGCTGCACCTTAGGGGGCTACTTTGTTAGTCCCTTCCAGCCAGCATAGGAGTAGCCACCAGGCTTGCATCAGGCACTGTTTCAGCACCTGGCCAACCCTAGGACAGGGGAGTTGAAAAGATGGTTTAGAACCACCCATGCATTTCCCACCAATAAGACCAGTTCAGCTGAGAATTGAGCCTCATGAGCCAAATCCTTATCTGTGGCAAATCAGCTGAGTTCCAAGAACTTTAGTGGAGTTGCATCAGTTTAGACTAGGTGAGGATCTGGCCTTACGTGTTTCATTATAATATGTCAAAAGGGCCTGGTGCCTGAGAGATTACCTCAGGTGGGTGCGGGAGAGGGAAAGTTTGTGGGGATTGTGGCTCTTTAGTTAGAAGAACCCAGAAAAATATAAGGAAAATAAATTCCTGGAGAGAAACATTTTACTTAGAAATGTAGGCAGAAAGTTTGTGTATGCTCTGAAGAGTTATTGTGTCAAATTTAAAGACGAAATTCAGTTTTTAAAGTTTGAAACAGAGGGATGTCAGTCCTGCTTTCAGTGCACATCTTAACACAACTTTAGTCTCGGATTTGTCACTAACATCTGCATGGTAAAAACAATTACCAAAAGTGGAAATAAAGAGGCTTTAGGTTTCCAAAAGGACTGCAAAATTTGACACAGAAGCTACTTGTCACAGCCAGAATGCTCAGAAGGGGGTGCCTGGAGTTAGGGACCTAAATCAATATTGCCAAAACATTTCTTCTTAAGATAAAACTTTCCATGCTTAGACTCCTAGGCCGTGGATTGTGAACCTCTGGGGGTTCGTGAAATGTTATAGGGGGTTCTTGGGAAAAAAGTCTCTAATGGCAGACAGAGCTGTCCATAGGGACCCAGGGCAGCACGGGGCCAGCAGCCCGGAGGGCTCATGGACTTCCAAGAGCTAAACAGATCATAGCATGCATATCTATCACCCTGAGGAGATTTAAACTTCAAGACTCCTTATAAGAAATGGAAAGGGTGGTGGATATTTTTTTGCCATTTTAAAAATTAAATAGGCAACTAGTATTTTTAAAATTATTATGAAGAACAAGTTAAGCTTTGTTGTAACGTGTGTTGTTTACCTGGATTGCTCAAGACCTGAATGCTTGTGTAGGAGGAACTCTTTGAGTTGGCGTCTTAAATACCTTCATGCTGTTTCACATACTCCTTGATGAAACATAGGAGCCTTGTCTTATAATAGGCTTATTCAAAGTGATACAAGCTACAGAAGTGAGATCTTGAAAGAGTGTTGCCGTTTGCATAATGTAATAAAAATACTGTAATGATAAATAATAGTAAATAATAAATAGTGTGTAATAAGCATGTCATAAAAACATTTTTTTTAATTTCCAAGATCACTGCTTTTAGAATTTATATTCAGGTAAAGGAGAAGATTCCTGACAATATTCATTTTTAGGAGGGGGTTCGTGAGACTTGACATTTTAGTGAAAGGGGTTCACAGGTTGTTAAAGTTTGGGAACCAATGCTCTAAAGTGAAGTTTTATAGGAAGGATCATGATGTAGAATTTATTCAACCATAGACGTGGGGGGAAATTATACTCTTGCTTTAAAATATACAGTTGACTTGGTTACACATATCACTTTAAAAAATGGCAAAATTTTAAAACTTCAGGTGGAGCTAGTCCTCAATGCGAAACAGTTTGGCAAGTGCGAATTTTTGTTTTTTAAATAACAAATTTTAAATTATTTCTAAACTGCTCTTTGTGACTGTGCAGATACTTTTTTCTTGCATTTTGACTGATTTTATATTATACTAGCATAAGTGCCCGGCGTTGCTCGGGTCAGTCAGAGGTGGGGAGGGGGCAGACAGTTGACACCCCCTGACCAACCCCAAAACCCACACCTCACCCCTCACCCACCCCGACACCTTCCCACCCCTCCTGACCAACCCCAACACCCCCCGGCTCACTTACCCCCCGACCAAACCCGACAACCCCACCTGACCCCCCTAAGCAAACCCAACACCCCCACCTCACCCCCCGACCGAACCCGACACCCCCACCTCACCCCCTGAGCAAACCCGACACCCCCACCTCACCCCCCGACCGAACAGTGTATTTAATAATCTGTGAGCTACAAAGTGCACCATGAGCCGGGGGAAGGGGGTGTCGGGTTTGGTCTGGGGGGGTGGGAAGTTGTCGGGGTGGGTGAGGGGTGAGGTGTGGGTGTTGGGGTTGGTCAGGGGGTTTTGCGGTTGGTGGGGGGGTGAGGTGGGGGTGTCGGGTTCGGTCGGGGGGTAAGTGAGCCAGGGGGTGTCGGGTTTGGTCTGGGGGGGTGGGAAGGTGTCGGGGTGGGTGAGGGGTGAGGGGTGGGTGTTGCGGTTGGTCAGGGGGTGTTGCGGTTGGTGGGGGCGTGAGGTGGGGGTGTCGGGTTTGCTTGGGGGGATGAGGTAGGGGTGTCGGGTTCGGTCGGGGGTAAGTGAGCCGGGGGGGGGTGTTGGGTTTGGTCTGGGGGGGTGGGAAGGTGTCGGGTTTGCTCAGGGGGTGAGGTGGGGGTGTTGGGGTTGGTCAGGGGGTGTTGCGGTTGGTGGGGGGGTGAGGTGGGGGTGTCGGGTTTGCTTGGGGGGGTGAGGTGGGGGTGTCTGGTTCGGTCGGGGGGTAAGTGAGCCGGGGGGTGTCGGGTTTGGTCTGGGGGTGTTGTGATTGGTGGGGGGGTGTGAAGTGGGGGTGTCGGGTTCGGTCGGGAGGTAAGTGAGCCAGGGGGTGTCGGGTTTGGTCTGGGGGGGGGGTGGGAAGGTGTCGGGGTGGGTGAGGGGTGAGGTGTGGGTGTTGGGCTTGGTCAGGGGGTGTTGCGATTGGTGGGGGGGTGAGGTGGCGGTGTCGGGTTTGGTCGGGGGGGTAAGTGAGCCGGGGGGGGTGTCGGGTTTGGTCTGGGCACCCACCCCGACACCTTCCCCCCCTCCAGACCAAACCCAACACCCACACCTCACCCCTCACCCACTCCGACACCTTCCCACCCCCCCAGACCAACCCCGACACCCCCCGGCTCACTTACCCCCCCGACCAAACCCGACACCCCCACCTCACCCCCCCAAGCAAACCCGACACCCCCACCTCACCCCCCGACCGAACCCGACACCCCCACCTCACTTACCGTCCCACCAAACCCAACTCGGATCCGTCGCAGGGGGGGGCAGAGCCGAGGGATTCTGGGGACCTTCGCAGGTGGGGGGGGGCACAGAGCTGATGGATTCCGGGGTTCCGTTGGGAGGGGGGAGGGGCAGAGAACTGAGGGATCTCCGGGGTTCCGTTGGAGGAGGGAGGGGTGAGCTGAGCGAGTGCGGTGTCTGTTGGAGGGGGTATTATGACATCATCACCATCTAACCGCCCAGCTGATGTGATTGGCCCTGAAAGACTTTCACCCCTGGGGGGCGTCAGAGGTGAGATCCGAAAATTTTTCGACCCTTACCAGCATCTAGACCCCAAGACCCCTAACTGTACCAAATTTCAAGTCTCTGGCTCAAACGGTGCGGGAGGAGTTCGCTGTCATACATACATACATACATACACCACTTGACTTTTATATATATAGATATAACTAGCAAAAATACCCAGCGTTGCTCGGGTCCGTCAGAGGGGGAGGGGGGAGAGAGCTGAGCGAGTGGGGGGGCCGTTGGAGGGGGGAGGGGGGAGAGCTGAGTGAGTGGCGGGGTCTGTTGGAGTGGGGGGGAAGGGGAGAGAGCTGAGCGAGTGCGGGGGCCTTTGGAGTGGGGGGAGGGGTGAGATTTTAAAAAATTTCGATTCTTACCTGAGGGGGGAGAGGGCTGAGCAAGTGCGGGGGCCGTTGGAGGGGGGAGGGGGGAGAGAGCTGAGCGAGTGGGGGTGGCCTTTGGAGTGGGGGGAGAGGGGGGAAGATTTTTAAAAATTTTGATTCTTACCTGAGGCGGGAGAGAGCTGAGCGAGTGGGGGGGCTGTTGGAGTGTGGGGGGGATATTTTAAAAATTTTCGATTCTTACCTGAGGGGGGAGAGAGCTGAGCGAGTGCGGGGGCCATTGGAGGGGGCAGAGAGCTGAGCGAGTGCGGGGTCCGTTGGAGAGGGGTATTATGACATCGTAACTATGTCACAGAGAACAGCAGGTGTTAACCTGCTGCCCAGCTGATGTGAATGGGGTTTAAAGAATTTCACCCCTGGGGGGCGTCAGAGGTGAGATTTGAAAAATTTTCGACTCTTACCCTGATTAGGACCCTAAAGCCTATAACTGTACCAAATTTCAAGTCTCAAGCTCAAACGGTGTGGAAGGAGTAAGGCAGCATACATACACGCACACACGCATACACCATTTGACTTTTATATACATACTAGCATAAATGCCCGGCGCTGCTCGGGTCAGTCGGAGGTGGGGAGGTGGCAGACAGCTGACACCCCCTGACCAACCCCAACACTCACACCTCACCCCTCACCCACCCCGACACCTTCCCACCCCCCCCAAGCAAACCCGACACCCCCACCTCACCCCCCGACCGACCCCGACACCCCCACCTCACTTACCGTCCCACCAAACCCAACTCGGATCCGTCGCAGGGGGGGAGGGGGCCCAGAGCTGAGGGATTCCGGGGACCTTCGCAGGTGGGGGGGGCACAGGGCTGATGGATTCCGGGGTTCTGTTGGGAGGGGGGAGGGGCAGAGAACTGAGGGATCTCCGGGGTTCCGTTGGAGGAGGGAGGGGTGAGCTGAGCGAGTGAGGTGTCTGTTGGAGGGGGGTATTATGACATCATCACCACCTAACCGCCCAGCCGATGTGATTGGCCCTGAAAGACTTTCACCCCTGGGGGGCGTCAGAGGTGAGATCCGAAAATTTTTCGACCCTTACCAGCATCTAGACCCCAAGACCCCTCACTGTACCAAATTTCAAGTCTCTGGCTCAAACGGTGCGGGAGGAGTTCGCTGTCATACATACATACATACATACATACACCACTTGACTTTTATATATATAGATAGATATGTAGTGTAGTGTTTATATATGCATGTGAATGTATATATCTGTAAACGCACAACATACTACTTACTTGTATGGCTATGACGTGCTGTGCATCAGAGTGGTTCACCCTGTAATTGTGTCTGCTGTTAGGAAATTGTCAATGGTTTAATCCCATCATCATTTAATCAATCCCATATAGATGATATTGATGAAAATGGGAAAGAAATATTTCCAGCTTTACAAACATCTAGGCTTTGTTTCAACTCCTAGCTAATTATGGCTTTCAAAGCTGGACAGTGAAAGAGCAGGATGTGGTGCTGGCAGTCTGTGTTCTGCAGGTCAGGGAAGTGAATAGAAGAATAACAAATGTGTGTTTTGGTAGCTCAGGGTGTATCTGACAGCTCTCAGTTAGATCTAGCAAAGCAAGTTGAAGTATTTCAGTCATGTCACACTCGGCAATCTGGAAGAGATGATACTAGAAAGCTGAACGTGAGATACGTGGGAAACGGGTGGACAAGTGCTAAGGATGTAGATGAAGACTAATATTTGTGTTCGTCTGGGATTTGATATGGGGCATGAGGACTAAAATTCAGATTGTTAATATTCCAATGTGGCTACACAGCTCCTCCCTATTTCCTGAAAAATCTTTTTTTGTGGCCTCATGAGTTGGGAGCCCAACTTAAAAAAAAACCTTCTATGCAGGTTTTGCCGTTTTTGGCTAGAAGGATGGCTGAAAGCCTGGCTCAGGGCCCTGGGGGTAGGAACAGATTTTGTACAGTACCTGGGTCATGGACCTGCAGAATTCATTTCACTCTTGGTTAAAGCAGATGTAATTCCAGATGAAGTAGTGGAATTCCTTACACCATGGCTGAAATTGGAGCAGAATAGACTCTGTGTCACGTTTCTACATCAGCCAGGATGACTACTAATAAGATGGCTAACATGGACATCTGATAAGCTGCTCTAAGAAAAATACTTTCAAGTTAGCTTCTAATATGTAAAGAACAGTAGTCAAGAATGATAGAATAAGAGGCTGTACTCAGATATTCATTTTTGTCTATATGAGGAGATCTGTATGTTCCCCACTGGACACTCCATTAATTTTCACTTTGTGGGTGTTGTGGCAGCCATGAGTTTCAGTAGTTACTTAAAAATGTACCTTACCCAATAGAAGTAACGGAGTCCTGTGGCACCTTAAAGACTAACTAAAGTATTGAAGCATAAGCTTTCGTGGGCTAATACCACGAAAGCTTATGCTTCAATGATTTAGTTAGTCTTTAAGGTGCCACAGGACTCTTTGTTACTTCTGCTATTCCAGACTAACACGGCTACCTCTCTGATTCTTACCCAATAGGTTATTTCTCTGACTGCAACTTGGATCAGCTGGTTGGTATTATTCTGCATTCATCTGCTTCTGCTTGCTCAGGTAGGGCTACCCCACAGGAAGACCTAGGCCTCTTAGTAGAAGTCTCTCTTTGGAACAGGGGATGGTAAACTTAGGTAGAAAGGCTAAGGTGAAAGGCTTATGATAGTTGCATAAAGTAAATAAGAAATAAAGTTGGATATGAAACTACCAGGTTTGTTTGAGATTTAGAAGCAGCTTTATTTCATTCTTAGCATCCAGGACTGCTATGGCTTTTAGACACACAGATCAATATCCTGATTTTGGGCATAGGAATGAAGGAGTGGCAATTGATTACTTAATTATTTACCATTAATAAATTAGACCTAATGTCAAATCTGTTTCCATTATTACTGCAGATTGGCTAATGATTATATGTCTCAAGTGGCAGCTTTTTTGTGCTGATAATTCTTAATTGTTCAAGCTGACCTATTGATTTTATGAATTATCTTCAATGGTCTACACATTCTTAAAGGAAAGTTGTTCATATCCAGTGTGTACATTCGTTATTGCCCTGCTCTGTTTTTAAAAAGCCTCTGGAATTACATGTACCATAAAGGCTCACTCGGGTTTTACCCAATAAGCATGGAAGTTAGAGACCCAAGAGACTTGTTACGTTATCTAGGTCATTCCTGGCTAATGGAAGACAGTTTCTGACAGCACACTTAAGTGCTTGGCACAGTCTAGTTTAAAATAATATAATAATACCTCGCTCTTATAGAGTGCTTTTCAACCACAGCTTCAAAGCACTGCACAAAGGAAATAACCTCAGCCCAGGCTGTAGTAGCAGAAAGTTCTACACCAGGGGTGTGCAAATTTTTTGGCCCGAGGGCCACATCAGGGTTGCAGAATTGTATGGAGGGCCGGCTAGGGAAGGCTGTGCCTCCCCAAACAGCCTCGCCTCGCCCCTATCCGACCCCCACCCATTTCCCACCCCCTGACTGCCCCCCCTCAGAATCCCCGACCCATCCAACCCCCCCTGCTCCTTGTCCCCTAACCATTCCCTCCCCAGCCCCACCTGCTCCCTGTCCCCTGGCTGCCCCAACTCCTATCCACACCCCCAGGACTCCCACGCTCTATCCAACCTCCTGTTCCCCATCCCCTGACCACCACCCCCAGAACCTCCTCCCCTTCCAACCACCCCCTGGCCCCTGACTGCCCCCCATGACTCCCTGCTTCTTATCTAATCCCCCACCCCCTTACTGTGCTGCTCAGACCAGCGTGTCTGGCTCTTCAGGAGCTCACAGCCCCGCCCTCCAGAGCACTGCCCGCACGGCACACTGAGGCTCCAAGGGAGGAGGGAAGCCGGGGGAGCCTCACCAGCCAGGAGCTCAGAGGAGAGTCCTGCAGGCTGGATGTGGTCTGTGGGCCATAGTTTTCCCACCCCTGTTCTACAGCCACAAGCCCACCATCGAGATCAATTTGGACTCAGCGATTATAATGTATACCCAGAGCTCCACCAACCAAAGGGTCCCCAGCCAGATGGATCTGGTGTGAGAACCAGAAATTGAGCCTCCACTTGACAGATAATAAGCAGTGAAGAACATCTCTCACTGATGCTTTGTGCTCTGCATTGGATATCTAGCCACTCCTGGGTCCCGGCCAAGGTACTGGGATTCTCATCTGCAAAGCCTTAAAAGAACAGGACCCCAACTTCTCAGGGACTGTCTTATTCTCCATGACCAAGCATAGCAGTTGCAACTTCTGAGTGGTCTTTAGGGTTAGCCCAAGCTATCAGCCTCCAGAGGTGTTTTTGTCACGCTGTCTGGCGTGGTTCATGACCGTGACTGCCAATCTCAGGGCAGACTGTCAAAAAGCAAAGCAGACACCCTAAACTGATGGTATGTACTATAATTAGATTTCACCAACCCAATAACCAATGTGAACTCCTGAAGCACTATTACAGTCTTACCACAGAGTCACAGACTGTCCCCTTGGAAATTCCAGTCTAGCTTGCCACCCAGACAAGCTGGACTAGAGATAGTTGGTTGCCATGCACCAGAGATCACAAGATATTCGGGTTGCTTCCAGTCCCCAAGAGACCAGTCACTTACCCCTGATCTGTACTTCAGATCTCACACCAAAGACAATGCTTGTAGCCAATCCTGTAGGAAAATAACTAAGGATTTATTAACTAGGAAAAAGAAATAAGAGATTTATTTACAGGTTTAAACAGGCAACATGATATTCAAACGAGTTACAGTCTGGTTACAAAGGGTGACAGAGTGGTAGCAATCCGTCAGCACTGAATGTCTTCTGGGCTAACCCGGGTTGGCCTGGGGATGTCTGCTTTTATTTTTCACTCTGGCCCTTGTGAGAGTCCAAACAGCAAAGAGAGAGAGAGAAAAAAAATTTGTGTGTCATGTTTTATCCCCTTCTTCTGGCATTCAAGCTGATGAGGGGGTTTTCCTGCACATAGTGTCTTAATAGGTGCGAGAGGGCTATTAATCCTGTCTTTGTATCATGGTGTTCATCAATGGCCCACTTGGTTTTTAGTCCTTGTTGGGTGGGGAGCCAGAGCAAGCATTTTTACAGTAATAAAACAAAACTTACATATTCCCTTATAGCATGGGAACAGACATTACAAGTAAGATTAATGCATGTGGCAACTTACAAGCATTTTATAGAGTCTAAACACTAAGTACATCTTTACAAGTCCAATACCCATCCTGAACACAACTATCCTACAGATGAGCTGGTCTGTTTCTAGCTATAAATTTGTTGGTGTTCAGCTGGAATCTGTCTTCGATGTGAATTACAAGAGTCAAAAATCAGTCCTTTCATCAAGTCAGTGATCCCCAAAGAGCAAGGAGGATTCCAGCCTAATCGTAGTTGTTGCAGCTGAGTTTTGACCCTTGTAATGAACATCAAGGCCAGATTACAGAGGAAATTTAAAACCAGCGCAGCCTTTTTAGACCCGTCATCAGCCTACAATACGATCTTAATTAAAGGCCTGATGCTGAAGCTTGCAAGGATCATCCCCTGCTGCAAAACACTATGCCTGCTGTGGCCGATGCTGAGCAAGAAGCAGCCACATGTCCACTTGGGAAACAAAGTCAGTTCACCCCGGTTCCTCAACAATGGACTTCCACAAGACTCAGTACTTGCGCCAGGGCTTTTCAGTGTTTATATGAATGACATGCCTCCAATGAAGTCATGCAAATTGGCATATGCCGACGATCTTGCTCAGGCAATACAAGCAGCCACCTTCAATGAAATCGAATCCACCTTGAACAGGGACCGAAACACCATGGAGGAATATTTCCGGAAATAGAAGCTCAAGCCAAATCCTCGTGAAACAGCAGTCACTGCACTCTATCTTGATATCAGGAACGCCGAGCGCACCCTGAAAGTGACCTTCTCTGGAAACACTGTAACCCCTCTCCAACCTTTCTCAGAGTGAAGCTGGATCACACTCTAACCTTCCAGGACCATCTGAAGAAGGTAGCTGCCAAGACGAAGTCAACCTGGTCCAGAAATTGGCAAGCACAGCTGAGGAGCACCAGTGTTATGGACATCAGCGATGACCCTTGTGTATGCCATAGCCTAGTACTGTGCACTGGCATGGACATGAAGTAGCCATATTTGACTTGTTGATGTCCAACTGAACACTGCAATCCAGTGCATCAATGCAGTGCATCAAGTCGACTCCAACACCTTGGCTGCCCATGCTATCGCACATTGCTCACCATCTATTCACCACGATGCCGCAACCCTTTGGGACCATGAAAAAATGCCATCATCCCATCCACCAGGGGCTTGAAGTCACGTGAGCCCTTTTGTACCCACACATTTAACCTTTAACGATGCAACTTCAATCCTGCTGGAGCTTTCTTGGGAGCCAGTATTATCCATCAAGTTCTGCCTATCATCCCCATCTTCCCCTGCATTGCAGTGGGAGAGCCAACTAAGCAGGATTTACAGATTTGTTCTCTTATTGCTTGAAGAGGCATCTCTAACAATGGGATGTGGTATTTTTATATTTAGTCTTAATAAAAGAAATGAGAGACAAGTACATGCACAGGATCAGAACAGAGTTTGTCCTTAAAACAGTTTAAAATGAATGGCAGGATGAATAATGTACGTTTTCAAAGCTCTAATCAAGGTGTTGACCTCATAGCTCTGCTTAATATTCCGAGGCACTACGTCAGTCCTTCCCAAGGACTTTTTCAAGATGTGTTTCATTTTCAAAGTTGAGCAGAAAAACTGACAGCATCTTTTGGTCTGTCAGCAAACACAACTTGAAAACAGCCTGACTTGACAGGTGGCAGCAAACCTACATGTAACATACAATAAGGAGCATCAAGCTAGCCCTACTCAGCATGTCCGAATAGTGAGAGATTAAGGGCAGACCCTCAGCTGGTATGAGTTGGCTTATTTCCATTGAAGTCAGTGGAGCTGTAAAACTTCACATCAGCTGAGGATTCTAGCCCACTGAAAACGTGGCTGGTCCTCTGCAAAAGGTTCTTCATTTCCTAGTGAGAACCAGGGAGGCTGTGAGAATTGGAGCACTTTCAATAATAAGTTTAGTTGCATGGGCCCAGGTCCGCCAAGTTATTTAGACTCCTAATTTCTTTCAGTGGAAGTTAGGAACCTAAATACCTTTGAGGATCTGGGCCATGGAGCTTAGATACCAACAATGTAGGTGCCTTGATAAATATGGAAGATGGATACAAAACTGAAATTGGGTCTCAAATCAAGTGTCGTGCTGATAAGCTATTATACAGATCTAGATAGACAGGACTAGGATAGAGGGCAGAGAATAATTTCAGTAAGTTAACAGTTTATAAAACTGAGTGGCACGTTAATTAGTGTAAAATGTACAAAAATAAAAGCCATGTTGGAGAATGACCAGGTGTTAAACTCTTTTCCTCTGCACTTGCACCTTGCCCTCTTCCTGCAAAAAAAAGATATACATTTAAACATTAAATAAAGGAAACTGTCTATTAAAGTCTGTTTTCCCTCCCATCCATTGTCTAGCTTCTCTATTCGATTGTAAGATCTTTGAGGCTCGGATTTTCTCTGACCATGTGTTTGTGTTGGGCAATGTACAGTTGGGGCTCTGATCTTGGCGGTGTATCTAGGCACTACTGTAGGTGCGTCTACACTGCCAAAAAAGGACTTCTGGCAGCAAGTCTTAGTGCCTTGGTCAGCTGACACAGGCTCGCACTATAGGGCTCTCGCTTCAGGCTAAAAATAGAAGTGTAGATGTTCCCAAGCCCCATGAGCACAAGTCAGTTGACCCTGGCTCTGAGATTTGGTGCCAATGGTCTTTCTCTTTTTTTTTTTTTTTTCAGTGTAGATAAGCCCAGAAATACAAATTAATAAATAACAAGTGACCTGACACATACATGACTTTCTTCTTGCTCACTATAGTGAATTCTGGGACGTAATACATCACAGAGAAAGTATTTTATAAAGATTTACCAAAACACAAGCATATTTGCAATCGGAAAAGAAGCATTGGAAGGTATTAATTCAGCAACAAAAGGCAATGGAAGGAAACATGCCCTAGCAACTGTCTTTGAACATAAAAATCAGTCACTCGTTTCTCTTACACAAGTCAACTTTTGTAACACTGTTTGCATTGTATACCATTGAGTGACGTTACAACAGAGCTGTCAAGCTAAGAAGGGAAATAGTGTGAAAGTGAACTAGAACATAAAGACCCCAAAACAGAAAGAAAAATAATGGGAAAAGGAATTTCTGGTTAAATGAACCAATGACTGTGTGAATGCTTGAAGCAGTGAAAGGAATTGAGAATTGGGTTTGTGTACTTAGCAATGCTCCATAATGATCCCTGTTGGAAAAGCCTTATGGTTGCAAAATGTAAATGGAAGGAAATGGGAAAAAAAGTGCTCCTTCCATCAACAATGAGTGTGGGCCAAGCTCTGCATCCAGGTGAACATGGGGCCTCTAGAGAAATCATTGGAAGCCTATGTGTGCCTTCAACTGCAGCATCTGGCGGTATCAGTTTACCAGCTACTCATTACCAACTTTACCTCTCTAACCACTTTTATACCCCACTCCCAATTCCACAGTTGATTTCCCATGGACTGTAGTATTATTGGTGACTGAAAGCCCTGTCTGCCATATTGTATAGTTCCCGCACTAGTGTAGGCTGGGCTTTAGATGTTCTTGTTCCTCTAGCCATTCTCCTTTCCCTCTACTTCCCCTTCACTTGTCCTTTCTCCTCCTTCATTGGCATGCATTACAATATTTCTTTATGATAAAAATACATGCCTGTGTTGTGTGGTGCTAAAACAAGCTGATTTGCTGATGCTTAGTTCTCTACCTGTTTCCACTGCACAAGAATCTTCAGACATACCAGGAATAATGTCTATGGCTTTGTTTACTGAGCTGAAAGTTGGCTATATGTTTTAGGTTAGCACAGGTGTAAAGGTAATTCTAGTGCTATTAGAGCAGATAGATGAGGCTGGAGGCCTCTGTTTATCCACAGAACTGTTCCGCACAGGAAGGACAAGATTCTCTGCACGGCTGTCCCTGATCTGAGGTATGATCCCTAAGGGTGATATGGGCCCGTAAGCCCATTCAGCCCTTGGCCTTTCAGCTGAAATTGCCAATGGGGGCTAAGTACTGCCAATTGTATTGGTGTTTTCGGTAAAGTAGACCCCGGTCCATGCCAAACTAGACAAACTCATTTCACTCAGGCCCCCAAAGGGGTAATAGCTTCCAGTCTCCACTGCCCTGAGCTGGATTTGAAGAATGGATGTTCTCATTTTGGAAATGGGATAATCTGGGGGTGGTGAGAGAGTCTTCTAGAGATGCTCATTCAGCACAGCATGATAAGGCTTGAAAAAGGGGCTTGCATGGCAATATACCCTTGATGCCTAAAGGAAGCCCCCAAAAAGGACTCACTGGGAGGAAATAGTGGATTTACAATACGGGACAAGGTCAGGACCCAGCGGCACAATCTGAGACTTAGAAGTGGGGAGATTTCAGTGGCTATCAGGAAATCTAGTTCACTTTGCCACATAGCAGGAGCTCATAGTGTCCATAAATGTCAGTGGGAGTGGCACAGATGAGTCAGGCAGTGTGTGGTCCTACTTTTCTATGATCTAAGATAACAAGTGAGCTCAACAGGGCCTGGTGTTTCATGTTTAGTTCTGAGATACAAGCCCAGTAGCAGTGTGGCTGGAACAGCAATTCCATTCCCCATTCTTTCTTCTTCCTTTCTCCCTTTTCCCCATCCCGCTTTCTGGCTCCTTTTTCCTCTCCCTCATCCTAGTACTCCGAAAAAGAATTCCTCCTCTTTCCCGTGCAGAGCAGGGCATTGACAGCTGACCGGCATCGGGACCTCTGACTCCTTCCTCCCTGAGCTGCTGTAATGTCTTGGTGCTGCTGCAGTATAGGCCAGTGCTGGGCTGTCACTACACAGGACCGCGCATCACTTGCGCTAGTGTGGCTAGTTAAACGGCAACAAAGCCTCCAATAAACACACATACAGACTGGACTGTGATGTCACCGAACAAATCAGGCAACAGTAGGAGTTTTGCTGTAAAAGAGAAAGCTTCCATCTCTGATTAACCAGACAGAGAATGCACTGCCAAGTCACCTCAGCTCTGACCAACAATTCAGTCATACCCCTGTTATTGCAGTTCTGGGCCTGTCAGACGCTACTAACTCTACTTAGTGTGGTACTACCCACTGCACCCTTCCCGCCCCCGCCCCCCACCTTTCTGTTTGGAATTGTTCAGCATTACACTTTACCACACAAGAGAACTTTGTCTTCAAAAGAAAGTCAGTCACACCGGAGTCATGGGTCTACTCTGTCACTTTGTCTCTATCTGAACAGGAGTTGTGCCAATTATACCACCTCAGAAGGTGGCTCTTATGGGGTGTCTTTGCCATAGCACCTGAAGGATCACAAACCAATTCTCATCTCTGCAGTAGAAAGGCCCCCACACTTTCTCCGAGCCTTGATATTTTGCTCCTTAAACTAACAGCTTGAAACCTCATTTAGAACCACTGTAAGCACAATGAGTGCAAAGAACATGTCTGGTGAAGTCATTCAGAGAGTTCTTCTAAACGTGCCCTGTTTTATCACTGTGATCACAACAGTCTCTCTCTACTATACCTGGGTTTTATGACTGCTCACGCTTTCCTGATTAGAGCTGTTTTCTCCAGAGGTCAAGTGCAAAGTTATTCAGAGGTTGGCATTCTTGCTATATATGCCATATGAATTGGCAAGTATTGGGGGACACAACCCATGCTATTTATCTCTGCCCCTTCTTTCCTCATGTTCTGGCAGTGAATTAACACATGCAATTCATTATAGAAAGGGGGTGCTATACTTTGGGTTCACGTGTCCTTGGACACCCCCATGATATCTCTTTGTCGAAGTTCCAGGGGGCTTGATCCTTCTCACTATTTGTAACTGTGGTTTTGCTCTATTATTGTGAATTGCTGGCTGATCGTTTTAAGTTGCCACTTCTTCTTTTTTATGGCCAATGGGTATGGGAAGAATTGCTGAACATTTAGACTGTTGCTTTAGGCACAGCCCTGGGCAAGGTGCTGTTCTTCAGGAGTATGTATCCCAGGAGTATCAAAGAGGCATGATGTCTCAGAGACAAATACCATCAGCAAACCGGGACACTCCCCTACAGCTGCTCAGCTGTGCTGGCTGGTAAAGAGGAGGTGTGTAGCCAAGGCTGCACTCAATCCCTACCCACTCCCTGACTGCTAGATCCAGGGAGGTGAATGTTCAGGCTGCCCAAGTAGGAGAGCAAGGGAGGATTTTATGCCTTAGTCTCCTGCGCAGGTGTGAAGTTCAATTCACAATCTAGCCCTAGATAAATCATCCTCATGCAGTGTATGTTTATAAAGGTCTGTGCATTAGCTCAACAGTGCTAACAGAGGGGGGTGCAGCGGGATAGCTCTGTGGTTTGAGCATTAGCCTGCCAAACCCAGGATTGTGAGTGCTTGAGGGGGCCATTTAGGGATATGGGGCAAAGAATCAGCCAAATGTGGCATCTTGGCTGAGAAGGTCCTATAGACTCATCATGCAAAGAGCCTAATCCTGATTCAGGAGACACTGTTCTTTTGCCACAGAACAGTAGTTTCCCTTATTTCGCTCCTCTCCCCCCCCCCCCCAAACACACTGTTCCCTGATAGCTGTATAAGTCACATGGGGAACTCCACTAAACATCCTCAAGGATTTCTTTGTCACAAACATGGTCTAAGAGGTTAGTTACGGTCTAACTGTCAAACACCCAAAGTCTTACATAATACTAAGCAATAGAAATAGCAAAGTGTTACATACTCAAACAAAAAAACACAGCCCCCAGATACAGGTAGATGTATAACATTTTTCCCACTGTGCAGCTGGACATTTCTGAGACAAACAGTACTTACATAATACCTGCTTGCCCATTCCCTGTGTGTGCCAAGCAGGGGTTGTTTACAGCATGTTCAAGGCTCCTTTCTGTTTAGTTTCTTTCAGGAGTACATAATAGTCCCATGTTTACATACACATTTTTCTCCAGAATCCTTTTTTTATTGTGAGGCCCCATGGCAAACAGTGTACTGAGAACTATGGTTATAAAAGCACAAACAAAAGAATTTAAGGTACCATTTTACAGCAGTAATTAAAAACATATCCAGATATTAAGCCAGATCCATCAGCACACTCTGACTGCTTTCAGTTGCAACCTAAAGCAGCCATAAATCTGGCTTAACTAGCTGGTCAAGCTAGCTTTGCAGCTGTTTCACAATGTTGGAGCAGCACAAATCAGCTAAAGTGGACCAGTGAATCTAGCTCATTATCTTAATAGGAAGTAATCTGAGCAAGCTTGTTTGATTTATTAGCTTCTGTTCTATATAATTTGAAGTGTAGCAGGAGAAATGGAAAAGGCTTGTAATTAGGTGGTGGTCAACTCTTATTTTGAGCAAAAATGAAACACGGAAAGAGCTTTTGAGCTTGGATATCAGTCAGACATCAGAAGAAAGACTCTCATTTGAAATGCCCCGAATACTGTTTTACGTTTATTTTTCTATTACTGCTCTTGGTAAACTTTTATTTAAAAATAAAACACCTGTTTGGGCAACTCAATTTAGATACTAGGAGACCTTTACAAATTTCATCAAGTGGAAGTTAGAAAGGGATTGCAAGCACTTTACAAGACAGGACTAAAATTCAAAATAAGCTAGACAAACTGGAGAACTGGTCTGAAATCAATAAGATAAAATTCAGTAAAGACAAGTGCAAAGTAGTATATACTTTGTATATAAAGACAAGTGCAAAGTAGGAAGGAAAAATCAAATACACAACTACAAAATGAGGAATAGCTAGCTAGGTGGTAATACTGCTGAAAAGAATCTGAGGGTTATAGTGGATCACAACTTGAATATGAGTCAATAATGTGATGCAGTTACACAAAAGACCAGTATCATTCTGCAATGTATTAAGAGTAGTGTTGTATGTTAACCACAGGAGTCTTGCTGTACTAGGCACTGGTGAGGCTTCAGCTGGAGTATTATGTCCAATTCTGTGTGCCACTCTTTAGGAAAGATGTGGACAAATTGGAGAGAGTCCAGGGAGAGCAGCAACAATGATAAAAGGTTTAGAAGGCTTGACCTATGAAAAAAGATTTTTAAAACTGGATAACATTAGTCTTGAGAAAAAAAGATGGATGGGGGGACCTGATAACAATCTTCAACTCTATTAAGGGCTGTTATAAAGAGAATGGTGCTCAATTGTTCTCAATGTCCCTTGAAGGTAACACAGGGGCTGGATTTGATGATCTCTGAAGGTCCCTTCCAGCCCTATGTTTCTATTATTCTAAGTGCAATAGCAAAGTCCTCATTAATGTTTTTTAATAACATGGATGACTGATGAGGTTGTTTCCCATATTAAGAGATGTGCCTGGCACACCTGCAACCTTTTGCAGCTCACCTTTGATTCATGTCCTGGTTACAGCTGAACACCACACCACATTTTCCGTTTGCAGGTATTCATGAGGTTCAAGGCTAGTCTAACATGTATCTGACTGTGATAGCCTTCGATGGGCCATGCTGGTATCTGAGAATAGTCACACCACAATGGTACTCTGGCCACACCTGCTTTCCCTTGGTCACTTCCAATGTGTTCCCTATGCTAGCGGCTAGAAGAGGGGTTGGTAGAGCACTGGCTTTACATCACCTGAGGATTCCCCCTTGCATTAGGCTTTCCAGCTATTATGCACCACTGGAACAGTGCAAAGCAGCCTGAAGGGCTGCAGATCTGGCCCTAAGTATGTACACATACTTATGGCTTTCATATAATGGTAGATAATAAAACTATGGGAGATCAGTTTTAGGGTTTTATACTGTCACCCCTCACCATGGTATCTGTGCACCTCAATAGCAAGACCATCATGAGTGGATGTCACAGCATCTCTGGCTCGTCTCCCTTTGCAGGATAAAAACTCTGCTTCTCAGTGTGTGTGTGTGTGTGTGTGTGTGAGAGAGAAAGAGAGAGAGAGAGAGAGAGAGAGAGAGAGATTCTGGAGTGTTTTCAAAAGACACTCCAACTCTGGCTTCACCTAATCTTCCCTGGAAGTTCATTCCATAGCCAGAGCCCCTCAATGAATAGTGCTTTGAAAATCACAAGAGAGTGTGAGGTTCTATATTTGTAAAGATGGTTGAAAGCATAAGTGCAGACTATTTACCCAATGACTAGCTTCAGACTAGTGAGGCAGACATTATGCAGGCCCTTTCCCTTTTTTATCTGTTACTATTTAACTATTGCAATGGTGCCCAGAACCAGGGTCAGGACTCCATTGGACTAGGTGCTGTACAAACACATATAAAGACCCAGTCACTGCTCCCAGAGACCTTGCAGTCTATGCTGTGAATGACCCTGGTTCTGTTTTCCTTCACTAGGTCCATGGAAGGTGCATGTGTAAGCACAATACAGCAGGCCACCACTGTCAGCACTGTGCTCCACTCTACAACGACCAGCCCTGGCAGGCTGCAAATGGCAAAACTGGAGCCCCAAAAGAATGCCGATGTAAGTAACCGATTCATGAAAGCGGCTCAAGAGTGTCAGCAGAAATGAAATTCCTTTCTCTGATATTTCAAAAAAGTAGCCAATAGCCAGATGACAGACAGCTGTTTGCAAAGTCATTTAGTGAGTAGAGAACCAACGTCAGCACCCACCACGTGTTTAAACATTGGTAACGCGCTCTGTTTGCAAAGCTGCTGGCATGTAAATTCTACCAAGGACATGTTAGGTATTTGCTTGGCTTTCTCGTGGAATCAAAGCACAGCTACTCGGGATGTTAGGCTTCTACTGCAGGCACAATTCAGTTAAACAGAATGCACTGGACACCGGATGAGAGACAGAGCTATGGATAAAGAGTCGGGACGGCTTTCATTTTCTGGCTTTTCAGTATAAAGTAAAATCAGCCACAACTAACAACTGTTTAGGGTGACCAAATGTCCCAGTTTTATAGGGACAGTCCCAATTTTTGAGTCTTTTTCTTATATAGGTGCCTACGATGTGGTATTATTTGTATTTAGAGCTGTTCCAGGATAGAAAGGGTGAGCAGACTGCAATTTGTGTTTCATTTTGGAATATTCAGTGATGGGCAGAATTCTCAGAGCCTGTGTATGTGTAATCCTTGTGCTTTATACTACAGTACTTTATTTTTAATCCAAAGGTTCAAAGCCAGACCTTCTGCCTGTGAATCATGTTCTTCCTCCCTCTTTCTCTCTCTCTCTCAGTTGCTCTTGTATTTATAACATTTTCTGCTGAGCTCTGCTTGGCTCATATCTCAGACAGAGATTGTGTAAGACCTGCCTGATCATAACGATGACTTTCTGTGAAGATTTAAGAAATCTACCGAATATGCTCTGTAGATACCACATGTGTCTGGATGTCTCTGGAGAGTTCTAGTGAGTCCCTGGTCTGCTCTCATAATGTGTGCAGAGACACTGATGATGCACCCTGCCACGCTACTCTCTTTTTCTTTGGACTTACAAATAAGATGTTGCTTTATATAGTATATACTTGCATTTGGACATTCTTTTAGTGTTCTACATTAAAGAAAAAAATAAGATAATAATTTAAGAATTTGATGAAAGTGTCATTCTCTAGAAGTAACAAATTTGTGAATGAAAATCATAGAACCATAGAAATGTTGGGCTGGAAGGGACCTCCAGAAGTCATCAAGTCCAGCCCCTGTGCTGAGGCAGGACCAAGTATACTAAGACCATCCCTGACAGGTGTTTGTCAACATTTTCTTAAAAACCTCAGATGATGGGGATTCTACAACCTTCTTCGGAAGCCAATTCCAGAGCTTAACTACCTGCATAATTAGAAAGTTTTTCCTTATATCTAACCTAAATCTCCCTTGCTGAAGATTAAGCCTATTGCTTCTTGTCCTACATTCAGTGCACACAGAGAATAACTGAGCACCGTTCTCTTTATAGCAGCCCTTAATAGAGTTGAAGATTGTTATCAGGTCCCCCATCCATCTTTTTTTCTCAAGACTAATGTTACCCAGTTTTTAAAATCTTTTTTCATAGGTCAAGCTTTCTAAACCTTTTATCGTTGTTGTTGCTCTCCCTGGACTCTCCAATTTGTCCACATCTTTCCTAAAATGTGGTGCATAGAAATGGACACAATACTCCAGCTGAGGCCTCACCAGTGCCTAGTACAGCAAGACTCCTGTGTTTTACATACAACACTCTTGTTAATACACTCCAAAATGGTATTGGTCTTTTGTGTAACTGCATCATATTGCTGACTCATATTCAAGTTGTGATCCAGTCTAACCCTCAGGTTCTTTTCAGCAATGCAACCACCTATCCCATTTTGCAGTTGTGTATTGAATTTTCCCTTCCTAAATGTAGTACTTTGCAATTATCTTTATTGAATTTCATCTTGATGATTTAAGACCAATTCTCTGATTTGTCTAGGTTGTTTAAATTCTAATCCTGTCCTCCAAATTGCTTGCAATCCCTCCCATCTTGGTGTCATTTGCAAATTTTATAAGCATGCTCTCCACTCCATCATCCAAGCAGGGGTGAAAGTATCACAGAGGACTTACCAGTCTGGGGGCCCAGCTCCGGGCCCCTTGAAGGGGCAGGGCCTCAGGTGGAAGGGGCGGGTCTGAAGGTCAGTGTCCCCCAGCCAGCCCATCTGCACTCCCCATCCCACGCCATCTGGAGCTCCAGTGACAATTTAAAAGGGCCCTGGGTTCCAGCCACTGCCACGGTAGCAGCAGCATTGCTCAGAAGCCCTGGGTCCTTTTAAGTGGCTGGGAATCAGGGCAGCTGCCACTTTTGCCCCACGCCGGTTGACAGCAGCCCTGCCAAAAGGTCCCTACCAGCAGGGCCGCCAATGAGGGTAGGAGGGGAGGGGAGGGAAGGGACAGCAACATTAAAGTATTGCCATGGTAGCACTTTTACATTGGCTGCATACGGGCCAGTATCGGCCATTTCTTACTGGTACTACCAGCCTGTACCAGCCTACTTTCACCCCTGCATCCAAGACATTATGAAAATATTGAATAGTACTGGAGCCAAGACTGACATCTGTGAGATCCAACTAGACACACCCTCCCAGTTTGACATCAAAACATTGATAACTACTCTTTGAGTACAGTCTTGCAAATAGTTGTGCACTGACCTGATAGTAATTTCATCTAGACCAGGTCTGGGCAAACTTTTTGGCCTGAGGGCCACATGTGGGTATGGAAATTGTATGGTGGGCCATGAATGCTCACAAAATTAACAATTCAGAGATATTCAAATAAACGTTATTTAACAAAGATACATTTTAGTGGAAATAAACATTAAATATTACTTATGATTATAAATATACCACCATAAAGTATTACAATAATTAAACCAAACTTACCTCCTTTCCACACCCTCTTCAATTAATGTGAACAATGCAGCTGGCACTGTCTGGCCAACTACTCTTTGTTTTGTCCTCAACAATGGAAAATTAACACTACTCAAACAGCAGAGCTACTTAAGCCAACAAGTAGCAGACACGTGGGCTTTCATGTTCCAGGCTCTGATGGTTTTGGTTGTGCCGCTGCGGTAACATTTGTGCCCTCATGTAGGTCCCGCCTGAACACATGGGAGCGTTGGGCAGGCAGAGCGAGGCAAGCCACCGACCCCACTCCCTGGCAGGAGCGCCAGAACAAGGCAAGCTCCCAACCCTGCTCCCAGCGGGGGAAGGGGGGCAGATTAAAAGGTCTGAGGGGTCAGATGCGGCCCGTGGGCCATAATTTGCCCACCTCTGATCTAGACCTCATTTCCCTAGTTTGCTTATGAGAATGTCAAGTAGGACTATGTCAGAAGCCTTAGTAAAATCAAGATATATCACATCTACTGCTTCCCACCATCCATTAGGCCAGTAACCCTGTCAAAAGAGGGAATTGGGTTGGTTTGGCATGTTTTGTGATAATGGGAAAGTTCTTTATACATCTGAATTTATAAAGTTTTTATAAATGAGGCCCATTGTTCAAACATTGGTTTTGAGTGCTTTATTTTTTATTTGCAAGAACCTTCAGCCTGCATCAGAATCCATATTATTGTCTACCATGATCATTCTGCATGTTATTCAAAACCGTATCTACTGAGCCTGAACACAATCTGGTTAAATTAGAGTGTTAATTCTGTAACTTTAAAGAACTGTACCTAAGAAAATGAAGAAAATAAGCAATATTGACAAGATGTTGGAGGACTTACATTACAGTAAAACATGAATCCCTAATTCATTAGATTCAAACCAACATAACTCATCCAGGGCCCCCTCAACAGGGCGCGGGTCTCACTGGCAAGATTCCTTGAACGGTTAGTTACACTGGAAGTGTGAATGCTGGTATAACTGTGTACTTTTTTGAAAGACATCTGCTGGCCTGTATGTAACTTTGATTTTCTTTGCTGTCTCAGCTGTATGTTCATTTTTCAGCATTTGCATTAACCTTTTATACACACCCTGATCTTTCCTTTTTTTAATGAGTCTTTTTGCTCCCTTTGCCTCGATCCCAGCATGTAAATGTAATGGACATGCTGACATGTGTCATTTTGACATGGATGCCTGGCTGGCCTCGGGGAATCGCAGTGGTGGGGTCTGTGATAATTGTCAACACAACACTGAAGGGCAGCACTGCCAGCGTTGCAAGCCCGGCTTCTACCGCGATCTCAGAAGGCCTTTCTCTGCCCCAGATGCCTGCAAATGTAAGTCACTGTCAATTAACTAATAAAATACCTATTGAAACTTGAGGGTTAAATACTAGAAGACAAGATCCTCCCATCTTTCATTCATGCTGCTTTAACAGAGGGCTGAAAGCTCTCAATAGTCCATTTACCTCTTCATCTTTGGGTTTGTTTAAGGCTGTTTACAAAAAACAGGAGAGCTTGCCAGACTAAGGGTCAACACTCTGGCTCTCCATAATTTAGTATTATTTATACACTGGAGGGGCTGACAGCTGCCTCTTCACTTAAATGAGGATTCCTGAGCTATTTTTGGAAAACAGATCTCCGTAGCGGCACATCTTCTGCATTAGTGTTGGCACAAGCCCTGAAATGGATGGTTTGGCCAAAAGTGGACGGAATTAGCAAAAACTAACAATCCTACTTCATCTGACTCTCAGAAGCAGGTGGATCTGAAGGGAGAAATTTCAATATGAGTTAACATTATTCCAGCAAGTTTGACTCTGGTGAGACCTCTGAGTTATATATAGTCCATAGGGAGATTGAAATGCAAAAATCACCTAGGAACATTCTGAGGCTTTGTGACTTGTAGAGAACTTCAAATCTACAAACCACATTGAATGGATTACAATGAGAGAGAAATGTAAGGAGCCAAGTAATCCTCTCAGCTACACAGCTACAAAGCCCAGAGATTTCACGAGATTTACACTGGCATAAGAAAGCATAATCTGGTGCCGTCTCTTCATATGTGCCAAACAGAATCTGGCTCCTGTACTATTAGTGTTGTTTAAGGGAAAATTGTATCCCTCTTCTTCAGAAAGCACTGCAAGAATCCCTTCTCAGAAGAGAGAAATTGGCACTATTCTTTGAAACTGTAGAGTTGCATTCTGTGGTTTTCTATGGCATGTGGTTCCCATTGGCTTCACTTGGAGTCGTGTGGCAACTAACCTTGTCCTCTCATTGGGCATTTACTTGTTCCACTGTGGCTTTCTGCTGCCCCAGTCAGCTGGCAGAGGGATCTATTCTCCTCTGGATGTTTGATATTACTAACTGGCTAGATGTATGTCTATCCCAGATACTACACCTTGTGTAGTTTACCAACCTGACTCCTCTTCCAATAATGTTTATGAAAATGTATGTGACCTCAATCCTTCATTATACAGGTAAATAATATTTTGATATAATATGTAGACAACACATTTCTTAAATAATTTTACTTCAAATATTTTCCTAGTGTCCCTTTGTCTATTCCCATTACCTACTTTGCAGTCTCTAGTCTCCTCATCTGTGCTATCCCATATTTTTCTTCAATAATTATTGCCAGGTCATATACAAGAGTGGTTTTGTTTTGTGCTCCCATTCAGAAAAAAAACAGGTTAGAACCCTGGACTAAGCCCCTCACTTTCTAGGGTCTTTTCCAACTCCCATCTTCACTAGGAAAAAAGGTGCATCCTTACCTCATATTAACTGAAACATGACAACTATCATGAGATAAAATCCATGAGAGGAGAAAAGGCAAATCACACTAAACACTATTGGGGAACCTAGGGTTTATGTTGGCCTGATACCATGTATTAGAGGTATCACTGCCATGTCTTCACTAGAATTTTACCTCATGTTTGTTACAACACCCTTTTTCCTAGTGACGACAAGCCATTGAAGCCAATCTAAGTTTTTACATTGACTTCAATGGATTGAACATGGCCTTGGGAGCACCTGATAAGCAGCACATTCCACCTTGAGGATAGAAGGAGCGGGTTGTATCAGTGCACTGGTAGTGGCCTTTGCTTGACAAATCTAGGAACTGAATTGAAATGTTTTACAAAGAGAGTATCATTCAGTCCATAGGCACTGGCTCCATAGGTGCTCCGGGGCTGGAGCACCCATGGGGAAAAATTGGTGGGTGCAGAGCACCCACTGGCAGCGCCCCGCCCCTCCTGTCCCAGCTCACCTGCCCTCCACTCCTCCCCTGAGCGCACTGCTGGGTCCTGCTTCTCCCTCCTCCTTCCCTCCCTCCTTTTCCCCCTCCCTCCCAGCACTTGCCATGTGAAACAGCTGTTTCACGCGGCTAAGAGGGAGGGGGGAAGAGGGGGAAGGCGATGTGCTCAGAGGAGGAGGCAGGGCCAGGGCGGGGATTTGGGGAAGAGGGTGGAGGTGCAGGGGGCACGAGCACCCACCGGCGCTGTGGGAGGTTGACGCCTTTGATTCAGTCCTCCCAGGTCTAATAATTCCAGTGCAAACCTTGCCTAGGTTGGGAAGGGCCATTACTGACTGGGGTCTAGAACTGAGAAAACCTGCTTGCAAAAATAAGTATCAGTGTAATTATTGGAAGGTTCCACTCCAAAATGGAGACAAGGATTCAAATGGAAAAATACCAATGTGTGTGGGAAAAAATCAAAGTAACGATCAACCATCATGTCACAGAATTAATTGTCTGTAAGTATCACCACTGACACTAAATCCAAAGAGGCTGCTAAGATCCTGGCTGAAAAGCTTAGCAATCTTGGCAGGAGGCAGGCTTGTGCAGATGATATGATTAATGGATATTTTCACTGACACAATGGTGGACATAAACCCTGCTGCATAGTCACGTTAGTTTCCTTCATTCACTTCTAAATCACTGACCCATAACGTTCTACTTTTCTCATGGGTTTCAATTGAAAAAAGTGTAAAATGTTATATGCCTGATAGAAAGGCTAGGATTTTGTCTCCTAACAATGTCTCTTTAAAAATGTAACTAGAAAATCCATTTAAGGAACTCTCTATATTTAGGAATTCTGTGGTATTTAAATACCAAAGATAATGTATGTTTAAAATGATTCATGACAGCAATTATTACAATAAGACAAAGTCTTAATAATTTACCATTTGCATTAATAGTGTCTACTTTTCTACTGTTATTATTTGAGAACATATTAGGGCTTGTCTACATGGAGATATTCAGGAAAATTAATCTAAATTAACTAAAGGTGTGAATTTGAAGTGGATTAGTTAAACCACATTAAATCCCTGTGTGACCTGAATGCAGTTTAGTTTAGTCACTGTGGAAGTGAAGTAAGATAAACTGAATTAAAGTCACGTTACTTTTAATGATGGCATTCACTCTGGGGCTGGCTGCTGCTTCCCGCAGCCCCCATTGGACCGGAGCAGGAAACTGCGGCCAGTGGGAGCCGCGATCGGCTGATCCTGTGGGCGCAACAAGTAAACAAACCGGCCGGGCCCACCAAAGGTGCTTACCCTGGGGGGCCACGTGCCAAAGCTGCTGATCCCTGGTTTAATTAATCCACTTCACTTCACTTCAAATTCATACTTTAAGACTATGTCTACACTACCACTTATGTCAATATAACTTATGTCACTCAGAGGTGTGAATAAGCCGCATAAATTACACCAACCTAAATGCCAGTGTAGACAGAACTAGGTTGGTGGGAGAGCTTCTCCCCCCAATATAGCTACCACCGCTCGTTGAGGATGGATTAATTAAATGGACAGGAGAGCTCTCTCCCATTGATTTAGAGCAGCTCCAATAGAGAGCTGCATCAATGCAATTGTGCCCTGTAAACTCTCTAGTGTAATTTTCCTGTGTAGACAAGCCCTTAGTTACAGAACATAGAGTATTTGTTCAACTCAGCAAAATAATTTTGTCAGCATTAAGATGGTTTCATAAAGATTTATGTAACTTTAGAATGTTACACTTCACAAAGTATATTACAGCATACTCACAAATCAATAGGACAAAGGTGATTTTATTTGGGTGAGGCATGGTATGAAAATCAAAATCTCAAAATTTTTCACACACTAATAATCCAGATAACTAAAATACAGAGAGATATTTGGATTGGATCAATCGGAACATTTTGTTTTGATAATTTTGAAGCATTTCATTTCAGTTTTGACCTTCTAAACTTTTTTAGTATAAACTACAATTTTAAAACAAAATAATTTCAAATAAAATAACAAAACTTTGTATGAAAATATAGAAAAGCGGCATTTTGATAATTTTAAACTTTTTTTTAATTGAAGCAGGAAGTTTGTCAAAACGAACCCTGTTTTGCAAATACAGTAAAACCTCCATTTAACGGACTAATTCGGGCGAGGGGGTGTCCGTTAAATCAAAAAGTCCGTTATTTAATAATAAAAAAACCCACGAGCTGTCGGAGCAGCAGCCCGCCCGCCACAGGGTCGGGGCGGCAGCTCCGCAGCCCGCCCACTGCCCGGACCCGGGCGGCAGCTGGGACCCGTCAGCCAGCCCGCCCCGGTCCCGGCTGCTGGGACCCGGGCGGCAGCCGGGACCCGTCAGCCAGCCCGCCCCGGTCCCGGCTGCTGGGACCCGGGCGGCAGCCGGGACCCGTCAGCCAGCCCGCCCCGGTCCCGGCTGCTGGGACCCGGGCAGCAGCCGGGACTCGTCAGCCAGCCCGCCCTGGTCCCGGCTGCTGGGACCCGGGCGGCAGCCGGGAGCAGTCAGCCAGCCCGCCCACTGCTGTGACCCGGGCGGCAGCCAGGAGCCGGCAGCCAGTCCGCCTGCTGCTGTGACCCGGGCGGCAGCCGGGAGCCGGCAGCCAGCCCGCCCGCTGGCGGGACTCGGGTGGGAGCCGGGAGCCGGCAGCCCGCTCGCTGGCGGGACTCGGGCGGGAGCCGGCAGCCAGCCCGCTTGCTGCCTGGACCCGGGCGGCAGCCGGGAGGCAGCCCGCCTGCTGCCGTGACCCGGGCGGCAGCTGGGAGCTGGCAGCCAGCCCACCCGCTGCTGTGACCCGGGCGGCAGCCAGGAGCTGGCAGCCAGCCCGCCTGCTGCTGTGACTCGGGCGGCAGCCGGGAGCCAGCCCCCGAGAAATGGATTTTGGATGCATTAGACTTGCTCAGAAATTTTGTCCGTTGCATCCGAAGTCCGTTAAATCGAGGTCCGTTAAATCGAGGGCTTACTGTTGTTTCAGTTTTGATGAATCAATGTTTTCTGACAAAAAAATGTTTCTTTGGAAAATTTCCAGACCCTGTGTCAGTGACTCCTTCTACGCAAAAATGGGTAGTCCTCCATTTCTGTCTAGACACGCATCCCAGCCTTACAAGCAGCCATCTTCATGTGCGGGGAGCTCACAGTGCAGTATTGAGGAATGGGGGGAGGGCGTCACAGAGTGTGTAATGTTCCAGGTGAGACTGGCAATTCCTCTATGGAATATTCCAGTGCCCCAAAAGTTTTCAAGAGTCTTCCTCATACAAGTTTAGTGGTATTTTGGATAGCTCCAGTTGAACAGCAAATGAATGAACACTATTAGATGAACCTACAGAATTCTGATTACAGTGATTACAGTCTGTGCATGAAACATTTCAAAGTCTTCTGTTGTGTGTGATTTGTAGTAACAAGGGACATGTCTGATAACCTTTATTCTTATAGAGAAGAATGTAGAATGCTGTACTTAGCACAAGTCAACATTATTGCTCAACCACAGAGTAGCAATGAAAATTGAAACAGCACCAAGGTCAAAGTAAATAAAGGAGTTGTCAGGCCATAATCTTTAAAGATACTTTTAGGTTAGTAATATATAATATTTGCTCAGGAGAAGGTGTGTACCAGATAAAACAGGGCATTCTACTATTTAACATAGCAATCTGACTGAAGGTAACTCCCTGTCCCCTCCCCTACCTCCAGTTTTATTTTATATCCCTCATGGATTTTTAAGTTCCAGCCAAGTGTAATCAGGGACAAGAAATCAAGTTTCATAACTGCTGAGTTTCTTTTTGCTTTTACACTACAGGGTTTTTAGGGTAGATATTTGGTGTTTCCAAAGGTCACTGGCAGCTCCAAAAAAACAAAACCTTCATTCATAACACAGAACTAGGGAGGAACGCCTGATCCTCATTGAAATCAATGGCAATACTTCCATTGACTTCAACAGGGGCAGGATTTCAGCATAGATGTTTCCCCGCATAATTCTATTCCCAGACAGCAACTCCCAAGCAAAGACAGGCAGCTGGTTAATATCTTCACTTTGTAGATTCTGAGCTCTAAGTATTCTTATGTATTATTACTGTGTGTTGCTATCTCAATGCCACTACGTTTGAATATGAGGAAGATAATGTTCTGTCTCCTGGTGTGTTTTAGCCATAGCTAGCCCTGGAGCACAGACTGACAGTCTTGTTGAGGGGGGAGGGTTAGATGACCCAACAACCTTTTTCCCTCTCTTACTTCCATGATTCTATGGTCCTTTGCATTGTGCATGGTAAAGTCTTCCCAATGTGAAAGCCACATTTTACCCCTGAGCCACCTCTCTAAGGTTATAAATATATTCTCCAAGAAGCAGTATCGGATCTACTTGTGTCCACAGATTTTCATCCGGCGGCCTGCTCCAATGGCCTCTGCTGCTTTATTGTTTTCACCAGTGTCTTCCCGGGCATCTCCAATAGACCCTGTATTTAGGGATAGGACGGCTGCAGAAAACAGAGTCCAAAAGCAGCTCTAAGAGGAGCAGATCATCAGGCCACAGTCAGTAATAGCTATAGCTGCCAAGCCATCAATGCTTTGGAATTAATTTCCTGCTGTGTCCTGACCCTACACATGCTTGAAGAAAGAACGAGGAGTATTTGTGGCACCTTATAGACTAACCAATTTATTTGGGTATAAGCTTTCGTGGGCTAGAACCCACTTCATCAGATGCATAGAGTGGAATATACAGTAGGAAGATATATACACACACAGAACATGAAAAGGTGATGGTTTCCATACCAACTTTAAGTGGCTTAATCAAGTAGGGTGAGCTATTATCAGCAGGAGGAAAAAAAACACTTTTGGAGTGATAATCAGGATGGCCCATTTCAAAAAGGTAGCAAGGTGTGAGTAACAGTAGGGGGATACTTACCATGGGGAAATAGATTGCAAACATGGGGGAATAGATTGCAAACATGGGGGAATAGATTGCAGTTTGTGTAATGACCCAGCCAATCTCAGTCTTTATTCAAGCCTAATTTAATGGTATCCATAATTTGCCAACTGGATACCATTAAAATTTGACATTTACTGGCTGTAATATGGTTAAAAATAAAATCAACTAAATATGCCTCTCTGATTCAGTCCAGTTCCCTCTTATGCTCAGACTGGATCTTTGCTAGCAGCTTTCATAGGGGTAGTTTTAGCTACTAGCCATGGTATTGCAGAACCCATTAAGCTGTGGGAACTGGGTCTCCAAACTGCAGCTCTTAGGAAAATATGGAGAAAATGTTGACTAAAATGTAACATACTGAACCAGATTCATCCCAGGCCTAAGGCAGTACAATTCCATTGACTTCAGCAGAGCTGAATCCATGTATGTCACTGGTAAATTTAGCCCGCTGAGTGCATGAGACCAGAAGATTGTAGGGTACTTTATTTCCCCCTAAGGGGGTTGAGAAATTCCATAAATATCCATTGCATCAAGTAAGAAAATAGCATGTTCAGATGCATGTGTCAAGTGTAAAATACCTGACAGCCTTCAGGAGAAAGGTATGCGAGCCTCAGTGAGCACTGCTGAAAACTATGCTATTAAAGGTACTGGAGTCTATTGCCTGCAGCTAGTTATGCAATTTGTGGAGAGGATTTTTAATCTTCTTATTTTCTATAATTATATTTGTTTGGGGAAGAAGGGGCAGAGATGGGGGTTATGTTATTTATTTTTGCATTGTTGGGTTTTCGGGGGTTTTTTGCAAATATTCTGGAACCACAGTCAGTACTGTAAAAAGACTGCTAATATTAACTGCTGACGTCATACGTTAAAACTGCAGTTCAGGTATGTCAAACCCTTGAATTTCTGGAAACCACAAAAAACGTCATCGGGTCAGAATCAAAGATCCGTGTAGAACAATAAGTGTTCTAAGGTAAAGCATGGCTGTGCTCTATGTAGTGTCTTTCTTTGTGTGGCCTCCACAACAGGAAAAGAAAACCCCCTTGGCTGATTGAAAATGTTCTGCCCAAACTGTTTTTGACAGAAATTTGTGGTTTTGGCTGAATGAAAATTTTCACTTTCTGTAAAAAATGTTGATTGGGGGGGGGGAGGGTGTCAAACAAATGAATGCCTGAAAACTGAAATATTTAGCTTTGGAAATGATGCTCTGGTGCCTAATGGAGTTGCCATTCGGTTGACTCATGTCCCCATTCTCCTGTATGGGCTGGGCTCCCTGGTTAGACTACATCTCCCATGATGCACCACAGCTAGGGATTCCCATGATGTATAGCCTCCCCTTTCTCAGAAGACTGTAGTGCATCATGGGAGATGTGCTCTGACCAGAGAGCATGAGGCATCCAAATGACAGCTTCCATGAGGCACTCAGTCAGGTGTTTCCAGATCAAATTATTTTGGTTTTCAGCCTAAATTTTTTGGTACTTGAATTTGCACCCCAAAAAAAATAATGAAAAAATAAATCCCCTATTTAAAACTTTTTCAACCCTCTTTATATTGGATGCCAGAGACAGCAAAAGGAGGCCTAGATTAAAGGTGGAAAAACGTGTTAAAGGGGAGAAAAATTCCAAACCTTTCCCATATAGAGTTTCCTACAAATGTTTTCATTCTGGAATGTGGGATTTGTCTCTTTCTTTTTTTTTTCTTTTTTTCTTTTCCCAACTTCCCCCTCCCTGTTTCCCCAAGAAGAAAAACATCATCTTGCTCTCTAATAATCCTTGTGGCTGCCATAATGACCCACTCTGGTCTTCAAAAGAGCCACATCTAGCTCTTTCCATGCAAATGGAGAGCTGCTGCAGTGTGAGACTGTTAAGCAGGGAAGAGGAAAATGGAAAAAGAGTTAAGAGGACCCCTTCCTTGTTCAATAATAACAATGAGTCTTTTCAGTTTTCTGGCCACAAAACCTTACACAAACTCAGAAAAATCCACACTTAAGGATCTGTATAAGAACCGGATGGCGTTGGTATACAACCTGACCCTTCGTTATCAGTGCCCTCATTTTTATTCAGCATTTCCAAATAGCCACTTTGTTTTTAAATGCCAGCAAAGAAGTAAATTTTACTCATCACTCATTTAAATTCAAATGACTTTTTCAAAACTTCTAGCAACAAGAGAATTATGAATTGTTATTCAGAAAGCAGTTGTGTTAGGATTCTTTTTTTGTAGAATATACAATAATGATCCAAGTCCTGATTCAACAAGGTACTTTGGTGCAAACTTTAAAGTTAGGCATCTATACCTTGCTGAATTGGGGCCTTGGAATAATAAGCTGACTGACATAGGATTTTTCACTTTTGGAAAAACATGACACGAAACCAAGCTAGCTTGACTAATTATAATACAACAAAAGTTAAAGTCTTGTCATTTCTAGAGGGAATTCCTCTGGTCAGGTTCATACAAGTAAGGAGAATAAAGTCCAGAAACAATATAATTATTATTAGAACCGCTAAAGGTTTGGCATGTGTCTCACTCTATTTCAAGCAAAAGTTTTGCTTTATTGTCAGGTCACATTTCATGTAATGATTGGGAAATGTCTGTGCTGTGCCAGTCCAGCAACTGGGAGTAAACTTTCAGTCATGTATCAACCATATTTTCTCTGGTAATTATATCAACCTACTACTCCTTGTTCCCCAGTAGTGTAAGATAAGCACATCCAGTTCAGCCCTGTGTTGGGTGAACCAATCTGTTTGCTCTGCATTCATTTCTAGCATTGCTAGCTTTTCATCACCAATACACTTACATGATGTACCTGCTTTGTACTGCAGTGTGTTCCTGCCACCCAGTTGGATCAGCCATGCTTCCTTTCAGCATGAATACCTTCTGTGACCCCAGCAATGGTGACTGCCCCTGCAAACCCGGAGTGGCAGGTCCTCAGTGTGACCGGTGTATGGTGGGATACTGGGGCTTTGGAGAGTATGGCTGCAGACCGTGTGACTGTGCCGGAAGCTGTGACCCACTCACTGGTGACTGCATCAGCAGGTGAGTGAACAAACGTGCTATTTCTCTAGACTCACAAATGCAATTAGATCATGGACCTTCATCTCCCAGATCTGTTCAATAAGTGTTGATTATTTTAGATAGACCTTTTTGTTTGGATTGGTACTACAGAAAACCGGATGATACATGCAGTCGATAAATGGACACGGGGCCAGATTGCCTTCCTCCCATGGAGCAACCTATTGCAGAGAGTCAGAAAAGACTAAAAGCTCCATGTGATTACCTGGCACAGTTTCCTACAAAACATTTCATGGCTTTCGATGGGAGGGATTTTGCTGTCTTCAGGGTTAGCATCCGTCACTTCTAGAGGATCCACCGTGAAGGAGCCATCTAGATACATGGAAGCAGGAGCTATCTGCATGGATGGCTTCCCCGCTTTCTCTCTCTACTGGCAAAACTATCCCCTTGTGACAGCAGGGCAGTAGCTGGAGCTGTGCTACAACTGTCTGGGTTGCCCTGCAACTGCTCTGTAGCAGTCCCAGAGAGAGTTAGTAGAGCGGGGCTGAACATGGGTGGTGCTGTAGAACTTAGCCAATCCTCAACTCATTGGTGCTCCTCTTGTGCCCATGTGGACCACAGAGCCCATGGATGACCATCAAAGTAGTTTCCATGGGGCCTAGGAGGAAATTCGTCCACCCCTATGTGCATATGCACAGGGGATGTACTGGCCCTACCATATTAATATTTTTTATACTGTAGGGCCTCAGAGTTCAGCCGGTCACACTTCTATATGATGTGGAAGGAGGCTCTTGGGTTAGTAATACATTTAATTTATTAACAATAATATGCCAGGAGAATGCTCATTTTATTAGAATATCATGGATCATGACTACAGCTAAGATTTTGTCACGGATATTTTTAGTAAATGTCATGGAGAGGTCACAGGCAAAAAAAAGAAAAATTCACAGAAGCCATGACCTGATCCTGACATTTACTAAAAATATCCCTGACAAAATGGGGATGTGCAGATCCCCATACTGCCTGAAGGGGGGCATCTGCACAGGAGTGAGGAGCCACTTGTAGCAGCTGGGGACTGTGGGGTACCCTCACCACCTGCAGCAACATGGGTAGTGGCCACCAGCAGCGGCTGGGAGTTTTGGGTTCCCCTGCCACCCACAGTGGCCTGGGGCTGCAGGGTTCCCCCACCGCCTGTGGTGTCCGGGAGCTGCGGGGTACCCTGCAGCCTGCTGCTGGTGGCCTGCGGAGAACCCTGCAGCTCCCCACCACTGAAGTCACAGAGGTCACTGGAAGTCACAGATTCTGTGACTTCCACCACCTCCATGACTAAATCGTAGCCTTAATCATGACATATAGCCTCCCCTTCCTGACATCTGGGTATTTGGTGCTGGTACTTTCAGGCTCCTACAATTTTCGGGGTGTGGGGGGTTCCATACATTTGAAGGAAGATTGAAGGGCTCAGTCCTGTTCCCACTGAAGTTAATCAAAAATGTCTTGTTGGCTTAAATTGACCAACATCAAGCCCTAACTTAGTGGATGCTAGAGAAGAACATATTTTAAATCAAATCATCTCAGGAGGCCTAAGTTACCAATTACCATCTCTAGGCCAGGCTGGCTGGTGTCTGCCTGGTGGGTCTTTCCCACCTGCTCAGGGTCTAACTGATCACCATAGTTGGGGTCGAGAAGGAACTAATACAGGAGTGGGTGTGTGAGGTTCTGTGGCCTGTGATGTGCAGGAGGTCATGATGGTTCCTTCTGACCTTAAAGTCTGTGAGACTCTGAGCGGTACAAACAGATCCTTCTATGGACCTTGTATATTCACCAAGATTATATGTCGCATACAAATTCCTAAAATGTATTTGATGCCAAACATAGATCCATAACACAAATCTGGGAGTTTATGATGATCAAGCTGTTCACTTTCTAAAACTATTCATTTCTGTGTGTTTTACAATACCAATAAATCTGGAGAAACTTCGTGGTAAATTTCTGAAAAATGGACTATTGATTGTCAGTGTGATAATTTTCTTGAATGTGTGGTATTTTCTACTGATTCCATAAGAAATGCCTCACAGTTTCCCTTTATTACAACAGTGCGGACATAGTCTGGCATCACGAAATTCCTGATTTCCGCTCTATGTTTAACGAGAGTGAGCCGGCTTGGGGATGGGAGGACGAACAAGGATTCTCTGCTCTCCGGCATTCAGGTGAGATAGCTGATTCAAACATATTTCTCATCTCCCCTCCTGTTACTACGAGATTGAATAAGAAAAGGGTCTTTTAAAGTGATTTGTGAAAATGCAGCCAAACGTTGCTTTGGATTAATGCCTTAGCAATGGTGGTAGTGAGAAATGTAATGTGATGTCCAACGTTCAGTACTGTTCAACTACCGGGAAAAAAAAAGCCTAGGAACATTGAAAGACTGACTTCAACCCACATACACAAGGATATCTAAAGTCTAGGCTGACAGTTGTGTCTTAAAATCTGATCCCAGGGACCCCAGAAGGAGTTGATAGCTTGTATCTGCCTGGATTTTCATCCTGAGCTCTGGATTCTCGGGCTTTTTCGCATTTACATCAGAATACTTTTGAATGCTCTTTTATTTTAATTGGAATTGGCAAAATACAGAATAACCATCTGCAACATTTTTTTTAAAGTAAATTTTGGCTGGTACAAATACAAAGATAGAATCAGAAGAGTCTTCTTATTTTTGTATTGTAATTCAAAATAGAAAGGATCAGAGGGGTAGCCGTGTTAGTCTGGATCTGCAAAAACAACAAAGGGTCCTGTGACACCTTATGTTCTAATACATCTGTTAGGCTATAAGCTTTTGTGGGTGAATACCCACTTCATCAGATGCATTTCACCCACGAAAACTTATGTTCCAGTACATCTGTTAGTCTACAGGGGTCGGCAGCCTTTCAGAAGTGGTGTGCCAAGTCTTCATTTATTCACTCCAATTTAAGTTTTCGTGTGCCAGTCATACATTCGAACGTTTTTAGAAGGTCTCTTTCTATAAGTCTATACCAGGGGTCTCAAACATGCGGCCCGGGGGCCACATGCGGCCCGCAAAGCCCTTCCCTGCGGCCCGCCAAGCTTCCTGGTGCCCCCCTCCCCCCCCATAGCAGTTTGCAGGATGGAGGGGCCAGAAGTGGAGGCTTCTCTGCTGCCTGGCTGGGCCGCGCGTGTTTCTAGCTCTGGACTTCCTAGATTGCTCTTGCTTTGTTTGCCAAACAGCTGTTGGTGGTGCCTAGTGCTTTCCAGGAGGGAATGGGGAGCTGCGTGCTCAGAGGAGGAGGTGGGGCAGGGGTGGGACCTCTTGGAAGGGGTGGAGTGGGGGCGGAGCCGGGGCAGCAAGGGCGGGGGGAGGGGGGGGTGTCAGTGGTGCGGCCCTCAGGCCAGTGCAGTAGTCCTCATGGAAGGGGTGGAGTGGGGGCACAGCCGGGGCAGCGAGGGTGTGTGTGTGTGTGTGTGTGTGTGTGTCAGTGGTGCGGCCCTCGGGCCAGTGCACTAGTCCTCATGGAAGGGGTGGAGTGGGGGCACAGCCGGGGCAGCGAGGGTGTGTGTGTGTGTGTGTCAGTGGTGCGGCCCTCGAGCCAGTGCACTAGTCCTCATGCGGCCCTCGTGGTCATTTGAGTTTGAGACCCCTGGTCTATACTATAGAACTAAACTATTGTTTTGTATAAAGTAAATAAGGTTTTTAAAATGTTTAAGATGATTCATTTAAAATTAAATTAAAATGCAGCGCCCCCCCAGACCAGTGGCCAGGACCCGGGCAGTGTGAGTGCCCCAGAAAACCACCCCATGTGTCGCCTTTGGCATGTGTGCCATAGGTTGCCTACCCCAGTCTATAAGGTGCCACAGAACTCTTTGTCACTCAAAATAGAAAGGGGTTTTTCCCCCCCTTCCATCAGATTTTGTGCAAAAACTACTTCCTCTTGGGCTAAGATCTTGTGAACCCGGAGCCCAGTTTTCATCTGACCTCCTGAAGATAGAAGACTGGGCCCTGGCCAAGCAAAATAATTAAGCACTGTGCCTGACTTTGAGCATGTGATCAAGTGTAGTGAACGTCAATGTGGAACTACACACAGGCATAAAGTTAAGCTCCTGCTTAAGTGCATTGCTGGTTCAGGGGCTTAAAATGGAAACCCTGGCAAACAATGGCAGCATTATCCGACTGTAGAGCAGAGGGGCATACTACAGAACGTTGCGAGCTGTATTGGGAAGTCCTCAGCCTCAGGCCCCTTTACACCACTCCTATGGCATGATTGGGGTGAACAGCTGGTGGATTTCCCCAACTGAGCATCCCTTTGGCACAGGAGAATCCTTGTGTGGCACAGAGCCAGGGCTGGTGGGAGGTTGTGGAGTTTATATTATTAAATGATAAAAGTTAGAAGATTCCAATTTTAAAATAAATAAACTTGACATCTAATTAAAAGTAGCTTGTATGTTCTGAAAGACGAGCTTGTGCGTCAGTCACATGAGTGCGTCTCAAAATTGGGGAGATGTGCATGCACTAGGGAAACGGATGCTCAGTTGTGTCTCGCCTGGTGTCCCGTGGATGTTTTCAAACCTCGTTGTGGGCAGAGTTGTGTTAATGAAAATACAAGTAACCATTTGCCTGTGTTGTCTGCCTGGGCCTGGCACTTGGTTACCAATGCTTGCAACTGCTGCATTCTTGCTCCATGTGCAAGGTTACAATGGTGATGGTGAGTTGTTCTTTTAAGATGTGCCTCATGTCTGCTGGGAAGTGATAGAGCCCTCAAAATTCTTTCACACAAACCACCGAATAAGCAGTTATTGGGTCATGACTTTGTTTGCCTGATTCTCCTCTCACTTACTCAACTGTGAAGCAAAGTCATTCAAGTGAGGTCAATGGAGCTACACCATGTATGGCTAGTGTGAGAGAAGGACAAGGGATGCAGTCCAGGCCACAGCAAAGTTACTAGCAGAATTCTCCCTAAATTCAATGGGGCAAGGATTCCACCCCAAACCCTATCTCTACCCACTCGGGCTGAGCTAAACAGGCAGTATTGGAGTGAAAGGCTTTATACTTATACCCCCCAATCCTGTCCATCCCCTCCCTTTGCTGCACATTTCAATGTTTTGAGTACTATCCATGAGACACTCTTGGTTTGGTTTGTTTCCACAGGTAAATGTGAATGCAAAGAACAAGTTTTAGGGAATCCTAAGGTCTTCTGTGGAATGAAATACACATATGGTGAGTTACAAGACGGACACATTCTTGTTGGCTTGGGTTATTGTTAGCACATAAGAGCACCAGAGCTGGTGCTTACCCCATAAAAATGGACTAAAACAGCCAAAGCTGAAGAAAGGATGTCATGAAGTTTACCTCTCTTATTGCAACTTACAGGAAAAGCCAAGTATGAGAGATGAGCTCCCATGAACCATCACTAGGCACGTCACTTGGCAGACACTCAGTTTGCCTATGTTCTGATTATACCCAAGATAATTTTCTACGAGCAATTATAAATAAAATTAGTTATTTATTTACAAATTTGGAACTCTACCCTACATGTCTTAAATCCCCAAGACTCCCTTGATTTTCAGTGGAAGGACTGAGTGCACAAGAAATGCAGGACAGGACCTTTATTTGATGCAAGTTGCCACAGTATTTAGGCAATGTGCAAAATATATAATTATAGACACACACAATGGTCAAGGATAATCAAGTGTCCTGCTCTATTAACCACCCACTAACCCCGAGAAAATCCCCTTGGCTGAAGGATCAAGGAAGACCTTGTCCAAAATGTCCACCCTTCACCATTCTCTAGAGTCCACCAGCTCTGAGCTCTGATAACTCCCAAGATGGAGTCATTTCCATGGGCACAGACCATTCATTGAGAAGACTCTTCCGCCAACCCTTACGAGTTCACGCCTAAGGACCGGCACCCTGTCAACAAGAGCTCCCCAGTTGGAAGTGGGTGATGTTAGAGAGTTTGCGTATTGAGACTTTAAGGAGTAAAGGTAAAATGTTGTCTATGGTGAGCTGGGCAGCTGTATGGCAGTGAACTGTCTCCTTTATACCGTGCCGGGGAGGGAGTTCTTTGTATAACACTCCCTTCATTTCATGAGCTTTCAAACTTCTTTGCACCTGCTCTGTCTCGTGCTAGAGTTTAAAATGCATTGAAAGATAATCCGGGCCATTACAAACTGCGCAGTGACCCACAAAGAGAAGTTCAAGGGGCCGCATGTCATTGAAATATGGCCCTGGCTTAACGGTATTAGAAAAAAATCCATCTCTGCTTTGCTTTGCTTCCTGACTGCGATAGTGGCAGTGTTTAATCTAACAAAAGATAAGAAATAAAAGCAAAAAAACAACTTCATAAATCTTATCTGAAGTGCACTCAGGCCTCCCACCCTTTCATTACTCAGTGTTGTAGGGTGTCAGCTAAATTACAGAGACACCAGCTGGATTGTAGGGTTCATCCTAAGCTTGAAGTGAGGGGCTGCAGTGTGGAAGAGGAGTTGCCTTATACTTTTTAATATTGAATCTAAAAAAAGCAACATCATAAGAAGCTGTTAAATACTGGCATCGCGGCTCTCTTAGAGGCCATTTCTGCAGTCATCTGCGTAGCACAGCAGCAGGACTATACGGTATGTCCACACTGCAGCTGTAGGTGTACATGAGCTGGCTTTGATCAATCTAGTTCACTGAAAATAGCAGTGTAGGTGTAGCCACAGCCACGTGGGAAACAGGAGGGGCAAACTGCCCAAGTGCCATCCTAACTAAGACCCTGGATATGTACTCAGGCAGCCAGCCCAACCCACCACCTTCACTACCACGGCTATTTTTAGCGCACCAGCTCAATCAGAGATAGCATGGGTATGTCTACCCAAGCTGGGAATCACACCAGCAGAGCTAGAGCCAGTCGGTTTCGTTCACAGAAAGAGAAACCGGTTCACAGGTATGGAAACACCGCTCTGCATCGTACAGTTGGCACGCGTCCATCCCAGGCTCCCGGTGCCCCAATGTACACAGAGAAAAGATCTGCTGTGAGAAGAAAGTGGGAGTGACTCTGGGCATTGGCGAGCCCAGACACCGGCGAGCGGTGGCGCTCGTGTTTTAGTTTAGTTACTCAGACATGTGCAGGGAGTATCAGCAGCTAGAGATGTGTGGGATTGTGTGTGTATGGGGGAGGGAGCAGTGCTGTTCAGGTGCCTGTCATTCTACTTCGTGTGCCTCAACCAAGCTTGGTTCCTAAAAGTATATTGAAGCTGACCAAAAGTGCTGAAAAAGCAGCAGTTCCCACTGACCTCCATGGAAACAAGGGGGGTGCTTAGCATTTTGAAAGTCAGGCCACTCAGCATCTCCTTACCCCCGGGTCTTTAGGATGGGCGGGCATGTGGCACAGTTACTGTTCAAATCAAACTAACCCAGCGTTGTCTCCAGCAGCTGCCAAATATTGGCTTCTGCCTGTCACGAGTCTGACAGTCAGACTCACAGGCTGTCTATACTGCAGGCACAGGGTGTGATTGCAGCTCGAGTGCACATACCTGAGCTAGCTTTAATGTAGCCAGCTCAAGTCCTGGAGCAGTGAAATTAAGGCAACACGCGCTTTGGTGAGGGCTAGCCTGCGAGAATTGCTGAGGGATCTGGGCGGGCCTGTACAGCCCCACCTGAAGCCCAGCTTCACTGCTCCCGCTGGTATCGCTGGCTAGATTAAAGCTAGTGTAGGTCTGAGCTGCCATCACACTCTGCGACTGCAGTGTGGACGTACCCACGCAGACTCAGCCTAAAAATGGGAACTCTCTGGCTAATTCTGCAATGTATATTTACCTGAACTGTGTTACTCAACTCTGCATTAGAAAGAGAGGTGGGGTGACGATTTTATCTCTTGCTGCTTTTGAAATTGTGCCCTCCCAGTGGTGAAAGCAAAGATTTTATCAGCGCACGACAAAGGCTCCCATGCAGAAGTAAACGTCAAGGTCAAGAAAGTGTTGAAATCAACAAAGTTTAAGATTCTGCGAGGAAAGCGAACTCTCTACCCGGAATCCTGGACTAACAGAGGCTGCACTTGTCCAATTCTTAATCCTGGTAGGTATTTGGCTTTGACTCTGTGAAAAGTACGCCCCGGTCCAGTTTATACTGATTTCTTCCTCATTCCTACACACCATCCTCCAGTGCATTTAATTTATAGTCCTGCACTAAGGCCCTGGATTTACTCCATCATTTAAACTACAAGGGCAGTCTCAGTGGAATACTTTTATTTGGTATAGAAAATCCTTCACATGTGAAGAGTGAAACCACTATTTGTAAAGCAGAATTACAGTAGAGTACAGCTTTACATAGCTAATCCACTCATCTGCTCTCACTATTGAAAGCAGCTGCATGTAGAGCCAGGCACCTACAGAGTTCTTTTCAAATCTAATTTCGCTTTAGATCCATAATAACGTGTTCACGTTTTCAGTTCTAAATCTGGCCAAATTACTGTTCTATTGTTACAACCTTCTCTCAAAGGAGCGCACATTTAGAATGCCTTCCTCAAAAGTAGTGATGAATTAATTTAGACTAAAATGATACAGAAGACGCTCTTCCTCTGGGGAGGGGGAGGGACTTTAGCTTCATCATCTTTGCTCATCTTCTTTCAGTGAACAGGTGTTTAGGTTTCAAGTGAAGTGTAATCAATGCTGATCAAACAATGCATTCTGCCTCTGTGATCATCGCAGGAACCAAGACATTCAGAGGCAGAATTTTTCAGTAGAGAGAAACTAAACTCCACCTAAACTATCTCTTTTACTATTCAAGACAAGCGATCAGCTAATAACTAATTTAAGGGAAACATTTTCTTTTTACAATGTTTGCATATAATTTCAGGGGTTAGTGAGAAGAAGGTCATCTGCAAGATTATTCCTGTAAAACATCCGATCACTCAAAAAGGTTACCATTGTGGAGATTTTTGCAATCTTTTGTTGTCATTAGAAATAGTTTGGCATCGAATCTGACAGACAGAAGATGGGACAGATGTACTTAGGAATTCTTTCTAATATACTTCCCATGGTACAGGGACTGGGGTGAATCAGCATCCGTATGCTTGTTTATTATTTAAGCACATAAAACCTTGGATCGTTGCAAAAATCCATAAACATTTTAATGCAATAGATACAGGTTTTTAATGTTTCCATATGCAAAGCAAAGGCAAACAGGAAAGGCCAGATTCTGATCTTAGAGCTACTGGTATAAAGCTGAAGAAACTCCATTAGGGTTGAAGAACAAAGAATATTACAGTTCAGATACTCCGCTGGTATAAAACAGTGAAAATCTATTGACTTCAGTGAAACTTTACTAATTCACACCAGCAGAGGCTACAACACTGTATTTCACCAACCACAGAGTGAATTAATACAGCTGCTACTCAGACATCTAAGAAGAGTTGGAGATGCGGTCTCTGGGGCAAATATTCAAAAACATGCACTCGGTACACATCCGTTGTAAATTTATGTAAATGTGCAAATGGCTCTTACCTATGTTCGTTTTCAAAAGGTGAAGCTTAGTAGCAATTAAATTGCTCCATGCCGAAAGAAGAACTGAGAAACATCTGCTCATGCTGGGGATGTGGCCTGTCAGGGAGAACCATTAGAAATATATCTCTGTCACCTCCGATAGCGCATTCACTTCAGCTACACTTCGATTTTATGGGAGAATTTTCCTATCAGAAATGTTTGTGAAAAGCAAAATGAGTGTACGCCCATGGAAAAGCCCATGGAAACTGCACTTTAATTTTGCGCACACATGTTTTTGTATATACTTCCAACCAGGGAACAGAGCCAGTTCTATGACTTATGTGGCCAATCATAAGCAACATAGCTCAGATTTTCAGTTTTGTGGGCCTGATCCACCACTGTCCTACTCCAGTTTTATGCATCTGTAAATCTGTAAAATCTGTAAAAACACAAGGACAAGCCATCCAATATTAAGTGAATTGTTTGCAATCCATCCATACTGTAAACACACTTTTTTAAATGAATTGAATGAGTTCAAGTAATGAATAATTTTAAGGAAATAGTGATAAACTCACAAATCTTCCCTGAGCAGGAAAAGGGTCTAAGGCCCTGATCCTTCAATGAGATAGCATGAGAAGACCCTGCACCAACACAGAGCTCTGCTGCAGGCACAGAGATCTGCTTTCATGGAGCTCATCACTGGATCTAGGCTTTTCTTTATAGTCTTGTGATAGCTGACGCTTTTCTTAACACTCCAGCTCCCGGAGTCCTGTGATTGCAAAAGACTCTCAGCTTTCATTTAAAAAATAGTAAGTTTCTAGCCCTCGTGGTCATGAAGAAAAGCTTGGAAGCATGAACCAAGTGCACAGTTCACACCCACAAACTAGAAGGCAAGTAAAAAAGAACATGAAATCTAATTTTTGGCCAGATGGCAGTATTGTATTTGTAAGTTTAATGACTCATTTACTCTTCTCTTAGCATAGGAACTATAACCTTCAGAACAATAAAAACCGTGAACAGCAGGACAAAGAGCCAAAGCAGACATGAAATGATTTCCTCACATAACTTCTCAAATAACAACATCTCCTAAAACATGAAAGAGATCAAAGAGAAAAACTGTGTAAAAATATGTTTTCATTTTGTCCCAGCAACACAGAGCAGTGGCTTGGATCTTAGAGTTTCCAGCCAGAAAATCTCAAAACACTCATGAGATTGCACCACCCTGTTGCTCAGCTGATAAGCTCGCTGAGTTCCTACAAGGAATATTTCCAACACACACACAGAAGTGAACTCAGAAGACAGTAAACACAAAAGATTTAAGTGTCTCAATCACCTTCAAGGAAACAGACTCCACTTCCTAATCGCGGCTCTGCCAAACATAGGAAAAGAACAGAGAGTTCCTCACAACTAAAAACAAGGAATTTGAGATGAAATTCACAACCTTGAAGAACAGAATGAGACATCTAAGGAAGCTTTTTCCTTTTATTTTTGTATTTCCATCAAGACAGCTGAGCAGCTTTTTTAAAAAAGCAAGTCTACAGCCCCAACTGCTAATTAAAAAAAACTTGCTCCCATACTCAGAGCTTCATGCTGGGCTTCCCCCTCCTGGGAGATTTTATGATCCTTAGAAAAATGATGTTTCCAACAGAAATGTTGATACAACCATAGTGGCAAATAGCCGTACTGTCATATGTCTCCTTTGTTTACCTTACAGAAAGATGACTGCGTTTGCCCAAAAACTCAGATGTAACAGATAGTCAATTGTATCAAATTATATAAAGATCTGTAGCTCCTTTACTTGTGGAGTTGATACTTTTCAAATAGCCTTCCCCTGTTAAAAAAACAAAAAAAACCCTCCATTGGGCTAAATCCTCAGCTGTGCCTAGGAGTTAGAGGTGGCAAAGATGGCTCTAAGCAAGCTTTCTCTTGTCCAGATCTTGAGGCTGGCTGGGACAAGGTAGAGCAGCCACACCCCTGACATGCTGCCTTTGGAACACTCCCTACAATGGCCAGGGGAGCCAGAAGAGTTTAGTGCAGAGCCCACTATGCCATCTTTACACTAGCTGTAGCTGTCCATAACTCTGTGTTATACAGCCCCTAGCACAGTGAGGTCCTGAGCTTGGCTGGGGCCTGTGGATGCTATCATAATATAAATGGGAACAATCATCTCCATCCCCGGACTCCAGGGGACTCCTCCGCTGCCCATCTGGGACAGCTTTCAGATTCCTGTGTGCCCTCAGGATCTGGCCCAGTGTTTCTTCACATAACTTGCAGCCTTATGTGAAATATCTAGAGCCTCATTCTGCTCCCCACTAGCCCCGATTCAATAAGGTATTCAGAAAGCATGTGCCTAACTTAAAGCATGGGAGTCACTGCATGGACGTCAATGGGACTGCTCCCGGGTTTAAAGTCAGGCACATGCTTAAGCACCTTCCTGAATCAGTGCCAGTAATCTATAAATTAAGCAATTCCACTGCAATGAACGGAGTTACACCTGTGTAAAATCAGGTGATTCAGAATCAGGCCTCTGGCATCAAAAGCATGTGATGGACCCATGTACCGGGATTCTGTCTCACTGCTTTTCACTGGATTGTGGAAGCATCTAGAATTCAGACAAGATTTTTGAAGGACACTGCTGACATATCTCTGAACTGTCTGGGTGAGGCAGAATTTAATGAAGCACATTTTGGTTTGAATGCAAGCCCTCAGGCACCCTCCAGGTGCTCATTCCAGTTCTTCTAATAGCCCCATTGCCTCATTGGAGTGTCTCATAGCTAATCATGCTCCTAAAGGCATTTAACCTGCAGCTGTGGATTTCCATGACAGGATAGGAATACGTATGGAACTTGTCTTACTGACCTGCAGCAGATCCTGTATTTTTAAATATCTAAAACTCAATAGATTAATCCATTACTGGTGAGACTAACTGCTTTGCTAGGCTACACTATTCTAATCTGTTTCCATTATGAGCCTTAATTCACCTTTAGCCCTAGAGCTAAAAATAGTGGCATGGAAATATTTACATGATTTTACCCTTTAATGCCACCCTTATGACGTGTATACAAACACACACACACACAGGGCCGGCGACAGGAATTTGGGGGCCCCGTACGCAGATCGTGCGCCCCCCCCCCCCCGGGTGGTCTCCTGCCACCCACGGCCCCCCCCCAGTCTCCTGCCGCCCCCCCCCCCCCCCGCCGGTCTCCCACCACCCACGGGCCCCCCCCCCCAGCCGGTCTCCCGCCACCCGCGGGGGGGGGGGCAGCCGGCGACAAGGGGGTACAGCAGCGTACCGGGCCCGCCCCGGATTTAAGGCCCCCCCCCTTAAGTCCGGGGCCCGGTACAGCTGTACCCATTGTACCCCCCTGTCGCCGGCCCTGCACACACACATTGTACACACACACACACGTTATACACACGCCATGTCAGCTTTGCATGGACAACTGGGGCTCAACGGGAATGAAATCTACCTCTGTGCAGAAGGTCAACCTGAGGCCTGTGGATCATTTATGTCCCACATGTGCCCTAATTTGAGGATTTACATGGGGTCTGAGTGATGCATGAACCTTATGCTGGCTGCACAGGAGTGAATGTAACCCAGCAACTTCTATTAAGTCTGTAAACACAGGGTATGAAACTGAGACCTTTCACCCAGCATCCTCTCCTCCTCCATCTCCACAGCTCTTCCCACATGCCACTTGCCTATATAGTGGGAGTCACCACCGGATTCAGAGCTTGACAACAGTATCGCATGCAGATCTCACTGTCAGTTGGGCCACAGGGCTGACTTTGATGCATCTCTCTATATACAGTATTTCTACACAAATGTAGGGTTTTTTCTGTCAGAATAACTATTTATGTTGACTTTCAATGTAGATACCTTTTTAAAACATCCTGCCATACAAACCCTGACCTCTTTGATGATTTACAGGCCTGGAATATCTTGTAGCGGGGCATGAGGAAGTACGGACTGGGAGACTCATGGTCAATATGAAAAGTTTTGTCCACCAGTGGAAATCAGCTCTTGGAAGAAAAGTCTTGGAGATTTTAAAAAGAGACTGCAACTAGAGGTGCAGAAACAGGTAGGGCATTTCTTTATGCACAAAATGCAAACTTCACAGACGGAGAACCTCTGAAATGAAAACTGGAATGTAAGAAAATAGTGCCCAGGAGTGTAGAGTGGTGTTCCAACTCATGGGCTCTGTAAATTTTAACCCTTCCTGGTCAATGCTCATATACTCTCCTGGATCTTCTTTGGAAGGGTGCTCATATGAGTCAATGTTACATTAAAAAATGTAGGGTCTGTTTCTCATCTCACATGTCTCAGTGTAATTCCGGAGTAACTCCACTGACGTCAGTGAAGTTGCACCACTATAAAATTGGCATAAATGGAAGGAAAATCGTCCCTATAAACAAAAGAGGATGGACAAAACGTTGCTGCCAGTTACACCTTGTAAATCCTGACTAACTTCAGTGAAGTTGAGGGAGCTCCCTGTATTTACATTGCTGTACTAGGAGTGTATGTCTTGACTGCCGTCATTGGGAGTGATTGCCGCTCGGGCCAAAGTGCATGGCTAGCTTTAATCCCCATAGCGCCAATCCCGGAGCAGTGAAGCTGCAGCAGCTCATGCTTCAGCACAGGCCGTACAAACCTGTCTGCAACCCTGGATTTGCAAGGCCGACAACACTTAAGCCTGCGCTGCCGCGGTGTCACTGCTCAGTACCTGAGCTAGTGAGATTAAAGCTACAAGTTGATTGGGTACATCAGCTCACTCTGTGGTCACATTCCATGATTGCACTATAGCCAGACCCTAAGGTCACACTTTGGCCCACTACTTATGACAGTTTTCTATAGATCTGGAGATATTGCTTGTATCAGTGGGAGAACTCTGTCAGCAATGTGTCATTTGCAATTACTCTGTAATAGCACATGGCCTGATTAGGATGTGCCACCATCAAAACCACTTGTGTACTGCATGCTTTTAAAGGAATCTGTAGGATTTAAGTTCGGGCCAAATTGTTTTTTTACTTACACCAGTGTGAACCTGTTGAAGTCAGTGGAATGACTCTATGTTTACACCGGCATAACTAAGAGCCAAATCCAGCCCTTTGTCAGCAATGTTGTTTTACTAAAGAGGTGCAGCATATGTGAAGTTTTGTCCACAAAGTGTTAAAACTGATCCTATCCAAATGTAAATATTTCATTGTATAAAGCACTTTACTACCTGCCCCTTCATGGTGGGCAAGTTTAATTTTGTTGGAGAGAAAGGGGGGTGAAGATGGCCTACAAACAACCTATTGAAACAGAAGCACTCCAGAAGAGCCCTAAATGTGGACAATGTTAATGGTATAAAGGGAATAGTCCTCTTTAGTCTTGGCACTGACCGCTCAGAGAATCCAAGGATGCAATCTTAAAGATGATGTACTTGCACTGAAGTCCCAGTTTCAGACCAGAGTTTGAACCCGATGAGTATTGACTATAATGAGACTTCACAAACAACATAGAGACCACGAGACTAAGGAGCAAGAATGCAATTGCCAGAGGATAAGAACTCTGTCTGTGGACAAAGAGATGGACTTTTTGAGTGAAAAGAATTCTGCTTCATATATCACAGTCCCGTAATTCATGGTGGACCTAGAGCTTATTTTATTTTTGATGTTAGTATTTAAAACTGAACACTACATTTGGTTTCCCCTGTGTTTTTATTTACAGTATATATGGCCATTTTCCATTTTAACACCAATGTATGGGACATATCATAGTTATTGCCATTTCCAATACTAGATTATACCTTTTCTGTAATCCATCTTTAAACGTCAGTACATAGAGTATATTCTGCTCATGAGTATGAGGGGGAAAAATAGGAGAAACTGCAATGCCATAAAAATTACAAGTCGGCCAATCTGCTTCACAAATGTATTTCTCTTTCAGGGTCGTGTTGGCTCACAAAAATGATACTATTTTGGTAATTTGTTTTTATATCTCATGTATGTAATAAATATGATATGATTTCAACAGCCTCATCTCTCTCTCGTAATATTGTTTTGACACCCACAATGCAAGGAAAAAAGAAAGCCATTGTACAGCAGAATTTTATTCTCTTTGGTGAAATTCAGCCCTTGTGCAAAGAATCCGCGCAAGGCCTGAGTACTATGTAACTCACATTTCTGTCCTCTTTTGAGGGGTCTCAAAAGTAGGCCCTCTGCACAGGGGTGATTTCATCCTTAATGTTGCTAGACTTGGCCAGAATCTGGTACCCACAGAAAAGCAGTAGACTGAGTTGCAGAGTGTCTACACATGAATATCAGGCCAATGGTGATCTGAATCATGCTAACCCATTGTCCCCCAGCTCTCATTTGAAACTGAAAAGGGAAGATGCTGTGGGAAATTAAAACCAAACCGAAAGGCCTACAGCTAACACGACAAAAGTAAAATCATTCACAAGTACTGAAAAGGGATAGCCAGAAGGTACAGGTGGTTAAGTACTCTAAAAGTAACACCTACTTTGTTAGATATACACATCCTGAGTGTACTTTGTTAATCAGTAACCAAGGGGTTAATTATCTCACAGTAGCACTGATTTCTCTCCTTCAAGTTCTTCCCCAGTGGAAAAACATAGAGGACTGGGGTAAGGAAAGACCATATTCGACCCTCATGAGACTGGGTTTGCCTCACCATGGAAGAAGTAGGAGTTTTAGCTTCCGGAACCCAGGGAGATCGGTGTGGATCTTTGAGTGGGGGAAGGTCCATGCCGAAATACGGGGACTCCGCACCAACTCTAGAGCTCTCTTCACCCTTCTGGCTCTCTTGCCCATGAAACCCCATTCCGGCTCCAAAGGAAATGTAACAGAGCCTCAAACTATATTAGATTTTTCTGCAGCTTCTCTGAGCATTGGTGGGGGAATGATATACTCCTCCTTGGCCTGCCCCCTTCCTGCACAGAGCTGACCACATGGACCAGGTCCAGAACAAGAGACCAACAGAGCCACAGAGGCTATTGAACCTTCCCTTCTGCAGGGGCAGGAGAGATATATGTGCAGAGACTACCTCCACCCACAGACCAACATAGAACGAACTAGTTTATGCCCAGGGACTCAGTTAAACACAGTGCAGATTGCTGTATTCATAGTGGCTCAGGATCTTTGGCCGCAGTAAACGGTGCACTATTGCAAATGACAATCAAACCAGCTCTTGTAGGTCTCATTAGTTAGTCTGGAGACAACTATGCCAAGGAGCAGCTTGACAGCAGCAGCAGAGGAGGGCTGTGGCTTCAGAGCAGGTGAGGCTGATGGTTAGATCCCTTTTACTCTTTGAAATACTTTTTATGCTTAAGGAAAAGCACACATTTCATTAAGGGTGTCCAGTAACTAATGACTATATTTACGTAGTATTGGTACAGTATTGTGAGTCTTCAGTAGCCAACCTGCTTAGATCTCTAAAATGAATTAGAATGGGCTGGAGAGGCAGAAGCTGCTATGGGGAAGAGAGACGTCTGCTTACATCTGGGCCTGTGATTGAGGCAGTCCACCCATGACGGCAGGGCAGGATTTATTTTTTAGGGAAGATAATTAGCTGTCCCCTGTGCCTGCTTCTTTCTTAATATTTGCACACACATCAGTTATAGCACAGAATTTCTATAAAACTCATATAAGGGTCCCCGAGAGACAAGATGGGTGTGGGTGAGGGAATGTCTTTTATTGGCCAACTTCTGTTGGTGAGTGAGACATGTTTTTGAACTTACACACAGCTCTTCTGCAGGTTCGGAATATCTTCAGACTCTGGATCGTTGTTGCCTGGAGTAGGCTTTTGACAGGATTACAAATGATTCTACTTCTACCCCCAGCCTCCTTTTCCCCTCCCAGCTCCTACCTTCCTATCTCATTACTATGACATCATGCCCAATCTGCTTTCACTTCTACTCTCCACTCAACTTAGCTGCTTCTGTCCTATGGTCCCATTGCAATGGTAAGTATTAGGTGACTGAATGGCCCCAGAGATTGATAATGGCTTACAGAACATTTCCCTTTGAGGTCACAGGTTTAAATCCAGCAAGAAGCCTCCTTCTCCTTGTGCCTTCATCAACAGGCACCACCCATGACTGCACTCCTGGTGGTGGGGAATGCAAGGAGTTGAGAGAACAAGGGTCCATGAGACCGCATCCCCTCTGCACAAGCCAAAGGTGTTGACTGGCCATAGACAGGAGTGCCCATTCCTTAAAGAGTGGCAGAGTGGCCATAGTGGCTTTCGTCCTTAGGAGCTCGTGGAGGTCCCCAGCAATGGCCTGTGGCTTTGTGCCTCCATTTTGGTTAGGTATCCTCACTGTCCTAGTAAAGTCCAGTAGCCCTTCCCCATTGTGGACCCAGTCCTGCTCCCATCAAAGCCATTAGCAAACTTCCCATTGACTTAGGGTGACCATATTTCCCCAAAGGAAAACAGGACACTGCTTTTTTTGCCAGTTTTGCCAAAAAAAATCAGGATATCCGGGACAGCTTAAAAAGGCTATTGTCCCAGCCAAAACGGGGCATATGATCACTCTACCATTGACTTCAAGGGGTGCAAGAGCAAACAAGATGTCTGTCTCGGCTGTTTGAAAGGTTGCTCACCCCTGCCCTCAGCTATAGAACACTGCACCTTTTATTAGTGAAGGAGGCATGTGTGTAGCACAGACTTCATGTACTGGACTCCAGCCTCTGCTGCACCCTGTTTGCTGGGCACAGCAGAGGAGGGGAGTCACAAAAGAGCCCATGGTCATGCCCTGAGCCTGACCACAACCAGGAACCAGTTCAGCCCCCAGCCTACTTCCGAGCAGTCCTGGGGCTGAACTGTCCCACATTCAGCAGCCCCCAAGAGTCTGTCGGTCAGCTGGTTCTGGTCATGTCCCTTCTACCTCCCAGCATGCTCTGTACACCAGAACTGAAAGGGGGTTGTATAGGGGAAGCTGATGGTTAGATCAGCTTTATATCACCTAAGGAGCTCCTCAGCTCCGGAGGAATTACCCATTTGGATGTTCAGTCCCAGCTAAATGGCGCCTTGTTCCCTGGGAATTGTGGAAAGAGCCCACAACGGGGCTCAGGATTGAGCACACTGGGCGAGCTTCTCAAATAAACATGATTCTTGTCCCTCCGACCCATCACTCAGAGTGGAGGAACATGATCTGCCATTTGCAATGGAAAATTACAGGCATGTTTTCATATAATTTCATTAGTGGGCTAAATTTTCTGGGATGTGACCACGTTACTGAAAATGACAGAACATTTGGCACAACAAAACTGTCTAAATATAAATCCAGGCTGGGGGCTGGAGAAACAGAACATTGGAACAAATATCCATAGTGTATTTTTTAAAGCATTTATTTTTAGTTCTCATATTTACTTCCATATCAACAGTGGCTGGTTTAAAAAATCTCAAAAATGTCCAGTGGCTGCTCCCACAGCAGCCGATAAGCAGCTAAGGCCGTCGGCAGTCTCTAGGGTTTCTCTGCTGGTGTGTTGATTTTTCAATGACAATACGTTCTAAAATCTAACCTTGCCCAGAGGTCAAAGCTACTCACAGCTTCTTTCCCACAGTTCAGCATGAAAATATTTATGAATGCATTGAATTGCTTCCAGGAAGGGGTCGGCTGCCCTGAGAAAAACAGGCTGAAAGATATACATATATGGAAAAACTTCATGACATATTGAAAATAGTAGCATGATCTAGAAATGAGAGCACCAAGATTTCTGTTTGCTTAGACCCACCTCTGCTGTGTTACTTTGGGCAATTGCCTTGTTCTGCCTCTCGATCACGTAAGTGCCCGTCTATATAATACTAATCCTTGGCCATTACACAAATGCCTTGTTAGGCTCAGTTCGCACATGTTAATAGAGAAATACCTCACTGTATCTGCTTTGCAGCAATCCATAGTTTAAGCCATTTCCAATATTTTCTTGGATACTTTCTCAATATTCCAATAGAACAGGCAAAAAACACAATTAGGAAGGCAACAATTCCTAGCGGCCCCTTTGACCCTTAGCTGTGCTGCCTCACATCAGTTATAATTTATTTTAAAAAAACTATGTCATTATTCCAACCGTCCATATTGCATCCACATTTAAAATATTTTCTTATTCAAGTGGACTTAGTATACAAACTTAATTCGGAAGCGCACTTAATCCTCAAATACACGGCCGGAATTTTAAATCAGTTCTCTTCATTTTGGAAGTCTTGCTGCCAGTCGTCACTTTAACACATCAACTCTTGACGGAGAGAGGTGGGGAACTATTTTCTGAAACTGAGAATCAATGCACGCTCCATGAATCGATTAGCTGTGTGCATGAGTAGAAATGCGGCCCTCACCTTTCACTTGGAGATCAAACACATCAGGCACAAAAGCCATCTAGCCATTTCCAACCAGGGTTTGGGACTCAGTGTGTGTTTCAAACCATCACACAGCCAAAGGAGAGATCAAGATTAAAGTAACTGTTCACTAGACTGACAAGTTCTGATGTTTAAAGATAAAGATTGCTGTCTCCGTCACCCTGCTCGTGTGTATGCACCATGCCCATGTATCATCTCTATATGGGTCAGTGCAAGAGCTATTGTAAACTTAAATCTTTCAAATATGCAGCTGTAGAAAAATTATAGATCGCTGCCATTCATAGGCTCTGTTCTCCTCTATTGATGTAAATCAGGAGCAACGAAGGACCAGATCCTCTACCTAAGGTGCTTATGTAGCCCCCATTAATGTAAAATTTGAGCACCTCCCAATTATTATTTATCTTTATTAGCATATGACCCCGTGAGGTAGGCTAGTACCGTTTTACAAACAGGGAACTGAGACACAGAGACGCCAAGGTTGGGAATCCACAAAGGTACTTACATTTAGGTGCCCAAGTTCCAGTTTTGGCTTCACTGTGATCAACAAAATGCCCTCCAAACCCTATAGATGCCTAAACTCACTCAGGCCGTAAGCTCGAGCAGGAAGAGTTCCCTAGGTGTCTAGGTTTTTCTTCTTCGGGTGCTTGTTCATGTCCATTCCAATCAGGTGTGCATGTGGCAGCCAGAAACTTTTCTCCTAGCAGCATCCATTGGGTCAGTCTGGGAGCCCCCTGGAGTTGCATCTTCATGGCGCTCAATATAGAGCCCTGCTGACCCACCACTCCGACAGAGAGTTAGGAGGGTGGGTATTGGAATGGTCATGAACAACACACCTTGAAGAACAGCAATTACGAGAAGATGAGCAACTGTCTTTCTTCTTTGAGTGCTTGCTCATGTCCATTCCAATCAGGTGACTCACAAGCCCCAGTTCAGGAAGTAGGGTTGGAGTTGTCCACTGAGTGAAGTACCCAGACCTCTAGGCTAAAGGTTATAAGGGATTCCAATTCCCAGCTGTTTTGTTTTGGGCCCACACACGCCTTAAGCAGCCGAATTCCTATCGTGCCCCAGTCCATGGGACCCAACTAGAGGTAGGTGCCTCCCTGCAGCCCACACTCAGGCCCCCGATCGCTGAGGCAGGGGCAAGGCGTAGCATAGCACAGCACACCCCTTTCGTTGGTATCACCGACTGACTAGCTGGGGTGGCTCTGTGCCTAGCGTGTTAACTTTGTAAAGCGCAGTCAAAGGTGCCTTTCCCTCCCCATTGGTTGTGGAGGGAGCCTAGCCGCCCAACTCGCCTTTGTGGATCTGGGTGGAAATGGCTGGCCCGGGTCATGCAGGAAGTCTGCAGCAGAGCAGGGAGTTGAATCCTTAGCTCCTGATTCCCAGGCTAGTGACCTATCATGCAGGGCCATCCCTAGCTATTCTAGGGCCCTATGCAGCTCCCCCACAGCGGGGGGAAGAGGGGACAGGCATCTGTCGGGGGAGGGGGGGCTGTCTTGGGGGGCAGGGAGGAACCTCCCCCAGCCCTCACCGGGGGCCTGGGCAGGAAGAGGTGGGGAGGAGGCAGAGCAGTGAGGGGGCCTTGGGAAAGGCGGGGAGTGGGGGCAGGGTGGGGCCATGGGGAAGAGGCAGAGCAGGGGCTGGAGCAGCACTCAGCTGCATAGGGCACTAGGGAATTTGGTGCCCCAGCGTGCTTTGCATATGAGTCAGGGCGGCCCTGCTACCGTGGACCATCCTGCCTCTCAATCCACTGCCAGCTGAGGAGCTCCACTTGTCTGTGGAGTTACAGGCTGTGGAGTTACAGCTTGGAGTTCAGCCAAGCCAAACCTGGCACAAGACCATATAGAGGCAAAGGCCTGAGGTGGATTTACCCCTCAACTGTGCTATCCTTGCATTCCCCTAGTTTTGGGAGCTTCTAGGCGCTGATTCAGCCCCCCTTCCTGCAGCACAATGCGGGGGGGGGGGGGGAGAAGGCTGCACTAACTTGACTGGGCAGAACTAGCTCTCAAGGGCTGTTTAGAGCGGGCGGGGATAACGAGGTCAGCAGCAGTCCAGCCAGGCGCTCTGCCCTGACAATGCCAGCATGCCTCTTACACGGGGCCTGCAGAGTAACACAAACAGGCCAGAGCAGGGCGAAGGATCTCCCATACCGGGGGGTAAAGCTAGTGCAGAGAGACAAGACAGCCAGCCTCGCCATGAAATATACACACCTAAGGACGAGACACACTTCAGTGGGTGAGTTTGAAACCACTGGTTCAGGTTTCTCCTGTTTTCTAATAAAGACTAAAAGTGATTTTCAGAACAGCTGTGCGTACTATCAGGAACCTGCCAGAGGTCACCTGGCAACCCCTCACATGCATCTTTCCTCGCTAATGTCACCATTTTAGACTCAAGGAGACAGTCATCACATGAGACTGTCAAATGTGCCCACGTGATTTAGGCACCTAGCTCCCATTGGGGGGGTCAATGGCCGGTAGGAGCCCAATTCCTTTGGTAGCCTTTGAAACTCATGTCCTCCTGTGACTAATTGCTTGTTTCTGATATCTTACATGTATAATCAGAGCTACTTATTCATTTAGGACCCTTGATTTTGATGCTCCACAAAAAAAATAGTTGCATCCAGAAACACTGAGAACAGCCTGACTTCTTGGGCATTGGAGCATTTCCAGTCCTAGTCAGGGATGGAAACAGGAAGTTAGCCTCACCCACCTGCACCCTGATAAAGTCAGCTGAACAGTTCAGAACACTGACAAAGTCTGACTTTCATTTTGCTTCAAAAACTGGGCGAAGATTTGCTGGCTGGTTGTTCTGTCAGCTTTTATTTTTTTATTTTTAGCCCTCGCTGAGATAAAAAAACATGCAGCCAGTAAAACTCTTGGCTTGGATCCTGGTCACACACTGGTTTTACACCCAAGTACCGGTACTTCCACTGAGCCCAGTGGAATTGCCCCTGATTTATACTGACATAAGTGAAATCAGAATCAGGCCCGTCTGATTTCAAAAGAATAAGGCCACACAATCAAAAATGTATCTCTGGACCATATGTAAACTTTAATAACATTTAGTTCCTATGTACACTTTCCAAAGGAAGGCAGTATTCACTTTTGTGGATTAACCTTTTGTGGCCCCCCGTGGGGGCAATGGGACATGGCACGGGGAAGGGGGTGGGTCAGTCCCCAGAGCAAGGGGCTGGCTGGGAGCACTGGGGCATGGCGCAGCAGGGGGCGACCCCACTGCACCCAGCCCAATGCAAGGGCACTGTTTGCAAATCGGCAGCTGCCATACGCATAGTGACCCGCCAGGCCCTGCACTGCCAGCATGCGCCTTCCGCTTGGAGGTGGGCCTGCGCCGCACCACACCGCCCCTTCCCCCCGCCTAGAACCCCCCAAACCCTTATGCCCAGCGCCTCCCCCCCCCCCCGCCCAGATACCCCCCACAAGCAGCACTTCAGGTAGTATCATCCCACTTTACACAGTGAAAGACCGAAACACGGAGAGATGAAGTGACCTATCCAAGTCACACGCAGCTCTGTGGCAGAGAGGGAAGTGAAGCGAGATCTCCTGCCTCTCGGTGCAGGGCTGTAGACTCTAAACCCCGCCGCATCTCTCCCTGACTTTGGACTAAAGGAACTCACTAGAGCTACCAGCCAAATATTTACTTGGTCAAATGTACCCAGGCTGTAATTTCCAGATAGGGTGACCAGATGTCCTGATTTTTTACACTTGCTGTCTGGTCACCCTATTTCCAGAGATTATGTCATTACTGTTCCTCAGTTTCCCTTTCTACAAAATGGGGAGAATAAGGCTTATCCACCTTTATAACGTGCTTTGAGATTTACAGGTAAGAAGAACTGTAGAGATGCCAAGCATTGTATCATTATTACTATGCAGTCTGTTCTTCACCTTTACTCTGTGCTAGTGACTGTTTAACTCGGACATGTTAAAAGCAATAACCACCAAATTCTTTTGAGCAAAATGCATTTATAATAATAATTGGATAATGGCCACAAAGCGCCAACTGCTTGGTTGCCAACTGCCTGAAGGAACCCACTCGAATTTTTCCACCCACAGACCTATTATGAAACTGACAAGGTCTTGCTCTGTGCAAGTCCCATTAATTTTCCTGCTGGGCTTAAAGATTTATGACAGCTTTGTTGGACACTCATGTTAGACAGGTATTGTTACATGCCAGTTTAACCCATAGCGCAGCCAAGGGTTGCTCTCCACAAATGACTGCATCCCAGTCAAGTCAGAGCAGCTCTGGACGGCTCACCTGCTTGGGTATAAGAAAATAAGACGTTCTAATAATACAAAATTCCATTCTTGCTCTCAGCCCTTAGGGAAGTCACACTGCATTCCAAAGAACAGGGATCGGAATTACTCAACGGGAAGGACACTGTCTCAAACAGTGGCCAAACAAAATCCCCGAAAACACTTGAATGCCTGATGGATCATATACACTCTGTGTGTGTGTGTGTGTACTCTGCACCATCCGGGAGTTGGAAAAAGTCAAACACATATTCCATACCTGGTCCTGGCACACAGAAGTCATGACCAACAACCCCTCCCTCATCTTCATAATCTGCAATATTATTTGTTAAAAATAAAAATAAAAACGGTATAAAATATGAAATATGAAAACAGACAAATAAAAAATGGCTGTGCAAGTGTCTTCACCTCTGCTGCTCTTGACATATTAAACAGGCTTCTGGTATCTGTCCACTTTCTAGTTCATATCAAAGCTCAGCTAAGCTCATTTCTTCTTTGCCTTCTATCTTGTTTCATCCTCTGCTCTTAGTTTTGATTTTGCCATTGTAGCTTGATCTAGTGCTGTAAAGTATTTTGGGACACAGTTTATATGAAGGCACAATGCAAAATAAAATCACATTGTTTTCTAACTGAGGTGCAATTATGAAGAACATGGCTTGCTTGTATGTTTTCTAAATCACAATGACTCTGTGACATCACTATGCTGATGCAACAGCCTCAGAGAGCTTGTGTGACGTGTCTGAGGTGACTCAGAACATCAGTGGAAAGTGACTCTCACTCCAGGGGCCTGACTGTAAGACCATCCTTCCGCTTTGATCTCATATCCGTTCCAATAGATAATATGATATTCTTTTTCAAGCCTTTCTGTTCCATAAGCCTTATATTTTTCCATAGTACCTAGCAGCCAAGTGCTGAACAGGGCCTGATCCAAAGTCTATTAACACCAGTGGGATTCGGATCGGGCTCAAAGATCTGTGAAGCGTTGGCCAAAGCACAGTCCAGGATGGAGTCTGTTATTTTCCTTCCCAGGTTCTATTTCTTCTCTGGCTTTGGGGGTTTTCCCCCTCCTATAAAAGGGGTGAATGGCAGTCTTCCTATCTGTGTAGATGTCATTAAAAATGTGAAGGCTGGTCTATTGTTTGTGCACAGTCATGTATTAAATCCTAAAAACAGAGACACGCCGGATCCTACTAGCTGTGGCTCAGTGATTTTATTCTCATGACTATCAGGCGGCTGAGCATTGACCTCAGGTCCACTCCTCTCCTCAGCACCTCTTGGGTAAACACCACAATAGTAATGAGCGATAAAGAAGTATTAAAGACCATTCCTTTTGTTCAAGGAAATGAATTGGTTGGTTAGCTTAAACTTAACGTAATTCAAAGGACAAAGATTCCTGCCAAGGAATCCACCTTAATCAATTCTGTTACCCATCATAAACCAAGAAATGACCTTCAGGTATTAATACCCAGACAATACACCATTTGTGTACTTTCTAATTAGCATATTGCTGTGTTGCTGCACATTCCCGTAGGTTACATTGTTTTCCATCGTACTCCAAATCACACTGTGTGAGTCCTGAGAATTCAGTTGATTAATCTGACCTTTTCTCATCAATGATAAAACAACAGATGTTATTTTTTTGATGTCCCTTAATGTTATTTTTTCTTTGGTGTTCTCTTATAACAATGATTACTTTATTAAGCACTGGGAACAAATGACAACAGTAGGCCATTGTGCTAAATACTGGCAAACAAAATATTTTTTTTAAATGTAAGAGGCATGCAGTAAAAGCCACTTTGACTTTGTCCCATACATTATGTAGTGAAAAAAGACGGATTACTGATGCCACAAACAAAAAAATTAAACTATTAATAAAACCCCGCAGTCTGACTTTAGTTACTCGGGTCCAAAACCCAGGACTACTCTTGGATCTTCAGCTACTTCCGGATGTTATGGTAGCAGAAAAACGAGTTCATATCATTGATGCTTAACCAGACTGGTACGACCCTTTCCGTCTGCTGCTGACCTTGCTACAGTGGGTCCCCTCAGGTCTGGATTGCTGACATGTCCTCTCCATGGGGCTAGTCTTAAGACCATCAGCAACCTCAGCTGGTGGAGACTGCCGCTGCCCATTTGCAATGGAGCACTTCCTGTTGTGAGCACATTACACCTGTGCCTTGCACTGGCTTCCAGTTTCATGTCTGGGTACAAGTCAAGGTAACAGTGTTAGCCGTAGTGTTCTCAGCCTGAGGCCCATGACTTCCAGAAGCTTATAGCTAAATAGGAGGTCGGTCCCAGGTAGAAGGGAGGGGATCCTGATATGGAAGAGGTTAAGAACCACTGTATTAACCTATACAATTTTAAGCAATCTCAGTGTTAATAGTGGAGGTAAGTATATTAACAATACCATGTGATCACTATTGGCACATTTAGGGAAAAAATATCTTTCTAGTGCTGTGACAGAATAGCCTAGAAGTGTGTATTGAGCACTTTAAACTTTCAGCACCTGATCCTGAGATGTGGTGAACTGTCGTAACTCCCACTGATCCCAATTCCAAATCCTCAAAGCGTTTGATGTGTCCCACGTAGCATCTTGAATGTTTGCAGTGCAAGAGTTAGAAGCATTTTCTCACCGTTCACAAACTCAAACTGTCTGGAGGCAGGAAAGCAGCCAGGTCCTGGTTCTGTTCTCGCTTACATGGGAGTGAACCTGGAGTAGTTCTGATAATTATAATAGCTTCGGTGGAGTTCATCCGGACTTGCATCCAGGTAGCTGAGAGCAGAATTGAGCTCCTTGTGCTCTGGACCATGCTATGGTTCTGGAAGGCTAATTGTAAGTTCCTACCAGGCTCTCTGCAGGAGGTATGGAACGTGCATACATTACCCTGCTATTTGCATTTAAAGAATTAATAAAAATTCCATGTTTGTCGGAAAGCTTCCATGAAGCTTATAACCTTGACGTTTTTATCACCTCCTGGTTGTTTTCACCCTTTCTGACCAACCAAACCAATACAAATCAGTATTTTAAAATATGCAGTTACCAGTCTGCTACTGGAACTCTGTAGTTCTCTGGCCACCAAACTTCACAGCAGGTGAAACAAGCCATAAAGAACAAAGGAAAGAATTCACTGCACTCATATTAGCCTTTAGGACACCCATATTAATGACTGCTATTTAAAGGGGAACAATTTCCCTTTAAGCAACAAAAAGGTCAAAACTAAATGTTATTGTAGTGATGTAATAGCAAAAAGACAGGTCAAAAGGGAGGGGCCTAACTAAGTGCCCTAGTTATTCACCGTACTGAAATGAAAGGGAGCTATTGAGGCTCAGCAAGTCTGGAAATCTGGACACATATTTAGGTGTCTATAAATGGGTTCAAGGCCACAGTTCTGCAGCGTACTGAGGACTTCCGAGGGAGCATGCTCAGCTCCTGTTAAAGCTAATGAGAGCTGATGGCAGGCAGCACTCAGCATCTTGAAGACTGTGGCCCTAAGGGCCCAATATTCAAAGGTAGGTAGGTGCCTAAAGATGCGGATTGGTGCTTAGTGGGCTTTTCAAAAGCTCCTGCCCTGCTTAGGCACCTAACTCCCATTGACTTCAATGAGAGTCAGGTATCTAACCTCGGTTAGGTACGTTTGAAAATCTCACTAGGTGCCTATCTGCATCTTTGGGTGCCCAAATACCTTTGAAAATCTGCCCATCGGTGCCTAACTCTAGGCACAGCCTTTGAAATCTTTGGTCACCAATTCTCATACACTGACTACTCACATTCCTTCTCCATTTTTAACCAAATGAGTGAAAAAAGACCCTACACATTTTGCCAGTGTAAGTTACTTTCTGTGCCCCCCAGAAAATATGCCCTCTCTTCCCCTTGTGTCTCTGGGAATTTGTGAGCAGATTCCAAAATTTTTTGTATTTCTCTTTCCTGGGAAATGTTAGGTCAATTCTGGTGTGATCATTTCACGTTTTTTAATTTCATCTGCACACCATTATCCTGAGACCTTGGTCAAATTAAAGCCTTCCCAGAAAAGCTCCTTCAGGGTGGCGTTGGAGGTTTGCAATCTGATGTGAAAGCGTAGCATAGAAACAGATTTAACTTTGGCTATTTTACCTCACTTAACATTATTAAATACGCCTGTTGATGAAGAGACTTGAATCTAAACAAGCCAATCACAATTCTTGGACAATAATAAGCATTCCCGAACGGTTTGGCTCAACATGTAGGCACAAGTGTTCTCTCTGCAGAGCACTGATTACATGTCCACAGGCAACATCTGGGGGGATGAAGAACGTTGAAGTATCTGAGTTCAACCTTGAGGAAAAATTGCCACATGCGCACAGGCACCAACTTTTCTAGGGACCGGTGGGTGCTTGCACCCCCCTGTACTCACCCCAACGCCACTCCTGCCCCCAAAGTCCCCACCCAAACTCCACCCCTCCCTGTCCCTATTGGATCCCTAGCCAAATTCCCACCCCGGCCCCACCTCCTCCCCCAGAGTGTGCAGCGTTCCCCCTCCTCTCCCCTCCCTCCCAGGCTTGCCGCACAAAACAGCTGTTTCCTGGCACAAGCACTGGGAGGGAGTGGGGAGAAGCAGGACGCAGCAGGGTGCTCAGGGAAGGAGGCGGAGGCAGAGCGGTGGGGAGCTGGGGTGGGGAGCTGCCAATGGGTGCAGAGCACCCACCAATTTTCCAGCCCCGGAGCACCCACAGAGTCGGCGCCTATGACTGTATCGAAACAAAATGGAATGAAGCATTGCTAGGCAACAATAGCACTTGGAACTGCGATAGACCTCACAAGCTAAGCAGAGTCATTGCTGGAGGATTCACTTCATGGACTGGTGATTCAATAAGTGATGCTTTTTCTTCTGCATCGAAGCATCTTCCACATCCACATGTCAGTGTCATCGCTGGACCAGGATACTTCCAACATGCACATTTTTCATATGAGGTGCTTGTTCTGGTTCCTGACTGTGTAACAGCGGCACCCAACACTGGCTTTTATCTACGTAAGGTTTATTATAGCAAAAATCCACATAACAATCCAGAAACATTCCCATCAGACAAACAGGTCTGGTAATGCTTTAATTCATATGGCACAGGTATCAGGTGATTTCTCATGACCTTCTTGATAAGTACAAGGGTTGGACTTAGTAATATACAGTGACATACAGCATGACATGTTCCTGCAGGTCACTTGATGGTTACATTTAGTAGCTTCAAAATGAAAGGCAGAAATAGCCATACGGTTCCTCTGTACTTTCCTGGCTTGTAGCCATACACCTTACGCGGTGGTCTTACTAGGCTGCAAGTTAAAGATACTTCAAAGGGAGGTTTGCTCAAAAAGGCTGACAATTTAGCCCTATGCATGGGCCATTCAATTCCACAGTAAATGAACAGCAAGCCTTCATTCTCATCTCCAGAACACGGGCCTACAACAATCACAATGCTTTACAGGGCATCAAAGGACCAGAGTCAGACTAGGGTGACCAGACAGCAAGTATAAAAAATCAGGACGGGGGCAGGGAGTATTATATAAGAAAAAGCCCCCAAAATCAGGACTGTCCCTATAAAATCAGGACATCTGGTCACCTTCAGTCAGACAGACACAACTCCGGACACTTCCCAGAATAGCAGGTCACTTTTGATATGGGCTATAACTCACCTCTGACAGTGAAAAAGTATCAATGCACTTGGAAAAGTACAAGTATCTTTGACCCAATGAACATCTGCATCTCTGAAATATCTCCTCTCACTAGCCATTTAAATAAATGGGACAAGAACAGCAAAGTAAAATAGCCCCTACTTCTAAGATTTTAAATTAGTGCCTGCATGATGTTTCTATGCTAAAAATAACCCAGCATTTATCATTGAAAGAGAATGTTATTTTATTTTATTTATTTCAATTTAAAATATACAAAACTGCCTTATCCCAGACTCTAATTGTCATAACAAAATATCAGAACTACAATCCAGGACAGTAAGATGCAGCAGAAAACCATTTGAATAACATAGAAAACCAGCAACAGTACCCACCCATCTAGATGCTCTGTGTCTTTCTACATAGAAGGGAACAAAAATCCCCATCCGCCAGTAGCCCTAGAATCTCCTACCCACCCATGTGCCTCAGGGATTCCCAAAATCCTGCCTAAAAGATGAGCTTTTCAGCATGCCTTGACAAAGGGAGGAAACCCTGTCAGCAGCTTCCTCGCTGTAAACCATGGGTACTCCAGCTAAAACCACGCCAATCACAGTCACACTGATGTCACACAGGGTTAAAGGCAGGCTCTCAAGCAGGCAGGGTGGAAGCCGTTTAGAACTTTTGAGGTCATGATACTTCAAGCTCTTAGCTAGAAACCAGCACTTCACTTAACTAGATAGAGGGGTAGTCCCAGGAGAACACATGCTGTAGGCCTAGAGGTGACAAAGGCATGAATTATGAAAGCAAAGTCCATGTTTGAAAGAAACATTTGCAAACTCCTGACTTAGCAGGGTTATTTTTAATACATATGTTTGCTACATTCTCTACTGCTGCAAATGGATGCAGCTCCATTGACGTCAGTGGTCTTTTACCCATTTAAACCAATGGGGAATTCACGCCAATAGCTTACTTCAGAAAGTGGTTCTAGAATCACAGAAATGTAAGGCTGGAAGGGACCACTACATGTATCCAGTATTGGCAAAATGCAATTTTCATTACACCCATTCAACTTCATTCAAGTTAACAAGGGTTGTCCAATTGTTGTAACTGAGAGCAGAATTTGGCTCTGTACATTGAAATTAATTATAATCAGAACTGCACATAGCAATGCACAGAAAACGTTGGTGACTTTGACTCCACTTCACTACACATGGAATTTCCCCCCAAAATTTACTATAAGCAGGTTCCACTGTATGGCAATTACTAGTGCTATGAGAGTCAAGGGAAGAAGCGCAGCTTATTGAGATGGAAGAGTTGAAATAGGGGGGGTTTCAGTTGGGGTTTTTTTTGTTCTATTTTGTTGCACCACAAATAATTATGTCCCCATTGAACATTTTCAAAACAGCAAGATTTTAAAGTGCTTTTCTGTGGGAATTCTTTGCAGATTATCTTCCCTTTTTTGTGGGATTTCTGCTTCTGAAAAAGAAAATAAATCACAGGATAAAAGCTCCATCCATCTAATTATACCAGTAAGGAGGTTGTAGCCCATCAGCTCGGAGATTTCATGTTTTATGTCTGGGAAAGACCCTGTTGTTGTTGGGACATAACAGCATGTCTAGTTTTAACACACCCTCAAAATAGTGTTCTTTCACCGGGTTATTTATACAGTTTGTGCCAAGCCATTTAAGGAGCAGAAAGTGATAGGGTACATGTGGGAAGGCTTAGTTTATAGTTGGTTTAGTGAAGATCTTTTAAATTAAGCCACCACAAAAATAATAAGGCCTTTTCTTTATTTATCTATGCAACCATGGGGCAGAAAGGGCAGAGAAGCTTAAAAGACCTATTCATGCGCACAGAGCTGGTTCTCTGAGTCAACTATTTACACATTGCAAATGTATTTCATTCACATTCACACAACACTGAGAAAAATGGATGCAAATGAGGTGCCCCTATCTCCATGGCAGTATAGTTCAAAAATGCAAATAGAGACACTGATTTTTAGCGTCTGCTCCTCAGAATGGAAGGCTCACCTAGGTAAAAGTATGGTGTGATTTTTCTAAAACCGATGCAAACTGTCGTCCAATTTAAATGTGCCCTGTCCACTGCAATCTTGGATTTTATTTTTAAATAATTAAATATATGTGCCCAATATTAAGGAGAAAGATTTCCCAGATTAAAAAAAAAAAAAAAGCAAACATAGTTCAAGAGACCTTATTAGCATTTGCAAGGATTCCTGAAAAGCTTCAGTTCTCTTGTTCTCGCCAAGTAAATTTTGTTTCGCTGAACTTCAGCACTGCTCTTCCCGCTGTTGGTCACTGTTCTACTGTTGTCATGGTCAGACATTACGGCTCCAGCTCTCTTTTTGGTGAGAACCTCGCTACAAATATGTACGGAAAGAGAAAGCATCACTCTTCTTTGCGTGTTAAGTATTAAAGTATTTTTTAATGAACCCACTACACTGTAACTGTCCTAACATGCCATGTCCCCTAACTAGATCTCTACAGTAAGGGCAAGTCTTCACTACGACTTAACGTTGACTTTAACGACGTTAAGTCGAAATAAACGTGTACCTGTCTTCACACGCATGCCCTTAAAGTCGATTTAAAGGGCCCTCAAAATCGACTTTATAACTCCTGCCTGACGAGAGAAGTAGCGCTAAAATCGACCTCTCTAGGTCGATTGTGATGTAGTGAAGAGGAATCTGACTTTAAGCCTCCGACCTCCAAGCAGCCCCGCGAACCCCCCCGCTCGCCCAAGCAGCCCCGCGCCGGACCCCCCGCCCGCCCAAGCAGCCCCGCGAACACACACACACACACACACCCCCGCTCGCCCAAGCAGCCCCGCGCCGGACCCCCTGGGGCTGCTCTGGCGGGCACGGGGGTCCGCAGGGCTGCTTGGGCGGGCGGGGGGGTCCGGCACTCCCAGCACTGTGGGCTACCTACCCACAGTGCAATGCGGGCTATGTCGACCCCTGCAAAAAGTTTAAGGACAGACAGTGTCGACCACTGTCGACCTGCTGTCCTGGTGGGGACACACTGATTCGATTTTCTAAAGTAGACTTTAGAAAATCGAATTAAGGGAAATCGACCTACTGCTGTAGTGAAGACATACCCTAAGTCTGAAATGAAGCCTGACTTCAGGAATGAATGAATTCACAAATATAGGCCTGCTTCCTTTGTGGCTCCAGCTGGGGGCAGAAAGACACGCTATCTCGACAGTACTCTTCCTTTTTACTCCCCGGTCCCATAAAAGCCCCTCTATGGGGTTCAAGCACCAAGAGGCAGAAGGGACAGGAGAGGGGCCAGCCAATGGGGACGGCCATTCTCTATCGCTTCATTCCTCCCTCACACCTGTGGGCCTACCCAGCACAAGTACAGCATGGACTGACTCTGAGAGCCATTTGGAGATGCCAGCAAGTTCAGAACGCAGCCTCCTACATTCTTAATAAGGCGACCCAATGGGAGCACCTCACCCCGTGTTTTGAACTGGCTGCCTGTCAATGGCCGGATGATGTTTGAGTACCGGTCACGCAGCAGAAAGGGACAGAATCCCAGTTGAGATTAAAGAGAGGTGGGGGCAAAGGAGCTGGTTGTCGCTCTCTTAGCCTTGGATCACTTCTACGCTGGCCCTGCATCATCAGCCTCAGGGTCTGTCTACACAGCAGCTGGGAAGCATGACCCCCCCAGCCTGGGTAGACAAACACATGCTGACTCTGCTCGAGGTGGGGGGTGCTTGTGGCTGCAGCACCATGGGCCATGGCTCAGGCTAGCTGCCTGAGTACGTACCCAGTGGCTTTGTCCTCGTGCCGCCACATGGCTAATTTTAACATGTTCGCTGGAACAGAAGTCGCACGCGTCTGTCTACGCGAGCCAGGAATCACACATCACCACTGCCGTGTAGATGTAACGTCAAATACACTGGCTAGTAAAAGCGCTCAGGGGGCTTCCCCCCAGTTGGGGATTTCTGGAGCACAGTTTGCTCCAGCCATGCCCCTTCCTCATCCCTCACTGCCCCAACACCTTCCTACACTAGGAGCTGTGGGGCTAGGGCGCAGGGAGGACACAGGCCAGCTGGAAGCCAGCAAAGAACTACCCTGTGCCAAGGGAAGCCCAAGTAGAGAGCGCTCACTTTTTGTGCTACCACTTAGTGTAGCCAGAGTTGGACAAAGCTGCCGTGTGAAGATCTGGCCTAAGGCCTTAAATGGATGAAGCCCAGACTACCCTAAGAACTGCCTTGCCATTTCTGATTTCCCATCAAACCTATCCTCATCAGGAACTCTGGGACTCACTGTCCCGAAGGTGGCGCTCAGGGCTAATGGAGAGCTTACATTCTTGCTGGGTGCCCAGTATCTTTGAAATTTGATGACTCCAGAAATATGCTGACACACAAACCTGGCCCTGCTTAGGAAGAACTGCAAGATACATCTCTTTGCCCAGAACTTTCTAATTGAATAATGATGAAATCCTGCTCTTCCAGCTGCCTTCCCAAAGCCTTCTCTTAGGCCAACAGATTTCAACACAGGATGCACATTTAAAAATCATAAAATCAAAGTTGAAGTTTTCCCGACTGCCTCTTATTGATCATAAATCAAGCCAGCCAGTACCTACATTGTTAATAATGCATCAGATGCGTTAAATGGACACTAAAAATGTTAATATCGTATGCAAGGGACTGGAATTTCTCCTTCAAGTATGACGCCTTAAGGTTATTTGTGCTTCACACACAATTGCAGGTAAGGGCTTGTTATGTCGGCAGAAACGTACATTTAATGAAATGTTATTCATAGCCTTATTATATGTAGCAAATAAAGCAGCTCAAAAGACATTTCATATTAACATGTCCTATTTTTCCTCAAAATCTTTTCCTTGGAGTAAACACTCAGGGCCCGATGCTGAGTGAACTCTGCTTTGCCTACCTATTGCCCCACAAAGCAGAATGAAAGCTGGCCTGACCTGCCAGCTGAGGATTGTTCTTACACAGGGCAATCTTCTCAGTGGCCTAGATCCTCCACTACACTCCCTGTAGCCTCCAGTGAGGATGGCACAGCAGGGCCATGGCTGGCGCACTAACCCTCTGGTAGGGTGACCAGACAGCAAGTGTGACAATTCAGGGCAGGGGGTGGGAGATAATAGGAGCCTGTATAAGAAAAAAACCCAAAAGATGGGACTGTCCCTATAAAATCAGGACATCTGGTCACCCTGCCCTCTGGGGAGTAGCCTTTGGAGGCAATTACAGCGAGCCATAAGCCTGTGGGGGAGGGGAAGCCTAATGACTTAATGAAGCTTAAACCCACCTTTGCCTCCACACTCAAGCCCTGAGCCAAGACCAGCTCAGCTGGATCGCAAGGTAAAGCAGTGCTAGCAGATCACACCCCTAAATGTCAAGCATTGGACATGCTGGGCACAGGCCTGGAAGGCAATGAGATACTACCTAGGTGCAGGGTCCATGCTAGCTGATTACATTACATGAGTGGGTTTGGGCCAAATTCTCCGTTTAGTTACCCGGGCAACCCCATTGACTTGGATGGGACCACACCAGTATAACTGAGAGGAAAATTCGACCTTTCATGTGTTTGAATATGTGACAGCTATCCAAAAATGGGGCTATCATGTTTCCCAAATATCCAGTAAATAGGGCACATCTCAAGCTCAAATGGTCGTGCTAGCGAAATAACAAATCTCCTTTAAGAACCATGGCTCTGGAATAATATGCAAAGAGAAGGAAAGATATTAACTAGCTCCTCTACCTCGGCTATTTAGTAATTTCATTTTGAAAGCTCAATCACAGTGCAAATAAACCCAGATCCCTTTATGATAGCATCATAACCAAAGGGTTAACAAGATACAAAGCTGTGACTGCTCCATTGAGCCCTTTTCGGCGTAAATGGGAGGTAACTCCACTTATGTCCATGGAGGTAAAACTGGTGAGACCAAAATCAGGCGTGTTGCCTTTAACATTTCATTCTATTTTCTGTGGGCCAGATTGTGCCATCAGGAGACAACAATGGGGAGCAGAATTGGAGCTGCACCATACTTCTGAGGGCATTGTGTCTAAGGCTACAGCTACACTAGAGAGCTTACAGGTGTGCGGCTGTCAGCTCTCTAACGTAGCGCCTCTAAGCTGACAGGAAAGAGCTCTCCTGTCAGTTTAACTGCTCCGGCCTGCGCGAGCAGCGGTAGCGATGTCGATGAGAGAAGCTCTCCCACTGACATCACGCTGTCCACACCTGTGCTTATGTCTGTGTTATTCTGTCACGACATAAGTTATGCTGATATAAACTGTCATGTAGACATAGTCTTAGAGGACTTGTAGTCTTGTCTATAGTCAGCCAGCTCTAAATTACTATATTTTATCATAAAAACTGACCTTTTAAATAAATTGTCCCTAAATCTAAGATTCAGAGGTCATTAGCGAGATTAGAATAGACCTATTTTGCTAACAACCTATGAAGCATAGGTTTAGGGACAATTTAAGAAAAAAACAAACAAACCAGTGGCATGGGCCTCCCTTGTTTAATTACTATGGTGATGCATCTCAAGGATCTTGCCAGGAATAATATACACTGTACATGTTTGAGTAGTGTGCTTGTCAGAAATAGAGATGGGAAAGAGGAAAGAAAAATGAATATGTCGCTGTATTCTCATTACCAAACATTTCTGAAATTTGAGAAACACAGGAGTCACAATTAAAATTAGAGTTGGTTCTGAACCAAGACTTCCCACAGACTTTGATGTTCTAACACAGACTGTGCTGGTCACGCCAGCTTCCAAGTTCACTCAACCAGAAATACTTAGTTTACACCAGTGACGCTTATTTAACAGATACCTTCAGCTTCAGTGACAGTGGGACAATAAGTAACATTATATGGTCATAAAGAGGCCCCGCCCCATTCTTTAATAATTTCTTCCATGTATTGGACACACAGATTTTCCCTCAACATCTAGGGCCAAATTCTCCCACAGCAGGATAAAAGTAACTCCCATTCATGGGTACACAGGTTTTAGGCCAAAGAGCATCCAATTATGATCATTGGGTTCTACTCTGACCTCTCATGATGTAACACAGGCTACAAAACCTCCCCTGTTGACTTTAGTGAGAGTGAACGCCTGGTCTTCAGCTGGAGACTAGGCACCAGATCTCCCTCTTTGCCACAGTCTTTTGAAGAGAAACCTGCTTCAAGACATCAGAGTCCCAGAATTACTGGCAGCATTTACTGCTTGTCTCCTTTAGCATGTCCCGTTTTGGAGGAAACCAAGATGCACTATCTTCATTCTGCGGGGAGCTTGCAGGACACAGACAACACTTGCATTTTCCTCTACTTTTATTGCCAGAACAGCTGTCCTTGAAATGTGTCATGAAGAAAATATTTTTGGTTGAGCTAATGAGAATGAGATGTACCAGGTTTTCGATAAAGATAATACTGAAAAAAATGTTTTGTTCTCTAATAATACTTAGCACTGCATGGCTCTGATTCTTGGGTCTAGCTGAGCTGCTTCAGTGCATGACTCAAAGAGGGGGAAATGCTGGCTTCATGCTATCTTTCATTCCCCACCCTTCAATTCTGGGGCCAGTCTGGGGTTGGTTTGGCTCCTAGCATGATTGAGAGAAGTCTCAGGATTGCTCTAACCTGGGGATGGGCAAACTTTTTGGCCTGAAGGCCACATCTGGGAATAGAAATTATATGGCGGGCCATGAATGCTCTCAAAATTGGGATTGGGGTGTGGGAGGGAGTGAGGGCTCCAGTTGGGGGTGAGGGATCTGGGGTGGGGCTGAGGATGAGAGGTTTGGGGTGCAGGAGGGTGCTCTGGGCTGGGATCAAGGGGTTTGGAAGGCAGGAGGGGGATCAGGGATAGGGCCTGGGATTGGAGTATGGGGAGAGGCTCAGGGATTCAGGCTCCAAGTGGCACTTCCCTCAAGCGGCTCCCGAAAGCAGCGGCATGTCCCTTCTCCAGCTCCTATGTGGAGGAGCAGCCAGGTGAGCACCAGAGGGGGCCATTGGAGAACTTAGAAGCTGGAGTGGGGCAATGTTGCAGCTTTCGGGAGATGTGTGGTGCGGCCCCGAACCCAGTACTCCAGCTGAAACGCTGGAGCGGGACAAACCCTAGTGGGAGCTCGCGGGCTAGCTTAAAATGGCTTGTGGGCCGGATCCAGCCCGCAGGCGGTAGTTTTCCCACCCCTGCTCTAATCTATGGGCTGGTCCCCACTATGGCTTAACGTCGACTTTAGCGACGTTAAGTCGATATAAACATGTACCCGTCCTCACATGCATGCCATTTGAGTCGATTTAAAGGGACCTAAAAATCGACCTCTGTACTCCTCCCTAACGAGAGGAGTAGTGCTGAAATCGACCTCTCTGGGTCGATTGTGAACTAGTGAGGATGCATGTGACAGCTAGCCTCCGACCTTCCACAATGCCCGTTTGCTACCCAGGGGACCAGCCACCAGTCCGAGCAGCTCCGCGGACCCCCGTGCCCGCCCGAGCAGCCCCACACTCGCTCCCCCCCCACCCGCCTGAGCAGCTAGCTCCGCGCCGGCTCCCCTCCCCCGCCCGCCCGAGCTGCTCCCCGGACCCCCGTGCCCGCCCAAGCAGCCCCCCACCGGCTCCCCCCCCCCGCCCGCCCGAGCAGCTAGCTCCGCGCCGGCTCCCCCCCGCCCGCCCTAGCAGCTAGCTCCGCTCCGGCTCCCCCACCCCACCCGCCCGAGCAGCTCCCCGGATCCCCGTGCCCGCCCGAGCAGACCCGCGCCGGCTCTCCCCCCTCCCCCGCCCACCCGAGCAGCTAGCTCTGTGCCGGCTCCCCCCCGCCCACCCAAGCAGCTCCGCGGACCCCCATGCCCGCCCGAGCATCCCCGTGCCGGCTCCCCCCCGCCCGCCCGAGCAGCTCCGCGGACCCCCATGCCCGCCCGAGCAGCTCCGCAGACCCCCCCCCCCGTTCGCCCGCCCGCCCGAGCAGCTCCGTGGACACACCTCCCCCCCCCCCCGCCTTCCCGAGCAGCTCCGCGGACCCCCGTGCCCGCCCGGTTGGATATCTACCCACAGTGCAACACTCCCTACGTCGACGCTTGCCACAGTTGTGGGGACAGACACTGTCGACTTGCTGTGCTTAGTGGGGACGCACAAAATCGACTCTATATAGTCTGCTTTAAAAAATCGACTTAAGGGAAATCGACCTACTGCTGCAGTGAAGACATACCCATTGACACCAGCTCCAGATTGTTATTCCAGGAGCCACGAATTAACAGAAAGCAATGGCACTCTAGCTAGACCCCCTTTTCCCCAGCCTTATCCTCTATGCTGAGGACTGGGAGGATGGTAGCAAACAGCTGCTGTGCTGACTCAGCTACCTAAGGATTCCTCCGTGTACCAAAGCAGCAAAAAGGGGACAAATTATAGAGTCAAATCTGACTCCATATTTTTAAAGGACTTTACAATCATTAGCTTACGGACACCATCCCTTTCAGGGAAGGTATGATATCTGCTTTACAGATGGAGACCCGGCCTTCACCCCCAGACTCAGTCCATTAGCCCACATAGTGTTTCCTCTGAAGGGAAAATATGAATCATTATTTCAAATTGAAGAATACACCTGTGCAATGGGCAATCTCATTTGTATAGATTGGACATGGGAGTTTGCCTTTGACTTCTGTAAGTGCAGAGCTCAACCCTTCATTTTCATTTGTCCACTAGGAAAGTCAGACACCTGTTCTTATTTCAAGCCACTCTCTTTTACACTGGACTTATTTAGTTAATATACCACACTCCTTCTAAATGTAAGACGTGACATTTCTTGGCAGAATTAATCAATTCATAGGATTGGTTTTCAACAAACAAAAACACATTTCTACAAGATAACACTGCTCTGTGTGGTTATCTCAGAGTGCCCCCTTATGGCAAAACAAAAAACTCTAGAGGGAGAAATAAAACTGATTTCTTCCGATTGAAAGGTTTTGCAAGCAGAGGTTGAATGTTGGAGGTTTTTAGGTCACTGAAGTGAGGATATAGGAGAAATCCTGATTTGGTTCTATTTTATACAGGTTCTTATGCCATGCTCATCACTGTAGTATCTAAGTGTCTTCCTCTGGTAGTGCTGTGTGCCTAGTATCTGCTACATGTTTGCTCTCTCATTCTTTCCCCAAGAGACAGAAATGTGAGCAGTGCAGTGTTTTGTATTTCTTTTTATGATCTACTAGCAAAAATACTAGGCGTTGCTCGGGTCTGTCGGAGGAGGGGAGGGGGGAGAGAGCTGAGCAAGTGCGGGGTCCGTTGGAGGGGGGAGAGAGCTGAGCGAGTGTGGGGTCTGTTGGAGGGGGGAGGGGGGAGAGAGCTGAGTGAGTGTGGGGGCCATTGGAGGGGGGAGGGGGGTGAGATTTTAAAATTTTTCGATTCTTACCTGAGGGGGGAGAGAGCTGAGTGAGTGCGGGGGCCGTTGGAGGCGGGGAGGGGGGGAGATTTTAAAAATTTTCTATTCTTACCTGAGGGGGGAGAGAGCTGAGCAAGTGGGGGGGCCGTTGGAGTGGGGGGGGGAGAGAGCTGAGTGAGTGCGGGGGCCGTTGGAGGGGGGGAGGGGGGAGAGATTTTAAAATTTTTTGATTCTTACCTGAGGGGGGAGAGAGGTGAGCGAGTGGGGGGGCCGTTGGAGGGGGGAAGGGGGAGAGAGCTGAGCGAGTGGGGGGTCCGTTGGAGGGGGGAGGGGGGAGAGAGCTGAGTGAGTGCGGGGGCCGTTGGAGGGGGGTAGGGGGGAGAGATTTTAAAGAATTTCGATTCTTACTTGAGGGGGGAGAGAGGTGAGCGAGTGGGGGGGCCGTTGGAGGGGGGAAGGGGGAGAGAGCTGAGCGAGTGGGGGGTCCGTTGGAGGGGGGTATCATTACATCATAACTATGTCACAGAGCCCAGCTGATGTTAATGGGCTTTAAAGAATTTCCCCCTTAGGGGGTGTCAGAGGTGAGATTTGAAAAATTTTCGACTCTTACCCTGATTAGGACCCTAAAGCCTATAACTGTACCAAATATCAAGTCTCTAGCTCAAACGGTGTGGAAGGAGTAAGGGAACGTACATACACGCATGCACGCACGCATACACCATTTGACTTTTATATATATAGATATACACATGAACACACATTCCTCTGTGTTTGTTAGGGAAGGAGGTCAAAGAAATTAGCCTTATACTTGGAGGTGAAACTGGTGAGGTCTGTAATGGCCCTTGGTTCCTATGGGACTTTGTTCTGCAGTCTTGGGCTGGCCCCCAAGAAAAACCCTATCTCCCACAGCAACGAGCTTTACCCTCTTAGTGCCCTCCACAGCTGCGTACTTTGCATATGGGTAAGGACGGCCCTGAGTAGCGCAATCCCCACTACAATAACCTTGTGACTGCCCCACAAATCCTTTCTGGGTCAAGACCCCTACAGTTACAACACTGTGACATTTCATATTTAAATAGCTAAAATCATGAAATTTAGGATTTTTAAAAAGCTATGACCTTAAAATTGAACAAAATGGACCGTGAATTTGGTAGGGTCCTATCTATAATGATTCAGAATTCCTCGATTTAGTTTTGGCTTATTTTTTTGAAAAAGTGAGCCAAAAATGGTCCTTCCCAGTACATGCTCTGCTAAACTTGTCTCAGCTAGAAGTCACCATTTGTACCTGTAGGGCCTATGCTTTCCACAGCTCCACGACCATGAAACAGGCTGAGGAATTCGCCACTAGCAGGGAGCCTACTTACACATACCTCACCAGGCTGAGCGGAGAAATTGCATTAATCCCATTAATTATGCTAACCGATGACCTAGAAGTGAAAAGCTCCATATCTCATTACCAGTCCCCCAAGTCATCTAGTACGTTGGAGACATTTATGATTATATAATCCACAGATATAATTATACCTCCCAAACAGCAAAATCATTTTCAAGGCAGAAATTTTACCTGATTATCACAGACAAAGAACTGATGAAGGGATATATTGACTCTGGAGGGCACTACAATCTGTCTGGAGAGAGTTATTTCCCCTTATACTGCTTTATCTGTAGTGAAGTAGAGATGAAAGGTGAACATGTAATTGAATCATCCAATGTTAGTCAGTCACTTTTGGCTTCCCTGTCCTCAGCATATGTTACTTTTACCGAATAATTTAATCTTCACACCCTTTCATTTGAACATTCGGTTTGGAATATCAATATCCCCATTTTCTACTTTTAAATGGGAGTTGTCTTGCTTGCACATTACAACCCTGCTCAGAATGACAAGTCATCACACTTATATCCACAAACAACATTTCTGAAGATTGAGTCTCCACAGGTTCAATAGATATACAGTAGACTCTCGATTATCCAGGATGATAGGGAAAAAAATAATTCTGGTTAATAAAATCCTGGATAATCACCACCCATAGGAAATATGGGGAGTGGGGGTTGATTCACCAGCCATTGTGCACCAGGGGAGGGGGTGTTGGTTCACTGGCTGCCCTGCACCCTGGTAGGGTTTTTTTGTGTGTTTGCTTGGGGCGGAAGCAAAGCCAGAGCCAGCCCTGCGAGTTGCGTGTATTTTTTTTTGACATCTTGGTTAATCCACATCCTGGTTAATCCACTCCTGGATAATCAAGAGTCTACTGTACATTCAATTTAAGTGAGAAACTGGACCGTGTAGCAGAATATCACTTGCTTAAATTAAAAATACAAACAGTACATGGCTGATATGCCATTGGAGTGAAAATGAAGCTTCAACAAAGTCAAGTCACTGTGAAATTTAAATAAATAATAAGCAAATTTCTTTCTAATAAGCAGGTGTCCATGTTACAAAATCGACCATCTCAAGAGGATACTAAATTGCATCCTAATTAGCATTCTCAGCAGAGAGATCAAGGATTGAAAAGATAGTGCCAATTCTGTATCTCCTTAAACCTGGAGGTGGTCTAGGGTGACTGGACAGCAAATGTGAAAAATCGGGACGGGGTGAGGGGATAATAGGAACCTATATAAGAAAAAGACCCAAAAATCAGGACTGTCCCTATAAAATCAGGGCATCTGGTCACCCTAGGGGTGGTCATCCATGTCAACATTGGTGAGGTGAGAGGGGGAATTTTTCTGGTGGAAAGTATAAAGCACTTGGCAGAGCTCAAAAGAACTGGGTTCCTTTCCTAACTGCTGCGGGCCTCTAGTCAAGCCAGTTAACCTCTGAGCCTCATTTTTCCTACAGGAAAAACAAAAATAATAACTACCTTTGTAATACGGTTTGAGACTCTCAGATGATAGGTTCTATATATGATGGAAATATTCTCATTATCTTCTATGCTGTGCCTACTCCATGAATACATGTTGGGCTTCCACCTCCAGGAATGATAGATAGCCTTGGTACACTTCACCAGCATTAGATCTGAAACAAAAAGAACCCAAAACAAGATAAGGTTTGAATATTAAAAACTAGGGCTGTTGATTAATCACAGTTAACTCACGCGATTAACTCAAAAAACCGAATCATGATGAAAAAAATTAACTGCAATTGCCCTGTTAAACAATAGAGTACCAACTGAAATTTATTAAATATTTTGGATGTTTTCCTACATTTTCAAATATATTGATTTCAATTACAACACAGAATACAAAGTGTACACTGATCACTCTATATTATTATTTTAATTACTAAATATTAGCACTGTAAAATGATAAAAGAAACAGTATTTTTCAATTCACCTCATACAAGTAGTGTAGTGCAATCTCTTTATCATCTCCATACATAGCATAAATATTATTACACTGGACCCTAGTAACAGTTTCCGAATAGGCTCCTTACAGAAGTATCTAGGCAAAAAAGAGAATATCAGATGCTCCTGGACAAAATGACAAATTGCATTTGTAATTAATTCAGAACTGGAAAACTGAATGGAGTGTGGTTTTCTGCTGAGAATGGGAGGTTAGGTTATATGCATTGTTGTAAATTGAATTACTGTGTGACCCTGAGCAAATCAAAACCTGACCCTGCCCCGGTTTACCCATTTGTAACCTGCCATATTTACTTTTCTGCTACACTGAGCGGGTTCTGCGAAGTTTGAGAAATTAACATTTCTCAGGCATCTTGATAGCCTTGGATGAAAAGTGTTACAGAAATGTGACTTATTAACTCCTTTAGTTGATTTGTTAAAGTCACTAACTCATACTAAGTGGTCAGTGATCAAAAAGTGTGCTAATGCTAGAGGGCCCACATCAATTTCCCACCTTCAATCACCTGAAGTGATAAGTACAGCCAAGCACCACTAGAGGTCAGACTACACAAGAAAATAACAATTCATGCAAAATATATTTGTTTAATACACTGTACAAAAAAAAAGGAAAGAATACTCACCTAAAGATTTTGAGTATTAAAAGTAATCAAGGCTGTTAACTGAAGGAAATATTTTTGTCATTAAGTACAAAAAAAAATGCATGTATTTCCTGGCAGTAGAATAATTCTTTTCTTTCTCCCAGCAGTCCTCAACGTTTTGGTACAAGGCACAAAAACTTCCATTATTTAGCCTCTCATTTTAAACTGCTTGGTCTTAAAGCTTCTCACTGTGGTCACCAACCATCCTTCTGAGCACAGAAAGCTGCTCTGGTCACCATTAAAAAAATTAAGATTTATCATCAGTTACCAGTTCAGTATCTAAGACCTCAATCCTTCAATACAATATGAGTAGACGGCTGAGACCATGTGAAGTTACCCAGCATCATGCCTAAGATTCTGCAATATTTCCCTGCATTAGAATAGCTGTGACATTACATAGATTAGTGGTTTTCAAACTTTTTTTCTCACTATGCAGTTGAGGAAAATTGTTGCTGCCCGCCACCCAGTGGAGCTGGGGATGAGGGGTTTGCGGTGTGGGAAGGGCTCGGGGCTGGGGCAGAGGGTTAGAGTGAGGGGGTGAGGGCTGCAGGGTAGGACCAGGAGGGGTTCACAGTATGGGAGGGGGCTCTGGGATGGGGCAGTGGAGTGGAATGAGGGTGTGGGTTAGGGCTCTGAGCTGGGGGTGCAGGCTTTGGGGTAGGGCCAGGGATAAAGGATTTGGGGTGCAGGAAGGGACTCCGCGTTTTGCGGGATCTCAGAGCTGGAGTAGGATATTGGGTAACAGGGCTGGGGGCAAGGGTTTACCTCAGGCGGCTCCCAGTCAGCACTGCAGCAGGGGTACTAAGGCAAGCTTCCTATCTATCCTGGCACTGTGGACTGCGCTGCGCTCTGGAAGTGGCCAGCAGCAGGTCCTGCTCCTAGGTGGAGGCATGCAAGCATCTCCGTGCAGCTCTGACTCGCAGGCACCGCCCACCCCAGCTCTCACTGGGCAGTTCCTGGCCAATGGGAGTGCAGAGTCAGTGCTCAGGGTGGCAGCAGTGCATTCCCTTGCCTAGGAGCCAGACCTGCTGCTGTCTACTTCCGGGGCACAGCGTGGTGTCAGAACAGGTAGGGACTAGCACCGCCAATGGGACTTTTAGTGGCCTGGTCAGTGGTGTTGACAAGAGCTGCCATGACCCAGTGCCTTACATCCCACGACCCAGTACTGGGTTGTGACCCGCAGTTTGAAAAACTCTGACATAGACTGTGTCAATCACCATAGATAGAATTTCCTTTCAAACCCATTAGTATTGCTCCCTAACCATCCAAAGAGGTTGCTGTTGAGCTACACAAGGAATTCTGGTTTCTCCAAGTGCTCAGTGTGCTGCAATAGTAGCATTTCAAACCCTGTGACTGCAAGTCTGAAGAACAAGAGACCATACACAGACATCAAGCACTGTATGGCTGTTCTGATGGCTATCAGTAGGACAGCAGGCCATCCCAGCACAGTAATGCCTACTCAACCTGCCAGTATGCCTTTCTCAAGGGTCTCCAAAGATATGTATGATGTGGTCTGAAAGGTTCATAATGATACAAAAAATATGTTAAGCAGATCTACTTTATGCTTTAGAAGACAGTGTATTTATCTGTTTATTTCTTGCTTGACTCCTCAGAAGAGGAGTCTGTGGTCTATAAAGATTAGATCTTAGAAAGTAGCAATATTTTGCCCTTTCATCTGAGGATCTCTACGAGCTCTGCACACTAGTTTTACAACACCCAAGTGAAGTAAACATGATACCATTTTACAGATGAGTAAACAGACATGGAGCGTTTTGCCTTGCTCAAGGTTGAAGAGTCAGTGGAAGAATTGGGAACAGAATCCAAGAGTCTTGGCTTAGTTCTCTGCCCTAATGATATTTTATTGCTAGGAACCATAATAATAGTATGGGAGTTTGGCGTCTGCTGAGAATGCAGAATTGAACCTAGCACGTCAAGTAGATATTTCAATGCTTTATTTACTGGGCTGCTGAGCAATACTGGTCTCAGGCAATGCAGCTTTTTGCCCTCAAACATTAAAGTTTAGGGTGTGACATGAGAGGGAAGTAAGACTGGATTCAATTTTAATTCTTTTAAAAGTTGAATTAATAAGTGAAGAGATACAAGCACCTCAAATAGAAGAGAATATTTATTTTATGATTTCTCATCTTTTATACTGTGTGCTTCTCACAAACAGTATTTTCTGTGAGAGCAAATATATTACCTCTATATTAAAAGATTAAATCTGAAACATTTGGAATTTGTGGAACAACAGTACATTTAGCTCAAAGCTGCAGATTTGGAAGCTGACATTCTCTTCATCCAGTTTTCCTAAAATAGCCGCACAAACATTTCTGTCAAGTAACTGAAAAAAACCCACACTATTAAACAAATTGCATATGCAGTATAGTGTGCCTCTCAATTAAAAGTTCATAAAGGTGTAGGCTGCATAAAGTACAGCATTGCAGTCAGGGAAATTGAATTTTATTCCCAGTTCTGCCATGCACTTCCTGTGTGACCTTAGAAAAGTCCTGAATCCTGTCTGTGCCTCAGTCTCTCCCTCAGTAAAAGAATAATAATTCATGTCTCATACACTCAGCAATTCCACAGCCATGGAAATGGCAGCAAAAGTTTACCTACCTGTCAGAGGAATGATCACTTTTATTGCAGAATTACTGAAATAATTTTGTGCTATTTTTCTGTGCCCCACAGCTTGTGCAGCTGCCATTTTTGCTCCCTGACTCTCTTTGTGCTTCTCTGTACTTTACCCCACAAGGAAGAAGTCTATGGATGTCCTGTGCATATGTCCAGCATTATTTTCCTTGAAAGAACAGAGCAGAAAGGCAGTAAACTGGGCTCGTCGAGTTGAGTACAGACACGGCAGGCTCAGGCCCACAATCAATAAATCAGAAAGACTTTTTATTAAGATGGGGTGAGTATAATTTGGGAAAAATCACACTGCATAACCAGTATTATCATATACCTTGGAAAATACCAACAAACAAAATCCAAATATCTAAAATAATTAACAATAAACAAAAAGCAACTATGGTGTGTTTAAAAGGTTCTGACTGAAAAATAATCAGGTCTTCATTATTGTTGAGGGCTGGCCATGCCAATTCTGAAATAAAGCAGTTGTGTAATGCACTGTATTCTAGGGGTTTAGTGTTACATTAATCAAAGCTGACAACCATGAAAAGCATTCATTGTTGTCTTGGAACTGCTAATTTCAGACTGAAATCTAAAATACTAAAGCTCTGATTGTTAACATGGACACTCAAACAAAAACTAAATACAGTCTTTTTTCCTATGGATCACTTTATTATTGTTTTACACTTGGTTGAGAAAACAAATGCAAAGTCTGTAACCAAATGCTACTATATCACTTAAGCGTTCTCAATCAAAGCCATTCTTTGGCTAAACTTCAGTGAATTGTACTACAGCTTAATTCAACAGCCGCGGTCTCACAGCCACTTACATCTGAACAAGGCAGAAGAACTGTCACTGTGCCTTTCTTAGAAGAGTGGTCGTAACAGTAATTCCCAAAAGTTAAATTTTCTTTTTGCATATATAATTGTTTTTAGTTATAGAAGCATTTCAATCAACTGCATCTGGATCTAGCTAACAAACACAGAGTCAGTAGGGCTGAATCTGTAAATTTTAGCTTGCTGAGTGTTAATTCTTCAGCCAATGCTATTTAACCCAGGCACTGCATCAAAATAAAGGAAAAATGCAGTCACCTTATAAAATGGATTGTGTCCCAACATCTGTTTAATATGAAGCAATATTCTCCAGATGTTTAGTAAAAATGGGCCAAATTTACCCTCTGTATAACTATTTCAATGGAATTATGCCAGGGATAAATCTAGCCCTCCCTATGACTTTTACCAATTTGAAAAATCAGAGGTTCAGTTGTACCGTTGGCTACAACTTCCACTAAAGGTAACAAAGTCCTGTGGCACCTTAAAGACTAACTATAAAGTTTTGAAGCATAAGCTTTCGTGGGCTAATACCCACTTCGTCGGATGCAAGCAGTGGAAGTGTCCAGAGGCAGTTATAGAAAAGTAGGCAAGAACCAAGTGGGAGGTAACAAGGTTAGTCCAATTAGGCTGAACCAGCTTGTTATCTCCAATCAGGGAGGGTGGGTTATTCTTCTAGCAGTGGGTATTAGCCCACGAAAGCTTATGCTTCAAAACTTTATAGTTAGTCTTTAAGGTGCCACAGGACTTTGTTACCTCTGCTATTCCAGACTAACACGGCTACCTCTCTGATTCTTAACTTCCACTAAAGTTAGTCAAACCTGGGGGCATTTATGGGGCCCTGAGTCATTCCTGATGTAACTTCCATTAAGTTAATGGATTTGGATTGATTTTGCCCCTGCTGCTTAGCATTTGAGTACTTTCTCAACTCCACCACGAGGGCCATTACAGGACTGTAAGACTACATTGTGCAGAGAAATACAACATCCACTGACTTTAGTGAGAGTTCCATGGGGCATCTCTCATGGCTGAATTCAGCCCACAAAGGCTTTAGAGTGAAGCCAAAATCACTGTCAGCAGAACAAGCACTAAGAGCCTCCAACCCTCCCCCCAAAACGGGGGAGGGGGGGTTACCATTTGGCAGGGCAGTGAGGTCTCATGCTGTGATGATGGTGCTTTGTATTCTGGAGGGAATTTGGGGATGATGGTGCTCCAGGCAGATGGAGAACACATGCATCAGAGTATGGGGGTTGTGGGAAAAGAGACTAAGAGAGGGTGTGAGCTGGCTTCAGAAGTCTGCCACACTGATAATCTAGTATATGGTGAAGCACTGATGATGACCTCACAGAAGAAAGGTGCTGTGATTATTATGGGAGGGCAGCTAGAAGAGCATGAAAACTGCGCAACACTGGCCCAGAATTTTAAAAAATCCAATAGCAACCTTCCTGTAGTCTGCTGCCTCCAAAAGCATAAATAAATGTGTGCCTGTCAACCTCTGTGCTTAATGAGATCATCTTTAACCCTTTTGAGAATCATATGTGTTAGGTGAGAATCCGCTACACCCCACATGTCTGTGTTTCAGCTCCTAATCCAGCAGGTCAATGACAGACAAGTTTTCAGCAGTAGGGAAACTTCTTCATAATGTGCATTGGGGGTGGGGGTGGGGAGTGGGGAAAACACTGTTTTGTGTTCTGTTCACATCGCTGAGCCCTGAATCACACCATAAATGTTAGAAGCAAGGTACAATCAGTGTGCTCACTATAGACAATATTTAAGGCCAAATTCAGGGTTCTTGTAAAGCAATCCACTCCACTGACTTTAACAGAGTTATGTTGCCAAGGCTTACAGCAAGCTTGTCTTTGGCTTGTTCCAAGGTATACTTGTCTAGGTTCTGTGGCAGCCTAGATGGAAGTGTCTGAAACACTTTGGTAAAAATATTAGTATTAGAACAGATATTCCTGAGAGTAATTTCACCACAGGAACAGATAAGAGAAATAGAATGTTGGTAGCATGGTCTCTTACTGCATGCGTTTTAAGAAATCTTTATTTTACTTCCAAGCTATTTGAAATACTGTAAGACTTAAGAAACAAAAGTTCAAAATCTTAATATGCAGACTTCTGTTCTTACCTTTGCCAACAGGTCTTCAGAACTATGAGCCTAAATATTCCTCTGATGTAAGCCCATTGAAGTCAATATAGTCACAATAAAGAAACATTTCCTCCTGTTTGAAAGCCAATATGAATTCAAGAAATGAGAGATGGGAAATTGGATAAGTACAGCAGCAACCCCTGTAAATGACAGGCATTACTCAAATCAGCATGAGAATGAATATTTACTGTTTCCTTGATTCTTATGCAGAAAATTCAAGAAGACCTTTGAAAAATATCTAGTGATTCAAATGACCATACTTATTCATGTTTAGTGCCTAATTGGGAGCATTTTTAGTTCTGTTTTTAAAACTGTAGAGCACTTAAAACACTTAAGGTTTTCTAATTTGTATTCCACTTTAGAAGAAACAAACATTTCTTCTATCTTCAGACCTGATCTAACTCCCCTAAAGTTGATAGGAGTTGTTCTACTGATTTTTTATAGAAGCCGAATCAAGCCCTTAGGTTATTGTCAATGACTGAATAACACAGAAGTCCTACCAATCTTTGCAGAATCTGCCTTTTACTTAATTAATACTCTTTTGTTTTTGTAGGAAAAGTTAAGCCTCAACCTTGCAAATGCTTGTGGATGTGCCGAATTTTAAGAAAAAGTATACGCAATGAACTCAATGAATATACATAAATATATTTTTGAAGGAACAGAGTCTTAGACTGATCTTCTCTTGAGTTCTGTTTTGCTTTGCTATTTGATTTTCAGATGCTACAATCTATCATGAGAGAATGAACTGGCTAGTAACAAGTTGTTCATGTGTTAGCCTATAGAACCATGTGATCATACGTTTGCTACCCTCAAACCTCCTTTCCCACATTTCCTCATTGTTTGTTACATATTTTTGACTTGTCTTAACTTGGGTCCAAAGGCACTGGAAATAGGAGTCCTGGGGTTGCTGCCACACCCCCTACCTTGAAGAGATTTCCATTATATACAGAATTTACAGTTTGGTTCAATGGGTCTCAGCACCCCCACTATACAAATTGATCCAGCACCCCTGCCTGGGTCTTGATTCTGCAAATGATTCCAGGCAGGCAGACACCTGTGCCTGCATGCACACCCACTGACTTCAATGGGGCTCCATGAGGGTAGGAAAACATCCACTGTCATTGATCTAAAGGCTGCAAATTCTGCAGGTTAGGGATTGTGTCTTCCATTGTGTTTACACAGTGTGTTTGTAGCACAATGGGATCCTGACTCTGAGTGGAGATGCTCCGTGCTACTTCAAAACAAATTAATAACAATAATTAGGCAATAGCGAAAACTCAGCTTTAGGGTTTCAGTTTGCTTCATGCTTCAGTAGCACATATGCAGCCTCTTACCAGTTTTGTATGTTCTAAATATAAAAACAGACCCAGAGAAACACAGATACTGTGGAGACAAATAGGCACCCTTATTATTCCCCTCTTAATATATTCAGTATATTTTTGCTTAAACTATCAGAGCTATTCAAAAGGGTTATTTCATTCATCTATTTGGTGGTCTCAAATGTCAAGGCTGCCTAGTGCTTTACTGCTGTGTGGATATGTGGTGGAGGCTTTAAATTTCAAGCATTTCCTTGCGGCTCTGAAGCCTCCCTCAAAAGAGCACTAAAGAAGCAGCCTTGATGTGTGAGCCTGCCAGATGGCTAGGTAAATTTTATTTCACTGTTATTAATGTAGTAGGTGCATGCTATAGATAAACATCAATGGCTGATTTAAAAAATACATAGTCAGAACAATATTTTTCTTCTCCAGAGGTGAATCTTTCTTCCTGCTTTCATAGTAAAAAGGAGATATGAGGTTATACATTTATATATATATATATATATATATATATATATATATATATATATATATATATATATATATATATATTGCATTTTCTTGCTTTTGGACATCAGGTTTTATACTTAGCATTTGTATTCCTAAATACATGACAAACTTAAAACCTAATTACATTTGGGAAATAATTATTGACAGCCTCAATAAATCAAATACCATCAAATATCTGGATGGTGAAAGGGGATCCGATATTGTAAAATCCCCAGAACTCAGAAATTCTTTTGACAGCCTTGAATTTTTTTAGTGAGACTATTATTTAATAGAATAAGTGCATGGTTATGTACAGGTTAAAAGAAGGTCAAAAGTTTAAAGTAGAACTTCATGAAACCTAAATAAATTGCCATGCTCCCTGCAGCTTTTCTTGTGGCTCTGCAAAGAATGGCGGGTCGTGCGCTCAGAGATTGCACACAGCAACAACTCTTGCATAGGTCTGTGGGATTTTTAAAATAGGGATAATTATGGACTAGGGATGGCATTATGGGATGGAGAAAGTTGCATGATGGGAATGTGACCACAAAGTCCCAGTCACACTTGCGTTACTCATTTCTGCCCCATTATGCATTGCCAGCATTTCACAAAAGACAGTGCACTAGGGCTAGGCAGTAGCAAGTTACACACTGGGGATACCTATCCATTGCGCACTGTGTTGTGCGTTGATGCAAGCACTTCTGCTGAGTATGTGCAATGCTGACACAAGGAGCCAAGTATGCACATGCACAAGCAATATATGAACTGCCGCAGCTTTTGCCAATGTAACTTGTGTCAGGAAAAGTTTGTAGTGTAGACATGGCCTAAGAGTGAGAGAGTGTGTGATGGGAGCCAGACCAAGGATATACAGGTATCTGAGGAGTAAAAAGGTTTGTCAGTAAAGAGGAAAAGAAAGAGATGACAGATGCAGGAAAGAGGGGAAGAGAAGAGAAAATAGGGAAAGGGGATGGATGGAGTTGATGCCCAGACTCTCACTCCCTAAATGTGGCCACCGTGGCCGAATACAGTCACCTGGGGTTTTCCCTGCAGTCACGACAGCCTCCTGGGCAAAGATGGGGGAAGGGGCAAAGCCATGGGACTCCAAGGCTTCAGTTCCCCTTCCTGGAGGCTCCAGGGGTGGGTTTCAGCCCCCCCCCCCCCCGCCTCTGACTCCAGCTATGGGGCTCTGGTTCTGGCTTCAGCCCAGGGGGGTGGGGCTTCATGAGGGCCAGTCTTACTGGGCACCATGGTCAAGAGGCAAGGAGTGGGATGAGCCTGGGGTGCAAGGCCTTGGAAGGGAGGTAAGGGCAATGGGGGGGGGAGGGAGGGGAGAAGCAGCAGAGCCTGTGGAGACTAGGGGAGTGGACGGAGGCAGCAGGGACTGGGGGCAGAGGATCTGTGGAGGATGGGGGAAGGCAGCAGGGCCAGAGGCACCAACATACAAGTGTACATTATTTTTATTACTGAATCCGCACACAAAAAAACCCCTACATAATAAAGTACGATTTGGACATGGATATGTGCATATTGATTTGTTTTTCCTAAAGTTAAGTATTTTAGGAAATTTTGTCAGAGCCGTCACCAGCAAGAGTTGGTGGCCGCATTCTGAGGCCATCAAATTTTTTGTTGTGAGACCCCCTAAACCGCTGTAAGCTGAGAGTGCTGTGAAGATAATGCCTTAAGCCTGTGAAGGTAGGTGGACGGGCCAAGGAGTATGTCACTCTCCAACAGTTCTTTTCATCAAGTCTGTGGTGTTGCTGAGTACAAGAAGTAATTCCATCCAGAGCCAGTGATAGGTGCACTGGTGCTCCAGAATTCTTTGTACTGGTGGCTTCATAGGCAATGCCATGGCAACCAGCCAAAAAGATTCTGGGATGGAACGTTTTGATGCTGATGCTAGATGTAGAGATCCAGTGTTGGCAGCTCCAATCAATGTTGTTTTTCATAGTCTGTCTCATCATTCCTTTTGTACCCTGTTCTTATTTATTCTCATCTACACCGCTCTTAAACCTGGAAACCTCTGGCTTTAAAATTGTCCCTTAAGACCATGAAATGTGAAAACTTCTGTTTTTCTAGATGTTTTCAGAACCACATATACTACATAGTACATTAGACAGATGGTATGTGGCAAAATGGCACTGTCAAATTGGAATGTATCCAATAATGTTAACTGATTATAAAACCACCTGATTATCTTTGTGACTCTTAAACAGTAAGATTAGGGATATGCATTAGTAGGAGGACTAATAACAGTGCTCTCTTGGAAGTAGAGGGAGAGGCTTGTGGGAAGAGGCTGCTGCTATCAGGAGCTCCTAAAAATGAGCTCTGCTTCTGTACATCTTTATAGTTGTGTAACAAGGGAAGGCATCAGCCACATGGATCGAATAAGTCTTGCATAACTGGAGCTTTCCTCTGGCAGAGCTTAGAAACCTGCTACTTTCCCTCTGCTTCTCAAGAGTGCTTCAGCTCCTCCTGCTGCTGCATTCCATTCCTTCTCCTCAGCCGCACAATCCATCTCTAGTGGAGCTTCTAAAATGTTAAGTGACAAGCCGATCAGCTGGACAATAGGAAGAACGAAATCTTACTCTGGATTTATATGGCATCTTGGCGAAAAGGAAAATGATAATGATAATTTCAAAACTTAGATACCATGGTGATAGGTGCCTTAGAAATACATGAGAAAGATTTGCAAAAGCACCTAATCACAGTGCATCCTTTTACTTTTGATACCGGATATTCTGACATTTTAAAATTGAATGATTAGAAACACATGCAGACTATAAAGGGACATCCAGGTGGTGTCCATTTGTTCACATCCACATATTCCTTCACATTAATTTGCTAAAAACATCAAAGGTAAAGTATCCCTGACAATCCTTTAATTCTTCATTTATATTTGAAGAAAGGTTGAAATGTTGACACTCTTGGCCCGATTCTACCAAGTTACACTTTTGCAATCTTGATAAAAATCAGTGAGGATTCACAGGTGTGACAGAGCAGAACTGGACCAATTCTGGGATGTCCCTATGTACTTCATTTCAAAATTTATATTCAAAACACATTTTCAGCTATGAGATAAATGGAACCCTTTAACCAGATGTCCAAGTTTTTAATGTAGTCAAGCAAAACAGCCTGACATTTTATAAATTTCAAACTGAGTGGGTAGCTTAAGATGCTGAAGTGGTGGATCAAACACTCTTGTTTTCCCCGGATAATGAGAAGCAAACAGATGTCAGATACATACACTGCATGCATTTCTTTTAACAGCACAGTGTCTAGTTTCTTGGGATATGTATCCAATATATATATTTTAAAACATTGTTAAGCGCACATACAAAAACTGAAATGATCCCAGTGCCAATCTAAGACTCTCTCAGGCATCTATCCCAAGATGCTACTCAACACCCACCAATCCCCTGATATGCTATGTCCAAGGATAAACACAGTAAAAGAAAAATACAAAATATAAGTTCATTATTCAGAAAATGCATGACTGAAAACAAGCTAAAGGCAATTGGTATTACTGTATGTCAGAAAGCTTAGTTTAAAAAGGAAGATATGTACAAAGAACATTCTGACAACTCCTTTACAGCATGAGGTCAGAAAGGTGAAGCATAAAGCAGTGTCCATCAGGATACTGAGAAGTATAAATGCAGAGCCTGAGAGAGCTTATTCTGGCTAGGCAAGAATGATACTATCAAAGATAAAGCTATCCAAGACTGAAATCTGCAATGAACACAGGAAAGAGAATGCAAAAGAACCACTGAAAACAAAGGAGATTCCTGATTGCTCTTGGCCCAAGACTTTTGCAGATCTAGTTCTGTATTACTGGTGAAAACCACACAAATGTCTTAAAGCTGTGGTGTGACTGAGGTGTAAATAGTGTTGCATCATAATACATTTAGGTAAATGATAATGGAAGCTGCTTAAAGTAACAGAGGATGCAAAGAATCAGAGAGGTAGCCGTGTTAGTCTGGAATAGCAGAGGTAACAAGGAGTCCTGTGGCACCTTAAAGACTAACTATAAAGTATAGAAGCATAAGCTTTCGTGGGCTAAAACCCACTTCGTCAACAAACTTATTTGCCTTGGGAGTTATTGAATATTTAGACGTGATAGAATAGGGATATAGAGGATTCTCTTGGCTTGTTTTCCTGCTGACACAGAAAGAACTACTTAACAGAAAAAAAAATAACTACATTTGAAAGCAAATGATTTTGCTGCAACCTCAGATTCAAGTGACATACAAAATAAGCATGCAACAATGTCTTCCACTTGCTATCTTTAATATGTAGTAGCAGATAGGGAGGAACCAGATAGGCTTAGTGCTGGTATTTTCCCCATTTACCTAGTTTAATTGTGTTCTTCACTCAGGGTATTTCTGATGTCAGTTACATTGCACCTAATATACACACAGTATTATAGGCAGTCTTATGAGCTTCTTGGGGTAGGTAAGCACCATATGGCCTATGTGTTTGTAGAGTGCCCGGCACAATGATCCTGACTGGGGCCTCTGGCTGCTATCACAATGCAAATAATAAATATGATTACAACATACACTGGGAAATATGATTATAATGACCAGTTATATTGAATACAATGGTGTACATATCAGTGCATCATGGGTTTCGATTCCCCTCCGCTCCTCAAAGCCCTGCACCCCTTCCTGGGGTGTACAGGATGGGGGATCTCTAGGGCTGCCTGCTCCCTGGGCAGTTTGTTTCAATGTTATAAAAAGCAATAGGTTTGGGGTATTTTCTGTGCAGATTTAATGAGAAGCTCATCTCACAATTCTGCCCCGTTGGGGACACACACCCTGAGACAAACAACCCATAGACAGACGTACACCCAGAGCCAGGCACACCCCTGGACAGACACCCCCCTCCTCCCCGTGCCACACACAGTCCCACAGACAGACCCGGACCCCCTTCCCCAGACTCCCCGGACACATACGGACGGACCCGCAGCGGAGCAGACACCGGCAGGACAAGTCAACGGGATAAACGACCCCCCTGGGCCTGCCCCCAACGCCCCTCCCCACGGCGGGGGGGCTCGCTAAGCCGGCTCCCATTGGGCGCCGCGGGGCAGGCGGAGCCCGTCGCCAGGGCCGGGCAGGCGGGGGGGGGGGCTCCTAGCGGCGCTGACGTTGTCCAGCTGCCGCGGGAGGCCGCGCAGGCGGGCGCACAAGATGGCGGCGGCCGGCGGTGAGCTCGGGCGCGGGGCTCGGCGCGGTTGAGCTTCCCTTCGCGAGGCGCAGGTGGCGGGATGGAAGCGGGCGGCGGGGCCGGGCTCCCAGCCCAGGTGGGCGAGAGCCGCCCCCGGGGCCGGGCGGGGGTCACCTTCCCGGGGCACCGGTCCCGCGTTGGGGGGAACCCGCGCCGGGGACCGGGAGCCGGCCCGGATTTGGCGCGTCTGGGGGGACAGCGGGGAGTGAGCGTCTCTCTGCGCCGCCCCCCCCCCGGGGGGAGCCCCTCGCCGCCTGGACGGGGGCTGCCCCTCATATGGGGGGCGACCCCTGCTCCTCCTATGGGAGGGGGCGCCCCTGGCTCTGTCCAGTTCCCCCCACCCCATCCCGGCCGCTGTAGGCTTGGGGTAAAGTCGGTGCCGGGTGGGGTCCCGGGGGACCCACTCCCCTCACGGGCGCTGCAGCCCCGCGCCGGGGGCAGGCTGCCGCCGGGGGAGCGCTGCTCGCCTCGGACCTCGGGAGCCTCCCGGGACACGGCGAAGGCTTGTCCGTAAAACAACCCTCACGACTCCTCTCTCGGTGCTGCGAGCTCCGGGCCGGGCGCTGCGCTCCCCTAGGGCTGCTCCCGGGGAAGCCAAATGCCAGCTCGTTGCCCCAGGCAGAGTGGGGGGGGTTTGCCCAGGTTTTGTGATTACTGAAAAGTCAGTTTCATGGGAGCCGTAAAGGCGAGGCGGACGCGCTGCCGGTCTCTCTCTTTCAAATAGTCCTTTGGTTTTTCCCAGGCAAGATGCACCGCGCTCGGGTAGAAGTTCACTTCAGTTACCGAGCTCGTCTCCCAGCCTTCACGTTTCTGGGGATGTGTGGAGGGGGGCTTTGTGGAACAAGCAGCCAAGTGCAACCTTCAGGCCTCACACTTGAATTCTTTTGTTATGCTTGAGTAACTGACATCGTTGGGGGCTAGAAACCCCTTTGCTAAGGCCCTGAATGCTGAGTCTCATTTGAGAGAGTTTCAAAAGCTACCTTTGTGGAGAACGGACCCGCAAAGAATATTGTGAGCTAGTAAAGTTGCTAATGAGTCAGCCGGGAACTGCAAATAAATGCAAATAAGTAAGAAACAATACAATGGGGTAAAAAGGTTCACAAAGCAAATCTGTTGTTTCTGGTGAATCCTAACGTTTTCTTTATATTCAGGCTGAACAATCCAGTCACTATGCCGATCAAACAATCACTGTGCTGCAAAAAGGTTTCTTCATTACTTACCTCACTTAGAGGAACCAGGTCACTTTTTTGATATGACAAAAGAACGGTCAGTGAAATATACTACTGCTCTTGCCTCAAGTATTGTGTGCGCTAATTTGGTCTGATTGACTTTTCTTTATTATGATAGCACCCAAAGCCCACATCAAGACTGGGACTAGGCTCTGGAAACATTAAAGTACTTATTAGAATAATTATGTATAATTGCTGCTTTTAATTTATTATTGGAACAGTCAAGTTTGTACATCTGTTCCTATTTGCTGTGAAGTGTATCCAAACTCATTAGGGGCACTTCACTTTTCTGTAAAATTGGAATAAAAACAGGTTCTTGTTCTGATTTAAACACTTGTTCACCATGAAGTCTCTGTAACTGATGTAATTGTACAACTATTTGCGATAAGTAGGCCTCTTTTGCTCATATGTCTTTAATGTTTGACAGTTCCAGTGTTGCTGACATAATAGAGAACTACAGTAGAGTTTATTTGGTTGTATCACTTCTGGAAAACAGTACAAACTTCCTAGAGGCAAAAAAACCCAAAACTAGTTCCTAAATCCAGATCTGACTGGGTACAGAATAACTTGGAAATGGGGACACCCTGACCAATGTGATAGGTTGCTTTGTTGTCAATGGGAAAATGCTTCCAATGGTTTTTCTAAAGATGACTATTTTCTGTATGATTTACTAGCATAACAAATTTAAGATTTAGGTTCTGCAAAAAGTTATGTTTGTGCACGTTTTCTGTATTTGGATAGAGTGAAAACCAGTTCAGAGAATTCTGTTATTCAGTTTAAAACCCAAAGTGTTAAAGGGACCCTTTAAAAACTCATACAGTTCACTTCCTTATGTGCTCAGTAATGGATTATTAAAACTGATATTTTAAAATCTAGCATCAGTATTTTACTGTTGCATTTCACTTGGCTTGGACAAAATAAATCAATGGAGTCAGTCAGTTGGTTTCACTTTCACTACGCTAGTGCTACCATGTTCAGATTTTAGTGACTGCGGGAAAGTGTGTTTTGTTTTTTTAACTTGAATTTAAAAGACTGAGTAAAGAGTTTTTGGCTTTAAAAAGACCATTTTTAACCGTATGTAAATTTTAGACCATATTTGACTGCCCCTTTAATTACAAACCTTTTAATCTCTCCTAGTAGTAGGACTAAATAGCAGTTAAATAGAAATTGTTCTGTAATGAAAAGCTTTATTTTCTCAATCTTAAAGGCAATACTTCTGAACCTTCAGTAATGAAGAAAATCTGAGTCCTTGTTACACTCACTCTTCTGCCAGTGAAACTCAGGGAAGAGAAGGTTCTGTAGAGTTGAATTCTTCCACAAGTTTTAGATACCAACTTTTTGACTGACTATGTTGTCATTATCTCCTCTGTTACTTTGTTCATCCCTTCTGCTCAGTTCTAAGTGCTAATGGCAAATGGGAGATTTGGTTTCTGAAGTTGCTGGTCAACTAATTAACATTTATTTTTCGCCATACACAGAGAACTGAGTGGTGAGGCAGGACAACAAGGCAAGACACCTCTCACAAGGAGGTACTAAAAACTTGGTTTTAGGCAGGGGTCTCAAACTCAAATGACTACGAGGGCTGCATGAGGACTAGTGCACTGGCTCGAGGGCCGCACCACTGACACACACCCCGCCCTTGCTGCCCCGGCTCCGCCCCCACTCGACCCCTTCCAAGAGGTCCCACCCCTGCCCCACCTCCTCCTCTGAGCACACAGCTCCCCATTCCCTCCTGGAAAGCGCTAGGCATCACCAACAGCTGTTTGGCAAACAAAGCAAGAGCAATCTAGGAAGTCCAGAGCTAGAAACACACGAGGCCCAGCCAGGCAGCAGAGAAGCCTCCACTTCTGGCCCCTCCGTCCTGCAAACTGCTATAGGGGGACCGGGGGGGGGGGCGCCAGGAAGCTTGGCAGGCCGCAGGGAAGGGCTTTGCAGGCCGCATGTTTGAGACCCCTGGTTTTAGGGAATGTAAACTTGTAAACAAGTAGGCTGATTTATCCTCCCCACTCCAGCTACCTGAAGAGAGCTTCAGGTTCCATCAGGTCTTTTCTATGATTCTGTTAGTCTTTCTAATCCATCCATAGGTGTGAGCATGGGGTGTGCCTAGGCACACCCTAATGCAGGGGTGGGCAAGCTTGTCTTGCTCGGTGTGCCTGCACTGCTGGCCAGGGAGGCTCCCCCCAGTCCCGCCCTTGTCTTCCCCCAGCCCCCGGAGCCTCAGCACCCCACGTCCAGGAGTGGCCCTGGACAGTGCTGCAGCGGCATAGCTTTGACGGGCCCTCGGCTCCTGCCGCTCGGAGCCTAGTGGTAAGGGGGTGGGGCCATGCCGCTGTAGCGCTGTCCAGGGCCTCTCCTGGATGTGGGGCGCTGAGGCTCCGGGAGAGGGAGAAGACAGGAGTAAGCAGTATGGTAACTTTGGGGGGGAGGGGTTGGATAAGGGGCAGGGAGTCCTGGAGGCAGTCAGGGGATGGGGAGAGGGGCAGATGGGGCAGAGGTTTGGGTTAAAGCGGTTAGGGGATGGGGAATGGGGGGTTGGATAGGGCATGGGAGTCCCGGGGGTCTGTCAGGAGGCGGTGGAGTTGATAGGGGTCGGGGTAGTCGGGACAGGGAGCAGGGTGAGTTGGATAGGAGGTGGGGTTCTGGCGTGGTGGTTGGGGGGGGGGAGTCTCCAGAGGGGGCAGTCAGGGAGCAGGGGGGTTGGATGGGACGTGGGAGTCCCAGGTGTCTGTCAGGGGAGCGGAGTGGATAGGAGTCAGGGAACAGGGGAGTTGGGTAGAGGGTGGTGTTCTGGGGGCTGGTTAGGGGTGAGGGGGTCTCTGGAAGGGGCAGTTGGGACAAGGTCGGGGGGGTTGGATGGGTTGGGAGTTCTGGGGGGTCTGGAGGGGGGGATTGGTAGTCCCAGGGCTCTGTCTGGGGGCAGGGGTGTGGATTAGGGTTGGGGCAGTCAGGGGACAGGTAGGGGGTAGGGTTCTAGGGTGGCAGTTAGGGTGGAGGGTCTCAGGAGAGGGCAGTCGGGACAATGAGCAGGGGGGTTGGGGTTTTGAGGGGGGCGGGAAGTGGGAGAGAGGGGATGGGGCTAGGGCGGGGCGCCCTGGGTGCACACCCTAATGAAATGTGCTGCACATGCCTATGAATCCATCTTTCCAGTTCAAGATTTTTCTCTTAGGTACTTTGACTAGGTGTTTTGCTCTTCTTTGACATGTCTTACATTATGTGACTTCCATTGTTTGTTTCTACTTGAGACTATTCTGCAATCTAATAGATACAATTATAAGGAAGTGACTCCTGATATTGTCTTCCCATTCTTGATTTCATCACGTTATCCTAAATAATTTAAATCTTCTATAAGTATTTGCTTAAAAAAAAAAAACTTGCTTAGTGCCAAGCCATACTACTATACAACACGTCAAGTCTTTCCTTATAAACAAATCCACTCAGTGCACTAACACTTTTGTTTTTAATTCCAAGTTCCCTCAATGCTGTAGTAAAGTGTACTCTTGGCTCCTGCTTGTCTTTATGCCCCATATGGCAATTTTAAAGCAGTGTCACCTTAAACTTTCATAGTCCCCTTCTATTACTCTACATATTAAAGACTTGATCACATAGACCAGAGGTTCTCAAACTTTTTTGGTTCAAGACCCCTTTTCCCTCTGCCGCATCTGCTGCCACCCGACAGGCATGTCCTCTGAAAAGCCGCCAGTGGAACTCTTCTGGTTTCAGCAGCATTATGGCGGACACGCAGCTGTTCTCTGTGTCCGCTGAAATGCTGCCGAAAGCGGAAGAGTTCCACTCAGTGGCTTTTCGGCGGACACGCTCCCACATTCAAAGCATCCACTGAAATGCCGTCGAATGCAACAGAAGCTCCCGACCTCCCTGGAATCGCCTCGCAACCCCCAGTTTGAGAACTGCTGACGTAGGCCTTAGTTATGCAAGAAGTCCCTCTGAAGTCAGTGTGACTACTTGTATAACCTGAGGTAACAAAGAGTCCTGTGGCACCTTAAAGACTAACTAAAGTATTGGAGCATAAGCTTTCGTGGGCTAATACCCACTTCCGAAGTGGGTATTGGCCCACGAAAGCTTATGCTCCAATACAGTAAACCCTCGATTTAACGGACCCCTATTTAACGGACTTTGGATGCAACGGACAAAATTTCCCGATGCATCCGAAATCCGTTATAGGGGGCTGCCGGCTCCTGCCCCGGGGAGCCGGGCGGGAGCTGTCAACCCGGCTGCCCGGATACCCGCAGAGGGGAGCCGGGCGGCTGGGCTGACAGTTCCCGCCGGGTTCCCCGCTGCGGGGAGCCAGGCGGGAGCTGTCAAACCCCCCCCCCCCCCCCCCAGGAGCCAGGCGGGCGCTTTGACAGCTCCCGCCCAGTAAAACCTCTATATAAGGGACTAATTCGGGTGAGGGGGTGTCCGTTAAAGCCAAAAGTCCTGTTATTTAATTATTTTAAAAAATTATTAAATAACGGACTTTTGGCTTTAACGGACACCCCCTCGCCCGAATTAGTCCGTTAAATCGAGGTTTCACTGTACTTTAGTTAGCCTTTAAGGTGCCACAGGACTCTTTGTTACCTCTGCTATTCCAGACTAATGGCTACCTCTCTGATTCTTGTATAACTGAGTGGCTATAGTCTTGTGTGCCATTAGTTTAACTTACACTTATTTTACATCAATATTGTATAATAACAACACACTTGGTAAAGCATGCCTTTCAGACTGGTGAGGAACTGAAAATAAATGGGGTTAGGTATTTTTTTTTATTTTTTTTTAAGTATTGCACATTAAATATCTAGTCTTATGATATTTAACTTCCCTGTACATAGATAGTATTGACTCTAAGAACTTATATGGAAATTAAAATGAAAATTTGTCTCAATTATACGTTACCAAAATGTGAATACTGACTTTCAAATTTTATTATCTAATCACTGAGGTTAATGGGTGATCTTATAGGATTTTTCATTAGTTATGAGGGATTAAAGTGAACTAAATGTTTGAGTTAAATACAAAGAACGGTTTCTGATCATAAGTCACTAGACCCTGAGAGACGGTGGTCAGTGGTGATGACACTAGCTGGAGACCTGGATACAATCTCCTGCTCTGCCACAAGCATCTTATGTGGCGGTTCTCAAACTTGTTGTTGCAGTGGCCCCTTTTCTGTTCCCCATGGGCCGCCATTACCCATGTGTGTCTGCCATAATGCCGCCAAAGTAATTGTTTCCGCTTTTGGCAGCATTTCGGAGGACATGCTGTGTCCACCGAAAAGCCGCAGAAACCAGAAATAATCACATCGGCAGCTTTTTGGAGAACTCTCTCAAGCTCATGGCATGTCCGCCTAAATGCCGCTGAAAGCGATCTCTTTGGAGGCACTTCAGCGGTACAGGGAGCTTGCGACTCCCCAGGAATCAGCCCATGACCCCCCAGGGGGTTGGGACCCCCAGTTTGAGAACCCGCTGATCTTATGTGTCCTTGGGGAAATCTCTGTGTAGGTTCCCATCTTTAAAATGGGAAGAATGCTACTTCTCTGTCACCAGAACATTGTGAGGATAAATACATGTACAAACATTGTTAATGGCTTTCAGATAGTTTAATAACTATTCTAAAATAGACTAGCTTTCAGCAGAAGTAATAGTGTCAATAGAAATGCAGATAAAATGAATTGTTACTGTTGGACACTAAGGAAAACTAGCTGAATCAAGTCACTGGGACCAGATGGCATTCACCCAGGAGTTCTGAAAGAACTCAAGTGTGAAATTGCAGAACTATTAACTATGGTTTATAACCTGTCCTTTAAGTCAGCTTCTGTATCCAGTGACTGGAAGATAGCTAATGTAACGCTAATATTTAAAAAGGACTCTGGAGGTGATCCCGGTAATTACAGACTTGTAAGTCTAACATCAGTATCGGACAAGTTAGTTGAAACAAACAAGAATAAAGTTGTCCGATACATAGAAGAACATAAATTGTTGGGAAAAAGTCAACAGGGTTTCTGTAAAGGGAAATCATGTCTTACTAATCTGTTAAGAGTTCTTTGAAGGAGTCAACAAACATGTGGACAAGGGGGAATCCAGTGGACATAGTGCACTTAGATTTCTAGATTTGGTTCCTCACCAAAGGCTTTTATGTAAATGAAGTTGTCATGGGATAAAAGGGAAGATCCTTTCATGGATTGAGAACTGGTTAAAAGACAAGGAACGGGATAGGAATAAATGGTAAATTTTCAGGATGGAGAGGGTAACTAGTGGTGTTCCACAAGGGTCAGTCCTAGGAACAATCTTATTCAACTTATTCATAAATAACCTGGAGAAGGGGGTAAACAGTGAGGTGGCAAAGATATTGATATTGCATAATATTAAACTGTTCAAGATAGTTAAGACCAAAGCAGACTGAAGAACTTCAAAAAGATCTCACAAAACTGACTAGGCAACAAAATGGCAAATGAAATGTAATGTGGATAAATGTAAAGTAATGCACACTGGAAAAAATAATCCCAGCTATACATACAATATGATGGGGGACCAATATAGCTACAACTAATCAGGAAAAAGATCTTGGAGTCATCGTGGATAGTTGTCTGAAGATGTCCATGCAGTGTGCAGTGGCAGTCAAAAAAGCAAACAAGATGTTAGGAATCATTAAGAAAGGGATAGAGAATAAGATGGAAAATCTCTTATTGCCCTTAAATAAATCCATGGTGTGCCCTCATCTTCAATACTGTGTACAGATGTGGTCTCCTCAGGGCAACTAAAATGATTAGGGGTTTGGAAAGTGTCCCACATGAGGAGAGATTAAAGAGGCTAGGACTTTTCTGCTTGGAAAAGCAGAGACTAAGGGGGGATATGATAGAGGTCTATAAAATCATGAGTGGTATGGAGAAAGTGAATAAGGAAAAGTTATTTACTTGTTCCCATAAAATAAGAACTAGGATGAAATTAATGGGCAGCAGGTTTAAAACAAATAAAAGGAAGTTCTTCACACAGCACATAGTCGACTTGTGGAACTCCTTGCCTGAGGAGGCTGTGAAGGCTAGGACTATAACAGGGTTTAAAGAAGAACTGGATAAATTCATGGAGGTTAAGTCCATTAATGGCTATTAGCCAGGATGAGTACGAATGGTTGTCCCTAGCCCAGGGGTGTGCAAACTTTTTGGCTCAAGGGCCACAGGTGTTTGGGGAAATTGTATGCAGGGCTGGGGCAAAGGGTTGGGATGCAGGGGTGTGTGTGTGTGTGTGTGTGTGTGTGCGCGCGTGCAGGAAGTGGCTCAGGGAAACAGATTGGGGCAGAGGAGGGGTGTGGTGTATATGATGTGGCTCAGGGGAGGTGCAGTAGGAGTTCAGGGTGTGGCAGGGGGTTGGGATGCAGGAGGGTTGCGGCAGGGGGCTCAGGGCAGGGAGTTGGCGTACACGGGTGGTTTGGGTTGTGGTCTCTGGCCTGGCGCTGCTTTCCTGGAGCAGCGCCGGGGTGGCAGCGGTGGTGGGTCAGCCTGCCCTGGCCCTGCGCTGGGAAGTGGCCAGAACCACATTCCTGCGGCCCTTAAGGGAGTAGTGGGGGGCACTGGGCTCTGCGTGCTGCCCTTGCCGCTCCTCCAGGTACCTCCCCTGAAGCTCCCATTGGCCGTGGTTCCCCGTTCCCAGACAATGGGAGTTGAGGAGGGCTGTGACTGGAGGTAAGGGCAATGCACAGAGCCCTCTGGCTCCCCTTCCCCAGGGGCCTCAGAGACGTGGTGCTGGCCACTTCAGGGAGTGGCGCGGGGCTCGTGGCACCACAGTGGACAATCCCACAGGCCGGATCTGAATCCCTGAGGGGCCGGACTGGCCCGCAAGCCGTAGATTGCCCACCCGTGCCCTAGCCTCTGTTTGTCAGAGGGTGGAGATGGATGGCAGGAGAGAGATCACTTGATCATTACCTGTTAGGTTCACTCCCTGTGGGGCACCTGGCATTAGCCACTGTCGGCAGACAGGGTACTGGGCTGGATGGACCTTTGATTTAACCCACTATGGCCATTCATATGTTCTCTACAATTAGGTTCTCATGGGACAGGAGAGGAGGTTCAGTAGTGCTAAGCTTGCTTATTCTGAGAGAGGTCACCAGCTAGTTATGTAATATTGTCAAAGATGCCACAATGACCTTAGAAATTGACATCTGTTTTATCTGTCAAATAGAGACTAGTGAGGTCTGTTTTGTTTACTGTGGGCTTGTCAAACCTAACAATTGGTGTTAGTGAAAGGCATGATTCTAAACCGATTTAGCTAACCTGGTACAACTTTTCTGTGTGGACATTCTTGTTAATTTAAAACGTATTAGTTTAGCTTGCACCTAAAACTATGGCTGTACCACCCTGAACATGCCTCAGCCTGGATACAGAATGAACTACTCATGCCACTAGTACAGTCTTCATGCCCTTTCAATAATGGACCTTTCTGCTAAAACTGATAACAAGGTTGTTGATTGTGACTTTGATTACAGAATAGTACATCAGTGCTCTTTTAAAACTAAACCAAAGATTTCTTTGCCAAGGATGTATTCTCTTACAGTAGACTCTCGATTATCCAGAATTGGGTTAACCAGGATGTGGATTAACCAGGACGTCAAAAAAGATAATACACGTAACTCGCAGGGCCAGCTTTGGCTTTGTTGCCGCCCCAAGCACACACACAAAAACCTCCCAGAGCGCAGGGCAGCCAGTGAACCAACACCCCCTCTCCCTGGAGCAGGGTGGCTGGTGAACCAACCCCCGCTCCCCATATTTCCTATGGATGGTGATTATCCAGGATTTTATTAACCAGGATTAATGTTTTCCCTATCATCCTGGATAATCGAGAGTCTACTGTACTTTTGACTAAAACTGTATGTGAAGCCAGACTTATTTTTTTTCTCTTTAGTTTGCAGGTCAGAATGTCCTGGACAGAAAATAGTTTGGATAACGTGTTTCTCTAGTATTTCTCCAGTATTTCAGTATTAATAATGGATAAGTGTAAGCACATAGGGCGACTGCGGCTTGCCCAAGACCATTCCATCCTGAACCCTCAAAAATGGCATTGTGTGGACTGCAATACCACAGAATCTGTCTGGGCATGCCTTAGCTGTTCGCATGTTGCATGTGGAAGATACATTGAAGAGCATGCACTAAAGCACTTTCAGGAAAGTAGTCATCCAGTCGCATTGGAAGTGAATGAGCTGTATGTTTTCTGTTACCTTTGTGATGACTATGTTCTTAATGATAATGCAACTGGTGACTTAAAACTATTGCGAAGTACATTAAGTGCAATCAAGAGTCAAAACTATGACTGCACTACCCGTAGTGGTAGGATTTTGCGATCTATGGGTACGAGTGATGACTCTTACCTTTCCCATGATGGTGCCCAAGCCTTGCTTCGAAATGAAGACCGCATGTTCACGGCTCTGTGGCACAGAAGGCGTGCATTAATAGGGAAAGTGTTCAGATCATGGTTTGAGCTAACACCTAGTGGGAAAAGGATTTTGGAGGAAGAGAGGCGCCAGGAGGAGGCAGAGGAAAGAAGGGACAAAGCTAGGAAAAGAAGACAAGAGCGAAAGCGTCAGTTGAAAGTAGAGATGGAGAAAATGCCTCCAAGGAAGAGTTCTCGTTTACAAAATCAAAATAAAATATCCTCAAAAGTATCACCCTGTGTACAAAAGTTACCACAAAATTTGTCCTCTCCCGTAGAGCTGAAAGTAACTTCTACCTCAGATGAAGTAAGATTGAAAAAAATTGGTGATTCTCCAATTAAGCGAAGGCCTACAGTGACTCCTGGTGTTACAGGACTGAGAAACTTGGGAAATACATGTTATATGAACTCTATTCTGCAAGTATTGAGTCATTTGCTTATTTTTCGGGAATGTTTTTTAAAGCTTGATCTGAACCAAACTCAAGAGTTGCTGGCAACAGCAGCCAATGAAAAAACAAGATCCTCTACTAAGCACTCTCCAATTACTGGTTCTGCATTTTGTGTGAACGAGAATCAAGTGAAGGTAAAAGGATTATCTTCTATGAGACGACCTAGTTTATCATCCGGACTAAGTGGAGGGGCATCAAAAAGTAGAAATATGGAGCTTATTCAGCCCAGGGAGCCAAGCTCAAAGCACATCTCTCTCTGTCATGAGCTACATACTCTGTTCCAAGTTATGTGGTCTGGCAAGTGGGCATTGGTGTCTCCTTTTGCCATGCTCCATTCTGTGTGGAGACTAATCCCAGCCTTCCGAGGTTATGCCCAACAAGATGCTCAGGAATTCCTCTGTGAACTTTTGGATAAAGTACAGCAGGAACTGGAGACAACTGGGACCAGATACCCAGCTCTCATCCCCACTTCTCAAAGGAAGCTTATCAAACAGGTTCTGAATGTGGTCAATACCATTTTTCATGGACAGCTTTTAAGTCAGGTATGTCTTATGATTTTAAAAAAAACCTCTTAATATTGACAAATCACTGAAAGATTAGTCAGTGATGTACAGTACACATTTAAGGGATTAAAGAGTTGAGGGGGAAAGAGTAGGACTACTTAGTTGAGACGATGAATAAAAAGGGACATATTAGTGGTTTATAAAATGATAGTATAAAGAAGATAATTTGAGAATTCCTAATTACTACGAAGGAATTGCCTGATTAAAAACTAAAAGTAAACTTCAATAAGAAGTTGAAATACTTTTATATCACATTAAATTGTAGAACCCACTCCTACAACATATTATTGAGGCAAGGAGTAAAATCCTCTCTTTAAATCTTAAACACTTCCTATCTAGTTACTTTAGGGATATGGAATATGAGCTGATGGTGGTGTCCTCCAAGGAAAGGGACTAATTGTGAGAACCCTTTGTCTTCTTCTGTTCTGCAACCACAGAATTTGGTCTCAGAATCTATGCTTTCCTTTTAGGAAAAACAAAAACATCTACTCTTCTGGTGTGAAAGGGCCAAAAGCAAATTGATGCATTGTTTGTAAAACCAGCTGAAACAATAGCTCTAAGATATATGAACTGAAACAGTCATCTGAATTGGGGTTTCAAGTCTGAAACCTAATTATATATCAAATTTCAAAAATAGTCTTCCGCACTAGAGGACCTTTTGTTAGTGTCAGAACATGTTTGTGAGTTCTGTCATCTTCACTGAAGGAATGTGTGGAGAGGTATATTTGACTCTCTGAAAGCGATCTTATCCAAAATTAATAATTGAAATTCCATTGCTATTAACAAAATGTTAAGTGTAACTAAAAATCCCTTACTCTCTCAATTGCTCAACTTTCACTCTTGATTCTAGTTACATTTCACCACTTTACCAGTTATGGTGGTCTCCCAGTCTAGGTGAGACTTGAATTTCTAATGTAAGAAACAAGCAGAAAAAAAGCCATGTTGAAACGTTTTAAGGCCTCCTTATAAGCATAAAAAGGCACAAACCTATTTTCCCCTGCCATTTGCAAATCACTTTTCAAGGACATGTGACCACTTCCCACAAGAAAATGAATGTTCCTAAGTATAACTGGTCGAACTGGCACATGTTACAAAACAGTTAAACAAATGTTAAATCTTACCTAATGCTTCTAAATAATTCTGAATTTTGAAATCTGATTTTATAACGAAGTTAAATTAGAAAAATACAGCAAGTTTAAGAATTTGTAATAAGCACTTTTAACTACCGTATATTTCGGTGTATAAGACGCCTTTTTAACCCCCAAAAATAATCTCAAAATTAGGGGGGGCGTCTTATACGCCGAATATATGAAAAGCACCGGGCAGCTGGAGCTGGGGCGGCTGCAGGTGGCCCGGCGGGCGGGGTGGGGCGGCGCTTCCCCCCCGAGCCCACCCGCATGTGTTCGGGGCCGGCGGGGAACGGGAGCAGCTCGGGCCCCGGGGCCCCTGGGAGCGCCTGCCCGCGCGGCGGGGACGGGAGCGCGGCGCGCTCCCAGCAGCCCGCCCGCGCGGCGGGGACGGGAGAGCGGCGCGCTCCCAGCAGCCCGCCCGCGCGGCGGGGACGGGAGAGCGGCGCGCTCCCAGCAGCCCGCCCGCGCGGCGGGGACGGGAGAGCGAGGCGCTTTTTGTGTGTGGTGGTGTTTTTTTTTTTTTGTGTGTGTCCGGCTTTTTTACTTAAAAACTCGGGGGCGTCTTATACGCCGGAGCGTCCTATATGGCGAAAAATACGGTACATAAAAAATAACTATATAGAAGCCTGCTTCAAATGAGAAATATCATAACCTTAGAAGAGGCTGTTTTGTGAATATTTCACTGCATTTGAATTTCCGAGAGCTTATGCAAATTTTTTCATTTGACATCCTAGTACAACAAGAGGAAGATGTAAGAGAAGCCAAAGGATACACAATAACATTGTAATTGAGTGCTTTTTTTCTTATGCCAAATTTACCAATATTTATCATTGATTAAAAACAGTTCATTTAGAATTTAATGAAAAACTAGTTTTAGCTAGTATTACTTTGCTTCTGATATATCAGTGTTTCACTTAACAAATATGGTACCAGCAGGAATTAGATTTTTAGATATCTGTCTATGGAAATTCATTTTTAGAAATGAGACACTTCAGTTTAGTTACTCATGTTTATTATAGTAGTGCCTAAGGACCAGCCATGAATGGGGTTCCATTGTTAGGTGCTGTACAAATAGAATGTAGTAAACAGTCTGTGTCACCAAAGAGTTTACAATCTAAATAGACATGAAAGGAGTATAACACACAAGCAGAGTGAACAAGTACTGTGCTATGAATTTAAGGGGAGAACTTTGCAGGAGGGAGGAAGGAAGGATGGCTAGCATACAGTCTTGTCTATGGAAACCAGGGTTTTATGATGGCCTGGACTGGACATGTCATTTCACAAAATAGCAGGACTTGAGATAAACAGAGTGTTTATGCTCATAATATATTAGCCTGTCCCACTCCACACATTAATTTCTACCTCTTGGTGTTAATCTCTGGGATTTTTTTAGGGGAGAGAGTGTCTACCAATTCTCAAAAATATCTCCTGTTAAATTTCTAGCTAGGTGCATTTTTCCATTAGGTGACATTTAACTTAATCTATAAATAGTAATTGAATCACAGCTGCTTGCTACTTCTGTGGAGTTTGCTTGTTTGCTAGCAGCATGCAGCTGAGGAAGCAGACAACAATCCACCTTGCAATCTTTAGAAAAAAAAGTTAATTTAATGTGTGAAAGATACAGGTGTGAGATCCCTGCAGCCAAGTTCTGAATGAACTGAACAAGTACAGCATGGGCAGCAACAGGGCAGGATTCTATACACTGGCTGATCTTTGTCAGTCAGTCTGTTCCTCTTTTCTTCCTCCCATTTCCCTCAAAATAAAATGTTGTAGCCCTATTAAAGATTACTCTTATTATTTTTTATATTTAAAGTTTGCGTAGTCACCTGTGTGCTCTCACAGCATTAAACCCAACAATGAAGGTAAAGAAGAGGAGCGAACATGTTGCTGTGAAGGAGACCAGGACATCCACCTTCACACACTGCTCTTCTTCTCCTCTGTTGCACAGAGCAGGAGAAAATAGATCTTTGATCCTGGGATCAGCTTTTCCCACAGCAGTGTGGTAACAGCTTGCTTTCCTCTACCATAGCTAGATTTAATGGTATTCTTGAGGGGGCTGCCTGTCAGAATAAGTCTTCAACACCATGATGCTCTAGTGGCCGAATCTGGCAATCTCATGTCAGTACATTCTACACATTTAAATTCACTTTTATGTGGAAAAGGATTGCAAGGCGAGGTGTCTGCTTTCCACAGGCAAACTCTTCTGACATAGCAAGCAGCCTTTGATTCAGTTAAGAAAAAGAGGAATACTTGTGACACTTGAGAGATTAACCAATTTATTTCAACATAAGCTTTCGTGGGCAATAGCCCACTTCAGCGGATGCAGACTGGGTAACAGGGAAAAATTGTCATGTGCTCACTTTGCCTGACATTCACTAACCTGTAATCTCACTTATTGCTCTCGATTGGCTGTCCATGTATGTACACATTAATGTAAACAAAACTGTAACAAACATTTCCTACAATGCATCTTTGTTAATTTTTCCTTAATATATTCTAGTTTTATATTTTAAGTCAAAACTCTTAATAGTGCAATAAAACACTTCTGTCACTAACTAAACACTTACCTGTAGTAAATCTTATCCCCTTTGCTGTCATGCGTACTTATCGCATAAATTATAAAATTGTTCTGTTTCTCTCAATAAAATATCCAGCTGTACTGCTGATCTATATCAGAAAGAGGTAATTATACTTGTCAGATCTTACTTTATTTTTTAAGTTTTTAAACTCCCCCACAGTGATTAATTTACTTACAACAACATTGCATATAATTATTTTGGACCCAGGATATTAGAGAGAAGAGATGGATGAAGTAATATTTTTTATTGGATCAACTTTTGTTAGTGAGACAAGCTTTCGAGCTACATAGAGCTGAAAAGACGAGCCTGGGAGCTTAAACTGATAACTGTTAGACATTAAAAATCATGGACTGAATCACGGACCAGTGATGGGCAAACTACAGCCCACGGGCCATTTTTATCCAGCCCGCGGGCCATTTTTATCCAGCCCACGAGCTTGGGCTGGAGGAGCAGTGCCAGTAGCATTGCGCTATCGGCCCGCGGTGCCAGGCTGAGTGCGGCAAGGCGCGAGGCCCCGCGCTCCCAGACCAAGTGCCATGAGCGTCCGGGTCCCATGCTCGGGCTGGAGCACCTACCTGAGCACGTAAAGAGGGGGGGAGGGGTGCTTAGGTGGTAGGGTCTTGGGAGGGGGCAGTCAGGGAACAAAAAGCAGGGGGCTTAGATAGGGGTGGGGCCCTGGGGGGTGGTTAGGGTGGGGGGTGTCTCGGGAGGGGGCAGTCAGGGAACAGAGCAGGGGGCTTAGATAGGCCGGGGGGGGGGTGTCTTGGGAGGGCATAGTCAGGGAATAAAGAGCAGGGGGGTCAGATAGGGGGTGGGGCCAGGCTGTTTGGGGAGGCACAGCCTTCCCTCCGCAGCCCTCCTTCTGCGGCCCTCCGCACAATTTTGAGCCCCAATGTGGCCTCGGGCCAAAAAGTTTGCCTACTACTGGAATACACACTGGATTTATGGCTTCTTGCAACAATCTATAACCCACCTACAGCCCTTCCTGCTCTGTCACTCCCCTCACACCTGGAGGGGAGGGGTGTTAAGGAGCCACTTCACCTTAAATGGTCCCTGGAAATATGTGTTAACTACTTAATGCTAAACAATCAGTTCACATTTTGTGTTTAGCAGTGATACTTTGGGCTTGGCTACACTTTAAAATTCAAGTGCTGCTGTGGGAACCCTCCCATGGCAGTGCTTTGAAGTGTGAGTGTGGCCACAAGCAAGCCACCTGGTAATCCATCTCCATGAGGGGATTAGTTCCGAGCACTCCATGGCTCCCAGCGCTCTGAGCCTGCTCACATTAGTGCTTTAAAGCATTCAGACTTGCTTTTTCACCCCCCTGAGCCAGCAAGTTAGAGCACTATAAAGCGCCAGTGTAGCCAAGCCCTTTGAGTTAGTTTTCCAGACCTGAAGAGCTCTGTGTGCGCTCCAAAGCTTGTGTCTCTCACCAATAGAAGCTGGTCCAATAAAAGCTAATACCTCACCCACCTTGTCTCTAATTTCATTATATCCTCTTCAGTAAACTACATGCTTCTGAAAAACTATCACTCTCACTGACTGTGTGTGTGCCATATATTCTCACTCTAACTCATGAAACCTCCACAGGAGAAAAAAAAATGTATGTCCTAGGTATATTGTGGAGCTGTGTTAACTTGGCAGTTAAGGCTCTGATCCTACAAAGTGATTGGTACAAGTGGAGCCTTATGTTATGTGGTGTCCCATTGAAGTCAGTCGGGTTCTGCATCTGTGCAGAAGCCGGCCTGCACAGATCAGATTCACTCAGTTGTTTATATGAAGAGCCTATGGACTAAAGAACTGCTTACATACAAGGACCTTGAATAGAAAGATTTCTACACAGAATGACTCACTGAAAAACCACCTCTGCTGCTTCCTAGCAGGAGGGAGGGGATAAAACTCAGCCACGTTGCTTCAGTTGAGCTGTGCTGTCGCTGGGCAGGACTGGTATTAGAACAACAGTACAGACTCATTGTCCTCTGCAGAATAATTTAAAAACTGGGCACAGATGGACAGGAAAACACGCTGAATTTAAAACTCCAGAACTTGCCAAAATTGCTTGCATTCTTACTCTTATTTGTGCATCTCATCCACAGCCCACAACTCTACCTTGTGCATTCATTTTCAGTAAATCCTTCAAGTAATACGTCAGTTAAATAAGCATTTAATCCAACAAACACCTTTTTGTACAGCAGATGTTTATTAGTCTATATATGCTGCAATTATGCTCAAAGACAAAAATAATCATCTAAACTGTGGCCAGGTCTAGACTCTGATACCTTTTTCATTCTGAATTACTAATAGTTTATGGCTTTAGAGCAGGGGTTCTCACAATAAAATTTTTGGTGATCTCAGAGTGCGGCTACCAACTCTTGCTTATGGCCATTCTGACAAATTTTCCTAAAGTACTTTAAGAAAACAAATAAATATGCACATTTACATGTCCAAAGCATTATAATTAAAAGACAGGAAACAAAGGGTAGGAATAAATGGCAAATTTTCAGAATGGAGAGGGTAATTAGTAGTGTTCCACATGGGTCAGTCCTAGGATCAATCCTAATAAATTTATTCATAAATGATTTGGAGAAAGGGGTAAACGGTGAGGTGGCAAAGTTTGCAGATGATCCTAAACTGCTCAAGATAGTTAAGACTGTGAAGAACTTCAAAAAGATTTCACAAAACTAAGTGGGCAACAAAATGGCAAATGAAATTTAATGTGGATAAAGGTAAAGTAATGGGCATGGGAAAAAAACAACCTGAACTATACATACAATATGATGGGGGCTTATTTAGCTACAGCTAATCAGGACAGAGATCTTGGAGTCATCATCGATAGTTCTCTGAAGACATCCACGCAGTGTGCCGCGGCAGTCAAAAGGCAAAAAAGATGTCAGGAATCATTTAAAAAGGGATAAAAAGTAAGATGGAGAATATCTTGTTGCCCTTATACAAATCCATGGTGCGCCCACATCTTGAATACTGTGTAGAGATGTGGTCTCGTCTCAAAAAAAGATATTCTGGCATTCAGAGGTTCAGAGAAAAGGTTCAGGGAAGAGCAACTAAAATGATTAGGGGGTTGGAATGGGTCCCATATGAGGCGAGAATAAAGAGGCTAGGACTTTTCTGCTTGGAAAAAGGGGGGATATGTTAGAGGTATATAAAATCATGAGGGGTGTGGAGAAAGTGAATAAGGAAAAATTATTTACTTGTTCCCATAATATAAGAACTAGGGGCCACCAAATGAAATTAATGGGCAGCAGGTTTAAAACAAATAAAAGGAAGTTCTTCTTCGTACAGTGCAGTCAAGTTGTGGAACTCCTTGCCAGAAGAGGTTGTGAAGGCTAGGGCTTTAAAAGAGAACTGGATAAATTCATGGAGGTTAAGTCCATTAATGGCTATTAGCCAAGATGAGTAAGGAATTGTGTCTCTAGCCTCTGTTGTCAGAGGATGGTGATGGATGGCAGGAAAGAGATCACTTGATCATTATCTGTTGGGTTCACTCACTCCGGGCCAGCTGGCATTGGCCACTGTCGGTAGACAGGATACTAGGCTGGAGGGACTTTTGGTCTGACCCGGTATGGCCATTCTTATGTAGGGGTTTTGTTGCAGACTCAATAATAAAAATAATGAACAGTTATATTTTGATGCCCCCAGTCCATGCTGTCTCCCCTGGCCCTCCATCATCCTCCCAGGCTCACCATCACCCTCCTGGGCCCTACCGCTTACCTCACCCCCATTGCCCCGAGTTCCCTTCTGTAGCCTTGCACCCCAGACTCAACCTGCTCCTTGTCACTTGACAACAGCGCCTGGAAAGGCCAGCCCTGCTGCACTGGGCTGAAACCCAGAGCTGGATCCCTGTTGGGGTGGAAGAGAGGCTGAAGCCCACCACTGGAGCCTCTGGCTAAACCAGGGGAAGGTGGCTGAAGCCTGCCCCTGGAGTCCCATGGCTGCCGGGTAATTGGGTGGGAGTGCTGACGCCAACCCCCCAGATGTCCTTGAGGCTGCAGGGAGGGACTGCTGCTTTGTCCCTCCTCCATCTCTGCCCAGGAGGCTGTCCAGGTTGCAGGAAAATACCCTGGTGGCTGCATCTTAGAAATGCTGCTTTAGACATTGCCGGACTCTGGCATTTATTAAGTGTATATAGTTGTATGAGCTCCAGCCAGAGTAACTTAAAATGTCAATTTCCTCGCCCTCCTCTCCAAAGAAAAGAACAAAATGGTTGTGGGTTTTTTTGGAAATTAAACTGCTGGCAACCTTCTATGCTCTACACCGGCAGTGGGTGTCCAATAGAAATTCGATGCTAGGCACACTTTTCTTATTACCCACATTAAAAAAAAATCTCTGTGCATTAGCCACAATTTAGTAGCCTATTAGCCACATGTGGCTACTGGCGAATATATTGGACATGGCTGCTCTACGCTATGTATATATATCAAATACACACATAAGCTGGCTAACACAAAGATCATCTGCTTATTACTGGATACTAGTACATCTTTTGTATCTGCTCTAAAGAATGCCACTCATGAAATAGCTGATTTCAGGAGGAATGGCAGCGTATCAAGTTATAGTGTCCTTTAATAGTCATTTTTTTCATTAGTATTTTAAAATGCATTTGCCCCAAAAAATAAGTTTGAAAAAATGCTGCACTGCAGCAAAGATTAAGCTTATGCTCAATAGCGATAGCTCACTGGTTTGAGCATTGGCCTGCTATACCCAGGGTTGTGAGCTCAATCCTTGAGAGGACCATTTAGGAATATAGGGGGGAAAATCTGTTGGCTGATTTAATTGGGACTTGGCCCTGCTTTGAGCAGGGGGTTAGACTAGATGATCTCCTGAGGTCCTTTCCAACCCTGATATTCTATGTGAAAGGAGGTACTGAACAAAAATGGTCCCCAACACACTACTACTGATACCTTTTTCAGGGTTGTGTTTGTGTTTTTTTTTTTTAAATTAACCACCAGTGTGTCCTAATAAAGGTGACTGTTCAATTGTGAGCAAATTATCTCCTATAGAATTCTGATGACATTTTGAAAAATACAGTAAAACCTCCATTTAACGGACTAATTTGGGCGAGGGGGTGTCTGTTAAATCAAAAAGTCCGTTATTTAATAAAAAAAAAACAACGAGCTGTCGGAGCAGCAGCCCGCCCGCCACAGGGTCAGGGCAGCAGCCGAAAACCGTCAGCCAGCCCGCCCGGGTCCCGGCTGCTGGGACCCGGGCGGCAGCCGTCAGCCAGCCCGCCCACAGGTGAGACCCGGGCGGGAGCTGGCAGCCAGCCCGCCCGCTGGCGGGACTCGGACGGGAGCCGGCAGCCAGCCCGCTGGTGGAACCTGGATGGGAGCCGGCAGCCAGCCCACCCGCAGGGGGGACCCAGGCGGGACCTGGCAGCCAGCCAGGCCGCCAGGGAAGGGGACCAGGGCCGCAGCAGGGAGGGCTCGCGGTCTGATATTTATCAGAAATTTTGTCCGTTGCATCCGAAGTCTGTTAAATCGAGGTTTTACTGTAGTTCTAATCTTTGTCCTTTTTCATACACGATGAGGATGTGTTGTCTTCTGGGCATGAGATAAAGATAGCAAGGCAAAAACAACACAAGAGGCTCAGGAAGAGATGGACTTGCAACCTGCATTAGAGGCAAGATGACCTGTAAGGCTGCAAATGGTTGTCTTATCAGATTCAAAGGGTCAAGAGCACCTTGGGAAAGATCGCGATCCAAGCCGTTATGAAAAAAGGTGCTTTTGGGGACATGAGCTGAATTTCCACATTTCTGAAGGTCCGTGATGTCGACAACACAGCCTGAGATGTCTAGAACTGCGGCATAGGATGCTGCTTGAGCGTTTATGTCGCTGATATCATGTTGATATAATAAATATTCAGATCCCTCAGTTGTTTCTGTGATCAACGTTTATCACCATATTTTCATGTTAGCTTATGGAAACAATCAAATAGGAAGGATGTAATTATGTGGATAATAAGTAATTGAACTAATCAACTATTGTTTTGGCTTTTAGTTATACTTTCAGTTACAGACCTCAACATGTTTTCAAATGTGTGGAATTTTTTAAAATAAACGTATCTGTTATAAAAACTGAAGGTGGCGACATGTAAATTGCATGTCACTGGATCAAAATACTATGTTCTGAGTCTGTAAATCACCGTTTACAGAACATATTGTGTTTGAATTCCATAAGCGCCATAATTTGGGGAAGATGGTAACCATTATATCACAATATGGTTGTGTCCTGTATTGGAAGTACAGTAAAACCTCGATTTAACGGACTTCGGATGCAACGGACAAAATTTCTGATCCATATCAGACCGCGACCCCTCCCTGCTGCGGCCCCGGTCCCCTTCCCTGGCGGCCGTCTGCTGGCTCCCGGCTGCCGCCCCGGTCCCAGTAGCAGGCAGGCTGGCTCCCGGCTGCCGCCCGGGTCCCACCAGCGGGCGGGCTGGCTCCCGGCTGCTGCCCGGGTCCCAGCAGCAGGGACCTGGGCGGGCTGGCTGCCGGCTCCCGGCTGCCGCCTGGGTCCCGGCAGCTGCCCGGGTCCTGGCAGCGGGCGGACTGCGGAGCTGCCGCCCTGACCCTGTGGCGGGCGGGCTGCTGCTCCGACAGCTCTTTTTTTTTATTATTATTAAATAACGGACTTTTTGATTTAACGGACACCCCCTCGCCCGAATTAGTCCATTAAATCGAGGTTTTACTGTAGTGTTGAAGCTATTCATATGGGTCCACCTAACAGTCAGGATCTACTCCATTGATTTCTTCAAAATATTTGGCCTCCTCAAAATGATGACAGGTTTAGAGCTGCTGTAGTCCGTGATTTCTGAATTTTTATAAATATTGAGATTTTTTTTCCCCAGGTGTTTTTTTAGTCTGATTATTTGGACGGGTCTTACATATTATGTGTAAATATTCCTGTGAGTGGGTCACTTGTACTTTAACCATGTGAAAAACCTGTGGCAGGGGGCTGTACTTACTGAGAAAATAAAATTATTTTACCTGTTAAATTGAAGAAGCATGTCTACCAAACCAGGCCTTCCCTGCAAGACTTCCAAAATAAGAAGAATGTGATTTTTTTAAAAACAGCTATTTTCCTTTCAATAACAGTATATATTAATATAGAATTCATGTTAGTTATTGCTTTGTAAGTATTTGTTCTAGAAAGAAATCTCAGGGACTGTTCTTCGTTCCCTTGAGCAATCCCAGACAGACCATTTTGAAACTACTTCTAGACAAGTAAGACAAGAAAGCAGACAAGAAAGATATCAAACACCTTAGTGTAATACAATGGTGGACATGCTGCTTCAGAGAAAAGAAGTTAACAGGTAATTTTTTTGTTTCTAGTTAACATATTTATTTTACTGTATACATTTGCATCTGATCCAAATTCACATACTGTACTCAAAGCTACATTAAGGGACGTGTGTAGAGAAGTAGGTTTTTGGATGTTAGAGACTAACTTCATATTTTGCTTGACAGGTTACATGTCTTGCGTGCGACAATAAATCAAATACTATAGAATCCTTCTGGGATCTGTCGCTGGAATTTCCTGAGAGGTATCATTGCAATGGGAAGGAGATGGTTTCTCAGTATCCATGCCTGCTGACAGAAATGTTGGCCAAGTTTACAGAGACGGAAGCTTTAGAAGGAAAGATATATGCATGTGATCAGTGCAACAGTGAGTAAAGGCAGTATGTACTCGTGCATATGTTCGTCACATAAAATATAAATTAATATAGGCATTCAAAGCGTAAAAAAAGGAAAGCCGCAATTAAAAGGAAAGGACAAATTTTAAAAGTATTTGTCATTAGTAAAGCATAAGACTTTTACATAAGACTGTTTCTTTAATTGTGAAAGGAAATAGTATAGAAAAAATTGCTCTTCTGATTAAGTTAATCAAAAGTAGACTTGAAAGTGAGTTTAACATAGGGGTGGGCAAACTTTTTGGCCCGAGGGCCACAGCTGGGTGGGGAAATTGCATGTAGGACCATGAATGTAGGGCTGAGCAGGGAGTTGAAGTGTGGGAGTGTGGGGTGCAGGAGGGGGCTCAGAGCAGGGGTTGGGGTGCAGGGTATAGGAGGGGCTCAGGGCAAGGGGTTGGAGTGCAGGGAGGGGTGAAGAGTGCAGGGGGGCTCAGAGGAGAGGGTTGGGGTCCAGGAAGGGTGTGGAGGGGACTCAAGGCAAGGGGTTGGAGTATGGGAGAGGGTGCAGTGTTCAGGAGGGGGCTCAAGGCAAGGGATTGGGATGCAGGAGGGGCTTAGGGGATTGGGGTGAAGGAGGGATGTGGGGTGCTGAAGAGGGCCCGGGGCAGGGAGTTGGGAGTGCAGGCTCCAGCCGGGGGGGAGAGCACACACTGCGCTTGCTTATGGGTACTTCCCCTGAAGCTCCCATTCGCTGCCATTCCCTGTTCCCAGCCAATGGGTGCTGCAAGGGGTGGTGCCTGCAGGCAAGGGCAGTGCGCAGAGCCCTCTAGCCCCCTGTTCCTCAGGGCCGCAATGACATGGTGCTGGCAGCTTCTGGTAGTGGCACGGGGCCAGGGCAGGCAGGGAGCCTGCCTTAGCCCCGCTGGGCCATGGGGCTGGCAATCCCATGGGCCAGATCCAGCTTGCCGGACATATTTTGACCACCCCTAGTTCTGTAGCCCTTGTTACATTATCTAAATACTGTAAATCATGGGATCAATAAATCTTAAAATGAAAAGTATATTTGACAACAAATTTTCAAAACTCTATTCAAGTTTTTTTGTTAGTGGTAGGTTTTTAAAAAAATTTTAGCACTTATTTCATTGTGTGTGTTTGGGCACAGCAAAACGCAGGAAATTTTCTTCCAAACCGGTTATACTTACAGAAGCTCAAAAACAGCTTATGGTATGTCGACTACCTCAAGTTCTGAGACTACACCTTAAACGGTTCAGGTAAGCAGTGCTATAAGCAACTTAGAAATATTGCAAACTCTCTTTAAATAGTATATTCCTCCTTGTTCTAGTAATCTCTAATCCTCTGGGCTTATTCAGTGGGTGAACAAAATCAGTTTTGAGAAATCCCTCTAAATTGTGTTCCTTGAGAATGCCCTTAAACTCAGTAGTATAAGGAAGAACAATTTCTGGAAACCTATTTCTTTCTGGTAAATGAAATATTGTTAGAATGCATATCACAGGCAGAGAAGTGAGATTTTTATTCCTGCTACTTCCCAATAACAAAAAGTCAGGGGAATTAAAAACCTATCCTGAATCTTGAACACTTAACCAGTTTGAGACAAGAGAATCAATTTTCTCTATTTGAAAAAGAGACTTTTTGGATACCTATACGTACTGAGAAAAAAAATCTGTCACATGGAGTATCTCTGATACCTTGAGAAAACAACCACCTACAGTTCATTGTTTTGAGTTGTGGACTGAAATGTTACCCTGCGACTTTACTAAATGTTGAGAGATCATAACAACAAACTTTAAACTAGATGATAGCTTTATTCACTAGTGCACAGTCTGAGGTTTGCATGCAACCCAGCAGGGTGATTGTATAACCTGCAGCTTCACTAGCATTCTTTAAAAACCCGTCTCAATCTGGTAAAGCAGTGGTTCTCAAACTTCTTGTATTGGTGACCCCTTTCAGACACTAGGCCTCTGAGCAGAGTCGGAGCCAGCAGCCCCCCAGGGCAGGGGACCAGTGTCATGGCTGGCTGCTGGCAGCAGGGGCGCGTGACCCCCTCTTTGAGACCCAGTGTGGTAAAATGTGCTAACGTGAGCAGCCAGGGAGAAGAGATTGCACCTGTATGTGATCTTAGTTCAGCCAGGGAGACATAGTGACTCCTGAATGAGAGAAATGAAAGTGGGAACCAGCCCCTGGGAAGGTGTGTTTTCACTTTTAATGTATAGAGTCAAATCTGTAATAAGAACTCTCTGCAGCTTTTTTCATCATTCTTGTGATTTTAAATATTTTTTGATAATTATACCCACTGTCTTTTCAGCTTGGCTGACTAGTGAGCACTGGAGCAGCAGATAGTGTAGGTGAAAAGCCATATGTGAAGGATTTTTCCTATGAACGGTGAAATGAAGGGGAAGTGAAAGAGGAGATTAGATAAGAGGCTTTTGAGGGATATAAATTATCATATACATTTAGTACAAAAGCACTAGCAGGTGAGATGTAGTTTAGTAGCTCAGAATTCTAACAATGCAGAATTTTTAGGTGCATAGACTTACTGAAATAATCTATTAAACTACCTTCAGAAAACACAAATTAACTGAATATTCACATCTTCTTTGAATTTGGATATTCTTCCAGGTGGTCAGGACGCAATCATCGTGAGAAGATTGGAGTACATGTTAGCTTTGGTCAGACATTAAATATGGAGCCTTATTGCTGCAGGGAGTCCCTAAAGTCCCTCTTACCTGATTGCTTTATCTATGACTTGTCTGCTGTGATTATGCATCATGGGAAAGGATTTGGTTCAGGGCACTACACTGCCTACTGCTATAATTCAGAAGGAGGTATGAACAAGCAATTTAAATAAAAAATGTAATTTTTTTGTTTTTTTCAGAAGCTAAGCTTCTGGTTCATTAATTGAATCAATGTATTCACAAACAGGGTCCTTACTTCCTTAAAATAAAATGGACCAAGATTTTTCTAACCAGACCTACCAGTGCCAATAGAGGTGGTCAATAAAATTAAAGCTAATTGTTTCGATTTGAGACTTTTTTTTTCCTGATTAGATAAATATAATTAGGTGGTGTATACAGCAAAAACATTCCTTATAAAGTATATGATAGACAATTTTTTCTCTGTAAAACTAAGTGCTTATCCTTCACCCAAAATGAAAAGAAAAAATTAGCAAATGTTTGTGGTTTTGTGTTTTCTAACAAATGGTAGAAGACACTTGTCACCTGTAAAGTACAAGTATCTTACATAAATATTTTGGTTATTTTACAATCTCTGTTACTTCATTCTAGGATTCTGGGCACACTGCAATGATTCCATACTCAATATGTGCACTATGGAAGAAGTATGCAAGGCTCAAGCCTACATCTTGTTTTACAGCCAGCGCGTTACTCAGGCAAGCAGACACCATAGACTATCATTTCCTAGCTCACCCTCGGAAAACCAGCAGTGTACTGAATTTGTTGACTGTTCAAGTGAAAACAGTAGCAGCTAATCCAAAGCCAATTTATTATGTACAGTAAAAGTTTGACTTGTCAACTTTTATGTGCATTTTTAAATAGAAAATGCAAGTACAAATTGTATTTTTTTACTTGTGAATCAATGTACATTATGTTTATACACTTTTGTATTAGCTAAAGTAAGCACTCGTGTGTTAGTATAAATTTATATTGATAGTAGGTATCTTTCAAAGTACCTAGAATTGCTTTACAACTTTTTTAAAAAAAAATTCCCTTTGAATTTTTAACTCTTACCTCAGGCTGTTTTTCAGCTCTGTTTTTATATTTTGATAATCTGATTTGGTTTAGAAAAAAAATATTCTCAGTGAACAGCTGATGTCTGTATAATTTTTGTTAACTTTCTACATGTGTACATTTTTATAGTGTAATTTTATAGCATCTATTGATTCTTATTGTCTGGAATTCAGTCTTATTCACAGAATATGAAGGTGGACTAACAAAGAGAGCATCTATTAAATGTCAAGTAATAACAGACCTTTTCTTCATCGGGGTAGGGATTTTTTTCCTGGATGTCCTTCAAGTGATAGTTAAGAAGCTAGGCTCAGATCTACAAAACTGCTACTGAACTTTGTAGATGCCCATGTTTCAGCCTCTGAACATACACACAGGTGTGTCCATCTGCTAAACCCCAGAGCAATTCACAAACTAAGAATCAGAGGCCACCTACCAGATTTAAAATGGGGGAGGGAGGGAGGAATGTGGTAGTGCCCACCTTCTAACTTGTAACCTAGGGCTTAGAGCACTTATGAGATGTGAGAGACCCAGGTTCAGTTCTCTGTTCTGCCTGAGAAGAAAGGATGTGAACAGGGAGTTTTCTACCATCCAGGTGACTGCTTTAACCACTGAGCTGGGGGAATTATGTGATGGAGCTGCTCTCTCATTCTCTCCTGTTGTTTCACTAGGTGTAAATAAGGAAAGAATGACTGGAACAGGGGGACTGGACTGGACCCACAGTCTCCCAGCTCAGTGCCCTAACCCCTGGTCTACAAATGCATTCCCATTGGCTGATCCACTGTTGATAAATATGGGGGGAGGGAATTAAACTTGGGTTCTTCACAGCCAAACAAATGCCCTAACCACCTAAAACTTTAAGGTAGCAATCACCAGCATCAGCTATTTTGTGGTTCAGTTCCCTCAGGAAGTTGCTTAGGCACCTAAGCTAGCTACCTCCAGGCAGCAAGTTCCCCTTTGTGGATTGCAAAGCAGTGCCTATCTCTAAGAGGAGCCGGGCTTAGTATGCACCCATATGGTCAGCAGCTCCCATGCTGTGTTATTATTTTCTAGGTACTTAACGATTAGGCCCTGTAATACTCAGCACTGCAACAGTCAAGTGCCTTTGTGGCTCCCACCCTTAGTCACTATTTTTCCCCTGTGGTGGCAATGGAGCTATACTGAAAGGAAAAAAAAATCATAGCATTTTGTGAAGTGCCAGCAGAAAACAGTAGTGTATGTGCTTAGTTACATGTCAGCGCATTTGTGATAGAAAAAAATGTAATAGAGCAGAAATGATGGCTAGGAGATAAAACATGAAGGTTACCTATTTTATATGCACCCTTTTATAACTGAGATGCTAACCCTAAAGTGTTAATTGGGTTGCTAAACTCTAGGGGAAATTCCTTAGCTACCAAAAAGATTTCTTGCCCAGCAGTGTACAAAGATATTGGAAAGTGAGCCTAGTTCTTTGGAAAGGTGGCATTCCTGGAGTAATCTCCAGCACACATGAATAAAGCACCATTGTAGGCTGAGCAAAACACATTGCATAACACACAACTGGAGGATATTTAAATTTGGATGTGTTGTAGGAGCCACACCTGCCGTACTTACTCCTCCATTATTTCTAAACTCGTATTAACTGAGAATTCACCTCTTCCTCACTGCCTAAAAAACTGAACATTTCCCCACCAAATGTAGCTAATTCCAAAATAGTAATAATTAGTTCAAGTTGGTGTGACATGTTTTTTCATAAAAACCTATACAAATTACCTCAACTCTTGGAAAATTATACCTCAATAAAACACTGTGTGGACTAACATTTTTAGGGTTAGTTCTTTATCTCCTTGATTGATGCTATAATGTGTTGCTATTACAAAAGTTCTTTATCTTGGAAAATCATACAAAATATGTAGAAAGTTACTCTTTCATAGAGTATCTTGAGTATGAATCTAGCTATTAGGCCTTAGTGCAATAGTTCATGTCTTTTCATTCTGTAGTCCCATATCTGGCAACAATTAACTGCTTACAAGTTTTACAGATCTTTCAGGGGCTGCAGCTGATGCTTTTGATGTAAGAGTTTAACGTTGTGATCTACCACTATAGTAACTGAGCATCTTCCACATAAAACTGATTGTGTCATGGAGTCTGGTTCTCCTGCATTGTGGTGTTGACCTCTCCCCTGTGTTTGAGAGCTTTGGGTTTTTAGATATTTCTTCTAAATATCAGGCAGTTTAAAGGTGGGGATGGTCAAGACCTGTAGATATCTACCTATACACCAGATTCTCTGTTATGGTGCAAACAGAATGACAGTTTAGTACTTGATAGGTTTTAGGGTTTAGAGTTATTTGGGGGGTGATCCCAGCAAGCATCTCTCCTCCCCTTTTTATAGGAGGGGAGCTAGTCTCAGTGCTCTGTGCCACAAATAGAACCAAGCACCTATCAATCCTCCTCCTCTGCACCACACCCTCATAAAATCAAGCCAGATGGCTCTTGGTTTTTTTGCTTGCTCTGTCTTTAAGACAACCTTAAAGGGAACTCTGCCACAACTGTTCTCAAGCTACAGCCCAATATTTTGCCAGATAAAAAGACTGATAGGCACCTACACAAAATCTTCTCCACCTACTGAGGCTCAGAATTCTCCAGGGTTCAGGCCCCAGACCACCTCAGTCTTTCAGGTTCTTAAATTGCTTGATTACCCACTTTCATTTTTTCCAACTCTCCCTTCCAAGGGAGAAATTAAGGCCTCTTTAGGGATTTTCCTATTATGTATCAGGTTTCCCCTCCCCTTTCTCAAAGTGATGATAACAGTCAAAAGGAAACACCAACCAAGAAAACCCACCCACTCTGAAAAGGGAAGAGGAAAAAAAACAAGGCTAGTGATATCTTGATATTTAGCCATATAAGAAGTTTGTAAAGCTGCCACCTGCTCATTCATCAGCAACTTTGTAAATCGGTACAGGCATGACCTTCAGTCCTCAGCTGTAACATCCTTTTGCAAGCTGATGTTCCAAGTACTCCCAAAATAGATTACTAGTTTTAGGGGAGAACTCTTACTGCTCAGTACATCTCAACCATGTGCTACGAGAGGCTTTAGGATCCAGAATGGAAAATTCTCTCTCCAATTGCCTTTCATGGACAGACTTTTGCAGTAATCAACTCCCCTGACATATCTTTGTTTTTTTGAATAAAGCGAAGGGAGGTAGTCACATACTGAGTGCCAGGTACGTGCTGGGCTACACCGATTTGTGTATACAAGCTAACTGAAGTTACTTGCAGAAGCTTTTTAGTTATTTTAATAAGAATTTAGTGTTAGTACTAATTGGTAGGAATTCATCTTGAGTGTGGCCAAGCCCAGAATGGTTTGGATAAGTGTGAACTGCCTCCTATATTTGTGGGGAGACAAGTGTAAAGGGCTGGTCTATTCAGATTCTGCACTGATTTCACTACCATGTAGCCTAGAAATGGATTCTAGATATTACTTTTGCACACAATTTCAACTTGAAACTGTTCTTTTCTGAATGATTGGAGCCTTGCAGAACTGTTAAAAGTGCCAGCACTGTACAAAATCTACTTGGTTACCTTTTACCATGAATCTTTAAGGCTGGTGGTTTGTCATGGCAAAAAGTCACAATTTTAGCTGCAAAAATCCTAAAAATTAAAAAAATCACAGGACACTTTTTTCCAGTGAAGAGTTTTTACTTTAAAAATGTACTGAAACATTTCAGTTTATAAAAACAAATCAAAAAAAGTGCCTCAAATTCATGTAGAAAAAATCCATAATAGAATATTGAAAAAAAAACATATAAAAGTGATTTCAGGTCTTGCCTAAAGTATGTTATGCATTCCTAAATTACATGGTTTTATAGCTCACCTGTCTTCACTGAACGCATTTACATATGAAGAAAATGAACATTCTTGCAGAAGCATTTTGTGACAGGAAGAGAGCACTTTTCATTTTTAAGGAAAGGTAAAAAGATGCTCCACAAAATACTGAATACCAATGACATTTTTAAATTGCAAAAGCCATGACAAACTTTGATTAACCATAAAGATAACCTAGGTTTTTCTTCACATACAAAAAAATATCTGAAGCAACTAGGGTTGGCAGAGTTTCTCTAACTCCAACCCCCACCTGTACAAACCAGACAAGAATTCCAGTAATGTTTACAAATCACAGCATTAAACTCTTTTAAACTTTGTTTCTGTGCCTCTTGGATTCGGAATAGTTTTCAATACTGGAGGTAGTACAAGATCAAGTTGAAGATTTATAGTGAACTGCTTTTCTGCTAAAGAACTAATCACTTTATGATTACTTCACTTTGAAGTTTAATCTTTTTTAAAAGGCACACTATCACATGCCTAAAATATATTCACTTAAGATACATGCTACAATAGGAGTAGGTTGCTACATACCTCAGGCTCAGGGAAACCAGTGCGCTAAAGCTGCCACATTAAGCATCAAGTGATATAATCGGCAGTAAAGAGAAGTGTGTCATGTACTACTGCTCTTGAGTATAAAGTTATTTTAAAAAAGTGGTCCCCTGCCTCCCAATAGAAATATCAGGGTGGCAACCTTCAGCAAGAGCTGAAATTTTATGTGACAGATGGCTGACATGTGAGCTGCAAGTCTCCAAGGAAATTTTAGGGCAACTCAGAGTCTTTGAAAAAGGGTCAGAATTCACCATCCTTACTCGAGTAGTACCTTGAATATCTGCACTGGCTTCAAAGGAATACTCCCAAAATAAGGATTATTCAACCTGGTGGCATATTCTCTCTTTTAGATTGTAAGCTCTTTTGGTCAAGAGTTAATCTGTGAAGTGCACAGAATACTACCGAACAGTATAGGCAAGGCCTTCAAAAAGCAACAACTTTCTGTGTAGTTACGTCCTGCTAATTAGACACAGTTTACAGCTAGCAGTTCTAGGATTCCAAAATGTGTTTAAACAGGAAACATTCTACTCACGCCTCCAAGCACTCTATAATCCTTGTGCCTGCCACGTTCAACACTGCCTAATAAAACAGGAAATGCCTTGCCAGTTTTCGTGCCAGCTCCTACAGGATGCACAGTAGTGCTAACATCCACTATCACCACAGTTGTGATAGAGAGACACAATGCAGTGGGACATGCTTGTGTTCTGGGCCAAGGAGACCAACTTTGATTCTGCAAAATGCAGTCAGTTTTCTCTCCCATGCCCTACTGTCTCAACAACATTACTGCTGGCTGAAGTAGGCAGCTCATAAAGCAAGGGTGCAACAACAAAAAGCATATCTGCCCAATAGGGGCACAGCTGTGTCCTCCATAGAGGAGCAGATAAGACAGTCAACAGACAACAAAGCATCACCACCACCATCACATAATAGCCAGGCAACCAGTGCAGTGGCCCATGGATCACCCTATGGAATAAGGGAAGATCATTTCTAGGGAAACATTCAAAGCAATGATGAAGGGCAATAGAGGAGCTAGAAATCCTCCATCAAAAGCAGGATGAAAAATACTTTAGACCTTAAAGTTAGGAGTCAGTTCTATTTTGAGTCCCAAATTTTAAAATCTTGGTCAAAACCTCCACTGCAAGGATATGTCTACCCTATTGCAGTAAGTTGACCTATGCTATGCAACTCCAGCTACGTGAATAACGTAGCTGGAGTCAATGTATCTTAGGTCAAGTTACCATGGGATCTCCTCATGTGGTTTGGGTGTTCGGACAAGAAATGGGGGAAAACTACCTACCCGGTAAGATTTCAAAGTTGTTTTCATATGATTTTAATTGCTTTGGAAATGATCCATTAGAGAAGCTACAGGGGAAAAAAAGTGATGTAACCTACAGAATCACTACCAGAAGCCACAAGGCTGCCTGTAGAGTCTCAAGCAGAAAATTAGTCGATGAGAATGGTGCAAGAAAATCAGCAAATAAGCTAAAATCTGCAGATCTACACTTAAAACATTACAGTGGAGGGGCTGCACTGGTGCTGTGCTGCTGTCACCCTTCAGTGAAGACACCAGTACGCCAATGGGAGCGTCTTCCAATGGCATAATTTATTTGCCTCCGTGAGAGGCGGTAACTTCTCCTGTCAAGACAGCAGTCTACACTGGGGGGGGGGGAGGGGGCGTTAGGTCAGCATAACTGCATAGGTCAGGGGTGTGGATTTTTTACAGCCCTGAGCCACACAATTTTACTGAGGTAAATTTTATAGTGCAGACCTCGCAAAAGCCTTTCAATCTCAACCTTTCCCCCAAATAAAGCTCAGTACCCCTCTACTGGTACATTACTAGTAGAGAGGCTACAAGTCTATGGTACCATCTCTGGTCCTGCCAATACATTTTTTAAAAAATCTTGATTTAACTGCCTAACACAACCCCACCCATCTCACAGATTCTTTCAAATGCCAGTTTTCACTACTGCAAGGTACTCCGTACACTATGGACAGCATTAGCCAGCATAATGCCATCTTGTGATCTAACTTCAGGGTACAAGTTCACAGACACATGCAGATGTTGCTGCCCACCCACCCACTGCCTGGAAATACCATGCAGGATATATAGACTCCAAAGTGGAACAGATAAACATGAATTAAGTAAATGAGTTTATTTCACCCATTTCTATAAGCACCAAAGTATGGAAAATCAGAGATTATTTTGTGAGCTTAGGTTCTTTTTGACTTTAGACATTTTGCCATCTTTTGCTCCCCTTCTTCAAAATTGGACCAAGAGAGCTGCAGCTCATATATCAGAGTCCTGTGAGATCAATATACAGCTCCCTTTAATCCAAAAAGAGCTAATAAAATATTTAGTATTTATAAATTAAAAATAAATTTTTTGAAATAAATCAGAGACCAGCCATCTTCATATCTTCGGAAAGAGTTCTGTTTTCCCAGCGAAGGTATGTTTAAGGCACTCATGCGGACTACTATTGAAGTTGGCATATTTGTTACCAGTAACTTTATTCTGAATTTTAACATTTAGCCACGTAAGTAGGCATTGCTTTTATGCCTACTGCAGTCCAAGCTCTAAAAATACTCAAGTTTTAATAAAATAAACATGAATGAGATTCAGCCAGTTATTGTAGCAGAAAGATAAAGATGCCTGTTACACCAAGAAAGGGTCAAGTACTCCAATTTAGTTTGCTTATCTGGAAGAGGATTCAATTACAGACTAAACCTAATGTTTTCATCCTCACTACTGTCCCTAAGTCTTATACAACCTATCCTGTGTTTTGAGGAGGTGGGAAGCTAAGATCAGTGAATGTTTAATGTCATACAATGGGACATACAGGTACCAAAGAATATGAAGTGATATTTTAATATTAAAGGTTGGCAGCAAGCCCAGTGAGTGTATAAAGTGAGGCATTTAGCTTAAGAAGGCATAGCAGATGCATCTCCCTACTGAAAACAGCAGCAAAGGAGTCAGTCAAAATGCACTTGCTAGTATGTTCCAATACAGAGAAACTCAAGACTGGAGAGTGACATGCTCAGTGACAAAACCCCCCAAAATGCTGGCACTGTCACATACTATACACCTTGGCCTGGCTCCCAGCATACATACTATTGTTAACTAAATGACAGATTGTGAAGTTTCACATAAATGGTAGAACAGGCCCAGTTTCAAGACAATAAATGGCAACTGGATATTTTTTATTACTATTTAATAGAGAAGTTTCCCAGCAGACTCCTGCCCAGAGTCATAACCAGACTTTTAAAAAGTATGTTTTTAAGATCTGAAAATTTGTCTATTTTTTACAAAATGAATTCCAGGAAATTTAAAAGGCAATACCATAGAGGCCTTAGGCGCAGAAGTCAGGTGTAATCATTCAAAGCACTCAAGTAGGAATATGGTAATATAAATATTTGAAAAGCATTTCTTATCATAAATGTTCAAAACAAAATGTATAACTCATTCCAAACTAAAAATTGAGCTTTATAGCACATATTTCCCTGAACAGAAAAAAATATACGGAACCTTCTGAAATACTTCTAGAGGCATGAAACTTTTTCGTTGGTTAGTTACTAAGACTTGCCTTTGATTAAATTCCTTTCTTTCCAAACACGGAAAGTATTACATCGGTCCACTGTTAAAACAGAAAAATACGTTGCAAATTAATTCTGATATAACGTGTTCCAACAAAGCCTAGAGTATAAAGGTGTTGAGGTGACACTAAGTTTAATAGTCATCTCCTCTGCTGACAACTTCTTTGCATGTTGGGCGCAGTAATATGGTATGTTCAAACTGGGCGGTATATGAGCCTTTAATGTCGCATAAGGGAGGATATGGATCCACTATACCCAAGTCACACAGGTTCTTCAGAGCCATTAGATATTTACTTTCTCCCAGACGATCTAGCCATCTGCGGCAGAAGGCAAGAGTGCCAAAATTTTCATTGATAACATTTAACAAATGTTTTGCTCTTGGAAGCCTAGAAGAAAGAATGCACTGAATTAACTGCGAAGAAAAAAAAAGGTACCATCAAGAAAGCATTTAATACAAAAATAAAAGCCAGGTAAAAAGATAAATGTTGGGGTATTAAACTACAAACCCAATAGTTTTGATGTCTTTTCACATCATCTAACGTTCTGTTCAAGGAGACAAGTTAAACCTTTATTTTTCCATTGAAAAATACAGCCTTCAAAACAAACCAAATATGCTGCTGTCCCATTAGCTCAGCCTCACAAAACTGAGGAGAAAAGGTGTAAACTCACACCTACCAATCTCCCCTCAATTCCTTAGAGTGAGATGAAGAGGGCAACTTCAAAACCTAGTTAGGCTCATTTAAATGCCAACATAATTAAGCATAATAGTTAATTTTTTCAAGAAAGGGACTGTCAACAGAACTATTCACTTGGTAAACAAGTAGTATTCCAAGTCTATCATCCTGAAGTTTCTAATTTACTGAACAAATTTGGGAGTAAGCTTTAACATTGGTAAATATCACTTTCACTTCCGAAAGTCAAATAATTTGTAAAATCTGTAATAAATGTGAAAAATCTGTATAATCTTCTGTTTTTGTTTTGTCAAGACAGCTAAGAAGTGTACAATTTCAAAACTTAAGTATTTACAGACATGAGCTCTTCTTTTTGCATCTTAATGTTAATACAAAAAAACAATGCATTTTACATAAATACACACAAAAACACAGACACACCTAATTCTAAATGTTGTGGATGCAGTAAAAAGACCTGGAAACAGTGCTGTTCATCTAGTGTACCATACTATACTTACTAGCTATATTGTGGGTCTTACTCTGATTACCTGTGCTTCAAAATTACTTATGTTTCATTTCTAAAAATGTCATATAATGCAATTACCGGGAAATCTGGAAATTAGCCTAAATTAGTGGGGCACTTCATTTTATGCAATGCACTGTTCTGAGGAGTTAATTTTTAAATACTCAAACATCCCACCATCCTCAGCAGAAGATGACACTAACAGTTTAACCAGCTCTGGTCCCAAAAAGAGATTTGCTTGTGCTAATTAACCATAAGTCACAGAAGCTCCCGGAAGGAAACAAAAAAAGCATCCTGAGTAGAAAAGGGGGAAATTGTGAAGTTACAAAAAATATATATATTTTCTCATTATGCATGTCATGATAGGAATATAGACTACATTTAGAGGGCATCACCTTTTCTGTTTTTTTGTTTTGTATTTTTTGTTGCTATTTTCAAGCTTTGAAATAAGAACTGTCATCCTGTGTGTGTGAACAGAGTCTAGTGCATACGCATGAATATTACAGCACAGTTCATACAAAGCATCATTTACATTAGTCTTTTCACGTTCCTTGAAAGACCTGATATTAGTTAAGAGGCTTTGCTGTACCCCAACCCTAATGAAAAAAAGTGACAGCTTCCTCTGGTGCAGTAAAAATAGCTTCAAAACCAGAACTAACCTTATTGGCACATGCCCAACATCAAAATTTTTCATATAATGAGAACATTCCATGTCATCATGAACAACACCCTTTCCTGTGCTACCGAAGGTTTCTATAGCATATATTTCACCTTCCTAAATGAAAAGGAAAAGACAAGTGAACATTATGTAAATACATGAAAAGTAAATCAATAGTCAGATGTTGAAACTTCTTGCATAATTAACAGTTTAAGTCTAGCAAAATATGAACAGCAGGCAAATGTATTTTATGAGGAATTAAACATGGATTGGTTCTTTCATTAAACAGCACCCTCAAAGCTCTGAAATATTTAAAGTAAACTGTGTTTCAATAACTTTAATTAATGTTATGCTGGTCATGGAAATATTCCTTACTCCTTTTCTGCAGGGATCATCTGTGGGGGCAAGACGGCAGTTAAATCCATGCCCTCTTTCTTACAAAGCTAACAAGAAAGTCAGTATAGATAACATAGGCATTAGTGTTTTTTGTGAGAACATGTCATGACTGACCCAAGTCATATCTCATAGGCCACTAAACATCTGTCAAGTGATAGTAAATCACCTGATTACTACTGACCATGACTGGATTAGAAGCAGGGACCTAGAAATAAGATTAAAGGCTCCTTATCACAGTACCAATCTTCTAAACAAGCCCTTGCTTTCTGAGCCTGTTATTCCATTTAAAAATTAGATGCAGATCAAACTTGCAACTGGATGCGCTTGGCACCTAATGTAATATACTTATTACCTCTGTGCTTGGAACAGCTTTCCTTATATTGTGCAACAACTATCCTTTCTCCTTCAAAATGCTTTTTAAAACCAATCTTTCGGACAAACCTAGCTAACAATTATCTTTACAACCATGCCCTAATTACAAACATGAATCTGTCAAAATTAGACTGCAAACTTTTCAACTAAAAGCAACATGTCTAGCTCTGTTTGCAAAGCATCATGAACAGCTGTGACACAGAAATAATTCCTATGCAAAAATTCACTGAAAGGATTAATTTTATAAATACATAAAGTTAAATGACCAATAAGAACACAAAGTCTGTTAGTTTACATCTAAGGTTCCCCAATCAACCTCAGCAGACATAAGATGAGTATTAATATTCTTTACCATAAAGGACCCTTTTTTATACCCAGTCACCACACTGCAATGACCTCTTCTAACATTCTGATATGGAACACAAACCTTCACCCTCACCAAATACAGATTTACAAAGCATATCTCAGGGGCCACCAATGCACACAATAACTCTTCCCTTCTCATACACATTTCAACTAGGAACACTTGTGTTGTATTTCTTATCTTTCCTACACATTCCAAAAACAACTTTATCTCACAATCAAAATTCCACTAGAAACTGGACAGCCTACTCTACCAGATCGACCCACATGTGAATGAACTTCCGTACTCCAAACTTCCAAATTCTTATTTTAAGTTCATCCTATAACTTTAGAATTCCACACTTGTTTTCTTCCTGAAAACTACAATATTCTAACAGTATTACTTAAGTATATGTATTCACAATTTTAACTAACATAAGTCTGTTTTATTACAAGATCCCAGAACTTTAATCAGAAAAATGACGGGTAGCTGGAATAGTGGAGGGGGAAAGTCCATGAGCCATGAGGATGAAATGCCAAGTCCCAAAATAATGTTCAGTATTTCATAAAAATAGTACTATGCATAGCAAAGTCAACTCCCTACCATTATTTTCCACGTGGTCATAAATACTACACACTTGGACAATGCAGAAGATAGTTTTCCCATGGTGACATATTCATAAAAGGTTAAGTGGGAGAGAGTTAAATACTTAAGAACTCTCAGATTACCTCCATTCTTGTTGTTTCTCCTCCCTTCACAATGGGCACAGTTTTTCCAGCATGTATCCTATATGGCCCAATTGAATGTCCATTCAGATTGCGAATTGGTTTCACTATTACAGAAAATAAAATAAAAAGTTAGAAGTCACTAACAAATGTTTAACCCTTCAATGCCAGTGATTATATTAGCCCACACGTGGAGTACTGGAAGCAAATTGAAAGACCATACATACTGCAAAGGGAACAACAGAAAATCACTCTGTTCTTGTACAAATTTCAATCGGGCAAGATCCTAGCTTACTGTATATATGGAGTACTGGCTTTCTTACTAGGACAGTCATAATTCAGGCTGCAAGGAAATGAATGATTTTAACCAATGTTCCCTCTAATTTTTGACAGGCTGTGTGCGCAAAAAATTTCTCCTGTGCAAATTTTTGTGCTTCTGTGCAAATTTTTGTGCACACGGTGTTTCACTGTGCACACGCATAGCTTAGAGGGAACAGTGATTCTAACCAGTAGATATTTATTTGCTATGTATTTTGCAAACAAGAATTGTGAAAGGCAGTTGTCACTTTTCACCTTTGAGTACAGTAAATGCCAGATGTGGTGCTTTTGAAAGTGTTTGCTGAGTATAAAAACAGTGAGAGTTTGAAAAGAACATAGAAGTTCTCAATCATTCAGTGCAAAGTTCCTTTAGGTTGAGGAAAGTGGTCATATATATATGTATAATGCAAATTACTTGTACCACACACTTATACTACCGCAAACAAAGATCACTTGAAGGGCTAGGAATAAAGTAGGATTTGTACACACACACTCCCAGTATAGCTATTTTGACATACTCTAAAGGAGAGAGCTTACCTTGATATGTTTTGCCATCAATTTCAACCTCATAGGACTCCATAACTTCTTGGATGGCTTCACCAACATCACAGAGACGAACATCTATTCCAGCACACTGAAGATGAGAGATAAGCAGAGAAAAGTTTTAAAATCCAGTATGAGAGTTTTAAAGCTTGTGTTTAAATTTCAAAACCCAGTAAAAAGTAATTTTCATAATGAGTGTACCTTTATACCAGTATTAGTAGCATCTTTTACTGCTTGTAACAGCCTATCATATTTTGGATTGAATGTAACAGTAAAAGCACAGTCAATAATACAACCTGAAATCAGAATAAATTAGGTTAGTACAATGTTTCCATCCAACAAAACAATCCAACAATATTGTTTCGTAAATCATAGGGAAAAACTAACCATTTATGTGTGTTCCAAAGTCTATTTTGCAAATATCATCATATTGCAATACCGTAGGATCTCCAGCATTGGGAGTGTAGTGGGCAGCACAGTTATTCAGAGAACACCCAGTGGGAAATGCAAGACCTGCACTTAACCCATCTTCTTTTATCAGCTTGCGTGAGCAATCTTCGAGTTTTTCACTAGGAAAAGAGATGTACTAAGAGTTATTTTAAAGCACTTGTTTACACATGCGAGAACATACAAGACAAAGAAAAGCATTAGCCTAAACAGTTATTTCAGTCTTATTTTTAACATACAATCAGGAACAGGTACAGAGCGAAAAGTAAGCAAGGTTAGTGACGACTTAGTTCCTTATTCTATTCAAATCTGTTTTGAGACCATTTAATTTAGTCCTGTGTTTGACCACATTAATTTGTTTTCCCAAAGCTTTTACTTAAATTTGAAAGAATATACTTTGCAAGCTATATTGAACTAGTCAGGGACACAAAATTCACAATATAAATTCTGAGCAAATAAAATTGATTTATTTTAGTAAAGTTACTTATAGCACAGAGACTTTACAGTCTCAGAGCTGTTTAGTAATGTGATCCAACAGTTTTTCCAATTACTCAAAAAAGGTAATCGAATAAAAATAATGATAATATACCATTTCGTATATTAACAGCTATGGGGATAAAATTAAAGCTTGTTGCATTTATGTATTTTCTGTTGGACCTTGCCTACACTGGCTTTCTTAACCACTGGTGTAGGTAGCGGTATAGCTACATCAGTGCAAGCCCTCATGTAATCTCAGCCCATTGGTGTAAACCGTGACTCACATCACTGCCGTTTATCCTGATTTCATCCAACAAAGCTATTAATGCCCAACAAAATAATTTTGAAAAAGCTTATATGGATAAGTAAACTCCCAAAGCCTGTGATACACTATGAAAGGAGGCCATGTCTTGAGGAAATTTCCATGTATAACCCAAAACATTCAAGTTAAGTAATTCAAGAGCACGCCAGATTTGTTTCAAACAGATTGAAGATTATGGAGACAGCCTTCTTGATGACATTTTCCTGCCAACAATATCTGCGGTATTTGGAACTGTAAGGTTATCACACATCCCAATATCAAATGCCAAAGACTCAGCAGAAAGATTACCTGGATAATTATTTCTTTTAAACATTAACCCTGACAATCAAGTTTTAATTTCAGAGCTGCCAGGGGAGAATGTCACAGAAGGAGGATTGCACTTGTTTTTCCAGCAGAAGCATGTGCAGAATGAAAACTATGTTAGTGAGGAAGCAATATATGCAGGAAAAGTAGTGATGAACGGGTAGGTATATACATGCTAGCTTTGTGCCTCTTTTCCCTTTCCTAACAGCAGACTGCACCAATGCTGCTCCCACAGATAGTACTTTACTGGCAATGCTGGCAAAAACCGAAAAGAGATGCTTGTGCCACTGAGTCATATGCTGCTGCTCCTGGCACCCTGAGGAAGTTTTATGTACAAGAAGAACAGACGCATAGAACCGAAAAACATAGAACTCAGGAGCTGAAGTGAGAAACAGATAAATATGATGGTCACATTAGTATGGGAACTCAATACTAAGAACTCCACTGACTGAAGTAGTGGTGCTGATGGACTCCATAGACAAGAGGAAATGAAAGGAATAAAAGGGTGGACATTGGAAGAATCCACCAAAAAGTACAAAATGCAGTCAAATTAAGTGTGTGACAACTTGACCCACCGTGGCTATTAAAAGTAGTTTATTATAATAGTGTATTTCAAGGAAATGTCTTTATCCTCACCAGATTTCTATCATTGTCATTCCTGGTTTGATCCAGCTCATAACATATTTCCTCACTTGTCTATGTGCCTCAGCAGCCTCCCGAAAATCATTCCAAATCTCTTCACTGGCTTGATCTAGTGCTTTCTTTTCATCGCTTGTAGTTCTCCAAGCAGCAGTACGCCTTTAAAGCAAACATGATGTACAAGGGTTAAAATTCAAGCCACCACCATTCATCACTATGGTATTTATTAGAACTCTGACCTGAAGATTGCAAATTGCTTACACAGTCACTAAATAATTAACCCTCAATGCCCCTTCGGAGTATGAAAGATATTTATTTTTGTTGTAAAGACTATAGAAGGCCCATAAAAACTCTAAGCACTCAAACAATTAATTAGACTTAAAATCCTAAAATGATCAGCCAACAGTAAAAAAAAATCATACCCAAATAATGAATTAAGTCAGTCGGCCAGTAAATTAAACCCCCTTTAGTCTCCCAGGAACTTATGCTCATCTTTCCCCCAAACCCCATGAAAGAAACAGTTTTTGTGGCATCTTTCAAACTGGCAGGTCAGAGACCATTTGGGCCTTTACACATTATCAACATCTTAAAATTCTATCCAGAAACTAAAATAAACCCAGTGCAGATCTCAGAACCATGTGCTCTCAGCAACATCCTCCACTCAGTAAGTAAGGTGCTGCATTCTCCATTAGCTTCAGTCTTTAAATGTCCAAGTACAATGTACTACAACAGTCTAATCTTGAGGCTAGAAAGACATAAGTAAGCTTGTACTGTCTCCTTCTGAAAGTAAAGCTGCAATCTTCTGGCCCGTTACAGGTGCCATAAAGCCAGCCTGGTTACTGCTGCACTATAAACATCTAGTAGAAGCGGAGGTCTCATGTTTAGCCAGAACTTGCAAACTCTGAGGACTGGTGGCAGATGTACTTCCTCAAAAGGGCTATTACCTCAGTTATCTCCTCAGTCAGCTTACCCCAATCCATCACCACCTCCTCCTCCTCATCTAGTTGAGCCGCAGCCGGCTTGATATCATTCATGAGAAATTTAGGTATTACTTCATCCATCACTGTAATATAGCCAGCTCTGCGGTGGGACGCAGCAGAAGGAAGTGAAAAAAAATACTACAGTGAAACCTCGATATAACGGACTAATTCAGGCGAGGGGGTGTCCGTTAAAACCGAAAGTCCGTTATTTAATAATTTTTTAAAATTATTGAATAACGGACTTTCGGGTGACAACGGACACCCCCTCGCCCGAATTAGTCCGTTATATGGAGCCGTGAGTAAGCCCACCCCACCCCCTCCCCCCACCCGGCTCCCCGCTGCGGGGAGCCGGGCGGGGGGGGGTTGACAGCTCCCGCTCGGCTCCCCCCAGCGGGAAGCCCGGCGGGAGCTCTCAAACCCTCCGCCCGGCTTCCCGCTGCGGGGAGCCGAGCGGAGGCTCTCAAACGCCCCCCCGCCCGGCTCCCCGTTGCGGGGAGCCGGGCGGGGGGTTGACAGCGGGAGCGGGGGGTTGACGGCGGGAGCTGTCAACCCAGCCGGCTCCCTGGGGCGGGAGCCGGCAGCCCCCAATAACGGATTTCGGATGCATCGGAAATTTTGTCCGTTGCATCCGAAGTCCATTAAATCGGGGTCCGTTAAATCGAGGGTTTACTGTACAAGCTACAAAAACTTTCTGTCTATAAAAATTCACACTGCAATTATTACAACTGGAAGTTAGCCAGAAGACCCTGATTCTTACAGGTATCACTATGGGGTCTTTAAATAGACACAATTAATTTGGACTCCAGTTTTATGCTATTGAAAAGATAGCACTTTCAACAGCATTGCATCCTAGTCCATCCTGGGATGGAACTTCTCCAGGAGAGAGAGGGAGAGAGTGTCTGTAGGCAAAAGAAAAAGCCAGAGAAGCAGTCAGTGGAAATGGAGAGTGCTGTTTATAGTCACAGGTCCTGAAAGTGATCTGCCAATGAAAGGCACCTTACTTCACCTTCCTCCCCAGTAATGAGTTTTTAAATACAGCAGAGGGGGAAAAAAACTCCAAGTACAAAGAAATCCCTGAAGTTTTTTCAGCTCAAAAAAATAACAAATAAATCAGGCTTCCAGCCTCACGGAATCTTAACTACCTCTACCAAATTCAGATCCACGCACTAATACAACAGTGACATTTCCACAGTACTGTATTTCCTTACTTTTCATTGACGTATACAGAACAGAAAAGACAATCTATCTAGTCACAGTGTTTAACAGCAAAATACTGGGGCTCTTCTTGATGTTGGGCACTACTGCTAGGACAGAAACATTTAATTAGAGTTGTGTCACCATGAACTAGGAAGTCTCCTAGCAGAAAGTAGCTCTTAGTGGCAATAAGAAAGTAGCTCTTAGGGGCTGCCTCCACAGCCAACTGCCCACCCTGGTGTGGAGACGGAAAGTACACCTGCACTCACTGATTTTTAACTAGCATATGGTCCCTATTCAGATAGTTCAAGTTAGAACAGCAGAAGTGATGCTTCAGCTAGCTCACTCTGGGGTGGGTGTAGGCCAGCCACAGAATCAGGAAGCTGTGACCGCTGATAGTGCCCTCTCTTATGCCATGAAGAATCTCAGCAGACAGAATCTAGCCCAGCAATTGCTACTTGTGCAATGAAAACTGAATTTCCTGAACTGAGTGAAAATAAGGTTCCCACAGCAACAATAACTGTCCATTTATGTGTATGCATATATGGTCTTTCATTACATGTGCAACAGTACAAAATGCTATATGTATGGTGTGTGTAACTAATGCTAAAGTTACTTGATTGATATTCTTACTGTATTTTCCAAGCAGGACCACTGCCCAGTATTTTGTGATTAGTAATGATTCTACCACAGTGTCAAAATGCAAATGGACAAGTTAAGTTTGGTCTGGCAGCTTTTCGGGCCATTCTACTCGATTCTCAATTTAATGCTGCATTAGCAGCTTTTTGTTATATTTCCTTTTTATCCACAGATGCATAAATATCACAGCAATGAGTGCACTAGAAGAACCCACAAAAACAAACACTCATCATATGATGCATTATCAAATACATTTTTGTTCCATTTCTTTGAAAAAAGACGACAGTTGCCTCCATATCTAATTGGGCTCTTTCATGTTCTAGGGCAGTGTTCCTCAAACTTTTCCCCCGGGGTCCCCTTTCCGCTCTCCCACGTCCACTCGCGGCCCGTGGTATGTCCGCCAAAATGCCACCGAAGCGAAAGCTTCCACTTTCAGCGGCATTTCTGCGGGACAAAAATAGACCACCTGGGATTTCGGTGGTCCCACAGGGATGATTCCGCAGCGGCGCCGGGGTCTTGTGCACCCCACTTTGAAGACCACTGGTTTAGGGGATAGGGCACTGGACTCAGTCAGGATACCAGGGTTCTAATAAATGTCAGTCATAACCCTGAAAAATCGAGTATTCACTCATAAAAACTGCAATATTTATTGACTGTATTCAAACACCACCTTAGAATTTCTATACAGTTCTTTGTCCTCAAAAAAGTTGTTCACCTAAGCCTGGAAAGCCACAGGAAGCAGCCTCACTGAACTTACAAGCCCTTCACAAAGCAAGAATTTGTCCCCCATTGTTGGGTGGGGCTAGATAATCATCCCTTGTTGAACAAAAGAAACCTAACCATTGGTAAATTTTTGCATTTAGCTGGCTAAAACATATCAAATTATTAAAATCTATATGTGGAACCAACTAAAGAGAAAATTGTTTTGAAACTATGTGGCGCTGTTTCGAGTAAGAGCACATGAGTGGAGAAGCACAGGATTCTCAGTCAAAAGAGTGTGCTTTGTATTTTGAATTGACACATCTTAAAGAAACACCATCAACCTGAAATTTAAGCAGTTTCAATAAATGAAGCTACTTTTCATTTAGGTACTGCACCTGTCCATGTTTGTTCCCTTACCAATGTTTGTGATTTTACAATCACATTTTGTTTTTGAAACTTTAACTTCTACATAGCTGTGACAGACTCAAACGAGTGAAACTGGCTATATAAAGTATAGAAAGTAAAAAGTACTACACATAGTTGTCAGCACTTTATAAAAGTAAACAAAAATATTTCTCTCAAATCTTTCAGTTAATGTTATAAGTATGCGTAAGATTACTGTATCAGGCACAAAAATTAGTGTGATTTTTTAAATTTACATGCCATTTAAAAGAAATATTGCTAGAGCCATAAAGACTATTTCATAAAGAATGTTTTCAACAAATTTTGCCCCATTTTCTGTTAGTTAACAATGTGTGCGATGGTCACCTAAGTCTCCTGGCATTACTTCTGCTACCTGAGCAGACAAGTTAAAAAAAAAAAAAAAAAAAAAACACACAGGAAGAGGAATTGACATCAGTGTGTAAACATTCATACATTAGACACACTTTTTCCACTGTTACACCTAAAATAAGTCTGCTCCTAAGAAAGTCTGCGGATAGCAGGTAAAATATTGTAAAAATCACATTATTTGCATGTATTCAAATACTCCCCCCGCTCTTCCCACCGTCTATATTTTTCACCCAACTCCAATCATCACTATGCTCCACAGTTAACATCCTAGTAAGAGGATCAGGGAAGTTCACACATTGTACTGCAGTTATTTTAGTTTATATAGGGACTCTACAAAAAAGCAAGCTACACAAATATTTGAGTAAAATATATATCCAGACCAATGAGTTTAAGGGGTCGGGAGGAAGATCATTTCTGACCTGATGACCTCTGTGGAAGAACTTGTTAGATGATCCATTAAAGAGGCACTACCATCAACTTTGTTCACAATCTGCATTAAAGAGTTAGTCAAGCAAAGCAGCAGGAAAATTAAAGTCAGAAGTTGTTTTGGATCAGAAGTATTTATTTTTTAAACTTAGTTATTTTTTAGACTTAAAAATATTTACCCATCTTGTGTTGGTGGATATTCGCATTCTTCTCCTTTTGGAAATATGCTACTGGGAAATAGCTCACATATTGGAATAGACGGTGGATCTGTCTGCACCTTAGCTGTTGAGTAAACATTTGAAGAAGTTTTACATTGCAAACTGTTGTAAATTATCAACAGCAAGAAAAGCAAAAATAGCAAAGCATATTTAAGAGTTTCCTGCCAGAATTTGGGCTTATCCCCAGAAGACCATGTACCATGATGTCCTCAAGTCATTTGGACCTGGCCAACGCTCAGTACGGAACTTTCAGACTGTCCTGGCCAAGGATCCATGTTGTGTGCCATCCCCCACGATATTTTTTATTGGACGACCATAATATAGTAGGATAATTTCAAGTGAGAATTTGAGAAAATTCCCTTTATTATTCTTGTAATTGACACCTACGTCCTTTCTTCTTTTTCTTTTTCTTCTTTTTCTTCCCTGTGGCTCCATCTCCTTCACCCTCTCCATCTGTAAAAAAAAAAAAAAAAAAGTGTTTATATATACATGCACACAGTCAAAGAGTTAAATGTAGGACAAAAATTATCATGGCACCTTAATGAGAAACTACCAGGTAAAATGTCTTAAAGAACACTCAGAAAACTCATACCTCAATTTTATACAGCTTATGAGACAACCTGTATCTGACACTTGAGTTTACAGCTTGTACACAACAATGAAAAATCAAAAGTTTTATACAAACTCTGTCTGAAAGTTAAACATCTGACTTCACTTAAAATGTGTACGTCGCTTTTAAACTATTCCACAAGCAAATAGAAGAATTTGAGTTTTGAACCAGGTACAACACTGCATCTGGGACCAATGCTGCTTCTACTTCAGCTGCATTGAACTTGATGTTGTTCAGATTTGTTAAAAGTCCCCAAATTCATAGATTCTGCAAACTTTGAAGAAAGCTAAACAGTTAAGAGTGACAGCTAGAAGCAATCACCAACAGTTGCACATTCCTTCCCAACTCCAGATTCAAGCACCACTGCTGATAGTATATCTCTGAATAGTTCCTTTATGTTAGAGGCACATTTAAGAAGTTAGTCAATGAAAAAAAGAAGCCTATGAGGAATTTGTTAGAAAGAGCGCACTTTCCATCCCAAATCCCATTTTCTGAATCTAGCTAACATGAGGCCTCTGGGAAAAAGTGGTTAGAAAAAAATTAGACAGTATAGCTGGAAAGAAGTGACTACCACTTTAGAGAACTGTTACTTTCCTTTACGAGAAAAAGAAAAAAAGGAAAAGAAAAGAACAGTGATGACAGAACTCACAAAGGTCAATGTAGAGCTCACCACATAAGTAATGCAGAAGATATAAATGACAGGTACCCCAGGAGTAGGACCAATATTTACGGTACTCCTTCCTACAAATTTTCAGAGGTTGGAGAGAGGAGCACATGGCGTCAAAGCAGCAAGAAACAACAGCCTGAGAGCGATTATAGCATGGTTTGACTCTATCCACAAATATTTACTTAACATGGTGTGGCTACATCTAATAACGTTTACCTAATCCATATGTGCAACTCCGCCATTGCTTGGTCCCAAGCCCAAGATGTGAAAGGAGGAGGGTTTTGCGTTGGGCTAGCAACCCACCATGTAAAAAACGAATGCTACAGAAACGTCAACCAAATCTTCAGCGAATGGAGAAGAATGGTTGGCGCCTTATGCTCCACCAGGAGTGAAGAGGATAAGTGAAGTGAAGTGTGAATCCATATGTGCAAAGATTATATAACATTGTACAATATGATTAGCTGAAGTGCTGATTCCACTGCACGTCTATCTGCCTACACCTTCTAGATCCAAACACTACCCACTCAAACTCTCCCCATTTTAATTACAAAAACTCATTCCAGAAGTTGTCTCGATTTCTTACAATAGAAAGTGTTGCTATTTTCATCATATTTACTCAGAACGCTGTATTTGCTCATCTATAAAAATTGACAGGGCATGACTTTCACAAAAATTGGATTCACTAGATCTCCATGCCTTTCAAATGGAGAATGATTTATGTAATCTGGTCATTTTACTTATGTAAAATGGTCAATGTAATCTGAGTTGTTGTTAAGTAGATTGGTGATTTTTAGATCATTGCAGTCCTGCAATAGGTGCAGATTTTAGTACTTAATTAAAACCCAGTCCATAAAAGAAAGTCCAGTTTGAGCCTTAAGTATCTCATTTTATAATCTGTAAAGATGTCTTGTGGCAACAAACAGCTTGTTGTTTCTACTTTCTAATCTGTCCCCCCAGATTCTCAAACAAAAATGTATTTAGCATTTAGGTGGTCAACCTCTCCAAATACCCTGTACTTATTTCTTTCAATCACAATAACTGTGTCCATTGATCTTGACCTTGAACTGTGCTTAATCCATTGACACTGCATTAGAGAAAGTAGTAGCCTTGGCATATAGTTCACTAAGCATTAGGTTACACTTACAGGATTATAGCGGTACCCATATACAGCAATAGGTACTGCGCTATAGGATGTCCTGGCGTGGCCACATTTGCTGCAACTGCCGCGGCACAGGGAGTGGTGCATTATGGGCAGCTATCCCAGCATTCAGCTGGGTGCAACGTGCTTTCCAAAGGAGGGGGGTGAGGGGGAACGGGGAATGTGTATGGAGGGAGAGAACTTCATGCTGTCAGTGATTTTTCTCTAGAGAGAAGTAGCAGGCTGTGAATTTCACTCACACAGCTCCACTGGTAAGCACTTTCACTGCTTAATTGCTGAGTTAAGAGCGGAGTTCTGAAAAGGTAATTCCGCATTCAGTCTTCCCTTTGCAAAACAACACAAGACGTCAATTGCCTTAAATGGTTTGTTAATTGCCTTAAATGGCTCAGAGGCGCCCCAGAGATCCCTTATAGCGTAATGACTGATTACACTTGCCATAACACGCTACAGGGAATACACAAAAGCTTTTATTCCTTTTGAAAAGGTGGTTTACAAGTAGCATGATAAGCTCAGACTTTTAGCGCAATATATGGCTTGCCAGTGTGTTCAGGGACAGAGTTATAGCACTCCTGGAGGCTATATAACACTATAAAGTGCCAGTGTAACCGAGCCCTAACTCACAGACTCTGGGTATCTTCCAGGTCCCTATGCTAAACAGTGCAGACACTGGCAAAATTCAAGAAGTCAGTAGCTACTGTTATTCACTTGCCATGGTCTTATCATTTGTCATTCGCAAGAGAATCTGCCAATCAGTAAGCCAAACTAACTGGACATACACTGCCATGTCTTTGAAGATTGCTGCCAACTTACTCTGCTACCAGAACCATAACTACTGTTTCCAACTAATGTTCTTTTCTGTTCCAGGTTGCTTATCTAGTAACAAAAAGAATTTTTTCACCAGGCTAACAACTTAAGAATTTCAAGGAATTGAAAGAAGCCCTTATATGCCATGACCATACTTGAAATGCAATTAGTTTCTCAGAAACACAATAACTATACTTTCCATTATCTCAGATGAGCTAAACTACCAGCCCAATTCAGTAATGCAGAAAAACTGTAGTGAATACTTTCTGAACTCTTTCCCATCCAATGGGCAGTGTTAGGGTTACCCAATTGTGGAGATGGCCAAAAAAATGAGTATTAAAAAAAAAAAAAAAAAAAAAAAAGGAACAGATTTCAGGCACAGCCTCTATGCTATTTCCCACAATTACACAGATTTCAAGTGGTATGAAGAGAATGGGTCAGGCAAAAAACACCAAAAGCAATCAAAAAATTAAAAATTCTGAAATTTAACTTGGGTATATTGTAAAAGAATTTACAAGTAATTTGTACTGAAGATAGGGAGAGAATTATTTCAATGAGAATACCACTTTACATTTAAGGTTTATTTAAGAGTTGATAACTACATTGTAACAAAGACAGCAGAATGAAACGCAATGTAGTAGTTTATCTATGAATAAAACACTCTTCCCACGATAAGATATCCAAGGATTCTAGTTTTTCCCCCTCAAGAAATTCCTTTCACTATGAAGCATTCACTATTATTCTCACTGAATTCTGACTCAACAGCAATCATAGAAACAATGTGCACATTACATTAATATGAATATTTCTTTACCCCGTCACCTGAAGTAAGCAATCAGAAATCCAGTTTTATCAGAACATAATACTACGAACAGCAATTAAAAGGACTTGGATACTGTACATACATTCAGAATCAAAGGTTACTGTCCAGCACTATATGCACCAATGCAATTTTTTTCATCTTTCTACTGAAGTGTTTTTGGATACGAACATCCAATTTAATATGTTCGGAAACCTAAAGCTCCAGAGGTAGTTTGCCAAGAGATATATTTAAAGATGACACCTTTAGGATGTTGAGCTTATTTAAATGCTAATTCAGCAGACAGGTGCTAAATGCATGATTTTATTACATAGAAAAATGAATTTACTAACTGGTGAATTCTATTTGATTTTCAATCATGGAATATGTTTATAAAAATATGTTTAAACTCAGATTAGAAATGAAAATGATTAATGAACTACTTGTTCAGAATCCATACTGGCAACAATAAAAAGTGTGTACCTGTGTTGCAATGTGTTTCATATCTCTTTAGTTGGTTTTCAGTGCAAGAACTAGGATTACAGGTTGAATTTTCCTCAGGCGACTAGAAATACACGTTTTATAATAGCTTATTTTATTTATTATAGCATCTCCTCAGATTCTTCTTCCAGCGTTCCCCTATATTATTTGTTCTATATCAGACTAAACAATCTCCTTTGTGGTATAAATCCATAAGGATAAAAACCAGCTACAACTTTTGCTATCAGCTGGCACAAAATGTGTTTGTCTGAAATTTAACCTCTTGCTCAACTAACAATGTTGTTTAAATAAAATGAGGAAGACTTTGTAGCACTTTAGAGACTAACCAGTTTATTTCAGCATAAGCTTTCGTGGGCTATAGCTCACTTCAGCTATATGCTGAAATAAACTGGTTAGTCTCTAAGGTGCTATAAAGTGTTCCTCGTTTTATTTACGGATACAGACTAACACGGCTGCTAATCTTAAACCTATAATGTTGCTTGACAGTGAATGAGAATAACCCAGTTAGCAAATTACTGACTATGAAGAAAAGATGCTGCAAATATAGTGGCATCTTGAATGAAAAAAAATTCTCAAACAGGAAAAACAGCTGTAGAAAGTACAATTTCAAGCACTTCATACTTTCATTTTAGATGTTAGAAAAACAATGTTACACTTACCTTCATCATCATCCTCTTTTTCCTTCTCCTCCAGTGTTTGTTTATCCAACTGCTTTGCTATATCAAGAGCACCCTCTAATTCTCTCTCTGTTTCTTGTTGTCCTGTTTGTAAAATAAAAAATATTTTGTGATTTAACAAAATAAAATGGCTCCGAATTGTGATATAAAAACCTAAAAAAAGTATCTAAATATGTTAACCACCCTAATTATGAAGACATCAGAGCACTTCTCACCTTTTCTAAAGTAGTGAATACGTAATAACTGTTAGGTACTATGGTGACAGGAGCCATGATAAAAACCTGCATATAAAGGTAAGATTATCCAATAGTTCAAATAACTACAGTTCTTTTCTGTCTGTATAATGCCTAGCACCAGCCTGCTCCAGGGAGATAACACAAGTGTTATGAAAATAATGATAAACACAAAACATCTTAAACTCTAACTTCTAGCCTGTTAAAAGAAACTCAAATTGTGATATCCTTACAGTATTTGTACAGACTCACCTCAGATCTCTATGTACAATATTTGGGAGATTAGCAGGGAAAGTCTCCCTCCTGTGGGATAAACTTTAAGGCAATAAAATTATGCTCTTTATTTCTGGCCATAGGCGTGGATATTGCTGTGTACAAAGCAGCATTCAGAGTCTCTCCACAAACTGTCCCTGAAACAGGCTGTGAGCTGAAACATGCAGGAACTTTCTCTCTCACACAAACTTATGAGCAACCCACGGTCCCTGCGTCGACGCTATGACTCTTTCCGTCTTAACCCCCGTTTCGAGTGATCTTCAGACACCTCACATCACCTGCCTCAAAGGCCAGCAACAGGAGCAGAGCGTGAGGGAAACAGCAGCAAGGCCACAAAGATATTAGCCAATTACAAGATCAATCTCGTCGTGGTTTGACACTGACAGACTCACCCCACGGCGGATTTCCCTTCCCAATGGCAGCCCCGGTCACAGAACCACCTCCCCAGTCAAGTCAAGATTTGCTCCCCGCCCCCGCACCAACCACCCTCCACGGCCACTTCTCGCATCTTCCCCCCCGGCGGCTTCACTCCCGAGCCCCTCCCCCAGGCAGCCACCCTGTCACACGTCGCCCCCAAGGAGGGTCTCCCCAGTCCAGTCCACATTAACCCCCCTCCCCCAAAACGACTCCGCCGGGTTGTGCCCGGCCCTGCTGCCCGCGGGACGGGGGGGGGGGTCTCCGGGCCCCTACCCGCGGCGGCGGTTTTGCTCTTCTTCTTTTTCCGCCGCTTCTTCTTGGCGCCTTCCTCGGCGCCGGGCCCCGCCGCGCCGCCCTCCGCGTCCTCGGGCTCCAGCGGCAGCTCCCCGTTCAGGTGCTTCTCCGCCGGCTCCGCGCCCGCCATGTTGCCGCGGCCTGCCCGAGAGGGAGAGAGGCCAGCAGGACCGCCCCGCTCCGCGCGCCGACGCCACCCAGCGCCGCGCTCGACGGGGAGCGCGGGGCATGCCGGGAAGGCGAGAGTCCGGGCGGGGCTACGGGGCACGTGCCGCCGCCGCGAGAGGGGCGAGGCGGACAGAGACCGTGCGCGTGCGCGTGCGCGTGCTGCTGCCTGGGCGCGCCCGTGTCTGTCAAGGGCGCCGCCTCCGTCGCCCTGATTTCAGCACCCGCCGGAGCCGGAGCGACGGAAGCCGAGATGTTTGAAATCGGAGTTAGACCGTGTGGACGGTTTGACGGGAAAAGCGTTTTGACGCCGTTTGCACTGGCGCCCCTCCCCCTCCCGTCTTCTCTGACCACACCCGTGTCCCGCGGAAGCTTTTCAGAGCCGCGGTGTCTGTCTTCAGTCGTATTTCAAGTGTCACCTCTGTAACCCACCAGGGCAAAAACAACCAGCCCCCACCACCTGGATCCCCCTTCCCGCCTTCTTTTCTTCTGGCGACGGTACATAACATTGGACAAAAATCAAGGCCTGGTGCAGCCATCTTTCAACTCCATTGCAATTATCTGAACCGCTTGGGTGACTCCAGATATGTTCAGAGAATTGGACTTCTGGTTAGAGGGGATCAGTGGATCAGGGAGACAGGATAGCAACTCATTGCAAGGGAGAGTGTAGAAGCCAATAATGTGGAGGCGACTGTATATTGTCCCACAAGAATCTTTTGAAGGGCTACAGCAGAAAACAAAATACTATAAATATAGGAGCATTTCCAACTCAAAGGGACAATTGTTATGAATAAGTTCACAGAATCGCAGAAGAGTAGTGTTGGAAGAGAGCTCAGGAGCTCAACCTCTCCTCAAAGCAGGACCAACTTCAACTAAATATCCCAGCCAGGGCATTGTCAAGCCAGGCCTTAAAAACCTCTAAGGATGGAGATTCCACCACCTCCCAAGGTAACCCATTCCAGTGCTTCACCACCCTCCTAGTGAAAAAGTTTTTCCTAATATCCAACCGCGGCCTGTTCTCTGCAACTTGAAACCTTTACTCCTTGTTCGGTCATGTGCCACCGCTGAGAACAGCCTAGCTCAGGGGTGGGCAAACTTTTTGGCCTGAGGGCCACATCGGAGTTCAAAATTGTGTGGAGGGCCGGGTAGGGAAGGCAGTGCCCTCCCAAACAGCCTGGCCCCGCCCCCTATCAACTCCCACTCACTTCTGGCCCCCTGACTACCCCCTCTCAGAACCCTCAACCCATCGCCCTATCTGGAGATCCCTTACTCTAATGGCCCCCCAGAGCCCCACCCCCTATCTAAGCCCCCCCTACTCCCTGTCCTCTGACTGCCCCCTCCAGAGACCCCCTGCCCTTAGCCACCGCCCCAAGACCCCACCTCAAGCCCCCCTGCTCCTTCGCCCCTGACCACCCCCTCCACAGGTCTCCTTTTCCTTACTCACCCCCCCAGGACCCTATCCACTTATCCAAGCTTCCTTTTCCCTGACACCTATCTATACCTCCACCCCCAACAGGCCCCCTGGGACTCCCATGTGCCATCCAACCTCCTCCCTCCCCCCCCCCCACCTTCTGCCCCTTTAGGTAACCTGCCTGGCCCCGGTCCTCTTACCTCGCCGCTGCCTAGAATAGCGTGTCTGGCCCAAAGCCAGACACACGGCTGCGCTGATCTCCCAGAGCGCGCAACGTGTCTGGCCGGGAGCTGGACACGCTGTCGCGCAGCCCCGCCCAACAGCGCTGCTCACGCGGCCCTCTGGGGCCGCGGGGGAGGGAGACAGGGCAAGAGGGGCTGGAGCAGTTTCCCTACCGTGTCCTGCCGAGGCCACGCGGGAGGGGGCCAACGGGGGAACAACTTCCCCAGTGCAGCAGCTGAGGCCGCGGGGGAGGGGCAAGAGCAGCCTCCCCAGCCAGACCTCGGGGGCCGGTTTGGAGGAGCCCGCGGGCCGGATCTGGCCCGCGGGCCGTACTTTGCCCACTTCTGGCCTAGCTCCATCCTCTTTGGACCCTCCCTTCAGGTAGTTAAAGGCTGCTATCAAATCCCCCCCCCCCTTCTGCAGACTAAATAAGTGCAGTTTCCTCAGCTTCTCCTCATAAGTCGTGCTCCAGCCCGCTAATAATTTTAATTGCCCTCTGCTGGATTGGCTCCAATTTGTCCACATCTTTTCTGTAGTGGGGAGCCCAAAATTGGACACATTACTCCAGATGTCGCCTCACCATTGCTGAATATAGGGGAATAATCATTTCCCTCGAGCTGCTGGCAATGCCCCTACTTATACAGCCCAAAATGCCATTAGCCTTCTTGGCAACAAGGGTACACTGTTGACTCATGCCCAGCTTCTCGTCCACTGTAACCCCTAGAACTTTTTCTGCAGAACTGCCGCTTAGCCAGTTGGTTCCCAGCCTGTAGTGGTGCATGGGATTCTTCTGTCCTAATTGCAGGACTCTGCACTTGTCCTTGTTGAACATAACCCAATTTCTTTTAGCCCAATCCTCCAGTTTGTCTAGATTACTCTGGACTCTATCCCTATCCTCCAGGGTGTCTGCCTCTCACCCCAGCTTAGTGTCATTTGTGAACTTGCTGAGGGTGCAATCCATCTCATCATCCAGATCATTAATGATTCCTTGAGGACCTGCTCCATGATTTTTCCAGGGACTGATGGACTGAGAAGAGGCTGACCTGCCTGTAGCTCCCTGAATTCTCCTTTTTCCCTTTTTTAAAGATGGGCACTCTATTTGCCTTTTTCCAATCAGCCAGGACCTCCCCCACTCGCCATGACTTTTCAAAGATAATGGCCAATGGCTCTGCAATCACATAAGCCAACTCCCTCACCACCCTCGGATGCATTAGATCTGGTCCCATAGACTTGTGTATATCCAGCTTTTCTAAATAGTCCTGAACCTGTTCTTTCACCCCTGAGGGCTGCTCACCTCCTCCCTGGTGCAGCAGCGTGGTAGTTGACCCTGTCTGTAAAAACCAAGGCAAAAAAAGCATTGAGTACTTCAGCTTTTTCCACATCATCTTTCACTAGCTTGCCTCCCCCCATTCAGTAAGGGTCCCACACTTTCCCATGCCTTCTTTTTGTCGCTAACATACCTGTAGAAACCTTTCTTGTTAGCATTTACATTCCTTGCCAGCTGCAACTCCAATTGTGCTTTGGCCTTCCTGATTACACCCACCCTTGCATGCTCAAGCAATATTTTTATACTCTTCCTAGTCATCCGTCCAAGTTTCCACTTCTTGTAAGATTTCTTTTTGTGTTTAAGCTCACCGAAGATTTCTCTGTTCAGGCAAGCTGGTCGCCTGCCATATTTGCTATTCTTTCTACACTTCAGGAAGGTTTGTTTCTGCGCCCTCAGTAAGGCTTCTTTAAAATACAGCCAGCTCTCCTGGACTCCTTTTCCCCTCATACTAGCCTATCAGTTCCCCGAGGGAGTCAAAGTCTGCTTTTCTGAAGTCCAGGGTCCATATTCTGCTGCTCTCCTTTCTTCCTTTTGTCAGGATCCTGACCTCAACCATCTCATAGGGCTGGTCTCCACTAGGGGGGGAAATCGACTGTAGATACGCAATTTCAGCTACGTTAATAACGTAGCTGAAATTGACATCTCTACAGCCGACTTACCTCCCATCCTCACGGCAGTGGCGGTCGGCGGTGCGGTCCCCCGTCGACTCCAGCTTGCGCCTCTTGAGGAGCTGGACCTCCGGAGTCGACGGGAGCCGCTGGTGATCAATTTATCGCGTCTTAACGAGACGCGATAAATCGATCACCAAAAGATCGATCCCTGCCGGCTCAAGTGAAGACAAGCCCTTTGTCACTGCTTCCCAGGTTGCCGCCTACTTCTACTTCCCTTACCAATTCTTCCTTGTTTGTGAGCAGCAGGTCAAGAGGAACAAGCCCCTTAGTTGGTTCCTCCAGCACTTGCACCAGGAAGTTGTCCCCAAAATACCGTACCTAATACTTAGATACAGAGGTTAGGTACATCTTTTATTGGATCAACCTCACCCACCCTGTCTCTCTAATATCCTGGGACTGACATAGCTACAACTACACTGAGTACAACAGTTATAACACTTAGAGCTGTTGCGTATTTTATAACTTCAGTATAGTGAATAAACTAATTAACCCTCTCTGATGGTTCTTGAGGTACCTTGGACTGTGAGTCACCTTTTTACCCCCTGCCTCTACCAAGAGGGAATCTTGTCTGTGTCAGATTGGCGTTAGCTCCCGGATACCATCGGCCTGTCAGCCACTCAAACACTGTTCTGGCCTATGCCAGCCCTAACTTTGCCTTGCAAAAGCGACAAAAGAGTCTTGTAGCACCTTATACACTAACAGATCAAGACTAACACGGCTACCCCTCTGATACTATTGCCTTGCAAGTTAACCCCAGTCCCTGAGTCCCTTTGAACCTGAGTTCCCCATTGATATCCAAACCCGACACTGGCTACATCAAGGAATCCAGATCCCCTGCTCCCAAAGAAACAGTGTAGCCCAGTTTACCAGGCGAACCTTAAATCACCACTCCTATATAATACACAGCACTTACAATAAAACGAAAGAAGGCTTAAGTAAGAATGGTGATTCCACTAGAAACAAGAGAGAGTGATGGAAATAAATGGTTACTATATAAAATGAAATAATAAAATGTGAACTAGGGCCTACACATATTAATCGTTACCTTTCTATTACTAATAAGGTAGTTTCACTCTCCAAAGTTCAGTCTGTTGCCCAGGGGGCTGGCTTTACAGGAACTAGGATCCAATCTCTCATGAAACACCCCCACTCAACAAGATGTCATCTCACTCAGTAAATGGATGAAGTGTGTCTTTCTTCACACTATCATGTGTGATTTATTCTTTTGTCCTTATTCACAGACCAGTTGATCCCCTCTCTTTTATAATATGCCTTTCCCCTACAAGTGGTTTGATAGTTTGCAGTTGTCTTTGCTGGTTTTCCGTTGATTGTTCTGGGATCGGGCAGGAGTAGACAATTGAACCATACACTACGTCACCGGCTGACCTGAGAGAGGTGGCAGCTGCCTCCCACCTGAATCATTACTGAGACATACAATTCCTTGGTGACTACTTCAAGGCATAATAAGCAGGGCCGGCGACAGAAATTTGGGGGCCCCCTACTCTGATAGTTTGGGGGGCCCCCCAGCCGGGCCCCCCTCCAGCCCAGCCGACAGCGGCTGGGGACCCCCCCAGCCCAGCCGGGCCCTCCCCCCAGCCCAGCTGACAGCAGCTGGGGCCCCCCCCAGCCCAGCCAGCCCCCCCCAGCCCAGCCGACAGTGGCTGGGGGGCCCCCAGCCCAGCCGGCGCTCCCCCCCCAGCTGACAGCTGGCGGGAGCGAGAGCCCGGGAGCGGCGTGAGCCGCCCTTGCTGTTCCCCCCTCCCCCCGCCCTTTCTCCCCCCGTCTTCGCCGCTGCCGCCGGCCGGGCTCATTGCTCCTGCCGGGGCCAGGCACGCTTGTCCGGAGGAGAGCCGCGCCGCCTCCCCGCCCCTTCCCCGCTCTCCAGGTCTGGTGACAAGGGGGGGCGACAACGGGTACAGCTGTGTACCGGGGCCCCCCTAAAGTCGGGGGGCCCGATACAGCTGTACTCGTAGTACCCCCCTGTCGCCGGCCCTGATAATAAGGCATAGTTTTCAATATAGTTACATTATTCCTGAAATGTTATCCATATACACATCTCACAATGATTATGAGTATTGCTAAACTACAATCTTTCAGTACCTGTCATGGATAAATACCATGATGTTTAGGTATAGTATTGTACTAGGTATAGTGAGTTGTCAGCTCTGAGACCGGAGTTGCTTGGAAAGGACAGTGAATCCTTAGCCTCACAAGAGACTGATTTTAGAGTGAGAAAAGTGTGGAAGAGAAGTTAAGTAATTTCTCAAAGTTCACATGGAGCAAGAGTTACACACAGAGCTGAGATTAGTATACGCGAGCTCCTGGTTTCTAATCCTGTTGTTCATAGGGATCACTAGCCCACCTTATCTTTCACAGTGACAGACCAGATAGACTATTCCACCTACAAAAATTCTTTCCATTACTTCTATTGTTATAGCCCTTGTCCACCCACTGTTCTTGTTTGCCAGGGATGGAAACAATAGGAGAGAAATGCCATACATTGCAATTTGTAGAATTTTGACACCCTTTGCTTGTTAAACACGATATAGATGTAAAGTAGTATGAAAACAAAAAGCTGTGCTGCCATTCATCACCACTTCATTAATTAAGTCAACTTTATTTCTGATACCACTAGGCCTCATCTACCCACAATTTTGTACTGTCAGTGAAGGGTCTGATATTTTTTATACTAGAATATTATAACTATACCAGTACACCCCCTAGTACGGACAGAGTTATGTCCGTACTAGGGGTTGTACTGTTATGTCAGTAAAAAGCTGCCTTATGACAGTATTATTTATTCTCCTTCCTGTATGGGAATAAAGTATACTGGTATAACCATATTTATACTGGTATAACACTGAGAGTTGTGCCAGTATAGTTAAAACAGTACAACTTTTGTATGTAGACAAGGCTGCTAATTTTTTAACACTGTTCCCATTTCTGCTATTCCGTTATTAATGCTCCCTGATCAGGATCTTTGCAGTCTGTAGCTGATTAGGATAGGCCACAAAGGATCAGCTTTCATTTCATTAACAACAGATTGCATAGCTATACATATGTGACTCCTGCCTTGGACAGCTTTAATATACATCTTTGCTGTATGGTTTTCTTATTAGATAGGAGGGAGGATGCACAGAGCAGGGTGGTTTTTAAAAAAAAATAAAATCCTGGACAAGCCTTCATTTTTATGTATTGTTTTTATTTGTGTACATCTTCTGATTTGTGCCTATTACAGTCCTGCAAGTCCATAACAGTGTTCCCATTTTCCAGTATGTTTTTTTTTGGTGTGTGTGTGTGTCTTTCAGCTTCACATGTAGCCATTGTCCGTTCTGGGGAAGCAGAGTGAGGCAGACTGAGACAGATGCACCCGTGTGGTGCTCCCTATCCTGCTCCTGAATTGGTTGTAAGATTAGGAAATTTTCCAGCCCATTTGTTTTCACAATTCCATAGCAGGGGTTAGAGATAATGGAGGTCCACATGTTTATGGAAGCCCAATAGGTCGGGGGGGGGGGGCAGTTTAGAGAGGAGGAGACTATGTTGAACAGTGGTGGAGAGAAGAAAAAGTGAGAGTAATAATGCAGATCTGAAAATCCAGAGGATGAGAACGCAAGCCAGGGTGAATAAGGGCGGGGGTGAGAAGAGCAAAGCAGCACATGGGTGACAGGAGAAAGAATCAGTGGCTGTGGTAGTTTACAAAGGTAACAAGAAATGAATAAAAAAAATAACAGCAGAAATGAAATACTGTAATGAGTTAAAACTGGCGTGAGGAACTCATTAGTGGCAATAAATGGCAGGATGGCATGAATAATAGAAGATTGTAATTGGAAAACACATTTTAAAAATAGAAGAATTAATAAAGTGATATAAAGAAACAGAAGTGACTTCTTAAAGTGATCATGAATCATATATACCGTATGTATCCATAACTGTATGCTGGAGAGCTTGACCTGCTGCTTTGGGACTGATCCCCAAGGTTTAAGAAATGCTCAGAGCTATTCACATCTTGAGGGATTCACTCACCAACTCACAGGTTTGGATCCTTTCTCCATTAATGTCGGTCTCCTGTTGTTAGTGTTTATACTGTGTTATGTTAGGTAATCCTGTGTTTTGAAATATGACATGCTATTTGACAGTAGCCAAATAAAATTGTATTGTATGGATGGTAGAGCCAGTGTAGTCTTGAGAAAGAAATACATGAAAATATTTTTTTGGGATGGAGGAAGGGACTGAAAACTAACTCTCCAGACACAAGCATACATGGGCTGGAGAGGTTAAGAAAAAGGATTATAGTTGAGTACAGTCCAGAGTACTGGTTACTAAGCAACAGGACTTTAAACTCTGTGTAGAAAGACAGCACATTGACACACCTCCTTTTCTCTTTTTCTAAGGAGGCAGTTTGCATTTGCATCATTTTATTAGCGAAAGAAGTTCTGTTCTTCAAGGAAAGGCTTCTTTCAGGGTATGTTATGCTTTTTTTCTTCATTCAAGTCTTATATTTATGCCAAGAAAGGGAGATGTCCTTTATGTGTTTATTGTACAAGGGAAATGGAGGAGGAATAAGAAATGAACAGTCTGCATTCGACTCTGAAGTGGAGTAGGAATGTATCAATCAAATGTACTTCTGTTGCTAATTTCATTCATTCAATTGTGTGTTTATGATATTTTAATACTTCTCTTCCAAGTTTAGGGCCCAAACTTGCAGCCCTTACTCACACGTAAACCCACTGAAACTATTCACATGAGTAAAGACTTCAGCATCAGCCCAAAGATAGGAGAGGTCTGACAAAGAAAGAAGCTTACTATACCAGAGAAAATGTGTTTGAGAGAGAGAGAGAGAGAGAGAGAGAGAGAGAGAGAGAGAGAGAGAGAGAGAGAGAGAGAGAGAGAGAGAGAGAGAAAATGCTCTCCTCACCCCCATTTCTGAATATAGAGAAGTGAGGTGAGTCCTACACTAGATTCTACTAGAAAGATGCTACTAGATTCTCCTGAACTAAAATAATCAGTAATATTAATTATAAGAGTTATAGATATTGTTAAAGATATTTGAGTTTGTAGCATGAACAAAATAAATCGGCTCTTTTAATTCTGAAAAAGTTCCTTTTCAAAAACTTGTATTTAAAACAGAAAAAGGTATATGCAATCAAAGTTAAAAGTAACACCACTGACAGAAGCCAAGAAACTCAGACTTAATCCTGACAGCCTGTTCTCCTAAATCCTAGCCATTGGCACGTACTTTTTTCACCAAGCCACATTTTACGTGCATGCAGCCTGAATTCTGAATTTCCTGTGTTGTATCAGTTTTTATCACAATCTTAATGTCACTTTGAGGCCAGATTTTCAAAGAGCACAATAAGTGTATCTGTGAAAATTCACGTTCCCCTATTTTGCTGCAAAAACCATATATTGGAGTGCACAGATTGTCATTTGTACACACAAACTGGGGCACATCTGGCTATGTGCGTTTTCAAATGCAGATCTTTGTATATTCAATGGGTCAACTTGCATTTAATTTAAGAACAATTGTTTTTAAAGGGTGATAAGACTAATGCTCCATAACTGAAAAAATAATCTCCAGTCTATTGTATAGATCTATACTTTTAAAATTCCCAGATTATTTATCAAGTAAACAGTTATTTCAGTTTAACTGTATCTCCACACAAACATGTTTTAGGCCCTGCTCCTATAAAGTGCTCCGTGCATTCAGGCCCCTGCCTCCAAGAGGAGACCCACTGACTTTGTATGGCTGCAAGCATCCATCTGTGTGGAACTCCTTCCAGGATAAAGGCCTTAGACTTGAAACAATATTTCTTGAATACATATTTAAGATACTTGTTATATATCTATGAAAAAGTCATAATATAACCCCTATTTGGTGAAGTTTGCTTGTGTATGCACAGGATGACAGTAACGTCTCAAAATGAGACTGCCATTTTTACATCTTTATCCACATAATAAACCAAAAGAAAGTCATTACAGATAATACACCACAAGAAGCTGCTGAAGCTAGTATGGAGCAATCTGAACACAAATGTCAAAAGTTGATAAACTGAATGTTTTTGAACTTCATATAATTTTCAATACAGCTAAAACATTGTAAAAATTAGTTATGCAACATTTTGTTGCCGTTCCTATGGCGGCGGTTTCTATGTTAACTGGAGAGGATTTTTCAGGGTCTCGCAATGAAAACAATAATGTTACCTTAATTATATGGCAGAAAATACTAACACTTTTCATTCCCACTTTCTGTTGGCATAACCATGTTCCCATCCTTCTAGAAACAAAGCGAGAAAATGCCACTGCCTGTAACCCTGGAGCCAGGACCCACATATTTCTTTGACCAGGTATTTCCTTTCATCTTTAGCACATTATTGTTTCCCCCCCCCCTCCCCCGCCAGTATTTACAAGTTTAATCCAAAATATATATTTTGTTTTAGCTGAAATCTAGAACAAAAGAGCGGGGCAAGAAAATACCAGAAGAACTGCCCACTGATTTCAATTCACTCACCACACATTCTCAGCCCACGGGCTTTATTTCCAGGTAAGAGAGTTCATATGATACTGGTGGCAATACATGTGATTCAGTTTTCACCAATTAGTAGTTGAAAAGAAAATTTGCAAAGGCAGAAATGGGTGTAAAACACCCAACTTCCCTGGACTCCCATTTGTGCCTTTGAAAAAAAAATCTCACTTTGAGTTGGGTTCAATATGATGAATTATTTTTAACTTTAAAAAAAAATCTAAGAAAACTGCCAGTAAAGGCCAATGATAACCTAAAATGTATTTAAAGTAAAATGAAAATGAGTTTACACCTAAAATCTTTAATGGTTACAATTCAGCTCTGCAAATGTAGGAAACATGTTCTTCTAAGTACCCCAGAGAAACACACTGTATGATGATTGCAAGCTCTTCAGGGGAGTGATTGTGTCTTACTACAGGTTTGCACAGTAGCTAGCAGAAAGTGGCCATAGCCTTCGTTGGGATCTTCAGGCACTACCATAATACAAATAGCAGATAATAATAATGACGAAAATATTCTTGCCCTATGGCGCTTACAATGATATTGAGAAACAGCATGGAATGATGGATAGTTCAGAGCCGTGGTTCTCAACCAAGGGCCTGGGGCCCCCTGAGGAGGCTGCAAATAGGTATCAGGGGGTCCGCCAAGCAGGACCAATGTTAGACTTGCTGGGGCTCCCAGACGAAAGACAGCATTCCACTGCATGGGGTTGAAGCCAGGGGCTGAAGCAGAAGCCTGAACAAGTTAGCTTCACGGTGCCGCTCTGGCATGGGGCCCCGGGTAATTTCCCATCTTGCTGCCTCTTAATGCCAGTCCTGTCTTTTATATGCAGAAAACCAGTTATTGTGGCACAGGTGCGCCGTGGAGTTTTTATAGCATGTTTGGGGGGGGGGGTGGCTCAAAAGGAAAAAAGGTTGAGAACCCCTGGTTTACAGGACTGAGACCCAGGAACCCCTACATTATAATTCCTGGTTCTGTGATTAATTTACTGTGTGACCTTGAACAAGTCCTTTAACTTCTCTGTGTCTCAGTACCCCTATCTATAAAATGGAAACAGCACTGACCTGAATTTCAGGGGTACTTTCTGATGTGTTGGGGGGGGGAGGGTGTTCCCCCAGCTCCAACCCAGCCCCACCCCTACTCCAACTCCACCCCTTCTCTCAAGGCCCCAATCCCACCCTGCCTCTTCCTCCTCACTTCTCTGAGGGAGGGGGAGGTGCTGATTGGCAAGGCCACTAGTGGGCGGGAGATGCTGGGGGGGAAGGGAAGGTGCTGATAAGGAGACAGCCAGTGGATGCTCAGCACCCACCAGCTGGAGCACCCACAGAATCAGCACCTATGATTGTTCAGATTAATGACCTAAGTCTTGTAACTGGATCTATGTGAATTGCCGCTGGTAACCCACTGACGCGACTGCGGTGTCCCCTCCACAGGTCCAGTTGCAGGATCTGGCCCTACATGTATGCCTGACTTTTTTTGTAAATGTAAAGCACTATGGTAATGCACATAATAAATCATAAAAATACATGGTACAATTTGCTAAATATAATAATTGTTTTTAGTCGGTGTCAAGCTGTCAGATGGATTATTTTAAATCATTCCTTAACATCCTGGATCCAACATACAGGCAGTGACAAGAACATGTTCAAAACGTATCTTTAGTATGGTGTACATCCATTAGGTCAAACCAGTATAATGTCATGTCCCTTGAGCGGATAGCTACAGATCTTTTAAAACAAGCAGAGTTCTGCTCTGCCTACTCATGACCTGGGAGACCTCCAAGGAAAGCCCAGGTGTTGCAGGAATTGGGATAGACGATTTAACAGGTGGCCCTTTCCCTCCACGTGATTACTGAGTGTGCTCCGCTATTTATTTCAAAAAGGCAAACTCACTACCGATTTGCTGACGCTTAAACAAGTACAGATGCTTCCTTAATTTGCATGGCACTATCTGAATTTCATAAAGTCTCATGTGCTGTCTGATTCACTAGGAGGCAATACACAGCAGCATGATTCCTCAGGGGAGAGGTGTGAATATTTTAAAAGATGTGAATTAGTTTTTGCTGGTGGATTCTTTAAGCAAGGTGCTTCGCATTAATATTTGTTTTGATTTTAAAAACTGATATTTTTCCTGCAGAGAGATGGACACACCAGCCTGGAGAACCCTATTAGTTGGCATAAATTAATGGGAAATCTCCAGCATAGGCATGCTAATGATTTCCTTATTAGTTTAGTGCGCCTTTACAAGTCAATTTAGACCTTGTAAATGGTTCATGAAAATCTTTTTGAATGATGCCTCCATGAATTTTCGCTACCTTGCTACTGACCTCAGTAGTGGCCATTGACCTTATGGCACCCCATATGGAATTATTGGCTACAAGCACTAAGGTTGCAAGAGTTAAAGGTGAATTGGAAAAAAATAAAGTGGTCTTATATCTTTTAAAAAGAACTATTACTTCTTTATTAAATATAAAGTTACAAAAGGTTGGACAGGGATGGTAATTTCAAAAAGACAGGGGTGGGAGAGGACCAATTGGTTTTTCATTGGAAATTTGGGTTTTGTCAGTCCTGGAAGACTCTATGGTGAATAGAGAACTAGTGAAAATGATGACATCGCAAGGGTCAAGAGAATAAAAGTTGAGCAACGGAGAGGGAAAGAGATTTTTAGTCGGAGGATACATGTTTCAGAAACACCAAAGTGACTTAGGAGCCTATTTGCTTTCAGTGAGACTGAAGGTCTTTAGACCCAAGTCATTTTTGAAAACAGGATTCAGGTTCCAAAATCACTTTGGTATTTCTGAAAAGATTACCCAGATTGTTTAAGGCCTTGAGCAAACATGTATGCTCGTGCTTAGCTTTAAGTATGTGAGACATTCCATTTAAACTAATCATGCTTAAAATTAAGCACCTGCATAAGTGTTTGCAGGTCTGGGGTCTAAAACCTTCTTTGTTAATACCCATTTTGAATAAAAAACATCTTTGGTAAAGATTGAACACTCCAACCCTTCAACTAATGTGTCAGAGCTCAAAACAAGTATGCTCTAATACCTCCCAAAACCAGGGAAGATCAGTATTGATATTTCTAAAGTGAAAAAACAAACAAACAAAAAAGTGTATATATAAAACCTAACAACAACCTGCAAAGCCCTCCTTGACTCCAAAGTCCAGTTTAATGGAAGTCACCCTTAAAAAGCAGAAGTTTGAACTTATTTAATATTAATTTTATTTATGAGAGAGGAAATTGTTTATGAAAATGAGTGTGAGACAAAATAAAGTTGGATCATTATTAATATTGGCAGTATAGTTATTTTAAGTGAATTTATTTAAAGTGATCCAAAGCATAGTGAAGGCCATAGAAAGTCTTTCAGACATTGCTATAGCTGTGTTAAGTTCACCATACAACCTTGTTAGTGTTCCAGCTTGACCTAGAAGCACCACTTCTGGGGGTGAGGAAGTAGCGCAGTATCCATATCCATTCAATCACTGGCCTGTCTGCTGAGACTGTAGGCAGGAATGTTGACTGTAAGGTGGACATCTTTCTACAGTGTAACCTCCCTGGTTATATTAGTTAACAAAAGGTATGATATCTTTTCCCCAGCCTACTCAAATGCAGGAATCCTGGATATACAGCAGAACATGTGGAAGGAAATGAAGACGGTACAGCAAGAAGAGAGAAATATCCATTTCTGCCTCAGATATCTGGCTCTCCCCTACTCAAAACTAGCAGTGAAGTTTCAAGCTCAAAGCTCTCTCAAATGCCTTCAGTCCTTCCAGCAGATGAAGAAATACAGCTGAGCCTGTTGGATGAATATAAATACATCGCTCCCTCCATCTTACATGAACTTGGAGAAATATTGCAGCTCTTTGCTAGCTATGACATTATTTTCCCTCGGGGAATTGTAAATCTCCTGAACTACAACTGGAAGGAGCTCATTGAAGGTGCTGATTACAGTAAAAGGCACCAGCAGTCCCTAAGGTACAAAAGCATGAGATCAGGGAAAGGCCAAGCATCAGAAGAGTGTGACAAGATGGCACCGGAGTGTGAATATATGGATCATGAAATAATTCAGTGTGCAAAAGGTCGGCTCAAGAAGAGTGTTTTACCTGCAGATTGTGCAAAGGAAAAAAGAAATCCTGAAATGGCACCAAATAAGCCTCTAGGAAACAAAGGCAAGTGGAATGTGCAACTGTTTTTCACTCTAATATTTCGGTTAGAGAAGGTGGCCACACTGGTGCAGGTAGAAAAAGGGAAATTCTTCCTGGTAGGCTGGAGTGCCTGTTGGGCTGTGCAGGGATTTGTGGTGACTCACTGAGAGGTATTGCTTTAGAACATTGCGAAATTGCCTTGCAGGTAAAGTTAGAGAGGTACAAACACTTAGTGTAGCAACTACAGCGAAACTAGGCAATGTTTCAAACCATTTATCAAAGCACTTGCTGTTTCCCATTTCAAGGTGAGTGAAACAGCAATGAAATATTGGGCCAAGCAAGTTCATCAATATCACAATAATTAGAGCCAAGCCATTGGTCTTGGACAAGTCTCGTTCAGCTCTTTGTATGAAATTGCAGTCTTTCTGCTTAAAAGAGAAAATAGTTTTTAAGAAATTGGCTTGCCCCAGGCATATTTACAGAGGATATTTACAAGCAATTTTCTTTTTCCTCTCGTTTAGCTCTTGTTACACAACACGATACCCACTTACCTGTCACAATCAGTTTCTCACTGTCGTCTCAACTGTCTGAGGAAAGAGGTAAGGTGCTCTGCATACAGAAGGGTAAAATCCCAAAGGCAGTAGATATTTTTAGAGGGAACTGTACACCTTCTGTATCTCTGGTATTAAGTGTTTGTGACAAGCTGGTCAGAACAGCAATAAAACAGGCAAGGGATTCTGCATGCTAGAGTTGAGTTAAAGGATCGTTATGGGTGAGGTTTATTATAGAAGAATAGAAAATTTCTGCTCTCCTACAAAACATTGAACAGAAGGCTTGGCACAGCCATTGGCACCGCCTCAGATCAGAGCCTCACTTCCACTGTCATACAAATCAAGAGCCAACAAACCACCTAGATCACACTCTGCCCTAGCTCCATACCTGCAGGTTTCGATATTCAGCCCATCCACAAGAAGTTGTCCACTGCCAATGAGGCTCATCAGCCTTCCTTTTGAGAAGCACTTGCAGATCCACTTATTTCTGTTGGCAGAAAGCAGGACAGTTCACTGTTTTGGGGAGTGGGTTTTTAACCCTCTTTCTGATAAAACCTGCCTAATCCTTTACCCGCTCCATAACTTTTGCACTTACAGGGATCTGTAATGCACAGAGTTTAATGTAAATCACAGCATATTGTATGATCCAGTAACATACACTGAAGGCTGTTTTACTTTGTATTACTCATTAGTCGTCTTTAAAACTGTTGCTCTGTAAAAACGTGTCATTCTACCCACTTTCTTCCCCTCACCTCCCATGGAATTCATCTGCTGGTCTCGACAGTGACTCTCTGCATGCAATTCTTATATTCTGAACCAGACGAGGCTGAACAAACATGCTGCACGGGCAGCATGCTCAGCCTCTAGAGGAGGGAGGATCCATGAACTTCTATGTTGTGGGGTGGGATGAATGGGCCCCACTATCCTTTTCCGAAAAGCCCAGAGTCACTAGGTATTCTGGCATCGTGCATCATGAACCTAAAGGAGTCTTTTTTGATGATCCAGCAAGGGTTACACCACCACAGAGTATAGAGACTGCCTCATTGCTGTTCAGACCACTGCACCCTACTGATTCAATGGTGTAGATGTGGTTTAAATCTCCAATGACTTCTAACTAAAGCTTGGGGTATTGTTTAAGGACTCAGCTGGGTGCTGCATTCAGCCCATCTGAGCAGCAGTGCCAGGCTGCTCAGGCTGTGGGAAAAATGAAAACTGACTGATAAACTTCAGAGGGTTTGAGTTCAGATAAACTGCTGAACTGAAGTTTATCTGACTTACCAGTCCTTGGAAGCCCCCCATCTCCATAGATATCTTTGTTCTTTGTTTTTCCAACTAAAGGAGTTTGGAAGGCACTTTCCTGCCTACTAACATTGTATTCTGCAGAGTAAATATGCTGGTTCAGACCATAAACGACTCCTGAGACTTAATCATTTTTTAAAAATCATATCAGTGAGCCTTACATTGTTATTGCTGAATGCCTTGGAACAGGACTGACACTTAAATGCCACTCTGTCCTTTGCTATATCTAATTCTGAGCTCTTGTGTTTCTTAAGGTTGGAGTTTCCTGTATTCTGACTCCAAGTCTGAAGATCTTGAAAAGAAAGTACCTGTTGCCTGGGCAGTGGAGAGACTACGACAAGCTCAGATACAAATGTAGCACGGAGGGGTTTCTATGTCTCTTTATTCATATTGGGGATTAATATCTATAGCACTGGTATTAGAAATTGAAACGATGGGAGATGTTTCAAACGATCTGAACTGAGAGCATTATTTCTCTGAAAATGCTGAGAAATCAATTGAAACTTCACTATTCCTATAAAGGAGCAATCCACTTTTATTTTAATTTTCATCTTCTAATAACAATAACTACCTCAGCAGAAGACTTTCTTGGGGATTAATGACAGGTCAGGATTCATCTTTTCAGGTTATCTCTAATCTCCAGAAGCAGTCATGACAGCTTCTTTAGATACATTTTACAATCTTCACCTATAAATGCCACTCTGGGTATTTATAGGTCAAGCTTGTTATCCTTCCTCAGGGCCTCAGGAGGACTACAGGATCAGACCCAAAGGATCAGTTTCCCTGGTTCACACAGGCATCTTTGTTTTGCTTACACTTGACACTTCTGTGTTTTACACGGCACAAAGTGTCCTTAAACCCCTGGAGATTCCAGCAGAGTGTTTCCACTGGGCTGGGGGAGTCTTTGCTGGCATAGAACTTGTAGCTTTCTCCTACATCATCCACCTCCCGATGGCCAGTGTAAAATGGGAAGCTGGGAGGTTTCAAGGTGGACTGGGGACAGGCGGAATCTGAGCTCTGTTATGCCCTCCTGCTCCAATTTACACCACGACTGGGTGACCCCGAGTCAGGGAGCTGCTACTGCAGTTGCAACATATGAACAGTGGAGAATTGGGGGATAAATGTTTTAAATATTAGGTACTATTTTTATAGTACCAGATTTAATGAAGAGTTAAGATAATTACTAAATATAAATACTAACTATTTATAAAAATAGTTAATTAAGGTTTGTGTGTGTAAATCTGTAACTACAGCACAGGTTCTAAATCTGTTATATATTTTAATATTCTATTGACAATTCAATATATTGACTATTGTCATATATTATACATCTTTAGATGTAATAAGGCTGATATACCTTAGATAAAATGATTATTAAGACTATGTTTGTGTGGTTTTAGTAACCAGTGAATGTAATAACAACAACAAATGCTAGGGATGTTAAATGTAAGAGTTTTACAAACACTAAGTAATCCCCGTGTTGTCATTAAAAGGTTCGTCGTCACTGTTTTATGGATGGGGAAACTGAGGTAAAATTCAGCTGACTAACCAAGGCTCCTTAGAGAGTTGGTGTAAAAGCAAAGATTTGAATTTGCTTCTAGTACTGCACTCAGGCGCCTAGACCAACAGCTGTAGACCAATCTCCAATAACTGTATACTACCGGTTTGCAAAAATTCAGCAAATGGGTTTTCACATTTAATGTTAATATATAGGAGACCTATAAGATTGATAATCTAAGCGATATGTGGAGCTATACGTGTTTATGGTGCAGCTGATGGAGGGTCTATGCCAGGGGTCTCAAACTCAAATGACCACGAGGGCCGCATGAGGACTAGTGCACTGGCCCGAGGGCCGCACCACTGACACACACACACACCCTCGCTGCCCCGGCTCCGCCCCCACTCCACCCCTTCCAAGAGGTCCCACCCCTGCCCCACCTCCTCCTCTGAGCACGCAGCTCCCCATTCCCTCCTGGAAAGCGCTAGGCACCACCAACAGCTGTTTGGCAAACAAAGCAAGAGCAATCTAGGAAGTCCAGAGCTAGAAACACAGGTGGCCCAGCCAGGCAGCAGAGAAGCCTCCGCTTCTGGCCCCCTCCCTCCCGCAAACTGCTATGGGGGAGGGGGGGGGAACAGGAAGCCTGGCGGGCCGCAGGGAAGGGCTTCGCGGGCCACATGTGGCCCCCGGGCCGCATGTTTGAGACCCCTGGTCTATGCAAAGTGGGGCCAGTTGACCTGTCCATCTGTCTGCGAAGAGCAACTACCGGTATGTATGCTGCTTTGTCAAACAGGAAGGTCTCCCCCCAGAGCAGGGCAAAGCATTCCCTTCTATAGGAGCTGAACATGATTCCTCTGCAGGGTTTGCAGACCCTGCTGGCCCATCAGCTTGAACTGAAATCCTGGGCCCCATGTTGCAATACATTGTGCTGTCAACAGATTTCTGGGCCAAGTGCTATAGCACTCCATGTAATGTTATTGTTTGTTTATGCTTAGCTTGGTCAGCAAAAAATAATATACTGAGCCCTGTTTTGTTACATAACTTAAATGTGAGAAAACTTGGCTTGGAGACAAGAATACTCCTTAGATGTCTACTAGCTAATGTTTCAGGACATCTGTTATAGTGCCTTTCCTTTCTAACGATTTTAATTGTGTAAAGTTTGAGATAACATGCACTTTTAAATATCATCTCAAAGTGTAAAATATAAAAACAACACAAAGATTATTAAAATAATGTCAAAAGTCTGGCTGAGGGGTGGTAGAACTAAAATTTGTATCTATTCATTTTGGTTTCGTTTAACCCCTCCCTCCCCGGCTGTGATTATCTGCTCTGCTCTTCTGATCAGTTAGAATATTGAAATATACAGAAATCTTGTCAAAAACAAAAAGAGTACCATTTTTTATTGTTCTTGGGCACAAGATTAAAGTAAGCAAGTAGAGTGAAAGCTAGAATGAGAGGTACATGGAAACTCAACACTGGCTTAGTGGCTAACAGACAAGAATGGGGGTCAGGAGCTCTGGGAGCAGATCCTCAGCAAGGGTAAATTGTCATAGTTCCCCTTGAGGTCAATGGATCTATGACAATTTATCCTAGCTGAGGATCTGCTCCCTGGCTTCCTTCTAATTCTCTCTCACAGGTCTGTATGTGATCTTGTGTAAATAATCTGAGCTTTCTCTGTCTTTCCCATCTGTGAAATGGGTTGAATAATTAGCTTCTGAGGCTTAATTTATTCAAGTTGGGAAGCTTTTTGAGGGCCTCAGATGGTCGACTACTTAGAAATGCAAAGTACAGTAAAACCTCGATTTAACAGACCTCGATTTAACGGACTTTGGATGCAACAGACAAAATTTCTGATCCATATCAGACCGCGACCCCTCCCTGCTGCGGCCCCGGTCCCCTTCCCTGGCGGCCGTCTGCTGGCTCCCGGCTGCCGCCCCGGTCCCGGCAGCAGGCAGGCTGGCTCCTAGCTCCTGGCTGCTGCCCAGGTCCCAGCCACTGGCGGGCTGGCTGCCGGCTCCCGCCCGGGTCCCGCCAACAGGCAGGCTGGCTGCTGGCTCCCGCCCGGGTCCCACCAGCGGGCGGGCTGGCTGCCGGCTCCCGCCCGGGTCCCACCAGCAGGGTCCCTGCCAGCAGCAGGGACCCGGGCGGGCTGGCTTCCGGCTCCTGGCTGCCGCCCGGGTCCCGGCAGCGGGCGGACTGCGGAGCTGCTGCCCCGACCCTGTGGCGGGCGGGCTGCTGCTCCGACAGCTCTTTTTTTTTTTTTATTAAATAACGGACTTTTTGATTTAACGGACACCCCCTCGCCCGAATTAGTCCATTAAATCGAGGTTTTACTGTATTACTTCTATTAACTGTAGAGAAATAACACCTTGGGTTGAAGGGGGGCTGGGAATCTGGCATTTTATTTTGGCCCTGCCTAAAACTGGGTTGACAAATTCTTCTGCATCAGATGGGGGACATGGGAGGGGACAAAGAAAAAATAGGGCACATTATTCTGATTCTGTAGGTGAAAATAAGCTTGACAACTTTGCCATTGTCTTTGTCAGGACACAATAGCCAAGTCTTTTAAATCAGATACTCTTCCTTCTGGAAACTATTCACATTGTGTCATGCTCAGTGGTAGACTGTAGCTACTACTATTTATAGTACATACACATCACTGAAATGCTGGTATTTCCAAGATACAATGGGGAGATACTGACAGCAGACAGCAGTTGAGGCGGAGTATCTGGCTGATTGTCAAAGCTGACTAAGTGATTTGGATGTCCAATTAAGTTAGTATTGGGGAAATATTGAAGCAAATCCTATAGCTGTTACTCTGGACAAACATTTTTAAATTAGTGGAAGTTTTGCCTGGGTAAGGCTGGTGGGATTTAGCCCATGGAGAAATTGTCATTATTACAGGTCTGATTTTTTTTTTCTCCTCTATCTAAACAGAAATGATCAGATATCTAAGCTGAAAGAAGCAGGATTTGACCGCCCAGTTATTCTCCAGCATTATGGTGATACTGTGAGAGAAAATAGTCCCAAGAAATGTAAGAAGCAGACCTGCAAGACCTTATTTGAACTGCCCCAAATACCAGCAATCAAGCAGGCAGACCCAGCATTACGAAAACTGCATTATGGGCTGATTGATGGCTCATCTTTGATTTAATATCCTTTAAGTTCATACCGTACAAGTGAGTTATAGCAGTGGTCAGAGGGGTGGGGAAGGATTTCAAGAGGCAAAACGCAAGGATTTAGAAGTTGTTTAGTTGAAGCGTTAAATCATAATAACTTTAAAAGAGCAAGACATCATCATTTAGTTTATCTGCTTCTTGGCCTGCGTAACAGTGATGTGTACAATAACATAGTCACACCTGGATGCAGCAAGTGGACATCTGCCCAGTGGGCTGGTCCTGGGCTCTCCCATTCCCTCCTGCCCATCAAAAACGTGAGCACAATTACCAATGTAGTGAGCTACTTCTGGACTCTGGGCCTCTCTCCTAACACCTCACCCACTCCTCCCCTGAGTACATGGATTCTACTGCCTGAGCTATCACTATGGAGGGGTAAGAGGAAGGTCATGGACCTCTGGCTACATTGATGTTATGATGAGAGGGAGGGAAGATTCACTTTTTAATGATTAGAACACAGCCTGCCTGGTGCTGGGTAGCATGAGACCAAAACTCAAAGCCTTCCCTTCCCATTCCCCAGGCCATCAGACCTGGATGTTCACCAGCCAGCCATAAGCCTCTGCAATGGTGAGAGAGATGGAGGAAGAGAGGCGCCTACCTCCTTTTCCTAGCTCAGAGTTGGACAGGCTAGAGGAATCCTTTTCATTCACAGCTGCTGCTATTCAACTCTCTGGTCAATGGGGGGATAAGATGAGGGAGGAGAAACAGGTTGGAGTTCCAAAATGGGTCTTCTCCTGCCCATCCCTCCCATCTCTTGATGTGGGTGAAGGAGAGGCCTTACTGCTCCTGTACGCATGAGGGCTTGCAGGGTTACTTGTCTAGGAAAGGTCCCTTTTTAGCCAGGAGGTCTTGCTAGTGCTGCTGGTGGGGGCAGCTGAGTGTTGGACAAATGCCACTGAGTTTTGAACCTGACTGACTGAATGGTGTTTGAGCTGCTAATCAATAACAAGGATGATGGCAGGATAGTCAGTGGATCCAGGCTGTGGAGCACCAGAGCGGGGAAGAAGCAGATGTGTGAATGGACCCAGAGCTAGAATCAATGGATAGTGCTCCAAATTTTGAGAAGTCAAAAAAGGGGGAAGGAAAGTTTCTGAGTACAGAGCCTAATGGTATTAACCTTTTCTGTTGCTCTGGACTGAGGAGATCACAGTTACCAGCACATCCACCTAACTATCAGGGTATCTGAGGGTACTAAAGGAGTTGGTGGATGTGATTGCAGAGCCATTGGCCATTATCTTCAAAAACTCATAACAATCGGGGGAGATTCCAGATGACTGGAAAAAAGCTAATGTAGTGCCCATCTTTTAAAAAGGGTGGATGTAAATCAGTTATACCCTGTAAGCAGATAAGGGGGGAAAGGTGCATAAAGTATGAGTAGATAAAAGGGCTCTATAGCCAAGATTGGGATGAGAATTTTGGAGGAAAGGGGCTCAGATAATCAGGTTTTTATTGTAGTTGGGACTCTTTGTCTGCTTTTTCGGACTACTGCGGAGGTTGGTTGATCACAGGGCAAGAGATCGGGAGCCTTGTCTTCACATGCTTTCCTATGTTCATTAGCAACAAATGAAAGAAAATTAAATAGCAAAGGCTTTTCCCCTCTCCATCATTCTGGGCTGCCATTGCCCTTGTCCCCGTTTTTAAAGCTGCCTGCTTTTCTAACTGATCAGAGGTGTGTGCTGTGAGCAATAGAGACCTTTTCCGCCACCAACTCAGAGACATGGAGAACATCCTCTCTGAGGGGCTGCTTTCCATGTATAAAAGGCGTACTATTGCTTCCCACTCCAGGTCTCCTACATGGTGATTCGAGTCAATAAGCCATATGAATAGTAGTAGTGAATTGCTCATTAATTAACTGCTCATTAATTAATCCTCCAGGAGATATAATGGAATTCATGAAAATGTAATCCTATGAACATGAAGAGATAGAGCTTTGCCAGTTATGCCTTGGGGGCTAGATTGTGATTTTAGGTACAGCTAATGGGCAGTGCAAAGCCACCCTGTCCCAGCAGAACCCCCAAGAGGCATTTTGCCTCAGAAACACATCTCTGAGTCACAAGTCCTCCCTGGTTTCCTTATTGTTCGTGGGAGGATAGTAGTTTAACACTGGCCTCTACCAGCCGTAAATTACCACCCACCCTCTGCTGGCTCAATCAGCAGAGTGGAATTCTGAGTTAAGACGCCACTTGTTCTTCACCCCTTCCTGCTCGCTGGGGAAGGGATAAACAGGCAAGCAGCCCCACTTGCTCCTACTGAACCCAAGATCCAGCCAGCCCAAAATCTGTGAGGAGGGTGGGTTTTCTAGCCTCTCTTACTCCCGGATATGTAACCCAAATCACAACTGAGACCAGAGTTCCCTTTATCAGTCAAAAGTAAAATTCCTTGACTGTACCTGTAGCTATCCTTCCGGGCATCCTGCAGTCTGCCAAAGCTATTCCGATCTCCCAGGCGGTGGTGTGTACACCAATATATTCAATAACTCTCCAAATCAGACTATACTTGGAACCTTTACACCTTTTGGACATGGCAGCATTTGCCTTCATAACAGGTAGGTAGATATATTTCAGAGCACTTGCTATCATGCTCACTGTGCGGCCCACGGGGAGGTGAGTAGGGGCGGGGCAAGCCAAGTGGTGGGGTGGGAAGAAGCAGATGGGGGCAGGGCGAGGGTGGGGCTTTTCGGCCCATAGCTATTTTTTTTGCAGTAATATGGCCCTCTCTGCTTTCCGAGTTGTGCAGGCCTGCTGTATATTAAGGTTGGTGCTGCAGTAAGAGGTGCTATGGAAGAACCTAGGATGGTGCTTGAAGCGATGAATGAGAGTGCATGATGCCCTCAATTCAGAGCCATAGATATGGATTTGAATCATGTCTTTCTTTATGCCACTGTTTTTTAACTATTCAAATTATATTCCATTCCCTTCCCCCAAAGCCTAAAACAGCTACGGTTTTGGGTAACTCAGGTTTCTCTGCCCCATAACGCCTGATTTGTTCACACTAGTGGAATGACAGTGTATACAAGTCAGAGATTTTGGGCTACCAAAAACTTCCATCAGCCAAATTTTGAAGCTGAATGAAGGGCATTGAAAATTTGGCTCCCGACTTGTATTGTGATATAACAACCACCAGCCAAATCCCCAAGGGCAGAAGGCACCTGCACTTACTAGAAAATCCACACACACCAATGGAGACATCAGGTAAAAGTTTTTCATCCCAGTCCTGGCTCCTTCAAACACTTGAAGAAAGGCTGCTCTGCAAGCCCTACATGACCTGGGTTGCGGAGGAACATGCCACAGATCACTGTCTGAGTTTCTTAGGAAAGCAAATACACACACACACACACACACACACACACACACACACACACACACACACACACCTTGCCTACCTAACTTACACTGTTTCATGAATATCAGAGAGCAAATTGGTCAAATACTATTTGTTAAATGCTATTTTGATTAATGTTCATCTATATATATATAAAAGTCAAATGGTGTGTGCGTGTGTGTATGCGAGCGTGTATGTACGTTCCCTTACTCCTTCCACACCGTTTCAACTAGAGACTTGAAATTTGGTACAGTTATAGGCTTTAGGTTCCTAATCAGGGTAAGAATTGAAAATTTTTCGACTCTCACCTCTGACGCCCCCTAGGGGTGAAATTCTTTAAAGCCCATTCACATCAGCTGGGCAGCAGGTTAACACCTGCTGTTCTCTGTGACATAGCTATGATGTAATAATACCCCCCTCCAACAGACCCTGCACTCGCTCAGCTCTCTGCCCCCTCCCCTCCTCCAATGGCCCCCTCACTCCCTCAGCTCTCTCCCCCCTCCCCGGGCCCCCCACTTGCTCAGCTCCCTCTCCCCTCCCCCCCTCCAACGGCCCCCACACTCAGCTCTCTCCCCCCTCCCCCCATCTCCAACGGCCCCCGCACTCGCTCAGCTCTCTCCCCCCTCCAACGGCCCCCCCACTCGCTCAGCTCTCACCCCCCTCCAACGCCCCCCCCACACTTGCTCAGCTCTCTCCCCCCTCCAACAGACCCGAGCAACACCAGGTATTTGTGCTAGTCCTAAATATTTGTCAATCACAGATAATCTGTGTGCCTTTGAGGGAGGACAGAGCGAGGCTGTTGGAAGTATTTACTGATTGGGCCTATTTGTATTAGAATAAATATTTGTGTAGAGTTGTTGAGCCACATCTGTTTTGAATGATAATGGTAATTATCAAACAATTTGTAGTAAAACTCAATTAAGTGAAACCCTTAATTGAAAATACTTCCCATATTGTTTGGCATGTTGATTTTAGTTCTATCTTCATTTATTCTGCTGTTTGTGAGCTCTTCTCAGAACACTACATTGAAGCAGGTCAGCTGATGTGTTTGTGCCAGGGATAAAGGTAACTGGGTGTTTATCGTTGCTAATGAACACTAAAGGAAAAGCATAGAAGGGTGCCTCCCAAAAAGCAACTCAAGAATCTTCACAACATGGATTGATTGGTTGGATTGATAAACATGACTATATTTTCATTATTTTCTTCTTCTTCCTTACAATTTGTGCTGGCAGCTGAAGAATTTTAGTACTCTTTATAGTGCACTAGAAATAAGTATTAAAACTCACCAAGTATTAGTCATCAGTTTCTCATACAGTCTCATATTTCATTTTAATTATTAAAACAGTCATTTAATGTCTCTGTGGCTCACTACTTCATCTACAAAGCAGGGATAATACAGATCTGCCTTACAAATGTGTAGCATGTGAAAAGCACAATGAAGTACTGCATGTGCAAAGTTATCATGTTAATTAAAAACACTTAGATCAAAGTTAAGTTCTTGGCTTTGTGTTTCTGGTGGTTGTTTACAGTAACGTCATCGCAATGATGTTTAACCAGGAAGGAGGCATGGTGACGAATAAAGATGGAGAAATAGTCAGAGAATGGAGATGGCCTCAGGGGGGAAAGCTTAGTGATCCAGTTTTAATGCAGGTAATATTTATCAGCTTGATTTTTCTGTTTTTGTTCTCTTCTTTTGCAACAAAATTTGCCCTTTGGGAAATTTCTCAATTGCAAGGATAATACTTAGCACTTTCCATTTTCTAAATGCTTTACAAAGAATAACTAAGGAACACTCCCAACAACCCAGGTGTAGAAAGGTAAGTATTGCTATCTGTATTTTACTCATGTGGAATCTAAGACAGGGAAAGGATAAGTAACTTGCCCAAGGCTGCAGAGAATTGGTATAGGGGCTCATGATTTCCTGAGGCCACCAGACCATCCATGCACCTAGGAGCAGTGTTTTAGAATATTCTCTCATTACTCTTTTAAAATACAAGTGAGTTCTCATTTATCGTTTGTGTGTTTTTAATAGCAAACAACTGCTGAACCTGACGTTAGGACTGATCCAATTCTCGTTGGCGTCAATGGAACGACTCCCACTGACTCCAGTGGTTGTTGGATCAGGCCCAGAATGCTAAAAGAGGTTTGAAATTAAGGTAAAAATCAGGGATATGTATGGTAGAGAGGCCCTGAAAATTACACAGCATAAAGCTTGAGGACACTTTCAGGCAGCTGCAAGTAAGAGGCGTCCTTTGAGATATTTTTTAACCCAGTTGCATTTCAGTTTAAACTTTAGAGTTTTGGACAGATAAAATCTTTCAATTCCATTTAATCCTGCCTCCTAATGGATGGCTGGAAGGAGAGGAGAGGAAACTAGAGTGACACTTCACTTGTTCCCCTGCCTTTATTTCATAGATCATACCTGCCAATAGCAACTTCTTTTTTCCCTCCCTGGAAGGTTCTAGTGCATACCTCACTTACTCTGTACCCTCCCATCACCTTCCCAAATCCCATTCATAATTCATTCTGTATTTAGGAAAGAAGAGAAAACAACCATCCCTTAAATCCATATTGCTAACCTGAAGGATAAGTGTCCACTCCCAATATCTAGGGGCCTCTTAAAGGCACACTAATGCTCACACAACAATGGAGAATAAGTAGCTTACATGTGTTGATAGATTCTTAAATTAACTTGTCAAAAACCTAAACATCATCGTAGTCAGCTGAAATAAAGTATCTTCTCTACCCACAATTGTAGTCAAGAGAGCATATAAGATGTTAGGCTGTATTTGGAAAGGGATAGAGAATAATACTGAAAAAATATCATTATATACGCCAATTATACACCCTCTCATTGAATACTCTGTTCATTTTGTTCACCCTATTTCAAAATGGATATAGGAGGAATCAAAAAGGTCCAGAAAAGGCCAGCAAAAACTACTAGAGACACAGAAAGACTTCTGTATAGCAAGAAATTAAAATGATTAAAACTATTCAATTAAGAAAGGAGACAAGAGGTGACATGAAACCATTACATGGTTTAAAGATCAAGTGGGCACCCCTCTTTACCCTTTCATAATAAAATAACAAGGAGACACCCTAGTACATAAAACAATTTTTTTAAAAACAATTAAAGGAAATATTTTTCCACGCAATGCAGAATTAATCTGTTAAACTCACTGCCACAAGATGTTACTAAGACAAAGAAATTATGACTTTAAAAACTGGATGTTTCCTTGTATAAGAAGAATATCCACATGTGCTCTCTGCACAACTCTCCTGGAACATTTTCATACAGCTCAATGGAGTTATGCTTTACTAAGGAGCAGTCACCCTAAACATTTGCTACCAAAGCCATTATGTGTGCCTTGATGAAAAGAATTTGGAAAGGCACCAACCACATACATGTAGGTCAGATTTTGTTGCTTGTTACTTGACACACAGCTATTGGCAGTGCGATTAGTACTTTATACAAGGTATACATTCAAGAGCACTGACAGAACAACTGGTAGCCAACAATGGCAGCCTAAATGAGGGAGCAGCTGGGAACAATCACACACAGTGTGTGTGTGTGATAGGCCTGGTACAGCTAAGAGATTGCCTTTTATATAGGTGGTACAGTAAAACCTCGATTTAACGGACCTCGATTTAACAGACTTCGGATGCAACGGACAAAATTTCTGAGCAAGTCTGATGCATCCCAAATCCATTTCTCGCGGGCTGGCTGCCGGCTCCCGGCTGCCGCCCGGGTCACAGCAGCAGGCGGGCTGGTTGGCGGGCGGGCTGGCTGCCAGCTCCCGCCCGGGTCCCACTAGCAGGCAGGCTGCCGGCTCCTGGGTCCTGCCCGAGTCCCGGCAGCCGGGACCCGGGCAGGCTGGCTGACGGCTCCCGGCAGCCGGGACCCGGGCGGGCTGGCTGACGGCTCCCGCCCGGGTCCCACTAGCAGGCAGGCTGCCGGCTCCCGGGTCCCGCCCGAGTCCCGGCAGCCGGGACCCGGGCGGGCTGGCTGACGGCTCCCGGCAGCCGGGACCCGGGCGGGCTGGCTGACGGCTCCCGGCAGCCGGGACCCGGGCGGGCTGGCTGACGGCTCCCGGCAGCCGGGACCCGGGCGGGCTGGCTGACGGCTCCCGGCTGCCAGGCGGGTCCCGGCAGCGGGCGGGCTGCGGATCTGCCGCCCCAACCCTGTGGCGGTCGGGCTGCTGCTCCGACAGCTCGGGTTTTTTTTATTATTAAATAATGGACTTTTTCATTTAACGGACACCCCCCCGCCCGAATTAGTCCGTTAAATGGAGGTTTCACTGTACAAAGGTTTGGTTTTGTAGCGGGTGGTTCCGACTTCCCTCTTTGCTGTTGCCATGATGTTCCAGTATAATGACAACAATGAAGACTTAGGAGACCATGGATTTGTGACAATATACTGTATGACTGAAAAGTGCCAAACAAATTCTAGACCCTGGATATTGTCTAAATTTTGCTCATTCACACCTACAACCAAGCCTAAATGCCAAGCATAGGGTAGAATGTTTCTTGCTTATCTCTGCCTGATTCTATAGGTCTTATACATCTCAAGAAGGAAAGGAACTTTAAAAGTTGGGGGAGTTTCTCTTATGTTCCCTGACTAGACAATGATTTTCTGCCTCCACATGATCCAAATTAGTATGTCCTGAACAAGAATAATCTGTACAAGGGACCTGGATATTAACCTGCATATTAACTAACTTTACATCATGAACCTTTGTTTGGAGACAAAACCACAATTTGGCTCAACATTTAACTGAAAAGGCTGATTTCTAACCATCATTTGGGTTGGCTAATCCCAGTCTTTCCCTGTTTTAACATTTGAAGAGGTCACACTATGCAGCATTTCCCACCGGGGCCATAAAAATGAAGATTGGGTATAGAACATGACTGCCCTTTTGTTTTACTCCAGGTTAATGACTACATCACTGTGAGGATTGCAGGGCGCTTTTCTATTAGCTTGGTCTACAAGTGGCAACATGAAATTGTGCGGTTGTCTCTGTCACCACTACAAGGTGTGGTTCTTCCACAGTTAAAAGAACTGGTATGTTGCAACTGCTTGCAATTAAAAATGTCAGTCCATCTGCAGCCTCTGAGACTAAAGAGTTTTCAGAGAGTCAGTAGCCGTAATATTCTCTTTCCCCTTTTGCAGTCCCTGCTAATGGTTATAGATAAATATAGCTCTCCTAGGAGTCTCTATTTATTAGCAGTCTACCCCTGACTTCAATAGAGATGCAAACTGACTCAATTAGAGGAAGAAATCTGTAAAAGGTGAATTCATAAATGCAACCACTCACCCTTAAATATCTATTTTGCAGTGGAGTTAAAATCAGATTGTAAGCATCTTTCAGATTGTTTTAGAAATTAACCCTCTTTGATATATATGAACAAACAGTAGTTAAAAATTGAAAAAAAACCCCAAAAATTATAGTTTTGATTCTTATCTAACAATGCAACTGCCTTGATTGTTTCTTAGAAAACAATTTTTATTTTAGAAAAAAATTCCATGTACGTTAGCACCTAATAGGACTTTATTATTGGCAAACATAGCAACTATTAACTGTTTTCTCTTGGCAGGGACTGTCACTGATATATGTGTTTGTATCACAGAACTGCCTCGAGGTCCCAGTCAGAGGATTGGGGCCTCATTTTGCTAGGCAGCATTTGTACAGCACCTAACACAATCTGCCCTTAATTCTGATTGGGGAGCATGTATTACCCTCCATTGTAAACTTAAAACTCTGGGACCTGGGCTTGTAGACGTGGTGGATACATCTAACAGTTAAAAAAAAATAAATCCCGCAGCAGCGAGTCTCAGAGCCTAGGTTAATTGACTCTTGTTCATGGGGTTCACACTACAGGGCTAAACATAGCAACATAGATGTTCCCACTTGGGCTGGAGTCCGGGCTGAGACTCCCTCACTGGGTCTCAGAGTCCAGGCTCCAGCCCAAGTGGTTACATCTACATTGCTATTTTTAGCCCCAGAGTACAAGCCCTGCAAGCCCCAGTCAGTAGATCTGGTCTCTCAGACTTTCTGTCACAAGTATTTTGTTTTTGTTTTTTGGGTTTTTTTTTTTAACACCATATACACATCCAAAGTTTCCAAGCCCAGACTTCAGTGTCTACACTACATTGTAAACCTGGGCTTATCATTACTGGACCTGGTCTCACAGCCATGCTAACATGTCCATACTGCACTACACAGACCTTCTGACTTGGGTCTGCAACTTGAGCTGCAGCCACACTGCAAAATTATAGGGCTTGGAGCTCAGTCACAATGAGATTCAGGCTCTGACCCAGCTTCCTACCTGAGTCTAAGGACCTGGGTCCTGAGTGCTTGCTTACCTGAGTCAGCCTGATTTGTGTATGAACAGAAGGGAGGCCTGGGCTCAAACCTGAGTCAGAATTCAGGCTTAGTGTGCAGTGTAGACATGCCCTTGATGCTCCTGGAATACAAATAATAAATACTTTGTGTTTATCCAGCCCTTAGTAATTGTGTAACATATCAAAAAAAATATCTATTTTTTCCCCTCTTCTTTCCAGGGCCAGATACTCACCAGAGTTAAACTTTCATCCAAATCAGCTAAAGAATTCTCTAAAGTAAGCAGGAAAAAATTGAGCGAGAAAGAAACAAAGAAGGTTCTAAAGAAGGAAGTAAGCAGCAGTCAAAAACTCAGTATTAAGATGGCTAACAATCTTATTGAAATATTTTTGCATCTCTCTTTTCTAACAGTTGCTCGTTTGCAGCTGTGTTTTAAGTCCTTCCCACACAACCATCTTGACACTGCAACTTTAAGATATTCCTCCCCAGTTTGGGGGGAGGGGGGGGTTAGGCCTACTGAGAGTACTGCCTTAAAACTGCAAGGCCAGCTCCTCAGCTGATATAAATTGACTTCAGTGGAACTCTGCTGATTTACACCAGGTAACAATCTGCCCCATGATGTATTATGAAAGTGTCCCTTACTATAGACTAGTTATTCTACAAATACAATGGCCCAATTTGCGGCTGGGTTGTTTTTTTCTTTCTGGCTGCTCTGACACAAACCATCTATTAATGATTAATCTATTGTCTGATAACCCTCTTGGAGAATAAGATCCGGTTAAGTACATGTCATCCATTTCATCCACAGTTACAACTGCCATTATAACGTATTTCGATATTCACTCTTGCCAAGAGGGACTGGCTAAGCATTATGACATACCTGGACTCTACAGGTTAGACTCCTAGGAGAGTTGACTCAGCTCTTCCGGGATAGTTAAATGAGGGTCAGCAGAACAAGGGAGCAGTGGGAGCTAATGCCCCTGATCTATGTTTCTGCCCCAGTGTGACATTCTCTGCAAGTGGCATCGAGGTGAAAGCAGTCCTGGAAGGCTGGAGTAGATGCTATAATGCCCGGGATCAGGCCAGGGAGCAGGTAGGAAAATGCTCCCACTGCCGAGGCTCAGTAGCTCCCCTCACTCCTATCCCTGACATCCTGACCTCCACCTGCTTCCCATGCAAAGGGACACTCTTCGGCACCCCCCATTCAAAGCACACTTCTGCTGCCTCAGCGATAAACTGAGGTCCATGCTGTTTACTGAATGGGGATCCTGCATACGAGAGTGTAAAAAAATGAATTCAATGGATGAAGCTCTCTTCATGTCTGTATTTCCAATTATCTTACAAAGTGAGCCACTCATAAAAAATATAGTTTAAGCTACCTTTGTCTAAATTGGTAGATGTTAGATAGGTTTCTCTGCAATGCTTAACCACTGCACCAAAAAACACACACACATTCATTTACTTTGTCTTGTGCTTTAAATCTCTGTATTGCTTTTGGAAGCAACAGTTCAGATTTAGAGATAAATACAATGCATCATTACCACATTGCTCAGAAAGCTATTTTGCAATCTGTTCTTCTCTGAATGGTGCATTGTATGGGTAAAACCCATTAACAATTATAATTAACCCTCACATTCCCACTGATGAGAGAATATACTTTTCATTGTGAGTTTGTCTGCATTTGACAACTTAGCCGGTACCATAAGGATAGCTGCAGTATAAGTACTTACATTGTACTAGTGATGCTATTCTGAGTGTAGTTTTAACCAGAACCACCCTACCGCTATGCTACACTATTGCATTATGCTCCAGGTATCTATTCTGTGTTTCCCAGCACAGTTCATTTGACAAATTCTGAAAGACTGTCTGGGAGCCCAGGGGAACTGTGGAAAGAAAGGTCACAGTTCCGTAAATTCCCTTGAGGAACTCCCCATTAAACCCCAGGTATCAGTGTAATTTTAAGAGCTTTTTTTTTCAAAACGGAGTGCAGGGTGAACATTTAATCCCTCGCTCCTGACTCAGTAATGTGTTATGCTTCATTATGTCTGGATCAGCTGCCTTACAAGATCACACTCTGACACCGGGTTAATTAACAAACTTATTGCGGCTCTTACAACATGGCTTCTTCAGCCTCATGGCTTCTCAGACAGTTCCCCAGAAGATGTCATTTCCAAATAGTCCCCCCCAGAAAACAGTATGCAATCTACTGGCACTTTCGTATTGTTACATCCCTTCTCTTTTTAAGAAAACTATTAAACGCTCCAACAAGTAACTGATAACATAATCTAACGTATGCCTTTCAGATGCTGACCATTCTTGTGGTTACTTCATTCATCACTTTATCAGTCTCTCTAGTTACACAGTGGTACAACTTGGAAGTTCATCACACAAAATCCCTCTGATGAGCAGGTTTTATAACAGTCCATCTTCCTCTAGTTCAGTATGGTTCACTGGTGCCTCTGGTGATGTCTCTCTCGCATCTGGTCAACCACAGTCTCTATGTTAGGTGTTGGTGGAGTCTGTCAAAACACCCTCTTCCTTCTGTCTTTCCTCTGGTATGCCCCTGATGTTGTCTGTTGTCACTGGCCATCCTTGTAGGATCATGAGTTTCAATGTCTGCAGTTTCTGTCTTGCTCTGTACCTCTCTCAACCTTTCTTCCAAAATAGGTAAGTACGGTACCTTATTTATTGTCTCCACCTCGGCCTGTACGGATCTCTCTTGGCTGGGTTCTGGCAAATATGAACAGCTCAAGATGTCTGCCAACACCAAGTCACATCCTGGGCAATACTTGATCTGTACCTTGTAACGTGTGTCATGGTGCAGCATCAGGGGTTCCTCCGTGATGTAATGTTTCAAAATGAGAGCATTCCCAGTCATCTCTTTTATTTTCTGGAATACTTGCTTGTGTCGGTCTGTCTGCTTCCATAAGGTATCTCAATGTATCAGCTCTCTCAGGATCTTACAACTCTCAGATAGATGGCTACAAAACTTGGTTAAATAATTGACCATTCCCAGTAATCTTTGGACTCCTTTAATATTACTGGATCTTGGCATTTCTCTAATTGCCCTCACTTTCTCTCGGTCTATTTTAAGGCCTTTGGAAGTCAACAAATGTCCAGTGTATGCCATCTCAGTTACTCTCAACCCAAGTTTGTCTGAGTTCAATTTAATATTCTTTTCTCTGAATCTGTGTAAAAAATGTAGTCATGATCTTGTACTTGTTCTGGATCTTCACCCTCAATCAGTACATCGTCTGTTATTGTCCGGACTCCCATCATGTCCTCCAGTGCTTTGATCAGTCTGCCCTGGAATACCTCTGCTGCAGGACTGATTCCCATTGGCATCCTTAACCATCACTCTCACCCAAATGGATTTGCGAAGATCGTCAAGTAACAAGATTCTTCATCCAGTTCAACATGCCAGAATTCACTTTTTACATTGCATACTATAAAAAACTCATTTTAGACAGATCTATTAATATGTCCTCAATTATAGGCACATAGAAATAGTTCTGTTTCAAATCTTTGTTTAAAGGTTTTAGGTCTAGGCATAGTCTCAGTTTTCCAAATGGCTTTTTTACCACCACAAGACTGCTTATCCAGTCTGTGCTCTTCTTGAAGGCTGTGTAATTCTACAGTTGTGTAGGCTCTGCAATTCATCTTTCAGTGGCTGTAGGTATTGCAATGGGTGCTTTCTTGGGTACAATTTAACTGGCTTCACATTGATGTCAATCTCTATTTTACAAACACCAGAGAGTGGTCTGTCTCCCTGAAAAAGTCTCTGTAGTCCCTCTGTATCATCTCCTGGTCCAAATAATACCATCCAAGATATCTTCAGTCACCCTGCTATCCACTTTCATTATGTTTTGAACTGTATTTTTATTAGGTTCATGGCTTAGAAAGCTTTGTTGCCCAGAAATAGTACTGTTTCATCATCTATGACCACAAAATCCAGTCTTTCTTTTTGTTCCTTGCATTTTTAAATTTTTTTACATTTCCGCACAGGCTTTAATGTTAGTAGATGGTTAGTCTTTTCCAACCACATGTCCGGGTTTATCAGACAGATCAGGATAATCTTACAACTTGCACCACAATGTAGTTGAAATCATATCACTTTCTTCCCAGATAACGTGGCTGCATACAACTATTTGTGGTGCCTACTAGGGTATTCTTGCACTGTGTTTACCAACTGTCTGGTCACCCACATAATGTCCTCATACTTACTGTTGCTCTCTTAGTTACTGTGTGCACTTTAGATTTGTTTTTCTTCCCTCTGGACAAACACTTGGCTGCAAAATGATTACATTTGTCACAGATACAGTATTTTCCTTATAAGCTGGACACTTTTCTTTCGGTCTTGTGTGTTTTCTACCACATTATTTGCATGTGTCTGTACCCTAGTCATCTACTAATGTTGTATGGGGTTTGATTTCTTACTTATGTATTGCATGGACAGTTTCTGCTGACTGCTCTTCCAGGGTTCTAATCCTCTCTGCACCCTTGCATATCTCCAAGCTTTCCTCCCAAATTAAAGCAGTTTCCCCATAGCAACCCATCTTGTACTTGTGATTCTCATATCCCACATGCTATCTGGCCTCTTATCCATGAATTTTTAATATTTCCAAAATTGCAACTGGTTGCTACAACTTTTAAATCAGTTCTTTACTCATCTATCCACCCTTCCCCCACCCCCAAGCTGCCTGATCCCAGGTAAAGAAATTATGCCCTCCCACCATTTTATTCTTTCTAGACGGGTCCGCCCAGGTGAAAAGTGGACAGGCCAGGGGAGGGCCGAGGGCCTCTCCCCTTCCCTCCCCCTCCTCCCCTCCCCCCGTGCCAGTGGCACTGAGTTGCAGGTTTAATGTCCCTGGAGACTTCAGCCCTTCCATTTTCTGTTATCAGCCTTGTCCTGTCAAACAACCAGTGTACAGTAAAACCTCCATTTAACGGACTAATTTGGGCGAGGGGGTGTCCGTTAAATCAAAAGGTCCGTTATTTAATAATAATTAAAAAAATGAGCTGTCGGAGCAGCAGCCCGCCCACCACAGGGTCGGGGCGACAGCTCCACAGCCCGCCCGCTACCGGGACCCAGGCAGGATCCGGCAGCCAGCCCGCCTGCTGCTGGGACCGAGGCGGCAGCCGGCAGCCAGACCGCCCGCTCCCGGGATCGGGGCAGCAGCCGGGAGCCGGCAGCCAGCTCGCTCGGTACCGGGACCCGGGCGGGAGCCGGCAGCCAGCCCGCCAGCGGCTGGGACTGGGGCGGGAGCCGGGAGCCGGCAGCCAGCTCGCCTGCTGCTGGGACCGGGGTGGGAGCCAGCAGCCAGACCGCCCGCTGCCGGGATCTGGGCGGCAGCCGGGAGCCGGCAGGCAGCTCGCCCGCTACCAGGACCCAGGCGGGAGCCGGCAACTAGCCCACCAGCAGCTGGGACCGGGGCAGCAGCCGGCAGCCAGCCCGCCAGCGAAGGGGACCGGGGCCGCAGCCAGCCGCCTGCGAAGGGGACCGGGGCCGCAGCCGGGAGGGATCGCAGTCTGATATGGGTCAGAAATTTTGTCCGTTGCATCCGAAGTCCATTAAATCTAGTTCCGTTAAATCGAGGTTTTACTGTACTCAGCAATATTCTGCTCTCTGCAGTGCAAGTCTAAACAATCTCTCCCACGGTCTAGGTCGGGACTCCATTAGCTTTGTCACTGTGTTTTATGCTTGATTGTGTTTGAATCACCTACCATATAACATTTTACTCTGATGCAGGGTTAATTAACAAACCCCAGCTTTATTGTGGCTGCTTACATCATGGCTTCTTCAGCCTCCTGGCTTTTCAGACAGTTCCCCAGGAGGAGTCACTTCCAATCAGTTCCTCCCAGGAAACAGGATGCTCCCTGAAAGTGTCGGCTAACACGATCATATTGGTACAAGCAATAGCAATGTGTGCTGAAGCTTTCTGAAAATCTGTTACAAGACTTCTGAGGCAGCTGCATCAAGGCACTGGAGAGTGTTCCTCCTGCAGCGACTCAGAAACTGAGAACAGCAGTAGGTAAAGCTTTGCTGCAACAGTCACACATCTCCCCCTCCCTTCTAAAGTAGCCTAGTCTGGCACTTGAAGTTGATGTTAATCAGCGGAAGTGCAGCTTTTGGGCCAAGATATAGCCCCAGCTAAGTGGGTCTGCATGTTTTCAATGCCAAGTGCCGGCAATAACCACTGCTTTATTCTGTTGAAGCTAATGCTGGGACTCGTGTGCCCCTCCTAACAAATCCAGGAATACATGAACAAAAAGGATGATAGAGCAGATCTTGGTAGGCCATCATCGGAAGGAGCATGCCTGGTGTCAGAATTTTCAAAAACTCTGGACCTTCTCAGAGTGGGCAGAATGGAATCCTAGTACAGTACCACCAAACAATATTGACATTAATGATGTCTCCACCTGCATCGTGATTCTGGGCAGTCCTGCCTCCTCACACTTGTTATGCCTAACGAAACCACTCTCAGATTAAAAATACCCAGAGAGATGTCAGTAGGTACAGCAGGTGTAAAACAGAGGCTGAGAGCCAAATGCCAATAGCTGCTGACTTACAATGTTAATTCAATGACTAATTAAGCCATTATAATTACTACCTCCTGCACTTTACACAATACATGTAAAACCAAAATGGAGGTCTTTGAACAATGGAGTGAGTTAGCAATGGGACTGGCAGCAGCCTAGTCAGACAAACAAGCTGTGGCAGACTCTGGTATAATTTGTAGTATCCACACCCTTCTTCTCGCATCCTACAACAGAGGACTAAGAGTATGTGTTATGATGCCAAACTAGATTACACAGTATAATGGATCAGACTAGAAGATGGTGGCATTTACTAGTGCCTGCTAATCATGGGAGGTCTTGAAAAAGTCTTCTCTATCTCCTCATTCTACTGATAACTTATATTCAAAATATGCTTTTAAATTAAAGGTCTCATATATATTATAACTAAGGTTGTCAATTAATTGTCGTTAACTCACTCAATTAACTCAATAAAATAAACTGCAATTAAAAAAATTAATTGCAATTAATTGCACAGTTAAACAATAGAATACCAATTGAAATTGATTAAATATTTTGGATGTTTTTCTACAATTTCAAATATATTGATTTCTATTACAAACATAATAGAAAGTGTACAGCACTCACTTTATATTATTTTTATTACAAAAATTTACACTGGTAAAATGATAAACAAAAGAAATAGTATTTTTTCAATTCACCTCATACAAGTACTGTGGTGCAATCTCTTTATTGTGAAAGTAACTTACAATGTAGAATTTTTTATTACATAACTGCACTCAAAAACAAAACAATGTAAAACTTTAGAACAAGTCCACTCAGTCTTACTTCTTGTTCAGCCAATTGCTAAGACAAACAAGTTTGTCTACATTTAGGGGAGATAATGTTGCCTGATTCTTATTTATATTATGAGAAAGTGAGAACAGGCATTCGCGTGGCACTTTTGTAGCCAGTGTTGCAAGGTATTTACGTGCCAGGTATGCAGGGGCGGCTCCAGGCACCAGTGTAGCAAGCGCATCCCTGTGGCAACAAGCCGCAGGGAGTGGCCTGCCAGACGCTGTGAGGGTGGCAGTCAGGCAGCCTTCGGCAGCATGCCTGCAGGCGGTCCACTGGTCCTGCGGATTCGGCAGCATTTTGGCGGCAGGTACACCCACCCAAGGGACCTCCCACAGAAACATCACCAAGTTTTCAGGACCGCTGGACCTCCTGCAGGCTTGCCACAGAAGGCTGGATCAGTGCCGCGCTTGGGGACGGCAGAAAATGTAGAGCCACCCCCTGCAAGTATGTTAAACATTCTTATGCCTCTTCATGCTTTAGCCACCCTTTCAGAGGACACGCTTCCATGCTGATGATGCTCATTAAAAAAATAATGTGTTAATTAAATTGGTGACTGAACTCCATGGGGGAGAATTGTATGTTTCCTGTTCTGTTTTACCCATATTCTGCTATATATTTCATCTTAGAGCAGTCTCAGATGATGACCCAGCACATGTTCATTTTAGGAACACTTTCACTGCAGATTTGAAGAAGTGCAAAGAAGATACCAATGTGAGATTTCTAAAAATAACTACAGCACTCGACCCAAGGTTTAAGAATCTGAAGTGCCTTCCAACATCTGAGAGAGACGAGGTGTGGTGCATGCTTTCAGATGTCTTAAAAAGAGCAACACTCCAATGCAGAACCCGACCCACCAAAAAAGAAAATCAATCTTTTGCTGGCGGCTCAGATGATGAAAATGAACATACATCAGTCCGTTCTGCTTTAGATTGTTATCAAGCAGGTTATCAGCATGTCCTCTGGAATGGCAGTTGAAGCATGAAGGGACATATGACTCTAGCACATCTGGCACGTAAATACCTGCTGATGCTGGCTACAATGGTGCCATGCAAACTCCTATTCTCACTTTCAGGTGACATTGTAAACAAGAAGCAATTATCTCCTGCAAATTGTAACCAACTTGTTTGTCTGAGCTATTGGCTGAAGTAGAACTAAATTTTTGTACATAATTCTACATTTGTAAGTTCAACTTTCATGATAAAGATATTGCAGTACAATACTTGTATTAGGTGAATTGAAATATACTTTTTAGTTTTTACAGTAGAAATATTTGTATCAAAAATAAAGTGAGCACTATACACTTTATATTCTGTGTTGTAATGGACATCGGTATATTTGAAGATGTAGAAAACATCCAAAATATTTAAATAAATCATTTTCTATTATTAACAGTGCAATTAATCATGATTATTTTTTTAATCGCTTGACAGCCCTATTTATACCATTATTTCAAGGCTGTTTTGGCAGCATTAAACATTAAATATAATTTTTAACTGTGTTTTTTCTATTTTTCAAAAAAAGCCAAAGTTATCAGAATTGGTGCAGACGCTTGAAATTCCAGAGGAGTACATAAGCCATATAAATGACTTCAGTGCAGCCAGAGAATTAAGAAAACTGCAGCGGAAGATCAAGACTATTTTGGATGACTGGATGGAACATTATCGAATGGTTTTTGGTCAGTCGCTGTAGAATTTTTTTTTTTAATAGTTTTCAGTTTGGTTTTACTTCAACAGGTACCACAATGGACAAAATAGCTCCAGACCTGTCCTTTCTCTTCTTGATCTGCAGTTTCAGACTTAATTTATACTTTATAGAGGGGCTTTTGGGCTTTAAAATATTGTGCATGAAACAGAGAGAAAGGCAGATTGTGAACTTCTTAATCACGTTGGTGAACATTTATTCACATGAAAGGGTCCTGTGAAGCCAAGGTGACTAACGGTATCACTCAAGGTGAGCAAGAGAGGTGGGTTCTGGCCTGTAATGAGGAAGGCACATTTCACTGGGTCAATGGCACTGTAACTTTTGTTAGTGTTTGAGGTAAGGGAAAGAAAGAGTCTTTGTTTTTTAAAATGTATCTTAATGGGTTTCTTGGGAGCTAGATATTCCCTACACATTTGCTACTATATTTAAGCAGTACAATATCATAACACATTAATTTATATTGGAACTCCTGTCTCTGCATGAAATTCATGTCTGGGCATTGGGCCAAAGTATGAATTATGCACTACTTAAGCCATATTTGGTCATTTAAGAGGAACTAAAATGATGTATAGACCTCATGTTGGTCCTTTGCATGGGCATGAATTTCGCTCACTGAGCACTGGCTGCATAAGAGATTTCTTAAACTAAATCCAAGAGACCATGGTCTTCCCAGTCAGTGTAATCTGGCAATCCCTGTATTTTGTAGTCTCTGTATTTGATTCCCTCCAAAGAGAAAAATTCCATAATTTTTGAACCCTCTTGTAAGGAACATGAATTTGAATATCTTCCTTAGATACTATTTCATTTCTCTTATATCTTATCAATATTGTTAATCCTGATGATTTGTATCAGTTTCCATGCATAAAAGTAGCCACCAGTATAGCAAAAACATAGGGTTGGTCGCAGTTTTTACTCCCAGCCAAAGTTACATCTGGTACAATAGCCAGTCCTGCACACTAACAGCAAAATCTCTCTTAAAGCTGCCAGGTCCAGGAGCATGTGAAAAATATTAGAACCAAGATCTCTTACTTGAGGGAAGAACTTGGACTTAATTTCATAGTTGGTCTTGTGCTCCTGAATACACAGTAGAAAAGTTCCACTTACAGGCACATGATCACAGTCAGTTGCAGGAGAGGGCTTTGGTTTTTGTTGGTTTGTGTGGGGTTTTTTTTGGCTCCTAAGACTGACATCTGTGGTGGTGGTGGTGGTTGTGGTGGTGTATTTCAGAAATTGACTCGCCACACATTCACACAACTCCTGGCCTTCCTCAGAGAGCTTTAAGAAAAGGCACAGTGCAGTCTGCAGCTGCTCCCCTGGCTACCTTAATTGTACAGAGAGCACAAGAGAAGAACGGAGAGGACGGGGGAGCCCATGAGTTGGACAGCTCTTTCCTGCTAGCTCGTTTTCAATCAGCTCCTGCTCACAACATGCAGTGGGAGCTATCGCCTTATTCTCCCAGGTAAAAAAAAAATAAAACCATTTCTCACTGCCCACTGAAATGTTTCTGTTATGATAACTTAATTGTGCATTATGGTGAATTTTAGGTTATTCTAATTAAGCTTAATTATCATCTTAGATAATAGAACCAATTCTGTATTCCCACCCCCACGGCATTGTAAAAATAACAAGAACAAGATAATGACAGAAAAACCATGAAAGGTTTAAGGGCAGTATCCTGATCTGATCCTGGAATACAATTTAAATAAAACGTTACCTTTACTGGATTATCATCATACCTTTATATTACGATAATATCCAACAGCTTCATTCAGGAGTGGGGCACCATTGTGCCAGAAAGAGATCATGGAGTCTTTGTGGATAGTTCTGGGAAAACATCCACTTCATGTGCAGCGATAGTCTAAAAAGCTAACAATGTTAGGAACCAGTAGGAAAGGGCTAGATAATAAGACCGAAAATATCATAATGTCACTTTATAAATCCAAGGAACACACACACCATGAATACTTTATGTAGTTCTGGTCAATCCATCTAAATATATATATATTAGAATTGGAAAAGGTGCAGAGATAGGCAACAACAATTATTAGGGGCATGGAACAATTTCCATATGAGGAGAGATTTAAAAAACTGGGATTTTCATCCTAGAAAAGAGGTGACTATGCGGGGACATGAGAGGTCTACCATCATGACTGGTGTGGAGAAAAAGTGTTATTTACCCTTTCACACAACACAAGAATCAGGGGTCACCCAATTCAATTAATAGGCAGGAGAAAACAAAGAAAAGGAAGTACTTCTTCACACAAAGGTGTCCTGAGCCTGTTTGCCAGAAGCTGGGAGTGGACAACTGGGAATGGATCATTCAATAATTGTCCAGTTCTATTGATTCCCTCTGAAGCCTCTGGCATTGGCCACTGTCTGAAGACAGGGATACTGGGCTAGGTGGACCATTGGTCTGGCCCAGTATGGCTGTTCTTATGTTTCTGTGTGTTGTACAGACACATGACAACTCAGACCCTGACCTGAAAATCTTGCCTTTTAAGGCCCTAATCTCCCAAATGACTTCACATGGGCAATATTAAGTTGCATGATGCCTAAGAAAACTTGAGATTTAGTTCTGCTCTGCCTAGAGTGCCAGTTATACAACACCTATTGTTCACACCAGTACATAACAGGTGACATCATTATCAGTTAATTGAAAAAGGATTTCACCTGTGTATATGCACCATATACAGATACATCTTAGTACTGCAGAACACTTATCTGCTTTGTTTTCCTGACATTTAAACTACTGATTATTTACTGTTATTTTCTCTTGCAGAATTTCCTCTTTAGTAAACAGCAATATCAAACCAGATCAGCCAAATGTGCCTCTGTTCAGCTTAAATAAATACACTCCTGTATTACAGAACTCCTACGTATCTGGGTAAGGAAATCTGAGCAGGAACTGGACAATGTTGATTCTTAGTGACTTACTGACAAGCCATTTCTGGAGCTGGATAAGCATCTTACAAACTATTTGTTTTTCCTGTAATTCAACACCATTACGTATTATTTCATTATAGTACGTTAGGAATCATAGTAACTCTGTAAACCAAAGTAATTTACTGTTGTCATACTTGAGATATCTGTGGAGAAGGAGGTGATGTATAATGAGACTGTCACTGCTTCTGCCTGTTGAGGATTTGCTGCCATTTTTACTGATGCAGAGGTTCCATTAGCTGTTTCCTTAAAGCAAATTTGCACTGTATTTTTCTTTATTTAACTGAACTGTGATATACAAGCTCAATGATACTCTGCCATCGGTAAAGCAAGTAAGGGAACAATGTATTCAAAGATGCACACAACCCGCCTGTAATTCCATCAGCCAATCTGATATCATGAACCATGACACCAAAGCTCAGGTGGTTTCTTTTTGACTCCAGAATGCCAACATGGAATAATAACTGTTTTATGTCTATATTATACATTAAAACAAATGTCTGTTGTCTTCCTCCTGTATACGAGATTCCCTCTTCTCTTGATCCTCCTTCACACTTGTTTCTTATCCTGATGTTATTTCCCTAAAAATCAGGCCTTACACTTCTTAAGAACATAAGAAAGGCCATACTGGGTCAGACCAACGGTCCATCTAGCCCAGTATCCTGTCTACCAACAGTGGCCAATGCCAGGTGCCCCGGAGTGAATGAACCTAACAGGTAATGATCACCCCCCTCTGACAAACAGAGGCTAGGGACACCATTTCTTACCCATCCTGGCTAATAGTCATTAATGGACTTAACCTCCATGAATGTATCCAGTTCTCTTTTAAACCCTGTTATAGTCCTAGCCTTCACAGCCTCCTCAGGCAAGGAGTTCCACAGGTTGACTGTGCGCTGTGTGAAGAAGAACTTCTTTTTATTTGTTTTAAACCTGCTGCCCACTAATTTCATTGGGTGGCCCCTAGTTCTTATATTATGGGAACAAGTAAATAACTTTTCCTTATTCACTTTCTCCTTACCACTCATAATGTTATATACCTCTGTCATATCCCCCCTTAGTCTCCTCTTTTCCAAGCTAAAAAGTCCTAGCCTCTTTAATCTCTCCTTATATGGGACCCATTCCAAACCCCAAATCATTTTAGTTGCCCTTCTCTGAACCTTTTCTAATGCCAATATATCCTTTTTGAGATGAGGAGACCACATTTGTACACAGTATTCAAGATGTGAGCGCACCATGGATTTGTATAAGGACAATAAGATATTCTCCGTCTTATTCTCTATCCATTTTTTAATGATTCCTAACATCCTGTTTGCTTTTTTGACTGCTGCTGCACACTGCATGGATGTCTTTAGAGAACTATCCACGATGACTCCAAGATCTTTTTCCTGATTAGTTGTAGCTAAATTAGCCCCCATCATATTGTGTATATATAGTTGGGGTTATTTTTTCCAATGTGCATTACTTTACATTTATTCACATTAAATTTCATTTGCCATTTTGTTGCCCAATCACTTAGTTTTGTGAGATCTTTTTGAAGTTCTTCAGTCTGCTTGGGTCTTAACTATTTTGAGCATCTTAGTATCATCTGCACCCTTTGACACCTCACTGTTTACCCCTTCCTCCAAATCATTTATGAATAAGTTGAATAGGATTGGTCCTAGGACTGACCCTTGGGGAACACCACTATACCCCTCTCCATTCAGAAAATTTACCATTTATTCCTACTCTTTGTTCCCTGTCTTTTCACCAGTTCTCAGTCCATGAAAGGATCTTCCCTCTTATCCCATAGCAACTTAATTTACATAAGAGCCTTAGGTGAGGGGCCTTGTCAAAGGCTTTCTGGAAATCTAAGTACGCTATGTCCACTGGATCCCCCTTGTCCACATTCAGAGAGGTAGCCGTGTTAGTCTGGAATAGCAGAGGTAACAAAGTCCTGTGGCACCTTAAAGACTAACTATAAAGTTTTGAAGCATAAGCTTTCGTGGGCTAATACCCACTTCGTCCCACGAAAGCTTATGCTTCAAAACTTTATAGTTAGTCTTTAAGGTGCCACAGGACTTTGTTACCTCTGCTTGTCCACATGTTTGTTGACCCCTTCAAAGAACTCTAATAGATTAGTAAGACATGATTTCCCTTTACAGAAACCATGCTGACTTTTGCCCAACAATTTATGTTCTTCTATGTGCCTGACAATTTTATTCTTTACTATTTTTCAACTAATTTGCCTGGTATAGACATTAGCCTTACCGGTCTGTAATTGCCGGGATCACCTCTAGAGCCCTTTTTAAATATTGGCGTTACATTAGCTATCTTCCAGTCATTAGGCACAGAAGCCGATTTAAAGGACAGGTTACAAACCCTAGTTAATAGTTCTGCAATTTCACATTTGAGTTCTTTCAGAACTCTTGGGTGAATGTCGTCTGGTCCCAGTGACTTGTTACAGTTAAGTTTATCAGTTAGTTCCAAAACCTTCTCTCATGACACTTCAATCTGTGACAATTCCTCAGATTTGTCAACTACAAAAGACGGCTCTGGTTTGGGAACCTCCCTAACATCCTTAGCCATGAAGACTGAAGCAAAAAATTCATTTAGTTTCTCCGCAATTACTTTATGGTCTTTAAGTGCTTCTTTTGTATCTCTGTCGTCCAGGGGCCCCACTGGTTGTTTAGCAGGCTTCCTGCTTCTGATGTATTTAAAAAACGTTTTATTATTATCCTTTGAGCTTTTGGCTAGCTGTTCTTCAAACTCCATTTTGGCTTTTCTTATTACATTTTTACACTTAATTTGGCAGTGTTTATGCTCCTTCCTAGTTACCTCACTAGGATTTGACTTCCACTTTTTAAAAGATGCCTTTTTATCTCTCACTGCTTCTTTTACATGGTTTCTAAGCCACGGTGGCTCTTTTTTAGTTCTTTGACTTTGTTTTTTAATTTGGGGTATACATTTAAATTGGGCCTCTATTATGGTGTCTTTGAAAAGTGTCCATGCAGCATGCAGGGATTTCACTTTAGTCACTTTACCTATTAATTTCCTTTTAACTAACTCCCTCATTTTTTTTACACCATACAATATACAAGGCATAAGCATAGGATTCAAGCCAATATTTCCTCATAGCTCTTTTCATTGCAATTCCTTACTCCTGGTACATTTATATAGGGACTGATCCAACACACTCTGGTAACAATGGGAGTCTTACCATTAACGTCAATGGCCTGTGGCTCAGACCCGTAGGCTTCAAAATTCTTCTTGTTGCCCGCACCTTAGAAAAGATTTGCCTGCTGTGAGGAAATCATGTTGTGAAGCGGGCGTGGCAGGTTCTCTTTGACTGAAGTTACGTGCAAGCCTGCAGTGAGATAGTACATGGTCATTTCCCCAAGAAATAGGATGACAGCTTTGCACTTCTACTGCACATCTCATCCAAGGACTTTTCAAACATGATCTAAGCTTCACACTACCTTTGTGGGACCAGTAACACCAATACCCACACAATCCATGCTCAGCTTTGGGACTAAATGATTAAAACATAAATATACTACAACTGGCTGTCTAAGGGCATGAGGTGCGTATGAGACCTTAAGAAAACCAGGGAGTCAGCCCAGCAGACTTTGAAGTCTGCATTCAGGCTTAAGCAATTTTCAAAGCCTACTTGACCAGCTCATCCAGGTATAGAGCGCACCATCCAGCTTTCCCAGCGGACGAGCTCGGCAGCTCTGCTCCTGCAGAGTTTAGGAACGCCACAGCATCAGCGGTTCGGTCACACCTCTGGGAACGTCAGCCCTTCAACTAGCTGTGCATGCTGATTAAGCAGAGTTCAAAAAAAAAAGGTTTAACCTTGCTGTGCTGTTTACAGATTATGGTGTAGAAGATCCTGTTCTCTGTATTCAGTTTATTTGACATTCTATTTAACTTGCTTCTGTTTTCACTTTAGGACCAAAGCCTTGACTCTCCTTCTAATTTCCCGCCCTTTGCTTTCTCTTTCTCATGACAGCGATAAGCTATGCTTTACATCCCATAGTGCTTGCCCTGTTGTCCTTCGGAGAATACTGGTGGGGCAGGAAGGAAAGATATGCAGATGTAGTGATCATCAGATTCCATATGTATCAGATCTGGAGTATGATCACCTTATTAACAACCAGATGTCTGCCCTGGAACAAATCATGGTGGTCTGTGTCTCTTCTTCATTGAAAACAAATGGGGATCCAAGTGAAGAGAAATTAGAGCAGCTCCACAAGAGGAAGAACAGGAACCGAAGTATGCCATGCATTCAGGTGGGTTTCAGGGGAGCTGAGCACATTTGAAAATAGGTTTTTAAAAGAACAACCCTTGGATCCATTTGCTGTTTATTCTGTAACCAAAATCCAAACACTACTCTCCTCACCATTTGTGTACGCGATCCATTTGCATGGCTAGGAGTATGTGGAATAATAAATTAATCTAAAGACTTTATCTTCACATTTATGGGATCAAGTTTAGTATGGTATAAGGCAGGTGTTCTCCTTTTTCTTTCTGAGTCCCTCCCCCTGCAAAAAAAACCCAAACACCCTCACATCCCATCTGTGCCATAACAACTGTTTTTTCTGTACACAGGCGCTGACTTTTACTGGTGTTTGGGGGTGTTTAACCCCCTCTCATTCTGCCCCCTCCCTGCCCTATTCGACTCCTTCCCCAAATCCCTGCCCTGGCCCCACCTCCTCCCCTGAGTGCACCACATTCCCGCTCCTCCCCCCTCCCTCCTGGAGCCTGCTACAGCTGTTTGGCAGCAGCAAGCACTGGGAGGTAGATGAAGGAGTGGGGATGTGGCGCATTGAGGTGAGGAGGCAGCGGCGGAGGAGAAGGTGAGGTGAGGCGGGAGCACCCACAGAGTCAGCGCCTATGTTTCTGCATATCCAGTAGATTAAAAACCCAAAGTAGGTGTTAGAGGGGAGCCAACAGGGCAACTGCCTGTGGCCCCACACCACAGGGTGCCTCGCAAAGCTGAGTTGCTCGGGCTTGGGCTTCCTGCCCTGAGTCCTATGGAATCTTAACACTGGCCTGCTCCCTGGTTTATTTTGACAGACCCCCTGAAACCAGCACACTGTCCCCCAGGGGGTCCCGGACCCCTAGCTGAGAACAGCTGGTGTAAAGTACATGTTCCAGAGTGGGCATGAGCAACTGTGTTGATGAAACTTAGGTACAAAGGGCCTGGAACAAGATGCAAGTTAAAAATTGGAGACAGAACAGTGCATGGTGGCTACCTTAACTTACACACTTTTATTGCTGTGTCTTGCTTCATTTTTCTCCCAGTCTCTAGGGCCTTGTCTGCAATGAGGATTTCCTGAACGTTTCCCCCAGCAATGCTGGGAATGGAGCACTAACAGAAATCTGATCCAGATGTTTCTGTCATCATGTTATCTAGTCTTAGATGGCACGATGATAAAAATAAATGCCAGCGGCTGAGCTACACTAATGCTTCCCACCGTTATTAGCATTGCTGGAGCTGCTGGAACAAGCTTGGGAGGATTTCAGAAAATCCCACATAGTTGCTGCCTTGATTGAGGTGTACAGAACACCCGTTTAAGCACCTGAACAGGTCCTTACTGATGTGTAACTTATAACCCCTCTGAAATTGACCCCATAGTATATATAAATTTTAATTAATCTATGTTTGGAAAAAATAGCATATAAAGGGTGAAATCCTGGTCCTATTGAACTAGGGTGACCAGATGTCCCAGTTTTATAGGGACAGTCCTGAATTTTGGGTCTTTTTCTTATATAGGCTTCTATTACCCCCCACCCCATGTCCCAGTTTTTCCACACTTGCTGTCTCGTCACCCTATATTGAAGTCAATAGGAGAACTTCCTTTGACTTCAGTGGGGCCAGGATTTTCATCCAAGAAGTTTAAAAGTGGAGGCTGGATCAAATACAAATTTAATCCCTCGAGTCTGCAAACAGGAGTAGAACTGGCACCACTCTTAAGTATCTGCTAAACAATTTCATGTCAGGGTGAGTGCCATGCATGTGGTTCCACATGAAGGAGAGGCTCCTGAATACAGGTGTATTCGTGTTTACACATTGCTCTTCCCTTCTGGAGACCTGGGTTCAAATCCCACTTGCGTCACCAATAAAAATGGGGGGTTGTTTTTTCCATCCTAGTCCTCGGATATTTGTCCATGTCATAAAATCCTATACTCCCGCCTTCTAATCAGATCCTTCATGCTAGCAGTAGGATCACTAGTATTTTGAAAGTCAGGACGCCAGTACATTGAGAACTAAACGAGAAGCTTGCACCATACCTGGCTGCCATCTGTCCTTTCATAAGCACTAGGTTTAATTTTAAACGTACAGATATGGCTTCTTTGAAGAAGTGGCAAATTAACCTACAGGAAGAAATCCAACAATACTGAATATTATCTCCAAAAACAAGTGTGCTCAGAACAGCTGCCTTGCTCAGTCACAAAGAAGATAATTAGTTCAGTTCATCTGGATTTGTGCAGAGGGAATATTATGCACTGGTGATTGGTGGAATAAGATTTAGAGCCTACATATTTCTATAATTGCCCTTCCTGTGTTGCTTCAGGGTCGCCTGGACTCCTATCGTCTCCTCAAATATGACATCGCCTATGCGGATGAATTTACAGGTCATAAAGGTTCATTACTGGTGCAAAGGCATAATGTCGCTCCCGGCATGTTTTTGGTATGTTAAAACTGTTACCACTATCTACATATACAGCCAGATATTTTACTTTTAATGATATTATCACTAGATTGGAACAAGACTATGACTTCTGTCTCCATGCACACTGTGTCTATTGAGGCCCTTATGGGAATAGCCAGAACAGTCTTTCTTCAGAAGCCCAGGGCCCTGCCACTCTCATGCCTTGGTCTTAGCTATTCGCAATATAGGACTTGCGAGCCAAATTGCAGTATTCGAATTCTGCCCAGCAGAGGACTCTGTACACATGCCACTAGCCAGTTCTTTAGAATATGAACCCTGTTTCTTTTCCAGTTTCAATTACAGCAGTTAGTTTCCATCGTGTTTCTATTAACATGGCTCTATTTCATCTGTTGCAAAAAAGCTCTGAAGGCATATCAAATGGGGTATCTCAGTCTTTAGCGAGGGAAAAAGCATGACCTTTCAATCTTATTGAAAACCTTTTGCAAATCAGGAAGGAGTTTAAATCAAACATACACATTGGCTAATTTTAGGTTTAATATAGTATTGTGCTAGGTTTGAATTCTTTAATACTTGAGTGACTGATGCAAAGATTTGGCCACAATAATGCATCTTATAAGTCAGCAATAGGTACAAAAACTATACAGAAGAGTTGATTCTTCAGCCCTGTAGTCCCATGCAATATTTGGCTAAGGATGGATAAATATTGTTGACCTGCACTCCTTTATTATTACACTGGGATCAAATTTAGTCCCTGAATCTCCATGTGAACACCACAACACATGCTACTTTTCCTTTAGCTATTCTTTGTTTCTTTTTTCTAACAACAAAAGTCTTCATTAACGCCAGTGGTTATTTCCTGTAAACCTGTTACTGATAGAAAGCAAGAATAATCATTTCCTGCATTTGCTCAATATGAATTTTCAGCGCTTGCTATGGCATTCAGAGTATAGGAGCTTTAGTGTATTCTCCATTCACGAGAAGAGTAACATTAAAAATTGTAGAAGTGACAGAATCCTGTGGCACTTTAAAAACTAACAGAAGTATTGAAGCATAAGCTTTTGTGGGCTAGTAGCCACTTCGTCGGAAGCATACATCCGACGAAGTGGGTACTAGCCCACGAAAGCTTATGCTTCAATACTTTTGTTAGTCTTTAACATGCCACAGGACTCTTTGTCACTTCTGCAGATCCAGACTAACACAGCTACCTGATTAAAAACCTTTTCCACCAGTGAGAAGCCAATTATTACTTTTAAAAGTAAAGCCAAAGGGTACGTCTTCACTACCCGCCGAATCGGCGGGTAGCGATCGATTTTCTGGCGATGGATTTCTCGCATCTGATGAGGACGCGAGAAATCGATCGATCGCGGCTCCCCCGTCGACTGCGTAACTCCAGCTTGCCGGGAGACGCAAGCTGGAGTTGACGGGGGAGTGCGCTGCCGACTGCCACCGCCGTGGGGACGAGAGGTAAGTTGGCTGCAGATACGCAAACTTCAGCTACGTGATTCACGTAGCTGAAGTTACGTATCTGCAGTCGATCCCCCCCTCCCCTTAGTGGAGACCAGCCCCAAAAAGAAAAACATTCCCCATGAATATGCCCATCTTATGTGATCAACTTTTCCGTCCACTGGGTGGCACTATCGATTCACACAAAGTTACTGGAGAGCCTCTAAATCTAAAAAAAGGTTGTCCACGGAAGATAAAATTTAATGTTTGACATTTTATTTCTCTACACAATATTGCCACATGTCAAATTTTGCATAAAATATGTTAACTTCCTCCTTGATGGTGAAGGGTAAATTGTCAGATTAATGATATAAATAAAAAGTGGAAAAAACAAAGATCCCCTCTGTCTTTACAGAGCTGATCGAAATCAATGAAAAATAAATTGGCCATTTCTTAATGAGTGGAAAAGGGGACAATACGAGGTAGCTGAGCCCAATGTATAGTTCATTGGACATCAACACACGTGTGCTACTGGAAAAACATGTCTGCGGCAAAAAAACTTCAAAACCACACTTCAAAGAGAAACTGCTGAGCTCCAGTTCATCTGCAAATTCGACACTATTAGGTCTGGACTTAATATTAGCTGTGAATGGCTCACCAATTACAAAAGCAGTTTCTCCTCTCTGAATGTTAACACCTCCAGATCACCTGCTGGAAGTGGGCTTCATCACCCCCCACTGATTGAATTTACCTTGCTTTCTTGCCTGCATATTTATGCCTGCCTCTGGAGATTTCCACAACATTCACCTGATGAAGTGGGTCTTAACCCACGAAAGCTCATGATCCCTAAAATCTGTTAGTCTATAAAGTGCTACAAGACTTTGTCGCTTTTGCAGATCCATACAGTAAACCCTCGATTTAACGGACCTCGATTTAACGGACTTCGGATGCAACGGACAAAATTTCTAAGCAAGTCTGATGCATCTGAAATCCATTTGTCGAGGGCTGGCTGCCGGCTCCCGCCTGCCGCCCGGGTCCAGACAGCGGGCGGGCTGGCTGCCGGCTCCCAGCTGCCGCCCGGGTCCAGGCAGCGGGTGGGCGGGCTGCCGGCTCCCGGCTCCTGCCCGAGTCCCAGCGGGCTGGCTGACGGCTCCCGGCTGCCGCCCGGGTCCCAGCAGCGGGCGGGCTGCGGAGCTGCCGCCCCGGCCCTGTGGCGGTCGGGCTGCTGCTCCAACAGCTCGGGTTTTTTTATTATTAAATAACGGACTTTCTGATTTAACGGACACTCCCTCGCCCGAATTAGTCCGTTAAATCGAGGTTTTACTGTACTAACACGGCTACACCTCTGATACTAGACGTATGATAAAACATCTCAGTCTGAATGACCCACCAGATTGTGCTACAGATGAGCACTGCTGTAACAGGGCTGAGTAAAGATGTTAGCCAGCTACATAGAGATGTTTTGGCTCTGTTCCATATTACAGTTTTTACATTTCCATATGGAAGTGGTTTAGTGAATATGAAAAGAGTTAGGAGGGTAATGTAAAGCTTTATGATTAATGTTAATCCAGATGTTTACAGCAGTTCATGAACTTGCCTAACATTCGCAGTCATTTAGAACGTGTAGACAATGAATATATAGCAGTGGTCAGTCTGATAGAATGAAATTTCCCCTTATCCTAGAAAGATGAACCACCGCTCTGTGTTCAGTATCAATTCTGTAGCCAGGTCTGATAGAGATAAAAGTAGTACATGGAGTCTAAACACAACTGGAACTAGTCTACTTGTATGGCCTTGATTATTCTTCCTAGAAATAGAATGGTAATTAGTAAGGTTGTTAATGTCCAGAGAGGTTTTCTTAAACAAGGACCTAACCACCACATGTTTAGGTGTGAGTGGCAGCGTGACTTTCTGAAAGGAGGTATTAACATAACAGTCCCAGTGTCTTTCCACTGGCAAAATAATCAACTAGAAAAGAGATGTGTCCGTTTCATAGATGATTGGTTACAACTCCCTAATCATAACCCAAAATCTTAAAAATTAAACTGGACAAAAAACAATTCGTACAGATGGTGCCTTCCTTACTATTCCCATGGAAGCATTCAAACCACACTGAATCAATTGATTTTAAAAAATAAGTTGATGATTCCTTATAGCAAGAACCACGTGACTATGTCAGCACAAGTTAATCTGCCAAAAAGAGTGGTGACAATTTAGGAAAGTTTCACCATCATGGCCAAGGAGGAGAAAACATGACCACAACCATGCCACAGAAATGCAAATATTCTCCATGAGCCCTTTGACTAGATCTAAGAAGAACTTCCAGCAACAACACTCCAGCCTTCTGCCCTACTTTGGGTTATCTGGATACTATGGTGATTTGCAAAGTCAGTGGAGGCGAGGGGGAATCCCTCCAACTGCTACTCTGTCTGAGGTCACAGACAACAGAGGGCCATAATGTTCCATATAATCATCCACAGACTGGCCCAAGAGCTGAGTAATAAATGACCTCAGAACATTCTGGAACCTCAGAGTCCATCATTCTCCAGTGGTAGATCCACTTAAGAACCAGGAATGCTGCCGACTTCAGCCTAGAGGAAGTAACTATCTACGGGCAAAGGGGGTACTCTGCATTCAGATTAGGTATATGAGCCAGAAACAGAACCTTATTCTCCTGACTCCCTGTCCTGTTCCTTAGCCACCATACCATCTGTCTTTCCCTTCCCCATTTTTCTTATTACTTTAAAGTTGCACGCAAAAGAAAGCTGACATCTTCAAATACTTGATATCTGTATTTCAATTTTGCTTGTGTTTTAAGTTTGTATGCAGCAAAATTAATATTTCCAGGAAGGGAAGGATTCTTTTAAACCCTGTAAATTTAGGAATGCAAAATTAATTTTTACATTCTTTTACCTCAGTTCAGCTAACTAAATTCCCTCTAATTGAGTCAACACCCTTGTGAATTTCTTTAGATTATCAGAAGAAAAAAAAATCTCCAGAGGGGCACAATTGTCATCTATATCCTATGATCAAAAGGCAACTCTTAGCTTGTCTAAAAGGACAGTGTCCATTCTTAATTTCCTATTTATGTAACTATTAAACCAATAAATACAATCAAGTAATGGTAAACAAAAATAAATAAGTAAGTTGTTCAAATTTAAGTAACTTCATTAAGGGAATGAAATATTTTGTGATATGAAAGATTTGATTTTGAACACTTTTCTAAATGATGATTTAAATGCCCTGAAGAAATAGTTTTACAGAAGTATTACAGCAATTTGCTCCCAGGGGCATCCACATCTCTCTGAACATGGCATGTGCTTCCTGCCATGTGGACAAATCCAACCCCATCTTAGAAATCTTTGGCTGGGATTCAGTTCCTGTGCCTCCAAAACATTAAAGAGCTGTACACTCCTTTTGGATAAAGTGACTTTTCAAAGGCATTGTTTGTGCTGAATTAAAAAAATCAACAACTCCTCTTCTCGTCTGGCTTATCTTTCTTCCTTAAAGGATTTTAGCAGCTCTGCCCAATTTAGATTCTTTTTTCAGCTTGTTAGTGTATGTGCGATTCATGAAGAATTGACAGAATATTGAACTCATTAATCCAACAGTAACAAGGCATATTACCAGGAGACAAGTTCATTCTTAACCTGGAATGAACCAAAATCAAAATTCCTGCTTTGACCCACAGGTACTGTAATAGCTGCAGGGAGGATGGTTGTAAGTCATTGCATCTGAAGCTGAATGTGAAGATGATGCAGAAGCTGGTATAGGATGTGGCTACCCACCTTCTCCTTGGCTCATGCTGCTGTAGAGCACATCGGGCCCGTGCTCAAATATCTCTACTACTCCAGTCGGCTTCCAAATTTCAAAGCAATTAACAGATCAAGCCCCAGTTACTCCCAAGACCAACTTGTGATCTGTGAATGCCCACAACCATTGCTCTTTTCGGGACTTTGCAGATCACAAAGCCCAGGATGAAGCTCATGAGGGCTGCGGACAAAACGTTTTCTGTTAAAGCGATCCTGCTATGGAACAATCTTCTCGAGATCAGGTGAATCCCACAGTCTGACCATCTTTAGGAAATATTGCAAGCCTTCCTCCACCATAAGTGATACAATTCAAAACATCTCTTTTGTTCTAACACCCCTTTCAGCTGCCTCTCACATCCCACTCCGCCACCCCTACCAAAACCCGAACCCCTACCCCAGGAGAGTTCTGATCCCATATCTAATTGCTATGGAGACAAAACAAACCTACAATCACAAATAGAACACTTTGTATTTCAGCTTTTCTGTTTTTGACCCATAGTATTGCTTTTTTTAAATGTTCAAGCTCACCTTTGATCTTTTTAATTTGGCAAAATTAGGGATAGAAAAGGAGGAAACAAAAAAAGATGATCAAAAAATTCCCATTTGCCCCAGCTTGTTTGTTATGCCTCGCTTAGGAATTTCAATTTGAGGCCATTTTTCTCCTTTCAGGCAGTTAATTTGCCAGAGCTATGTCTGGAACATGGGGGGGGGGGGGGGGGGAAAGGCACCATCCAAAAGCTTCTCCTTGCCTCCACCAAGGACTCTAATTCAGTAAGTTGTTCTCCCCTCCACTGTGATTTCTTTCTTTTCCAGGGAGGATTTGGGGCTAGATTCTTAGCTTGTTTAAATCAACATAGCTACATCCATTTACACAGGTTGAGAATCTAAAATTCAGTGTTGAGCAGTAATTGCTTTTACAGTGTCCCAGTGTTCTGGCTGCTTCAGATCAAGGGGATGGGCACTCCTTGGTTTTTTCTACTTCGAGGCTGTAAAGGGACACAGATCTGAAAGATGGCACATTTAAAACAAAACTTGGAAATCTTTATATACTCCATCTATAGCCAGCCTGTGGAAAATCATATACAATGGAGGGCCACGAGGCAACAAGAGTCACAAGATTTTGAAAAGGCTGAATCATTTTGACCAACAACATTTGTGCTTATGGATCAAGATACTACAAGTGTAGACAAACTTGATGCTTGAAGGAATACATGGATTGCTGTTGTGTGAGGGATGAAATTACCCCAAGTCATAGCATTTCACAACTGGACAGATGTATAATAGGGGGAAAGAGTTGCATGCCCCTGACACATCAGTTATGGTTCCTGTCAGAAGCAGCCCTGGAAGATGTCTCAGATCTGGAGTGGTCTGGCAATTCATACGCTCTTAGGAGAGTTTCACTGCATTCTGCATTAATTGCTCTGAATTCATCTTGTAGATGGGAGATTTACCTACCCTTCTATCAAAATCCTAATTTGGTGTGATTCTGGACAATACACACCCATACCAGAAAATCTGATTGTTCTTTTAATCTTCCAGAACATACTGTAGGGCTCCATCCTGCCATGGCAAGGGGGATGGACCTAGCAGGCTGCATCTGTAGCTACTTTCCATAGTTCTTATATTTTTACCAGCCCTAGAGAGAATCAGAGTTCTAAATGAGTCAACAGAACTGGTATATCCTACTCTAATTTTTGGCAGTAGGACAGTAGGACAGTGCTAATAGTCCTTTGGGGAGTAGCTGCTTTCATGACTAATTCCAGCCAATGTCAGAGGAGGACTGCTCCCACACATAGTGGACTTGGCAATGATAGGTGCCTGCACTGGATGCCTCATTACCTCAGGGCTTGCAGTAGCAGAAAGAGACCAACTGCAGAGTTTGCACGGAGGATCCCAAGAGCAGGAAAAAGCAGCAGGTTGAAGCTACGCATGCATTCCCTACATAGGGAGCAGGATATGTAATCTGCATCCGGGGTGGCTGAAGTCTGCTGGGGCATGTTGGGATAGGAACAGAAAGATCAAAAGAAAGAACTGTGGAAGAAAGTGGAATGAGGAATTGGCAAGGCGTGAGAAAGGATAGTGCTCAGATAGCAAAAGCCTAGGAAGAAAGTCTGGCAGGAAGACACGAGAGGCAAAGGAAGGAGAAGGCGAGACAGACATAAGAAGGGGAGATGGAGAGGTTGGTGATAGAAAGATAGGGCTGTGAAAAGAAAGAAAAACAGGGATTCAGAGAAAGTATAAGGAAAAGACTGAAATATGGGGACCCCATAGAAGAATGTGGTGGGGGGGGGGGGAGGGAGAGGAGAAGAGCTAGGGAACTCACAGACGGGAAGAAAGAGAAAAAAACAAAATTACACAGGAATCAACAGTGCAAGGAGTGAAGATGGTGGAAAGCAATACAAAAAAAATGGTTCAGGTTAGTATATTTTAGGTAATAAAGCCATCTTCTTGCATGAACAACGAAAGGGAGTCCATTGGAAGGGGAGGGGCTGACTGCAGTCTACTGAAGGTAAATGCTAACCAGGGGGAATGTGGAGGTGGGCAACACCAAGGCTCATATGTCCCCTATCTGATTTATGATATGAAAATTATTACAAGAGCAGTTGGACTGCTAAGAGAGAAATGTGTATATTGTGCTACTGCTCCTGACAACATTGGGCTTCCAATGGTACACCCTGGCCTGGACTTTGTGTACCTTTTCAGTGAATTCTGTGAACACAAAGAAACTCACAAAACTTTGGCTTGGTGTTAGCAGGAAAACTAGGAAAGAGTCATGTTCCCTTTTGGAATACCTGAGGTAAAATGTGCATGCAGAGTTTGCTTCAGGAAACATGATCTGAGTGGTTTGCATTTAGCTTGCAATCAGTGCTTGAAGTGGAGCATTTTTGCCACTCCCTCTCACAAACGAGATGGGAGGGGAGTTCCTTTTGAGGGGAGGGATAGCTCAATTGGTCTCCTAAGCCCAGGGTTCAATCTTCGAGGGGGCCATTTAGGGATCTGGGGAAAAAAAATCTGTCAGGGGACAGACAGTACTTGGTCCTGCTAGTGTAGGCAGGGGACTGGACTCGATGACCTTTCAAGGTCTTTCCAGTTCTATGAGATAGGTCTATCTCCATATATATATATTATTTGGTTATAAAATTTATGCCGCTTAACCCATACTGTTCCGGAAGCATATAAAAGAAGCAGTGCCAGGCAAGACACTGCAATGGTGCCCTGGTCCCAGAGTAAATCTCTGCTTAGGCTTCCAAATGCATGTGTGTGAAGAGTGACCCTCTCAAAAATGGCTTCAGAGCTTTTTGCTAGAGTCCTTTCTGGTATCAACACCACACACTTTTTGACTGAAAGAAAAATGGATCACAAATGGGTGAAACTATCACCTTGTCTGCTTTCACCTACGAAATTAAAACAGGCCTGAGATTACCAAGGGTTTCTCCCATTGCTCCATTAAAAGTGGTATCCCGTGTTTGTGTTTTTCACTGGTTACATACCAAACAAACCAACCTTGGTTTGAGCACAAAATGAAGAAATCCAGTAACCCCAGGGATCTTCTTCCAGTGAATACATCCATTGTTACTTTGATGTGTGTTACACTAAAAATTCAAAACATCTTGACTAGGAGTGTGTTGCCTGCTGAGAAGCTTCTGTGAAGCGAGCCAGATGTTTCCAATTGTGAACCATTTGGGACTTCCCACAACATGAGCAGTTTGGGATATACCCTGAACTTAGTGATTTGTGTTATTTCAGTGGTTTTAACTCTGTGGGCCAAATTCTCATTTACACTAGGCCCCAGAATGGTGTAAAGGGCCTTCCTGAGGGACTCAGACCCAGTATTCTATCATCTATCATTAAGACAAAGAAAGAGAAAAAACAAAGAACAGCTCTGTCCATATTCATTTTGTAGCGGATACCTCAATAAGCTTTTCTTAGAGCCCCATTTATAAACCATCCACAGGCTGGCTCAATGAAGAGCAGCTTCGGCAATTGGGTAAAACCTATTTGTCTTTTCTTGTATCTGCTGTGATGGTATTCAGCTTACAGATTCTCGAGTAACCCCCCCCCCCAAAAAAAAAACAACCAAACAAACATAGAGCATTGTCCTGTGAGGTGCTGAGTTCCCCCTGGGAAGTGCCAATTAGTGTTATTTTTGATTGACTTCTAGAGGTGTTGTGGGTGCTTAGCACAGGGCAGAATCAGGTTGTTACTCATTACCAAAAAAAAAAATCTTCATTTTTGTGGGTGACATGGGCCAGGGTAAAGCCCCTCCCATCCCCTTTCAATGCCAACTTCCATGTTATGAGTGCAGATTAAATGCAGGGGATCGTGGGTTTGGCTCTAGCGGTATTTTGTTAATAATACATTGCTATTGATTTGGGGGGGAAGCCATGTAGAAATTCTGAGAGGAGTGCCTTGGTCACAGCATGCAGATCTAGTCTTGCAGAGGTTGGGCTACATTCAGCACTATTATGATTCCATTGATTTCATGAAGTTGTACCAGCTTTTCATTTGGTTCATTGTGTCCAATATATAAGGTCATTTATCAGCAGACAAATATTGTAACTGAACACAGATGTAGTCAGCATAAAAGTTGAGACCAAAACCCACAAAAGAAAGGAACGACAAGGGAAAGTTGTTGCTACATCTAGTTAACTCCAGTCCAGCCTCTCCATTATAGCACATATTAGACTCTTCTAGTAGATGCTGTCAATTCTGGACAGTGTTACATACCCTGCATGTATTGCCCTCCTTCCCCACTTTCCAAACAGATTGTAGCACAAATAAAATAAACAAAACAAAAACTCTATCCTAGTCTATCCTACATCACCAAAAATTACATTTTACTTTGCTTTTATTATTGTTAAAATATTAAAACCAGTTCTTGCTGCTTCCCTTGCATATCGTACACAGGGAAACAGGCAAACTCTTTTTCAGACAGCAAACTATTATACATGGAGTTTTTGTTACCTGGGGAATGTAAGGAGTAGACAGTTAGTAGCAAATAAGTAAATGACTTCTGTCAACCAGGGTCTAGTACAGATGGTGCCACACAACATGGTTTTGGGGATGCAAACTTGATTTTCAAAGCAGAGTCTCACACATGGACTGAAATACTAACCACCGTCATTAAGATCTTACCAACATTTGGTGCTTTCCCACCTATAGGACTCTCAGTACTGAGAAACGGAGGCAGTTATTCTCCTCCTTAACTCTGATTTGCTCTTATACTTTGAGCGAGTCAGTTAATCACTCTGTGCCATAATTTCCAATTGGCAAAACTGGGATAATACCTGTACTTCCCCTTCCTATGTAAAGCACTTTGAGATACTTGGATGAAAGATGTTAAGGGCAATGAATTCTTATCAGAGCCAATCAAAACATTTCTAATCAAATTTTTCAAAAGAAAAATAGCCTTTTTACAGACATATTGGTTTGAAAATTGTGGTCTAGATATTTGCAAACAAATGTAGTGTGAAAAATTGTATCAATATATAACATTTGCAAACAAATATATATTATACATTATATTTTATATATGTAGTTTCATTTTTGAAGAAAATTGGTGCCTCTTTTTTAATTGACATTAATTAAAATGTTATCAGTATTTTTCATTTACCAAAATCTAGGATTTTCAATAAATGCTGAAAAATACAGTTTTTGGAAAATGCAAATTGTTGATAATCATTTTGATAACACATTTGATAATGTTTTCAATAAAATGTTAAAAAGTTGCAAAAATATTAAAAATGGTTCATCTCAGAATATTTCATAACTGAAAACAAGTACAAAATTTTGACTATTTTTGCAAAATACTTTTTTAAAAAAACTGCTCTAATTACCTTTATTCTCCTGTATTAGTTGTCAAGGAGAGAGGATTTCAAGAGACTTAGTTTATGCCTGGACCTGGCTTTGGATCTGAAGTGTGTCTGTGAAGCAGGAACAGTGCAGTCGAAATCCTGCCAGTCTAAAGCACTTATTGTGTGACCTTGGTCAAGTCACTTAACTCTTTGAATCCCAGCTGACCCATCTTTAAAATGGGGTTTAATACTTGATGTTTCATTAATGTCTGTAAAGCGTTGAGGAAGAGGTGGCACAGTTCCCCACTCTTGTCCTCTCCAAAAAGATTGATTAAAACATTGAACTAACACAATGGGTACAATGCAAAACAAAGTACCCTCATGACATTATATTATGCCAGTTTCCATCCCATTCACACTACTTTCCTTATGTCATATCATGCCTCACCTAATCTAGATTGTAACGTCCTCAGGGCAGGTAGCCGTGTTGTTTGTTAGTTCACGAAACACCATGAACGAATGTTGTCCTGTATGCAGAGGAATGAAGTGCTTTGAGATCCTGGCTCCAAGACACTTCAGAAGTATGACATTTGAAATAAAATAATAAAAAGCTCAAAGAGAAATTCATGTAAATAACTAGGCTATTTCAGAGTCATTCTTTCAATTCCTCAACCTAATTTCTTCATTTAAATAATAATATTCTGGACTTTTTCTCTGTTCCTTGGCAGATGTACATTCAAGGAAAGCTGCTCTTTGCCAATTATATTTTCAATGGATATAGCAAGTCAGCTAAAGACCTTCAAAAACAAATAGCAAAAACCAGGAGTGATTACCAGATGGGCTACTGTCTACCCAACGATTTCAGATTCAGGTATTTTGCTTTTTCTGTATCTCATCACCTCATTCTGAGAGCTTTGGTTTCTTTGTCCAGTTATTTAAATGTAATTTGTTGAAATCCAAAACAACATAGGCAGTATTTTCAATATCAAAGGGATGCTATTTATGACACATTCACATATTAGCTGTAGTAGTACAGATAGGATTGTTCATTTCCCATCTCATGCAGGCTGCAGAATCATTTTTAGCAAACTCTGCTATTGTCTTGTATCGAGTTGATACTGGGAGCTAGGTTTAGGTTCAGGCCAGGTCTTCCATTCCTCTTTGTAAACAGCCTGATCTGTACTTGGCCTTTTTAATGTATGACAGGTTGACCTTTTTGGAACTATGCATGAAAATTGAAAGACAAAATACTTTAAATCCATAAAGTCTCTTGGCAACTTAGTTTTCTGTCATTTATAGTTAATAACCACACGTTTTAATACCACAAATCAGAGATTAGCGGCCCATGGTTAATTTTTCCACAGCAGCACACTTAGCACACATCCTGGGGAGCATTATGATGAGTTAAAGCAAACTCAAAGTCTGCCAGTCATACTAGAGAAACTTCCAAAACTCCCTCTGAAAAAGGCAGAGAGCGAGGTAGGAACAGAAGCAAAACCAATGGCTTTCTTCCCCTCTTCAATATACCTTAATATGCAGCCCCTGGGAAACCTCTCATTCTTTTTATAGCAATGTGCCCAAAAGGCTACCTTCCAATCAGAACCCCAATGCGCTGGGTACAAACACAAATGCCACTAGATTACAACATCTATATCTTATACTGTGTGGTCATTTAGTTCATGTTTGTGTTAACAGCTTGGAAAGAGCAACCTAGAATTAACCATTGGGCAGTAATGGCAAAAGGACATGAGATATTGCCCCAGATACAGGTTACAGCCCTTTGCTGGGAAGATTTTAGCTACCTCTGACAGCTACCAGAGGGATCTGTCTTTTTAAATATAGATTTAGCTTGTCATGCCAATAAAATCTCATTGAGTTGAACTGAAAAATGGCAGAAAATAGCCACCAGCCTGGTTAAAGTAATATTTTCACTGACGTAAACTTGCCGCTTCACATGTGAACAGCCAAAACACATACTGGAGGGAGAGAGAGGTTAGGGATGAGATATGGTAGATAATTAATGGTATGTTTTCCAAAGCACTCAGGGCCTGACTCTGCTCCCATTGAAGTCAACGGTGAACTCCCACTGACTTCAATAGGGGCGGAGTTAGGTAAATACTGATTTAGGTCGGCCCATGCCTACACTAGAGAGTTTACAGCAGCACAGCCGTACCACTGCAGCCATGCTGCTAGAAGATCTCTTGTGTAGCTGCCCTAAGCCGGCGGGAGAGAGCTCTCCCATCGACATAATTAAATCACCCCCAACACGGTAGCTGTGCCAGCAGAAGATGCTCTCCCGCTGAACAGTGCTGTCCACACTGGCACTTCTGTCAATGTAACTTATGTCGCTCAGGGGTGTGTTTTTTCACATAAGTTATAGTGACAAAAGTGCTAGTGTAGACATAGCCTTAGGCTGTGGGGGGCAGGGAGGGAAATCAATCTAAGTTACGCAACTTCAACTACGAGAATAACGCAGCTGAAGTCGATGTACCGGTACTTAGATCCACTTACCGCAGCATCTTCACAGCGCTGAGTCGACTGCTGCCGCTCCCCTGTCGAGTCCGCCTGTGCCTCTCGTGGCAGTGGAGTACCGGAGTCGACAGGAGAGAACTCTATACTAGACGTGATACATAGACCCCAAATGGATCGATAGCTACCCATCGATCCAGCAGGTAGTGTAGACATACCCTTAGTTAATTCTCTTGCTATCTGGGCAGGGTAGAGGTCTCCAAACATGTTATGTGCATCCATGCTGTCGTGTCCTGAACCAAAACTGGTGCATTACAAGATAGAATGACTGTAAGGGACAGGGGCCTGTTGATGCCATCCACCCATCATGTTTTAGGTCATGGGTAAGGGGTGGGAGAGAATCTTTTCCATCCTGCTTTCATATGGCCAACGTGATGATTCTCACAAGGAAGTTGGCAGGCATTTGGAGCAAATGACCAAAGCATCTTAGAGAGTGTTGGGAGAAAATGGAATCTGTTTAGTTAGAACACTGATCTCTTAATTCAACTTGAATTCAAACCATTTGATGTTTTCAATCACACAGTGATACTTTATCTGAATGGTGTCCAGCTTCTTTTCTTGTCCAACTTCTTTTCTATCTTGACAGCGAGGGGCCATGTTTCAGCTTCATAAATCAGGATGATTCACTACCGAAGCATTGTGTATCCTCAGCTTTGTCTCTCTACTTATCAGGGTGTTTGAATTGCAAAAGAAGTTCTTGACAAAGTGCTCCATTTCTGACCGTGCTTTTGCAAGGCTGAGTACTTTTGAAAATCTCACTCTGGGACAAGGAGTGCTAGCATGGCCAGGCTGCTGATGTGACGTCATCCAGACCAACTCTGAGCATGACCAGTTGACATATTTGTCAAAGTAGTGATAGCTGATGTAGCGTTGCTGCCACTTACTGTAGTGCAAGGGTGGGACATTTTTAGAAAAATGCTAACACAGACAGCTTATGAGGGGCTTGACGGTCCATAATCGGAGATCAGTTCAACTCCTGGAAGACCCTGTGGGAGGAGAAAGTTGCACAGGATACTTTGTGGGTTTGCCAAGGGATGATGCCCCAGCTCTTCCCCTCTTAGCCACTCCATCTCCATAACCTGTGGATTCCCAACGGTGCAGGAAAAGAGTGCGTACGCCATGTTAACTCTCTTTCATCTCTCTCCGAATACCTTTCAGCCCACTGGAGTGGGATTTTGACTGTATTCATCCCCTCTGAGGTGTGAAGTGGAGAGGATGATGTCCACACACAGTTTCTACAGTAGGGAAGATCAGACGAACAATCTGTGACACTAATGGGGATTAGTACTAGGAATGAGCAAATTGATCCAGGTAAATTGCAGATGTTCTCCACCCAAACTCAAGCTGAACTTTTTGGAACTTTCAGTTTCTCCTCACAACCTCTCCATCCTGCCCCCAGTTTTCACATGGGTCAGTTGTTTCTAAGTGTCGGGCAGGAACGGAGGCAAAATACCAGGTCAGAGGTTCTTTTAGCATTTCCATCCCAAATTGAAATAGAAGCTACTAGACACATTGCAAGGAATTGTTCTTTTAAGCTTTCCAGCCTGGGTTTTAATACACACATCCAAGAGGTCAAGATATTTCAGATACCCTTTGGATTACTATCTAACCCTGGGGTGCACACCCAAAATGGACCTATTGCACGTAACTAATTGGCATGGAAGAGAAGGGACAGAAATTGTTTGAGACAGAAATGACCTAGGAGATCACAATTTCATGTCCAAGATAGATAAGATAGTGCCCTTTCCCAATGCCCCCATTTCCCAAAGAGAGAACGTATCAAATGTTAAATTAACAAGAAATTTTACCCAAAGAGCGGGAGAAAAGTGCAGGGGATGGAATGGTACTGGCGTGAGAGTACAGAAGAGGTGCCTTGCCCAGAATTGCCGGCTCATGCTAATGCTGTTTTCTTTATTTGAACCTAATTAGCATCTTTGCCACACAAATCAGCGTTATCTCTGTAACGATGATAAAGCTGTGGAAAAGGAAGCTCTGTGTGCGTCACTAGGCTTAGAGCAGCCAGAGGGCTGTGTGTGCATATCTATGTAATTAATACAGCTACCAGAACCAAGAGTTTGCCTGTTTATAGGTTGCCCAACCGTTACATGGCGTGTCTGAGCTCTCTTCTCTACCTTAGTAAATCCCCCTCCCCAATAAGGTCTCCTCTTGTGCCCCCTCCATTGCTGTTGCGTCACCACCGTGAGCCAGGTACATGACCGCCATACAATATTTTCAGTTCCTGTCTCCCTGAACTTCCAGGAAATGCCCAATCCAAACAGATTCTCTCTCCACCATGTCAAGAATCTAATACTTCCTCGCTTCTGTTTCCATCGCTAAAATGCCCCTCTATGCTTTGCACATTTTCTGCCTCAGCTACTGCATCCTTTTCTTCTCTGGCCTTTCACCTGACTCCCCATTCCAGTCCATTCAGAACACTGTGGCTAAAAACATATTTCTCTTACCTGCAATTTTGTCTTACGGGGAGGCAAAAGGTTCCTTCTCTCCCTGCTAGGTTGGTCATCCTATTGGCACCCTGTCTTGGCATGCCTGGTAAATGGCATTGATGTTGCTTCCCAGGTTAGTAATCCAAAAATAAGAAGATTGAAAGAAAGCTAGAAACTTCAGAGATTCCGCCTGATTTTTTCAAGAGCTAATGTGCTTCCCCTCTTCTCACAAAGTGTGAAATAAAACCAGATTTGCCACAGCCTCTCCCCCCCACCAGAAAATCTGAATAGGACTGTTTACTATCTCCACATGGCAAAACATTCACATGTTGCCAAACATAATAAACCTGGTGTATGATTCCGATTCAAAGGAGGCAAAATCAAATATAAAGAAACGTATTTTATCCTTCTCTGTCATGGGACTCTACTGCCTCCCTGGACTGGTAGCTGTTGGGAAGCAACAAACAGTAAAGAACGTCCAGCAACAATCCAGAGAGGGAAAAAGTCCACCCTGATAACATAATGTCAAACTGATTGTGGACACATTTATTAAAAAAACCCAAAAGGGTCTTACAGAGGGAGCACCAAAGGATGACTGAAGGAGGCATAAAAGAAACACACCAGTTTTGTAGCTGCTCAGTAAACCACTTTATACAGGGCTGTGTTTCCCTGTCCATAAAGTAGCTGAACCTATGAATCCTTTGTCTTCAGTAGGATCTCAATAAGACAGTTGACTTAATCTATACAGAGGTTTTGATGCTTTGCATCTCTTTCTACATCCCCAGTATCCACCAATACATCAGGCTTTGTACACAGTAGAACATTACTGCCTTGATGTTGTTTTTCTAGAGCGTGGGAAGATTTAGGATCAAAAGATGGCAAGAAACTGACTGGTTTATGTGTAAGGCCAAACTTCTCTTGGCAATGATGGCGATGTCTACACTACTAGTTATGTTGGTATAACTTATGTCCTTCAGGGGTGTGGAGAAGAGCCCTCAGAGACAACCACTGTGGAAATCGCTGCTTCAGAGCTTAGAGGCAGAAGATTGAGGTGTGGTCACGAAATATGTCTGCAATGTGTTCTAATAATCAGACTGTGAAGTAGGGAGAGAGGAAGAAGAAAATAACTTCTTTTCTGCCTTTGAGTTGGGCAGAAAAAACACATTTCCAAGTTTAATGGATATGCGGATTCACACTACAGAGAATCTCTTTCTTGCCAGCTGCTCAGTCCAATTATTTCATTGGCTTCTTCTTACCTTCCATATGGAGTTCAGGGTTCTCTGTCCTCCCTCTCAAGGGTTAGCATAACTCTTCCCCCATCTTGATCTCTGCTCTCATTTCTGATCACTTACTACCACCTCACCACTCCCTTAGTGTTGGTCTCTTATGCTCATGCCTTCTACCACAATCATCTATGCCTGGAACTCTCTTCTTACCCCCACTAGTGTCCACCTTTCCTTTTCCAAATCCCACCCCAAAACCTGCTTCTCCCATAATGCCTAGAAGTACTAATGCACATCAGTAAAAATGCTGCCACCTACCCTTGAGACTAAAGACAAAATTGCTCTAAGATAGAACCTTCTTCTGGGTTTCATCTCCCAGTACATTTTATTGTACATCATCCATCTACTTAGACTGTAGCTCCTCCAACCAGGGATCATCTTCTGTATCTTGTACAATGTGTGTACAGTGAGCACTTTGTTAACACTTAAATAGAATCATAGAATCACAGAACTGGAAGGGACCTCGAGAGGTCATCTAGTCCAGTCCGCTGCACTCATGGCAGGACTAATTATCTAGACCAGTGGTCCCCAACCTTTTCATGGTCGCGGACCGGTCAACGCTGGGAGTGAATGCTTGCGGCCCGGGGGCGAATTTAATTTTTCATTCTCTGTGGCGGACCGTTGAATGTCCGCCGAAAACCCGCATAATTCAGTTGTTCAGCTTCCTTACTTTCAGTCAGCGCGGCGGACTCTTGTATGTCCGCCGAAAAGCCGCTGGAAGCCGGACAGGAAGAGAACGCGGGAAGCCGCCGGATGCGGAAGCAAAGGCGGCCGCGGCACCGGAGGGGAACGCGGCCGAGGCACTGGAGGGTAACGCGGCCGCGGCAGCCGAGCGGAACACGGCCGCGGCACCGGAGGGGAACGTGGCAGAGGCACCGGAGGGGAACGCGGCCGCGGCCCGGTACCAAATGCTCCACGGACCGGGGGTTGGGGACCACTGATCTAGACCATTCCTGACAGACGTTTGTCCAACCTGCTCTTAAACATCTCCAGTGAGTACCTGTGACAATATTATAGATTGCAAATATGATCATTGTTACATATGGGTCTCATAGTAGCAAGGCTGAAAAATTGACATTTAAACTCTGGGCCAATCCATGATCATGCTGGAGACATTAGTAACAAAAGAAGGACAGAAGACAGATGAGGAAGAACAGATTTTAATGAGAGAAAGGAAGAATATAGTATACAGCTGATACAAAGAAGTACACAGTATAAGATAAGAGTCTAATATATTAATAGAGAACTTCGGAAACAGAAACTTTCAACTGGTTAAAGAAAGTGACTTGCTCAAAAGTTACAATCTTATGTCTTTATATATATACATTCTTGGCAGTATAGGAAACATGTTCAGGTCTTACATAGAAAATCTTGACTGTCCAAAATGGTGGTATCACTTCCCAAGGAATATTTGCATATGGTACGTTATGAAGAATACACAGAGGCAGCTCAAAACTTTTGGAGAAGAAAAGAAAAATGTAAAGGATTTTTTGGGGGGTAAACCGATCCCTCTCCCTAACAGCAGCAATTTGATCTGTTCCGTATTCAAGATCAAAAGTACTGGAAATGACAATGATGATGAGAATACCTAGCTCTTATACAGTGTTTTCATCAGTAGAATAAGCAAGACCTTTTTTACTATGCAACGTATTAGAGCTAAATTATACACCAAGGCCCAACACAGCGGAGAATCCCTCCTCCAAGCCTCCTTTCCCTAAAGAGACCAGGCAATTTCCCTTCCCCCAGCCTGCTGCCACAAACCAGCTCTATGCTTCCCATCTTTCCTGGGGACATATGGCAGCAGCCAGGAATAAGCAGTGGGATATTTCTGACAAGTTCTATCTGGGTGGGAAAAGGCTCCAGAAAGGGTCTGGCAGCTGCTAACCTGAAACCCAGGCAAAGGAAAGTTCACAGAAAAAGGGGGCTGCCCTGCGGAGCTCCTACCACCATCGGAGCACAGCATCTGTCTTCACCGCATGCTAAGCATGGGGATAAGCAACCACAGGGTCAGTTAGGCTGTTGTGGTAGCCTAACCCGCAATAGCATGACACCAGACTGTGCTGCCCCTCATCAACTCTATTGTGTATCTAGCTGTGACAAAGAACACAACTATCCCAAGGTCCGGCCCAAAGCTGCACCAAGATTCACATATGTTTGTAAGGTCATGTGGCTGCATGCTAAGATACAGCCCTGTTAGGGGGCATTGTTCTGCTGTATCAAGCACTGGAGAAGGGGGAAGCTGGAGAAACTGTAAGCAGGAAGCTGAGCAGAGTGGAGGAAGGAGCTGAGCAGAGGCAGATTGATCATCCACCTCTGGTCAGTGGGTTTATGGGAAGGGATCGGACAGCCCCATGTCTCAATTGTTGTGACTTCCCAAGGCTGAATGTCTTCACTGCAGCTACCTCAGGGGAACAGTACACATTCACAGCTAGCTCAAGGAGTGGTGGCTACCTCACCGTGAAGCATTGATGGAGTGACACATTCTTAAAACAATGTCAGTGGCTGGCAGGCTACCTACCTTAGGGCTTCCAGTAGAGCCAACCCACTGTTACCGTTGTGAACAATCAATTTATGGTGGTGCCCCTCATGTTCTAGGTGCTTTTCAAATACTGGAGAAGGGCTTCCACCGAGAACTCCCAACCTAAGGAAAAGAGACGCTCTCAACAGAGTTCAGAGGAATAACTGACAGTTTATATACAGGCCAACTTGATTCACTGTTAGCAGCAGAGCAGAAACTGTCTAACTGGAATGTGTGAACAGGCGAGGGGTCTCGAAGAGGAACTCAGGGCTGCTGGGGCCAAACTGCTCAACACAGAGACTGAAAAGGACCTTCCCATGGTGTCTACATTGTTTCCTGTCTCCACCTCACTATAAAGGGAGTGGGAATGATGTCAGTGCCTAATTTCACAGCACAAACAGATCCACTCCATACTCCCTGCACGGATCAGCCTCATTGGCAGTTTCTCACTGTAGTTTGGTCTTTTGTCAAGATGTTCCTCTTACACTTGGGCTGTCATTTGCTTTGTTAATAAGTAATAATAATAATGAAGACTTTCAGGATCCTTTCCCCCCCCCCCCGCCCCCCGGCTTCCCCTTGGCAATCTATACTGTGGCTATGGCTTTAAGAACCCTTTTAGGGAAATATAGGAGCCAACAGTGGGTCCAGGAAACAGTGGGCAGGAAATGCAGAGGAGTAGTAAAGTCTTGATAAGGGTAAACAAGATTAAATGGCTTTCCCGATTACATTTCACATCAATATGCATTTCAGATACATTCCTACAGCCTGCATAGCAATCTGCTCAAGGGGGTCTCCGTTTTCCTTCCCTTACTTAATCTTTCTGGTGTGATTATCTATTTGTTTGCCTCCTTCATAAGTAACCATAAGGTACGATATGGGAAAGAACACACTTTATAGCTTCCCAGCCAAGGCTCTTGGAAGGCTACATGGCAATTTAAAGTTATAAAAGCCACCAAACCATCAGTATAAGAAAAACATATGAGACCCAACAATGCAGCCTAATTGAAATGGGGCGGAGGGGTGGGAGGGGGGGTCCTATTCAGGGCAGACATAGTAAAAATAAAACCCCACAACCCTCCGCTGGAAACACATTTCCTAGATGCTCTTTTAGAACCACAAGAAACTGAGGCAGGTGACCCGACAAAGCAAGTTCCAATCCCGAAAGCTCCTAAAAGTAAAGCACAAACACCTGTGGAGCCACTCAGCTCAATGGCAGAATGGCAAGAGCAGGTGTTGTCAGAGCCCATCGCAGGGAGCGCTGGTTCTTTTATTGGGGTTAGGGCTCAGACTCAACTATGGACAGGCTTAGCTCACCTCCCCAAGGCATGGAAATGGATAAGAGGAGCAAATGACAGGGAGCATGTGACTAAGAGACCCATTGGGAGATACGGGCAGCCTGTGGTCAGTCAGGAGGGAGACTCCAAGGAAGGGAGTGCTACATAAGAGAGCAGGAGACCAGTCAGGAAAGGGCCAACAAGGAGCATATAGGAAGAGGCCCTGGGAAGAAAAGTCAGGGCAGTTTGGGTCACAGGGCAGAGTTCACTTGTTTAGGATCTTGGGAGGCTGGAAACCAGTAGCAGAAGGTGGACTTCGAGTGCTCGTATGCTGCCACTCCATGGAGTGGTCACAGACCCTTGTCGACAAGGGAGAAGAAGGGAGTATTTGAAGCCCAGGAAGGCTGGCAGCCGAACCAAAGAGAAGAGCTAAAAACTGTTGAGGGAGAAGAAAAACCCACAGAAGACTTGTGCCTGGCAAGAGTCGGGGCCAGAAGAATGATTTTGTTTCCTTTTGGATCTTAATTTTGGAAAAAGTGAACTATTGTGAATTAGTCAGAGGGTGAGTCACCGCAATAACCTAAAAGTCCTGGATAACTGCTGAAAGGGGAAACTGAGGCACAGAGGCCAGCAGGGATTAGGTTTCGCATTAACCAGGGCCCTAAAAACCAACAGGACCAACTTAAAATCCACCATCAGGCACCACCAGAACATTGCTCCATGAGTTCAGAGTCCAACTACGTCAATAAAAACAAACATAGATGTTAAGGGAATAATGGAGACTGAGAACTTCCAATGCCTTTAAACTCCAGACTGTAGAACATGGCATAAGTGGTCACCGAACCCCCTGGCATCCAGTCTTTCTACAGCCAAGCTTCAATGCGTAGTCAAAATAAAGCTGACAACAAAAGGAACAGTGTGCACTGTAAAGCTGCTGGATTTGATTCTAGATGGTCTGCTTAGTTACATGGGTTTTAATGAAACCAGAAAACAGGGTAGAGAATATGAAATGGAGGCTGCATGCAGACTTTAGTTACAGAGTCAGGCTAAAACTTTTCATGCAATAAAAAGGTAACAGATAGGGGCATTTAACAGAAATACTGGATGGAGATCAGGTCAGAGTCAAAACTGTGATGATGCAGTAAACTAAAGTAGATGGGGAGGATGGGATTGGATTTCTACAGCTCTGGCTCCCTACATCTCTATTCTCACACAAGTAAGACCCCATATATATAAAAAAGTTCTTCAGGATTCATCAGAAATAAACCTACTACAGGCGTATACCAACACCTGAGCGAGAAAAACTGCTGTAGCCAGAAAAAGAAACATGATTAAAGCAGCAAAAATGCTCCCTTAAACTAACAGACTTCTCCTAGCTGCATTATCATTCCTGAATCACAAAGTCTAGATTTACATTTTCTGGAATGCTTGATCAGCGGAGAGGTTATTGAACAAGATGATGTAAAGAAGAAATAAAATTGGACACAGTCTTTGTCATTAAGCTGGAGGACTTGTTAGAGTGGAAATAGACTATGGAACCTCTTACCATCATCTCAGTAGCAGCTCAGTCATTTCCATATGATTGCTGTTCAACGGGCTGTAAGAAATGAGTGATGAAGAGGCCAAAGACTGAATGGCCACAGAGTCTGAAACTCTCTCTCAATCCAAGGAGTAGTCCCTTCTCCAGACCAACTACTGAGGCAAACTGATAGGGCAATATGGGGGTTCACACTGCTGGATCCCCTCTGTGAATAAAGAGACGAGACTAGTTTCCAGGTCTAAAACTGAATAGTTTAACCAGCAACAACACTTAAAACAAGTTACAGGGAAAATAATATATTGCACATCATCTGTTAAGGATCCTCAGCTGAACTGAGACAAGAAGCATTCTAGCAGTGCTAACATTCAGTGTCAGTCTACACAAAATACTTGACCAATACTAGATCACATAATACCGGTATGCTGTTTTACTCCATACTGCATAAACCAGATTCTTTTTTTCAGTAGTTCAAAATTTTAATTATAAAATGCTCCATATTAGCAAGTGAGCTCAAGTGAAAATGTCCTTGGATTGTTTCACAGGCTCTGGGATCACACTTCATCATTTTTTGTTTGTAGCACATAACTTCCTTCCACCAGATGTCACATGTCTAACTGCAGACTCAGTAGGGAGGCCAAGAACTTTAAGGGCCTTTCAGGACACTGTGTGTGGGAAGCTTGCCCTACAACTGCCCTGTAGATGGAGGCCCAGTCTACACTTAAAACTTAGATTGACATAAAGACAGTGCTCAGGGGTGTAAACAATCCATACACTGGGCAGCATAGTTATGCTGACTTAAGGCCTGGTGTAGATGATCTTGGTCGAAGGAAGAATGCTTCTGGTGACTCCAGAAAAACCTTTTTCGTTGCTGTAGTCTACATCTACACTATGGGGTTAAAGCAACATCACTACGGTGAAAAACTACGCCCTGACTACACGATGAGAACTAAATCCATACAATTTATTCAGAGCTGGAGTTCATGGTTACAGGGAAATTATCTGTAAATATGCAAATTAGACCAATCATTTACAAAAGATGAGACGTGGAGCAACACAAAACTTGACAGCTCTGAGCTAGTTTAGGTGAGGGAGCATGGGGACAGTCCCAATTATTGGCTTTCATCCCAAGGCGTATAAAATTGTGCAATGACAAACCGAAATCCATTCCTTTTTTAGGATCTGACATAAGAGCAGCAATTAATGTTCTGATGCCACTGCCCAGCTGTGACACTTCATTCTCTGGTAGATGCAACTTCTACTGAGGGATTTTAGGCACCAATTTCCACTCCCTCCCCCACCCTTTATTTATTTAGGAAAAAGTGAAGGAAAGGATTGGTCACTTTCTGTTCAGAAATGTAAGACTGTTTGCAGTCCTCTTACCCACGGCTGAGCAGGTCAGGGGCCAGTCTTTAAATACTGAGATGTGGAGGAAAGAGAAGCCAACAAAAGCAACTCACTTATTTTGAGATTTGACACTAAAATTTCTGTTACTTCCAGACTATACCCAATGTTCACTGAATAACTAAGTTTTCTGTAAAAGCCAATATGAACTCACAAAAAGCAGTGTAACTTGAGCTGTAGTACATCCTGATTTCTGTTTTGAATGAAATACTTTCAGTATGGTCTCTATTTTATGTTTGTGTTTCAGTTTCCTAGTTGCAGAGTTACTCTTGACATATAAAACCATGCCAAAATGGGAATTCAGAACATGTTTCTAAACTTATTTACTGAATCACTGTCAGGTAGGGAAAATATCAGGTCATGTGACAAACACTTAAGCAAAACTCTTGTGGTATAGTTTAAAATTTGAGAATCTTGGCTGCATTTTTTCTAGGGTTCTGATTATTCTCTTCCAAATCTTTAAACATAAATAAGGGCAACATGGTAACTAGGGCCTCTATTATAATTAAGATCAGTTAAGCTGTCATGGAGGATATAAAACTCCTGCTGAGATTATTAAAAGTTAGTATGTGTGTCACTGAAATGGATTTTTTACCTTTTAGTGATGGAGTAGGAGAAAACTGATGGAGCGTCAATCATCACACAGCCAATAAGACTTAGGAAATCAGTCGATTGCCAGGTGGACCTCATCGGAGAACTGGCAAATTATAGAGTCTGTGGATGGTCACTAAGGAGGCCGTGAAGAAGGGAGCGTTTCTGGTCTTTGCATGGAGGGGTTGGGTTAGGATCAAGGGTTTGGGTCAGGATTAACGGCTTCTCTACGCAGCAAATTACTGCATAGCAAACCAGGATGTGAATCTAGAGTGCACCAGCTGCACTACTGCACCATGAAAGTCCCAGAGCGTGGCATGGCTTACAGTGCCTTCAAGTAGTAATACAGCAAGCTCCAATGTGGGATTTTCACTGTGCTGTAGCAGTGTCCAGACATGACATTATTGCTCAGCAACTTCTGCACCTTACTAGCTTGCCAGGCAGTAAAATGCTGTGTTGACAAGCCCCAAGTCTTGACCAGACAGCCTGCTTCCCCACCTCTGGTACCCATATATTCACTGTAACTTCAATGTGTGTATAGTAAATGACCATACACAATATGTTGTGGTATGCACTTGTTCACCAGAGATCAGATCTGGGGTCTTAAATGTTCAGCTGGTATTTAAATATGTGCTGTTCAGCGTTCATAGAGTATATTAGACCAGGTGGCAATCGCTGAAGATCAGATTGGGTTTTATTTTGATTCAACAACTTCTTGTTTTGCATAACAACGAAAAACATTTATCAAAGAAATCATGTTGAATACCTTTTTTCCTTCACCAAGCCAGATATTTTCTTTCATTTCATCTCATTGCAGCAGCTAGCCATATGGGACAGACAGACAACTAGCCCTCATTAAAATGGGAAAATTAAGTTCAGTAGTTCAATTTTGTTGACTTGCTTATTTGCAAAGAAATTAACAAAACTCTGACCCAATTCTGCTATTCACATCCATCCAAAATGTCCAATGAAATCAAGAAAGCATTGGGTGTGCAAGGAACATAGGCATAGGGTATAGTTTGGAAACTCAGTAAAATCTTTTTATGTTTTCTTTGTATGTATATATCCCTACTGTATGTTCCATTCTATGCATCTGATGAGGTGGGTTCTAGCCCACGAAAGCTTATGCCTAAATACATTTGTTAGTCTCTAAGGATCCACAAGCACTCCTCGTTCTTTTCTCAATAAAACCAGTTAGTTTTGTCCTAGTCCATCAGTATTTCTCCTAGTATGTGGATTAGTTGATTTCAAGTCTGCAGTGAGGAGTAGGAACAATTTATCAGGAGCTCAATTATCTTATTACTGTAACATCAATAGAGAGTTTGGCAATTTCTGATCTTGCCTCTTATTGATATAAAGATGTTCTAATCTACTGTAAAAAGTTGTACATTGTTTATAATTCACCAAATCCACATCCATTAGTGTATGGTTTTTCACTTTATTATGTTATATAAAATAAAAATGGTGTTCATCAACAATAAATATTTCTATCATAGATATCTGTCTGTATTCAAGTGTTTACTTGCTACTATATCTGTAAAATTTAAGGGCAGAAATTAGATGGGTTATCAGATTACAATCAAATCTAGGAAAGTGAGTTTTGCCTTTAGGATTCCTTCTAGATGAGTCTGGTCAAGAAGAAATGCCGTCGATATTACCGTATATACTCGAGTATAGGTCGACCCGAATATAAGCCGAGGCACCTAATTTTACTACAAAAACCGGTAAAAGTTATTGACTCGAGTATAAGCCGAGTTCCCCCTTCCCCGCCGCGGGCGGGCTGCCGAGTTCCCCCTTCCCCGCCGCGGGCGGGCTGCCGAGTTCCCCCTTCCCCGCCGCGGGCGGGCTGCCGAGTTCCCCCTTCCCCGCCGGACCAAAAAAAAAACGTGCGCCCCGGTTCCTCCCCTCCCCGCCGGACCAAAAAAAAAAAAAAAAAAAAAGCGCCTCGCTCTCCCGTCCCCGCCGCGCGGGCGGGCTGCCGGGAGCGTCCCGGTTCCCCCCTCCCCGCCGCGGGCTCACCGCACCGCACCAGGTCCGTGCGGGGTCTGGCTCGGCCGGACCGGGGCTGGTCCTGGGGGCGGGAGGGGCTCTGCCAGGCTCGGTGGTCGGGGCCCGCCCGGGGGCGGGAGGGGCTCGGTCGGGGGTCGGGGCCTGCCCGGGAGCGTGGGGTGCTGCTGCCAAGCCTTGCTCCGGAGCGGGGCTTTCCTCGGAGTGTCGCCCCGGGCAGCTGGATCGGCCCTGCGGAGGCTGCTCTTCCTGGTTTTTTTTTTTTTTTTTTTTTTGTCCGGCGGGGAGGGGAGTTACCGGGGTGACTCGAGTATAAGCCGAGGCGGCTTTTTTCAGCCCAAAAAGTGGGCTGAAAAACTCGGCTTATACTCGAGTATATACGGTATTTAACCATACAGAACAGTGTCCTCCTCCAAAACTTTATGAAGGCATTAATTTTAAATGGGATATTTACTGTCAATTCCACTCACTGCAAAGAACTCTGGTTACCAATATTCATCAGCTCACCTCTGTATTCAATGTGGATGTCATGCTAAAAACAATCAGATTTCAAAATTAAACAAAACCTATTAATTTTTTAAAGATTTAAGACTTATTAAGATCTCATTCTGCAGCTATCAATCCAAGAACACTGATCAGCTTTAGTTCTCCAATATGTACAATATGTTTAGTTCTCCAATATGCACAATATGTTAACCCAGTGCCCTGTATGGTATAAATTTGTAAAATGCAGCAAGAAACGTAGATGGGCAAAAAATCTAATAAACTGCTCAAGAGGCTCTACAGCTTGAAAATAATGACTTTTCAACTGACATCATCATGAGGAAATTTGGACTATAAGAGTCTATTTATAGGTAGCTGGGAGCAAGTTATCAAATCAAAGGAAGCCATTCTTTGGGTGCAGTGGTTGTTAACCAGATTTTTCTGCAGGGAGGATATTAAATAAATAGCCATTAAAGTTGATTACCCACTAGTACAATTACATGTGGTATCTTAAATGGATGCAAATGTAAGTGTGTGTGTGTGTGGGAGGGAAGGGGTGGTTTAAGAACACACTAAATAAGTTTGCCAATTTTATTTGCATTTAATAGTCAGTTGATTTACGCATAAACAAACTTGTATTTCTTTTAATGATGATGAAAGCTAAGATTGCTTGCTCTATAGGTTCCCTCTTTTCTCACACATGTTTAATTCCAAGTGATCAGCCAGAGTCTGTTCTTTGGGTCTTTTGCCCAGGTCTGCAGTAAACACTGCAGAAATTACTGGCTCAGACAAGGGATATGGGGTGTGTTTTTGTAGCTAACAGAGCACTTGTAGCTCCCATTCAATTCAGCTCAACTTGCGAGAATAGTGAAAAATCAAGCCCCAGATAATTTTGTAAATATTTATCACAATAGGTTAGAGTGTTGTTGTAGCTGTGATGGTCCCAGGATATTAGAGAGACAAGGTGGATGAGGGAATTTTATTGGACCAACTTCTGTTGGTGAGAGAGACAATCTTTTGAGCTTAAATAGAGAGCTCTGTGTAAGCTTGAAAATGTCTCTCTCTCTCTCTCCAGTCATTTAAAGGAGATAGGATTCCATTATTTGGATGTAAGAAAAAAGAGATAGCAATATTGGGATACACAGCAGAAGGTCATGAGATACTGGTGGATGAGTTGATGGGAAAAGTATCAGTGAAAAATAAAACCAGATAAGAGGAAGAATTAGCTAAAAAAACATCAGGACACTTGGTGAACTTGAGTGTCTTATGTCAAGGGCAAGGAAGACTTCTTTTCAAGTGGGAATGATAACATTCCACACACTCCCAGTCTATTTAAATCGGTTCTAAAATTAGAAAGGCAACTGCCTACAACAGAGAGAATTGCATCAACGGTTCCATTTTCTCAGTAGACCCATCTCAGGGTTGGGGCAGAACTGATTCTATTACTGAAAAGGATGCTTAGCTGCTCAGTACATCATGGCTGAGCAGAGGACTATAATGTTTCCACAGTGTTTCCCTAGGCATTATTCATTCTACAGCCTCCACCCACATACACCTAAATAAGAGCACAGAATACACTATCACAGGCAAATAAAGCATTTAAAGACATTCCCCTCCCTCAATCAGAGTGCAAGGGAGCAGAAGGAACAGGGAGGAAACAGCAGAGGATACATAGTGTAAACCATGATCCTGAGCCGCTTGCTCCCTCTATTACATGTTAATATTTCCCCATTTAGGGGGCATGAAACTTCACATCTTTGTACCCACAGTGATTCCTCAAAATCAATACTGGGGGAGGGAGAAGGTTGCAGGGCAAGGTTGGTCTTGTTACAAAATGGCCAAGGGGATGGTGTCTCAGGTGTGGGAGCATCCACTGAGCTCCCTTTGCTCCGCATTCCCTCATGGCAGCCAATAGCCTCAGGAACTTTCCTGCAATTAAGTCCCTGCTGATGAGCGCACCATACCCCACACCCAAGAAGCTGGCGGATGCAGAGAGGAGTTAGGAGGAATTACTGGCCTGATTTCTAGTTCCACAGTGTGTGATGCTCCCTGTCAGCCTGAGCCATAGACCCCTTACTCTGAGGATGTGCTTCCTTTGCGTCAGAGGGCAGGAGGCCAATGCCATGAAACCACTGCTCTCTCCTTCTGTGGAGTTAAGCTCTTCTATGTCACAGTTCACTGCTCACTAAATCCATGCTGCAGAGAGAAACAAACAGCCCCACACTATATGTTTAGACTTAAGTGTCAACTGGGTTACAAGATACAGCTTAATTTGTAAGGATGTAAGTGCATGTTCGCTGCTGGTCTCATACAGGTTATAGCTGCGATACAGAGAAAAGTCAAAGAACATTAGGAAAAAGCAAGTTTAATATTTAAAGAAAACTATTGTACATCATTTAAAAAAAATACTCATTTAACTTAGCTTAAAAATGTACTCCAGCACCTAACCACAGCTCTACAAGAGAACAAATGGAAACAATACTGTACTTTGTAACCCAGTGTAAATAACCTAAGTCACACTTCTATTAAGGTTCCACTTACAAAGGGCCAACTAATCATTAATAGGTGTTATAATAAATGGTAAAAGAATTGGTATATATTGTTATAAAGTCCAACAGACTTCTAGCCATCTATAACACCTACTGATGTACTTATCACCATCCATAACACACACTACTAATGTCTATAGCTTGCTTATCACACATATTTATTACTTATTAATCCTTTATAAACTATTTATAAATGGAACCTTAATATGAAGAGTGACTAACTTCATACTACTTTAGCCCAATACTCTGGGACACATCAACTTTCACATCTTTATTTAAAATTCTGTATTTTAGTCTGAGAGGGTTTTTAAGCAATGATGTTACATCTGCCTAAGGTTGTTAACAAATATACAGCAGACACTAAAGGCAATGCAAAGGAGGTGTGGAAGACCATATGACACAGTTTATGTTCTTCAAAAAGAATCATTTAGACTAATGTTATAATTAACACTGCTACTATGACAACAATATAGGAAATGACAGAATATGCTGAAATTCAAGACATCATTTTCTCTCCTTTTTAGAAAAAAATCATTTAATATAAATAAATAAACAAAATATTATGGTAATTTCCAAAACCCACCAGTGGTGTCATCAAAAGGAGACAAATGACTAAGCTTGGGGTCCAGCCTCTCTCTCCTCGGCTTACCTGAATATAATAATCAACATACTGGGAAAGCCCTGTTGAGAGCTTCATATATAGGGGACAATAAGCATTACATTTAGGTCTCAAATTTTCCATCCAGCATTTTCACTCTGAATCCATGCCTGAGCAATTTCAGTCACATCACCTGTCTTTTATGGAATTCAAGTAGGCAATGCAATGTTTAACAAATTTCAGGTAGGACTTAGAATCCTTGTTCATTTTTAAAGCCTCCGTCTTCATTCTTGTTCTCTTCCACGTGGTTTTCGTTCTCCTCTGTCTTCTCCTTCTCATCGTCGTCATCTCCAAAAGTCTGTTCTTGCATGGTAGTAAAAGTAAGTGATCTGGCGGCAACTTGTGCAGCCAGGCCAGATGTGAAGTTGAAATCTGTTGATATATGGAGCTGAGCCAGCCTTTGCTTGATGGAGGATTGTAATGCATCCCTCAAAGGGGGCTGTAAAACCTCCTTTCCATCCACACCACTTGGCTCCACTTCATCTCCTTCACCCTCACATTGGTAACATGTTCTTTTTACAGCTGTTGGAGATCCACCTGCATCAGCAGCAATGTCTTTGTTTTCATCCTTCGTAGGATCATCATATAAATATTCAGTACTGCTTTTCTCACTCACAGTGACATGAGCTTTTGGGCTAGAGTCTCTCTCTTCAGAATCATCATTAGTTTGGCTACAGTCCTGCTTTCCTGCTTCTGAATTCAGAGGGGATTCCAAATTATGTATGGGTTCCACTGCTTCTACAGAAGACAAGGGCTTCACTGCAGCTTAAAAAGAAAAAAAATTATGACTAAAAAAGTAACCTTTCATACATAACTCAGCTATGTGTGTCTTAAGAGATGGAACAGAGTTAAAATAGGTAAAGTTAAGATGTATTTTCTGACTAGGATGCAGAAGATGGAAGATAATGGCTATTAGTTCTACATAGTCTTTAAAACTCATGAGACATGTAAAAATGATATCACAGAACTGATGTATTTTATGGGTATTACAAGTAAAATCAGTTGCTGCATCTTACACAAATTTGAGCTACCTTCCTTTAAATAACAGCTATCTAATCTAGTAAAGATAACTGGAAAATAATAAAACATGTCTTGAAGGTAATATCTGATTTTATACATCACAACATATAAATAAGATATGTATGCATACAGTAGGATACGTTGTCCTCACAAATAAAGAGTGGTCTAATTTAGCCTCTCGATGTTAGTAGTAGCAGCGAGTCCCATTGCCAGCAACGGGATGCTTGCCAGGAAGTCTCTCCTCCCAGTGTTAGGGATTAGTACAACACGATACAATTGCTTCTTGAAGAACAGACGTCTTTCTTTATAGTAAAAACGACAGAGTGTCCATTTCCAACAAACAGATCCCTAAACTGCAGCAGCTCCATTAGAATAGCAGCACGAACATACATAAGAGCAGCAACAGCAGGTTCCCATGTGGCATTCCCTTTCTAATTCCATTCTGACTTTACCCCTGTAAGCAGAGATGAAAATAACTCTGGAAAACACACCAAACTTTTTATGGGAAACAAGATTACTGTATTAAGTTTTTTCCATTGCATTATATTTTAGTAGTATTTTCACTAACTGAACAAGGAGTGTTTTTATGCTGGTCATATTAGTAATTATTTTCATTTAACACACTGGAAATTTATGCTTCAGGATTTCAACACACACACACACTACAGTGTAGCAGCAGTAAACCAATTTGGCCTCATGTATTAATTGTTCTTCTAATGGAGTGGCCCCTTCACCATTCTGAAGAGAATCACTATGCATCTCTACCAACTTGCCTCTGGAGGCAAGAACATGCAAATTTCTCTATCCATACTAGCCCTTTAAGAGCCAATTCTGGTGCCTAAATGCCCCCAAAGAATACTTTCAAATCTGGAAAACGATGGAAAGGTAACTATGGAGGGGCAAAAAGCCCAACTGGTAGAAGGCCAAATCCCAGGGATAGACCCAGGGCTGGATCAAGCATTTGTGGGTCCAGCGTCAAACATATTTGTGGGCCCCCATGGGCAGGGCCGGCGACAGGAATTTTGGGGCCCCGTACGGCAGATCGTATGGCCTCCCCCCGGTCTCCCTCCGCCCACGGGGGTCCCCTCCCCCCGGCAGGTCTCCCGCCGCCCATGGGGGTCCCCCCCCCCCCACCGGTCTCCTGCCTCCCGCGGGCCCCAACCCCCACATGCGCTGCGGCCGCGTGGCCCGGCCAGGAGAAGCAAAGAGGGGCGGGGGGAGGCTGCTGGGTGCCGGGGGAGGGGGCTGGTGAGCGCTGCAGCGGCTGCCCGGAGCCGCGCCTTGCTCACAGGCCCGGCGACAAGGGGGTACAGCTGCGTACCCGCCCCGGACTTCAGGGGGCCCCCCTTAAGTCTGAGGCCCGGTACAGCTGTACCCATTGTACCCCCCTGTCGCCGGCCCTGCCCATGGGGAACAACTGTAAAAGGCAGAAGATTGACACAGCTGCACAGGTTTTATTTACAAAATGTACAAGTTTAAGGGCTTGGCTACACTTGCAGCTGTAGAGCGCTTTGGGTTAAACCAGCCTTCAGAGAGTATACTAGGGAAAACGCTTCAGTCTATCTACACTGACAGCTGCAAGCGCATTGGTGTGGCCACATTTGTGGCAGTTGCAGGGGCATTGGGAGTGGTACATTATGGGCAGCTATACCAGTGTTCAAGTGGCTGCAAAATGCTTTTCAAATGAGGGGGGTGGGGTGGAGTGTGTTGTGTGTATGAGGGGAGAGAAAAAGAGTGGGTTTTGGAGTGCAGGGAGTGTGTCAGTATGCTATCTTGTAAGTTCAGACCCCCTGACCTGCCCTGCCTCTCACTCACTCACTCAGTAAATGTTTGCTTTGCCCCAGGGAGCAGATAAGCAGCCGCAGTCTGAAATGGAGCCTTGAAAAGGCACTTCTGCATTCCTGCAGTGATTTTACAACAAAGGGAAGAGTGACCACTTGACTTAAGGGGATTATGGGGTGTTTCCGGAGGTCAATCAGAGCGCAGTAACATAACTCCTCATCCACACTGACCCTGAAGCGTCTCACCCAATACCCAACAGCCATTAATCCTCTTGGGGAGGTGGAGTACCAGGAGCGCTCCAGCCAGGGAGTCAGAGCGCGCTTATGTGCCTTGCCAGTGTGGACGGGAAGTAAGGTAGAGCTGGGATGCTTTATTGCGGTATAAAGTACCAGTGTAGCCAAGCCTTCAGTTGCAGATGGAGGTGGCTGCCACTAGGGTTCCAGCACTGCTAGCCCTAGGGCAAAAAGAATGCACACAAGTGTACATAAAATAAATTATAAAAGAAAAAAATATTAAATGAAACACAGCTAACAAAAACCAAAGCTGGCCAGAACACCAGCCATGTGCTGATCCCACTAAAAGGGAACTTTGCTGTTCTCTGGCCCTTCACATTTCTCATATAAACTACGAGGGGTTGAATTAAATTTTTGTATGAAACTTGGGCAAATGTAAAACTGTTTAAAACACTTTAAAAATAGAAATATGAAAAACGATTACATTTTATATACAGGGTCATTATTCATACTTGCCCTGCTTGGCCTTCCCTGGATCAGACCCAGCTGTGCTCCCAAAAGACTGAGCCAACCCTTCAAATTGGACTAGACCCACATCCCTCCCCACAATGAGCCCCTCCCTCCGGGACTGGACCAGACCAACATCCCGCCCCAGACCAGCATTCCTCCCCAGACCAAAGGCCCCAAACTGAATCAGACCCCACTATGAACAAACTTGACCTGAATCTCCACACTGTCTACCCAAACAGGGCTCCTCCTGAACCCAACCCCCCGCCACAATCCCCAGTTGGACCGCTCCCTGGCACACCATTCCAGAACCATCCCTTTCCTCTGAAGCAAACCAGGGCAGACCTCACCTGGCCAAGCTGCAGCCAGGTTGCATCCAACCAACTCATCCCCAGAACCCAGAGGGGCTGAGATTCCACTCTCCTGAGGTCTGGCTGATCCCTGATTGCCTTCAGCTCATCTGGCGCTGGCAAGGGCAGTGCAGTGGGGCAGGTCAGGCTTAGTGCTGACCCCAGAAGTGGGGCTCCCTGGCTGCAGTGGGTGCCTAAGCTCAGCCCGGGGGCTCCCCCCTCAACTGATCCAGGGAAGGGGCTGCAGTCCCCAGACAGGGCAGAGGGAACCCGGGACACAGAGCTGGGATGTGTATGTGAGGCCGCCCCCCTGCCAGGGGCTGGGAGAGGGCTAAGCCACGGCAGCAGCTTTAGAGGGAAGGGCTCGGAGCTGCAATCTGTGCCCCGGAGACACAAAGCAGAGTCTGATGCCCAAGGGAGCTGGGCCCCCAAGAGTGGAATGCGGGCCCCGCAGAGCAGTGACCCCAGCACCATGAGTCAGGGTGCGGCCATCTGAGGCCGGGGAGCTCTGGCATGGTCCCCTCGCCATGGCCCTGCTCCCACTGCTGCCACTCCTGACTGCCCTGCTGCAGCCCCTGGAATGGATCTGGCCCCTTCGCCAAGCCCAGGGTACAGTGCTGGGGGCGGCCCTAGTGCGGCACCTGCAGGTGGCTCCATGTGCCCCGCAGGGCGGTCTCCTGTCCCACACTGAGTGCTAGCCCCTGGTGCCTGCTGGGCTCACCCTCTACATGTAAGGTGAGGAATGGTACTCGACAACACTGCACCATTGTAAACCCGGTACTGGATAGACCAATTCTATTTTGCTTGGTTTTGGTTATTTTCACAGAACACTCCTCCCCTAGTAGTCCAGAAAGAATTGCTGGGAAGTAGCGAGCAGTAGAAGAACAGAGGTAGAGAGACAGGAAAAACCAGTCAAAGCAGTTGGGAACTATCCAGTAATTGACGGGCTAATTTTTTATTTCTGATGGAATCTAAACAAAATCAGACACAGACTACTGGAGCCTGACTGAGGTATTGATGGAGGCTGCACCACCAACTCTCTGAAACTTGGTGAATGAAGAGTGACTCGCATCGTAGCTTTCAGGGAGGCTCTGTTCTTTGGGCGCATGTTAGTGCTAAGGAAGCACAAACAAACTCCAGGAGAATTTTTAAAAACTCATTGTTGGATTCTTTGTTAGCCGCCTCGAGCAATCGGAAGACAGGAACCTCAGATCCTTTTTGCCCATTTTTTGTGGTAACTACAGGTCATCAAGGAGACACATGACGTTTAGAAGAGGACTGTCCTGTCAAGTAGGATTAGAGAGCTCTGACTATGCCAATGATAGTTAGGTCAGAAGGAAGGAAGGAATAAACCAGTCTTCAGACTGATGTGAGAATATACTTGAGGTAAAATTTCAGGGGCTGGCTGAAATACAAACCTATATAGAAATATCTGAAAAAAATGGTTCCTCACAAGGACATTCTCTTACTTTCCTGATCCTTCTCCCAGAAGAAACTGCCAGGAGGAATGGGATTAGAAAAGTTTTCCACTGCTTCCTTATTATCAAAGTGGCCTGAAGGGGGCCTCAGTGAGGACCAAGCTGAAATTCCATTTAACTAGCTGGCACCTAAGAGTTGGTCTAAGACTTCTGATTACCTGAGGAAGCAAGAGATGTGAGGATGAACTGCCAAGGTGACTTCATAGCTAATTGGTGGTAGGTCCCCGAGGGCTAAAATTTGTAAGGAAATGTACTAAACCCCATACCATATCAATCTAGGAGAAGCTGTAGCATGGACTCAAAGAAGATTTGAAGATTATGCAAGTTTTTGGCCATCCAGCATCAAAAAATATTCCCCACATTTTTGAATACACCCAGACATTTGAAGGCTTCCTACACTGAAAGAACAGTGCTATCATGCAAGGGGACAGATGAAGGACTGCAACATCAATCTGTCAGCCTTCAGGATGTCAAGTTGACTTCTGACAAAGCACCAACCCCTGCTCCCCATGCTAGAGAATCTCTGTTTCTGGAAAAATGGGGATGAACTGCTATAGGAACAGGTCCATCTAAGAGAAGTCCCAGACTGAAAGTATGTTGTTGAAGATTATAGGAATCAGCTGCCATCCCTCAAGTGAGAGTTGTTCTGTTGTGCCAATCTCTTCAGTTTACCTCCGATGTAGGCCCAGATGGTCTGATGAATCTTCCTTCATTACTATGGAAGAGATGCACAGAACCTCAGTCCCAAGTGCTCCGCGGAGCTGCTCGGGCGGGCGGGGGGGGGGGAGGTCCGGCGCGGGGCTGCTCGGGCAGGCGGGGGGGGGGGGGGTCCGGCGCGGGGCTGCTCGGAGGTCGGAGGCTTAAAGTCGTTTGCCTCCTCACTAGATGAAAATTGACCTAGAGAGGTCGATTTCAGCGCTACTCCTCTCGTTTTGGAGGAGTACAAAAGTCGATTTTGAGGGCCCTTTAAAATCGACTTAAATGGCATGGATGTGAGGACGAATACATGTTTATTTCGACTGAACGTCGTTAAATTCGACGTTAAGTCGTAGTGAAGACATGCCCTTAGACAAGATAACGGAAAGTGACTGTCTTCACACACTGGGAATTCCAGATCCTTAAGAATCAGAAGGGTAGCCGTGTTAGTCTGGATCTGCAAAAGTGACAAAGAGTCCTGTGGCACCTTAAAGACTAACAAACATATTGGAGCATAAGCTTTCGTGGGCTAGTACCCACTTCGTTGGATGCATGCCTTTAAGGTGCCACAGGACGCTGTCGCTTTTCCAGATCCTTAGACTTCTTTAGTTTGCAGAAGTTCTTCTTAGAGATATCTGTCTCCTCATTAGACCATCCAGAGTAGATGACTGTCAACAAATCTGGCCAACTCTATGATGTGAAAATGTCTTCCCCTTGTTTGGAGCACTGCAGGCAAGGACAAATGGATTTCACCTTCCTCTGAAGGAGAGTGCCTAGATTTCGTAGATTTGTGCTTTTTGCACTTTTTGTAGTGTTTTTCCTTAGCCTTTTTTTAGAGGAAGGGGAAGGAAAAGGGTGAGAAGTGAGAGAGAAGACCAGAGAAAAAGGCAGAAGAAAACAGAAATATTCCCAATAAAAATAGAGAGAAACTGCACTGAGCTGCAAGTTTTACTGCTAGAGTCAGGCATATGGTATGCCAAAACTGTCTCTAAGAGCCATGCACTGTTGCCTGGAAAGAGAAATTTGCATATACCTGCCTCCAGAAACAAGTGAGTAGATTTGCCAGCAGTCTGCTCCAGACTGTCAGAGGGCCACTCCAGAAGAATCCTTTTTCTACTTACAAATTAGATTGATGGCTTTTAAAAAATATTTTCTTTCTGTCTTTCTTGGAATAGATACCAAAGTCTAGCTTATCACTTCTCTCTATGTCTCTCTGTAATTCTGGGATAGAATTGAAAAAAGTATTTCTTCTAAACCTGAAAATGTTCTATCATTGACAAAGATTCTATACAAGTTTCTCCCTGGTTGTAGAGCAGATTTGGAGGAGAGCAATGAAAAAGCACACAGCAGTTCCCTGTACACTGTGCTTAATTTTCTCTGCTCTAGGAGCCAAATTCTTAGCATCTTGAATTTAGTGGTCAAATTCCCTTTCTTTTTTTCTTTCTTTGTTTTACTGGAAAGTACAATGATGCTAACAAGCCATATGAACAGATAGAGCAACAAATGAGGGCCACACAGATCTATCAAAGGCTCTACTACAGTTGAATACAGTATGTATTCCAGCAATACTATGTCAAAAGTTGATTGTAACCAGACAGACATACACCCTTACTTAGAGTCAAATTAATTTTAAAAAAATAGTCAGTACTTACCATGATCACTAAATAACAGCTGCTTCCATTTCTGTCTCTCCACCTCTGAAGCTCTAAATCCCAGCACAGATTTCAGTTCTTGTAACACTCTCTTGGATTCCTCTCTCTCACGTTTTTGTCTCTCTCTCTCTTCCTGGGAAAAGCAATAAAAGTCCTCCCTTTTGTACTCATTGTCTGTATCTGTATCTTCAACATATGCTTCCAATTCCTAGGGAAAAAGAATAAACTGCTCTTTTGATCTGCATAGTCCTCAAGGGTCAAGCCCTTTGAGATACTGCAGAATTTCAGCACTTTAGCAGAAGGATTGGGCCCCAAGTCCATAGTCACCCACGTGATTCGCATGGCAGGAGTTTGGGGGCCTGACTCTGGTCTCAGTTACACCCATATAAAACTGGAGTGAGTACACTGATGAAGTCAAGAGAACTGAAGTCAGCAGAGTCACTTCAGATTTATTCTGGTGCAAACACCCAATACAAAAAGGAGATTGGGACCACTTTTCCCATAATTCTTATTGGATATGATGACTGACTATCACTGTTTTTTACTCTCTCCTCCTCCAGTTCATTCAGGGGTGGGTATCTCATTCATTTGATCACTGGTAACTGTTCACCCAGCTAACTTCAGAAAAGGCGGAATCAACATATTGAACATGGAAAAGTTTGAAGTGGTGATGGTGTGTGTGTGGAGAGGGAAGAGGGGCTCATCTTCTCTCAAAATGTGCACATCAATTTATTCTTAAGTTGAGGCCCACTTTTCTTTCCAGTTGCTTTAGCCTTCAAATGAGTGCCCTTAAACAGAGAGAAAACAACGCACCAAATTGCTTATGTTAAAGGATATTTTAAGTGTTCAGAAATGCAAAGCCTATGGAAACCACATAGGATTAGTTAGGTTAATGCAAATAAGAATCAATTTAATATATTGCCTTTTAAGCAATTTATACCTTTGTTCACATTTCTTTTAGAGATGTCTTTATCTGGTTCCAAAGTAGCATATTCAGGAATTGGATTCAAAATTAATTTCAAAGCTCCTTGTTCCTGGGTGGGGAATTCCAACATGTGGTACAATATAGGTACTGTATACCCAGTCTGCTGTAGAGTAGTTAACAAGTCCCTTAACGAAAGGGCATTGGCTAGCTGCATTACATACCTTGCTGAAGGAGCTAAAGTAATTGCTTAAGCATCTAAAAAGGAAATGGATGAGGGAAATGTTTTCACAACACAAAATTCATATACAACTTTGAAAGCATCCATTTACTCTTACCTGCTCTTCAGGGATTGGGTCTTTGTCCTCTATATGCAGGGCGGACTGTAATAATGGTATCATGGGGCAGTGTGTGTTATCACAAGATGATTCAGGTTTGCCTGGAGGTAGGGTGAGGAAGCAGGGTGGGTGGGGAGGGAGGGAGGAGAGAGAAAAAAGATTAGAACAAAAAAAGATTAAGTGCATAAATGAACAGATAACTGATCTTTAAGAGTTCAGTGTGGTACTGAGTCATAGCTTGACTCCAATGCAAAGGACACTGATACACACTCCATTACCTTTCTGAACACACTGTAAAGACTAACATGCTAAAAGCTTCTGAGTATCCCTTGGGAATCATCAGCAACTTGGCAGACATACATTATGTTCCTATTTAAGTTTAGAATGTTGAGCAGTTTTGCCAATTTTGTTTTTTAATTATCAGGTTACTAAGAACTGAAAGTTTGACATGAAATATTTACTGATGTTAATTAGAATTTCTACTAACACCCATATATTTAGAATGCTTGACCAACAGAGTGCTGGGCAGAAACTAATGACACTTTTTAGATGTCTCCACAGCACCGTATTTTTTTAAAAGAAGTTCTTAATATAGCACACCTTAGGATGGTGTGCACAATGGTCTTTTTCAAATAAAGTTATTTGGGTCTTAAATTCATGGATTTTTTTAAAAAAAAGGTATTTATAAGTATCAGAGGAGTAGCTGTGTTAGTCTGGATCTGCAAAAGCGACAGAGAGTCTTATGGCACCTTATAGACTAATAGACATATTGGAGCAGATGTCAGAATACCCACTTTGTCTAACGAAGTGGATATTCTCCTAGGAAAGCGTATTCACTTCTTGTACAATTTAAAATGTTGTTTGGGAAAGACAAGCAAGTCATTTCTGCACTGTAAGTTATTTTTAAGTGACCTAAGAGCTCATTCTCATCATAATCCTGTTCACTCACATATAGTCCATCTTCGGAAAGAAAAAGTTCACAAATAAACAACTTATATTATGTTATCAGCTTAGGTCAATCTGAATTTGTGCCCAGCACACTTTTGAGCACTCAAAAATAATGAACAACAAATACTTTTGTCAGTCAAAAGCTCCAAAGTCATCATGGAGAAATGTGAGTGACATGTTAAAGTGGACACTTTGGAAAATAATCTGCAACAGGAAGTTAATTTACACAAAACTCAGCTACATGTTTAGAAAACAGAGTCTTGGAAATGTAAACCAGACAAATCTCTTTAATCACATTCAGTCAGCTGGTTGCTAAAAGAAGCTTTTCAACATACCTTTTTCATCTGGGTTTCTTCGAACCATTTTTTCCACCTGAGAAATGGCATCTTCCCAGCAGCTGTTGCTTGCCTGGATATGAGGCTGAATCAGCTTTAGTTTCTGTTCTAGGACTTGATAGGCTTCTAAAGTTAGTTCTTGTGTCTCCTTAGAGCTAACGAGTTTTTCAAGTTCATCCTCAAGAATTATTACCCTAGATGAATGGGAAGGAAAATATCACACGAACATATCTGAATCTCATATTTCAGAATTTCTTCAGGTTTTGAATTTAATAGGTATCCTGTATTACTCCTGTTTCCTCCATGTTCTTAAACTGTAGGTTAGCCAACTTCGTATGTTTTAAAGAAGCCAAACTCCTCCTCTCGTCAATTCTAAATGTAGACATCTTGTGTTATTTAACTAGCTGTACCAATGACAAATCTTTTTAGGTATAGAACATATAATTATTGTGTGTTGAATTTTCCTTCAAATATTTGGAATTTTGTTGCAGAACAGACAAAACTGAAGCATGCTTTCAGGTTCATTCAAAAAGAGGGACTAAAGAGATGGAGGGTTTTAATTAATCTTTTTTGCTTTGCAGTTCACCTTTAAGGAGGTGGTAGCACCACAGAATACCTAAAGATTAACAAATCAACTACAGTAATCAACTCCACGTAGGGCAGAGAGACTTTGGCTTCACAATACTTGGCAATGTGTGCGGCAGTTATAGTTTAAAGCTCAGGTCCCATGGTGATGGGCACAGTATCAGAACCTGAATAGAATGGAATCTTTCAATTCCAGTTGAAAACTTCTAATTCCAGTCTTCTCCTCTTAAAATGGATGCAGGCTGCTCTGAGAAACAGTCACCTCAATTAAATAAATTCTGTAACAGAACAGACTTGTTATATGTGCAATTGCTGATACTAAAGGGAAAGGCAGCTGCTCAGACCCCTCTGGATTCCCAGAGAGCTGCTAACATTGACCCTATTATATAATTCTTCAAAATATCTATTTCACAAGCTTATACCTCACTCATGTTGCTCCTTACTAAATAAGGGACACTAGTTAAATATCTTCCTCCAGTTGTGGAATATAAAGCAGAATTGTTTCTCAGTTGGCAAACTCTGTCTAATATATGGGCAGGGAAGCAGAAGCAGCAATATAACCCAGACTATAACAACAGATATACCCCAGCCTTTATGTTGCATGGCTGCAAGCCTCAATTTTGTCTCTCTCCCCTCCTCCCCCAAATCTGGGGTACAAACCAATAGCCAAAGGAGCACAACACTGAAGCTTTCCAACTACAGGCACATTCTCTCAAATAGTATAAACTTACTCATTCAGTAGGGCCTTGAGATGGAGCTGCAAGCTGCGCACTGCTGTGTGAAGGCTGTTCAGAGCTCTTGACTTTGGTTTTGTTTTGGTTGCACGTTCCAAGCCTAACTGATGCTGAGTTTCAAAGTATCGATAAAACTCATAGCTTCGCTTAAGCTCTTCTAAGCAGGCAGCATGAGTGTGAGGTAGACCTTGAGTCACATCAGACAAAATATAATGAGGCAAACGCTCTGGAGTGATCAAGGACTTGGGGGATGCATTAACTGGAGAGAGCAGCAGTGCTAATCGTCTGAAGAACTCTGAAGTCTGTCCTACCCACAGCTGAAACAGAACCTACAAAATACAGAAAGGATCAAATGGTCTTCATTGTTAAAAAACATTAGCATTTCTTCATTCACTTTTAAAAACATTTTGTCCCCGTTTTGAACAATTTTATCTTCTCCCACAGAATATATGTTCAGCACTGTGTATCTGGGAGTATATGACAAGGTCATATTAGTTTGGGTGTCTCACACTTTATGTGACTGTAAATTCCTTCAATGAGGGTTTCACTTATACACAAAAGGCTTTCAGGGGTCTAACACATCATATCCCCACTTTGAAAACCACTCCTTTGTCCATATGCCAGACTCACTAGTTAGGACAGTCTCTGACTACCCTAGAGCAGATAAGGAGTGGCCAAGATTCTGACAGCAGGATGTACATTGCACTGAAGAAGACTCTTCCCTCAGAACTTGGAGTTGTCATTTCTGTGACATAGTTACTGACTACTATAGCCCTCCCCAAAGCATTGTAATGATAATCCATTAGCACTATATATTAACAACATATACTTTGAAATCCTAAGAAATCTGAGCTGTTGACTTACTGTTTTATGCACAAAACTGAGTAACTTCACAAATATTATTAAAATGTGGAAATATTGGTAAAGGCAGAACAATGGAATAATCTCTTCAAATCATTATTTAAGGTAGCTATCAGGTCACTCACTGGCAGTGAAAAAGAGGAACCCTACTGTTCACATTTCTCCAGAATCTCAAATTGAACTATGAAGCAAAACCCATTTTGTTGTACCCTGGAGTGCTCCTCTATATGCCTACAGAGAAGTTGTAGTTTACTTCATGACCAGCTAACATTATTTTAAAGGTGTTAAACTGTGTCTAACACTAAGTGCTAATGGGTATGTCAACTCATCTTACATAACTAAAAAACTAAAACATTTTCCTAATCTAGACAAGGCTCATGTCTCAGAAGACTGTCACAGAAGACCTTTCTGGGCAATGCCTTTTTTAATAAAAAGGAGGAGGACAGTACTGTGAACCGTTACACCAGCCCCACACACAGTCCATGTCTACAATACCACTTATGGCGGTGATACTTGTGTTACTCAAGGGAGTGAAAAAACACACACCCCTGAGCAAAATAAATTTTGCTGGCGTAAGTGGTAGCGCGCACAGCACTATGTTGGTGGGAGAGCTTTGGTATAGCTGTGCCACTGTAAGCTCACTAGTGTAGACATGGCCACAGAGAGATCAGAATTGGGCTAGTATGGAGTGTGATCTGAGATTGATTCCCAAGGGCCACAACTGGTCAAGTTACTCAACCTTATTTTCTCATCTGTAAAAGAGGGACATTAGTTCGTTCACAGGTAATGCTCTCTAACTTTCTGAGATTCTGGGCAGAAAGGCCTTTTATGAGTGCAATTATAGATCATTTCCAGTTGTAAATGGGTAGTGGTCTTTCCAGCCCATGAGCTGACAAAAGGAAACTGTCCATAGTGACACACTTAAGGATAGGTAACCATCACATAGGACCACGTGCAGTGTTGTAGCTGTATTGGTCACAGAATATTAGAAAGATAAGGTGCGTGAAGTAATATCTTTTATTGGACCAACTTCTGCTAGTGAGAGACACAAGCGCTTGCGCTTGCACAGAACTCTTCTTCAGTTCTGGGTACAAGCTGTGTAAGTTGGAAACCCTGTCCCTCTCTCACCAACAGAAGTTGGTCCAATAAAAGATATTACCTCACTCATCTTGCCTAACATATGATCACAGTGAGGTGCTCAGATACCATGCTGATGTCCACACTATAAGAACTTAGATAGATGGACTGATAAGCTTTCTAAAAGACGCACCTTCCTAATACAGTAAAACCTCAATTTAACGGACCTCGATTTAACGGACTTCGGATGCAACGGACAAAATTTCTGACCCATATCAGACCGCGACCCCTCCCGGCTGCGGCCCCGGTCCCCTTCGCAGGCGGCTGGCTGCCGGCTCCCGGCTGCTGCCCCGGTCCCAGCTGCTAGTGGGCTAGCTGCCAGCTCCCGCCCGAGTCCTGGTAGCGGGCGAGCTGGCTGCCGCCCAGATCCCGGCAGCGGGCGGTCTGGCTGCCGGCTCCTGCCCCGATCCCGGCTGCCGCCCCGGTCCACAACGGGGTTTGCACTAGTTTAAATCAATTGAAATTTGATTTTAGTTAAACCAGTGTAAAATTCATATAAACAAACCCTGGGTTTGGAAGCATTTACAAATTATGACAATTGTGGCTTTTGCTGCCCAAAGAAGAGTGGAAAAGTAACTTGGTCTGCATAATTCCTACCAGAACTGCAATTTATGAAAACCAAAAGCTGCCATTTAGCAAAGCTGTCTACTCAAATCTAAGCCTCAAAGCTTATCAGTCTTTATTACTGACAATATTTGCTGCTAGGACAAAAGAAATTACGTTCTGAGATTACTGAATAAAATATAACACAATAAAAGCAACACAAGAGTGAAACAATAATGAATTTTTCTAAGATAATAAAACAAAAAATGCCTGAACTGAAAACAATTAGACTTTTGAAGATATGAGATGATCTTTCAACAGCACACATTTACTCATGCAAACTTGGGATATTTAATATCTCAAAAGACGACTCAGACTCAAAGGCCAGAAGGGACCTTTGTGTCATTTAGTCTGTTGTCCTGCAAATTGCAGGCCACAGAACTTAACCCATCCATTCCTGTAATAGGCTCATAACATCTGGCTAAGCTACTGAAGTCCTCAAATCTTGATTTCAAGTTAGAGACTCAAACATTCATTCTAGTTCAAACCAGCAAGCGACACATGCCCCATGCTGCAATGGAAGGCGAACTCCCCCTCCACACCCAGGGCCTCTGCCAATCTAACCTCGTAGAAAATTTTCTTCCCAACCCCGAAGGTGGTGATCAGTTAGACCATATGGGCATGACCCACCAGCCGGACACCTGGGAAAGAATTCTCTGTAGTAACTCAGAGCCCTCCCCATCTAGTGCCCCATCTCCGGTTGTTGGAGATATTTGCTAATAGCAGTCACGGATGGGCAATAGGTCATTTTAGGCAACCTCATCATACCATCCCCTCCATAAACTTAACAAGCTCAATCTTAAGACAAGTTATGTTTTTTGCTCCTACTTCTCCCCTTGAAAGGTTGTTCCAGAACTTCACTCCCCTGATGGTTAGAAACCTTCAACAAATTTAGGCTTGAAATTAGGTGATGGCCAGTTTATATCCATTTGTTCTTTTGCCAGCACTAGCCCTTATCCTAAATATCTCCCCTCCCTCCCTGGTGTTTATCCCTCTGGTGTAATTAGCGAGTGCAATCATCTCATCTCAGCCTTCATTTGGTTAGGCTAAAACAAGTCAAGTGCTTTAAGTCTCCTTTCATAAGGCAGGTTCTTCATTCTGCTAATCATCCTAGTAGACCTTCTCTGTATCTGTTTGGTTTGAATTAATCTTTCTTAAACATAGGAGACCAGAACTGCACATAGTATTCCAGATTACATCTCCCCAGTGCCATGTATAATGGGAATAACACTTCCCTGTTTCTACTGAAAATACCTCATCTGATGCATCCTAGGATTGCATTAGCTTTTTTCATGGCTGCAGCTCAGTGTCATCCTGTGATTGAACATCTTTTTCCTTCTCTGTTGCTTCCAGCTGATAAGTCCCCAGCTCATAGCAAAAATTCGTCTTGTAAATCTCTCATCGCATGACCCTGCACCATTAAACTTCATCTCATTTCTATTGCTCCCAGCTTTCAAGGTTGTATGATAGTCTGGTCCTCTTCCACATTGGTAATACGTCCTAACTTTGTGTCATCCACAAATTTTATTAGCACACACTCATTTTTTGTGCCAAGGTCATTAATGAAAATGTTAAATAAGCTTGGTTCCAAGACCGAACTTGGAGGAACTCCACCAGTACTCTCTCCAGCCTGACAGTTCACCTTTCACAGAATGACCCATTATAGTTTTCCTTTTAACTAGTTCCTTAAGCATCTTTTAATTCTCATATTAAATTGTCATCTTCTCCAATGTAACTAATAATTTCCCATGTGGAACTGTATCAAATACTTTACCGAAATCCAGGTAAAATAGATGTGTTGCATTTCCTTTGTCCACAAAATCAGTTATTTTCTCAAAGAAAGGGATTGGGTTGGCCTGAATGATACCTTTTGTAAAACCATGTTGTATTTTATCCCAATCATCATTTACCTCTCTGTCCTTAACCGCTCTTTTTGTCAAAATTTGTTTTAAGACCTGGCATATAACTGAGGTCAAACTAACAGGCTTATAGTTCCCTTGGTCATGTATTTTTCTTTATTAAATATAAGCACTATGTTAGGAGTCATAGGGTATGATGCCCAAGTTTACGTATTCATTAAAAATCTTTCCTATGGGGCTTGCAATCTCATGTGCTGGTTCCTTTAATATTCTTGGATGTCACATTAAGTTGATTGAATTTGACTTTTAGCTTGGATGTGGTAATTTCTACTTCCATATTCTAGTTCCCATTAGCCATCCTGGCACTGTCCCCAAACTCCTCATTATTCTTATTGAAAACTGAGGCAAAGTATTCATTTAGGTACCAGGCCGTACCTAGATTTTCTTTAATCTCTATCCAATACTCAGTGCTTAGTGGTCCCACCTTTTTTCTTTCCTTGTTTTCTTTTTATTTATATGGCTAGAGGATCCTTTATTTTGGTTTTAATTTCCTTTGCAAGGTCCAGCTCCGCTTGGCTTTAGGCAGATCTCACTTTTTCCCCTAAAAATTTCTGACCTGCAAGAGGCAGTTTTCCTTGCTGATCCATCTCTTCTTCCATTCCTAGTTGGCTTTCTGCTTTCTCTTAATAACCTGTTTCAGGTGCCTATCCATCCAGTTTGAACAAATTTCCCTTCCCTATGATTTTTTGCCCCTTTCTTGGGATGCAGGCTCCAGATACTGTAAGTCAAAGTTGCAAAAGCTAACTCCAAGCCTCCTCCACATTCAGATACTCGAGTTCTTCAGTCAAGTCCACTTCCCTAACTAATTCCCTTAATTGTTCAAAGTTTGTCCTTTTGAAATCAAGGACTCAAGTTACAGACCTATTTTTGTATATCTTTCCATTTCGTTTAAACTGAGTTAACTCATGATCACTCTAGCCAAGGTTGTCCTCTACAGCCAGTTCTCTGAGGTCCTTGCTACTTACCAATACTAAATTCAAAATCCCTTCTTGTTGATTCAGTGACTATTTTGTGAAGAAATCTGTCAGCTATCATATCCAGGAATATCTGTGCCCTACCCATTATTAGTAGCACTTGTCCTCCAATCTACAGTTGAAAATCTGAAGTCTCCTATAACCACACAATTTCCATTAATATTTATTTAAATTTAAAATATGAACGAGATCTCGTTCTATAGCCAAATGAGACCCTCAGGATCTGTAGCAGATCCCAAGTGCTATCCCAGTGACGGTCTGTTAGCTTTCTTCCCCAAGTGATTTTGCCTCAAACAGATTTTGTTTTATCCATTTCATCACTTCTAATTTATTTTCAGTCTACTCCTCATTAATATACAAAGCTACTCCATCATCTTTATCTTTATTTCTGTCTATACCAAACAGCATATACCCATCAATACCTGTCTTTCAGTCATAACTCTTATTCCACCATGTTTCTGTTATCACTATAATATCTGGTTTCATTTTCTGCACCAGTAGTTCTAGTTCCTTCATGTTGTTACCTAGGCTCCTTGCATTGGTGTACAGACATTTTAGTTGTTTCTGCTTGGCTTCATTCAGATTCCTCACCCGAATGTACAGTCATTTTACTACCAGTATCACATACCTGGCTGTTACTGTCATTGGGATTAACACTATCTTTCCTCTTGTCCATTCTCCTATCCTCTGTTTTTCTTCTCCCCATCCTCCAGGCTGTATCCTCTTTTACTTGATTTTCCTCCCACTCAATATTAGAATTAGGTGTGGAGATTAAATGAGCATCTCCCAATCATCTCACCCAAATTCCTAGTTTAAAGATTAGATGTCTGCCATTCTGTTTAAACATTTTTAAGAGACCAAAGAAGCACACTGATTCATGATGCTTATGAGTGTTCAGTTTATGAACCCAACTGCATAAATAAATGCGGCATTTTCCATTTTCAATTACCAGCAATGTTCATCTCTGGAATGCCTCTCTTTTTGTTCAAGTCAAGAGGACTAACAAGGGATTAGTCAAGAGCCATGTACAAATTGAGACTTACTTTATGGACTTTTTCATCATAACTGATTAAATTAAATCATAGCATTAAATAGAACATTTGGGAAGAGACTGATTTGTGAATGGTAATTTTCTTTTGTTAAATAAAGAATGGTTTAGACAACCCAACACCCTATTCTGCACTGCACATCATTTCTTTAATTAAATGTTAAATGAAATCCTCTGAAAAGCCAATAGCTGTAAAAAATATGCATGATGAGCTTCTGGAGCATTCATGAATCTCACTCAGGGCTCTTTACATGTACTCTGTTACTATGGACTGATACAAGTAGGGGGAGAAAAATCAGATATCTGAAACAACAAACAGCAGGGCATTGTCACAACAGAAATGGATTTGCATGAGTCTGCATATGTAAGCATGCATTCTCCCTTCTAGGATGGATTACCTTGAGTGCAGGCAGGCTGAAGCCATCTGTGAGGTTGTGCGCCTCCTCTTCGGACACCTGCTCTTCACTCAGACCCAGACCCAGTTCCTTAGAAGGAACTACACAGATGTAGTTGGTCACGTTGTCACTCTCTGCATCCAGTGGGTAGGTTTAGTCAGAGTTAAAGAAGTTAACAAAGAAGTCTTTGTACTAAATGCGGGGGGGGGGGGGAAGGGCAAAGCAACTAATAATCTCCAATTACTAAGCATCTTACTTTCTGGCAAGTTACGGGAGAGCACACACAGTCCAAGTTGAGTTTTAAGCAATCATCGTACAACCTTACTCACTGTATAGGTTTAAAGGCTCAAATGTGTACAAAAAGTTGTAGATGAAGGTACTGCAACAATAAAGATAATAAACAGCTAATTAGTAATCCCTGCATTTTTTTAAATTGAGGAAATCTCTGCAAACCATCAAAGAGGTTGTTCACAATAAACTGTAATGACAGCCTTAAAATGAAAAAGTACATGTTCAACGTGTTAAGAGCAATACTGCTAGAGACAAGAAAATTATGGGTAATGAATGTTTCATGGTTTGTGTATTTTATAGAAGTCAGGATAACCAGGATAGGTGTTTTCCCTATGAATTCTTTATTGTGGAGGATGAGCAATGTTAAAGAAAGTCACATATCTGCAGGCTTTTAAATATAATTACTTCAAATTTCTCACATGAATAGTAGAAAATCCAAATTTTCACATTGCTGATGCATAAAATTGATCAGTCTCACAAACTTCTCAACTATAACATGGTGTGTAGTAAGATTGCATGTCACTAAAACTTAATTTCTTTAAAGCATTTTGTGAACATAGTATACCAGAGTACCTACTTCTGTAGTAGCTACAATATAGCGTCAAACGATATGTCAAAATAAGTGAAAGCATTATTTTGTGATACAGGATCTTTGTTTCATTATATTCACCTACTTAATCATTTGCAAAATGAGGTGATTAGTAATGGGTTTCACAGTTAGTTATCAGCATGATCATATAAATACTTACGCACGTGCTTACCTTTACACAAGTGAGTAATCCCATTGAAGTAACTGCTCAAATGGGACTTCTCACAGGCATAAAGTTAAGCACACAGAAAAACACTTGCAGGGTTGGGGCCTTAAGGACCGATGCAAAGGGTTATGTCTACACTGAAATTAAAAGCCTATGGCTGGTCAATGATACTATACAAATCTGAAGTAAACATTTTTGTGGTAAGTCAATGGCTGTACTACCAAGAAAAGTTTAGGAACAGCTGGAAAACTAGTCTGTGGTTTTTCTATTATATAAATAGGCAAGCAATGATGCAAACAACAGGATATCAAGTGTAACATTTCAGTTCCAAATTATGCCAGGTTACAACCATAATACTGAAGTAGTGCCCCGTAGTACTTTGTTCAATGGCAAGGCCATAATGTTATAAAAAAATCAAAATGTAGATGTCGAAGTATCTCACAGCAAAGTCTCATTGTTTTGGGTTATATTAGTCTATGGAATCTTGTCTTTAAAATTAAGTGACTAACATCTTTGCTGCTAAGGGTAATGTACTTTCTAAAAATGGAACAAAACAGTATATTCACATTAAATCTGCATACAAATACTGGCATTTTGACTATTCAAATTCTATTATATTCTGCACTATTTTAAATAGGTTCTTATTCTGCCCTCAGCACGTACACATATCTGACCAACTTCCAATGGTGCATTAAGGACAGACTTTCCTCTTGTCACATGTGGTTCATTCTTTCTCATCATCTCCCCAGTGGGAGAAATGTGCAGACAATGCAGTCTTATTTTGGTAGGGTTTAGTTTTGTTTTAAACATATTTACTGCTCCGTGTTTAAATTAGAGAAGGCAGGTTGAAGAAGTGCACCTTGCTCTTGGAGCAGAAGGTGGTGAGGTTTATGATGATCCTTAGTTCCTGTGGGAGTTTGTTCCACAGTCTCAGACAAGCCTCCAAGAAAGTCCTGGCTCCTGAACTGACAAGCTTTACCCTTAAGGTAGAGAGTTCCATTGTTCCTTAGGACCAGAGTTGTCAACCATGGCCTTCATCCTGGAAATTTAGGCTATAGTTTAGGTATTCTGGACCCCGGCCAATGAGTACTTTGATGGTAAGGACTCAGAAGTTAACTTGATATTCTATGGGAAACTAGTATTCAGAGAGAATGACAGTTTTAATGCATTAACTGCAGTGTTCTGTATTAGTTGGAGTTGCCTAAGCAATGAAGGCTTCATACCCAGGTATCTTGCATTGCTGCAGTCCAGAAAAGGGTTGACAAAGGTTTGAATAGCTGAAGTTAAGTCAGAGTCCACCGGGATGAGACAGAGTCTGCTAGCCAACTGGAGAAAGGCTGCTATGTTAGATTAATGTCAGCCAGGACTCCTGGAACATGCCTACACTACAGACTGAATTGACCAGTTGTGGAGGTATGCTTTCAACCAAAAGGAGAATGCACTGTGACTACAAATTCTCCAGTGTAGATGTTGCTGGCCCTCTGCCCACCAACATAAACTCCGTCTTAGATTCAACCAGCTATTCTTCCATCCATGAGCTGATTTAGTCCCACTCCTGGGCTGTCTTGGGGCATGGTTATACTTACAGCTTTATAGCGGTTTTGGTTATACCTGTCCTCGTATACAGCTATAGGGATAGCGCTATAGCATGTCCACACTGAGACCTGCCAGCGGTACAGCGTGGCCACATTTGCGGCACTTGTAGCGGCACGGGGAGTGGTGCATTATGGGCAGCTATCTCAGCATTCAGCTGGGTGCAACGTGCTTTTCAAACAAGGGGGGGTCAAAGGGAACATGTTGTGTGTATGCAGAGGGAGAGAGCGAGGGGATTTTCGTCCTCCGGAGAGCTGCCTGCTAGTCTTCTCTGTCACACAGCTCCCTCCGTAAACATTTGCATTGCTTATCTGCAGAGTTAAGAGGGAAACTCTGAAAACTTACTTCTCTGAAAACGTACTTCCGCATTCCTCCAGCCGAGTTCAAAACAAAGGGAAGAGACGTCAATTGCCTTAAATGGCTCAGTGTGTCTCCAGAGATCACTTAAAACACTTGAAGTGTTAATACCCATTCACACTGGTGGTAATACAGAGCACTGAATATGCAATAGCTGTTAATCCTCGGGGAAGGGAGAATTACCAGGACCGGTATAACTGTAGGTTTATAGCGCTCTATGTGCCTTGCCAGTGTGGACGGGTAGTAAGTTATAGCACTCCTGGAGGCTTTATAGCGCTATAAAGTGCCAGTGTAATCAAGCACTTGGTGGTGGTTGTATGTAGTAGAAGATAACTTGGTCTGAGTATCAGCTTCCTCTTCCCACCAGCCACACAAAAAATAAAAAGAGAGAATATGAGAACATAATATGAAGCCACCCTCATGGGCAGCAGACATTTTGGATATACTATACCCTGTGTGCAATAGCCTCATTTCACCCCTCCCCACTGCCTCCTACTACATCACCAGCTCCAGAATCCCCTTCTCTCCTGATGCCCAACTTTCTTACTCACTCAGTTCCACGCCCTCTATAGTAGATTGGGGGAGAGGGGGAAGTGAAATTGGTAGGTACATGGTAATACTTTTATTACCAACCCTACTATTTGGTATTCTGTGAACATTGAAGGCTTTCCATTTGTCTCATTCCTAGTGTTTGCCAGTCCTGTGCTTTAATATTTTTAGGATTTTGAGTTAGAGACTTGAATGATTTCAACCCTTAAGGAATGCCTGCTCTATTCAGAATATCTTGTATATGTTACATGCACTGAGTTTCTCAGATTAATTTGTGCTTTGTAGTAGTTTTACTTTGTGTTGGGTATCGATTGTTACCAATTTTTGCGATATCTGGTATTTTATTTAAAGCCTCAGATGATGGAATTGAGATTGCATGAAAATCTCAGCTTCCAACAAAACGTTTCCTAGCTTTTGGTTGAGGAGAAATGTTTGAAAAAATCCAAAGTGGATGTAACCCAAACGGCAACAAAAAGATACCATGTTCTTTAAAAAAAGCAAACACACACACACTCTCACACACACACACACACACACACACACAAAACACAACCTCCCAAGGCCTTTTTTGATTTTTTTTGGTGGGTGGGGGGGATGACTCATGATTTTGAGCATTTAGGTTACTATCTGGTCACAAATAGAAACGTTTCATCTGCAAATACTGAGTTGCTATCATACATCTACAGAAACCTTTACCCTGCAGAACTTCTGAAAATGTTTCTTTTATAAAGTCCTCAAGGGGGAAAAAAAGATTTAATTCAAACCACGTTTCTTTAATTTCTATTTTGATTTGGGTTTGCAAACGTAATGTTCCCTTCCTCTGGGATCATATACGGCCCAGCAGAGGCACTGGTCTCCTGCCCAGCTGGCTAAATTATTTTCTGGGATAGTTAATTACAAGTTCCACCCTTTCACTCTCAGACTCAAATGATTTTCCACCTGTTTAATTCTCACAGGATTTAAAAAAACAAACAAAAAACAAACAAAAAAAACTGCTCCAGAAAATAATTTTACCACTTGAGCAGAAAAAGCAGAGCTTGTAATGAAGCTTTGATGGCCCATGAGAAAGAAGCATTGAGTGTGCACAGCACCTCCAAACAGGCAGAACGTCCTTTAAACTTTTTCAGTAACCTAAATTAGACAAAAGCCTAATTACTGCTCTTCAGACATCCCAGTAATAGGGCAAAGAAAAGCCTGTAATGCCAGTTTCCCAGGAATGTAATATGTTGCAATCAGTTACTGACTCAGGTAAACAGATAGGTGTTAGCAGGATCCAATGTTTTTAAATTCACCTACGAGAATGGTCAGGAGGTGGAGTACTGGGACGATCATGCCACAATCTTGAAGACTGAACATTTAAACAAGTTTCACTGAAGTTCCTTCTAATCTCTCTCTGCAACAAACATTCTCTAGTAGCATGAACATCTTATAATGTAGGTTTAGTAATGTGATCTCAATATATTTCATTCTAGTTCATATGCAGTTTCTTTCGGGGCCATCTGCCTGTCCCAAGTGAGGGTAAAGGAGGAGGGTTGGGCGTGGGGCTAGCAACTACACCCCGTAAAAAAATCAACTTGCTACAGAAACGCAGTTTTGTACTCTGCATAGGATTAATAACTGCAGACTGGAAGCAAGGGTGCATTTCTGGCTCATGGAGATAGTATATATAGCAGTAGGGTTGTACATAGAGTTGAACATTAGTTCTGGATTTATATACCACTAATCTACAGTCCCTTTCAGAGTTGAAATTTACAATTATCTTTATATAATTAATCTTCTAATACAAATTAATCTGAATTTATTTTTAAAAGAAGGTTGTTTAGAATCCCAGTGAGATATTAAACAACAGATCCCCTAGATTGTAGGAATTTTAATGCTAATTTGAGAAGATCAAGATAAAACACCATAATGGTGACTTTAAATTATTCTAAAATGAAATGAACTTTAGACATACACTTTACAGTTGAAAAATTCTAGAAATAACTAGAACACTCTAGAGATCAAACTATTTTACTTTAAATTATGTTTTAACATAAAAAAACTGGAAGCAATCTTGGAAAGAGTCAAGAAGCAATCCCATAGTATGGATACCACAAAATAAACTGAACTCTTGGGGGGCATGAGGAATCTGTAATCATACTTTGCTGATTAACATAATTTATTCTTCAGTGCATGCTGACTGAATGCACATCAATCCCTTAAAACAGGGGTCTCAAACTCAAATGACCACGAGGGCCGCATGAGGACTAGTGCACTGGCTCGAGGGCCGCACCACTGACACACACACACACCCTCGCTGCCCCGGCTGTGCCCCCACTCCACCCCTTCCATGAGGACTAGTGCACTGGCCCGAGGGCCGCACCACTGACACACACCCCGCCCTTGCTGCCCTGGCTCCGCCCCCACTCCACCCCTTCCAAGAGGTCCCACCCCTGCCCCACCTCCTCCTCTGAGCACGCAGCTCCCCATTCCCTCCTGGAAAGCAGTAGGCACCACCAACAGCTGTTTGGCAAACAAAGCAAGAGCAATCTAGGAAGTCCAGAGCTAGAAACACACGCGGCCCGGTCAGGCAGCAGAGAAGCCTCCACTTCTGGCCCCTCCGTCCTGCAAACTGCTATGGGGGAACCGGGGGGGGGGGGGCAGGAAGCTTGGCGGGCCGCAGGGAAGGGTTTTGCGGGCCGCATGTGGCCCCCGGGCCGCATGTTTGAGACCCCTGCCTTAAAAACTCTTGTACACAGATGTGTGTGGGAGCAAAGAAAATACACTAGAGAAGATTTATTTAAATAATGTTCAACTTCCACTTCTGTGCCCATTTTAAGGAGACATGAGATTTTTAAACAAAAGCTGCTAAATTAAAATGATCTTTCACTTAACCTGGAAATGCATAATTTATTATCCCTAAACTATATACAAATTTACAATACTGCCAATCCATGAGCATTTAAAAATCATGAGTCTGCCCCCTCATCCCAAAATAATGAGATTTGCTTCAAAATCATCAGATGTTAAGAAAATAATAAAATGTAGTAATTTTCTTTTATAGACGCTCAGTAACATTTTCAAGGTTTTTCATCACAACAACAAGGGACAGGCACTTATGTTTTTTATTAAATGAAACGGAGAGTCTCACTTAATCACAAACCATCAGTAGCTGGGGATTAAAAACCCCCCAATGTGATGAAATTTGATAAAAATCTCAAGAATTACCAATAATGAATATAATTCTTGAACATATTTTTCCTTGAAACAAACACAGTTATATAAGTATTAGCTAGCGACTCCTATCAAAGTAAAAATTCAGTAGCCACATGTATTTACAGTTTTCTATGTATTTGTACAAACATTTTTATTTCATTAATCTATTTACTTTATTTCATTAACAACCTGGGAGCAAGAGAAGCCAAAGTATCTTGTTAAACCAAAACATAGTACAACATTTCTAATATATAGTGCAGATTAGTCAGCTAATCTTCAAGGCAGCAACTTCATCTTATTTGCCTATAAAGCACCATGCTCACCAGTGGTGGTATGTCACAGTATATAAATATGAAAACTCGGCACTTAAAAAGCAATTTCCATGAAAGGAACCAATGCACTTCATAACTGCGAATTGGTGAAAATGTTGTAAGAGTCTGAACAACTTCACCTCCCACTGTGCCTGCCATGCACCATTAACTCCAATGAAGCAAGGAATTGCTCATTGACTTCTGTTGGTGTCGAGCATGCTCCATGTTCCACCTTACAGGAGGCTCTCAGCATATTGCAGTAGACACTTTTGTTTGGGGCATTTTATCCAATTGTCCATATTACTTAACTTCTCTATCAAATACTTTTAGCAATTTGTTAAAAAAAAAAAATGCAGTAAAACTCTGCACTAAGATTTACTTATTTGAGGTGTTCTGTACAATAGTAAATGTGCCTGGTTTTGTACCACTGGACCAAATTATACATATGTATACAATATTAAACAAATAATTTTCAAGCTCCCATGACCGTGCTCAAGTTAGTAGGATAGCTACCGCACAGAAAAAATACTGTCTTAACATAGTCAGTAACTTATCACCAAATGGGTGCATTTCACAACATTTAACCTACCGTTTCCTTCGTTTTTATTTCAAGACTTAAAAAAACTTGCACCGTGTTTTTTTAGTGTTACTTGATGCAATAACTAGATTTTCATATAGTAGTAGTAATAGGAGTAATAGAGCAAAGATTTAAGTCTCCCTCAACACAGCTGAGAAATATTTAACATACATGTGTTTACATATGTTGTGGTCAGAGCCTATTCCGTTAAAATGTTATTTCCTTAATGTCACGACCAGCTGAGCTTTCAAGCTGAGAAATGATCCACATAGGATGCAAAAGTACTAGGGGCTAAAATAAAATCAAAGTGGGGTATACAGCAGGAGCTTGGGGTCAGACTGGGTCTAAAAGGCCCCAAATACCAGAATCTCTCACTAACAGCAGTTAACTTACCACACTGAACACATGGGGCTGCCGACAATATCAGTCTGTATGCAACCAAGACATCAACCCCACTGATAGACTTGTATAGAAGTGTATTTGCCAACAGCAGAGAGTCACCAATACAGTAACAAATAATAACTAACAAAACCTGCAGTCCTGTAGCACTTAGCATCCCAGAATGTTAAACAACATTACAAACTTTCAGGAATTAAGCCTTGGTCTACACTGATGGAAGGAGGAGCAGGGTGTGAGCTCTGTGAATAACGTAGCTGAAGTCGACATACTGGGTCTACTCACTGTGGCGTCTTCACTGTGGTGAGTCGACTGCTGCCCCTCATCCGTCGACTCCGCCTGTGTCTCCCAAGGTAGTAGAGTACAGGAGTTGACAGGACAGCACTTGGTGGTCAATTTATTGCATCTAGACTTGACACGATAAATTGACCCCCACTGGATTGATAGCTATCCGCTGATCCGGCGGATAGTAACGACATATCCTAAGCTTCACAACATCCATGTCAGATAGGTAAATGTTACCATCCCTTTTCAGGTAAAACTGAAGTAAAAAGACATTGAGGGTACGGCTTCACTACCCGGTAGTGCTCGATGTATTGGGGATCGCTTTATCGCATCTCTTCAAGAAGCGATAAAATTGATCCCCGAATCGATGCCTGTACTCCATCTTGGCAGGAGGAGTAAGCGGAGTCAGTGGGGGAGTGGCTGCGGTCAACTCGCCGCCAAGGGGACGGCCAGGTAAGTCGACCTAAGGTATTGCGACTTCAGCCATGCTATTTGCGTAGCTGAAGTTGTGTATCTTAGGTTGATGACCCCTCCCCCGCATGTGGCATAGCCCAGCCCTATGAGACTTGCCCCACAGTCACACAGCAAGTTTATGACAAAGTTAGAAATAAAAAAGCCAGATGTCTTGCACTTAGCAGCTAGACAACACCTTCTCTTTTGCTGCTGAATTGTTTGCATTTTGTCACAAGAGGAGGATTTCTTCCATTTGTAGTAAAATGAGAGTTTCAGGGATTCATATGGCCAGCTCCTCAGAGGCTGTAAACTGTTACAGCTCCATTAAACTTAGTAGCACTACACTCATTTATATCCGTTAAAGACATGGCCCACAGAATTTTACGGCAAGAAGGACCATTACAATTGTGTAGTTTGACCTCCTGCATAACAGAGGTCATAAAATGTCTCCCATCCAATCTTAATCCTTCACTCACTGAAATAAGTGAAAAATCCCACCGACTTCAATGGTGCAGACTGCAATCTTTACAGATGTCAAGTGAGGGAGAAATCCCTTTGTCTGACTAAAGAGAAGCCTTCTCCACATGCAAGTACTTGCTCCTATTATTGAGAAAGTACTCTTGGGGAAGCAGTGTACCCTTTGTTATGAATGACCCAACTTTGAAAAAGAACAACGTGACAAGATGCAGTAATATATTGTTCCCACAATGCAAGACTGACATTTAACATAACAAGTACAGAAGAAGATTTTCCATCTCAGAAAAAGTTACTGGCCATCAAATCCAACATCAAAGCTTCACATAAGCGATAATTCTTCTTACCTTTTAAATTAAAATTTAACACTGCTTAATATGGTTATATTTTGTGCCACAGCAAATTTTAATTATTTAGATATTCATTTATTTGCACTAATAAATACAATGTTAATAAAGGGAGGTGTAAGCTTTGACATGTTAGCCTTTGGTATATGTTGCTAAATCTCCAGTCTAAATGGACTGAATAATGATACATTAGCAGGTATATGCAATGAGCACAGCTATGTATTTTTAACACTCTGTAACATCATCATATGGGTGTCATAGGAATATCCAAAGGAAAATATTTAATCCTACCACAAAGAATATAATAACATTATGATACAAATAAGACAAGTGTCTACAGTATGCTGTTTGGCCTATCAATGCTAGATCTGTTTCTGGTCCTCATAAGATTCTCTTTTTTTCCCCCTTTTTTCTTTTTCTTTTTTGCCTCCTAGAGTCTCTAATTTGCATAGACATTTTGGTGAGGGGGAGTGCACATTTAATAATACATACCAGAAATGTCTGAGAAAATGACAGTCATGGGATAAACTATGTAGGTGTGGGATATATTTATCTAATCATTCACCTTTATGCAAATCACTGCTCTTTGTCTTCTCATCTATCGCCACAATTTTTTTTGAGAAAATAATCTATCAGTCAGATTGTTAGCTGAGCTCCTCTGAAACACTCCTTTCAGCCATGCCTCTTCTGTAATATTTGTGTTTGCGAACTGCTTCCTACTTTTTATTTATATAAAAATGGAGTGCCTACAATTTAAAGCAGCCATACTGCATATATACCATGATACAAATTTGTATTCAGATATGGCCATTCTTACTGAAATGAATGCAAATTATTCACATACATCTGATCATACATATGAATCAAATATATCAAGGAACATATGTGTCAACATAACGTTATTAGTCAAAAATACACCCTCTCAGTGAGCAATGTGAGTAAGCCAAGGTTACTGAAAGAACTCTAAATTCTGTATTTCCGGACACACGTGTTCAAAATTGTCAGTTACACCAATGCAGATTTTAAATCTATTACGGGCCAGATTCTCAGCACTGTAAGTGAACGTTTAAGTAAAAAGGATGAAGCTGTGAATATTTACACCATGTGAAGATCTGGTCCCACTTTTAAATTTTTATCAATTTTATGAAAATGAGTCATTCCTTCAGTACTGCAGCCAGTCTGTTGACAGCATTTCAATGTACTATATCATCAACTATCACACAGTAAGTTTTATTTATTATGTTCACACTGTTATCAAGATAACGTGTCCTTCAAAGAAGATAAAAAGAACTCAAAGGCAGAGAACCCAGTAGGAGGACCAGTCACTAAATAAAATGGAATTAAACTTTTAGCTTAACTGTACTAGCTGAAGCGCTGAGTTTCATTTTCCTTTAAAACCAGAGGCATTTCTCACATATTAAAATTTCAGAATGCTGTACTAACAAAATGGATTCAGTTTTTCCCCTGCTTTACACAGAGATATACTCCTGACCTGGCCAAAAAATACAGAAGTACATCTAATGCAATAAAAAATGTTTATCCAAGTAGAGCTAGCAGTTTCTTCTGAGGACATTTGAGAAAAACAGAAAAACTAAATTTCATTTCAATTGTCTTTTGAATATTTAGCCCAAATTTTATGCATGTTTTTCCTAAGAAAAAGTACATTAGATTGCTATAGATGGTGTAAATATTGCATCAATAGTACTACTACATTCCTGTCTTTCACAGTGCTCACAATAAACACCTTTAAAAATGGATTAAATCATACTCAGACAGACTATAGGCAGTGCAGTCTAATGCACTGTCTGATTTTCTGTAGAAAGATTTTTTTAAAACCCCACTTTTGTTCTTTGTAGCAGTGAAAATTGGATTTCAGCTTTTCCTGATATTCAGCTGAAATTCTTTTCCTTAATTTCATCACATCATTCCCTAATTATACACAGTCAAGTTCCTCTAAATCTTTCCTTCCGCTGCTGTGGGCCATTCTGGTGGCACAAAAGGCCCCTTTAAGATGTCCTAAGTGAGCAGCTGAAAATCCCGTAATGTGAGGAAATCATTGGCAGATAAAGCCAGCTCTATGTACTCCCCAGTGCTGGAGGAGTGAAAAGAATAGGGGAGGTTATGGTTAGAATGCACTACATTCAAGCAATCCACGGACAACACAACAGTCAGTAAGGTCCATTACAAGCCAGAGTAACTTAGGGCAACCCTCAGGCTGCTCTAAATTATACTGGTGGGTGTAAACTCCCCTTAAAATTCAACCCTTTTATTCTCACTGTTCATACATTTCACAGATCCGACTACACCTATTTCTCAACATCTATGACCTACATGCAGTCTGTGCTCCCTGCACTCCAACTTTGTGCTTTTTCCACGCTGCTCCCTCGGCTCAGAATATCCCTCTTCCTGTGTATCAAGCATCCCTACACGCCGCCTTCAAATCCTTCCTCAAAACTCACTCATTTCTTCCAGCTTTTCACTAATGATTCCCAAGGCTGTGCCATCCATTCATCTTTTGTTACAGGACAAACACCAAAGTAAGGCAAAAGTAAATGCCAAATTTTCTGAGTTAAACAAAAGATCTTCTTCCTCATTTTCTAATAAAAAGATTACTTAACCACCCTTACCATTTTGAAGCTAAGAGGGTGGCAACCCTTCTGCTGAAATGGATCCGATCTAATACAAACCAAAACAGTTCTGTAGACAGTCACCCTCTCTCCCACCTTATAGATCTATACCAGGGGTGGGCAAACTTTTGGCCTGAGGACCACAGCGGGGTTCTGAAACTGTATGGAGGGCCAGGTAGGGAAGACTGTGCCTCCCCAAATAGCCCAGCCCTGCCCCCTATCCAATCCCTCCCATTTCCTACCTCCTGACTTCCCCTCAGAACTCTAACCCACCCAACCCCCCCACTCCCTGTATCCTCACTGCCAACCCCTATTCACACTCCCGTCCCCTGAGACTCTCATTCCTATTCAATTGCCCCCTGCTCCCTATCCCCTGACTGACCTGGGGACCCCCTCCCCCTTATCCAAACCACCCGCTCTCCGTCCCCTTACCATGCCGCTCAGAGCACCAGGACTGGTAGCCGCGACACTCAGCCAGAGCCAGCCATGCCTCCATGCAGTCTAGAACACCGGGCCAGGCAGGCGGCTGTTGCAGCTGTGCTGCCCGGCAGGAACTCGCAGCCCTGCCACCCAGAGTGCTGGTGGTAAGGTGAGCTGAGGCTGCGGGATAGGGGAGACAGTAGGGGAGGGGCTGGGGGCTAGCCTCCCCAGCTGGGAGCTCAAGGGCTGAGCAGGATGGTCCTGCGGGCTGGATGTGGCCCATAGCCGTTGTTTGCACAACTCTGATCTATACACTAGTTAGTATCCAATACTGAGCATACTTTTTTTTACTCTGAGAACAGTGTATTGTTCCCATTTTCGGTTCTCTTCCCTAACCCCTAAAGTTATTCTTGGTTATAACCAATCCAGAGTTTGAAGTTACTGTTATAAAATTGTTTCAGTCACTCCGGATACGACTTCCCTTCCCATATACAGAAAATAAATCTACTCTCCGGGGCTATCGCAGGATATGAATCACTGATGTCTTCAGCACAAAAGCAGGATTCACATCCCTAGATAAATGATCCACGAATAAACACTTATTTCCTCTGAACTGGAGTATCACTACACCTGTTACAAAACACACATACATATCCAGGAGTGATAGCAATATTAACCAACCCACATATTCCATGAAAATATAACAATAATTGGTAATGAAAGATTTTCACAATGTTACCATGTACATTTGTTTCCAAGCTTGTGATTTTTCTGGGGAGGTAGAAATATAGTCACATATATTTGAATGCAATAAACTGGCATTTCTGATATTTTCCCATCTATGGCACAGATATAGCAAGTAACCCTACTGCCATTTTTCAGTGGATTATGGGTTCACGCTTTGGCGCACAGAGTTTGAATCGGTTGTGAAAAGTGTCGCACTTGATTTTGGAAGTAGAAAATCCTCACTGTTCAATGTGCCTCTTGACTAACCTATGTTGCAACACTGCCATTCAACTTTCATGAAATAGGAAATCACCTAAGCTTTACCCTGGAGACTAGATATGACAGTGGAGACACAAAGTGAGAGGCCAGGTGGTTGAGACGAAAGATATTTTGGAAGGATGGAAATAAAGATGGATAAGAGCAATAATGAAAGGCAAAGGACTGAATCACACATTAATATTCACACAAAAGGCACGTGTTTGCAAAACATAGTAGAGGACTCTTATCTTAGGTTGCAGTGACAAAAATGTGAATATTTTAAGGATGTGCTGTCTCAAGCATAACAAAAAAAAAAAAGACACTTTGCAGCCCTTTCTCTTCCTACTTGCATATATTTAAACTAGATACCACAAGTTTCTACTGGCACCAGCTCTATTCATTAGCACAATTAAGTGTCCCATCTATATGGATAGATAATTCATTCATAAGTATCTGCATTTGTGGATTTTTATAAAAAGGATATTTTTTCAGCATGTACAGAGTAGCTAGTCTTGAAGCTCGAAAGTTAGCTCTGACAGATCGGTAAACAGCTTTCCGAAGACCAATGAGATGCTGACAAGGATGCTGTCCAGCTTTATTAAATGGGCAAGCGGCACTGACCCTGTCAAGCAAACTTGAAAAGTAAAATGTGATACAACTGTACAGATGTCCTAGAGAATTTCAAAAAGACAATACATTAATTTCACTTTCATATCCCTTATTTACAAATGACAACCCTTTTTTATAATGGGTCAATACATATAATTAAAGCGACAAGTTTTACCATATCAGTGATACATTTCATTTAAAATTAAATGAAAAAAGATTAACAACTCAGTAAAGGTCCTGCTCCCATTGGAGTCAATGGCAAAATTCCTATGGATCTCAATTGTAGAGGATCAGATCCTACAAAAAGAAAGCACTGTATAGAGACACTGTAAGGGTAATGAACTCTGACCTGAACATAACAGAAGTCCACCATAAGTTTTAAAAATACGCATATTTAATGCATACCTCTCTACATGTAACTAATTCCTTAGCTCTTACAAATGATTTTGCAGATAGGCTGTACTCTGCTATCTATTTAGATTAATCTACATTCCCTTCACCTCAACCAGTACAAGGAATGTTATCCAGTTTGATGAGGTTTATCAAACATTTGAGAGGAAGGACAGTTTACCATAAAAACTACAGACTGCAGAAATTCTTGTGGCACTGTTACAGCTAGAAATATGAAATGAAGCAAAGATTCTGAAATGTATGCAATTACATATACTAACATTTTAAAATACACATTGATCTCAATATATGCATATTACCATGTCAGTGTCATTTGCTTGTGGGAAAAGACTGCAGAGGGGCTTTAAGAATCCCATTATAAAAAAATTACCTATTCTGTAAATAAACTGAAATGCAACTGTGAATTTTAAATATTTTCATGTTAAGTTACAAAAAACAAAGTTTTTTGTATGGACTAGTCTTCTGTTAGTGTACAGTGTACTTAATTGAAAGGTATTTATTAAAATAACAACATTGTACACATTTGCTATAAATACGTCATATCATTAATATACAAGAGAAATATTTAAATATGATCAAATACAATCTTGTATGTAAAACTTTTTCATTATAAAAGAAGCAAAACAAACTGCACTAGCTTGCAATTTTACAAAAGCAAAATTAATATGTTTGTCCAGTCCTGTGTTTTCACTAGAACCTTAAAATTGACATGGGTTACAGATTCTCTCTTAACATTTCAATGTCTATTTGAAATTGCTAAATGTTCACAGGGGAACTCTCATTTCAGTCTTTTAAACCATACACTTCAATAGGTTGTAAATGTCTGGAGAAGCTAAGGAAAGCAGGCAGAAAGCTACCAATGTTTTCTCCATCGCAAGATTGTAAGCACTTGTAGCTCTACTATAAGACACCCACTCATCACCCAGGTAATTATGTACAACCAACACCTTGAAAAACAGGGTTGTTTTGTAACATTTGTTTCCATGTCAGATGCTAATCTCAGCAGTTTGTATAAATTTACAGGACTGAATTCTTCCTTTTTTCTTGAGAAACATCAAACCAGCATCATTTGCTATGTTTGTGAACATACCAGAGATAGATCATCTCACGATCTCTGTTAAAGTTACTGGACCATGCTGTGTAGCAACAGTGAAAGGCAAGAGGAAAAGGTGTTGAGGACGAGCTTCCTTTTCTCTACAACACTACAATCTATCTCAATTATAAGATACTGAAATTGAAAGCGCTCTCAGTCTCACAAGCTAGATTTTAAGTAAGTTTGAAATAAGATTTGTGTGCCACAGGCTCATGCTACCTCTTATTAATAACATCAGTTACTACACGAGCATGGTGGGTGATGTTTTTACAGAATAAAACAGATCCAACGGGAGCTTTCATGTGCCTGAGACAATGAACGAATGACCAAAATCTTGCTCAAAGCACTTACTAGGGCATATTGCTACAGCAGCATCCCTATCAACTTATCGGATAAGTTCCTGACCCAGCTGACATCAATGACAAAATTCCTAAGCCTCAGAGCTGTAAAATGGCACAGAAAGACACCCCTTAAGTTAGTGTAACTGTATTCAGTGTCAGTTCTCCCTTTAGCAAACACTAAAGCTACTTTACTACATTACTGCTAGGGAACATATTAAGCTTTTTCTCTTAAGGTCTATTAGCAGGAAACTACACTACAGCTCAAAGTTAAGAGTTAAAAAAAAGAAAGGTCATAGACTTGGTACATATTGGACCATTACTTCAGAGACCCATGTATTGAGGCACTCAGTTACCTTCAAACCCCCTGTGATACTATATGGAATTGGGAGACACTATATTATAAAATTGCAAGGAGTCGTGCCCAGGTATGCCATGTAAGATATCTGTGAAAATGTTATGATTTTCAAGTATCATAATCTTGTTCTTATGTTTGTATCACTTTTTTATCGTGAGTTGTAGATATGTGTGGTACAGTGGAACCCCGCAATACCACGACGATTGGGGTCCAAAAATATGGACCGCAGTAAACGCAGGGTCGCGGTATTGCGCTACATCAAAGCGCCGCCCACTGGCGCCATCGGGAGCCCCGCGTGCCCCGCAGTATAAGCAGATTCATGCTATCGCAGGGCGCGATATTGCAGGGCTCGACTGTATATCTGTATTTCCAAAATTGTGCTGTGTTTCCGGGTGACCTCCCCAGACAGAATAGCATTGGTACTAAGTCTACTTGAGGGCCCCTCAAAGGACATCAGCTGTACAATAAACCCATTGACATGAGATAGCAAGACATGTAGGGGAATGCCTCTGGACAGAGAACTCTAAGGCTTTACCATGTCATGTGCTGTGAAGCTTATGTTTGGGACAAAAATTACAAGCCACATGGCAAAAGGTATAAATGACAGCTGTGTCATCTCAATTTTGTCTTCAGTCCTGCTTATCATCTCTGGAGCAACTTTTCTGCAAACAAAGCTGTGAACAAAGGACTAAATGACCCATCCAAGCTGTGGATGTGTTCCAGAGGTACTTTCAAGCCAGCAAACTCACCAATACTATTAAGAACTTGATATATGGACTTTGAAGTCTTCTGTATGCATCTGATTATTTTACCATTTAACATCTCTTCTTCTTTCTTTTTTCTTTATAATAAATCTTTAGTTTTAGATACTAAACTAATACTAACCTGATAATGTGGCTGGCCCTTTGGGGTCAAAAGAACATTTTGTATATTGAGCAGAGTTTTTAAACAACTTCTCACTGTACTAGACCTATGTGCTGATTGAGAGCTAGAGAACTGGAATGCAATAAAGGGCACTGTGTGATTTATTTTTTAGCTTCTTGATAACCAATGTTGGGGATTAGGAGCACAGTTTGTGACTGGTTGGTGAGTCTAACTTCAGGGTTAATCACCAGTTTTGGGAGTGTCTGTTCTCCTTTTTGCAGCCTGCCCAGACCTTTGCATTTTCAGTGAGGGTTACCCTACGCACCCCAGGTCACATCTCCATCACATGCACGCCCAAAGAAATCCTCTTTAAAGGGTTACTAAAATTTAAAGAAAAGGGGACTTAAGATCAGGAGTCAACTTGAAGCGCATCTATTATTTTAAACTACTAACTTTTAGATATGTAATTAAAGAGCAATCAGACCACAGATTTGTTAAAATTAGGAGGAAAAAAAAATCAGACGTTTTTCTCTATTGCAATCCGGACAAGTACTAACATTCTTTTTGAGACTCTTTTTGTGAAGATAAGACTGAATAGTGCTTAATTATATTCTGGCTCAGTAAAACATAGGACATGCTTAAGCACTCCAAAAGGATAATAAAATATGCTAAATACTTTCATCAACATAGTGAAATATAATTTTAAAATACTACATGACCCTTCAAGAACTGCTCCCTACAGGGGCTTAGAATGCCTTTGTCTCTCCTCACTCCTCCCCATAAATAATTATACTTGTTAAATAAACTTGTTTATGTTGTCTGCAGTGTAGGAGGAGATTTTCAAAAGATACAAACAATTCGGTGTTCAAATAACAGAGCTGTTGTGTCTTTGAAAATCTTTATAGTTCACACTTTTAAACAGAGCTGTCAGATTTTGAAGACCTGTAATTTATGACCTGTAAAGATCTGTAATTTATCATGGTAGTTACACAAGTTTATCTTAATTAAAAAATTAAAATGTATAATGTTTTCCAACCGATTCTATCTGTCATTGGAGATAACATTATAGAATTTTAATACTTAATTGGCTTGAATGAATCCATATATAAAATAAAATAAAATAAAATAAAGACTCACAGGGTAAATCCTCTGGAAATGACTTCAGTCTCTTGAATGAGTCGCAGCGCTTTTCTCACAAGATTAGTAAAAGCACGGCTATTTGCCACTGTCTCTTCCAGCTGGAGTCTGTGTTTTCTCAGGGACATTTGCAGCTTGGCTATCCTCCATGTGCCTAGAGCTCGTATGATCACATAGACAAACAGAACTAGTCCCCACACCAGCCAGAATGATCCATTCCACCATGAAGGAAGTATAATCAATGCACTGACAAAGGCAAGCAGCAAAGACACATCCCTGAAAACAAAGGAATAGACAAAGTGACATCTACCACCGACTCCTGAGATTAACCAACTGAGGAAAGTCATGAGACTCTCAGCTACAATGTTGTTTACATTTAAGTATATGGACTTTTATGTAGGTTTTTAAGAGAGCTATAAACAGCAACAAGATCACTGAATGGAAGATTTAGGTGTTTTTATGTATGGAATTAGTCTGTAGAGCTACCATATATTTTCTTGGTTTAAAATAGCCAGTGGAAAAATAATGCACCAATTTGAAAGGTCAATCTTTCAAACATGTAACTTAAAAAAAAAAGAAAAAGAAAAGTGATTGCTCAGCATTAAAAGCAAGGGTGGATGGGAAATGTACGGTCTGAACTTCCAGGTTCAAGAGGACAGCGGTAATGGCCATGATTCTTTTAGGTAAGCAAATGCTCTAAGTAATGACAGTTTTATTTTTCCAGATTCTGACTCATTTAACCTGGACACCACACACTACAAAGTTCTAACAAGCCTTTAAAAAGTTGGCTGTGAAAATCTTTTTAGGAAGCACTGAAGCTTTTCAAATTACACAGAGTAATAGAAGCTAAAGTCTCATTTCATCTATGTTCAAAAGCAGATTTTTCTTTTGCAAAATTGCCATTTTTCTTTTGCATGTTTTGGCAGAAAAATTGGTCTATTAGAAAATAGAATGTGGGCCATTGTATTTAATCTGTAATTCTGCAGAGCTATAAGCTTTCCAAGCTTCAAATAACTTCATACCTACTCATTAGAGCTGACTGGGAAACAGACTTCCAGTTCATCAATATTTGTTTTTTGGGAAAAAAAAAAAAAAAAAAAAACGGTCATGAATCAAGACAAAAATCCAAAAACTTGAAAATTTTTGTGGAATTGTGCAATATTTTAATTGGGGAATGCCAGTTGAATGTTTCAAAACACTTCAGGTATTTCTGAAACAAAATATTCTGTCTGGGCTCCCAGGAAACCTAGAAGCCCTGATTCTACAGCAGTGCACCAGCAGCTACTGAGGAGCAGATGGCTTAGAAGCCATGACTCTGCATGCAGCAGCCCACCTCATGCTGGGAAACCTGGGAGCCAGGACGCTTGTGCTGCTGTAAACCGCAGAGGCAGTAAGCTGGCAGGAAATCACACCTAAATTGACATGTTCTTGTGGAACATTTTAACTTTGATTAATCAGCATTTTCTGATGAAAAATGTTCCACTGGAAAATTTCCAACCAGCTCCAGTATTTACAGAGTAGTGAATCCAATACCTTCTTCTTTCAACACCACTCAAAAGCCATTTGCATTTTCAGATAACACCTGCAATATGGTACTCTGCATAACTTCAGTGTGTTTGACCCCCCACTCTTAAAAGACTGGAAGGCAAACTCAAAAAGATATGAATACAGAGATCCACAATGAGAAGACCAACTCAATATGTAGTACGTTACCTAATTCTCACACACTATTTACTGATTTTAGAACAGGCCCAGGGTTTAGAAAGCATTGTGTAGGATGTAAAAACACTCTGGATAGGAAATCAATTTTAAGATAGAGTCATAGGTTTAAAGGGCATGCAACTTTTATAAACAAGACCTGTACATCAGTGTGAAATTCATTATCCTTCTTTAAACTTCCCTGCTATATCCAATAGACTTCCTGCTGCCCTGCTTGCAATGAAGTACTTCTCACTGATGACATCACTAGCAAGCAGCATGAATGCTATACAAATGTAATGAACTCAGTAGGATGATGCAGTCGACGAAACTTCTCAGACATTTCACATCTCCTAGTTCTCCTCACCACTTTTGCCATATGGTGACAAATTCTCCAGACCTGCCTCTGTCACTTCATTTCTGAGACACATTATAAGTGGAATAAAAAATTATCTTTTTAAATTCCAAATAAAAACAAAAGTTTGGCCTGGGGAAAACCAAAACAGGAATGCTAGAAGGTCAAACAAATTGTTTAAAAATGTCCAAAAAAGTAAAATTAGTACTGCAGACTTTTCAACTCAGAAGTGGAAAATCCAGTCTTCAGGACAGTGGGCCCATACTAGACCATGTACCAAAGCCATCAGAACATCACTTTAGAAGTTCAAGAACTAACCAACCACTTTATTTAATAAAATATGTCAAAACATCCATAAGTGTCCATCATGTGTTCTGGAAGCCCATCCCATAAATTAAAATATTAATGTAATATAAAGGACTACATGTAACTATTCACAAGCCTTCAATCCATCCACTCCTCAAAAGCCCGAGGGGAAAATGGGCTTTTCAATGGGCCCAGGAAGTTAAAAAATCTGCGCCTGGCAGATCAAATGGGATAATAACCTAAATCAAAGACTTTAGAGGAGAAAAGAAACTTTTTTTGTGAAGTCTCTTATGCAAAGAGCATGCTGACAGTTTCCCCATCAGTATATCTAAATAGTCACAGCCATAGGCGTTTTCTTGACAGTACCAAATATTAGGAGTTGCTAGGGAGCGTAGTGTTGGAAGGTGTCCATTTTTCTGTGGCTTGTACTGCCCTGCAGACAGGATACTGGGGTCGAGTAGCTCAATGAGCTCCACATCCTCATGTAGCAGAACTTCCTGTTGCAGGATGGCATAGAGAGAGTCCAGTCGAAACCCAACATCCTTAACATGAATGAGTGAAAGAAAAACCAGGCATGAGTAGAGATTAAGTTGTTAAAAATAATAAAACTTTATTGTTCAGAGTTCTGAAGACTCCAGCATTTTAGACATGCTACAGTTGGCTATACCACCTCTCTTAAATGTGTTTCATTCTAAAGCTTCTTCTGTCATCTCATTTTTAAAGATGTTTGCATTGAACTTGCGACCTGGTCCTAAATGAGGACAATGTGGCTGAACTGGAAACATGCTACAAGTTGTATGAATGTATTTCCACAGGAATGACTATAGGCACTAGAATTTATCAGAAGAATGGAAGTCAAGCTGCAACCTGAAAAGTCTGTTGTGTTCAAATGAATCTAGCTTGTTTCTATAGCATCTTTCATTAGCAAAGAAAAAGCTGTTAAGATAGAGATGTTGCAAATCAGTCAGTTACAAAAATTGGCTGTGGATCAGTTGAGAAAGACAAGTTCAGTTGGCTGGAATTAGAATCCCCACCTGCAGTGGGATGATTCTCCAGGAGAGAGCCACAAGACCTTGTGGATCTTTGAATTACCAAACCTAATAAGAACTTTGGGTGGTACCTATGATTTTAATGCCATCACAAACATTTGCACTTCCCCTTCTTCAACTAGAATGTTTAAAGAAAAAAAAATCTCTGAGGCTATATTATCTACCAAAGTAGCTCTCTGAAGTCTTAAATCAGATACTGAAGCAAACTGTAACTCTAAAACACCAAAAGTTTCCCAATTGAGTGTTCAAACATACCACAATGAAAAATTTGCCATCAGCATGAAGTCTAAAACAAGATGCAAGTATAAAAAAGGAAAATACTTCTCTTCTGAAGCTTTTTCAGTCAGAAGCCGTTTTCAGATCTCAAGAGGTTTGTCACTTCATTGCCAAAATCTTTTTAGCTTTCAATCCAACTGGCACTATTAAAGCCAAGATAAGTATTTCTCATTGACTCAGTGGAGTAATCTACTATGAAGACAGTAGGAAAATAGCTATTTGAAGGCACTAATTCTTTAAAATAAAAACAACAATAAATTAATGATACTTGGTATTATCTTATACCCTCCTGCATTCAGTTTTTACTGTAGAAGACTTGATTCAGGAAGCCATAGAGCAGACTATGTCCGGAAGTAATTCAAGAACATTTCTCTTGAGTCTGTTCAGTACCCTACAGGTACGGCTTTGCATCACCTTGAAGGGTTGTAGCTACCTCCGTTTCTTGGTTTCCAGGATAACAGGGCTAGGACGGCTGTGGAGGTAGCACACTCAGCTTATGTGGGGGCAGGAGAAGAGTTCCTTGCTTTGCCTCCTGGGCAGTTCTAGAGCAGTGTTGCCAGGCTGTAAAGGAAATCTTGACCTCCTAGGCTGAGAAGTGGCAATTATGAGGGGTTGGGATTGGAACTGGCATGTGTCTGAGGATTCCAGGAGCAATGTGGACATTTTCCTCTCCCAATTTTTTTAAGGCTGTATTTAGGGACAGAGTTCTTGTGTCATTCATACAATGAAATAATGATAGTGAGAAATCAGACTCCTCTAGTTCTGCAGAGTCAAGAACAAACCATGACTATTTTGGAAAATTTAGTGAAAACAGAAGGCATAAAAGAACTGTCCTGGGTTCCTCCTGCTATATCTGGAGCACTCAGGTGCCAAGTCTCTGAGTGAAAGGAAACCCATCCCAGCATCCATTCCAGCATCTTAGCTCCTTTATGCCAGTTTTGCCAGCTTATTCAAAGGACCACAATGCCAGTTGATCTGGCTCATAGGTAATTCCTTCAATGCTCGGGGCATCCTGGGTGGGTAGACAGCCACCTATTCATCTGCTTCCGGCAGTAACCCATGGTGCACAGGGCTCACCAGGTGTGCCTCGGTGCTGTTACAATGTATCAGATGCAGCCAAACCTTGGGCCCCAGGCAACTGGCCACAAGTTATGTCCAACCTCATGATGCTATAACCTGTGCTGGTGGCTGAGGTGTGTTCCAGGAAAGAGAAGATCCAAAGGTGGCATGAAGCTACCTTTAGCTCAGCCCCCCAATCTCTATGCCATGTTCAGCTCTGGCCTGGGGGGTGAGTTGAGCCCTATGTGTTTTTCCAGCTTCCATCATGGAAGAGATGCTTGCAAACCAAGTGACAAATTTGAAGGCTCATTCATATAAATGATCAGGAGCATAATTTCTGATGTAAGCAAGTGGCTTTGCACTTAAAACCAGATCTGATTTGTTAGGAAGCAATACATGCATGGTATAGTATTTTGTCCTTAACTTTCTCTACAGCTGAACTGGATCAAGAAGGAAGGACACTATATTCAGTCTCTTTGGTTTTAAACAACATCTTTACTTTCTGTCAAGCTTTCCTAAGGTCAAATTACCTTATCTACATTTAAAAACCTTTATGCTGCATTTCCAAACCCTTCATGTTGTACACATGTTGAGCTTTGCACTGTTCCACAATAACTGATGAATTTTGAAGAATATGTCAATTCCCCATTGGTCAGCCTTGCTGACTGGCACTGACTGAGGCAAAATATAGATCAAGAAGAGTTGTAAGAGACAGTAAGACTCAGGGGCGGAAATAAAAAAAGTAATTACTTACCAATTGGTAAAGTAGGTCATCTTTTTTCTTACATGGTGAAAAAGGAAATGAGCTTTTAAAGAGCTCAGCTAGTTTTGACAGGATGCCTTGCTAAAAGGAACAGAAAACTGAAATTACAAATATAAAAAACAATAATTCATTTACTCCTCCTTTAGTTTCTCTTGATAAATCAAATTCCAAATACCTGAAACTGTGGCCTGGTCTACACCTGGTCTACCAATTCAACGGGTAGTGTAAACGTACCTTTAGTTTTCACTTACTCTATCTGGCCCAACTTCAGAGTGGACTAAGGGAATACTTGTTTCTGGTGACTTAAAATTTTTGCCAGTATACAAGGTGAAATAAAGCTTTCATTAACCCCTTCATTCCAAGGTGCTCTAAATGCAAATTGCTAAAGCAAGTGTAATTAGGATTAGCCTATTGGTCTAAGGGTTGTAGTTGCTGCCTGAGCATGAAAGATCCAGTTTCTCTTTGAGAACAGAAAAAGAATCAAGCAGGATTAAATGGTCTAAGAAACCCAAATGGAAAAAAAGGACTGGGAACGAAGAGCCATCTTTACCTGTGCAGGTGCCACAACTGGAAGACAGGGATTGAGGCCGGCCTAGTGGACACATATATTGAAGGTGCAGAGGTCCAGTGAGGACAATTGCAGTAACTGTTCCAGAAGCTCCATGTCAGATTGGCACAAGCATCATATATTCTTATCTCCATGCTACATCACATGTAACCTAAAACTGTGCTTTTAGCTTCATTTGTGAGTTGTAAACTTCTAATTAAGGACAGACTCATGGATTTGAAATAACTATTAATCCAGGCCAATAAACAAGTATTTCTTTAAAATATGACCAAACAAGGAAGCCACATCTTGCTCGAACCTGAAATTATTTAAAATGGAGTGAGATGCTTATAAACACATACAGTAAAACCTCCATTTAACGGACTAATTCGGGCGAGGGGGTGTCCGTTAAATCAAAAAGTCCGTTATTTAATAATTTTTTTAAAAAAGAGCTGTCGGAGCAGCAGCCCGCCCGCCAGAGGGTCGGGGCGGCAGCTCCGCAGCCCGCCAGCTGCTGGGACCCAGGCGGCAGCCGGGAGCCGGCAGCCAGCCCGTCCGCTTCCGGGACTCGGGCGGGAGCTGGCAGCCCGCCCGCTGGCGGGACTCGGGCGGAAGCCGGCAGCCAGCCAGCCAGCCCGCCCGCCCGCAGGCGGGAGCCGTCAGCCAGTCCGCCCGCTGCTGTGACCCGGGAGGCAGCCAGGAGCTGGCAGCCAGCCCGCCAGAAATGGATCAGGAATGCATCAGACTTGCTCAGAAATTTTGTCCGTTGCATCCGAAGTCCATTAAATCGAGGTCCGTTAAATCGAGGGTTTACTGTACTGTATATCTGCTTTCCACATCTCTTTGTAGAGCTGGCAGACTGTAGTTTAAAAAATATTTACATGCATTATATGAATTTCATGACTACACCTCTGAACCATCAACCTGTTAATATGCAACACAAGTAATCAAACTGTGACAAATGACTGAAATAGAAGTGAAATGTGTTTTGTTGCATACTGCATTGTAATCTATATATATAAAAGTCAAATGGTGTATGCGTGTGTGTATGTACGTTCCCTTACTCCTTCCACACCGTTTGAGCTAGAGACTTGAAATTTGGTACAGTTATAGGCCTTAGGGTCCTAATCAGGGTAAGAGTCGAAACTTTTTCAATTCTCACCTCTGATGCCCCCCAGGGGTAAAATTCTTTAAAGCCCATTCACATCAGCTGGGCAGCAGGTTAACACCTGCTGTTCTCTGTGACATACTTATGATGTAATAATACCCTCCTCCAACAGACCCCGCACTCGCTCAGCTCTCTGCCCCCGCTTCCCCTCCAATGGCCCCGGCACTCGCTCAGCTCTCTGCCCCCGCTTCCCCTCCAACGGACCCCACACTCGCTCAGCTCTCTTCCCCCCATCCAGGGGCCCCCACACTCGCTGAGCTCTCTCCCCCCTCAGGAAAGAATCGAAAATTTTTAAAATCTCACCCCCCTCCCTCCCTCCAACGGCCCCCGCATTCGCTCAGCTCCCCCCCCCCAACGGACCTTGCACTCGCTCAGCTCTCTTGCCCCTCAGTAAAAATAGAAAATTTTTAAAATCTCCCCCTCCTCCAACGCCCCCCACCCACTCACTCAGCTCTCTCTCCCCCCTCCCACCCTCCAACGGACCCCGCACTCACTCAGCTTTCTGCCCCCGCCCCCCTCCAACAGCCCCCGCACTCGCTCAGCTCTCTCCCCCCTTCCCCCTCCGACGGACCCGAGCAACGCCGGGTATTTTTGCTAGTTACAGATAAAAATGGGTTTTTAAAATGTAAAACATGGTAAGAGTATTTTCTCACTGTGCAAATTCAATAACTCATTTCTTAGGCAAGGAAACTGGTTAAAACAAATTCCATTATGTACAACAAAAAGAGCCACCAGATGGATTGGCAGCAGGATTGTGAGCTATGGACCTTCACATGAGCTACAGAAATGTCTATGTCCTATATGCGGAGCAGCCACTAGAGAGGAAAGCAACACAAACTTAACCAGTGAGTTACAGAACTACTAGTAGAAAGAAGAAGAATGGTTTTAGGGATCAGAATTCCAGAGCTGTTAATAGTATGGGGATGGGAGTGTAGTCTAATAGGTAGAGGCAAGATAGCCAAGCACATAGATTTGACATTTGTTCTGAAAGGTAGTGTGATATTGACTTGATGTGGCAACCCAGAGATGAAAAGCTTTAGCTATCAAATTAACATTATCCAGAGCCATTCAGTTACATGGGACAGGTTTTTTTTTTAAAAAATAATAAAACCAACTCATTGATTGATGTGGAGAAGTGGAAAATCTCTGATTTATTTTTATGAAAGTATATACATGACTCAGTTTCCCCTCTAACTTTGTATTGTAGCCTGCTAGAGATGAAGAGATTAACTTCTTTCTTGAATCAAGACAAGCAGGGCAGTAACTGTGGGGGTCAGGGTAGTCACCAAGCATAAGTGAACTAGCAGGAACTAAGCACTAGGGGGTAACTGCTGCAAACCTCTAGACAAGTAAACAAGTCTGCAAAAGTACCACGCCCTGGGAGAAATTGCATAGACTAGTTTGACAGGATTTAGGAGGCCCATAGACAAATAACCAAGAAGTGAATAAAGTGGAGAGCCTGCTACGGAGGGGAGTTCACCTTCACTCAACCCAAGAACTGGCATAATTTAACCTAGAGGGCAAAACCCTACTGGAAGGGTTGGAAGGACTTTGAAACCTCCCATGGTGTCCAAGTGGAAGATGGGTGACAACTGGTAAGACAGGCATGCATATATGTTGTTTATCACTTTCAAGATATGTTTTCTCTGTATTGCTTTTGTTCTAAAGAAATACTTTGCTTTATGAAGATGGGCTGGTCACTGGTTAATCCGGTCATTGTCCTCAGTAGATAATAGGACCACAAGTCCTGAAGTAAACTCAGGCTTGTCTACAATTTATGTCGTCACACCCTAAGGGCTGGTCCCCACTACGGCTTAACGTCGACTTTAGCGATGTTAAGTCAATATAAACATGTACCCGTCCTCACATGCATGCCATTTGAGTCAATTTAAAGGGACCTCAAAATCGACTTCTGTACTCCTCCCTAACGAGAGGAGTAGCGCTGAAATCGACCTCTCTGGGTCGATTGTGAACTAGTGAGGATGCATGTGACAACTAGCCTCTGCCGCCTTTTAAGTGCAGACAAACCCTCAGACTTGCTAATATGATTACAGTGAAAAGCATGAGGAATTGAAGGCTAAATCCACAGTCTGGAGGAAGAGGAACATCTCACCCCAAGCAAGGTGACAGCTCGACACCCTCAAGGAGGTCATACAGGGATCACAGGTGCAGTTATCCCAGACTGTGATACTTGGGTCCAACAGAGTAACCCAAATGATGCTTCCGCATATATATGAGATCTGTTTCTATGCCCGATTGGAGCTATAGGGCCATATCTGAAGGAAGTATTAGTGAGGTTAAGATGATATAATGGACCAACACGTCAGATATCACAATGGCAGTTCTTCTGGCTATAAAGTTGTTATCCTATCTCAACAAGGGAAGCTATCTAATAAGACTATGAAAAAGTCCAAGGGAAGCATTCAAAATACTGTCATTTGAGGTACTGAAAACTAGAACAGGCAACATGCTAGAATTAGCCAGGGGATGTAGTAATAATAAGATAATAGATTTCTTCCAGCTCTAATTTCTATTATTATAGTTTGGAGTTCCTGTTACCTATGACGGTAGGAAAAGGGAATGCTGGTGACAAGCTAAAACTCTCTTTACCTACAGAACATTCTGAGGTGCAGAGAGGCAATGGCAGTAGACTGTCCATTTAGAAACACCACTGAAAACAAGTGTGTCACAAACTATAGTGCTACGAAAATTACGCTATAAAGAGCTCCCTAGTCATATAATATGAAGCAATGAAAAGTAAAACAAAATGCCCTCTTGGTAATGAGTAGAAGCAATGGGCAGGATGTAAACAATGGCCCTTGAACTACGTTTGACTGGTCAGATGGATACTTAATTTAGACTAGAACCTCTGCTCCCAGTGTACTGAAAGTATAATACAGAAAAATTTATTGATTATTTCAAAATTAAGTTTTGTTTTAAGGACAATAAACTTTTTAAACTACTTTCATCTTCTTGAGTCTTCAGCAATCAAGCACACATTTAAATCAATACCAAGGACAATTTTAATTAATTGATGTTCCTTCTGCAGATACACACAGTCTTTGTATTCCTCATGTGAGTATATATTTGTACTAAAGTAGCACCAGGGCCCAAGTGAGCGAGGTGATGTAGTCCCTGTTCCCAAGGGCTTACAATCTGTATCAAGAGTCTCAAACACACGGCCTCTGGAATTATTTTCTGCGGCTCCCAAGCTCCCCTGCGCTGCATCCCTGTTCCTTTGCCTACCTCCAGGCACTTCCTGCCGCCAAACAGCTGCTTGGCAGCACTTAGCGCTTTCCAGGAGGGAAGGGGAGGAGTGGGGAGCTGCACACCCAGGGGAGGAGGCAGAGAAGAGGCGGGGCAGAGACAGGGAGGAGGCGGAGTTGGGATGGGGACTTTGGGGAAAGGGTCGGAAGAGGCGGGGCAGAGGCAGGGTTCATGGAAGGGGTGGAGTGGGGGCTGGGGCAGAGTGGGGGCTTTTGTATCTTTATATGAAAAGGTGTCAGTGATGTTGCCCTCATGGTGGTTTCAGTTTAAGATCTCTGGTCTATATATACTAGACCAGAGATGGACAAACTATGGCCTACAGATAGGGAGCGGGGCCAGGCTGTTGGAGGAGAAACAACTTTCCCTACCCGGCCCTCCATACAGTTTTGCAATGCCAATGGGGCCCTCGGGCCAAAAAGTTTGCCCACCCTTGCACTAGACAGATAAAGGGTGAGAAAAAGGAAGTATCAATCCCATTTTTAAAATGGGGGAACTGAGGCACAGAGAAATTAAATGATTTGCCCAAATCACAAAGTCATGGGCAGTGCTGGGAATTGAAACCAGCTCTCAAGTAGCAGTCCAGTGTCTTAACCATAAGACCAATCTTCCCCTCACCACAAGTCAGTTCCTTTCAGAGATGTCATAGAATCATAGAATATTAGGGTTGGAAGGGATCTCAGGCAGGTTATCTAGTCCAACCCCCTGCTTAAAGCAGGACCAACCCCAACGAAATCATGTCACTGAAATGGGAAGGAGAAGCAGAAATGAAAGGACAGAAATAGACTATCTGGCATCAGAGAGACAACTAACTGAAAAGCACCAAAGTTTCAAAGCCAGTACTGATTACCAAGAATGATTACACCAATTCCAATTCACAGTATCCTGTAACTCCAAATTAGCACATGGGTTTTTTCCCTCCCTTCCTCACACTCTCGCATTTGAAAACAGATGAGACAAAGTAGACATAATTGTGGTGCTCATGAGTTTCTCAGGTGAGCCTGATCTACAGATATATTGAACACACACACTCTGCCATTCAGTCTCAAGGGAACCCAAGATCAATTGCCTCTGTTGTTGACAACAGCAAAAGAGGAGCTCCTAAACCAGGGATGGGAAAACGTTTTGGCCCAAGGGTCACATCTGGGTTTGGAAATTGTATGGCAGGCCATGAATGCTCACGAAATTGGGGGTTGGTGTATGGGAGAGGGTGAGGGCTCCAGCTGTGGGTGTGGGCTTTGGGATGAGGTAGGGGAGTTGGGGGTGCAGGAGGTTGTTCTGGGCTGCAACCAAGGGGTTTGGAGGGCGGAAGGGGAATCAGGGCTGGGGCAGGGACAAATGAGGGAGTCAGGGGTGCAGGCTCCGGGTGGCACTTACCTCAAGCAGCTCCCAGAAGCAACGGCATGTCCTCTCTCTGACTCCTACGCAGAGGGGCAACCAGGGGGCTCTGCATGCTGCACCTGTCTCAGCGCTACCCATGGAGTTCCCATTGTCTGCGGTTCCAGGCCAATGGGAGTTGCAGGGGTGGTCCTTGATGGGGGCAGCGTGCGGATCCCTTGGTTGCCCCTCTGCATACGAGCTGGAGGGGGGACATGCCACTGCTTCCGGGAGCTGTGCGGAGCCACAACATCTGCAGAGTGGGGTAAGCCCCCGACCCCGCTCTCCAGGGAGAGCTTAAGGGCTGGATTAAAATGTCTGATGGGCTGGATGCAGCCCCCGGGTTGTAGTTTGCCAACCCCTGTCCTAATCCAATAAAATGAGCAAACTGTTTTACAAGAAGTGTGAGAGAGAAACAATACACTTTGGGGAAAATGGCAAATTACATATATACACATGCAATCAGATTGAACAAATTTTTTGCCTTTCTTAAGACCATGCATATAAGGGAAAGTAATGTAGCTAGCTAGAACCAACCTGTGAACTACATCACAAGAATGTATAGGTATCAGCCAATCAGATATCGCTTTTTATTGACCTAATTTCAATAAATAAGAGTTTTAATTAAAATAAATCTCATTGCACAAAGCAGGAATAGGTCAGTTAACTACAGGTGCATTTCAAATGCCAATAACTTGAAAGGGAAAACATAGCTTCTGTGAGATTTCTAAAGGGACAAGTCAGTGACAGCCATCGTCCTCAGTCTGACAGCTTTGAAAACCAATGGAAATTGACATAATGTATTTAGGAATCCTTTTAATGTTGTGTTAACTTAAAGTAGCATTAGTCCCTAACTACAGTCAGACTCTACTCCATGAGCACTGAAAGAAGCCAGCAGGGATTAGCTACCTAGATGAATGTTTACCAGAAAACAGCTCACATATTAAATATTAAAATATATTTTAATGACACCATAAGATTGAGAAACTAGGCATTCAAGTGTGAAGAAACTCCAAAACCTAAGCTCACTCCCACACCATCTGTCACTTGTAATAATATGGAGATATACTTATCTCATAGAACTGGAAAGACCTTGAAAGGTCATTGAATCCAGTTCCCTGCCTACACTAGCAGGACCAAGTACTGTCCCTTGACAGATTTTTTGCCCCAGATCCCTAAATGGCTCCCTCAAGGATTGAACTCACAACCCTGGGTTGAGCAGGCCAATGCTCAAACCATTGAGCTATTCCTCCCCACCTTACATGCTCTGCAGCACATGGGACAGAAATTCCACAGCAAGATGCTCAGTTTCTTCTGACATCAATGCTGAGTTCTACAACCAACTGGAAACACTGTGACAACAGGACTGAGCGACACAAAGCAGCGTTAACAGAATTGGGAATGCATCCGATGAAGTGGGCTATAGTCCACGAAATCTTATGCTGAAATAAACTGGTTAGTTTCTAAGGTGCTACAAGTATTCCTCGCTTTCTTTACGGATACAGACTAACATGGCTGTTACTCTTGAAAGTGTCTAAAGTGTCTCCTCTGTCTGTGGAGGTAAACAGGCCTGGCTGCTGGGGAGCTTGAGTAGGTACCTAGAGTGAAGCAGGGCTGGGGCAAGGCAAGAGGAGCTGGGGGGGGAGCTCCAGCTTGGAAATCCCCAGGCTGCAGGGCCTAGGGGACAGCCCAACAAAGGGTACTGGAGTTGCAGGGGGCAGCCCATGGCTACAGAGGCAACAGGCCAAACCCTCCTTGCCGTGATGAGTGGCAATTATACTGCAGTCTTCCCTAGTGAATGGAGGTAAGTGGTGACTGGCAGTTGCCTAGACCAGTGGTCTTCAAAGTGGGGTGCATGAGACCACCCTTGGGGGTGCGCAAGACTCCAGCACTGCTGCCGATCCCGCCCGGGAGACTGCTGAAGTCGTGGTATATTTTTGTCCCACTGAAATGCCGCAGAAAGAAAGCTGAAGCTTCCTATCCAGCAGCATTTCGGCGGACATGCCCCAGGGGCCATGACTGGAGGCGGGACAGGGAAAAGGGGCTGAGGAGCAAAAAATTTGCAGAATGCTGGCCTAGACTGAGGCAAGGTGGGGATAGGGGGAGGGGGACCCTGAGACTATAGGGGTACTACAGGGGTGCAGCACCCCAGCTAGGAGAGCACCGAGGTCTGGGAGGGACACGGGGCCGAGTGCAAGCGGCACTACGGCCTGCAGAGGGCACTCTGGATGCTGGAGTGAGCTAATTCCCTGGACGTACCAGCAGGAGGCGCTGCAGGGGTGAGTCCTCACTCTGTGTTACAGCATCATTGGAAGGTATTCATATATTATAGTGAGGACCATGGTATACAAATCTATACAAACTTGAATGGACTTGATACCAATATGGTATTATTAATTTACTTTCATTAGAGACGGTTTTTGAATGCGTTTCCCACACTGTTGCCCAACTTGCAGTTTGTCACAAGATCCACCACTGGTATGCCACAAAAAATCAGAGCGCATCGCTGCAGAATGTAGGGTGGTATCATATTCTCTCTCTTTCCTGCTTCTAAGAAAGGATGTGGGTGCACTACCCATTCCACTTCTCATTAATGAGTGGGGTGTGGAAGCAGGAAAGCAGCAGTGGTCAGGATGGGGACTGCCGGTTGCGGAAGCTGTTGGAAAACAGCAAGGTGTTGTGTGTAAAGGGAACGGAGCACTGGAGGAGGGTGGAAAGCAGCAGTGGACACAAGTGAGAAGCCAACAGGCCGTGGACATAAGCGAGTGCAATGCTGAAGCAAGCAGAGTGGGAAAGAAATAGGGATTTTTAAGATGCAGAGACTCATCGAGTCTGTGGAACCTTGGTCCAGCTTCTTACCTTTATGATGTTGGGGGGCACCCCACCCTGCAGTGTTCTGGCCAGAGAAGTCTGCATAGAGGCTTCTTTTTCCCTCCAGGCTCCGGCTTAGCACATAGCTGGAGCATGTCCATTGAAAACAGAACTCTCCACTGTGGGAAGAGAAAGAGGCAGGCAGAAAATAACTGCACTGAGCATGCTCCAACTAGGTGCTAAAGAGAGGACACTATAACAACCGAATTTCAACAAAATAATAATTTTATGGCCAGCAGGGGGATTATTTCTGTAGCAGCTGCCCCAGAAGAAAAACCCCGTGGCCAACTCTACAACTGTGGTTTTATGGATTCAGAGGATCATGGTATACACGGTTGTTAAACAATACACTAATCACAGTGAACAATACTAATATGTACTGCATGCCCAAGTTAACATTGTGGAAATAAACTTGATTTTTGGAATATCCTAAATCCCAGGTCATTGCTTTTTCAAGCATAATTCAAATGTAAAACTCCCTCAAAAAACCTACTGATCATTTCCCTATTTTAAAAGTTCAAAAAGTGTGAGCTGTTGAGCTCCTGGCGATTATCCAGTCTACAGGCTTGTGGAATCTATAACTTCAAGCTATTCAGCTTTATTCCTTCCGACTTCTACCATTCGTAACTAAAGCTCCCCAAGCCAAATAAACTGCTTAAACTACTGTAGAGTGGCATAATCATCGAGGCTGGAATTTTCAAAAAAGCTGATGGGAGTTAGGTGCTCAAATCTCATTGAAACTCCCTTACTCTCATTTGAAAAACTTAGCTTCAAGCCATTGTAAGCTGTTTAAAGACTTAGGGTATGTCTTCACTACCCGCCGGATTGACGGGGGAGCCCACTGTTGACCGCTGCTGCCGTAAGGACGGCAGGTAAGTAGGCCTAAGATGTGCCGACTTCAGCTATGTTATTCACATAGCTGAAGTTGCGTATCTTCGGTCGAACCCTCTCCCTAGTGTAGACCAAGCCTTAGAATGTCTTAAATTGCTTTGGACGCAATAATAGACACAGTGCTCTCTTAATCAAAAGGAGCCATAGCTTTTGGTTTTGGTGTCTCAGGGAGAACTGTTATTTTACCTCTACTTTCCAGCTAGAAGTCCCACCTGTTGTATACTTGTTACATATTAAGTGGTGTTTAGCAACTCAACACATGAGCAAAGCTAGAAACTTTTCAAGCTGTATTAATCCCATATTAGATTACTATAAAAATATCTGGTAAATAATATAAAATTTACAGCTCCTTAAAAATTCGCTGTGAAAGTCTCCTGCCTCTCTAGCGCATTTTAATCCTGAGTGGCATTTCCTCAGCCTCAAACTATAGCAGCAGAAAGGCAAGATAAGGCAGCTACTAGTTCTAATAACATTTTATATAGCTAGAGTTTACATAATGTCTGTGACCCTATATAATAAAAGGCCAGAGGAAGTTTGTCCGAAGCCGTCATGCGCAGTAGAGACGGCCCGGACGAACAGCATGCTGGGAGTGGTAGTTCGGCGGCACAAAATGGCCACCGCACGTGCGTCGCCGCGAGCTGCAGAGACGGCCTGGACAAACAGCGGTAAGCACTTTGGCCTGTCCCCAGTGAGGTAACAGGGCACAGTGCTGAGAGGCAGTGGTAGAGCGGGGGGGGGGGGGGGGACACCCCAGTGAGGTAACAGGGCAAGGTGCAGCGGGACTGAGAGGCAGTGGCAGAGTGGGGGAGGGACTCAGTGAGGTAACAGGGCACGGTGCAGGGGGACTGAGGGCAAACACCATTAAGCACTTTGGCCCGTGTACACGGGCTCTTACACTAGTTATAGATATATTTTAACATAGCTTAAAGGCCAAGGTGAATGCTCACTTTCTGGGTGGTACAGGTATCTTGTTCTTGTTGCCCCTCCTCTGCTGTGCATTGTTCTGTCTTCTGCGATACAGCTGAACATATTTCAAAATCTGTATGGCCCAAATCCTGCAAATACTGGTAAAGTGGAGAATTCTGAAAGATAATTGGAAAAGAAAGACCAAATGGCCTCTTTAACACTTCTCAGAAAGAAAAGCCATCATTACATAGTACACAACAGGAAGAAAGCTCAGTTTTCAGAGTCAGGGTCACTGAGTATATCAGGAGTGTAGGAAAGCGGAGGACAGGGCAGGAAGCATCCAGCAAAACAAGTGTTAAAGGGCATAAAAACAAAATTCTACTGTGCACACAATACTATTTGCCAAACTACATATTTTAACATTCATGCAAACATAAAAATGCCCATTCTCCAACACTCTCAAAGACATTACACCAAAGAACTGTAAAGAGGTTTCAGAATGCTAATATCTAGATACTTTAAACACATTTATGTCACAGAATGGAATAGCAAACAAACTACAAGTGTCAAAAATAAGCTAATGGCAATGTAGCGGGGTGATCACCCGCTCCCTGCCCCTTGGGGCTGGTATAGCCCAGGGAAGGGGTTGTGGCCGGGAGCCAGCAAACTCCCAGGCCTGATTAGGGAGTAGGTGCAGCTGGGTGGCCACGCCCCAAACACTGGCAGGCCTGATAAGAAGGCTGTGAGGCAGACAGAGTCAGTCAGTCTCCTCTGTAGTCAGAGGAAGACAGGCCTAGCTGCGGGGAGGCCTTAAACAGGGTACCTAGACTGGTGCAGGGCTGGGGCTAGGCGGTAGGAGCTGGGGGAAGCTTGAGCCTGGGAGCCCCAGGCTGCTGGGCCTAGTAGAAGGCCTGACCCAGGGGTACTGGGGTTGCAGGGGGCAGCCCAGGGCTAGCAACGGAAGCAGCAGGCCAAAACCCCCCATGCCGGTGATGAGCAGCCATGATACTGCAGTCTGCCCCAGTGAGTGAAAGCAAGTGGTGACTGGCAGTGGCAAAGTCTGAGGCAAGGTGGGGATAGTGGGTGGAGGGTTCCCAGGGGAGGGGACCCTTAGACTTGAGTAGGTTCAACAAGAGGGCACCGGGGTCCGGGAGGGACGCGGGGCCAGGTAGTAGGAGCGGACATAGGCCAGCAGAGGGCGCTCCGGAGGCTGGAAAAGGTCATTCCCGTGACGACCAGCAGGAGGTGCCGCCGGGGTGAGTGTCCGACTCGCTACAGGCAAGACATCACAATAAAAAAAAAATACTGCTTGTTTGTTGACTTACATAAAATTAATTTATTTGCACTAGCGACAGAGTCCTGTGGCACCTTAAAGACTAACAAAAGTATTGAAGCATAAGCTTTCGTGGCCTAGTACACACTTTGTCGGATGCAAGTGGGTACTAGCCCACGAATGCTTATGCTTCAATACTTTTGTTAGTCTTTAAGGTGCCACAGGACTCTTTGTCACTTCTGCAAATCCAGACTAACATGTTACCTCTCTGATTCTTTATTTGCACTGTTTCCCAGATGTCACTGCAAATTAATGATGTTCCATTCTATACATTTGTATATATGCAGCAGATGGATAAGATTTAACAGGAAACTGTACGCAATCAATAGTATGACTCTCAAGGCAGAAGGGATCTATGGTAATAAATGCTTAGTGGAAATCAAAAAATGCAAATAGATTTCCAGGGTAATACATGATCATAGAAAAAGAGATGGAAAAGTTCTGCGAGCTCATTTAGTCCATCACTTGCCAAAGCAACATGTTCCCATATTGTGTGCTTTAACTGTAAAGCTGTCCTTCCCTTTTTAAGGTATTAGTGGTTCTTGCAACAGACCACCACAATTTTGTTTTAAAAAGCCTGGGTTTTTAAAGATATGTCACTTTGTTTCCATGAAAAATTCTTAGTAATAATGACTATTAGAAAAAAAAAAAGTATGGAATTATAGGAGTAGAATATTTTATACACAATTTTCAATATCTTCAATTTAAAATATATAATTTCCTTCCTTTCATCTGTACCATAATACCAGAATAGCTTAATAATTGTTATTTATTTGTTATAATTCACTGTATGTCGATTAAAGTTGACACTTTCCTTACCAATAAGTTCCTGTATAAATAGCAATGAACAGTTATTTTCCAAGAACTTATCGAATTACTTTTTTAACCCAGTTATACTTTTGGCCTTCACAACGTCCCCTGGCAATACGTTCCATAGCTTGCCTATGTATTGTGTGAAGTACTTCCTGCTGGCCCCTAGTTCTAGTATTATGTGAAGGGGTAAATAACACTTCCTTATTCACTTTCTCCACACCAGTCATATTTTATAGATCTCTATCATATACCCCCTTAATCATATCTATTCATGACTAGCACATGACTACAAGAGGGTTTACACTAAGTAAACAAAATTAACATCCTCAGCACCAATCTTCAAAACCCACTGCCTGTACAAATACATAAAATCTCTTATGTAACAGATTTCACAGTGCCAACACCCGAGAAAAGAAAAGCTAACTTAAAGACTTTGTTGCCCTGACTCTCAAACTCAACAACAGATGTTTTCTTTATCTCAAGTCAAAACAGCCTTGAAGGAATGGAGATCTATAGGCACTTTGACTCTGTTCACTAAAAATAAAATCGTCTTGGGCTCCTCTAAATGTTTCGCTAAAAGAGAAACAATCTTGGACAGCACAGATATTAATTTTTCTTCTTCCTAGATATTTAACAATATTCCTTACCTCTACCATGTTACAGAGAAAAATAAGTCAACTCCCTGAAGCCCTTTCCCCCCCATGTTTTTAGCTTTTGTAAGGAGTCTCGAAACGGCCTCAGATGAAAGGGGCTATTGAAATCATCCATGTGAACTAGGGCTGTTGATTAATCATGATTAACTCAAAAATATCAATCACCATTAAAAATAATAATCACAATTAATCGCAGTTTTAATTGCACTGTTAAACAACACAATACCAGTTTAACTTTATTAAATATTTTGGATGTTTTTCTACATTTTCATATATATTCTGTGTTGTAATTGAAATTGAACCAAATGTTATTTTTGATTACAAATATTTGCACTGGAAAAACGATAAACAAAAGAAATAGTATTTTTCACTTTACCTCCTATAAGTACTGTAGTATGATCTCTTTGTCCGGAAAGTACAACTTAAAAATATAGATTTATTTTTGGTTACATGACTGCACTCAAAAACAAAACAATGTAAAACTTCAGAGCCTATAAGTCCACTCAGTCCTACTTCTCATTCAGCTAATCACTAAGACAACCAAGTTTGTTTACATTTACAGGAGATAATGCTGCCCTCTTCTTATTTATAGTGTCATCAGAGAGCGAGAACAGGCACTTGCATAGTTGGCATTACAAGTAGGGTGACCAGACAGCAAATGTGAAAAGGAGATTTGAGGGGTGAGGAGATTTGAGGGGTGAGATTTGAGGGGTGAGGAATAGGAGCAAATGTGAAAAGGAGATTTGAGGGGTGAGGAGATTTGAGGGGTGAGGAGATTTGAGGGGTGAGGAATAGGAGCTTATACAAGAAAAAGATCCCAAAATCAGGACTGTCCCTATAAAATCCGGACATCTGATCACCCTAATTACAAGGTATTTACATGCCAGATATGCTAAACATTTGTATTCCCTTCATGCTTCAGCCACCATTCCAGAGGACATGCTTCTAGGCTGATGATGCTAGTTAAGAAAATAATGTACAACTACCACTGTAGGTACATAATTTGCAGCTTCAAAAGACTTCTTGCCATTTATCAAACACTTATTTCAGTCATTGTTTCTATACAAATAACTTTAACCACTTGCTGTGTAGGTCTATAACATGGTAGCTACCATTATTTTTACTTCCATTTCCAAAGTACAGTGAAACCTCCATTTAACGAACTAATTCGGGCGAGAGGGTGTCCGTTAAATGAAAAAGTCCATTATTTAATAATAAAAAAAACTGAGCTGTCGGAGCAGCAGCCCGACTGCCACAGGGTCGGGGCCGCAGCTCCGCAGCTCGCCCGCTGCCGGGACCCGGGTGGCAGCCGGGAGCTGTCAGCCAGCTCGCCTGGGTCCCGGCTGATGGGACCCAGGCGGCAGCCGGGAGCTGTCAGCCAGCCCACCTGGGTCCCGGCTGATGGGACCCGGGCAGCAGCCGGGACCCGGCAGCCAGCCCGCCCAGGTCCCGGCTGCCGGGAGCTGGCAGCCAGCCCGCCCGCTGCCGTGACCTGGGCGGCAGCCGGGAGCCAGCAGCCAGCCCGCGAGAAATGGATTTGGGATGCATCAGACTTGCTCAGAAATTTTGTCCGTTGCATCCGAAGTCCGTTAAATTGAGGTCCGTTAAATCGAGGTTTTACTGTACTTCTTCAGTCATTGGCATCAATTTAAAACAAACCATATGAATACTTTGGCATGTTCTTGAGTTACTCACAACAATGGCTCATTGTTCACTCACTACCTGAAACTCAAATACAAATTCTAACAAATTCATGAGTCTATTTCTTCGGCATCTCAATTCAAAGTTCTGTGCAGACAATTCCCTTCACCCACAATGATGGACACTGTATAAAACGCTGGAGTAGACAAGTGACTCAGCTCCTTGTGGGGAATTTACCAATGCAACAGCTCAATGGCATTTTCTTCAAGTGCCCTTCCCATTAAAGAAGGGTATTTCTTCAAATGCAGGTAAATCAGGAATGTATCATTAAAAGGTCAAGCAGTTCTGAATTAGCTGGTAAGAAGGTACATTTCCTCAGAGTAGAGTATTCCACCCAAGCAGAAGTATTAAAATAAGCAGAAACATGAGTAAGTGTCACACAAGGGAGTATGATTTTTCTGTTTTTAAAAAAGTAATGTTAAAATTTGTTTAAAATGTCCTGTAAGCACAAAAACTCAGGAGAGAAAGGGATAAACTTAATCTTGGGCCTTATTTTAGCTAAAAATAGTTTGGTGTGCTAACCATTATGTGGACCCACAACACACTGTAACAGCTCATATGCAAGCTTCCCAACAGCACCCAGGCACTACAATCATTGTTTGGATTAGACTTGCTTCATGCAAGGCTAGTCACCAGTACAGTGCCAACATGGAGGGAAATAGCTGGCATAACAGCCTCAATAGCACAAACAGTTTTTCCACTGCCATCCCAAGGAGTGCATGCCCCTAGTAAGGTAGCATGCCTGGTCTACTTTCCTCACTACACTGCACAGAGGTAAAGTTGACCAGAACCCATCTACCAGTATGCACATGCTGGTGACGGTGACCTACTACTTCTGTATGCAGTGTAGCTGTAGTCGTGTCAGCCCCAGAATATTAGAGACACAAGGTGAGTGAGGTAATATCTTTCATTGGACCAACTTCTGTTGGTGAGAGAGACAAGCTTTCGAGCTTAAACCAGAGCTCTTCTGCAGGCCTGGGAAATGCACTCTGGCGCCACAGCCAAATACAAGAGGGAAGTAGAGGAAGTAGTTAGCCTATACTCTGAGGGATCATGCATGGTAGAGTGGCCCATTAACACCACTGCAGTACCTAGAATGGTCTCTCAGAACATGTGCCAACTAACAGACGTTGATCCAATAAAAAGATATTACCTCACCCACCTTGTCTCTCTAATGCAGGGGTTCCTAAACTTCTTCCATGGCTTGGCCAGGGTAAGACCCTGGCTGGCCCCAAGATGTTTTGTTTACCCGAGTGGCCGTAGGTTCGGCCGCTCGCACCTCCCACTGGCCGCGGTTCACCATTCCCGCTCAATGGGAGCTGTAGGAAGAGGTGGCAGAGGTTCTGGGGGCAGTCAGGGAGAAGGGGTGGTTGGATGGCACAGAGATCCCAGGGGGAAGTCAGGAATGAAAGGAGAGATTGGATGGGGCGATGGGGCAGGAGATCCAGGGCCGGCGATGGGACAGGGAGGAGTGGATGGGGCAGGGGTACGGAGGGGGCCATCCGGGGCGAGAAGGGGGGGGAGAAGTCGGATGGGGGAGGTGGACAGGCCACACCTGGCTGCTTGGGAGAAACAGACTCCCCTAACCGGCCGGATGTGGCCCTCAGGTCAAAAAGTTTGCCTGCCCCTGCACTAAAGACTGGCTGCTGTAAGGCATGCAGTGTAGCTGCTCTTTGTTAGCAGGAGAGAGCTCTCCTCTGGCCAAAATAAAACCAGCCCCAACGAGAGGCAGTAGCTTTGTTGCCAGGAGAGCACTGGTGCTTTTTGTCGTTAAAACTTTTGTCGATCAGGTCACACTCCCTGACCAACAGAAGTTTTACCTACAAAAGTGCAGTGTAGGCACAGCCCTTGTTTATACTCAGGCCCGCATGTGTGCAGCTGAACCACTGCCATCACAGGTGGGATTTTGTTGCTAAAATCCTCTAGCGTAGACACAGTCACTGCGGACGGACTGAGCCAAGGTCTGGAATAAACTAATCGAATGGAAGGGAAATGTGAACTAGATATTTAATTACTGACCCACATCTAGCACAGAGGAAGTTTTCAGTAAGAAACAAAAGACTGAACACTGCTTGCCCTCAAGGAACAAGGAAAGATCTTTTTATTCTGACAGTGTGATGTCACTTCAAATATGCATAGCATGAAAGGGAATGATCCCACAGGGAGATCGTTTTAAATAAGCTAATCGTGGCAACTGGTCTGATGTCATCTGGATTGACTGGCATTTCCCACAGAAAATGAGGGAAGGGAGGGAAAGGGTACAAAATTTCTTATAACACTACTTCCAGATACTCTACCCACCAGAGACGGGAAAATTAAGTAAAATATTATGCTCTATATTTAATAGCGGAGGCACTACATCAAGGGTAATTGAATTCTTCTGTTGTAACTCAATTCACTGTCATATAATCAAAACCTTGTAGCTAGTTTTAAATGATACATTTTCTGTATAGTCCAGTTTATTTTCAGTACAAATAGTAATAAATAATAATATAATAATCTTCACTTTGAATTTCAATGAGAAAAGCTCCTAAGTATGTAAGTCACTGGACAATGCGATTTAGGTGCTTAAAAAATTATTTGTCCTCTACTGCAGTGATTTCAACTCTTTTTTTCATTTATGGACCCCCTAAAAATTTTCATATGGAATTGCGGCCCCTTTGAGAATCTATTCTCCATATATACAGTTGAATTCTGTTAAGTCATTTTTTCTTTCACGTCTTTCATGAAGCCCTTAGACACTGTCCACAGACCCTCCCGGGGTTTGTGGATCACAGGCTGAGAACCATTGCTCTATTGTATTTTGACAATAACCAGTGTAAAATACAGATATTTTTTGATTGCACTGAGTTTCATTAGAGTTCCTTCGGGTGCACTTTTTGGAGGTTTTTTATTATAACGTGTCCATTATGGGTGGATCTGTCAGTTTCCATTAGCTTGGACAACCCAGAGCAATCCAATGGCTAAGAAGTCCCATTAATTTTAAGTACAAAAAAGAATTTAGCACTGTTTTATAGTGAGTATACATGAAAAGATTACAGGCTATGTCAAAGGACAAGAAACTAATAGGACTGGGGGGGAGGGAGGGGAAGGCCACTGGGAGAAGAGTGGTAAGACTCATGAGTTAATGCATGCTCTTCAGAGGGCCTTTTCTACTGAAAGAGCTCTCTCATTCACAGTACGCATGGCAAAATGTTCAGCTTCCCAGTTCTCACCCATAACATTCAAAGATGATATTTCTGCTACTAGAGACCATTAATGGCATGAATGCATTTATGGGGACAGGGGGAATGACCTAGATATGGTTTGATTTAAATTATACTGATCGATCTGTCACTTGGGCAGTTATAAGGGTTGCCCAGCTTGTCTGGGGTTTCTGTACCAGCCTGTAGAGAATTCCTCCACACCCCCAAAAATGACACATTTTAACCAGCTAATAGCTAGGAAATCTAGTAAGGGAATTATAAGGCTGAGGAGTACATTTCTTATGTGGGAATATACACACGAAGCTTTCCACCATTTTGATGAAAAATTCCAAAAAACACTATTTCTGAAACTTCATCATTAGAATGGGATCCTGTTAAAATGGGATCTTCTTATATAGATAGTGCCCCTTCAAGAGAGACAGAAATATTGTCTTTATTTCTAACATAGCATTTTTCATCTTCATGAAGCTTTTTTAAAAAATCAGTAACTAAATCTCTCAATCTATCTACATTATAATGCATGTTCTAACTCAGATGATTAAATAGCACTTCTCACTCATTTTATTTTATGGAAATGGAACACCAAAGTTTGTATACATACACTCTCTCAAACTTACTTTCAGCCATGGGAGTTATTGTCATGAGCTTCTTTTGGTTAATTTATTCATTCAATATCCGTGTTAGGTTGTGATGCTTTCACTTAAAATAGCCGCTGAAATGAAACTATTTGATTCTTGGGGTCTCCCTTTTCTTCCTCCTACCATCCCTTTTATGGATTTTGTACATTGCTTCTTGTCAAGCAATCAAAAGAGGGGGAGGGGGGGAGAACACCCACCCTGCATCAGTGGGGAGAAAAAAAAAAAGGGTTGATTATTTCCCACATTATGGATAACAATTACTGGGCTTGTATTCTGATAGGGTTGCACAAATCACAAAATCCATCCCTGCACTTATCATCAGGTTGCAATTTTACAAATTATATTAGCTTCTGAGAGAGAGTCTTCTTCATGCCAAAATGTCAGGTGATCATTTAAAATGGGGTGACCTAAAAGGGATATGTCAAATTAAAATATTAAAAATATTCCTTACGGCTACCACAGACTTAGACTATTAAAAATTAAAGCATTTTTAAAACTTTATTTTTGATCATTTACCCTTTTGCATTTTTCTCAGCCTGGACAAAAACTAGAGTAGTCAGTATCATTTTTGTTTCTTAATTTCATTTTCTGGTTACCATAGGTAACAGGATGTTGCAATGCTTCAGTTACAAAACTTAAGGAAAAATTATTTTATGTTGTTTATTATTTATTTTTATTATTTTTAAATGTTCAATTGCAGTGTGCCAGTCACAAGATCTCTAGTTTCCAATGGGACTATACACAATGTAGGGTAAACAATAATATAATAATCTTCACTTCAATGGGAGTCGGGTTTATTTTAGGACTAGAGTCCAATACAAGCTGTATTTGTTTGTGAAGTTATGCCACTGCCAGCACTCACTGAGACTTCTAAATCACTTGTTCCTCTTTGTCCCTGAAAATGGAGAGTACACTTACTTTTAAACCTATTTTAAGAATACTTAAACCTCTGATTCTTGCTCTATGGTTTCCTTGAACATGTCAAGGTTCAGAAGAATGTACATTGCTGTAATCATAAAATATTAAGTATTATATGCATGAAAAAGGTAATTTTACTCTGATAACTGCCAGCAGTGTGTATTGGAAACTGAAAACAATTCTAGGATTACCAAGAAACGAAATTTTTTATTCCTTTGATGCACAGATGTAACTCACATTGACGAGTTGCCTCTCTTTCCATTCTAATTTGTCTCAGGCAGTCAGTCACATCACTTGCAAGCCATGTTTGCTGTCATCAGCAATGAGTTGGTTAAACACCATCTAAGCCAATGGTTCTCAAACTTTTGTACCTGTGACACCTTTCACATAGCAAGCCTCTGAGTGAGACCCACCCCCCAATAAATTAAAAACACTTTTTTATATGTTTAACAGCATTATAAATGCTGGAGGCAAAGTGGCTTGGGGTGGAAGCTGACAGCTCATGACCCTCCCATGTAATAACCTCGTGACCCCCAGTCTGAGAACCCCTGGTCTAAACTGAGAAGACCAAGTCTGAGCCTTCTGTGCAACTGAAACTCAGATTAAACCTAAACAGTAAAAAATGAACTGAGTAATAAATAAACTTAAAAACTGAAGATCTATGAGAAATCCGACAATTGTGCAATGTCGTGTGTCAGGAAGATTATTGCAGAAGGGAGTTTCCTAGTTCCAGAAAGCAGACAATAAATCAGAGGTGAGCTGTCTCCCCATCAATACGTAAATCTACTGTAGTTTTTCATAATGATCACATTGCACTATAGTATTCTTTGCAAATTATGACAAATAACATTGTAATAACAAATGAGACCACCATGCTAGAAGCTTTCCTAAAATCAAAGCCACGCCCAAGTTATTTCTGCTGATGCATCATGAGGCAAATGATTCGGGGTTTCTCCAGTAAATCTCTGAAATATGAGGGCTCCTCAATAAAACTAACATTTTCTATTGCCACAATTTCACTATCCAGAAAAATCTTCCCCAGTCCAATCTTAATTTTAAGATTTAGGTAACTAAGCAATATCACTTTAAAATAACATTTAATACAGTCTCCAGACTAACATGTTTTAAGAGCTTTTCTTAAAACACTGGTATGTTTTCCTCTAACACTTCTGCTACTGCTATATGAAAAGAACACTACCAGAGATGACATCCCCTCGAGTACAGCCTTTAACAGTACCCTCAATAAATACATTACTGCATTTCCACTGCCGTGACAAAGGCCAAAATGAGCAGTTGTCGAACCCAAAGCAAAACAATTAATTTTTAAGTCTATATTTAAAAAAAACAAACAGTTAAACTCACAGATAGTGCAGTCTTTGTCTCCTGGAAAAGGGAATTCCATTTCTCTCTCCTATTCTCTTCCCATGTGTCTGTGAGAATCACTCCCACCTCCCTGTTTCGTTCCACATGTGCCTCCAGGGTGATCCAAGCAGAAGATGAGAAGTAACAGTCAATGGAATTGCACCTGTGCTCCTACACAGTATCATTTTCCTGGCAGCAACTGGAGAAGCAATTTGAAGTTTACCAGGATGGTGCAGTTTTTTCCTGACTAATGTTACTTTATAACTGGGGGAAGGGAGAAGCGGATGATGGATTGTTAAAGGCTTTTAAAAAGATACTGCTTAAAAGAATTACCGCACATCAACGTTAGATAAAAGCCATTAAAAAGGCTTTCCAAGCAACAGTATTTAAAAGTATTGGTCATATTCTCTTGGCTGGTAAATCATCTTCTCATTTGATTTGACTGCCATCCAGCCAATCACTCACAACACAAAGCTAATATTAGACAATGATTCTGAGATAGCATAAGAAAGTCATTTAAATTTTCTATTCCATTTTGCCTGTAACGGGTAGTATACAGTACTTCGCTTCTTTAGTACTTCAGCAGAAAAGATGTAGCAATATATAGCTTAAATGCAGCATCCAACGCAGTCCTTGAATCCATTTACCTCTCCTATCATTATTCTGGGAAAATTTCTGATATACAACATATAACAATTACATTGTGCATCTACCGTATTTTTCGCCATATAAGACAGTCCGGCATATAAGACGCACCTAATTTTAAAGGCGGAAAATCTAGAAAAAAAAGATTCTGAACCCCCTCCGCCGAAAAGCCACAGATTTTTTTAAAAGCGCCGACGCCCCCCCCCCTGCCGGCTGCACCCCTGCCCTAGTCCCCGCAGCTGCACCCCCCCCCCGTCCCCGCCGCGCTGCCGGATCCACCTGCCACCCCCCGGTCCCCGCCGCGCTGCCAGGTCCACCTACCTACCCCCCCCCCGTCCCCGTCCCCACCGCTGCAGGCAGGCTGCCGGGTCCGCCTACCCCCCCCCCGCCGTCTGCGCCGCCGCCCCTCCCCCGTCTCCGCCGCGGGCGGGCTGCCGGGAGCGTCCCGGTTCCCCCCCCCTCCCCCCCCGCGCAAAGGGCTGGCCCGGCATTTTTATATTCGCCGTATAAGACGCACCAACTTCCCCCCCCCGTTTTGGGGAAGAAAAAGTGCGTCTTATACGGCGAAAAATACGGTAACTGTATTGAAGGGGTTAAGTAAGTTCCACACAATTGTAACTGTGAGAAAATAAAACTCTTGGAATTTTCCTTACCTAAATTCTGCAGGTACCTGCATGTTATTGCTACCGCAGAAGTGCCTTATAAAGAAATGTTAAGATAATGTATATTTATGTAATACTAGACAGAGCTCTTCCATTCATTAGCACTGAGGCCACAATACTGTTGTATCGTTGCCCACTTAAAACAGGAGCTGCAGAGTACAGTCTGAACAGCCCAAGGAAACTTTCATGACAAAGACTTAAGTGGAGAATTGTAATTGAAGGGGTATAACAAAAAGTAGTGAAGAAAGCGAGGAATACTTGTAGCACCTTAGAGACTAAGTAGTTTATATTTCAGCATAGGCTTTCGTGGGCTATAGCTCACTTCATCAGATGCATAGAATGGAACAGAAGATGCATTTATACACACAGAAAGAAAGAAAGAAAAGAAAAAAAAATTGCACATTAGCATACCAATTCTAAGAGGGCTGTTTAAATGTAGATGGGTCATTATCAGTAGGAGAAAAAAATACCTTTTGAAATGGATTTCTCTGTCAGGGAAATGAACTCAGGAAATGCAATCAATTACTGTAATGAGCGAACTATTCGCAAGTCCTATTTAGCCCCTGGTTAATTGTATCCAATTTGAAAATTAATTCCAGTTCCTCAGTTTCTCATTGGAGTCTGTTTTGGAAGTTTTTCTGTTTCAAAACTGAAACCATCAAATCTTTAATGGAATGGCCAGGAAGATTGAAGTGTTCTCCTACTGGTTTTTGAATGTTATGATTCCTGATGTCAGATTTGTGTCCATTTATTCTTTTGCGTAGAGACTGACCGATTTGGCCAATGTACATAGCAGAGGGGCATTGCTGGCACATGATGGCATATATCACATTGATCGATGTGCAGGTGAATGAGCCTCTGATAGTGTGGCTGATGTGATTAGGTCCTATGATGGTGTCAGTTGAATGGATATGAGGACAGAGTTGGCATCGGGCTTTGTTATAAGGATAGGTACCTGGGTTAGTGTTTTTGTTGTGTGGTGTGTGGTTGCTGGTGAGTATTTGTTTCAGGTTGGGGGGCTGTCTGTAAGCGAGGACTGGTCTGTCTCCCAAGATTTGTGAGAGTGTGGGATCATCTTTCAGGATAGGTTGTAGGTCTTTGATGATGCGTTGGAGAGGCTTAAGTTGGGGGGCTGAAGGTGACGACTGATGGTGTTCTGTTTTTGTCTTTGTTGGGTCTGTCCTGTAGTAGGTGGCTTCTGGGTACTCTTCTTGCTCTGTCAATCTGTTTTTTCACTTCCCCAGGTGGGTATTGTAGTTTTAAAAATGCTTGGTAGAGATCTTGAAGGTGTTTGTCTCTGTCTAAGGGACTGGAGCAAATAAAGTTGTATCTTAGAGCTTGGCTGTAGACAATAGATCGAGTGGTGTGTTCTGGATGGAAGCTGGAGGCATGTAGGTAAGTGTAGCGGTCAGTAGGTTTCTGGTATAGGGTGGTGTGTATGTGCATCATTGATAGCACGACAACTTCGATAAAGGGAAAAAGGAATGGAGGCAGCTCAAGGAGGATACTGCTGGATGTTCCCAAAATCTGTATCTGGGACTGATGCAGGATGTTTAGGAATGTGCAAGCATCCAACCCCATATCCCGTACACAAGCAAAACTCAACTGAGTAAGGAGCCACTGGCTAGTTTGCAGTAGCTCGATGAGCTGAACATTTTTTAAAAACACTGGAGTCAGTCTAAACCAGTGTAACACCTTTTGAGTCTGCAGACAGCTTTAAACAATAGCTCTGAGGCGAGACCTTCCCTTATCCATCTCACTTGGTATTAACTCTGAATGCCAACAATCAATTAAATCTCAACCTTGTTATCTATTTCACCATTAAGCAAAATACATGAGAAGAAAGAGGGACAATCCCATTATGATGATTAAGGTCTAGTCTACATTACAGAGTTAAGCTGACCTAACTATGTCAGTGACTACACTACAGCTTTGCTCCTAGTGATGTAAGTAGCCAGCTACACCAACACAGTAACTTCTCTCCTCCCCAAAATTTGATCTCTGAGGATTGAGGTCTAACACACTGGTATCATTGTTATGATATACTAGAGATCCTATGCCGCAAAATATAAGCTATTACAAAACTTAGGAGGGTTGGCAAAGCAAAGAGCCAACCCCCCTTCTCCCCCCCCCCCCCAAAAAAAAAACAACAAAAAACCAAAAACCCAGCAAAAGCCTTCTGGAAGGTTAAACAGCCTAGCAGGAAATATCTTGCAGGGCCCCAAACTGCTGTTACCTGACCTAGTGCCTCAAGGCAGGCATTTTTTTAAAAGCACATATATAGGAGGATATGTAATATCTTCAGCCAAAGAGCTAACCATGGAGTGTCAATTGTCTACTTTAAGAACACAGAAACAGTTTTTTTCAGGGGGTTTCTGAATTTGATTTAACTAAAATATGAACCATTTTATTCATATCTGAAATACAACAAACCTACTATAAGCACAGAAAAGTTACAGAACTATATGCCAAAATATCTAACTTTGCAACAAGCAGTGTCCTACAAACTGCTAACCTTTGCAGTCCCAGAGGGCCAGATGCCCCAGTGGATTGCACAGCGTGTAGTTTTGATTGTATAACAAATCTTGAGAGAAAGAGGTCAGGTTACATTACTGTTGACTTTTTTTAAGACGGAAAGAGACCCAACATTAAACAAAATATCCATGAGTCTATGTGAATGCTAATGTTTCCAGCAACAGTGTAAGTCTCATGAATAAATTACAACATATTGGGGTGGGGGGAGGGGGGAAGGAAGTAATGCTTGCAGTAAGGAAATCTTGATCTTGCTTGGAGCTAATGACTCTTATGCCCATTTAGGGATGCTTTACTCAAAGAAAGAAGAGATAATTCTGTACTCTACAGGAACTGTACAGAACTGGGAAGCCTGCCACATTGTATTTCCTTCCATTTTACTGATGTACTACTAGACTGAAAAAGCAATATATAAATGAACAATATTACTTTAAAGATGAGGGTTTGAGTAAGTTTGGAGAGAAAAATGCTAGATTTCAAAACAAATAGGCAAGTGCTTAATCAAGAAACACATTGAGGAAAGTTTGATAGCCAACAGAAAGACAATGGAAACGGATCTTAACTATGAAGAAGCTACATAAAACTGCTGAACATAGAGAAGTATATCAAGGAACTAGCAAGAGTGATCTATACCAACTGTTAAGAGTTAGATCATAAGAACGGCCATACTGGATCAGAACAATGGTCAGCTAGCCCAGTATCCTGTCTTCCAACAGAGCCAATGCCAGGTGCTCCAGAGGGAATGAACAGAACAGATAATCATTCAGTGATCCATCCTTGTTGCCCATTCCCAGCTTCTGGCAAACAGAGGCTAGGGACACCATCCCTGACCAGCCTGGCTAATGGCCATTGATGGACCTATCCTGCATGGACTTATCTGGTTCTTTTTTGAACCAGTTATAGACAAACTGTTGAGGACCACTTCACGTTTATCTGCATCTAACTTATTCTGGTGACGTTCTTGCTATAGTACCAATGCCTTTGGATAATTATTAGTCAAGATCTCTACTACTATATGTTACATGGCTCTAATATTACAGTTTCACAAAGATTATACAAGGTGATATGTTTTAAATATGCTGCTTACACACACAAAAAAGCGTTGAAGAGATATCTCAGTATAACTTCACTAAATGTAGACAGAGCTTTAAAAATCCACTCCTCGGGAGTGGGGAAGTTTGCCCTGCCAAGAGAGAAGGCTTCTACTATTCTTCAGAATTTAAGCTTTTATTTAAAAATTAAGTTTCTAGACTTTATGGCTACAAGATTAATCTCTCAAAAATGAACCAAAGGTAAACCGACACAGTATCATCTTTCTGAGTCTGCAGAAAGACAGCTCCTACATAAATTCAACTGTTCATAACAGACAAAGTGAAATTAAAAGACTGGTCAATTTCACTAGTGCTATATGCAGAACCTCACTGCCAGAAGTGGAAGTGTCAAGAATTACATCAATTTTAGTTGGCTGCTTGGGAAGTCAATGATCAAGTACTAAAATTATTGAGGGGAAAATATGCAAAAAATAAAAACCGAGGGAAGGGCAGAGTAACAGGGATCTTCATCCCTCACCACAGCCAGGAATCACAGAGAAGGGAGAAAGTTCTCTCTCTCTTTCAATGACTTAAGTAGAGCTTCAAATATATGCCTACTAAGTCCAGTAGTTTTAAATTGTTCTGTTGTACAAATCCAGAATCATTTGGCTAAACCATAATCTGGAACTACTTGGTTATTCACTAAGGACTTCACTATTGCTACTGATTACACATGGAAGGTGCTCAGATACTACGGTGATGAATGACAGTATAATCCTAAAATAGCTATGCGGCAAAATATACCCCCATGTCCACACCCTACAAACAGTTTTAATCTTTGTACAAAGTATATCTTGTAAAGTATCTGAAAACTCATAATTTGCTGGTCAATATTGTCCTGATAAAATGTGTAACAACCCTGTATGTGAAGTTATAAAATTTCACTGTATGGTGAACAGACCTTCCAAACTTAGGATAGCAAACAGAATGCGTGCTCTACTTAATTTGCATTTAAGCAATAAACAGAGTCATCAAGCAGAAAGAAACAAAAGAAACTCCATCAGGTGAGGAAAAGCAGCAGAAAACATCCTTTCCTACAAACTCTCTGTGTCTCCAAAAATCTCAGCTGGAAATATTTTCCAAGGGGGGACTGACACTATAAAAAGGGAAGGACAAACACCCCCAGGACCCTTCCTCTCTTTATATACATTAATTCACTGCACCATAATGGACAAGAAAACAGCCAGTGAACTGGAGAAGGGGTTCTGACCTAAAATGTCTGGTCAAGACTGCTGAGAGCATATGGTGAGAAAAACTTGCTTTGAAATTAACATATTTTGCTAAGTTAGGCATCAGTTGTTCTATTTTTATATTTCTTGAAACCATTTCTGACTTTGATGTCTCATTACTTCTACTCACTTAATACTGCTCTCTTTGCAGCTAATAAACTTGCTTTTTTGTTTTATCTAATCCAATATGTTTGAGGCAAAAGTGCCTGTGAAATTCCATTTAGGGAAAACAAGATGTGTGAATATCATTTCTATTAATAAAATGACAAACTTTATATAAGCTTGCATTGTCCAGGAAAAGGCTGAGCAGTACAGGACCTACATGTTTGGGGCGGAAATTTAGAAGGGCTGTGTAGGGGTCATCCTGCAATATAACCAAGGCTGGAGAGCGCCAAGATGAAGCTAGCTAGCTGCAGCACACAGAGACATAGCTGGAAGTGACTTGCATGCTGGAGGCTGTTTGCGAGTACAGGCGAGTAGCATCTTACGCGCATTTAACAGGAGAAATTTCAGCTTTACGCAGTCGGCAATAAAAGACACACACAACAATTTAAAAACTGTATCGGTAGGGTGGGCAATTCCGTCCGCCATTAAAAACTCAATGAGTTTTGACTATACACAGTTTTCGCTTTACGGGCTGACCACAGAATCCCTGTGTAAGATGCGACTTGCCTGTAGTTCAGACTGAAGGCCACAACAGCAAAGCTTTGTAAAGGGCACCCAAGGTTAGAGGACAGAGGTGACACAGCAACTCATTAGTCTGGATTGTACCGTGTGTATGTCACAATTAGATAAGAAAGACCTCACTAAAATACCCTTTCCCTAATATCTTACATGGACAACAAGATAGTGTCCCATTCCTCAATACCTGAAGCGATGCAAAGCTCCTAAGGTGCAACAGAACAGGACTCCCTCCAGACCTTACAAAGAGCAGAAGCCTTCTACACTTTATAAAATGTGCAAGAATCCTGACTTCAGCCCCAGGTGTCCCTATTAATTCACAGCAATATATTTCACTATCCACTACACTGTGTGATGGGGTCCCTAGGGTGAAACCTGGACCCGAGCCCTCTTGTCCCACCAACCTAGGGTATTTCTCTCACACTGTGATGCTGTGCCAAGCAATAGATCTTTGGCAGGTACTACACCTACAGACATCCACAGGCAGGGGCACACACAGCTGGGTGCTACTCATGAATCAATAATAGAGAGGCTCCAGCCATTCCCCCGTCTCCCCAACCTTGCACTCCAGAACTGTACCATCTTGTCCTGGTCAGAAGCCTGACCAGTCCCTTGCTCAATGTTGAGAGGACACACATTAGCCTTTGTAAACTGAGCTGAAATTTCCCAAGCACTTCAACCAAAACACACAGATTCAGATAAAATATAAAACAAATGTATTAAGTATAGAAAGATAGATTTTAAGTTATTGTAAGTAGCAAGCATAGAGATCAAAGTTGGTTTCCCAACAACTAAACAAATTTCCACTCTGAGTTCTACAAAATAAATAGGACTTGAATCAATTAGTGTCTCACCCTGACAGTTGGTATAGTTCCTCAATACACAGGCTGGGACTCCTTTCCAGACTGGGACCACCCTCCACAGTTCAAAGTCTTTGTCCTCCAGATGTGTTTCTAGGGGGAGTGAGGCCAAGTCATGATGTCACTTCCCCTGTTTTATAGTTTCTTCCAGCTTGCTGGAAAGATCTTTTGATGTGAAAATCAGGCAGTCCCCATTGGTCAAGCAGTCTCCATTGTCTATGTGCTCTCTCTGAGAAGTTTTCTGTGACGGCCGTCAGGAGTGGATTCTCTTTAATAGGCCATCAGTGCATCTGGCTATTCCACTCTTGTACCTGAAAGGCTAGTTGTGGGTATTCCCAACAGTAACACACATATAGCAAAACTTCATATATAATGATAGCACATACAATCCAACAGGATATTAATGTTCAACAGATCAAGACCTTTAAAATGATTCCTCAACAAGGTATATTTTGTAAGATACATATCATTATTATATGACAGTGGTGAATAAGGGGGTCCCCGGTGCTGCTTTGAGGTACAGAGGGCCACAATCAACCACACATGCACATACAGTGAATAACTCTTAGCTATTCATATTACAAAATTTTTCAAAGGCTCCTAACTTGCTAACATCAAAACCAGTTTTCTTCAGAACAACCAAAGGCACTGCTCCTCGATGAGTGCTACATCCATTCTAAATTCCAACTTTTAACCCACAGCTTTTTTAAGATTTAGAGTTGTTCAAAGAAAAGTCACACTTTTTTAAAAAAAGAAAACCAACAGGGCAAGTATTTTTCCACTCAGATGTTCCTAAAAATTTACCTTCAGAGATCACATACCAAAATTTCAGTCTGAAAGCTGAAATTCTCAAAGTTCTGAAATTTGTGCTAGAATAGAAATATAACCTTAAATACAACAGATGCCACCACTCATACTAAAACATAAAATAGTGTTACTGAAATAATGAAAAATCAGCAGCTTCGATGACTAACTGGAAAAGAGTAATAACCCAATAGTTCCATGTGGAAATCCTGTAAAACAACGTAACTATTAGGTGCCTTGTGGGGTACCATCATATTCTACATACTTGATATTCCTATCACAAAATTAAATTATTATTTTTAAAAATCAAATGCTTTGAGGTTATTTTTGAGACAAACCAAAACTACAAGTTAATACCACTTAAACTTCCTGAAGGAAAAAGTTAAAGATGATAGACTGGGAGAAATCAAGATTTGTTTATAAAGAAAAAGAATGCTGTAGTACAACTGCAAGTAATCAATAAATATTCTGCTGCTCTTCATAAACAAACTTCAAACTGATCATTTTAAAATTATTTCTTGTCCATCTTTAATGTTTATTTACTTACTGAATTTTACATAGCACATACAAGTAAGTTAAAGGGCTATTGCTGTTTACTTTCTGGTCATTTAAATAAAAATGTTTTCAGCAATTTTAAAAAAAAGATTAGCTTTTTTTTTTTTTTTTTAAGTAAAAAATAGTATTTTTAGTAAAAGTCAGAGACAGATCACAGGAGGTGAATTTGATTGCTGCCCATGACCTGTCCATCACTTTTACTAAAAATATCCATGACTAAAACGTAGCCTTACTCAGAACACGTATGTCAGTCCCATGTTTTCGTGAGGTTTGTAAAATTCCCCAATATTAAGAAGAACTGAATCCATATTACAAATTCACTTTAAAAGGCACCTTAATATGTAAGCCCAATTAACTACTCTAATGTTTTCAATTTTAGCATATAGGTTATTTGACAGTACATAAGAACTGTGACACTGGATCAGACCAATGGTCCATTTAATCCCAGTATTATGTCTCTAACAGTGGCCAGGACCAGATGCTTCCAAAGGAATGAACACAACAGGTCAGTTTTGAGTGATCAATCCCATGTCGTCCAGGTCCAACTTCTGGAGCATGGGATTGCATCCCTGACCATCTTGGCAAATAGCCATTGATGGACCTATCCTCCAAGAATTTATCTAATTCTTTTAACTGTTACAGTTTTGGCCTTCACAACATCCCCAGCCAATAGAGTTCCATAGGTTGCCTGTGCTTTGTGTGAAGAACTACTTTCTTATGTTTGTTTTAAACCTACTACCTATTAATTTCATAAAATGACCCCTAATTTTTGTGTTATGTGAAGGGGTAAATAATTTCCTATTCACTTTCGCTATACTCTTTGTGATTTTATAGACCTTTATCATATTCCTCTTTAGTCATCTCTTTTCTAAGATGAACAGTCCCAGCCTTTTTAATTTCTCCTCATATGGAAAATGTTCTCTCCCTCATCAATTTGAGACAAAAAGTCCTGTGGCACCTTAAAGACTAATTAAAATATTGAAGTATAAGCTTTCGTGGGCTAATACCCACTTTGCCGGATGCATGGAAAGATGTTGCATACGACAAAGTGGGTATTAGCCCACGAAAGTTTATGCTTCAATACTTTAGTTAGTCTTTAAGGTGCCACAGGACTCTGTCACTTCTGTAATTCCAGATGAACACGGCTACCTCTCTGATTCTTATCAATTTGTTGCCCTTCTCAGTATTTTTCCCAATTCTAATACATCTTTTCTGAGATGAGGTGACTACAGAACCACAGCCTTCAAAGTGCAGGCATACCATGAATGTATATAGAGGCATTATGATATTTTCTGTCTATCCCTTTTCTAATGGTTCCTGACACTGTAAGCTTTTTGGACTGGCGCTTCACAATGAACACATATTTTCAGAGAATTATCCCCAATGACTCCAAGGTCTCTTTCTTGAGTGGTAAAACTAATTTAGAACCTATCATTTGTATGTATAGTTGGGATTATTTTTTCCAATGTACATTAAGTTGCACTTCAACAGTGAGTTTCATCAGCCATTTTGTTTCCCAGTCACCGACTTTTCTGAGATCCCTTTGTAACTTTTTGCAGTCAATTTTAGGCTTAACTACTTTAAATAATTTTGTATCATCTACAAATTTTGCCACCTCACTGTTCACCGTCTTTTCCAGATCATTTATAAAGCTGTTGAACAGCACAGGTCCCAGTACAGGTCTGGCCACACGGTTATTTACATCTTTCCATTGAGAAAATTGACCATTTACTCCTCTCTCTGTTTCCTACATTTTAAGCATTTAGTGATCCATGAGAGGACATTTCCTCTTATCAACAAAATCATAAATTGAAATTACTATAAGAAAGAACCCCAATAAAACTGATTGTACTTTTCTATAACCAGTAACAAGTAGCATCTAAACTGATATCTATTAAAACCATGAAAAAAAAGAGTGAACTACTAAATATTAGATCATTTAGTATCTCCATAAACTAATAGACTTCCCTATATAGTGGTTTGGTTCCACTTTCTAGAAACCAATAGTCATAGGCATTTAATAATTCTTTTTTTTTTTTCCAAAATGACATGTAAAATGTTCTCTATACACCTGCAAATGCAGGTGTGACCTTGTGACATTTTCTCAAGGTGCCCAGGATTGGAAGTCATGTTGTTACCCACCAGCCTCCAGCGAGAGTGAGACTTCATGGTGCCTTTAAGCTACCCAAACAATCTTCTTGAGGCATTGCCAGCTTTGCAAGTTAACTGTAGGTTAACTTACCCTAACCTTAGGGTAGGCCTACATTACCTGCCAGATCGGCAGGTGGTGATTGATCTACCGGGGATCGATTTATTGCCTCTAGTGTAGACACAAAAAATCAATCCCTGAGCACTTCCCATTGACTCCAGAACTCCACCGCCATGAGAGGCAGAAGCGGAGTTGATGGGGGAGTAGCAGTGGTCAACCCAGGTAAGCTGACCTAAGATGTGTAGCTGAAGTTGCATATCATAGGCCGACACCTTTCCCACCCAGAGAAGACCTGGCCTAAGTCTCCAAGCCCCTTTGAAGCATTCCTCTGTGATATCCAAACCCTGTCACTAGTTACTCACAGAAATACTAGGTTTGATATCCTCCATGGGACATTGCACACACTAGCTTGTTTGATTCAGTTGAGGATCAATTCCTATATACCATCACAGCCCTGACAGTTATTTATAGCAAAAAAAAATCTTAAATCTTAGGCTTTGATAATAAACTTAAGAGATAGCGAGTAAGGATAATAATGCAAACAGAAAGGTTATATATATATAAAAAAATTATAACATGTCCGCTAAAGCCTAAACTTAACAAGCTAAACCATTGTCTAAAGTAGTCTATGTCACATAAAGCAATCTCCCAGCATCTTCAACCAACATGGTTGGATCTGTCTTTCATGACTGCAAAAGTACCGTCCCTTTTGCTTCCTTCTTGAAAGAAAGAGGTATCCTTTTGCTTCTCCTTATATCTCCCAAAACTCATTGATGCTTACCAAAGTCTGGATCAGTGTCCCCCTCCCCAGTTTATTCTTTGGTGTCCTGACTTCATGTTGATTTTGCATCCTTATACAGTAGACTCTCGATTATCCAGGATTGGGTTATCCAGGATGTGGATTAACCAGGATGTCAAAAATTATGCGCAACTCGCAGGGCCGGCTCTGGCTTTGCTGACGCCCCAAACACACATACAAAAAACCCCTAGCAGGGCGCAGGGCAGCCAGTGAACCGACACCCTCTCCCCCCGGCACAGGATGGCTGGTGAATCAACCCCCACTCTCCATATTTCCTATGGATGGTGATTATCCAGGATTTTGTTAACCAGAATTATTTTTTTCCCTATCATCCTGGATAATCGAGAGTCTACTGTACTGACTTTATATGCAAATATGGTTTCCATTCTGTTGTCTCACAATCCTTAATTTACATGTGCCCCCAGACAGAGAGGTGAATATACATTCTTTGTCTGGTAGAAACCTGTCTGTCAACCTTGCCTTGATTCAGACTTTATGAACATATTTTCATTATATGCATATACCTTATTGCATAGTATCTGTACATATATTTCATAACAATATTAATGATTTTTATGAACGATCCTGATTTCCTTTAAGATCAACATGACATTTATGTTTGGATAAGTACCATGAAAGTAGGGTGCTAGGGATAAGTGAGTTTCTCAGATTCATTAGGAGTTGCTGTCACAGAACCCATTGCCAGCTGACATTGAAGAGTTTATATGCGTATGCTATAATATTTAGCTATTGCTTTTGTCACTGAAATGCATCATATATGTTTAACCAATACATTATAAATATATCAGGTCCACACTAGCTATCTTAACTGAACTCACATAACACGCAGCTATGTAAATGTAAAGCTTCTAGAGGCCTTATACAAGTTCCACAAACACTACAAAATGCAGGAGAGAGAGTAGTTTTCAGTAGGTGATGTAGCTATTATATAGACATAGCATTTACATGGAGACTTTTGTAAAAAGTATATTGACTGATAAATAGGATTTATTAGATACAGAGGACAAGTCCCTGATCCTTCAATTCAGCAGTGCTGCACTGAATGCAATATAAACATGCACTTAGTTTTATTCATGTGTAGTCCCACTGAAGTCAAGCCTAAAGGATGGTTTTGTTACTAACCTTACAAATATGGTGGACTAGCGAAAATACCCGACGTTGCTCGGGTCAGTCGGAGGTGGGGAGGGGGCAGAGAGATGAGCGAGTACGGGGTCCGTTGGAGGGGGCAGAGAGCAAACCTGACACCCCACCTCACCCCCCCGACCAAACCCGACACCCCCACCTCACTTACCCCTCGACCAACCCCGACTCACATTTTCACCCCCCCACCCAAACCCAACACCCCCACGTCACCCCCCTGACCAACCCCAACACCCACACCTCACCCCTCACCCCTCACCCACCCAGACACCTTCCCACCCCCCCAGACCAAACCTGACACCCCCGGCTCACTTACCCCCCGACCAAACCCGACACCCCCACCTCACTCCCACCCCACCCCCCCGACCAAACCCAACACCCCCACCTCACCCCCCCGACCAAACCCGACACCCATACCTCACCCTCCGACCAAACCCAACTCGGGTCCGTCGGGAGGTGGGAAGGGGGCACAGAGCAGAGGGATTCCGGGGTTCCGTTGGAGGGGGAAGGGGGTAGAGAGCTGAGGGATTTTGCGGTCCGTCAGAGGTGGGGAGGGGGCAGAGAGCTGAGGGATTCTGGGGTCCGTTGGAGGGGGGAGGGGACAGAGAGCTGAGCGAGTGCGGTGTCTGTTGGAGGGGGTATTATGACATCATAACTATGTCACAGAGAACAGCAGCTGCCCAGCTGATGTGAATGGCCTTTAAATAATTTCACCCCTGGGGGGCGTCAGAGGTGAGATTTGAAAAATTTTCGACTCTTACCCTGATTAGGACCCTAAGACCTATAACTGTACCAAATTTCAAGTCTCTAGCTCAAACGGTGTGGAAGGAGTAAGTGCACGTACATACACGAATACACATATACACCATTTGACTTTTATATATATAGATGTTCAGAATCAGACAAAAGCAGTCCTACACCCAAGTTGCTCAAATTCATAGTTCAAAAGTCATACAATGTGCAGAAGTGATACCAGGTGCAGAAGTGATACTATAAACGCTCTGCTTTCATCTGCTACAGTAGTTCCCAATCTTTTCCAACAACTGTACTACACCAGAGGTAACAGTCCTGTGGGACCTTAAAGACTTAACTAAAGTTAGTCAGTTTAGTTAGTCTTTAAGGTGCCACAGGACTCTTTGTTACCTCTGCTATTCCAGACTAACACGGCTACCTCTCTGACTCTGTACTACAGCAGTATCCCAGAGTAATAAGACCTCAGCACATTCATGGCATCTCCCATATGATTTTGCATTCTGAATCTATCTGATCAGCCATTTCTAAACCCCCATCGCTGTGGCAGCTCAGTGCTGCGCTTGCTCTCCACACTGCGGAGTTGTTAGGGTTTCTCCAACTGGAGCCTTACAGCCCCTCACCTCCAGACATTAGGTCAGACTGGGCCCTGCCACTCCCCAGTTCAGTTCCACACACAATGGAGCTCGACATGCTCCAGCAACCCCCTCTCAGCATCCTCCCGAGGCTGCACTACAGCCCGGGGTGGTGCCCACCCCTTCCCGCCGGGCGCTGGAGCCGGGCGAGCCCGGTCTGACCCCCCTGGGCTGCCCGCCGGTGCCAGCCCGCAGCCCCCCTTCCCCCGCCCCCCACGCCCGGGGGCCGCCAGCGCAGCCGAAGCCCAGAGACGCCGGGGAACCAGGGCCCGGCCCTCGGAGCCGCCTCGCACGCACCTCAAACACCACTTCTTCGTCAGACTCCGGTGTCATCCTTCGCCATGACACCCGCCCCGGGCACTGTGGGAAACCGAGTCCGACCAGCCCTCGGCGACGACTCCCCACCCGGGCGAGCTCTCGCTGAGAGAAAACTACAACTCCCAGCAGCCAGCGCGGGGCCCCCGCTTCCGGGAAGGTGGGGCGCTAGGCTGGGCTGCGCTGATTGGCGGAGCCCGTGGGGTTCCCTGTGGCGTGGGGTGGGGCAGGAGAGAACTCGGCCTTTGGAACGTTGCCCGGTGATCCCGAGCTGACGGCTCGTGACCGCTAAGGGGCGCTGCGCGGCCCGGGACCGTGCAAACTGCGCGGCACGGCTGCGGCTGCGGCTCGGGGCTCAGTCGGAGAGGAGCTGCGGGACTTGATGGAGGAGCGGCCGGGGGGCGGCTCGCGGCAGTAGCACGGCGGCACAATGGGCTTGTCCTCTTCAGCTCTGCGGGGGGCCATGGCTTAAGGGGCGCGGAGGAGGCAGGAGAGGCGCCTGGGTGGCACCATGAGCTCAGCCGGTAGGTGCTCAGGGAAGAGGGGAAAGTTTGGCGGGGCGGTGGGGGGCGCGCTGGTGACTTTTCTCCCTGGTGCGGAGCGCTGCCTGCCCAGCCCCCTAGGCACAGCCGCGGGATGGGGCTCTGCTTTTCCTTATGGGGCTCTGCTTTTCCTTAAAGGGCGCCCAGAGACAAGGAACACCCCCCCCCCTTCCGCCCTGTTTCCCCTTTAGTAGGTGCTAGGCGAGGGGGGCTGCGCGTGTCCCGAGAAGCCTTTCAGTGTGTCCTGGGGCAGTGGCTCTGCGCAGCCCGCGCCCCCAGGTTGCTGTTGGCCGGCTTCTCTCTCGGGGGACGTTACATTCCCCTCGCTCTGCGTGCGGCTGACATAGTTGGGAAAGTTACTTATGGACCACGGTAGCCAATCCCGCGGCTCTTCTGCTCCCCGACTAGCTGGGCTCTGCCTTTGCGCTCCGTGCCCGCTCCCTCTGGCTCGCAAACGCGTCCCTAGCGCGTAGGGAACCAGGGCTGGGGGTTTGTGCCGCTGAAAACCATTCTGGCCTCATTCAGGACAATGAGGCGCACAGCGGCAAGGCTGTGAGTGGAGATGCTGTTGCCAAGAGAAATCATTCGCTCTTCCTTTGGATTTCGATCTCCTCTGGATAAACCATGCCCTTGGTTCAGCGTAGTTGTGGGTGGACCTCAGTGCTATCTTGTCCCCTATTAAAATGGTCGGACCTATCTTTTCCTTTTGTGAGAAGCCCTGGCTTGCACTGGAAGGAAGGCGAGGAAACTTGGGGTGAGGGAAGGGGAGGGGGGTTATAACAGCTGTCCTTTTTTGTTTGTTTGTTTGTTTCCAACAAAGTGAGTGGGGGAGTGGGTATTTTTTTGCTCTTCTATTTTATTTTGGTGTACAACCTTTTAAAAACACTGTTGCAGTTGTCTTACAATAGGCTGTGGAACGTTTCCTTTTTTTGGAAAACACATCCTAACTTTTTAATCATTGTTACACTTCAATAGTAAATTTTCTTTTGGTTCAAACCCATTGTTTTTAAAACCAGTATGGTGTCATTAACTGAGATGTATTTTCTCATGTGACTCTAGTGTTTTGTTTTCTGCGCTTTGACCTGTTTTTGCTATGATTGGCCCCTAGCTGTCAAAATTAGCTGTTTTGAGAATCAGCATTTTTTATATATAACAGAAAAAAGTAGATATTCTGCTATATCTATTTGACATCAATAACAGGGAACTAGATCAAAATTAAAAAATAAACATCCTTATTCTTCAGTTTCATTGTAGTGACAATTTCATACTTCTCACTTCCTTCAAAATATATACCTTTGAAGTAGACCCCCACCCCCCATACTTTGAAAAACAGATTGAACTTCTGTAGAGTATCTTTATTGGTTGTATTTATAGTGGCATATAATAAAAGCATCTTGCTGAGCTCTGGCTATTGTCATTTGTCACCATTAAGAATATTGTGCTCCATAGCAAAATGTCTTTTCTAACCAGAGTAGTTCACTGACATTTATTTAATTTTTAAAGTGTAGCGAAAACACAACATGACAGTCTTAGATTCTTTTTTCTTGTAGCAAAGCAATTTTAAATATCCATTCTTCGCTCTAAAATAAATATTTATATGTTCTGTTGTCACTTTGTATAACCTTAACACAGTTGCTAATGTTAATTGAATCTACAGTCCGTTTTACCTCAAGAACATACCCCGTCTTACCAGCTTGATCAGTCATATGTGGACATACATAGTGAGAAGCATTCATTACAAACTCTTAGCTTGACCTGACCCACATTTGTCTGTGGGTATTTTAAAAAAGTATTATTGTCAATTTTGTGGCTAAGAAAGATGTAAAGCAAATGCCTAGTTTGAAACAAGAAAGCTTCCTATATTTTAGGGAGTTACTCAGAGGTTTTTTGGTTGTTTGGTCATACAAAGAAGCTTTGTCAGTACTTTTGTTTGCCCATCTGTTAGATTAGTAGGCTTCCTTTCTTGTGTCTGCATGAACCAACATGCACGAGAGCTGTTTTTTCCATTGAATAAAATTGTGTATAAATTATGCTGATGAACTGCTTTATGGGACTTTTTGAAGGCAGCAGTTAAATACAACGAAAACCTTAAACAACAAGATGTTTCCTGTATGGGGAAAAAATGTGGTTCTACAGGATCTAATTTAATTTGTGTGTTTAAAAAAACAACAACACAGCACACACACATTTAACCAAACAGTAACCAATTCATTGCACTTTTTAGTATTACATGAGACTAGCTCCAGCATATAGAACTGCTTAGCTAAATAAAGGCAATCTAATGGTTCTATAATTAATCATGCCTATTTAAAAATGATCACTTATGAACAAATTTTTCTGCCCTATTTATAGTGTTCCCATTTTTTAATTACTTGTAATATGGTTGTTTGCCTAATAGATTCCTAAGTGACTCTATTTAGAGCTGGTGAGTTAAGAAATAAAGTAGGAGAGTGTGTATATTTAACCACTGGCTAATGTGTTCAAGTTACTTAGTAATATATTTGGGACCACTAGTGCCTTACCTTGTTTTTTTTCTTTCTGAGAGTTAAATAGTTGGGCAAATAAAAGAATTGTATTATGGAGTGGTCATGCATCAGTGCAAGACCTATCTGCTTGGGTCCAACTCCAAGATTGAGGCCATAGTTTGTTGTTTAGGGGTCATATTTCTGAGGGCCTGGAGGTAGACAAAACACAGAACAGGAAAGGGAAAAGACAGTGGGGAATTACTGGTAAGGAGAAGGTAGGAAGGATTCCTGGAAAACTAGTTTTATGGAGGGAGTTGGTTGAGGGAAGGTGTATCTGTCTGGGCAAGGACAAGGGGGCTAAGACAGGAAGGAGCATGTTGAAAGGTTTGGGGAATAAAAAAGCACTAATGTGAAAGGATTAAGAGGAGTGAAATGTGAGTAGGAGAAACAATATCAGTGTATGGGGGACAAGATTAGGAAGGCCTCAGCAGTGAAAATGGGGAGCTTTAACTCGTGGTAACAGACAGGAAGTCAACAAAGAGACTTGGGTGTGGGAGGTAGTGTTTTGATTTTACATTTTTGGGTTTTGCATAATTTTACACTTAAATATTAAAATAATAGTCACAGTTAGCCTATACTCTTTAAAAATACAGGACGTCATTCAGCTGTTAACAAGCAGTGTTTCCCACTAAACAGTGCTATGAAGCATGTAGAAAATTTGAAATATCTAGATGTCTCCCATTCTTGGGTTCAATTTAGTGTAAAGAATTTGAGTATGTTCCTTGGGTGCCATTTTAATGCATCTTCAGAATGAAATAGTTTGATAGAGAACCCATCTGTAATGATTCTTGTCACTTCTTAATTCTGTAAGGAATAGATTGAAACACCTACGAAATGCAGGAATAAGTATCTCTCTATGTGGACTTCTTCTGTCTGAATCAGTACTGAATGAGGCACTGTACTGCCACAGAAACTGTGTTTTGGAGGTGGCTCCAACCTCTAATAGTTATTATAGATCTGGCTTTTTGTGTGTGTGCAAGAGTAGGAATGTAAACCCTGACTACCTGTCCAGATTTCAGCTCACATTCTACCTTTTGAAATATTCAAACCATGTTAAGTTTGTTACTGTACAGGGGCGTTGGAACAATTTTTATAGTGGGAATGCTGAGAGCCATTGAACCAAACTGTAAAAACATGTATATATTGGAAATCATTTCAGGCTGGGAGGTGCTGCAGCACCCCTTACACTCCTAATTCCAGGACCTATGCTTATTCTTTTTTGTTTCCTGTACCAAATTGTTTTGGCATAGTGTTATATGCCATTTAATTTAACTCCAGAGTTGGTTGTATTTCTGTGAGGGGTGAAGTGATCCATATATACATGAAGAACGTGCATTTATCAGCAATATCACCTTGCTCACTCAGTCCCTGTTTGGAGGAGTATGTGTGTGCTTTGTTAAAGGAAGGGAAAAACTCAAATGATACCTGGGTTAATGACATTGTTTCTTCAGCAAAGAATAAGTGCTTAAATGTGAATATACATGTATTTTTATGTAGGAGAGGGAAGATGCAGGTTGTAAGTTGAGATTTGGTTTGATCATGGCAGTGAAAGAGTAGATGGTTTATTTATTAACACAGACACTGTAACTGGGGGGAGGGGAGCAGAATCACAGTAGAAACAAAACCAACATGACTTTTCCTATCAAACTTTATTACTTTTAAGGGCTGAAAAAATGAGGCCTACAGGATTTAGTGTCCTTTTAACCTTAAAACATGTCAAGTCACATTATATTACTCCGCTTTATCTCGACAACATCTGATTCAGAGCTTGTAGGTTCTTTATTCATTTCTCTTTATATTCACTTTAAAGTTATCCAAACTTTCCTGTTTTCCTTCAGCAGATCACTAAACAAACTGACGTTTTTAATTAATGTTTTCCTTTTGGAATTTGTTTAGCTTATTTTATAAAATCCAGCTGCTAGACAACTAATTTCTTTTTCTTGCATTTTAAAAGCTACATATGTTATCTTCCGGGATGCTATGACTCACTTCCTATTCTGCTTAGTCTATAACATTTGGACACCTGAAAAATCACAGCCTCTACATAAGCATAAAACAAACCAGAGAAAAAACTACTGTTTCAGGCTGGGGGGAAAGTAGAAATTAGATCATATACACAGAATGCTTCTTTTGAATTTTTATTCTAATTTCACACCTAATTTCCTGTAGGTACAAAACTGATGCTGAAGATTTATTAACATAAAATCAGTGATTTAAGATATTACTCAGGCTACAATGACCATTGTTATTAAAACCACTAGATGGCTTTTAAAATAATTTGGAATCTGTTTAGTGACCTAAGTATAATATTGACCTCCATCATAGCCTCTGAGTGCCTCCTAAATATATATATAAATAGAAATAGCAATAATACTCTCTCTTCCTACCTACCTTATTGGAACTGGAGTATTTCATAGTGAGGTTTGTATTTTATGCTAAATTCTCCCACCCCGGTCACAAAGGGCTGATCTTCACTACCCGCCGGATCAGTGGGTAGCGATCGATCTTTTGGCGATTGATTTCTTGCATCTTGTGAAGACGCGAGAAATCGATCGCCCACAGCTCCTCCGTCGACTCCAGAACTCCAGCTTGCCGGGAGGCGCAAGCTGGAGTCAATGGGGGAGTGCGCGGCTGCCGCCGTGAGAAAATCTGCTTCAGATACGCAGTTGCATATCTGCCATCGATTTCCCCCCCTCCCCCGGTAGTGGGGACCAGCCCAAAGAGTAGTACATTACTCCAAGAGTAGTGCCTAGAGGTTTCAGTAAGTCTACTTGTGGAGTAAAGTTCAGTTCTACATAACTACATATGATAGAATTGCAGTCTTACACAGGCAATTGAAGAATTTCTCTTGTGTAAACTAGAGATTGAGCTGCTTTTCTAGTTCTCAGATTTTGTAGCTTTCTTCTGAACCCTCCAATTTTTCACCATCCTTTTGTAAAATTTAGACTGGAGCTAGATGTGGTGTTGTGCCAACGGTCTGACTAATGCTGTATGAGGAGGTAACCCCATCTCCCTACTCAATATTCTCCTGCTTATATATTTGAAGACTGTTTGCCCTCTTAGCTGCAGCATTGCACTGGGAACTCAAGTACACTTGTCTATCATAGGTTCCAAGTCCTTTTCAGAGTCACTGCTTTCCAGGATAAAGTACCCCATTTTACAAGTGTGAACTAGATGTATATCCTTGCATTTGGTGGTGTTAAAAATCATGCTCTTTCAATGAGACCACCTTACCAAGCAATTCCTTTGTTATAAATCTTTTTAATTTTTATTGATGCCTTTACCTTCATTCCTAACTATGATTTTTTTTAACCAAAGAAGCTTTCTTGCATAACGGTGGCATTGTTAATAAAGTATATTTAAACAATTCCCAGCTAACATTCAAATTTTTGTGTTCACATATTTCTTCCAAATTTATTTTTCTCAGAATTTTTCTCTGATTTGAGAAATTGACCGTATCAAATATATGTGATTTGTTTCATATTCTGTTGCACTTGGCAAATGAAATTAGATTGTGATCACTTGCTCTTGGACAACTGTCAGTGTTTAGTCATTAATTTATCTTTATTCATCAGAAAAACATCAAATAGAATTAGAATTACCCTAAGTATTTATTGCATTAGAAAGTTATCAATAATTTTTGGAAAATCCAAAGTTGTTTACCACTGGCAACATAAGATCTTCAGCATGTGTCCCCCAGATTAGAAAATTGGATTATCATGGTGGATTTCATTCTAAATATTATAGATAAATGTTTAAGGAGCTGTTTGTTCTGTTCCCTTGTCTGAGGTGGTGGCTCATAGCAGACTCTCCATCCATATCCAGTCTTGTGATTTATCAGTTAGCACATTGATCCATAAACATTCTTGGTGGTGGTGTCAGTAACTCTGAACCAGATAATGGTATCTTTAATGTAGAATTAAAACTCACCTGTCCTCTTCTGCCAATTCTTTCCAAAGCAAGGTGTATCAGTGATTTTAACATTCCAGTCATGTGAATGATCCCACCAGGCTTCAGCAAAGCCAAACGCATCAAACTTCTTTTAACAGATGAATGTTTCTAACACATCTTTTGTTTATTATCCAGGATTCTAGCATTGTTACATAAGCAATTGAAGAATTTCTTTTCTTTACCTTAATGCTTTGGTTCTTTTCACTGTGCTATCTTGAGATTGAGTTTGATGTTTAAGCATATGTACTGCGTTTACCACCTTAGCATCCTCTCCTGTTGATGCTAGTTGAAAGCCCTCCATGGTACGCTAGCTAGTCTGCTACACAGAAGATGGCTCAATGTTCCACAAAACCAAAGCCCTCTACTTCTCATCACTTAGGCCATGTCTTCACTACCACTTTAATTTGATGTTAACGACGTTAGGTCGAATTAAACGTGTACATAAGAACATAAGAACGGCCATACTGGGTCAGACCAAAGGTCCATCTAGCCCAGCATCCTGTCTACCGACAGTGGCCAATGCCAGGTGCCCCGGAGTGAGTGAACCTAACAGGTATGATCGAGCGATCTCTCTCCTGCCATCCATCACCCCCCTCTGACAGACAGAGGCTAGGGACACCATTCATTACCCATCCCGGCTAATAGCCATTTATGGACTTGGCCTCCATGAATTTATCCAGCTCTCTTTTAAACCCTGTTATAGTCCTAGCCTTCACAGCCTCCTCAGGTAAGGAGTTCCACAGGTTGACTGTGCGCTGTGTGAAGAAGAACTTCCTTTTATTTGTTTTAAACCTGCTGCACGCCAATTTCATTGAGTGGCCCCTAGTTCTTCTATTTTGGGAACAAGCAAATAACTTTTCCTTATTTACTTCCTCCACACCACTCATAATTTTCGATACCTCTATCATATCCCCCCTTAGTCTCCTCTTTTCCAAGCTAAAAAGTCCTAGCCTCTTTAATCTCTCTTCATATGGGACCCGTTCCAAACCCCTAATCATTTTAGTTGCCCTTCTCTGAACCTTTTCTAGTGCCAGTATATCCTTTTTGAGATGAGGAGACCACATTTGTACGCAGTATGTGTACCTGATCGAAATTGGAACTCCTGCCTGACGAGAGAAATAAGGCTAATCTCGACATTCCAAGCTCGACTGTGGGCTAGTGAAGACGGAACCCGACATTAATAGTCTCCAGAGGCTGTCCCACAATGCTCCATTCTGACCGCTCTGGACTGCCTCACTGCTCCACTGTGACCGCTCTGCACTGCACTCTGAACTCGCTGCTCTGGCCAGGTAGATAAGACCCGGGAACATTTGAATACCATTTCCTGTTTGGTCAGCGTGGCCAGCTCACCTGAACAGCTCAGTCGCCATTCAGAGCAATCAGCAGCACTAGCCGCCATGCAGAGCTCAGCATCACAAGACTCCATGCAGAGCTCATCTACCCTGGAGACCAGCCAGAGGAGAAGAGCTCCAGCATGGTCCACTCGTGAGGTGCTGGATCTCATCGCTATCTGGGGAGAGGAATCCGTGATGTTGGAACTACGAAACAACAAACGGAATGCCAACACCTCTGGAAGAGTCTCCAAGGCCATGCTAGAAAGGGGCCACAACAGGGACACCACACAGTGCCGCGTGAAAATTAAGGAGCTGCGGCAATCGTTCCAGAAAGCCAAGGAGGCAAACGGACGATCGGGGGGCGCGCCACGGACATGCAGGTTCTACAATGAACTAAATGCGATAATGGGGGGCGCCCCCAACACCATCGCGCCGGTCTGCGTGGACTCCACCGATGGGATAATCGTCAGGGAGGAGACTGATTCCGAGGAGGACGACCATGAAGAAGAGGAAAATCTCACGGAGCAGCAGGAGCCCAGCGGAGAACCCGTGTTCCCAGAGAGCCAGGAGCTGTTTGTCACCCTGGAGCCAGTACCCTCCCAAGCCTCCCAGGGGGGTAAGTGTTTCTTTTTTAAGTGATTACATGACGCGTGATTTTGTAAAGGAAGCATTTATTAATGAGTAACTTGCCCTAATGACTTAGCGTGCTTCCACTGCTGGTCAATTTCTACTCAAAGAGTTTGTCAATATACTCCGGGATTGACCGGAAGTCCTCCGCGGACATTTCAATGAAGCTATCCAGGAGGTAGCGATGAATCCTCCGCAGCAGATTTCTGGGGAGAGCCGCCTTATGTGGTCCTCCGTGATAGGAGACCATCCCACGCCACGAAAGTAGTAAGTACTCTGGAATCATTGTGCAGGCTAGCATTGCGGCGTATGGACCAGGACTTTGCATGGAGTCAAGGAGCATGCGCTCTCTCTCTCTCTCTCTCTGAGAAATTCTCAGCAAAGTGATGTCATTCATGGTTGCCTGTTTGAAATAGGGACTGCAATTACTAGGGAGATAAAGATTCCCAGCTGCAAAGAACTCTTTTCTGCTGAGGACCGACCAACCGCACCACCCCCCCCACGAACGCAGACCACCCCCCTGCCCCCCGCCCCCCCCCGCCCGTAGCGGTAGCTAGCAGGGAACCAGAGCAGTCTGCAATCGGTTGCTTCCGCTTCAGATCCAACGCGAACCAACCCCCCTCTACCCAAGCCCGTAGCGGTAGTAGCTAGCAGGGAATCTGAGCAGTCCACAAGCGGTCTGAGGAGCCCCAAAAACACCTTAGCCCTTAGCGAGAGATTTTTTGGCATTTGCTTTGCAGTTTGCGGTTTCAGTGGGAGCCAGCCACGCGGTGGGGGGGAAGGGGGCGGGATTACTCTACAGTATGCAAGCGCCACTTTTAACTTACCATGGCCGGCTGCACGGTGATTTGAGAAGCCGTCTTGGGCTGAGGCACACATATGTGTCTGAGATGCTCTGACTTTTCTGTGAGCTAGTCAGTCACTTTTAGGTGTAGAACATGACCTTGTACAGAAATCATATCAGGCCTCTGAATACTGAGGTTGCAAATGGCATAGTACTCCCATTGTGTACCGTCCGAGACTGCATCTGCCTCCTAACCTTGAATGTATCTGTCTCATAACTTTCAAACTGTCTTTGCCCACATTCGCACACAGATGAACAATTATCTCAGAATCCCCCGGCCTCCTCCTCCCGCCGTGCACCGCAGATAAGAAAGCGTAAAAAGAAAACGCGAACGCGCGATGAGATGTACAGTGAACTCGTGGAGAACTCGCACGCTGAGGCAGCCCGCCAGACGGACTGGAGGGATCGAGAGAGAGAGGCAAGGGATCGAGAGAGAGAGGCAAGGGATCGAGAGAGAGAGGCAAGGAGAGCCGCTGCAGAAAAGAGGGAAGAGCGTGAGGAAAGATGCATGGATGCTTTCCTCCGCATAATGGAGGACCAGAGCAACATGCTGCGATCTCTGGTGGAGCTGCAGCATGCCCTAAGACCACCTCTGCAGCTCCTGTGTAACCACCTCCCCAACTCCCATAGCTTCCCCATCCAGACGCGGGGTGAGAACACGGGGGGTAAGCTCCGTGGGCCGCTCCACTCTACCCCACAAGCCAGCAGAAGTAGCAGCAGCAGGCTGACGTTCTAGGAAAACTTTTAAAAGTTGCTGTGTCTTGCCCACCCCTCCTCTCCCCCCTTCCCACCCCCCCCCTCCTCTGTCTGCTCCTCCCCCACTGCGACTGCCGGTTTCCCTCCAGGATACGAGGACAGTGATCCCCTGTATTTGTATTTCCGATTAACCAATAAAGGAACCATGATTTTTCAAACAGTGATTTTATTTCCTCTGCAAGCATGGGGAGGGGGGAGGGAAAGAGGGTTCAAGGGCAGCAGGCTTAGAGCACAGCAAGGGAGCAGATTCTCAAACGCCATCTCGGCCACTCATAAAACTGTCTTTCAAGGCGTCCCTGAGGCGCAGGGCCTCACGGTGTGCTCTTCGACTTTCCCTGCTGTGTGGCTGCTCATAAGTAGCAGAAAGTAAATTTGCCTCTGCCTCCCAGCCCGCCATAAACGTTTCCCCCTTGCTCTCTCAGATATTGTGGAGCACAGAGCAAGCAGCTATAACAATGGGGATATTTCTCTCGCGGATGTCTGAGCGAATCAGTAAGGAACGCCATCTCCCCTTCAGACGGCCAAATGCACACTCTACGGCCATTCTGCACTTGCTCAGCCTGTAGTTGAACAGCTCCTGACCCCTGTCCAGGGCTCCTGTGTAGGGCTTCATAAGCCAGGGCATTAGGGGGTAGGCTGGGTCCCCAATGATCACGATCGGCATTTCGACCCCCCCCACGGAATTTTTCTGGTCGGGGAAGAAAGTGCCTTGCTGCAGCTGTCTAAAAACCCTAGAGTTCCTGAACACTCGAGCGTCATGAAGCTTTCCCGGCCACTCCACGTACAGGTCGGTGAAACGTCCCTTGTGGTCAACCACTGCTTGCATGACCATTGAGTAATATCCCTCTCGGTTTCTGTACTCGGCGGCCTCGTGGTCCAGTGCCAGGATAGGGATATGAGTCTCATCTATAGCCCCACCACAGTTAGGGAATCCCATGGCGGCAAAGCCATCTATTGTGGCTTGCAGGTTTCCGAGGTTTATAACCCGGTGTAGCAGCCGCTCGACGCTTGCCCTGCTTACTTGCATCACAGCAAAGCCCACTGTAGACCTACCCACCCCAAACTGATTCGCCACTGACCGGTAGCTGTCTGGCGTTGCAAGCTTCCAGAGGGCTATCGCCACTCGCTTCTCCACTGTAAGGGCCGCTCTCATTTTGGTATTCCTGCGCCGGAGGGCCGGAGACAGCAAGTCACAAAGTTCCAGGAACGTGCCCTTTCGCATGCGGAAGTTTCTGAGCCACTGGGAGTCATCCCAGACCCGCAGCACTATGCGGTCCCACCAGTCTGTGCTTGTTTCCCTGGCCCAGAATCGGCGTTCGATGGCATGAGCCTGCCCCATTGCCACCAAATTTGACAGATTGTCAGTCGCCCTACTTCCAAAACCGTCAGTGTCCCTGTCGTCCCCGCTGTGCATGTCAGTGTCCCTGTCGTCCCCGCTGTCCTCGTCCATCTCCTCCTCACTGTCGTCGGGTTCCAGAAAGCGCAGTTCTCCCCAGATCGCATTCCTCCTCTGCAGACGGTGCAGCAGGAACTCAGCAACCGTGATCGAGGTCCTCACAACGGCCATTACTGTTTCCGTCGTGTCAGCGGGCTCCATGCTTGCAGTGCTATGGCGTTAGCACGGCGCGGAGAAAGGGCGCGAATTATGGGATGCCTACCCACAGTGCACCGCTCGTAATGGGGGTCGGCGGCGCGGAAAAAGGGCGCGAAATTTGGAAATGCCTACCCATAGTGCAGCACTCAAAATGGTGCCTGCTGGGGGATCAGGGAACTGTGGGATAGGTACCCACAGTGCAACGCTCGCTATGTCGACGCTTGCAAAAGTTGTGCGGACAGACACTGTCGACTTGCTGTGCTTTGCTGTGCCTAGTGAAGACACACAATATCGACTGCATACAGTCACGTTCACAACATCGAAATAAAGGAAATCGAACTACTGCTGTAGTGAAGACATACCCTTAGTCAGCAGTTTCCCTTCATTATCTTCTGCTGTCTATCTCACTTGTGGAACAGGAAGAATCCTTGGGAAGATCCTCTCCTTCAGCTCTTTATGATGTGCTAAGTCTCTTCTGAAGCAGTGTCATTTGTGCCAATGTGTAACATGACCAACGGATCCTTGCCCATCATCTTCATAAACCCATCCAGCCTTTCAATTATGTATATTTTCTTTGCTCTGGAAAGATGGTACTCAGTCCTGCTGTCCTTTTTTCCCCACTGAAGAATGTTTTATCCACCACCTTGAATCATAGAATCTCAGAATTGAAAGGGACCTCAGGAGATCATCTAGTCCAACCCCCTGCTCAAGCAGGACAAATCCCATTTTTGCCCCATATCCCTAAATGGCCCCCTCAAAGATTGAACTCACAGCCCTGGGTTTAGCAGGCCAGTGCTCAAACCACTGAGCGATCCCTGCCCCCCTTAATGCTGAGTCCTTGGTGAGGATTGTCTATCTTCTGTAGATTTTCTGCGGTCTTCAGTCATGCTTGATGTTTCCAAGGATTGGGCTGAGCATCAGTCCTCAGGTGTGTCCTGTGAGAGACCCCTGTTTCTTGCCTCCGGCTGAATATTTCAATGTGGTCTTTGCACTGCTTCATCAAATGCTTGTGAGTAGTGAATTTCTCTCTGTTCCCTTTTCTCTGGTGATCTCATATTGTCCTGCTTCTGGCTCTGCAAACTATCTCCTGCATCTCTTTCCTCACTGTGTCACAAACTGCCACAAAAGCCTCCTCTCTCTCTCTCCCTTTCTTTACAGCTTCCTTGCAACCATTTTGTTCTGTATTTAGGTCTATGGTGGTGCTGCCCATATCTGGTTGTCCAATGTTTTTTCTGCCCTCCCAGACCTCAAATCTTTTCCTGTGGCACAGCCATCAACTTGCAATTCCTGCAGAGGAAGTCTCTATTTTTAGGCAGGAAACGGATACAGAAAATGTTACATCCTCTCCAGGTTATAACTGTTCCATTGCTGGTCATCCTTGTTATGTATATATTGCTGTACGTCTTGAAAATATTCCTACAAACCTTCCTGCAAATTCCTTTTAGAAACCTCCCTGCTAGCTTTTCCTCTGCCTATTCTACGTTCACTTGGCAACTGACTTATGTATTGAGCCTCACAGGTCAGCTTTGACCCCTCGCTAATGGGATGAATAACATGATTCCTCACAGCCAGTGGTGCTGAGTTTTGCGGCTGAGTAGCGACAGTTTGGGCATAGATATAGTGATTCACAGCCCAGAAAAACATATGGCTTTCCTGTTTTTATGGCAGAAGAGTTGTCTGTCTTTGTGTCTCCTTTAGACTGGGCACTAGCACAGTTTTATAGAAATCCTTCCCTCTGAGTCTCTCAATAGAGATGGCATTTTCTACTTCTAGGAACACAGCTACACTAGAGAATTTACAGAGGTGCAGCTGCGCTGCTGTAAGTTCTCTAATGTAGCTGCTTTACGCCAATGGGAGAGAGCTCTCCTGTTAGCTTAACTATTCCACCCCTGGCAGGAGCTGTATCGGTGAGAGAAGCTTTCCTGCCGACATAGCACTGTGCACATCTGAGCTTATGCGACAAAGTGTCTTGTAGCACCTTTATAGACTAACAGATTTTAGGGATCATGAGCTTTCGTGGGCTAAGACCCACTTCATCAGATGAATGTGTGGAAATCTCCAGAGGCAGGTATAAATATGAAGGCAAGAAAGCAAGGTAAATTCAATCGTGTGTGTGTGTGTGTGTGTGTGTGTGTAGCCCACTTCCAGCAGGTGATCTGGAGGTATGAACACCCAGAGAGGAGACGCTGCTTTTGTAATTGGTGAGCCATTCACAGTCAATATGAAGTCCAGACCTAATGGTGTTGAATTTGCAGATGAACTGGAGCTCATCAGTTTCTCTTTGCAGTCTGGTCTTGAAGTTTTTTTGCTGCAATATGGCTGTTTTTAGGTCTGCTATTGTATGTCCAGGCAGGTTGAAGTGTTCTCCTACAGGCTTTTGTATATTGCCATTCCTAATATCTGATTTGTGTCCATTTATCCTTTTACATAGGGATTGTCCAGTTTGGCTGACATACATAGCAGAGGGGCATTGCTGGCACATGATGGCATATATTATATTGGTAGATGTGCAGGTGAATGAACCAATGATAGTGTGGCTGATTGGGTTAGGTCCTCCTGTGATGGTGTCGCTGGTGTAGATATGTGGGCAGAGTTGGCATCGAGGTTTGTTGCATGGATTGGTTCCTGAGTTGGAGTTGCTATGGTGCAGTGTGAGGTTGCTGGTGAGAATCTGCTTCAGGTTGTCTGTGGGTGAGGACTGGCCTGCCTCCCAAGGCCTGTGAAAGTGAGAGATCATTGTCCAGGATGGGTTGTAGATCACTGATGATGTGTTGAAGAGGTTTTAACTGAGGGCTGTAGGTGATGGCTAGTGGTGTTCTGTTGTTTTCTTTCTTGGGTTTGTCTTGCAGCAGAAGGCTTCTGGGTACACGTCTGGCCCTGTTTATCTGTTTTCTTACTTCCTGATGTGGGTATTGAAGTTTTAAGAATGCTTGGTGAAGATCTTGTAGGTGTTGGTCTCTGTCTGAGGGGTTGGAACAAATGCGGTTGTACCTCAGTGCTTGGCTGTAGACAGTGGAGCGTGTAGTATGTCCGGGATGGAAGCTGGAGGCATGAAGGTAGGCAAAGCAGTCGGTAGGTTTTCGGTATAGGGTGGTGTTTATGTGATCGTTTACTTATTTGTACCGTGGTGTCCAGGAAGTGGACCTCTTGTGTAGACTGGTCCAGGCAGAGGTTGATGGTGGGGTGGAAGCTGTTGAAATCGTGGTGGAATTCTTCCAGAGTTTCTTTCCCATGAGTCCAGATGATGAAGATGTCATCAATGTAGCGTAGGTAGAGAAGGGGCATGAGTGGGCGAGAGCTGAGGAAGCGTTCTTCCAGGTCAGCCATAAATATGTTGGCATATTCTGGGGCCATGTGGGTGCCCATAGCAGTGCCACTGGTCTGGAGGTATATATTGTCACCAAACTTGAAATAATTGTGTGTGAGGATAAAGTCACAGAGCTCAGGAACCAGTTGTGCTCTGGCATCATCTGGGATACTGTTCCTGACAGCTTGTATTCCATCTTTGTGTGGGATGTTTGTGTAGAGAGCCTCTACATCCATGGTGTCTGGGATGGTGTTTTCTGGGAGATCACCAATGCATTGTAGTTTTTCCTCAGGAAGTCTGTGGTGTCATGGAGATAGCTGAGAATGCCGATGGCATAGGGTCTGAGTAGAGAGCACACATACCCAGACTTCAGTAAGAGTGCCAATGCCCGAGATGATGGGGCGTCCAGGATTTCCAGGTTTCTGGATCTTGGGTAGTAGATAGAAAAACCCCGGTCGGGGCTCTAACAGGATGTTGATTTGTTCCTGTGCTTGTATAGGGAGTGTCCTGAGCAGATGGCGCAGTTTCTTAGTGTACTCCTCGGTGGGATCTGAGGAAAGTGGCCCATAGAATTTGGTATTGGAGAGCTGTCTGGTAGCCTCCTTTTGGTCGTCTGACCTGTCCATGATGACAGCAGCACCTCCTTTATCAGCCTCTTTGATTATAATGTCCGGGTTGTTTCTAAGGCTGTGAATGGCACTGTGTTCTGCACGACTGAGGTTATGAGGTAAGCAATGTTGTTTTCCCGCAATTTCTGCTTGTGCATGTCGGCGGAAGCATTCTATGTATAGGTCCAGACTGTCATTTCGTCCCTCAGAAGAAGTCCATGTGGAGTTGTTGTTCTTGTGCTGCTGGTGGAATGGTGTCTGTGTATCAGTGCGTTGTTCAGTGTTGTCTTGAAAGTATTCTTTGAGTCGGAGACGGTGAAAGTAGGCTTCAAGATCACCACAGAACTGTATCATGTTTGAGCTTATGTCAGTATAACTTATGACAGTATTCATGCGCCTAAGCAACATAAGTTATGCTGACCTAAATGGTATTATAGACAGAGCCTAACACTCAGTCTTCTTTCTTACTTTTCTAGAGTAAGGCAGGGATTATAGTTTAGTATTCAAAATAGAAACATAGTTTTATAACAATATTGTAATTTTTAGTCAGTGGGTCAGATGATCTTTTCAGATATGCAGCATGTATCAGCACATTACTAAGGCTTTTTAAAAGACTATACAAGGAAAGTGGAAAATACACAGTGATGTGTGTTCAGTAATGGAGGCTGTGTAAAGAATTTATTGCTAAATAAGAAACATTGCAGTTGTATTGCATAAATTACCTTTCTTCCATCAAGATCATTCTGAGAATTGGTTATGGTGGGATATCTTTTTAAATTTCTAAACTTCCTGAATAATCTCCTGCATGTATTAAAATGTCCCATCAGTGAACACTTAGTGTGATTTCTAGTAGCGTCAGATGGATCATAAGCCATAATCATGATGACCGCTTCCAATTGATGGGAAATAACATGCTTTGGGATGGAAAATTTAGTAAGACATGTATCCTCATTGTACTTACTATACTGGAATGCACTTCGCTGCTAGAGAATCAGTTATCATCCAAACTTCACCCTTCAGAGTCCAATTCCCATAACTGGTTGTAGTGGCAGATTCCCATGAGTAGATATTTCTGCAAAAATAAAGAGGGAAAGGACATGGTCAGGTTAAATAATTGTCTATTAAAGGTGAAGGAGGGTTATTTATTGATTATTGATGATTATAATAGAATTAATTGATATTGCAATACAATTTTTAGTCTGCTTTAATTTTCACTATTATGTTTTTAAAGTACTTTTTTATGATGCTCCACTTACACTTAAAAAGTAGGCTAGTAGACTTCAGTTCTCATCGCACTTCAGTGTCTTGGCAATCAGCAGATTCTTTTAAAGTACTTTCTGAACATTTTTTGATGAACATTTCTAACGGGCATTGGGTTTTGAAAAACCCTTGTTTTAGAAAACCTAAGGTCCCCCCACCCCCCAAAACTACCTGAGTGTTTCTAAAAGGAAGATATGTTGGTATAAAAATAGGGTTGGGAGGGGGGTAAAGTGAAGATGTGTAAATAATTGAATAGTTTAAATGTTATAAAAAGTTGAACCTTTTAAAATACTGTATTGCAAGGTAAGTTGTTATGTAGCATCATAATGATTAAAATTTTTGTTTTTTCCTTTCTAGAAATTAAGAAGCCACCAGTGGCCCCAAAACCAAAATTTGTGGTAGGACACAAGGCATCACCTCCTCCTGTTGCACCTAAGCCAGATGTTGTGTTTGCTGGTGTTATACAAACAACAAAGAAAACTAAACCAGCAATAGCACCAAAACCAAAGGTTCTCAAAAGTTCATCTGTTCCTGAAGTTAGACCTCCATCATATTTAAGAAAATACACCAAAAGCCTAGAAGAACACAAACGAGATTCTTCTGAAACTCTAGACCACCTGAATTATAAAAATGGAGACTCCACAGAAAACACTGAGGATGCTGCTTACATTATACCAATGTGTTCTTGCAATTTTGAATGCATCCATAAGGTTGGAAATGGGGAAAGTACATGTGAATCTCAAATAATTTTTGAACACTTAGAGAACTTAGAGAATATTAAGATAGGTGAACAAATTGCACCATCTATAAAAGGTAGGACAATACAGGAGAATCATAGTGAAAAAGTGGCAAATAGAAATCGGGTAGTTTTAAAGGCCGGCCTTCTGGAAGGGACACTCAGAGATGCTGTAACACAAAGTGTATTCCCTAATAGTAGCCCTTTGAGGCACAAGTGTCCAGAAAAACCTGAAAGGGATGATAGTAGTAGTTCTAACAATGAAGTTGAATTAGAGTTTACAGATCTTCTGCAGTTATGTAGATCTGAGGAAGCTACAGGCAAACCACAAAAAAATGACAAGAGAGATGCTGATGAAATTCAAATGTCTGAAACTTGTTCCATTCTGACTGAAAGTAACCCCAATTGCTATTGCTCATTGGACCAAGAAGCACTGGAAAATGTCAATGTAAATAGTGATATTACATTTCCAGGTGGAGTCTGTCTGAAGAAAGATGATATTAAAACTCCATCTTCCTCTGGAGCATGTTCAGCACCCATCTCAAAAGTGCTTCCAGTTCCAAAACCAAGAAAGCCGCGTGCTGCGTATCTAGTCCGTCAAGATGGTATAGATACTTCTGAGGAAGGAACAAAAGAACCAATTAATTCAAAGAGTGATTCTGCTGGATCTTCTGAACACATCTTTAAAAAAACAGCAAAAATTAATGTTCTTGGTCAGAGTGTTTCATATAATGATCATCCAGAAAAAGTGCATCAGACTAATACGTTTGAGATTCCTCAAAATCTTGCTGAGAAAATACACTGGGTGAAGGAATCTACTAATACTGAAGAATTAGCCTCACAGAATATCTTGCCTCAGCTTTTGCAAGAAGCTTCTCTCATGACAGAAAATGTTGAACATTCCTTGGACGAAGACCTTAATTTAACAAGTGCTGCAGATGAAATGACCGATGATGCTAGTATATTAGCTGCTGTGGACAAAAGGACTAGTTTTATACGAACTAGTACTTTGTCCATGAGTTTGCCTAAGCAACTCAAATTGACTTGCAATCAGGACTTGCCTGCCTCCAGTAGCCTAGACATTTCTGCACAAAAACCAGAAGATAAAGAGATTCATGTAAAAGATGAAAGTTCACCAAGGATTGTTCCTAAAAAACCCCAAAGACACAGCTTGCCTGCTGCTGGACTGCTGAAAAAAGCTGCATCAGAGGAGCTTGTTGAAAAAAGTTCTTATGTTTCCAATGAAGATAAAAAATCGGAAAGTGTTCTGGAAAGAACTCGTTTAAGGCATATGTTGGCTAAAGAACAAGGTACGTCACCTTACTGTGACATGCCAAAACGTTCTTCAGAGAAACCTGTCTGGAAATTACCTCATCCTATCCTGCCATTTTTAGGCAACCCAGAATCGTTAAAAGCTGCAACCATTGCCACAAACTCTGACCTTTCAACTGCTGTGATCAAGCCTAGAGCTAAATCTCTGTCTTCCATGGATATGGAAAGAACAGACAAGCCTTCCAAAGACAGTCAGAAGAAAAATACTTTAAAGAAATTGCTCAACATTAAATTGTCTGTTTGCCTAATGAAAAGTGACTTCCAGAAATTTTTTTCCAAGGGCAGCCAGTCCATGGATGGTGGCATAGCTAGTCTTTCCACTGAGGAGGGGAATGGTATTGGTAGCAACTGGAATGTAACATCCCTAGCAAGCGAAAGGAAAACTAAATCTGCCAAGACACGTTCTGCAGAAATAGGTAGCCCAGCATCACAAAAGAAAAGACAGAGACATAGAAGTCAGCATGATATACCAAACAGTCAAAGATTAGAGTCTTTAGATGAACAAATATTCTCAGGGAAACAGTTGTCACAAACACACTTGAATTCTCTTATAAGCGATTATCCACCAGAATATGAGAATGTGTGCCACTATGAAGAAATTCCAGAATATGAAAACTTGCCTTTTATTCTGTCTTCTGATAAAAATCCATGTTTTGAATGGCACAATTCCAGCAGTGTGGTAGATGACCATGACACAAATGTATATGAGGTGGAAGAACCATATGACTCTACAAGCAGCCATTCAAGACATGGCAGGTAATGTCAGAGGAAAGTGTGTGTAAAATAGATCCATCTGTGTTTGTGCTGAATACAGATACATTTTTATTGTTATTCGGATGGTGAATTTAGGAAATATGCTTGTTTTATTATGTGTTGGAAAAATAATCTAATACCCCTATGTATTTTCACTCATATATGTTAATTTAGTAACAATTTGTGGCCTGGAAGGATTTTTGTGTGTGTGTGTGAAATAACTCTTTGATTTTCTTGTAGAATTTAATATCAAGGAAAAGGTGAATTTTTATCATTCCCAATGTCTAATCAGATTTAAATATAGACAAGTCAACTACTTTGCTCTGGAATTTAGAATATCCTTAAACTGGAATTGATGGTAATATCTAACTGTTGCTTGTATTTAGTCTGGAAAAGCTTCTATAAATAAAGACCAAGTCCCAGAGTAAACTTGCTTAACTTGTTTTAGCTAAGCAGTCCAATGGAAAGCTCTCTGTGTGATGGACAGTGCTTAAAGATATGCTTTGGTGACTTTTATTAATAAAGGTTCACTTTTGTAGATTTTTAAGGTTTGGTAAATCCATGCTCAGATTTTGAATGGAATATGTAGCTCTTTGTGGCTTAGTGTCCAGCAAGCAACTTTTTGCAATTCCTTGCACTATAATTTTGTAATGTGACCCTGGTGGAAGTGGTTACTTATTAAGATGAACTTCAGGGCTCGTGTATAGACCAAACTCTATTGAGACAACCACAACTGCTCTGATTTTACATGTGGAGTACAAAGGCTTTGATTTTATTTTTTTTTATGTATCTCACCCGTGTGAGAAATTTGTAGTTTTTTTGCAGTGAGATGCTTGTTGTAAAGGGGGAGAAAATATTTGAAATGGCATCCTTATTACATTTTTAGGAAGTATAAGCTTGTATATTGAATTCTTTTCATAGACCTCAAGTTACTTGCCTTTGTAGGACAGTGGGGGTCTTTATTGTGGGAAGTAGTCTCATTAAGCTTCATAATGTTGAATGTGACATCTTAAGCATTTACCTTCACGTATTGGTCTTATGAACTGTGTACAGTATTATTTTTGTTTTTTACTGAAGTAATGTGCTTGCTTCTGCCTTGGCATAGCTTCCTTTTAGATGTTAGATTAGAACCAGAGTTATGTGCTCTTGTATTTCGTCGTCCATTAGTCTTTCTATGGTATTCATGAATGCCTGAAGACTTTGAAAAGGAGAGCAGAGTAACACTTCCAAGCAGGCTGATACCCTGGATTACGTAAACCTAGTATGTTTCATGTGCTCTTGCCTCTTTCTATTAGACCACTTTCCCTGAAATTTCCAGAGCCTAGCATTTGAGATTTGTTAATAGCAATCCTTTTTAAAATTTAAAACTGCAGTGCAAAAGAAATTGTACTTTGAAACACAGCCTGTAGGTTGAAAGAACTGTACCTCAAACATTACTACTAAAGCACATATATAACCTAACCACAGGACACAAGACTTGATGTACCAGAATAGATTACAGGTCCATTTAGTCCTATGTGCTGTCAACAGTATCCAGTTTCCAGTGCTCTAGAGGAAGGCATAAAATCTTCATAACTGTGGTACCCATGCTTTTCTTGTTGCACCTCCCTCTCCCCCCATACCAGTAATGGAATCTGTCTGCCTGCTCCCTCTTCCCCCCTCCCCACCCCCATTACTGCACAGTTGGTTCAGAAAAGGAGCTTGGACTGACCACAGAGCTGGGGATTGAACTTCCCTGCCCCCATAGGAGTTGGCCCATGCCCTTCGCCCAAATATTCCTCTGTGTTCCCCTAAGGGGGGCATGACCCACAGTTTGGGGACTACTGCTTTATAATGTACGCAGTGGTACTATGTCATGTGAGAAATTTTTTCCTGATCCCATTATGCCCAAACCATGAAAATTAATAGATCCAGCAATTTTATCCTAATTTCAGATGATCGATTACATTGAGACACATTCTCCTCGCTTGGTAACTTTATAGGAGGAAATTAAAGATCCAGTGGCAATCTTGGAAGATGAGTTCTGTAGTTAGGCTATTTTAAGAGGAGAGCTGCTTTCTCAGTAAATATTCTAGAGTGGGATTTTCAAACAGGGTTGCCTATCTTCACTCCCATTGAAGTTTTATCATTGGCTTGAATGGGAATGGAGTTAGGTTTATTACACCCTTAGTATCCCAAAAATGTGTGTGAACCACTGAATTAATATTGTCGGCTGTGTTTTACCTACACAATTAATTTAATACAGTACTGGTGTCAAACTCGTTCACCTCTCTGAAATGTTCTGTGGGATACCCTGAGAAAGGAAAGTAATGAACAGAACTAATAAATGAAACTAACTTGATTTTTGGATGGTCTGCTATGGGAACAATACTGAAAATCTAGTTCCAAGAGCAAGAGTCTTTAACCTAGATTATTGGTTTTCAGACGAATAAATCAGGACAAAACATTTTAAATAGGGTAAAGAAGGTGAATACATTAGATTTTTGTTGGGCATTTCATTTTTTGTTTAAAATATAATGAGAGAAAATTGGGACTGGGGAGGGACAGAAATTGCATTTCTAAATGCATGCCAAGTTTTAAATTATCATAATTAGCAGGAGTCAGTGTAAGCAAGGAATGAAGTAATTGCCTGTTTTTTAAGAAGTGAGTGTTCAGGTTTGAAGCATTACTAAAAGCTACTGGTTTTTTTATGAGTCCCCAAAGTACCACTGCAACATTTCTTTTGACACTACTGCAAGAGATGTTTAAATACAGCTCAGTTACTTTAAAGTAATAATATTTATTTGTATTTCTTTTAGTGAAAGAAAAATATTTGATTTTTGTCATTCTTCTTTTTATAGTAACAAACTTTTTTTACCAAAAAGAGGGAAAAACAAAAGTTGGAAACAAAAGTTGAAATTGTTTAGACTGTTGGTAAATTTCCACTCAAACTAAGGATGCAAAGGAAAATTAAGTATGACTTAAAGCATATGTGATGTGACAGAGACTTAAACTTTCCTGCCTCTTTGGAGACCCCTTTTTATTATTTATTACTAGGATTATTATTATTTGCATTTGCAAAGCTGCTATCTTGTACTTCAGACACCGTTACTCTGCTCCTCCAGCTTTTCATGGATTAATATACTACGTTTCCTGAATATGTTGGCAATGTTTCCTCTGAGTTTTTGCAACCATACGTGATTGCTAATTGATATTGATTGAATGTAGAGCTGCCTGTAATTGTTAGAATAATTTGTGATAACATTGCTCCTTGAAACACATTGCTAGTAGGAGAATGTCTCTGAGAGATACTTTCAGCTCTCTACATGAGTACAACTACATATTTTCCTTTTTATTTTTTCCAATGACCTGATTTAGATTTATTGTTTGGAAAACCATAAAGGATCCTGATGTATAAATACATGAAAATAGAGTTAATAAACAGGACTGATTAGGAATTTTAAAACTCTTTTTATTATTGATGTAATCCTGAGGTTAGATGCCTTCTCATGGAAACTTTACCAAAACATTTTATGCTAGATATTGCCTACTTGGGGTTTGAAATCTGTCTTTGTGGTTAAACTCCATCTTTGATATGTTCTTGTGTTCGCTATGGGCTTGATTCTGCAGATTTTACTTGTGCTGAGTGGACTACTCACATGAACAATAGGGACTACATAACATGAGTGAGGGTTGCAGGATTAGGCCACGAGATAAATGTTAATTTGATGATGAACTCTCTTGAAATGGCCATCACCACAGGTGGAAAAAGCAGGCTTCTTTGAAAAGATGGTGATATAGGTATAGGATAATATGTCCTAAACAGATTTGCAGTGTCTGTGCTAAACTCTTATTAGGGGAACTTAAATGTGGCTCTTTTGAACAGCTTTCCAGTATTTATAAGAAGTTTCAGATCTCTGGGATTTCTTGTTTGCTGTGCTCTGAAGAAATGTTCTTGTTTCTCCCATTGCAAAACCAAAGAAAATGCTGTACAGTAGAACCTCAAAGAGATGAGCGCCAGAGTTACACACTTAGCAGACACCACCTGGAACCAGAAGTAATCAGGCAGCAGCAGCACAGACAAATAAATAAAATACATTTAAAAACAACACCACCTCCCTCCGCCTCCAGCAAATACTGTACTGCCCTGCAGCTTTGGGAGCTACCACATCAGAGCCAGGTGACAGGCTGCCACTTTCCCCCCCTGCCTTTAGTAACCGGACTTTGAGTGTCTGGTCAATACATCTGACCAGACACTGCCGAGTTTCTTTTTTGGCTGGATTCTCCAGTCGAAAACCAGACACCTGGGAATCCTAGGGAGGTGCCAGGGCTTGAGGCTTCAGCCCCATGGCTCTGTTCCCAGTTTCATCCCCACGGTGGGTGCCAGGGCTCGGGGCTTTAGCTACGAAAGGAGCTCCGGTTTCAACTCCTGTGCTCCCCACCTGTCGCTAAAGCCCCAAGCCCCCGTGCCTCCTCTCCCCCTGATGAAGCTGGGAACAGAGCCATGCGAAGCCTCAAGACCCTGCACCCCCCTCAGGACTGTACCAAGAACAGAGCTGTGGGCCTGAAGCCTTGAGCCCCAGCACTCCCCCAAGGTCTAAAGGTCTGAGCTCTGGTATTTCTGCAAGTAGAAAACCCCGACTCTCCCCCCTCACCCTGCGGCTGTAGCCCCAAGCCCTCTCCTCCCCTCCTCCATGGCTGAAGTCCTGTAACCTCTTGTTCAGAGTTACGGGACATTCCAGAGGTGTCCATAACTCTCTGAGGTTCTACTATATAACATAACCAAGGGCCACACGTATGGATTTCACCTGCTCCTGTTAAAAGATAAATAAATCACTGTTTTGTGATGAGTTCTTCTGGAGAATGTGTGTGTTAGGGAAGATAGAGGGGGAGCCCCTACATCCCTGACTGCCTTACAGACCCTCTATCTTCATTTTTCCCTTTTCTTACTTACTCACCCTTGATATAAGCCTGATTTTGCCACTCTTCCACGCTGAACAGTGCCATGAAAACCAATGTGGCTACTTGCTGAATAGGGAATTAACCAACATAATTAAGGGTGGCAGAATGGCCTTTATTTCCCATCCTCAAGTCTTCTTCATACCCATTCACTCAATATTTTGGAATGTTATCTTTTTGCTTTTGCAGCTTATGAATGCCTCCACTTTGACTTTACTAGTCACCCCTCTGACTAGTTAAAGGGATTATCTGTTCTCTTCCTTTCTATATACAGTGAAACCTCGATATAACGGACTAATTCGGGCGGGGGGGTGTCCGTTAAAACCGAAAGTCCGTTATTTAATAATTTTTTTAAATCATTAAATAACGGACTTTCGGGTGACAACGAACACCCCCCCGCCCGAATTAGTCCGTTATTTAATTAGTCAGCCCACCCCACCCCCTCCCCCCGCCCGGCTCCCCGCTGCGGGGAGCCGGGCGGGGGGTTGACAGCTCCCGCCTGGCTTCCAGCTGGGGGGAGCCGAGCGGGATCTGTCAAACCCCCCGCCCGGCTTCCCGCTGCGGGGAGCCGAGCGGAGGCTCTCAAAACACACCCCCCCCCCGCCCGGCTCCCCGTTCCGGGGAGCCGGGCGGGGGGGTTGACAGCTCCCGCCCGGCTCCCCCCAGCGGGAAGCCCGGCGGGAGCTTTCAAACCCCCCGCCCAGCTTCCCGTTGCGGGGAGCCGGGCGGGGGGGTTTGACAGCTCCCGCTCGGCTCCCCCCAGCGGGGAGCCGGGCGGGAGCTCTCAAACCCCCCCCCCCCCCCCGCCCGGCTCCCCGTTGCGGGGAGCCGGGCGGGGGGGTTGACAGCTCCCGCCCGGCTTCCAGCTGGGAGGAGCCGAGCGGGAGCTGTCAAACCCCCCCGCCCGGCTTCCCGCTGCGGGGAGCCGAGCGGGGGCTCTCAAACGCCCCCCCCCCCCCCCCGCCCGGCTCCCCGTTGCGGGGAGCCGGGCGGGGGGGTTGACAGCTCCCGCCCGGCTTCCAGCTGGGAGGAGCCGAGCGGGAGCTGTCAAACCCCCCCGCCCGGCTTCCCGCTGCGGGGAGCCGAGCGGGGGCTCTCAAACGCCCCCCCCCCCCGCCCGGCTCCCCGTTGCGGGGAGCCGGTGGGGGGGGGTTTGACAGCTCCCGCAGGGGTCCCCGCTGCGGGGAGCCGGGCGGGAGCTGTCAACCCAGCCGGCTCCCTGGGGCAGGAGCCGGCAGCCCCCAAAACGGATTTCGGATGCATCGGAAATTTTGTCCGTTGCATCCGAAGTCCGTTAAATCGGGGTCCGTAAAATCGAGGGTTTACTGTACTGAATACAAAGACTTCTCTGCACACTTCTCTGGTGAGCTAGGGTCAGAGGATGGATACTGTAGCCAGTGCTGTTCTCTGCAACCCCGCAGAAGGTCTGTGCTACCATACTGACCCAGCTTGATAGTTTATGAACAATAATGTGTTAAATTTTGCAATGAAATATATAGAATTATCTGCTTATAAAATTAGAGACCAACATTAAGATCAATGTGAGCCTCGCACTACAAATGTTAATCTCTGGGCAAAAACAGTGTTAATCTCTGGGCAAAAATGTTATCAAATAGGAAGTGGGCGAGTACAGAATGCTGGGATTGTATTTGCTCTGCTGAAGGTGTCCCCTTTGGGGACAGATTCAGTCAAGATCCTTAGGTCTAGTTGCTCTTCTATGCCACATGCATGTGTGCTCTGTCTGAATAGTTATTTTAAAACATTTTGTGGGATGTGGCACATGAAAGGCATTTTAAGCAGCCAATCATTTTGTTTGGGAAAATCATGTGTTTCTTTTTTGGAGGATTTGATGCAAATCCTTGTAACTTTGCTTTACTTTCCCTATACATTTCTTTTCCATAATGTAAAGGGACACCGTCAAGTAGTTTAGGTCCATGATTTAACTCACTGTACAGTTTGGTATGAAGTGGCCCCATCATTTAAAATATTTAAAATCGTTACTCTTCCACACTTAAAAAGACAAAGGAATCCCTCTTTGCCTCCGCCTCCAACAATTCAGTCTTTATATATAACCTTTTAATTAGAGCTGTCTGGAAAGTATTTAAATGAAATTCCATCATAATATGGATTAAACATTTCACAAAGACATAACTGTTTGCATAAAGCCTTCCCCTAGAAGGTTTTTGAGGGCCTGGGCGCTCTCATCTATTCTGATGTGTGAAAGATGTACCTACAGCCAGAAGTTGAGGTTTTTCAATCTGAGGGCAGGTCTAAACTACCACTTAAGTCGATTTAGCTTATGTCGCTCAGGGTTGTGAAAAAACACCCTCTGAGTGACCTAACCGCTGTCCACACTGGTGCAATTTTGGCTCTCCTGTTGACATAGTTTCAGCCTCTTGCGGAGATGGAGTAATTATGCAGATGGAAGAGCACTCTCTCATGGCTGTAGAACGTCTTCACCAGACATGCTACAGCCGTGCAGCTGTGCTGATGTAGTGCATCTAGTGTAGACCAACCTTGAGAATTGCCATTTTGACACACAGCCTGTTCCTGGAAAGTAATCGAAAGGTTTTGCTTTTGTTCCATTGTGAAATGAAAACAAATTTCAAAACCTCAAAAGCAGTGTCAAGACAAAATTGTCATCATCCAGGCAACTTTACCTTTAATATTTTTGTCATACTGCTATTAAGAACTGTGGTGACATCATTGCTGATACTAATGAGTGCCACACTTGGGAAAGACAGTGTGATTTAGGCTCAACAAGAAACAAGCACAGTCATGTTTGACAAAATAGGAAAGGAAGTAAGTTTTTCAGTTTCTCAAATTGTATTGCAAACAACAAAATTCTTGATATTTTACTGTATATTCATATAGTATATTTGTGTACACGCACACACACACACACACACACATTTTATATATATATAAAATGTGAGACACAGATCTGGCTATTCCAATCTGGCTATTCCAATATGTATTGCAAGAGCCAAGAGATACGTATTAGGTATCAAATATCAGTTCGTGCTTACTGCTTCTGGAAGACTCACTCCTCTACTCCCAGAGTGCTTTCTGTGTGCTCCTCTACATGTTAGCCTTCTGTACACTAAAGAAATTGTGTACCACAGCATGGATCCCCTAGGCTGCATGTGACAAACCCCATGTCCACACTCATAATGGCTACTATGGTGCATAGGTATTCACTCCACCATTTGGATTGCTCTTGTTCTAAGTAATGCTAACTGTGGTGCCATCCAGCAGCGTCACTTTCTGCCCATAAACTGCTTTTGTAGACTGCAACAATTTAGAAACTGTGCTAGTTGGTCTTCCCGATGCTACAAGGATATTTCTGACCGTCCTCCCGTGACATTCTGTCATCCCAAAGCACTGGCTGTGACCTGTCAGGCTGGATGCATGCCGGCCCAAGAGCAGCCTGGCATGGGGGTGGCTCCACTTGACACTCAACCCTTACCTTCCCCAGTTAAGGACACATTTCAGAGCAGCTGGGGTAGGACTTTACTGGCTTCAGCATAAAGCAAAACAGAGCTGTAATGAAATCAATCTTTTCACATTTTTTCACCCCCAGAGATTCTCTCGAAAACCCCAAACAAACAGACTCAGTGACACGTTAGTGGAGCCACACATCCCACCCTTTTATGGTTTGCCCGTATTTACACCTGCTACCTCAGCAACATCTACTGCACTCCACGTGCTGGAGAAGAATGAGCAGTGTACACAACAAGGTTGTTACAACATGCGGCATTGCAAAACTAATGATCTTTCAGAAAAATCTGATGTTCTGTCACTATCACATGGAGTAATCTCACATATTATGATATTCTTGCTTGCCTATTGCACACTCTTACTAAATTTGAGTCACCTCTTTTTTAAGAAGCTGGACAGAGCAGGCAAAATAGGCAGAATCTCAAATCTGTGCAGTACAACCAGAGCTGCTCTGAATTTTTTTTATACAGAAATCAAAATATATTTTGAAAGGCTGTCATGCTAATTATTTTATCAATATTTTTAGTTGTAGTTCATAAAGGCCCCAGTGCTTTACCAATACAGATAGACACCATCCTTGCCTCAGCGGTTTACAACACATTATCTAGCAATCTGCGTGCCCCTAGATTAATGATTCTCATCCGTCTCTGTTCTGACATTCTCTCCCCATATTAGTGTAACACATTGGTTCTCAAAGTGGGGGTCGCGAGCCCCTGCTGCCAGCAGCCAGCCCCGAACAATGCCGCTGTCGCGGGCTGCTGGCATCCGGCCCCTGCTGGCACGCCCTCCTCCCTCCTGACCCCTAGGGGGGGTCGCGCTTAGAGGCCCGGTGTGGAAAAGGGGTCACCACTACAAAAAGTTTGAGAACCACTGGTGTAACAGGAAAGAGAGCATGGTTGTGACCTCCAGGTTAAGAATCTCAGTTGCAGATTTAAGTTTTAGCCCGTCTAGTAATTGATCCTTAAATCCAAATCAGATTTCAACACTGTAAAATTATTTAAAGCCAGCAAGATATAACCAAGTGACTTGGTTTAAAAAAAAATTTTTTGGCCCACCTTAAAATTATCTGCTGTTGGGAATTTCTGTGAATTTTAATGTGCAGATAATTTTAAAAGGTCTGATTTTTGGTGACTACTACAAAATCATTGCAGCATCTATTAACTTAAAATTCTTCTCAGAGTGACACACAAGGAAGTAAATGAAAAGGCATCCTGTTTAGCCCAGTTAGTATTTTCTCTATAAGACAGCCTCTTGGACTCCCTGTTAGACCTTCATAATAGAATTTCAAATTCTGGAAATTTGATCTCTTGAAAGGTAACGTGCAGTTTCTCCCTCTTTTGTTTTATACCCTATCCCCTTGCTTTTCACTTTTTCTTCATTTCAGTATTCTTTCTACATACATGCATCTTGTCATGTTAAGGCAGTGCTTCTCAAGTATTTTCTGTCATGCCCCCCCTAGGAAGAAGAAAACATTTCGCGCCCCCCCGCGAATAATAATTAATAATAAGTAATTAATATATAAATAATAATTAATAATAAGTAATAGTATAAAGTATAGTATAAAGTATAGTATATAGTAATAAATATAGTAAATAAATAGTATAAAGTAATAAAGTATAAATAAGTAAAAGTATAAAATTGTTATAAGTACACCTCTGCTGGGGCGAGTCACCGCGCTGCCCTGCGACCCCCGCCCCTCCTGTCAGGGCGCAGCGGGCGGCAGCGACGGGCCGGCTCCCGCTCCCACCGGCCGCGCCAAGGCCAGCTCCGGCCCGCGGCTCCGCTCCCCTGCCCGGCCCGCCTACCTGGGCCCGCACTTACCGCGCGGCTCCCACGATGGCGGCGGCACCGAGCACGGCCTGAACCCACTGAGCCGCCTTCCCTCGCGCTCCCCGCCCCGCCTGGACACGCCCAGCGCCCCACGGCACGCCGGGAAACAGAGTCCTGCCACCCGCAATGAACGGGCCCGGCGGGGAGCGCAGGGACTACCATTCCTGGCGTGCCACGCGCCGCGGCCGCCCGAGCCCCCCTTTACGGAGCCTCGCGCCCCCCCTGGGGGGCGCGCCCCACTATTTGAGAAGCACTGTGTTAAGGGAAGGACCAAGTAGGGTTCATTATCGTGAAGGTATGTTTTCTTTCTCCACCATGACTCTTCCTGTTTCAGACCCACCAGCAGTGGTGTACTTAGTAAATCACGTCTTCCAACTTAAAGCAGAAAAGTACCATAACGTAAATATGGAGCGGAAAGTCAGATATGAAATGAAAATTGATGAAAGACTCATTTATATGGCTTGACAACAGCCTTTTCCTGAAAGTTATTTTCAGCATTGGCTCAGGAAGTGTATTACTAAAACTCTTTGATACTATGTTTCTTAAGGTGACTTTTCCCCCAGAATAAGACCTAATCTGTTTGTATCATGTATGTGAAATAAAAACACATTTGAGTTGGATTTTGACATAAAATACATTTTTGAAGTGTTAGGAAAGACGCCAAAATTTTGACTTTAAATTTTATTTTATTCATATTTTAATTCATTAAATTTTAGTCTCACTGTCGGCATGCAAAAATTACCAGTTATTTTAGTTGTACTTATTATATGCATCTAACTACAGTATTACAGTACACATATTTGTACTTTAAAATAAACATAAATAAAATGCAGCAAGGCACACATTTGCCTTATCGGTTTGAATTCTGGTGTTCATTTTTACGAATCCTTGATTTGTTTATGCAAGTTTTAGCTTTTTTTCCTCTTTGAAGTCTGGTCTTCAAGTTTTTTTGCTGCAGGATGGTTACCTTTAAATCTGTTGCTGTATGTCCAGGGAGATTGCAGTGTTCTCTTACAGGTTTTTGTATATTGCCATTCCTAATATCTGATTTGTGTCCATTTATCCTTTTACGTAGGGACTGTCCAGTTTGGCCGATGTACATAGCAGAGGGGCATTGGCGTTGCATGATGAAGTTGCATGATGTTACGTTGGTAGATGTGCAAGTGAATGAACCGGTGATGGTGTGGCTGATCTGGTTAGGTCCTGTGATGGTGTCACTGGTGTAGATATGTGGGCAGAGTTGGCATCGAGGTTTGTTGCATGGATTGGTTCCTGAGTTAAGAGTTGTTATGGCGCGGTGTGCAGTTGCTGGTGAGTATATGCTTGAGGTTGGCGGGTTGTCTGTGGGCAAGGACTCGCCTGCCTCCTAAGGCCTGTGAAAGTGAGGGATCATTGTCTAGGATGGGTTGTAGATCACTGATGATGCGTTGGAGAGGTTTTAACTGAGGTGGTGTTCTGTTGTTTTCTTTCTTGGGCTTGTCTTGTAGTAGGAGGCTTCTGGGAGAAAGACTTCAGAGAAACTGCTGAGCTACAGTTCATTTGCAAATTTGACACAGTCAGCTCAGGACTGAACAAAGACTATGAATAGCTAGCTAACCACAAAAGCAGTTTCTCCTCTCTCGGTGTTCATACCTCCAGATCAGCTGCTAGAAGAGGACCTCATCCTCCCTGATTAGAGATAACAAGGTAGTTCAACCTGATTGAACTAAGCTTGTTATCTCTAACCTGGTTCTTGCCTATTTATTTATCCCTGCCCTGGATACTTCCACTGCATGCATCTGACAAACTGGGTATTAGCCCACGAAAACTATGCTTCAATACTTTAGTTAGTCTTTAACGTGCCACAGGACTCTTTTGTCATACCTACAGTGAGTAACTCTATTTGTTTTTTTGTTTCGTAGCTTGCTAGCAAGTAAAATACCATTTTTCCCCCCTGATGTCCGTTACCGTAAAGGACGGGCAAATATATTTTTTGTTTTGAGCAGGTAAATTTTTCATGACAGTTCAGAAAAGCTGGTGTATTAGGGTATGTCTAAACTGCAACTAGGAGCCTGCCTGCTTGCCTGGGTAGACAGACTCATGCTAGCTCCACTCAAGCTAGTGCACTAAAAATTAGCTTGGACACAAGCCGCTGCCCATGCTGCAATGACCATACAGCAATTTTTAGCACACTAGCTGGAGCAGAGTGGCTTGAGTCTGTCTGGGCTGTGAAACACACTGCAAGCTGTAGTGTAGACATACCCTTAGGTGGTAAAATCATGGTTGAAAGTTAGCTCTGTATTTTAGAGGTCTTATTTTTTTGCTCTTGTGTTTGTAGTGGTCATTTTTTTTTCTCCTCTAACATGTCTTTTAGGGGTGTGTGACCTCTGACATAAGAAATGTTGATATGCAATGAATTCCTATCTATGCAAAACTAGAATGAATCTTCATGTACATGGTATTAGCAAGGAAGGCAAAAATATCAATACAGTGAAACCTCGATTTAACGGACCTCCATTTAACGGACTTCGGATGCAACGGACAAAATTTTTCAGAGTCTGATGCATCCGAAGTTCGCCCGAATTAGTCCGTTATATCAAGGTTTTACCGTCAACCCGCCCGCCGGGGTCCCCGGCTGCTGGGACCCAGCGGGAGCTGTCAGCCCGCCCGCCCCCGGCTCAAAAGCGCGGCGGCCGCTGCGCGCGGGCAGAGAGCCCGCCGGGTCCCAGCAGCCGGGGACCCCGGCGGGCGGGCTGCTAACTGCCGCCGGGTCCCAGCAGCCGGGACCCGGGCGGGCCGCAGTAGCCGGGCTCTGCCGCGCTGCACCATCGCCGGCGGCGTGCTGGGGCCTGCCCCCTCCCGCTCGCACGTTCCCGGGGCCGCGGGAAGCTCCAGCCCAGCTGCCTCGGCCGCCGATGACCTCCCGCTGCCGCCCGGTGCTGCGCTGAGGACTCAGGAGGTGGCGGAGCCGGGAAGCCCGTATGGCCGCTCCCAGCGAGCGGGTGGCGAGCGCGGCTGCCCCTGCCGCCACTGCGGGCCGGGGGCTGCCGTGAGCCCGGGCAGGGAGCGGGGACTGCGGCTCCCGGGACCCTGCAAGGAGGGTTACTGCTGCTGGGGGCCAGGCGGCAGCCCGCCCCCGGCTCAATCCGCGGTCCCCGCTCCCTGCCCGCGCTTTTGAGCCGGGGGCGGGCGGGCTGACAGCTCCCGCCGGGTCCCAGCAGCCGGGGACCCCGGCGGGCGGGTTGACGGTAAAACCTTGATATAACGGACTAATTCGGGCGAGGGGGGTGTCCGTTAAATCCGAAAGTCCGTTATTTAATAATTTTTTTAAATTATTAAATAATTTAATAATTATTAAATAACAGGACTTTCGGATTTAACGGACACCCCCTCGCCCGAATTAGTCCGTTAAATCGAGGTTTCACTGTACCTCAATAGCACCCTGTGACCTATGCTAGCAGGAAAGCCCCTGCTTGCTTCAAGAGGAGAGGCAGGGGGCTCCCTAGCAGATAGCTTCATGTGGATGGCTGCAAAGTAGTGGTGGTGTTTGTTAATTCTAATAGGGGATAGCCACACTGAAAGGGACCCTCCAGGAGAAGTGTGCCTGGAGATGGCTTTTACCTGGCTCTGGGTATGGAGGATCTACGCTCTGTGTAGGTCTTGAAGCAATGATATAGGTCACTCTCTATTTTGTCATTGTTTATTGAATTTTCTGGTAATCAAGCTTGATGTTGCTTCAACCATATCATGTGAGAGATGCACATTATAACATACATCATGTATTTTGGCATGCTTCATTATAACGGCTCCTGTGGAGCTGTTTCAGTATGCCATGGCTGTGGACTTTGCTTTTCATGGTTTGTGTCATGGTGCTGTGAGGCTGATTGGAACACCTTAGGACACACAGTTTGGCTTAGATTTACATTTTGTCAGCATTTTCTTACTGTATGTAAGTTTAACAGCTTGATTCAGAAAGGATGTTAGTTTAAAAAGGAATCTTGTCAGAAATTAGTTATAATTGAGATTTTAAAATTAAAGATCTTTTAAAATATGGTTCTTGGATGTTCTATGCTCTGCAACCGAGAGGTATATGCATATTTATGTTGAACCCTCCAAGAGATGCATAGAGGAATCCTCAATCAGGCTTTAACAGAACAATGAAAAATGTTTATGCAACTACAGGAGGATGACCGTCTGTTATGAGAGTTGTCATTATGTACTTCTGAAAGCATCAGCTTGCATTTGATATCTGAGTTAAATAGGGATAAAAATAGTTTGATTTTAGTTTTCTCCTTTTAAAAGATTTTTCTGTTAGTTGTTAAAGGCAATGCAATAATTCAAGTGCATCTATTTGTATGATGATTTTAAAAAGTGGCATAGTAAACATTTATACAAATACATAACCACCAAATACTCATCAATCCAGAAGAGATCTTAAAAAGAGTGAGAGAGAAAAAAATGTCACAAAACATTTATCTGGAGTGGGGAATCAATCTGAAATCCCCGCCATGCAGTGTCCCTTATCTGAGGTCAAAAATAAAGTCTGCTAGTTAAAAAGACAAGATTATGTTCTAGTTTCTCTACTGTGTTTGGATTTTGAAGTTTTCTAGAAGGGTAATTATCAAAGTTATCATGGTTTTTATAGAACCTTCTGAAGAAATCTCCAAAATCAAATTGCTCGGGTGCTTGATTTCCCTCCCACCCCATTCCAGTCATGTTCCTTGAAGATTCTCTGAGGCCTTGTCCAGACTGCCACTTTACAGTTCTGCAATTTTCTTGCTCAGAGGTGTGAAAAAACACCCCCCTGAGCACTGCAAGTTTCAGCGCTGTTAAGTGGCAGTGTAGACAGTGCACCAGTGGCGGGAGTTACCGCCTTCGTGGAGGTGGGCTTTTTTGAGCTCTGAGCACAGGTGCCATGACTACACGGTCACATTAAAGCACTGCTGCAGCATCGCTTTAATGTTGCTAGTGAAGACATACCCTAAATTTTCATGCAGTTTACCCAAGCACTCCTTAATCCCTTTTGTGACCTCTTTTAACAGATGAGAAGAGATTACCCACAACAGTAAAGAAAGTGTGAATCCTCATAGCTGCCCTGATCTATTTCTTCTTTTAAAAAAAATCCTTCCCAGAGGTCTCTGTCCTTCAGCGCTGTGAGTATCTACAAAGGCAGAGCTCACTACCACTTATCAATGAAACTCTCAGTTGTAAACTTAGTGGCAAAATAAAGGGAAGAGCAGAATTAACAGACTGTTTGCCTTGTGCTTTGCCATAGTTCTGCTGTCTTGATATTATCTCACCTATTGCCCTTTGTGCTGGGACAAGTCCCACTGATACAAACGTCTTACTCTATGGACTTGTCTTCGCTGCACTATGAACTCACTGTTTGCTGCTTGTTATAGCTCAAGCTTTGCCCCTCATCTAGTCCTTTTCCACACACACAAATCTCTAGCTCTATTTAAGTGGTGCCTTAAACTCCAGCTAGCTGGCCCACTCAGGTGTTGGTGGAAGCTTGAGGGCAGCTGATGATCAAGCTGGTAATGCAATGGGGATACAGCAGCCTGAGTTGCAACAACTCAACTACTAATTCAATCCTGTGTAGCTTGACTGTTGTTTCACAGTGTCTGCTGCTTTCACTTGAGCTAGCCTGTCTTAATTTGGAGCAACTCAAGTGTACTGACTCGAGCTAATAGATGCAGTGAAGACAAACCCTATGATGACCACATCTTTGATGTGTTTAAAAAAAGAGGGTGGTTGGGGTTACTAACAGCTATTTTCCTCTAAAATCCACATGGAGACCAGTGCTAGCACTAAGCATAAGCAGGCCAAGCAATAGCTTTGGGCCCTGAACAGCTCACGTTGGTCCTCTATTCACTTTTTTTATGGTTTTACGGGGATGCAACAAAAAATGTTCCTGCTTAGGCCACAAATGGACTAGCACTGCCTCTGGTGGAGACAATGCATTTTAGTTATCCTGCAGTGCAAATCCCATGCCTTATTTTGGCACTGAAGACAAAGCCTAAGTAGCTTGTCTGCAGAGATATGACTGGTTCAGGCAGAGAACCTACAATGTCAAACAATTACAGCAGTCCCCATTAGGACTCAAACTCTGTCTGGAGAGGAAAGAAGTGGTCCTAAGGTGAGCTCATTCTTTCTGTGTATCATCGTGGATGCTTAGCGGTGACCGGTATTTTAGAAATAACAAAGATCGATAAATAATGTAGCAGATACAAATATGCTGTTCAGCAAAAGATACAAAATAAGACTGACCTTGGACAAGGCTTGCTGAGTGGCTTATAGTGACAGACTGATTCTGAATCAATTGGGAGCTGAGACCAAAGTTCTCATTGGTGGTAAACAGACTCAGTGCATATTTTTTTTTATTTTTAAAGGCAGGGGAGGGTTTTTTTTTCCTTTTTCTTTTTTCTTTTTCAATCCTGGCCCAAATAACCTTTTTCAGATATCTGTAAATGCAGGCATAGGATGTCAGGGGATAGGCACTGTGAGAAAGAAACTCATTTCCGAGGGAAGGACACTGTCTTCAGACTTCAAAGGTAGCAGTAAGGGAGGATTAACCATATATTCTAAACCATCTGTCCAAAGCATGGTGCAGTTGGTCCGTCTCCAAAATGAGATGGTGTAGGCTGGTGTGGGTATGAGGAGAGTTTAAAGGACTGAGGAGTGTTAAGTGTGAGTACAGGAGAGGAATAAAAAAACCCCACAAACCCTGAGTTTTAGAAGAGGCAGGATTATTAAAGCTCTAGACTAGAATTTGGGAGATGAAGGTTCAGCTCTGCCCTGATTTTTTTGCAGCCTTGGGCAAGTCATTTAATTTCTCTGTGCCTCAGTTCCCCATGGTTTAAATGGGACTGTTAATACTTCCACTCTGCTGCCTATTTTGTCTATTTAAATTGCAAGCTCTTTGGGGCAGAGAATATCTCTCACTGTGAATGCATATGCTTAGCTTAATTGTGCCTAAAAGTGAGGCCCTGATCTTGGTAGACACCTGTTTTATCATAATACAAATTAAAGGCAGAGCTGGTAGCACTGCCTATTAAGGTTATCTAGCATTTTCCATTAGAAGACCCAGTTTTCAGTTGCTTTTAACTTTGGCACACTAACCAATTGGGATGAATTTCCCATGTTGGATATCTGCCTCAAGCTGATATTTAATTTGTCAAAATTGTGTAGCTGTTTCCTGGGAGAAGGCTAGGGAAAAAAAGTTCTGATGACCTTTTATTTGGAGAGCTCTAGTTTACACTCTGAAGGAGGGAACTGTAATATAGTAGAGGTTCTTTGTGTCAGGGATGTGCCTTTTGCCAGTCCTATGAAAGTACATCCAAATTTGGCTGTTACAAGTCTTTGGAAAATTGCAGTTTGCACATGCTCAGCAGAGACTTGCTAGAGTTCAATAGCTGACATCTCTCTGAAGATTCTGCCCTCTGAGCCTTCTCCATTCTCTCACAGCTCCTACATGTGATGGACTGAGCATGTTCCATCCCCACTGAAGAGCGGAGCATATTCCAGCCCAGGACTACAGTATTGATGCTAGAAGTTCTTTAATGTAGTTTTTGTGTATAATTATAAATAAGTAAAACTTTTATTAAAACTAGGGCTGTCGATGAATCGCAGTTAACTCGCATGATTAAGTCAAAAATAAATCATGATTTAAAAAATTGCGATTAATTGCAGTTTTAATCACACTATAGAATGCCAATTGAAATTTATTGCATATTTTGGATAATTTTCTACATTTTCAAATATATTTATTTCAATTACAACACAGAATACAAAGTGTACATTGCTCACTTTATATTGTATTTTATTACAAATATCTACACTTAAAAATGATAAAAGAAATAGTATTTTTAATTCACCTCATAAAAGTACTGTAGAGTACTTTCATCTCTTTATAATGAAAGTGCAATTTACAAATAGAGATTTTTTTGTTGCATAACTGCACTCCAAAACAACAAAATGTAAAACTTTAGAGCCTACAAGGCCACTCAGTCCTACTGCATGTTCAGCCAATCACTGAGACAAGTTTGTCTACAGGATATAATGCTGCCCGCTTCTTATTTACAATCTCACATGAAAGTGAGAACAGGCATTCGCATGGCACTTTTATAGTTGGCATTACAAGGTATTTACGTGCCAGACATGCTAAACATTCATATACCCCCTTCATGCTTTCGCCACCATTAAAGAGGACATGCTTCCATGCTTATGACACTCGTTAAAAAAAATTCCTAATTAAATTTGTGACTGAACTCCTTGGGGGAGAATTGTATGTCTCCTGCTCAGTTTCACCTGCATTCTGCCATATATTTCATATTATAGCAGTCTCGGATGATGACCCAGCACTAATTTTAAGAACACTTTCACTGCAGATTTGACAAATCGCAAAGAAGGTACCAATGTGAGATTTCTAGAGGTAGCTACAACACTCGACCCAAGATTTCAGAATCTGAAGTGCCTTCCAAAATTTTGAGGGACAAGGTGTGGAGCATGCTTTCAGAAGTCTTAAAAGAGCAACACTCCAATGTGGAAACTACAGAACCCGAACCACCAAAAAAGAAAAACAGCCTTCTGCTGTTGGCTTCTGACTCAACTGATTAAAATGAGCATGTGTCTGTCCATACTGCTTTAGATTGTTATTGAGCAAAACCTGTCATTAGCATGGACACATGTCCTCTGGAATGATGATTAAAGCATGAAGGGACGTGTATCTTTAGCACCTCTGACATGTAAATATCTTATGGCGCCAGCTACAATAGTGCCATGCAATTGCCTGTTCTCACTTTCAAGTGACATTGTAAACAAGAAGTGGGCCACATTATCTCCTGCATGTCTGAGCAATTGGCTGAACAAGAAGTAGTACTGAATGGACTTGTAGGCTCTAATGTGTTTTTAGGAGTGGAGTTTTGGAGTGCAGTTTGTACAATTGGAAAAATACTATTTCTTTTGTTTTTTTGCAGTGCAAATATTTGTAATAAAAAAGTGGGCACTGTACACTTCATAGTCTGTTTGTAATTGTAATCAATATCTTTGAAAATGTAAAAAACAGCCAGAATATTTAAATAAATGGTATTGTTGTTCAACAGCATGATTAATTGCAATTAATTTTTTAAATCACTTTACAGTTCTAATTAAAACTTATTTAAAATCCTAAACCAACTACAGATCTGATTATTTAATAAACTATTAAAGAGATAAGAGTTTGAGATTTACACACACAACACACTGGATGAAAAGCTATAACCATGATGGAGTTGACCTATATACTTCACAGGGGAAAAAACATTCGCCATTATAACCATAACATTTTCAGACACATTGTTTATGGTCATACTTAAATTTTAGAAGTCCATAAGAGATTCATACTGACAAGCAGTTTTTGTTTCTTGCCAGAATTGCTTTGTCATAATTTGTAAAGAATTACCACAGTATCTCTTATCTTTCATTTTTTTTATCTGACTTAACCAATAAAACAACCCATAACACTATATATCTTTCTTAGCAAGCAATCCGAAAAATATCGTATTATTTTAAATAACCATTAAAATGCTACATTATCAGAAAAATGAACATTCTTAAGATTATGTAAATAACAAAAAGTTTAACCACATCTATCTATAGACAGTTGGTTCACATGATATGGCAGGATATTCTTACTCAAGGGACAGTGTGATGAATTAGCAGTGAGGTGTTTCACATGACTGATAATGCAGAAGTTTCTCGTACCAAAACGCTTATTAATGTTGGGGCCATGGGCAAAGAATATCTGACAAAGAGGAAACAAGATCAGGATGGATATTGTGGGAAAGAGTAGGATTATAGACGTCTGTGCGGGTGCTTAACACAGAACAACTACTCCATGAAGAAAGCTTTGATGTAAAATTGGGTTATTAGTAGGAATTAATATATGGTGGTAGAGTTTTTAAAAAGAGGATAAGAGGATAGAAAAAGAGAAGAAAACTATGGTACGTGGGCAGCGAAGCTAAAATGGCCATGAGGGAGAGACTGAGGAATACAATACAAGGGAGAGAAGAATTTTCTAAATGAAAATGCACTCAAATTTCATTAAAAAGCTTATATGTATAGGACTATCTTTAAGATGTGATTAGGGTACCAAATCCATTAAATCCAAATATTGAAATCTTCAGATCTTTCTGTTTTTGGGGGAGAGGTAGAGGGACGACAACTGATTAAAAGCCCATGGAAGTATTTTCATTCTGAATGGGCTTGCCATTGGGTCCATGAACACTCGAGATATTTGTGTCTACAAAAGTTGCTAAATGGAGATTGATTTTCATTAGTTAACAACTGAAAGAGAAGTATCATCCTGATGTTAAACTACTGAGGTAAAAGAATATGAGGGCTTATGTGTTGCCCAGTGACCCACTGAGCTGGGGGAAAGGGAGTAGCATGGTGAATGGACTGTAAAGGTTAAGAGGAATTACTCTGAGACACTATGGCAGCTGGGATGTCTATCGCCTTTTTGTTTATAAATAAAATGGCCATAAGAAACATTTCTGGAGCACTCTGCTGGATCCTGATGGTCTCAAAGAGACCTTTAGAACCATAACAGATCCTCTTGGCTTTCCTATACACTCAAGAAGCTGAGATACATCTACAGTCTGAGGTATGTTCCAAAATACAGCGGATGACAAAAAGGATGTATTCTAATATGGTTATTTATACTATTGTACAGTTTAAACTGTTTTTTGTTTTACTTTTGGTATAAATCTTGTTATAAATGTTGTGTCTATTCTTTTTCTCATTCATGAAGGATCCAGGCTAACCTTTGTCCAAGGGGGAAACTTAACATAAGTGAACCACAAGGTTGAATTTGGTAAACTTTTAAAAATACGAAGAACTCTGACCCCTTCAAAGTGTCCAGTGGTGACTTGGGCAGCCTTGGTATCATAGAATTTCAGAAACCTGTGTTTAAAATATCTGTTTCATTTGGTATAAAACACTTTAGCAACAGCTCTGCATCAGTCCTGTGGAGACCTTGGCAGGTTCAGAGTCTTCCAACCCTTCAGCAAGGTTGGGTATCTTCTACACATGCACCTCTCCTCAGGAAAGCCTGCGGCAATCAGAAGTGGCCTTGTTGCTTCATCTAGGAGCCATAGAGGAGGTTCCAACAGAATTCAGGGAAAAGAGACAGCTTCTCCTGATATTTCCTCATTCTGAAAAAGAAAGAAGGTCTTCATCCTATCCTAGAGCTGAGGAGACTGAACCAACACCTACACTGTCATGAAGTTCAAGATGGTAATGCTTGCCTCTCTCATCTTGTCTTTCCAAGCTCAAAACTGGTTCATCTCTGGGAGGAAAGGAACTACACAGTAGTCAGAGCTTTATAGCTTTATACTTTAACAGGACCAAGCCATTTTTGCTATCTGTTTCTTTTGTAGCTCATTCTGGCCAGGGCATCTCATTGCAAAGAATTTCCAAGCGAATGACTGCAACACTATCAGTTGGCCTCTCTCATCAAGCCACCCTCGCTAGAGCATCTTTTGCTTGTTTCTGAAATGTGTTGGGCTCCAAGATCTGCACAGCTGCAACATGGAGTAACCTACCAACTTTCATGAAATATTATGTCCTTGACATGGCTACCAGGGCAGATGCCAAGTTCAAGAGTGTGGTACTTCATTCACTGTTTGACTGATTCAACTGGCGCTCACTGCCACTGTCCAGAGGGTATGCTGCTGGCCACCCACCAACACTGGGATGGTGGGATCCATATGAACATACTCGAAGAAAGAATGGTTACTTACCCTATGGTTAGTGTGTCTCTTTGAGATTATATAAATGTGGATCACAGAACTTGTGCTCCATCCCCACTTTTTGGAATCCTCACCAGCCTGGGCTTTGAATTGTGAGGGTAGGAGGGAAGGTTATTGTTCCCTAAGCCCATGACCTCTTATGAGAGGCATAGGTTGCATGCATGGCTCCAATGGATGCTGATGTACAAAAACATCCAGTGTCGCTTGCATGAAGGCACATACACACCTACAGTGGGATCCTCGCTGACTGTAACATCTTGAAGAACTCCAGGTACTGTAGGATAAGGAACTGCTCTTTGTCCACATCCATTGGAGTAAACGGGACAAGTGGGCATTCAGCACATTGCTGCCTTTGAAAGCTGATCCAGTGAATGGTGTTCTGATTTGGTATAACTTGAAATGCTTAATTCCATAGCTGAAAATGTGTTATGCCTTTATCTCTCTCTCCACCCCCCAACCCCCTCAGTAACCCGGCCAGGTTAAAAATAGTTGTCATGTTTCTGTATGAGTTTATCAGAACATTTTAGGCTCTGCTCTTTGTGGTGGTGTTCTTATGAGAAGCTGCTTAGTAGTTTTACAATAGTCTGTTTGCTATTTGTATCTTCCTTGCTCTCTCTTTCCTTGTGACGTAGGAAACATTCTTAAGACCTTTACCGAAGATGTCAAGGTAGGTTAGAGGAGGAGGGTTGTTCGTAGGATCAGCATGCATACTTGTCTCTGCAAGTTACAAATATGGCTAAAATTAATGAGAACTGAGACCTCCATAATGCGTGTACAGCTACAGAGCCTGATTTTATTTTTATATATATATATTTTGACAGCTGTCTAAAAGGGATATCACTGTTTGTTTTTATTTTCATTGATTTTTATGGATCACAAAAACGTACTTTCTACAGCCCTCTCCCCATTTTTTTTTTTTAAAGAAAAGTGGGTATATATTGAACTGACTCCCTGTAACATTAATTTCAACTTTATGTAACTATTTAACTAGTGCATGCCTTGGTAACCAAGCCTGAACATTTATGGGTGCCTGATACTCAAATGTCCTTAAAACCAAAACCCCCAAAGAAGGTTGTCAAACTGAGCATCATGTAAAGAACAAAACCACAGTGCCATGCAGGAGAGCAGAGCAAAATAGAAACAAAAATGACAATCTCCCTTTGTCATTCTGGCCCATGAGATAAATAGATTATTTATATAAACATGATAGCAAGAGGGGGTGGAATTTCAAGCTTTGCCCTGGAAGATGACGAAGATAAACTCTGGCATCTGTGAAGGGTGTAAAGAACATAAAATCCTTTTGACTATTTAATTTGGATGACACTCATTTGCTATGGCAATGAACATTGTGTAAATACCAGTATAGATAGAGAATTCCAGAATCATAGGTCCTCTATGGAAAATTCTGTTCTACTTTCTCCAGGGCTTTCAGCGTTTCTAGTAACCATTAATCTAAACCAACTGTGTTTTTGTGGGTTTTTTTTTTTTCTTGTAGGGCATCAGAAGATCACAGTGATTCCAATGCGTTGATGGGAGAGGTTCAATCAGATGACGAGATTATCAACAGCTCTGATGAGGATGATGACACAAATTCTGATTCCAGCAAAGGGGAGCTTGATCTTCAAGAATATAAGCAGGTGTATTTTGATTTTTAAAGCTGTGCTTAGTCAGTATTCTTTAGTTTCCCGTATTGTTTGTAAAGGGAATTGGGGGAATATCTACATAAGAGATGTCTTGTTGTATACATGTAAACCAGCATTTTTCAGATTCTTTTTGCACCCTGAGAATAGTAATTTTTTTAAAGCTTAATACTTGCTATGGATTTGCAAATGTCCTTGATGTGAAGAACCCATGTTTAGAAATAGTCATAAAGTGTACACTGTTCAGTCCATTAGTTCATTCTTAATACCTCAGAGTTCTGGGCCTGTAGTCCTACACATCACTCACCTGCATATGTAGAGTTCTACAAACGGAGGTAAAGTGCAAATGAGTCAAACTCGACTGCTTTGTCTGCATGTTTTAGACTGCACATTTGCTAAAGCTCTTAATCTCATGTTCTGGACCTGTTGAGTCCCAGAGTTTCCTGCTTTCTGCAGGGTGAACTGAAGAACACTGGAAACTGATTACTAGGCCTGGAGAAGCCAAAGGGTAGGGACTGGAAAACAGGTCACTAGAACTGCTGAGGCCCTTCCTAGTGTCATCTCATTGGTTTTAGCGGCATGGGCAAATGAAACTAAACTATTGTGGTATTGTGTTCCAGGGAGGAAAGGCTACTTTTCAGTGATAACTTCTGGTTCAGCAGAACAACATTCCTGAAGTTGCATGTCCAGCCACATAAGCCTTTCAAATCAGTAAACTGTCTTGGGGCATGTGCACACTCTACAAATTGTTAGCTTCCTTGGACTGAAATACATGAGAACCTGCTTCTTAACCAGCGCTCAGCTGCTCCTTTCCAATGGCCAGAGTAGACACGGGGTCCAACTTCCGCCCTGTCTTGGGGATAGTATAGGATTCCTGTTTCTTGGATTTAAGAGTTACGCCTCTGACCCACACTACTGGGCTTTACTGATTGTATCTCTACTCCATCAAATGCAGAGGCACCCATTAAAGAGGATGGTGTTTTTCCTTCTTCTCTCTGCTAGTCCTGGTTACCTAGCAGGCACATTACCCATTTAAGTCACAATTCAGTGATGAGGTACAGTGTTCCTTTGTGTGCTTTCCACAAGATCCTTCTTAGCAGGCTTGTTCTACTCTAAGGGCCCTGGTGGCACCTTAGCCATGATTCCTAGATTCTGGTTCTCTCTCTTCACGGCTGTATGTACTGGATGGCATGTCTTTGGAAGACACTCCCTATGTGATTTCCTTTTCCCATCCCTCCTTCAAGACAAGGGTGACTGGGTAAAAAAGCAACCTTTTTGAATCAATTGATGATCTGGGGTTCCATCTCCTTTTCTAGGGGCCTCCTTTATCATCTTTTCTTATAGCATTAGAGGTTTCTGTCAGCTTCCCGGCATCCCTGAAATCTGCATGGCTGTAGATTCTGGCATCGGCTTTCCTTCAGTCGTGCTGGGACTGCTGCTTCTTCACCTTCTTAAAGGGCAAGTATCTTTTTGCTCTGTGGTGGAATGTTATTTCAGACACCTGCCTGCCAAGGAGAACTAGAGAGAGGATTTTCCATTGCCAGAAAGAAAAGAGCTCATGCTCAACCAGGTGAAAGTGTTGTGTAACAGCTTTGAATTTCCTCATATTTTTCTGCTAGTGCCCTGAAACCTTGATCTTAATAAATTAACTTCTCTCTTGAGTAAGTTGGGGGGGGGGGGGGGGAAGTCTCGGTGTATCAGATAACATCCCAATGTAAATATCTTTCTCACATCATTCAGCAGGGCATTCCTAGAAACACACAGCGCAAGACTGCTTTGCTCATGAAATATCTCGTGTTTCATAGAATATGCCCTTGACTTCGTGTAACTCGGAACTGGTGGTGAACCATCTGGTTTTTCAGTTGCTCAGCTGGCCTGTGGCGCGTGGACTCTGACAGCTTCAGATTAGCTTTACCAACAATCTGGCCCTTGCTTCAAACTTCTAACAGTTCCTGCAGCTGCAGGAGAAAATGAAACAATCTCTGTGTTGGTAATCAGCTGTTTGGTGGGTTTATTTTGTGTTTCTTGGCAAACATATATCCAGTCTCTAATGATGTTTCTCATGCACCACAGCGTGTGCAGTAAACAACTGCTGAGAAAAAACACCTCCATTTTTACCTTATCCCCTGAAAATTGAGAGAACTAAAGTCCCAAAATGTGAAGACTATGCTTCAAATTCTCCTGCCTTATAGATGACTGTCTTCTGACTGAACAAAAGCAGTGTGGCATTTCCAGTGCTAGCTGATCTGAGAAAAATCTTCCAAATGGTGTTTAAATAAAAGGGGGGGGGGGGGGGGGGAAGCGATATCTCAGCTCATGCTTATTCTGCATTAGTATTTTACTATTGTGTAATTGTTACTTTAAAATTAGTTTGCAACTGTCAGTTAGTGTTGACAGTTATTATCTTGCAAAATCACAGACTGCATGTGAGTTTATTTCCCTATTGTTAGCTATGCTCTCCATAAAGAGAGAGAGAAGGATGTGCATCATATCCTTGTATAAATATAAATGCTCTGAATTTGGTTGGTTTTAGTGATTATTTCTAGATGCTAATATGGGGGGTCTGCCAAATACAACCAAATTGATATGAATGGGAGAGCTAGGATTTCACTGCTGAAACGGTCTTGTTTCGATATAGTACAAAATGCTAATGCCTAGCTGAGGATTGTAGAATCTACAATTTGGTTTCCAGCTCTTAATAATTTATATGCTAGTTGTTCTTTTTTTGGACTGGATAGTGCCTGGGACATCAGAATAACAAACATACAGTATATGACTTCTGAAATTCTTAGAGATCAGCAAACCATATGACATGTCACTTTAATTATTGCTGTAAATCCTACAATACTGATAGAAATAAAATTGTATGGGATTGCATCTGCATTACAATCACCTTTTTGAAATAGGAAATGAAGGAATAAACCTTTCAAAGAGAAATATTGCAACCTTACTTCAAACATCATTAACAAGTATGCACCAGTGTAATAAAAACAGCTAAAGTTTTTAAGGTAAATCACTCAGTGCCTGCTCTTTTACTACTGTTCTGCATATCATGCCACCAGAACTTCAGCTTGCTACTGTTTGTTCTCTGTGTTACATACCTGTTTATCTATGATTTATTTTCATTTTCTCTCTCCTTTGACTCCGCATTGATAATAGACACAGTGCCAGCTGATAACTACTAGGCAGGTGGCAAGCCAGAACTGTTACTATAGAGATATATTTAAAAAACAAACAAACTGTACACACAATTGAACTGTGCAAAAGCATCTTTGCATGCCTGTCATCTTGCCCTCATTTTGTTTGCTGTGCCACATTCTTGGAATTGGTATTAAGCTTTGGCCCTGATCCTGCAAGCTGCTCTGTCCAGGTGGATTCTTCCACCCACATGGAGCTCCATTGACTTCACTGGAGCTCATCACAAGTCTATCACAGAGATTATCATCCCTTTGCTCTGTGTTGTTGGGTGACAGATTGCAGGGCCTGGGCCTTAGATTGTAAATTCTCTGGTACCCTTTGTACATGTTTGTACAGGATCTAGCAATAATTATGCTGTAATGCAAATAATTCCACACTCCATTTTATTAGCCAGGATCTTAAATATTCATATTTCTGTCATCTTCTTTTTTTCTTACACTCATAAGACTGGGGATTCAGTATTTTACACTTTTTTAACACTTCTTTTTTAGGGATCCAATAACAATTCAAGGATTAAAATATCAGATGAGGTACCTGGGTGTGGGGGTTGGTTGAGAGAATTCTCATATTTTTGACTTTGGAAAAAATGAGAATTACTTGCATTCTATAGTATTGGATTAAATGGAACACTATTCTAATTCAATACATGTGCTCAGGCCCTATGCTATTATATCATGTGTGTATGCATATATTTGTGTGTGCATGTATTTCAGGAGTGAAATCGTATTTTACAAAGATTACATTTCTTCTATACAGTAGACTTATTAATAAAGAAATTTGATTGTAGTTAGTTTTAGTTAATTTTTTTAGATTTAATAAGGCAGATTCTCAATAGTTAACTTTTTTCTTTTCAAAGTAATACTATTTCCTGTTACATTTTTGTCTTTATTAAAAGCAGCATGAAAAAAATTAACACAATCTGTGTTCATCTCTTGACAAATGTTCCTAAAACCCATTTGAATTTACTGCAAATTTATATACCGTATTCACAAATGAGCAATTAAATTATTGATGAATATGGATATAGAGTATTATCCACACTCCACTTCTTTCAGTAGCTGACAGCTGTCACTTTCAGTATGGGCTCTGATGCTTTTCAGAGTTTCTAGACAGGGAGGCTAGTGCTTATTTATAGATTAGCATTTACGCATCATTCTGTTCAATAATATTCTAAATTTCAGTTTCACAAGAATTAATCTCTGAATGCCAATCGACTTTGGAGAAGTATAATGTGATTTTTTTTTTAAGTAGGAAATTTGGCTTGAAGTTGGTCTTTGCTATTTGTTTGTGAGTACACAGTGTAACATGTAATTTTATCTGCAGAACAAAGCAGCTGGAAAGAAAACGAAAGTTTACCATATTGCCAAGGAGATCATGAGCTCGGAGAAAGTGTAGGTGTTAATGCTAAACTCAAAATACTTATTCAGTTTGTTTTAATTCTGCAGTTCAAATGTAATTATTTGCTTTTTATTACTTTTCTAACAGATTTGTGGATGTGCTAAAGCTCTTGCACATAGTAAGTATCTAGTAAAACTTTTTTATGTTCTTTGTTCTTAAAGTTTCAGCATTTACACAGTATTGTCCTGAAGTGTATTTTATTTAATTTCCTCATTTAAAACACTGAATAAATCTAATTAGGCAGCAGTATAAAAAAAATTCTAAGTTGCTGGAATTTTTCCTAACAAGTATAGTGGATAAATGTGTGGTGGTATCCCCCTACATGCTCATGCAAAACTTCCATTTAAGCTATTGGACTTTGGATTAAATGTTAGAGTATGTCCCTAATTGTTTTACTATAGCTCCTTATTTCTTAATGAACTATCTGGTAAGAATAATTATTTCTCCATGAATAGTAGTATGAAAATTTTTGAATAAAAACTTTTTAAAAATTGTTAATGTATTTTTTACCAACTTGAATATGTACAGTGTATGTAAAAATACTTTACCTGATTCTTAGAGGATCGATTTAAATCTGGGCTTTTGTACTGCAATCACCATCGTAGTAATGTATGTTTTGAATTATAACTCTTTACAGGTATGCGTTTTGCATTCCTTGCTATTATGGGAACATATACAATACCAATGTCCACTTATGGAAAGGTGCAAATTAATATTTATTCAAGTATATTTGGTACCTTGGTATCAGACCCTTGATCTTGTATGCTAGTGACACAATAAGCAGGTATTCTGTTAACTACTGTAGAAGATGGTAGAACTAGCAAATAGGGAGTTTGGCTTTCAATGGCATGTGATTTTGCTGTCTAACACAGTGGTCCCCAACCTTTTGTTCACCGCGGACCGGTCAACACGGCCGAGTAATGGTTGCGGCCCGGGGGCTCTGTGCGGTGCGGCGGACCCTTGAATGTCCGCCGAAAACCCGCAGAATTCAGTAGCCCATCTTTATTTTTAAATTTTTCGGCGAGGCGGGATCTTGCATGTCCGCCGAAAAGCCGCACAAAAACGGCGGAAAAGCAGAAAAAAGCGGAACTCTTGCCGCACCGGAAGGGAAGGCGGGGCCGGAAGCGGAAGGGAAAGCGGACGGAAGCGGAAGGGGCGGGACGGAGGGGAACGCGGCCGCGGACCGGTACCGAATGCTCCACGGACCGATACCGGTCCGCGGACCGGGGGTTGGGGACCACTGGTCTAACACATTAGAAGACACACAGCAAAAGTATTGGAAATGGATTGTATAAACAGAACTACTAAGCTGGGAGTACACCATTTTTTTACATCACAAGAGTGTACTGATAAAGGTTCTAAGAAATCATATTTTTTCTCATGTCCTGATTTTCAGTTTTCTTCTCTCTCTCCCTCTCTCCCTCTCTCCCTCTCCCTCTCTCTCTCCTGAGTAGTTTTTCCCCCAGAAGGGAAGGTAGTTCTACATATTAAACATTTCTGCTTTTACCTAATAAGTCTCTTGAGCAGCATATTCTGCCAGATTGGAAACAAGGATGCATTTTTTTCTGTGCCTGCGAAACAAACATCCTCTCTAACACAGGAAACAAAAATATTACTAAACCACCTGTTGATTTTTGTTGTACTTTTGAGTAATTGTTTTCTGAGTCTGTTAGAGCTTGAACTTTAAAACACCGTGTCAGATAGTAATGGCCTATACAGCCAGGATTGTACTTAGTCCAGGCACAAAGCATCTTAAATACCTGTTTGAGGAATTGAGCATAAGGCACTATGAACAGATAGTGTTTAAATAGCAAAGTTGTAAATTTTTAATTAGTTGCTAGCTGTAAAGTAAACTGCATGGCAGAATGTTCTCAGATGAATGAGGGCTCTTGTTGGCTCAGGAACTAATATCAGAACATAAAGGCAGTGTAGTCTAGAAGAGAGGATGCTGACCTGAGTCTCAGATCTGGGATCTAGTCTCTCCTCTGCCACTCTGTTGTGTGACGTTAGGCAATCATTTCAGTTCTCTCTGCCTGTGTTTGTCTGTCTAGATGATAATCTCTTTGAGGCTGGGACCGTGTACGCTGCCTGTCACTATGGGGCTGTGATTCAATGGGGCTCTAGGTGCTCCAATATAAATAATAATAGACATTTTAGTCTGAAGAAGCTTCATCAGTGCAGCCAGGGCTGCCTGGAAAGCTTGCTTTTTTCTTTTCTTTCTTTCTTTCTCTCTCTCTCTCTCTCCCCCCCCCCTCCCCCATTAAAAGGAAAATTACCATCTCTGTTGGCAGAGTTTATGGAAACCCAGTATTGTGTTTAAATAGAACCATACTCCCAGGGAATCCGACTATCCACAAGAATGATGCAAAGCCACTTAAGACAATTATAAAAGTGAGGTTCTATCCGGAAAGTAACTTTGCAGCACTGCTGTTGTGGGATGTCATTTTTATTGTGTCCCAGTAGTTTTTGTCTCACTTGTTTAGCTTACTGACTGCCAGCTAAGCAACTCAGCTTGGACTCCCAAAGTGAAGCCCTTTTCACCCTGTGCTTCATCACCTGTAATAAAGGTTCTGCAGGCCAAATGAAGCCCAGTGTGTTTCTTCAGCTGCAGCTACTTGGAGTTGAATAAGCAATTCTGTGGAGGGTGTACAGCAGGGGTGGGCAAACTTTTTGGCCCGAGGGCCACATCGGGGTTTAAAAATTGTGCAGAGGGCTGCGTAGGGAAGGCTGTGCCTCCCCAAACAGCCAGGCCCCGCCACTATGTGACCCCCCCCACTCCCCACCCCGACTGCCCCCCTCAGAACCTCCAACCCCCTACCCCCACTCCTTGTCCCAATTTCCCCCTCTGGAGACCCCTCCCACGCTAACCTCCCCCCACAGAACCCCACCCTCTATGTAAGCCCCCTATTCTTTCTTCCCTAACTGCCCCCTCCCAAGACCCCACCACTCTAACTCCCACCCCCTGGAATCCCATCTCCAGTCTAAGCCCCACTGCTTTGTTCCCTCACTACCCCCTCCCAAGATTCTCCCCCCCAACCATCCCCCCCCATTCTTACCATGATCAGCCGGTGCTCCAGCCCAAGCGCGGGGCCCCATGGCTCCCTGGGCTGGGTCCCACCGCCGGCCCGGGAGCGCAGGGCCCCGTGGCTCCCTGGGCTTGGCCCGTCCGCCAGCCCGGGAGCGCGGGCCCCGCAGCACTCGGCGCTGGGCCCAGCACCCGGCTAGGAAGGGCAGGGCCCCGCGGGCCGTAGTTTACCCACCCCTGGTGTACAGAGTGGAGTATTTAGCTCACTCGGTCTTAGCAACATTGGCTCTGCAGCACTAGTAGGAGTAAAGAGCAGTAAAGTCTTATTTTTGTCACTTAAATGAACAAGCATAATGCTGAATACAGCCAGGGGGCAGATCTGAGTGAGAAGGTGCCATTTTACACAATCATTTTTAAGAGCACTTGAAGTGAAAGTTGAGGTAATAGAGGATTGGAATATAGGTGCATGCTGGCTATACATAACCAAGTCTAATTTTGCTTGCATTTTGATGAGTATTAACTACATTGCTTTAGCTGAAACAACTTCGCCAAGCACTCAAAGAGCCCATCAGAACGCTGTGGGTTTTTTATTTCATGAGAAAAGGAAAAAATAAATACTTAAGACAAAGTGTTTGATCATATAGAAAATGTTTTGGTTTGGGATCATTTATATAATATCATGAGGTAATGTAAGCATTGTGTTGGCTGTAAAGGTGCTGATTTTGAGATACTGGCCTTCAATTTTGCACAGTGAAGTTTGCCAAAATTTTTGAGTCATTGAAGTTGCTTTGAGGTGAATTGACCCATTTGATTGTAATCCTGTATCCTTGCTCCTTCTTTGAAGGATGAAATTCTATTAAAGTGCAGAAACTTTGCTCTGCAAAAAAACAAAACACTTAAACCAAAGCAGCATGCAGTTTGATGCTATAATATATTTTGGGGTGAGTTTATGGATGGCCTGTGGAGGGGTACGCTCTAACCCAGGGGAGGACACAAGGTACGTCCATAGAAGACAGCTCTCATCTGGCTGCAAAGCATTACGGAGCCCCAGGAACAAGCAAGTTGTCTACCACTGGTTGAAATGTTCCATACCCCGAAGGCCAGGGAGCCTACTGCCCTTTTCCCTTTCCATTTGTGAGCCATCTTCCTTTCCCATCCTCAAGTATCCAGGAGTCATTGCATATTGCATAGGCCAAATAGCTCCCACCACAGCACTCAGTAGGTATATGGCTTTGCCCCCTTACTAGTGCCCTCCAGCTCTCAAAGCCTCATTTAGCCTTATGGGTTGTAGAGTGAACAAAATTAAACAGTGAACATTAGGGGTTTTCCATTTGTTGAATAGCTGTCCACGATTTGTCTGCTAGAGTCTCTGGGCCAGGGCCAGTGCAACCACTAGCCAAACTAGGCGGCCACCTAGGGCACCAAAATTTAAGAGCTCCAAAAAGCAGTGCCCAAAATGTCTGGGATGCTCGCCCAGCGCCGGCTTGTGTAACCCTCTTCCCGCAGCTGTGCGAGGGGGCACTGCGGCTTGATGGGCTCCAGCTGGCCAGGAAATGATGTCATTTCTCTGGCCACCGGGGGCACCTGGCTGCAGGAGCCATCTGGGCTACTGCCTGGCCCTGGGCCCGGGCCCTCTTGCTGCTGCTGATCCACTGGCCTTGGGGCTCCCACTGCTCCTGGCGGGTCCCCGGCTGCTCTGCTGGGCCTGGGCTCTGTCCTGCTGCTCCGAGCCGCTCTCCCCGTGTGTACCTGCCACCCTGCCCGCAACCACCCCCTGCCACAACCCCTGCCCTGCCTCCAGCCAGCCCCTGCTGCACCCCCTCCCCCCCCCGCACTGTCTCGTCAGCCCCGGACTCCCTGCCCCTGCCACACCCTCTGCCCTCCCTGCACCAGCCTTGCACTCACTGCCCTGCCTGAAGCCAGCCTTAGCCCCCATCTCCAGCCAGCTCCGTACCCCCTGCCTGCCCAAAGCTAGCCAGCCAGCCCCACACACCCCTGTTTCCAGCCAATCCCTGCCGCACCCCTCTGCCCGAAGCCAGCCAGCCTCACACCCTGTCAGGTTATTCATTTATTTTCATTAAATATGTAGACTAAATAATTAATAAATTTTCAAGCTGAACGTTTATTAATTCTAATTAACAATGCCACATTATGCAGTATTCATTTTTGAAAGTTTATAATAAGCGATGCTCCGGGGGGGGGGGGGGGCAAAGTGGATGTTTTGCCTAGGGCGCAAAATATCCTTGCACCGGCCCTGCTCTGGGCTAGTCATTTCTTGGTTGTCTTTACCCAAATGCCAGTGTAATGCATTAGATAAGCTCTGTCAAACAGGGAGTTTATCTTCCAATGCCTTGCACAACAGGACTGATGAGGTCTTTGAATGCTATTGTAGTACAAATAGACTGTTTGCTACTGAAGAGTTATAATGGCTAGGAGCTGGTAAAAAGAAAACCAGCAGCCCATCAGCAGATATTAAATCAGCATTTTTTAATGGCAGATCTAGCAAGTCACCTGCTGTGAGCTTGATGGATGTTGAGTTTAGAGAATACTAGCTAAGCAGGGCTTGCACACTCCATTTGTAATTTGAGCTTTTGCTAAGCCGAAGTGAATTAATGCTCACGACCCTAGTTTTCCTTTAAGATTTACACAGGCGATAACCAACTATGCTGCAGGGTCAAGATTGTCATAAGTGATTTTAGGTACCTTGCTCTTTCGGGGCCCAACTTGAGACATGGCCAATGGGTGCCTGATTTACAGAGTGCTGTCCACCTTCTGAAAATTGGGTCTCTTTAAATATTTCAGGTTGAGCACTGTCGCCTGGCTTTTATCTAGTACACAACAGGAAACATTCAAGGTGTCTCATGTTCTCATCTTCCAGCCCCTAACATGTACATGCATGAAAAGGCATCTTGAAATGTTAAAGTGTTTGACGGGCAAATTTTCAAATACTGGCCACTGATTTTGTCTGTTTGCAGAGTTGGTGTTTAGATACAGAACTACAGAGCTGCAGTGACTGATATGCAAGTGGTAGAAGCCAGTTGAATCTGGTTGAAAATTTGGACCATAGGTAGGGAAATAGCTGCTTCTCATACATGTGTGGATTGCACAAATGCATACAGCCAATATGTGGGATTTATTTTGAACTCTCTAATTCAGTATTCAGCATAAGCTAGATCAGTGGCCACCAACCACTTTCTGGTGGCGTTTCCCTCCTATGAAGAATTGGCAGATGAGTGCCACCTCTTTTTGTCCCCATCAGCCATGTTCCCATACGTTAGCTGCCATTTCTTCTTCTTCTGTCCATATTCTCTCCTCTCCTTTTCTACCTCCGAATGATGCATCTCTGCTTCCCTCTTCCCTCTCCTCCCCTCTTTTTTTTTTTTTTTTTTTTTTTTTTTACTGTCTCTGTGACTCCTGTCAACAAAAGGCTACAGACTACTAGTATGGAGGCATCTACTGGGCTGCACTTAAGGCCAGCTGTATATGCTCTTGCAACTTAGCTGAGTACTGGGAACAGAAGAGAGAAGCTTTGGCCCGAATTGCTGCTTGAGCCTAGAGTCCCATCCCCATGAGTTGCCCCTACGTCCATTTGTGTTAGGGGCCACTGCTGTAGCAGGAAGACAAGACAGGTGTCTTTCCAAGAGCCACCCACTGCATTACCCCCAGCCACAAGCACATTCATATTTGAGAGGTGTAGATCTGAGGTCATACAACTTTATCTCCTCTGCCTGTGCACTCTCGTTGGGCTAAAATGGGGCCATGCTAACTAGTTTGGGAACTCTGGGTAAGCTTGTTGCTGTTCTCGCAGCATATTTACACTATAAAAATACTTTATTCTCTTAGAACTCTGAAGATTAGACTCCGACTTCACAATGTAAACTAAATTGCAGTCAAATATTACAAAGAAGCAATCATAATAGATCTGGGGGGATCTAAGCACAAGGCCAGGAGCAAGGAACTCCTGAGCTCTAGTCCTAGCTCTGACAGGGAGTTGTTTTGTGGCCTTGGGTAGTTCTCTGAACCTCTCTGCCTCAGTTTCTTTATCTGTAAAAAGTAAATCGTACTATTTGCCTACCTGTCAGATGTGAGGTGAGGATGCCAGTACAGCTCTCTAAACTATTGGAGTGCTTTAGAATTGGTGGTGCTAGATCTGGTTGAGACATTTAATAATGGATTACAGCCGTAGCTAGATTATAAAGAGATGTTAATGAAATAATTTGGTCTGGCAGGCAGCACTTGTGGGCTATCTAGTCCATCCTCTGCATTAGGATATTGTGAACATCTCCCCAGTTGGATAATTTGATTGTGCTTTAAAAACTAAGCATCTTATGCTATTAAAGACCAGTGAATTATAATTACTTGTCAGCTTTCCAGGACTGATGAGGTAATTCATATAATTGAAAAACAGTACAATCAACATGTGTTGACTTCATTATAAAGTATCACTGATATGGTTTTATCACTGATATAGTTAAATATGTGTTTGCAAGTTCTATTACAACTCTGTCCCATGCAGTCATACTTGCAGTTTGCCATGTTGTGGCAGCCTGGCCCTTTCCTAGAATGTGAAAGTTTGTGTGTGTGCATGCCTTGAAGTATGTCCAAATGCAGAAAAAATCCTGACACCAATCTGATATTTGAGCTCTTTGGATTTGTACTTAAGCAGGAATTGAACATTAACTGAAAGGTGTTTCTGCTGATGCTGTGTTTATGTATGACAAGAATTCTGTGACTACAAACGAGTGTGAACAGATGAATGGAGCCCAAGCAAGAGGAGGCCAGGGTCAGCATTAAATTATGCAGTTTTGTCTTTTTAAATGGCAATTTTTAAAAATGACTCTTTTTATCTCTCTCCTGACACATCTTGCTTAAACAATGTCTGTCTCACTCCCTTTGCAATCAAAAAGCTGTGTGATGCATGCTTTTCTGAAGAGTGGAATGTGAATTTCACAAATGTCAAATGAACTGCATATATGTGTATGTGTGTGCGACTGTACAGAAATCCAAAGCCCATATGGGCCCAGGCCAGCAGTTGAGTGAAAGCTCAGCATGTGGTTAAGGTGGATCTGAAATTGGCTCCACATCTTTTCCCCTTGTTTCCCAGGCTAACAGGAAGTTATAGGGGTCACCTGTCATGGCCTTGTACTTGCAACACTCTAGTGAGAGGGATGCAAGTCACTGTGACACGAAGTCTTTCTGGGAGAGGAGAAGGGTACGTGTTGATGACAAATGATTCATAACAGGTTCCGTGCGATTTCAAGTTCCACGGTTGCCTAATTAGCTGAGGAAATTGTCAACAGATTTTTGACTCCAGAGTAGATCAGACATGACTACAAAGTCCTGCCAAGGGTATAGGGTTGTTTTGTTTGTTTGTTTGTTTTTTTAAAAGGCCAAGTCCATTCATGCGTTTGTTGGGAGTGTCTTACCAGACATTAACTGAAAAATGAAGTATTTGTAAGTAATTTACAATTTACTGGAGTAACTGAGCTCCCCCAGGAGCCACTGGTCATGCTACTGGATAGTGCTACTTGACAATCTGTAATAGAATTGGGTGCCATTGTGTAACATACGTTCTGTTGACAACCAGATGTGTCTTCATCTCAAAGTAGGGGAATGAAGGGAATCTCTTTTGTGTATGCAATGAAAGGAGACGCAAGAAAATTACAGTTGGATCAGAATATAACAATTGGACCAGTATATAAGAGCATAAATCTGGATCCTGCAAACAGCATTGCATGAAGCAGTTTGGAGTATCTGGGCCATTGTTATTTATTTGTTTGTTTGTTTACTTTGAAAGGAAAAAATAATCCTGTTAAGAAACTACATGTCAACATACCTTTTTATTTTTACAGACACACACACACACATTAATATAATATTTATATGCTTGTCACCTATCATGTGAAACTTCTATCTGGTCACAAATGATACTATTTAATTGAGTGTCCCATTTTAAAAATGAATATTTTAACTTTCAAAAAAATACAGCACGAGTAGAGTTTAATTTATTTTATTTGAGATGTGTTTTTAAATATAAAGTAGGATTCTTGAAAATTGACTTTAATGTTGCTGCTGCATTGCTTCAAACAGAACACGTTGCCTATGGCAGCTAGGCTGATGGCCTTTGAACAATTCAGTGCAGGAAGAGGCTTTAGTAATGTTCTGGTATAGCTATAAAATCTCGGAGAGTAATGCAGATTATTTCAATGTAATCAAATGTGATGCTGATCACCGAGTGTCAAGTATACATACATATGTTCACGTTAACAGTGATGATTTATGTTAAGAAAGTTGGGCATGTTTTTCTCTTTAGTAGTGAACAGATTAGCTTTAGAAGAAAGCAGTCAAGTGCATTAAATTAACTTTACTGTAATTGTTAAATTACACCTCTTGTAGGAAAAACTGTCCTTGTACTAAATGACATACATTTTTTTTTTTTGGAGTGAAGCTTCATTTTTCTCTCTCTATTTTCTGTTTATTTAACTATATTCAAAATTCAGCTATTCTGGGCTCTCACTACACGTATACAATGTTAATGAATATCATAATCAGTGGACACAGCTCTGAACATGGACACAGTCACTGCTTTTTCCTCTCCATTTCACTCTTCCCCTCCAGCCCCCACCCTCACTCTTCAGGCTTATGCTGTCTGCCTTCAAATCTTCTAACTTCTGCTCAAGATGAACCTTAGGAGGATTACTTCAAAAGAGCTGTCAGATCATAAATACATTTGTAACATGGCTGTTGTAACTAATGCACAGTGCATGTTCAGTAACAGTGATTTGATAATTCTCAAGAAATCTGAACCTTTTCTCCTTCTCATTTTTGTTTAATTTAGCAGCCTAGTTTGTCGCCATTTATAGGTTTAATTTGATTTGCCTTGTATCTCCTATATTTATTTCCTTTCCTCTCTGCAGTAGTTCATCTGTTGATTTATTAGGGACTGGGCTGACCATCAGGTATCTGGCTCTGCATTCCAGGTGTTTCAACCTGGCACACGGGGTCAGAGTGCCACTTGGGTTTTGGCCTGGTCACCCCTCCATCATGATAGCCAGGCAACTGGTGCCTCTTCTCTACAGCAAGTTGAGTTGTGATACTAGAGCAGAGAGTGCTGCTGCAGGTGGTCTGTGCCTCCTCAGCAGAGCAAGGAGAAGGAGACTGGTCTACGGTTTGTGGTGATTCCCATCTGCACAGAAATTTGGGTCCTAAGAATATGCCTAGTTTGCCTATGCATTAATCCAGGCTTGGTTGGGGTTGTAGGTTTGTGTGTGTGTTTGTTTTTTATTTGTTCTGGGATCTGACAGCAATACCCCATGTGGCAACTTTTTCTTAATACAGTGCTATTTTTATGAAGTTTAATATAAAATCTATCCTACTGTTGCACCGTTACAGGATTTAAAAATAGTAAATGGGGATTTCTGTATAATGTGTATATATAGTGGTGGGTTGCAAAAAAAAAAAAAGCACAAGATTCAGTTGGTAGGTCAAATGCCTGTGAATCTAGCAGACAGCCTGGAGAAGGAAAGCACAGACAGGAGAAAGACCCAGGAGTCCCAGCAGGAAATAGAGAGGGAGATGCACCAGGACATAATGGGGGTCCTCAGCCAGCAAATGCAAATGCTGCCAACAATCCCGGGCTCACCTTCCTGTGCAGTCAGCGAGGAATTCCATTTCCACAGCTCCTTACCCCAACTCCCACCAAACTTTCCACGTGAGGTCATGGGCCGCATCCCTATCCCTGCACCTCCATGCCGAGGGGCAGTAAGGAAAATCACAGCTTCACCTGCCTGGTGTATGTTTGGCAGAAATGGACTGAATTGAACAGGAATGTTTTTCTAGCATGCTAATTTTAAGTTCTATTCCATTTCTTTTATAAAGTTTGCATTGTTTCATTTTTAACTGCACAATAGTCTTTGCACTGTTTTTCTTGCACAATGAATTTTTCTTTTTTTGGAAATAATATAATCTTTATTAATAACCTATACTGCAGAATGCCTAGTGCTACTGAAAGCACCATTAATTGTAATGGAACAGGCCTTTCAACATCACCAATGGTAATCTGCTGGTCAGGAAAGAATGTCCCTGCTTGCAGCTTTCTGAACAGGCCTGTGTTCTTAAAGATGCAAGTGTCACACACCTTCCCTGATCAGCCCACTTTGATATCAATGAAGTGTCCCCAGTGATTCACCAACACTTGCATAACCATGGAAAAGTAGCCCTTTCTGTGGATGTATTCTGGCCCCAGCCCACCTTCCTACAAATGGGGCTATACGTGCTGTCTGTCGCCCCACCACAGTTCGGGAACCCCATTGCTGTAAATCCATCCACTGTTCCCTGCGCATTGCTGAGAGTCACAGTGCTGTGTAGCAAGAAACAATGGCCCCATACACCTGCATGACAATGGCCCCCACTGTAGATTTTCCAACTTCAAAATGAATTCCCACTGACCAATAGCAGTCTGGCATTGCAAGCTTCCACAGTGTGATCGCCACTTGCTTCTCAACTGTCAACGCAGCTCTCGTTCTGATGTCCCTGCACTGGAGGGCTAGTTCAAACTCAGCACATGGGACCAGGAATGTGACCTTTGTGTCCGAAAGTTCTGCAGGCACTGGGAATAACTCCCCTTGTAGACAGGCCGTGGGAATAACTCCCCTGAGTTAGCCACACAGTAACATAAAACAGATGGTACCATCTCTCCCTCTGTAATGCGTAATGCTCCGCAGCATTTCTGCAAGGGAAATACTGTCCTATGCATTGTTGCTGGAAGACCAGTCTCTCAGTGAGTTTTTTTTTTTTTTGTTCTCCTCTTTGTACTCCAACAGGATTTCCGGGATGCAGTGGCACATGCTTCCAGGCAGCTAGGAAAGTCAGTGATTGAGGATAGGATCCTGAATCAGATCCTGTACTACCTACCTCAGCTGTATGAACTTAATCGGGACCTGCTCAGAGAATTAGAAGAGAGACTGTCTCACTGGTAATGAGCAAGAAGAATGCAATTTTTCCCATGGTTTTAATATTTAACTCTGGAGTAAAATGAAGTTTACTCTCAGCAGAAATGTTCTCTTTCGTAATCTATGAGCTTTTTAGACTCCAGAGCTGACTTCTGAGACTAAGAACCTAATTTATCAATAAGGGCACCTTAACTGGGCATCCACATTCCACATTTAGATGCTTAAATTGACATTTGAGTGCATTAATTGGACATAGGCATGTAAATACCTATTTGAGCAACTGGATTTTGGACCAAAGCTAAGTTCTTCCAAAATAGAAGCCTAAAGTTAAGCGTCTTTGAATCTGCATTTGGGCATCGAGGTAAGTGGCCAAAGTTTTTGAAAGTGCTGAACACACATACTTCTGTTGGCCTCAATATAAATCCAGGAGCCTAAATTTAGGTTTCTATTCTTGAACATTTTAGCCATAGGCACAGGACTAAATTGTGAGGATTTGAAAATTGAGTTCCCAATTTCACTCTACAGGATGAGATACCAGCACATCAGTGCTTATCTCCTTTGGACAGGAGAAGTTAAGAATTTACAATGACAACAAAATTAACATGCACATTTTGGTTTTCCCAGCGAGATTAGCACTAGATCAGTGGTGGGTCACTTGCGGCCCGTCAGGGTAATCCACTGGTGGGCTACCAGACAGTTGGTTTACCGCAACTCTGAGTGGCCGCGGTTCTCCGTTCCAGGCCAGTGGGATCTTGGGAAGCGGCATGGGCCACAGGGATGTGCTGGGATCTGTGGGCAGCTGTGCAAATGTAAACAAACTGTCTGGTGGCCCTCCAGCGGATACCCTGATGGGCTGCATGTAGGCCCCGGGGGGAGGGGGGGGGCGTGGGTTTCCTACCACTGCACTAGCTGTTTACTTAATAACCTTTGTTTTTAATCCACTACTGAGCTCTGAAAGTGACTGAGAATACCAGCCCTGCTGGTTTCTAAATCATAATTTATTTTTGTATAGGTATGTGCTGTTTTAATTACTTTATTCTCTTATTCAGGATTGATTATCAAAGAATCGCTGATATATTTGTGAAAAAAGGACCCTACTTAAAGATGTATTCAACTTACATCAAAGAATTTGATAAGAATGTTGCGCTGCTAGATGAACAATGCAAGAAGAACCCTAGTTTTGCTGCTGTGGTTAAAGATTTTGAGGTATCTTCTTTTGCAAAAGAGATCTTAATTTCTGGTTTCTTAACTCTGGTGCTCTTTTGTAAGGCTGCAAAGATTGTTAGTTTTTCCTCTTTGTTTCTAGGTCCCAGTTGGGGACCAGTGGGTAGGACAAAGGAGAGTTTAACCATTGCAAAAATGGCTAGTGGTTTAGGGTGTCCAATTTAAGACCTATTAAAGGGACTTAATTTTCAGAAGGCTCAGCACTTTCTAATAATTAGGCCTCTTCAGTGTCGTTTAAGATCGACAGCCAAAATCATTAGTTGCTTCTAAAAGTTAGTGTCTGGGTCAAATTATGCACTGACTTCTACCATTGTAAACTCATTGATTTGATTGGAGTTGCAGAGTAAAAATGAGGGCCGAATGCAGTCCTTCATCTCCTGTGTTTGGTTTGGAATGGAAACCTGGGAAAGTGAATTTCTTGAGCTGCAAACCTCAAAATAAAACAAACCAATTTCTCTTCCAAAATGCCCTCAAACCAAGCATGTGCAGTAATCATGCAAAAGCCAAGTACCCCTGCTGGCCTCACACTTTAGCCCCTTGAAAATAGATCAGAGAAGAGGTGTGAACTCTAAAAACGAAATCCAGAATAAACATTACTGGGCGCTTGTGAGGATTATTCATTATTTTGACAGAGATTAGTTCAGTAATGAATGAATTGTTGAGACTGACACAGTAAGAAACTGCTGAGCTCAGTACTACGGTACTTTCTTTCCAACAGAATAGTCATAACTTAGCCATAGCTAGCTTCTGGTCGCAGCGGGCCTGTTTCTCACCACACCCCACTAGGTGTGTGCTCACAAATGTAAGCCTGCTTTGCATGGCCAGCATCAGGAGCTTCCAGAAATTACCCAATGTGTTGGGTGTGTGCATGGCTAGATAAGCTACTTGCAACAGGGGGACGGAGGCTAAAATGAGGAGGAGGAGGAGGAGAGCAAAGGGATGTAGGAGAGAGAAAATCAAGAAAGCAGTTAGCAAAGAAAGAGATGAAAACCTATCCATGTTAGTTAAGATGCTTCTTGTCAGTGTTCCTTGTGTACAAGTAGCATTTCCTCAAAATAAATGATTTTCAGGCCATTCGAACCGGAAGAAGTGACGTGAGGGCCAAATCACCCAACTCATGGTAATTAAAACATCTTGGAGCTTTAAAAAGGTTTCTCGCTCTGTTGTGTCTTTGGGCTCTGTACCACAGAGATTTCTGTAATGAGCATTGCTGCCTTCACTACAGTTCTTTCTGATAGATAAGAATTGCGATTCCAAATGAGCATGCCACCAGGTTACCTTCACTGCTAGCTGACGAGTTTCCCTTATTTCTAGGGAGATTCATAAAATTCTTTTCTTAGAACGAAGGCAGATGTTTTGATTTTTGCATAGAATTCTGGTGTTTGCCTATTATGTATCTTCCTAACTTGTGAGACATGCTGTTTTTGTGCATACAGGCATGTCGCGTCATACGCGAGGGTTCGGTTCTGCGATTACCGTGTAAAGCGGAAATCGTGTATAGCCAAAACCCATTGAACTTAATGGCGGGGTTTTTTTGTTTTTGTTTTTGTTTTTTTCTTCACCTATTCTTTTTTTTTTTTTTTTGCTGATCACATAAAGCTAAAATCGCTCATGTTAAATGTGCGTAAGATGAGACTTGCCTGTGTTCTTTGTGGAGGAGTGATCAGATCTGGCTACTAGCAATACTGTAGCAAGTGGGCCTACAGATAAATGTTACTTGTGCTTAGCTGAGGGCTGACTTAGGGTATGTCTTCACTACAGCAGTAGTTCGATTTCCTTTATGTCGATGTTGTGAACGCGACGGTATACAGTCGATGTTGTGTGTCTTCACTAGGAACAGCTACGCACAGGACGTCGACAGTGTCTGTCCGCAAAACTTTTGCAAGCGTCGACATGACGAGCGTTGCACTCTGGGTACCTATCCCACAGTTCCCTGATCACCCCAGCAGGCACCATTTCGAGTGCTGCACTATGGGTAGGCATTTCCAAATTTCGCGCCCTTTTTCCGCGCCGCCCACCCCCATTCCGAGCGGTGCACTGTAGGTAGGCATCCCATAATTCGCGCCCTTTCTCCGCCGTGCTAACGCCATAGCATTGCAAGCATGGAACCCGCTGACACCACGGCTGCAGTAATGGCTGTTGTGAGGACCTCGATCACGGTTGCAGAGTTCCTGCTGCACCGTCTGCAGAGGAGGAATGCGATCCGGGGAGAACCGCGCTTTCCGGAACCCGACGACAGTGAGGAGGAGATGGACAAGGACAGCGGGGACGACAGGGACACTGCCGTGCACAGTGGGGACGACAGGGACACTGACGTGCACAGCGGGGACGACATGGACACTGCCGTTTTTGCAAGTAGGGCTACTGACAATCTGTCAAGAATGGTGGCAATGGGGCAGGCTCATGCCATCGAACGCCGATTCTGGGCCAGGGAAACAAGCACGGACTGGTGGGACCGCATAGTGCTGCAGGTCTGGGATGACTCCCAGTGGCTCAGAAACTTCCGCATGCGAAAGGGCACGTTCCTGGAACTTTGTGACTTGCTGTCCCCGGCCCTCCAGCGCAGGAATACCAAAATGAGAGCGGCCCTTACAGTGGAGAAGCGAGTGGCGATAGCCCTCTGGAAGCTTGCAACGCCAGACAGCTACCGGTCAGTGGCGAATCAGTTTGGGGTGGGTAGGTCTACAGTGGGCTTTGCTGTGATGCAAGTAAGCAGGGCAATCGTTGAGCGGCTGCTACACCGGGTTATAAACCTCGGAAACCTGCAAGCCACAATAGATGGCTTTGCCGCCATGGGATTCCCTAACTGTGGTGGGGCTATAGATGGGACTCATATCCCTATCCTGGCACCGGACCACGAGGCCGCCGAGTACAGAAACCGGAAGGGATATTAGTCAATGGTCATGCAAGGAGTGGTTGACCACAAGGGACGTTTCACCGACCTGTACGTGGGGTGGCCGGGAAAGTTTCATGACGCTCGAGTGTTCAGGAACTCTAGGGTTTTTAGACAGCTGCAGCAAGGCACTTTCTTCCCCGACCAGAAAATTTCTGTGGGGGGGGTCGAAATGCCGATCGTGATCATTGGGGACCCAGCCTACCCCCTAATGCCCTGGCTTATGAAGCCCTACACAGGAGCCCTGGACAGGGGTCAGGAACTGTTCAACTACAGGCTGAGCAAGTGCAGAATGGCCGTAGAATGTGCATTTGGCCGCTTGAAGGGGAGATGGTGTTCCTTACTGATTCGCTCAGACATCCGCGAGAGAAATATCCCCATTGTTATAGCTGCTTGCTCTGTGCTCCACAATATCTGTGAGAGCAGGGGGGAAACGTTTATGGCGGGCTGGGAGGCAGAGGCAAATTTACTTTCTGCTACTTATGAGCAGCCACACAGCAGGGAAAGTAAAAGAGCCCACCGTGATGCCCTGCGCCTCAGGGACGCCTTGAAAGACAGTTTTATGAGTGGCCGAGATGGCGTTTGAGAATCTGCTCCCTTGCTGTGCTCTAAGCCTGCTGCCCTTGAACCCTCTTTGCCTCCCCCCTCCCCATGTTTTCCCTTCCCCTTCCCCCCTCCCCATGCTTTCCCTTCCCCCTCCCCATGCTTTTCCTCCCCCATCCCCATGCTTGCAGAGGAAATAAAATCACTGTTTGAAAAATCATGGTTCCTTTATTGGTTAATCGGAAATACAAATACAGGGGATCACTGTCCTGGTATCCTGGAGGGAAACCGGCAGTCGCAGTGGGGGAGGAGTGGGCAAAGGAGGGGAGGGTGGGAAGGGGGGAGAGGAGGGGTGGGCAAGACACAGCAGCTTTTAAAAGTTTTCCGAGAACGTCAGCCTGCTGCTGCTGCTGCTTCTGCTGGCTTGTGGGGTAGAGTGGAGCGGCCCACGGAGCTTGCCCCCCCGTGTTCTCACCCCGCGTCTGGGTGGGGAATCTATGGGAGTTGGGGAGGGGGGGAGGTGGTTACACAGGGGCTGCAGAGGTGGTCTTTGGGCATGCTGCAGCTCCACCAGAGATCGCAGCATGTCGCTCTGGTCCTCCATTATGCGGAGGAAAGCATCCATGCGTCTTTCCTCACGTTCTACCCTCTTTTCTGCAGCGGCTTCCCTCTTTTCTGCAGCGGCTTCCCTCTTTTCTGCAGCGGCTCTCCTTTCCTCTCTCTCTCGATTCCTTTCCTCTCTGTCTCGTTCCCTTGCCTGTATCATTCTTTCCCTCCAGTCCGTCTGGCGGGCTGCCTCAGCGCGCGAGTTCTCCAGGAGTTCAGTGAACATCTCATCGTGCGTTCGCGTTTTCTTTTTACGCTTTCTTTTCTGCGGTGCAGGGTGGGAGGAGGAGGCCGGGGGATTGTGACATAATAGTTGTTGTTCATCTGTGGGTGAGTGTGGGAAAAGAAAGTTTGAAAGTTATGAGACAGATACATTCAAGGTTAGGAGGCAGATGCAGTCTCGGACGGTACACAATGGGAGTACTATGCCATTTGCAAACTCAGTATTCAGAGGCCTGATATGATTTCTGTACAAGGTCATGTTCTACACCTAAAAGCTCACAGAAAAGTCAGAGCATCTCAGACACATATGCGTGCCTCAGCCCAAGACGGCTTCTGAAATCACCGTGCAGCCGGCCATGGTAAGTTAAAAGTGGCGCCTGCATACTGTAGAGCAACCCCGCCCCCTTCCCCCCACCGCGTGGCTGGCTCTCACTGAAACCGCAAACTGCAAAGCAAATGCCAAAAAAACTCTTGCTGAGGGCTAAGGTCTTTTTGGGGCTCTTCAGACCGCGTGCAGACTGCTCAGATCCCCTGCTAGCTACCGCTGGGGGTGGGGGGGAGGGGTGCGCGTTGGATCTGAAGCGGAGGAAACCGCGTGCAGACTCCTCAGATTCCCTGCTAGCTACCGCTACGGGCGGGGGGGGGGGGGGCGGTTGGTCGGTCCTCAGCAGAAAAGAGTACTTTGCAGCTGGGAATCTTTTTATCTCCCTACTAATTGCAGTCCGTATCTCAAACAGGCAACCCTGAATGACATCACTTTGCTGAGAATTTCTCGGAGAGATAGGGAGCGCATGCTCCTTGACTCCATGCAAAGTCCTGGTCCATACGCCGCAATGCTAGCCTGCTCAATGATACCAGACAACTTACTACTTTCGTGGCGTGGGTTGGTGTCCTATCACGGGGGACCACATAAGGCGGCTCTCCCCAGAAATCTGCTGCGCTGGATTCATCGCTACCTCCTGGATAGCTTCCTTGAAATGTCCGCAGAGGACTTCTGGTCAATCCCGGAGTATATTGACAAACTCTTTGAGTAGAAATTGACCAGCAATGAAAGCACGCTAAGTCCTTAGGGCAAGTTACTCATTAATAAATGCTTCCTTTACAAAATCACGCGTCATGTAATCACTTAAAAAAGAAACACTTACCCCCCTGGGAGGCTTGGGAGGGTACTGGCTCCAGGGTGACAAACAGCTCCTGGCTCTCTGGGTACACGGGTTCTCCGCTGGGCTCCTGCTGCTCCGTGAGATTTTCCTCTTCATGCTCGTCCTCCTCGGAATCAGTCTCCTCCCTGACGATGATCCACGCACACCGGCGCGATGGTGGTGGGGGCGCCCCCCATTATCGCATTTAGTTCATTGTAGAACCTGCATGTCCGTGGGGCGCCCCCTGATCGTCCGTTTGCCTCCTTGGCTTTCTGGAACGATTGCCGCAGCTCCTTAATTTTCACGCGGCACTGTGTGGTGTCCCTGTTGTGGCCCCTTTCTAGCATGGCCTTGGAGACTCTTCCGTAGGTGTTGGCATTCCGTTTGTTGTTGCGGAGTTCCAACATCACGGATTCCTCTCCCCAGATAGCGATGAGATCCAGCACCTCACGAGTGGACCATGCTGGAGCTCTTCTCCTCTGGCTGGTCTCCAGGGTAGATGAGCTCATCATGGATTCCTGTGATGCTGAGCTCTGCATGGCGGCTAGTGCTGCTGATTGCTCTGAATGGCGACTGATCAGTTCAGGTGAGCTGGCCACGCTGACCAAACAGGAAATGGCATTCAAATGTTCCCGGGTCTTATCTACCTGGCCAGAGCAGCGAGTTCAGAGTGCAGTGCAGAGCGGTCACAGTGGAGCAGTAGTGAGGCAGTCCAGAGCGGTCAGAATGGAGCATTGTGGGACAGCCTCTGGAGGCTATTAATGTCGGGTTCCGTCTTCACTAGCCCACGGTCGAGCTTGGAACGTCGAGATTAGCCTTATGTCACTGGTTAGGCTGGAGTGCCAAGATCGATCTTTAAGGCCCTTTACATCGACGTTAAGGGCATGTATGTGAAGACAGGTACAGGTTTACTTCGACCTAACGTCGTTAACATCGATTTAAAGTGGTAGTGAAGACATGCCCTTAGGCAGCTCAGATTTATATGTACTGCTGTGGAGTTAAGCAGGATAGCAGAATGCATGTCTTTTCAGCACAAGTAAAAGTCAATTGTTTAGAGCACAACTTCTTTGGGTAGCAGCAAATTGACTGTTAGAGAACTGTGTGTATTTATTTTGGGTGTTTGTCTTTCAGATGAGTCCTCGCTGTGCTAGTCTGGCACTCAAGCACTATCTGCTCAAGCCAGTTCAGAGGATTCCCCAGTACAGGCTGCTTTTGACAGGTACTAACCAGCTGTTCACAAGTTTAAAAGCCATTCCTCACAAGTCCCAGGAAATTGGGTTCTAGGCCATCACAACACTCTGCAAAGGATATTTACTTCATCACAGATGTATGAAACTCTCTTTAAACATACCGTGCAGCTACAAGTTCTACTCAGTAACATTTGCAGTCATAAAATACACAGGAAAAATGTGGTTATTCCCAGCCACGTGATACATTTTCTGGTAGATAAATTAATCAGTAGTGACAAACATCAAAGGCTTGTTATGGTTTGCTCTGTTTCCACAGCTGTGGAATCCAATCATGTCATCAGGAGCAGGGGAAGAGCATTGATTTCAAATGTGAGAAGGCTTAGGATGGGGGGGGGGGGGCGGGGGAGGTCCTGATTATTGAAAATAAAAAGATTTTTCTTTTAATACAAGTTCTAACCCATGTATTAAATCCTCTAGGCCTGGCATTTCCCCCCCCCCCCCCCCTGAAATTTGCCATGATTTTAAAGAAAATGTTTTGCTTCCACTGAAATCTTATCTTGTCTTAAAAACGTAACCTAATTCCTGTAATTTTTGTTAACAAAAATTACAGGGTTTAAGTTCTGTTGCTTGGTTTGTGTTTTAGGAATGTAGAGAACATGCATTATAAAGGACTGTGTCAAGGATTTAGAATCCTCTAGAGCTCTTAAATGTTTAGGTTTTAGGGTTTTTTCATACTACTGTCCCTGGCTGAGAAATTTAAAAATAGTATCTGTATATGTAGTAATTACAAAAATAAAATGCTCCATGACCCTTTACTGGCTCTGCAGCAGCTAACCAAGAAATGCCATTTCTTCTTCAGTAGTTAGATCAGTGATGATGCTGCATGGTACAGATTAAGCTTGTTAAGCAACGACAAAGTTTATTAAAAATAACCCCTTATTTTCAGTTGCATTAAAATCAAAGAGGGAAGGCAGGGAAAACCCTATGAAAATAGATTATTTGTAAGTGGGAAATGTTTACATATCTTACAATACCGGGAAAAATAAAAGCTTATAAAAAGATATCTGATCATTTTATTTTAAAAGCACACTAACTTTAGACAGGCAAGGGGACAGCTATTCATTCCAAATTCAGTGGTGGTGTGTCAATTTCTAAAAGGGACCAGAGGCATACTTAAAAGAGGTGGAACCAAAAGGTAGGGAGGAGGAAAGGCCTTGTTGATGAATAGAGTTGCAACAGAGATCCCTTTGCTCAAAGACTTTAAAATCCTAATTATCGTTGGTTCTAAATGTAGGAGATGAGGGAGGGAGGTCATAGAAAACACTGGTCTTGTAAATCCTCTTCTATCTGGCTGGTTCCATAGGGCCCCAGCCATGCAATTGGATCTGTGCAGGCTGATCTTGTGCCCATGTAGAGCCTTGTTGATCCTGTGCAGGGGTAAGTGGCTACTAGCATAGATCAGATAGCAAGATCAGGGTCTTTGTAAACAGAATTTTTCTCTGTTCTGTCGGAGGGATGAAAAGCTCAAAGATCAGACTCTTCTGTGCTGATAATTTTTTAATAGTAGTTGTTGGAAGGAATGGTAAAATAACTTCAAAGTGAGAGCTATACTTCCCTTGCTATTGCTCAGCCTGCAATTTCACTCCACATTGCAATATATTTGCCTTGGCCATAAAATGGGATTATTTGCCCCTCCCACGTGTGTAGCTAGATGGTCTGTCTACTCTGTCAATTTAAAGCACCTCTGCTTAATACTGGTTGGTCTCTCATGAAAATCCTGCACTGCTGGAACTTCAGAACACACAGCAGGTGTAGGACCCAGCATCAGAATAGGCTGGGCAGCATGAATGAAACAAGAATGCAGGTTAAATGATAAAGTTGCTGTATTCAAAGCCAGTAGCAAAATTCTCTATTCTGTAGATGCATCAGGAAACAAACTGGGCAAATTGTGGCAGGGAGAGGAAAAAAATAATCAGTTCACTGCAGCTGCTGAGCCTTTTGGTGTCGACAGCTGGTTTTCCTTTTCAATGTTATCTAAGTGCTCTGTGTCAGTAGGCTAGCCTTGTTTTTTACGGTACATTTCCACTTTCCTGTTTCCATGTACCTTTGCAGTGGCAGCAATTTATAAGATTATTGCTGCCTTTTGATACTTTTATTCCTGAGCTGTCAATGACAGAGGCAGATGGGCTCATAAATCTGCAATAGAGAGGAGTATCTCAGCTGTATTCCTGTCAAATTATATGGTTCCTCCATTTACTCACATGGGCTTTCACTTCTCCACACACTAATTGCTTGGTTCTATCATAACAAGTATTAAAAGGGTTACTGTGAGGAATAGTTGGAAGCCTCTGCTGTCTAATAAGAAAATAAAGGTGATGAAATTCTTTCCTCCTGCCCCCTTTCCAAATCCCTGTGTAACTCAAGGAGGCTGTGCAATATTTGTGTGCTTCATGCTGTTCTGGAATGAGCCCTCTTCTTTCTTATTAACTCTTCATTCATTTTCTCAACCTTTCCTTGCTGATTCTGTCTCAGTTCACTGCACATTCTCACCCTCCATTTATACGTTTTACTGGGTTGTCTTTGTACTATGCCCTGCTACTGTATCTGTAGGTATTCATTGTCCATCTCTCAATTGCCCGTCATATCAAGGGATAGCCATCATTGTAGACTCAAATGTGTCTCCTGCACAAACCTGCTTATCTCACTTAAATCCACAACAAGTGAGGTATGTAGAATAAATATATATTTTTTCTGTTTGCATATTAGAGCCGTGGCAAGTTGAGCTAAAAATGTAGGTTTCAGTGATTATATTTATGCTTCCTTTAGCCTGTTTCAAGTCAGGCAATAGGAAGGAAGAAGAAAATTAGACCATATCTCTCATCCTTCCCCTCTTAGAAATTCCACTTACAATAAATAGTTCATCTCTGGTTGCTATATTTTGTTCTAAGTATACTGTATATCTTCTGTGAATAATGCTTGAATTTGACTTAGGTTTTTGTTTTGTTTAAATAGTGATCACTAGAATTTTTTTTTTAATTAAGAGATTTAGTCTCATTGATTGGGTTTAGTTCATATAGTTGTTTGATGTTAAGTATGTTTGTACTAAATTATAGTGCTTCAGCAAAATATAATGGTATCCATTTCTATAACAACCCTTCTGTGTAATAGTCTGATGGCATTAACTACAGAAAGGCTGTTGTAAGCACAGAATTTCCAGTGTGTATTCATGGAAAATGAGAGAGTAGAAACATCTGTTCAAAATCTACTTTGAAGCTATAGGTTTTAGCCACGATCAGAGGCTACTAGCCAGATATGCAAAGGAGTGTTAAGTTCTAAATTACATAAATATTATTTCAGCATTTAGCAGCTGCAAATTTAATTGGATACTCCATAGGGCCCTAACATAAGAGCAGCTCTACTTTTGACTGCAGAGTTTCAAATAAATACATTTATGCTGAAACTTGTTTTTAGTCACTCTGTTCTCTCTGGCACTTTTAGTTCTCTGGCACTTTTAATTCTAGTTTTGTCCATGAATAAATGTACCTGTCAAAGGAATTGCTCCGTATAAAATGTGTGTTTATCTTGGACAAAACTTTAGTGTATGCCCTAAAGCATGTATATGCCAAAAAATATTCAGTTCCCTATTTGGGTCCCTTTTACACAGGAAATTTAAGATCATTTAGGGTCTTCAGTTTATGTTGCCATTCACAATGGATAGTTTTCCTAGGGTGCAATCGTAACGCAATGGACAGTGTGCCTTGTCTCTCCTACTGTACCTGGTTCCCTAGAGGATGCAAGTTTGTTACAGATGTAGTTACAAAGCCTGGCTCCCTAATACAAATTCATGCTTTCAGTTCAGGAGGTCACGAGTTTAGTCCCTGGTGAAGGAAACCCACACCATATTTCAACTCTGATTTGTTATTTTGGATGATAGTAGTGCACAAAATATGCACAACGTGTATAGGAAAACACAGTTCCTGCACTGGAGAGCTCACAGTCTGTGAAGATGAGCACAATGCAAAGGTTGGGAGAGAGGGATAAAACATGCAATCAACTTTTAAAAATAAATGACAACTGTCCCATAGGGCTTCTTCCCAACCATTCTTAGGGCTTGTCTATGCAGTAGCTTGCTCTGGTTTAGCTAAAAGTGTGTGAATGTGGCTATTTTAAATTGGTTTTAAAGTAACATTATTTTATCTTAAGTTGATAGCTTACTGATATAAGCTAAATCAATTTTTAAAATGGCTTTTTAACTTATATCAGTAAGGAATCCACTTCAGATAAGCTAGTTTCAAAATTGCTGGTATCAATTTAAAATGTTCACATAGGGGTTTTTACCAGTTTAACCAAATTGGTTTAAAAATACAAGACTTGGTTAACTATTTTGTATAGCCATCACAGCAAAAATCTTTCTTGGGATATAAATAAAGGCAGAAGGAAATAACTTGTGTTTTTGTTGTGGTAGAGAGTTTAGTGTCATGGAAGAGACAAGTACTTAAAAAAACCAAACACTGACTGGTGCCCGCTAATGGTCAGACTAAACTTCAGGTGCAGCAAAAAATGGTGGTCTTAGTCTGATCCTGCTGGAGTAATCTTTTATCTTTTTCTCCCTCCCTCTACAATAGAACCTACATACTACAACTCCTTCTCCACACCCTCATTTGACCTTTATGCCTTACTCTTCTCTAGATCCTCCACAAAACTTTCAGGCCACAATGCAGATATGGTCACAATTTTTTTTAAAAAAGATATAGCAATATTTATTATCATTTATATATAAAAACTGTATATTTTCCTGAAAGTTTCTGATTGCATCTCCTTTGCACTTTAACCACTTCAGAACTTTAGGATGTGTAGAACAGATACCTGCTGCAAATTTTACACGTGCAGTGCCTTTGGCGGTATATTATATTTTCTGATTAAATATTGTAGGAAATGGAATCTCCAGGGGAGTATGTTTGGTTTTACCAATTTGGGTGGCATTTAAGGTTAGTTTTAGTGGTCTTGTAAGTAAAGGTTGAAAACCTCAGAGCAAGAAATATTTTGTGGATCACATGTACCATCTAGTGGGCAAAGACTAGATTTATCATTGATCATAACCAACTAACACACACCAAAATTTGATAGTTTATTTTCCTTTATTGGAACAGGAATTCTTCCACATAATAAAACAGCCAGAACATTCTTTTGCCAAATGCTGACTATTTATTACAATCAGGTTAGGCACTAACACAATAACATTTGTAATCTTCAAAATTTGTCATGACCTATGTAAAATTGAACACAAATAAGTGCATGTAGTATAGCTTTGTATAGGTGACTGTTGTCACACTGAATAATTAACAGATAACTGCTGCTCCTTGATTTATTCTGAAAGATAACATCTATACAAATTATATCATTTGCCTCAAGACACTGCTTCTGGGAACTCTCTTCCTTAGTAAAATAGAGCAACACATTTTTTACTTATTTCACTGCTCATCATTGTGTTTTTTATCTGAAACATTCAATGTAAATATTGTTATGCAGAGATATTGTGTAGCTGTGCTGCTGTTGATACTACATTTTCTGTTACACTCCAAAACCAAGTATTTTAGTAATATTTCAGCCGGTTGGGTTTTTTTTTAATCCATTGGGGCTGTAACGTATTGTACATGTCTACCCAAAAGTACATTTTTCTAGCTTTTAAAAATGTGTTTATTCCTTTTTATAACACCGGTTCTTTCCCAACATATTTATGTAATATTTTTTCTTTATTATGCAGATTATTTAAAGAATCTTTTAGAAGACTCAGCAGACTATAGGGATACTCAAGGTAAATGTATTTCTTTAGATTAAATAAAGAGAAGTCTTGTTAAAGATGAAAAATGAAAATATTTCTAAACTTTAACTTTAGATGCATGTAATGTAGTGAAGCAGTAAAAGTATTTTAATCAGTTTTATGTTACTATGAAAAGTGACATTGAAGGGTTCTGTGTTTTCTCCCCGCAAAAAGAATGTTCAAAGTTTACAAGTAAAAACTGATATCCCTGTAAAATGAATTCAGGGACTGAAATTCAAGCTCCAGTTCTTTCCTCCTTGCGCACGCATCATCACCATGTTTGTCTGTGCAGTGCAAATAGAACTAAGAAGCATCTATTGTTATTTTTTAAGCAAGCAAATAATGACTCTGAATACACAAAGGGAGCAGCTTTTAGGGGGCAAATAGATACAGAGTGTTTCACATCTTCATTTTTTCAGTTATAGCTGAGCCAATAGCTTCCGAGCGTTGATAAAGGATATGAATAAACTAGCACTAAAGCAGGGATCTCAAACTCAAATCACCATGAGGGCCACATGAGGGTACATTGGCTCGAGGGCCGCATTACTGAAACTTTTTCATACAATGATACAGAAGTATAGTCAAAAATTAAAAAAAAAAGAGTAATATAGTGTGCTATTAAAAGTCAGTGTCTTAACTTTTTTAAAACTGTAATGTGAAGAGGGATTTTAACAAAATATAAACACTTGCAATGTTTGAAGCTTGGCTGCCGGTGGAGTCGGCACCTATGGTGGGCTCCATGTTTGAGACCCCTGAACTAATGTAACATCAGACACTTGAAATCTAGTCAATTTAAAAAAAAAACGATTTATAAGTAATGTCCGGTCTGCACCTGATCTTGAGTTTCCTCTGCCAGACTTGTGTGCTCTCCTTTGTTTTCTGTGTCAAAGACAACAAGGGAAACTTAATTGTAGCTATACAGAGGAAACAATGAAAGAACTGTGAAATATATGAAGACAAACTATAAATCTAAAACTATAAATCTAAAACCCTCTAATCTTTCATTTTTAGTAATCTTGGTGTTGCTTGTGACAACATTAGGTTAAAAACAAGTCAAAATGTAATAGTGAGGTTGGTTGTGTCCCTTTAACTGTGTAAATAAAGATCTATATGGGCGAGGTGTCTCAAAACTGTATCTGCAGGTCACCTCAGGGACCTCAGTGCTTTCTTGTACATGAATTAATCCTTTTAGGTAGTGCAACATTAGAAAGTGAGAGGAGCCTTCTTTCCAAAAACAGTTGTCTTACCATTTCCTATACCTGTTCACTTCATGTAATATTTACTCTTGAGTGTAGTTATTAGCCTTTCAGAATCTTAAGGCTTAGTGTGGAATCACAATACAGTGAAACCTCCATTTAACGGACTAATTCGGGCGAGGGGGTGTCCGTTAAATGAAAAAGTCCATTATTTAATAATAAAAAAAACTGAGCTGTCGGAGCAGCAGCCCGACTGCCACAGGGTCGGGGCCGCAGCTCCGCAGCTCGCCCGCTGCCGGGACCCGGGTGGCAGCCGGGAGCTGTCAGCCAGCTCGCCTGGGTCCCGGCTGATGGGACCCAGGCGGCAGCCGGGACCCAGCAGCCAGCCCGCCCGGGTCCCGGCTGCTGGGATCCAGGCGGCAGCCGGGAGCTGTCAGCCAGCCCACCCGGGTCCCGGCTGATGGGACCCGGGCAGCAGCCGGGACCCGGCAGCCAGCCCGCCCAGGTCCCGGCTGCCGGGAGCTGGCAGCCAGCCCGCCCGCTGCCGTGACCTGGGCGGCAGCCGGGAGCCGGCAGCCAGCCCGCGAGAAATGGATTTGGGATGCATCAGACTTGCTCAGAAATTTTGTCCGTTGCATCCGAAGTCCGTTAAATCGAGGTCCGTTATATTGAGGTTTTACTGTACTATAAAAGATAACGTGACCTTAAATCTTCCCCAGTGAATCCCAGCCACTTTACCATAGGATTCATCGGTCTTGATTTTTCTTGAAGTCAATAAATGAATACTTTTGCATGGATTTGTTTTAATAATAACAGATCTCTAAAGGAGGTTTTAAGAAATGTTCAGCCACCTGTGTCTTATTTGGAGCTAGTTCATTCCAGCTTTCCTTGGACAGAAAATTCCTGTAGCTCAGCTTCAGCACGTGCAGCTGTCTCTCTGAGAGGCCCTAGATTTAAAAACATCCTGATCTTTGTAGGATTGATTTTTGGGTGTGTTCGGTATTTCCATGCCTTTTGATTATTTGAAAGCTGTATTTGTTTCCTGTGTGAAAGAAACTTAAAACAAAACCCTCAAACGCTTAAGCTAAGCGGGAGCTCCTAGTTTATGCTTCCACCTAATTCCCACTGCAGGCCTTAAACATCTCTATACCTTTTGTAGTTTGGCTATTATATGTTTTACCTGTTTTCCTTCTTGCTAAGAAGTGAACAGTTCTAGACATGTGTGTTCAGGAACTCAAGTGCTACACTGATGAGACCTATGTAAATAACCAGGATAGAAAGAAAAAATAGTGTTTTGGTTTTAGTGGCCTAGTGATAGTATTACTGGAAGTCTCTAAACCTATAATAGTTCTATTATTTGGGATGCTTAGTTGCTTTCAAATGGTTCAGAGGCCGATCTGTATTTTAGAGAGAGTCTGTCGCTACATAGTTATTTGTGCTAATTTTCAGTAAAGTTAGTTTATTTTCTCCAGTTACAGAATTCAAATCTGAAATTAATTTATGAAATACTGCTGCTCTGTCCAGTAATTTACATGCTCCCTTCACCCTACTGCAGTCATTCGAAACACCTTCTTTCCATTATGTTGGGGGCTTTTGGGGTTTTTTTTTTTGTTTGTTTGTTTTTGTTTTTTTTGTTTGAATACAGAGATACCAAACAGCCTTCCATCTTGGGTAACTCTCTTCCCTTTTAGAGATTTTATGTTTTCAATACCACATGGATACAAAATGTTTAACACTTAAAAAGAAATGTGTGGAATTTGAAACTTGAAAATAATCTTAGTCAACAATAAAACCAAAGACAGACAATTGAAAATACAGTGATAGCTCCCCTGGAAATCCTCTGAATTCTGTGACCAACATTTCAGGGAAATGTGTGCAATGGAGAAAGATGGCTATTGGCTGAGTCCCTTTGCTGAGTTTACACTGGAACTTACTCCTGCTCACATTATACAATCACTTGTACACATGTTCACCTTGAAGTAAAAGGGACTAGTTGTGTGAGTAAGGCAAGCTGGGTGTGAGCTTAATTTTGTTGGCAAAGTGAGCATCATTATTTCAGTTAACTTTAAGAAATTTGTTGGCTATCATGGCACAAAAGCGCAGCCACAATGGATGGTGGTTTGCAAGGACACAGCTTTTAAGACCTAATCCAGAGACCACTGAAGTCAACGGCAAGACTCCCACTGACTTCCTTAGGCTTTGGGTCACACTCTTGAGCACTTTAGCACTAGCTGAATTGGGCAACATGCTTTTGAACACAGAACCACTGGTTAGACTGTATAACTAAATTCTGTTCCTTCACACTTTAGGTGCTCTGGCTGTTGTCATAGAAGTAGCCAACCATGCCAATGATATCATGAAACAAGGAGTAAGTATCCTAATTGTGGAAGTTGATGTCTGCTAAAGCTGTCTAATGCATTTTCATTAAATTGAAAGGAAATTCTATTTTTATGTGTTTTCCCCCCCATAGGATAACTTCCAGAAGCTCATGCAGATTCAGTACAGTTTAAATGGGCATCATGAGATTGTTCAACCAGGAAGGGTAAGTTCTGCAAAAGGGCATTCAGCAGATAGCAGCAAGGAAACTGCAGACTACAGTTAATACTAAGCATATATAACTACAGTTAAAGCAGAGGGAACTGTATGCATTTCTCGTCTCCCATGTTTAAGAAAGGTGAATTCAAACTGGAACAGGTGCAGAGAGAGGCTGCTAGGATGATCAGAGGAATGCAAAAGCTACCGTATGAGAGAAGATTCAGAGTATGGCTTGTTTATCCTAACCAAAAGAAGGCTGAAGGGAGATATGATTGGAGTTAGAAATTAAGCGCTAATATGGACACAAAAATAAATGGATATAAACTGGTCATCAACAAGTTTAGGCTTCAAATTAGACAAGGGTTTCTAACCATCAAAGGAGTGAAGTTCTGGAACAACCTTGCAAAAGGACCGGGGGATAGGAGGGGGCAAAAAGCCTAACTGGCTTCAAGACTGAGCTTAATAAGTTTATAGAGGGGATGGTATGATGAGACTGGCTACAATGGCAGATAGCCAATCTGCAACCGTTGACAGCAAATATCTCTAACAGCCAGAAATGTTAGATGAACTTGAACACTAGATGGGGAGGGCTCTGAGTTACAACAGAGAATTCTTTCCCAGGTATCTGGCTGGTGGGTTTTTCTTGCATGATCAGGGTCTAACTGATCACCATATTTGGGGTCAGGAAAGACTTTTCCCCCAAGTCAGATTGGCTGAAACCCTTTGGATCTTTCACCTTCCTCTGCATCATGGAGCATGGGTCACTTTCAAGTTTAAACTAGAGTAAATGATGGATATTCTCCGTAACTTAAAGTTTTTAAATAAAGATTTGAGGACTTCAGTAACTCAACCAGAAGTTAGAGGTCTATTACACGAGTGAGTGGGGGAGGTTCTGTGGCCTGCAATGTGCAGGAGCTCAGACTAGATGATCATGATGATCCCTTTTGGTCTTAAAGTCTGAGAGAAAAATGATCCCTTGCTTGCTTAGTGCTGATGGAATAAGAGTCCACACCCACAAGACCTTTTCAATTTAATTTTTGAGGAAAAACTTTCTATGAAAACCTAACTGTTTTAGAACATAAAGTCCTTCATATGTACACGTGGAGATATCTGAGTACACATGTGGAGATATCTGAGCCATTAGTGATTACTTTTGAGAAGTTATGGAAGATGGGCGAGATTCCAGAGGACAGGAAAAGAGCAAATCTAGTGCCAGCGTATAAGAAGGGGAATTACAGACTAACCAATTTAACTTCAGTACCCGAAAAGATAATGGAGAAAATAATTAAGCAATCAAATTGAAGACGCTTAGAAGATAAAGTGATAGGTAACAGTCAGCCTGGATTTGTCAAGAACAAATTGTGTCAAGCCAGCTAAATATCTTTCTTTGACAGGGTAACAAGCCTTGTGGATGGGAGGAATTGGTAGATGTGGTACATCTTTATCTTAGTAAAGCTTTTGATACTGCCTCACATGACCTTCTTATAAACACTTTGTGTCTTTTATGAAATTTTAAATGCAACTGCGGCACTAAATGAATAAGAATTTTAAAGAGAGAAGCTTATTCATGCAGTTTTTGTGCCCTCAACAGCTAAGTTTTGCAATATTTGTTTATCTTCTTTAACTTGCCAGGTCTTTCTCAAAGAAGGAACGTTGATGAAGCTTTCCAGGAAGGTCATGCAGCCGCGAATGTTTTTTTTGGTAAGATGCCATATACAGTTCTATGTGCCTAATGCCAGAGTAATTCAATAATGGTAGAAACATTCACACCACAAATATAAATAACTGGCAACTTCAGCTGACTTAAAAATTGAGCATTTTATGTGCAGTTTATATCACTGTTTTGTGTATTCTTTGTGGTTTAGCAAGATGATTTGTGTGCACTAAAAATAAACAAAAAATCCCAGTTATAAAATTTTCTCTTTGACCAAAATTCAGTCACTGTTTTTAAGAACTTTTTGAGAAAAGAATCTGAGGATTTGAAAAGCTGAGACGACTCCTCTAGTCCTTTCATTTCTAATAGATTTGAAAATCCAAAATCTGGTGTCCAGAGCATTACTTGTCACATTTAAAAAAAGTTTATAGTCTATCTTTGGATTGGGCACTGGGCTGGGGAGCCAAGAGTCCTAGGTTCTATTTCTGGCCTTGCTGCTGACCTGCTCTGTGATCTTGGATACACAATCTCTCTGTCTGCTTCCCTGCCCATCCTTTGTCTGTCTTGTCTATTTAGACATAAACTCTTTGAGGCAGGATCTGACTCTTACTATAAGCTTGTGCGGTGTCTGGCACAATGGGGCACTAGCTGGTGCTAGTGTAATACAAATAATATAGCTGCGCCTCAAATTTAGGGATTGTCTACATTGCCGCATGAGGTTGATCTAAGACCCTCAACTTCAGCTACGTGAATAGTACTTAGATCTACTTACCACGGTATCTTCACTGCAATAAGTTGACAGCTGGCGCTCTCCCCTCGACTCCGCTTGCGCTCCTCGTTCTGGTGGAGTACCGGAGTCGATGGAAGAGCACCCAGCGGTCGATTTATCGCATCTATATTAGACACGACCTCTGCTGGATCGATCACTGCCTGTCGATTTGGCAGATAGTATGGACAAGCCCTACGTGAAATTTTGAGCACTAATTCCGACAAAATGCAGTCCAGAGCCAAGCTTCAGTCCAGAATACCATAAGAAGTGCCACTATGTGCTCTTTGTTATATATATTTGTTCAGCATTCGTTTATGATGAGAATAATTAGAGATGCATACACTACCGTAGGAATAGGCAACCTTAATTCTGGCATTTCTTAACTTTTGAGTGCTTGACTTTGCAACTTTACTAATGTTCTCTGAATGCAGTTTTGTGTGTGTGTGTGTAAAATATAACTTTTATTTGCAAGAAACTGTTCCTTATGTCTTTCAATAGCCTATTCCCTAACATAAGTACTCCCAGTTTTCCCATAAAAAATGTGCTTTTCATTGATAAATAAGTTTTTTATTTTGGGCATTTCCTTTCAGCTTTTAAAAAGTCTTTGTGCAGAGAATGTGGCAAAAACGTTTACATAACTAAAATGTTAATAGACCTATAGTCTTACATTGTATACATGAACATCTGTTATAAGTAAATAGAACTCTCTTCTCAGAATCCAAACTAAAGTAATAGCATGTAGAGGACACGTTTCTAGATTCTAATTTTCTACCTTCAGTGCATGTGTATCAATTCTATACAAATTTCATACATTTTCAGTACACTGTAGTTGAAATGATCTTTTTATTGTTTAATCCTTTAGCTTTGAAAGTGTGTGTGTTTTGTATTGCAGTTTAATGATGCTCTGTTATATACAACTCCAGTACAGTCTGGCATGTATAAACTCAACAACATGCTTTCATTGGCTGGAATGAAGGTGAGTCTCTGAGATCTCTGCTATGGCAACTTTTTGTCAAAATTTATTTGAACTCCTGCATATAATTTTTCCATAGACAAGTAAGTTTATTGTTGGAAAAAACTACTATAAATTGCTTATGTTAACAGCAGTGATAGACACACAGCCTTTGTTGCATGGTATGGACTTTTGAGCCATTAATAACTATTCTTTTAAAAATACATTCATTGTTAGGGTCCAGTTGAAAGAAGAGGAGGAGAATTGTAATGCTGTAAAAGGGGAGAAACAGAGAGAGAGAACTACCTAAATACCTGATTAGTGTTGGCTGGCCTAGGAAGGCTTCCTCAGGCAGTTCTACTATTACACCTTAATATTAACTGCTTTGAGTCCACTATTAGGCTTCCCTGAAACAAAGGCTGCCTACTTATGTATGTGTGGCTGCCCCTCCCTTACCTCATGGCCATTCTGACCTTTTTGCCCACCCTCAAAACACACATACCTCTCTGATTGCTTGGTAACTTTCTGGTGGGCCAAATCCTCCACAGCTGGGTTTCTCCAAAGACTGCCAATCCTAGGGGAAAATACAGGAGTTAAGAGGACTACAATCTCAGGCCTTCATGAAAAGTTCCCAAAGTTGACCCCCCCTCTTTTTTTAATTGTACCTTTCCTATCACCCCTCTAAAAAAAGTGTTGTCCCGCTGTCTCCCAGCTGGAATATCCTGAGCTGTGTCAAGAAACTTCTATGCCATATATTATTATAGGCAGACACAGCTGTTAGGGGACACTGGTACAGTAGGACAGACCGCTTTCTGCTCATGCTCAGGAGTTAAGTCTCTTCTCCATGATGCTGCCAGAGAAAAGGGCCAAGTTACCTAAAGGCCCAGATTCACAGGAGACAGCATGAGAGATGATTTACAAAACTGCATTCTGTGTTTTGTGATGTCAGCAAATGTCCTGGGTGGCTATATAAATAGTCAACTTATAAACTCAGATAAGCTCAGGGTGGAGGGATAGCTCAGTGGTTTGAGCATTAGCCTGCTGAACCCAAGGGTTGTGAGTTTAATCCTTGAGGGGGCCATTTGGGAACATGGAGCAAAAATAGGAATTGGTCCTACTTTGAGCAGGGAGGTGAACTAGATGATCTCCTGAGGTCCCTTCCAGCTCTGAGATTCTATGAAAACTTGGGATGTCAGAAGTGATGGGCTGGTACATGAGCTCCTACTGTTTTTTCTGCAAGAGAAAAGTCTATTGCTTTAGTTCACCTGTTGTTACAGGTGTCTCCTTGAAGTCATATTGATTCATTTTCAATTAAGAGATGTTTTCTATGTCACTCTAGGTTAGAAAGCCAACCCAGGAAGCTTATCAAAATGAGTTGAACATAGAAAGTGTAGAGCGATCCTTCATACTCTCAGCAAGGTAAATATCCTGAGCAAATAATGTATTTTAAATAGCACACATTTTTTAGATATAAAACATAAACTGTGGCGCTGCATATGTCTAAGCTTACACTCAGTGTTTTGTATTTGTGCAATGAAAATTGCTCTCATTTACAATAGTAACTCTAGAAGCATGGAGAATTTGTAGAAGGTTCCTCGAATGAAGACAAACTAGTTTCAATTCTCTTCTCATGTTGTTTGTTGTGTTATTTTAGATGATCACGGAGTCGTAGTTAATGAGTTTTTAAGTTCATGCAATGCCACTGTTGTGCAGTTCACCTTGACTTCTAGGGAAAACTTCCAAGTTCAGATTCTGTACCAAAGGAGGTTAGTCTTTGAACTGTCTGGGCTATGACTACCATTTGTATGAGAATGTCGCTCACACCATTACAATTGTTTAACTGTTTCAGTTCCCCAGACTGAAAAGATAAAGTATGAGTTTTATTCAAGTTGCCCAATACCCTATGAAAATTATTTTTTGCTACCTTTTGAGGAGAAAAAATGCTGCCCCTTTTAAAAAAAAACATAAGTCTAAAGATGTTCACTTAAGTGGTTTTATTTTAGGCTTTGAAAAGAGAGATTTAATTCTGGCCTTTTTTTCTGTTTCTGCTTCTCTTCCAAAGTTACTGCTAAGTGACGACATTTCTCTGGCAGTGCTTTTGAGCATTTAAAGGGGAGACATGAAATCCAGCAATAAAATACTGAGGTGATAACGAGGCTTATGATACAAGTTTGAGGGAGAGGGTCTTCTAGCTGTAGCACAGATGTCATTAGAACAGGAAACAGATTGTATTTTGAGGTTGCAAAGTAGAGGTGGCATTAAATTATTGAAACATATAAAAAACAGATATAGTGCAGACTTTGGCCAAATCATCTTTCACATTTTGGCTCCTGCATATATTATAATAAAATCAGAGGAGTTAAGAAAATATGTTGCTGTTACCAGCAAACTAAATACTCTCAGGTAGCATTCAGAGTATTCACTGCCCCTAAATTATTGTAGAAAAGCTCTTATCTGCCTTTGTGAAGCTGACTTTTCAAAGGCTTGATTCTCCTATTCTAGCTGTTTAGAGAATTTGAGCCATGAGTGTTGTACATTCTGTCCGCTGTGACAATACTGATGTCAATGAGCAAAGATACATTCCTTCTTCTTTTTGCAAAACAGCATTAGTGTGGGCTTCGTCACTCTCTATGACCTTGCATCTATTGACGTCAGGATGTCGGCACAAAAACAGTGCTTCAAAGAGAGAAGGACCCAAGTTAACTTTGTCAAAGCAGCCAAAGGAAGTAGCACAGTTGTGCCTGAGTAATAGCAGTTATTCATAACCGGGGATTGAAAAGAAGTGTTTATGTATTTACATTTATCTCTAATGCAGATATTTTGCATATTGGAGGAAAGATGCATTGCTCACAGCATAAGGCTTGATTCTGTGCTTTGTTGAAGTCAGTGACGATTTTGCCATGGAACACTGCAGTTGGTGCCAATGTAGACATTTGGTGCCTAGGTGCCAGAATGACTGAGCACTTCACAGATATGTAGGAAGAGCCTTGACACAAATGCAGGATAGGACTATGATATCATCTCTGCTCTGGCTAATATGATGCTTTATGGAAATAACACTGAATTATCCTTAAAGTTATTGGGGCGCCAAATTAACATGCATATAATTGAATCTTAATATTTGAGATTATGGGTTTGTTTGGTTTCACTATTCAGGGGAAATTAACATTTCAGAATGATGCATGGGAATGATATTTTCATTGTAAATGAGAGGAAATAAACAGAGACTCCTCTGCATATATAGACTAGATTTAGCTAAGGGGTTGTTATTTTTTCCATTTAAATGACACTATTATAAAAATAGATTATAATTTCCGAAGGCTGAATGCAGAGCACTTATTTCTTCTAACTTTTGTGCCTGAAAATTGTTTCTATCAAACTTGGCAAAGTGCTTCATATGGAGAACATTTTGTGGAATCGGACTGTTCCCCAGAAGAGAGGTGTTAGCACGTTTAAAAAAAAAAAATCTAAACAAACATACTACTGTAGTAATAGATGCCAACTGTAGCACACTTTTTGGACAGCCGCAATTGAGGTCAATGGTTGTTAGAGCCTTAAAATGTAGCCTTTAGAAGTGGCCCCACCATCTCTGAATTACGGCAGATTGATGCTAGAAATGCTGCTTCTGTATTTCTGTAAAACTTCATTTTCTAGTGCTGTCATTCTTGCTTCTTCGGGAGCATTCAATTCTCTTCTTTTTAAAAATATAAATAGTGCTTGTCTAGCTCAGGGGTCTCCAAACTCCGGCCTGGGGGCTGGATCTGGCCTGTGGCTTCGATTTGTCTGGCCTTCCAGCTGAGCAGGCATGTGGAGAAGCTTCCGCTGCTCTCTCCACACCCGTGAGCTACTGCTGGTGGCCCCATGTGCGGAGGGGTGAGTGCCCCGACAGCAGCGGCCAGAGGAGCAAGGGGGGGGGGGGAATTTTGCATATATTTGCATATATTGAATTTTTTTACAGTCACTTCAGCCCGCGAAGCCCCTTCAAAAATCTAATATGGCCCTTGTCTCATAGAGATTGGAGACCTCTGGTCTACCTCATTGACGCTATCTAGGCAAGAATCATGATTTAAACAATAATGATAGAAACACAAGGCATTTACTAGGGATTAATGACCAGTTAAGAGATGATGTCCCAAGGTGCAGTTGAACATTTCCACCTGTAATTAATCCTCAGGAAATGCCCAATGCCAAAGTCATTATATCTGCTATAAGATGAACAGGAGTGTATGAGCTAGGGGGAAAAGATATATATGGATTTTTTTCAGTGACTGATGCAATTTCCATCAGTATGTACAATGGATGTGTAGTGAATCAATCATCTACATACATACTGAAAGATAAGACAGAGTCTGTATCATTCATATTATATCTCATTCTAATGGATTTTGGCTCTCATTTGGCAATTTAATAGGTTTCCAGTGTGCTCATTTTCTGTGTGTTACAAAACAGGTCAAATAAAATTTCTTACCAGACTTTAGAGAGACAGGCTTCCCTTCTGTTTTTACTGACATCCATATTCAGTATGTTCAGTACACACAACAGAACTGAAGTTTGAAAACATTCTTAAGAAAAAGTTAATTTTTTACAAACTTAACATAGCAAATCTTACCCATTTCCTAGGGGAAATATAGATGTAAGTAGCTATCTTGCAAGTCTTATTGCCAGTTTGATCTAATGGCTGTGTGAAAGTCTAGACAGCACTCTGGTCTGTACAGAACTCCAGAATTTAGTTTTTGTAGGTTAATAATGAGAACACTATGGCCCTGATTCTACAAACATGTAGATTTCAGTTGGACTACTCAAGTGAGTAAATGCTGAATGTTTGCAGGATTAGGGCCTGGATTGTGCACTCATGTTAATAGTCCCACTGAAGTTGATGTTCACAGTGGATGCTCAGCCAGCAGCTCTGAAAATGGGGCTATTTATAATTTAGTTGCTTAAATATGGCTTTAGCAGGGTAATTAAAGGCAACCAAATTTTGAAAGTTTTAGTCAGAACCTCTGAGCCATAGAAGTTGACTGGAGACATGACTAGTCCATAACGAATACATAATGTGTTTTTCTCACTGGATTAAAAAAACCCACCATAAGTAAATATTTGGATTTGGCAAAATATTCCTCTTCCCAAAGGGAAGAATAATCAAAGGGCCAGTAGCACATAGTTCTGCCTAGATCTTGTCCCATCTCTTTCACAGATTAGACCAACATTCTACTAATTCTGATTCTGTCCTCTTTGTATCCCCTGTTCATGAGGATTTACAAGTTTTCTTCTGTGATGCCCCTTACATCTGGAATTGTCCTGCCTGATCCTATATACCGCACAATTGCCTTTAGTTGCCTCCAAATCCATGCTCTAAATCTACTTCTCTCTAATACTCTAACTTTCATCAACACTCCCACATCAACCTAATATAATCTAAACTAATATTCATTTAAAAAAAAAAGAAAAAGAAATAATGTGATGGGTGCCTGACAAAAACCATGCCATAACGAGAGTCAGTTTTTAGTGTTAACTGTACTTCAATGTGTTTGATACCAACAGTTCTGCTACAGAAAGAGATGAATGGTTAGAAGCCATCTCCAGATCAATTGAAGACTATACAAAGAAGAGAATCACATTTAACCCAAGTAAAAGTCTTGAAGAGGTATACCACACCATTCTCTTAGATTTCTTTGGGCATGAATATAATTTCTACTAAAAACTTAGCACAGCACTTTAGAAAAGTGGCAAGTAATAAGAACAGAATTTGAGCTATATATCTTCTATAGTTTCATTAATAAAATTCAGATGTAGGTTCTCAGTAGTCCTAAAAACAGGAGAAAAAGGGTTAGATGTCCGTTCTAGTCCTTAAAATAGAGAAACTCTGGCAAGACAATGGATGTAAACAAACTGGAATATCTAGGCACTAAACAAGTGCCAATTGGGGGCGGGAGGGACAAACACTCCCATACCCCCAAGATTTTTGCACTTGCTCAAAATAATGTGAGCAATGGTGCTGTGCGGGAACATGATCTGATCACTTAAACAGTAGTCCTGTCCTAAATCAATACGGCTGCTACCGGAGGAGTCCGGAGCGTTGCTGCAGCTGTGTGGTCTAAATGCCACTGATATCTGACCTGGCCCACCCGTCGGTACATCTGGAGAGGTGGCCAAACCAAATGATGTTGCGACCTGGTACACAGGGAGGGAGTCTGTTCCTGTATGCTGACGTGCAATTGAGTTCATCGAGAACTTGATTTCTGGTGGCACCAGCTCATGCCCTGTGTCCGTGAGAGAGAGGAGACTCCCTGGCCAGGGGAGAACCAAGGTCCCTGTGGCAGGAGTGGGGGGACATGAGCAGGAACCAGAATGGCAGCTCTGAAATAGAGATTTATTAGCACCTGCATGATCCAATGAAATAATTTCAGCATCTTTTAGAGCTCAATTGTGATAATGTCACTGGTGAACGAGCAAGGAATCTATATTTAAGACATTGACCAGTTAGTTACATGAGTGGAGAAACATTAGGAAATGGAATACTTGTATTTAACCTTGATAATTCAGTGGTGAAAAATACATTACTGTTCCACCTCCATTTTCTCAGGCTGATCCAGAGAAAGAGGATGAAGACAGTCCTCTTGGTTCAAAGGCTCCCATCTGGGTTCCTGATACAAGAGCCACAATGTGTATGATCTGTACTAGTGAATTCACGTTGACCTGGAGAAGACATCACTGCAGGGCATGTGGAAAGGTTGGGTGATCTTGTAACTTCCTCCTTTTGCAAGAGTCATTCATGATTTTTGTTTCCATACAGGGGGAATTTGATTGCATTAAAACACCATTAGCTATGTTGAAAGAACATTATATCTTAGATGAAAATAACAGAGATTTAGCATAGGAAATAATGTTATTAGTCCACTGCTCTAGTTAAACCTATCCAGTGCTTCTTGTCATATTTTACATTTCAGGAGAAAAAAATAGTGTATGTCCCTCGATCCTTCAGTAGCACAATGCAACCAAGAAATGTAACTTAAATATTCAAAGTTAAGGTTGAACCCATTTTGAGAGACTTCGAAACAACGCATACCCATGAAACTAGAAAAAAAACACCTATTGTATATTTCATTGCTGTCTTGGAATAGTCACATTTCACATCTTACTTTTTAGTCTAATGGAAAATCAGTCTTCAATGTAGTTAAAACATGTCATTTCCCCGTAACACAGACAAGAGGATAATATAACTAGATTGATATTGTGATCATCTGAAAATACAAGTTTTTAAAAACTGAGCATGTTTCTTAATGAACTTGTAGATGAGATTTGACAATACAATAACAGTTTGCTAATTTACACTTTCCTAGTCCAGAAATTTGATAATTCTCACTAATCCAGTAGTCTCACCCCCCCCCTCCCAGTCTCAGAGTTTTTTTATTTATTGTTCAAAATATTCTGTACAAAATCAGAAAGCGATGTAACTATAGAATATTGTCAGTCACATAAAATCAGTTCTGGAAAGAGTATTTTGTGCGAATTAGCATGCATGTCCCTCCAAGCCCTCATGTTATAAAATTGTACTTGAATGGGGCTCAGCAGCATGGGCTTAGTGAAAATCAAATACAAGTCTTTAAGGGATTGGTGTGTGTGTGGTTGTGCATGCTATAGAACAGGGGTGGGCAAACTTTTTGGTCCTAGGGCTGCATTGGGGTGGAGAAATTGCTTGCAGGGCCATGACTGTAGGGCTGGGGCAAGGGGTGCGAGAGGGAGTGTGGGGTGTGGGAGGGGCAGCAATGTGCAGGAAGGGTCTCAGGGCAAGGGGATGGGGCACAGGAGGGGTGTGGGGTGTATGAGGGGGCTCAAGGAAGGGGGTGGGGTGCACAGTGTGGGGGGGCTTAGGGAAGTGGTGTAGGGAGGGGTGCAGAGTGCAGGGTAGGGCTCAGAGCAGGGGGTTGGGGTGTAGGAGGGTTGCAGGGTGCAGCAGAGGTTGGGGCACAGGAAGGGTGCAGGGGATTGGAGGTCAGCAGGGGGCAGGAGGGATTTGGGGTGTGAGCTCCAGCCTTGCGCTAGTTGGAGTGGCTCTGGGCTGGCAGTGGGTGCAGGGCAGGTTCTCTGTCTGCCCCAGCTCCACGCTGCTCCAGGAAGCGGCCAGCACCACATCACTGCTGCCCCTGGGGGAGGGGGTGCAGAGGGCTTCACGGGCCTGTGGGTACCTCCCCCGAAACTCCCATTGGCCACGGTTCCCTGTTCCCAGCCAATGGGAGCTTCTGAGGAAGTATCCACAGGAAATAACACTGCACAGAGCCCTCTGCTCCCCTCCCCCAGGGGTGGCTGGGTTGTGATGTTGGCCACTTCCCAGAGCAGGGCCCGCAGCACCATGCGGGTGGCAAATCCGCGGGCTGGATCCAAAGCCCTGATGGGCCAGATCCAGCCTGCGGACCATAGTTTGCCCACCCCTGCTATATAATAATATTTTACATGTTTTCAGATTGTCTGCCAAGCATGTTCCACAAATAAACATGGCTTAGACTATATGAAAAACCAACCAGCGAGAGTGTGTGATCATTGCTTCAAAGAACTACAGAAACAAGGTAGAGGAAAACCTTTTTTTAAATCCATCTCTCTGTCTCGTAATGATATAGCCCCCATTTCCGAAATATCTGAGCACCTCACAGTCTTTACTGCATTTATCCTCCCAGCGTCCCTGTGAGGTTGGGAAGTACTAGTAACCCGTTTTACTAATGGGAGAACTGAGGGGCACAGACACCAAGTGACTTGCCCAAGGTCACACAAGATGTCTGTGGCAGAGCAGGGAACTGATTGCAGGTTTCCTGAATGCCAGGCTAGCACCTAACCACTGGCCCATCCTTCCTCTTGGACCCAGAGACCAGTGTTGATATTTGCAGTATTACAAGTGTTGTGATTTCAAGGTGACTTTTCCAGGGCTCTTGTTGTAAAGCAGAGGAGCTTTGTCTGGGCCACCTGCAAATTCCACCTTCAGCTGCTAGTGGATGCTGTGCTGCATGTAGCTGTAGCAGCTGTCTAGTGTAGTGGGACATCTGTTGCATGCTGAGCTGTGTGTCACTCCCACTTCCCACCCTCCTTGAGAAGCAGCCTGTCTTGCTGACCAGTATAGTCTCAGTGTTTCTTTGTACTCTCCTGTCTGCCTATAGCATTTGTATTGTTTTGCCTTATACTTAGATTGTAAGCTCTTTGGAGCAGGGACTTCCTTTTTGTTCTGCGATTGTACAGCGCCTAGCACAAGGCGGTCCAGGTCTATGACTAGGACTTCTAGGCACTAGACTAACATACATAATCCATACTAATAATAATCACCACCACTCAGCCACAAGTAGGAAGGGGGAGTTAATGGAGGTAGGCTCCCGGGACAGCCTCTTACCTGCAGGCTGGCCACCATTGATGCCTGCCAGGGCAGGGGTCTCCAAACTTTGAGACAAGGGCCATATTAGATTTTTGAAGGGCTTCACGGGCCGAAGTGACTGAAGAATTTCAATATATGCAAATATATGCAAAATTCACCCCCTTTACTCCGGCCGCAGCTCGTGGGAATGGGGGCGGTGGCGGCTTCTCTACGTGCTTGCTCGGTGTGCCTGCTCAGCTGGAGGGCCGGACAAATCAAAGCCGCGGGCTGGATCCGGCCCCCGGGCCGTAGTTTGGAGACCCCTGTGCCAGGGAAATGGACAGGGGAGGATTTGGGAGGCTGTAGGACCTTGCTGAGGAGATTGGGGGGAGGGGGCTTGAGTTGAGAACAGGAAGCATGCTCAGGGAGCAGCAGGAGCCCTGTCTGTGGGCTTTTGGGTAGTGGGGAAGAGTCAGGAAGCAGATGCAGAGGGGAATTGGGGCCTTCATTTTGTGTGTGGGAATATGTTATATGTATTTAAGGTTGAGTTTTCACCCTGTAATTGTCTTGTACACACGGGAGGTGGGCAGCGGGAGTTCAAAAACAGAATTTATACTTGCTTTTATATATATAAACTTCATGATTTTTGGGACTAATCTCATGATTTTGGGGGGCTCTGGCTCGTGATATTGTAACTTTTTTGTAAGGAACACTATGAATATGTTAGTCATCTGGAACATTAAAGCACTGTGCATGTGTTATACTTTTTAGATAACCACTTCACTCCTAAGAGCGGATCCCCAGTGAACCATAAATCTCCATCCAGTGCCTTGTCTACAGTGTTACATAGTATTCCGTCTGGGAGAAAACAGAAAAAAATCCCTGCTGCTCTCAAAGAAGTAAGTGTTTCCCTTAAAATTTACCTCTCATTGGTGTTAAGTCATCCATGTTCAATAACAATAAAATAAAACTGTTCTGTGATCTTTTTCAGACACTACATGTAAAATAGAGAGGTATTTTTCTGGTGACACAGTGGCCATGAGTATGCATACAGCGGTGCAGCTGTACTGACCCAACTGCACCACATCTGGTGAAGACGTGTTTCTCTTCCCAACATAGCATTGCGTACACAAGCACTTATGTCAGTGTAACTTGTGTCACTCGGAGAGGGTCTCACCACTGAGCAACATAGATTATGCCAACATAGGCTGTAGTGTAGGCCAGTTTTCCCTCTACTTGTTTACGTTCATGTGCGGAATGAATTTTGTTATGGGCACCAATATGGGGGTGATGTGTGACACATCACCCCCATATTGGTGCCCATAACAAAATTGATGGGGTGGGGGGGGCAGAGGGGTTTGGAGTGTGGATGGTCTCAGGACTAGGGTAGAGGATTGGGGTGCAAGGGTGAGGGCTCTGGCTGGGGGTGCAGGCTCTGGGATGGAGCTGGGAATAAGGGGTTTGGGTGCAGGAGGGGGACCAGGGCTGGGGAAGAGGGTTGTGGTGCTGGGGGGTGCTGGCTCTGGGTAGGATCAGGGATGAGAGGTTTGGGGTGCAGGCTGCCCCAGGCCTGCAGTGGGGAGAGAGGACTCCCCACAGCCTGCTTTCACCGGAGCAGTTCGGGGCCAGGAGAGAGGTGCCTCTCCCCGGCCGCAGCAGCACCGGTGGACCTGGGCCAGCAAGGGGGGACATCTCTTCCAGACGTGGTCTGTGCTGGGGCCACCAGGGAGGGAACGTAGGTGTACACACAGCTCCATAAAACAGCTGAAATTTAGTCATAGGATTGAGTTGGGGCTTGATTTTGTCTTTAGGTGGAGCCACAGCACCCTGGGAGGCGTTGTGGTCAGACACTCCTAAATCAGAAATTCTCCCGTGATTTTCCTCCCTTCCAACCTCATCCAGGGAGGTACTAATTTACTGTTGGATTATACCAACAACAAATTCAACACCCCCATACACCAACTCAGCTGCACTGGCCAGAACATAGAGGGAAGGGAGGGAGGGGATGGAGCTAAGATTCCACCCATTCCCCACCTGCCTGCACTGGAGGATGGGATGGTATGGGAGTAAGGAAACACCCTATTAATTGTATGTGTATGGTTTCAAAGTCCAGGTAGCTCACATAGGGCTTGTCTACATTACCCACTGAATCGATGGGCAGCGATCGATCCAGCGAGGGTTGATTTATCGTGTTTAGTCTAGACGCAATAAATTGACCACCGAGCGCTCTTCCGTCGACCCTAGTACTCCACCAGGGTGAGAGGCACAGGCGGAGTCGACAGGAGAGTGTCAGCCATTGACTTAGTCAGGGATTGGTCCTGTTTTGAGCAGGGGGTTAGACTAGATGACCTCCTGAGGTCCCTTCCAACCCTGATAGTCTATGAATCTATGACTTACCACAGTGAAGACACCATGGTGAGTGGATCTAAGTACGTTGACTTCAGCTATATTATTCACACAGCTGAAGTTGCATAACTTTGATCGATTTTCCCCACCCCCACCCCCAGTGTAGACCAGGCCATAGGAGTGTTCTGACTTCCTCTTATTCTGATGCACCGGTCTGTATTTAACCTCCAGTGATTACATAAATCTTCCTTCCAGCCCCCATGGAGGGGCGTCGTCCATATAATTTTTGTAGCTATAATGAATATTGTGTGGAGTTGAGTGAGTTAGCAGCAGTATCTTAGGATCAGAATGGAGGCTGGGTCTCTACGAGTGCAGGGCAGTGTACAGAAGACAAATGGGGGAGGCAATGTGAAAAGCTCTTGTACATTTATAAAAATGATGTACGGTGGAAAAGTGCTACATAAGAGCCAGGTGGTGGCAGTGTTTATTGTTACGGGTATGTTAAGAATGGGTAAGACAGCCTGGTTCTTTATCGATTGAACTGTGATAGAAATATATATGGTTCACCCTGACTCTCCTCGCTTAGCTACTAGTACTGGCTTTTTGGTATTTTAACCATTTCTATCATGATAGTGTAAACTACAAGAACAAAACTTCATTTCAATAATAGCTGATGGCAATATTCTGTGCTCTATGAAGTCAACCAAAAGGCAAAATTGTTCTCTAAAAATAAAAGTAATTCTGCACCACTGGCGAGGGGCAGCATGAATTTTACATATGTAAATTAACTCCATCTGCCAGTGGCAGGAATCATTTAGAATCCTTGAATGTGTTTGCATGTTGCTTTATGTATTGGCTCTCATGTAGGCCTGTTGGAATATGCAAGCACAAGAAGATTTGATGGATTACATCTAATGTGATTTTATTTACAGTTTTTCTTAGGGGCTCAAATGTACATCAGGGAGTCAAATGTACATCAGGGAGTCAAATGTACATCAGGGAGTCACTGCATTCATGTTGATAAAAGCTTTGCTTATTGACATTAGCTTCACGAGATACTCGTCTTGTTTTCTGTGAGTGTCTCAGGGTGGCAGTCATGCATTCCAACAAAGATCAGTGAAATGCAGACAACATGGAATCTATTAATTGGTATCTGAAAAGGCTGCCTATATTCCACTAAAAGCCTTAGTGTTCTGTGTTATAGCTGTAATATCTTGTGTAATATTTGTGCTTGAAGAATGCCCAAAATTTGGTCACGCCATCTTCCAGTCTGCCAAGGGTGAGAATCCCTCTCTGTCTTGGATTTTCCCCTCCTAAGGAGGTAGTGCATAGGACCTGGAAAGCAGCACCATATGATAAACAAATTTAAATTCACACTGGCGGTGGTATCATTTTAAAACTGAGGAAAGTATCATTGATTCCTGGGTAGCAATGACTGACCTAGGAACAGTTCCTGTATTCCAGGGGTCTCCAAACTACGGCCCGCGGGCCAGATGCGGCCCGCGAGGCCCTCTCATCCGGCCCGTGGAGATCTTTTTGGCTCTTGAATTTTTGGCTCTTTTGAGCTTTTTGCTGGGATGGCTCCGCGCTGGGGCCTGGAAGCGCCGCGCGGGCCGCCAGCCGCGGGGCCGGGACGCGCCGCGGGGCCGGGACGCGCCGCGTGCTCGGCTGCCGCCGCGGGGCCGGGACGCGCCGCGTGCTCGGCTGCCGCCGCGGGGCCGGGACGCGCCGCGTGCTCGGCTGCCGCCGCGGGGCCGGGACGCGCCGCGTGCTCGGCTGCCGCCGCGGGGCCGGGACGCGCCGCGTGCTCGGCTGCCGCCGCGGGGCCGGGACGCGCCGCGTGCTCGGCTGCCGCCGCGGGGCCGGGACCCGCCGCGTGCTCGGCTGCCGCCACCGGCCGGGACGGCTCAGAGCTGGGGCCGGGACGCGCCGCACCGCCACGCAGTTACAGGGGGCGAAACAAGGAGCCACCCACTGCCAGGCGGCGAACCGGTCTGTGGGGAGAGACCTGGCTGGGTGGGTCGGTGGGGGGGGGTTGGAGGAAAGGAGGTTTTGGGGGGAGAGACCTGGCTGGGTGGGTCAGTTGGGGGGGGGGTTGGAGGAAAGGAGGTTTGGGGGGGAGAGACCTGGCTGGGTGGGTCATTTGGGGGGGGTTGGAGGAAAGGAGGTTTTGGGGTGAGAGACCTGGCTGGGTGGGTCATTTGGGGGGGGGGGGTTGGAGGAAAGGAGGTTTGGGGGGGAGAGACCTGGCTGGGTGGGTCAGTTGGGGGTTGGAGGAAAGGAGGTTTTGGGGGGAGAGACCTGTCTGGGTGGGTCATTTTGGGGGGGGGGTTGGAGGAAAGGAGGTTTTGGGGGGAGAGACCTGTCTGGGTGGGTCATTTTGGGGGGGGGGTTGGAGGAAAGGAGGTTTTGGGGGGAGAGACCTGGCTGGGTGGGTCAGTTGGGGGGGGGGGGTTGGAGGAAAGGAGGTTTTGGGGGGAGAGACCTGGCTGGGTGGGTCAGTTGGGGGTTGGAGGAAAGGAGGTTTTGGGGGGAGAGACCTGGCTGGGTGGGTCAGTTGGGGGGTTGATGTGTAGTGTTCATGTGTAGTGTTCAGGTGTAGTGAACAGGTGTTCATGTGTAGTGTATCAATGTGTTATTAAATAATAACTGAATAAAATAATATTAAATAAATAATTAGAATCAAAACATGGATGTTGTTTTTTTTTTTATTTGGACCTCGAGTGTGTTGTCGGCCCCCGAACTGCTATTTGATAGTTAATGCGGCCCTCGGGCTGAAAAGTTTGGAGACCCCTGCTGTATTCCTTGAGCACTCAAAATTGCCTTTGGATGCAAAGGAAGTTTTTGGTGCACAAGAAATGTAGGATTGAGCTCTTAATTTTTTTTAATACCACTGCACCTCTCAGTGAAACTGAGGTGAAAATATTTTTAGAAGATCACTCTTATGAGGGAGAATCTTTTCCTCTCCTTTAGGAGAGAGCAAAGGGGTGTAATTGATTTCATGTTGTAAAAACCAAGCTACCACTGCAAGGGCTGGAAGAAATTTCCCTGCTGAAACATAAAATGTAGTTAATCTAATTTATTGCAGTTTGAAATATATATGTATTCCTTCTCCTGCTGAGGAAAGCCTTTTTAGCACTCCCTGCAGCTTTGAATTGCTCACATTTTGATGTATCCCTTTGTAAGCATCTTGTAAGAAATTTTACACAAGACTTTCAGTATATTACCTGTCATTCTGCTGTGTCAACATTCCACTTGAGGTTTGGCACAGTTAGGCCATCCTTAGCTCCTGTTAATTTTTCTTTAGACTTGTTCCTTTCTAGAAAAGGTCACTGAAAGTACTACTCGGAGCTTGAGTGCTGTGTGAATGCTGTAAATATTTAAATGGGTAATGGAATGTTCATCCAAAAAAAAAAAATCTGTTACTTGCAAAGATAATTGTTCAAATTGAGAATTATAGTTTAAAATTGCACCCTTCGCAACCTGTTTTCTAGACAGGTATGTTGAATATTAGATCCACAATCTGTCAGGCTCTTTTATGGTGGAAATATGAACACACTGTTTAATAAGAAATATTAAGAATGTAACTTCCCCAGGTTTTTCATTTCTCGGTTTTATCAGTTGATAGGAAGAGGAATTTCTGTTGTGTTATCCCCATGTTCAGAACCACTTGGTAGCATGCCCCTGTGTTTTACTGGATTTCTTTAGAGTTCCAATTATCCACACTCCTGAGTGTCTGAATAGATTTGGTATTGTCTGAGATAGTTGTTCATTGGAATTCTGCTGTATCAAGAAATCTTAGCGTTTGGGAAAGACAATAACTTGAGACGCATGTTGAAATACAGTACTATGTGGCAATTTTTTTGCTGGTGTAAACTAGTGAGGTTCCATTTTGGCCAGTATGTGTCTTAGTACTTCGGTGGCTGACCAGTGGATTCACCTTTGCATGCGTGCCATAGTGGTATCATGGCTGCAGTCTGTTATTTTATATGCCTTATTGAGCACTCAGTAAGGTTTCATATTAGTGTCATGGGCAGACTGACTGCACACTGATGGAAGTACTGTGATGCCTTGTGCAGTCTACTTATAATTACTAGGTGGGCACTAATAGTCACCACAGTTTGTGGCATCATGTGATGGCATGCTTTTGCTTTTTTCTTGAAATCCTAATTTGTGCTGCGTAAGTATCCTGTTCCTTAAGTAGCCCTATTAAAAAATGAAGGGGCACTTGTGAAATAAGCTGCTGGTCAATAGGAGTGAGGAGGGCCAAAGTGTTGTTCAGTGGGATAATGGCTATTGTTGTTGCAATGAACAACAATTCTTTGTTGCAACATATGATCTTATGTAACTCAGAAATAAAATGAAAATCTCTGGAGACTGTGTGCATGTGTGTGTATTTAAAAAGCAACAGCAACTAATATCTTTTTCCATCTCATAGGGTCATTTAAAGTGAATTTTTCAGGTGACTATAAGAGAATTGTCAAGGCAGTTTTATGAGCCACCAGTAGGTGGAACACAATTGTATCTGTTACCTACCCCCCAGACTCCTGGGTTGCTCAGTCCTAATGTTTGGAAGGGAAAATGTCTGATTCACACCTTGATCGATCAGTACATCAGCCCTCACAGAGAGGGCGCCGATCACATCATGTCAGACATGTTGTTCTAGCCAGTCCTCCAGCTACCCACTGGCCACACTGTCAGAAGCACCAGTCACCCGAAAGGCATAGCACATAGCAGGCCAGAACCCCTGAGCCACCTGCAAGCCACACCCTCCCAAGCAGTTTGGATTACAGGCGCACGCCACCGCACTAGGCCTTAATTCACACAATCTTCTAATTTTGTATATTTCATTATCTAAAGTAAGCGAAAAGCATAAAATAAAATGCATGCCAACAAATCAGATTAAAAGAGAGCGGGTTAATGTTGTATCATAGAATCAATCTAATTAACTGGTTGATCAAATCACATTAAATTACAGTTGTTAAGAAGCTTTATGTAATGATCTGGAGTTCTGAAGGCAGCAGCCTTGTTTAGCTATCAGCCCCCAAAATAATACAGCATTATCAATCTTGGCTCTGAATGATATATTTATACTCCACCTGAATGGCTGATACAGGGAGGTTCAAATTACAGTAAAACCTCCATTTAACTGACTAATTCGGGCGAGGGGGTGTCCGTTAAATCAAAAAGTCCGTTATTTAATAATAATAAAAAAAATGAGCTGTCGGAGCAGCAGCCCGACCGCCACAGGGTCGGGGCGACAGCTCCGCAGCCCGCCCGCTGCCTGGACCCGGGCGGCAGCCGGGAGCCGGCAGCCAGCCCCGCCCGCTGCCTGGACCCGGGAGGGAGCCGGCAGCCAGCCCGCCCGCTGCCTGGACCCGGGCGGCAGCCGGGAGCCGGCAGCCAGCCCGCCAGAAATGGATCAGGAATGCATCAGACTTGCTCAGAAATTTTGTCTGTTGCATCCGAAGTCCGTTAAATCGAGGTCCGTTAAATCGAGGGTTTACTGTACTCCCAGCTTGAAGTCAGTGTTGAGACGATAGTTCTGATGCCAATTAAAGTAGTCTGCCCAAATTATAGATGATTAAGCAACAATCTCTCTTCCGCCTCTCTCCAAACTGAGTTATATGGAGTATAGTAGTACAAATCAATATGTGACAGATGGTTATATTTAACTAGTTAACAGTATAGGTGAAAACAATGTTAGGATTTAAGCATACAACTTCTAAGGCATAAGAGGTAGAGGGGTGTGTGTGATATTTTAGAAAGTGAGGTTATTTAATCTTGGGTTATTCTAGGTCAGCAGTGTCCAATAGAAAGTCGATGCTAGCCACGCTTGTGGTTTTGAATTTTTCTTATTAACCACATTATAAAAAAGCCACATGCATTAGCCACAATTCAATAGCCTATTAGCCACACGTGGCTAGTGGCGAATGTATTGGACATCATTGTTCTAGGTGTTTGAGAAACTATTCTGTAGGCACCATTCTTATGGAAATTCCATGGATTTTAGCCATATATGCTCTTGCATGTGTGTGTGTGCACGCTCACAACCAGTCATCTGCTGGAGTTATAAAACAAGTGCAAGAACACTATGGTGGAAGTATCCCTCTACTAACAAGAATGGGTGGGGACCAAACCAAAAAGGTTAATACTTATGAAAGATGGCTGTTTTGACCAATTATTTCATTGAGCCTCAGGAAAGTAGTACATGGTTGAAAAGATTAGTGGTCAGTGGTTTTCTTGGTTTTCTGTCATTTAATGTCCGTGAACTGGCTAGCAGGTTACAAGGTATTGTATTTGTCAAGCAGGATGGCATTGCATAGCCAGCAGCAATGGATTCTCCTTTGCTTTTAGTTTCATAAGGTAAGTGGCTGGTTTGTCCCTCTCGGATCTCCTCATCAGTAGTCCCTGGGCAAATCAGAGTGGGCCACTTCCCTTCTGGTATCACTCACTGGGGATGGATTAGATCACTTTAACGCAAACAAAGAGATTCCCATTCCAGTAATTTTAGGCTCAAAGTCCATGCATCTTAAAATATATAACCAAAGAGTCTGCAGGTCCAAATATTTTAAGACAATTGAGGTCTTGGATCAGTCCATGGACATTATCTCAACTATCTTACAAAAGTCCAAACGCTCTAAAATATTTTTTTTAATTAAAAAGCTAACAAAAAATTGAGACTGATAGGAAAACAGCAATTACTCATCTGTGCGCAGAGAGGCAAGTTCCTCTTTCTTCAGCTGTTCCTGTTTTAAAGACAGTTGCTTTAATTTCTCTTTTATAATTTGGTACTCGGCAATTAAGTGCTTTTCAATGTTTTTGATGCTGTTTGGGTGAAAGGTTTAACTGTGACAGAGTGGAAAGTATCTGCCTCAAAATCAAGGTTTTGAGACTAGGGGGTCGGGGGGGAGCTTTTCAGACAGGCCTGTACCTGCCTCACCCCTATTTGCTCCGGGATTCACCAATATAGATGTTTTCTGGAGATGTGATTTTCTAGGAGCTGCAATGGTTTCATTGGTTCTTACAGATCTCCTAACTCTTTCATAAGTAAGCTCTAATATTTTTGAATGCTGCTTTCTCCAAGTACAAATTGTAAATCTGGGATCATTTTCACTGATCTTTTTGAAATCTCCTCTTTCAATATAAATAAATAATGTTGAAATCATATACTTACTTTGTTTTTATGGTATTTTATGGAAATATGCTCTACCTGCTCTACCAATTATTTTTTCAATAGACCCAGATGTTGAAGTTTATGCAGCAAATCAAGCTCTTCAATTATAGCTGCCTTCGCATCTGGTAAACTTGGTTTCAGAGATTTATCAGGCCTCAGAGGAAAATGTGCAGCTGTTACCCTTGAAGGCTGTACAGCATAAACCTAAAACATTAATCTGTTAAGGGCTGAATCTTATTTATGGCATATTTGAACTCTACTCCTATACCACCAAAAACCACAATCCATATCTCGGCAATTGCAGCAGCTGGTCCTCTTGATCTGGTCTCTAAGAAAACCATGGGATGGAATGCTGCGCATAATTGGTTTCCTTTGACTTGTTTATGATGTACTCATTTTCATGGTCTCTGCTAAATAAAAACCTGTATCAGTTTCTTTTCAGGAGAAATTATGTAGAGGGCTATGTGCTTAGAGAGAGGTTTAGGTGCCCCTAGAAGTATTTAGATTTATAGCAGTATCTTAGAAATATCACCAAAGAAATGTGCACTGAAAAAGCCAGGTACCCATGCACATCCTCCATTTGTTTTTATTTCAGGTTTCGGCAAATACAGAAGACTCCTCAATGAGTGGCTATTTGTATAGATCAAAGGGCAGCAAAAAACCATGGAAACACCTCTGGTTTGTCATAAAAAATAAGGTGCTATACACATATGCTGCTAGCGAGGTAAGAAAGCATGGATTATTTTTTTTACATAGTTTAAAGTAAGGAGACCCATAAATTAGTCCATTTCACTGCAGTACAGCACTTTGAGTATTCCCTGAAGGAGGTGGAAAAATCTGTGAGGTGTAAACTATTAACTAAATGATGCCTCTTTCTGAAAGCGGAACTAAGTGAGTCACAATAGTGACCTTTACAAGTAGATATTGTCTGTTTTGATGCATCAGTTTGGAATAATGACAGATGCCCAGAGCATGCAAGCACAAAGGAGCATTTCTACCTGATGTACTTATGGATATTTGGAGAGAGAGGAGACTAGAATACACCTGGCTTCTCAGCCTGCCTCCTCCACTCTGCAATAGTCTCCTAATGCCTGGTGCTCCAGCTAGAAAAGAGGAACTGTGGCATGGCTTATGCCATTTCCATTTTGCTCAGCAATGTTTTAATCTTATTGAAGCATGGATGTGAGCTCCATAAATCTCAGCCCAGACTAAGGAAGATGGGGGTTTATCAAGTATCTATCATATTCAGTACCGCTTTACGATACTGAATGCCTTGCTGAAAGGCAGGTGTTCTTGGTTTTTTAAACCTTTTGTAATTATAAGTCCAATATGGAGCAAAATATAGAAAGCACAGTTGCCATCCATCAGAGTGACCAGGCAAACTGCGCCTCTGACCCCTCCTGGTCTCACTATGAGCACCTCTTCCCAGGTGTCAGGCTACTAGCTGTCCCCTGGTTCTCGTAGAATCATGCAATTCTCCCATTCTCAGGCCAGGCTCTGGGTTGCAGTCCCCTGGTACCAGTTGTACACCCAGAGCCTGCAATCCTGTACTCCGTGCGACAATGAAAGTAGTAATTGGTGACCGAACAGCCTCCTGAAAGCACAGTATCATTTATTTGGAACAAAGCATTTCAGAGAAATCAGACCTTAAAAAAATAAAACAGACTGTCTAGCTTCCCATGCTTAACCATCTTCCCCAAGGAGACCCTGATAGGACTATCTCCCCATAGACTCTTGCACAGAAGCCTCTCTCTGTTCACTTGTCTCCCAGTTGGAACTTGCTGACATTGTCTGCAGAGTCCCTAACTGATTTCAGACCTAAGAAAATAAGATTAATCAGAAAGGTCATATCCAAATGGTAACTTTGAATTTTATAATCTAGTCCTTCCTTCCTCAAGAGTGGTTTAGTGTTCTCAAATGTAGATATTCTTGTAGCCAAACCTAGGAATGTAGGAACTGCCATACGGAGTCAGATTAGTCCAATATCCTGTCTCTGGCAGTGGCTAGCACCACTGGCTAGTGGCTTCAGACAAAGGTGTAAGGACCCCATATTAAACAGATGGGTGATCAGACCCACTGCAAACTCTCATGCTAGGTCTCACTCAAATCTCTCAATAGTTAGAGATGGCTCTGGAGGCATAATATCTAGGGCTGTTGTACAATTAAAAAAATTAATCGCGCGATTAATTGATAATAGAATACCATTTATTTAAATATTTTTGGATGTTTTCTGCATTTTCAAATGTATTGATTTCAGTTACATCACAATTCAAAGTGTACAGTGCTCACTTTATATGTATTGATTACTATTTGCACTGTAAAAAACAAGAAATAGTATTTTTTCAGTTCGTCTCGCACAAATACTGTAATGCAATCTCATAGTCATGAAAGTGGAATTTACAAATGTAGAATTATGTACCAAAAAAACATGCATTCAAAAATAAAATAATCTAAAACTTTAGAGAGTCCTGCTGCTTATTCAACCAGTTGCTGCTTGATCAACCAATTCCTCAGACAAACAAGTTTGTTTACATTTGCAGGAAATACAGTAAAACCTCCATTTAACGGACTAATTCGGGCGAGGGGGTGTCCGTTAAATCAAAAAGTCCGTTATTTAATAATAAAAAAAAAAAGCTGTCGGAGCAGCAGCCTGCCCGCCACAGGGTCGGGGCGGCAGCTCCGCAGCCCACCTGTTGCCGGGACCCGGGCGGCTGCCGGGAGCCGTCAGCCAGCCCGCCCGGGTCCCGGGAGCCGTCAGCCAGCCCGCCCGGGTCCCGGGAGCCGTCAGCCAGCCCGCCCGGGTCCCGGGAGCCGTCAGCCAGCCCGCCCGGGTCCCGGGAGCCGTCAGCCAGCCCGCCCGGGTCCCGGGAGCCGTCAGCCAGCCCGCCCGGGTCCCGGCAGCCCGCCCGCCCGCTTGTGGGAGCCAGGCGGGAGCTGGCAGCCAGCCCGCGAGAAATGGACTTCGGATGCATCAGACTTGCTCAGAAATTTTGTCCGTTGCATCCGAAGTCCGTTAAATCGAGGTCCGTTAAATCGAGGGTTTACTGTAATGCTACCTGCTTCTTATCTACAATTTCACCTGAAAGTGAGACCAGACATTTGCACGACACTGTTGTAGCCAGCTTCGCAAGATATTTTCATGGCAGATGCACTAAATATTCATGCTTCAACCACCATTCCAGAGAACATGCATCCATGCTGATGACGGGTTCTGATTGATAACAATCCAAAGCAGTGCGGACCAATGCATGTTCATTCTCATAATGTAAGATGCCACCAGCAGAAGTTTGATTTTCTTTTTTGGTGGTTTGGTCTGCTTCAGAGTGTTGCTCTTTTAAGACTTCTGAAATCATTCTCCACACCTCATCCCCTCTCAGATTTTGGAAGGCTCTTCCGATTCTTAAAACTGGGGTCAAGTGCTGTAACTGTCTTTAGAGATTTCACATTGGTGTCAAATTTGCAGTAAAAATGTTCTTAAAATGAACAACATGTGCTGCTTCCTCATCCGAGACTGCTAAAACATGAAATATATGGCAGAATGCAGGTAAAACAGAGCAGGAGACATACAATTCTCCCCCAAGGAGTTCAATCACAAATTTAGTTTAACACATTCTTTTTTTAACAAGTGTCATCAACGTGGACGTATGTCCCCTGGAATGGTGGCTGAAGCATGAAGGGACATATGAATCTTTAGCGCATCTGGCATGTAAATATCTCACAACTACAACAGTGCCATGTGAATACCTGTTCTCACTTTCAGGTGACATTGTAATTAAGAAGCAGCATTGCCTCCCGTAAATATAAACAAACTTGTTTCTCTTAGCAGTTGGCTGAACAGGAAATAGAACTGAGTGGACTTATAGGCTCTGAAGTTTTACATTGTTTTGATTTTGAGTGCAGTTACATAGCAAAAAAAGTCTGCATTTGTAAGTTGCATTTTCATGATGAAGAGATTGCACTACAGTATTTCTATGAGGTGAATTGAAAAATACTTTTTCTTTTGATTGTAATTTTTACAGTGCAAATATTTTTAATATAAAGTGAGCACTGTACACTTTGTATTCTAGGTTTTAATTGAAATCGATGTATTTGAAAATGTAGAAAAATATTTAATAAATTTCAGTTGGTATTCTATTGTTTAACAGTGCAATTAATCACGATTCATTTTTTGTAATCGCATGAGTTCACTGCAATTAATCAGCCCTAATAATATCCGTTTGAAAATTTTGTTATCCTAATTATGATAACTGGACATTCTTGTTGTCCATATGAATGTCTAATCCAGAGGTGGGCAAACTACGGCCTGTGGGCCACATCCATCCCCCAGGACCGTCCTGCCCATTCCTTGAGCTCTTGGCTGGGGAGGCTACCCCTGGCCCCTTCCCTGCTGCTGCTCCTCCCCCGCAGACTCACCTTGCTGCGCTGCCAGCCCTCTGGCCCGCCGCTCATGCCATGCAGTGTGGCTGCAAGCTCCTGCTGCTTTGAGCGACGTCGGGGGGGGGGGGGGGGAGTTGGGTAAGGTCCCAGGAGGCAGGTAGGGGTGGGGTTCCAGGAGGAGGGTGGTCAGAGAGCAGGGGGAGTTGGGTGGGGTCCCAGGAGGGGAGCAGTCAGGGGACAAGGAGCAGAGGGGAGTTGGATGGATTGGGAGTTCTGAGGGGAGCAGTCAGGGGTGGGAAGTGGGAGGGGACTGATAGGGGGCGTGGTCAGGCTGTTTGGGGAGGCACAGCCTTCCCTACGTAGCCCTCCATACAATTTCGCAACCCCGATGCCCACCCCCGGTCTAATCCCTTTTTGAATTTTATTAAGTTCTTGGCCTCAAAAACATCCTGTGGCAATGAATTTTACACTCTGTATTCTGTGGGAAAGTATTTAGTTGTATTAATTTTGAATTTGCTCCCTTCTAATTTCATTGACTGTCCCCCTGTTCTTGCATTATGAGTCAAGGAGCTCCCATCTACCTTTTTAAGCCATTTATTATTTATATACTTCCATCATGTCCCTTCTGAAAAATCTTTTTTTCTATATTTATTTTGATAAATTAAAATTCCTTTTGCCTTAGCAACTATAAATTGGGGAGTTCACCGGCTGTTTATCAGTGTCTAGGTACACTTCTTCCTCTGTGATCTCACTTGCATGTAGTGTAGGAACTTACTAGCTAGTAATGTAGTTCAATGTAACTTTATTTTTTTGTCATTTGTCATGCAAAATCTATTCTAAACTGCTCTATAGCATTATTAAAATAGAGAATTGAACAGGAGTTGAGCAGTAGGGGGAAGGGGGAAAAGATACATTAAAAGCCAAGATTTGAAATGAAATGAAGAAATGCAAGAGGGCTGTTCCATTCCAGATAGTGTTAAGTATAGTGGTGAGACTGTATAGCAGGACAAAGAGGTCAATGCTAGGTGACTAGAAAGTGAAAAGCGGCTAGAGAGGAACCAAATCTGTGAGGTTCGCAGTCTCTTGTTCGTTAAATCATGTATGAGGAAATGACAAGACATACAGTTTTGTGTAATACGAACTGTAAATTATTATAAATTTAAAATAATGGGATGCAATAGTATGGTGCATAAAGATTTATAAAATACCACATTAGGACTGTAATATTATAAGATCTCATTTTGTGCTTGTGTGTTTAAATTAGGATGTTGCGGCACTAGAGAGTCAGCCTTTATTGGGATTCACAGTCTCTGAAGTAAAGGATGAAAACTCAGAGTCTAAAGTATTCCATTTACTGCACAAAAACACTTTATTTTACATATTCAAAGCAGACGATCCTCATTCCGCTCAAAAGTAAGTAACCATTGGAGTTCAGTCCTGCCTGTCACTTTTTTCCCATGGAATGTTTCAGATGTCATTTCATTAATGTTCACTTGTAAGCACACACAAGAAAAAGCTCACTTATAATGTGCAATTTGTTTAAAAAAAATGTGTGGTTAAACATAAAAAATCTATAAGGATTGCAATAATGTTATAATTTCAGTTGTTAAATTTAAATATAAAATCAGTTTCATGGGGATTTATGGTCAGATATTTGTCAAACAGCAATTAAAAGTGAGTGGAGTCAGTCACCTTTCAATTAAAAGGCTTCAAAAAGATAAGCAGACTACATGCTGGGCTGAGGAGTTGAGGGTAAGAGGAAGGGAAAGTAACCTTTATGAAAGAACTCCTCTCTAGTTAGCTATCATCATAGTTCCAAAGGATTAAAATAGGAGGCATTTTGTGCTGTGTTAATTTAATTCTTTCATCTCTAAATCTGCTTAAAATACAGTTCAACGATAACATGCATTAATTCAGGAAATTTTTAACAGTGAACTGATCTATATCTTAATCATTTCTTTTTTGCCAGCTAGATTTATAGGTCCTATAGATTTTTTGCATGGAAAACTAAGTTCCGTTAGGATGCTCTTTCATTTTACAGGCAGAATGATTGACCGGTATTCAGTGGAATTGTATAGAGACTTTGTGGTCTTATTTGATTAAATTTTAGGATTTACAGCATGCAGAAAAATGGGAGGTGACAGTGCAAATACATCTAGTGTATCTTGCTAATAGATCTGGCTGGTTGCTTTGTCTGGTTTCACAACAATTTCCCAGAATTGTACTTGTAACACAGTAACCATTAAGCGCTAAATATTCCATTAGAATGTTTTAAGCATGCAGTTAAGCCTGAAGTTGTTAGTAGAATTTACAAATAAGAATATTTTTAAAATGTAATTTACAAAAATCTGGGAATGTTTTCTATAGTACTCATCACTACAATATGTGATCATTTCACAAACATGACTTTATTTTCACAGCTTCCCTGTTGGGGGGAGGAGCATATGCAGGGGGAGGGACATGTTATTTTACAGATAAGGAGTTGAGGCATAGTGAAAACTTTGACCTTAATCTCTCTAATTTTGGGTGCTCAGTTTGAGATGCCTAGGACCTGATTTTTCTGAGGACTTAGCATTATGTAGCACTTTATGTTATAAGCACCATTCCCATTGACTTCAATTGCAGCTATAAGTGCTTAGCACTTCTGCAAATCAGACCCCAAGGACTCAAGTCAGGTATACAGGAAATGAGGAACACACAAGTAGTGACAACCTATGAAAAGTTTGGTTTAAATGACTTGCCTAGCATCACAAAGGATCTCTGTGGCAGAGACGGGTAGAATCCAGTTCCCCAGAAAAGCAATCAGCTACCTTGACCATGAAAACATCCTTTTCCTGCTTCATTAACTACACTCTTTCCTGCTTCTGCAACAAATGAAGCAACAGTCTCCTTCACTGCACAACTTGGATTCCTCCCCAGACTAGGTGAACTGAGTGTGTTAAGGGTACTGTGTGAAAAATAATGTGTGAACATGTAACTAAAGACTTGTATTGCATACACATAAGGAGGTCAAATTAAGGTTGCAGAGGCGACTATAATTCTCACTTTTAATTTTTGAGGGCTTGACTGTGCAATCTTAATAATGTTTTTTTAATGTAGCGCACATGCGTGTGTATGTGTGTGAAATTTCCGAGGTTTCTCATTGATTTTAAGGGTCAAAAGGGACCATTATGATCATGTAGTCTGACCTCCTGCACAATGCAGGCCACAGAATCTCACCCACCCACTCCTATAGTAAACCCCTAACCCAGGGATCGGTAACCTTGGTATGTGGCACTGCAAGGTAAGCACCTTTAGCGAGCCCCGCTGATTTGTTTATTTGCTGGTTTGCCGATCCTGGCTCCCACTGGCCATTTCTCCCGTCCCAGTCCAATGGGGGCTGTGGGAAGCAGCGGCCAGCACCGCACTGGGGCCTGCTAAGGGTTCTTACCCTGCGGTGCCGCATGCCAAGGTTGCCAATCTCTGCCCTAACCTATGTCCGAGATATTGAAATTCTCAAATCATAGTTTAAAGACTTCAAAGTGCAGAGAATCCTCCAGCAAGTGAATCATGTCCTATGCTGCAGAGGACCCCCTCCCCCCACCCGGGCCTCTGCCAATCTGCCCTGGAGGAAAGTTCCTTCTTGACCCCAAATATGGCGATAAACTAAACCCTGAGCAAGACTCACAAGCCAGACATCCAGGAAAGAATTGCGTGTAGTAACTCAGAACCCACCCCATCTATCATTCCACTGGGCATATTTACTGTTAATAGTTAAAGATCAAAATTGTTATCCCATCTTTCATAAACTTATCAAGCTTAGTCTTGATGCCAGATAGGTCTTTTGCCCCGACTGCTTCCTTTGGAAGGCTGTTCCAGAACTTCACTCTTCTGATGGTTAGAAACCATCTAATTTCCAGTCTAAACTTCCTGCTGGCCAGTTTATATCCATTTGTTCTTGTGTCCACATTGTTACTGATCTTAAATAATTCCTCTCCCTCCATGGTATTTATCCCTCTGATATATTTATAGAGAGCAATCGTATATATCCGCTCAGGCTTCTTTTGATTAGGCTAAACAAGTCAAGATCTTTGAGTCTCCTTTCATAAGACAGGTTCTTCTTTGAGTGATTGCTCATGTGCTCGTGGGGTTGAGGGGGCACTCCCTCTACGGGTACTGCTAGGGGAAAAGCTTTCGGCACCGGTGCACCTGGCGAGAACGCACACCTACTGTGGAATAGACATGAGCAACATATCTCTAAGAATACCAGTTACGAAAGGTAACTGTCTTTTTTTTTCCCATTCCTTGGATCATCCTAGTAGCCCTTCTCTGTACCTTTCCAGTTTGAATTCATCCTCCTTAAACATGGGAGACCAGAACTGCACACCCTATTCCAGATGAGGTCTCACCAGTGCCTGTAGAACAGTACTAACACCAACCTCTACTGGAAATAACTTACCAATGCATCCCAAGACCGCGTTAGCTTTTTTCTTGGCCATATCACATTGGCAACTCATAGTCATTCTGTGATCAACCAATACTCCAAGGTCCTTCTCCTTCTGCATTACTTCCAATTGATGCGTCCCGAGCTTATAATTAAAATTCTTGTTGTTAATCCCTAAATGCATGACTTTGAACTTTTCACTATTAAATGTCATCCTATTACTATTAATCCAGTTTACAAGGTCATCCAGATCTTCCTATATAATATCCGGTCCTTCTCTGTATTGGCAATACCTCCCAGCTTTGTGTCATCCGCAAACTTATTATCACACTCCCACTTTTTATGCTGAGGTCTATAATAAAAAGATTGGTCCTAAAACGGATCCCTGAGGAACTCCACTGTTAACCTCCCTCCAGCCTGACTGTTCAACTTTCAGTATGACCTACTGTAGTCTCCCCTTTAACCAGTTCCTTATCCACTTTTCAGTTTTCATATTGATCCCCATGTTTTCCAATTTAACTAATAATTCCCCATGTAGAACCATATAATTCATGCCTTACTGAAATCAAGGTAAATTAGAGCCACTACATTTCCTTTGTCTAAAAAATCTGTTTCCTTCTCAAAAAAGGAGGTCAGATCAGTTTGGCATGAGCTACCTTTTGTAAAACCGTGTTGTATTTAGTCCCAATTACCATTGATCTCAATGTCCTTAACTATTTTCTCCTTCAATTATTTTTCCAAGACCTTGCATGCTACAGATGTCAAACTAACAGGCCTGTAGTTATCCGGATCACTTTTTTTCACTTTCTTAAAAATAGAACTATGTTAGCAATTCTCCAGTCATACAGTACAACCCCTGAATTTACAGATTCATTACAAATTCTTGCTAATGGTCTTGCAATTTCATGTTCCAGTTCCTTTAATAAAACAAACTGAAAAATCAGAAACTGTGTCATATGGCACCATACTGACACCAACGTGGGTCATCAGCAGGGTTGGAACCAACTATCAGAGTAATTGATAGAAGATGACAATTTATAGTGCTGTGTGCAGGAGATGACACTTGTCAGTGGAGATGCAGATATTATTAAGGTTGTTCAACATGAGCTAATAGAAGATCCTGTTTTCAGTTGCTATAACTTTTTGTTAAACGTTAACCGTTTAATCTGAACTTTTCTATGCTGGGTGTCTGTCTCAGACTGAATTTTCCTGGGAAAAGTTCAAACAGTTCACCAAAACAGGCGCAGCTGTTTCTGAGAACAAAGCTAGAGTAAAATACATTGCTTTTTCCCTTTTAATTCTGCTGACATTGGAGAAGTTCTAGCAGCTCTACCTTGCAGTTTGCAGGGGGAGGTGGCCTTTGTGTCAGGGATGTGCCTTTTACCATCTCTGTGAAGAGAGACCAAAAATTGGCCAAACTATAAGCCCCTGAAAAATCACCATTCACACATGCTCAATAGGGACTTGCTAGAGCTTCACCTTCATAGGTGCCCCCAAATGCAAATGAAGACCCTCTTTACGTCTATGAATGTACAGTTGGAAAGGATTTCCATAATGCTCAGTAGCACTAGCTACATTGCTGTATCTGTTGTTTATCTAAATCTAATGCAGGATTTAAGGCCATTTAATAGCAGTGAACCACATGCTTTTTAATGGATTAGTGAAATTTTGAACTGTTGCGTATTTGAAAATGTATTGATAAAAATTTCAATAAGGTAGGTTTTTGAAAATACTCAAGATCAAGCCCAATCTAACATTTCTCTTTCCATCAGGTGGATAGAAGCTTTTCAAGAAGGCACCATATTATAGCTGCCTCAGCACCATCTCTGAGACTAAAGGAGCAAAATGTCATCAACAGATGGCAAGAAATGGAGTACAACATCTTTGTTTTAAAATGGACTCGATCAGCATCAACCTAAACACAGTTTGTATATTTATGGGAATTAGGAGTTGTTGCCTTTTTTTTTAGGTGTAAGGTAATATTTTTTTAAAGAAATTTGTGTATTTGTTGGTTTTTTCATACAAAATGTGTTATTTATTAAATCCCAATGTTTACTGAATGGTCAGAATCATTTCTAAGGTTTGCATTGAATTCCAAAGTGGCCTTGTCTTTAGAATAGCTGACAGCTTTGTCAGAAAACTGTCTGTATAAAAACAAAACATGCTTTACTGCAGCATTACAGTTTGTACAGTTCTCTGGTTGCTGATAATCATTTTGCAATTTAACAAGAACAGTTCAAAGAACAAAATATTTCAACAAAACCTCAGGACACATGGTCAGCTATGTTAAAACTCCTTTGATGAGCAGATTACTGACAGGCTGCTCCTTCTCTTGATACAACAGGTCAAGTTTTGTGGACTAATTCAATTAAAAAAACAATACCAGCTTCTGAATCACAGAAGCCCTAGAATTAGCGCTGCTACTTGTTATTTAAGCTTCCACAGCACAAAGGCAAACATGTTTCTTATGTAATATGGATCCGTTATTAAAACAAGCTGAAAGGAAAAACAGGAAAATATTTTTTTTCATATTCTGCCGTTGCTGAGATTATGCACTACAGCGGTTATCAAATTATCAATTCAAAGAGATATTTAAATATACTATCTTAACAAAAAAACATGAGGCAATTATTTTTTTATTTGCTGGTAGTAATATAAAGCACAGGGCACAATTTTTGGCATGCATGAAAAAGACCATATATCTTATCGTCTTTGTTTGAAAATCCCTTTGAGTTCCCCATACAGTATGAAACATGGATAAATTACACTTCTAATAGTTTAAGGCAAAATAAGTATGTTGAAAGATCTTACTGTATTGTACATTTTAAAATAATGTTTGAATTGGAATTCCTATACCAAGAAAGCACAACACAGTGTTCTTAGTGATAATGGCATAGAAAATGTGTGCATTCATTCCCATACATTTTGCTTATATTATTTGATGTTTTACTTGACACTTTAAAACAAAATCTTTTAGCTGTTTTAAAAAAATTATCAGTAGACCTCATTAGTAAACAGTGATAATTTTAGTGTATTTATTCTGTTATTGAACTTTTGAAAAATCATGTTATATCACTGTATAGAATAAATGGAACTAGCACTGAAAACACATGAATAGGCCAGGGTAACAGTGTAGTCAGCCAGTTAATTGTTAAGGTAAGTAAACTTGGTAATAGGATTAACAGCTGTTCGCCTCCAGATCAAAATGGTTCAAGACCATGTTATAGTAATTTGCTAGTTGATACTAACTATGGTTTTACCTACATAAGGGAATTTTAGGAAAGAGACTCTTTCCCCAGACTTATCACTGGTTCCCCATTCTGGAGGCTTCTAGTGCTTTTACCATGGTGTGAAGACTCTAGTTCAGGGGTGGGCAAACTAAGGCATGTTCTCCCTCTGGCTCCCATGTTCAGGGGCAGCCAGGGGGCTCCGCGTGCTGCCCCCGCCCCAAACGCTGCCCCTGCAGCTCCTGTAGGAACCAGAGAGGGGGATATGCTACTGCTTCCGGGGGCTGCTTGAGGCAAGTGCTGCCCAGAGCTTGTACCCCTGAGCCCCTCCCATGCCCCAACCCCCTGCCCTAGCCCTGATCCCCCTCCCACCCTCTGAACCCCTCAGTCTCAGCCTGGAGCACCCTCCTGCACCCCAAACCCCTCATCACCACCCAGGAGTCCCATCCCACACCCCAAACTCCTCATTTCTGGCCCGACGTCAGGGCCCGCACCCCGAGTCAGAACCCTCATGCCCTCCTGCATCCCAACCCCAATTTCATGAGCACTCATGGTCCACCACACAATTTCCATACCCAGATGTTGCCCTTAGGCCACAAAGTTTGCCCATCCCTGCTCTCATTCAACAAAGTGCTTCAAGGAATGCCTAATTTTAAGAATGTAAGCAACCCCATTGACATAAATGGGACCAATCAGATGCTTGAAGTTAGGCACATGCTTATGTATCTTGCTGAATCAGGATCTTAACAAGGTTTGAGTGATACAACGGTAAAACTACTGAAAGCCTCACAAGCCTTGCCTACACTACAGCTTCTGCTGGATGCAGATGAACTGATGGTAGCACTTGTGGGATTTTCTCTCACACACGTACATTCCCTAGTGTAAATACAGCCTATCACTTTTTGGTAGTCTTGCACTAGCTCTGTGCAGCGGCTAACGTTACAAAAAATACAACCAAAATTAACACCAAGTTACCTTGACCGAAGGGTCCAAGATGAACATGGAAGCCAAAATACTCTCTTGCTTCTTAGAAGCAATCACTCCCGATACATTAATTGGGCAGTGTGAGGAAGCTTGCCTTGTTCCAGCCCTTGTTCCGTTGACCGAGGGCTTCAGGTACCAATTCAGCAAGGTACATAAGCACTTGCATAATTTTAAGCACATGAGTAATCCTACTGACTTCAATAGACTCAAGTTCTTAGTGTTAAGCACATGCTTGTGTACCTTACCGAATTAGGGCCTTAAAAAAAGTATTAAACTCTTCAGTCTGACCCCTTTCATGTGCAATTGAGGACCAGCTTCAATTAACTTTAAAGTTCAATGAGATTAAGACCTTTATTTGGACAATTTTTACAAATATTTTTTTAAATGAGAACTAAAAAATGGTTTATGTATTACATTTTCTTTTGTCACACACAGGGCCTTTTACTTGATAGCTGCCAGCTGAAGGCTAAGTAAATTATGTCTCTTGCAGGTAGTTTCCTAAATGCTGTAACTTTAGCATCACAGTCTTACTCAGGTTGACATACATAGGTGGTGTGGCTCTTCTGGTTGATGTCACAGCGAGGGAGATAGTTGAAGCTTTCTGGAAGAACAACCACTAAAAAGAAGGGATCAGTTGCACACCAAAATAAAGCCATTTGTTAGTTTAGTTTCATTTAGTTTTGGTATCACTCCCCCTCTGCAAAATAGAGGTAGCCAGTGGTGTTGGAACAAATATTATAGCAAGGGTGCTGAAGGGCATTGAAGAAAACTAAATCCTGTGTATGATTTAGGATTTAAAGTGGTATGATGGAAACCACTTCAAACTAGGGGGTGCTGCTGCACTCTAGATCCAGCCCCTGTGAAAGAAGCCTGATAAAAAGTTAATGCACAGCTCTCAGATGGCAAAGAGGGGGACACACGTTCGGCCTGATGAAGTTTTATGGCTGGCTGCAGAAAGTGAGCTCCATCTCCTAATTCACTGTGACTACACATCTCTGAATGATGCTGCAGAGTGAGAATTTTTTTAAAATGTCTTCCGTGAGCCAGTTGACTTCTTCCTGAAGCAGCAGATTGAATCCAGAGCATTTCTGAGATGCACATCTATTTATTTAAATAAAGCCCTAAAAACAATTGTACAAATGCAGCTGTCTGCTTATTAAATGAAATAGATGGGATTTTGACATTGTAAACACTAATCTGAGTAGTAATTTCCATCTTTCTCAACATATTTGTGCATTGTCATGTGCAAAGACAACTTCTGAGATGCTCAACATGAGCAATTTGATAAGAGTTCTCAGCCAATTATATTACTTCTCCAAGTTACACTACCCTGTTTTATTTCTTCCAACTTAAATTATCCCTAGCTTCATGGTAGTTTGTGGTCAATGTTATTGTTTTTAAAAGATGCTTTTAGGAAAACTTCCATCATTAGGAAGTCTCATTTTTTTTAACAATGTCGGTGAAACATTTTTTTGTTTACATTTCTGTGCAGTTAGCTACCAAACTGTCCATTTTTGTGCTAGTATTGTAGACAGTCGGAAAGTGAAATTGACTATCTTGTTTTCATTGACCAAGCTAAACAGAACAATAAAAATGGTTAATGTATTTTTATTTCAGTTTTAATAATTGGAACAATTAGTAACAGATTAGGATATTTTCAATACTAATAACACAGGTTAGGATATTCCTTTTTAAAAATATATTTTAACCTGTTTCCTGAAGTATTATGTGTTCTAAGATCCATGGTAAAATATTTATCTAATATATCTTTAATTCAGTTCCATCAAAGATGCCACATTCACTTTTCATTTGACTATTGTGTATCAATCAAATTCATTAAGCAAGGGTTTCAAAACTAGCATGGTTTTAAAAATTGGCTATCTCTGCATAAGAGACCTAAGATAATAGATAAGACTGGTTAGTACAATGCATGATGAACACTAGCATTTAAGTTTTTCTGACATTCTTTCTGGGCAAGTAGAGGTTTTTATGCCGTCTAAGAAAACTTAGAGTTAAAACCTTATTTTAAAAATCATTACAATACACTTGTCAGGCAAGGATTGCTGAACTGTTAGCAATTGAGTAACTTTTTAATTAAAGAAATAGGGACGTGTAGCATGATTAGAGGCATGTAATGAATTTTTGCCATAACTGCTGTTCATTATAATTATTTTCCAAATACACTTTATTTGGAGCCGTCCTCATTTATCTGTGCTGTCTAAACAGAATAGTAGACTGTTATTTTGTAAATTGAAACAGCTGGAATTCATTGTAAATAGATGTTGATATGTATCATGTTTGTACAAAATAAATCTGCAATAGTTCATTGAATATTTTTTTTTGCAACTCTCATTACCAGGAGCTTCTTAGACTATGATTCCTGGACTGCAGATTTGTCAGAATCTTTTGTTTATTTAAATTATATTTCTAGCCCTTATGGTTGCAGGCATCATCTTGCAGAGGTGAACTGAGCACAAACTGACACAGTGATGTTTGGCTGAGTTTGCTGATTGTTTGAAACAATATTTCTAATGTGAGCTGCGTCATTCATGTAATTTAGGGCACTATGGAATGCTAGCATGTGTGTGACAGAGAGAACAAGAGAGATTTGGTATTTTTGTTACAGAATGTATTTCGTTGCAGCCAGATGCCCAACATTTTATTTTCTTTCATCCCCCTCCCCCACCCTCACCCCCGATTAGAACTGCCTACAGCTGCCTCCTGCCTTCCAGTTTTCCCACAAAGGTTTGTTACTTGGATTACAGTTCATGCTCCCTCATGTGTTCCATGGAGGAGTGGGCTGGTGTCCTAGTCAAGTTTGCAGATGAGATGGGAATGGGATAAACCAGAAGTATTGGCTAGTGAGCTGGCCTGTCAGGTAAGTGGAGAAATTAACCCCTGAAGCAAGCTGCAAACTACCCCTTCTCTGGCACATAATGGGAGGTGGAGAGTAGCAGTTTTGAGCTGGCTGCCTGGACAACATTGCAGGAAGAAAGGGCTGAAGAATGAAGCCAGGCTGCCTAGTGAACACAGCGAAGAAGAAAACATCCTCAGAAATCATATTAGAAACTCCATAATTGAGACATTGTACACCTATGAATTTCTTCAGCTATGAATCACAATTGTGCTTCCACAGGAGTGAGGGGGAGGTGGGAATGAAGGATTTAGTAAGTTAAAACTGTCACAGAATTTAGTCCTGTTGTGCTGCAGAGCACATGGTGTCCTACATAGGCGTGCACAGCACATTTCATTAGGGTGTGCACTCAGGGAATTTTATTTATTTTAAAGGTGTTGCACTCTGCATTGAAAGCCACTTTTTAGATATTAGGGTGTGCCTGGGCACACCTGGCACACCCTGTGTGCACGCCTATGGTGTCCTAGCTATTACCACAGAACAGCTATTAAAATGCTGCGAATCTTCAGTGACCCTTCAGCTCTTGCCATTGATCAATCCTACCCAAAACAATCTTTATTATAAGTATCTGGTTGCCGATATCTGCTGAGTTATACTGGAATTACTTTTGCCCTTTAGAAAAAGGACATATACCCACGTCTAAAGGACATATACCCACGTCTGATTCCTGGAAGTGTCAGGTATACTAAACTGAGACTGCAACTAGTGTTTAAACCTTCCAGAAATGTTTAACCAGTGAATAGTCTTATGAGGAAAAATGTTAAATGTAAATATGCATTTAGCTAGAGGCAATGTCTGATCAGAAAACAAGTGGTGATTGCAAAGGTACAAAGCTAATATTGTAGCAGTGGGGCATTGGGAGGAGATATTTTTCAAGGGTAAATGAGGAAAGCTGAAGGGTTTTAATTCAAAGAATACAAGTAACAATTGCTCATTTTTCAAAGACTTCATGCTTTTCTTTCCTGAATATTAATGCTGACTTTATCCAATGGGATATTACATAAACTGATTTGAGTTTATATAATTTAATTTTATTTATCACAATAGTGACCTACTCCCAAAGATCCCGTTTCTCTGTAAACATGGATGCTCAATCTTGTTGACTTAGCAGGAGGAGGCTAGTAAAAGCAATAAAGCACGTTATTGAATTAATATTTTTTCTAGGATTGTAGATTAATCACAGTTAACTCATGCGATTAAATAAGAGTTAATAGAATACCAATTGAAATGTATTAAATATTTTTGAATTTTTTCTACATTTTCAAATACATTGGTTTCAATTAAAACACAGTATACAAAGTAGACAGAACTCTCTTAACATTGCTATTTTTGATTACAAATGTTTGTCATTTTTACAGTGCAAATTAAAGAAATATTTTTTCAGTTAACGTCCTACAAGTATTGTAGATCAATCTCGTTATGGTGCAAGTTCAACATGCAAATGTAGAATTTTTTTTTTTACAATAACCGCACTGAAAAACAAAACAATGTAAAACTTTAGAGCTTACAATCCATTCTGTCCTACTTCTCATTCAACCAATTGCTAAGACAAACAAGCTTGTTTACATTTATGGGCGATAATGCTGCCCGCTCCTTATTTACAATGTCACCTGAAAGTGAGAACAGGCGTTAGCATGGGATTGTGTAGCCAGCATTGCAAGGTATTTATGTGCCAGATATGCTAAAAATTCATATGTCCATTCATGTTTCCGCCACCATTCCAGAGGACATGTTTCCAGGCTGACGATACTCGTTAAAAAAAAAATGCATTAATTAAATTTGTGGCTGAACTCCTTGAGGGAGATTTTGTCTCCTACTCAGTTTTACCCGCATTCTGCCATATAGTTCATGTTCTAGCAGTCTCAGATGGTGACCCAGCACATGTTGTTTGTTTTAAGAACACTTTCACTGCAGATTTGACAAAATACAAAGAAGGTACCAATGTGAGATTTCTAGAGGTAGCTACTGCACTCAACCCAAGGTTTAAGAATCTGAAGTGCTTTCCAAAATCTGAGAGGGACAAGGTGTGGAGCATGCTTTCAGAAGTCTTAAAAGAGCAACACTCTGATGCAGAAACTACAGAACCTGAACCACCAAAAAAGAAAATCAACCTTATGCTTGTGACATCTGACTCAAATGATTAAAATGAACATGCGTTGGTCTGCACTGCTTTGGACGGTTATCAAGTAGAACCCGTTATCAGCATAGATGCATGTCCTCTGGAATGGCGATTGGAGCAGGAAAGGACATATGAATCTTGAGCACATGGGGCATATAAATTCTTGCGATGCTGGCTAAGTCAGTGCCACGCAAAGCCCTGTACTCACTTTCAGTGACATTGCAAACGAAGCGGGCAGCATTATCTCCTGCAAATGTAAACAAACCTGTTTGAGTGATTGGCTGAACTATAAGTAGGACTGAGTGGACTTGTAAAATATTAAGGCCTACATTTTTATTTTTGAATGCAATTATTTTTTGGACATAATTCTACATTTGTAAGTACACCTTTCATGATAGAGTTTGCACTACAGTGCAAATATCCTATATAATAAAAGGCTAAGGAAGTTTGTCCGAAGCCATCACGCGCAGTAGAGACGGCCCGGACGAACGGCATGCTGGGAGGTGTAGTTCGGCAGCACAACATGGCCTCCACGCGTGCGCTGCCGCGAGGGAAGCAGGGTCTGGATCAGGCGACTCTAGGAGCACGGGCAGGAGGGTGGCTGGGCGCAGGAGGTGCAGGCCGAGGGCTCTGGCCGGGCGGGGCGGAGGTGCCCGGGCACGGCCCGGCCAGCTGCGCCCAGCCTAGCCGGAGCAGGCCGCCTTCCCCATGCTGCTGGGGGGATGGGAGGGAGTGGGCTGGGCTGTCGGGCGCATGATGAGGGGTTGAGGGGCCGTTGGAGTGGGGGAGGGGGAGAGAGCTGAGCGAGTGGGGGGCGTTGGAGTGGGGGGGAGGAGGGAGAGAGCTGAGCGAGGGGGGGACCGTTGGAGGGGGGAGAGAGCTGAGCGAGTGGGGGGAGGGGGGAGAGAGCTGAGCGAGTGGGGGGGCCGCGAGCCGTTACCGTTGGCCCGTGTACACGGGCTTTTACACTAGTTTGTGATAAAAAAAAAAAGTATTGTACACTTCGTATTCTGTGTTGTAATTGAAATCAATATATTTGAAAATGTAGAAAATATCCAAAACTATTTAAATAAATTGTATTGTTTAACAGTTGGATTAATGTTTTAATTGCGTAATTAATTATGATTAATTTTTTTGATTGCCTGATGAATAAAACTGTTATGGTATATCTACATAGTGCAAAAAATAAATAAATTGTGCAGCAGTGAGTCTGAGTCCGGCTCACTCTATGGCACTAAAAACATCCACCTACTCATTCAACTTGGAGCTTTGGTTCTGAAACCAACCTTTCTCGCTGGGCTTCAGAGCCAAGCCTCGATCCAAAGGTCTACACAACTATTTTTAGTGCTGTAGTACAAGCTAAAGCCTGTAGGTCCCAGCTCTGTGACTCCAGCATGGGATTTTTTTTTGCTGAGTCGACAAACCCTTACAGTTAAGGTTGCTGTAGCAATTAACATAAACCTTATCCAAACCACATAACGGTTGGCATGGGGCAAGGAAACATGAAACATCACTTTCCTGGGAGTTTTGTGTTGCCACAACTTTCTGATAGTTTTACCCAAGGATACAATAGATGAATACAGCATAATACTTCACTAGATGATCAGTGTTAGGTAATGCTTTCTTGAGTACAAGCTGTACAAATGCTTGTCCTCTAAGTGGAAGCACTGACAAGTTTAACCAGCAAAGTTATTCCCCACAAGTCATCACTAGCCAGGAAGTTCTTAACAGTGGTGGTTGAATGAATTGCTCCTAGCACTTCTATGAGCAAAACTGGATGAAATTCAGACCACCTACCATTTATCTCTTCATGGTATTTCAGATTGTTTTGAATTTGCAAGGTAGAACATGGTAGGGACTTTAGTGAGCCACTGAGCACTGACTGTCCACATCTCAAACCACATCCTGTGCTCATGCTATAATCAAGGCAAAGGTAGTTTTGTATTTTTTGATACAACACTGGACTGAGCAGAACTGGCCACTTGCCTGCTAAGAGATCTTGGAGAATCATTTTACTGCTCTAAACCTCAGTTTCACCATCTGTAAAATGAGGATAATGATCTGTCCCCTAGGAAAGCACTTTGAGATCTACTGGTTAAAAGCACCACATAAGAGCTATTTGTTATTTCCTCTATTGCAGAGGTTCTCAAACTGTGGTTTGCAGCTAGTTCCTTCTAAAGTGTGAGCCTGGGCGGCTGCACACAAGAAAATGAAGGACCACCCACCTATTTAGTGGAGCAACACAGGCATGGTGGCCTTGGGGGGAAATAGGGTGGGAGGGGGGTGAGAAGAGGGGGTGGAGGGAAATTGGGATGTGCAGAGCTGCAGTGGCCAGAGAAATTGGCGACTTTCCCCAGCTCCTGGACCCTGGCTGCCGGGGCTCAGCTCTGTGGCTGCGGTGGTGGAGGAGAGACATCCCCCTTCTTCCCATCCCCAGCTCAGGGGCTGCTGCTGCAGGGTACATGCATTGCATTAAAAAGGGAAGACTAGTGATATTAAAATATGAGTTGCGTGCTCTTATTTGTAGAACAAAAAAAAGTGAAGGTTTTTTTATAGAGTGCTTTTATCCACAGCGCTTTACAACAGTTAGCTAATGGTATAAACAATATTTGGAAGATCATTAAATGGTCTGCTGAGACCCTGAGATATTTTCAAGTGATCCATGAAAATAAAGTGTGAGAGCCACTGGTCTATTGCACAGCTTTGGCAAGAAAATTCAAAATACATTTGAGGCAATCATGCAGGTTCCCAATGAGATGACTAGCCACTTCGGGTGGAAGGGATAGCTCAGTGGTTTGAGCATTGGCCTGCTAAACCTAGTTATGAGTTCAATCCTTGAGGGAGCCATTTAGGAATATGGGGCAAAAATAGGGATTGGTCCTGCTTTGAGCAGGGGATTGGAGTAGATGATCTGAGGTCCCTCCCAACTCTAAGATTCTATGATTCAGACAGGCCAGTTGTAAATCAAGATGATGTGTGAGAATGAAGCTGGGAAAGAGGGAGACCTTGAGCCACTGCTCTGATGTCTGAGGATGAACCTAGTACATCTGACTGATGGGAATGTTTGTGTGTTTGGCTGCTCCTTGCACGGCTCCTGACTAGGAGCTGGTGTCTCCTGCTTTGGAGAGCTTCTAGGCTGCATCTGTATATTTAGGGCTGATGTACTGGAATCCATACCATTAGAATCTTCCAGAACTTCATTGCTACTGGTCTTGTTGTGGTGCCTTTCACCAGAGGTCCAGCCTTGAGAGCATAGTTCATGGGCAAGGACTCAGAGATATGGTTAAAGGGAGTCTAGCCAACTCTTCTTGTCCATAAGGACCTGGACACCATGAGCCTCGAAGCAGCAGACAGAGACCAGACCAGCCTTCAAGCAAAGGGCTGCTCCAGGGGTCAGCAACCTTTCAGGTGTGCCAAGTCTTAATTTATTTGCTCGAATTTAAGGTTCCATGTGCCAGTAATACATTTTAACATTATTAGAAGGTCTCTTTCTATAAGTGTGTAATATATAACTAAGCTATTGTTGTAAAGTAAATAAGGTTTTTAAAATGTTTAAGAAGCTTCATTTAAAATTAAAGTCCAGAGCCCCCATGACCAGTGGCCAGGACCCAGGCAGTGTGAGTGCCACTGAAAATCAGCTGGCTGCCATAGGTTGCCTACCGCTGGGCTGCTCTATAAAGGAGCTAATTCACAATCAGTTAAAGTGAGAGGCAGCAGGTTTAAAACAAACATAAATACTTCCTCACACCATGCACAATCAACCTGGGAAACTTGTTGCCAGATGTTGTGAAGGGCCAAACTATGACTGGGTTCAAAAAATAATTAGATACATTCATAGAGGACAGGTCTATCTATCAGTGGCTATTAGCCAAGATGGTCTACATCCCTGACTTCCAAAAGCTGGGACTGAATGACTGGGAATGGTTTACTCAAAAATTGGCCCTCTTGTGTTCACTCCGTTTGGAGGAGAGGACAGCGGTCACTGCCGGAAAACAGGATACTGGGCTAGATAAAGCCTGCATGGGCCTGACCCAGTATGGCCATTTTTATATTCTAATCAAATTAAGAAAAGGGCAGATTAGGACACGAAGACATTTGCCAATTGCTGGACCTTCAGTCTTACCGGGTACATTTGAGGATGAATGTCCTACCAAACCATTGATAGAGCAGACCCTTGGAACAGCAGTCTCCCTCTGAGCAATTTGGAAAAACCAGGTCAAAACATGGATGCCAGCAGGAGAGGTGCATGCCACTGCTGAAGCTGCACAGGAAACGATCCGTATAGACTGGGTTAGACCATCCAGTAATGTTGGTCCATGTTGCCCATATGATGCTAGAAACCGATGCAGCTGGAACAGCGTTCACATAGCAGAATGTGGTTTTGAACCGCGGATTGGGGGCTGTCGGTTGAGTTCGTATTCCGGAGGGAATTCTGTGCTCAATATTTTAAAATTCTGCACACTATTTGTCAAAATAACACAATCTAATCATGCCCGTTTCAATTATTTGGGGTCATTTATTTCAAAATACCCCAGTCCGGATGTGTAACAACACAGCCAACATCAAAAGATTCAGGAAATGGTTCTTAACAGATTTCTTCCTAGGCGTATGAATACAGCACTCCTGAGTCATAATTCATTGGAGCCTCAGTCTATTCCCCAAGCCCCTCAGAACAGTGCCGAGGCTTGGCTGGGGGGTTGTGTCCCACAGGGCGCGGAGGGAGAAGGCATTGCCGGGAGTGAACCTGGGAGGTTGTTGGGTGCGAGTCCTGTACTAGAGGGTGGAGAAATGGCAGGTTCAAGGTGCCGGGGGTGGGCTGGGCACCGCTCTCTGCCCCGGGTTCCCCCAAGGAAGCGGCGCTGCGGGCGCCAGAGCCGCGCTCCGCGTTTACGGGGTTGACCGGCCGCCCAGCATCGCGCCGAGCCCGCCCCGACGGTAGAGCCGCACGTGCGGGGGACAGGCCCCGCCCAACCAACGCACGTGGCTCCCGGGGCCTCGCCCCCTCCACTGGAGTCCTCGCGCCGCCCGCTCCGCCCTCTTCCCGCTCCCTCCCACCGCAGTCCCCGAGCTGCGCCTTCCTCACGCGCCCCTTCCGGCGAGCTCGCTGTCTGCGCAGGCGCGGGTCGGGGACAGGCGCAGGGAGGGCGGAGCGCCGCGCGGAGCGGAGGGGTCACGAACTCTGACCTCCCGGAGCCGGAGCCGCCACCGACAAATAACCCCCCAGGAGAGGCCGCCGGGAGCGGGGCCCGCCAGGTGAGACCGGCCGGGCTGCCCGGCAGCCGCTTCCCCTCCCCCGGGCTCGGCAGCGGCTCGTGCTGGGCCTGGCACGGCGGCGCTGCGGTGCCTGGGGGCGGCTCTCGCCCCGCGCCGCGTCCCGGCGAAGCGGCCCCCGCTGCGTCTGTGCCCCAGCGGGCGGCTCCGCCCTGGTTTCCCCGGGCGGCGGCTCCGCGCCCTCCTGACCTTTCACCTAACAGGAAAAGCTTGTGTCTCCCCTCCCCGGATCCTGGCCGCGCCCCGGGCCCGCTCCGCCCGCCCGCCCGGGAGCGGGGATGGGGGCGGCTCCTGAGCCGGGTTCCCCCCCGCGGCGGCTTTGGTTCTTTGCCGCCCTGGGGGCGGCTGATCTTCCCGCTTCCCCGCCGGTGGGGAGCCCCCAGGGGCCGCTGGGAAGGGCGGAGGCAGGGAGCGGGTCTGGCGGGTCTGGTCCGTGAGGCTGGGAAATGGGGGGGGGGGGGGGGTTAGCGCCGCGTCTCCCCTTCCCCGTTAGCGCACAGGCGCCCGCAGCAGCCATTTTGTGTGGGGCCGAGCGGCCCGTGCGGGTTTCACCGCGGCCGCTCGGGCAGAGGAGGAGGCTGGGCCCTGCCTCGGTCCCCAGGCTCGGTGGGCGCTGTCTAGCTGCAGGCCGGCGCCAAGGACGCTCCCGACCTGTATAGACCCCAGACTCCTCCCCGGCGGAGCGGCTGGTCTAACGCCACCTTTCCAGTGACAGGATTAAAGGCCGCGCCAGCCACTTTCCCTGGCGGGGTGTGTGTGGGGATGTGTCAGGCGAAAGCTGCCCCCGCCTCGCCTTTTGTCTCCTTCATCCCAGAGAAAAAAGCTTCCCCCATGGGTGGGCTGTGAAACGTGCTGGCTGAATATCGACTTTCTAATCAAAATAGAGGACAAGTTCACTCCCCCTAGCAGCCATTTTACTAGAAAGTAGCAGCGGCTGCCCAGGTGTGTGACTGTTGAAGCCAAGACTCCTTCAGCTGGGAGATCTGTCAAAATGAAGACCGTGTTTTTAAGCAAAATACTTAAGTGGTACACAGGAAAGTTGTTTGTTTTCTCTTTCTCCTCCCCTTCCCCGGGAGCTTAACCTGGTGCTTGTTGGACAATCCTACAGACTAAAAAGTTCTCCAAGTACAGTGTACGGGCCATTTGCTGGCAATAATCTTCCCTATTTTATTCCGTCACTGTATTCAACCTGATTTGAAGGCTCTTTGGGGGTAGCATGGCAAGCTTCCTCAATCAATGCTCCCACTCAATGTTTTGGTTGATGCAGTCAGGCTGCAAATTGATGTGGATGCCAGCATGAGCTGGACAGACTATCCACTCACTCCATCTAGGGGTGGTCTTCACTAGGGGGGGAAATCTGCTGTAGATACACAAATTCAGCTACAAAATTTGGCGCATCTACAGCCGACTTACCTGCTGTCCTCACGGTGGCGGCGGGCGGCGGCGCGCTCCCTCGTCGACTCCAGCTTGCGGCTTTTGGCGAGCTGGAGTTCAGGAGTCGACAGGGGCGCTGCTGGTGATCGATTTATTGTGTCTTGATGAGATCAATCCCTGCCCGCTTTAGTGAAGACAAGCCCTAAGACACTAGATGTTAAAGCTGGGTTGAGTGATGAAAGTTATTGGTTCAAATCTGTTCCAGACAAAATATTAACCAAGTCTGGAGGGACAAGGCTTCATTCCATTGATAGTGTCCTGACTGTCCAGGTTTAGTGACGAATCAGAGAGGTAGCCGTGTTAGTCTGGAATTGCAGAAGTGACAAAGACTAAGTAAAGTATTGAAGCATAAGCTTTCGTGAGCTAATACCCACTTCATCGGATGCATGCAGGTTTAGTGAAAATATTACCTCACCCACTTTGTCTCTCTGTAATCCTGAAATCCACTACATTGCATGCAAGTTTAGTGAAGACTGATATTTCCCCTTTTTAATACAGTATGAAGGTAGGACCGGAAGGAACCTTGAGAGGTCATCTAGTCTAGTCCCCTGCATTCATTGCAGAACTAAGTATTATAGACCATTCTTGCCAGGTGTTTGTCTAACCAGGTCTTGTGGAATCTAATGATGGTGACTCCACAACCTCCCTAGGCAGTTTACTCCAGTGCTTAACCACTCCGAGGGTTAGGAAGTTTTTCCTAATGTCCAGCCTATATCTTCCATGCTGCAATTTAAGGCCATTGCTCCTTGTCCTATCCTCAGAGGTTAAGAAAAAGAACACACACACACACCGTAGCAACTTTTATGTACTTGGAAACTTATCATGACCCCTGTCAGTTTTCTCTTTTCCAAAGTAAACAAACCCAATTTTTTTAATGTCCCCTCATAGTCATGTTTTCTAGACCTGTATTCGTATTCATTTTCATTGCTCTTCTCTGGCATCTGTCCAATTTGTTCACATCCTTCATGAAATATGGTGCCCAGACTGAACACAATACTCCAGCTAAGGTCTGATCAGTGCAGAGTAGAGCATAAGAATTACTTTTTGCGTCTTACAGGTGTAAGCTAATACATCCCAGAATTATGTTCACTATTTTTGCATGGAAATTGGCTTACAAATTTTGACAGGCTCCTGTATAATTGATATTTGCCACTCGTTTTGCCCCAGTGTTTTTATTGTTGTTTTTTATTAGTTGTACCCATTAGTGCCCCAGATGTGCTAAGTACTGGTCAAATACAAAAGGCACAATCTATGCCCTGTAAAACACACACTTATTTTGTAATAACTTTCATTTTTGCCAAAATAAATTTGTTGAAGTGGACATTGACTTCAGTACAAGGCAAGGCTAGCCAGACTTCTTGCCAAACATTGAGCTGCTCATTGACTGCTTATTAAATCATGTGTTTGAAATTGGTAGTGGGTACTCTTGAAAGGAAGTATGCATGCTAATATTGTAGGCACTGGCACTATTCTTCTTATTTATTTGTATTATTGAAGCATGTAGGAGCCCTAGTTGTGGACCTGGACCCCGTTATGCTAATCCTTATTTATTTTAAAAAAAATTATAGCTCATTATTTTAGTCAGTTGGAACTGGGCAGTTCTTCCACAGAAAATGTTAAAAATGAAATGTGGAACCACTGCATAGACAGAAGAAAGGACGTTGTTCTGTGTTGTCTTTCTGTTTACAGTTTTCTTTGTCATTTTTCTGTTTTGGGAAAGTTAATTTGGCTATTCCCTGTTGCTCTTGCCACATCCTATAATTTGAAATGGCTTTCTGGAGGCAGTGTGTTTCCTGACTGAAAAGAGTTGCTATGTATGATTCTTAGACTATTGGAAAGAGACATCATCTTAAATTGGCATCTGTCACTTTAGTATCTGAATGTCTCTGGGAGAACAAAAATCACTTTATGCCAGTGATCTAATTATTCTCTGATTTTTTCTCAGGACTCCTGGGGCTGTCTCTTAACAGATTTGTTTCTCTTCCTCCTTTTCTCATTCTTTACTGTTTTTACTAGTAGCTGTGAGGAAGCTAAATCAAATAAATATGTTTTACTTTTCATTCTGAAGGCAGTGAGCTTTGTGAGCATTTTTATCTTCTCCTTCAATGAGTTCTATAGTTTTGGTCCTGGTAACAAAAAAGCTGTTGCCTGCTCTTACAAGCTTCACGCTTGAGGTTGAATATCATGTTTCTACAAAATGAAGCTTTGATGGATGATTCCAACTCATCTATCTTCAACTAACTATTTTTTTCTGTAGATTATTGAAAAGGACCTATTTTAATTGATGGCTCATGTAGTTGCTATTGACAAAGTATCTGTCACTATTGCTCAGATATTAAATGTATTTACAGAGTATTTAGAGTCAGTTATCTGTTTTGTTAATACCGATTTCCCTATGTAACGTCAGATCTAAAGTACTTATAGTGACAAAACGTTGAATATTACATTGCTTAAATTTTTGTATGTTGATGTATTTATTTTTAGTTGTTTTACTTGTTTACTGTGCATGCATTGTATTGGTTAATGTGTAATAAACATACATTTTCTCCATCCAATAAAGTTGCTGTAGTTTTACCACAGTGTGTGAAGCAAAGTTGTCACATGGGAGAACAGATAAGCTATGGTCTCTATATTGATAATTTGATTCTGAAAAAGACCAATTTCCAAATATAGGGGACTCATCTGTGTGTCAGAATTCTAAAGTAGACTGTCATGTATGTGCTTACTCTCCTGGCTTCTGAGCCACAAGTAGTTGAAGTTTTGTCATCTTGATTCTGCAAAGCTGAAAACAAATATTATAGGATTTCACAGCATCTTGTGTATATTAGGTGAAAGAATGGTGTTGGTTCTCTCATGAGAGAGAATGAACACTACAGCTAGTAAATGTGAGAAAAAGAATGCTTTGCACACTTAGTGTACAGAATATTTGCTTAAAGAAAACTATAAATTGTCACTGTTCTTAGCCATGATACTCAGTATATCGTTTTAGATGTCTTCATTTAATCCTAGAATCCTGTTCCACCATGTTTACAAAGATCATGGAGGCATTCACCTGTTAAAAATAGCAGTGATAGATGGGAGGGCATGGCTGGGGCAAGTAGAGAGCCATGTAGAGTATGTACTTGCACACATACCTCTACCCTTCAGGTGTGTCTGTATTATACTTGCCTAAACGGTGCCTCAATGGTTATACTGCTGTTTATACCCATGCTAGGGGCTCTTGGCTCTCAGCCCTGCCTGGAGTGGCCGGGCTCCAGGCTGCCAGACCTGTGCTTACATCACCTGTAGCACTTACATTGCCCCATGGAGACAGCTCAGGCTTTCAAAGGCAGTAACAGGAGATGTAAGCATAAATAAATAAAAAGATTTTGACATCCCTTCAAAAGCATCTGGTGGTCCAGATTTGGCCTGCAGTCTGCCACTTTACTATGCCACTGTAAAGTACACAAGAACCTCTATTTTGTATCTTCTGCTTTGCATTAGAAATTCAGATCTAGTCTATGTGGGGTGTTTTTTTCCCCTGAAACTCGATGGACAGCTAAAAAACTAGTAAACTTGGCATTAGACACAAGTGAAATCTGATTGGGGGGGAAAATATTTTTATTCAGTTTGTTTAAATTTTTTTCATTTCCTATTTAACCTGGGAATTACAGGCAAAAATATCTTTTAAATATTAAAAACTAGCTGAAATACCCGGCATTGCTCGGGGTATTTGTAATTGGAAACTGGGATGTAAAAAGACTATAATGTTTTTTATTAATACAAATTTTGTTGTTGTATATCAGTACATTCCATAAATTACTATTGTAATGCTTTATCATAAACAAAATTTTTTGTTTTGTTGTCTGGGGTAAAAATTAATAATCCTTTGGGAGTGCCCACTCTAGAGCAAGCCACATATAGTTAATTTCATTCTCTTGCATTTAGATGTGGTTTCTCTGATACATTTTCGCTTTTTACGCGGCATAACGAATAGGGTTCTTTTTAAGAAAAAAACAGTGTATTTAATTATGTTTGCGCTTGTAACGGGGTCGGTCACTCGCCCCTGCGGCGCCCCCGTCTGGTCGTCTCGGGAATTAGCTCTTTTGGCCCAGGAGCGCCCTCTGCCGACCGACGTCCGCTTCTCCACACCTGGCTCCGTGCCCTTCCCGGACCCCGGAGCCCCTTTCTGAGGGTGCTGCACCCTGCAGTACCCCCCTGGTCTTAAGGGTCTCACCTCCCCGGGGAACCCAATGCCCACTATCCCCAACTCGCCTCAGAATGTGCCACTGTCAGTCACTACTTGCCCCCGCTCCCTGGGGCGGACTGCAGTCTCATGGCTGCTCATCACAGGCAAGAAGGGGTTGGCCTGCTGCTGCTATTACCAGCCCTGGGCCACCTCCTGGCAACCCTCAGTACCCCGTGGGTCGGGCCTCCTCTAGGCTCAGTAAGCTGGGGCCTTCTCGCTAGAGCCAAAGCTCTCCGGCTCCCAGCTGCCTTGCCCTCGCCCTGTCCCAGTCTGGATACCCCGGTACAGGCTCCGTGCAGCCAGGCCCTGTCTCCCTCTGCTCCCAGAGAAGACTGACTTTAGGCCCTTGCCTGCACCTGCAGCCTGGGGCTCTCAGGCTAGAGCTTTGCCCAGCTCCTTCCACCTAGCCCCAGTCCTGCACCCAGCCTAGTACCTTCCTTTAGGCTTCCTTGCAGCAGACCTGTCTCCCTCTGCTTACTGAGGAGACTCCTCCCCTGCTTCTCTGCCTCCCAGCCTTTATATCCTGGCTGGGAGCGTTTGGGGCGTGGCCACACAGCTGCACCTAACTCCCAATCAGCCTGGGAGTTTGCAGGCTTCCCTGGCTACAGCCCCTTCCCTGCCTGTTTTAAACCCCTTTTGGGGCTTTTCCAAGCCCCTTCCGGTAGGGGGCGGGCGGACACCCCGCCACACATCCCCCCCCTTAAGATACCACCGACGGGGGGGGGGGGGGGGGGGGGGGGGGAGAGAATCCCTAACGCCCTTGGGTCCTTCGCAGCTGGGCCCGTAGGTAATCCCTCTCTTCCCGCAGGCCCCGCACCACTTGGAGCCACCTATCTCCCCCTACTAGGGTCTGGGTCCCCACCGTGGCCCTCTTGGCCCCTTCAGGGGGTCCTCCCCCCATGCGGGCTCCCTGGCGGACGGTGTCTACAGCGACCGTCTGGGTCCCAACCTCCTTCAGGGCCCCGGTCGCTGCCCCCACCTCCACCTTCAATTTTGGCCCTTCTGGACCCTCAGGCACCTTTCTAAGCCCCACCTTAGTTTCCCTAAGGGGGCAGTGCCTCCTAATGTGGCCTGGCCCTTGGCAGCCCCAACAGATTCCCTGCCTCTTGGCTGCACTGGGCCTAGACCTTGTGGCCTCATTCCTCTCAGGGCCAGCCCCCCTTGGTCTGCCCTGGTTCGGGCTCCTGCGGGCGGGGCAGTCTTTCCTCAGATGCCCCCCCTGGCCACAGGCCCAACAAGGTCCCCACTGCCTGGGTTCCCTCACCCAGCAGCATATATGAGGGGTGCGCCCCCATCCGGGGTACACCCTCCTGCCCCCAGTCCCATAGGGACAGTTCTTTCTTAAATGTCCTGGCCTGCCGCAGGCATAACAAGTCTTTGGCCGCGCCCCAGGCCTCCTGCCCCGGGCGTCAGGCCTCTCGGGCCTCCTCCGAAACCCTTTCCTGAGGAGCTGCCCCAGGGCCCGCTGTTCCTTTATCAGCGGTCCCAATTGTTCATGGAGGGCCATCTGCACCTCCTTCAGGCTCTCCTGGCGTTCCCGGGTCCCCTGGCGGTCTTCAGCCCAGTCTTGCTGGTAATCTGGCCCTGGGACCCGGCCAGGGATAGCCTCTGGGTGGTCCCAAACATACAGCCCACCATATTCGGGTTCCATTGTCCCGAAATAGTCTCTCAGGCAATTCCAGTCCTTGCCTCAGTTTCTCTAGGCACTGTCCGCTGTCCGTGCCGTGCCCCTTGTATCAGGGGCGGACCGCTAGTGCCTGCATTCTCCACCAGTGTAACGGTGTCGGTCACTCGCCCCTGCGGCGCCCCCGTCTGGTCGTCTCGGGAATTAGCTCTTTTGGCCCAGGAGCGCCCTCTGCCGACCGACGTCCGCTTCTCCACACCTGGCTCCGTGCCCTTCCCGGACCCCGGAGCCCCTTTCTGAGGGTGCTGCACCCTGCAGTACCCCCCTGGTCTTAAGGGTCTCACCTCCCCGGGGAACCCAATGCCCACTATCCCCAACTCGCCTCAGAATGTGCCACTGTCAGTCACTACTTGCCCCCGCTCCCTGGGGCGGACTGCAGTCTCATGGCTGCTCATCACAGGCAAGAAGGGGTTGGCCTGCTGCTGCTATTACCAGCCCTGGGCCACCTCCTGGCAACCCTCAGTACCCCGTGGGTCGGGCCTCCTCTAGGCTCAGTAAGCTGGGGCCTTCTCGCTAGAGCCAAAGCTCTCCGGCTCCCAGCTGCCTTGCCCTCGCCCTGTCCCAGTCTGGATACCCCGGTACAGGCTCCGTGCAGCCAGGCCCTGTCTCCCTCTGCTCCCAGAGAAGACTGACTTTAGGCCCTTGCCTGCACCTGCAGCCTGGGGCTCTCAGGCTAGAGCTTTGCCCAGCTCCTTCCACCTAGCCCCAGTCCTGCACCCAGCCTAGTACCTTCCTTTAGGCTTCCTTGCAGCAGACCTGTCTCCCTCTGCTTACTGAGGAGACTCCTCCCCTGCTTCTCTGCCTCCCAGCCTTTATATCCTGGCTGGGAGCGTTTGGGGCGTGGCCACACAGCTGCACCTAACTCCCAATCAGCCTGGGAGTTTGCAGGCTTCCCTGGCTACAGCCCCTTCCCTGCCTGTTTTAAACCCCTTTTGGGGCTTTTCCAAGCCCCTTCCGGTAGGGGGCGGGCGGACACCCCGCCACAGCGCTACACAACACTAAGCTCTCTGGTTATCTGTATTATTACACCATAACTATGTCACAGACAACAGCATGTGTCAACCTGCTGCCCAGATGATATGTGAGCTGTGTAGTTGATGTTAATGAGCTTTAAAGAATTTCACCCCTAGGGGGTGTAAGAGGTGAGATTTTAAAAATTTTCGATTCTTACCCTGATTAGGACCCTAAAGCCTATAACTGTACCAAATTTCAAGTATCTAGCTGAAACGGTGTGGAAGTAGTAAGGGAACATACATACACCATTTGACTTTTATAGATATAGATAGATAGATGCTTGCTCCTTCAATCAAAGGTTGCAAGATTTCAAAATTCAGAGGATAAGTGGAAAGATCACAGTACAAGCTCTTTGGGACAAGTTATGTCCTCCTTAATCTTTGTATACTACATTGTGGGCCCTACTATTTGTAAGGGGGAAAAAGCAGATTTTTTTTAGAAAAACCTTTCAAGATTTTTTTAATGAATAAGAAGCAAAAAAAGTACACACTTCATTAGTAGTATATTTTTAAACTAAAAAGTAATTCCTATTCAAATGTAATTAGTGAAAATCTGTACAGAAGATTTACTTCTTACATTGTTTAGAAAGGGGTAGGATGTCACTGGAATATAGGACTTTGAGGGCAGCAGGGAATATAATAGTTATTTCCCCTAGCCTTGCAAAATATCATATTTTAATTTAGTGCTTCTAATTTTTTTTCCAGAGGTGGATTATTTCATCAATCACCTTCCCTAGCAATCCTGTTCACTTATCTTTCCTCCAACTGCAGTGTTTAATATGAAAAATGAATATCAGGATAGCATTAAAGTTATGAGGAAAAGATGCTTTAATGTGACCGGTGCAGATATAAGCATGGTTGCTTCTTCCTCCACATTTTATGCTTACTAATAATAAATCTCCCCTTATTTGCTTGCAGACCCATTTATTTTAAATTTCCTTGGTTATTGCCATTGTCTGTCTTTCAGTTTGTCTGACTCTCTTAATATAGATGTGTGCAAATAGGATAATATAGAAACGATATACAAAAACATGAAGGGGGTGTGCATAGTTGCTGAAGTCATTTTTGTTAGACAAAAAAGCCAACCCTTTGGTACTCTTCAGAGTCCTCGATTGGGCTGTTGCTCCTAGGAAATATTACTGTTTGAAGACTCCTTTGCGTGTGTGAGAAATGTGGCTCTTGACTACAGTTTGAGAACTGCTGGTTTAGATTTTTGTGCTGCTTGAACTTCTTGGTATTTAACAACTTAACTAAGTTTTTCAGTGTTTGCAAGGAATGCTTCTGAGGCCACTAGTAAAAGAGACAAATTCTGCAGTGCTTTATAAATAATAAAAGTGAAGCAAAAAATGTAGAACTATATACAGTAGGGCTAAATTGCATGGAAACACAATTAGGATCATGATTCAAGTGGTAAGAGAAGCTACAAGTGAATTGACAAATGCTGAAGAAGTGCTGGAAAGAGCATTCTGACAAAGTGCTGAACCCTGTAGTTCATCCAGATGCAAGCATTATATGTACGCTAGATGAACAGGGCAACTTGCAAGGGAGAATAGATATCAGCACTGACTCACCATCAGAAAAAGAAATAGAGCAGTGAAGCAGTTAAAACAATGGGAAAGCTGCAAAGAATAGGCAATATAGTAGTTGAGCAACTAAAACCTGATGGGACAAGTGCTATCAAAGCATTAGGAAAAATACTTTAAAAGGTATGGGAGAAAGAAGGCGGTACTGGGTAGCTAGTTGCCTGAAGGTAATAGTTCTATCAGTCCTAAAGAAAAGCAGTCCTACCAATTCAAATAATTATAGAGGTACAGGCTTATTGTTAGTATCAGGAAGAATGATGAAAGTAATTATTAGTAAATTACAGTCAGTTTTAGAGGATGTAGCAGGCGAAGAACAGTGCAGCTTTAGATCAGGTCGAAGTTGCATTGTTCAGATATACACACTCTGACAGTTGTTTGGGGGAGGGTAAGAATGGGAATTAAAGATGTTTGCTGTTTTTCATTGACTTCACTAAAGCATTTGATTTGGTTTGGAAGGAAGCATTATGGAAAGGAGTAAAATCCTCTGGAGTTCCACATAGGATAACTGCAATTATAAAAGTTATGTATGAAAACTCCCAGAGTGCCATAACAATTGGTGGTAAATTAAGCAGCTGGTTCAAGTCAAAGTTTGGTTTAAAACAAGAGGGCTTGGAATCACAATGGCCTTTCATCCATGTTCTTAAATTTGATACTAAGAATGGTAAATGAGTTGGAGGGCATGACATTGGATGATTTAGAATTTAGCTCTTCATCTTATGAAGAGGACATCCCGCAACTGACAGACACATTTGAATTGATGATGGTACTATTTCCTAGGTTGGAAATAGGTGTAGTTGGCTTGGACTTACAATTACTTTCTTGTCTTGGCACTTATTGTACTTAGGAAAAGGGACAATGGGTAGAAATTCAGCAGTGGTAAAGACATAGAACAAATATTACCTTATGTGCACTTGGGAAGCTTCATCTTTGCTGATGGTTCCATCAAAGATGAGGTTAAAAGGAGATGTACATTAGCTACACGTGCTGCACAGAAGTTGACGAAATTATGGACTGATGAAAAACATATTTGGTATGTAAGTGAAAAATTATCAAACCAATATAACACTGGTATTTTTTTATGGTCTGGAAGCAGCACCATTAAATGAAACAAAGATAAAAAAATCTGGTGACAATAGAGATAAGAGTTTTTTGGAAGATGGCAGGTATAAAGGGGAATGATTTTAAGGCACTTGAAGTTAGGAGAGTAGGATGTGAAACTAAGGGCTGGTCTTCACTGGGGGGGATCGACTGAAGATACGCAACTTCAGCTACGTGAATAACATAGCTGAAGTTGGCGTATCTTCAGCCGAGTTATCTGCCATCCTCATGGCGGTTGGCGGCGTGCTCCCCCGTCAACTTCAGCTTGTGCCTTGTGGCAAGCTGGAGTTCCGGAGTCGAAGGGGGTGCCGTTGGCGATCGAATTATCGCGTCTTAACGAGACGCGATAAATCAATCACCAAAAGATCGATCACTGCCTGCCGATCTGGCAAGTAGTGAAGACGTACCCTAAGTACGGAGTTGGCTGCAATAAAAGAGTACAGTGATGGGGACGGTGTAGAAGACAAACAGATGATAGGATGCCAAAGAAAATAATGCAAATACAACCAACATCAGTCAGACCTAGAGACCAACCACCGATTAGATGGTAGGACATTGCACTTCAGGATTTGACCAGGTTGGGCTTAGTGGAGAAGCAAAAAGGGACAGAAGTGAATTGTGATGCTGTACTACTTGCTTCCTGTGTTTGCAAAGATGCTTCTGGGGAAGGGGAGAGGAGGAGAAGAAACATGATGCTTTAAAGCTATTTAGAAAAATAAGTACTGAAATCTCTACTTAGCACATTTAATCATAGAGGATCTTAAAGTTCTTAACAAATTATGATGCCTATTTATATATAATCAACAAATTCGGAGTAAAATATGCCACCCTTCTAATGAGCACATAGTAACATTGGGCACTAATTTAGGAATGAAAATGAAGAGCAGTGTTTCCGTTTTCAACTGAATAGGGGATTTAGGCAGAATGATCCATGTTAGAATAGCAATTATCAGCTAGAAGTCAGAAGTTTTGTTTTACATTTCTCATGAAAGAGGGCAACGTCCCCATATTGGGCAATTGTTTCATTACTGACTCAGAGGAAAGCAACCATCTACTGAATTGTCAGCAATTCCTGTAGTCTTCATGAGTTTTCTTTGGAGGCCTCTCATTTAAAGAATTAGCTTCATACACAGTTGGTTTCTGAGACCTAATGAAGTCCCATCGTGAGGTGTTATGACAGTCCAGGGAAATGAAACAGTCTTTTCACCAAATTTTCCATAATATTAACTTTTTGTTAAGTAGATGATAAGCTTTCCTACAGTGGTTTACAGATGTGTGAGGGATACACAGGAGATTTTTCCAATAATACTTGGTATAGTTATGTTGGTATAATTCAAACTTATTCCACAATAAGTCATTTTTGTAGTTTACCTTAAATCACTTCTAATACAACATAAGCTAAACCAGAAAAAGGCACTGTTATACTGGAATATGAGTGCCCAGACCGAGAGTTACACTGGTATAATGGTAACAGTTTTAATTCACAGCCTGCCTTATACCACTATAACTTCCTATGCCACAAGTCCTAGTTGAAGTACAGGTGTACATACAGCACTATGATTATTATGTAATACTAGCGAAAATACCCAGCGTTGCTCGGGTCAGTCGGAGGTGGGGAGGGGGCAGAGAGCTGAGCGAGTGCGGGGTCCATTGGAGGGGGGAGGGGGCAGAGAGCAAACCTGAAACCCCCACCTCACTTACCCCTCGACCAACCCCGACTCACATTTTCACCCCCCACCCAAACCCAACACCCCCATGTCACCCCCCTACCAACACCCCCTGGCCAACACCCACACCTCACCCCCCGTAGACCAAACCTGACACACCCACCTCACTTTCCGCCCCAACCAAACCCGACACCCCTACCTACCACCACAAACAAACCCGACACCCACACCTCACTTACCCCTCGACCAACCCCGACCCCCCTCCTCACTCCCCCAAACAAACCCAACACCCCCACCTTACCCCCCCACCAAACCCAACACCCCCTGACCAATGCCAACACCCACACCTCACCCCTCACCCACCCAGACACCTTCCCACCCCCCCCCCAGACCAAACCCAACACCCCCGGCTCACTTACCCCCCAGACCAAACCCGACACCCCCGGCTCACCCCCCTGACCAAACCCGACACCCCTACCTCACTTACCCTCCGACCAAACCCAACTCGGGTCCGATGGAGGTGGGGAGGGGGCAGAGAGCTGAGCGGGTGCGGGGTCCGTTGGAGGGGGTATTATGACATCATAACTATGTCACAGAGAACAGCAGCTGCCCAGCTGATGTGATTGGCCTTCAAATAATTTCACCCCTGGGGGGCGTCAGAGGTGAGATTTGAAATTTTTTTGACTCTTACCCTGATTAGGACCCTAAGACCTCTAACTGTACCAAATTTCAAGTCTCTAGCTCAAACGGTGTGGAAGGAGTAAGCGCACGTACATACACGCATACATACACGCATACACCATTTGACTTTTATATATATAGATTTACACATCCTCGTAAAAATGTTCCCAAATATAGTAAAAGTTGGGCTTTTGCTTAAAACTTGTAATGTAAAATAAATTAGCTATAGAATACTACGGATCTTGGGTGACAATCTGCCATAATCTGCTGAAGTTTTGTGCAGACATTGACACCATATAATAAATTAGAATTAAGAAAACATATTAATGTAAAAAAATAGGTATAAAGACTCAGCTCTGTGTGCACGGCTTACATTAATATCAATAAGAATTGAGGTCTTGATGTTTAGTTTTCTACGGTGTTTCCCCCGTGTGGTAGTAAATTTTAATTTACATTGCCAATAATAGAGCATTGTAATGGAAATATTCACTAAACATAAAGTATGCATGAGTGTTAATTGTTTTTGAGTTTACTGGTAAATCTATCTTTTCTATCATAATTTTAGAAGTGGGTGTCAGTTGAATGAATAGTTTATGAAACAAACTCCTGACATATGAGTATCAGCATAAAGAATGGCATGAGAGAAGAAGGCTGCTTCTTAGAAAGATAGTTTACATTTAAAAACTCAGACCATCATACAGTAAGAACAAGTGACCATGCTTGTTTCTTTTAAGATAATAGTTCTTTTTAGGTCCTTGCTATATGGCATAGACTGATTTGTAAAGATGGAGAGCCATTGATTTAAATGTTGCTCTTCAACAGCAGAATAAGGCCTTGTCTGCTCAGAAAAATTGCACAATTTTAGCTACCCTGAAGGGTACAGCCCCCCCAGTTGTGAATTCAGTGATACTGCTGTAAATGTGTTAGTACTGATATAGCTTGTTCATATTAGGAAGGGAAACAAGCTATAGTGGTATAACTGCAACAATGCTAGGGGTTGTACCAGTGTAACTATATCAGTTTTTTTTTAAAAGGATTCCTGAACTAACAAATTAAAACTGTGTGTAAGATTAGGCCTAATGTTATGTCCCCTGGAAGGAATGAACTACTACTATGAAAGGGTGAAAAGGGTATGAGTTTTTTCAGTCATGTTAAGCTAACTGTGATTCTTAACCTTTTTAAATCATGTACCCAACTTTTTTTGGTGAACAAAAAGGGACTTTCCAATGTAACTAGATGGAATTGGGCCATTTAATACATTGATTCCAATAAAGGGGATTCATCTTTAAATAAATCTGTCCTTTGATACTGCTGTCTAACAGTGCAGAGGCTGGGAAACATTTTAAATAAGAACATACCGTAGCATCCACAAAGTTTTCAGGGCAGCATTTCTCAATTTTGGCATTAAAGAGAATTAATCCGAGGGGCAGACAGGCCAAATTTTAGTGGGTGGCATTGTCGACTCTGGGCCAGGTTACAAAGCCTCTCACTCAAATTTGGCAGTCACGATGGAGAGGTGACTGGGCCAGATTTGAGTGAGTGACATTACAACCCCATGACTGAATGGGCATGCCCCCCTAAAGATTTTGGGGTCCCCCCACAGTTGAGAACCACAGAGCTAACACTTGAAAAATCATTTTAATAACAGTTACGGGTTTGGATACACAGGAAAGTTATAACAGTTTAACTATAGCAGTATAATTATAGGATTTAGTCACCTTAATGTGCTTTTGAAAGTCTCCACCTTTTGGTCATCATTAGTTACCCATAGACATTTAAGATATTAATTTCATAACTATTTTTACTCTCAAATATAATTTTCTACACCAGTTTTAAATCAATGGTCATGGCCAAAAAAGGTATTGTTTATTATTTGTAGTACCATATTCTCCTGCAGCCATGGTTATAGATCAGGACTCAATTTTGCAAAGCACTGTACAAACAGAACAGATAGATGTATATGGTTGCGGTGTTATAAGGAAACACTGAGACGATATTGGTCATCATGATAAGCAGTGGTCTCACCTCATAGTCCTGGGGGAATCCTGTGCCAAAAAATTAAAAATTCTGTGCAGAATATTTTAAAATTCTGTGTATTTCATTTGTCAAAATAACACAGTATAATCATGTCAGTTTCAATTATTTCTGTAATTTGTTTCAAAATACCTGTCAGCAAGTATGTCTGTAACAATACAGACAAAAAGAAAGATTCAGGAAATGTTTTTGTTTGACAAATAGATTCCTTACTAATCGTATTAATACTGAACTTTAAGTTTCATTTTAAACTACAATACAAAAATATTTCCTGCACCTCTCAGAAGCAGTGCAAAGGCTTGGGGGAATCAGGGTTAATGGAGGAGCTGAGGAAGAGGGAAAGAGACTGGGAGTGAACCTGGAGGGTTGTTGAGTGTGTGGGAGAAGTATAGAACGGTTTCTATTGTGGGCATGAGGAGGCAGGAGGGAGTATTAGGGAGGTGGGGAGTCTCCCCCATGCAGACCCTGGCTGATCTTGAGCCACTCCCATTCAACCAGGCACATCTGTCCCTGTTTCTGTGTGTCCCTGTACCCCCTGTCTCCATGTGGCCCTGGAGCCCCCTTCCCATTCAGCCTCTGGCTCAATGTTGTCACCCCACTAGCATATGGGCCCAAACCTCAGTCTGTCCTCCCCAGCCCTTCAGAACCCCAGTCTGTGAGACCCCCAGCAATTCCATGTGCCCTCTTCTCCCTCCTAACCTGGCTGCATGGGCAGGGTGCTGTGACTGACTCAGCCAGCTGCTAGCTGTTACTGGTACCACAGCATCCTATGGGGAGTGTGTGAAAGGTGGAACTGCAGCAGCACTTCTTTTGGGGGGAGAGAGAGAGTGAGTGAGTGGCAGGGGGGGAGTGCGTGAAGACTTCTGTGCCAGACATGAATTCTGCATGTGCCCAGTGGTGCATAATTCACCCAGGAGTAAGTGCACCAGTGGCCTAACTTGTCAAGTGTTTTGTAGGCATCCCTCAAAGGAGAGTTTTAAGGAGGGATTGGAAGGAGGATAAAAAGGATATCTGGGGATGTTTATAGGCAATTCTTTGCAATTGCAAGGGCCAGCATGGGAGAAAGTACAAAGGAGCTTGTTTGAAAATACAATAAATGGACAACGGAAGCTGACATCACTGCTCCCTTTATCTGTGGCATTGCTTTAAAAGGCTAGTAGGGGGCAATATGCACAATCAGCTATCACTAATGTTTTCATTATTAATATAGAAAACAAAACATTTATAAGTTGTTCTCTTCAGAGCAGGAAGTATGCCTTAGAAAGCACTTAGCATGCTGTGGGCATGCCTGGAATTAAATAATAGGAATAAGAATATGTTTGAAAACAAGGAAATTCAGAGCCTAGGCTAAAACTTCTTAAGGAGTGCATTCAAGTATTTAAGCCCAAAATTCAGATTGTGAAAAATTAATATTTGTAGATATTTCCCTTAAAATCCACTAAAGTAATTATTAAAAAAACCTTCTCTATCATGAAATCAAAGTAATTATTGCTTATTCTCATTTCTTGAGAATTTAAAATACTGCTTTCTTACTATGTCAGCTGCTTACAGGTGCAGTAGCAAAAGCACAGATTCTTTGGGGGTAGGAAAGAAGGTGGGACGAGGGACAAAAATATTTGAATGATCTAGAAATCTGTCTGAGCAACAGACAAGGTTTTACTTCTCAGTATAGGAGAGAACTCTTCAGGAGAGAGGTAGAAAGATTTGTTATTGGGAAAGAAAGGTGGGTGTTTACAGTACCTGCAGGAGTCATAGGTTATCAACAAAGGAGAATATATTTTACTGTTTTCAGGGTTTATGTAAGAGGAGAGTCCACAGTCTATAGAAAATGTATGAGATTATGTAAAGTTGCCTGATGTAAATAAGGGGGGAAAATGGATCACAATAGACTTGGTAGGGCACCAAAACTTTGCCATTGAAATGCATTTCTATGTTTGTTCGTTTCTCAGAAGTCTTGGTGCATATAGCATCCAGTGCTTTCCTGTCTGGCTGTTGCTCCCATCGGTGTTATAGTTCATGTGCGTGTGGGAAAACTTGACATGAGTTCAATAGCTGGAGGGCTTTGAAGCTGAAGTAGGGATCTTTCATTAAGTATTGATCCAGTATTGGCCTAATGCCCAGATTAGTGTATTATTTTCTACATCAGTAGAGCAGCTGGCCCAACAGTACATGTGAAGAAAGTAAAATGCTTCGGAATGGCCTTTCCTGTCTCATGTGAAATGTAACACTCAGGTTTTGTCTACACTGTGCATCTTTTAGTGACATGGCTGCGTTGCTATAGCCGTGCTGCTAAAAGTATGACGTGTAGCCGCTGTTTGTCAGCAGGAGAGAAGAGAGCTCTCCCGCCGACCAAAAACGTCCACTCCAACAAGCGGTGGTAACTTTTTCTGCAGGAGAGTACTCCTGCCGATAAAGCACTGTTTACACTGCACTTTTCATCGACAAAACTTTTATCGTGTGTGTGTGTGTGTGTGGATTTTTTTAACACCTCTAAATGACAAAAGTTTTGTTGGTCAGTTGCCAGTGTAGACAAAGCCTGAATGTTTTGGAACACTATTTCCCATTTTTTCAGATAGAAGCTCTTAATTATAGTTCAGATTTCATTCAAATTGGAAAAAATACTGAATTATTCATTAAAAAATCAGCAATTTTACCAGTCTAATTCATGGATAAGAGTTTAAAAATGCAAATTTATTATGTTAAATCTGTAAACCTGTATAACAGCCACTAAACTGAAATGGTGTGTCTTTTGTTTAATTCATCACAGGAGTCTCCACAGAGTGATAATGCATACGAGGTGTGAAGTGTAATCTAGGTACCATAGGTAAGTTAAAGGTGAACTACAACAGTTTATACCTATGTATCCCACATTTTTATTCTTTATTTACTTTCTCAGTACTTCATTCAGGTTTGCATGTTTGTCCTATAACATCTGGTAGCTTCAAAATTGTCTGAAATATTGCTCAGTGTTGCTTCAGGTGATGTTGATGTCACCAGTTGTTACAGGTAAATGTAGAACACTGAACTCAAGACTAAAGCTACAAGAAAGTTTTACCAGTTATACCAAAAAAGTTATACTGTTACAACCCCTTCGGCATAGAGCAGCTACACGGGAGACCTTAAAAAAGCACAGCTGCAGCAGTACAGCTGTGCCACTTCTAATGCCTGCAGAGTAGACATAGCCTTGTACTAAAATAAGAGTTTCTGTGTGGGGGATTATACTGATGTAATTACATTGGTTTAAATTTGTATCTTAGGCTGTACTGAACTTTCCCCCCATGTAAGTAAGGCTTAAAGCAGGGGTCTCAAAAGTGTGGTTATTTTCTGTGGCCTGCCAGCTCCCCTTCTCCCCCCCCCCCCCATTTACCTAGAGTTAGTGTCTCCAGCCCGCGTCACCGGGGGTCAGGGCTGTCCCCATGCTGCTCAAGGAAGTGCTGGAACCTGGCTGGGGGTGTACAAGCATCTGCGTGTTGCTCTTGCTTCCACCCTTCTTCCCCCCCCCCCCCCCCCCCCGCAGCTCCCAAAAGATTCTGAACATGAGCATGTTGAATGGAATATAAATGAACACATCTCAAAGTAGCACACTTACTGTATGAGACAACCATTTCTTCTAGTGCACAGCATGTTTTGTTCAGAACATCAAGAATTAATACTTGTAATGTGAGTGAGCAATCATTCTGTAACAAATTGAGGTGGATGTAAAAATCAACTGAAGCCTTATAGGGACAATGTCAGCTTAAACTTGTATTGGGTACATTTATTTACCTGTGTGCTTCTAACAACATTTTAGGTTATTCAAAGGTGGGGTGGAAAAGATTGAAAAAGTAAAAATTTATTTTTCACCTTTTATATACTGTTCAGTTCATGGATTTTGTTGGGACACTAAAACCTCATCCAGTTTCACTTCTAGATGTTGAAACATCGAGGTTATGTCTACACTAGAGCTTACAGCAGCACACCTGTACAGATGCAGCTGCAGTGCTGTAATATCTCTGGTGTAGCCAACTGGAGAGAGCTTTCCCATAAGCATAATTAAACTGTCCCCAACGAGCGGCAGTAGCTACGTCAGCGGGAGAAGCTCTTCCACCAACAGTGCTGTGCATATTACCACTTATACCAGCATAATTTATGTCAGTTAGGGGTGTGTTTTTTGCACACCTGAATGACTTCAATTTGCCAACATGTAGTGTAAACATGTTGAGTCTGACATGACAGCCTGAGTTGTGATCAGTGCAGATGAATTTATATTTGTTTAAAAGCTGTTATTACTATTTTCTTTTTAAGAAAGCATAAACTTTTTTGATAGTTTTATAGAAACTTGGTTTTTTATAAAATTTAACTTTTAGGTCAATTTTGAATTAACATTATCTTTCTAAGTTGTTAGAACATTTATGGATTTACTGGCTGACTTCATGTATCTGGGATGTGACGTGTGTAAAATATAAATTGTTTTTTCCCTCACCCAACTGAAATAGTACCCAAGGATATGGAAACAAATGTAAGTGAAGTGTATGAGATGTTTCTTATAGAACTGCATCTGCAAAATGGGGGCAAAATTTGTGTTTTAATGTCTGACTTATTAATTATCTTGTATAGCACCATGAATTTACCTAGAACTTTGAAAAAGAGAGTAAGGCCTGCCCTTAATGTCTTATTATCTGCATAAGATAGATTTAAAAATAATGACTAGAGAGAAGGACAAAATTTTAGTTTGGGAAGGATGTGCAGTGAGTAGATGTGAGGAAACCTTTTTTTTTTTTTAAAGTGCTCAATCAGTATGAGAGGAGGAGCAAAGTTGAAGAGAGATGTAGATGAACAGAGAAGTCAGAATTAAAAGCAAAGAAAGGAATAGCAAAAGTTGAATAAAATGAAATATGGGGACAAGGAGATCAAATGTAATGTGATAAGCTATTTGAGGGAAATTAAGGAGGGAAGAAGGCACTATGGCTGTATCAGCAGGAGAGGATACCTTGCAAAAAGAAGAAAACAAATAACAACTACCAAATATGGCTGGGGAATGGTTTAATATTAAAGGACTCCAATCTGTATACAGCCAAACTGTGGAATATAACATTGGAATTGATTTTATGGAAATTGACAATTCACTATGCTAAGAAAGTGTAAACTGTTAAACTATTTTGTATTAAAATTTAATTTTGTTCATATACACAAATCAGTTTCACATAAAGGTGAGCATGTGGTGAGCTCCGTGAGAACAAATGGTTGATACAGTTGCCATGAATACACTTTATATTTTCCATTTAGATGCACTGTTTTTGAAGAGGCAAACCTGAGACATTAGGTATTACAGTCTTTTGTCTGTGAAGTCCTGAATTCAGAATATGTTAGGAAATCTATAAAATTATGTTATTTTATAGATTTTACATCACTCATCACACGCAGCTTAGAGTGAGAATTCTAAATATGTGCTGGCTATGCACATTAGTCAGAAATTTTAATTATATATTTATAACTGTATTTCACAACAACACCAATATTATATTCATCATTCTCATCTGAAGTCTGCAAGTCAAGTAATGTTTAAATAGCAGGGTTTCATTTAGTAATGTAGTTTATTTCAAACTTCACACAAAATTCTATTACTTATTTATACTTGAGAAATATAGGACTTATCCAGAACACTTGAATTTTATGTCATGTACAAGTTCAGTATTTGACTATAAGCCTTTGCAAAGACAAAATAACCGTCCACTTCCTTTTCATTGCATTACATTGCTTGAGAGAGAGTGCTGCTGGGTTGGTGGAGATAATTAGCAATTAGTATTCAGTATTTGCATCAGAATGTGCCAGCACTGCAGGCCAAAACATCAGAAGGTTTGGAAGAGAGGTATAAAATGAAGAAAGTTAGAGCAACTATAGCGTCTGTTCGTAAATATGAGTGACATTATGATTATTATCCTGGAGGCTTCACTGTGGAAAGAATGTAGTCAGAGTCAGTGATGGAGGAATAATGACCTTGGCTTACTTTACATTTCTTTAGGAATAAAAATGCAGAAGGTGTGATAGCTGGTAACCATGACATGGAAAATACTGATCACTAAATAAAAAGTTTAGCTTTCAGGAAAAATGTCTTCTCCACTTAATTTTACTAGGATAGTTATTATTGATAGGTAAAAATTACATGAACTATATGAACTTTTCTAGTTTGCTGTTTTTTAAACTAGAAACTCAATGGAATAAAACTCTTATTTAAAATGTGTGCAATCTCTTATTCACATAAACTCTTCCCGCTTGATAATATCTATGTAATAGGTAGAACATGCTAAAGCTTTTTCAGATATATAAAGTGGAACAGTTAATTTGAAAATCATATTTCTTTAAAAAATGTTGTTCATTGTACAGGTAACACTTGAGACAGTGGATTTCAGTATGTTTACTCTGTGCATCTGACAGCAATTTGTGTAAAATAAGTTTCAGATTTTTCCCTGTATAGTCAGTTTTTCCCATGAAGAAGACACCCTCAGCCATCAAGAAAAGAGAAGGAAATAACCCCTATTTTTAGGAAGGATTTTAAAAATCAAGTCAAACTGTATAAAAGTGCATTATGGAAGCTTGCATTTTTTGATAATATTTAATTATTTTAAAAAATTCAAATGGAATTTTTATATCTTCAGATTGAATTTCATTTACATTTTTAAAAAAGATTTTCTTGTGCTGCAGTTCAATATACAGTAATGCCATTTATTTGAGGGCAAAAATTTGACTTTAAAATTGCAGTCTTATGGGAGTATTTTTCAGATTCTTAATAATGTATCATTGCTTAAAATATTATATACATACATTATCTATCAGGAAAGATGCAAAAAGATTCACAGATTATGGGTGTGGTTGGGGCACCAGAGTCCTTTATAGCAATAACATTAACTTCAGTGCTGGTGGTTTGGGTAAGGAATGATGTCCCTAGCCCACTGTCAGAAGAGGGTGATGAATGGCAGGAGAGAGATCACTTGATCATTACCCGTTAGGTTCACTCACTCCGGGTCACCTGGCATTGTCCACTGTCAGTAGACCGGATACTGGGCTGGATGGACCTTTGGTCTGACCCAGTACAGCCATTCTTCTGGGAATTCATGCAAAAAAAGTATTAAATTAGGCCCTTCTGTCTAAAGTACTCACTTTTTACACTGAAGTCTAGCGAAAGATGGGATGGTAAATTTGACTAATTTAAAAAAGGATCCAGTTTCTGATTGCCTTTTTAATAGTATGTTAAAATCTTAAGGATTTTCCAGCAGGGAAAGAAGCTGACTGAAAAAGTGCAGTCAAATGTACAGTAAACAAACAGAATTTTTGCTAAGTTCTGTTATAGTAGTTTTAGGTGTTGTAACTCTACGCAATTCAGAAAAATGTGTTTTTTTAATTGGTGGTGTCTCAGGACACAACACTATTAAATTATATTTAAAATGATGAGACTGTCAAGTCTTACCTGAAAAATTGCATCTCCTGCTGAGTAGAGTTCTCTAATCACATTCCGGTGCATTGTTTTTTATTTATGGAATCAATTACACCACTTCTGGCAGCCTATATACTATTCTATTATGGAAAATATTTTGTTTAAAACAGAAACCGGTGATGTTTCTATAAGACCTAACTTGAAAAACACTGGATTTTGTGATCCAGTTTCACTGTGCGTGCAATGTGGATAACATAGTCGTCCTACAGAGGAGTTAAGACAAGTGTGGTAGACCCAGGGCAGACAGTTGCCAGAAAGGCCTGTAAGTAGAAGGGTTGCGACAGGGAAATTGGGTCCAGCTGAGCAAGGCTGCCACAGCCAGAAGCAGGGCCAGCTGAGGCCAGTTAAGGAGGCTGTCAGAGCCCTTTAAAGAGACTTCTCCCCAGAGAGGGGTGTGGGAGTTTGAGGAGTGAGTTTGGAGGCAGTGGGAGTTAGAGGAGTGAGTTTGGTGGAAGCAGGGGAGTTTGAGGAGCAAGTTGGAGGAAGCAGGGACGGAGAGGCTGCTGGCAAGCAGGGGAGGAGAACAAAGGGTCCCTTCCCAGGGGGAACCTAGCTTTCCTAGCCTGCAGGAGCCTGACCCTGTGAGAGAGAGAAAGAGAAAGAGAGTGGGCTGCTAAGGAGCAGCAGAAGAAAACGGGTCTGGTGCAGCCTGGCCAGGGCGCCAGTGTCACACCAGGACCCCAGAAGGACTTGAGTCAGGGGAGCTGAGGAGCCACCGTGTCACAGAAGCTATTAATGTTTGTAAAGTGAGATTTATTTATTTTTAATACACACCTGAAGAAGTTTGGATTTGTCTTCACTCTTCCCTCATTTGTACCTAGTAATTTTGCTGCTGGTTTAGAAATGCTCTTCAAAATGAAAACGTTTCCATTTTATTTCTTCCTCTCTGTCAGCAGAGCTAGATATGCTACAGTGCACACTGGTTAGAGTTGAGGTTCTCTCACTATTCAAAAAGGAACAGTCTGTTTAATTGGAGGAGTAGAGTTGGCTCCAAAATGAATCTTTGGCTAGTAGTTTGGTCATGATACAATGACGCTGGGACGGGGTGTGATGTGCGATTGTAGCAAGGATATAGGGGAAGTAAGAAGAAATATCCTATGTATCGTAAGCTTAGTCTACACACAATTTTAGTACTGGTATAATTATTTGGTATGGGGTGTGATTTATTTTTCTAGTTAAACCAAGATAGTTAAACTGATACAATTCCTTGTATGGTTGCAATTGTACTAATATAAAAGTACTTAATACCAGTGGTTCTTAACAAGGGGAATGTGTACCTTTGGGGGGAGAGGGATGCACAGAAGTATTCTAGATGGGGGTACATCAATTCATCTAGATATTTCCCTAGTTTTACAACAGGCTACCTATAATGCATTAGCGAAGTCAGTACAAACTAAAATTTCATACAGTAACTTATTTATACCGCTCTACATGCTATACACTGAAGTGTAAGTACAATATTTTTATACCAATTGATCTATTTTATAATTCTGTGGTAAAAATGAGAAAGTAAGCAATTTTTCGGTACTAGGGTGCTGTTACACATTTGTACTTTTATATCTGATTTTGTAAGCAAGTAGTTTTTAAATAAGGTGAAAATTGGGGGTACACAAGACAAATCAGACTCCTGAAAGGGATACAGTAGCCTGGAAAAGTTGAGAGCCACTGCATTATACTGTACTAGTGTAAAAGCCCGTGTACACGGGCCAACCGTAAGGGCTCACGCCCCCCCGCCCAGCTCCCTCCCCCCCAAGACCCCCCCCTCGCCCAGCCCCCTCCCCCCGCAACGTCCCTCCCCCCCCGCTCAGCTCCCTCCCCCCTCAACTCCTCGTCATGCACCCGACAGCCTAGCCAACTTTACATGTTGTGATAGAGGAAGGCCAGGGAGCTGTGGCAGAGTGTTTGAGGGGAGATATATCAGCTCCAGGTTCATTAGGGCATGGCTCCCTGTAGACTAGGGAAGCAGGCAGCAGGTTAATTGGGAGCACCTGCTGCCAATTAAGCCCTCAATAAAAACCCCTGCCTCAGGCAGACAGGTGTGGGTGTTTGGAAGGAGTTTGGAGGCGTTGGAGCAGAGAGCAGTTTGGAGGCGTTGGAGCAGAGAGAGTTTGAAGAAATGCTGTGGTGAGCTAAGAAAGACCCAGACCTTAAGTAAAGGAACACCGGGCTTGTGTAGAGAGAGGGCAGGAAGCCCCCCCACAAGCTGAAGAGTAGGAGAGGGAAGTAGTCCAGGGGAAGGAGTAGCTAATCCCAATGGTTTACCGCTATCCTCAGGGCCCCTGGGCTGGGACCCGGAGTAGAGGGCGGGCCCAGGTCCCTCCCTCTCCCCTTCTCCCCTCTAGGATACTTGTGGGACAGTTAATACCCTGTTCAGAGGCAAGAAAAAGGCTCCCTGAATTCCCCCACAAGAAGAGAAAGTGCAGGACCCATCAATATCGTGGGAGTAATTTGCCACAATGTATAACTGCTCCTTGGTGCTCTAGCGCCGTGTGAGTGAGGATCGCTCAGGCGGGCACGCGCGGTGGCCATTTTGTGCCTCCGAACTACAACCCCCAGCATGCCGTTCGTCAGGGCAGTCTCTACTGCGCATGACGGCTTCACACAAACTTCTCTAGCCGATTATTAAATAGGATGTGCAGCTTATTTACTCTTCTTATGCAGGAATATCCATAGTGGTGTAAAACATCTTTATAGCAGGGCAAATGTATCCACACTAGGGAGGTTATATTGTTTAACTATACCAGTATAGTTAAAGCAGTACAACTTTTGAGTGTGGACGACGCCTCAGTATAAGTGTATTGGCATGATACATAAAGCAGATTCAATTTCAAATGCTCTATAGACTTTAATTTAGGTTTTGACATTAATTTGAACAAGTGGTTGCGATGCTTTGTAACTCTTACTAGTGTAAAAGCCCGTGGACACGGGCCAATGGAAACAGCTCGCAGCCCCCCCACTCGCTAAGCTCTCTCCCCCGCTCGCCCAGCTCCCCCCCAATGGCCCCCCTCGCCCAGCTCCCCCCTCCCCAACGCACGCCCCCCCTCGCCCAGCTCCCTCCCTCCCCAACCCACGCCCAGCTCCCTCCCTCCCCTCCTCAACGGCCCCCCCTCGCTCAGCTCCCTCCCTCCCCTCAATGGCCCCCCCTCGCTCAGCTCCCTCCCTCCCCTCAACGGCCTTCGCTCAGCTCCTTCCCTTCCCCCCCAACTGCCCCCCCTCGCTCAGCTCCCTCCCTTCCCCCCCAACGCCCCCCCTCGCTCAGCTCCCGCCCCCCCAACGACCCCGCTCAGCTCCAGCCCCCCCAACGACCCCCCCCTCGCTCAGCTCCCTCCAACTATGTCTAACTTTATATGTATAACTGCTCCTTGGCGCTCTAGCTCCGTGTGAGTGAGGATCCCTCAGGCGGGCACGCGCGGTGGCCATTTTGTGCCTCCGAACTACAACCACCATCATGCCGTTCGTCCGGGCCGTGTCTACTGCGCATGACAGCTTCACACACACTTCTCTAGCCGATTATTAAATAGGATGCACTGCACCCTTCTTACATTAATGTAAAGATGTAGATATGTGTCCAAACCACCCTTACATATGAACATTTAATACGACATAACAGTGGTTTACACCAGAGGCGCTAACGTCTCCCGTCGCCGGTGGGTGCTCGCACCGCCCTTGCCCCAAAGTCTCTGCCCAAACTCCCCTCCCTCCCCCCCCCCCCCGCATCTATTGGATCCCTCCTCAAATTCCCGGCCCAGCCCCGCCTCCTCCCCTGTGTTCCTCCTCCTCACCCCTCCCTCCCAGGCTTGCTGCGCGAAACAGCTATTTCGAGGCAAAAGCGCTGGGATGGAGGGGGAGAAGCAGGACCTAGTGGTGTGCTATGGGGAGGAGGCGGAGTGGAGGTGAGCTGGGGTGGGGAGATGGGGCGGGGAGCTTTCGATGGGCGCTCTGCACCCACAGTTTTTCCCCTTGGATGCTCATGGTTTAACACTCAGTTTTGTCACTGGGACTACTTTGCACACTTCACATGGATGAGGGAAGCACACTTCAATCTCAACCAAATTTCTGCTTTTTCAAGCATACTGTCACCAATAAAGCAATATGATATTGGCATAATCTTGTTCCACAGATCTGTTTTCACCTAAGAAATGTCTTCTTTTAATGACAAATATACATTTTTAATTACTCCTGTTAGTGCTTCTAAACCAGTACAATTTCAGCAGAGCAGGCTGAACAAGTTGACTGATACAGCAAGGGAAACATTGGTTTAGTTCTAGCCGAGCACGTTTTAAATTAGACCTTCGGTGGATCAGAGTTGATGGTAATGATGTAAAAGCCAAACAGAACACATTAATACTTTGAAATCTTGCTGTGAGCTGTAGTTCTGCTGGAACAAAAAAACAAAAATTAACCTAAGAAACAGCAAAATTATATGAAAGCCCTTGAAACACAAACATGGAACTATATGATGCCATTTCTACAGAGTCATGTTTAGAGCATAACCACACTTTAAATTAGTTGCTGGGCTCACTTCAGCAACTGTAGCTATAATTTATTTATGTAAATAATATTTCCCCCAAGATATTTTCATCTTTAAGGTTCTAGATGTTAAGAATCTTCTTCTTTCTTTGACAGGAAATTCTGGTGATTAGAGATCATGGCAACCATAGAGGAACTGGCCCATCAAATTTTTGAACAACAAATGGGAGAGGTACATATACATATATATATTTTGTCCTGTTTGAGACAAGTTGGACAATAAAGCATAATACTGATATGTAAAGATCAAAGCCACAAGAGAGAATGGTCTCTAGTGGGCCCAAAGCTCCGGAAGACCCTCCCATAGAGGATTAGCAGGAACCCTGTTCTTGCTATCTTCCCATCATGATGCAAAACTTGCATCTTTGTCAAAGCATTCCCCAAAGAAATTGAGTTAAAAAAAAAGTTGCAGTATGTTCAAAGGTAGAAATCATTGACTAAATCAGTGGTTATTTTCATAGAGCTGTTTAGTCAGATGAGGCATGCTTTCCTCTCTTCTAGCATCAAAATTGCATTCTGCAAACCGTGCCTGAATATTACAATAATAGGTGCTTTTAGAAATGTATGAATAGACAGAAAAAATTGTGTTGTGAGTGTGTATGTATATAAATATAAAACACTTGAGGATTCATTATTATATGTCCTGCTCAAAATCAATACAAGTGTGGTTATAAGAAAAATATATAAAAATGGCACCTGTTTACTTGAAATTTCTGCCCTTGGTTTATTTAGATTTTTCTTGCTTTACAGTCAAGTGAAGTATTCCAGGTGATTTCAAGTTCAATTCATATCAGTTTTGACATTGAATAGAAAGGTTTCCTTCTTGGATTGCTAATTTTATATATGTTCTGATGCTACCATCATCAATTGTAGTATCTGTGTGCCTTCCTTGGTGCATTAAGTGGCATGACTAACATCTGTCGTGTGTGATTTATCCTTTCATCCTCTTCCCAGAGGGAGAAGTGTGTGTATAGGAGATTTTGAGGGGGGTTGCCTTATTTTTGTTTGAAGGTACACCCTGGCTATGTGTTTATATTAGAAAAGGCAGGTTGAAGAAATACATTGCACTTTGGAGTGGAAGTGGTGGTGATGTTTGATCTTAGCAATTGTGGGAGTTTGTTCCAGTCTTCGACCAGCCCCTGAGAATGCTCTGTCTCCTGAACAGACAGGCCTTCTATGATATATTGTGTCTGAAGGATGGAGATGTCAACCTCAGTCTTCGTCCAGGAGCTGTAGTCAATCTTCTAGCTATCCTGGGCCCAGACCACTGATTGCCATGAATTTAAGGATTGAGACTTTGAATTTGACTCCAGAATTCAGTCAGTCTGTGAATTTTTAATATATTTTTAAAATCTCTCATCTCTGAATCAGCCTTTTCACAGTAGCAATAAATTTTATATCCAATTCAAAAACAGCAACAAATGTCAAACTCGTATTCAACAGCTGGGGAGAGAGAAAGCCAGCAACCGCTACCCGTGAATGACACAAGTAAAATTTTCTTATGCCCTTTTAGACCAATCATCAGTTTTGATAACATTGATCATAAAGTGATCTACATGCAGAGTTTTGTGGTAGTTCTTGGAAAGAATATTTTGTGGATTGTTTCTCTGATAGATCTTAAAGAATACCTGAATTTTTGCTCTTCTTCTTTAGGGTCATTTGCATATGAGGCTGTCTTGTTATCTTTCCTGTTCAATATGTATTTCTGGTTGCTAAGAGAACTAGTGAGCTGGTTCATCCCTGTACAGATGACACTTGTGTATTTTCCTTTTGTTATATCCACATGCAGCAATATCTTGTTTTTTCCAATGTCAGAAAGAAGTGAAGTAGATGGGAACAAACTGGCCTCAGAGTCGGTGCTAACAGGTGAAGGGAAATATCTTGAAGAATTAACTGCGTGCCGGGTACACGTTCTATTTTTGTGTATGCTCACCTTTGCCAATATAGTTTGGAATTTGGGGATTATATAGCATCCAATGTTGTTCTTTTTCAGATAGGAGCCTTTTTCATCTATAGCTGACCTGCAGGATGCAGCTCTTCTGTGTGGTTATACTCATGCTGGATGCAAGCTTGTGACTTGTCCTTAGAAACCACATTTGAAACTGCATGGAAGTTGAGCAAGTATTTCCAATAGCACTTGTAATTCACATGAACATTAATTTTCACTGAATTCACAAGCAAAATCCAGTTTGGGGTATACGTGCGCAAAAGAGACCTTTTCTCCCTACTTTTTAAGAAAACTGAGGATATTCACAGACCTGATGGTTCATTAAGATACTGGAGTCACTAATAGCAATTAGGGCAGTAACTAGATCAGAGGTGGGCAAACTATGGCCCGCAGGCCACATCCAGCCCACTGGACTGTCCTGCCTGGCCCTGGAACTCCCAGCCTTGGAGACCACCCCCCACCCCAGCAGCCTCAGCTCACCGTGCCGCCAGTGTTCTGGACAGCGGGGCTGTGAGCTCCTGCTGGGCAGTGTGGTAGCATGGCTGGCTCTGGCATGGCTGCCCTGTGTGGCATGGTAAGGAGGCAGGGGGAGTGGGGTTGAATAAGGGGCAGGAGTCCTGGGGGGCAGTCAGGGAGCAGGGGGCGGTTGGATGGGGTGACGCGTCAGGGGAAGGGTGTTGGATAGGTATGGGAGTCCCCGGGGCCTGTCGGGTCGGGGCATTCAGGACAGGGAGCGGGGCGGTGGTTGGATGGGGAAGTCCCGGGGGGCAAATAGGGGTTGCTGTATAGGCTGTTCAGGGAGGCACAGCCTTCCCTACCCAGCCCTCCACACAGTTTTGGAACACTGATGTGGCCCTCAAGCAAAAAAGTTTGCCCGTCCCTGAACTAGATAGTAATTATTGTTCATAGATTATTTTAGAAATGACAAACCTATTAAGAGCATGATCTTTGGAATAGATTGCAATGATGTGTTTTGAAAAACCTATTAAATATATGCCGATTAGAAGCAAAAGAAAGGTGTTTTTTACTTTTTTAAAAAATTCTTATCTACAGTTTAAGATTACTTGTATGAAGCATTGCATAGAATGTACCGTCTCATAAATCTTCTGCCCGACGCTACTTCCTACCTGGAATGCGGTAGTTTTTATCCCCAAAGCATAGGGATAAGAAACTTGCAATAGCGCGCTCTCATAATCTGTGGATCTGTAAAGTAATTATATAGCAATTTATCCAATTCCTCATGTGCTGCCAAATTCCAGTTTCAGTTAAAATCTGTGAAAGCAAATAAGTATCCACCACAAATAGGCAAAACTTGATATTTAACAAATACACTGGCTACACTGTGACAAATAGTATTTAATGTTTTTAACACATCCATGAATAATATGAAGTTTATTTCAAAGGTTTAAACTCATACTGCTGCTGCATGTCTATAATTAGCAGTTTTGTCTTCTGTAAAATGTATCCTTGAGAGCTTTAAAGAAACAACTGTAATTCAGTCCTGGAATAAATAAGTAATTCTGTAGCTATATCATAGGAGCCTCATTGCCAGTATAAGAGAACATATGGAGAAGGAGCACAAAACACTAAAAGGAAAAATCTAGAGTAGGGGTGGTGGGCAAACTTCAGCCCGCAGGCCACATCCGGCCCTCTGGACCCTCCTGCCCAGCCCCTGAGCTCCCAGCCAGGGAGACTAGCCCCTGTCCCCTTCCCCGCTGTTTCCTCTCCCCTGCAGCCTCAGCACACCACATGGCTATCGCAATGGTGTGGTCAGCGTTTGCCCAGCCCTGGTCTAGAGTAAGAAATGTCTGCACAAGGTATCCAGAAAACATCATCTGCCTGTAAATTACCACCAGCACAGGTCATTTTGAGGGCATCTCAGAAAATGTTACCTGAAAGGGGGCTTTTCTTTGCAATCATTATATGTCTAAAATATTATTTATTTGTATTCTATTATATCAATAATGAACTCTCTAATTTCTGCTTGAAATTTCTTCATTGTGGTCTTTAGCCAAAAAAGTATTGTAGGAAGTCTGAATTAGAGAAAGTGTTTCATTTATTAAAGGCTGTAAAGGGGTTTTCACTTTTGTAAAGTCTGAATTTCTTTGTAATGCCGTATTGCAAAAAATAGTTGGTTTAGAAACTTCATTTTTTATTTATTCAGTAATGCTAGGAGAAATCCAGTGAATAGAGACATTTTTATTAGACTCATTCAAACCTTGGGCATTGCTGTTAAGTATGGAAATGTGAACATCCGAGTCCTTCTGGCAGAGTTTATAGACTCATTGATCAGTTTTATGGAATTTACAAGCTCTGCAGACACACAACGGAATTTGTAAATTGTATAATCGAAATAATTCCACTATGAAGAGTTTGGAAATTGTAAGAGATGGTAAACTCCTTAAGACAAATAATTGTATGTAGTGGTGTTGTGGTCATGTCAGTTTTAGGATATTAGAGATATAAGGCAGGTGAGGTGATATCTTTTATTGGACTAATTTCTGTTGAAGAGAGAGACAAACTTTCAAGCTATAAAGAGCTTGATTGGTCCCTTATAATTTGTACTATCTGTGCGTTCTTGTATTTAGCTGTGACACTCTTAGTACCTTTCTCAGGCCCGAAGAAAAGTTCTGTGTAGCTCGAAAGCCTGTCTCTCTCACTAAGGGCTTGGTTACACTGGCACTTTATAGCGTTATATAGCCTCCAGAGCGCTATAAAGCTGCCCCTGAACACACTGGCAAGGCACATTTTGCGTTAAAAGTCTGAGCGTATCGCGCTATTTGTAAACCACCTTTTCAAAAGGAATAAAAGGTTTTGCGTATTCCCTGTAGCGTGTTATGGCAAGTGTAATCAGTCATTTCGCTATAAGGGATCTCTGGTACACCTCCGAGCCATTTAAGGCAATTAACAAGCCATTTAAGGCATTTGACGTCTTTGTGTTGTTTTCAAAAGGGAAGGAGGAATGCGGAAGTTCCTTTACAGAACTCCGCTCTTAACTCAAGCAATTAAGCAGTGAAAATGCTCACCAATGGGGCTGTGTGAGTGAAATTCAGAGCTTGCTACTTTTCTGTAGAGAGAAATCACTGACCGCATGAACTTGTCTCCCTCTGTACACGTTCTCCATTCCCCCTCACCCCCCTCCTTTGCAAAGCACGTTGCACCCAGCTGAATGCTGGGATAGCTGCCCATAATGCACCACTCCCTGTGCCGCGGCAGTTGCAGCAAATGTGGCCACGACATCCCATCTTATAGCGCTATGGTTATAGTGCGTCCCATATAGCGCAATAGGTAAACGCGCTATAATCCTTGTAGTGTAACTTTACGCTAACAGAAGTTGTTGGTTCAATGAAAGATGTTACCTTACTCACCTAGTCTCTTTAAGTAAATAGTTCAAGTTTAAGGAACTTGTTTCTCTAGAGACACAAACTTCCTCTATTCCACTGTAAAGGACAAAGTCCAATCTACTCTGACCATCCTCATTACAGAATCAAGATAAAGCATGGTAATTACTAACCTTCTTGATGTGCAGAATGTTCTCACCTAGATAAAACCAAGTAACCAGCTTGATCTGAATTAGGCAGCTAATGACCTTATCTATTTCTCGGGCAGGACAGAGAGTTGACATGCATACCATGTTATGTTTCATTGTCCAGAATTTCAAAAATTTTAAAAGTAGTTGAAATACCTGCCATAGTTGCATGTATATATTACATAGATTAATGGTGACGAGTGGCAAGGTTGTTTGCAGAAATTACCCTTGCCTGCCGATAGTGTGTGTGCGCGCGCGCCAGAGTAAGAGTAGCCAAATCAGCAGGGTTACTGAGCATGCTCAGTACAAGTTAAGCAGCAAATCTCGGGGGGCATGTGACCCTGCATGCCCCCCCACATGCTGCCTCTGGTTGTTTGGTAACTTTAATTCATAATTTCCTAATTTAAAAATTAGTTTTTTGTTCCACAGTATTCTAGTCAGATTTTCTTCTCCAAGAAGTAAAAGTGTGTATGTTTATAAACTACGTGTGCTGTAAAACTACATGAGCCATGTGATGCATTTTATTTTATTTATACAGTATTATAAACTTCAGAATAATGTGATAAATTTATAATTCACCTTTGGCTACTTAACCTGTAAACTGTCCTCTAATCCAGCTCTGCCAGCTCTACTTTCTCTAGCACAGGCATCTGAGAAGATTCAAATACTCATTGTTGCTGGATTTTTTTCTTTGTTTTTTTCTGAAACCACCTGTGAAAAATGTTTCTTTTCTCCCACCTAAATATGGCAAGTATCTTCCTCAACATTACCCTTACCTGAACCGCAGATAGGGAGTATTCAGCCATAGAGCGCTGACAGGTTTAGGTCTGCCAACCTGCAATTCTTTAGGGATAGTTATAGGATTTTTTTTATACTGCTGGGAAGAGAAAATTGCCAGTGGAATCCAGCACTTGTTTTGAGCTATAATTTATTTTAAAAACTGTTATTGCCTTTAAATAAAGGTGTATTTTATCTTCCATCCTATCTTTTCTCCCTTTTAATTTTTTGCCAAATGTAATTGGACTGTTAAACAATAGAATACCAACTGAAATTTATTAAATATTTTTGGATAGTTTCTACATTTTTAAATATATTGATTTCTGATATAACACAAAATACAGTGCTCACTTATTAATCGAGATTCACTTTTTAAATCATGCAATTAATTGCGATTAATGTTTTTTAATTGCTTAACAGCCCTAATCATAATTTAATTGTGCCAAATAATTGTTTAAACCATTAAACATACTAGAAATAGTCACAGCTCTGTTACATACATTATACTTGACCTAGTATATGTGGAACTTTCACCGTCCAATTAGTATTGGTTTGTTTTTACTTTATATTCAAATTATTTTACATTGCTTCCAAATTTTAAATTTAAATTTTAAATTTAACGTGCTGCAGATATTTATACTGAAAATGAGTAGATGACTGGTAGAATTTTCAGGGGAAAGCTCAACATCTGAGTAGAGAACCGTTGGCACCCAAGGAGATGTGCGAGGTAGTTTTGATTTTTTTTATTTCTGGGAGGCGGTTGAGGAAAATGGTACTGGAGAGGGGATGCATCTCCTCTTTCTTTACTACTTTTGAGCAGAGGCAGGTGACTTAAAATTTTGAGGGGAGGAGCTGAGTTTCCTTTTCTTAACTTCTTGAATTGTTGGAAGTAAAGCAGCAGCAAATCTGAAGACCTACATGATACAGAGTGCACACATGAAGTAGGATATCAAAATTGAGATGGAGAACGGAAAATATCATTATTTTTTTCCCTCTCTCTTGATATCCTTCTCTTTCGTTCTTGTTGTTTCTCCTTTTCACTACTTTAGCTGACAGCTGAACAGAAATGGACTAATGCTGTGCTTCTTCACATAAGTGCTTCCATCAGTTCCACTGACCTCTTAAATTAAAAGTGCTTCCATGCAAAAGCATGTCCCTACTATAAAATCATAGAATTGTAGGGTTGCAGAGGACTTCGAGAGGTCATCTAGTTCAGTCCCCTGCACTCATGGCAGGACTAAATATTATCTAGACCATCCCTGACATAGAATGAAGATAAACAAATAATACAAGTATGGAGGGACAAAATTAGTAAGGCCAGGCACAAAACAAGAATTAAACTAGCTAGAGACGTAAATGGTAACAAGAAAACATTCTACAAATACATTAGAATCAAGAGGAAGACCAAGAACCAGGGTAGGCCCGTTATTCAGTGAGGGGTGGGGGAAACAATAACAGAAAATGTGAAAATGGCAGAAGTGCTAAATGACTAAGATTCATTTATATCTGTCCATCCTTGAAGATACCAGCTGGAGAAAACAAGAAAATAAGCAGCTTGATTAAAGTGTATAAAGTGATCAACAATTCATTTTCCCCAGTCATGTTTTGCCATACATTTATTTCTGACTTTTTGATCCAAAATTGTGAAATGGCTTTAAACTGTGGAACCAGTAGAACTTTCTAATGTACAAAAGCAAGCTAGTAAAATTAGTTTGCACGCTGCTACCCTGTTTCCCCGAAAGTAAGACATCCCCCGAAAACAAGACGTACTTCCAGTTTTGCCTCTCGCTGTAATATAATGTAATGTAATTTTGGGAGCAAAAATTAATACAAGACACTGTCTTATTTTCGGGGAAACACGGTACATTCCCAATACAGTACCAGTGATTCACTCTGAATAATATTTTGCTGACACATTTGAAGCTGGTCAAACCTTAATTGGTGCAGCAGTATTTTCACATAGCTGTCATTCCAATTATTTATTTGTTTGTTTCTAGATTGCGCATTCCCAAGGAACTGTTACTCAAACACTAATGGATGGGACAGCACAAAGAATACAAATTGTCCCAGCGGATTCAGGTCTCTCTTTACCACAACGCATACAAGTATGTTTAATCAAAAATATTTTGAAAGCATCTCTGAACTACTTTACTCTGCCTGTTTTTGTGCACCCTGCCTTTTGTGAACACTTAATGATCTTTTCTAAAATGTGAAAATTTTACACAGTGGGCAGAGACTCCTTTAGTGTCTAGTGAAACTGTAGGACAATAGGGGTGTGGCTTCACATTGTTTCTTGATTTCTAAGGGCATGGCTACACTTGCGAGTTAGAGCGCGTTAAAGCAGCCTTGTACACTCTAACTCACGACACGTCCACACTGGCAAGGCACGTAGAGCGCTCCTGGTAATCCATCTCGGCTAGAGGAATACCGTTTGATGCGCCTCCGCTGGAGCACCGCAGCGCAAGTGTGGATGTCTGGTCTATTAATGAGCTCTGATAGGCCTCCACAGGTGTCCCACAATGCCTGTTCTAGCCACTCTGGTCATCACTTTGAACTCTGTTGCCCTGCCCTTACGTGACCAACCGTCAGACCGCCCTTTAAATTCTCTGGGAATTTTGAAAATCCCCTTCCTGTTCGCTCAGCCAGGCGTGGAGTGCTCTCAGCGAATCTTTCCAGGTGACCGTGCCTCTACGTGCCAGATGATCCCCAGCATGGAGCAATGGCGAGGTGCTGGACCTCAGCAGTGTTTTGGGGGAGGAAGCTGTCTGGTCTCAGCTGCATTCCAGCCGTAGGAATTACAGTACCTTCGGGCAGATATCAAGGACCATGATGGAAAGGGGCTGTGACCGGGATGCACTGCAGGGTAAGGTTAAAGTGGAGGAGCTGCGGAATGCCTACCACAAAGCCCGCGAGGCAAACAGCTGCTCCAGTAGTGCCTCCACGACCTGCCGTTTCTACAAAGAGCTGGACATGATACTTGGGGGGTGACCCCACCTCCACTCTGAGGACCACCATGGATACTTCAGAGCCCATTTCAACAAGGCAGCTGGAGGAGGAGAAGGAAAGTGGGAACGAGAATGCTGAGGAGAAGGAAGACATCCCGGAATCCCTACATGTATGCAGCCAGGAGCTGTTTTCAAGCCAGGAGGAAGATAGCCAGTCGTGGCGGCCAGTGTTTGGGGAAGGGCAAACACCAGAGGAGGTTCCCAGTAAGTGACTTTTTGGGGGGGGAAGGAAGTTTATTCTGTGCAGGCTCTTGGGGCGAGGAGGGTTGAGCTGCATGCGTAGATGCAGAATAGGATGTCGATGTGCTCTCTCACGTCGAGGTAATCAGTCTCAGTGATCTCCTCAAAGGTCTCATCCAGAACTCGGGCAATGTGCTTGCTTAGGTTTGTTGGTAGAGCAACTGTGGTCCTTGTGCCAGTCAGACTAACATGTCCGCACCACTGTCCCGTGAGGGGCAGGGGGACCATTGCTGCACATGGGAAAGCTGCATATGGGCTAGGGCGGAAGCTGCATTGTAGTAGAATGCTTCCCAGGTCACCCACTGCAGCAAGGTATCTTCCAGGATAACTCCAGTGAAAAATGGGGACAGTGTTCAGTTTTAGAGTCCCCTGCAGTTGTTGGCTTCCCCCAAGGCACAGAAACCCAGAGGACAGTGCAGCCATGAAACAATCAGTCCCCCTTGACCCTGTGCTTCCTCACCATTTTGGTGCTCCTGAGCATTGTGTGTGCTCACTTTGGGGCGGGCAAATTATGCCATTGTGTAAACTGTACCTGCCCTTAAGTACGGGGGAATCATTGCTCTGTCTGGTGTGAACAATGCTGCCTCTGTTAAGTGTTGCATTTTGCCTTTATAGATGCAACCTTTAGATCTCAGCCGTCTGTGTTACCACCGGTCGAAAGATTCCAAAGATTTAGGAAGAGGCCACGTAGAAACGAAGGCATGCTGCAGGAAGTAATGCAGCAGTCCCTTAATAAGAATCTAAAAGTGCAGGAGTGCAGGAAGAGTGAAAGGAGTATCCTCCAGCAGAATGTGGAGCGCCAGCACAAAAGTGCAGAGCTCCGGCAGCAAAGCGTGGAACGGCTGATAAGCATCATGGAGTGCCAAGTGGACTCGATCCAAGCACTTGTAACCATGCATGCGGAACACTACCATGCCTGTCCCCCCGCAGCCCTTGTCCCAAAACTCTTTCCCTTGTGCCCCCATATCACCTCCAACCCACGTTCCCCAACGTCCTGGTTCTTATCTCCACCAACTGCCTCCAACTCCTGTAGCTTCACCACCCAGCCCTGAAAACTACGAACCTTACCCACTGCACTCAACCCCCATTACCATGCCTTATAGCCATCCTGAAGAAGTGCAGCGCTCATTGCACAGCACTCCAGACAGGAAGGCCGAGTATGATAAGAGGACATATGCAAATCTGTGATTGTACCGTTCCCCACCCCATCCCCTTGCCCTTTCTGTTCCCCAAGCAGTTGTGTTTCTTTACCATAAATGAATTTTATTTTAAATAAATGGATTTTTGGGCTTTGAAACCATTCTTTATTATTGTCAGCATATTCCTCAGCAGTTTGGCTCCATTCCTGCAGACCGAAAGGGAAGACAGAGCGTGCAGTACAAAAAACTTTGAAAGATGGCACCAAATGTGGATGCAAGCACAGGGATTGCTGGGATGTGAATCGATGCATTACAGAGCTTTGGGACCGGACCCAGAATGTACCCGCACCACCCACCCCCTTCCCACAAGCCATAGTGCCAGAAAGGGAAGAGGTGCTCTGTAGGATAGCTGCCCATAATGCACCGCTCCCAGTGCCGCTGCAAGTGCCGCAGATGTGGCCATGCCAGTGCGCTTTCAGCTGTCAGCATGGACAGACTGCAGTGCTTTCCCTACTGTGCTCTCCGAACGCTGGTTGAACTCAAAGTATTCTACATCTGTGAGTGTAGCTATGCCCTAAGATGAAGAGCTGCATACGAAGCACTTACACAGTGCCTTGTGTGTCACTCATAGACTCCTTCAACCAGTAATTGAAACGATATAGTTGGAGTCAAAACTGGCTACAAGGCCTCTTCTGTGCTTAAAAAAAGAAAAAAGGGTACCAAGTCTCTACTCCAAGAGCTTACCTGTTGAACACTAAAGAGGTGATTCAAGCTGTTACAAGGTATAACATGGTAACACCCCACCCTAGTAGAATACCTGATGTGTATCCATATAACATGGTCTCTTTCCTCTTCCCTTCTCAGAATTGAGACTCCATTCAGGATTAGCTGCTTTGCCCAAATCAAATGTCCTACTCACAGAAGAAGTCACTATCTTCATATTGTCTAGTGCTGTGTCTGGGTGCATCAGGATTTTGGGAATGGGATTAGGTTTTTAATACTGTTACTTTTTGTATATCACCTTAAAACCTTTCTCTGTAAGATGTGTCATATGCATTAAACACATTCAGTTAAAAATGTGGTGGCGAAGGTAATTTTCCTTGCCTGTTGTTCTGACTGCAGCACTCTCTTCAAATTCGTCCACTGGCCCCGCTTGTTCCACTGGCCCCGCACTGTGTTCCTGTTTCTTGTCGTAATCCTTCAAGGCCATTCACAGCTCAGTCCCTCTGTACTTGTCCTCTTTTTGTCACTTATTTAATCTTGGGTGGTTAGCCTGAGGCACTGCCTGTGCAGCTTTTTTTAGCACACTAGCTCAAGCAGAGCTAGCATGAATCTGTCTACGCTTGCGAGGAGTCACGCTTCCCATCTGTAGAGTAGTCATTCCTCTGTGTTCATCCACTAGAGATAAGGCTCCACGTTTGTCATGGAGTCACAGAAGTCACCGATTCCATGACTTTCTCTGACCTTCATGACTTCTACAGCAGCTGGTTGCCTGACACGGGGGCAGCCCCCAGAAAGGCTCACTGGCTGCTGCTGGGGCAGTCTCCCCCAACCCCAGCAGCAGGAGTTTGGGGGGAAGAAGGGGCTGTGCTACCTGGAGAGGGAGGCTCTCCTGCCTCAGCTCCTAGTTCCACACACTGCCTCTGCTGGCAGGCACCGCCTATGCAACTCCCATTGGTAGCAGTTCCCAGCCAATGGAAGCTGCAGAACCGGGGGCTTGGGGCAGAGCGGAGGCAGCATGTGTAGCTCAGGAGCCAGGTAGGGCACCTGCCTCAGCCCCACCAACCCTCCTGAACACCCACAGTGCTCACCCCCAGCCATGCCCCTCCCTAGCACCTGTGGTGCCCACCTGAGCCACTCCTCCCCTCCCCTTGAGTTTTAGTCATAGGTGTGTAGTAAAAATCAGTCAGGTAATGGGCTGGTAAAGATTTTTTACTGCCCGTGACCAGTCTGTGACTTTTACTAAACATACCCGTGACTAAAACATAGCCTTAACTAGAGAGGAATAGAGAGCCACACTTTGTAGGAGTGAGTTATGCCTCCAATAAATCATCCTGTAGAAGTTTGGTTGTGTGTCATGTTGGTGGCTTGGTGGAGGGAAGGGAGGGGGAAAGAAGAGGGTTGTGTTTAAAAAAGTTAAGTATTTTCTGGAACTTTCAAATTAACAGTAGCTCTCTAGTGTAGCTGGGTGATGGTTTTTTTCTGTCTCCCTCATCTCTTCCTTTCTCTGGTTTGGCACTCTCACTTGTTGCATTTTTATCTCTAATTAGACTGTAAACTCTTCGGAGCAAGGACTGTCTCTACTATATGTTTGTAAAGCACCTAGCACACTGGAGTCTCTAGGCATTACAGCAGTACAAACAGTAATTAGTAATAAGAAATAATTGGAGCTGGTTGAAAGAAGGTTTTTTCCATTGAGAAATTAAGTTTTGCTGAAATTGTCATGTTCTGCAGAAAAGTGTCAAATTTTGGTAAAATCAACAGGGAAAAGTCCAAATGTTTTGTTTTGACTTTATTGATTTGATTTGTATTTGGGTTTACTTATATATTTTTTTAATATAAATATATATATATTATGTACGGCTAAACCACCCTGAACACGCCCGATCCTGTCTGCTCTCGGAAGCTAAGCAGGGTTGGGCCTGGCTAGTACTTGGATGGGAGACCACCTAGGAATACCAGGTGCTGTAGGCTTAACATGGGCGTGGGGCTAGCAACTCCACCCTGTAGGGAACCACCTTGCTACTGAAACGGCAACAACAGAGGTGGAGTGCTCTGTGGTTGGTGGCCCATACCCCGCCTGGGGGGTGACGGGGAGAGAGAGAGAGAGGGATATTATATGACATAATTTAATACAATATAAAAAGCTAAATAATGTTTTTGCACCCTGGAAACACTATGGAAATGGAAATGTTTTGATTGTCTCAAACTGAAATATTTCAGAATTTTCATTTTGTGGGAAACTTCAAAAAAAATTTTTTTTAATTGTTAAAATTTCCGGTGGGATGGAAATTCTTGTTCCCAACGAGCTCTGTAAATATGTCAAAATAAAATAAATTGTATTGAAATAATCCTTTACATTTGAACACATTATTTCCTAAAACAGGCATGTTGAATGAGTTACGTATGTTGTTAGTTTATTCATAGGGTAGTTTCACAGATGAGTTAAAGTACTGTCCAAATGGAATCTAAGATCCCCAAAAGAAAATTTTGTTAAAAAGCAGCTTGAGGATATAAAAAACCGTCAAGAGAAATTTAGCCTGAAATTCCAGAAATGTGTAAATGAAAAATTACATGAGAAAACTTATATTTTAAACATAAAGCAATGAATAATTTCCACATTTAATCAAATAAATACAAGGGCAATGTTCAGTTTCAAATAATTAAGAAATATGTTATTGAACACTGACAAATTTACATTAGAGGACTACTCTGTTAAGGTTTTATTCCGGTTGTTAGATGTTCAGGTCATGATACTGCATATTGTTTTACTAGGGTGGACCCCTGCACCCAAACAGAGCCTCATTGACTTCACTGGAGTTCTGTACAGTTGCAAGGATCCCACATGGAATGGCACTTTTTATTATTAAAACTGTCCTTTTGTATAATGCATTTTTCATTTGACAAATGTTTACGGAGTAGGGTTTGCGGAGTGGAGCTTTTGTGTAGACTTAGTGTTCTTGTGTCAACATTACAGTAACATGGTAGAAATCTATTAAAGTACTGTTGATCTACTGATGAAGTCAATTAAAGTACTGATGAAATCTACTAAAGTACTGCCTGGGCAGATCCCAGCACTCTTCAAGAGCCCAGTTGAAGAATTGGGGCCATATTCACAATAACAAGTGATTTGTGAGTTAGCAAGCTGGTAACAAAAATAAGGATAAAAAGCAATCATGCATCATAAAATGCACTTCTGTTCATTTATTTTGTCAACTATAATTCTTTATGAAGATGCTTCATAGGATACTAATAAATGTACTTAGTAGTGTAAAGTGCGCACCACACTTTTGGGCACTGCAGAAATAATACTGTAGTATATTTTATAACAATAATAAAATCTTGGCAATATTAAGGCAGCTTTCATAAAATTTTAGTTTATTACTGTGTAAAAATTGAGGAAGATTGCAAATTTAGATAAAATGAAAACTTCCCCGTTACCTACCATGCACGTTACCCCCCAGACATACATGCACTATAAATCTCTATATATAAAAATCAAATGGTGTATGCGTGCGTGTATATACGTTCCCTTACTCCTTCCACACCGTTTGAGCTAGAGACTTGAAATTTGGTACAGTTATAGGCTTTAGGGTCCTAATCAGGGTAAAAATCAAAAAATTTTGAAATCTCACCTCTGACGCCCCCTAGGGGTGAAATTCTTTAAAGCCCATTAACACCAGCTGGGCAGCAGGTTAACACCTGCTGTTCTCTGTGACATAGTTATGACGTAATAATACCCTCTCTCCAATGGACCCCCCACTCGCTCAGCTCTCTTCCCCCTCCCCCCTCCAACAGCCCCCCCACTCGCTCAGCTCTCTCCCCCCTCAGGTAAGAATCAAAAATTTTTTAAATCTCACCCTCCTCTCCCCCTCCAACGCCCCCCCCCCCCCACTCGCTCAGCTCTCTCCCCCCTCAGGTAAGAATAGAAAATTTTTAAAATCTCACCCCCCTCCCTCCCCAACAGCCCCCGCACTCTCTCAGCTCTCCCCCTTCCCCCCACATCTAAATGCAAGAGAATGAAATTAATTAGACAAAATGAGACTTCTGAACAAAATTTGTATTAATAAAAAACATTGTAGTCTTTTTACATCCCAGTTTCCAATTACAAATACCCCAAGCAACGCCGGGTATTTTTGCTAGTAAACTATAAAGCTAAGGTAGGTAAATATTCAAATACACTCAGTCTCTTAAATAAACATGATTTATATATTTGAAAAACATTAATCCTGCCAAGATTTGTAAATTAGTATTTTGAACTTAGTGGGTTGTTGAATTACCTTTTTCTTTAGAATTCAATGGTATTTTACTGTATCTAAAGTTTAAAGATTTACATTCAAGCTGTATTTAGCTAGATGTGTCTATGCATATCCTTCATGTACAACATTATAGATCAGGAAATAGTATGTCAACCCATGCTGTTCTTCACTACTCCTGTGCAGTCTGCTTAATATTACATAGCACGAGTGGATGTCCCCCGTCATCACATAGCCTTCTGGAGAGTGAAAAATGGTGACATATAAAAATGTAAAATTTATATGTGTGTGTGTATATATATATATATATATATATATAAAAATATAAATATATATATATATAAAAATAAAATGAAGAAAGAGTATTACCAAGTTTGTCGGAAGATGATAAACTGTCAAGTTCAGCAAAGAGCAAGTCAGTGAGGCTCTACTACAGTCTTTATGTAAAAATAGGAAAGAAATGCCGTAATGTTGCTGTTGATCTGTTCTTGATTGTCAAATGAAGAATAAAGCAAAAGAAATTTTTTTTGTTTGTTAAACAAAGGAAAAAGGGTGGCAAAGAGAACAGTTAGTGTGCAGTTCTGCTTCAGTTTGATTTTTCTGTTTGTGGGTGTAAAAGTGTTAAACTAAGGTATATTCAATTGAAATAAGATTGTTCCTTGCCCTTATTATTCTGAATTACTACAGTCAGCTCTGAAGTGTACAACCTAGGATTAGGCAAAGAAGATAACTCATTGAGGATCTAAACCTGTGAGGTGCTGAGTATCACTTTGTGGTATGCTGTGTTCTCAGTTCCCATTGGATTAGTGGAGGGAGCACTTCATAGAACTAGGGATTGATCATTAACATATTCATATTTTGAACACTTCATAATTCATAGCTGTTAGGATCTGAGGTTTTTGTTTGGCCCTCTGTAAAAATACAGGCCACTTGGAGAACTGAATGTGTATTCAGGTTCCAAGTTCAAACACCGCTACAATTTGGTGGTTTTTAGATTCAGGGTTTTTGCTTGAATTTACCTCATTAAGAGGCCCAGTCCTGCAACTACAGAAGTCAAAGACAAAACTCCCATTGACTATGATGGTGGAAGATGGGGTACTAAAAAACATGAACTTGAAAGACCATAACAATTTGAGATAAATGTATTATCAGATTGTCACAGATCAGCAGACGGGCCAGAAGATTCAGATTGTTACTGCACTTGATCAGAGCACAACAGGCAAGCAGTTCATCTTAACAAATCATGATGGCTCTACCCCAAGCAAGGTGATTCTTGCCAGACAAGATTCCACTCCAGGAAAGGTTTTCCTAACAACTCCAGATGCTGCAGGTGTCAACCAACTGTTTTTTGCATCCCCCGATTTATCTGCACAACACTTCCAGGTAGAGAATCCACTTTATTTCATAATATTAATTCAGATGGGATAGAAAAAGATGTTTTCTGTGCTGGTTCTATATTTCCATCTTTCTGCTGTTTACATTTCCCTGATAGCAAGACTTGGAGGAGTTGTTTAGAAACAAGAAAATGATTTGTTCCTTGAAAGTTGTTATTTTTGAATTTATATTTCATGAGCCAGGATATGAAAAAATATATATGTGTAGTTTTATTTGTACTTTTCAAGCCAGAACCATCTTATTAATCCTCCTGGGATAGCCTTTTTGAGTTTCTGCCTCATTGACTCTCCATCTGTTTTGAAATATCATTTGAATAACATTTTCTCTGTTGCCTTTACTTCTTAACATTTCACTCCTCTTGCTTTCATTTTTATTTGCCATTGTAACCATTGTTTAACTGAGTACACAATTGTTAATTTAGACAACATGTAGACAAAGGAGGTGGGAAGGCAGGAGAGAGCATTAGTGAGATTAATGTGTTTTGTTGTATCATTATTTTTTTTTTAAGTAAACCCCAATCATGGTATCAGACAAGGTTTTAAGTGCTTCCAGCATAAAACAGTTTGAGAAGGGATTTCAATGGCATAGCTACAGTGGTGTAAGTGGTGCAGTCACAGCCAGACCCACAAGGTTATGAAGGCTCAACAAGACAAGTGATGCTCGCACACTTTAGCTAATGCACAGGTTTGCCATGCCACTCACTCAAATTTGGCTACGCCAGCACTCCATCTGATGGAAGGTCAGGAAGGCCAAATCTGATTGGCGTTGCAGTGTAGCACATGAGGATGTAGGCCGCTCCTTCATGACAAAGGCCTGTGTACCAGCTCATAATGCCACTCATTGCTCAAATGTGGCCTTTTTGGAGCAGGGATTTTCCCTTCTCTCAGGCCAAATTCTGGAATCCTTGATAAGCAAAACTCTTTGACATCAATGCAAGTTTTGTCTACAGAAGAACATAAGGAATTTCTTGTATGTTATGTATAATTATAGCACAAAATAATAATAGCAGATGTGGTGAAATGAGAAATGAATAAACCAGTGATGTTTTGTCATTGAGACAACTTTTTCTTTAAGAATGTTAATGTTAAATTAAAAGAAACTTCAGTGATGTGTAATAACAGTAAAAGATTAGAGGTAATATCAAAGGGCTGGTCTTCACTATGGGGGGGATCGACTGCAGATACGCAACTTCACCTACGTGAATCACGTAGCTGAAGTTTACGTATCTCCAGCCGACTTACCTGCTGTCCTCACGGCGGCGGCAGTTGGCGACGCGCTCCCCTGTTGACTCCAGCTTGCACCTCTCAGCAAGATGGAGTTCCGGAGTCGATGGGGGCGCCGCGGGCGAACGATTTCTTGCGTCTTCACCAGATGCGAGAAATTGATCGCTAACAGATCGATCTCTATCGGGAGGGTAGTGAAGACAAGCCCTTAGACGCTATTGCTAAGTAAACATTTACTTACGGTGAGAGGGAGAGAATTTTCAAAGCACTTTTTTGAAATTCTTGTCTCTTTTGAAATTCATTATCTCTCTTCATAGAATAGGACTACCGTGTTTCCCCGAAAATAAGACAGTGTCTTATATTAATTTTTGCTCCCAAAATTACATTACATTATATTACAGCGAGAGGCAAAACTGGAAGTACGTCTTATTTTCGGGGGATGTCTTACTTTCGGGGAAACAGGGTATCACCTTCCTCAGTAGAGCTTTTGTTAATTACTCTTCAGAGCCCCTGAATAAAATAAACAGAGTTTGTTTATACGAAGCAGCACTCAAAGAATCAACATTCTTACCAAGAAATGGGAAGTTTCAGAAGTGCTTCTAATTTTCAATACTTTTAACGGGAATATCTGTTCTTTCATTCCTGCTTTGCATTGTGAGATTGAGATGATTGCTAGCTATGCAATCATATTGTCCCTTTTAATTGCAAGTGCTTTATTATCATTTATAACTTTTACAATATCTGTGTGCAAGATCTGTTAAAAAAGAAATAGAAAGGTATGATTCCTACCCTGAAGTCTTATTGCAATGAATCTAATTTTGGGCATGATATAGTGAATGAGGGTAACAAATATTAGATGGGGTTGCGGGAGATGCAAGACAAGTTACAGTAATAACGTCACAGTTACTAATGCCTCAGTTTAGAGGCATTAGTGCCCCCTGATAAGGAGTAATTCAATTAAATGTATTGTGTTTTTAAAATATACTTATAATTGGTTCACGCTTGTGAGCACAGTGAAAGAAATGAATGCCAAGGAAAGATTTGAATACCTGTTTGACCAGAAGGCTTGACAAATGTAGTTTAAAAAATATAAGTGTTTTCTGCAAAAATCTTCTCTGGATAAGATTTGTTTTAATACTTTTTAAAAAATATTTTGATACTTAAATGTAGGGCCCATCCTGAATAGGGACCGGCATTGGTGCAGCAGGCACCAACACGCAGTCAACTGTCAGGGCCACAGATGGTAATAGAGGGCACTTGGTGCTTCAAAGGATTGGGCCTTTATTTGATTGGCTTTTATTTTTCATATTTTTAGGGTAGAGAGAGAAAAGTGAAATAAGTTTGTACTTTTCTTCCAGATTTTAACAGACAACACTTCCACTGAACAGACCCTAAATAAAGTATTTGATCTGTGTGTCGTATGTGGGGACAAAGCATCAGGTAAATTCTTCAGCAGGACCAATTTTTAAAAGCAGTTTCAAGCTGTTCTTCAGAAACAAAGTAATTTTTTACATGCACACTTTTTTTCACTGGTTAGTTATTTTTTAATAGAAAGTGGATAGAGTATAAAGACATACCTCCTGTAGCTGGACTGTGTGTAGATGGGATTTATTAATTTTAGCTTTAATAATTTGCATTTGTTTAAATGGTCCACTTAAAGCAATTTTCATATGTAGTTTAAGCCTATCCAGGTCAGTATTATTATATTGTAAAACAGACATTGGTCAATCAAATTACTTGATTGTCTTCAAATGCATTCTTAATTGACTGGCCATTCTGGCATTTTTGTAAAAGAAATGTACAATGGACTTTTAGGTGATTTAAAAAAAATAATTATTGATTTATTTATTTGTTTATTTATTTTAAAAGTAAGATATCTGTGAAAAAACGTGCTACTTGTTGTAATACAAAACAGACACAATCAGGGAAGACCACTGAAATGTGTTATAAAGTGCTCTTCTGAGTTGTTTGTGCTAAGCAGTTTGAATCATTTTCAGAATTGCCCAAACACTGAGGACACTTTATAATTCCATTAAAGTAGGGAAGGGTGTGTGTGTGTGTGTGTGTGTGTGTGTGTGTGTGTGTGTGTTAGTTATCAAACTGCAATGTTAAGATAAAAGGGGAAAAGCCCAAAAAAGTCCTTTTGTAGCAGTATTGGGGGACTGAGGAGATGAAGGGGGGTAATAATGAAAGTAGGGAACCAAATGCCAAGTGTGTATTGGGGCCAGGGCGTTTGTGGAGAGCTGTGCTGCCTATCCCAGGCCTGTGCCAACTCTCTCTCCTCCCTATCCATGCCTCCCTCTGATTCTCTGGGATGTGTTAAGCCTAGCAGCGTGATTTCCAGGGTCTGTCAGACGGTCGGACTGCACTCAGGCAAACCTCCAAAGGCTCACTAAAGGGAGAAGCTTCCTCTTTAGTAGAGATGCAAGCCCAGTTTCTCAAGTATGGTTTGGCTGAAAATTTCCCTCTCTCTCAGTGCACCCTGGAAGGGGACATGGAAAGGGAAGACTTTTAGCCTAACTTTTGTGAGAATTGGCTAGTATTAGCTCCACTAGGGAAGCCATTTCTCCATCTGGCAGTCTGTCTGATTTGCCAGAGTAGGGGAGGCTAAAGGGGAATTGATAAGGATGGGGGGGACGGGGGTGTCATAGAGACAGGTAGAGTTAAGAGGCTGTTCGGATCTTTGGCTTGGGAACCAGAGAGAGAGAGCAACAAGGCAGACTGTCTATCTAGAGCAGTGATGGCGAACCCGTGGCACGCGTGCCGCTGCCGGCACGCCGAGCAGTCTCTGTGGGCACGCCGTCAAAACGCCGGAGCAGAGGGGCGGGGTCAGTAAGAGGCGGGCGGGTGGTGGAGGAGGAAGTGAAAGGACGGCCGGAGCCCGGGAAGGAGAGCGGAGGCGGGGCCGAGGCAGGAGGCGCGGCGCGGCAGGAGGCGGGGCCGAGGCGCGGCGCGGCAGGAGGCGAGGCGCGGCGCGAGGCAGGAGGCGAGGCGCGGCGCGAGGCAGGAGGCGAGGCGCGGCGCGAGGCAGGAGGCGCGGCGCGGCGCGAGGCAGGAGGCGCGGCGCGGCGCGAGGCAGGAGGCGCGGCGCGGCGCGAGGCAGGAGGCGCGGCGCGAGGCAGGAGGCGCGGCGCGAGGCAGGAGGCGAGGCGCGGCGCGAGGCAGGAGGCGAGGCGCGGCGCGAGGCAGGAGGCGCGGCGCGGCGCGAGGCAGGAGGCGAGGCGCGGCGCGAGGCAGGAGGCGAGGCGACGCGAGGCGAGGCAAGGCAAGGAGGGGGAGGCAAGGCAAGGGGGGGGAGGCAAGGCAAGGGGAGGGAAGGGAAGGCGAGGCAAGGCAAGGGGGGGGAGGCGAGGCAAGGCAAGGGGGGGAGGCAAGGCAAGGCAAGGGGGGAGGAGGCAAGGCAAGGCAAGGGGGGAGGAGGCAAGGCAAGGGGGGGAGGCGAGGCAAGGGGGGGGAGGCGAGGCAAGGGGGGGGAGGCGAGGCAAGGCAAGGGGGGGGAGGCGAGGCAAGGCAAGGGGGGGGAGGCGAGGCAAGGCAAGGGGGGGGAGGCGAGGCAAGGCAAGGGGGGGAGGCGAGGCAAGGCAAGGGGGGGGAGGCGAGGCAAGGCAAGGGGGGGGAGGCGAGGCAAGGCAAGGGGGGGGAGGCGAGGCAAGGCAGGGGGGGGAGGCGAGGCAAGGCAGGGGGGGGAGGCGAGGCAAGGCAAGGGGGGGGAGGCGAGGCAAGGCAAGGGGGGGGAGGCGAGGCAAGGCAAGGGGGGGGGAGGCGAGGCAAGGCAAGGGGGGGGGAGGCGAGGCGAGGCAAGGGGGGGGGAGGCGAGGCAAGGCAAGGGGGGGGAGGCGAGGCAAGGCAAGGGGGGGGAGGCGAGGCGAGGCAAGGGGGGGGAGGCGAGGCGAGGCAAGGGGGGGGGAGGCGAGGCGAGGCAAGGGGGGGGGAGGCGAGGCGAGGCAAGGGGGGGGGAGGCGAGGCGAGGCAAGGGGGGGGAGGCGAGGCGAGGCAAGGGGGGGGAGGCGAGGCGAGGCAAGGGGGGGGGGAGGCGAGGCAAGGGGGGGGGGAGGCGAGGCAAGGGGGGGGGAGGCGAGGCGAGGCAAGGGGGGGGAGGCGAGGCGAGGCAAGGGGGGGGGAGGCGAGGCGAGGCAAGGGGGGGGGAGGCGAGGCGAGGCAAGGGGGGGGGAGGCGAGGCAAGGGGGGGGAGGCGAGGCGAGGCGAGGGGGGGGGAGGCGAGGCGAGGCGAGGGGGGGGGAGGCGAGGCGAGGGGGGGGGAGGCGAGGCGAGGCGAGGGGGGGGGAGGCGAGGCGAGGCGAGGGGGGGGGAGGCGAGGCGAGGCGAGGGGGGGGGAGGCGAGGCGAGGCGAGGGGGGGGGAGGCGAGGCGAGGCGAGGGGGGGGGAGGCGAGGCGAGGCGAGGGGGGGGGAGGCGAGGCGAGGCGAGGGGGGGGAGGCGAGGCGAGGCGAGGGGGGGGGAGGCGAGGCGAGGCGAGGGGGGGGGGAGGCGAGGCGAGGCGAGGGGGGGGGGCGAGCCGCGCTGCTGAGGCCGGGGGGGGGGGGTGAGCCGCGCTGCTGAGGCCGGGGGGGGGGGGTCCCGAGTCGAGCGGGGGTGTTGGCACTTTGAAAAAAAACACGTCGTTTTGGTTTGTAGTTTGGGCACTTGGGCTCAAAAAGGTTTGCCATCACTGATCTAGAGTCTCAAAGAAGCTGCGTCAAAGAGTGGAAGTACTCTACAAAAAAACAAAACTGTCACCTTCCAAAGTGAAAAATAAAACTGTTCTGATAAACCATTTTATTTTTAAGTATTTATTTTTAAAACTATCTTATTTGTAGTGTGAAACTCTGTATGAAATTGTGTGTGTGTGTGTAACATTTGAGATGGTTATGTTAGGATCTGAAAAAAAGTTAGAATCTCGGGAAATCTCTTCTAGACCTCTAAATGAAAATCTCTAAAGAGTGAGTAAAGTACGTATACAATTAAAGTTTATCCTCCTTGAAATTAGTCTACATTTGAAATTGATTTCTGTGAATTGTCCTTCTTAATTAAAGCAGTAGCCATTATACCTTCATAATACTTAGTTTTGAATATTTCTGTATGGCCTTGCTTTTTAGAGTTTAGTTCTGGATTATAAAATTAACAATATGTATAGTAGTTGTGTCTAAATGACCGAGAGTGCCTTAATCTGTAAATGCTGTATTCTTGTAGCCATACTCAGGTTTTTATTTGTTCAGATAAGCAGGTTTTAATAGTGATTTTAAAAGAAAAATAAAATCTAAAATGTAGGGATGGAATAGCACAATGAGAAAAGCTATGGAAATGTTGAATTTTTTGTTTATTTGCATCACTGAATACTTTCATTATAAAAGAGAATAATGGATTTATCTTTAACCCAATTTAAAAAAACAAAAATTTCTAGTTCTGAAATGGTAACAGATATTGTCATCAAATGCTTAAAGATGTACTGTCTCCTCTTTATATATGCAGTCTTTCGTCATCTTTAATTGTGCAATTATGCTGCTAAATTATATGTTAAACAATAAAAGAACTTGATTAGAGGATCACTGAGAAAAATTACTAAAGTATGTTTAATTCAAGTAACTAAGGTAGCTCATCCTAATGCTCTTGGGGAGAGGGGAAGCAAATTTTCAGGCCTGTCTGCTATAGCTAGCAGCAAAGACACTGGCGTCAAGTAATTAATAAACTATTACTGTCCTATTGATAAATGGTCATCTTGTGTGAATTGTTTAAACCAGAGATTTGGTTAGTTTGCTTGTATGTGTGATTCTCTAGCCACTTTGTAGTATCTTCATGTCTAGAAGTCATTAAAAAAAGTACATCCATGCCTTGTCTCTGTAAAGTCATACATACTCTCTGACTTGTCTAAATATAATTTATTTTTAAAAGAGGGAAAATTTTAACACTGTAAAATTAATGTCCTGGCTTATGCTGTTCTTCAACTAGGACGTCATTATGGAGCAGTAACCTGTGAGGGATGCAAGGGATTCTTTAAAAGAAGCATACGAAAGAATTTAGTTTATGCATGCCGAGGGGCAAAAGACTGTGTCATTAACAAACATCATCGAAACCGATGTCAGTACTGTAGGCTGCAGAGATGCATCGCATTTGGAATGAAACAGGACTGTAAGTATAAGTAAGATCTATAAAACCGGTAGGATGTATATCTATATATGTATCCGGCATATATATAAAATAGAGCAGGCATACATGACAAGGTTTGTGCTATGAAGAATATATATATATATATATGCATGCAAATCAGGCTTTACCTTCATTACTGTTATGAAATAGTTAGATCAGCTTTTCCTTAAAGAATTGTAAAAGTCCATTGTGACTCAAACTGAATTTTGGCAGTTTGTCACAGATTGAAATAACCTTAAAAACACACAGCACAGATTAAATAAGAATAAAGTGTTGTTCTTAGGCAGTAGGCACCCATTTTCTATGATAAATTGTCTGGTTGTAAATTTAGCAGCTGAAGAAATTTTGAATAACTCTGCCTTCCCATCAGTTTGTCTATCAGTCATAGTAGCAGCAGTTTCTGCAACCTGCCTAGTTTTCCCAGCAGAGGGAGGATCTCACAGGCAGAGATTAGCAGACACATATGATTTAATTCTTGCAGATCTAAGTTCTTTTTTGAAATGTCCTTATGATGACATTTTAAACATGTACATACCCAAAGACAATGTAATTTTAAAAGTTATGGATTAATGTGATCATGTTTATTTTTTAATCCTTCTTTTTGTGACTTTTATGGTCTCACTACCTTAAAATAGTCGCACAAATGGAATCCCAAATTTGTATTAAACATTACGTGCTTACATGTAGCATGTAATCCTGTAGTCTCTAGGGGGTAAATGGCTGTTACGTGGCCAGGTGCATTGGTGTCTATTTTAAATTATGCAGGGTTGAACCTACTGGTCTGGGTTACTGTGCTCTTCCATTGTGTAACTCCGTTGAAGTAAATGGAGTCACGCCATTTTAAAATTCCTGTAACAGAGGGGAGAATAAGACCCTACATATTTTAAGGAGTTCCATCTTGTAAGCATTTTTAGTACGTGTTTTCGTTTTAGAATGACAAAACTAAATTTGCTGTAAGTATATATGTAGTTATTTTCTCATATGGAGATGTTCACCCTTTGGGTTCTTAAAATGAAGTTGTGTAAGTTTCCAGTTGGCTTTGTTGTTTGGAGTCAGATTTCCACAAGTGGTAGAATATTTTCCAGTTTATTTTAATGATGCCATATTTGTTGGCATGGAACCAAAAGATTGAGTAGTTGTGGATTAAATTTCCAGAGAGAGCATAAAAAGGAGACATTGTGACCCTTCCCAAACAGGGGGAGCATGTGGGCTTAGCAGACAAAAGGAGCTAGAGTGAGACAATAGGAAGCAAAAAAAGCCTCCCCATGAGGATCCAGACAGGTGAAAACTCCCTAGGGACCACTTTAAATTTCTTCGTAAATTTTAAATTATTTGCTTTATATGTTTGACCGTCAGTCGTTGACTCCTTCACCGTTTTAGTAACCATAAAAACAAGTGTGTTTATTGATCCAGAGTCAGAGCTAATGATTTTTATGCACTTTTCTTATTCAATATAGCTTCTATATAAAAACACAAATATATTAAACTGCAAGCTTTTTCAGCAGTAATTGGAAAAACAGGACACAATTACTTAAATACTCTTGTTTTGATATCTCCATCTGACTGCTTATGAATTTTGGGTTGTCATCTAATAGTTACACACCATTTTGTTAGCTGTTCAGTGCGAAAGGAAACCAATTGAAGTATCACGAGAAAAATCTTCAAACTGTGCAGCTTCTACAGAAAAGATCTACATCCGAAAAGATCTGCGCAGCCCACTTGCTGCAACTCCAACATTTGTAACAGACAATGAAACAGCAAGGTACATAAATAGTGCTCAAGACTAATAGTTTCTTGATCTCAGAAACATCAGAAGACTAAAATTTGTACTTTTTCCCCCTTCAGATCAACAGGATTGCTAGAATCAGGAATGTTTGTAAATATTCATCAGTCTGGAATAAAAAGTGAGCCTACTGTGCTTATGACACCAGATAAGGTATGTGATGACATGAATAAAATACTAAGGCTACATCTAGAGCTGGAGGTGTGATTCTGCCTGCTTTCATTGAACTAACAAACAGTGGTGTATCTGTAGTAGTACAAATAACAACAGTGAAGGCATGGCTTAGCTGTGCCAAGTATGTACACACTGTCCTTTCATTCTTACCTGTTTTAGAAAACCTGGGACATAAAGGTTACCTCTCTTTTTCATTTAAAAATTGCTGGCTGTAGAAAGTTTTATTCCTCTTGCAAGAAGACATTTTTTTCCTGTATTTTGGACTCTGAGCACAGCAGACTTTTTTCCTTTTTCTGCATTCACATACTGATTACTTGAAAATATAAATAATGTTGGGTGACCTGGAATCCTTTACTGAGGTAGCTATGGCTCTATCTGAATGCATTTCACAAATACCTTTAGTAGTAGTATTCTCCCTGAACCATATATACTCTCACAAAACTGAGTACTGTTTCAGAATTCACGACTTAGTCATTGGGGTGGAAAAGGAAATATAGTTTCTTAAACTCGTCCGGAGATGTTTACAGCACTGGACAATGTTAGGGTGTTGTGGTTAATGCACCTCTTCAATGTTGCATGCAAGGCAGGTGCAGTATCTCTGGCCTGGCAAACTGGGGTGGAGGTCCCAAAATGAAGCCAGAAGGTGTGTTCCAACTGTAGGTGGAGCACACTCCTCAGCCTTTCTGGCAAAGCCTATGTCAGGGTGCTGGAGAGGAAATAATCCCACCCATTAGTTGAACGTCAGATTCAGGAGGAACAATGTGGATTCTGTCCCGGTCGTGAAACAACAGATCCGCTTGTTGCTCTCTCGCAGATATTCGAGATGTCGTGATAGTTTGCTAATCCGGTCTATCTTTGTTTTGTAGACCTGGAGAAGGCATATAATAGTGTTCCCCAAGATGTATTGTGGGAAATGCTGCGGGTATATGAGGTGCCAGTGCTGCTTTTTCATACTATCCAGTCCCTCTATTCTCAGAGTGAGAGTTGTGGTCGTATTCTTGGCATTAAGGGGAGTTTGTTGAAGGCGGGTATTGGACTCCATCAAGGATGCGTCTTGATGCCACTCCTGTTCATGATTTTCATGGACAGGATGTCAAGGCACAGACGAGTGTAGAGTGTATCCACGACAGGTGGCATCTCTGCTGTTTGCAGATGATGTCCTTCTTGCTTCTTCAGACTGTGATCTCCAACGTGCACTCGAACGTTTTGCTGCGGAGTGTGAAACGGTTGAGATGAGAATCGGCACTTTCCGGGACGGGGGAGAGAGGGAGTAGCTGCCCTTAGTGGAAGAGTTCAAGTATCTAGGGGATTTGTTCACGAGTGATGGTAAGCGGGACCATGAGATCAACCAGCGGATTGGTGTAGCGGTTGCAGTGATGCTGTCTCTGTACCAGTCTGTGGTGGTGCAGCGAGAGCTGAGTTTTCGGATGAAGCTCTCAGTTTACAAGTTGACTTACATCCCCATCCTCACCTACAGTCATTAACTTTGAGTAATGACTGAAAAGACGAGATCACGGGTAAAAGCGGCAGAAATGAGGTTTCTCCACAGGGAGGCATAATAAAGGCTGGAATGGTCCAGATAGCAACATCCATGGTCCACTCCGGCTGATAAGGAGGGCAAAGGGTTGGAACATCTGTGATGCAAGGTTTTCTCAGAAAGCCTCCCGTTTAGGATTTCGAACGATCAAGCATTGCTTGCCAAATACGACTTCTTGTACTGTAGCCAACTGAAGGATTTTGCTGAGAAACTGCCTCAACAAGATTGGGCCTGTTTCTAGTCAGTTTTGGAGGAAAGGGAACTGGTGTTGAAGACAGTGTTTCAATCAACTGTAGAAGCGGCAGGCATAGGCACCAACTCCAGGGGTGCTCCGGGGCTGGAGCAACCACAGAAAAAAAAAAAAAGGTGGGTGCTCAGCACCCACTCATGACCTGCCAATCAGCTCTTCTCCCTCCCTCCCAGTGCTTCCCACTCACTGAGGATCAGCTGTTCAGTATAGGAGGCACTGAGGAGGGGAGGGGATGGGATGAGGTGGGATGGGGATGGGGCATTGGGGGGAGCAGGGATTGAGCACCCCCTGAGATCTGAGTAAGTTAGTGCCTATGGCAGCAGGTACTTCCTCATGCTTGATGGCTACAAGTATTGTCATGCAGAGGGAATTGTGGCCTCATTTTCTCTGACTTCCGCAGGGAGATACAAAATACCATTGAGGACCTCCCTTTCAATTAATTTCATCTTTTTCAATCAGAAAACTGATGATTCCTTCCACACCCTTAAAAAGTCAAGAACCGCACTTCACTCACTGATATTTACCCACCTGCACCCAAGTGTAAATTCTACTTCCCGCCATCCAAATCCAGTTTTTCCACAAGAGTCTGTACAAACACCCAGAAGAGACCCAGCTATCTCTCCTTCCAGGTTCACCTTCACAGCCTTCCTCCTCACAAATGCAAATCTCAGAAAAGATATTTCTGAGGAACCATCAACCACACCATTCCCTTTGGCAGTTGTCTAGCACTCTTTCTACCAGCTTGGAGTACAATAACAATGGACAAGTGAGTGCTAAATGTCACCCACTCTGGCTGTATGATCACGTTCATCACTCTACCTCATACACAACTCCCTCCCTAATCACTCCTCAAGGACCAATCTCATGACAGCATCATTCCCTAGAAATGGACTCCTTACTACAAAGAGGGGCAATAAAGTAGGTTCCTCCAGACTATCAAGGGACAGGGTTCTATTAAACTTACTTCGTGATTCCTAGAAAGGGCATATGGAGGCCAGTCCTGGATCTCCGTCATCTTGGTCGCTCCATCCATATACCCAAGTTTCGTATGGTCACCTTAGCACACATCATCCCAATGTTAGAAAAAAGCATGTGGTTTATGGCTGTCGATATTCCACATAGACACATACATCCAGCCAGCCCACAGACGATACCTGAGGTTCATGGTAGGTCATCAACATTTTCAGTACGGGGTCATGCCATTTGGACTCTCAGTTGCTCCAAGGGTCTTCACCAAAGTTATTTCTGACATGGTGGTCTACCTCAGGCATTATGGAGTCCTTATAGTCCCCTATCTCGACGACTGGCTACTAGCAGCACGATCCAGAGATGAAGCTTGACTCTCGACCTCCATATTCCTGAGACTCCTTTCCTTCCTCAGAGTCAGTGTCAATGTTGAAAAATCAACTTTGGTTCCCACGCAGTCCCTAGACTTGATAGGGGCCTCCGTCAGCTCAATCACAGAACGAACTTACCTACCAAGGGTCCGATTCCAACACTGCAAGAATTTGTCGCCCAAGAAGTCAACAGTCCGTTGGTCCCGGCCAGGACTTGCCTATCCCTTCTTGGCCACATGGCATCATGCACATATGTCACTGTCTTCACTCACTTCCACCTTCACAGCCTCCAGATGTGGCTCCAAAAGAGTTTACTCACCCACATGACATACATGGACCTTATGCTGACATTTCCCCCTGAGGTACTTTTGTCCCCCCAGTGGTAGACAGATCCATGACAGGTCTGTGGGGAGGGATCCTCTTTTTCCCATCCTTCCGCAAAGTTCCCACCCCAACTCTCCCCCTCCCCGCCCCTAGTCCAACCCCTTTCCCAAATCCCCACCTCTTCTCCCCCTCCCCCCGTGCACTCGAGGCTTACCGCTCCTGGCCCCTCTGTCCTGGAAACCGCTAAGCCACAAGAGGACTGCCTGGGGGTAGGAAGAGCAGCGGGAAGCAGCGTGCTGGGGGCGGGGAGGAGGTGGAGAGCTTAGCAGCCACAGAAAACAACTGGGGGGGGGGGGGGTTGGGTTGAGGAAAGTTTGGCGGCCGTAAGATTCTTCGCAGCAAAACTTCCTCACCCCCGGATCCCCCTCCCGAGTTGTTTTCTGTGGATGTTAAGATTCTCCGCATCCTCCCCCCACCCTGTGCTGCTTCCCGCTGATCTACCTACCCCCAGGCAGTTCTCTGGCTGCATAGCAGTTTCCAGGGAAGAGGGACCAGGAGCAGTAAGCCTCCCACAGAGGGGAGGAGGCCCGCCAGGCTCTCCGCGGCTCCCCCACCCCGCTCTACAGGAGGCTTCTAGCTCCTGGCCCCTCCCTCCCAGAAACTGCTATGCTGCCAGAGAAAGAAATACCTGCCGGGGGAGGGGGGGGAGGTGCAGGGAGCTTGGTGGGCCTCAGGGAAGGGCTCCAAGGGCCCCATGTTTGAGACCCCTAACTAGAGCTCCTTGCATCTTGTTAGCAGATAGAGCTGCTTTACCACATCTAATTGTTAAGAGATCAAAGAACTGGTTGATGGCAGCCATTAACACCTTCCAGCAAAACAATCCCCCTATCTCAGCTCTGCCCATCCTCCTAACACAGTTTAACATGTTGACACCCTTAATGACTTGTCTCCCACTCAGAAAGAAATTTTATAATAATGGTGGGGATCACAGAGGGGCACCCAGTGACCCAGGGTGGGGGGGAAGAATGGGGGACCCTAGCATAGGGGTGGTTGCAAGGACTGCAACCATCCCTATGGGAGATGAGAGGATAGAACACAGGGAGCTTGTGGGGGGATAATTAAAGGGATCCAAGGAGCCTCTGGTGCATGCAGTGAGCTTGGCCTATAGAAACTAGTAAGTGTGCATGTCCTCCATCCCCTCCTTCCCACAGTTAAGAATAATTTAAAAGCAGTAGGTCTTTCCAAAATTGTTGTTACTTTTTGGAGTACTGTTCCCATAAAAATATGTCAACTACTGGTAAAAGTTCATTTTTGAAAACAATGTTTCAAAATTAACATGTGCAACCTCTAATTTTTTTTATTTAATCTGTTTCTGAAAGCCAGTTAGTTTTCATGGGTTATATTTGCAATCCCAAGTCTTCATTTGTTAGTATGAAAGCTGATTTTTTTCCTTTACAAAGTCAGGTTCTGTCAATATGAAAGGATTAAAGCTATCCTTTTTTTCCCCCCCTAGGTTGAGGCATGTCAGGGGGATTTAAGCACATTGGCAAATGTGGTAACATCATTAGCAAATCTCAGTAAGTCCAAAGACATGTCTCAAAGTAGTGCTGAGCTATCTATGATTGAAAGTTTAAGCAACGGAGATGCATCATTGTCTGAACTCCATCAAGAAGAGAAAGCAAGTAGTGATGTTACCAGGTAAGGCGCACGCTACAATATTTACGTTTTTAAAATATAATTCTTTTTGGTAATCTCACTCAAAGCTTACACTATCAAACAATGCAGAGAGTTCTTCAGTAAAAATTATCACAATAACATACTGAATGTGTGATGAAGAATAACTATACAGAAGATGCTAATTGAGTTCTGAGTAAAATTTTGCTGTGAAGTTCCACTTAGAAATAAATATGAGTAAATTATATTTGTGTTTGGAACGAATTTAAATGCAACCTTGGTGGCTGATCTATATTTCCACAATTGTCATCAGTAGTAGGTCTTGGTCCACACATATATTATATACCCTTTTAGTACTTTGTTCCACATAGGAAAATGTATTGTTCATAAGTCCCATCTACTTGACAACTCCATTTTAGTCACCTGGAATACTCATAAAATACTTTCTGTGCACAGAGAAGTGCTTCATAGATCATTTCAGTATTATTACAGTGGCATTCACTGAGAGTACATTTTACAAATCCTTTGCCTGCATTGATTTTAATTTGAACCTTTTCAGTGCTAGAGCTTTGACTTTACTTACTACATCATTCCCTCTCACAAGTTATTAAAAGGGAGTTTTCCTTCAGATAATGCATATGAGAGGAAAAATTGTTTCAAATGTAAATTGAAACAACTGAAGGCCATGTTTACACTAGAAAGCGTTACTGGTAGCATTTCTGCTGGCATACAGCTGCCAAGGTGGCAATTTCAATAGAGCACTTGCACACGTGTCTGCCTTTAATGGTGCAGTGCATCCTCACGATGAGAAATTGTATCAGCAAAAGGTGCTTTGCACTGTGGGTTGGCATTTGAGTGTGTCCCATGCTACCATCAGCACACTGACTGAATGGCGTTGTGTGATACCAGCACTCCTCTGAAGGAATTGTGGGAGCTCGAGGCCAAGTTTCGACAATTCCTTCTGTTCCATCCCATAGTTTTCTTGTTTTGTGCCATTGTAAAATACTCTCCGTTCCTCATGCTAATTTTCAGTCTTTCTGCCATCTTGCTGGCAGAAGCATGGATTCTGAACAGATCAGTAGAGTTCTCGTGTCTATTTTAGAGACAGGTGCCTGATTCTTCTGTGTTCAACAACTACCACAGCAGCTGGGTGTGCAGCTATAAACGTGAGATAACTGAGGGGAGTATGATGCAGACAGTGAATGAAAATGTGTGTGCTGAAGACATTTACTAACCAGCTATACATGGTGAAGTGATGCTTCTGGGCCCATGAAATGAACACCGAATGGTGGAATTGGATTGTCATGCACATCTGGGACAATCAGCAGTAGCTGCAGAGCTTTTGGATGCAGACGGACACATTCCTGGAGTTGTGTCAAGCTCATCCCAGCTTTGTAGCATGGAGACACCAAATGAGAACTGCTGGACAAATGGGGGCTATCACACTATGGAAGCTTGCAACCTCAGATTGCTATCAGATATGGGGCTACCTGTTTACTTCTGGAAAGTCTATAGACGGGGCTGTCATCTTCCAGGTGTATAAGGCCATTAAGCATGTTCTGATGCACAGGATTATGACTATGGGCAATGTACTGAAAATAATAGATGGATTCAGTTCAGTAAGCTTCTCAAATTGGTGAGGCAGTATAGACAGGAGATGATACATCCTGATTCCGGGCACCCGCTTTTACTTCTGAGTATATAAACGGAAAGGGGTATTTCCCCCTGGTTATGGAAGCACTAGTGGTTCACGGGGGATGTTTTACTGATGTTAACAAAGGATGTTGGGGAAAGTGCATAATCCTCACATTTTTAGGAATATAATCCTTTTTGAAAAAAGATACGTGCAGAGACACTTTTTCCTGGACTAGCACATTCATGTTGGTGGGATTGCAATGTCAACTGTGACTCTCAGACCTGTCCTCCTCTTGCTTCCCTGGCTCATGAAGACATATATCAAGAATCTGGACAGCAGCAAAGACAGATTTTAACTGTTGTCCGAACTGGTGCAGGATGACTGTTAAGTGTGCATTTGGTAGATTGAGAGGATGTTGGAGATGCCTCATGACTATGTTGCATGTTGTGTTTTTCATAGTATTTGTGAAGCAAAGGGAAACATTATCAGCAGGGTGGAGGGAGAGAAGGTGGGAATAACTGAGAAAATTGCCTAAAATGTTGCCATACGGATATTAATGAAAATATGAAATGGGTCAGACTTGCTTTAGGACAGTTTAGCAGCATGGTGAGTATATTGGGGGCACTTTTCCAAACGTGTAGTCATGAAGGGTTAGGGGGATGGTCTCCCCTATGTCCTGGGTAATACGTTTAGGGATAGTGCAGTAAACATTGCTAAACTTATTACAGGCAGTGGTGATTCTGGCTGATATGTCACTCATGAGGGTACCAAAGGCCCCGAGGAGGCAACTGCTCAAGGTCCATATGCTGCCATGCTCTTCACACCAACACTGCTGCAAGAACTTGTAATGGGGTGGCATGGAAAAGTTTCCTATCATGGTGGAAGAAACAAAGCATCCCTCCTGAGAAATGTTCAAGCAAAATTTAAATTGTACAGTACCTGAAAACTTTGCTGAGATTATGCCAAATGTAAAAAAAAATTGTTCCAAGATCAACCAAAAACTTCAGAAGAGGAGAGGGTAGTCTCTGCTGCCTAGCTGTGCAAAGTCGATTCAAAGCCACACCCCCTAAGCCAGCAATAAACCATCTCTCCCTCTTTCTACCCCAAATTCAAGCATTCCATGCAAATAATTGGTTTTTGATTTGAACTCTTAAGATTGGAAAACCACAGCACTGCATTTTTCATGTTTATATTACCTGTTAACCATCCAATTTTAGTCAGAAAAAATCATATAGTCTGAATAAGTATTTATTGGATTGCTTCTAAGGATTATTTTAGATTTTCTGTGTATTTGAATTGAATGCTCAAGTGTTGGTTTCACTACTTTTTTTTTTTTCCTGCTTGCAGTGCATCAATTTATGTTACTAAAAATTCGGTCTGTCCACCCTGGCAAAAGGATACTTGTGGGAATGTTCTTGTGTTGCTTATTTTATTAGTGTTCTCTCGTCTTTTTTTTTTTTGCTTATGAGTGCCAGTGCATGTTCTTCAAATAAACTGTTTACTTCAAAAGGCTTCCTTTGTTTCTTGCCCACATATGTTCAGCCACTACTTTCAGAGGTGGGGATGAGGGAGGAGAGTTTCAAAAGCCATGAATAGTTTTTTTTAAAAGTGCAGTATACCTATGTGAGCTCTTTTACCCTTTTTCAATGGGTTCCTCTTATGGGCGAGTCGGGGTAGGTTTAGCAGGCTCTTGAAGAGCTCCTTGTTCTGTTCGGAGATTGCAGCTTCCACATCCTCCTTCACCGTGAACTTTTCATCACTGTGTATTGCTGGGGTCCTTTCTTCTGGGTCTTACGAGGTGAGGTGTCCACTGCCACTTGCAAGGTTATATGCCCAGTATGGCATCCAGTGTCACATTGTTACACCAGGTGTGGGAGGGAGCTCCAGATTTTCTGTTGGCCTCCTTTGCCTGTTGGTAGGACTGCTGCAGTTTCTTCTCCTTTGCCCACCCTTGCTGTTTTTCCCTGTCATATCCCAGCTTTTGCATCCCTTCTGCAATGTCTGAATAATCTTTATTCCTGCAGCAGCTCCCAGCTGGGTTTGCACTGCTTTCTCTCTCCATAGGTTGAGGAAGTCCAGGACTTCTTTCTTAGAACAGGCTGCGGTGCAAGCTTGCCTGATTCCCTGCCCCCTCGCTCCTGTTAGCTGCAGTTTTATCTGATACCTTACCTGTGTGTGAAGGCAGAAAAGGTGGGCCAGTAAGAAGAAAAGAATTTCTAAAACATTTTGAGGATTTTAAAAGGGGCGGACTTTAATCACTGTGACCGTCAGGCAGCAGAGTTCAAAATCCGGACCAGAACAGTGACTGACAAGGAAAAGGTCGTTGTGGGCTTGTTTCTGGAGGACTGTTTGTACCGGTACAGATAATGCAGCATCCACATGGATGTTATACCCATAGAACTGTGCCAGTACAGAATTTGTTGTTTTGTGGGATGTAATTTAACTTTACTGACAGAAAGCCAGGGTTTTACTGACAGGACTCAGAATTGAGCATGAATGCAACCAAACATGAGTTAACATAAGGCAAACTTTACTGGTAAAACTTAGTAGTGTAGATCAGGCCTAAATCTTATATAATTTCCTCCAAATATTACAGAAACTTATTCTAAGAGACTCCTAAAAATATTTGCTAAAAAAAGGGATGTTGAGGCCTTTCAAGAAGGCAAACTGATTTTTCTAGTCATTTGTTCTTTCTATATCTTCTGTTGAGTGTGGTACTCAGACTCAAAATAAAACCTTTACTTTCCTGCAATAAATGTAAGCCACACTTTAAATGCCTGTGTCTAATTCCCTTTATGTTACAATTTAGTCTATCGCTTTTGTTTCCTAGCTGGATAACAGCTTAATTGTCCGTAATCATTTTCCCTAGTGCTTGATTAGATCTATATACCCATCAATGAGTGAGGGAGATGGAAAGGAACTGAAATTACTCAGGATAAAGGAAATCCATACTATGTGTAAACTATTCAGAACACACCTTGTCTTATTTAATGAGTTATGATTTCTTTTCTTTTCTTTTTTTGTCCACACTAGAAATTTATTTTAGACATGCCTTTCTTGGGAACTTTATCTTGCAGTCTTTACTCATGCTAGTAAATTTTGGAGATAATGGGACTTGCTTCATGAACAAGGGCTACAGGACTGGGTCCTTAGGACAGCGGCTCTCAAACTGGGGGCCATGACCTCTCAGGAGGTTGTGAGGTTATTACCTGGGCTGGGAGTTGCGAGCTATCAGCCTCCACCCCAAACCCTGCTTCATCTCCAGCATTTATAATAGTGTTAAATATTTTTAAACGTATTTTTAATTTATAAGGGGGGCTGCACTCTGATGCTTGCTGTATGAAAAGGGGTCACCAGTACAAAATTTTGAGAACCACTGCCTTAGGATATGTCTACACTGTGATTAGACACCTATGGCTGACCTGTACCAGCTGACTCAGGGTTCAGTGCTGTGTAATTGCAGTGTAGACATTCAGGCTCAGGCTGAAGCCTGGCCTCTAGGATCTTGTGAAGTAGGAGAGTCCCAGAACTAAATCCGCAATTAAACAGCCCCACAGCTTCAGCATTGGGATCCTAGTCAGCTGGCATGCAGTGTAGACATACCCTTAGGGAGCAAGGCTTGTAAAACTTGGCTTATTGTTGCAGAAGGAGTTGCAGTGTAGAAGGGGAAAGGATTTCCTTGGAGATAAACATTTAATGTATGAGTTTTGAAGCTTTATTCCCTTTTCTGAAGAAGGGAAGATGGGTGCACACATTTCACCACTACAGAGCAGCCCAAACTGAAGTGGGCAGGAAGGTTGAGGCAGATCAGCGAGCCCTCAGGACTGCTTTGGCTTGCTCTCCCTTACACCATCTCCGGTAGCAGTAGGTTTTTGAGCCCCTCCATATAGACAGGTGTTTTGATAGGGCTCTGTCTCTGCCTTAACTCTTCTCTTTGTGGAAGCTGCTCCCTCACCTGCTAAGTATTTTGTGTGAAGAGGTGAAGGCTGATTACAGTTGTGTTAGCTGCAAGGAGCCCTCAAAATGCTCCCACTGGTGGCAGCCAATGCTGCCAGGAGGAAGCCCCAGGGATCTGCTCCTTAGATGGTATAGCAGGAGGCAAAGCCTTTTGGGACTGACATTCCCAAGGATTCTATGCCCTCAACCTTTTCCCTGGTCTTTTCCACCCCCCAATATTTGTTTTTAAAATAATGCTTGTAGCAGACAAAGTAAGGTGTGGGAATAAAGCCGAGCTTTAGCAATTTTCAAATTACCACACCGGGGAGCAAATTGGAATATATTTGGAAGTACAAGTCTATACAGACTCTGTCTAGACTGAAGCCTTCATTGAGCCAAGATTTTTCATTTTCCTTGCTTTTGCTGTATAATGTGACTGAATTCATAGATAACAATGTCTTCTGATAGGGCATTTGATACTCTTGCGAAAGCACTAAACCCAGGAGAGAATGCAGCATGTCAGAGCTCTGCAGAGACCGTTGAAGCCAATGTACATCTGATTGGTGGAGAAACAAGTATGAATATCGTTGAAATAGAGGGACCGCTTCTCAGCGATGCACATGTAGCTTTCAGGGTATTTTATATGTTTTTAATGTTTTTAACTTATAACCATTAAAACTAATTCCTTACCCATTTTAAAAGTTCAAGAATTTGGAATGTAGTCTGTTTATTTGTTTGAATTTCTTAAGGAATAACCATGTGTACTGAAATATGATCATTCATGTTCTGAGGAATGCACTGCTTTTGTTCAATGGTTAGCTACTTCTTGTTCAGTAAAATTAACATCCCTCCTGAGTGTGTTTGCAGCACAGTTAATTATATAAACAGCACTGTTTGCTGCAGTCTTCTCTGTAGCTTATTTCCCTCAAAATCAGTTTGTAATCCATGCTAGTGGATCTGAAGCACCATGTAGTTACAAAAAAACCCAGAGGTGCATAAGTATTATTGTGCCGTATATACAAACTCTTGATATATGAGCCAAGCATGCAGGATTTAGAACTGAGGCTCTATATCTCATTTGTGACAGGACTTCTCCTTTGCTTACCCATCTCAGTGCTTTAGAATATTAATTGACTTTAACCTTTGTGGTTCTCTTGCCATTTTCCATAATCTTTTTTGGAAGAGGAGCCAAGTACTTGTATTTTTATTTCTACTGCATAAACCTATATAATTTCCTTAATCTTTTTTCTCTTCAACTCACAGCTACCACTTGAGGAAATAAAAAGATGCATATATGAACATTTCAGTACAGAGCATTGCATTGGACTTTGTCTTTTCCCAAGAGCGCACTTTTTGATCACCCTTTAAATACAAATCTAATGCTAATCCTAGAACACAATTTCTACATTTTAAAATAGTTATATTAGTCAAAACTATTTTAATTCTATTAGTTTTATATATAGCCAACTATTAATTTTTGGGGCTAGAATTACTGCCTTATAATTAAATATCCATTTTGGGTCAAATCCTGCTGCTCTTACTCATGCAATAAACCTGTTGACTTCAATGGAACCACATGTGTGAGTCACTTGGGAGGTTTGGCCATTTATGTTTAATGTGAGAATCTTTTTACATACGCAGTGCTAGGATATCAGGCAGTTTATATATGCTGAATATTAGGTATAGCATGTTAACATACTAGAATAGTATATTTACTTGTAAAATAGTTATTTAAAAAACTACAAATCAAAGACTTTTTGTAAATATTTTCTCCCTTAATATTAATAATTTTGGCAATTCCACTAATTTTTCAGGCCATTTATTCCACTCCTCTGGGGCAATCTATGGAAAGGTATGCTACCTCCCAATTTGTATTTTTTTAAAATATCTATAGGCATAAGTGTAATTAATTGCTTCAAAAGAGAAAAAACACTTTAATCCCACTGACAGTATCAGTCTTCTCAAAAATGTCTCAAAAGATTGCAATGTAATTTACTTGGGATGTTCATACCTAAATTTTTCAAATATATGATTATCTATATAAAGTGTAAAATTCAAATACATTTGCCCTGTTTTTTCACTGCTCTGTAATTATATACAAATTTAACAATTGTGGCTAATATTGAACAAAGGCAGTCATGCAATTTATTTCAAGGCTGTATTTTATTCATATTATTTTTAAAATATACTATTTTCCTTTTTTCCTTGCAAGACATTATGTCAAAGGCTATTTTTTTCTAATCATTTTTTTTTTTAACAAGAAGTAAGATAACTAATTTTACAATTCTTTTTTGCATCAGCTCACCATGCCTTCTCCGATGCCGGAATACCTGAATGTTCATTACATCTGTGAATCAGCCTCCAGACTACTCTTTTTGTCCATGCACTGGGCACGCTCCATTCCTTCCTTCCAAGCTCTTGGGTGAGTGTTCAAACATTCTTTGATGTAATTAATGGACCTAATAGACCATTTGTCCTGGAATATACTTGTATATCAAGAGAACATTGGAAAACATAATCCCAACTATGCATACAAAATGATGAGGTCTAAATTAGCTGTTAACACAGAAGAAAGAGATTTTTGGAGTCATTGTGGATAGGTCTCTGAAAACATCTACTCAATGTGCGGCAGTAGCCATCTCCCCATCTCAAAAAAGACAAACTAGAATTGAAAAGTACAGAGATGGGCAATAAAACTGATTAGTAGTATGGAACAGTTTTCATATGAGGAGAAATTAAAAAGACCTGTATTAGAAAAGAAACAAAGTGGGGAGCGCAGGGGTGAGGGCTATGATAGAGGCCTATAAAATCATGAATATTGTGGAGAAAGCGAATAAGGAAGTGTTATTTACCCCTTCACATAAGAGGAGAACCCGGGGTCACTGAATGAAATTAATAGGCAATAGGTTTAAAACAAACAAAAGGAAGTACTTCTTCATATAAAGCACAGTCAACCTATGGAATTCATTGACTGAGATGTTGTGAAGGCCAGGGTTCAAAAAAGAATTAGCTAAATTCATGGATTATATGGATCAATGGCCATTAGCAAAGTATAGTCAGGAATGCAACCTCATGCTCTGGGTGTCCATAAACCTCTGACTGTTAGATGCTGGGACTGGACGACAAGAGGTGGATCACTGGATAAATTGCTCTGTTCTGTTCATTCCCTCTGAAGTTTCTGAATCTGATCACCTTGTCAGAGGACAAGATACTGGGCTAGATGGACCATTGGTCTGACCCATTATGGTTATTCTAACGTTCTTGAATTAGGTTTAGATTATTGTAAACTTGTACTTTTGAAAAATCACTTTTATATTGCTTTTTTGAAAATATCCCCGACAATACATCTAAATGATTAAATGAATTTGTTAGAATTGTTAAGTATGCTTCATTAGAAACATTAAGTGTAAAGTAGGCCTGTCAATTAATTGTAGTTTTAATCGCCCTGTTAAACAATAGAATACCAATTGAAATTTATTAAAAATTTTGGATGTTTTCCTACATTTTCATATATATTGTGTATATTTTGTGCAATTGAAATCAGTGTGTTATTTTTATTACAAATATTTGCACTGTAAAAATGATAAACGAAAAATAGTATTTTTTCAATTCACCTCATACAAGTACTATAGTGCGATCTCTGTCATGAAAGTGCAACTTACAAATGTAGTTTTTTGTCATTGCATAACTGCACTCAAAAGCAAAACAATGTAAAACATCAGCGCCTACAAGTCCACTCAGTCCTACTTCTTGTTAGCCGATTGCTAAAACAAACAAGTTTTTTTATGTTTACAGGATCTAATGCTGCACCCTTCTTATTTATGTCACCAGAAAGTGAGGATAGGCATTTGCATGGAACTTTTGTAGCTGGCATTGTAAGGTATTTACGTGCCAGATATGCTAAACATTTGTATGCCCCATTCCAAAGGACGTGCTTGCAGACTGATAATGCTTGTTAAAAAATGTGTTAATTAAATATGTGACTCCTTGGGGGAGAATTGTATATCCCCTTCTCTGTTTTACCTGCATTCTGCCATCTATTTCGTGTTATAGCAGCCTTGGATGATAACCCAGCACATGTTGTTCATTTTAAGAAAACTTTTGCTGCAGATTTCACAAAATGCAAAGAAGGGACCGCGGATTCACGTATAGCACAGTCGCGGCGATGGATCCCAAATTTAATTATTTAAATTGGGATCCATTGCAGCACAGTCCCCACTATAATTCAGTCCCTGCGTTAATATGGTACCGCTCATGGCTCCTGAACCCTGCTTTCTAGCGAGCGTCTGGTGTACCAATATGAGATTTCTAAAGATAGCTATAACACTTGACCTAAGGTTTAAGAATCTGAAGTGCCTTCTGAAATCTGAGAAGTACGAGGTATGAAGCATGCTTTCAGAAGTCTTAAAAGACACTACAGAACTCAAACAACCAGAAAAGAAAATCAACCTTCTGCTGGTGGCATCTGACTCAGATAATGAAAATTAATATGAGTCAGTCCAAACTGCTTTGGATTGTTATTGAGCAGAACCCAGTATCAGCATGGATGCATGTCACCTAGAATGGTAGCTGAAGCATGAAGGGACATATGAATCTTGAGCACATCTGGCATGTAATATCTTGCGACTCCGGCTACAACAGTGTTATGAAAACACCTGTTCTCACTTTCAGGTGGAACAAGAAGCAGGCAGCATTATCTCCTACAAATGTAAACAAACTTGTTTGTCTGAGCAGTTGGCTGAACAAGAAGTAGGACTGAGTGGACTTGTAGACCCTAAAGTTTAACTCTTATTTTTGAATGCAGTTTATTATTTACATAATTCTACATTTGTAAGTTCAACTTTCATGAAAAAGAGATTGCAGTACAGTACTTGTATTAGGTGAATTGGAAAAATCTATTTGTTTGGTTTTTTTATAGTGCAAATACTTATCAAAAAGGAAAGGAAAGTGAGCACTGTACACTTTGTATTCTGTGTTGCAGTTGAAATCAATATCTTTGAAAATGTAGAAAACATCAACAATATTTTAATAAATGGTTCTATTATTTAAGTGTGATTAATTGCGATTAATTTTTTTAATTGCGCAACTAATCGTGAATTTTTTTTAATTGCTTGACAGCCCTAGTATAAAGTGAAGATCATTGCAGTGAATTAGAAAATGAAAACCTATGTTTTGTTGTTGGCAGAGAGCTGAACTTGTCTATGCAAACCATCATTTATTGCATTAGTCACCTTTTAACATCTCATGGTTTCCTGTGATTGGTACCTGAGTTGCAAGTGGTGAGGCTGGACTCAGCCTGCATTTGCAACTGGGATGTGATGGTGATGAAAATCACCAAAGAAAGGTAGAGAGAAGCTGAGACACAGCTGCCTGTGTACCTGGGCATCAGATATTGTTCTCCTTTTGCAAATCAGTTCTCGGTAGTCACATTATTAACCTATTCTGGAAGATGGTGAGAAGTATTAGTAACGTTTATCTAACATTGAGAGGTGGGGGGGTTTCTATTGTAGGGCATGGCAGTTACCAGATATAAATTGCCTCTTTCCACTAAAACCAGTTTTTATCATTCTTTTTATATTTTCTTAAGAGCTTTCACTTTGTCCAGCAAAATCCATGAGCTCTCTTAAATTTCTTAGCTCTGATATAGTTCACTAGTGTAAAAGCCCGTGGACACAGGCCAACAGTAATGCCCACCCCCCGCTCGGCCCCCCCCCCATTCCAAGGGGCCCCCCTGCTCAGCCCCCCTACTCCAAGCCCCCTCTCCCCCCCCCCCTCGCTCGGCTCGCTGTCCCCTCTCCCCCCCCCCCTCGCTCAGCTCTCTGCTGGGCACAGCTGGCTGGGCCGTACGCGGGCGCCTCCACCCCGCCGTCCCAGCGCCCCCTTCCCGTGCCCCGCCCGGCCAGAGCTCCCTGCCTGCGCCTCCTGTGCCCAGCCCCTGATCCAGACCCTGCTTCCCTCGTGGCGGCACACGCGCGGCAGCCATGTTGTGCTGCCGAACTACACTTCCCAGCATGCCGTTCGTCCGGGCCGTGTCTACTGCACATGACGGCTTCACACACACTTCCCTAGTCTTTTATAATATAGGATGTGGTTCTGCATGACATGAGGAAAATGCATTTAATTCCAAGACAAAGAGAAACATTTTCCGTGCACTCACTTTCCTGTCAGGTGTCATTTTATGATACAGAATAATTTCAGAACATAGTCTTAAAAATAAATATCAAATGGTTAAAAATACAATAGCAGCTATGAGAAAAAATGGAGAAAATGCAAGTTAACCTTCACTCATACATAAGTCATATTGGTCTCTGCACATATCTAAAATGCCTTGGATAAATTCTTTGTGTCTCCATTTCTCCTTTGTGACTACATCAGATACTGCAACAGCTGTTGACTTTCAACTAAATTTATTTAAAAACATAATCCAAAAACATGGTAGCTTTCAGGATTTTTAAAAAGGTCTTCAGCCTGCCATACAGCATCCTCAAGACAGGAGCCATCTGAACTTCTACCACTGCATGTAAATATTGTTTGCAAAAGTGTAAACTCTGAGCAAATTAGTGTGATAGGACTTGCATTGAAAATCTAACTAATGATGTCTATCAGCTTGCTTGTGCTAGGGAGGTGTAGGTAATATATTTCACTGGACCAACTTACACCAAGCTTTTCTTCATGTCTGGGAAATGTACTCAGAGCATCATAGTTAAATATAAGGTGGAACAGATTGTTTAGCATAAGTAGTTAACAGACATTTCAAGGTGACTGTTAACACCCAGTCACAACGGAGGAAAGAAGGAGAGGAGACATCAGGGCAGTTGTTAGTGATTTAGAGATTGTTGCAATAAGCCATAAATCTAGTATGTCTATTCAGTTAATGATTTTTATTATCTAGCAAAGTTATGAATGTAAGCTCCCAGCTCATCTTGAAAGTGTTGTGCAGGTTTCCTTAGAAGAGGAGGACTGATGGGTCAGGTATAGTGTGATCACTCTGTGAAAAACGTTTACCCACAGGTGATAGTGTTTTTTTTCTTTTATCATTTTCCTGTGTGAGTTCATTCAAGAATGTAATGATTGTCTGGTTTCACCCATATAGTTCTAACTGGGGCATTTTGTGTACTGGGTGAGGTACACCACATGTTGTGATAGGCATGTGTAGGACCCATGGATTTAGAAGGGTGTCTGGGAGTGGGCGTTGATCATTTTTGCAGTGGAGACATGTCTGTAGGTTTTGCATCTGTTCTGGCCAGAGTCTGGTGCTACTTTGGGCTGGTCTTCACTAGGGGGGAGATAGACTGTAGATACGCAACTTCAGCTACGTTAATAACGTAGCTGAAGTCGGCAGCTCTACAGCCAACTTACCTGCCGTCCTCACGGCGGCAGCGGTTGGCGGTGCGCTCCCCCGTTGACTCCAGCTTGCGTCTTTTGGCAAGCTGGAGTTCCGGAGTCGACGGGGGTGCCGCTGGCGATCTATTTATCGCATCTTGACGAGACACGATAAATCAGTCGCCAGAAGATCGATCCCTCCCCTCTGTAGTGAAGACAAGCCCTTTGTTTCTCTCCTGTCTTTACTGCTGCTGCTGAGCTTGGAGAGTTGGCGGGTTGTTTGAAGGCCAGAAGAGGATTCAGGAAAGATTTCTTTCAGAAGGGGGGTCCCTATCAAGTATGGATTGTAGTTGTTTGATGATACCCCTTAGGGGTTCTTGTGTGGGGAGGTAGGTGAGAACTGTGCAATTGGAGGGTATTTTATTTCTGTATTGAAGCACATTCTATCAGAGTATTTGGGTAGCCCGTTCTGTGATGCAGATTTTTATTAATTTATTAATTTTTAGTTCTTTTTAAAAACAAACCAACTTCTTTACAAATGTAACTTTTAACATAAACCTTGGAAATTTAAGTCCAACATGCAAATAAAAATATTTTTTGATCTGGGTCTTGATTTGTTGGAAGTGGTAGTAATGGCTAAACTAGGTTAATTGTTACTATTTGTACTATGCTCTGCAGATGTGAAAGCACTCTTTAATTTGCAAGTAAACAATTTCATTAACCAAATGTTTTTGTTCCTTTAAATAGGCAAGATAACAGCATATTATTAGTAAAAGCCTGCTGGAATGAACTGTTTACACTTGGTCTTGCACAGTGTTCACAAGTGATGAATGTGGCAACTATATTAACTGCATTTGTTAATCACCTGCATGGTAGCTTACAGCAAGGTAAGATGCATCCTGCCATTTTTCAGGGTGTAGATGGGGAGTTAATTAACAGCATGAGTTAAATGTCTGTGATGAGTGAGCATGGTACATGACTCTTATGGAGTACATCTACAGGGGCATATGTTCAGGGAATTCCATTTACTGATATGTAATCTTCTTCCCCCCTTCTGGTGGTTAATGTTTCAGATGCCAGTCCATCTCTGATCGTTGGACTCATTTAGTAGGATTATCAGACTAATCATGAAGTCTGTTTAAATAAATATATATATTATTTTTTTCCATTGGCCTGTAGTTTTTTCCTTCATATGAAGAATATGGGTTCATATTACCAGCTGTATGAATCATTTCAAAATCAGGAGTAAATATATCCAGAAAACCCATTCTGCAATTTTATTTTATTTTTACTAATCTAGATAAGCTGTCTACAGATAGAGGAAAACTAGTGATGGAGCATATCTTCAAACTGCAAGAGTTCTGTAACAGTATGGTTAAGCTTTGCCTAGATGGGTATGAATATGCTTATCTGAAAGCAATCGTCCTCTTCAGTCCTGGTACGTAATTATTTTTAACGTAAAATTTTATTTTTTTTCTGTGAAAGTTGAGATCTGAGTATTTACAGTGTATTTAAAAGTTATTTTTCCAAAATCCAAGCTTTCAGTTAAGGTGTGGGAGAGAGTGATTTTGTATGTAAGTTCATTCTTTTCTGACATTTTAGTTCTATAGCTGCAACAAATCTGTGAACCTATTTTTGTTTGAATTAGGTGCTAATTTAAAAGTATTCCTCCAAGTCTACCAAAGGTTCCATCTTCACTGAGAATTTTAGGCATTTCTCCCAAAGTTGCTGTAGCACCAGTACAGCTGGGGGAGATCTGGCGGGCTGGGCATTTCTCCCAAAGTTGCTGTAGCACCAGTACAGCTGGGGGAGATCTGGCGGGCTGGGCACGGCGCGCTCCGGTCCCGGGGCCCAGCACCGCGCTGTGAGCGGCCCGGCCCGGGGCTTTGGGGTTTTCTCCAGGGACACGGACAGGAGCGCCTGGCTGTGTGCCCCCCCTCCCCCCCCGTCAGCACCGCTCCCCCCGTCCGCCCTCACCGGCTCTCTGGTCCCCCCCCCCCCCTCCGTCCTCCCCCCTCCGCTCCCACTCAGCAAATCTCCCTCCCCCGGGCTTCACCTCGCCAGGTCCCGCCCTCCGGCTCCCTCCCTCTGCTCCAGAGCCCCTACTCCTCGTTTTCCTTCTTCAGAACCTGAGCTCCCCCGTCACCAGACCCAACCCCCTCGGTTCCCCAGCCCACGCTCACCAGAACCCGTCACTCGAGTGCCGCCCGGGGCTTCCCCTTCTTCACTCCACAGTCTGTAGTTCCCCCATCCTCTGCCCCCCCCCCTCCCGGGGTGCTCTCCCCTCCCCCAATACTCTGTGTCCTCCCATGGGATTCGCCCCCCCCCCCCACTCACCACATCATCTGTGTTCCCCCCAGGACTCTGTCGCTCCTCCCCAACAGACCCTCTGTGTACTCCCCTCCACCCAACCCTCTGTGCCCCTTCTTGGGGCTTCCCCCTCCACTTGACCCTCTGTGCCTCCCCCCGTCCTCCCAACCTGATCCTCTGTGACTCCCATAGGGCACTGTCCCCTCCCCCATACCCAATCCTCTGTGCATCTGTGCCTTCCCCTGGGACTCTTTCCTCCTCCCACCAGACCCTCTGCACCCCTCTTGGGGTGCTCTTCTCTCCCCCCCCCCCGACTCTCCTTCCCACCCCAATCCTCTTCCCACCCCCCAGGCTCTCCTGTTCCCCTCACCGATCCTCTCTGCCAACCCCCTCCACTCCACCCGGACTCTCCCTTCCCCCTCATCCGATTCTCTGTGTCATCCCCCTTCGCCCCACTCTGTGACTTCCTTGCGCTCTGCCCCCCCCAACCCTTTGTGCCTCCCAGTGCACTTTCTCCCCCATCACCCAATCCTCTGTGCTCCCTCCATACCAGATCCTCTCCCCCCCCATGTTGCCCGTCACTAGGACCCCTTTCTCTAACTCCCCATGGCAGCTCTCCTGGTTCAAGTAGGCTTTCTGATCTGACATTGGTGTTACTGGTACTAGGGGAGTTTCAGGTGGCTGCTTAGCCTGTCCAGTATGTGTGGTGTGTGCAGCTCTGCAGAGTTACATACACTGGCGCCTATGTACTCAGCACTATTTGGTCTTGTCCTGTAATTAAGGGCTCCAGTCTGGGCCCAGAGAAATACAAGGTGTGCGTGTGCTATGTGTTCGCTAGACAGTGTGTGTGTGTGTGTGTGTGTTTGTACTCACTGCAGCAGCCTGTTGCTGCCTCTTTCTAAATACATCTACATGTCAGCCCCAGATTGGCTGTTTCTGCATCTGGACCCGATGATGTTTATCACTTAGTAACTATGGCTCTTAGGCACTGAGTTGGAGGCGGCGGCGGCCGGGGGGTGAGTTAGGGGAGGGGCACGCCCAGAGTGACTCCCTCATAGCCCTGGGGCACCCCGCAGTGCGACCTCCCTTGGGGTGAGTGAGTGGGGTTGGGGCAGGGGATTTGAGATGTGGGGTGAGTTAGAGGGTTGCGGGGGTGGAGACTGGAGGTGGGGTGGGGCAGGGGATTTGGGGCCGTGGACTGGAGTGAGTTAGGGGGTGAGGTGGGTGGAGATTTGAGGTGGGGTGATTTAGGAAGTGGAGGCTGGAGTTTTTTTAATTTTTATTTGGTGCGCGTTGGAAGAGGGGTAGTCTTATACAGCGAGTATATCCCAAACTCTATATTTTAACTGGAAAAGTTGGGGGTCGTCTTATACGCCCGATCGTCTTATACGCCGGAAAATACGGTAATTCTGTATTCAGAGCCAGGGCTTGGATAGTGTGTAGTAAGTAACAGTGGAGGGGGGAGGAGTTGAAGCTGCACACATTGAAAAATGATGATGAAATAAAATATATTCTTATATATCTCTTTTGCCTGTCACCCCCCTCCCCCCCCAGCCGGGGTATGGGCCACCAACTGGTGTTGGTGTTTCAGTAGCAATTGGTTCACTTACAGGGTGGAGTTGCTAGCCCCACGCCCATGTTAAGCCTACAGCACCTGGTATTCCCAGGAGGTCTCCCATCCAAGTACTAGCCAGGCCCGACCCTGCTTAGCTTCCGAGATCAGACGGGATCGGGCGTGTTCAGGGTGGTTTAGCCATATTATTCTTATATATATACTAGCATAAGTGCCCGGCGTTGCTCGGGTCAGTCGGAGGTGGGGAGGGGGCAGACAGTTGACACCCCCTGACCAACCCCAACACCCACCCTTCACCCACCCTGACAACTTCCCACCCCCCCGACCAACCCCAAGACCCCCCGGCTCACTTACCCCCCGACCAAACCCGACAACCCCACCTCACTCCCTGAGCAAACCCGACACCCCCACCTCACCCCCCGACCGAACAGTGTATTTAATAATCTGTGTGCTACACAGTGCACCGTGAGCTGGGGGGGCGGGGGGTGTCGGGTTTGGTCGGGGGGTCAGGTGGGGGTGTTGGGTTTGCTTGGGGGGGTCAGGTGGGGTTGTCGGGTTTGGTCGGGGGGTAAGTGAGCCGGGGGGTGTAGGGTTTGGTCTGGGGGGGTGGGAAGGTGTTGGGGTGGGTGAGGGGTGAGTGTTGCGGTTGGTCAGGGGGTGTTGCGGTTGGTGGGGGGTTGAGGTGGGGGTGTCAGGTTTGCTTGGGAGGATGAGGTAGGGGTGTCGGGTTTGGTCGGGGGTAAGTGAGCCGGGGGGGTGTCGGGTTTGGTCTGGGGGGGTGGGAAGGTGTCGTAGTGGGTGAGGGGTGAGGGGTGGGTGTTGGGGTTGGTCAGGGGGTGTTGTGGTTGGTGGGGGGGTGAGGTGGGGGTGTCGGGTTTGCTTGGGGGGGTGAGGTGGGAGTGTCGGGTTCGGTCGGGGGGTAAGTGAGCCGGGGGGTGTCAGGTTTGGTCTGGGGGTGTTGCGATTGGTGTGGGGGGGGTGAGGTGGGGGTGTCAGGTTCGGTCGGGGGGTAAGTGAGCCAGGGGGTGTCGGGTTTGGTCTGGGGGGGTGGGAAGGTGTTGGGGTGGGTGAGGGGTGGGTGTTGGGGTTGGTCAGGGGGTGTTGCGGTTGGTGGGGGGGTGAGGTGGCGGTGTCGGGTTTGGTCGGGGGGTAAGTGAGCCGGGGGGGGTGTCGGGTTTGGTCTGGGCACACACCCCAACACCTTCCCCCCCCCCCAGACCAAACCCAACACCCACACCACACCCCTCACCCCCCCGACACCTTCCCACCCCCCCAGACCAACCCCGACACCCCCCCGGCTCACTTACCCCCCGACCAAACCCACCCCCCCACCTCACCCACCCAAGCAAACCCAACACCCCCACCTCACCCCCCCACCAACCGCAACACCCCCGACCAACCCCAACACCCCCACCTCACCCCCCCGACCGAACCCGACACCCCCACCTCACTTACCGTCCCACCAAACCCAACTCAGATCCGTCGCAGGCGGGGAGGGGGCCCAGAGCCGAGGGATTCCGGGGACCTTCGCAGGTGGGGGGGGCACAGAGCTGATGGAGTCCGGGGTTGAGGTGGGAGGGGCAGAGAACTGAGGGCTCTCCGGGGTTCCGTTGGGAGGGGGGAGGGGCAGAGAACGGAGGGATCTCTGGGGTTCCGTTGGGAGGGGGGAGGGGTAGAGAACTGAGGGATCTCCGGGGTTCCGTTGGGAGGGGGGAGGGGCAGAGAACTGAGGGATCTCCGGGGTTCCGTTGGGAGGGGGGAGGGGCAGAGAACGGAGGGATCTCCGGGGTTCCGTTGGAGGAGGGAGGGGTGAGCTGAGCGAGTGAGGTGTCTGTTGGAGGGGGGCATTATGACATCATCACCACCTAACCGCCCAGCCGATGTGATTGGCCCTGAAAGACTTTCACCCCTGGGGGGCGTCAGAGGTGAGATCCGAAAATTTTACGACCCTTACCAGCATCTAGACCCCAAGACCCCTCACTGTACCAAATTTCAAGTCTCTGGCTCAAACGGTGCGGGAGGAGTTCGCAGTCATACGTACATACATACATACATACACACATACATACACCACTTGACTTTTATATATATAGATTATATTAAAATATATTGAGTAGCATTGTCTATCATATTCACTGAGGCAGAGATCCTGTGGAAGTAATGTTTGATCAGGCAATTAAACACTCTATTTTACTACATACACAGAAAGGGGCCAAATTAGCCTTAACGTTGGCTTTTCCTAACTTTTGAGTACTTGATTTTGGTACCTTAATGTTCTTTTAATGTAGTCTTTTGTGTGTAATTTGATTTACACCAAGATACTATCTCTTGACCACAGGATTTTCATCCATCGTTTACAGATCCAAAGATTTATATATAAAAAAAATCCTCTACAGAAACATGATCTGCCAGGTATTTTTTTGTACTTAGAGCAGTTTTTTACTCTTGATATTTGCTGAGCAAGTCTGCAGTTTGTGCATTTTTCAGAAATGTTCTAAAAGCAACAACTATGTCTTCTCATTGCTCTACATTTCCTGAAACTGATATCCAACAGAGGTCACTAAATCCCCTTGGGTACCGCTCTGTCAGTAGTATCATAATTTCAGCATCTATGCTAATAGCATCATAATTCGTATGCTATATTTGCATACTATTTCAGTGACAGGGAATGCTTTGTTTTATTTCAATAGATTAGCAGTCTTGAGAAATAGAAGGCAGCTGCTGCGTAGCCTTTACTTTGTGCCGTATATATTGATATAGACAATAAAGGCAACAGTAAAACTAGTGGTTATATTTGTCATACAGTACTTCATTATATAGTATTTAAACACCAGGAATTCATTATACTTAACCATTCATCCCTCAGACTGGAAAACATCCTATTTTTATATTAAGGTTTTTCCATTGTCTTAAGCCTATCACACCCAACACTACATACACACAGGAATAGGAACTGGAACACTGAATTCAGGGAGCAGGAAACAGGAAGTAATAAACTCCACTACCTCCCATGCATACCAATCATTGTACTGTGTCTCTGTATTCTTCATGACATTATCTATACAGAGCCCCAATGTAAAAGTCACATGCCTAATCATGGAAGCTTTTCAGACAGCAGATGGCAGTTATGGGATGCACTCAATCCCAACATTCCACAGACCGCAAGTATTAATATCCTCCCTCTTCAAATTCTACAGTCTGCCACATGGAGCAGTGAATTTCTGGTCTTATACCAGAAAGGCTAGTTGTCCAAAAATTCTCTGGAGGCTTCACTTGATATCATGGACACTACAGCCAGGTCTTCGGCTGTGGCTCTCATGTTGAAGAGATATTTCGGGCTCAGGAATTGTGGTACCAGCAAATACAGAGACAATCTGGGAAGCCCTTTTGTTTTCAGGAGAGAGAAAAGGTGTTCTTTTCTGCCTCAGTAGTTTCATCTTCTGGTGGCACTGCATGTAAGAAGCAAATTTGAGGCTGTGCCAGAGAGCCCTTAGTGAGGGTCAGGGGATCCAAGTCCTCATCCTTCTTCCTCTTCTACCCTAGACTTTTAGGATTCTTTGTTACAATATTTACAGGCATGACAGGCCATTTATTCACGTCGCTGAGTTCTAAAGATTATTGAAAGGGGTACTCCTTGGAGTTCATAGCATGACAAAACTTTATCTATCGTCTATTTCCTTTTTTTTTTTATCCCTCTTATGAAAAACTAGTCCGAGAAAAGGACATGTTGGAAATGGAAGCCACACTGGAAGAAAGGTACCAGAAAGAAGTTCCAAAAGTAAAGGCTACTCCTATTTTGAGCTCCTTATATTGAACAGATGCCAAAGGAAAGTAAAATCACCTGTTTTCTCAAGGGAGCATAATCCTTGCTCTAGAACTTCCAGGCTGATTTGTGACCTTGACAGTTAATCTTGCTTTTACATTCAGAAAAGAACCACGAGAATTACAATACCTCAGTTTCATGAGAGGTTCAGTAATTGCCCCCATGGTATTCTCCAAGTGCTTGATAGTATCTGCAACTCATCTGACTCACCAAAAGTCTTCCTTTGGGCACAACTGGCTCATAAAAGCCTAGTCTTACAAAGGGGTAGTTCATGCCTTGTGGTAGACTTGCTTCTCTATCCAAAAATTAATCATTCACCCTCCCTGTGTTGATACATCTTGTTCCAACACAGCATCAAGGTGATGCAAACATGCCTCAAAGGCCTTTACTTGACAGCATGACTGCTACGTTTTAGGACGGGATGTTTTATCTTTGTCTGAAGAGATCAAGGCAGTGGGGGTCTAGAAAACATTTCACTAGGAAGTTTCACACTGTCAAGTGGAACAGGTTTTAAAAGTTTGCTCAAATGTCGAAGGCTTAACCTAGTTTCCTGTGTGTTTCCAGTTACTTTCTCATGACACTTGTGTTGTCAGAAGTATCCCTGAAAGTCTTTTCTAACTGGAAAGGAACGTTCTTCCAGTCAAGTTATGAACTAGCTGATGTTTCTGTGCCTTCAGTGTCTCAAAGCTAACTGACCTAGTGGGATGGCAGCTTCAGTGGGAATGTATTACAGTATGCCTCATCTGAAATCTGTATGGCTGCTACAATGAGTTCAAGTCATATATTCACAAATGGCTTTTTTTCCCACATGGTAATGGTCTCAAGTTGCAGTTGGGAAGGTTTAGATTGGATATTAGGAAAAACTTTTTCACTAGGAGGGTGGTGAAGCATTGGAATGGGTTACCTAGGGAGGCGGTAAAATCACCTTCCTTAGAGGTTTTTAAGGTCAGGCTTGACAAAGCCCTGACTGGGAAGATTTAGTTGGGGATTGGTCCTGCTTTGAGCAGGGGGTTGGACTAGATGACCTCCAGAGGTCCCTTCCAGCCCTGATATTCTATGATTCTATGGTATCAAGAATACATGGTTAGTATCAGCCGGGCAGTGCTTTAGTCGTTGTTGAACTAGCAGAGTTCCTCGGGCTGCCTTTTTAGGGAGATCATTACTAGATGACCTCCTAGTTGGACTCTGAAAGTAATGTCATGAAGGAGAAAATAGAAGTTCCTTGCAGCAGTAACTCTTGTTCTCAAAACACGTTTCCGCTACACAGTCACACTTGACCTTCCCTTCTGCTCTTTACTTTGGAACCATGCTTTATTAGATGGTTTATGGAGTTAAGAAATTGATGGATCATTAGACAGGACAGGATGTTTATACCATTGATCTATGAAATATTGGATTTGAGGGAATCTTGTAGCACCTTCCAATCCAATCTGAACCTGATGGCACCTGATTACAAGTGTCGGGTTCAGACTGAATATTAAAAAAACGTGATGCTCTCTGGGTTGGCTCAGGTGGTCTGCAATCACCGCTTCCTGCCTGTGGGGTTGGTGCAGTGGTGGCTGTGTGCCTCACTCGTGCTGGCCACTGCCACTGCACTCTACAGCACACACAGCAGTGTGAGGCAGCAGCAGCTGAGAGCAGCAGAGCAAGGCAGCCATTCCACTGACCTCACAGGCAGGAGGTAGCTGCAGACGAGTCGCAGGCACAGGCAAGGGAAACAGGAAACCCCGAGCATGCCAGGCTCAACAAGACAAAGCATCAGCAGTGACTCAGGTTCCGGGGGAACCGGCCAGCCTTCAGGTGTGCAGAGCTGAACCAGTGCGGGGAGCAGACAGTGGGCTGGGAGGGATTGGTCTGCAGGAGAGGGAGAGGGCCTAAGGGGTAATTATTTCTTCTCTGGAACTGCCAGAACTAAAGTAAAAAAATGGAGTCTGGGTTGGCAGCTAGACTCCATGCAATGTTTAAGCACACAACTGTCCAATGAACTGTCAACCTATCAGAATAATGCTGCTATGTTCCGTTGCAACACATTAACTGGAGCCAAAGTCAAATGTGAATGAGATTATGTAGATAGTTTTACACATAGCAAGAACTGCATTTGCTTGGACTACTAGAGCAATTTAATAAATTCATCTGAGCAACTTTAATGAAATAGATCTCCATCATCTAAGAAAAAATCCAAAGGGGAGGAACCCAGCATCAAAATTGTCAAAAAGAAAAAACAACAACCCAGAAGTGGTAACAGTATCAAAAGAATTAAGGGGATGGTTGCCCTGGATGGGCTTTGTTATTTTTGTTTTGTGCATCTTATTTAGAGCAGGTATAACAATATAAATTGTGTTTCAGATCACCCAGGTCTAGAAAATGTGATACAAATTGAAAAGTTTCAAGAAAAGGCTTACATGGAGTTCCAAGATTATGTAACAAAAGCATATCCAGATGATACCTACAGGTACAGATACATCACATGCTTGGTTTTTCTTTTATTTATTTTCTTTGAGCTTCAATTATTTTGATTTGAGAAGGATTTCATTTTAAGAAATGTGAGACTCAATTAAGTGAAAAGTGTTGGCAAACCTTAGTCCCACTCTTAGTCACTGTATGTGTATGACTTGACTTCCAATAATTTTCAAAATAACTTCGTGCATTTTACATTGAAAAGTTAAACTTTATGAAAATGTATTTAATTTTTTTGAATCGTACTTACCTGACTCTCTGAAGCCAGGTCTTCCATTTGTTTTCTTTGCCTGCTGCAGGCCTTAGCAGTTTGTGCAACCCACATATATTGAAATGCCTATTAAGATGTGTTTGCGCTAATGTCAAAGATGTGACTGGTTATAAATTAAATACTGTATTAATTTAAAACTTGGTCTTCCATACCTACAAAAGCTTAATACTAGGTCTCTTAACAGCTGAGCTTTTATTGAACCATGATCAAAAGTGTAATCCTTTATATGCTTTTTTCTTATTGATAACTGTATAACATCAAAAAGAAGCCTTGTTTTGCCTATTAAACTGTAATGCTCTTTTGCCAAACCTTTTTTTCAGGCTATCTAGGCTTCTTCTCCGATTGCCTGCCCTCAGACTGATGAGTGCTACCATCACAGAAGAGTTGTTCTTTGCAGGACTGATTGGAAATGTTCAGATTGACAGCATCATCCCATATATCCTAAGAATGGAGACAGCAGACTACAACTCTCAAATTATTGGTCATTCGGTATAAAGGTGAAAGACAAGGATTCTATGCCATGGTGACGTAAACGTACATTACCTTGGCAGTCATTGCATACTGTCTCCAAGAGATGGCAAGAAGCCTTCCCGGCAACTTTTAAAAATTTTAAAGAAGGCTAAAATTCCTCATTTCCAGTACATTTGGGAAATGCTGCAGTGTCTGGAGGGATACAGGATAACTTCCTTTTTTCATCTGGTTTTCAAGGACTTGTAAATTATCTGGCGTTTAATGAAAATCAAAAATTATCCACTGTATTTTTGTAGATAGATGAACCTGGAATATTGTGTATGAAGTCCAAAACAAATAGTTAAATCCAGCCTGGTGAAGAAGTGTTGACTGAATTAAGGTGTCATTACTTAATTTTAGAAAAAAAATAAATTAACCTTCTTCTCTGAGTTGTGTTTTCAGTGTTTTGCTATAATTCATTCTCACTGATTCAATGAAATATGATGGTCAGAAATCTTAAAAAGGCAAAAATATTTCATTCGAAGTCGGACCTTTGCAATCAACTTCATTTTTCTTTCAGATACTTTCAAAAGAGCTGAAGTTCTTGTTTTATGAAGCAGTTGTTACCATGAAAAGGGTAGGGAAATCATAGAAAGCACGCAGATTTTTTTAAAATATTTTGTTGATACCTTGATGCAGCTGATCATAGTTCCTCCATTATTGGCAATAAGATTGATGCTATTCTTGATGTCAAGAGTTTAATATGTTCTAGTATTGTGTATTGGCAGATACTAGCTCTTTGTATTATACAGTGGGAAACTGACTAAGAATAAACTATTTTCCAAAATAGTTTATTACTATATCAGATTTCTGTTGTATTTTTCTAACTAAGTTTCTAGTACTGATTGAGCCTAGAGTACACATTGTTCTGTGACTGGTGAGCCATCATTCTTCTATTTATCATGACCTGAGGCCCCATAATGCAGGTTCTTCTGTTCTCTCTGCCACATTCTCTCCTCCCCCAAGGTTTGAATTACACTTCTTGTAATATAAATTCATGCTTCTGATCAGGAGCTGGGGGGAGATGAGTTCTTAGTAGGGGTAATCTTAAACAATTCTTCTTCTTCTTCTTATCCTCTTCGCTCCTGGTGGAGCATAAGGCGCCAACCATTCTTCTCCATTTGCTGAAGATTTGGTTGACGTTTCTGTAGCACCCGTTTTTTTACATGGTGGGTTGCTAGCCCAACGCAAAACCCTCCTCCTTTCACATCTTGGGCTTGGGACCAAGCAATGGCGGAGTTAATCTTAAAGAATAAAACAGATGAATGAATAAAAAGGGATTGTTTTATTTTTATTTTCATTTTGTTCATTTACCAGCATTTATTTTAACTGTTGCAGTTATCATTGCACTTTGTCTTATGGGCTTTTGTAAGGAATGAAGCTTTCAGCTTTAATGAGTTTCAGCTCAAGCCCATAACTTTATCATCTAAACAGACACATTTTTCTGATCAACAGTATCTACAGATTCTCACATCACTGCCATTCTGATTGTTTTCGGTTTCATACTGTTGACTAGCTTATGCTGTCTGCAGTTAAATTTTTCTGAGCTAAGTCGATGTTTGATAGAAGGTTGGCCAATTTCATTCCCGTCTTGTTACAGTTCAGTAACATCAGTTGACCTACTACTGAAAATTAAATTCTGAAAATTCCTACATCATGGGCATTAAAGATATTTTTAAAAATTCTCTAGCTTGATAAGGTTTTTTGGGGATATCTCCCACAACACATACCGTATTTTTCGTCTTATAGGACGCTCCGTCCTATAAGACGCCCCCTCATTTTTAAATAAAAAATCCGGAAAAAAAAAAAAAAAAAAAAAGCGCCTCGCTCTCCCGTCCCCGCCGCGCGGGCGGGCTGCCGAGGTTCCCCCCTCCCCGCCGCGGGCGGGCTGCCGGGGTTCCCCCCTCCCCGCCGGACGAAAAAAAAAAAAAAAAAAGCGCCTCGCTCTCCCGTCCCCGCCGCGCGGGCGGGCTGCCGGGAGCGTCCCGGTTCCCCCCTCCCCGCCACGGGCGGGCTGCCGGGAGCGCGCCCGCGGCGGGGAGGGGGGAACCGGGACGCTCCCGGCAGCCCGCCCGCGTGGCGGGGACGGGAGAGCGAGGCGCTTTTTTTTTTTTTTTTTTTTGTCGTCCGGCGGGGAAGGGGGAACCCCGGCAGCCCGCCCGCGGCGGGGAGGGGGGAACCTCGGCAGCCCGCCCGCGCGGCGGGGACGGGAGAGCGAGGCGCTTTTTTTTTTTTTTTTTTTTTTTTTTTTGCATTCGCCCTATAAGACGCACCAACTTTTCCCCCCCCGTTTTGGGGAAGAAAAAGTGCGTCTTATAGGGCGAAAAATACGGTACTTTATTTATTTTCAGCATTCAGTCTTCACCAATCTAACTAGTTTGCATCTAGTCAAGACTTATCAACCTATGGTCTTTACCAGCCAATAAAGAATGGCCTCTTTGCCACTTGAAAGATAAAATTATTTGCAACAGGTTTATAATTTTTGATTTAAGGAAAAAAATTGATGTTTAGTATAAACAGTTGAACGGAAAAAGTGAATAGTTTTATACATTTCAATTAAAGATGGGAGCACTGTTCTAAATAATGAACTAAGTAGTTCAAAAATAATTTTTTCTTAAAAATATTTATTGTACAGTGTGCTAGATTGTTTATTATTGGTATATTTCCTGGTACAGCTTATAGTTACATTTTGAATAGTTCAAGAGAACTTCATTGTAATGTCAGCGGCATTACAAACCAATCCTGTCCTCTTAGTACGTTTGGTCTGTGTCCTCTCTCTCCAGTGTCACTGGAAGTCATTTGTTTGCTCATTCCATCCCACATCTACATCTTACTGGTAGTTCAGTTTTAATGTAAGCATCAGAATGTCGTAGTGATTGTCTTGCTGTTGTATAAAAGCTACTGTAAATGTCTTGAAACCTGACTAAAATTGTAAATTCTATTTTGGCTGTATTTTTTAAAATAAATTGTAACTTTTTATTATAGAATAACAACTGCAATTGCCTATCAATTTGAAGTATTTTATATGAATTGATACATAGATTGTGACAGTGTATTCAATTTCTTATAGGTTGTTTGGGTACACTATTGTTGTGCAATGTAATATTGTCAATTATAACACATTGGGACAATGCTAGTACTTTGGTATTTCTAACTTTGCCATTAACACTTAGCTTCTCTATCACTTATCTCTTAGCTCATGAGTTTGCATACATAATACATTTGATAATTTATTGTAAAACGTTGCCTACGCAGTATCCTTTGTTTTTAAAGCACTATACATTAATAACTATAGAACGTACCATTATGAGTTCTGATAATAGTTGTTCATGTCACAAACTATATTTCAGGATGTTTATTCAGTGCCATCCGAACTAAAAGACTCCGTTTTGGATGAGAATTACGGCATTGTTGGATTGGAAGATTTTTGTTTTGTTTAAGAATGTATTGTAAATTACAGCAGCAATTTTGATTTTGGTTTTATCTCAGTTTTAAGTATTCAAGGACAGTTGTTCTTGGAGAAATAATTAAAACACTCGGAGTCCCATATTTATCATTGTGGAATTGGCCTCAGGGTCCATCTCTTGTTACAGAATTTAGCTTCTCACTGGTAGCTTAAATATTTTAAAAAGTAAACATCTGTTTCTTTGCAACCAAAAGACAGTCTTCTGAATGTAAACTAATGTGGTGTCCACCAGAGTGTGCTGGTAACCTGAAACAATAGCCCAAGGGAATGAATTACCATTTATTTCGAGGAGAGTTTAGTCTGAAATATACTTACGACAATGTTAATGTCAAAGCTACCTATTTTGCTGTCCATCATCTTGCAAAACATCTAGTTAATGTATTTGTTCATCTTTTATTGGGGACAGTGGCGGATGTTGGTGTTTGAGTGGGTTGCCTGATTGCAAGAGGAGAAGCAATCTTCCCCCAAACACAAAATTAAATTTGTGGCTCACTCTGACCCCGGTACCTACCTGATCTCAACCTTACTGCCGATTCCTGTTCCCCATCCCTGCCAATCTCTATACCTTATCTTTCATCTCTGCTTCCTAATCCATTTTGCCTCAACTAAGAAGGGAAGCAGTGAGGCTGGAGAGGAGCTTTAGGGAAAAGAGTGATCCTCTGGTGAATCATAGGAAGGTTGTTGGAGTGCAGCTTCACTCCAGTTTTCTCCCCGGCATCTTTCCTACCTCCACAGAAACTCCACAGTTTCTTCCATCAGATGGTCTGTGTCGCACACATCCACTCTCTCTCTATACCTCCCCCATTTATTACTACTCCCCCTATGACTTCCCAAAATATTTTCTATATCCTCCCCATCACATGCACATTGCTTTTTCCGTAGATTCACTTCTGTTTCTCTAATACAATACACACACAACCCACACCAATCCATGAATGCCTCTGGACAACTCCCGTTCCCCCTCCATGACCTTCCTCATACAGCCCTGCTTCCTTACCCCCAAGCACTCAAATGCAAATCCCAAGCTTTAACCTCATATTTGTTAATGTAAAAAATAACACATCAGACTTTCACTACATGCATGTCCATAAGAAATATATAGTTATCTGAAGACAGTTGAGGTTTTGCGTTTCAATGGAATTGTGAAGTACTGGATGTGTGCATTGTGGCGTGATTCTATGTTGGAATTGAAAAGGAATCTGTTCATCTCTGGAATTTGTTTTGCTTGAGTATTATAATGTTTGGGTAATGTTGAAGATGCTATGGTTGTTGATACTGGCTTAACTAGCAATTGTTCTGATTTTTAGTGATTGAGTTAGTAAAGGTTGCTCAAATTAACTTCCTAAATTAACTAGAGTGTGGGGATGGGATGGGAGAGAATGAATACAGTTCATTTCATTTATAGCAGAACACATGAATTGGGTATAGGGATTCTCTTTGTTAAATATTCCGAAGCCTTCAGATAGTTGGAGCTTTGGATAATTGAGCCAAATTGCTAGGCCTGGAAGCCTGTCCTCATATAATCAAATCATTTATAATTATGGGAGCTGTTATGATTAGATTTGCAAGACAAGGTGATTGAGGTGAAATCTTTTATTGAATTTATTTCTGATGGAGAGAGAGAGAAGCTATCAAGCAAGACAGAGCTCATCTTCAGATCTGGGAAAGTGTCTCTGAGCACCCCACATAAAAGCAGGGTGGAACAGATTGTTTTAGGATTGCCAACATTCTAATCCCCACCTCTTCCCCCAAGGCCCTACCGCCTGCTCTGCCTCTTCCTCCGCTCACTCCTCTTCCTTCCCTCATCCCTGTCATTCACTGGTCTCCCTCCTCTCCCTTCTCCCTTGCAGGATCCTCTCCACTTGCCTCTGCCACCTCATGCAGCTGGGCTCCCGCTGCTCTGGGTGCGACTGCAGCCTGCCTCCAAGCCTGCTGCCTGCCCAGGAGATGCCGGTATGAGGTGGCCCAACTGAACAGGGGTAATGCTGGTTTATGACCTGTTGCCTCCCCCACCCTCTTACCCTAGCAACCAACCTTTCGGTATCCGGGTCGGTACATCTGACCAGACGCTGCCAGGTCCCCTTTTCAACTGGAGTTTCTTGTGGAAAACCGAATACCTGGCAACCATAGCTCATTTAGCACAAGTAGTTTAGCACATATTCTAGGGGACCGTTCAGGTAGAGCGGCCCTTAACACCTCTGCAGTCACATGGGGGAAAAAAGGAGGGGGAGGATTGTGGATTACAGATATTTCTAATAAGCCCTAAGTCCATTGTGTCTGTTCAGTCCATGAATCTTAGTGTTTAGCAGAATTATGAAATTTAGCTCCCAGGCTCGTCTTTTGAAAACCTCAAAGGAAACTGCCACAAGACTTTAAATCTGTGGTATCTTTCCCACACCTGAAGAAGAGCTCTGTGTGGTTTGAAAGTTTCTCACCAACAGAAGTTGGGCTATGTCTACACTGCACTATTGTGGATAATTTTTTTGTCGGTCGGGTATGAAAAAAAAATCACATCCCTGACTGACTAAAATTTGGCGATGAAAAGTGCCAGGGTGGACAGCACTTTATCAGCAGGAGACACTCTCCCTATGACAAAGCTACAGCCACTCATTGGAGTTGATTTTATTTTGTCTGCAGCAGAGCAGCTACATTTATGTACCTTACAGCGGCACAGCTGTCCCACTATAAAGTGTGCAGTGTAGGCATAGCCTTAGTCTAATACACCATGTCTCGTTAATATCGTGGGACCAACAAGGCAACAATTACACTGCATACAACATATTAGACTGGCAGGCAACCCTAAAACCGCTAACTCTGCAGGTTCTATCGTGAAAAGTTTTAGATGTTCCACAGGACTGAAGCTCATTCCCTGTGGCGCTTCTTAGAAGTTGAGCCCTACTGAACTTCACAAGAACTCTGATCTTGTGAAGCTTCATTCATTTTGGAATTTCATTAGGTAACATACAGGATAATCAAAGATTGAAGTTAACTGGGATATGGCTAATTGAGATCAAACCATGCAAAACAGTGAAGATTTCTCTTCCATGTTGACGCTAGTGAGGTTCTCATATTGGAAAGCGAAGGCAATGGGGCAGAGTTCTGTTTTGAATTGGAACCTTAAGAATTTCCAGACTACCCGACATGATTTTAGAACTGTCAGTGAAGTATTAATTTTAATTTTTCAAGTGTTTATTTTTAACATCAAATCCAAATTTTCTGACTTTCAAACAACTGTGTGTTTAACTACAACATTCTAATTACCGGTATGTTTCAAATTAATGACTGTATTCAAAAACAACTATCTAAATGCAGTTTTTGGCATAGAAATAGATTTATGTTTAATGATGCCTACATATAAAGGGATCATGTAGCTTTAATTCAGGTTTGTAAAAGTACATTGAGATCTTTGGATTAAAGCTACTATAATTTCAAAGAGTTACGTGTAGACTTCTTTGAGTTCCTATCGCCCACAGGTGAATCCTTCTTTTAGATCTAATGTGCCAGCACATTTGTATGAAATAGATTTGGAAATATAATCAAAAGTGATCTGTTTTGATTTAAATTTGCATGTAAATTTGTTTAACCACTGCAACAAGTTAAAAGATGCACAGTAAATTTATGTAATGTACTGAGCTCTTCCACCCTATTATTTTTGAGTGTCCTTTGCTGAAATTGTTTCTCAGCACCATAGCAGCATGGGGGAAAGTGCTGTCTGCTAGCATCTGTGAAGAGTTTAAAAACACAATCTTCTCAGTTCCGTTGTTAAACATTTATATAGAAATAAAATGGTCACTTGTAAATATTTCTACGACAATTGATTCTACCTCTCAGAAGCCTCACATCCAGGTTTATGAATAACACAGGGTTTGGGAAGACTGTCTTTCCAGAATTTTTTTTTGTTAGGTTTTTCCATTTTTTTTTAACTTCTGTGTCACTCAAATACTTACATGAACATATTTGAAAGATTTTAGATACTAGAAACATTACACTTTAATTTCTATCTTTTTGAATGAATCCCCTGGACTTTTTAAAATAGAGACAATTGACAACAACGTCAAGGTACTTCTTGTATCTGTTGGGAAACCATATGAAAACTACAGAACTGTCTTAAAACCCTAGAGGAAAAGTAGAAAGGGTGGAATCATTTGATTGGAGAAATGGCCATGGTTAATGAGTGGAATTAACTGTCACAGGATACTGAAGAGAGAAATGAGGGCAGTTGTGATGTTTATAGGGGACTTGGTTTGCTTGACTTGAAAGTTCAAGAGGCTTGGCAGGACATGTGGTAATGTCTTATTTTTCAGTCTTCAATATTTCTCAGTCTAACCAGTAAATATTACAGCTGCTGATTATTACTGCAAAAGAGACTTTAGTGATTGCCAGATATCACAGTGAGAATTTATCTGACTTAATGTACCTAATGTTAGTGGCGGAAATAAATAATAGAATGGGTGAAATAATGAAAAGTTATTTTAAAATAAAATGTAAATGTTATCTAGCATTGTTCAGCTGTGACAGAGAATCTCAAAAAAGTAAAGAAAATTTAATTTACTTATTTTCTATATCAAATGTGCCGCTGCATAAAATGCCATTTCAGAAGAGCAGAACACAGGATCATGTGTGCCTTTTTTCATGGGACTAGTCATAAAGGCATAGTCAAACTTAAATCCATAGTCCAGGCTTTCCTGGAGTGCATCATCTGTTTCATTCAGAAGTATCTGTTCTTTGAAAAACTACTTAATGCAATTGATTCTACATCTGAAAACAAAACCACAGGCGATCGTGTTCAGCTTGCTGAAAACACCATTCAAGAATGCTGAGAAAATTGACAAGTTCTTTGCCATTTGCTCAGACCAACAAAAAAAAAAAAGGAATTTAAATGCAGTTTTCATAATATTCTGAGGTACTGGGGTTTGGTACACTCTTTAAACCTTGTTGAAAAAGAGGTAATACCTAACAGAGCACATTGCCAAAGTTGAAAATTTATTCCAGAACCACCATCAGCCTTACAGTTGGTTTACTGACAAGAGAACATTGATACTCCAGTTGTCCAAAGACTCTGTGCCAGCATAAGCATTCAGATACCTTAAATATGCTGAAATCTGCACTGAGCACAGGAGGATTTTGAGCAAAATAGTGCCATGCATTTTTTCATGCTCTGGACAGGCATTAAAATTACCAACAATTTAAGAACAAAGAGTACGTGTGGTACCTTAGAGACTAAATTGGTTAGTCTCTAAGGTGCCACAAGTACTCATTCTTTTGGCAGATACAGACTAACATGGCTACTAGTTGACATCCTGACTCCAAACTGATTTGCAGGCAACCACTAGCAGTCTGGATTTGTCGCTGACTTCAAATTCTGGTCAGGACTCATAATTTTCATGTAAAGTGTACGTTAACAAAACATGGCAGAGTGCTGTATAGAAAGACACATTACTGGTTCTTATTCTCATTTTGCCTCAAAGCCTCCCTGAATCAAGTAGCCCTCTGTGTCCTCTAATAGCCCTGGTATCTGTCTGCTTCACCCTGGGGAAAACTTTTCACCCTTAACCTCACAAATATTATGGAGGATGCAGCAGGCTGCTATGTCCATGGGAATGTTTTCCTCATTTAGGACCAACTACCATAAACACATCACCAGCATGCTTTAGATCTGCCAAAGGCATATTCTATGGTCATTCTGCATCTGCTCAGTCTATTGTTGACACGGTCCTTGCTGCTGTCCGGTGTACCCCTTGCTGAGCCATGATAGCAAGGGGTATACTGAGTCTCTCAAGATAACTTTGGGCCTTTCAACCGTCCCAACTGGAATCTTCTGGTATGGAAAGAAGGCTTTCTGTACAGGGCTGTGTTCCTAAAGATGTGTGCGTCATGCACTTTCCTGGACCACCCTGCATTGATGTCAGTGAAATGCCCACGGTCCTCCACAAGCACTTGCCAGTTTCTACACTGTGATCGCCACATACTTCACCACCAGGAGGACAGCTCTCACTTTGGTGTCCTTGTGCTGCAGTGCTGGGTAAGCTCTGCATACAGTTCCAGGAAGGGGGCTTTCTGCAGCTGAAAGTTCTGAGCCACTGCTCCTCAAATAAGACCTGAATAATGATGCGATCCCACTACTCCATGCTTGCTTCATGAGCCTAAAAGCAATGGTCCACTATATCCGCCTGCTCCGTGAATGCCAAAAGTAATCTGGAGTTGATTCTTTCTATGGTATACAGCAGGTCCGGCAACTCTGACTCCTGTTTGGAGTGGGAGCCCATGATGTAATCCATGACCATCGGTGATGTGTTCATAAAAGGTGACCACAACCGTAGAGAGCCGTATGGGATCTATCCTTTAGAAATGATGGGTGCATAGTACACAGGAGCCCTTGAAAAATGTTGGGAAATGCAGTCAGAAGCCCATGCAGTGCTGGGACAGAAAGAACTGTATCCTAGGACTTTAAGCCCACACCCCGCATGCACTGCACCTTCCCACAACTTCTAGCTGCAGAAGGTGGAGAGTAGCACAGTGGGGTAGCTACCCACAATGCACTGCTCTTACTGTCAAAGCTACAGCACCACCTGTGGACGCGATCTGCCAGCCGAAGGAGCATAGAGTGGAAATGCACAAGCACTGTAATTACACTGGTTTTTGATTGTTGGCTTGACGTTCAATGACCCAACTCTCGTGCACACAAGACCTTCTCCTCAGCCGCCTGCTCCTCCGTCCTTTGTCTCCTTAGCTGTAACAATAAAGGGATTTCTCACGCCGAAGCCAGTCCCACCAATTCTGCTCCTCCGCCCTCTCCCGGGCAGTGTGTGATGGACATTGTAGCTCTAAAGGGCTGTCGCTGTACGAACTCAGGAGCATGGCGTTGTACGGGCAGCAGACCCGAGTTGTGGGTAAGCGGCGCTGCTCTTTGACGTCCTCTGCTTAAAGTAGCTGTTTTCTAAACAAAAGCAGGGGCGGCAAGCACCTGAAATCGGCCCTGAGCGTGGGCACCGTGTGGTTATAAAGCCCTGGGGCCGGGGCGACCACCGCGCTGGATGCCCGCCCGGGTCCCACGCAGCCCCACAGCGGGCGGGCTGCTGATGGATAAAGAAGGGCCTGATACAAACATTAACGTGAGGCGCCTCTACACTGAACCCCCAGCGGGCTCCCGGAGCGGCCAGCGCTGGGGGGGTCAGAACCGCGGCCTGCCCCATAGCCCCGGCCTAGAGCCGGGCAGCGCCCCCGAGCCGCGGCTCGAGCTGTCCCGCCCCCGCCCCGCCCGGCTGCAGGAGGCGCCGCCCACTGAGTCCCGCAGCCCCGCCCGGCTCTGTAGGCCCGCTGGGGCGGCGCTGTCTGTCTGTCTGTCTGGGCCGGAACCGCCGGTTGCGGCTGCGCCCGGCCGCCAAGATGGCGGAGTACGTGCAGGTGCTGAGGCGGGCGCTGCAGCAGCTTGGGGGTCACGGCGGCCTCCGCGGCGCCATCTGGCAGTTGCTCAGGTACGAAGCGCCCCCCCCCCTTCTCCGGGCCTGGGGCCGGCTAGTGAACCCCCACCCCGGGAACGGGAGCGACCTTGGGACAGGGACACCCCGGCCTCTGGTGTCGCGGGAGCGGGGCTGTCCCCGCTCGGTGGGGGGACTGATCGTCCCCTGCCCGCGGGGGGCTCGTCTGCCTGGGGAGGGGCACGCTGGGCTTGGGGGGCTTATTCGCTTTGCCTTCAGGCGCTCCCCGCCGCGGGGGGGGGGGGTTGTTTGTGTGGCTTGTGTCTGTCTGGTCCCGGGGCAGGGGGTTCTGGGCTTGTTCTCTGAAGTTCCGTCTTTCCCCCTCCCTTAGCCTAGGTGAGTAACTCCCTTGGACCGGTAAATGAACCCTCCTGGTGAGGGAGGGTTGGCACCACTATAGTTTCACAGAGCCACTGCAGAGCTGCTTTGTGATGTTTGCCTTGGGTGCCCGATTTTCTTGCCTAGATGACCTGCTGAGGTCCTTTCCAGCTCCTGCACTCTTGGGGCTATGTCTGAGTGACAGCCTATGTCATCATAACTTATGTTGCTCAGGGGGATGAATCAATCATCCCCTGAGTGACATAAGCTATACCGACCTAAGCGCCGGAGTGGAAGGGACCCCAGTAGGTCATCTAGGCAGGAAAATAGGACACTCAAGGCATACTCTTGTAAGCTTCAAGGTAGGGTCCATTATAGTCAATTGTCTTCTGTCAGGGATAACAGCACATTTTCTTTCTTCCTCTGACTTCATAGAGGAGAGCACTGCTGTAGGAATTGCCACATGGCCACAGCACCTTTTAAACAGCAGTTGATAGATAGCAAGAGTGCACAATACCCTTGAACCCAACACTTCACAGGCCAGGGCTATAAAATACTTTGATGAAATAATTTTTAAAAGGCCTAACAGACATTCCCCAAGAGGGAGCCTACTGGTTCTTACAACTGGAATTTGGTAACAAAACTAATTAGGTTTCTATTAGCCTTTGGGGTCTTGCTTTCTGTACCACCTCTTAACATGACTCCTTTTTTGGTAGCCATTACCAAGATGATCAGAGAAAGGATTCTAACAGCCAACCTACTTTATACAATACTCCATAATGATCAGGCCTCCAGCTTTTTTACTTTAATTGTATCTTTCTTAAAGGTTATCACTGTTTTCCTTCAAAAGCCCCAGGGCCTTAAACTTACTGGTTGTTTGGTTTTTTTTAGCTACTATTAAGACAGGAACAAGCTGTTTAGAAAGGCAAAAATGATTTGTGGCTTTTGGAGAAGTCCGCATGTCCAGCCATTTCAGCGCAAAGATAAAGTGGAGAAATGATGTATTCGCTGCTGAGTACCCATTTGGTGTTTTTGTGCCTGAATATCTTAGCACTCATTCAGCTACTAGGGAAATGGCATCAGTGGCATGCATCTGAAATATCCCTTTATCTAAAATCTGTGGGCCTGCTATGTGGGGTTTGGGTCTTATCTTCATAGATCATTATTTTCTTGATATGGCACCAAGAGTGCAGTGTGTCAATTGCTGTCTAACTAGTCCAGCTCATCAGGGAAGGTGTAAGGATCTGTGCAGCTGGAATTTGGGACTATTGGTCCCTGAGTGACAGCTGCATCCAGTCGATGGGCTGAGGCTTATGGGGCAAGCCCACTAGATGTCATGCCCACAGACTTACTAAACGGGCAGAGCCTATCATGTTCCCTGACTGGCTCAGGCTATTTAAGGTCTTGAGGAAATACCTGCAGGCTATCTGTTCAAGTAGGCAGATCCCCATCTTGCTGCTGCAAATGGACCCTGCTGTGCATTCCTGATACCTTGCCTCACTCCTGGTTTTTGGCCCCAGTCCTGGTCCACTGCTCTGCTCCTGACTCCTTACCCTGCCTCAGTTTCTGGTCTCCTGCTTAATTTCTGACATTTTGCCCTGCCTCTGTTCTTTTAACCCTATTTCAGCTGATTTACTTGGCCCTGACCTGTGCAGCTCATTGACTTCAACTCCAACCTGATCCTCTGGCATGACACTAGAACAGCTTGCTGTTTCTTGCCTTGATCTTCTAGACCAGTGCTCTTCAAAGTTTTTGCTTGGCAGCCCCCTTTTCCATTTCTGCCTCCATCGCGGCCTCCAGGTATGTCCGCAGAAATGCCACCGAATAGAAAGCTTCTGCTTTCTTTCGGCAGCATTTCTGCGGCACAAAAATAGACCGCGAATTCGGCGGACTTCCGGGCGGCATCAGCGGTAGCGCTGCGGTCTCGCGCACCCCACATTGAAGACCACTGCTCTAGACCAAGGGTGAGCAAACTACAGCCCACGGGCCACATCCGGCCCTTGGGACCGTCCTGCCCGGTCCTTGAGCTCCCGGCTAGGGAGGCTGCCCCTGGGGTCTCCCCCACTTTTCTCCCTCCCCCAGAGCCTCGCCGTAGTGCAGGCAGTGCTCTGAGGGGTGGGGCTGTGCTTCTGTGGGGCAGCGTGTCTGGCTCCACATGATTGCCAGACGCACTGCTCTGAGTGGCATGATAAGGGGGTGGGGTGTTGGATAAGGGGCAGTCAGAGGACAGGGAGTAGAGGGCTGTTGGATGGGGCGGAGGTTCTGGGGGTCAGTCAGGGGACGGGGAAGTTGGATAGGACGTGGGAGTTCTGGGGATATGTCGGGGCAGGAAAGTAGATAGGGGTTGGGGCAGTCAGGAGACAGGGACAAGGGGGGACGAGGTCTTGGGGAGGCAGTTAGGATGGGGAGGTCTCTGGAGGGGGCAGTCAAAGAGGGGGCAGTTCAATGAGCAGGGGGGTTGGATGGGTCGGGGGCAGGAAGTGGGAGGTGGTCTCAAGGGGGCCGGGCCAGGCTGTTTGGGGAGGCACAACCTTCCCTACCCGGCCCACCATACAATTTTGCAATCCCGATGTGGCCCTTGGGCCAAAAAGTTTGCCCACCCTTGCTATAGAATATAAATCATCTTTATCTTCACTTGGAAGCCAACTGCTTGTCATTGAAGTTTATATAAATACTTTTAACATTTTTTATTTCATTGTATGTTGCAATATAATTAAAGACTATATCATAGACCTATAGCAGAGACTACTTGAGGTACCAGACTGACTGATAAAAGTAGTTGAATTGTTTTTCTCTGTGTGGGGAAGACAGTAGGGTCAGTTGAAGCAGATATTTTTTCCAGTGGTTTTCACAGCTATTTGCCAGCAGCAGAATTTTTTTTTAAATCTTGGGTTCTATTCCACATTCCGAGGGGAGTGGTCCCTAGTGGTTACAGATGTATTTGGGGGTGGGGGACCCTACTCTCCAGCACACAGATGCTTCTGGTCCCTCCAACCTGTGTTGTGTTGATACCTCCTTCACCCTTACCACCCCTCCACAGGCCTGATTCTAGTTTCTTCTGTATTCCAGTCAGGCTGTTGCCTCCTCCTTGCTGCCTAGGTACCAGCACTGGGAGCAGTGAGAGCACTGGAGAGAATCTCCCTGTTTTCAGTTTCTGTGCCTGCGACCGTAGTGGCTCCTGGCTGCAGGAAGCATTTACATGGAAAGTTCTGCTCAGCCTTGGGCTGGAGCATACTCCAAACAAATTGAATCTTTGTAGAATTTAGCTGCCAAAGTCTAGCAAGTCTAATGAGCATGTGTGAATTTAAGATTTTTCAGAGGCTTACAACTTAACCAAATTTGGGTGGAAATTCACTAGTATGGCAGAAGATATATCCCTGCCAAATGTCAAGTTCCTGTTCCCAAGCATAGAACTTCTCAATTAAACATTTGAGATTTTTTAAATTGGGAAAATCCTATTTTTCCATAAGTGACAGAGTCCTGTGGCACCTTAAAGACCAATTACTAAAGTATTGAAGCATAAGTTTTCGTGGACTAATACCCACTTCGTCGGATGCATGCAGTTTATTAGCCCATGAAAGCTTATGCTTAAGTACTTTAGTTGGTCTTTAAGGTGCCACAGGACTCTTTGTCACTTCTGCAATTCCAGACTAACACAGCTACCATTCAGATTCTATTTTTCCATAGTCCTGAGAAATGCCTGAGCTGTTTTTGCTGAATTTTTCAAAAAAATTCTGTAAGGCAGACTCCCTGCTTGGAAAACATTAGCCCAAATGGTTAGTTTGGCAGAGTTTTAAGCCACTGAGAACTGGGTCTTATAATGGAAAGTGTCAGGCAGCTATAGCTGTAAGTGATTGAGGTAAGGAGGAAATAATCAGTGAAGCATGTCCCAAACTATTTAACTCCTGTTTGATTTTGATCTGAACAATATGCTTGCCTTGTATTTAGTTAAGTATTACTATTATTATTAAGTGATTGTTTCCCTATATTTGACATAGGTGAGGCCTCATCTGGAGTACTGTGTCCAATTTTGGGGCCCACACTACAAGAAGGATGTGAAAAAATTGGAAAGAGTCCAGAGAAAGGCAACAAAAATGAGTAGGGGCTTGGAACGCACGACTTATGAGGAGAGGCTGAGAGAACTGGGATTGTTTAGTCTACAGAAGAGAAGACTGAGGGGAGATTTGATAGCTGCTTTCAACTACTTGAAAGGGGGTTCTAAAGAAGATGGATCTAGACTGTTCTCAGTGGTACCAGATGACAGAACAAGGATGGTCTGAAGTTGAGAGTTGGGAAGGTTTAGATTGGATATTAGGAAAAACTTTTTCACTAGGAGGGTGGTCAAGCATTGGAATGGGTTACCTAGGGAGGTGGTAGAATCACCTTCCTTAGGGGTTTTTAAGGTCAGGCTTGATAAAGCCCTGGTTGGGATGATTTAGTTGGGAATTGGTCCTGCTTTAAGCAGGGAGTTGGACTAGATGACCTCCAGAGGTCCCTTCCAATCCTAATATTCTATGATTCTATGATTACTATGCTGGTAAAAGGTACTGTATTTGATGAGATTTGAAACCAACATCTTGGCCCGTTATGTCTAGTAAAGATCCCATGGTATTTTTCCTAAGACATGGGAAATGAACCCTGGTGTCTTTACTATATTCAAACTCTGGTACAACCCTTATAGCTTCAGGTAGATACAGTATTTTTCATGTCCTCCTAAAATATTGTGTAGTATTGCTCTTTGCTGTGTAATAGTGGCATTGTATTAAATTGGCTGCCCTCTACAATCCATTAAAGTCCTGCAAAACCTTATTTATGACTCTTCCTGTGGAAATCAGTGGGATTATTCCTATTATAGGCCAGATCCTACAGACCATCAGGTTGAGTTGCTGATGTGCCTCGAGATCCTTAAATTTTAAAGGTACATCACTGTATAAATGTGTGTTCTAAATTCACCTAATGGTAAACTACTTTTACTGTATTCTAATAAAAGATAATGTTTGTAATTTCTTCCAATTGAAATGACTGTGTCTTGGAAATTCACAGGTCCCAGGATCTGAAGACGGGTGCCCTAGTAGGTGTTGACAAATATGGAAACAAATATTATGAAGACAAAAGATATTTTTTTGGTAAGGATGCTAAGCTGAATATCCTAGTAACTTCATATAGTTTATCTAGATTCTATATGTGAAAGGGAAATGAAATACATTGCCTGGTTTGTATGCATTTTGGTGACCACTCCCCCTAATTCCCACACTTTGCAAAGAAGTGAAGCTGGCATCAGAATGGGTAGATTTATGCTAATTGGAGTACCTTAACCGTGACTTTCCATTGTTTTAAAATGATTAGGTTTCTTATTTAATCTTAGCTGTGAACATCATGTCTTTTTAATGGTGTTTTCCCACTAACTACAGCATTCCCTTAAGAATTTTTATCCTTAAGATACTGATATATATGCTCTCAACTTTGATTTCTTCTTAACTTTTTAAAAAATATTTGGTCTGGGAATATTTTTATTTTAAAATAGTTGTTTAGGATTATGGAAAGGAGAAGTTTAGGGAGACATTCTCCTTTCCTGTTTGTTTATCTGAGATCTGCAGAAGTAGACTGAGGTGCCTGTGCACCTCCTAAAATCCCTTCTTAGAAGGGAAGCCTATCTTTTGGAAACCTTTTGGAGAGGCATAGGAGTTAGGGCTCCGCTTAGGTAAGGTACATCAATACTCTGGTGAATTCATTTTAGGACAGAGGTGGGCAAACTTTTTGGCCTGAGGGCCACACCAGGGTTCAAAATTATGCGGAGGGCTGGGTAGGGAAGGCTCTGCCCCTCCAAACAGCCTGGTCCTGCCTCCTAACCCCCACCCACTTCCCACCCCTTGACTGCCGCCCTCAGAAGCCCGCATCCACACCCCCTCCTTGTTCCCTGATTGCCCCCTCCAAAGACCCCCCCACTCTAACTGCCCCCCCCAGGACCTCACCCAAGCCCACCTGCTGTTCCTTGACTGCCCTCTTCAGAACCCCCTCAGAACCTCCCATCCAAACCCCCTTCCTTGTCTCCTGATCGCCCCCTCCGGAGACCCCCCCACTCTAACTGTCCTCCAGAACCCCACCACTTATCTACAGCCATGCACTCTGTTCACTGACTGCCACCTCCCGAACCCCCCCCCCCCAAACTAACCACCACCACCCCAGCACCCCACCACCTAAGACCCCCAACTTGTTTACCTGCTCAGACAGGCGCAGGGCCCTGCGGCTCTCCGTGATCGTTGCTACAGTTGTCCTGGCACCCCGGGCCGGGAGTGCGGGGCTTGCTGCTGTCGGCCCGGCCCCCAGCTCGGGAGCGCGGGGCTGCGCAACTTGCCACGGTTGGCCTGCCCCCCCTGGCCGGGAGCGTGGGGCCTGCGTGGCTTGCCGCGGTCGGCCCGGCCCCCCGCAGTCGGCACCCTGGCCGGGAGGGGCCCCAAAGCTTGCTGTGCTTCTCTTGCACCCTGGGCCGGGAGAGCAGGGCCACTGGCCCAAGCTCAAGGGCCGGATAAAAATGGTGGTGCATACACCATGGTCTGTAAAGAGCGATGGTGCCATTGAGAAAAATAAAATATTTCCTCCTGGGGTTATGTGTATACAACACACAATTAAACTTTTCTCCTGGGGTTATGTGTATACAACACACAATTAAACTTTTAACTATAATTATCTTTCATTTTCTATTTTGAGAATAATTATTTTTAGCTAATACAGTGTTGTTTGTCAAATTTAAGGTCGTCATAGATGGGTTAACTATACTACTGAAATGAATGGCAAAAATACGTTCTGGGAATTGGATGCAAGCATGGTGCCACCAGAATGGTAAACCAACTAGTCTTATAATATTCATTTTGTATATGTTGTATAATTGCATGTTGCAAATTCTTCTACATAAATTCTTAGTTACAAAGAAGATGGAGGTAAACCTGACCTCAAGGCAGCATAGTTTTCCTGGACTCTGCTTTTCTGTATAGGGTGAAAGTCCTTCTGGACAGATTTTTATTTTTAGTTAGAAAACTTCTTAGTTTATGGGGTTGAGAGCACAAAGGGAGTGGCACCACTGAGTTCCCAGAAGAATGTTGTTGGTTTTTTTTAGAAAAAGGGTCTTCCTTCATGAACCCAGCCATGTCCCCAGTCTTCTCTGCCCTCCAGAACTATGGATCCCCCAAACAGTCACGGTTATGGCACTTACAGGAACCAGGAATATCAAGGGCACGTGACTACGACTGAAAAAACTAGTGATAACTGCAAGTGACCTAGGAGAGTTGTACTAGGTGTACTGAGACTCGGGTTAAGGCCCCAGTCCTCAAGCTGGTCCATACAGTCTGACCCCTATGCACACGTTAAGGCCCCAGTCCTGCAGGCTGCTCCATAAGGCAGATCCCTGTGCCCTCACAGAACTCCACTGAATTCCATGGGGATCTGCTTAGGTAAAGGAGGCTGCCCATGTAGGTGAGCTTAGAGATTCAGGGCCCAACTTCTTCAATGCTTTCAGGACATGTAGGTGCTTCTGAAAGTCAGGGTGGGCAAGAATGGCTCTCTTACTCTGTAGAGTGCTTAACACAATATGGACCCTATTACTGATTGGGGCTTGTAGGCAAATAACTTAATATCCCCACTCTCCAGGCTTCCGTCTTCTTTCATCCCTTATTCAGTCAAAAGTGGAAGAGAATTTATGTATGCATGGAGAGTCCAAACTGATTTTTAAAAAGTTGTGCGTATGCTAGTGGTTGAGACCTTTAAAAAAAACAAGAAGTGTCTGAACTCAGGGCAGTGGAAGGTCTCAAAGGGACATTGGGGGAGTTGGGAGTAAAATTGGGGTAGTGGGAGACCTGGGTGAGGACCCAGAGCTGGGGGTGATTCCCACAGAGCCTATCCCATCCCCGCCTAGCTCCTACTCTCTGCCGGTAACCCTGCTGTCCAGGCATCCCTGGTGCCCAACTATGTCTCTGCCCCAGGTTCATAGTGGCTCTATCCCTTGTTCCTCTGTCTTGTTCTGGCTGCAGCGTACCTTGTGCCCTCCACTCTCTTGCCACTGAGCGCCCCATTCTAGCTCCAGCACATCACCTGGTGACTAAGAGAATGCGCTGCAGCTAATGAGGCAAAGGAGGTGCCTGCCTCGAGATTGGCAAAAGTACCAGTATGCCATTCTAGCTCCCCCCAAAAATCCAAGAACACTGTTCTGGAATGTTCTGGCATGATTTGAGTTTTGTCTATGTGGTTACCTCCTGAGGAATAGCTGTATTATAAATTTTGTGGGATGAAAAACTCATTTCCCATGTACACGGTGTGCATTTTTTAAGATTGAGTTGAGTAATTGTATTTTGTATATATATCAAGTAATACCTTTAAACCTTGGCAAAGTATGGAAAACAGTTGCACAGCTAAACTCCATAATGTCACTGCTATATTTTTTCTTCTATCTTAAAATAAAATTTCAGAAGAGTTAAATGCAAGAACTTATACAGTGCAGTTAAAAGTTTTCAAATTTGAACATGCAAATATGGGAAAAGTGAAAATTCAAATAGCAGCATTAATTCAGTCAGTGTTTATGGAGTATTTTAAAATACTAGTAAGAATATTTAAATTGTATACTTAACATATTACGTCTAGTGTGTCTTGAGTTTGTTTCTATTAAAACCTTAACACAAGTCTGGAAATACAAATTTGCACCATAAAATTGTACAGTATCAATATAAGGTTTTGCATTTAATAAAAAACAATTAAACCAACATTTCAGAATAGATCTTGCAGTCTATAATCTGAGACATTTCAGATCAGCTACATCACAAATGGAAGATAATGTTCTGGGATTTGCAGACATGAGGACATTTTTTCTGCAAATAGAAGTTTTCTGTTTCAAATCCTGCAGTTGGTTTTGAAAAATGGGCCAAAAGACGTTTTCCTGTTAGCGCATAAATCAGTTTGTTGGCCACTCTTAGTAATCTGTTTAACAAATGCTTTGCTGCCAGCAAACGTTTTGGTATGTCTCACTTTTGTATTTACTGGTGTGCACTTTACATTGTTGGGTATACTGATCCTTTTGGTTATGAAGGCAGCTTTGCTGAAAACTCTTTTCCATCCAACCCCCTGAGGGAAAAGAGAGGATTCTGCATCCCTGCTCTTGCTGGTTAAGGCACTGTGCCCCTGGTCATCAGTTCACTGCCTCCTATTGAGTGCACTTATTACCTTCATTTCTCTTATTTAGGCCATGATTCTGCATCATACTCTGTGTAGAATCAGTAAACTGACCTTGCAGATTGCAAAGCAGGGTCAGGGCTGTAGCTGTCTGTTCACCTGGGAAATAATACATTCTTCTCAGAATTGTATTTGGGCCACATTTCTGCATTGCGTGAGAATCCCTATAATCCCCAGTCAGCACTGGACTGAGCAGCCTGGCCTGGACCCAACTGTGACGGAGTAGGAATACTGTGTGTGCCTCAGTTTCCCCAATGCATTTCTTAAGTGTCTGTGTGAAGGAATAGGGGCTGATAGTGTTGCAAAGCAGAAAGAGAGTGTATGCAAGCAGGCAACGCCCTGTCCCTTCCCCCCACCTCTCTACCTCTGAACCTGTTGGAGAGAGGTCAGCTGACCTGCCTGGGGAAGGAAAGACACAGAGAAAGGAATGCAGGGGAGGGACGGAGGAGGAAGGGGGAGTCTGGATCTGGCTGGGGGCTAGCAAGGAGCTGCAGGCAAGCTCTGCCTGGCTCTTTGGCCCCCAAAATGGACCCAGCGGAGGGGTCGCGTTCGCTCTAACTAGATTATGTTCCTGTCATCGAATAAACCTCTGTTTTACTGCCTGGCTGAGAGTCACGTTTGACTGTGGATTTGGGGTGCAGGACCCTCTGACTCCCCCAGGAGTAGCCCCCCCCCCCAGGGCGGGCTCGCTGAGGGGAAGCACACAGAGGGGCAGAAGGTGCTGAATGCTCCAAGGTCAGGCCCAGGAAGGTGGAAGCTGGAAGCCGTGAAGCTCCTAGCCTTGGAGACAGGCTGCGTATGGAGAGGACGCTCCCCCGCCCCCGGAGTCCTGACTGGCTTCATAGGGAACAAGTTCCAGACCATCGACACGGGCGCTCTGTGACACCAACATTTTACTGCTATGTCTGAACCTGGCTTTCACAAAGGCATTCCGCTTTACTCTCACCAATTGTGAGCACCTATGCAATGAAGGGGAAACTGGTGCTAACTTTGCTGTGGGCTAAGTAGTGCCTCTGTACTCTGTCATAGTAATATAGGTAAGACTTGTAAGGAGAATGGGATGAGAACATTCATTGCTGAGTTTTCTTGGACTGTTAGTACTGCTCTGTGTTGGACTTCATTTTCAGCAGAGCAAAATATAGGTCTGCTTCATATGCAGAGAGCAATGAGAACTTAATTGAATAAAATAAATAGTCTGGAATGTAGGTTTTCCCTGCTCTAGCAATCTCTCCCATATATAACGGTACCACCAGTTAGGCTGAATAATCTGTTTCCTTTCAAATATTCAGCTTCCTAACCTATTCATAATGTGGTCTGCCTGAGACAGAGTCATCCTTGTGCTTACATGACTTTCCGTTTTCCTTATTCCTTCAGTACTGCTATTCAATACTGACATACTGTATATACTCATTCATAAGTTGAATATTTTTGGTTAAAAAGTGACGCATCAAAGAGCAGGTCTACACGGTCTAAATAAATGGATCTACACTAAAATTTGTTTTTAAACTCTATGGAATTATTGAATTGAATAACTAATACATTGTCGGTTTGTTTACCTGGAGCACCCGCAGGCATGGAGCCCCTCAGCTCCCTGTGCCCATGGTTTGTCATTTCCAGCCAATGGGAGCTGCGGGAAGTGCTGGCCACCGGGAGCCGAGAGGCTCTGCCTGCAGACGCTTCAAGTAAACAAAATCTCCCCACCCACCAGCGGTTTACCCTGATGGGCCGGGAGCCAAAGTTTGCCAACCCCTGAATATAGGGTCGGCTTATGAAAGGGTCATACAGTGTTCGCTATTTTTACCTATCCATCTTGGGGGATTGGCTTATAAACAAATGGGCTAATGAACGAGTATATACGGTAAGTAATGTACACTGTTATCTACATACTAAAGAGTACAAAGAACCAGTGTTTGTAGTCTAGTCTAAAATGAGACGTCTGGATAGAGATTAGCAAAGACCCCAAGGTTGCTCTCAACTGGTACCTCTTACGATGACTAGAATTGAACATGTTTTTTTGGTTTTTTTTATGGATTCCTATTCGACCTGAAAATTTATTCTGGCAGTTATTTCCAATGGACATACAAGTATAAATGTCTTAGTTGCCTCCATAATATCTGTTCTGAAATTTCCCATTACAATTCTATAACTGTGTAGAACTCGCATTGGTACAGCAGCTTTGAAATTTTATGCTTGTATTAAATATGCCCTGAAAGGAGAACCTTTTGTGTTGGGCTACATTGTACAATGAGTTAGGTGATGGGTCATGAGAAAATTAGTTTGATGGTCCTGCCCCAGTCCCTATTTGTTCATGTCACAAAAACCACTGCTTAACTAATTAGGCACGATTGTCAGTCTTTGTCGAAAGAAATGCCTGTGAGTGGGTAACTAGAAAATTGCAGACAAGGACTAAAGTGTAGTGGCAGAGCTGTATAGGCAATTTTGCTCAGTGCATGCTGATCCCAAGCTGGTTTCTGGTTTGAAGTGTGTGTCTTCTGTTGCTGACTTTCACAAGCACTGACTTCACTCATAATTTTACTGTTTTGGTTTTCTTCTGTAAAAAAATAAATAAATCACTTTTTAAATTGAGAGCACATTTGGATGTGCTGAACATTCTGTGGGTTCCTGAATAAAAGTAATAGGAGAAGATACTTTTTTACTGTCTCTTGATCTATAAATTCATTTTTCATTGCATTGGATTGCCTGGTATTATTTCCTCATCCACATGTACAGTATGTACATTTTTTTGAGGGTGTGAAAATCTTGCTGGATTTTAGGCTTTCCATCTATTCCTTCATCCCCGGATAATGCTTTGATCCTGACGCTCCATTCAGTTTGCCTTTTCATTAGCTGTGATTGCATCGTCTGAAGGCAAAACATTTACAATAGTGTATTGCTGCCTCATGTGATCTATCCATCTCTATTCCTAGATACAGGAAGCATGATTTAAAGATTTCTTGTCCTGGATGGCCAGGGATATTAGCTGAACCTAGCCACTGATGTGGTAGAGCAATATATTTCCTGTTGCTCAGCTACTGTCAGCATATTTAGTTTAAATTTGTACAATTTGTCTTTCGTATATTTAAAGAATATCACAGAGCTAGGGTGTTACATTTATTGTTAAGTTTACCACAAATTGAATGATTTATTTATGTATGAAGTTTATACTTTAATTGTACAAAAGATTGTTGCTGTTAATATATTTAGTGTGTATAAACTGTAATTGCATCCAAAATAGGGATTCTGGTGCTAATATAAATTACCCCCTTGGGATTAATCAAATAATTCTACTTTAGAGCTGATAGCAGACGCATCTGATTATGACAGATTAACCAGCAAAGCAAGATATAATCAGCAAATTAAAATAGGCTAAATACATTCTAGAAATGGGCCAATTGAGAAAAATAGGCTAGACACACAAATCTGACTCATTTCTAAATGTGACTTAAATTACCGTATTTTTCGTCTTACAGGATGCTCCGGCCTATAAGACACCCCCTCGTTTTTTAATAAAAAAGCCGGACCAAAAAAAAAAAAAAAAAAAGCGCCTCGCTCTCCCGTCCCCGCCGCGTGGGCGGGCTGCCGAGGTTCCCCCCTCCCCGCCGCAGGCGGGCTGCCGGGAGCGTCCCGGTTCCCCCCTCCCCGCCGCGGGCGGGCTGCCGAGGTTCCCCCCTCCCCGCCGCGAGCGGGCTGCCGGGAGCGTCCCGGTTCCCCCCTCCCCGCCGCGGGCGGGCTGCCGGGAGCGTCCCGGTTCCCCCCTCCCCGCCGCGGGCGGGCTGCCGGGAGCGTCCCGGTTCCCCCCTCCCCGCCACGGGCGGGCTGCCGGGAACGCTCCCGGCAGCCCGCCCGTGGTGGGGAGGGGGGAACCTCGGCAGCCCGCCCGCGGCGGGGAGGGCAGCGGGGAGGGGGGAACCTCGGCAGCCCGCCCGCGCGGCGGGGACGGGAGAGCGAGGCGCTTTTTTTTTTTTTGCCCTATAAGACATTCGCCCTATAAGATGCACCAACTTTTTCCCCCCCGTTTTGGGGAAGAAAAAGTGCGTCTTATAGGGCGAAAAATACGGTATTTAGTTTAGATATGTTAGATTAGAATTTTTCTTATTTAAATATTACACCTACTTTGTGAATGCCTGAATGTCAATTGATATATCTGGCTTATTTTAAAAACTACATCTAAGTATCAGTTGAGTGTTTTGATTTCTTCATTGAATTATGGAATTGCTTTCTGCAAATCACCAGAAGACCTTAAAGCTTGCTAGTCTTTAGCTGCTAAAGGACAGCGCTTCCATTTTAATAGGACATCATTGGTATCCTACCTTTTTTAGTGTACTCTCACTTGCTGCAGCAAAACTCCCTAAATTGAGTAATGTCATATCAGTTTCAGTGCATTGCTGGCATTGCTGGCCTAATATACTTGGAGTAGAAAAAGTGACCTGAATATGAGGAGAGACGTGGTGAACCAAGGTGGGTATCTTTCGGAATCGTCATTTATTACTAATGCAGGGCTATGAACACACCAAATAAAATGTGAAGATCTGATTGTCATCTTAGTCGCTTTGTTCCCCAGCTATCTGAGAGGTAATCTCTGCCAAATGCTTGAGAAAACAAATACCACTTCAGGAATAGGGGAATAGCAATGCTATGGGGGTTCCTGGTGTGAGACTCCTAGAGTTTTAAGCTCAGAAGGGACCATTATGATCATCTAGTCTGACCTCCTGCACAATGCAGGCCACAATCTCAATCACAGATATTTTTTTTTCACAGATCCCTAAATGACCCCCTCCAAGGACTGAATTTACACCCCTGGGTTTAGCAGGCCCATGGTGTGGATGGAATAAAATCAGAAAGCACAAACAATATTTATTTTCTCTCGAGGTGGTCTTGGAGTTGAGACTAAGATGATTTATGGATTCTTGTGGACTTTAAAATGGAGTGTCTTAAATTGATTGTTTTGTGCACATTTCAGTGAAGGGTGGGTAGCAAAAGTTATCTATGTAGCTAATGTATGTTTGTTACTAACCTTGCATAGTGTCGTGTATTTTCCTGTGCAGACATAGTCTAATATGATTAGACTTTCTTTTGCTGTTTTTTGAGATCATAATCTGATTTTGTTTTCCCCAGCTGTTGGAGTTTTGCTCATCTTAAAAGGAATGATGTGCTAGTCTAAAACTAGGAAGGGTCTCTGCCAATGCAGAGTTTTCCCTATTTTGTATGCAGCAGAACTGTCATATGGGTGCCTGGTTCCCACCCTGATCTACTGAAGTTTATCAATTTTGAGATTAATCTTATTTTGGAATCCTACTGGATTTTTGTTTACTGTTTCCTCAGACTAAGTCACTAGGTTTATCCTAGTCATTTGGTAGAAGAAGAATAATTTCTTAGGATACAGGAGTTTCATAAATTAGAGTTGCACTCTTGTGTTTAGGTAGTATTTATAGGTTATCTAAACCAGCGATGGACAAGCTAGTCCTCCTGCTATTGCAGATTTTTTTTTCTTTTAGTTCACTATACAAACTAATATAAAATGTTACAAGCAGTGATGCTCTTATTCTTTCTCTTAGGGAAACTGTTTCCACAATCTAATAGATTCCTGATAGGAAACTTGTATGTAGCATATTTTTCTCTTGTACTGTTCTTGATGAGACCCTATGTACCCTATGGCTTGAACTTTAAGTTTGCAGGAAGATTCCTATATTTTTGTAGTACTTCAGTGACTCACTCATAATTCCATACCATTTTAGGTACATTTTAAAAAACGGAAGTTCTTCTTTGAGTGCTTGCTCATGTCTATTCCCACAAGTGTGTGCGCACCGCGCATGCACGGTTCCGGAAAGTTTTCCCCCAGCGGTACCCGTAGGGTCGGCAGGGGCGACCCCTGGAGTGGCGCCCTTATGGCGATGTATATATGCCCCTGCCGACCCTCCCCCGCTCAGTTCCTTCTTCCCGCCCATGACGGTTAGCTGGAATCCCTCTACCTCGTGTGTACTAGCGGTATCTCAATCCATAGTTGTTCTTAGTTTAGTGTTTATAGTTAGTTGATAGTGTTAGTTCTACTGTTGCATTAGAATAGAAGTAGTTTACAGAGTCGTTATCGTGTTATGCCTGGGGCGCCGGGGTTTAAGACCTGCGTGCACTGCGGGAAGCCCATGCCCAACAGTGACCCTCACACTAAGTGTCTGAAGTGCCTCGGGGAGAGTCATCTGTCGGAGCGTTGCACTATTTGCAAGGGATTTAAACCCAGGACAAAGAAGGAAAGGGAGTCGAGACTGAAGCTTATCCTGATGGAGTCAGCGCTTCAGCCTCAGGGAGATCTCCCATCCACTTCGGTCAGAAGTGCTCCGGCCTCGGTGCGGGACCCGGCGGCACCGAAGAAGGATAAGGCTCACCGGCACCGCTCACCGCACCGCTCCGTGAGCCCGCGTCGGCACCGATCTCAATCTCCGGTGCCGGCTAAGAAGCAAAGAGGTCGGTCCCCATCCAAGAAGGCTAAGGGGAAATCCTCTTCTCACAGGCAGACTTCGGGTCACCTGAGTGAGTCCCGTCAAGTGCCTTTACAACTTGCCTCGGTGCGCGCTCCTACGTCAAGGGACGAGGTAGCCCCGCCCGAGATGATTCAGGACCTGGCTATGCCGTCGACCCCGGACGCCTTCGATGCAGCCAGGGAGCTGATCGAAATGGCGGGGGACCCCACTCCGGTACCGACCATTCCACCGGCACCGGTGTTGCCTCAAGCGCTCATACCAACGACGGCACCGTTTGTGGCCCCGGCACCGCTACCACCGATTATCCCTCCGATGGGGGCTCCCTCGGCACCGGTTACTATCTCGGCACCGGCTACAGCATCGAGAAGGGACCCCACGGCACCATCACTGCAGGCTTCAGCAGAGACATATGTACGCCAGCCGGCACCGAGAGCGTTTCCGGGAAAGCCAATGATGATCCATCCAACCATGGCACCGGAAGGAACGGCACCCCCGTGGTCTGCATCTGAACAGTCTTCTGATTCCGATGTGGGCTCCACACGCTCTGGCCGCACCCACCGCTCCGACGCAGGCTCCCGGCACTCACACAGGAGCCATTATCATTCAGCAAGGCGCCACCACTCTCGGCACCGATCCCGGCACCGTAGTGAGTCCCAGGCGGCACCATGGCCGCAGTACCCTCAGGGACCGGCACAATGGCCTGTCTGGGCACCGTGGGCATTCCAACAGGTGCAGGGCCCACCATCCGTCACTGCCTCCCTGCCCTCGGTGCCGCGTGGCCCGGTGTCGGCCACAATTACCAGACCCTCCTCGGAGGAACCCGATGATGACCCTATGCCGGGACCTTCGGGTCTGGGCAGCCACCAGTCTACCCACTCTGCGGATAGGGCGACCACGCAGCCTACTTTAGAGGACCCAACACAGGGCGAACCACAGTTTCTCTCTTCTTCCTCCTCCTCTCCAGATGAGGCGGTGGCGGGTTCGTCTACCTCTGGTTTACCACCAATGGACATCAAAGGCCACCAAGACCTCCTGCGGAGAATTGCCCACAATTTGAATCTCCCTGCTGAGGAAGTGACAGAGGAGGAGGATCCGACGGTGGACATACTCTCATCCGATGGCCCACCTAAGATTGCCCTACCATTCATTAAGAAAATACAATCCACCTCTAATGCATTGTGGCAAACCCCATCCTCAATCCCACCAACTGCGAGAGGGGTTGAGAGACGATATTTTGCACCCCGAACGGGTTATGAACACCTTTTCACCCACCCGGCACCGGGATCTTTGGTGGCTGACGCCGTGAATCAAAGGGAGCGTCAAGGTCAACCAGGGCCCACTCCCAAATCGCATGATGCAAAAAAACTGGACCTATATGGCAGAAAAGTGTACTCTTCAGCCGCATTACAATTACGTATCGCGAACCAGCAAGCGGCATTAGGACGCTACGCGTTTAACTCGTGGGCAGCGTTGAATAAATTCCAGGGGCAGGTGACTAAGGAATCCACTCCCGAATTCACGGCCATTGTGGAGGAGGGCAAAGTGGTTTCTAGGGCTGCACTACAGGCCGCCCTGGATGCAGCCGATTCGGCATCCAGAACGATGGCGACTGCCATAGTTATGAGAAGGGGAGCCTGGCTACAGGTGTCAGGAATTCCACCACCTGTCCAGGCATCCATTCAAGATCTCCCCTTTGACAAGCAAGGGTTATTCTCTGAGGACACTGATAAGAAACTTCATTCGATGAAGGACTCTAGGGCCATGCTCAGGTCTCTAGGCCTACACACACCTCAGACTGTCAGGAGACCGTTTAGACCTCCCCCAGCCCCTCCACTCCGTCCTTTCCAACAGGGGCCAAGGCGTGATCAACCCAGGAGGGGTGGTAGGGGAGTGAACAGGGGTCGTCCGAGATCCTCCTCCCGTAACGGACAGCAACAGCCGGGACCTCGACAGCCCTCAAACGGCAGACCAAATTTTTGAAGGGGCGCACGAGGACGACCATCCAGTATCCCGATCCTACCCTTCCCCAACCTTCGTGAATCGCTTGTCCCACTTTTACCAGGCTTGGTCCCGAATCACATCAGACAAATGGGTCCTCAGCCTGGTGAAAGTGGGGTACTCTATCCAATTCTCCTCCCTCCCTCCCAACCATCCCCCTTCCCCGTCCCTCTTCAGGGACCCATCTCACGAGCAACTCTTAGTTCAGGAGGTTCAGGCCCTCTTGTCTTTGGGTGCCATAGAGGAGGTTCCTCAAGAATTTCGGGGCAAGGGCTACTATTCCCGTTATTTCCTTATCCCGAAGGCCAAAAGCGGCCTTCGCCCTATCCTGGACCTGCGGGGCCTCAACTCCTACATAAAGAAGCTGAAGTTCCGCATGCTCTCCCTCGCGACCATTATCCCTTCTATGGATCGCGGAGACTGGTTTGCCGCCCTCGACTTGAAGGATGCATACTTTCACATATCAATCATCCCCAGTCACAGGAGGTTCCTGAGATTTGTGCTAGGGGATCATCACTACCAATTTGCAGTGCTCCCATTCGGCCTGTCGACTGCCCCAAGGGTGTTTACAAAGTGCATGTCGGTAGTGGCTGCATACCTGAGAAGGAGACAGGTACACGTTTACCCTTACCTGGACGATTGGCTCGTCAGAGCACACTCAAGAGAACTAGCAATCCATCAGGTAGCTCTCGTCAGAGCCACTTTCCTCAGGTTGGGCCTCATACTAAACGAACCAAAGTCGACCCTAGTTCCCACTCAGAGAATCGAGTTTATTGGGGCAGTACTGGACTCTCAGCGAGCCATGGCATTCCTGCCCACAGCTCGGGCCGAGGCCATAACGAACTTGATTCGCTCCGTACTGCGGTATCCAACTACCACAGCCAGAAACTGCATGGTCCTATTGGGCCATATGGCAGCATGTACGTACGTGGTGCCCTACGCCAGACTTCGACTTCGCCCACTCCAAGCCTGGCTATCGTCGGTATACAGGCAGGGAAGAGACCCACTGGACCTGGTCGTCACCCTCCCACACCACACTCTGAGTGCACTACATTGGTGGCTGCAACCACGCGCTCTCAATGCAGGGGTCCCCTTTCGCAAACCCCAGCCTACAATGACATTGGCAACAGATGCCTCGGCCCTCGGCTGGGGAGCTCATCTGGGAGACTCCAGGACTCAGGGACACTGGTCTCACAGCGAGCTGTCCCTACACATCAACGTCCGGGAGCTGAGAGCGGTACGTCTCGCGTGCCAGGTATTTCAGGACCAGTTACAAGGCAAGTGTGTGCTGGTACAGACGGACAATACGGCGGCAATGTTTTATATAAACAAACAGGGTGGTGCTCGCTCTTCTCCCCTATGCAAGGAAGCCCTGGTCCTGTGGGATTTTTGTATCGCGCACAATATCCATCTCACAGCCACCTACCTTCCAGGGGTCCAGAATGTCCTAGCGGACACCCTCAGTCGCTCATTCCGGGGCCACGAATGGTCACTCAGGGGGGATGTTGTGCATTCAATCTTCCTACAGTGGGGATTTCCCCTCCTAGACCTGTTCGCCACGAAGGCCAACAGGAAATGTCAGAGGTTCTGCTCTCTCATGAACCTCAGCCCCGGGTCAGAGGCAGACGCCTTTCAGATCCCTTGGAGGGAGGGTCTGCTCTATGCGTTTCCTCCGTTTCCACTCATACACAGGGTGTTGCTCAAGGCCCGCCTGGACGGAGCGTCCATGATTCTAATAGCACCGGCATGGCTCCGCCAGCATTGGTACACGCTGCTGTTGTCTCTGTCAGTCTCCACACCTATAACCCTACCTCTCCTTCCCACACTGGTGTCCCAGGACCACGGGCGGTTACTTCACCCCAACCTCCAGTCACTCCACCTCACGGCATGGAATATCCGTGGCTGAATCCCTCGGAACGCCAGTGCTCGGATCATGTTAGAGAGGTCCTGTTGGGTAGCAGAAAGCTATCTACTCGTACTACTTATATGGCCAAATGGAAACGTTTTTCCCTATGGGCACGGGACAAGGGTGTAGACCCGACTTTATCCCCCATACCCTTGATTTTGGATTACCTTCTGGACCTTAAGAGACAAGGTCTAGCCATATCGACAGTTCGTGTCCACTTAGCGGCTATATCAGCCTTTCACGCAGAAGTGGGAGGGTGCTCTCTGTTTAGCAACCCCCTCGTGGGGCGGTTCCTCAAGGGGTTGGATAGATTGTACCCTTCCGTGCGACCACCTATCTCACAGTGGGACCTGAACCTGGTGTTGGCGGCCCTCATGAAGCCCCCCTTTGAGCCCCTGGCCTCCTGCCCACTTTCTTATCTTTCCTGGAAGACGGCATTTCTTGTGGCTATTACATCCGCCCATCGGGTTTCTGAGCTCCGAGCACTCACCTCGGAGCCCCCGTACACTGTCTTCCACAGAGATAAGGTTCAGCTACGACCTCATCCGGCCTTCCTCCCTAAAGTGGTGTCAGCTTTCCACTTGAATCAGGAAATTTTTTTGCCTGTGTTTTTCCCTAAGCCCCATGCTTCCAACAGGGAAAGAATGCTACACTCCCTAGACGTTAAGAGGGCGCTAGCTTTTTATATAGATCGTACAAAAACTTTTCGTAAATCTCCACAACTTTTTATTTCAGTGGCGGAACGAATGAAGGGGTTGCCGATTTCTTCGCAGCGCCTGTCGAGATGGATCACCTCGTGCATCAAACTGTGCTATAACCTCTCGAACATTTCTCCTCCACCACTAACAGCTCACTCGACCAGAGCCCAGGCTACTTCAACAGCGTTCCTGGCACATATTCCGATTGGCGACATCTGCAGAGCTGCAACTTGGTCTTCGGTCCATACCTTCTCTTCGCACTACGCCATCGTGCAGCAGACTGCGGAGGATGCTGCTATGGGACAGGCTGTCCTGGCAGCAGGGACTAGGTCTACTCCTCTCCCACCTCCAAGGTAACTGCTCGTAAGACACTTGTGGGAATGGACATGAGCAAGCACTTGAAGAAGAAAGAACAGTTACTCACCTCTCGTAACGTTTGTTCTTTGAGATGTGTTGCTCATGTCCATTCCCAATCCCACCCGCCTCCCCTCTGTCGGAGTACCGGCAAGAAGGAACTGAGCGGGGGAGGGTCGGCAGGGGCATATATACATCGCCATAAGGGCGCCACTCCAGGGGTCGCCCCTGCCGACCCTACGGGTACCGCTGGGGGAAAACTTTCCGGAACCGTGCATGCGCGGTGCGCACACACTTGTGGGAATGGACATGAGCAACACATCTCGAAGAACAAACGTTACGAGAGGTGAGTAACTGTTCTTTTTGTAACTAAACATGAGAATTAATAGAATCTGTAAAATTCCTTTATTTTGCTCTTCACTTCAATTTTACTCAGTCCCTAAATTTTCAGTATGTCCAGTACAAAACTCTGTGGTTATAAGCAGCATTGGGGTTTTTGCAGCTCTACAGGAGGGGAACAACTGGGCCTTTTGGTACCCAGGAATGTGTGGACGGTGGTTAGAATATGCTTATCTCACAATCAGTCTCTTCATCTAAGGCAGGGGTGGGCAAACTATGGCCCATGGGCCACATCTGGCCTGTTGGCCAATTCTGTCTGGCCCTCTGAGCTCCTGGCTGGGGAGGCTAGCTCCTCCCACCTCCCCTACTGTCCCCCATCTCCCGCAGCCTCCGCATGCTACGCGAGCAGCGCTCTTGGGGGCAGGGCTTCACGCTCTACCGGATCAGATGCCCCCAGCCTTCTGCCCTGATTCCTGCACCCCCGTCACACACCCAGCCCCCTGCCCTGACTCTATCACCCCCACACATAGACCACCCCCACCCAAATGCACCCCCCACATCCTGACTCTTGCACCCCACATCCCCACCCCCACTCTGAGCACCAAATGGGAGCTCCTGCATTCTTCCCACCTGCACCCCTCGCACCAAATGGGAGCTGCCCAGCTAAGCGCTCCTCACCCAAACCTCTTGCCCCAACCCTGAGCCCCCTTCCTCATTCTAGCTTATATCCAGACCCTACACCCCAACCCACAGCCTGCTTCTTCACCCCCAGCCCTGTGCTCCGTGCACTCCCACCCTCAGTGCAGAGAGAGAGGAAGATAATGGGCCAGAACCAGGGAGAAGGTAGGTACCCACTCTATGTGGGCAGGGTAGGGACCCCAGACTGGCAGTGGGCTGAGCGGGTCTGACAGCCAGGATCCCTGAGCCACTCAGTCCACTGCCGATCTGGGGTTCTGGCTGCCGGCACCAAGCCCCACTCAGCCTGCTGCCAGCCTAGATGAACGGAACTAAGAATGTGCACTATGTTTTGGAATCTAAATAGGGAGTACACTTCTCAAAGACCTTCCAGTTACCCCCTCTTCCCACTTTCTCTCCTCATCCTCCCCTGGATTAATTCTTCATAACATACACACAGTATGAATCTATCTGTATTCTTGCTCAATTCCTCAAACTTCTGATGAAAGTACTTACTTCAGAAACTTGAGGAATTGCTACTTTGCTGTAAAACTACTGGTGCTGCTGGAGTCTTCCAGAAAATAATGATAAAGCGAGGGATTGGGGGAGAGATGTCAAAGAATGGAAAAACACTTTTTTTTCCTGAATATGAACTGTGGAGTTTCATCCATTCACTAACTCCACAATAAACTACATGTTTTGTGACTGAATCAGACCCTACTGCACTCGTATTAGCTGCCATGGTTACAACCCTATTATTGTACAATAGAATAGTAGCTTCGACCAGCACAACAGAAGTGAAAGGAAAATGGAAACAAGGATGGGGAGAAAAAGTGAATACAGACAGAAGCCATCATCAATTTATCCTAACGGAAATAAGTGTGGTGTCAGTTTCATTGAGGGTGGGTTTGATTTAACTCAAATTAGTGATTTAAATCACTAGTCGGGAAGACTCGATTTAATCATTTTTTTTCTATATAAAGGAGCATTCTTGTTGGTTGTTATAACTTTAATACATATTCTTCACAACTCAGAGATGTAGGTTTCATTTTTAGATGGTACACACTATACATTTTTGAAAATTTTTCAGATTAGTTTTACAGCTATATCAGAAAATGAATAATTGGTTATTTCATTTGCCAAAGGTAATTGAAGAAGATAGTTCACCTCCCTATGACTTCATAAATATCTCCAATTCAACAGGTTGATCATTAATAATTGGAGGATTTTCATACCATGTTGTATTAGGAGAACGTCACCAGACAGACATTTTAAATTGTTGTATTTAACTAAAACAACAACAGTGTTGTGGATTTCTTCTTCAACAGCAAACATAATATTTTAACGAAACAGGCATTTGTCCCTCGCTTCTCATATTTGTCTCCAGACTTCTTCTTCTTCTCCAAATCTATTCCGCCCCAACAATCTTCTGTTCATTGAACTTTTTGAAATTTTGCACTTTTAGAGAGAGATAAGGGATTGACTCTGTGTACACAAATTTGCAGAGGAACGGTGGGGTTGAGGTCTGTTATTTCTCACGTCTGTTTTATTTAATTATGTATGTATGCATCATGCTTGTTAACTGCAAAAATGGTTTTTATCCCTGGAGAGACACAGCCACAGTTTGAGACCTGAAAAACAAAGCATCTCTGATGGTATCTTCTAGACTGAGCATTGAGTCCCACTGGGTAGATAGAAAGATTAACCTAAATAATCTATACAGAAGCCTGTGAAACTCCATAAAATTGGGTCCCTAATCCATGAACTATTGGAAGTCATAACAAAACTTTTCTTAAACATTACATGAATATATTGTCTCATATTATAGAATTAGAATTTATAATCCTTATTCCATGATGAGAGCTAATGTATCTCAATTACAACTATCTTTAGATAGGCTTTTTTCTCAAATTATTTTATAAAAAAAATCTGATTATAATGAAATTCTAAGATTATTTAACAGAGAACAGAGACTCAAGTAGTAGCAAGTAGAAGTAATGGTTACATATAAAACAAAATCATTACACTCTTCCTAAAACTTAATTACTAAGATATTCTCATGTCTTTGAGCAATGATCATCCAAAATCCTTGCAATGCTTTACAGCCAAAGTGGACCGTGATTTAACTACCCTGGTTTCATTTCTCTCTGTTCCCTTCTCCCATAATTGTGCAAAAACACAAGAGTAATTGGAGATGATCTCTCTTCTATCCCCTTTCACAGTAGTCAAAAATTAAAGCCCTGATTTGCTCTCCATTACAATATTTAAGTTTTATTATTTCATTGTAAATATACATAATATGTAAATGTACATACATTTGGCTTTGATAAATATTTACCTTCCCATGTATCTTAATGCAGAATTGCATTAAATGCACTACCATTGTTCATTTTAATTTCTTGAGAAAAATGGCATGGTCTTTTGAACCCATGCAGGTGGTATCTCACCCTTGTAGTTATAAATACTATATTAACAACAGTGTTATGTAGTCTTAATTCTTGTTTGACCACTTGTATGTTGCATACTTTTCTTATCTCTTGTGGCTTCAATTTGAACTATCCTTAATTTTAAATATTAATTCTATGTTTTAAAATTTAAAGTGCTACCTGATCTTGGAGACACTTGACTGTTTTTAGCTCTTCAAATTAATATCTTGTTCTCTTTCATCCTTAATTCATTTAAGCAGAGGTCTAGAGGCTTGACTAGCCCTAGGCTTCTCTTTATCTCCCCCTGCCACTATAACTTATCAGTTTCTAATGCAGGTTTAAAGTGATTAGTCATTTGTGGGTCCTTTTATATTGTTTCAAATAGAAAACCCACCAGGAAAGAATTTGCATAGAAATCTGGCTATATCTGAAGTTCATTGTCCATTGTAGTTCATAAAGAGCTTCTGGAAATAGAGTATGCAAGACTTTTGTATTTCAAAAGATTATTTGAGGAGGCTGCTGAGGAGAGGTCTTCCCAAAATAAACAGGGTGGGTTATTTTCCACTTTTTCCACAGATTAGCCTAAGGGATACCATTAAAGTAAAAGCCTTGCTTGAGACAACAAAATTAGTCATCTAAACACAAAATAGTGTGTCATTTTGGACTTGTACGTATAGGTTTCATGACTGGGCTTTCAAAGGAAAACTGCAGTGATTGGTTACAATACCTTTAAACACTTACACAAAAATGTACTGAATAAGATAATTGAGCTTTCAAAACAGCTTGTAGAAATAACTGTTTTTGTGCTTCAGCTCCTCTATAACTGCACAGTGCCGGGGTCTCTCTTTGAGAACTAATGGTTTTCTTTATGCTTCCAAGCAGAAAGTCCATTATGTGGGTTTTTAAATTATTTAACTCGTGTTAAATTTGAACTGTGAAAGTTTCATGTTGAGCTTCCAGTGTTTCCAAATATCAGGTAGCCAAGTAGTGATTTAATTATTTTTAAATATATTTAATATATTTTTAAAAGATTTTACTGATTTACTCATTGATTAAAGAAACACTGCAGTAAAGTGAAGCTCAGGAATAGGGCAAAACTCACAAGTTTTCTAGTTTTCTGTGGACTGAGTTTGAGCCTATTCCATGAGTTTATCAGACTATTAAAAAGTATGCATATCTCACACCCATGCAGATGTTAGACATTATGCAACTTAAGTGACACTGTCACTTCAAAATATAGTCACTTTAAAATGAGCTAAAATAGGTTTCTTGTACTCCACCTGTCCAAGTCTCTCTGCCAATATTTGTGCTTTTACAACCACATTCCAATCACTTTTTTTCTCTTGTGGCTATGCAAAATTCCCACAAAGCTGTTCAAGAAAAGGAAAGGGACACACAACACTGTTAGATGCAAAGTAAATAAACTGAAAAATATTTGTTTAATTATAATATTCTTAGGGGTTATTACTCCTCACATTAGGTTAAAAGTAGTGTGACTTCTATGGTGACTGTACACTTACCACTGTCAGCAGAGCTGAAAAGTAAAAATATAAAATATCCTGAAAGTTACTGATATTGGAAATCTATCAGATGAAAACTTGACAGTTCCTTTCCTGTGACATATATTCATGAACTGCCATACCTGGGCACAATTATTTTGCTTGTGATTCCAGAATGAATGATCCTTTTTAATTTTTTTTTCTTCCCCTCTTTGACCATGATAGAGTACTGAACTGATAATATGGTGTTTTATTCAATATCTGCTAATTAACTGTGTCCACAAGTTCATATAAATGAAATATGGCAGTAAGGGGGAAAAATGAAATGAAGTTCGGCACCTCGCTTGTTTATCCTACTGGCTAACTTCAAAAAAATCTACTTTTTGATAAAGTACCCTTTAAAGTGTGTGTTCTGTCTGCTTCCTTGTTGATGTTCCTGAGGGTCTTTTCTTCCAGGCAGAAAGTAATTCCCTATATTAGTGGTTCTCAAACTTGTTAGTTCGGTGACCCCTTTTTGCTCTGCCATGTCCTCTCGCACCCCGGGTATGTCTGCTGAAATGCCACCGAATTGAACTCTTCCGGTTTCAGTGGCATTTCAACCGACATGAAGCTTTTGTCTCTGTGTTCGTCGAAATGCAGCTGATAGCGGAAGCTTGCACTTCGGTGGTTTTTCGGCAGACTCACTCACATGTTTGGAGCTTCTGCAGAAATGCCGCCGAAGGCGCCGGCAGCTCATGACCCCTCTGGAATCAGCCTGCAACCCCCAGTTTGAGAACCACGGCACTATATGGACAACCAGCAAATTAGAGTTTGCTTAAATCTGTGAGGCAAACCCACAGCCAAACCAGGGCTATTCACTCAGCTGCCCGCTGGAGGATACTAGTTGTCTGCTCCTTCGTGGAGCCATGAGCACAGGCATGTACCTGATGCAGTTCACAACCTCCTCCAACATCTTCCCCTCATCTACATTGGATATACTAGGTTGCAGCCCTTTTTCTGACTCCCCCGAAACGACCTCCTCAAGTTCTGGCTGCACTTCTCTGTACACTTCCTGATCCATGCAAACCCCATTGATGACCCCATGAAGTCGTGAGACCCCTCATCAACCTCTTCCTTTTGCTGGTTAAGATGGTCACCCACCATAACAGGAAGCAAAAATGGATGGGGGGAGGTGCTCTGTGACTGTGGGGCTTATTTTTGATCCTCCCTGAAGTCCCCTCAGAGTTCCTTTGAGCCGTATCTACTGGCTCTCTGGGTACTTTTGAGGAGCAGTGGGTGCTATTTGGGGTTCTCTGCTTGGTGTTCCCTCTCTGGCTTCCTCCTTTTAATCCTGTCACCCTCACTCCCATCCCTGCCTTCTCATTTCTTGTCTCCCAAATTCACTTAAGACCTGGTCCTGTAGCTCCTGCCCTTAGGTTCGGGGGAGTGGCCTTTAGATGTGAGTGGGCTTGTGATTGCCCTTTCCTCCAGAACCTCAATAGGTACCATGACTTGCCCTCCAACAGAGTCTGCAATAACTCATCTCTCCGGCATGCAGCAGCCTATCCCCAGGGAAGGCCTGTGTTAGATGATCCCCAGGCATGTATTTCTCTGACCCCACCAGAGCTGCAAGTTAGTCTGTGCAACAGCATTTCTTAGGGTATGTCTTCACTACCCACAGGATCGGCGGGTAGCAAGTGATCTTTTAGCGATCGATTTCTCGCGTCTGGTTAAGATGTGAGAAATCAATCGCCCGCAGCGCCCCCATCGACTCCGTAACTCCAGCTTGCCACAAGGCGCAAGCTGGAGTCGACGGGGGAGCGTGCCGCCGACTGCCACCATGAGGACAGCAGGTAAGTCAACTGACAATACGCCGACTTCAGCTACGTTATTCGCATAGCTGAAGTTGCGTATCTTCAGTCAATCTCCCTTCTCCCCCCCAGTGAAGACCCGCCCATAGTCAGGAACCCTCTTGCTGACCCATAGTGTTAAACTCCTTAGGCTTCCAACCTGCCCTTAATCCAGTTCTTGCCCAAAACTTGTTCAGTCTTGTCCATTCCGTATTCAGACCATGCTCCAGCCCTGTTATTGATCTTTTCTAGCCCTTCACCCCCAGGCCCCCAAGACTCTGACTGACTCTCACCCAACTTTGACCTTTGACATGCATTTGGATTCTGATGATGATCCTGATTTGGTTTGTCTATGGACTGTGATCTCAATTCCAACCCATGGACTGTGTCTGACCTCAGTTTCTACACAGCCCTCAGCCCAGTCTCGACTTTACAGTCAGCTTCAACCCCTGTACTTGTTCTTTACTATAGCTCTAACCACCAGGGCTGACTGCCTTGAACCCAGAGCCTGGCAGTAGCCATATCAACTTCACAAACTAGGAGAAAAGGATTTTTCTATGATTGATGTAATAATAATTGGTGTCAGTTAAACTTTAAATCATACAGAACTTTCAGCCAGAAGTATAACTTTCAAGTGGATGGTTTTCCCTTAGGAGCCATTGTCTATATTTAAAATAGGCTATTACTTGCTGTTGTTTAACATCTTGTTAAAAATAAAATTCATCTTCCCTCCAGCTTTGTATTCCATTAGCAAGGACATTTAGAAATAAGGTCAGTTTACTGTACCTTTACTAGAAATGTAAATGATTTCCCAATCAAATTCCAGCCATCTATTCCTATAGCAACTTTTAATCTCAATTTGGACTCTTTAGTTAAGAGTATGAATCTGACATTTTAGATAAGTCTAACCAATTTTGCTAAAAAAAATAGGTTTTAATATCTTGTATTAAAGAGAGCCAATGTATTTAAAATGAAGTCCTAAGAGCAATTTGACTGAAAAAGTCTCTTAAGAAGCTGCCCCAAAGCTGCAGGGGGATGAACTCAATTATATAAATATTACTTTTTCTATTCCCTCCTCGTTTGATCCTTTTTGTGATGCTTCATGAAGAGAAATGGCAGAGACTCAGGTTTGACTGCTAAGTATTACAGAGATCTGCAGCTTTTTTGAACAACTGGAACAGAAGACATTTCACATTTAGGTCAAGTGACAGCTGACTGGCAAAAACCTCATTAATTCCACATCAGACAGCTTGTCAGGATGACTGATAATACTAAATACACCCTTATAACAAGGGGAAATATATGTTCAGGTTTAAAGATTTTTGGGGACTGGAATAGGGACAGAATAAAAAAACAAATTGTTTATACACTTCTGTTTGTTTCAATAAGTTACTGTTGAAAATTTTTCACTTAGATTAATGTAATTTGCAGAGGAGGCTTGGTATCATCTAGTTTTACAGGCCAGGGATAAATGTTAATAACTTCATGGTTATCCAACAGTAATTCTTCTTTGAATGAGTCCATATCCATATTCCACAACTAGTGATCACGTGTCCACTATGCACACATCTGAGAACTTTCAAGTGAGCAGTGCCTGTGGGAGCAGTGCATGAGCTCTTCAATCCCTCATGCGCTCAGTAATGCTATAAAAAGCAAAGTCACCACCCTTACCTTCAGGACTTTCTTGCCATGATGGTGTGTGTCGGTGCAGCTCCATTTAGAGCCAATTGCCTTTTAGTTGGCCATGTGAGTTAGTCTTTTGAGGACTGTCAAGACTCCCATTCATCTACAGAACTGGAACCATCTTCAGTTCTTCATGGCAGACCACAAGTCCCCAGGCTTAGAGCACTGCCCATCTTGTGAGGCTGTTATGCCTCTCCACGACAGCCACACAGAAAGCCACTCTTCTGCCTAAATGAGGGACATATATTCTGGACTGGTGCAAGATCTGCAGATCCTTTTCAAAGTGGACTCAGGGTTCAAGAGAGTCTCACTTGAGGGCCTTTCTGCTGGAGCAGTCCATGCATCCGGGTTTATCTTCTGACGGGGGATCAGAGATCCTCAAGGCTCTCCCCTGAGGCTTCTTTAAAATGGTCCAACACACACCCCAATTCTGCCTCTATACTAAGGAAACATCGGGATCAGTCAAACACTGAGCAGACTTCCTCAGGAGAGAAGCAGCACAGAATACCTTCCCCAAGCTGGGATGTTAATCATGCGATTGTCCTACATCAAAGGTTCTTGAAAGCTGAGAAGAAGCTCTCTAAGCACAGGAGCCAGCATGACCTGAGATGATCCAGACATACTGCAAGTGTCGCCTACCACTGTGTCAGCCATACTGGCATCACTGGTGCCAGCTCCACTTCACTGTCATTGCACTGATAATGGCACAGGCAGGATTACAGCCTCTGCCCGCCTCTGTGACCCACAATTGGAGTCCCTCTGCAGACATATGGAAGCCTCCTGGTCTCTTCTGGTGTCCTAGCACTATTTCCTGTGCCACTGTCCAGATTCCTGGCTCGGTTTTCACCTTCTGGAAGATCTTGGTACTCACGGTGCCACTAATGCTAGGGAAACAGCCTCCTGGGCAATGGCAGTTGTAGTTGATAGTTTTTGTCATGGCAGTTCTGTGGGAGGTACAGACCACAACCAAGGACCTGCCCTTGAAGGCTGCTTTTTGACAGGACAGGTGAGGTCTGAGGTTGCTTAAAGACTGTAAGGCCATACTCAAATCCTTGTGGGGGTCTATACTCCAGCCATCAAAAGACCACACTTCAGGTCTCAACAGATTTATGGGCAGGCCCACTGCTATCACTATAGACCACCTGTGTGTCCCAAAAGAGGCAAAAAGCTTCAAGAAAAAACCCTTCATCCCACCGTCCCTCCTCCTCTGTGTTAAGGCAGCAGATTTGGTTCCATGCCCAAGGACAGCATACCACTTTCTACCCATCCTTGGCTTTCCTCTCTCTCTGGCAACCATCTAATGCATTTCCATCACATTTGGTCCAGCATCACTTCAGACTGTTTAACGCTGGACACGGTAGAGAGAGGCTACACAATTCAGTTCCTCTCCTGTCCCTATTTGGGGACCCATCTCATGAGTGCTTTACACTGGGAGATTGTCTAAGCTCTTGAAGCCATAGAAGATGGCCTCTTAGATCACTGGGATAAAGGATTTTACTCAAGATATTTCCTCATCCCCAAGAAAAAGGGAGGGCTGTGAGCTATCCTGAATCTACAGGGCCTGAACGCCTACTTCAGGAGGCTCAAATTCAAGATGATGTCCCTGGTATCCACCATCCCGTCCCTAGATCAGAAGGACTAGTATGCTATCCTCAGTCCCCAGGATGCGCATTTCCACACTGTGATATACCAGGCTCGCAAGCACTTCCTGAGATTTGCAATGAGATTATAGTTACCAGTACCAGGTTTTGCCATTTGGGCTCTCAGCAGTGCCCAGAATATTTCTGAAATTCCTGGCAGCAGTGGCAGTCTACCTCAGAAGGACAGGTGCCCAGGTATTTCCCTACCTGGATGACGGGCTAGTCAGAGGTCACTTGGAGCCCTTGGTGCAGGCCTTTACTCTCTTGCTGAGAGCAGGAGGGAGCAACGGTTTCAGGTGCCGTCCTCCCAGGCACTGCTAACTGGAAAGTTCTCTGCATATGTGCTGGACAATGTGATCTCCAGCTGTGGAATATGTATATGATTACATATCTCAAATCAGTTACTGTACAGTAAGTAGACTTTCTATGTTAATCCCATTATGCAGTCACAAAGCATTTATGTGGAGAGGTTGTGTTTACGTCAAATTATTATCCTGTTACCTCAAAACTACTTATTACTGTGCTTGAAAATTAAGGAAGGCTTTGTAAATGGCATTGTAAACAGTAATGCGAGTACAGTAGTTCGTCCACAGTCTCTTGATATTATTTGAGCCCTGTAAAATCTCCTTCAAATACAAAGCTTCTGTTTTTTTTTTATTTGTACTGCCTGCCTAGAAGCAAGGATCCCATTGCATTAGGCATTGTACAAACCTATAACAAAAAGATGGCTTTTACCCAAAAGAGCTTATAATCTAAATTTTAAAATGAGACAACAGATGAGGAGAGCACAAGGGAACATTGAAACAGTTATGGACAGGTGGCATAAGCAGCTGACACTGCACCCCGTCTCCTTAATCAAGAGTTTTGTAGACAACACAACATAGGTTTTAAGTAGAGATTTAAAGGAAGAAAACTGATAATGTAATTCTGCTTTTAAATGCTATCAGCCAAACATTTATTATTTTTAGTTTCTATTTATATTAAAGTAAAGATGTCCAAAAATAGATAGATAAATGAATTGTAATAGAAGGTACTTCAAAATGCTGTTCAGAAAATATGGCGTCACAAAAGATACTTATCTTTAATTCTAAAACCTCAGTTATCACTGGTTTTAAATATAATGAAAGCAGTGCTTTCTAATCCAAATGTGATCTGAAGTTTGTCCTGCATTTTGACTGGTGGAGGCTAGAAGGTAAACTACCAGAAATCAAATTATTAAAAATATATTTTGAATGATCACTTACTACAGCATTGTGTAATATTTCAAAGTGGATTTAAATTCTAATATATTTTTAGTTCTGTAATGGAACTCTCATCCATCTAATTGCTATTTGATTAGGAGTCTTTAGCTGAATACCGTGAAATATGCCTTTTTGAATATATCAGAATAGATTAAAGTTTTAAGGCCTGAGTTCCAAAAATAAGACACTGATTAAAAAGCTTCAGAGAAAAAAAAATCAAATAAGGAAGAGGATTTATTATAGGATATCGTATAGCAACTTTTTAATAACAGTGTATTTTTTTTTTCCTCTTTAGGCATCGTTGGCTTCACTGTATGACTGAAGAGCCTCCAACCACTCATCCACCAGTTGCTCGTAAATTCATTTGGGAGAACCACAAATTCAATCTGAGTGGCACTCCTCAGCAATATGTCCCTTTCTCTACAACACGTAAAAAGATACAAGAGTGGATCCCACCTACGACAGCTAACAAATAATTGAAAAGCCTGACTTGCCTAAAATTAGATTCTCAGTGTAAACTGTACCTTCATTGTTTGGTTGATTTAAAATAAAAACCTCTGACAAAGTAAAAGTTTGTTTTTATTGGGATTGAAGAACATTTTTACAGACAAAAATAGGAAGTGTTAAAAAAAAAAAAATAATGAGGGTAAGAGGCCAAATAAAGAATACAGTGTGGTACCTTTATTCAAATATTTTTATCATATCTTTGTGCTTTTTAACTCCCTGTGGTTTAAGTAAACCTTACTTTTCTAGTATCTATTACATCTAACTGTTGCTGTGACAGTCATTTCTCATCTTTATACTATCCAGACAGATTTGAAATAAAGTAATTTTCTTATGAGGCTGAACGTACAAATAATGTAAGTGGGCAAGATAATGTAATTGGGCAAGACCATTTCCAACACTATACCTAAGTAGTGCTCCCAGGACTCATTTCTAGGAAGCCATCTCTTTAAAAAATTATTACATTGCAAGTGAGAAAGGAGTGCTAAAAAAGGATCTTAACTTTTTCTTTACAAATACTTTTTAGTATTCTGTTTTATATGTGTGTATACATACATAACTACACACACAACACACACACTATGCTATAGCATGTAATGTAATAACCTAAAATATCTTAAAACTTTCATAGTAATAGTATATGGTGGAAGTTCATCAGGAGGGGAAAGGAAGGGCTGAATTAATGGGACAAATTTTCATATATAGACACTTAGGCTGTAATTTACATGTGTGTATCCACAAATGTGCATGCAATGCAGGATTTTTGGACTAAGCCTTTACTGAGGGCTTTGAAAATTTGTTCCAGTGTATCCACATACATTACATAGATTTCCCAGTGTATTGTCTGCTTATACATGAAATATTGTTTGCAATGTTGTAGCTGTGTTGGTCCCAGGATGAGCGAGAGACAAGTGTGGGTGAGGTAATATCCCTTATTGGACCATCTTCTTTAGGTGAAAGAGATGCATTTTTGAGCTCCACAGAGCTGCTCTTCAGATCTGGGAAAGGCACTCATAGTGTCACAGCTAAAGGCAAGGTGGAACAGATTGTTAAGCATAAGGCGTAAGCATAAGCATATGTTGCAAGAAAATATTCAAAATGAAGTGGTCAGTTAACACCTCTGTAGTCATAGGAGTGAAGATTGACTATGAGATCCTTAACAGATATTGCATCCACCACCAAGAGGACAACTATACAGTCCTTGAAATCAAACCACCAAAGAGTGATCGAACGAGCAGGAAAAAAAAGTTGTCGTTATAGTTCTCAACTACGATGTCTCTGTCAGTGAGACAAACGGACAACTCTGACACCACCTACTTTAAAGAATTCAAGACAACACACCACAATTCGCCCAGAAGTTGAAAGAGATCATCAAACTCTTCCCCAAACAACTTCTCTTGAAGTTTTGTAACTTCATCCCCCAGGGATCCGCTATATGCTTCCCAAGATATACAAACAAAGGAACTTGGGAAGACCCATTTGTCTGGGGCGCTCTTACTGAAGGAATATCTATACTCCTAGAAACCACTCACCACACCAAGGGGCAGTTTCTTCAAGGACACAACCAACGTCCTCCAGAAACTCCACAACATCAACCACCTCCCTCAGAACATCATACTTTGCCACTATGGATGCTCCCTCCCGATAAACCAACATCCCTTACCATGACTGCATCACCCCTACCTTGGATATCTACAGTACAATGAACAACACTCAGATTCCACCCCAAACATCACCAAACTCATCCATTTCATCTTCACTCATAACAATTTTACATTCAACAACAAACACTTTGTTCAAGACATGGGAATAGGATGGCTCCCCAATATACCTTCCACTTTGTGAGGAAACATTTCTGTAAAAATGCAACACAAAAACCCATAATATGCCTGAGATATCAATGCTATTTTCATCTTCTGGACAGATGACCTAAACTCCATCTTAGACTTCCACCACAACTTCTACAAACATCACCCATCCATAAAACTCTCTAGAACACTCCCACACCAGCATAAAGTTCCTGAACCCCACAGTCAATTTCAGCAGTGGTACCCTACAGCTATATACAAGAAACTCTCAGATCCCCATGCTTCCCTTCACAGATCCAGGGCCACCTCTGTGTCAGTGATTTACCTTTCCCACACCTGAAGAGGAGCTCTGTGGAGTTTGAAAACTTCTCTTTCACCAACAGAAGTTAGTCCAGGAAATGATAGTACCTCATTGACTTTTCCTCAATATGTGGCATAAGGAGCCTCTAATCCTGGCACCCTCTTCTCCCCAAAAAGGAAACATTTCTTCTAAACCTAGAGCCTGTACGTTAGATGGTGATAATGCATAACCCAGAGAACCCTTTTAAACCCAAAGGCATAACAGACTCAGCAGAACCTAAGCCGGGGTGGGCAAACTTCTTGGTCTGAGGGCCACATTGGGTTTGAAAAACTGTATGGAGGACTGGGTAGGGAAGGCCCTGCCCCCAATCTGGCCCCTTCCCGCCCCCTGATTCCCTCCTCAGAATCACAACCCATCCAACCCCCCTGACCTTGTCCCCTGACTGCCCCTTCCAGAGACCCCTAACCACCTCCCAGGACCCCACCCCCTATCCAACCCACCCCACTCCTTGACTGCCCCTTCCGGAGCCCCCCAACCACCACCCCATAATCCCCCTCTTTACTCCCCCCTTACCGTCGCTGCTCTGGGGGTGGGGGGGAGTGAGCTTCCCCGGCCCCCAGAGCGCTCCCCGCGTGGCGCGCCTCCGGGGGAGGGGCAGGGGGCAGCCTCCCCGGGGGCTGGACTGGATGATCTCGTGAGCCGGATCTAGTTTGCCCACCCCTGACCTAAACTAATTGAAAAGGAGTCCTGAGCCTAGCCTTTTACGTTTATATTCAATGGTACTGTGTCTTATCATGAGTCAAATGTGTGTAATTAGCTCTGCTTTTTGCTGTCCTACTGGAGCTTTTAAAAGTTCAGATCTTTATCAGGGTTAAGAGCTGAAACACAGGCCACGGTTGATGTATCAGCTTGTCTTGGTGCAGGTGTAAACTGAAAAGCTTGCTACTTCATAACCAGCTGGCTTATTCTGTTCCTTAGGTGTTGTGGGTTAGATTCACTGTTTTGTACTTTGTGGTCTAATTCTCTGAAATGTGCTCCGCCTACTTCGCACTGTTGTAAATGGTTGTAGGAGGTGCCAGCTCAGTTCCCTGCTGCTTCCTGTGTGATCTTGGCAAGTCACGTAGTGTGCCTCAGTTCCTCCTCTGAGATGGGGGATACTAGTACTTCTCTGGCGCGGAGGAGTGTTCTGGGGGGCTCAGGTGCTACACTAACAGGCACAATATAGGCGTTTAGATAAGGCAAAGGTGAATCAGGCCCTGTAAGTTGTTCAAAGGAGAAATCAGGAGAGTGAAATGTTCATTTTGGTTCCTAATATTAAATTCTATGGGGAATAGGGAAATGTCTTGTGCTATATCTCATCTTCTCTCTGCTGGGATAAAAAAGAATGAGAGTTACCAGGCTGGGAGATAAAAACACTTAAAAAACTAGTGACTTTTTTTGTGCTGGTACATTAACAAGGTGTCTACAATATCCCCGATAGCTGATCTTAAAGAAAAGGAGCGAGTCTCTAAATAGTACTTCGGTTACTCACCCAGCTAATGTATTAAGTATGGCTTTATGCCTTGGGGAGCCAACTAGGTGGGAAAGATCAAAGTAACAAATGACAGCAGACGCATACTCACCAAAGCTTTCCATCTGCTGAACTGTCAAGCCTCAAACTGCTATCCTCCAACTCTAAGTATACCAAAGAGGTGAGAGTAGCCCCTTCACACATACGAGCGAATACTAGTTCCAAATGCCAAAGCAGCCTCCAAAGAAGAGATCTTGTTGGGACAGCTGCTTGTGTGTGTCCCTTCCACATGAGCTCTTACCACGTGATGTTAATTGAGATCAGGGGTTCTCAAACGGGGGATTGTGACCTCCCAGGGGGTTGTGAGGGGGCATGAGCTGTCAGCCTCCACCTCCAAACCCTGCTTCATATTTTTAATTTATAAGGGGGCAGGGGTCACACTCAGAGGCTTGCTATGTGAAAGGGAGCACCAGTACAAAAGTTTGAGAACCACTGATGGACAGGGGACAGGAGTTCTTTTTCGATACAGTGGCTGGTAATAGGAATGGCCATGAAGATTCTCCTGGGTTAGAGGGGTCAAGAAAGGAAGTTCTGATTATTTCCTTATTGATTATAAAAACTCTCGTTGGCTGAGACTAAATACAGTCCATGTACATCCTATTTAATAAAAGACTAGAGAAGTTTGTGTGAATCCGTCATGCGCAGTAGAGACGGCCCAGACGAACGGCATGCTGGGAGGTGTAGTTCGGCAGCACAACATGGCCTCCGCGCATGTGCCGCCGAGAGGGAAGCAGGGTCTGGATCAGAGGCTCGGAGAGCGCGGGCAGGAGGGTGGCTGGGCGCAGGAGAGCGTGGGCAGGGGGCCCTTGGAGTGGGGGGGAGGGGGGGCTGAGCGAGCGGGGGGAGCCCTTGGAGTGGGGGGAAGGGGGGGGCTGAGTGAGCGGGGGGGGCCTTGGAGTAAGGGGGAGGGGGGGCTGAGCGAGCGGGGGGGCCCTTGGAGTGAGGGGGAGGGGGGGCTGAGCGAGCGGGGGGGCCCTTGGAGTGAGGGGGAGGGGGGGCTGAGCGAGCGGGGGGGGCCGCGAGCTGTTACCGTTGGCCCGTGTACACGGGCTTTTAGACTAGTTGTTAAATAAGTTGCTTGTTATGAAACTTTAAAGAGACAGTCAACACCACGCCTCAGCTTGCCTCAGTGACATAACACACTCCTCTATCTGGTAAGACAGAAAAGAGACTTTATCATAACATCAGAATTATCATTCACTGACTGAAAAGCTGAATGTTATTTTAAGCATTAGCTGGAAAAGAAGGCATAGGCCTTCCTAGGATATAGAAAATCCGGTCATCAGAGCAGAAGCAATCCTTGAAGGGATAGACATAACAAATGATTTTGTTGCTCCAGAATATTTTAACATTAGTTCTGCATAAGAATGCTATGCAAAAACCTTTTGCATTTTGCACATCCATAAAATGACCAAATTTTAGAGGGTAATTCATTACATTATTAATCTAAGCAGTTTGCCTTCAAAAACACCTGCTAAATTTTAAAGTGCATGCTGTAAGGAGTTCATGTTAAGGATTTTACTACAGAATCTGATATTTAAGTTAAACTAGCACAAATCTTTAACTGCATTTAAGCAACAAAAAAAAATATATGTAGGAACCTCTGTTTTGCATTAATCTGTATTGCCTAGCCCAAAGCAGCTGTATTTTATTCTTTTTCTGTGCAGCAACTTCATGGTCATTCAACTAATTTACTACTTTCCTTCACCATTACATGTATTTTTCATATTGGTTTCAGGCCAGGTTACTGTAATACTGTTATCACACTTCCATAACTTGAGATTTTTAGTTAAATAATGATCCATCAAAACACAGCTTATATAGGAGTTGAAATTTCGTGCAGTATACCATTCAGACACTGACGTATTGATACAGTGTAGATTTTCAAGGAGGATAACCATATTTTCAAAGTCAATGAGGCAAAAAATATTAACATTAACTCTGTCCTTGTGGTGCTTCCCTTTTGTCCTACAACAAATGAGGGCTAGAGCATGCCATGTGATCTTAGCAATTTTTAATTAGAAGTAGCACTGCTACAGAATCATTGGTTGCTATAATATTGATGTTTGTACCTTTGCAGTTCAGTGAACTGTTTCGCTTCTTCATTCTTTTCCCTTTGAGAGTAAAATGCCAGTGCTTAAGCGTGCGCGCTCTCGCCCGGGGATGAATGCCCGAGAGGTTCTTCCCTCCATGAAGCAGTGATACTGCAGACAAATGTTGGTCCAAGTGGGATGTTTATGTTGTTTGGTATCCCTTCATTTGGGTCCTCTGAGCGTCCTCATTATAATCCAGACCTTGTTTTTTCTGATTCTGCCTTGACTGTGGCTGTGGCACCTGCTGACAGCCACTGAGCAAAACATAGGAACACCAGGGCCTTCCGTCCCCACGGTTATAGTGCCTGCATGATGCGGCTAACCCCTGCCACGAGAAACTGGAATTCAGAGTTGGGTTCTGAATCTGGATAATGAGTAGAATGGTGCTTTGTGGGCCAAGTTTGAATAACTAATGTGACACTTTGCCCCATATTCACCATAGAGATATTGTTATGATAGAATTATGGCATGACTGATATACTTTGTGATACAGGTCACGTATCATTGGAAGGTTATGATTTACTGAATATGATTATCCTATTTGTATTCATGTAACATTTTGGTATCTAAAGTTAGGAATATTGTCTATGCATCTATTACAAATATGTTTACACATGGGGAACACTCACTAAACATAATGCAATCAGTTTAGATGGCTGGTTGGGAAGGGCCACTAGGGAAAACAATAGGTCTTAGAATATGCTAATTTTCCACTGGGGAGCCTTCCTGAAGTTGCTTCCAAAAGCCTCTGAGTCATGGCTGCTATAGCCCTACGGAGACATATGATCAAGTTACCTTGCACTGGACTCCATCATAGAATGAATGGTTTTCCACTAACTGGGTGTGGAAATCAAACTGGGAGACAGAGTTCCTGGCATATGCAAAAGCTACTTAGGGCAGGGAAGTGACATCATTGTGCTGCTTCTTCACTGATTCCCCACCCAAGATGACAGCTGGAAACACCTGCAAAACGAGGACTGAACTCTGGGAGGAGAGTTGAATGCAAACTAGAGGGATTTCTAGTCTGGGAAAGGAACACCTGGAGTTTTAAGCTGTAAGCAAGTGTACCTTGCCCGCAAGAATTTCAGCAAATTGCCTAGGCCAGCAATTAGGGTGAGAACGTGCTACTCATATACTAAAGAAATCAGATATTAAGCTTAGCTTAGTTTTTGTTTGTTTGCTAGGTAACCTGCTTTGATCTGTTTGCTATCACTTATAATCACTTAAATCTCCTTTGTAGTTAATAAACTTTTGTCTAAAACCGGTGTGTGTAGAAATCATAACTGGGGACAAAAGCTATTGCATCTCTCTCTCCACATTGAGGGAGGGGGCGACTTTAATGAGCTTATGCTGTAAAGATCTCTGTGCAGCACTAGAGGGTATAATTTTGGGTTTCCCCTCCAGAAGGGGGTGTGTGCCTTAGGAACTGGGAGGTGCCTTAGCTGAGCCTTCCCATTCAGAGCAGATTTCAACATCTGTGAGTTTTGCTGCAGCTGGGTGTGTCCCTGCTTGTGTGCTGGTGAAAGCGTGAGATGGGGAGCATTGTCACAGCATTAGCGGGTGAGTGGGAGCCCAGGCTGGTGGGATGGAGGGCTCAATGGTACCCCAGTTCCAGGTGGCACCCTGAGGGGGGGAACCCTCACAACTAGAACCAGCTAATCTATCTTTTTTTCACCTGTGTAGGGTGCCTACTGTATACTAACAAAAATGAACATATATGTATTATGTTTTAAACAGCTTCTCTGGTCAGTGCAAGACCGAGAGCTAGTAGCTCTTTTGAGTTTACATTGGATTCTTTATTCTGGATATTGTTCATGGACCTAGAACAGAACTTACTCTTCAGACAGCACGTAGAAAGAGGCTATGACTACAAAAATGATACAACTCCTTCCCACCTTGTGTTTCAGTGGCTTCCAACTACCATTTGTCTAGTTGACAGCTAGAAAGAGGGTACGTTGCAATTTAAACCCAGGGTTAGTAGAACTTGAGTTAGCAAAACCTGGGTTTGTTGGCCTAGGACTTGAGCATCTATACTGACTTGTAATCCCCAGATCAGGAATTATTGAACCCTGGGCTCCAGCATCTAAACTGCATTATGCGGGCTCAAGTCCAACCACCCATATTCCAGACTTGCTAGCACCCTCCCCCAAAATGGCTACTCCAGCCCTTTTTTCATGATACAGTGTGAGCAAACTTGACTGTCCAGAGGACAAAGTTGGCCCCTGGGATTGTGGGATACGTCTGGTGCACTCCCAAGTCTAGTAGAGCTGCATCTACATTGCAAAGCAATATGACTTAAAGTGGGGGTCCCATCTTGACTCAGGCTTGGACCCTCCTCCCCTGTGTGGCCCTGGGAACCATCTATTTGCATGTGGATAGATAGGGAGTTTAGGCATGAGCCTGAGTTTGAATCCTGGACTTACATTGCAGTGTAGAGTAGAGACAGCCAGAGACTTTCCAATTCCCCATTATCACAGTCTGTCCAGGATATGAAAGGAGATGTTTTCTTTAGCCTGCACATCATAGAGATTCTGTGATTGGAACTTGGTAAACAAGTGAGAGTCAGAAAATAATGCAGTTCTCTCACCATATCTAATTCTGCTAATCACTGCCAATAGGTATAAAAATGTCAACACTTATTTTTGTCACTGAAGTAAGTCGATATGATGTAGAACATGTATAGTGAGCATATCCAAGGCCGGCGACAGGGGGGTACTACGGGTAGAGCTGTACCGGGCCCCGCACTTTAGGGGGGCTCCGGTACAGCTCTACCCGTAGTCATCGGGCGCGGCTCTCCTCCGGACGAGCACCCGTGTCCCCGGCCGGAGCAGTGAGCCCGGCCGGCAGCAGCGGCTCAGTCCGGGGGGAGAAAGGGCGGGGAGGAGGGGGGAGCAGCAAGGGCAGCTCACGCCGCTCCCAGGCTCTCGCTCCCAGCTGTGGCCAGCTGTCAGCTGGGGGGGGGGGAGCGCCGGCTGGGCTGGGGCCCCCCCAGCCGCTGTCGGCTGGGCTGGGGGGGGGGGCCCAGCCGCTGTCGGCTGGGCTGGCGGGGCGCCGGCTGGGCTGGGCTGGGGGGGCCCCCAGCCGCTGTTGGCTGGGCTGGAGGGGGCCCGGCTGGGCTGGGGGAGGCGCCAAACTATCAGAGTAGGGGGCCCCCAAATTTCTGTCGCCGGCCCTGAGCATATCCATTGAGCAATACGCTGCCATTTGTATAACTAGCTGAGTTAAGGACTTTAAAGCTTCTTGATCTAATTTCTAACAAATTCATAGTACTCTAGATTCAGTTTTCTAATATAAAGGCTCTGTCAAAATCACTTAAACTTTCACTTTTGGGGGAAAGAAATTAAGGCTTTGAAAAGGCAGTCTCTACTAGCTCAGTCTGCCCTGCTCTGAAAGTTAAAACCCTAAGAAGCATTATAAAATACATCTAACAAGTCCATCTGTATTCGATGCTGTCATCAAATTAGAGACCATGTCAAATTTCAAAATTGTGGGCTATTGGGGTTGCAAGTCAGCAAAATGTGGCAGTGTATTTAAAAACAAAAAATAACAGTATTACAAATATTTCTTATATGCTGGATTAATATTTTACTTTGTCTCAATTTCTGCTGTTTACTCTTTGCATTTTGCTCAATCTGAATAACTTTCACCTTTGCATATAGTCAGTTGCAATTTCAGGCTCTCCATGCTGCAATATTTTAGTTGCAAATACCGCAGGGAGAATGTGAATTTGTGTGCATTCGTATTTTATTTTAATTGGTTTCCAATGGAATTTTTTTATTTAGAAAAATCTCAGGGAAGCATTTATATTACTCTGAGGGTTTATAAAAACTCCATTTTTCAAAATGTAAATTTTTCACAAATACAGATTTGATTAAATAGCATCACTTTAAATTGTGCAGTAGGTACCTTACATCTCTTCAAATGTGCTTGGGTTTAAAAAAATTAAGAAACAAAGAGCAAAAAAAGTCATGCAGCATATAGTAAATAACCAGAACAGTTAATACTTTTATTAACCTAATGAAGAGTTAAGCCACAGATGTTTTTTAATTTAGACCTGATCCAAAGCTCATTGAAGTTAACCAAAAGACTCCCTTTGACTTCAGTGGGCTTAAAGTCAGACCCTTATTTTCTAGTGCCTAAGTAGGGGTAAGGGGCAGAAACAAGCATTCTTGGAATTGTCTATTATTCATTGTCTCAGAAAATAGATTCTAATGTTTAATCGATGTTAGGTACTTTGATGACTGCCTTTACCATAATGTCTGAGCTCTTCACAATTTGCAATGTATTTATTCTAATAACCCCTCTCTGAGATAAGGAGCATTACCCCCTATTTTACAGTCCGTGAACTGAAGCACAAAGAGGCTAAGTGACTTACCCAAGATCACATAAGAAGTCTGTGGCAGAGCAGGGAATTAAACCCCTGTTTTAAGAAAGAGAAGCTAGCACCCTCATCTCTTGATCATTTTTCCTCTCAAGTGCAGTGAGTTATTCCTGAGTTCATGGTAGCTGTAGGGGTTTGATGCAAATTCACAGCCCCTACCATATTTACATGTATTTAAATATGCAATGAATTAGTTGTGTAACATCAATAATCAAAATAACTGCAACTGGCTCCAAAATTGATTTAGACTTATTTATTTGGGTCTTAGTGCCTAAAAAGAATGCACAGACCTAGGCTTGAGTCTCTCAGTCTAGAACCAGGTGTTAATCTTAGAAGATGACTGTCATAATTCTTAGAACCTAACAGTCCACAGTATTTCTATTAGTTCTGCATTGCAGAGTCACAGACTGCCATTTCAAGGTTGAGAAATAATAAACATGGTACTCTGTTGTCTCTGCTGTTTTTAGATGCTGTCATGGCTACAGAATAGACAGAGGAGAAGAAGTAATGACATAATTCAGTCATATGCAATGGTACATATGCTGCTTTGTTAGTAAATGTTGCGTCTATGTTCTTCATATTTCGTTGGTGTCCTATCAATTACATTTTTGGTTCTGATTATAAAAGGGAAGTGCAACTGGCTTTCAAAAAATCTCACACCCAAATAATTAGGCTTTCCACTATACCAGTAGAGTAGTTGGCTTCTACATTTCTGTCATGTGTATATGGAATCATTTACCATTTGTTTCCTTTAATTTTTACTGTAGCATAATTTATAAAAGACAAAATAAATTGAGTAAACTTACTTGCTAATCATCTGAACAAACAGCAACATAATATTGTATATAAATATAATTGTGTTATACATAAAAATTGTAAATTATGGTATATCAATACAAGCCTAATTTCAATGACAGCCTTTTACCTATCTGGTTAACACCACACTGGGCAAAATTAAAGCACTATTATTCACGCCCTCTTGTCATGCTGCTTAATTATAATTAACTTTATACTTTGTGCAATTAACAAAACAAGGAAGCAAACAGCTTTCATTATCCACTGTTTGCTGCCTAGGATCGGACATCTAAAGGATACAGTCATTTTGACATTTTCATGCATCATAACTCAGACAGGGCCATTGGTGTGGATGGCACTTTATAGATCGATACAACATGGTCTCCTTTATGAAGTACTTATCACTATGAATATATAAACTGTGTTAATTTGTCCTGAGATTCTGCATCTCACACTCTCATCCTCAGCCCCTTCCCCAGCCTCCCTAAATCCCACTAGGGCCGGGGTGGGAAAACTTGTGTGAAGGGCCAGGTCAGGGAAGGCTGTGCCTCCCCAAACAGCCTGGCCCCACCCCTATGCAACCCCCTCCCACTTTGTTCCCCCCCAGAATCACAAACCCATCCAACTCCCCCCCCCATCCCCTGTTTGCCCCCTCCCGAGACCCCCCATCCTAACCACTACTCCCGGGACCCCCTCTGGTCCTTGTCCCCTGACCCCCCTCTCCAGAGACCCCACACACTAACTGCCCCCCCAGGACCCCACCCCCTTCTCAACTCCCCTTGCTCCTAGTCCCAACTGCCCCAACCCCTATCCACACCCCCATGCCCTGACAGACCCCCAGGACTCCCATATCCTATCCAACCTCCCCCGCTGTTGGCCGTCCCCCTGACTGCCCCCCCACCCAGAACCTCCACCCCCTCCAACAGCCCCCTGTCCCCTGACTGCCCCTTGGACTCCCTGCCCCTTAAGCACTTCCCCACCCCCCCAGTCCAGGTCCCAATCCCAGCCCCCGTACCACGCTGGTGGCCAGGCCAGGACTAAACAGGCGCGGCACACTGAGGCTCCAGGAGGCTCAGTCTTGGTAAGGGAGGTGGACAAAGAAGTCCACTCCCTGTGATTTGTGTTGCCTTCAGGCTGCGGCAGGCACCTGTAACCGAGGAAGAGACAAGAGTTGGAACAAGTAGGGTTCACATATAGGCTTCCATTTACCATCAATCTTGGATTTTCTGTGAACCATCTCAGCTCCTGGAAATCTACATACAATAGCTTTCTATTTCCTGAGTGCCCCCTCATGGTCTGGGATGGATCTGCAGCACCCTGCCTCAGTTCCCTCTTTACTTAGTGCTCTGTGGAGTTACTGAAGAGCCCCATGTGTCCAATAACAGCAGCCCTTCTTGGGGATCTGGTTTTATTAACACAGTATTCCAAATAAAGCACAGTCTTCCCCCCTCAGGCTGAGCACAACTGCTCCTCCCTGAGATCTGTCTGTCGTCAAGTTTACAAGCTGGGGACAGCTTTTCAGCCCTTCCCAGGCTCTGCTCAGTCTCTCCCCTTAGCTCACCCTGGGCTCCTCTGCCACTCCCTGTTCTCTTTTCTTAGCATCCACTCTCAGACCTTCCTACCTAGAGTCTTTCTCTGCTCTTTATCTCTGTAGAAACTCCTAGGCCTTTCTACCTGCAGTTTTTCAGTCTCCAAGTGACCCTTCAGGCCCCAACTCTTCCCTCGGTAGAGGGTCTCCTGTTCACTGCAGCCTCTGCCTCCTGTTTCTTCTTCTTCTTTGGTTTTGTAGCCTAGCACACTCACTTCCTGTGTCTGTGACCGCCATGCAGCATCATCCCAGCCCTTCCATGCAGGCTCACCTCCGTCTGTACAGCATCCCTGCTGGAGGACCGGGCTGAGGGTGGGGGTGGGGCTGGGGTGGTACAGCCACACTAGAGGATTAGATCAACGTCTTTAACTGTTGGGCATACTTGGAATTTTCCCCTTTTCTTTTGTTTGCCCACATTTGGCGCCATTTCTTCCTTAGCTCATTGCTTAAAGGGATCCCTAGGTTAACTTGTTAATGACTAATAGCACTTGTCTGTCTGTCCTCCAGTTCGTTAGGACATGTGATGGGATCCATGCTAGTATTATGGTTATATCCAATTGCACCAGTTTGGTTGTTAGCAATAATATTTCATTCAGAATGTAATTTCTGCTGTCAGATTAACCATTGTGAATTGCCTGAAAACCAAATCATCACAACTCAGGATGCTACAAGAGATTTCTTGGAATTTGTTCAGGCCCGGAAAATAGAGTAAAGTGTGTAGAGCAACTGTTAAAAGTAAGGTTAAAAAGCACAGGGCAGGACCCATCATGTTTAACTTACTGTTCTAATATTTGACTTATACAGTGAAACCTCGATATAACGGACTAATTCGGGCGAGGGGGTGTCCGTTAAAACCGAAAGTCCGTTATTTAATAATTTTTTAAAATTATTAAATAACGGACGTTCGGGTGACAACGGACACCCCCTCGCCCGAATTAGTCCGTTATATGGAGTGAGTCAGCCCCCCCGCCCGGCTCCCCGCTGCGGGGAGCCGGGTGGGGGGGTTGACAGCTCCCGCCGGGCTTCCCGCTGGGGGGAGCCGAGCGGGAGCTCTCAAAGCCCCCGCCCGGCTTCCCATTGCGGGGAGCCCAGCGGGGGCTCTCAAACGCCCCCCCCCCCGCCCGGCTCCCCGTTGCGGGGAGCCGGGCGGGGGCTTTGAGAGCTCCCGCTCGGCTCCCCCCAGCGGGAAGCCCGGCGGGAGCTGTCAAACCCCCCGCCCGGCTTCCCGCTGCGAGGAGCCGAGCGGGGGCTCTCAAACGCCCCCTCCCGCCCGGCTCCCCCTTGCGGGGAGCCGGGCGGGGGGGTTGACAGCTCCCGCTCGGCTCCCCCCAGCGGGAAGCCGGCCGGGAGCTGTCAAACCCCCCGCCCGGCTTCCCGCTGCGGGGAGCCGAGCGGGGGCTCTCAAATGCCCCCCCCGCCCGGCTCCCCCTTGCGGGGTGCCGGGCGGGGGGGGGGGGTTTGACAGCTCCCGCCTGGCTTCCCGCTGGGGGGAGCCGGGCGGGAGCTCTCAACCCCCCGCCTGGCTCCCCGCAGCGGGGAGCCCGGCGGGAACTGTCAGCCCACCCGCCGGGCTCCCCGTTGCGGGGAGCCGGGCGGGGGGGGTTTGACAGCTCCCGCCGGGGTCCCCGCTGCGGGGAGCCGGGCGGGAGCTGTCAACCCAGCGCAGCCCCCATTAACGGATTTCGGATGCATCGGAAATTTTGTCCGTTGCATCCGAAGTCCGTTAAATCGGGGTCCGTTAAATCGAGGGTTTACTGTACTGTGTATGCTACCAGCTTACATACATAGAAATTAACTTTGTGCCACATCCTGTGTATGGACAGCAATTTTGCTTGCCAGGTAGTAAATGTAATAGAGCCAGGGGAGTCAAACTCATTTGATACAGCTATCCCTGGCCGTCCATTGTACCGCACGATGCCTCTACGCAGACTAAATGCCATTGGTTGCATACTGGGCTGAGTTAAAGGACATAATGATGTCCGCTAATAAATAGTTCTTGTCCAGTCTCTCTCTTTTAAGATGTTGATATTTTCAATGTTTCTAGCTGGTTTCAATTCACATTGCTCAACTTTAAATGGAAACAAATTATGTTGCTGACAGACCTTTTATAATCTGTAAGATTCTTAACTTTGCATTGGGTGACTGTGTGTCTGTGATGGGGTAATCTGCCCTTTAAGGGCAGAAGTGCCTACTGTCAGTCTTCTTTGGTGCATGGCATGACCCTTTAAGCATCTGGGATACAAAAAGCCTGAGGAGATTCAGGGATAGAGACACTGGGTCCCAGGAAAAAGTAGCATTTAGAAAGAATCCTGTTACTGGGACCTGGAATAGGGCAGGCTGACCCTCTCACTCAGTCAATAAGGAATGAGTTGGGAGAAGGGGTCAATATAATTGCTGCTTCCTCATAACATGGTGGATGATTGCAGTCAATGAAAGGAGTCCAAAGATTTCTGCAGGGCCTTGAGTTAGCAGGGACTAGACAAGCCCTAAGGAGGGTATTTTTGAGTTAAGCATCACAAATGCCTAAAGAGAAGTTATTGGCTTCCTTACGGTACATCTATACTACCCGCCAGATCGAGGATGTATCGAGGATTGATTTATCGCGTCTCATCTAGATGCGATAAATTGATCCCCGAATTGACACCTGTACTCCACCTTGGCAGGAGGAGTAAGTGGAGTCAGCGGGAGAGTGGCCGCCTTGACCTGCCACCGTGGGGACGGCCAGGTAAGTCGACCTAAAGTACTGTGACTTCAGCTATGCTATTTGCATAGCTGAAGTTGCGTATCTTAGGTTGACCCCGACCCCCGTAGTGTAGCCCAGCCCTTAGATAGGAAACTGAGGCAGGAGGTATGTGCTGTGCCATTCTAACTCAGCAGGGAATGCTACAGGGCAGGCATGTCCTACAGCATTATTGTCTTGAAATTTTATGTATTCCTTTCTCACTACACTGACGCTGTTCTATTTCACTGGAATCCAAAATATGACAGGTCTGTTTGATTGGTACTGGGTATTTGTATTTTCTCCTGTGCTGTGTGGTATTCACTTGTAAAAATTGTTAGTTGACGCTTTATGGCTTTATTTGTTCTTGAAATGTAAAGAGATGTTGTCACCTTGAAACTGAAATGCTTTCAGAAATGGAACTGGAGGCAAAAATGGGTTTTGGATATTACACCTACTGCTGAGTGCCCTGGCCAATTTTGATTTTTACAGTTGCCTTTTCCTTCTGATTGAAATGTTTTTGTCTTTTGTGTTGTTGAGGAAAGCAGAGGAAATTGACTAACAAATTGGAAGAATGGGTTCTGGACAAGCTTGTGTCTTTGGCCCTATGAAGTGTCTGGTCTCTACTGCCTAATGAGAGAGAAACCATGTAAAATTATTCAACAGATCACAAAAAACAAGACATTAGGATTGCTCATGTGATTAAAGTTATGCATATGCTTAAGTGATTTGCTTGATTGTTAGCTATTTCCTAATAACTGCTAGACGCTGATGCTAAATGCTGTTACTAACATCACAGTTGCTGTGTTATAATAACTTAGATCTCATGATGACTTGCTGTTCATTGTCAGATGGTTACAGTGAATGAATCAATAGAGCTATCATTGGTTATCATTCCCATCTCTTTCATCGATTTCTCTTGCATTTTACTGATGACAGCAGCTTCCGTTCTAGTCTGGTTAGGTTCTTATAGCCCTGCAAATGCTAGTGTATAACAAAATGACAACAAAATGGGTTAGTGAGGCAATACATTTTTGAAGGTATTTGTCCTACAAATGGCCCTAAATACACATTTCTATTTTAATGTCATGTTTATTTGGCAGAGCTGATCACTGTTTTTTCTGCTTAAATTAGCTTCAACAAAAATATTCATTTAAATGTGATATTTTCTTTTCCTCGCCATCAGGCATTTCCAAGGAATGAAAAGTCAGTTACATAATCCCTGTTAGACTGCTGCCCTTTATTCTGGATTATTAACTAACTCCTCTAAATTCCATGCAAAATAAATAAGAAAACAAATCATTTAAAGCCAATCTAGCTGTCCATGACTGAAGTAACGGCAACGAATAGCATGTGTATGGAGGGAAAAGTACCATTGCTTTATCTCCTGCTCAACATAATCAGCTGCAGGATCCAGGACACAAATGTAACTGAATGTCTGAAAAGCATTAAATGCAAGAGAGAGGTTTTAATGCAAAGGGTCTTAGTGAAATTAGCATTTGAGAATAATTTATTATGATGGGTTATCTGCTATTCATGCCAATTCTATATGGTATTTCTATGTGACTAGACATTCTTTCTTCCCCTTACACTCATGGGATTGCTCTGCTTTCCCTGCTGTATTTTGATGGCTAGTTGATCTGGGGTTTGCAGGTGAATGAACACAATCATGTTTCTGAATGGATGATTTGTTTTATTTATGATGACTAAGGACTTGAAGGAGGCATCTCTTCCAGAACGGTTAAAATCGCGAAATCAGGAGGAATGAATTGTAGCATTTTTTCTGTGGGTAGTTAGATTTAAAAATCTCCATAAAAAATATGGCCACTCTCAGTCTGGTATTTAGATGTGTTTGTAACAATGCAGCTTCTCAAAATAAGGCTCTAGTTTTAGTCTTCATGCATGAAGCTTTGGATTGGCTGCCATGGGAAACCATATCAGTAACTGATAGCAGAATTTGGTTCTATGGATCTAAAATGGTCAGACAAAGTGGCAACAGTAGCAATAAAGCTAATTCAATAAGTAGTAGAAGAGTGAGAGAAAGCAAACTTATTACAGTCCCGGACATACATGAGGAAATAAAAGGATCGACCCCTTTTTTTTCCTAGTTCTACATCACCACAGTTGCAATAGTATGGACGAGAACAAACACTTGTTTGCTTTCAACAAGCATTTACACCAGAAACTTGCTGTAAGAGTTATGCTCATCCACTCAGGAAGAGAAACAATATCATGTGACTTGTGACCAGTCACTACTAGTCAGTGTAGCTTGTATTCCAGATTTCCAGTAACATGACAGAGTGAAAGAAATTCATACAAATATTGACACAATTTTGAATGTTTACAGAAAATAAATAGAAAAGGGCTAAATTTGAATAGATAATTCATTGTGAAGTTGCTTGATACTAACTGAAGCTACGAGTATGAATAGTAAAACAAAGAGACTAGTACCATATGTTGAAATACTACAAATGTTACAAAATAACTTTTCAAAGCATCTTGCTGCCATTTACTAACTAATCCTCCCTTCACTATTGTGAGACAGATAGTTATTACTATCCACATTTTAAAGGTGGAGAATGGGATTAAGAGAGATACAGTGACCTGCCCAAGTTTGCACAGCAAGACAGTAGCAGAACTGGGGACTCGGACCCAGCTGCTCATAGATCTTAGCTCTGTTCAGCCCCGGAGAATTTCCCAGACTACCACTGATTTTGTTTTCATTTGTTCAATCAGTCAATAGCTCACAAGCAAATTAAAATACAGTTTGTTGATACAGATAATATGTAGTGGGAAATAGGAGGAAAGAATGAAATCAGTTTAATAATAATTATCCTCTTTTAAACGTTTTTTAGTGTTTGACTCACCTACACATGAATGGAAATACAGTAATTCACTATTAATAAGTGAGTGAATTGTCAATCTTCATTGCTGTTTAGTCATTCTAATAAATGAAATGATAGGCTTTTCAATCCCAGTTTATAGACACATGCCTGATCCCATCTTTTTGCTTATTTCAAAATAAACTAAGTGTGTGTGCAATATAATTTGAGGATTATCAGTGTTCTCTTTCTGAGTACAGAACATAGAACAAGACAAGGGTCAGTGCCTTGAGGATCTAAGAAGCTAAGCACACATCTGTATTATAGGAAAGTTGCCCTGCTGTCATTAAATCTATTTAAACAGGAATCAGGCACTTATTCCTTAATAAGTGTGTCCACACATGCAGTTACTCAGTAATAACAGTTCCTGAATTACTCCATGCGTAGACAAGTCCTAAGGGCAGTTTTAAGATATATAGACCGAGTGCTGCTTTTGCTCTCAGCCCATCTTGTACAGAGAGTGAGTGCCTAGGCCCTTAAATAGTCATTGGGCCAGAGAGAATGAGAATGACTCTATAGTGCAGTGGTTAGGACATTCAAGTTCCTGTCCCCCTGCTCCAATGAGCAGTTATTTATACACAATGGAACAGCTTCAGCAGGAGCGGGGGAGAGAGCTCTGCTTCAGAACAGCCTGTAGCTCTCACTCCACCACTCAGATCATCGCAGAATTTTTTAAAAGATAAGAATAGCTACATTTCACCCAAGCAGTCAGTACAAAAGAGAAAACAACAAGATTCGTATCAGAATATTGGAAAACACAAATAACCCTCTTACTGGAAAAAACAAAAAGGTCATTGTCAAGATCATTTGTTTCTATAGTGCTGTAAATCTACACAGTATTTTACAGAACCAGGAAGACTATATTTGAAGAGTTTAAAGTCTCACTGAGAGAAGGTGCTGGGAGATGAGACCCAAGTTCAATGACCTTCTTCACATCAGGCAGAGGGGGGATTAACCTCGAGTCCCCCACGTTCTGGGTAAGTGCTCTAGCCACTGAGTGAAAAGTTGTAACAGCAGAGTGGGTGGCACCTCCTCCGCTGGCTCCAGCTTGTTTAATGTGGGTTTACGCATGCTGTGAGTGTGAGTGTGCCTACTGCGTAGGCAGGAGAACGCCTCACTACAGGACCCCTCTGGAGCACAGGCAGGAGATTAAGCCCCCAGGCGCTTGACAGAGGCAGCTGGGTGCATGCTCGCTTGGCAGAAACTTTGGGTACATTTACTTTGCAAAACATCCCACATGGCAGAGCCCTGGGCAGGTGACTTGGGCTTGGGTGGCCAGGCTAAAACGTGGCAGTTAGGCACCTAAGTCCTTTTGTGAATACTGAAGTCCAGGTAAGATGCATGCAACGTACAGCACACATGGCAAATAGGTGGGAAGTGGGACTGTGTTTTCATTTAGTATGATGTTATGTTTAAAGATGTCACCTAGACAGGAGACTGTTTGAAAGGCCTTCCACAGGAGCTGAAATTCACCTAGTGCAGAGAGCCAGAACAAGGTCCCTACCCCATTTTCTTGGGGCCACTTGGGCTGAGGAGAGTTTTAAGGGGCCCTTATGCCTTGTGTTGACCCTCTGCAGCAGGATGAATCACCACTGGTGAACAAGGATAAGGAAGAAATCCCATACATTGAGGGATAGCATGAAATAAGGCACCGAGGCTTGGGTAGGGTTTTGATTATTTGACAGTGTAGCTAGGCTGGTAAAAGCCAGGCTGAGGGCACAGTTGTATCAGTATAAAACTGATTATGGATTCCAGCATCAGCTATGTTGGTAACAGCACTTTTTTTACTACTGTCTACATTCGGAGGGTTTTGCTAGTAACTATGCTGGTAGTGTTATAGTTAAACTGGCAACACTTTCTAGTGTTGCCTGAAATGAGAAGGAGGCACAGGGGATCCCCAACAAGAGGCTGAAATAGAGTTTGCAGTGTGTGTTTTTTTTTTAATATATGTAAACCCTTACACAGGCATTTTAAAAACATATGTGAAAAATAAGTCAGACTGAGTGTCTCTTTAGTAAACGAGTTGGGAATGTGCGTTTACACTGTTCTTCATTTAGCCAATCTTTAACAAATGCTTGATGACCCCCCCCCCCAAAAAAAAAAAAATTTAGGATGATATCCTCAAAGTAAAGACTTTCAAAACATAACACTCTCAAAGAAGGTGATGGTGATGGTTCACCTGCCACTGGTAGCGTTCACCCCCTCTGCACCATCACATCCCTTTCCAGTTTGGATTTCTTCCCCAGTTCTCTTGAATCTGTTGCCCTGCTTTGATTTTTGCCTGTTAGATTGTAAATTCTTCAAGAAAGGAAACATGTCACCTTAATTGTTTTCTAAAACTGTGTAAATTTACAATGCTATAGAAACAAGGATGATTTGACAAAGACCTTTAATTTTTCTGGTGAGAGGGTATTTGTTGTTTTCCACCATTCTGTTGTGAATCTGGTTGTTTTCTTTTGATGTCAATGAAGTGTAGATATTAGTGATATTATCATCTTTGTTTAATTCTGGGTTGATTTGATTGGGTGGACAGAGAGTTTTGTTCCCATAGCAACATTTTTGTATAAGACTTGCCGGAAGAGGGGTTTCAAGTGTTTTGATTGTGCTTATACTGTTGCACTTGAAAGGCTTGTGGAGCTGGGTCCTTTTATGAACGTAGATCTTCCTTGTAGCACTTTGCATGAAAGAGATACAATTTAAAAAAGTATTTCACTGTATATGCTGAAACCTGAACCTGTGAATACCATGCAAACTAGATGGTTTCACTTGAATTCTCTCTGTATAATGGATAAGAGGAAACAACCGGTTGGACTGGCTGTTACTTGTTTGATCAGATACAAAAATTTTAATTTAGAAATGACTGATATTCTAATGTCACTTTAATGTGAGTTAACCCTTTAGGGTTAGCTAGGAAAGGTGGTGAGCTTTGCAGAGTAGCTTAAGTGGAGTGGAGGGGTGTGAAAACCAGTTCAGAAGGGACCGAGAAGACAGTTGGGGGTGGGGGAGAGGAAATCTAGACAGCATGGCTGGGCCCTTGGAGGTAAAGGACTAGGACAGTCATACGATAGTTCCAGAGGCTGGTGGGATCAGGAGCAATTTTTTCAGTACAAGAGAATGCTTGAAGCCAGAGTGAAAAGGAACCACAGGAGAGAGCAAGGCAAAAGGAAGCGTCATGATCCACTGCGTAAGGGAGCTGAGAGACCTGGGTTCCATTTGTGGCTCTGCCACTATCTCTGCATATGGGCAAAATACTGTTATTAAAAGCAAGAAAAATGGAGGGTGTAGAGTGGCATGAGGGAGGTGGAGGGGAAGAAAGTTCTCTTTTTTAAAGTTTGCAAGGTCCTGAGGGGAGGTGGGTAGGGGCAGGGGGTCCTGGGAGGGGGCAGTCAGGGGACAAGGAGTGGGGGGAGGTGTTGGATGGGTCAGTGATTCTGGGGAGGGGGCAGTCAAGGGGCGGGAAGTGTGTATGTGGGTTGGATAGGGGGTGGGGACCAGGCTGTTTGGGGAGACACAGCCTTCCCTACCCAGCTCTCCACCCACTTTTGCAACCCTGATGTGGCCCGAGGGCCAAAATGTTTGCCCGCCCCTGGCATAGCATGACAGCAGAGGAAGGGATAGAAAGCATAGCACTGACATATGGTAGCAAGAGGAGGGAGGAAAGGAGATAGCCAGTCTCCTTGCAGAAGTCAGAGTGGTGGGCTGGCTGAAGATTGGGAAAGGAATGAATGACGGACTAGAGAAGGTCTGGGAAGTAAATGATGCTGATGGAGATCAATATCTCTGAGAGAGACTGGAAAGAAAACAGTGTTTGGTAATGTGATGGGGTTCCCAAGGTGCAACCTGAGCCCTCCAAACCCACCAACCTAGGCAGCCTCTCACCCTGTGATGCTGAAATCAAGCTACAAGCCTCTGATGGGTATTCTGTTTACACAGCTCTCCATAGGCAGGGACATACCCAACTGAATTAAGCTCCAAGCCACTTGTGAGCCATCGTCAGCCAATTCCCCACAGCTTCCTAGTCTTGCAACCCAGAACTTTACTATCTTGTGCTGGTCAGAAGTCTGGCCAATGTAAGCTTGTTACTGTTTGCCACTTCTTCACAGGAAAGTGGACATGCACCAGCCAACAGATTATTATTTTTTACCCCATATCCCTAAATGGCCCCCTCAAGGAGGGAACTCATAACCCTGGGTTTAGCAGGCTAATGCTTAAACCACTGAGCTATCCCTCCATTACTGTAACCTGAGTCGAGATTCCCAAACACTTCAACCAAAACACATTGGTTTACTAACGTAAAACAGATTAACTATAGAAAGATAGATTTTAAGTGATTATAAGTAGCAGGCATGTAGATCAGAGTTGGTTACTTAAGAAATAAAAATAGAAAAACACAGCTTAAATTCTAACTTAGCAAGATTTGACTCAAGTGGTGTCTCACCCTAATATATGGTACAAACTCTGTTATCTGTCCCTGAAAACTCAGCTGTACGACTGATTTCCTGCAGGAGGTCAGTTACACAATTCCTTCTCTGTACTTGTGTTCTAAGCTGCATACCTGGATGCACTTGTTCTGAATCAGCCACTCTGTCCTGGGCTTCCTCTCCCAAGTGACGAGTGAGGAAACGTACATGAGCTACCATGATTCCTTTTCTGTTTCTTTCTCTGGGCCCCTCCTTTAAGACACATCTCTCTATGCTCTCTATAGTGGATTCTGTGCCTTGTTCAGCTGCTATGTGGTGGCAACTAACAACCTCAATGATAGGCACCCCACCCCCTTTCCGAGGAGATGTTGCCTTCTGCTGCAGCACAGTAGCTGGTCTCAATCTCCTCCACACCTGGAAGCATGCTGCTCCCTCTGCTGCAGAGGAATCAAAGGGTCTGTCTACCTTTTCTTCAGCAGTTCCTGGGACTTTACCCTTTTTCTCAGCAGCTCCAGCATAATATTCCTTCTTGCTATGGGCAAACACTTTAAAAGCCTGAGTCACATGGAAAAAATCATTTCCAATAAGCATGTCAACAGGAATATGGTCCACTACTTTCACCATTAGAAACCGATGGTTTAGAAACTATATTATGTGCATTTTGGTCAAAGGCACAAGAATCCTAACACCTCATACTAACAAAAGCTCTGCCCTTTGTCCTGGCAATATGTCACCTTCCTGAATGATATTCTGCTTAACCACAGAAATTTCTGCACCTGTGACTTCCAATCCTAATTATTCCTTGCCACTAATCTTGACAACCCTTATGTGCTCCATATCTCCATCTGCAGAGGTGAATCCCACAGACCAGTATAAGTGCCAGGCACATGTTAGGTTTCTGTGCTGAGGCCAGCAGAATGAACATGGGCTATTAGTTGTCTGCTTCCTCCCAACACAGGGGATATATTCTTCAGGTGATCAGTAGAATTACAGTGATAGCACCTTTTGGACTCTTCTCTTTTCACAGGAGATTGGGGTTGGGTATAGGAGGAGTGGTTTGGGGGAGGTGAGTGCGCAGCCTCACGGTAACCCTCCTTTTCCCCCACAAGAAAAACAGACTCTACTTCCCACAAGTTTTAAACCTCTCATTCTGTGGTTTACTCTCAATGGATGCCTGGGTCTGCTCAAAGTCATCAGGTAAAGACACCATCTTAACCATAGTTTTCACCTTTTTGTCCCAGAGAGAGTTTCATGTCATCTTTATACATGCTTAGGAAATGCTCCTGAGCAACGAAGTCAAATATTTCTTCAAAGTTTTCAACCCCTTCCCCTCCACACCCCATTTTCCCATCAGATCTTTCATCCTGTGTACATTCCTCATTAGTCATACCAACATTTCCCTTAAGATGCCTAAATTTCACCCAAATGTTTCAGGGGTAATCTGACATTGGTTTAAAATTGTTTCTTTGAATTTAGAATAATGTAAAGCATCCTGAACTAGGGTTTCATTTCATATATTCAGAGCTTTACCAGTTAACTTTGGAACCACAGTGGGGATATTTTTGTCTTCAGGAATCAGACACATTGGTTCTGCTTTTCTAGTAAGTCCATTTGGTGTTCTTGTCTCCTCTCTTTCCTCGGATTCCTTGGTTTTCAGTTCTAGGGCATGCTGATGTTTCTCTGACAGTCTCTACTTCCTTCTCCTTTAAGTCTCACAAGTGAGCCTCAATCTCCAGCTCCTTTAGCACCAAGATTTGCTGATGTTCCTTCTTTTTTTTCTGCCACCTGCAATCTGTACATCTCTAACTTTGCAACTGCATCACTCTAGCCCAGGGGTAGGCAATCTATGGCACGGGTGCCAAAGGCAGCACGTGTGCGGATTTTCAGTGGCACTCACACTGCTTGGTTCCTGGCCATCAGTCTGTGGGGGTCTGAATTTTAATTTAATTTTAAATGAAGCTTCTTAAACATTTTAAAACCTGTATTTACTTTAAATACAACAGTAGTTTAATTATATATTATAGACTTATAGAAAGAGACTTTCTAAAAACATTAAAATGTATGACCGGCACTCGAAATCTTAAATTAGAATGAATAAATGAAGACTCGGCACACCACTTCTGAAAGGTTGATGACCCCTGCTCTAGCCCATCTTTCTGCCTTTTCTGTCCCTGCTTCCCTTTCCCCAAATAAGCAAACAGAAAATAAACTTCTCACCTTCTATTTGACTGTTCTAAGCCACCACACTTAAAGTTTCACTGAAAATCTCTACACCAGTATATGAAGTGGAACTCTCACTCAGAACAACAAGCTGTGCATATCACCCTGCTCTCTGTGGTGGTGAATATGGGGGTCCCAGGGTACTACTTTGAGATTTGGAGTGTTACAGGTAAGGAACAGGGGAGAGAGTCTCAGCTGGAGAAAATGGTCAGTATTCCATACAATGGAACTATGACAATTTCCATTAGCTGAGGATCTTCCCTAGGAGAGGCATCTCAACACTGAGCTGTGTTTTTCCTTGCCACCTTTCACTATGGGCCCTCTCCATCCATGAAGCCCACGTTTTACCTTCATCCTGAAGTAAGGAGTAAGTGCTTAGTTCTTAGTCTTTTAAAAATAAGCCTCTTTAGAACCCAAGTAATGCTAAGGGCCTGATAGAGTTTTAATGAGCATTTCTGTAGAAACAAGAGATGCCCAAAGGTCTGTGACCCACAGCCACCGCAGCTGTTTTCATTTCTCCTAATTATTCTGTTCCATCCTTTTACAAAAGTGTTAATTGAATTAGGCTATGTGGAAAACCATCTGTAAAAGAGAGGCAAGCCCCTCAGTGACAGAATGTGCAGCAGAAGGGAAAGTGTGTGTGAGAACTCATGTCAGAACCAGTAATGTCAGCATATTCGGGGAGAGGTGCACATGCAGTCCAACAACACTATTGCTGACATAGGTCAAGGAATGATCACAACCTATAGCAGGTGGCATTTTTGAAAGCACCTAAGTGACTTTAGAGCACAATGCCATTGAATTTCACTGGGCCTTGTGCTCCAAAGTCTACTTCAGTCATTGAAAATACAGTACCACTTATATCTTTAACAGTGAGATTTTAACAAAAGCATAGAGTCCTTTACTTTAATAGTTTACAGAAAGCAATCACACATCTCAGAGGGGAGGAAGAGTGTCCTGAACCAGAGAGGATTAATACATAAACGGATAGGTTGCAGCAGATTATTTCTGAGAAGCCAGTGATCACCATCCCCTACTGCAGAGGAGCCAAGAAACAAACAAACACCTCAGAGGCCAGTCTTGACCAGACCAAAGGAGAACAAAATAGTATTAACAACCTAAGATGTACTGAGACAAGTCTGAGTCAGCATGAGAAGAGAAGCCCAGAGGATTTGACTGACCATCTATCACCTACACATGGTATCTGTGTACAGTATAGTAGTCTGTGATAACCATTACTGAAGGGGTCTAATAGATTATGAAAATGGACCTTAAAGTAGACTAACTAGTCTAATCATGATGTTTAGGAGGAGTTTTGTTAATCTGAGAAAATGAAAGATGACCATTATTTATACTGCACGGTAAAGTGCCGTTCAGCATGAATATCAGTCTGGCTCAGTATAAAAAAAACTTATCCTCATTCAAAAATAATCGCCTCTTCCCTCTTTTCAGCAAAAATGTAATCGAGTGCTATGTTTCCTACTGTGAGGACTTCATTTGCTGTACAAAATACATCACAGAGCACTTACTTGTTCACAGTCACTTAAACAAAACTGCTCTTATCAATGCATGAATAAAATACATTTCATAATATGAATTGCCCTGACTCTTGTTGTGTGTTTAGCTAGACCGCAAATTTTCAGAATTAATTAAATTGCAATAGGTCTCCTGTATATTCATGTGAATTAGTGAAATTCTACTATAATACATGGTGTTGAAATTACTATTATGGAAGATACTGCCAGACACTAGTTTAACCATAAATTCCTTTATTAAATCCAAAGACTGAATAGTATTTATACAATTTGATCAAGATACTCATGAAAGGCCTAAACCCAGACATGCTTAGCCCCAGGTTGGTCAGCTCCAACTTGCTCAGGTAGGTATTAGAAATGAACCCTTCAAGCACTTACCCTTTTATACCTTATAACAGGGCCACATGGGCTCACTGTGAGGCCCACTGGGTGTGTGTGTGTGTGGGGGGTGAGTGGGGGTGAGTAGGGGTGGGGCAAGTGGGGGGGGGCAAGCCCAGCAGTGGGGTGGGAAGAAATGGGTGAGGGCGGGGCTTTTTGGCCTACAGCTGGTTATTTTGCAGTAATATGGCCCTCCCTGCTTTCCGAGTTGTGCAGGCCTGGATTATAACAAACAGCTGGAGTAATTGCCAATTGATAAGCTAAAAAACAGAATTGGGGTCACTACTCTTTCAACATGCACATTCCTCCTTTATTATTAACCATCCCTGATCATTGGGGCTGCTCTTCTATCTTATCAGATACCTTTCAAATTCAGGTTTTCTAATTAAGCCATATTCTTTCCAGGCCTTTCCATGATTGCTAACAGACGTGCACTTTACATGAGCTACACAAACATATCTTTTTATTTTTAAACTAATTTAACCTTTATGTTACTTACACTACAAAACATTTTTCTTCCTTCCTACACATGGGAAACTTTATAGCTTACTATATTACAGGATGAGACATGCAGCATGTGTGACTGTGATAATACAATGCATTGTTAGCATGTGACAGCAGTCTAAAATGCTTGCTTCTGCCCTTCCAGTGCATGGACACAAGTTGTTACTCCTATCTTTCACCATCACTAATTGCATTTGTATGCACATGATGGGTAAGCGCTGATTAGACAAAATGAGCAATGATTCACTGCCACACACTGGAGGGCAAGAGCCACAACCTTTAATTATCATTTGAATTTATTTTTTAATCAAGGTGGAATATCTTCTAAACTTCCAGATTAATTACTATTTTAACATGAGAACTTTTAACTCACACAAAAGCATTATTGATAGTAAAAGATGTGAACTGTTCCAAGTTGTATTAGGTGCCATTTGTTTTGTTATTAAACTGTTACAGAAATGTAGAATTTAAGGTCAGAAGGACCAACAGATCATTTAGTTCAGGGTTTCTCAACCGGGGGGTTGCCGAGCGCTCCCCGGGGGGTCGCGAGCTCCTGCCACTGCAACTCGCGGTGACTGGGGCTGCGCCCCGGCCCCCAGTCCCCGCCGCGGGTGGGCTCCCGGCTGCGCCCCGGCCCCCAGTCCCCGCAGCGGGCGGGCTGGGGGCCGGCGCGCAGCCGGCAGCCCGCCCGCAGCGGGGACGGGGGACCGGGGCGCACGAGCGGGTTTTTTTTTTTTTGGTGGTGGGTTTTTTTTGTAATTCGGCGGCTTTTCGGCGGAGGGGTCGCGCCACCGGATCACAAAAAGGGGTCGCGGTCTCAACTAGTTTGAGAACCGCTGATTTAGTCTGACCTCCTGTATATCACAGGCCACCACCACCCAATGCTTAAAATTAGGCCAAAGTATTACAGCCCCCAGGAGACTAGATTATTATGAGCTGCACCCGTGCCTGAGGCTCCTGCAATGGCAGGGAATTCATTAAGTGAGCTACAAGTGACCTGCACCCTGTGCTTAGGGTGACCAGATTGCAAGAGTGAAATATCAGGACACACTGGGTGAGGAGGGAAAAGGGGAAGCAATGTGCAAGGATATTTTGTGCCCTAGGCAAAAATTTTACCTTGCACCTCCCCTCCCCTTTTCCCAGAGCATTGCTTATTATAAGTTTTTAAATGGATAATGTAATGTAGCATGGGGCAGAGGGGTGGGGTGTGAAGGGGGCTGGGGCTGGAGATGAGGGCTTTGGGGTGTTGGAGTGGCTCAGGGCTTGGGTAGAGGGTTGGGGTGCGATGGGGGGGGTAAACTCTGGCTGGGGTGTGGGCTCTGGGGTGGGGCAGGGCCAGGGATGAGTTTGGGCCCCACCTCTCCTGCTCCCCAGCAGCAAACTCACTCACCACTGTCACAGGCAACAGAAGAGGGTGGGCACGAGGACCCCGTGGCAGCAATTGCTGCAGGGCAGAGAAGGGAGGCTTCTAACCGCCAGGCAAGGGAAGGTCTAAGGGGGCAGCAAGGGGACCCATGGGGGAGGCGCGGGGGCGGGCGGAGCCAGGTTAGGAGGGCGGGGGCTCTCTGACACCTGCTCCCCTGGCTGCATGTAGGGCCCCCACCCCTGCAGCATGCGCCAGGGAGCAGAGAGCTCTCCGGCCGGAGACGGGACGCAGCACCCTTCCCCTTCCCCTGTCTCGGGGGAGGGGGGGGGAGTGGGCTCTCTGCCCCCCAGCCGGCACTGGCCGCAAGCAGGCAGCAGCCCTCCTCAGGCGCAGGGCTCTTCGGAAGGTCCCGAAATCGGGACAAAGTATGGTCAGGACTAAAAATCGGGCCACCTGGTCACCCGACCAGACACTCAGGGTTATTTCCTCTTCCTGAATGGCTGACTGCAGAGGGTCTCGGTAGCTACAGCCCTGGCTGTGATCTGGGTGAGGGGGGAACTGAGCGCCGCCCCTGCAAAGAGAGGGACCCTGCAGCCTCCATCCCTAGATCCTCCGCTTTCCACAAGCGGCTGAGCTGCAGCCGCCTCCCCGCTTCGCCACTGGGGCCACCCCTGCTGCGCACGGGGCTGGCGATCCGGCGAGAAAAATCGCGGACTTGCGGCTCCATGTCCCTGGGTGTCCCGTCCCCCTCCCCGGCTCTGAGCGTGGAGAAGCCCGGCGGCTGCGTGGCGCGGCTCCCGCTCCGCCGCTCGCTTGGTGCTGTGGTGTCAGGCTGGCCCAGGGTCCTAGAGCTGTGAGTCAGTGTGTTGATTGCAAATAACGGCGCCCTGCTTGCTTGGGCACCTGCACGGGGGTGCCACACGCATGTGCGAGCGGAGCGGGCTGCGGGGGAGCCACTAGAGACTCCGGGGCCTGAGGATTCAATGCGCGCTCGCAAGAGCCCCTCGCAAGACATGTGCGGCTGCCCGGCCAGGGAGTGAGAGGACAGGGGAGCACGTCGCCCGGGCGAGGAGCTCGGCCCAGGCTGCCCAGCATGCTGCGAAAGGTAGGAGCGCCCTGCCCCTGGCTCCGGGCTGGGATCGCTGCAGGGGAGAGAGAGCCCCGGCCCCACGGCTGCAGAGGGGTCTGACAGCCCGGGCTCCGGCTGACCCTTGGCAGCCAACGGCAAGGGACCCCCCTCCCCCGACCCGACCGGACCGACCCGACCCAGGCACCCGGGCTGTCGGTGCTGGCGGGAGAGCGGTGCGCTCTGCCCCCCGGGAAACGTGCTCCTCGGGGCCCGAGCCCCGCTTTGCGCGCCGAGTTGCCCCGGGAAGGCGCGCGCCGCCGGCGGCCTGGGTCAGGGGCGGGGGGGTCTCCGCGCCCCGGGGAAGGAGGAGCGGGAGCGGTCCCCCGCGCAGCGCCGCTCACCCACCGCCGGCCCGCGGGGCTCTGCGCGGAGCGGGCTGCCCTGTGCGGATCCGGCCGCTCGGGGGCTCTGCCTCGCTAAGCTCAGCCTCCGCCCGAGTCGCGTCCCAGGTGTTCGCCGCGTTGGGTGCGGGGGGAGGTGTCGTTTCTAAACGTAACTAACTCCGGAGTGAAGCGGGGGGGCACCAGGATCCCGTTCAACCTCCGTTCAATGTTGATCCCAAAGTGCCGGCAGGAGCTACCGCCTCGCGTGTGTCCGGACTAGCGCCCCCGGGGCGGGCTGCCTCCCGCTGTGCTCGCCGGCCCCGGGGCGGGGCGGTGTAAGTGGGGGTCCCCGGGGGGGCCCTTTACGCAAAGACGAGCTTCCCCGGCTACTTCGCCCTCGCGGGTTTGTGCGCCGCAGAAGTTTTGAGGAATCCCTGGAGGGTCCGGCTCTGGGGTTGCGGGCGCTGCTTTTCCATAGCCAGCCTAGGCGGGGCATTGGACACCTGCTTCCCGCTCAGGTGGGGCTAGGGGCAGAGACGGGGGGGGGGGGGGAGGGGGGTTCGCGCCCTCGCCTTTGGGCAGGAGCCGCAGCGCCTCTTCTCAACTCCCACCTCTGCGCTGCATCCCCCGCCGGGCACGCGACCAGCCCGAGCAGGAGACACCGGCTGGCTGCTTTAACGGGGGCCGGGAGCGGAGCGTGCCCAGGGGCTGCAGGGCGGGTGGGCGCTGTTCGTAGCCCCCGTTCGGTGCAGCTCTCATCTGCTTAGCCGAGGGCGCGGCGCCCCCGCCAGCTGGAACCATTGCTGGGTTGGTAGGAGCCCTGGTCAGCTGGGATCAGTCTGGGCGAGCCGCTTCCCGTGTCTGCTGGAGCACCGTGGCCGCCGTCAACCTCGGAGGACGGCGATTGAGCTTGTCTGCAGAGCGAGAGCAGGTGAGCTGGACCGAGGCTCAGCATTAGCAAAGCGCGTTGTTTTCATTGCAGCCCCAGTCTTAGTGTGTCACTTCTCCCTGGAACAGCAAGTGAGTTGTGCTGTGTGAAATGCACCTCCTAGGAAAGGGGGAGGGGAAACAAAAAAAACAAGGGGTTACCCTGCAGTGCTAATGCCACCATACTAATCAGGAGAATCAGCCTAAGGGGAGTTTTTCAACATGACAGTTAACAAACTCCCAGCTGCCATCCAAACAAAAACATCTGACCTGGGTTCCGAGATCCATTAAGTAAGCACTAGAGTAGCTTGCCTGGCTGGAGGTGTGAGTGAGAGTCTGGCTCTGCCTTAACTCCGGCTAGTAACCCACCGATACTGCAGTAAGGGCCCAAGTGCTGATAGTCCTCTGGTGCTTTCCCATATTCCCAGTGGTGTGGAACAAGTGTCTGTGGGGTCTGTCATCTGGGAATAGCAGCTCTAGTAAGAGGGTCCTTAAAGGAGCCCTGCTGAGACGCAGCTTGATTTTGTATTTATGTATTTGACCAGGCCTGTGACCCCTTGGCACCCCCATCCCCCCGACTTTAAGCACTGACAATTCCCCTGGAGGGACAGACCTCCTGCAGTTGATCCAGCTGACTGAGAGAGATTCCTAGAAAATCTTTGCAAGAAGAACCATGGAATATGGTCATAGAAACAGTGAGGACCCAATAATTTGGGTTGGACTTTGGGGACACCCAGGCTAGGCTAAGTTGGGTGCTCAGACCTGGGTGTCAGTCAGTCATGGTGTTAACTATGCAGTGTAGACATAGCCAGAGGTTTGCTTAATGTGATCTCTCCAAAATCATCCAAGGAATTAATATTTTATAGAACTAGTTCCTTAGTTAAACTAGGAGGTTCACATTGTCAGAGATGAGTGTTCAGGGTCACTACAGCCATAGTAAACCCACAAGTCTGATAGTGAAACTTTTCCACTCAGCAGAAGCCTCTTCCAATTACTGTAGTTCCTTTTAGAATTTAGTTGCCATGACTGCAGGTACTGAAACTGATGTTACTTTTGCAGGGTCTGAGTCAGCCTGGCAGCACATGCTATTGTTTATAGCGTTTAGGAAGCTTGAGAATGTGAAAAGGGCTCTCTACCTCCTGGCTCCACAGCTGGCTAAAAATCTTACTATAAATGGGAGGCAAATCCAGCTGGTCAAGGGCTTGGCTTGGCGTGGTGTGATTGGAGTTGGTTAAAGCTGCTCCTGTGGGTGAATTGCTGGGCAGCAGAAGATAAGGTATTGGAAGCAGCTATCTGCAGGGAATATTGGTGTGTGGCCTTTCTGCATGCATCTGTTGTTTGCTGCACAGCCACAGATTTCATTGTTGTAGTAGCTCATGCATGAAGAGATCTCCATTGCTCATGCTGTGCAATAGATGTTTGCCAGCTAACGCCATTTGCTTCAATGTGCACTCTAGGCATTTTACTGTTTGTGGTGGAGGAGAGAAGTAGAGAAGAATAATCTGCAGGCGTGAATTGCAGCTTGATGCTGCTGCATGGCTGCCCTCTCTTTTGGTCCTGATCCGAATCCTGTTAAAGTCAATGGAGTTTGATTTGATAATAGGGACCTTTGGATCAGGCCCTGACTGCGCTTATTTTTCGGAGTTGTCCTTTCTTATCCGTGCAAGTTTAACTTTGGGCTGTCCCAAGCTGGAGTTCCCATAAGTACTGAAAATTGGTTGCATCAGGAAGTTGACAGTGCAAAAAGCATTATTAAAGGAATGAATCACATCCATTTGGGCTTTGTGATCTACTCGTTCTTGTTTCCTCATGTTGTGTTGGTGTCACATACTATGCAATGCATTTAGGCCTCAGTTAATGTTACAAATTTAAGCTTTGGATAACTACAGCACCTATCGGTAGCTGAAGCTGCAAAGCAGTCCACTGAATTCAGGACTGACAGTCCTGAAACCACAAAAACAATAGCAGCTTTATTTGGGCATAAGCTGTCGTGGGTAAAAACCCTACTTCTTCAGATGCATGTGGGGAAAATTACAGATACAGGCGAAAATGTATACTGGCACACGAAGAGAAGGGAGTTACCTTACAAGTGGAGAACCAGTGTTGACAAGGCCAGTTAAGTCAGGGTGGATGTGGTCTACTCCCAATAATTGATGAGGAAGTGTCAATACTAAGAGGCAAAATTGCTTTTGTAGTGACCCAGCCATACTCAGTCCCTATTCAAGCCCAAATTAATGGTGTTAAGTTTGCAAATGAATTGTAGCTCTGCAGTTTCTCTTATGTCTGTTTTTGTTTTTTTGTTGAAGAATGGCTACTTTTAAATCTGTTATTGAATGTCCAGGGAAATGCAAGTGTTCTCCTACTGGCTTTTTGTATGTTACCATTCTTGATGTCTGATTTGTGTCCATTTATTCTTTTATGAAGAGACTGTCCGGTTTGGCCAATGCATATGGCAGAGGGGCATTGCACACATCACACCAAAAAAACATTAACCCAGGAACCAATCCCTGTAACAAACCCTGTTGCCTACTCTATTCCTATATCTTCTCCAGTGACACCACCAGAAGACCCAATCACATCAGCCACACCATCGGGCTCATTCAACTACACATCTACTAATGTGATTTATGCCATCATGTGCCAGCAAGGCCTCTCTGCTGGGCTCCTTCTTGTTCTTGTGGATACAGACCAGCATGGCTACCCTTCTGAGTCCTGAGAACTTTTCTGTGCCTGCTGTGCAGTGATAATGGCGGTATCCTGGTGTCTTCTCTAGCACTTCTCTCTGTACGAGGCTGGAGTTTGATGGTTGCACTCAGTCTGGCAGTGCATAGCCAAGGCAAAACAAACAAGATGATTGAGGTTATCTATTTCATTGTTTATTTTTACTTTTGTAGTTTAGGGCAGTTGGCACATTCTGCTTCACTTCCTTCATTCTGAAATGGCACAATCCGCTCTTACAGAATCCTGAAATGTGCCAGTAGTAACCTATTTTACAAATCTGTCCAGGGTGCATTTGTATCATTAAAGAGTGGCTCGTGGACAGATTGGTCAAGAGAGCCCTAAGAGAAAGCTGACTAATTCTAGTCTGTCGATGTGATTAATGTGGAACAATTAATTCATTTGTTGAATTTCTCCTTTCCTTCCTCCCCTCTCCTTTTCCTAAGAAAGAGATGCAAGTTTAGGCTCTCAACTTTAAATTGTGAATATTAAAGTTCAGATCCTGGGTTTGGCAAAGTGAACTGCATGTAGCACTGTGGGGGGAGGGAAGTTATGGTGAAAGGCGTATCTTTCTACATTCCTGATCCTGGGGCTGCTGTTTTCGGGGTCCAAAGGCTGTTTTAAGATACTTTGCAGGACTGTCCTATTCTATAATATACTTCAGTCACTGCCCCTCTCTCTGCCAGACCTCTCCAGAATTATCTCTAAGGTTTATGCCACCTTTCAAGGCCATCTATGGGAGTAGCATAATTGGGGAGTTAATGTGAGCAGATAATCTAGTCCCAAGATGATAAAAATGCCAATGTTGTGGAGAGTGACAAAGTTAATGATTAAAAACAGCTATGCAAAGTGCCTATCAACAGATCATGTTCTTTTTAATAACTACTGTACTGGACCCAAGACCGATCCCTGCAGGATCCCACTAGATACGCTTTGTAGGACCGTAAATCATTGATAACTACTTACTGAGTACAGTTTTTTCAACCACTGGTCCACCTCCCTTATAGTATTTTCATGTACACCACATTTCTTTAGTTTGCTTATGAGAATACGATGTGGGACTATATCAAAAGCCTTACTAAAATCAAGGTGAATCGTGTATACTGCTTCCCCCGATCTGTTACACCAGTAACCCTGTCAAAGAAGCAAATTAAATTGGTTTGGCATGATTTTGTTTTTGACAAATCTGTTAGCTGTTTGTTTTCACCCTTTTATCCACTAGATGCTACAAAGTGATTGTTTAATAATAATTCTAATGGTACTTCTAGGTACACTTTTTTTTTTAATCCTACTTTGTTATGATTGCCAGAAATCCCTAAGGATCTTTCACTTCCTTATTATTTCAATACTTTCTCTTACAAACCATTTATTATTTTAGTCTATTTCTCTGTCTGTTATTTCTAGCCCACCAGCCAGGCTTACAGTCAAACTGCACCATAATGAAATGCTTGGCACCTGTTTATTTTTTAATTGAGAGGATCTTGTGTAGGACAGTGTCTTGTTCAACAATGAAAAAGAGGGATCAGGGTGTAAAAGTGATAGGGCAAGCAATGCTTGCAGTGTGTCCTGGGACAAAGAAGATGTGGATCCAGGCAAATCTGGATATTTTTGACATTAATGAACCACTGTTGTTTCTGATATGCTGCAGATACTTTCATTTTCGGAAGTCGTTGATGTGTGTAACCTGGGAAGGGAGAATGAGGAAAAGACCGACCTCCTCAAAACTTTTGAAAACGTGGTAGAGAAAGTATTGTCTACCTTTTCAGAAGTGGTTAGTAATTTTGAGTACCTCGTTGTCTGCGTGCTGAACTCGAGACACTTTTTAAAGGAGCCTGATTTTCAGAGGGTGGATGTGCCCTGTATTTCTGAAAATCAGGCTCCTTTAAGGTGTCCCAACCTGGGCACCCAAAATCACTAGTGACCTTTGAAATGCTATGCCTGTATATTTCCAAACCACACCTAGAAAGGAGGCAGTAGCCACAATCCTACCCTATATGCCCAAAGACTGGCCATATTCATTAAAGCTGACATACTAAGCATTTCACAAGGATTTCTTATGCTTTTTTTTTGGTGTACAACACACACTTTTGTATATGTAATATTACAAGTGTGTGTATCTATTCTAAGTATTTCTAAGACCCCCTCCCCCATCACTTTGATATCTAAACCGTGTGAACCTATGGACCGGTTTCTCAGCTGGCCTAAATAGATGGAGCTCCACTGATTTCAAAGAAGTACACTAGTTGAAGATCTGATTCTTTACATCCCATCCTCACCTATGTCTGCCCTCCCAGGTAAATACACCAAGAACAAAATATTGAAATGGAGAGACTACTGCCCCTGCCTCACCAGCCAAACAAATTGGTCAGTGTTCTCACTAATAGTCAGGTCATCCAGTGAGTGATGCTAGATAGAATTAACAGAGAGGAGTGGAGAAAGTGGCGTTTCTATGCAGTCACAGAAAAACCAAATTCTCAGTCCCCACTGTTCTCATTTCTTTGAACTTTTCCCCCAGCTTCTTTCACTGGATGGCCTATGTGTCTGAATTTACCTTATTACAGGCCAGTTTGTTTAGCTGAGGCATGTAGTCCCTAGAGCACCGAGATGCATTTTGGATTTCAGTTCTCATTGGCCACTGCCTTCGCGTTTGGCATTTTTCCTGTGTGTGTCTCATTTTGTTTTCCTCCTGAGAATAGAAAAAACCTGTTCACACATAGTAAATTCTGTTACAGCAGTTCATCCTGACAAGATGTCACCAGCTGATGACTGGTATAGATTAAATCCATTCTTAGAAAAGAGATTGAGAAGAAATGAATATTTGGGAGGTGGGGGAAAAATCCTGTTGAAGATCAAAGCTGGACTGCATGAAAATGTTTAAAAGGCATGAGATCAAGGTTGGTACTTCTGTGTTTATTACCATTTGATATTTTTAGGCTTTGCTACCCAGTCACCATCCTGACTCCTTTTAAATTTTAACTGCTACTCCTGCAGGTGGGAAATGGGGATAGAGAAAGAAGTTTTTGTTGACACACACTCTGTTTTCTTAATTTGTGAGTCAACTAGATGCAGAAATGAGGGACATGGGCACCTACATGTGATAGAGGGGTGCTGTTACAAATCAGAATGAATAGATACATATGCACACACACACACACACACACACACACACACACACGGTTGGCTGCAGTGGGAGGGAATCTAGTTTTAAAATAAACCAGGGATGTATAGGATTAGAAGGGATTTCCTGGGTCATTGGGTCCAGTCCCCTGCTGTCACAAATAGTTCTGTCATATAATACTGTTCATAACATTATCAAACTCCATCTTAAAACTAGTGAGGTTGATTCCTTGATTAGTGCTTGCAGTTGGCTTTTTTTCAGAGCCTGCTGTGTAGAGCTGCACTTTCACTGTCACTAAATAGGAAACTGGGGGTGGATGCTGGTGCACCTGTGTTGAGAGAGAGGTGTGATTTTTGTCATTCTCACGTAGTTTTTTGTTGACTTTTCCAGTAGTTTTGTCAGCATCATTGGAATGCTGGAAGGGAAACTCTCTGAGCAGTTAACAAGTACCAGGTTTAAAATGGACTCCAGTACCAGGTGACATGGTCACATGTCCTATGTTGAGACCCCCAAGCCTTCATTCTTCCCAGCCTGACTCACAGGAAGGCTTGCAAGTAAACCCAGCCTTGTACAGTCAGTTGTCCTGGTTAAAGGGAGCCATCAAGATTCCAAACCACTGTTAATTGACCACACTTTGCATAATTACAATAGGACCTCACAGTTGTATTTCATATTTCTAGTTTAGGTGCCTATCTCTGGCCCATCAGCCAGGTGCACCAGCCAACCAAGTAGTCACTTAAGCCCTTCTCCTCTCCTCACCCATTTCCAGTAGTTTGTCCTGGCTACCTTAAGCAGCTCGTTGCTCAGCTTGCTGGTTTCTGAGGATCCCTTTCATAGGAACCTAACTCTCCCCGTGTAGGGGGAGCTGGGTACCCAGGAGATAGGCATTGCACAGCTGAGTGGAGCAACACCTAGCAAGTACCTTTGAGGCTCTAGGCCCTCGGGTTGCAATACCTAACCTCTAAGTCGCATTGACTTTCAATGAGACTTGGGTCAAGCTCCTCAAAGGTATTTAGGTGCTTCATTCCCAATGATGTCAATATCTTTAAGGATATGGGCATTAAGTCACAGAGGTGCTTTTGAAAATGTGATCCCTGGTCTCTCCTCCCTGCTTGCATTGCTGGTAAGGAAGCATGGGGGAAAGTGAGGAGATTAAATTAGCATTTCCCCTCTCTTCCTCTTTGTTGTGCTGTAAAGTGGTGTCTCTGAGAGCTTTGATGGGGCACACTGAACGTTGTTCTACCTTGAGATGGCTAACGACAGTCCAGTCAAGTGTGTGATTCACCTGTTTCAGTGAGTGGCTCAGTTAGGGAAATGTGTAACGAGTCTAGAAGAGCGGACAGTAGACAGATGGAAAGGTTCTGAGGGAAAACAATAAGTAGGTGCAGAAGAAATAAAATCATATACCTATTGGCTCCGCATGGCTAAAAAGAGTCAAAACCCTTAAAACATATTTTCCTTAAGTCCGCAGATATAATTCTGACTCTACACAGGTGGCATCAAGACCTGTTGGTTAAGAAAGTGCCATTTGTACAGGTTTCTCAGCGTAGAACCGCACTCTAAACTGCTGTGTCCCCAGGGAGATTTAAAGCGCATGACGCAAGGAGATCTGCTAACAAAAGGTCAAATGCTCCAGCCAGCATGGCTGTGCCAGTACTCTGGGTTGTCCCATTCGGTGCAAAGGGGAACCTGAGAAGTAGACTGTGAATCTCAGCAATGTCCAGGGCCTGTGTTTTTTTGGAAATTGCCAATATTGCTGTGGTTCCTCCTGCCCCCCAAAATATCTTTCATTTCTGGAGTCATCTATTCCTTCTGATTTTCTACCTTGTGCTTTGGCCATTGGAGCTGTTTACTACCAATGTGTAAAATGGTTAAGCCTGAGGATAGAGTTAAAGAATTTGGCAAAGATGTGCTGTATGTGGATGGATGGAAGTTATTTTGTACAATTTGCAGCAAAGTTCTTGATCATGTTAAAAAGGACTGCATAGTTGATTACATTAAAGGTCCATGTCGTAGCAATAGAGAAGAGAAAAAATGAAGGGCAGAGAGCAACAAAGATGACATGAGAGCAACAAATCAACAATTTACAAGAACTGGCATGCTTGCATGATGCAATGAAAATCCGAAATAAAGGGAAAAGAGAGTACAAGACTGGGTGGAAGCAGTGCAAACATCCAACTAGAAAAAACGGACAATCCCAAAACACAAGAATTCCTAAATGAGCACGTACAAAATGGGTGGCTGGGTCCTACCAGCAAGTACACCAAGAGGAGTCCATCTTCCCCACATATTTGAACTAAACAAGCAACAAGTGATCACTGAACTGAAGGATCAGCATGTAGCTGGAACTGTGCATGAATATGCAGACAGCCTAAACAGGTATATTGCAAATATTGTCATATAACTGATGCAAGTTTCAGAAGGTTGCCTAGCTGCTGCCAGGCTTGTAAAAAATAGTGGAGTTAGAACTTAACTACTCTGCAGTTGTATAGTGGTCTTTATAGCAGCTTGTGCAACAGGAAATTGACTTTTCAAATGCAGTGGCTTATGTGACAGATAATGCAAATTACATGGGAAAGTCTTTCAAAGACAGTTTAAGTGGCATTTTATCCAACTGAATTAATGTGATCAGCTGGACACATTATAGCTCTACTAGGCGAGTGCTGGCACTGTTTGTATACTGAAGTGGACCATCTGTGAGTTGAAAGCCTGACATTACCTTCAGAACTGGTTGTAACAAGATGGAATACTTGGGTTAAAGCTGTAAACCATCCCAGCCATCCCGTGGATTACTTCAAGTGGTGTGATGCTTAGGATATTGAAGTGGAGCTGGTGTAAAGGAGTTAAGTGTTTTATTGCAGACTGACTCACTTGTGGCAGATTTAATTTTAATCCAAGTAGAAGCCACTTCATTTGTTCAGACACCACTTACATTTGAATCGTGGTTGACATTACTGTTGCAGGGTACCCTAGGGAGTACCGTAGAAATGAGGCTCACACACAGTGGCTAGATGAAAAGTAGTGAGTTTATTGAAGGTCCTGGCCCTTTGGCGCTGGGGGCCCCTCTCAGCGCGGCCGCAGAGTGGAGGACCTGGCACATCGGAGCAATGCCCAGGAAGAAGCCCGACATACAAGGGTGTGTCAGCACAGAAATACTCATGCTCATTTGCATCTCATACATAGACATGTCTCATGAATAGCAAGCAAGCAGGCAAGCACCTGTTGATTATACGCTGTCCTGCTTTGTTTTGCAATCCTGCCTCAGTTTACCTGTTTAGTTCCACACAAGCTGAAATTCACACAGACCAAGTAAACAGCTCACACAGCTGAGAAACTCTTCTCAGACACATACACACGAGATAACAGGAACACAAGGCCAGTCCCAAGCTGATAACCTTAATTATGCGTTACCCTGGAGGTGACTTAGAAGCGTAACTGCGCCCCCTAACGATTGCCGTCCCAGTAATCTTCCGCTCACTACAATTACTAAGAGAAGTGTGCAACTTTTCATCTGATCTGCTGGCAATACTTCAGACCAAAGGACAGAATGCACTGGACCATCTCAAGTGTCAAGTTTTTCAAAGTTGCGCAGAGAAATACAAACGGCCAGCATGTAGATTTTTTGCGATGTGAGAATCCTAGATCCCAAGCCTATTTGTGTACTCTTGCACAACTTAGATGACTGAACAAAGTATTCCCCAATGGAGTTCTGTACCTGAGGGTGAGTGGGCAGTTGACTTGAATGTTGCAAATGAACTTCCTAGTACCGCTGACACTTCTCTCTACAGTATTTGGAAAAGCACCAGCAAATGTTTGCCAGGAATTAGCCAGATTGCTCATGTTGTTTTGGCAATCCCGTGCCAATGCTGAAGCCAGTTTCTCCACCTTGGGTAAGTGTTAAGCCTGCAAAGTTACGGTATGTCATTGGAAAATATGAAAATGTGTCCAAATGAGTTTTAATGTGTCCTAAGCATGTGTCAGTGAATATTTGTATGCTGACATAGTATGGATTCAGGACTGGAAGATCAACTATAGACATATTTTCTCTTTGTCAACTCCAAGGAAAGAGCAAAGAGCAAAAGTGACTATTGTACGTTGCCTTTGTGGACCTAACCAAAGCATTCAACACAGACAGTGGAGCAAATCTATTTGCAGTACTAGAAAATATAGAATGCCCACTAACCCTGTTAAGTCTCATACATTCATTCCACAACAACATGAGAGCAACTGTCCAGTTTGGGTCTACTTTGGACAACTTTGAGATGAAAAGCCAAGTGAAGCAAGAATGTGTTCTTGGTACTCTTGAACTATGTATTTAAGGACATGAGAGATGGACACAAGATTGGATGGGGAAACTCTTCAACCTGTCACAACTTCCAAGTCAAAGACCAAAGTCAAAAAGGTGCTAATCAGGGAATTTCTGTTTGCTGCTGCTGATGCCCTAATTATCCTAATAGCTCACGATAAAGATCTACTACAAGAACTCATGGACTACCTTCCAAGTGCTTATCAGACATTTGCTCTCACCATCAGCATTAAGAAAATGGTTGTATTAGGACGGGAGGGTTCCACAAGATCCTTCAATCACCTTAAATGCAAACCAGTTGAAGTAGTCCAAAAGTTCAGCTGTTTAGGTTCTACAGCGAGTGCCAACCTCTCACTGGGTGAAGAACTAAATGTTCATATTGGGAAAGCTGCCACCATCTTTAGCAGACTAACTAAAAGAGTGCGGAACAACTCAGAGCTGACCATCAAGACCAAAATGTTAGTGTACCAAGCTTGCATCCTCAGCACTCTCATGTATGGTGGGGAAACAGGGACAATTTATGAAAAAGTTAAACAGTTTCCACCTACGCTGTTTACACCACATTCTCAACACCAAATCGCAAGATAAACAATACAGAGATTCTTCAAAGGGCAAATTTATCAAGTGGGACAGCCCTGCTCAAGCTAAGACGACTGTGCTGGGTGGGCCATCTGAGAAGGTTGGAGGATGGACACATACCCAAGGACATGCTATATGGGGAGCTATCAGAGGGAATAAGAACAATGGGACAAAGCCCTGGCTGGGATGATTTAGGTGGGATTGGTCCTGCTTTGAGCAAGGGATTGGACTAGATGACCTCCTGAGGTCTCATCCAACCCTAATCTTTTATGATTCTATGACATCCCAAGCTTTTCTATAAAGACATGTGCAAATGAGAGATGAAGGAATTTGGAAGTGACTGTAACAAGTGGCACCATTGTCTCCATCAGGGCATCAAAGTCTATGACAGGAACTGGCTCCTATAGCTTGAAGAAAAAAAGAGTCTGTAGGAAGCAAGCAGTTCCCAACCAAGAAACATACATTTGCAATAACTGCCAAAGATCCCATGCAAATCTTAGATTGGACTAGTCAGTCATATGAGACATTGCAAACCATCTACATCATAGGCTGCAAATCCCACCATCTCTTGCAGATGAAAGAATGTCAATACACAGCAATAAAACATTTAGTTAACTTTAAGTAGAAATGTAATTATTCCGAATTTCCATGTGTTGTTAGATCATTGCATAAAGCAATAATCCAACTCTTATTTTAATTTTATAGTCTTGCAGGGCAAGACTTTTTTGTTTTGTGTTTATAGTGATGATCACTTAGTACATTCATGTTCTAAAATTAACTACAGAAAAACCTCGATTTAACGGACTTCGGATGCAACGGACAAAATTTGTAAGAAAGTCTGATGCATCCAAAATCGTTTGTCGAGGGCTCCGCCAGGGTTTGAGCTGGGGGCGGGCTACCGCCCGCCCCCCGGCAGCAGGCAGGTTGGCTGGAGGGTCCCCGGAGCCGGGACCGTGCGGGCTGGCTGCCGGCTCCCCGCTGCCTCCCCGATCCAGGCAGCGGGCAGGCTGCCTGCCGGCTCCCCGCTGCCAGCCCGTCCCGGTCCCGGCTGCGGGGACCCGGGCGGGAGCTGTCAGCCCGCCCGCCCGGGTCCCGGCTGCTGGGACCCGGGCGGGAGCTGTCAGCCCGCCCGCCCGGGTCCCGGCTGCTGGGACCCGGGCGGGAGCTGTCAGCCAGCCCGCCCGCCCGGGTCCCGGCTGCTGGGACCCGGGCGGGAGCTGTCAGCCCGCCCGCCCGGGTCCCGGCTGCTGGGACCCGGGCGGGAGCTGTCAGCCCGCCCGCCCGGGTCCCGGCTGCTGGGACCCGGGCGGGAGCTAGCAGCCCGCCCGCCCGCCCGGGTCCCCGGCAGCTATTGAGGTTTTACTGTGTTTCAGTTGGGGGAAAAATGAGTGTCTGTAAGCATTGTAATGTAGGCTACTGTGTTTTCATGCTGTAAAGGATTACATATTGCTCATGTTTGTCAAGATGGGTTTTTTCTTGTATTAGTATAATGCATTTCCAAAATATAAAGCTTTGGAACTTTGGAATTACTGCCAAGGGGCACACACATGCAGCCATTCTCGCACATACCTGTAGCCCTTACTGACTCTCTCTCATCCAGCAGGGAGGCAGGGTGGGCCTGCAATTGCAGCAAAGCCCCTATGATACCTTCTGCACCTCTGTTGCGTCCCCTGCTGGATCTGAAAGGAGAAAAAGCAGCTTGGAAGAACAGCCGAGTAGAGGTGACAGCAGCAGCAGACTCAGTAGTGGCTCTAGCTCTCTTACCCAGAACCCAGTCAGTTACCATCCCTCATCATCCGAGGTAGGCCCCTGCTTCCATCCAGCCGTAAGCCACTGACTTGCCACCATCTTTCCCCAGACCTTCCCTGTACTCAGTTGCCACAGAGCAGTACCCAGCCACCCTCATTTTCTCCAATTCCTTGGACGGTCTCCCCAAACCCAGCTGCCCCAGACAGTCTGCATCCAGCACTCACCTGTTCTCTATATGCACCCTTCAGCACCTCTCCCCCCCGCCCCTCCCACCAGAGCTGCCAGGTCTTATGCAGCTCTACATCCTACCACAGCCTCTGCTTGGGGTGGGGTGTATTGACCTTAAGCTGAACTTTATGGTCCTGTACAAGTTATTTGCAAAATATTTAATGAGCCGATTTGCATGAAATGTCACACATGGAGCTGCGCCAAACTTGGCAGCTGTGTGAAAGCCCTGTTGCTCTGCCCTTAGCAGGGCCGGCGACAGGGGGGTACTACGGGTACAGCTGTACCAGGCCCCCCGACTTTAGGGGGCCCCGGTACACTGCTGTACCCGTTGTCGTCCCCCCTTGTCACCGGACCTGGAGAGCGGGGAAGGGGCGGGGAGGCGGCGCGGCTCTCCCCCGGACAAGCGAGCCTGGCCCCAGCAGGAGCTGTGAGCCCGGCCGGCGGCAGCAGCGCTGTCTGGGGGGGGGGGGGAGAAAGGGAGGCTCACGCAGCTCTCGCTGCCCGGGGGAGGGGGGGGGGGGAGCGCCGGCTGGGCTGGGGGGGCCCCAGCCACTGTCGGCTGGGCTGGGGGGGCCCGGCTGGGCTGGGGGGGCCCCCAAACTATCAAAGTAGGGGGCCCCCAAATTTCTGTTGCCAGCCCTGGCCCTTAGTTCTGGGCTTGTGAAAAGCCAGTTTAGCCCAAACGATGCACCTTGCTGTAAAAACATTGTCTCAGCAAGGAATGAATAAAAAGCAAACCTTTCAAATCCCAGATTAAAAAGAGCAGGAGTGGAACGGAAGGGGGAGTATTTATCTGGAACTGTTGATAGGCTCTACCAGATCATTAAATCACAATTTCATCAAGTTCTTTTGTTTCTGTGAGCTAGGGAGAAGAATTGGCTGGGCTGAGGGGGCCAATGAAGAGTTAGTGGGTTCAGCTTGGGATAAATTCCTGGTAATTAACCCACATCATTATTTTTCTCCTGTCCTTCCTGCCTGAAGAAGTTAGCAATTAGAGCAAAAATGGACTCCCTCGCGTTGCCGCTTCAAGTAGTTACTTGTGCTAAGAGTTGAAATATTTTTGTCTGTGAGGTTACTGCCCATCACCCTGAGACAAGAAATGGATCCTCTTCTTGTGAGAGCACCAGCTGGCATGACCTCAATTCAGCTCCCATCAAACCAATAGAGTATCTATTTGGCTCTTAATGGTTACCTTGTTTCTGTCATGGTAGAATTAAGACTTCTAACAGCCAATGATATCTCTCTCTCACTACTTGCCATTGCTGGTTATGGGAATGACATGTCGCTTGAGTGACTGTGCTGTCAGCCTGTAAGCTGCTGTTTACGATGCATTATCGTAGAGGATGCAGGCTCATCGTGTGGGCTGGGAGTCTGAAGATGTGTGGTCTGTTCCCAGATCAGCCACTGATCTGATCTAGGCCGAGTCCCTCCAGCTGTTTTCTCTTCTCCTTTTGTCCTGTCTTTTCTGTTTAGAGTAGAAGCTCTTCCTTTATTGTGCTTATACAGTACTTCAGGGGTCTCAAACATGCGGCCCGGGGGCCGCATGTGGCCCGCGAAGCCCTTCCCTGCGGCCCGCCAGGCTTCCTGTTCCCCCCCCCCCCATAGCAGTTTGCAGGAGGGAGGGGCCAGAAGCAAAGGCTTCTCTGCTACCTGGCTGGGCCACGCGTGTTTCTAGCTCTGGACTTCCTAGATTGCTCTTGCTTTGTTTGCCAAACAGCTGTTGGTGGTGCCTAGCGCTTTCCAGGAGGGAATGGGGAGCTGTGTGCTCAGAGGAGGAGGTGGGGCAGGGGTGGGACCTCTTGGAAGGGGTGGAGTGGGGGCGGAGCCGGGGCAGCGAGGGTGTGTGCGTGTGTCAGTGGTGCGGCCCTCGGGCCAGTGCACTAGTCCTCATGCGGCCCTCGTGGTCATTTGAGTTTGAGACTCCTGCAGTACTTAGTACAGTGGAGCCCTGAGCTTGGTTGGAGTTTACAGAAGCTTCTGTAATTAATTAATTGTAATTTAATTTAAAGTCAAAATTTTCTGTGGGAGGAGGGAAAAAACCAGTTCTCTAGCCCTCTTGTAGTAGTAGTAGTAGTAGTAATAATAATAATAATAATAATTAATTAATAATAGTTTGTTTCAGACAGCCTCCATTTTTGAAAATCGGTCAGTGCACACAATTATATTTATTCCTTACTGGCTTCAAACACACATTATCAGGAATTCATTTCCTAGAGCCTCACTAGTTAAAGGTCTTTTTCATATGAGCTATACACATCTACGAAGAAGTATTTTTCCTCTGTCACCCTTTCTCTTTCTTTGCTTGGTTTTGGACAAAATAAACACCACTTCCTTCATAAATTTCAATCATCTTTCCTTTTTTTATGGCCAGTTTCCAGGTAACACCATTAATCAAAATTCATTAACATTTAAATGAAGTGTCCCCTACTGGCAGTCCTTTGTTACTAATCATAAATCAGTTAATGAATGCAGAGGGATTTAGTTTAAAACTGACCTGCAGTGGAATTATATATACATTTATAACCTTTTTATTTCTCTACAATGTATAAAGGAGGGACAGTGAGGGGGAGAATTGCTTCTTTTTCTTAACGTAAGAAATTCTGGTCTTGTGTCTCTGGTTTTCCTGGAAGACTCCGTGGCTGACAGATTTTTGGGGGCTGTGCACTGGGTCAGTTTCTCATTGTGAACAGAACTAGTTACACACATTCAGGGAATTTTTTCACAGAGTGTACACAAATCTCTATTTACCTTGAACAGAGATGACAAAAAACAAAACAGCACACAAGCAATTCCATTGCATAAACCCCAGCTAAGAGACTACTGTGTTCAGTCTTGCAGCCAAGAAACCATGTCCTATCTCAGCTCCTTGGTGTCTGTTTCTCTCTCTCTCTTTCACTGCCAGCACACTGTCTGGTGCTGCACCATGCCCTGACCTGCTATCTGGGAAACCCCTTAGCCCCAAGGCTGGTGAATATATGAAGCTAACTGTTATCCATACCTAGCATGGGTTAGTTCAGGCATCCCTGGCCATGAACCTTCCTTTGGCTCAGCTGCTTTTGTAACACAAAAGGAACTTCTCAGACAGATTCAACTATAACTAGTGTCCGTAGGTGTTAGTTCATCTAATACTATCCATACACACAAACTAGGACTTTTGTCCACTGCAAAGTTGACTCCCGTGTTGCCCCTAACCCAAGTCTAGTTCACACACAAACTGTTAACTTGACCGTGGTGGTGCTTTTAACTCAAAATGGTGAGGCCACCTGAGTTGGCCAAAACCTGAGTGCTGCTAACTCTCAAGCTGCTAACATGACCACTCTGTAGCGTGGATCCAAGCTAGCGTCACATGAGTGCTGCTGATCCTCTACTCCCTTACCATAATTTCCCCTGTGTACCCAGAAAGGGTAAATAAGTTCTCTCAATTCACAGGGAGAGAATTTATAGAGTGGCTCAGGTTACTGCATTGCAAAGAATCATGGGGTATGAGGAAAGCTACGATTTAGTCATGGGTATTTTTAGTAAAAATCATGGAGAGGTCACTGCTAATAACCAAAAAATCATGGCTGGTGACCTGTCAGTGACTTTTACTAAAAATACCATGACTAAATCTTCCCGCCAGGGGCGGGGAATACCTCAGTGAATGCTGCTGCTCCCGGGGGTGGAGGGCAGCCCGTGGCCAGTGGCCCTGCACTCCCGCCTCGGGGTGCCACATGTGAGCTGCGGGCCATAGTTTGCCCATCCCTGGGATAGATGAACTCCTCGGTTCGCCTCTCTGCCACTGACTCACAGTGTGGTCATGGGCAAGTCACTTTCACTCTCCCCACATTTCCCCAATGATACTTCTGGTGAGGAGGCACTGAGTGGAGTGGGGTTTCCATCTTTCCTCCCAGACAAAACTCGCAGGTGTAGAATTCATGCACACACACACAATTCATGTCCCCTGCAGTTTTCTTTGCTTCCCTGCAGAAAAATAACTTCTGATGGAGGAGCAAAGGGAAGCAAAGAGCAGTCTCCCACCCCTCCCCAGTAGCACAGGCAGGTTGGTTCAGGCACCCAGAGCAACCAATAGAGATGTAAATCACCACCGGCAGTGTGTGAAGGAGTGGGCTGTTGTGCACGAGAGAGATAGACACACTGTCTCTCTTGCTCACTATTGTGGCATGCTCAGCATGTGGAGCAAGGCTTCAGGATGTGTCTGAGGAGGTAGGCATGGTACCAGCTGTCCCCTCAGGCAAAGCAGAATGTAGTAGCCTGCTCACTTAGTGAATTGTTTCCATTGTATTTGTGAATTCCCCCAGGAGTATAAAACAGGTGTAAACGTTTTAAGGCTCCTTAACCTGGCCAGAGGGATGTAAAGGACAGTCTGACCTTATAAATGCTCACGGTGCTTTAATGGTTAGAACTGCTCTAAATTTTTGGACTGAAAAAATGTCTTATAAAAATGCGCTCCATGAATGGTTTGCTACTGACCTTTCTAGAGATGGTCAGCAGCCAATGTAAATTGTGAGTTTGAGTCCCTAGCCCTCACTTGCTCTTCAGTTGCCTGGGATATAACACTGAGCATATGGCTGCATATATGTGTTGACTAATAGCTAGAGATAAAGGGTCAAACCTAGCTACATTACTATTAGGCATGGAGGTTGGGGATTTCCTCCAATGCTCCCCACTCCCATTTTCCATACATTGTATTGTAGTTTAAATAAATTACCTAAATAATTGAAACCAGTGTGATTATATTGCATTATTTTGACAAAATATGCAGAATTTTGCAGAATTTTAAAATATTGTGTGCAGAATTTTTAATTGTGCAGAATCCCCCCTCACCCACCCCCGGAGTACAACTTCCTCAGTTTGTACTAACCACTTAGCTTCTTTCCCAGCCCTGACATTCAGCATTAATTAAGCGTGGGCCCACTCTCCAAAGTGCAGTTAGGTAGCATAATTGCTCTCTCTGGCCTACATTAACTCTTTCTCAGCCCTTGTTGGCTACAGACCCCATCACACCCTCTTTTGATCTTTTCTATGGAGTGTTTCATATTGAGTACTTCTATATCAATAATTGATAATATGCATTTCATTAATAACTGTGTCATACAAAATAAATACTCAGCTTCATTTGCAGCAAGAGAGCTTCGGATTAGATGTTGGGAAAACCTTTCCAACTATGAGAGGAGTGGAGCACTGACGCAGATTACTTAGGGATGTTGTGGAATCCCGGTCACTGGAGGATTTTAAGCACAGGTTAGACAGACACTTGTCAGGAATGGTCTAAATTTACTTGGTCTTGCCTCAGTGCAGGGGGTCTGGACTGGATGATCTCTTGAGATCCCTTCCGGCCCTACATTTTTATGATTATACTTTACTAAGTAGATAAATATTAACCATAATGTATGAAGATAGAACTTTTAAAACCAAGTATCTCAGAATGTTTCAGCCAACTCCTTTTTGACCACAGCACGTTAAACTATATTGTGCAATTCCTTCCTTCAAATAGAATATTATTGTGCAAAATAAGCAAGCCGGGAGCAATACTAATATTTGCAGAATTAATTAACTCCAGGTTTCCTTTGGATGTGTACAGTATATGTAATCTTTACTGTCAAAGGGAGTAATTGACTGTGAATCAGACAAGAAACTTTGTAAACATGTTTAACACCTTTCACTATAAATTTACTAATATGAAATATTCATTTTGTTAGTCGAACAGCATGCATAAGAACAGGGAGCTACAGACAGGGTTATAAACAAAAATAGTAAGAGTAGCGGGGGGAGATTTTCAAAGATGTGAAGGGGAGATCAGTGTCCAACTCCCCTGGACCTGCAATAAGAATTAAGTGCATGGTTAATTTCCATGGTTGCCTTTGACAATGTCCCTGTAGATATTTAAAAAACTTTAATTTCTCTAACTTGTGAATTTTTCTTTAGCTCTCATGAGTGGTGCTAGCCTATTGTATTGATGGGCAGAGTCCACCAAAGGAGTGGAAGGCCTGCCCCTTCAGGTGACAGAGGGGCCAGATTGACAGCCACAGACTGAAGTCCTTCATTTGCCTACAAAACAGAAGTAGTATAAGCTGTAATAGTACTAATCCCATCCCACCAACAAGCCTCGACCCTGACTAGGAGGAATCAGGTATTGGTTTGAAAAGGGAGTTCAGTCTCCCTGTTCATTCATTCCTTGGGCTCTCCGCTGAAATTGCCAACAGGAATGCCAATTCTGGTGATGGTGTCCCCCTCCTAAAATATTACACCACCAGTCTACCAGGAATCGTACTGACCTCCCCAGCTCATTTCACAGCTGCCACAGGCTACCAGTTAGTGTAGTCTTTGAGTTATTACTGACTTGAGCTATTGCTGCAAAAAAGCCATGAAAATAATTATGTAGGCAAAAATAAAGGCCTATGCATACTCTGTAGTTTGAATAATTAACATATTAATGGCGTTAGATGGCTGAAAAGTAAACAGGAAGAAAACATCCTTTTTTACTGGAACGGGTATGAAGTCATGTGACATTCCAACTTAAATGTAAAGGCCCTAACTCACCTTCCACTGAGACCAATGGAAAGACTGTCACTTATTTCAAATGATATTGGATCAGACTAACTGGTGACCACAATTTGTTTGCCATCCAGGGCCATCCTCCAGCACAGAAATGCATCATGCATTTTATAATTTGTACACTGAAATTGTTAGGCATAAGCACCATTTACCGAAAGAGCACAATAATTATTATTGGAACTGTGGGGGCGCCCAGAGGCCCCTGTTGTGACCTGGGTCTCATTGTGTTTGGCACTGCACAGACACATAGGAAGATATTATCTCCATCCTGAAGAACTCTCAGTCAAATCGGTAGGTGTAATCTGGCAAATATAATAATGGGTTCACAATGAGACAAGAGTAGCAATACATTAAAACTGCATAGTGAATAGAGACACTTTATTACCTTTGATTAAACAGCAGACCAGGGAGCTTAAGACCTGTGGGGAATCTGAACACTAGAGCCTGCAATTCTGCGGATATCCGCGGACTATGTTTGCAGATCACGGATTGGATATGGATACAAATTTTGTATCCATGCAGGGCTCTCCTGAATGTTTTTTTCTGTGTAATGTGTGTGGTGTCATTGGTATTTTAACTGCTCTAATAAGTCAACAATCTAGAACACTACCCAAAGCAACAAACCAGGTAACATTGCAGTGGCATTGTAGAGTGGGTACTTATCTTAAATGAGAGATGATCTGATAATTTGTGCCTGAAAGGCAGAGATGAATTATAGGCAAAAGAAGAAAAACTCAGGCCTTGTAATAGTGACCATTGTTATGTCAGCCAGCTTACTAAACAAAATACAGCGAGAAGAGATGCAATAACTCACTTGAAGTCATCCTGGTTAACGTTGTTTCATTGTTACTTTGCTGGTCAGTTAGGGAACATGCTCGTTTAAAGTTGTGCAATGCTCCCTTATAACATCGTTTGGCAGCCACCTGCTTTGTCCACTGTTTGCAGGAAGATCAGCTCATTGGAGCTAGCTGGTGGGGGCTTGGAACCAGGGTGGACCGGAAGCCCTCCATCAGCTCCCCATTCCCTTAAATTCCCTGTGCAGGAGTTGCCCAGCAGTATGTCAGTTGCCGGGATTCGTCTAGGAATACACAGCCTTTTCCCTCTAGGTCAGTAGTTCAGGTCTAGCCATTTTGGTATTTGAACATTATCAGCCTTTGATGAGAGACTTGTGGCTCCTGTGAAGCGAGTTAGTGGATTTGGGGCATTTCCTAATGTTCATATTACAAAAACTAGCATCGCCACTTGCATCCTTGCTGTCAATATCAGCAGAGAGCAGAAGGAATAAATGAATGTAGCTACTTTCGTTCGTTGTGAGATGGTACCATTACCTTACTGGGGCTAGTTGTCTGCAGCCTCTGTTTCCCATTCTTGACTTCCTGATGAACGCGCGCACACATCCATGTGGTTCAAGTAACATCGCCTTCTTGGGATTTGACTGATCAAACCACAACACTAAAAAGACATGCAGAAGAAAACCGCTATCAAATGGCAGTGCATGTGACAAATACATAAGTGACTGAAACCCAACTTACTGCTGTGTGTATCAGTTAAATTTAAACTGAAAGCAAAATAAAAATGAAACATACAAATCTCTAAAAGAGGCATATGTTGTTCAATCAAAAGAAGAAGAAAAATTCCCCAGAGCTTAAATGGACACCGAGGTTCTGTTCATTTGTGATTCAGGTGTGTTCACTTTGAAATGGCTCTATTAAGCACTTTAACATCCTTGGCACTGATAAGTTTCTGCCTCCTTTTGGCGTTTTGAAAATAGATACCCAACTTCCAATTTAGCTGCTTACAAGACATCAGCAGCTCACTTTGTTCCCTAAAGATATCACTTGATGTCCAGGCTGATAGGTCTAGATATTGATCGGCCTTGACTGTTGTCTTATAGTGTAGGTCTTAGCTTAACAATTTTAGAGCTGTCATTTTTTAAGCTGTCTTCTTGCTAAGTATGAATTTAAAAGGCTTGCCGTGATGTGACACTCACTGAAAAATCCCACCTTAGCACTTATATGCTATAGCGCTTTTCATCTTCAAATTGCTTTACAAGTATTAACTAATTAATCTTAATAACACTGCTGTGGAGCACTGTATTTTACAGACGGGAAGACAGAGGAAGTGGGGTTAAGTGATTTGCCTAAAGCCACAGAGTGAATCAATGTCAGTACCAGTAGTTCTTGAATCTTGGTTTCTTTTTGAGAAAACCAGGCCGCGCCTTTCTATGGCCCTGATTTAGAAAAACAAGTAAGCAGTTGCTTTCCTCATTAGGGATGTCTTCCTGAATCAGGGCCTATGCCACCAGTGCATCCTTGGAGTAGTTAAAGTATTCTACGTGGAACAGCTGCCAAATGCTCTCTAAGATTAAGCCTAACAATTTATTTAATAGATTCATAGAATTTAAGGCCAGAAGGGACCATTAGGCCATCTATTCTGACCTGTATAGCACAAGTTTTGTTCCCTTTGAAAGGGCCCAATTCTGCGATGTGCTGAGCTTGATTCAAACTGAGCACTGTCACCTCAGCATTTTATAGGATTGTCCCCTAAAGAGAGCAACAAGTATTAATTTAGGTGAAGACGTCTTTCCTTTTGCTTTTAAACTTCTGTATCTAAGAAAGACAGTGCAAATCTGCATGTGGTTTGGAAAAGTTCTAATACCCACCAAGTGGTGGAAACTGGATAATTGGATTCAATTTAATGTTTAAATATTATCGAATATTTAATTCTAGATCTCTGTTAAATCCATTTATTGTGAGCATATTGTTTCATTTAACCAAAGCTGAGACAAGTGACTTATCCAAATGTGTTTTTTCTGGATCATATACACTGGAACAAACTTTGTTTTCTGATCATTGGTTGTTAAATCTTGAATGATATATAGTAGCCAGAGATTAAGTAAGAATGAAATCTTTGGTTCTTGCAAGACAAATGCATGGATTTAGGGCACAAATAGGACTCAGAACAATCAGCTTTATTTTCTAATCATGTTTATGGTTTCTGAATGCTGAGTCCTGAGAACCATCTAAATGGCATATCACACACCATTTTTATCTCCACTATGTGCAATAGCATCACAACTTGGGTCCTTCTAAGGACTTCAGTTTCACAGAGGTAACAGAGTCCTGTGGCACCTTAAAGACTAACTAAAGTATTGAAGCATAAGATTTCGTGGGCTTTTCATGCCATTTCTTTCAGATACACACCTCTGTGGTACTGCACCCCATATTCTTCATAGTGATATTATTATGACATGGTTATAGCATAATTATGATGCATTTTATGCAAGATGGGTCATGGGAAGTGTCATTGGAAAAGTTATGATGTGTTGAATGTGATTATCTTATTTGTATGCATGTATCAATTTTCTATCTGAAGTTATAAATACTGACTATGTATCTGTACTTCAAATGTAGTTATCCTTGGGTAATGCCTGATGCTTTCAGTCTAAATAGCTGTTTGTAAAAGGCCTATTCAGAGTAATGGGCCATCAGAAAGAACAATAGTCTTAAATAAAATGAGGAAGACTTTGTAGCACCTTAGCTATAGCCCACGAAAGCTTATGCTGAAATAAACTGGTTCGTCTCTAAGGTGTGCTACAAAGTCTTCCTCGTTTTATTTATGGATACAAACTAACATGGCTGCTAATCTTAAAATAGTCCTTAGGAGAAGCTTATCTCCCACCTGGGGAGCCTTCCTGAGACCGCTACAGACAGCCTCTGAGTAATGGATGCTGTGACTCTACAAGGACATGTGATGAGACCACATGATGCTGGACTCCGTCTTGGGATGTCAGTATTTTTCCACAGACTGGTCTGGGATCCAAGCTTTGGGACAAAGGGTTCTTGCCATATGCAAAAGTTATATAAGGCAAGGAGTGACATCATCAGTGGTTCTTCACCCCTCCCACCTCCCAAGAAGACTCCTGGAAACACCTGAGGAACAAAGACTGAACTGGGGGAAGTGCTGGATCCAGGCTAAAGGGATTTCTAGTCTGTTTGTGAAACACTTGGGGATTATAAACTGTAAAGCCAAGTGCAGTTTGCCCCTTGAGAATCTGCAGCCTGTTTGTATCATCTCTTAGGGTGAGAATCTGCTAATTCATATCCAATCTATGTAATATATTAAACTTAGTTTGTGTGTTTTGTTTATTTTCTAGATAATTTGCTTTGATCTATTTGCTATCTCTTATAATAATTTAAAATCTATCTTTTGTAGTTGTTAAACTTCAGCTTTGATTAAAACAAAAAGGTGAGCCTTGACTGGAGTGCTTGGAGAAAATCTCTGCTTGCTCACCTCAAGTGTGCATTGTCCTCTTCACATTGAGGAAGAGGCAAACCACATATTAAACCCATACACTGGCCAGATTTGACCAGGGCAGGACAGTACTGCTCTGGGGGCCCAGCTCGGAATCTGGTGGCTAGAGAGCCTGTGTGTAACTACAGATGGGTGTGTCCCTATCTGTGTGAATGCTGGTGAAAGTGCAGGCTGGAGGGCTTGGCTTAGCAGCTTGTCACAGCAGCGCAGTGTGAGAGAAAGCTCAGGCTGGTGGGTCAGGGGGTTCAGTGGTACCACAGTTCCAGGTGGCACCCCAGGGGAACCTGTCACAATGTCCATCTCTCTAAATCTTCTTTTGCTTGCTCTTTGACCTACCCCATGAGGATAGGTATCCTCTGCAAAAAGCATGCACCAGCATGCCACTCTCTGGATATTTTTTGTCAGTGCATCAAGCGCCAACATGAACAAAAAGAGGCTCAGTGCCAAGTTTTGGTGTACTGCAACTCTTACTGGAAACTGTTCCGTTTCTCCTCATGGTGTTCTGACTATGGTGACAGTATCCTTGTACATGTCCTGGATGAGTCTGATGTAGTCTCCAGGTATTTGTTTCATTCTCATCCACCAGCTGACTTCTTTCAGAATGTGTTCATAAACTCTCTCGAGATCGATGAATACTGTGTGCAGTGTTTTTGGATTTCTCTAGATTTCCTGTGCAACAATCCTAATGCAAAGAGAACATCCTTTGTTGACTTGCCTGGCACGAATCCAAACTGATTGTCACTGACCTTTACTTCTCTTCCTAGTCTCTTATCAGCAACTTTCCCCCAGATCTTCATTGTGAGCAGCTTTAATACTTTTACAAATATGTGGCTACTTAGATTGTAATGGCTCTCACTATGCAGCACCATATGGAAGAAGCCCCTGCTGTTTGATTTAAAGGAGGCTCTGTTTGTTCCTGCAGAATAGGGTTTATGACCACAGTTTAGGCATTCTGATTTTGTTGACTAGAAGGCAGTGGTAAGCATACATAGTTGATTAATTACTGCATGTGGAAAGAATCAAATTGGATAGTTTAATATAGTACAAACTGTATTTGGCATACATCTTATAAACCTCAATCATTTTATGTCCTGGGGGATAATGAATAGACTTGAATAATCGAGGCTTCTAAACTGAGGGAATAGTCCAATGTAATGAATGAGCATTGGGGATCCTGAGCCTGTTTCAGATGACACCAAGGTTTGGAAAATCGGGGTGATTCTGTATTTGATTTGAGTCTATTTATAACATTTAGCATATGGGCTGTTGTCCACTCCACTTTACTAGAACCTGACAAGAAAAAGACTCCTAAGAACTTTTGATAGGTCCAGCTGCTTCTCATTGCAATAACCTCTCTTCAGTTCACTGTGGTTGGCAACAAAGATTAGGGAAAACTGACAGCATGATTTTCATGCAGATCTATTTGAAGAGGTTAGTGCCCTGGGTATCAAGCTGAGTGGCTGAGCCGACTGAAATACTAGATTTGCTAATGGCGTTAGCATACTCTGAACAAGGCACAGTTTGATGTTAAATCCTCAAACTTTTGCAAAGGATTAGAGATTAAAACTGGGGGATGGAATCCTTTTCTGCTTATTTCAAGAAAACCCTCCTTGTTCTAATCACTTACTGCTCTCCCAATTAATTGTGGGACAAAGTCAAACATAAGCACACACAAAAAAGCCAGGTGTACGTAAAGAGGTCACAGTGGAATCTATCAGCGAGAACTGCTGTGTGTCCAGTGTCCAGCCCACTGGTGGATGTGTTCCAGGTCTGCCTTTGTGCTGATCCAGAGAGGATCTGAGTTGGTACAGCCAACAGCTGCAGAGGCTTTGCTCGTTAGCTCAAACTGTTGCTGTTTATGCTTTTCGCTCTGGACTTCCCAGGTTCAGTCCCCAGTGTGCCAGTCACGATGGTGAATCATTGTCACATACACATGCAAACTTTCTCCAATCTGTGACTCTCTGATTTTAAATCAATAGAAGTTACTCTGATGGACTGGTCCCTTTGATCTCCATATCTCCTTTTGGACATATATCAATCTAGACAGCGGCTCTCCCAGTGCTGACAGGAATGACCAGTCCAGCTAGTTTCTCAGATTTGCTACCATCCACTCTGTCCTGAGCAGCAGCTCTAGTTGTTATAGATGACAGTAAAGTTCATTAGTTTGTTGAACCTCTCTTGCATCCCCATTTCAAAAATTTCACCGTCAATATTCGCTTAAATACAGCTACTGTATATATATGTACTGAACTCCACCATAGACACCTGGCTAAATGTTTTTAAATTGTTGGCCACAAGAGACACTTGTAACACCTGTAGGCTGCAAGTCAGGTTTTTTTTATCACAAGGAATAAAGAAGAAATATTAAGAAAAACCAAGCTGAAAGGATGGGATGTAAGAAAATAAGAGAAGGCAAAAAAGGAAGAACAAGAAAGAGAGTGGTAGATGAAGGGAGATTAAAGGAGTCAGTCCAGCAAACGAAGATCGAGATAATATAGCTGTTCTTTAAAATTCTGAACCAATCTCGATCAGTTACTTGTACAGTTTGAGGTGCATTGCAAACTTTGCTTTACTACTATCCAAATTACATAGTCTGTTCCTCAGCAGGTGCAAACTGGAGTAGCTCAAAGGAATGCAAATTAAAGTTCCATCAGCTGAGGATCTATGTATTTTGGAACAAGGGAATGATCAACAAAATCTGCAGTGTGCCTTAAACTCTACATGTTTAACATCACCACAAGAGAACTAGGCTGATCTGATCCTTGGCATTCAAAGTAACACTGGTGACCTTGTCACATGGAGCTTGTGAATTCAGTAATAATAGCTTGGCAGCCTCTACCAGAAATTGCTTCTCTTTGCTTGACACACATTTTATATGGCTGACGTTTCCCTTTCATCCCAGCAAAGCTTTGGAGAGAATACTCACTGCTTTTTTGTTATGGAATGGATTTAAGCGAAAGGGATGTTTCTCTGTAAAGCAAATAAAAATGTTCCCTGTTACCTTTGATAAGAACAATCTTTCAACAAAATCTCCTTCCTTTTGGAGAGTTTTCTCATCCTGATCCATGATGCGTTATGGGTGTAACTCAGACACAAACCACTGGGCACAAAATAAGGAGATAGCCAGTAGATTATGTAACCCAAGTTTGTTTGGTTTCTGATATGTGACTTTCAGTGAAGATTCATATGAGCTACTGAAGTTTGTAAACTTAGGCCTTATAGGCATTTGTAGGTATTTTAACAAGCCTGTGGCCACTTAGGATTTCATAGTTGTCACTATGCTGCATACTGTGGCAACTCAGATACTCAATAGAGACACCAGTGGTAGAACCAAAATTTCCTTACTTTGTAGGCATAGGGCCTTACCATTTGAGCTAAATTAGAAACTTTGTTAGCAGTATAGGCCCTATGACACATAAGTGAGCTGCTCTGATTCTGCCCAGAAATTGGAAATTGTATGCCCCCCATTGCAATGTATAATAACGGGAATGGATTTACCTCTGTGCTATTTGTTAAGAAGTACGGGCATGCTTGTGAAAAACTGGATTTGAAATAATGTGCATACTTTAATGTAAGTGGCTACTTTGGGACATTCTTGCAGGGTTTTTTTAAAAAATTTTTTGAAGTCATTTGAATGTTACTAGCATTTTAAGCATGTAATTTAATTTTATTCTTGCAGAGGAGTTTGACTCTTTCTTTTTAATAAAATGTACTTAAGAGTCAGTAAATCAGTTTTAACCATTCAGCTTCACTTTATTGCTGAATGTTAGAGACAAAGGAGATTGACCTTTTCAAAGAAGATAGAACTTGGCATTTTCTTTTAATGTTGGGGTTCACTGTATGAACAGAAAGAAACACTCTGAAAGAGACAGTAACTGTCTGAATTGCATCTGATGACCGAACTCCAGAGACTATCGTACTACCATGTTCAGATTAAAAACTGTTTCTAGGGTGACTCCTGTGTTTTAGAGGTAGCTGCTGGTCAAGTATTCTGCAGTAGGATCTTCCACACACAATCCTCTTGGTTCATTTTCTTCACCTAACAACCCCCGACTGAATTGTCTTTAAAATCTTAATGATTCCAGGAGTGAAATGGTGGCTCACTAGTTCTCAAACCCTCTGCTAGCTGTTTATGGGCAAGTTTTAAAGGTACTGAGTACCCCCTGGTTCAGCTGATTTCAACAGGTCCCCCCGATTCTCAGCATCTCTAACATCAAGCCATGCACACTTCCCTGCACCTGCTCCCAGGGAGTGCTCACCGCTGAAGTTTTGCCCATTCTATTTATTGTTATGTTTTACAAGCACTCCGTCTCTGCACAGGATAAGACTCAGTCATGTAGCTTCCTTGTTAGCAAGTGTTTTCTTGATCCGTCAGAGCCTTGTAATTTCTGACAACTAAAGTGTAATCGGCTTCCAGCCTAATTGCACCATCAATATACACCCACTGCTCTTTTTTCCCCCCCAAATGTATTTGAAGTCTTTGCTCTGTTCTTAAGAGCAAGATGAAACTTCCATTTTAAAGAGGCACTGCTATGAAAGCTTTTTTCTCCAGCCTAAAAACAGAAACTCTCTCTCTCTCTCTCTTTTTCTATCCCATATGCATTGGGGAAAAGGGATTAAGCATGTGTTGCAGGGGATGATCTAGAGTGTATGTTTAAAGGCAATAAGATAATGAATTTTACTTATTTTGCTTTGAGAGTTCTCTTTTTGACATGAAATTTTAATTTTTCAATATAATTAGTTTATTTGAAAAAAATTAATTCAATTGAAACTAATCTTGTTTCATATTCTGGGGCTAATTATTGTGACTGCTGCAATCAGTGTGTGGCGGTGTGCGGGGACAAGGTATTGTAATTAACATTACACTTGCATGGACCCTGTTGTAGGGTCAGTGCCTGACTTTGATGGGGCTCGGTGTGGATGGAAGGGTCAGCCTGTACAGAGTCCATTGCAGAACTGGGGCCTAAGAGATTGGGTGTAATATAAGGCTTTATGCTCTCTGAGTAGGGCTCCAAGTACTGTCCTGTTGAGTACTGTCTGCTAGATTGTCCCCTTTCATAGAAGCTTGCCGTGGTCAGCAGGGGTGCATTAGGATAGGACCTTTGGACGCCTGTTTTTGACCGTGTGCAGCAAACCACGAGCACAGGATTGAGCATAAAGACTGCTTTAGCAGACTCCTGGGGAGAGACCATAGTGGAAGCTGGGTTGACTGAGAGAGGGAGGTCAAGGAACCTCCCTTCTGCTGCAAGGTCTACAAATGCTCACCCATGTTAGTCCATTGCCATATCCCAAAGAGATTCAGTTTATAAAAGGAATAATCCAAATTGATACCATCCTCTGCACATGCTGATGTATCCAGTCTGGTTTGTGTGTGTATCTTCTATTGCCAGCTCTCTGGGATTTGTGTCTTGTACAGGAATACAGGGGACAGGCCCACTCCAAAACCCACTGAAATCCATGGAAAGTTTTGGATCAGATCCTTAATGCATTGGTGGCACTGAACAAATGAACAGTAATACTGTTAACCCATTGGGGGGGTTGGAAGGGTGGGAAGAGGTCTGCCATGTAATCAAGGGATGAAGAGTTGGCTTTGAGGAAAATCTATGCAGCATCGGATTGGGGTAAAGACTAGGGCCTTAAAATAGGAAATGAGTAGATTGCAGAACCTCTTTGGAAGATACAACATATGTTACTTTGCTCCAGGTCATCCTCAAAGGAAAGTCCTCCCCTTCCCTAAGAGTGTGATTTTGAGTCAATAACCCAAGTTGCCCCAAATAGGACAGTGCAGTGTTACAATCCCAGGGGCACCAAGTTCTCTTTGGGCCTGATCCAAAGCCCAGTGAAGTCAATGGGAGTCTTTCCAATTTCCATTGCTTTCAGTGGGCTTTGGATCTGACCCTTAAACTTTTTTAACCCACTATTCTGCCTGTGCCCTGATTTACAAACATTTCTATACAATATACAGGGTTATCTCAGGCATGGTCTGTAATCAACCACCTGGCCATCAAAGCAAGAGGGGAATAATAGGAAGAAGGTGAGGGATTGAAGAACTGTCCATAAAAGGATTTTGCTCAGCAGAGTGGATTATAGAATGAAGTGTTGGCAAATCCCTGGTAGACGCATGAAAATGTCAAGAAATCCAAGGAAATGCCCATATTTAAAATATTTGACATGTCTCATTACACACAGCCCTTCACACCCCACCAATAATGTGTTGTGTTGTGAGCACTTCAAAAAGGGAAGGAAGGGCTGTCACAGCACAGGAAGGAGGGGAAAGATGCTGGCAGTTGATCTGAGTGTCCGCTGCTGCAAAGACAAATATAAGCAACTACACAGTGTAATACTCTTAACTCTCACTGCTGGTTTCCAGGCCCAGCAGCAGAAATGCTGAATTATTTACTGCCCTACAGACACATAATGTACAGGTAACTTATTTGATAGCTCATGCTAAATGGCACTGTAGTGGGGTGACTGCCCCACTCCAGTGGAGAAGGGCTTGAAACAGCCCAGAGAGGGGTTGTGGCCGGGAGCCAGGAAAAGCCCAGCTAGAATGGGAAGCAGGCTCAGCTGGGTTGCCCCGCCCCAAACACTCAGGCCTGTATAAAGGCTGGGAGGCAGAAACAGGGAGTCAGTCTCCTCTGTATCCAGAGGAAGACAGGCCTAGCTGTGGGGAGCCTGAACAAGGTACCTGGATTGGGGCAGGGCAGAAGGAGCTGGGAAGGCTCTGGCCAGAGAGCCCCAGGCTGCAAGGCCTGGCAGAAGGCCTGACCCAGGGGTACTGGAGTTGCAGGGGGCAGCCCATGGCTACTATTAGGAGCAGCAGGCTGAACTCCCTTGCCGGTGATGAGAGGCCATGATACTGCAGTCTGCCTCAGTGAGCAGGGGCAAGTGGTGACTGGCAGTGGCCAAGTCTGAGGCAAGGTGGGGATAGTGGGTGGAGGGTTCCCCGGGGAGGGGAGACCCTTGGACTTGAGGGGGTTCTGCAGGGGTGCAGTACCCTCAGCTAGAGGGCACCGGGGTCTGGGAGGGGCACGGGGCCGGAGTAGGAGCGGGACATTGGCCGGCAGAGGGCGCTCCAGAAGCTGAAGAGCTGATTCCCCAGATGACCAGCAGGAGGTGCCGCCGGGGTGAGTGCCCGCTCACTTACACACACGTATGAGATTTTGTAGCGTTTAATGTGACTTAAGAGGGTAGGAAATCTCTAACATGCTGTTGCTGCTAAAAGAAACTGACATGTCTTTGTTTTGTTAGTTGGACAGATCATAGTATTCTACACTTCAAGGAGATCAGAAGGGGGCTGTAATGTTTAGAGACTGGATCAGCAGCATTAAAATGCAAGATGATGCCATATTAAATCAATACACACGGGAACAATTCATTTGTTACATCTGCTGTTGTGTATCTAGCTCAGTCAGACTCGTTATCTTATTTATTACTATAGAATAGTGGTTCTGTTTTCAACGTTGAATGGTGATAATCAAGGGGAACCTGAATACAGAATGGGACATACTTGAGGTAAATGGCTGCATGTTCTGTTGAGTACTAATTAATCACAAAATAACAGTTGGCACAAATAACAAATATACAGCATGTGAACATCTGCAAAAGGCTGAGGAGAGCTGCATGCACTGTATTTACATAGGGAGAAAAGATGGGATTAAAGATGTTGCTCTCCATTCTTTTTCCTCTCAGAAGTTGTAGTGTCAGCATGTAGATATAATTGTGTGTTTAATTTTTTTATTTTATTTGGGCCCTGACATAATCTCCATTTGAAGTCAAAGGGAGTCTTAATTAGTTTCAGTGGGTATTGTATCAGATCCTTTAAAGCAGCTATCTAGATTACAAATAGCTATTTTAATTTTGATAAACTACTACTGCTGTAGCATGGAAGAAAGCAAAGCTTTAGCTGAAGAATTACAATGCAGCGCTCTGTTTTTCAGCAGTCACTGGATTCTTGCCTATAAGGTTTGTGCCTTTGGTAAGAACTGGGGTTGAACCACATAGTTCAGGTCCAGATGCTCCCAAAGAGCCAGGCTGTCTGCATTTGGAGTTCAGCTCCGTATAAAGATCAGCCTCAAAATTCAGGCCTCGCTCTCAATTTCCATAATGTTGGTCTGTATTTGGATCATGATTTTTTGGTTTGAGCTCAGGTCTTGGTTATTCACATCTGAATCAAACCCTAGCTCTGTCACCATCAAACCTTCCTCCAGTTTGTCACTTTGGTCACTGATGGGTAAGAGTGAGGAATAACATGAGACAGGATGTGCAATTGCTAGGAGATACCTGAAAGCCTCCGATGCATGGAGAAACATAAAGGCAAAGGTCACGGGCCTGTTGAGAAGTGTGGTTCACTGGCTAAGAGCAGACTTTGGAGTGTGATGTTCTACTGAGAAAATGCACATTTAATTTGTGTCTTAAAGGCACAAGACTCTAGGATGCTAAATTCTCCAGTGTGTCACTGAAACAACATCTTTAGCTTAAGTGCAACATTTGCTCTGTGAGACCCTTGAAATAACCATAGCCTGGACTAAAGCCATACTGACACTCACGAGAAACACCTGCTGTTTGTGGGAGAGAGAGGAAGCCTGCTGTGAATAATCTAGAAAAGGGATTTTCCCCCATTCAAGAAGTAATTCCCTTGAGTTGCTGAGAGCAGCCTTGGTCCAAAATAAGCAATTTCAGAGGCCTCCCACAGCACATGCTGCAGCTACCTACCTCCTACCCCCAGTCCAAAAAATGTTGCGGACTTCAGTGGGCACTGGAGGACAAGGTAATAATGAGCATTTATAGAGCACTTCCCATTTTTAAAAGGCTGTGCACACATTCACTAAGAGAACACAAGCACAACCAACCCTTGCACCGTGTGTGAAGTAGGCAAGGAAGGTGCTGCTCCCCCATTTTTAGGTGGTGAAATCGGGGGTACTGGAACAGTTTGTATAGTGGGGCTGCTGAGAGCCATTGAACCAAACAGTAAACCTTGTATATGATGAAAACCACTTCAAGTCAGGATGTGTGGAAACACTCCGTGCATATTTAGTTCCAGCACCCATGGGTGAAATTGAGTCAGAGGGATGAAGAGACTTGGTCAAGTTAACAGTGTCAAAGAGAAGATTAACATTTAGGCATCCCTGACTTCCCAAGCTTTGCTCTGGGCCACACTGCTCCTAAGATCCCCCCCCTTTAGAAATTGCCTTTTGAGTGATTTTTTTTTTAAAAGTTTCGTGGTTTTTATTGTGTTATGTCCTTATGCACTGGAAGAGGCTGCTATAATCAGCAGTCACTAATCGCCTCCCCCTGCATTTGTTTAATAACAACATGGGCTGGAATCCCCATTCACTAAAATAGGTTAATTTACCAATTCCCCTCTCTGGCTAAGGTTTGGTTCAGATTCTCAGGTGAGGAAGTGGATTCTGGCATGACTGTGGCACTTGCTGGGGCTGGTAATTCAATCACAGTAGGGAAGCAGAGCGATTTGGTTCTTTGAAGCACAAGCCTTGGAAATAGAAGATCTGAGTTCTCTCAACTCATACTGACCCAATCTGTGAGCTTGAATAACTCACTTGCCTTCTCTGGGCTTCATTTGCTCCACACCTCCTTCAAAATGTGCATATTACTTACCCACTGTGGGCCATGAAAGCTTATGCTGCAATAAACTGGTTAGTCTCTAAGGTGCCACAAGTATTCCTCATTTTATTTACGGATACAGACTAACACGGCTGCTAATCTTAAACCTGCCCTGCCCCTGGAATTCAGAGGAGAGAGGCTCAAATAGCAACTTCAGATCTGAAGCCAGCTCTAGGTTTCCAGCAGTGCAGAGTGGTATTATTGTTTTCTGCACTTGGCAAGGAAACTTATGGACATTTTCAATTTTTGCTTCATTTAAAAAAACAGCAAAACTCCCCTACAGTATTTCTGTTGGCAAAGGTGGAAACACTGCTAAGTCATCAAATAAATCAGAGCCCATCAACTGTTTGCTTAGGAGCTGTGTAGGTTTTAGTTTGATTCAAGAATAAATAACTAAATGATGTGGGTATTGCCTACGGTTATTTGGTGAGCTGCAGAACAACTGCACTAGCAGAGAAGTTGTGTATTTATTTCTGCACAGAAGGTGCCCAGTGGTTAGCCTAGCATTGCCCGAGTGCTCTCTTGGTTCTGATTACTGTTGTCGTTGCATGAGCTAATTTCTCAAGAACTGGGTCCCATGGTTGTAGGTGCCTGCTTACAGCAGAGTGTTAGAAGCAGAGTAGCAGGTGGTAATGCATTGCTCAGCTGATTGCTGCTGGCTGACTGCCCGCCTGCTGGGTGGGGTTGGGTTGGGATGATTGGGCTGCTTGACCTAGTGTCAGGTTTCAGAGCGGTAGTCGTCTTAGTCTATATCCGCAAAAACAACGAGGAGTACTTGAGGCATTTTAGAGACATTTATTTGGGGATAAGCTTTTGTGGGCTAAAGCCCACTTCATCAAATGCATGGAGTGGAAAATACAGGAGTAGGTATAAGTATATATAAAGATGTGAGTTGCCTTATCAAGTGTGAAGTTACTTTCTAAAGTGCCACAAGGACTCCTCGGTGGTTTTGCTGATCTAGTATGAAGATCAAGGATTCAAGAATGAGAGAGGCTGAAGTTCATTTATTGGGAGGACCTCAAAATTCTTGTGGGTAGAGGCCTCTGGATATGATTTCACAGGAGAACTCCTTTGTACATGAGATACGAGTATGGATGGATGGTCTGTAGTTAAGTCTCAGGACTGATAGTCCAGAGACCAGCATTCTACCCCAAGCTTTGCCACAAACTGCCTGTGTGATTTTGGACAAGTCACTTAATCTGTCTTTGCCTCATTATCAATCAACTGGGGGAATCAGACCCTCTACCCCAAGGTTCTTTGATGGTAAATTCATTAAAGTTTGTAAAGCACTTTGAGTTGTTCCTAGGGAAAGTGCTATAGAAATGCAAAATATTTTTGTTTATTATCTTACACACTAAAACACATTTTTTTCACAAATACTTCCTCTTTAAAGGGATGCTTTTGTTATAATTCAGTTTAAAATAGGGTACCTTTTTCCCATGCCCTTTAAAAGGTCTGTTCTGCTCCTCCCTTGATGTTTCTAAGGGTCTCTTCAGAAATGGGAGACACTGACTGATTGCACTGGGAAAGCTCTAAGACTGAGGACAAAATGCTGTGAAATACACAGAGTAAACTGAAAAACAGATACAGGCTTATTTGTGGCAAGTATCTTTCAGCTCTGGTAATTTTGGGTGTAACTGTAGCAAGTACAAAATGTCCAGACAGAAGTGTGATTTTTTTTTTCCTTTTTTTTTTCTCATATTGATGGTGTTTAACTGGCAGGAGACCCCATTCCTAAACAGTTGCTGAACCTGGTTGAAGCACTTACTGTCTCTCTAGGATTTATTGATTTGAATAGTACATTTGACACATGGAGGGGGGAGCTAATCTCTGTTTATACCTTTAACGTGTGCGGAGTCTGTTCTGTCTCTAGATCGTTTACTTTGGCAAATGTGATAAATACAGGCCCGCAGACATGAAGATATAGTGAGAGTTAAACATGACAAACGACAAGAAAATAAGGCTGTATGCTGCCATTCATATGCACCAACATACCTTGTAAAAGTGGCTGACGTGCTTTAGATGTGTTTGCAAATGCAGGAACTAATTTTACAAGACATACAACATTAGTAACCCACAGAGCAGAAAGCAGATGTAACATAGACCTACAGAAGTTTAGAGGTGAAGAAGCCTTAGCTGTGACAATTAATTTTTTTGGAATATGGAAAGTGCTATTTAAATGCTAAATCCTTTTATAAACTCAATCTCACTGTGCCTAGATAGTACAGCAAAGGTGAGTACTTGACATGGGTTTACTGACATGGCCCGTTCTTACAGTGGACTAGCAGCCCATCCTATGGGTTTCAATGGCAGGTGAGGGAGGGCGCACAGGCACACAGCATCCTTTGGGCTCAGACTGCATGGCTAGAATTTTTCAAGAGTGGCATCCGATTTGCTGTTCAGGATTTTTTGTTGTCCACCTCCCGTGTCTCAAATTGGTCACAAACCCACAGTCAGAGGCCAGTTTAGAAAATTATGGCCTAAACATTCAGCTCTCAGTTGGCATATTAGCAATTAATTAATGATGTGGTTGCTTGTGCGTGTTTATTTTAGACCCTTAACATTTGTTTTAATATCCGGTTGATGGTTTCATTTATCACAGCAATATGACTTCACTTAGAAAATAGCATGTCTCTCCCTCAGCAGAAGACTAAGCAATGTCTTAACTAATTAAAATCATTTTATACAAGCACTCGGAATGACACTTTTCAGAAAAAAAAGGTTGAGCCTTGTGATTGGAACGTATGTGGGGGATCCCCCAAGAGCTCCCTGAATGCAGTTCTCAGAGCACTAACCAAGCACCCCTAGAAATGAAGAAAATGTAAAATTATTCTTTTCCGAGAAAATTGCTCATTAAAATGTTTTAAATTGCAGTGTTGATGTATCAGCGTGATGCATATGATGTTGTGGTAGAATGAAGGTAATGTTTGTCATATACAGCTTAATGGCCTGTACAGATCACAGTGCAGCATAACAATAAAGGGGCAGGGGGTGAGAGGATGGGAGGGTGTCATGCTATACAAAACACACAGGATCTTTTATAGGGGAGAAGGCAAATACGCCACATTTATTGAAAATACAATAGTTAGCATATGCTTTTCAGTCTCATTCACTCACTCCTGCAGATAGTCTTTATAGTTACCAGTCTGTTGTAGCTCAAGTCAATCTAATGGCCAGTTAGATTGAGCACGAGTGAGGAGCTGGGTTCTGTCGGTCACGATCCGATGCTCTGAGGCTTGCAGGACTGAACCCAGAGTTTCATGGCAGAATGCCTCATCTTTCTAGTTGTAAATTCCCATTTGAGTCCATGCATTTTGCAATGTCATCCTGTAATCATTAGTCCTTACGTGGTGTTAATCTTGGGGTTTTCTGCTGTCATCATTTGATGGTTATTATCGGGCTTTCCATCATTATCTCCTATTTGTTGTCTCGCCTTTGGGGGTGCCTGCTTCACCTCTGAGGCCGTCAATGCCGCTAACGTGTTTAGCATCTGATACAATGGATGTTTTCTGACTGTCTCCTGGTGTTTCCAAGTCTTTCACTTTTTCTTGACCAGCTGGATGTTTGTGATGGCTTTCACACCTTATCTTTTCCTGATGCATCCATTCCTCATTTACACAGACAGTTTCTCTCAGAAACCTTCAACGGTACACAGACAGATCTAGCCTTGCTAAATCTTATAACTAAAACAATTCTCTCAACATTTCTCTAATCTATTGTAGACACAATACAAAATCCTGTCTTTTATGTACTAAACTTTATAACGGGTCGTAATTGTAATGCATATGGGAAACAAGACCCCTTCTTTTATAATACAACTTCTTAATTATGTTCATCTTATAATTTACATGCTACTTGTATGTTTAAAGTAACAACGCTTTGCTTTGTAATTTTCCATTCTCTTTTGGGTGGAGGAAGGGATGAAGGGGAGGAAATAAGTGTGATCATAGGCATCACTTTCTGTCTCTAACAGTAATAGACTGCAAGACATAGAGCAGCCTGAGTCTCTTGGGGACAGCAAAAAACTAGAGCTATAAGATGGGTCTGGTGAGAAGGCATTAACCTGTTTAAACATGTTCTCCAAGCCCTAAAATTCAGATTACAAACTAATTCAATTCCATCCTTGTGCAAAGAGAGAACTAGCATTTCTGGGAGACCACTTTTAAGCCCTGGGATCTATTGCTGTGCTTCTGGAAAGTAAAGCTTTAAAATTAATAGCAACAAGAGGGCTTGTAGTTTTTCTTACATTCTCCTCAAAAGGCACCTAAAACCTTACTCAAGACAGACACCCAAGGTTATTTTGCTTCTGATTTCATCTTCCTGAATTATTTGACTCTCGTATTACAAACTGTTACCTCTCGTGCTAATTGGCTCAGATTTCTTAGCACTAATCTCGAAAAGCATCTGCAAAAAAGGGGTGAACATTTGAAAGAGAACACTGTGAGGACTGGTCTATACACAGTTTGCACCAGGTCAGCTAAAGGCATGATTCTATAGCAATTGAGTTACACTGGTACAGCTTTGTGTGTGGACACTTGCAAGTGCAAGGTAAGCCAGTGTGAGTGTCCACACTGGAGTTTAACTAAGGGCAAGTGTATGGTGTGGGAGCTACAATGGCACTGGTGCAGCGATGCAGCTACGCTGCTGTAGTGCTGTAGTATAGACACCCTCTACATTGACAGAAGAGCATTTTCCTTCCATGTAGATAATCCACCCCACCAAGAAGTGGTAGTCTCCTTCTGCTGACCTAGCCATTCTGTATCAGAGGTTGGGTTGGCTTAATTACAGTGCTCAGGGGGTGTGAAAAATTCACACCTCTGAATGACATAGGTCATTTTAAGTGTAGACCAGGCCTAAGTAATTTTTTAGACCAATTTAAACTAAACAGGTGCAACTCTGTTGTGTAAACTAGCCCTAACACTGTGTGTGCAGATTGTCTGGAATAGACAGATACATAAAAGGCATAAAATTAACATAGAGCCCAAGGCCCCACTGCCTTGCGGACTTATTTATAACTGTGAAGAGTGAGTGTAAAATTCAACTGCTCTGTTGCTCTCAGTAGAAGGAAGCATGCCAGATTGAGTTGGAGTTTTTCCATTCGGACACAGACCTCCCCATTCTGAATTTCCAGATTTGATCCTGAGACAGCACCCGATGCTCTGAACTGAAGAATTACAACAAGGAAAGAGTTGGGGATGGGATATGCTTGGCTTGGAAAAAATGTTGGTCAGGTGACTACAGAAGAGAGAGAGAGAGAGAGTTATAAGCAGAGCTCTCAGAAGGTGCTTGGCTTTGGAGTCACCATGTCTTGTCTGAACATGAAATTGCTATTAGCAGTGGTCTGAGGAATTAGGTGAACTTTCATTTTTGCATTATTTATTTAACTTTCCAATTCCATTTGTCAAGGGATAAAGATGATTTCCTCCTTAGAATGCATTTAGTCCAGGATTGGGCTGGAGCTCTGCTGCATTTTCAGTTTGCTTATAATAACAGATATGAACAAGGACCTGGGGCATTAGTTTGTTGTGTGAAATGTGCTGCTGTCTGCAGAATTTAAGAATGTACAACAGCTGTTTAGACTGGTTTAAGAAGACTGTCAATCTCTTTCCATTCCCCCATTTGTTGCGAAGGTCCTCTCTTGATTCTAGATAAGTGCATCCCAGTTTCAGCAAAATATTCCCCTGACACGTTTTTCCACACTTTTCAAGCAGGCTAGTAGCATTATTTGACATTTACAGGCAGGCACATGGATGATCCTGCTGGACTTTTCATCATTACTGTTGAATGCCAGTCAGTCTCATCTCCTAAAATCTCAACTGCAGTAACATGGCCTCATCTGTCTTTGTGTCTGCTCCTTCATGGACTTCTAAATCTAACACCTGTCATGAGGGAGAATAACATGGAAGAAATGAAGGATGCTCGCTATCATCTCTCTAAACCACAGCAAGGAGGTGATGTGGTTCAGAACGTGTCTCATTTGTCTAGATAGGCAGTTACCTAATGGCTTTTATCTGCCTTATCTCTGCAATACAGTATTACTACTAATTATGGGTATACCACTGAAAGTGTTAGATGCCTTCCAAAAATACTATTATTATTTGCTTGTATTACAGTACTGCTTAGAAACCCCGACTGAGGTAGGGGCTCTGTTGTGCTAGGCAGATGCATAGTGAGAGACATTTCCTGTCCAGAAGATATTACAGTCTAAACAGACAAGATTGGCAAAGTGCCAGGAAGGGAAATAGAAACACAGAAGTAATGGGACTTGCCCAGGGTCACCGAGGTGGTCAGTGGCAGAGCTGAGGTATAGACAAGGTCCTTATCCTGAGAAACTTGCATTCATAATGAGTAAAGTTCAGCGGTGATCCTGTCCTGTAAGGAGTCAGAACTAGATGAGACTGAGCACACATTGCCCTGTTGAAGTTTAATTATTCAAGGGCCTCACACCAGCCATTAGGAGATTATCCTCCAGAGTGCTTGCTTCTGTAGGTGTGTCTTTTCTCTTCCTGAAGACTTTACAGTGGAACGAAGATGAGACAAGGAGAAGAGGAAAGGAAAACAGACTGATATGGGGATGAGATAACTAAGGGCCCTGAAGGTGAGAACAAGGAGCTTGGTTTCGATGTAGTAAAAGAAAGGGAGGGAGTGACTGTATTTAGGGTGGAGGGTGTGTGTGTGTGATGTGGCCGGCACACTAAGGGTATGTTTACACTACCTGCAGGATCGGTGGGTAGCGATCGATTCAGCAGGCATCAATTTATCGTATCTAGTCTAGACACGATAAATTGATGCCCAAGCGCTCTCCCGTCGACTCCTGTACTCTAGTGCTGCGAGAGCTGCAGATGGAGTCGACGGGGGGAGCAGCAGCAGTCGACTCAGCACAGTGAAGATGCTGTGATGAGTAGTTCTAAATACGTCGACTTCAGCTTTGTTATTCTCGTAGCTGAAGTTGCATAACCAAGGTTGATTCTCTTTCTCTCCCCCCCCCCCCCCCAGTGGAGACCAAGGCTAAGGGAGATGATTTTAGCAGTGGCACTTTGGAGAGAAGTTGGAAGGGCAGGGAAGAGGAGGTTATAGAAATACATGCCCGATGACCAAGGGGTGGTATAATATGGGGGTCTTTATCTGTCAGAGTCCCCGTTGTGGTGGGACAGGGAGCTACATCAACTTGGCTGTGGGCCCCCCCCCCCATGCCAGCACACCTGATTTTACATATGTCAAGTCCTTATCAAGGACTGACCCCTCCTGGTGGGTCCTCAATAGTTTCTGTCCCTTGTAGAATAATGGGGAAGTGGAAGTTCCATGGCTCCAGTAGGGGCTAATTAGCACTAGTTCTCCTGAGTTTAGAAGGCTTTTCTTACAGGGGCCCTGGCTAGGTAGGTGGGGAACCCAGGCCCGCCCACTCCACTGGGTTCCAGCTGTAGGCCATTGTTTGGAAAAAACAAAACCAGTCTCTTCTGGTTTCTTGAGTTACTTCCTGCCTTGTCTTCCCAGGGGACTTACCCTGCTTCTCCCTCTTTGGTGGGCAGGGTCTCATCAGCCTTCTAGAGGGATCCTCTCTGCAATCCCTCTGTGTCTCTGGCAGCCACATCATCTGCCTGCCTTGCAACCTTTTGGCAGCCCCACAGCAGCAGGATAAATCAGCGCTGGCTGAGCAGGCAGGCAGTTGCTTTGTTTACCCTTTCACTGCTGAACCAGCAGGGCTGGCTTTTTTTGCTGCCCTGAGCAAAAAAAAATTTTGGCTACCCCCCTCCTCCTTTTTTTGGCTTTTACACGTTTGCACTTTGCATTTTATTGTTTTGTTTTAACCATTTAAAATTTTTAAAAATTAAAACCGAATTTGTAGTTTGTGAAATAAAGCAATTTCCTGCTAGTGTACTCATTTAATTTTAACAAAATCACATTTACCGACAATTTGGGTTCAACTATACACTGTAATGAAAAATGTTAGTGTCTTCCGGCGTGCCCAGTTTCTCATAAATTGAAAGAATTTATATGAACTAAATTTTTCTGGTATTTATACTTGCATACTTTTTTAATAAGTCAGTGAAATCTAAATTTTTTGCAATGGTACTTTCAATTGAAATTAATGCAAGTCCTGACAAATGATTTTGAGACATGGTGGACCTCAAATAATTTTTTAGTAATTTCAGTTTTGAGAAACTGCGCTCACCAGAATCCACTGATACTTGTAATGTTAAAAGAATACGTAATGCTATAGCAGTGTTTGGAATGGAAAAAATCATTTCTTGCTATAAATTCTAATACTTTAGAGGAGAAGCTATTTCAGATAAAGCTATTAATTCATCATACAATTCTACTGCATCAATGTCAGCAGTGTTATCAGTATAGCGCTAAATGTAGGTCTTGACAGTGCTTTATGAGGTCTTCTTTGGAAAACTGATTTTTAATATTTCCAATATCATATAAAAATTCAAAAGTTTCACAATGACCATGCAACTGATAAAATCTTTCTTCAATGGAAGTTATAGCTATGTCCAAAATATGATTGAACATTCAACTTTAAACCTTTCTTTTAGATCAAGAATAGGATCACCATGAGCCTCATAACGAAACTGTCTTGTTTTTTTCTGAGGACGAATGAATTGTTGAGGTGCAAACGTCAGTTCAAAATCAAGATCCTCTGCTCTTGTTGTTGCTTCTTTGACAGTTTCTTCAAATCCTTCATCTGAATGGCATTTTAAAAAAATATTCCGGCATTTTATTCAAAATAGTCTTTGCCTCGGATATGTCTATGGTTATGTTCTGCATAACTTTGCTGTCAAATTAATATGCTTTAGAATATTATGCCAAATAACTGTACAATGTGAAAATTAAAACTGCATTATTTTCTGAGCCAATATTTCAGCTTCATGTCAAAATGAAGGATCATACAACAAGTCCTGGCTTATTTTGAATAGTGCATTGTAAATCTCTTCTGATGAATAGCGGAATGGTCTAATAGCGTCTATCCTGCTTTCCCATTTAGTTTGACTTAGAGGTTTGTGTGAGCTTTTGTTCAACATGCTTCTTCAAGACTGTCTAACGGTGTGTTGAAGCACTAAAAAAGTTGTAAATTGCTTGCACTGTGGTAAAATATGAAATGGCATCTTTAGATGATTTGGCGGCATCGCTGACAACCAGATTGAGTGAATGTCCATGGCAAGGAATGAAAAAGGCTCAATTATTTAAATCCAGTATTCTTTGCTGTACACCTGCATGTCATCCTCTCATGTTTGAACCATTATCGTGCTGTTGTCTAAAGGTATTCCATAGTGTTTGACAGCTCAATCCAATTTGTCAATGAGCATAAATGATTTTTTGATGCTTCAGTTTTTTTCAAATGCTGATGCAAATTTCGCCAGTCATTAAAACCTGCAGTTGCCAGAAGAATGTCCAAGTTACAAAACAGTTTGCAGCAAAACCAAAAAAACTACATCTTTGGGCTATTATTAATTTGTTCCCCATTTTTTTTCATACTGGATGGCATAAATCGATGATTCAACTCATTAAATGGATAGTCAAATATAGGATCTAGTTTTGAAAGACTTTTTTCACAATAATCCTTCGCATTGCATCAGTAATTATTGTTGGCCATGTACTTGGATCCGATCCTATGTCAGTCTCTTCACCTTCCAATAATTGTTGTTCAGTTTTAGATTTGGATAACAGTTCTTCATTTCTGGACTCTTCAGCTGAAGAAGTAAATGTTGGGATGGATTGTGATTGTTCGTCTTTATCAATTAGCGAAGATAATCTTTGGTCAGATTGTTGTTCATCTTTATCAGTTGATAAAGATAATCTTTGGTTCAATGGTCATCATCAGTTGATGAATAATCACTTTCAATGCATTGCTCAGAGCTTTCTCCTTGATTGTCGACTCTTTAAAAATACTTATATGAAGTATGAGAGAGTTTTTCTAATTCTTTTTGCCGTTTCTATCTTTGTTGCCTGTAGGCAGCACTGGAAAGTCATTTTTGTTTTTGTCCCGGCATGTTAGCCCTATAACCACCGGCACTGACGCAAAACAGAAATTAGCGCGAATGGCGCTGATAAGGTGGCACCGTACACACAAGTAATTGTGATTCCTAAGTGACCGTGTCACGAAATGACATGATATTTTTCACGTCACACTCCTATTGCACTACTGCACTTGCCGTACTTAAGGCGCTAGTCATTGGGGCGAGAGAGCTCCCCATGAGCTCAGACACACACTGGTGTTTTCCCAGCATTGAGGCCACCTAGCTGGGAACCCAAAGGGCATGCAATGGAGAGAGCTCTGGGGATGAGCTTTGGCCAAGGAAGAGGCGCTGGGCTAGCTGGATGGATGCTGCCCCTCTCTGCCCAGTCGCATGCCCCCTGCAGGGGGGAAGCAGGAGGAGACCCCATGCACTGGTGTGCTGTGCAGGGCTGGGGAGGTACGCGGCAGCCTCTGGGGCTCTAGCAGGCAGAGGCTCCCTGGGTGTCCCGGGGACTGTCCTGCCCGACCTGGCTCTTACTTTGTTGCAGATCCGGCCCGAGTTGGACTCGTCTCCTGCTGTAGCTGCTCCCGCCACCAAGAGTTGGGGCTGCTACTGGATCCTGGAAAGAGTTTGGCACAGCCTGGGCTGCCACTCCGCTGCCCTCCCCTCCCCAGGCAGGAGGCAGTGCAAGGGGAAGGAGGAGGTGGGAAAAAGCCTGGCCACCATGTTCCGCTGAGGCAGGGCTGTGTTACTGGCTCTCGCCTGAGAGGGGATGGCGCTGCCCGTGGGAGAGCAGAGGGGGCACACTCCTCACTGAGCCGGCTCCCTCTACCCCGCTGCACAGCCCTGGCAGCATCTGATCAGAGAACAATGGGGCAGTCAGGATCCAGCCCAGGATGCTGCCTCAGATTGGAGCTGGGGCCCCAGCATTATGCCACCCCTGGTAATTTGCTGCCCCCAACCACCTGCTGCTTTTGCTGGTTCCTAGAGTTGCCCCTATATATAGTTTCCATGACACCTGGGCAAAGGCCTTTGCATCAGGAGCAAAGGCAGATTTTGGTGGTGTGCAAGAGCTTGGATGTTGGGAGAGATGCTGAGAACCACACCAAACCAATTCCCTCTTCCTTGTCCCCTCCCACCCTCATCGCACCTGTGAAATAAATTTTTGGCTTTTTCAACGTTGTCTCTGGTAGATTATTTGTTTGTGTTGCACCTTGAGTGTCTTTCTGAGGATCGTGGGAACATAATATAAAGTTGTGATTACATGAAAATTGGCTTATGCAACCTCTCAAGGGGCTGATAAAAATGGATTCCTTAATTGACCCTTGAGTGAAGGTGTAGCAGAATTATACTTAATACTTGTGAGGACGCTGGAGTGGCCTCTTAATGTAGGAAGTTGCCTAACAAAGGTAATCTCTGTAATACTATTGTTGTTGTTTAAAAATAATACGTAGTTGCCCTGATCTTTGAGTCCACTGTGGTGTTTGATGCTGAAACAAAGGGGGCAATGAGCAGAAGTAGCTGTATGTGTGTCACGTTTGGGCTCCACCCAAGAGCTGCTGTGGGCCAGCAAGTCTGAGAAGATGTACAGCTGCTCCAACTTAAGCTAGCTGCTGAGAGCTCCCCTGGGGCCTTTATGCCCACTGGGGGTCACCAGGGCACAGAATGCTTTGCCCCCACACCGTAGGCCCACCAAAGTCACACCTCTTACTCAGGAGAGGGTGGCATTGAGCTGATTAAACTGGTTTAAAGGCCTTTAAGGAAATTCCCTGCTGTCTGGACAAGGGAGCTTTATCCTCTGTGTGCTGTGTCAGGGACAAGGCTCATGGTATCCAAAAGTGAATTTACTGGGGTGCAAAGAAGATGGCAGGGAAGATGCTCTTTTCCAAGATTTATAAATTTGGTTTTCCGATTCTTCCTCATTTAAAAGTGGCTGTTGATGGACTATACTGAAATGGTTACATCTCCCATGGTAGAAAGTACCATTCTTTCCTGTTTGCATGAATTGCCAGCCTTAGAGAATGGCACAGTGTTGGCTTTTTAGAGAAGCAGGTTAGAATATTTTGTTTGAAAAATGTCTTTTTTGGGGGGAGGGGAGCAAGTGGGGTAGCGAGGAGGAAGAGAAAATCCGTCTGACTCAGTTATGCATTTCAGTGATCCAAAAATCTACATTTTTATGCTAATCAAAGGTGCTTGGCTGCACACAGACCTATATGTATAGTTTTCTAAAACTGAAAATGGTTAATTTGAAACTAAGTACTAAAAATAAAACTGCTAGACTTTCATTGAATGTGAAGCGGAAGTCAAAAATCCTTATCAGCTTGTGAAGCTGATACTGATTTCTATTCAAGTGGAAATTCATAGCCTTTCACAGAGTGTCTGCTGATAGACACATCCTTTTGACTTTTTTTCCGCAAACACTAGCACTCCAGTCTGGTGAGTAAAGTCATGCTGGAACCTATTGTTAATTCTTTCAGTTGCAGCACAATTTTCTCTGCTGAGAGACAGTTCTGCTGTAGGAAATGTGTTCAAATCGAGAATGTTTAGTTTCCACTGGAATGAGATTTTTTTTCTATGTCCCTTCAAACTGACTCTGGTTTTAGTGAGTTCAGCTCTTTTGTTGCACTCTAGAAAGGAACCTGTTTTTTTCCATTCATTATTTTCCCCAAGCCTTTTTCTCTTGGGCTGACACAGGGACACAATCTTCCTGCGGATTTACTGTAAGTCTTCTGGAGTGAAACAATTCTCATAGACTGACAGGCTCTAAGGCCAGAAGGGACCATCACAATCCTGTAGTCTGACCTCCTGCACATTGCAGGTCACAGAACCTCACTCACCCACTCATATAGAAGGTCCATAACCTCTGGCTAAGTAACTGAAGTTCTCAAATTGTGAACGTCAAGATACAGAGAATTCACCATTTACTCTAGTTCAAACCTTTGCTCCATGCTGCAGAGGAATGTGAACCCCTTCCCCCAATCTCTGCCCATCTGACCTGGGGCGGGAAATTCCTTCCCAACCCTTAGACTTTGAGCATGTGGGCAAGACCCACCAACCAGACACCTGGGAAGGAATTCTCTATAGTAGCTCAAAGCCCTCCCCATTTAGTGTCCTATCTCCAGACATTGCTGATATTTGCTAATAGCAGTTGTGGATGGGCCATATGCCATTGTAGGCAATCTCATCACACCATCCCCTCCATAAACTTATCAAGCTCAGTCTTGAAGCCAGTTACATTTTTTTACCCCCACTGCTCCTCTTGGATGGCTGTTCCAGAACTTCTTTCCTCTGATGGTTAGAAACCTTTGTTGAATTTCAAGCCTAATTTATTGATTGCAGCTTATATCCATTTGTTCTTATGCCGACATTGACCCTTATCTTAAATAACTCCTCTCCCTCCCTGGTGTTTATCCCTCTGATGTACTTCTAGAGAACAATCATATCTCCCCTCAAGTTTCATTTTGCTAGGCTAAACAACAAGCCAAGCTCCTTAAGCTTCATCTTGTAAGGTAGGTTTTCCATTTTTTTTTTTTTTGGTCATCCTAGTAGCCCTTCTCTGCACCTGTTTGAATTAATCTTTTTTTAGACATGGGAGACCAGAACTTCACACAATATTCCAGGTGAGGTCTCTCCAGTTTCATCCATTTCTATTACTCCAGTTTTCAAGGTTGTCCAAATCTTCTTGTATGATATTCTGGTTCTCCTCTTTATTGGCAATAGCTGTTAACTTTGTGTCATCCACAGATTTTTATTAGCATGCTCCCACCTTTTGTGCCAAGGTCATGAATGAAACTGTTAAATCAGATTGTTCCCAGGACCGATCCTTGAGGAACTCCACTAGTAACCACTTGCCAACCTGACAGTTCACCTTTCAGCATGGTCTACTGAAGTCTCCCCTTACGCACTTTTTCGTTCTTGTATTAATCCCTGTCTTCTCCAGCCTAAATAAATAACTTTCCATGTGGAACTGTATCAGATGCTTTACTGAAATCCAGGTAGATTAGATCTACTCCATTTCCTTTGTCTAGAAAATCGGTTATATTCTCAAAGGAAGAGATCGGGTTGGTGTGCATGATCTACCTTTTGTAAAATCACATTGTATTTTATCACAGTTACATTATCTACATCTACTGATGTAGATCCTGCCACAGAACTTCGGTGTTGGAAAGTCTGCCAGAAGAGTAGGCTTCTGAGGCACAAAATGGCCACAACCTGACCTCTGCTAGAACCACCTGAAAGTGGGACAGGGCTGCCAAAGAAGATGCTTATTTACAAACATCACTTTCCACTTTAGGGACTCGTATTGGAACGTAGAGCTGTATCCCTTTTTCAAATGACGGTCAGGTGACAACAATGCTGCCTACTCCTTCCTGAGCAGTTGTTTTTGCTGGGAACAGTGATTCAATAGTGAACTATTTCTCTGGAATGGTGCCTTAAAATGGGAGTTGATTCATTTCTGGCTCATCATGGATTAGAAGAACTTGGCTGTAGCAACTGTTAAGAAAACACTCCCTTTGGCCATTTCTGCGATTGGACAGGAAAACAGACAAATCATTCATTGCATGAGAAGTCACATGACAGATGTTTTGTTACCTCGCTGTCTTCAATGGCTTTCAAAACTCGGCATGAAATTGAATAACTTAGTTTATAAAAATTACTTTCCATGAAAACACCTTGTATTAAAACTTCACAATTTAAAAAATATACAGAATAGAGAAACCACCTTGTGAAACGTAATACTGAAGGCCTACAAAGCACAAATATACATATGAGCAGGGGATGCATATTGGAGAACAGGACGTGGCTGTCAGAATGCACGAGTGCCTTTACACTGCATTCTGACAGCCACATCCTGTTCTCCAATGTGAATGCACTGCTCTCATATTTTTTTTAAGAAAGGGTATTTATTTGGAAGAATAGCATAGATCTGAGGATACATAATAGAACTAATTAGGGCAATGTATCCTAAAAGAGTACTGGCCTCAGTGGTTTGAGCATTGGCCTGCTAAACCCAGGGTTGTGAGTTCAATCCTTGAGGGGGCCATTTAGGGATATGAGGTAAAAATGGGATTGGTCCTGCTTTGAGCAGGAGGTTGGACTACATGATCTCCTGAGATCCCTTCCAACTCTGAGATTCTATGAAACTATTGCTGAGAAGCCACAGCTGTCATTCTTTGCAGATCTGTGTAGTTTAATGTTGTCAGATTATTTTAGTCCTTATTCCAGTTAAGGCTCGGATTTGGCAAGATGTCTGAGCATATATGTGACACTTACTTGGGGTGCCCAGAATTGTAAATCGCTGTTACTCCTTTGTCTCTGCATAAAAGGAATCTGCAAATGCTAAATGGAATGACAACTCCCTGCCACTCCAGTTTGTTAGCCAGCCCCACAGATTCCTCAGGATCCTAACTTTGCCTTGCAGGTCAACCCATGGGGCACTTCAAAGCTCCCAAGCCCTCCAGAAGCATCTCCCTGCAGTATCCAGCCCATCACAGCTCATAGAAATTACCAAGTCTGCTGTCTCTTAAGAGACGGTGTACACACCAGATTGCTTTATTTAACCAGAAATTGACCCTTCTGCTTAATGTAGTGGCACTGATATGTACCAACGGTAAAACAACGAGCACTGAGATTTAAGTGATCCTAAGCAAGAATAATAGAGACAGAAATGAGTACAAATGAAAGTGTAACATGCTTCTGAATGACTAAAACTTAACAGGCTGCAATCCTTGTCTGAAGAGAAGTCTCTCGCTTGAAGCAACTTTTCAGCATCACCCACCCACACTGCAAAACATTCAGCATTGTAAGATACAAAGAGAGATGGCCTCTTTGACCCCTAAGTGATGGATAACTATGGTGTCTTTTTGCATCTCCTTATGTTCCTCAAAGTTTGTCTTTGACACCAGATGAATCCCTTGGGTTCAGACTCCAGTGTCTTCCCTTGCTGATTTAATATCTTTACGTTGTTCCTCCTGTTCATTTTCAATGCCAATGAACTTCTCATTTCTCTGCCATCACCATGCTCAGTTTACATTAGAGACATGGAGATAACTATCTTTCCCCTTGTCTGGAAAAAACAGACTGTTTTTTCCCTTCATCTGGTTACAGACTTTAAAGCATAGTATCAGTAAGTATCCATAATTCCTTATAGGGTGCTAATACATTTCACAATGACAATTAATGACCAGCATGACACAGGCTTTCATTAGGTATCTCCCATGACATTCTTATAGATAAATATCATGACAGCAATATGTTAGGTGTAGTGAGTTTGTCAGGCTTGATATGGGTTGCTAAGTGACAGTGATCCCTTTGCCAGTGGGCATGGAGGGGTATTTCGAGGCACAACATGCATAACTTGTTAAGCACATGACTAGTCCCAGTAACTGCAGCAAAACTACTCATCACATCTTGAATCACTTGCTGAATCAGGGCCAGAATTTTTCCATAGTGTGTCATTCATATGGATTTCATAGACTGGCTTCCCAAAGCCTGCCCCAGTTCAGGCACCACAGCCACCCTGCTTCTGCAGGATCTGGGGTCCTCTGCAGCCATGAAAGAGGAGACCAAATGTGCCCCCAAAGTAACCAGCTAGAATGGGGTCAACAGGGATAACATTACCTTTATTACACAAATACTTGTGTTACTTAATTGCATGGAAAAGAAGTGTATTTATTTTCATTCTTTGTGGAAATCTCTTCTGCTAGAACAGGGGTGGGCAAACTTTTTGGCTCAAGGACCACATTGGGGTTCAAAATTGTGTGGAAGGCCAGGTAGGGAAGGCTGTGCCTCCCCAAACAGCCTGGCCCCGCCCCCATCTGACCCCGACCCATCCAACCAACCCCCCACTCCTTGTCCCCTGATCGCCCCCTCCGGAGATCCTCCCCAACTGCCCCCCTAGGACCTCACCCCCCTATCTAAGTCCCCTGCTCCTTGTCTCCTCACTGCCCCCTCCCGAGACCCCACCACATCCGGACCCCCACCTCCATTTAAGCCCCCCAGCTCCTTGCTCACCATGCTTGGCATGGCGCTCCGGCCCGGGACAGCGGGGCCCGCAGCTCGCCAGGCTTGACCTGGCGCCACTGGCTGCGCTCCCCCGGGGCCGCAGCTCGTGGGCTGGATAAAAACGGCTTGTGGGCTGTATGCGGCCTGCAGGCCATAGTTTGCCCACCCCTGTGCTAGAAGTAGGTCGTTCTCAGTATTACGTGTGTATGTGTAAGAGAGAGAGAGAAATTAGAATTCAAGAGCTTGTTCTTTTCTATTGAGTAGCTAATCTTTAATGACTGGGAGAAAATCTTTGCTTTAATGTTTCCTTTTGCTGGTTACATATTGCTTCCAGAGTTACTTTTTGGCACATTCTGTGAGAGGTGCTACATAAGCAGAGCATGAAGTGGTAATAACTGGATGGAAAAAATAAGCAGACGTAGGAGATTTGGAAAGTGCAAACACCATTTTGAGCTAAACTACTAGTCTATTGTTTGGAATAGGCAAAATGGTATGTTTTGGAGTAATTTCCTAGTATTCAAACATACACTGCAGGACTCCTGCTCTTAAAATACTGACTTTGTGCTTCAATTGAATAGAATCCAACAAATGTTTTGTTCAAATTTTCTTTATTTTAATTCATACAAAACTCAGTTTCATGAATATAAATTATATATATTCTATAGTGGTTTCCTCCCTTTACCCTGTTTATTATTCTGTTATTACATTTAGTAATTATTGAGAAGGTTTACTACCTTTCTGCAGCATAGTGAACATGAACACTACTGTTTCCTTGTGTTATTCTCACTGAGTTAATTGCATCACTTCATAAATAAATTCAGTTAATTGAGGATATAGTGTGACATTTTATATTGGAGAGACTGGTTGTCTCATGTCTCAGCAAGCACATAGATTCTGCTGCTTAGAAGAAATTACAAATTTGGTTCAGCCTCCCTGGTATTGGGTGGTTCTGCTACGGTGTTGGTAATCATATACTGCTGAGCACACTCCTGGCTCTCTGGTCTTGCTTCTTTGGAACAGGAAAAGACTGTAGGGCGGAAAGACCTTTTTGTACCTTAGTAGAACTGTCCCAGAGTATGTTACACAAAAATGGTTACTATAAACTGGGAAATAGCATCAGTAGGAGAAAGACTACAGTGGAATCAAGCCTCCTCTCCATCTCAGGTATCTGTCTTCTACCAACAAACCAGAAGAACATAAAAATTCATTATTGACAGTACCGACTGACTTGTGTGTTTGTCCACATTTTTATTAGGCAATGTTTGTAGCATCTTTGCATGCTGGAAACCATGGAGATTAGAGGGGCACTTCATTTGCAATGAAGACAGTTTTTTTAAAAAAAACATATGTTAAAAGTAGATTCCGGTACTGCTTTTGCCCCTGATTCTCCTGACCCTTTTTTGATTTTACAGACACATTTTTCCATTTTTCTCTCTAGTACTCTTTGATGTTCTAAGTAATATTATTAGATTTACGAAAATTTAGAAGTGTGAATTTTAGTTTGACAATCTGTTCCTTTAAACACAGTGCAACAAACTCCTAGTGATTTTTGAGTGGATAGCTATTGTCCTAATTCTTACATGGATTTTGCTTACCTTTTCTAGCCGATTTCTTCTACCTTCAATGTTTGGGTGCTGCGTACTGTGTTTTTTTTTTTTCCCCCAACTGTAATCCTAGTAAAATATTGTGGATCTGGCAGACACTCAGCAATATGCTTTCCAATATGCCAAGTAGTATATGCCTTTCATTTATGACTTTGCAGTTAAACACAGCATTGCAGAATGTTTCTTCATTAACCATTGGATTGAAAAAACAGAACAAGAGAATTTTCTTGTTGATCATCTTGTGTTTAAAAATTGGACACATTGAAAACAATGGTGGCAAAGAAAACAGTTGAAAGTTCTTCCATTAAGATAGTTAATAGCATTAGTTTGCAAAATCCCAGAGGGCAAGCAGACAAATTGGAATTCATTTCATGATAGACTTTTAATTTGACGCTATTGCCGGTGCATTTAGTGTTTTGTTATTGTAGTGGGCTTTCAAATGATGAAAGCAATGGTGTGCATTGTGCCTTTCCACCATCTGCCATAACTCAGAAGTCTGCTCTGCACATGTCACCGCTGAGAGGACATTGCTGCGAATCAATGAAACGAGATTTGTACACTCCCCATGCAGGGTCTTCGCCAAGTCCCTCTTGATCCTTACACATCCTGGCTCTTTTCTCCTCGTTCTGTTACTCCCTTCTTCTCAAAGGGCCTGCATCACCCAACCCTTCCTAGACTTACCACCATAGACTATGTCTATGTACTGTATGTGGTGATATATGGTACCTGTAGACCAGGGGTCTCCAAACTACGGCCCGCGATCCGGCCCGCGAGGCCCTCTCATCCGGCCCGTGGAGATCGGTCGGGAACCAGCCACGGGGCCGGGACGCGCCGCGTGCTCCGCTGCCGCCGCCGGCCAGGGACGGCTCACCCACTGCCAGGCGGCGAAACGGTCTGTGGGGAGAGACCGGGTTGAGCGGGTCAGTTGGGGGGGGGGGGGGGGGAAGAGACCGGGTTGAGCGGGTCAGTTGGGGGGGGGGGGGGAAGAGACCGGGTTGAGCGGGTCAGTTGGGGGGGGGGTTGGAGGAAAGGAGGTTTGGGGGGGAGAGACTTGGCTGGGTGGGTCATTTGGGGGGGGGGTTGGAGGAAAGGAGGTTTGGGGGGGAGAGACCTGGCTGGGTGGGTCAGTTGGGGGTTGGAGGAAAGGAGGTTTGGGGGGGAGAGACCTGGCTGGGTGGGTCATTTGGGGGGGGTTGGAGGAAAGGAGGTTTGGGGGGGAGAGACCTGGCTGGGTGGGTCATTTGGGGGGGGGTTGGAGGAAAGGAGGTTTGGGGGGGAGAGACCTGGCTGGGTGGGTCATTTGGGGGGGGGGGGGTTGGAGGAAAGGAGGTTTGGGGGGGAGAGACCTGGCTGGGTGGGTCATTTGGGGGGGGGGGTTTGGAGGAAAGGAGGTTTGGGGGGGAGAGACCTGGCTGGGTGGGTCAGTTGGGGGTTGGAGGAAAGGAGGTTTGGGGGGGAGAGACCTGGCTGGGTGGGTCAGTTGGGGGGTTGATGTGTAGTGTTCATGTGTAGTGAACAGGTGTTCATGTGTAGTATTCATGTGTAGTGAACAGGTGTTCATGTGTAGTGTATCAATGTGTTATTAAATAATAACTGAATAAAATAATATTAAATAAATAATTAAAAACAACATCCATGTTTTGATTCTTTTTTATTTGGACCTCGAGTGTGTTGTCGGCCCCCGAACTGCTATTTGATAGTTAATGCGGCCCTCGGGCTGAAAAGTATGGAGACCCCTGCTGTAGACCAATGTATGGTGCCCATATGTCCAATCATTCCAAACTTTTATCACTGGTTCGTTCTCTTTGATGACTACCACATAGTGAATGCCTTCTTCATATTTGCATTAGGGATCTGCAAAATGAGAGACTAGTGCCCATCAGAAGAAAAATCCATGGCCATGCATACGTAAAACATGATTATTTCCCCTTATGTAGCCACACTGTTTATCTATTAAAAAGTCACAGGAAAAGTTCTTGTTTATCATATTTACTGAGGTTCTTTTTTTTCCCATTTGCCTTTTCTCCTCATGGGATTGTAAAAGGATATCTCGAATATAAAATCAATTGTAAGTTCATTTCAGATCACTGACCAGAACTGTACTGGTGACAGCTATATTTTAAATACAGTATATATGACTCACTAAAAGTTGAAATCATTTCCTTTGCCCATTTGATGAATCGAATCAGAGGGTTCCCCACCCCCCCAGCCCAAACATGAATAAATAAGAGTGGAAGATAATAAGAATCCCACTGTAACTCCAGCCCTTCATCACGACTAAAATGTTCTGTTCTAGGCTTTATCGGGTGTTATCATCTGAAGGAAATAAAGTAATGGTTTCTAAACTAATCTAGTAGGCATCTGGTACAATAGATGCCCAAAGACTGTTCCTACTGGAAATGCTATAACCTCAGTGTTCCATCTGGATAATTTTTTTTTCTTCTCATGTTCATATAAGCAAACAGGATCATGTGGCCTTGACAGAGTCACTGTTTGGGCACATTCCCTCTGCCACCATAGGGCAGATGATGGGGCCATAGGCTACAGAAGAGAGAATGCAGCCTGCATATCTACAGACTACAAAAGGTCACACCCTATTAATTCCCCTCCAACCATACAGAGGAGCTCTTCCTATGCATTCCTCTCAGACCTTAGCCTGTTCCATCATTGTGCTACCATTGGATAGTAGGGTAATGGCTGCATTTCTTGGAGATCCCTTACTGGAGGAGAAGAGTCAATGCTCCTTTGAACAGGAGTAAGTATGGAATGGGATTGAAATGAGGAAATGCCAGACAGAGCAGCTCTTCTCTGATTACTTTGCCTGACTTCACCCCCTTTTCTTGTGGCCTAGCTATTGTGCTCATTTTTGGATGAAGTGATTGGATGAGACCCATAATTGTAGAGGAGCTGGTGGTAGAGCTGCAAGCATAACTTTATGCACAGCCCCCTTTTCCTCTTAATGAGGCTTGTGGAGGACAGGGGCCATAAGCCCTATGCAGACAGACTGATCAGGTTTTGTTGGGCATACTTACACGACTTGAAGGTTCTGTGACATTTGCTTCAGGGCTCCCAAATAAATAAATGTTCCCCTGAAGAGCACAGGGTGGCAACAGAAGGAGGGGGGAACATGACATATAAGAAATTGCTTCACTTCTTCACAGCCATCTTCCTTGGTGAGGAGCCCATCAGCACCACACCTTAATTGGCCAGAGGTCCTTGTTGAAGTGGTAATAATTTACGCCCTCCAGAGGCCAGATGCACCCTCTCCAAGGTATTTCTAGACCCAAGCTGCCCGGGAAGTGAGAACCCAGAGCCAAGATTTACCTTTTCTGGCCAGCTCTTTATAAAATGTACAGTTTTTCTAAGAGCAGAAGTTTAATAAGCCTAAAATGCAGGTCCTTCTCCGCACATACTGCACAGCGTTGTAGGATAATGACAAGGCCATTTAATGAGCCTGTTAACTGTCTCTTATACTAAAGAGGCACAATAAGCAAGCAGACATTATTATGTGTTGGGCCCCTGTGAATTCCCCATGCCTCCTTAAAGGCACTTGTTATTTCCTACTGCAGTCCTATTTGAATTTGAATATGCTTGGTTGATACTGATTTACATTTAAAAGAGAAATAAGCCTCTAAAATCTCCTTTGTGATCAGTGTATTAGAATTGCCAGTGACTGTGTTTGGATTCCACAGGACTTTGTCAAAGGAGCAGCCAGAAATGGTGTTGGATTTTAAAATGATAGCTGTTCTTTTCCCAGTCCTTTAGCTCATTCTTGTTGGCTCTGTACATTTGCTGCTCTCACTCCCCCTCTTCTCTCTCTTTCTCTCTCTCCTTTTCTCCTGTAATTTTTCTCTCCCTATCACTTTGCAGCAAGCTCTCCTGCCCTCTTTAATTATAATCTCCTTGCTTTTGGCAAAGAAGTCCTGGCTCTCCATTGAGTCTATTGCTGAGAGAGAAGCTGAGACGTCTGTGAGGCCCCTGAATTACTCCTGAGGCCCCATCATGCTGTTAGTTTTGCATGCATAACCCCCATTAAAATGAAGGGGCGTTGCGTGTGGGTAACTGATGGGATGATCAGACCCCTGAGCTCTACTGAGCTCTACTTTCAGTTCTGATATTGGTTGTTCCTTGGCCTTGTGCAAGTCATTTAAATGCTGTCAGCTTTCCCACCTGTATAATGGGTATAGTGATACTACCTTAACTCACAAGGGTGGTGTTAGTATGCCAGGTTCTGATTTCATTGATAGTGGAGTAAACCCTAAGGCTTTGCCTACATTAGGGCTATAACATTGGTCTGGCTACATTAGTGTAGCTGCACCATTGTAAACTTGAATTGCACCAATACAGCTTACCCTGGCTTGAAGCAGAGAGAAGTTTCATCTATAAGAGTCTGGGTTTACTGTGGTGAAGTTTATCTAGACTAGTGATTTTTATCAGTGGAACACTGGTGGCTAAAAGATCTGCCCCAATTACCTTGAATTTTCACCAGCAGTAAGGAAATTGGAATCTGGCCCAAACTTTTATCTCACAAAGCACTGTGGGAGCATGGTTTGATTATCTTACAGGGACATGCACATTAAAGTCTCCAAAAGGCAATTCACAACTGGGAGTTTCAGGTTGATTTTACCTGAATTGGAATATTTTGTTTTGAACTCAGCTGAAGTGTTTTGTTCTGAATCAGTTCACCAAAGCATTAAATTGTTGTATTTCCTAATCAGTGCACTGCCTCCTGGGAGTTGTAGTTCAGGAACCCATTCTGTCATATGGGCTGAGCTTCCTGGAGGACATCATCCTATATAATAAAAGACTAGAGAAGTGTGTGTGAAGCCGTCATGCGCAGTAGAGATGTCCCAGACGAACAGCATGCTGGGAGGTGTAGTTCGGCAGCACAACATGGCTGCCGCGCGTGCACCGCTGAGAGGGAAGCAGGGTCTGGATCAGGGGCTCGGGCAGGAGGGTGGCTGGGTGCAGGAGGTGCGGGCAGGGGGCTCGGGTGGGGCGTGGGAAGGGGGCGCTGGGCCGGTGGGGCGGAGGCACCCGGGCATGGCCCGGCCAGCTGTGCCCAGCAGAGAGCCGAGCGAGGGGGAGGGGGCGGAGAGCCGAGCGAGGGGGAGGGAGGGAGAGGGGGGAGGGGGCGGAGAGCCGGGGGAGGGAGGGAGAGGGGGGAGGGGGCGGAGAGCCGGGGGAGGGAGGGGGAGAGGCAGAGGGAGGGGGAGAGGGAGGGGGCGGAGAGCCGGGGGGGAGGGGGCAGAGAGCCGGGGGAGGGGGGGAGGAGGCAGAGAGCCGTTACTGTTGACCTGTGTACACGGGCTTTTACACTAGTCTCTCATAATGCAATATGGGGACTCCCCTCTGACCCTTGTGGCAGGGTGGGCTTGACCCAGCCTGCCGCCCCTTTAAGAGGGAGAAAATCCCTCTGCAAACCTCCCTTGCAGAAAGCCTAATTAGCCACCTGGGCTGCAGGGCAATCAGCTTGGATGGGTTGCACCTGGCAGCCTCCTCAGGAGGATATAAGCCTGCCAGGCAGGAAGCTCAGGGGGTGGTGGTATGGTAGTGTGGAGTGAGAGAAAGAGCTGTTTAGAGCTGTAAGCTGTAGAGCTGTGTGTAGAGCTGAACTATATAGAGCTGTGTTAGAGCTGTAAGCTGAAGAGCTGAACTATAAGCTGTGTATATTGGTGGTGGGGCCTTGCACTGTGAAATAAAGAGCACTGTTGGAGCCAAAGAAGAGTTTCCTGCCTGTGTGTGAAGAGGGGTGAGAAGGTGATCTGTTACACCCTCTGTGTGGTGCATAATGAGAAATGTATGATTCTGGGTGCCTTATGAGAAATGTAGTCCATCCAGGGAACCTGACCCATAAGGGAGAATAGTAGTATCCAGCTCCTGAATTACAACTCCCATAAGGTGATGTCACAATGGAAAAATACAATACATTTTTTAGCCATCGTGTGATTATTTTTTTTAAGTTGCCTTTAGAATTGCAATAGCCCACCAGAGAACTTGGAGTAAATTCACAGCACCATTTGATCAGCCCTTTTAAAAAAAAATAAGGGTGGAGAGAGGGTAGAAAGAGTTACCTCTTTTAAACTGAAAAACATAATCCCGTTGTCTCAGACAGTGCACCATACAGACCTGGGTTCTGTTCCTCCCTCTGCCACAGACCTGACAGGTGATCTCAGAGATTCATAAATTTCAAGGCCAGAAGGGAGCATTGTGCTCATGTGGTCTGACCCCTTGTGGAACACAGGCCATAGATCTTCTCCAGAATAACTCCTAGAGCAGGTCTTTTAGAAAAACACCCTGTCATGATTTAAAAGTTGATGGAGAATGCACCATGATCCTTGGTAAATGTTCTAATAGTTAATTACTCTCACTGTTAAAAATGTATGCTTTATTTCCAGTCTGCATTTGTTTAGCTATTACTTCCAGCCATTAGATCATGTTATATCTTTCTCTGCTAAATTGACGTGACCATTATTAAATATTTGTTCCCCGTGTAAATACTTATGGACCTTGTGTAAGTCATTTAATCTTTCTGGTCTTGATCTGACAAACACACACATGCATAACTTTATTACCATGAGTAGTCCCATTGAAATGAATGGAGCTACTCATGTAGTAAAGCTAAGCACATTGGTGTTTGCAGAATCAGGGCATCTGTACCTCTCTTTGTCTTCCTACCTATTGTCTTTGTCTATTAATATTACACAGATCTTCAGCAGGGGGGCTCTCTTTCAGTATTGTCATGAGTCTTGCAATATTTTTTTCCTAAGCCCTGTTTTCCAGAATCTTGCGATTTAAGTGAGAATCTTAGCTTTCATTTTAAAATAAGTACATTTCTAGCCCTCATGATTGTAGGAAAAAAAGCTTGAAAATGTGACTCAGAAAGGCTCAGAAACCAGGAGAGAGAGAACCCCAAACAGCCTAACATTTATTATTATTATCATCATGCTCAGAGGTACTGGTAACTACTTGGGTCACGAACCTATTTGATAACTGGTGTGGCTGGACATATCCTTCAGTTAAGAAAAGGATCAGGATTAATAATAAACCCTGTACCTAAGACAAAAAGGGTTTGTGAACCTGTCCCGGAATTTTGGATTGGATGGGTGTAACAGTTTTGCTGAGGGATGCGTATGCATGGAGAACAGAAAGAAAGGCAAAGATAAAAAGCAAGTAAATCAAGTGGCAGCCTGTAAGCATAGTATGACCCTTACAAAATCTAGAGAAAGAGCCTTTGGATCTATTGGCTAAAGAGGCTTGGGCCTATAAACTAAAAAACTGCTCCTTTTTTTTTTCTTTGTTCAGAGATGCAGGACTTTGTATGTTCCTTGTAAATAAATGAGGGCAGAAGAGAAAATGCCAGGGTCCATCAATTTTTATTTCCACCTGGAACATCCCCAGGGCCCCAAACTTAGACTGGCCACTTGGATCAAAAAGGGGCAACCTTATGTAAAATCTCATGATTTTTAAACCAGTCTCATGAATTTTGGGGGCCTGATCCATATTTATTTTAACACTTTGGGCTGGTGATATTGGTCTCTTACTGTGAATTTGTACAATATCTAGAATAATGGAACCCAGTCTTGGCTGGAGTCTCTAGACTATTGTAATAAAAATATTGAAGTACTGATGTGTTAAAATGACAGGTTAAATTAGCTCTTGTCTTGTGGACCTGTTTTGACTGACTGGATTGTTTAGCTGTAAACAAACCACTTACAATACTTCTAGTGAGAGAATCTTTGGGCATAGTTAGACTGGCGCTTTATAGCGCAAAAAGCCTCCAGGAGCGCTATAACTCTCTAACCATACACACTGTCAATGCACATTTTGTGCAAAAAGTCTCCCTTTAAAGTGCAACTTGTAAACCTCCTCTCCGAGAGTCATAAGGCTTTTTGCGCTAGCCCTGTAGCGTGTTAGGGCCAGTGTAATCAGTCATTACGCGATATGGGATCTCTGGCACGCCTCTGAGCCATTTAAAGAAATTAGGAAGCCATTTAAGGCATTTGACGTGTTCAGTGTTGTTTTGCAAACAGAATTAGGAATGCGGAAGTTCCTTTACAGAACTCCGCTCTTAACAGAAGCAATTAAGCAGTGAAACTGCTTACCGTTGGAGCTGTGTTGAGTGAAATTCAGAGCCTGCTACTTTTCCGTAGAGACAAATCAGTGACAGCCTGAACTTGTCTCCCTCCGTACACGTTCCCCGTTCCCCCTCACCCCTCTCCTTTGCAAAGCACGTTGCACCCAGCTGAATGCTGGGATAGCTGCCCATCATGCACCACTCCTGGTGCTGCAGCAGCAGCATCAAATGTGGCCACGACATAGCGCTATAGCGTGTCCCATATAGCGCAATAGGTAAACGCGCTATAATCCTGTAGTGTAACCTTACCCTTAGCCACAAGCAATAAGGGTAATTTCCTGGTCAGCAGGGTCAGTCAAAATGTTGGGGTTTTTTTTAGCGTTAAATAAATGGCGGTGCCTTCTACTCTTTTTCCAAGCCTCTGAAATAAGTTGATTACACAAGTGCCATTAAGACAACTTGTTTAATCTCTCACACTCTATTGTGCAATCTGGCAGTACTTATAATAGCTTGGAGACCTTATGAATTGTTTATGAAGATTTTGCATTGCTAAGCAATCCCTTAATAAAATAAAAGTTCCTCGGCTGCAGAAAAATAGTGTATTTGGAGAATAATAGGACAGATACCAAAAGATACTTTTGTGAAGTGCAGAGAGAATAGGCATGTAATCAGAATGTTTCCTGGATAAAAGATACGTTACAAAACACATTGCAATGGATATGTTTTTTTAGTCAGGCTCTCGTCACTGATTTGTAGGAGTGTGATTGACATGGAAATTCAACATCCTTTAAGGCAGCAGTTACCTTATTTTCATTTCTCTGACTAGGTATGACATAGTCACCTAGATGACAGAACTTGGAACCTAAGAACTGCCATGATTCAAGGGTTAAATGGTCACATACCTACTGTTAGCAACAACCCAGAGAAGCAAATACCACCCGACAGAGGGAAAAATTAGGAACAATCTGTGTTTCCAAACTAGGGTCATTAGTATTTAGTCTCTGCAGATTTTTCCTTCACTGGAACCTGTCCTACTCTACCTTCCCTCTGCTAATTCTCTGCTTTTCTAACGTCAAGAAGGTTCCCGGACTTCTCTGCTCTTAAAGGCGTACCACCCCATCACACACTCTATACTCTGTTCTCCTTGTTCCACCAAACTGACTTGATGTATCAATTTAATACATATTATTGATTCATTTAAGGTGCTGATTTTCACCTGTAAAGCCCTCAGTGGCTTAGGACCAACAAGGGAGATCACTTCTCTCCTCATGTGATATGGCTGCACTTGGTACTGGTATCAGAGAGGTAGCCGTGTTAGTCTGGAATAGCAGAGGTAACAGAGTCCTGTGGCACCTTAAAGACTAACTAAAGTACTTGGTACTGGTGTAAGTGAGAGGAAGCTGCTATCTGTCTAGGTACTTTATCTCACCCTTATCACCATGCTGTGGGATCATTCATGTGTTTTATCCTCACAGGAACCTGTGAGTAGAGAAGTACTGTCTCCATTTTACAGATTGGCACTGAGGCACAGGGTCCATTCAATGACCTTCCCTAGTTCACACAGGAAGCCTATGGCTGAGCCAAGAATTGAATACAGGTCTCTTGAGTCACAATCCGGGGCTCTATCCTCTAGAGCAGAAGTCGGCAACCTTTCAGAAGTGGTACGCCAAGTCTTAAGGTTTCACATGCCAGTAATACATTTGAACATTTTTAGAAAGTCTGTCTATAAGTCTTCAATATATAAACAAACCGTTGTATGTAAAGTAAATGCAATTTTTAAAATGTTTAAGAAGCTTCATTTAAAATTTAATTAAAATGCAGAGCCCCCTGGACCGCTGGCCAGGACCCGGGCGGTGTGAGTGCCACTGAAAATCAGCTCGTGTGCTGCCTTTGGCACCCGTGCCATAGGTTGCCTACCCCTGCTCTAGAGTATCCTTCCTATCCAGAATCAGAGAGGTAGCCGTGTTAGGCTGGAATAGCAGAGGTAACAAAGAGTCTTTAAGGTGCCACAGGACTAACTACAGTATTGAAGCATAAGCTTTCGTGGGCTAATACCCACTTCGTCGGATCCTATCCAGGGCATTCTCTATGAGCCCCCCTTGGCTTTGGAACCCACCTTGATCCAAGATAGCCAGAATCCAGTGACCTTCAAGGGATGCAGCAACGCTTCTCTTTCTTCTGAGCATTTACCAATGGGGAAGAATGACAAGAGGGGTTAATAAAGAAGGAGGGCTGTTCTAAAATGTCTGGTTATATGGAATGGAATTGTTCCATTTCCTGGAAGGAAAGAGACTGCATAATGGAAGGATTTTTTTAATGTTTGTATGAGGGCTGTTGATTAATGTTTGTATGAGGGCTGACTGTTAACTCACACAATTAATTTTAAAAAATTAACTGGAATTAAAAAAATTAATAGCAATTAATTGAACTGTTAAACAATAGAATACCAATTGAAATTTATTAAATATTTTTGGATGTTTTGCTAAATTTTCAAATATATTGATTTCTATTACAACACAGAATACAAAGTGTACAGAACTCATTTTTGTTTTTCATTACAAATATTTGCACTGTAAAAATGATAAAAGAAATAGTATTTTTCCTTTCACTTCATACAAGTACTGTAGTGCAGTCTCTTTATCATGAAAGTGTAACTTACAAATGTAGATTTTTTTTGTCACATAACTGCACTCAAAAACAAAACAAAGTAAAACTTCTGAGTCTACAAGTCCACTCAGTCCTACTTTTTGTTCAGATGATTGCTAAGACAAACAAGTTTGTTTACATTTATGGGAGGTACTGTTGACTGCTTTTTATTTACAATGTCACCTGAAAGTGAGAACAGGCGTTCACATGACATATTTGTAGCCAGAGTTGCAAGGTATTTACTGTATTTTTCGCCATATAGGACGCTCCGGCGTATAAGATGCCCCCAAGTTTTTAGGTAAAAAAGCCGGGGAAACCCCCCCCCCCCCCAAAAAAAAACCCACCACACCCAAAAAGCGCGCCGCTCTCCCGTCCCCGCCGCGCGGGCGGGCTGCTGGGGGAGCGCTGCTTTCCCGTCCCCGCCGCGCGGGCGGGCTGCTGGGGGAGCGCCGTCCCCGCCGCGCGGGCGGGCTGCTGGGGGAGCGCTGCTTTCCCGTCCCCGCCGCGCGGGCGGGCTGCTGGGGGAGCGCCGTCCCCGCCGCGCGGGCGGGCTGCTGGGGGAGCGCCGTCCCCGCCGCGCGGGCGGGCTGCTGGGGGAGCGCCGTCCCCGCCGCGCGGGCGGGCTGCTGGGGGAGCGCCGTCCCCGCCGCGCGGGCGGGCTGCTGGGGGAGCGCCGTCCCCGCCGCGCGGGCGGGCTGCTGGGGGAGTGCCGCTGTCCCGTCCCGTCCCCGCCGCGCGGGCGGGCGCTCCCAGGGGCCCCGGGGTCTGAGCTGCTCCCGTTCCCCGCCGGCCCCGAACACATGCGGGTGGGCTGGGGGGGAAGCCCCGCCCCGCCCGCCGGGCCACCTGCAGCCGCCCCAGCTCCAGCTGCCCGGTGAGTTCACATATTCGGCGTATAAGACGCCCCCCCTAATTTTGCGAATATTTTTGGGGGTTAAAAAGGCGTCTTATATGCCGAAAAATACGGTACATGCCAGATATGCTAAACATTCATATGTCCCTTCATACTTTGGCCACCATTTCAGAGGACATGCTTCCATGCTGATAATGCTTGTTAAAAAACGTGTTAATTAAATTTGTGACTGAAGTCCTTGGGGGAGAATTGTTTGTCTCCTGTTTTACCCATATTCTGCCATATATTTCATGTTATAGTAGTCTTGGATGGTAACCCAGCACATGTTCATTTTAAGAATACTTTCACAGTAGATTTGACAGAATGCAAAGAGAGTATCAATGTGAGATTTCTGCAGATAGATACAGCACTCAACCCAAGGTTAACAAATCTAAAGTGCCTTTCAAAATCTGAGAGGGACGAGGTATGAAGAATTCTTTCAGATGTCTTAAAAGAGCAATACACAGCTGCGGAAACTACAGACCCCAAACCACCACCCTCCCCCCAAAAAATCAACCTTCCCTGGTGGCATCTGACTCAGATGATGAAAATGAACATGCATTGGTCTGCTCTGCTTTGCATCGTTATCAAGCAGAACCCATCATCAGAGGACGCATGTCCACTGGAATAACGGTTTAAGAGACATATGAATCTTTAGCTCATCTGGCAAGTAAATATCTTGTGATACCGGCTACAACAGTGCCATGTTAAAGCCTGTTCTCACTTTCAGATGACATTGTAAACAAGAAGCGGGCAGCATTATCTCCTGCAAATTGTAACCAAACTTGTTTGTCTGAGCGATGGGCTGATGTAGGATTAAGTGGACTTTATTTTATTTTTGAATGCAGTAATTTTTTGTACATAATGCTACATTTATAAATTTAACTTTCACGATAAAGAGATTGCACTACAGTACTTATATTGGGTGAATTGAAATATACTATTTGTTTTTTACAGTGCAAATATTGTAATAAAAAATATAATGTGAGCACTGCACACTTTGTTTTCTGTGTTATAATTGAAATCAATATAATGGAAAATATAGAAAGCATCCAAAATATTTAAATAAATGATATTCTATTATTAAACAGGTGCAGTTAATCATGATTTTTTTAATTGCTTGACAGCCCTAATTTATATTATAAATTGCACTGAGTGTGCCTAAATGGGTATACACTCCTATTTATTCTAAATAAATAGAATTAGGGTGTGATGTTTCCATCACCAACCCCTGGCATTAGTGTTAATTGATGCTGTGCTACTCTGTCCAGAGGTAGATTATATGGTATAGTGTTAATTTTATTTGGCCTGAAGCAGGTGGCACAATGATAACCAGCTAGAAAGGAAATGCTATTCTGCCATCAAGATATTACCATTAACTAGAAACCTCATTAGGGCACCTGACAGGAAACAGAGCAGGGAAAATGTCAATTTTAAATTCAATTAAAATGAAGTCTAGGAAGGAAAAATGGAAGAGATGGAAAGGGAAGATTAAAGATACCACTGAGAGAAAATCCACTGGCTATGTTTTAGCTGTTAGGGGCGGTTTGTGTTGAAGGTAAAATTTGGAATCGGTTTGTGACCAACACAGTAACTAGCACAATTTTAATGCAATGCAATATGTGGCAGGGTGCTGGCCAGGAGTGCCTGAGCCAGCCCTGCGGGCCCTTTAAGAGGGAGCATCAGCCTGCAAACCTCCCTTGCAGGAAAGGCTAATTAGCCACCTGGGCTGCAGAGGGCTCAGGCTTGATGAGTGACACCTGGCAGCCTCCTCAGGGGGATAAAAGGCCTGTCAGGAAGCAAGCCCAGGGTGGTGGGGATGGTATAGAGTGTGGTGGTAGTTTGGAGCTATTCAGAGCTGTGTGTTGGAGCTGTTTAGAGCTGTATGTTAAGAACTGTATAGAGTTGTATGCTGTAAGCTGTGGAGCTGGACTATATAGAGTCTGTAGAGCTGTAAGTTGAAGAACTGTACAAAGCTGTATATATTGGTGGTGGGGACCTGCACTGAAGAATTAAAGAGCACTGTTTGAAGCAAAGAAGGGTTTTCCTGCCTGTTCCTGAGAGGGGTGAGAGAGCGGTCTGTCACAAATAGCTATTACATTTGTCTCTGAGAGCAGGTTTTATAAAATGGGGAAGAGGCATAGCAAATCATTGATGTGATCAATAAAAAGGGAATCAGTTCCTTAATAGTATTAGAATGATTGTTAATTAGAACTAACTTACTGAAGCTGGAGTTAAGGGGGTTGGGAGAGAACCTACATGCATACCTACAACCATAAGCAGAGGAAGAGGGAGACAAAGTGCCCTTCTTTGGGGTCTGATTCTCCAAGGCACTTGTGGATGTCCCTAACTTTAAGCATGTGAGTATCCCCAGTGATTACTCACGTGCTTAAGTACCTTGCTGGATGAGGGCTTTAGAGCTTATTTTCTTATTGACTGTGCAAGCTGAAGAAGTATACTGTGTAATGCAACTTCTCCTGTTTAAGGTGAGAAAGACCAACTCTAAAGCAAAATGACAGGCACAGTTTTTTACTTCGGAGTATTCATTAAATAGTGTTGGCACCTAGCAGACAAGAAACTAATTAACCAAGAAAAGAGTTGTCATGAGGTTCTTTGGCTTGTGCAGATCAGACGAAATGACCATAATGGTCCCTTTTGGCCTTAAAAGTCTGTGGAGTCTATTAAATTCATTCATTGGCTATCTTTGATTTTTTTTTAAAGGCTCTGATAACTGTAGAGCTGTTCTCACTGAGAAAGCTCCTTTTGATTTCCCCATATAATTATAGTTGCTGCACAGGGACAGATAGCAATTTTGAGCTTTGCTATTTTTCCGGAAAGGGGAAGGGGAGAGTCGCACCAGGTATGGTAAGTGAAAGATTTAAATATGTCAGGCTAGCTACCTTAAATATCAGGAATCTAACAAATAAGGCTGTATTTACCAACATGGATATGGGGTGGGCTTTTAAAATGTTACTCCATCACATGGGGTTATGGTAATTGTGTGGGACTGGGAATTGCCGGAACCCATGCCCAAATCCCATGACCAAAACCCCAAATCTGATTTTTTTTTAATGTCTCCAAGAGTCATTTGTACACCATACATCCAACGAAGTGGGTATTAGCCCACGAAAGCTTATGCTTCAATACTTTAGTTAGTCTTTAAGGTGCCACAGGACTGCAATTCCAGTTCTGCAATTCCAGACTAACACGGCTACCTCTCTGATTTGTACACCAAAGTAACACAAGATCTGGCCATCGCACCAACACTCATTTCCTGGATGGCCAGAATACTGAAATCTTTTGACTTCTGGTCCCCAAAATGGATCCTTGTGTGTTTACATTTTTCCATGGGCTTTTTCAACGTCAAATATTGAACTATGTTGCTTTATCCAAGTTTGTGTGAATAATAGTGTTTGTGGCTTTATTCAGATATCTGCAGGATTCAAATACACCATCCTAATGAAGAGTGTATTCCTGAAGCAGAAAGGCTATGAGTGCTGACAGTGACACTTCTGAGCCCTTTTTATGGCTAGTGGGATGCACTTGTTAAAAGCTTTGTTTCTAAGGGCTGGTCTTCACTTGAGCTGGCAGGGATCGATCTTTTGGTGATCGATTTATCGTGTCTCCTTAAGACGCGATAAATCGACCACCAGCGGCTCCCCCGTCGACTCCGGAAGTCCAGCTAGTGAAGAGGCGCAAGCTGGAGTCGACGGGGGACCGCGCCGCCGACCGCTACCGCCGTGAGGATGGGAGATAAGTCAGCTGTAGAGATGTCGATTTCAGCTACGTTATTAACGTAGCTGAAATTGCGTATCTACAGTCGATTTCCCCCCCTAGTGGAGACCAGCCCTTAAGCAGCCAACTCCAGAAGAAAGCTGCTTGATCTCAGTACACTGACTTGCAGGGAGATTCTACTGCACCTAGCCATTCAGCCACGCCTCTCTCCCACAGCCCTTGGGGGAGGGATAGTTCAGCGGTTTGAGCATTGGCCTGCTAAACCCAGGGTTGTAAGCCCCCTTCCACCCCCCTTTGAGGGAGCCATTTAGGGATACAAGTCAAAAAACTGTGGGATGATTTAATTGGGGATTGGTCCTGCTTTGAGCAGGTGGTTGGACTAGATAATCTCTTGAGGTCCCTTCCTGATAGTCTGTAGTTCTATGTTTCCTCTTACCAATTGTCTGAGGACGTGGAAAGCATAAAAGATGACAGATGTTCTCTAGATGCTTATCCAGCCAGGATCAAACTGTGAAAAAAGTAAAGTCAAAGGAAAAAGGCATAAGAGTCAGCTTTGACTGTAATCACCCCAGGAGCCTCTCCCTCCTCATTTATGGGAGTATTCATGAGGAATGAGGAAGCTTCGAATCAGACGAGTGCCGAGCTGATCAAGTGAAATTCTGAAATCTGTATTCAGAGCCTCTTGCGTCCTCCTGACTCTGGTCCATTTTTAGCTTTAGAGTAATGCAGTGCTCCTTTGATTTATTACACAAACTGTTCTTTCAGCAGAAAGGATCAAGAGTAGGTACATTTATTATCTAATTCTTTTGAATATTAGAGGATATTCAAAAAGCCTTTTTCCTTTGTGCGCCAGGGCTTTACCTTTTATACTGGAGCTGAAATACCGTGTGCAACAGCTCTATGGATAGGTGCTGGAACTATGGCTACTGGGGATGCTGCCACACTCCTGGGCTTGAAGTGGATTCCATTATATACAGGATTTACAGTTCGGTTCAGTGGCTCTCAGCACTCTTGGCTATAAGACCCACATCCCCACATAGAGGGTGACATTTTGGCAACATTTAAATCAGTGGCAAAATTCCCATTGACTTCAGTAGGGCCAGGATTTTATCTGTATTATCCTCATGATCAGAAATCTTGATGCCTACCCAATACTACCTGAGTGGTCAGCTAGACTTGTAATCTATTATTTTGTTCCCTGTCTATAACAACCATGGTACTGGGAGGGGCTGAGGCTGGCTGAATATGTATCACCTTCACTGCTGTTCTGCCCAATTCCCCCGTGTTTCCCTTCTTCTATTTTTAAAAGCATATTCCATTGAAGTCACTAGAGCCGTTAAAATCAGGTTTTACTGTTGGCAGAGGAGGTTCACGTCTGCTCGATCAGGCTCTGGGTTCTAGAGGGTCAGACCTGGGGACTGAAAATAGGTACAAGAGTCAGAGCCAGATGTAGAGTCAGGACTGCACTAATGGCAGCGCTGAATGCTGGGTCCAGGGACAGGCCGTTGGTCAGAGCCTGGGTCATAGGAATGGCCTTACTGGGTCAAACCAATGGTCCATCTGGCCTAGTATCCTGGCTTCTGACAGTGGCCAGTGCTAGATGCTTCAAAGGGAATGAATAGAACAAGGCAAAAGTCAAGTGATCTAGTCCCTGTCATCCAATTCCAGCATTTAGCAGGTGGAAACTTAAGAACACCCAGAGCATGGGGCTGGATCCTGACCATTTTAGCTAATCGTCTCTGATGGACCTATCCTCCGTGAATTTATCTGATTTTCTTTTAATCCAGTTATAGTTTTGGCCTTCACAACATTCCCCTGGCAATGAGTTCCGCAGGTTGACTGTGCATTGTGTGGGAAAAATACTTCCTTTTGTTTGTTTTAAACCTGCTGCCTATTGAAGTCAGTCTGTAGACAAGTCAGATGAGGATTGGAGTTGGAATCTGGATGCAGGCCAAAGGTCAAAGCTGGGTTGGAGACAATCCAAAGGTCTGGGGGTCAGGAGACGAGTGCAGGACTGGAACGGCTCAGGAACGGGGCTGGAACAAAGCTGAAGGGGGCTATAACAAGGTTGGAGCAGGAACAGAGACAGGACGGAGGCCAGGCTGGACGCCTAGGGAGTCTGGAACATCACAATGCAGCAGGAGGGTTCCTAGTTGAGTGGTGCTGTTGCAGCACAAGACACAAGAGTTGGTTTGTCTGCACCTGAGCTGAGCCTTACTCAGGGATAGGCTGCTGCAGCATCCCTTGGAGATGAGTCACCGTAAGCTCTATTGGAGGGCAAGTCGTGGCACCTGAGTGAAGCCCTGGTCCGGCTGCGGGTTCACCTCACAGCTAGGCCAAAGTGTGTGAGGAACTGGTCCCTGTTGGGATTGCCCAGTTTAAAAACAGCAGCTCTGCCAGTTCGGCAAAAGGGAGAGTCTCCTTTAATTGACATTAAACTTCTTTGTGGGATCCAGTCCCTAAAGGGCCAAGCTCACTGCTAAATCTGGCCACATGGGAGGAGGGTCCCTGCCCCCACTTCATGTCTATGCTGCAGTCAGAGGTGTGATTGCCGCTCAGGTTGGCTTTCCCACATCCACTTTAACCGAGCTCGCATGATGTAGTCATGGCCTTCGGCACAGGCCAGTCATGAGAAGACGTAAGTGGGGTTTGGGCCGGCTTATGTAGCCCGTGCTGGAGACCATGCCACTGCACCTTCGCTGCTGTTTTAACCATGCTAGCCAGATTAAAGCGAACACTAGACTCACGCTGGGCATACCCTGTGTGAGGGTGGGGCATCTGGAAACCAAAAGGAAGCGCTAATGGCTCTGCTGGGTGTAGTGGGGATGGCTAGCAACACGAGGTGAGTTTCTGCCGCACTGGTTTGTACCATTGAGTTGGCACCTCTGGTATCATAAGTGGGTATGCATTCTATCAGCTTAGCTAGTGTGTCTAGCAGCAGGGCCGTCCTTAGGATTTATGGGGTCCTACCCAGTATTATTAAACTGGTGCCCCATGCCTGACAGGAGCCTGGGTTTGCAGCCCAGGGGGGCGGTGAGGGGAGGGACGAGACAGCAAAGGATACCAAGCTGCCCGGCCATACGGAGAGTCACAGCTCCCCGCAGAGACCCCTGTGTCCTCTCCCTCCCACAGAATGCACTGCGCCACCGCATTCAGTTCTGTGAATATGGCCCCAGTCTAAGGAGCTCTTACCTGCTGTCATGGGCTGTGGGTGAAGCTGCTGCCTGAGGAGGCTAGCTCCCCATCCCACCTGTGGCCCCCAACATACTCCACCCCTGCTCTGCCCCAAGTCTCGCCCCCCGCTCTGCCCAGGCCCTGCCCTCTCCCAAGTCTCCCTTCTCTCTTCCCTTCCCCTCCATGATCATTCCCCTTCCAGCCAAATCCCTGAACCCAAATGACATTTGAAAAAAACACTGCCAATTTTGGGCATTGATCCACCATTTCATATATTCCAAGTTAGTAACTGACTCAGTCTTTAATCATTTATTGTACATTTTAAGAATTAGCCAATGGGACCAACTATCTGGCAGTGACTTAAATGTACAGAAGCAAATGTCTATGGTGAGCAAAAGGTTTATCCTAAATTTATGCAACACCACTTACATTACACCTTAGTGAATTCTGAACCTATTGAAAACTGGATCATCACCAGCAAAGAGAGCTTCTATAAATGATTGCGTGCATAAATAAATATACTGGCTCTTTGTTCAATGCTAAATCAATAGATTAATTTTTTAGACTTTTAGAGATGGTTGAGATGTTGAAGCATTTATCTATATTTTTAAATTTTCTCTTCATTTTACCTGCTATAATATTTGATCTGCTCTGATTCCCATGTAACTGTTCATCGTTCTGTTTGTCTTGCTTGAAATAAAAATAAAATTAAAACATTACTGTAAGAGGAAACAAAATGGGATTTATTTCCCAGGAGCTAAAACATCCCTGCGTTGAATGACCTCTTTAAATTGTGTTTCAGCAGTAGCTCAAGGTACGGTAGTAGTTGCTAATGCAATAAACTGCCGTAACAAGGGTAGAAGTGTGTGTGTTTTGTCTGAGAGAAAAGGATGATAATTGAAAAAGAACAAGTTATCTTGAGTCATTTTAATGTCACTGAGTTGTTGTCCAAAACAGATTGATTATGCTTGGCATGGTAAGACTGATTCTTTTAAAGCATCCTAAAGCAATGGCAGCTGGAGTAATTTCAGTGGACGTTTGAGGAGTCCAAACGACAGAAAATGGCTGAGATAAATGGAAGAAAAATCAGGAGAAGATTAGAAGTATAGAACACATGAATGGTTATACTTAACAGAAAGATATGTTCTTTTTGAATGCTGTTAGATATGGGGACCTGGGAGATCTGGACTGAGTTCTCTGCCTTGCCACAAACTTCCTGTGACCTGAGGCAAGTCACTTATTCTCTTTGTGCCTCAGTTTTCCATCTGTAAATGGGGATACTACTACTCTTTGTCCTCATATGGGTATTGTGAGGCTAAATACAAACACTGTAAGGTGCTCTGCTACTATGATAATGGGTGCCACCTGAGAACCTAAGATAGGTACCTAATGTGCAGAAGATATTGTGAATAGCATGGGGCCAATGAGAATGGAGACATATGTCTGGGCTTATGATAGGGTTTGTACAACCTGTTTTGTCCCCATACTTGCTTTTATGAGGCACGTCATGCCACCTGTTGGCCAATCCCAGAGTTTGTTAGATTTTCCCTCTGGAGCCCCTTTTGTTGACAGACACCATGAAGCTGCCCAGGGAGGATGGTATGTCCTCCTACCCCCACCCCACAATCAGGGCCAGTGAGGAACTCCAACTTCTTATTTCTCTATTTGCTGTGAGGCTTTTGTATTTTAATGTAGTAACTAAATAATGAATTTCACGTCTGACAACTTGTGGCTACACACAGTATAGCATCACTGCAATGTTTTAGCAGTTGCTTCTCGTAGAAAGTTTGAATGGGGTACAGGCCCTATACTGAAGCAAAAAGGAATAATCAGTTTTCACTGTCTAATCTTTGTCTCTGAATGAGGGAGGATCACTTACCAGTTTAGTGTTTGTTATATTTACACACTGCAGCGTTGTCATTTTACACGTGTTCAGACAGTTTTCTTTAAAATGGCTTCTTACTCAAGATAGCTGCTTACTAGGGATGATAGGCTGAAAAAGGGAGGAGGGAGTGGGCTACATGCATGTGAAGGAGGGAGAGGATGAAGTAGTGCTTCAAAAAGAAATGATAGGTTTGACAGCCCCACCGTCCAGTTGAACCATCCTTATGTTTGGACTCCTGGCTTGAAGGTAGCACATCAGTTCTGAGCTGAATACATGTTGGTAAAAACTGTCCAGGGCCTCTTGGGGGGAGGGCCCTGGTGCTCCTGCTCAGAAAAAGTGGATGGTCACATTTCCTTTGAAATATCATCTAAGTTTTACAGTAAAACCTCGATATAACGGACTAATTCGGGCGAAGGGGGTGTCCGTTAAAGCCGAAAGTCCGTTATTTAATAATTTTTTTAAATTATTAAATAACGGACTTTCGGCTGACAATGGACACCCCCTCGCCCGAATTAGTCCATTATATGGAGGTTTTACAGCCGGGAGCCGTCAACCCGCCCGCCTGGGTCCCGGCTGCTGGGACCCGGGCGGAAGCCGGCAGCCCGCCCGCCCACAGGCGGGAGCCGGGAGCCCGCCCGCCCGCAGGCGGGACCTGGGAGCCGGCAGCCTGCCCGCCCGCAGGCGGGATCCAGGAGCAGCCAGCCCGCCCGCAGGTGGGACCCGCGAAAAACGGATTTCGGATGCAGCGGAAATTTTGTCCGTTGCATCTGAAGTCCGTTAAATCGGGGTTTTACTGTACTGCACTTTGCTGTTGTGATTTGCTTCCAAATGTAGCTCTAACGTCACTGCACAAAATGAAAACTCATACCATGCAGTATTATTCTATCAAAAGACTTTGGGAGAAGCTCAGATCCCATAAAATAACAAGCTGTTAGGTGTTTACTTGTTTTAAAAATAGCTACACGTGAAGTGAATGAGCAATCCTGCAATACATCTTACACCCACTGCTAATGAGGGGGACTCACTTTCTGATTCTACAGGGCGAGGGAGATACAACAGGCTGGCAGTCGCTCCTAGAAAATGCTACATGTTGTCTCTGGACCACTGTCTGCTTTGAGCGGAGAAGAGCTTTCAAAGGTATGTAGGTGCTCAACTTTCACTGGGCAGGTGCCTAAATACCTGTAAAAATCTGGCCCTAAGTGCTTTGCTGTATTGGATCCAGAGTGATTAGAAGCTTGCAGGATCAAGCTCATTAGGCAGATGTAGGCCCGCTTGCCCAAAGTGCTTCATGCCCAAATAAAGATACCAGCCCAGGAAAGGGGGACAGACCCCATGTGCTGCCTGGATAACAGGCAGCCCTTGTACATCATCATGGAATGATGCATGTTAGTTCAACCTAGCGCCCACTAGGCAGTCACAGGTCATTTTCTTCCAGATACTCTTTGTAGTATGCAATCCCAATGGTGCACAGTGGAGCTGCTTTGCCCTATGCCCTCTCAGTATTATTATTTGTTAAGCACCAGAAGAGCCTTCCTTGCTTCAGGCTTTTATTCACGTTTAGGAAAGGAGCAAACGATTGCAATTCATTTCACACTCACCCTGTCTCTGTTTTCTGTGCCCAGGTCCACCTTTCTCCTAGCATGCCAGGCCTGCTGTGCACATCCAAGCAAAACTCGATGCTCAATGGGAGCATAGCAGTACTTCATGTTCATTGTACTTTGCACTGCTGGGAACTGTGCCTGGGTGAAATTCTGTGGCTGTGTTATGGAGGTCAGACTAGATGATCACAATGACCCTTTATGGCCTTAAAATTCTATGAATTGATGAGAAAGTTGCTCACGAGGAACCACATGACAGGTGGGATAAATAGACCCCCCCTCCAGGGGACAAGGATTACTAAAGGGTTCCAATTCTCCTTCACATTCTTCATCGGTTTTCTTAACAGGAGTGATTTAGGAATGAGACCTTGAACCTGCAGTAAGGGATGATAAATTCCTGCAGCCTGTGCTTTAAAAATATGCAAGTGAAGAGGAGGCTATAAAAATTGTAGAGAGGTTGCCCTGATTTGTGGTTGGATACTGAACTTTTGTTTAACCTGTTTTAATGATATTATCAACCTGACTTGACCATCACTTCCTACCATGCTTTGTAAAGCTATTCCTATTGGGAATAGTGAGACTGTAACATTTACATCAGTTGCAATCCAGTTTCTCTCAACCACTGCAAGAGCATAGGAGCTCAGCAGTTTGAAAGCTTGAGTTTAAAACAGTAGGGTGCTTGAGACCAGTCCTGGGGGATAAGAGTTCAATGGATTTGCACTTTAGGCTTTTGCTTCTGAGGATTAAGATTCAAGTTATGATTTAGGTCACATGTTTGGGAGTTTCATCCTTGTCTCAATACATGCACACCAGAGAATCATGCTATGATTAGTAACCTCCATTTAAAAAACTAAAGGGTTAAAAATCAATGCAAGGCGTGATATTCTTTTCTAAAAGACAGGAGGGTCTGATTCTCATTTATGCTAAGGCCTCTTTTTACACCTCCCTGGCAATTTGAAGGAACTATCAAATTGATGTAGAAGAGTCTTAGTGTGAACAAGAATCAAGCCAGTGGTTTAGTTTAGCCATAAGTTACTGAGTTCAATCATTCCCTTCACTGCAAGAATTTCTGGGTGAATTCTACAGCCTACAGTATGCAGGAGATCAGACTAGTTGCTTGCAATGGATTATTCTGACCTTAAAAATCTATGAATTATGATAGTAGGGTGTGACTGATCACAATTGGTAGACTAGTTTCAGAAATACTTACATATGTGTAACCTTTATGTCTGGCTCAAACCAGTATTATACCGTAAGGAGCCCTCTTGAGCCCAGGAAAGGATAAAATATTAATACAATCCCTTATTGCTTTCCCCTTTAGTGGATAGAGTCTTGTATAAGGGGGGAAATAGTATGACAGTTTTTAGCAGGTATTAACTGTCGTTTTAGGGAAGAGAAGAAAGTTGGTTTTGATCAGGGGTGGTCGACCTGAGCCTGAGAAGAGCCAGAATTTACCAGTGAACATTGCTAAAGAGCCACAGTAATACGACAGCAGCCTCCCCATCAGCTCCCCTATCTCCCTGTTCCCAGCACCTCCCACCCCCTGACAGCCCTCCCCACACCTTCCGATCAGCTGTTGCGTGGCGTGCAGGAGACTCGGGAGTGGGGAGGAGAGAGGGGCAGGACCTGTGGCAGAGCCAGGGATTGGATAGTGAGCACCTCCCGGCACATTGGAACCTTGGGACCTGTAGCTCCAACCCCGGAGTCGGTGCCTGTACAAGGAGCCGCATATTCACTTCTGAAGAGCCGCTTGTGGCTTTGGAGCCTCAGGTTGGCCACCCCTGGTTTAGAAGGTTTTGAGCTGTTGTTCTTGAAGACTGAGCCTGGGTTGTTTTGGTTTTTTTTTTAAAAAAACAAAACAACAAAACAGTACACGCAGCGCGAGAGAGAGACGAGGATCACAAAGACTGTGCATGCAGCTCCTGTTGCTGATGCTCCTTCCCAGTTGCAACCTCACTGCTACAAAGTTGTAGGTTTAGCACATCAGCCTCCCTCTGAGATCTGGCAAACTTTTACTGGTCAAAGGCTGTGTAAAGGCATCACTTTTAGCTTGGATTCTGGTCACAAGCTCACAGTGATGCTGCAAAGGGTGAAGACGATTTGGCCCCTGAAGCCACGCTTCTGTTAAGACGCAAGACAGAAAAGCGGAAGTTGGTACAGCGGACTTGTCTGCATGGGACAGCAAAGCGCACCAAAGGGGTGTGATTTGTCAAGTGCACTAACGTGCTATACTCTCACTGCCGCACGTAGACCCTGCTGGCCTGCTCTAAAAAGAACCTCGTTCCTGTGGACGTAGAGCACAACACATTAGAGCACTTTACAAATCTGTGCCATGTAGACCAGCCCAGAGGAGAAATAAGGCAGGGAAGGAAAATGATACACTAAGGAGAGGGTCGAGTTGCCACCCCTCCAGGATTGTTCTGGAGTCTCCAGGAATTAAAGATTAGTCTTGTGTTAAAGATTATGGCATGTGATGAAACCTCCAGGAATACATCCAACCAAAATTGATCACTCTAGGAGATGGTGACAGCAGGAACCTCCGATTTCCATTTTAGAGGTCCAGGATTTAGTTGAAGCTGGTTGATATTGGGTATGGTTTGGTTCTCTCTCTCTCTGGCTCAGTCTGAATAGGTCAACTTTCAATATCAGGATGATGAAGGCTCAGTGGTGTCATGGTGGATTGCCGGGTCCCAAGAGAGAGTGGGGGGAGAAGCAGCCATGGTGGTGAAACATGCACCTTCCAGAACACCCATGATGCCATTTCTTGGCTCTTTTAGTGACCCTCCTGCCCAGATAAAAATGGTTCAAATAGGGGGAGTGACCTCATCTCATTACAATTAACCAGTCATAACACATTTTGGTGATTTCAACTATAAAGGTTTCCTCCCATCTGTAGAATCTTTTTGTTCCTTGTTATGGCAACCCTGTTTTCCAGAAGCTGTGAAGCCTGTTTTTTTGAACATTAACAATGCAGTTCATACTGTTCTGTCTATTTTCAGCTTTGGGTTGCTTTTATAATCAATTTTACATAATGGCCTGAGTTGCAGTTTTGTTACCTTGGACACTTACAAGGTTCGGCACAATACCCTAATTTACGTGAGGATCAATACTGAGTCATGTTTTCTTAAAAATCGAAAATAATAATAAAATGAAAGATCTGAACAAACTTGTTGGGTATTTTGCCAAATTTGGGATGGTAAAGTGTGTGATTGCATTATTTTGTGGATGTTCTGTGGTGGAATGCACAAGCAACATTTGGTTAACTTTTTTGTTTTTGTATAGTTCCTGGGTCAGATGCAGCTCCATGGTAATTGCATCTTTACGCACTAGTAGGTTTTGATGTCTTTGAGCAGGCCAGTGTTGTATTTACGTATTGTTTTGCTTTGCTACAGAAAACCGAGGACTATTATCATCCTGCTGTTAACACATTAATTAGTGTTCCAGTGCCAATGAAGATCTTTTGAACAAATCGTAGATAGCTTTTCAGCACCAAGCCTGCAGAAATCTCTGGGGATTTTAGACAAAAAGGATAAACACTAGTAATAGATACAGGCAGAATCTGGACTTTTTCCAAATATAAGGAATATAATATATGGCTTTTTCCAAATATAAGGTCTGATCCGAAACCCATTTGAAGTGGGAGACTCTCCATTGATTTCAACTGGCTTTGGATCAGGCCAATATATTGTGCTTCAATTTTTTAAAAGATAACTGTGTAGGCCAGACAGTTAAACATGGGTTTGTGGGAAACAGTTCAAGCTCACTTGATATCTTTTTTTTTTGACAAGATTACATATTGAACAGGGTTGATATAATATACTTAGACTTCTGTAAGTCATTTGACTTGGTACTGCAAGACATTTTGATTCAAAAACTAGAATGATACAAAATTAACATGACAAATTATAGATTAAAAACTGGATAACTAATAGGTCTTAAAATGTAACTATAACCAGAGAATCATTGGGGATGTTTGTGTGAGGGAATGTGTTTCTAGTGGGGTACCACAGGGATTGGTTGTTGGCCCTGTCCTTTGTAATATTTTATCAGTAACCCAAAAGAGAATGTAAAATCATCATTCATAAAGTTTGCAGATGACACAAAGATTACAGGAGTGGTAAATAATGAAGAGTAGAATGTAAGATGGATAAAAAGCTGGCTAGATTGTTGGGTTCAGCGGGTAACGATCAATGGCTCCATGTGTAGTTGTCAGCTGGTATCAAGTAGAGTGCCCCAAGGGTCGGTCCTGGGGCCAGTTTTATTCGATATCTTTATCAATGATCTGGAGGATGGTGTGGACTGCACCCTCAGCAAGTTTGCAGATGACACTAAACTGGGAGGAGTGGTAGATACACTGGAGGGTAGGGATAGGATACAGAGGGACCTAGACAAATTAGAGGATTGGGCCAAAAGAAATCTAATGAGATTCAACAAGGACAAGTGCAGAGTTCTGCACTTAGGACAGAAGAATCCCATACACTGCTACAGACTAGGGACCGAATGGCTAGGTAGCAGTTCTGCAGAAAAGGACCTAGGGGTTACAGTGGATGAGAAGCTGGATATGAGTCAACAGTGTGCCCTTGTTGCCAAGAAGGCTAACAGCATTTTGGATTGTATAAGTAGGAGCATTGCCAGCAGATCAAGGGACATGATTATTCCCCTCTATTCGGCATTGGTGAGGCCTCATCTGGAGTCTGTGTCCAGTTTTGAGCCCCATGCTACAAGAAGGATGTGGAAAAATTGGAAAGAGTCCAGCAGAGGGCAACAAAAATGAGTAGGGGCCTGGAGCACATGACTTATGAGGAGAGGCTGAGGGAACTGGGATTGTTTAGTCTGTAGAAGAGAAGAATGAGGGGGGATTTGACAGCTGCTTTCAACTACCTGAAAGGGGGTTCCAAAGAGGATGGATCTAGACTGTTCTCAGTGGTAGCAGATGATAGGACAAGGAGTAATGGTCTCAAGTTGTGGTGGTGGAGGTTTAGGTTGGATATTAGGAAAAACTTTTTTCACTAGTAGGGTGGTGAAGCACTGGAATGGGTTACCTAGGGAAGTGGTGGAATCTCCTTCCTTAGAGGTTTTTAAGGTCAGGCTTGACAAAGCCCTGGCTGGCATGATTTACTTGGGGATTGGTCCTGCTTGAGCAGGAGGTTGGACTAGATGACAGCTTGAGGTCCCTTCCAACTCTGATATTCTATGAAGAGGACAGATCCTTGATACAGAGTGCTTGCTATCGTTTGGTAAGATGATCACAGGGGAAAATGCATTTTAACAGGGCTACATGTATATGTCTTGGAGAACCCAGACATACAAGATGGGGGACTCTATACTAGGAAGAAGTGACTCTGATAAAGATTTGGGGGTCATGGTGGATAATCAGATGAAAATGAGTTCCTAGCACTATGTTGTGCTAATGTGATCCCTGGATGCATCTGAGGAGAATCTCAAGTAGGAGCAGAGAAGGTATTTTGCCTCTTTATTTGGAACTAGTGTGGTCACTGCTGGAATATTGTATTAGTTCTGGTGTCCACAGTTCAAGAAGGAGATTGATAAATTGTAGAGGGTTCAGCGAAGATCCACAAAAATGATTGAAGGATTCGAAAATATGCCTCATAGTGACGGCTTAACAAAGAAAAGGTTAAGATACGACTTGATTACCGTCTGTAAGTACACATGTGGGGAACAAATATTTGGTAATGAGCTCTTCAAGCTATCAGACAAAGTTATTCAAGAGCCAGTGGCTAGAAATTGAAGCTAGACAATTCAGACTGGAAATAAGGTGTACATGTCTAACAGTGAGGGTAATTACCCGCTGGAACAATTTACCCAGGGTTGTGGTGGATTTCCCATCACTGGCAATTTTTAAATCAAAATTGTATGCTTTTGAAAATATATGCTCAAATTGAAAAGGGGAAGTCTTATGGCCTGTGTTATACAGGAGGTCAGACTAGCCAATCTGACCTTGGAATATAGGAATCTGCGAAAGAGGTAAAGTAACAAAAATCATAGAATCCTGTAAATTAGAGATGGGAAAATAACCCTGTTGGGTCATATTGTTCATCTCTGACAATTCAGAGATATTTCCCTGTGGTATTTTCTATGGTGCTTTTCCAGTCTAATTGTAAATCAGGCAATGAAGCTTTCATCAGTTGCTGTAGGAAACTGTTTCACAGTTTAATGGACCTGTCCCTTAGAAATATTCCCAGTTATTCATCTTCAATTTTCATTTTCTCAGTTTAATCCATTATTCTTAATTATACCCCCGGTCTGAAAGCTGAACTATATTGTACTGAATACCTTGGAAAAATTTCACAGTGATTTCTGAGGGCATCAGGATTACCTCCTGGAGGTAGCTTGTGTGTGTGTGTGTGTGTGTGTATGTATATATGTGTATGTATGTATATATGTATAAAGCATTGTCTTAACACTTTCCTCACAAAGATTTTTCCCAGATTGTGCCATCAGTGGAAGAGGAGTTTGTCCCTGTAAAACAAGAAGGTGATTTGGTGATCAAGCCCTGTCTATCCCACAAGATCTGCAAGAGGTCTTTGCATGGAGACCATGTGCCTCTGCACCAGCTTCGGAGTTCCCCGCTCTTGTTCCTCAGCTTCCTGACAGGGAGGGCTACACTATTGTAGCACCAATGGCAGAGTTTTCCCCACCCACTACTGTCTCCCAAAGATGTGTGCAGGGATTCTCACAGGAGAAGGCCACATAAAAGTTAGTTAGCCTGAGGCATTTAATCAGTTACCACTGCTCACTGTGCATCTTTCCCTTCCCCATACATGCACCCCCAGTAGGGTGACCACATGTCCCACTTATATAGGGACAGTCCCAATATTTGGGGTTTTGTCTTATACAAGCACCTATTATTCCCCCCCCCCACACACACACACACCTCTTGTCCCAATTTTTCACACTTGCTATCTGATCAGCCTAACCCTCCGGCCCTATTGAAATCTTCAATAGTGTTGTGGGGAAGGGAGATACATTACTACCAAGCTGACTGACTTACATATTACAGTAAACCCTCGATTTAACGGACTTCAGATGCAACGGACAAAATTTCTAAGCAAGTCTGATGTATCCGAAATCCATTTGTCGCGGACTGGCTGCCGGCTGCCGCCCGGGTCCAGGCAGTGGGCAGGTTTGCTGCCGGCTCCCGGCTGCCGCCCGGGTCCAGGCAGCCACTGGGCTGGCTGCCGGCTCCCAGCTGCCGCCTGGGTCCAGGCAGCGGGCGGGCTGGCTGCCGGCTCCCCGCTGCCGCCCAAGTCCTGCCTGCGCGCGGGCGGGCTGCCGGCTCCCACCCGGGTCCCGCTAGCAGGTGGGCTGCCTGCCGGCTCCCGCCCGGGTCCCGCCTGAGTCCCGCCAGTGGGCGGGCTGCCTGCCGGCTCCTGCCCGGGTCCCGCCCGGGTCCCGCCAGCGGGCGGGCTGCCTGCTGGCTCCTGCTTGGCTCCTGCCTGCGGGTGGGCTGCCGGCTCCCGCCCGAATCCCGCCAGCGGGCGGGCTGGCTGCCGGCTCCCTCCTGCGGGCAGGCTGGCTGGCTGCCGGGTCCCGGCTACCGCCCGGCTCCCAGAAGCGGGAGGGCTGGCTCCCGGCTGCCGCCCGGGTCCCAGCAGCCGGGACCCGGGCGGGCTGGCTGACTGCTCCCGGCTGCCGCCTGCGTCAGACCCGGGCGGGCTGACTGACGGCTGCCGCCTGGGTCGGACCCAGGTGGGCTGGCTGACGGTTCCCGGCTGCCACCTGCGTCCCAGCAGCTGGGACCCCGGCGGGCTGGCTGACGGCTCCCGGCTGCCACCCGGGTCCCGGCAGTGGGCGGGCTGCAGAGGTGCCGCCCCGACCCTGTGGCGGTCGGGCTGCTGCTCCGACAGCTCGGTTTTTTTAGTTATTAAATAACGGACTTTTTCATTTAACGGACACCCCCTCGCCTGAATTAGTCCGTTAAATGGAGGTTTTACTGTAGTCAGCATTTAAGGCCAGAAGGAACCACCAGATCATCTGCCTGACCACTTATATATCACAGGCCACCAACACCTGCACAGTAAACCTAACAACCAAAAGTTGACCAAAGTAGTACAGCCCAGAGTAGACTAGATTGTTATGTGCTACAGGCAGAGATTACTGTTTACTTGCAATTGTCAATAATTGTAATGTTAACATAAATATGGGGGGGGGACACCCTAGCATAACTAGGTATTCCAGACATAAAATGATAGATCTGAAAACAATTAAAATGGGAAGAATTGCATTTTTTGTTCCAAGTTTGTACAGCACCCAACACAAGCGTGACTGGAACACCTTGGAGCTAATGCAATACAAATAAAAATATTTTCTCTGTTGTATGCTTTATTTGTGGATCTGCAAATTAGCAAACATGCTGACCCCCTCTACATTTTCACCAAAAGGTGGCGCCATACATTACTACATTATTTTGCAGCAATATAAAACTGAAGTCATCCTATATTATAAAAGACTAGGGAAGTTTGTGTGAAGCCGTCATGCGCAGTAGAGACGGCCCGGACGAACGGCATGCTGGGAGGTGTAGTTTGGCAGCACAAGATCGCTGCCGCGCGTGTGCCGCCACGAGGGAAGCAGGGTCTGGATCAGGGGCTCGGGGAGTGCGGGCAGGAGGGTGGCTGGGCGCAGGAGGCGTGGGCAGGGAGATCTGGCCGGGCGGGGCACAGGAAGGGGGCGCTGGGCCGGCGGGGTGGAGGCGCCCGCGTACGGCCCGGCCAGCTGTGCCCAGCAGAGAGCCGAGTGAGGGGGAGGCGGGGGAGGAGGCAGTGAGCCGAGCGAGTGTGTGGGGGGGAGGCGGCAGTGAGCCGAGCGAGTGTGGGGGGGGAGGCGGCAGTGAGCCGAGCGAGTGGGGGGGGAGGTGGCAGCGAGCCGAGCGAGTGTGTGTGTGGGGAGGCGGCAGCGAGCCGAGCGAGTGTGCGGGGGGGGGGAGGCGGCAGCGAGCCGAGCGAGTGTGCGGGGGGGGGAGGCGGCAGCGAGCCGAGCGAGTGTGGGGGGGGAGGCGGCAGTGAGCCGAGCGAGTGGGGGGGGAGGCGGCAGCGAGCCGAGCGAGTGTGTGTGGGGGGAGGCGGCAGCGAGCCGAGCGAGTGTGCGGGGGGGGGGGGAGGCGGCAGCGAGCCGAGCGAGTGTGCGGGGGGGGGGAGGCGGCAGCGAGCCGAGCGAGTGTGCGGGGGGGGGGGAGGCGGCAGCGAGCCGAGCGAGTGTGCGGGGGGGGGGGGAGGCGGCAGCGAGCCGAGCGAGTGTGCGGGGGGGGGGAGGCGGCAGCGAGCCGAGCGAGTGTGCGGGGGGGGGGAGGCGGCAGCGAGCCGAGCGAGTGTGCGGGGGGGGGGGAGGCGGCAGCAAGCCGAGCAAGGGGGAGGGGGCTTGGAGTGGGGGAGGTTGGGGTGGGAGGGGTTGGAGTAGGGGGGCTGAGTGTGGGGGGGTTATTGTTGGCCCGTGTCCATGGGCTTTTACACTAGTTTATAATAATATAAAGAAAAAATCAAACAAAATAGCTAGGAGCCCAGATAGTTTACAAGTGTCTACACAGTTTGCATTGATCTTTTCCAACCTGTTTCAGGCAAGTAAGATAGCTAGCTAGGGATTTCACATCCTGATCCAAATATCCCAATGTCTATGGCAGGTTTAGATACAATTCAAGAGAAACACAGGTGTAAATGGAATGAGCCACAGACCATCAAACTTACCACAAAAGCTACAAAGTGGCAATAGTTAAAAGGGAGAGATTTCAACGCTGTCAAGTTGCTGAAGATATCCCATTATCAGTGTAGAAGTTCTCTTTGCATTCGCTCCTAAAGGCCCTGCTGTGTTGTTTGTATTATCTTGCTGTGGGAGTTTCAGACAAGAGAATTAGAGGCCTGGGGATTTTTGGTGTTAAGGTCATGCAAACACCCACTGCTGCAGCTAGTGGGGCAAAGTTTTAGCTCAAGACGAAAATGCACATTAGATGTAGGATCAATAGTAAATTCTCTGTATCATACAAGTGAATTCTGCCACTTTGCTTTTGATTTGTGATGTAATTTTTTTGTTTAAGTATTAGGAGGAGATAGCTATGTGGCTGAAGCAAAGGCCTAATGATCTGGAGGTCTAGGTTCTCATCCCAATTCTGCCACAGACTTTCTGGATGGCCTTGGCTAAAGTGCTTCTCTCTACCTTGGTTTCCCCCTCTGTATATTTGGCATGATGGTACATACTCATCATTTTGTAAAATACTTTGAGATAGGTTGAGAGTGCTACCTAAGTGCTAATTCCTCCTCTTCCAACTCCTGACGCATTCTGCTTTCTCCTTCCAGTACCCTGTGTCCTTCCCTCTCCCATAAAGTTTTCATGCTTCACTGTTGGAAAGTTGTCATCCACTTCCACAAAATGACATGCATCCCTGCTAGCTGTTATCTCCTCAGCTAGATGAAAGATGTATCAGACCTTCTGATGGTGAGATTCTCTTTCAAAGGGTCCTTCAAGAGAATAGCAGTTTTGACCAGGGATATATTGATATACAAATCTCAGTAAGTTTTTCTAGACAGATGTTTCTCTGAACAGCTTGGAAATTTATTTCCCTGCTTAATAAATAAACCAGTATTTTAACAGAGCAATGCCACTTTTCTTCCTGATAGTCCCTGATGCTTTTAGTCCATTCATATTCTGTTAATGTTCTTCATCATGGCAAATATATAGGAATAAGGCATTTATTAATCAAATTGAATGAGTTTGCTAATGTTACGGGTTACCATGTACATTTACTGTAAACCGGCTCTGATTGTGTTAATAAAAGATCATGTGATTCTTTGAGCTACAAAATATGAAATGAGAAGAAGCTGTGTCATGACATTCACTTTCTATAAATCAGAGTTCTTATTCTGCCAGATGTGACTCTGCTCCTATTTTCAGAAAATAATTTTAGTGGGAAATTCACTGTGTGGATTGAGAGCAGGACGTGCCCAAGAATCCAATTAAAGGAAGGTCATGAATTATTTTTATCTAGCATAGTTTTCCCTACAAAAAGGAAGATTTGGATGTTTATTTTCTGTCTCTTCAATAAATCCCACTATTACCACTATTGTTGCTATTGTTTCTGCACATTTCAGCCCTACAATGTAACAGAATGGTATCTGTTTAGATGAGAACTCCAGAGACCTCTTAAAAGAGCAGTTGTATGCTCAGAAGTGATTATAAAAAGGGTGTAATGGGGTTCTGTATTTCTTGTCTTGTAACACATTTTAAGCTAGTTTTGCTCACTTTATACATATAAATACAGGAATGAGAACTATTAGGATCAAGGGAATGAAATAGCCCCAACATTTCTGTGGCCCAAGTCTTGCTTTCAGCTACACATGGGGGGTGAAATCCTGGGCCCTTTGAAGTCAAGGGCTAAACTCCCACTGACTTCAGTGAAGCCAGAATTTCACACATGAAACCCATTTAATTTCCTAGAGATAGAGGTCTATACCAGGGATCGGCAACCTTGGTATGCGGCCCCCCAGGGTAAGCTCCCTGGGCGGGCCCAGCCGGTTTGTTTACCTGCCATGTCTGCATGTTTGGCCAATCCCGGCTCCCAGTGGCCACGGTTCGCTGCTCTGGTCCAGTGGGGGCTGCGGGAAGCGGCGGACAGCACCGCGCCACTTCCCACAGCCCCCACTGGACCAGAGCAGCGAACCGTGGCCAGTGGGAGCCATGATCGGCCGAACCTGTGGACGCGGCAGGTAAACAAACCGGCTGGGCCTGCCAAGGGTGTTTATCCTCGGGTGGGGGGAGGGAAGAGGTAGGCGTGTGCCACGGTTGCTGATCCCTGGTCTATACAATTGTGACTGGTGTGGAGAAAGTAGATAAGGAAGTATTGTTTACTCCTTCTAATAACACAAGAACCAGGGGTCACGCATTTAAGTTAATCATGTTTAAAACAAACAAAAGGAAGTATTTTTTCACACAATGCACAGTCAACCTTTGAAACTGATTGCCAGGGGACATTGTGAAGGCCATAACTATAAGTGGGTTCAAAAAAGAATTAGTTAGGTTGATAGAGGTTAGGTCCATCAATGGCTATTAACCAAAATGGTCAAGGATACAGTCCCTAGCCTCTGACTGCTAGGTACTGTGACTGGAGGACAGGAGATGTATTACTTGATGATTACCTGTTCTGTTCATTCCTTCTGAAAGACTTGGCTTTGGCCACAGTCGGTAGACAGGATACTGGGCTAGATGGACCATTGGTCTGAGCTGGTGTGGCCATTCTTATGTTCTTCCTGGTCAGAAAACAAACATGCTCAATCTATCATTTCTTCAGATCTTTCAATGACAATTGATGTGGCTGATTTTTCATTTTTAAATATATTTTATGTATTAACTACTGATAGTGTGTTCAAGAGACATATTCTGTAAATACTTAGGGGGACACCAACCAACTTGGCTCTGGGACTTCTGGATCTTAATACATAAGCCACGACTGCCTGAGGTATAGGATGCAGCTTTGTTACCCATGGCTGTAGCAGGCTCATAAATCTCTAACACCGGCCGGGGACAAAGTGACTTAGTGAGTAGACATATCTTACAAACATGAATAATTTTGCTTGCATGGCTAATCTCATGGAACACAGGGGGACTACTCATGTGAGTACAGTAACACAGGTTGACAAGTATCAGAGGCATCGACGTGTTTGTTTGGATCTGCAAAAGCGACAGAGTCCTGTGGCACCTTATAGACTAACAGACATGTAGGAGCATAAGCTTTCATGGGTGAATACCCACTTCGTCAGATGCAACAGGTTGACAAACATTTGGAATCATAGAACATAGGGCTAGAGGGTACCACGAGGGTCATCTAGTCTGACCCCTTGCCAAGATGCAGGATTTGCAGGACTGAGTCCAAAATGGAGATTGTGCCTGGCCATTGAAAGTCCAAAAATAAGACTTTCTGCAGGAAAAGTGTTCTTAATAAAAGGGTGTCATTCACTGCTGTCTGTCTCTGAGCCCGCAGAGCAGCAGTATTCCACTGCAGGCAGAATTCAAACATGTCATTTTAGACACAGTGTAGTTCTTTCATATGCTAGGGAAAAGGGCATGTTGGGCAGGATGCAGAGAGAAGCAGCAGGCATTGTTCAAGCTTTAGTGAGAGAAGGGGGGAGACTGGCATTTATTCATTATTCATCTATTTTTGAATATTAATAAATAGTTCTAATTGTAACTAATCACTTTCTCTGGTTAGAAAAACTGGCATATGATAACAGGATTAGATCTTTAGGGGGTGCTGGATTTTGGTCAATAGAGACATTAGGAAATGACTACTTGAGCATTGCTAAAATGTTGGGTAAATAACACACAGCGATGCTATTTCCCTTATTCATATGAACGGTTCAGTCATTTTGACTAATGCAGCCCATTTTGCCATACCCCGCAGTGTCTGGCAAAAACCTGCTTTCCTGGGGGGGGGGGGGGGGGGAGAGAGAGAGAGAGAGAGAGAGTGTGTGTGTGTGTGTGTGTGCGCGCGCGTGCAGGAGATAGAACCCAGGGGTCAGTTTCGGAGCTGCCCATTAGCCCCATGCTGTGAAACCACAGCCACTGGATGGGGATGCGGAAATTTAAGGCGCTGATTGTGGCTCCTTTCCGAACCCAGAGGAAAATGCCCCGCAGGTTCCCCCCAAACCTGAACCACAAAGGGGCATTCCAGAGCAGGGTTAGGACATGGGCATAACTCACGTACTGATGCATGCACGCCCCATATTGGGATGACAGATTACTCCTGCTCAGGACAAGCAATTGACATGGGAGAGAGGGGAGGCTGCAGCTAGCCAGATGACATGCAAGCAAATAGTGTGTGCCTGTTGGAGGGTGTCTTCTCTGGAGCCAGAAGAGGTACTGTGTATACCCCTCTGCATGGGCAGCCAATATGTGGGGGGTGCAGCACTACCCTGCTGCTTCCCAACCAGCTGAGGGCAGAGAGGGGGAGCAGAATTTGTGCAGCAGGGTGGGCAGAGACTAACCGTGGCCATCTGCTGGGCCGCTCCTTGTGCCTTCCCCCGTGCAAGGCAAGGGAGTAGCCAAGTTCATGTGTAAATATTTACTTTCAAGCCGTCAGCGAAGCTGATCTTTCATCTCTTGGCTTTACCTCAAACCCACCACATGCTCTGCTGGCAAAGCCCCAGTGGTTCCATATCTGTCTTATAGGGTTGCTGCCTCTGAGGTAAAAAAACCCCAGGCTATCTAGGAAGATGCTGAGCCCAGAACACTGGATATTTGGCAGTGTGTACTGCTCATCCTTACAGGTTTCTCAGGACAGCTCCCTCAGAAACCGGACATCCTGAGAAAACCTGGGAGGGTGGCAACCCTTACTGCCCTTCTGCTTTTGTTTTTGTGGTTTAGTCCCCTGCCTTGTGCTCTCCTTTTTCCTTTCCCTACTCCCATTTTTCTCTTCTTCCATTGTCTCCTGTCACTGTGTCTTCTGTTTCTATTCTCTTGCCCTCCTCACAGTCCTCCTTCCACCCCTGGACTGTTCCTGTATCTCTTGTGCTCCCCCCTTTTGAGGTGATTTAGTGGAGAGGAGGGCACCTGCAGGCTTTTGCTCTTTGCTTGCATATGGCTCCCATACTCTGCACCAGTGGCAAATGACATAGCTCCATTGAAGCCAGTGGAGCTATGATGACTTGTACCAGCTGAAGCTCTGCCCCAGTAGGAGACAAACAGGGCATGGGAGTGGGGCAGCCAAGAGACAGTGCACAAAGGAGGAGTCCGCTAGAGGCTCCCAGCAGCAGTGGAAACATGATGCCAAATGTGGACAGGGGAAGAGGGTTTCCTGAGAGCTTTTTGACCATGGCTCCAGTGTAGCACATCCAACCCTTGTTTAAGTGGGGATCTAACACTGTGGTACAATCTCCTAGGTCTTGATGAGCTATGGAAGCTATGAATACAGCTTCCGCAGTAGGTACTTCAGCACGAATGCTGCTGTGAAGAGCTTTTCAAATAATATGCTGTGATTTCACTAATGATTTTAAGAGGCTCTCTCCTTGTCTCTGAGTAGGAGATCGAGATGGTGAAACTGTCTTCACAGTGGCATCCCACAAAGTATTAGCTTTACAAATACATCTTGTTCCTGGCTCACTCCAGAAATCTGCTCTTTGCTACGCATTCTAGCCCTTCAGCTCTTCTACTGTCTGTGTGTAATTAGTACCAATGCTACACTGGCATCATTGTGTTCGGCTTATTGGTTGTCTATTTCTGGGTATGACGTTGCTCAATTTTACATTGCATAACTTGTTTCTGATTTCATCAACAGGCAGAACTCTGGATAGAAAATTATGTTTGACTATTATTGTAGAACCATACAGATGCTGGTTAAAAGATATTTAAGCAGAAATACCTGAAACACAGAGAGAGTGGGATTCACCCTTTCCTGTTCAGTTTGGGCATGTTGCAGGCACAGGATGGGAGGGCCTTGGGAAAACATGGCACACGCACCTCAGTGCCCAGAGCACTGCTGATGAATCAGACATTTCAGAGCTAGTAGGGGAGTTGGGGACAGTTGCGGACTTGCAGATCCTGTAGTGGGCTCAGGTAACATGTTTTTTTCTGGTAATTTCTGTGTTTCTATTTAGACCCAAGGTAAAATATTCAAAAGCTCCTGAGTCCCATTGTCCAAAGTGACTTAGGAGCCTGTTTCATTGAAAGTCAATGGGAGTTAGACTTCTAGGTGCATAAATCACTTTGAAAATAGGACGTAGCCTCCTAAATTGCTCATGTGCCTTTAAAAATGTTATCCCCTATTGCATACAAAGGGGGGTGGTATTTTGATAGGTGCGCCATTTGTTGAGCATCTTACAGCTAAATCGTTGGGAAATTATTGTTCTTTCCAGTTTTTGGATGAATAAAGCAAACACAAGGGCCTGAGTCTCCTCTCAGTCTCCCTGGTGTGAAGTGTTTAAGTCAGTGGAGTTACATCAGTGTAAAATGGACATGACAACAGAATCAGGCCAATAATCAATCGGGTCTTATCATCTTGACCCTTAACAAGTAAATAGATCTCAGCTTAAATTTAGGAAGAATCTCTGAATTTTAATTCCTAGATGATTGTTTTTCTGAGTTGTCCTTGATATATGTTCACTGCATTTGTTGAAAAGTATGGAAGCTAAATGGCAGCTAATAAAATACTATTAAATGTTCCTCATTATTAGTGGGATTTAGAACCTGACCCAAAAAACTCTTGAAGTTAATGGAAAAACTGCCATTGACTTCAGTGGGCTTTGGATCAGATCTTTTGTCATCCAGCTGATAGTTACTTTAAATAAGAGCAAGTGAAGCAAACACTCTAACCTAGCTGATAAAAGACCAAGTGTGTGTGATGTGCAGCTACATTAATTTCCATGCGCTTCCAGTAAGGATTAATTTTGCCGGTGTGTCTACCTTACTGCATGTTCAGTTACGTTGGGAATGTTATTTTGGTTAAAGATTATTCATATCTATTTTCTCACTGTACTTTCAGTGCTTAATACCTTCATCAGGAAATGTTCTCCATACAAGATCATAGTATCCTCCGGCACGAGCCCATTGGAGCCCCTCAGACTGGCTGTTCCTGAGGTCTGCTGTCTGGGCCTTGCCTGCTCACTACCTACATGCCAGGGAAAGGGTCTCCGTGCTGGTCCTGCATAGCCTGGTGTAGAAAGCCACTGTGGGGGCGGGCCAAGAGAGAGACTGAAAACCCACACTTATGTGGATCCAGTGGTACAATCCCTATCTTTGAGGGACTGTGGTCATTATTCCATCCCAGAGGCTGGGAGATATGGAAGAAGTACTAAACCACTGCCTTGCATGTGGGCCCTGTGGTGTGCAGGTGGTTGAATGACACTTTCCCAGCTACTCTGCTCTTTCACTGCATAATAGCCAGATACTCAGCCTTTATGCATGTGGAGTGAAATAGCATTCAGACTAATTTCCTGACTAGGGAGCTGGGTCTGAACTAGGACATGCACTGTGTTTGAACTTGACAGCTCCTGTTTTGCATCATTCTCAATATACTTCTGTATTAATAGCAAAATACGGTAGCCCTCTAGTGGCTGTAATATCTCAGAATTCCAGTGAGTATTAAACAAAGGACTGTGTAGTTTCGTAGACGAGTGGTTTCTTCACATCTCAAAAGGGATTCTTCAAATCCCATGAAGATTTGAATTATATTTAAAATTCCTATTAATTTTTCCCCAGTTGTCATTATAGAGCAATTCTGCTCACATTTCCAAAAACAAAAAACACAAGACTACTAGCTGTTACTAAACATGTAAAAAACCCAGCAAAATTGGAAAAGAAGCAGTCCAAACATATGAAGATTTAGACACTAATTCTGCAAGACTTCTAAATGAGAAACTCCGTTTGAAGTGACGGGACTTCCTCACATGAAGCTTTGCAGGACTGATCTCAGCTCTTCCTATCTGTGACAGAAACAGTTTGGACATTTAAATGCTCAAGATAAACAGGGACATAATTAGGACAAAATTAGTTACTCCCCCCTAATTCACAATTCTCATGTGTATATTTAAGAACCCAAAAAGTGGACAAAGTTGAATGGTTTTTAGAGTTGAGTTAAAAATGGTGCAGTGGATGGAGCACAGAATTAGAAAACACAAATTCTGGATTCCATCTCCAATTTTGAAAACTTACTCCCTATGTCACCTTGAGCATGTCAGTTAACTTACTAGAGGGATTAGGAACATCATCGAAAATAACAAAACAATACTTATCCTGGAAAAAAAAGTGCAAGGTCTAGGACAAAATAATCTGGAACAGTTTTGGTAGGAGACAGAAAGTAAGGAAGAAGAATGCTGAAACAGATCTAGGAATGACAGTGGACAAGTCTGCAATTAATATTAATTAATTATTTAATATTAGCACCCAGAGACTTCAATAATAATATATCAGTACTTAGATTTTTCTATCATGTGCATCACTGTATTATCTAAATAAATTAGTGAGCTAATTTTTGCCTAACTCTCAGGAGTATGAGGCTTAATTAATTGATGTCTGCAAATAGCTTTGATATCCTCTGCTAAGAGATGCTATAGAAGTGAAATTATAATTTCATTATAATTATTTGGCAATTAGTCTTGATAAGGTTTTTTTGGCTGCTGTAAGTCAGTTGACCATCCCAACACACAGACTCTCTCTCTCTCTCTCTCTCTGACTTTTTCCAGGTGGCAGTACGCATGTTAAGTATTCATGCTCAGTAACTACTTTTTCTGTCTCCTACCAAAATTGTTCCAGATTATTTTGCCCTAGACCTTGAATTTTCCAGGATGAGTATCATTTTTTTATTTTCTGATGGTGTTCCTAATCCCTCTAGTAAATTAACTGACGTACTTAAGGTGATATAGGAAGTCAGTTTTCAGAAGGAACTTTTGTGGCATTTATGAAGTTGCATTGCTGGCAACATCCATTGTTCAAGGCGTGAGTTCACTATGCTAGGGAAGATGATGGGACACCAGCCCGTTTGTAGACGGACACTGACATTCTGTGTCTACCTATCAGAAGGGAAAATGCCTTCTATGATAGCAGCAGCTGGAGGGAAGAAGAAATGAGAGAAATGGAAAGGATAAAAATTCAGTCTGAGAAAAATGGGGATGGAAAACTCTTGAGTGCTGCTTATGCCGCTAGCTGCAGGAATCACTGCTTGCCTTACCCAAGCGTGACTCTCTTGCAGCAACAAATATGTGAAATTAATACTACTAATAACGCTACTATCTTTTACACCCTTGAGTAAGGCAATGAAATGCTAATGCAGTTGCTTGCTAGAATGAAAACCTGCATGATTTTAAAAAAAGAGACTGCCAAAAGGACAGAACAGAAATGTTCATCAAGCCAGCATTCCTATCTCTAGTTACTTGTAGAGCTGCCCATTTACAATAAAGGAGAAGAAAAAGCAGCCGCAGAAACTTGTTTACTCACTACATATAAATATAGATAATTTTTCTTAAAATGGTATTTAGCTTCTCTGACCTTTGGGAAACCATAGACTTTTTCCAGGAAATGCCACTGAGCATCTTGTGATCATAGTTTTCAGTAGTGTGTGTTTAAACTCGCGCCTTTCCGTTTCCTGAGGCAAAATCAGCCTTCTTGCAATCCAGTTGGCTTCACTGGCTTGCTCCACTTGCATCCTTGCCCGCTTCCACCTCAGCTGAGTTTGTCTGTTGCTAAGCTTCTCTCAATTGTATATTACTATCCTGAGGGAGGGGATTATTATGCATTATGCTGATTTATCTTTCAGCCTGCAGTCAGATGAGTGGGGTGTTGATGGTAGAACTAGCTGATTGCATCATGAAGATGTTTAAACTCTTATGCTGTGGCAAAAGAGAGTGTGAGGATCCACAGGACTAGAACCTGGGCCTGCTGGTCCCTGAGCAACTATTGTATCTACACCACTGCCTGATAGCTCTGGCAGAGCAGCAGTTGGCTGTGAGCCTTGTGGACCCAAGAACCATAGGATGTGCCCCATACAGAGGACCTGATTGGCCGTGCTCCCAAGGTGCCTGGTTAGCCCAGGTGCTTTACCTAATTCTGAGAAGAACACCAGGAAGTTGTCTGTGCAACTAGATGTCTGCTATGACACACCCTGCTCCTTCATCGTGCTTTGGTTCTTGGCTTCTCAATCCACCTCTGATGCTGGCTTCCGACTCTGGCTGTGACTGTTGGTATGGTTCCTGATTCTGGCTCTGACTCTTGGCTCTCTGGCTCTACCCATTAGGCCCAATTCCAGGTTCATTCACTAAGTATGACTGCACCAGCCTCAGTCGCGACAAAGAAATTCTTTGCTTTCACCACATAATCTCAATAACCAGCTTATTTCTTCTGAGTTTCTGACAGCCTGTTTCATATGTCTCTATACTTGGTGACCAATGAGAGTTCCTCCGATTTGTGCGGACCTTGCTAGTTATTTTGAGGAGAAAATAGCTTGGATTTGATTGAACAGTCTGTGTCCATAGAGGCAGAGTACGGTCTCATGCAAGGAACAGATGCTATATGTTCTCTCTCTGAATTTTAGCTAGCTAGGCCATGGAGGTGTTGGCAGAATTTTTTGCCAGAACCTGTATGTACTCTGGACTCATGGCTGGTAGACATTAATGTAGAAATGCTGGGCCCAGTGCTAATGAAGTCTCAGCATCTCCCTGAGGAAAGGTGGGCATCTGGCTTCACTTGGCCAGAAACTAACACTTGACATTGACAATCGGGCATACTATCATTCTGTTTTAAATATAGCTTTGGGTTAAGATTATTGTAATGGCTGTGATCAGATCACTCTCACAGTATGCAAATGCCTCCAATTTTCCTTGACTTGTGCTAATCCGTGTACCAACTTGGGTATGGTGCAGAGACGGTGCTAGTTGCACTAATTGATGATTTCCTCCTAACGATGGACAAAGATCAAGCACCCAGGCTGATGTTAGTAGAGCTGTCCGCTGTGGTCAGTACTGATGATCATGGAGTGCTAGTGACATACCTATCACCTTGAGGAATGGATGCGTTTGCTGTTGCAGGTGGCTTCACTCCTAGCTCATGGGAGATCCCAGAGGGTAGTGTTGAGAAATTGCTCCTCTTCACCAATGGGACTGTCATAGGGAGTTCAGCAGGGTTCTGTCTTCTAGTGTAAATGGGGGTGTTTGATAAGCCAGGAATGCTTGTTAGTGGGCTTCAATGTCTTCAAAGTGCATGGCACACAGGTCTGTTTTTGTCTCTTACAGCTCAGATGTTGCAGTTGTGCATCTCTTTCAGTGTCTAAGATTGGGGCATGGATGACAGCAAGCTGGCCGCATCTCTGTCTAGATAACACAGAGTTCGGAAAAGCAACCAGAAGATATAAATGTATCTTTCTCTCTGACTGCGAGAGGGTGTTTGCCCACCATTTGTTACTGATTAGACACCCAGTTATTGTGAAAGTAGATACACCAAACAACGGAGTCATTTCTCAGCTAAACCAAGGCCATGGATGTATTGGGATGGTCTGCTAATCACTGAGACAATACAAGGGGTCAGGCTTGTTGCTGTTGTTCTTTAACTTATGTGACTGTGCTGTGTAGCAATGGTCAGCTCTGCACTCTAGCAAGAAAAGGTGTTAAATGATTAATTTACTGACAGCCTGGCTGTTTTTGTTTTGTGGTTAGATCTTTGTGCTTCACATCAATACCCTCACATTCAGCCAGGTCAACAGGCTTTCTAGAGGTGATATGGGCAGAGTTCCCTTTGATGGCATATTATTTAACTAATATTGAATTACATTCTGAGAGGACATGAGGCATGAATGGATGCAGCAGTTTAAATAAAGGCATGTAGGAATTGCACCGTTGGATCAGACCAGTGGTCCATCTAGTCCAGTCCTCTGTCTTCTTCAGGAAGGTGTAAGAAACCCTGCAGATGGCAGTTACTTTCTCTGTGGGCACATTACTCAGTTTCTTCCTAGCCCCCCTGAAGCTTGAGGTCTTTTACCCCAGCAAACACCTTTCAATGTTCTTAAATATTATTTTTAATTCATGCTTTTATAACTGGATGTTCTGTTATCCATATACCAACCTTATACGTTAGCCCTAAAAATGCTGTTGGCTTCTCTGGTGAATGTGACAGGCTGGCGGGTGCTAGAACCCAGCATGAAGCTGCAGTTATTTGTGCTGACTCATGCTGGAAAGTGGGTCCCGTTAGCTCTGTCCCAGGTATAAGATGGCTGGAGCATCTCTGTTAGGTAGGGAGAACTAGAGATCGGAGCGAGTGGGGGGTCCTGTAAGGAAAACCCTATGAACAGACAAACCCAGGAGAAAGCTTACCCTGATTTGTTTTCTTGTTATTTACGTTAACAGCACTTAACTTATTCTGCTTGCCATGATGTGTCCCTGTGAGTTACTGAACAGGCTCTCAGAGCACAGTGATACCTACGTACTGAGGTTGAGTGGCAACACCTTTGGAGCCTGTTGCTTTTAAAGGCATCAGTTAATCATACTTGGGCTCTGCTAGCAAACAGATTCAGAGGGTGAGTAGCATCTGCCACGCCTTGCTGTGTAACATGCTGACCCTGAATCAGCTGTTCACCTGACTACACCCTTCACAATAAGGGAGCTGATTAAAAACGTTGTAAACAGTCCAAGTGAAAATAATGGGTGTCCCAGGTACTTCTAGTAACCCAGCCTATTTGACTGCCATTCACAAAGGACGTGAATTTTCTTTGTTTCCTCTGTTAATCAGACTTTTTGTTTATCAACAAATATTACCTGCTGTACTGAGACGTACTGTGACAGCGGAGGTGCTACTTGTACAAGACACGTCATGTGGAGCAACGTACAGGTTGTCCAACCATAGTAAACATAATATAGCACTTAATATCAAGTTCAGTGGGAAAACTAGGTGTGGACAATGAATAAATGGTTTAAGCTCTGAGTAGTCAGATAACACAGGCATAGGTGTAGGTATCTAAGAAACAATCAGCCTAGTCTGTGAGAGAAAGGGCAGGTGTACACTACCGCTCATATCGATATAACTTACATCGCTCAGGGTGTGAAAAAGCCCGCCTCTGCCCTGAGCGACGCAAGTTACACTGACCTAAGTGCCGGTGTGGACAGCACTACCTTGGTGGGAGACACCCTCCTGCTGACAAAGATATTGGCTCTTGCGGAGGTGGAGTAATTTTATGCTGACAGGAGAGCTCTCTCCCATCGTCAGAGGGTGTCTTCACCAGATGTGCTACAGCAGTGCAGCTGCATCAGTGCATCTGTGCCAATGTAGTGCTTTTAGTGTAGACTAACCCTAAAATTCTGTTTGGAGAGACTGGGGTCCCAAGCCCCAAACTAGTCCTGACCTGTCCTTGGGTTACTACCATGAGTGGACTGTGCCTTTGCTGGTTGATTTCCTGGGATGCTGATTCAGTTAAGGTGGGTTTGAGATCAGAGTCAAGGAGGCCCTAGAACAGCAGGGTCCAATATTTAGAACCTAGTTAGGTTCGTATTAGGTGCTCATCACTATAGTGTCTATGCACACAGTGGCATTTGAGTTAAGGCAAGAGATGGCTAAATTGTACACTGATATTTGGCGGCAAGGCTGGAAGGAGAGATTGCAAACAAAAGCTTGGGATGTGGGAGGGAGAAAGGCTGCTCTGGTGGCTCAGGCATTGGATGGGGATTCGGGATATATTGACTCATTATCCAACTCTTCCACAGACTCTCTGTGGGACATTGGGAAAGTAATTTCAGCTCTCTCTGCCTCAGTCCCTCATGTATGGAATAGCAATAATACCACCTCCTTTCCGCACAGGGTATCATGAGGATACTGTCATTAGCACTTGGAAGCTGTTCAGATAGTAACATTTAGGTGTCTAGATAGAGTATTCAGTTCAGGATGTGGCCTAAACTGAAGTGTGAAGAAGGGGAGTTCTGATCCTTTAGTGATCGAAGAGATGATTCCTAATGTCTGTTATATAATGCCCATATGCTGTGGGGAGGCTAGATAGCTTGATCCACTGGAATGGGTACACTGTGTGTAGCCGCAGTGCGTGTTCCTTCACCAGAATCTCAACCCATACATGGAGAAGACAAATATTTGTGTGTGTCTAGTCTTGGTCTCACTAACAAGGTTGAAAATTAATGACACTTGCAGTGCTTGTTTATTGTGATGTGGACATTTGTTCACTCGCAACTGGAGACCCACGATTTCCCACAGAAAGAATAAGACGGGACCTTCTGTTTTTCTCAGAGAAAGAACTATGCTGGAATAGTCTGATACTGAGCACCAAATGGCGAGTCTTGAATCCAAGTTAACAAAGTCCCTAAAAGATTATTACAGCATCCATTGAACCATGATCCCTGACTTACTATGTCCTAAAGCATATTCCTCTTCTAAATGCACAAGGAGTAATCTCCATCCCTTTTGATGAAGATGTTTTCCAGTATCTACTTGGTGTTATTGAAATGAGCAATTATCATATAAACTGCCGTAAATGAGGCAGTCTGTTTAATGACTGAAGAGCAAGAAAAAGAAAACAATATACAACTAATCTGTACCCAAAATGCATGTGTATTATGTTATGACATTTCAAAGTCCTAGATTCATTTGGCATTTTTTTAATTAAGGCCTAATATTGCACTGTGTTGATACCTCAATTAACTTGAACTGACACTAATTAATTTGCTAAGTGGGTTTTTTTTTATATAAGATGTTACTATCCAATTTCTGAAGGCACAGAATGAGCAGGAGTGCTAGGAAGGAACATACGCAGTTGCACTGATAATTATGCCTAATTGTTTTTACATTATCTAAGGACCTGATCCTGCAAGATCAAATCACTGAAGTTAATGAGAGCTGAGGGCCCTAAGAACTAGACAGGGTCAGGCCCACAATGAACAATCAAGTATTTTGCTTTCTAAAAACATCAAACATTGTTCACTGTCAGTGAGCACTTAGGCCAGGAGAGGGCAAACGTTTTGGCCCAAGGGCCACATCTGGGTATGGAAATCATATGGCGGGCCTTGAATGCTCACAAAATTGGGGTCTGGGGTGGGGGAGAGGGTGAGGGCTCTGGCTTGGGGTGGGGCTCTGGGGTGAGGCTGGGAGCTGTGGGGGAGACACCTGGGGTGGGAGCCGCGTGTGGAGCCCCCTGGCTGCCCCTGCTGCCCCTGTAGGAGCTGGAGGCAGGCATGCAGCTGTTTCCAGGAGCTGTATGGAGCAAGGAAAGCCCTAGACCCTGCTCCCTGGTAGGAGCTTGAGGACTGTATTAAAACATCTGGAGAGACAGATGCGACCTCCAGGCCATAGTTTGCCCATCCCTGACTTAGGCAGTACTGTCTGCTGGTTAGAGCAGACAACTGGCAGTCAAGACTCTAGGTTCTATTCCTGGCATTGCTGGAGCTTTATGGCTTTGAGCACGTGACTATGGCCAGTATTTTAAAAGCATCTACTAAATTTAGGTGCATCAAATTTTAGGTGCAGAGTGTGATATACCTTGGGCCTGATTTTTAGAAGGTCAAAACCCTTCAGCCAGTACAAGCCCTTACAGCCCAAGTGCCCCAAAAGTATGAGTCAGGCCTCAAAAAGTCATGAAATTGACATAAAAGTAATGAGATTTTGAAAAATTGATTCTTTTTCTTCACCATCTGTTTTGTGGGCCATTAGGTTACCCACAATTCATGTTTCCAGGGTTTTCTCTGCAGCCATGAAGTCTATAAATGTATTTATTTATTTTAAATGAAAGCTGCAATTTTCACCTAATCACATCACCCCAAAACCAAGGCATTAAGTAAGATACCAAATACCATGAGATTTGCAATAAAATCACGAGTGCCTGGCAGCACTGAATTAGCTGCATCTAAAAGTGGAAGTGTCACATTGTTACACTTTCAGTCCCCCTTTAGGATCTGCACATTAAAGAGTGACCGTCTCTAGGATGTATGCCCTACTCCCAGGAATGTACATGGATGAAGTTCTGCCCCAGCACGTTTCCAAGGCTCAAGCACCGTGGAGCTGATGTAGTTCCTCTGTGCTTGGATGAGAAGAAGGGGAACAAGGATGCCCTGAGCAGACCCTGGGCACTTTTCTCCAGGACAGTGTACAGGGTGGCTTTAGGAACAGAGCAGGAAACAGATTGGGGAATGGCTAGTGGATCAATGACTATGGAACCACTGACCTCAAAACCTTTTCCCCTCTTCGAGGCAGTGTTGTGCAGGATTCATTAGGAGCTAAGATACATAACACGGTAGGGGAGTTACCACAGGAAGGTTTTTGATAAAGTGTGGAATGAACTTAAATTTGAGATAGATCAGTCTAGATCAGTGATGCAGGAGGCATCACACTGTGAAATTTACACAAACTCCTCGCTGTGTGTCTTTGTCTGAAAAGCATAATGCTATACATTTTCTTCCTTCCTTGTGTGAAAGGAAAAGGCTGATGGCCAGCACAGTCATATGTCTGACAAAAGCATTCCCTCTATTTCTTGGCCTCTGCACCTATTAAAAAAGCAGATCTGCTTCTCTCCTTTTGCTTAGCCCCCTCTGAGAGGAGTGGTATGGCCTTTCGGAATGAGTCTGGGAATTGCAGGCTCCTGAGTTCTCACCCTAAATGCCATCAGGTCACTGCATGGCCCTGGGCAAGCTGCCTCTATAGACACTACACAATTTGCACAATTTGTTCGCTAGGATACGAAGCTAGTGCTTTGTTTAAAAGTGGTAGTTTAGTTTCCTTAGCTAGAGGTGAATTCGTTACTCAGAATGGATAAGCTAGTAATAATTATCCATGACTCCTGTGATAATTACTATTGTGGTTCACAAAAATTATTTCTGTAATGGGGCAACTTAATCCGCGGTTACTTCCTAAAATACCCTGACACAATCTTCTAATGTGCAGTGTTACTGCAAAACCCTTTGCAATCTGAATATGTAAAAGCTTGATACACCAGATGTAATGGAAACTACAGATCTAATGCATTTACTTTTAAATTTTGTTTTCTACAAATATGGTACAACTTATAGTAATAAATGATTGATGGTTACAGTAAAGTCTGCTGGGATCAGGGTAGTCTGTGTTGTGCAAGCTTTTGTTTTGAAGGACCAAAATGGAAATGAGTTGTCTTTAGAGTAGGACTGTTGATTAATCGCAGTTAACGCATGCGATTAACTCAAAAAAGTTAATCAGGATTAATTGCAGTTTTACTCATACTATTAAACAATAGAATACCAATTATTAAATATTTGGAGCTAAATATTTGATACATATCCCCAGCTCTCTGAAATGTGTGGGCAATAAGATAAAATTAGGAAGGGTGTGTGTGGAGAGTTTATTCACAGTAAACCACCACAACATCTCAATTATTGTAAAATAAAAGATAGTTAAAAGGTCTAAAAGCTCCCAATTTTAAACTCTGACAGTAGTGGATTGCTTTCTTAATGTCCCTGGTCATCCTTTTTGATCATGTAAGAAAAGCTAAACTGTGGTGGAGCTTTATTCTTGGTAGAAAACAGTGTTAACAGTTCATAAAATGGAAGCACTTTGTTTCTCACGACTGAGAATATATTTTTAATATGAAGTCTTTTTTTCATTTATGATCACATTTTACTTTAAAAATAGGCACCCCTTGAAGCTCTGGATTTGCAGGAATGTAGAATGGTCACTTTACAATTAGACCACTTGCATATGATGAAGCCATACATTTCTTTGTCAATGTGTAATGTTTACTCATATAACATTAGTGCTTGATAGAAGGCCTGTCAAAGAAATATTTTTGATTGGGCTGAATACATTTTGTATAGATACATATGCCATGCTGGTTTGTTTTCAAAACAAAGCTATCACAGTTTTTCTCTATGGAGTAGTTAATAGCATCAGCTGCATCTTAAAGCATTAGTCACAGTGATTTAGTCTTGTCAGTAATTCTGTAAATAGGGGCTGATTTTGATCTTACTTGGAATGGTACAAGGATGAGTGAGGCAAACTGGTTTTTAAAAATTGTTTAGGGATGGGAGAATGAACGAGTCCTGCAGCTGCATTGATTGAGCAAACTTCAGAACTGCAAAAAGTTGGAGAGGAAATCCCCTCCTCTTCTCCCCCACCTCTGTGGTTGCACCTAGCCATCCATTAAAGGAAATTATGTTACATTACACTATTGCAAGGGTCAGCAACCTTTCAGAAGTGGTGTGCAAAGTCTTAATTTATTCACTCTAATTTAAGATTTTGCGTGCCATTGATACATTTTAATGTTTTTAGAAGGTCTCTTTCTATAAGTCTATAATATAGAACTAAGCTATTGTACGTAAAGTAAATAAGGTTTTTAAAATGTATAAGAGCCTTCATTTAAAATTAAATTAAGATGCAGAGCCCCCAGCTCCACAAATGGCCCAGGGGCCATAGTTTGCCCACCCCTGGGGTAGAGAGATGATGTAGTTGTATCTTGTTAGTTGATATTTATGGCCTTATGATATAATGTCTTGTAGAAGCTCTTGGGGAGAAGAGGGGGGAGATTACTTTTCCAGTGAGTTATTTTCTAAAAAAGAGTTCATGGAATAATAATCAAAACACATTGGCGCTAGGATGTAAAGTATTAAAAGTATAGGCAACTTCCTACACGTTGTTACTATTGGTTATTATGGACAGCTTTTTCAATGAGGGGATGGTTCATAAGTGTAATACTTCTGATTCTTAATGACTGATCAATTGCCTACTATTTAATCTTGTGCTTAAGTATTTCTTTCTGCAGTGTTTCCTGGAAGTTTCTTACCAGTCTCAATAACGGCAGCAATATAACTATTATTTTTTGTTATACTTCATTCAAGGCAAAGGAAATAGGTTTCTATATACTCAGCACATATTCTATTTATCTCTCTGGTTCTATAGCTACTATTCCTAATGGTTCCTTCGATTTTTTTGTCACAATTTTCTTCATGAATTGTAGGTAAGCTTACATTTTTGTCAGGGATATTTTTAATAAAAGTCATGGACAGGTCACGGGCAATAAACAAAAATTCCTGGAAGCTCGTGACCAGTCCCAGACTTTCCCTAAAAATATCCCTGACAAAAGGAAAACATGGGTTCATTACCCACTGCTGCTGGGGCTCCCGGGTCCCCCACCACTGCAGTGCCTCCCCTCACTCCAGGAAGCTGGTAGCTGAGGGTCCCCCAGCTGCTGGTGGGGGCTGGGTAGTTGTGATGGTCCCCTACAGCCCACCACAGCTTGACAGCTGCAGGGAGTGCCCACTGAGACTGGGCAGCTGCAGGGGGTTTCCTGCCTCAACTGAGCATCTGCACGGTGTCTGCCCACCATGGCTGGGCAACTGCAGAGAGTTCTCCACTGCCTGCCATGGTTGGCCACAGGGTCCCCCCACCGGGGCAGGGACTGGGAGCTGCTGGGCAGAAATGTCAGGAGAATGGAAGACACGGATTCTGTGACTTCTGTGACCTCCACGAGATAACCGTAGCCTTAATTTTAAGCCAGTACACACAGGTGCCGACTTTAGCTGTCACCGGTGGGTGCTCACCCCCACTCCCCGTCCTTTCTTCGCTCCCATTCCAACCCCATCCCCAATCTCCGACCCTGCCTCCTCCCCTGGGCATGTTGCATTTCCCTTCCACCACCATGGCAATGCAGGTTGAGTAGACTAATCATGCAGAGTTCTGTTTACTGTGTTTTATTTAGAATGGTATTAATATTAATTCCACAAAAACAGGGAATAATTTATCCAGTGATATCTCCAGTTGCCCCCAGTGTAGCCATTTGTCCAGAATATTATTTCTTGGGCATGTCCAATGTATTTATTCAAAGCACCCTGCTGGCCAATGGTACTTGCAATAAAGAGCTTTTGCAGTGACTTAGTCACTCTCCTAAAGTTACAAATCACAGTAACCGAGAGGAAATTGTTGATTCAAGTTTCCTGTTGTTGTCCTCCCCCTTTAATTGGCAATTTATTTGACTCTCTTCTGTCCCTCTGTCAGCCTAATAACTGAGACTACCCATATGACACATGCATTCACTGGCTAAATTGAATTGGTCAAGGAAGAAACAAACTCTGTGTTAAATGTACAGAATGCCATTTGAAATAACTAAGTAACTGTAGGAACTAAATAAATCAGTGAAATCCAATTGTAAGCGAAGCCAGCATCACTGTGAAGTGGAGAGTAGCCGCTCTGAGGATTCTATGACCTGCTTTGCCTTTTTGGTTCTTTGCATTAGTCATCCCTACAGCCGAAACCCAACATTCCTAACTTTCTGACATTGTTCCTGAAATGCTTTTAAAGGAAACATCATCATCTGCCTGACTTGACAGAGTGATCATGAGGCCATGATGACAAATTCAGCCTGGAACAGACTGGTGTTTATTTTTGTGTGATTCACTTGTACATGAGTAGACTTGTGTGATTAGCAAGCAGGTGAACATGTTTTCCACATGAGGAACCTTGGAGTTATCTCCCTTTTCTTCTCCCAATATTTTCTGCTCTGTGAAGGATCCAAGCTTTCATGGTGCTAACCACCTCCTGTAATGACTAAAGATAGTGAAGTCCAAAGCTGAAGAGTTACAAAGGGACCTCACAAAACTGGGTGACTGGGCAACAAAATGGCAGATGAAATTCAATGTTGATAAATGCAAGGTAATGCACATTGGAAAACATAATCCTAATTATGCATATAAAATGATGGGGTCTACATTAGCTCTTACCACTTAAGAAAAAGATCTTGGAGTCAATATGGATAATTCTCTGAAATATGCACTCAATGTGCAGTGGCATTCAAAAAAGCTTACAGAATGTTGGGAATCATTAGGAAAGGGATAGATAATAAGACAGAAAATATCATATAACCTCTCTATATATTCATGGTACACCCACATCTTGAATACTGTGTGCAGATGCGGTCGCCCCATCTCAAAAAAGATGTAATGGAATTGGAAAAGGTTCAGAAAAGGGGAACAAAAATGATTAGGGGTATGGAACAGCTTCCACATGAGGAGAGATTGATAAGACTGGCACATCTCAGCTTGGAAAAGAGACAGCTAAAGGAGGATACGATAGAGGTCTATAAAATCATGACTGGCATAGAGAAAGTAAATTAAGTGTAATTTACTCCTTCTCATAGCACAAGAGTTAGGGGTCACCAAATGAAATTAATAGGCAGCAGATTTAAAACAAACAATAGAAAATATTTCTTCACACAACGCACCGTCAAGCTATGGAACTTTTTGCCAGAGGATGTTGTGAAGACCAAGACGGTATAAGAGGGTTCAAAAAAGAATTAGATAAATTTATAGAGGATAGGTCCATCAGTGGATATTAGCAAAGATAGGCAGGGATGATGCCACTAACCTCTGTTTGCCAGAAGCTTGGAATGGGCGACAGTGGATGGCTCACTTGATGATTACCTGTTCTGTTCATTCCCTCTGAAGCACCTGGCCTTGACCACAGTCAGAAGACAGGATACTGGGCTAGATGGACCTTTGGTCTGATCCAGTATGGCCGTTCTTACGTTCATATGTAACAATATTAATGAAATTCACAGGTTTTAACAAATCCCTAATTTGGGAAAAAAAGTTCTAGAATGTTTGTGAAATTCAAAATGCCACCAGCTTCTCCTATTTAAAGCAAAGAGGATATTTTTTAAAAGGACCTGAACTCTACTTCCAGTTTTGCCCCAGAAATGATTTGAGGTACATGTTTCCTTGTGTTCCCCTCTTCTGTTTGTTGCAGCCACCTAATGTCTCTCACTTCAGACTTGTATTATAAGTTCTTCAGAGCAGGGATAGTCTCTTTGTTCTGTGTTTGTACATCACCTAGCTCACCGAGGCCCCAGGAGCCAGTGCGGCTGTACTGCCCCCGTCCCTTCCACATAGCTGTCTGCGTCTCCTGTCTGGGGGCATGTGTGCCCCTTGCACACACTAGTGCGACTGGGGACAGCTGCTGGTGAGCCTGGTTTCCCCCCGATGGGCAGGGCCGGGGGTGGTACAGCCATGCCGGAGAAGCTGCCGGTTTGGGATGCTGGCTCCTGGGAGCAGCAGCCCCACATTCTGCTCCTTTCCTGCTGTGGTTCCCAGGAAAGCCCTGCGGTTCCGCAGAGACTGATTTATAACTGCGGATATCCGTATCTGCAGATATAAATTTGTATCCGGGCAGGCTCAAAGTATGAGGACATTTTATTATAACTATGAACCCCACCTGGAATTGGGGTACCACTGAGCCCTCTCGTCTGAGCCACCAGCCTGGGTTCCCTCTCACACTGCGCTGCTGTGACAAGCTGCAAAGCCCTCCAGCCTGTACTTTCACCAGCATTCGCACAGATAGGGACACACCCAGCTGCAGTTACGCACAGGCTCTCTAGCCACCAAATTCCTAGCCTAGGACCCCAGAGTGGTACAGTCCTAGTCCAATCTGACCAGTGTATGGGTTTAATACTCAGTCTGCCTCTCCCTCAAAGTGAAAAGAACAAAGCACACTTCTAGTGAGCAAGCAGAGATTTTCCCCAAGCACTCCAGTCAGGGCTCATTGGTTTGGATTAAAATATAAAATAAATGTATTAACAACACAAAATAGATTATAAGTGATAGCAAACAGAGCAAAGCAGATTACCTAGCAAATAAAAACACAACCTAAGCTTAATATACTACATAGATTGACTATGAATAAGGCTGAGATTTTGTCACAGGTATTTTCAGTAAAAGTCACAAACAGGTCACAGGAAATAATGTAAAATTCATAGAAGTCTGTGATCTCTCCTTGACTTTTACTAAAAATATCCATGACAAATTGAGAAGCCTGGATAGCTGCAGGGGGGCTGGGTGCTCCAGCCCCCCTCCCCCAGCACCCGTGGGGGTCAGAGCTCTACGGTCCTGCTCTGCTTGCAGCTCCGAGCTGCAGAGGTCCCTCCCTGACTCCCGCAGCTGCTGGGAGCTCAGGGGCTTCCCCCTGCTGCCCTCAGACGTGAAGAGCTGTGCATATCTCCGTGCCACCCGGGGAGGCTGGAAGCTCCAGGGGTCCCCCCTGTCACCCGCAGAGGCAGAGAGCTCTGGGGCACCCACTGCTACCCACAGTGGCAGGGATGGGTAGGGAGCAGCAGAGGTCCCCCTTCTGGGGTGGTCAGGAGGGACGGGGGTCTCCCTTGCCACCACAGTGGCAGGGAGCTGCCAGGGTCCCTCCTCTGGCACTGGCTGAAGTCACAGAGGACTTTGGAAGTCACAGATTCTGTGACTTCCATGATCTCCATAACTAAATTGTAGCCTTAGATATGCATAGCAGATTCTCACCCTAACTGATGGTACAGGCAGACTTGCAGATTCTTAAGAAAACAAGTTACACTTGCTTTGCAGCTTGGAATCCCCAGGTGTTTCATACACAGACTAGAAATCTCTTTAGCCTGGGTCCAGCACTTCAAGTCTTTGTTCCTCAGGTATTTCCAGGGGTCTTCTTGTGTGGGAGTGAAGAGCCACAGATGATGTCACTTCCTGCATTATATAGCTTTAGCATATGGCAGGAACCCATTGTTTCAAAACTTGGTTCCCAGACTGGTTTGTGGAAAAATACTGACATCCCAAGATGGAGTCCAGAATCATGTGGCCTGGTCACATATTCTTGTAGAGTCACAGCAGCCATTACTTACATGCTGACTGTAGCATTCTCAGGTTGGCTCACCAGGTGGGAGATAAGCTTCTCCTAAGGTAGGGGTGGGCAAACTTTTTGGCCCGAGGGCCACATCGGGGTTGAAAACGTGTGGAGGGCCAGGTCAGGGAAGGCTGTGCCTCCCCAAACATTGGCCCCGAACACCCTCCCACTTATGCCCCCCTCAGAATCCCAGACCCATCCAACTCCCTCCCATTCCTTGTCCCCTGATAACTCCCTCCCGAGACCCCACACCCTAACCATCACCCCCAGGACCCCAACCCCTAGCTAAGCTCCTCAGCTCCTTGTCCCCTGACTGCCCCTTCCAGAGACCCCCACACACTAACTGCCCACCCGAAACTCCACCCCCTACTCAACTCCTCTTGCTCCCAGTCCCAACTGCCCCGACCCCTATCCACATCTCCATCCCCTGACAGACCCTCCTGCCCTATCCAACCTCCCCCCATCCCCTTACCATCCCCTGCCCAGAATCTCCACCCCATCCAACAGCCCCCTGTGCCCTGACTGCCCCTGGGACTCCCTGCCCCTTAAGCAACCCCCCGGTTCTGGCCCCCTTACCATGCTGGCGGTCAGGCTGGAACTAGACAGGCTGCACCACTCTCCCAGAGGAGCGTGTAGCCCCGTGCGGCATGATGAGGCTCCGGGAGAGCGGGGGAGGGCCAGGAGCTGTTTCCCCCACCGGAGGAGTCCCTCCGCCTATCTCCCCAGAAACTTCCTCCACTCTTCCAGAGCCCCAACATCAGGCATCTGAGCTCCCGTGGGGGAGGCTGCTCCCAGCGCCTTCCCCCGCTTTGCCGGAGCCTCAGCTGGGGCTCCGGTAGAGCGGGGGAAGGCACTGGGGAGGAAGGGGGAGGGGCTCAGCTCCTGGCCCTCAACCGCTCTCCCGGAGCCTCAGCTGTTCCTTAAGGGCTCATTGCTCTGAATAGGCCCTAGACTGAAAGCATCTTGTCTAGTGGGCATTACCCCAGTGCGACTACATTTGAAGTACAGATACATAGGCAGTATTTATAATTTCAGAGAGATAAATTATACCTGCAAATTAATAAATCATATCTTTTGCAATGACACCTCACATGACTTATGTTGTACAAAATGCATCATGATTATGCCATAACCATATTACATACTATGCCAAGTATGGGGTACAGGATCACAATAACATGTCTAACTACTTGGTCTTTAGGCTTAGGGATTTAGAAAGGGATAAAAGTTTGTAAATTTCAAGAGAGGGAGTTCTGCTCTGATGCTCTGTTCTGCTGCGCAGCTGGTAAGATTCCCAGGAGAGAGGCTTCCTTCTCTCTCCCTCCAGAGATGTACGAAAGAGGAACTCTCTGCTGTAAACCTCCTACAGTTTGTGGGAAGAATGTTTTGGTGGTTTCCAGCCAAGTAGTTACAGATGACAGAATTTATACGTACTCTAACAAATTTAAGTAGGATACCATACGTCCCATTTTGGCTGGGACAGTCCCTTTTTTTAAAGCCCTGTCATGGCCTTCCTGAACTCACCAAGTTGGCAAGAGCAAACGGGACAAATGTCAAAAAAAAGTGGGTGGGGTGAAGAAGAGCATGAGCGGTGATGCCAGCCCCATGCAGAGAGGGTGGCAGGGCTCAAGCTGGAGGCAGGCAGGGCCTGAGTGAGCAGTGATGCCAGCCAGCATCAGCGCAGGGAGAGAGGGACTCAGGCAAGTGGCTCAGGCCGGAGGGGTTGGGGGGAGAGGGAGGAGAAAGGGGGCTCGGACCTGTCTTGTGCAGTGTCCTGTTTTCCCCTTGGGAAATATGATCACCCTAAATTTAAGCCATCATAGCTCTGAAGTCCTGGCATGTGAAGTGCTGCCTCTTTTATGTATCTTCATTTTCCTTCTTCCTTGTTTTTTAAAAATACTGCACATAAGTGGAAACTCCACATAGTTCTTTATGTTACAAGAATGTTACAGTTGCACCATTCAACATTCAAATGTCAGGAAGGTAGTACAGTGAAGGCTGCATTACAACTGTTGTGCAAAGGTAATATGATATTGTCTTTACTTAATCACCTACTATTTCAAATACAATACAAGATGCACATTTTTTCTACGTTCTTTGATAAATGAACCTTGCAAAGGAACAATGTTACAGACCTACAACTTTGAGAAATATGTAAAATGAATGCCTAATACACGGGATTGGAAGTCTGGATTTTACACAGCGTCTGGAAGGTATGGGGTTAAAAGACTTGCTAAACAACAGAAATGCAGTAGGTGTCTGCTATCAGTGCAGAAAGACCCAAGCACAGAGGGATGGGAGGGCAATGTACCTTGGCAATTATGAACCCAGTTAATTACCTTGTTGTTCAGGGATCATAATGGGGAAGAGGATTGGAAGAACTGCTTTCTTGCTGATCTTGAGTAAGCACTGAGATAGAAGTTAGCAGCATACCAAAAAAAGCAGTGTTAGTGTGTAAATGTGTGTGTGTATGTGTTAATTTCTTGAAATATATACTGTGTGTCTGAGCTTTTCTCTCTCTCTCCCTCCCACCTCACTTCTCTCTCTGAGACATTTTTAAAACTCACAAGAGACTTTAAACTGTAGATAATTATCATCCTAGGCCATATAGACGTGTATTCTATAAATACATTCCAGTTTATCTGAGCTTTACAAGATGGGCGAGGGCAAGCATATGTTGGGGAGAACGTATTTTTAACCTCCTGGAAGCAGGATTTCTTATGGCATCTAACAGGATATCTGTGTGTGTTCATCCAGCCTTTTATCAATACACAAGAGTGAGCTGTCTCACAGGTTCTGTTCTAGAAATGTTCATATCATTCCATCCCACAGTTCAGCTGAGCTGTACTCAGTGCTGGGCCTGAGAGGGGTTTAAACTCACTTTGGCACTCCACACAGTATCCCCTCTCACTCCAAATTTAAGGTGAGCCCTGTTGCTCCCTTTGCACTGTTCCATGGTGTAAAAGGGATGTATTGGGGACCAGGGTCTGGTTCAGTGTGTGTAATGTCACGACTGCTTTGAGAGACTGTGCGGGAGGAGTGATGGTGTAATCCTCTGGGTCTGTTACCATGGCACAGTCATTGTGTGTGCCCTCTGCACTCCTCTTTACAAACATCACTTCTGTAGGTATAGTGGACGAATCAGTGTTATTCCTAGTATGAACCCCACATCCGCATAGTGGAGGAGGAAAAGCTCAGCCTTTGGATCATTGCTGCAGGTCCCCTTCCTAAATCTAAATAGTCTAAGGCACTTGTCATTGGTGTATCCAAGTGCTGTGTGTATAAATCCATTTCACATGGAGTATAGGTTCCTGCGATCTCATCTATAGCTTGCCTTGATTGCAGGAAGGATTCTTTCTTGTCTTCCTACTCTTGCCATCCCTGTTGGATGTTAATGCAGGTATTATTGGGAGGAAGGCTTAGGAGGGTTTGAGCCTGATCTGAATATAGCCTGTCCAGGATTGAGTCTGATCCCCTTTGACATGAATCCACAGCTGGGTTCTGCACTGAGTATACTCTGTCCTCAGTGCCTGAAGTCTGAACCAGGATTGCAGTAGCTGCAAATCACTGATCATAAGGCAGCCCTGAGATTCTGTAATGCAGTGAGTCATCAGGACTTGGAAGTGGCAAAGTACCACAAAGAGAAAATGGGGAGGAGGGAGAGGAAAACAAAAGTAAACACCCAACAACTCAAGAACATCTACACAAAGGGAGGAAATCCTTTGAGTTAACTGCTTCCCAGAACAGCAGAACTATACGCAGCTAACCTCTGTCATGGAACCACGGGGCCATCCCGCTGAAAATTGAGTTGTGCTTGTGTAGAACATATGTGATAAGTTGATTGTCTAATAAATATAATGTGCCTATCTCAATATCGGCAGCTAAATGGTAAAGGGAAATCATAAGCATGAACATATAGTAAGTTTCATAGCACTAGAAAGGAGGGAGTCCCACTAGATAGCCCCATCCTGTGTTCCTGATATTCCCAAACTCTTCTACAATCTTCTTCTGAGACTAGAGAGGGTCTAAACTTTCCCAAAGCATAGGTGGGGTGGGAATTTCATAACCAGGACTTTGGAGCAAGCCACAGACTGGGGGTCCACCTAAAATGTTTAGGGAGGGTAGGATTATTTACATTTAATCTTGCAAGAGGTCCTTTCCTTTCTTCCCTTTGCTCTCTAATCTGTATTTATAAACTTCTAATCACCATACTATTAATGTAACAGCATGTCTATAATTTTGCAGCAGATTTGTGTAGAATCTTTACCTTCCTCCTCTCTTTACATGTATTCTGCTACTATAGATGTGGGCATCTACTTGTTCACTTCCAATGCAAACTCACTGAGGTCTGTGGAAAACTTTTTTGGAAATTGTAGATGTTACCTCAGCCACCAGTCCAGGGATAATAGGAACCCCTGAGTTTTGGCCAGTAGCTTAGGGATAGGACAGTTTTTTAAAACTCTCCTTTGTAAGAGAGGGGAAGATTAGGGATATACTTGATTGCAGTGGTCTGTGGTTTCTTCTCAAATAATCCCTGCTTGGGAAGTCTGTATTTCATTGAAGTAAATGGGAGCTATTGAATGCTCAGCATGTTGGAAATCAGGCCACCTATTTAGGTATCTAAATATAGATTTAGGAGCCTAATTTTGGACATTCACTTATGGCAATCTTGACCCCCTCACTCTGGGACTTACACCAAAAGATATTGAAAGCAGTAGTTCCAATGTTACTATACATTGTCAGTGTCTTTGATTGATTTTTAGTCAGCGGGTCTTAAGTAAATCCAGTTGTTTTGTTTACTTGTGAACTGTAGGAGCTCTGAACTGTCGTCGGGTATATAAGAGCATAGTGTTATCAAGGAGGCACAGTGGTGGTTTCTTGTCACACAAACTCTAATGTTTAAGATTAGCAGCCGTGTTAGTCTGTATCCGTAAATAAGATGAGGAAGACTTTGTAGCACCTTAGAGACTAACCAGTTTATTTTAGCATAAGCTTTTGTGGGCTATAGCCCACACGTGTTACATGAATACTAGGTTGTTTTACTGCCAACAAATGTCCTAGTAATTTTGTATCTGGGTAAGTCCCGTAACATATGTATCTAGTTCCAAATATTCATTACGTCTTTAAAAGATACTTAACACTTAGGGCTCGTCTACACTGGCACTTTACAGCGCTACAGCTTTCTCACTCGGTGTGAAAAAACACCCCTCTGAGCGCAGCAAGTTTCAGCGCTGTAAAGAGCCAGTATAGACAGTGCACCAATGCAGGGAGCCATACTCCCACTGCTGATAGCTACTCCCCTCATGGAGGTGGGGTTTTTTATAGCCCTGGGAGAGCGCTATCCCAGTGCTGTGCCATGACTACACAAGCCACATTAAAGCGATGCTGCAGCCGGTGCTTTAACGTTGCTACTGAAGACATGCCCTTAGATACTGTGATCAGTGTATTAGCCTTGTCTATATAGATGCTGATATAGGTACACATGGTGGAATACAAATTTTGCCCCTACTAGAATATGAAACATGTAAGATGGTACAATTCAAGGGACTGATATGGGGATAGGGAAGCTCTTGGTTACTTGTTCAAACCTAGTTTGGGACAGCAGTAAAAAAAAAGTCTAGAAAGAAATGACATTTTAATGGTGTGATGTTGCACCCCATAGTGCTTTACGCTTATGAGTGTAAATATGACATAGCTGGAATATGTTTTATGCTAGATATGCCATGTAACATATCTTTGAAAAGGTTATGATCTATTGAATTCACTTTAAATAGATCTAGTTAAACCAGGTGAACACTTCTCTAGATGCACTTAACCCAGTTTCGCTTGCATTAATAAATTACCAAATTAAGTGAAAGCAGTTTAAATGCATCCATATTAGGGGTTTGCAAAGATTTTCACTAGTTCAGTTTAAGACTGATTTAGTTAAACTGGCACTGCCCTTTTCACATAAACAAGGCCTGTAATGAAAATAATTTTCTTCTAACAGAGAGTCTCCCAGCTCACGAGTAAACTTTAATTTTATTTTCCCCTCCCTACTCCATTAAAAAACACTTACAGCTGTGGTTGTGGAATTTATGCCCATTAAAGAAATTTCAAACCTAGGGTGCTTTCCAAAGTACTTTGTAAACACAACAACGGAGGGGGGATATTGAGGGAAGAACCAAATGTGAAACAAAGTAAAATGTAATTTATAGGAACTACATTGTATCTTTATCCTTATCCTGGTGCAACAAACTCCATTTTATTACAGCTGATAAATGAACCTAGATTATAACATGGACATGGTACACTCCCCTATTAACCCACCCCACCTCTATTTATTACCGTGTTCTTATAGGAGATCCCAGTTAAGGGAAACCAACTAGTTTACAATGGATTCTTGCCCAAGAATGAGTTTAAAGCAGCATGTGCTACCACGTTGCATTACAACATGCTAGCAGAGACAGTTTGTTCAGTACATACCAATATACATTTGTATCTTATACTTTATATTAAAAATTACTGGCATTTACTGTAGAGTGCTTGGTAATTGGATTAGCTCTCTGTTCATATACAGTCGGACCCCGCAATACCGCGATGATCGGGAGCCAAAAATACCCGATCGCAGTAACACGGGGTCGCAGCACATCAAAGTGCCATCGGGAGCCCCGCGCACCCCGTGCTATAAACGGATTTGTGTTGTAGCGGGGCGCGGTATTGCAGGGTTCCACTGTATATATTTTTAATTCCCTTGAAAACTGCTTGCTGTTCAAAAATATTCCAAATTCCTGATGCTGTTACAGCTTTTAAATGGTACCGTGGAGTCCAGACAAACCATTTCTGATGACAAGCAATTTCCATCATTGAGCCGTCAACAAAAGAAGAGTCCACACTAGCAATATCTCTTACTTGAGATTACTTTCAAATGCAGCCATCTGAGCCCTCCATCCAGTTTCTTCACTCTTTCAGATAGTCTGACAGAACTGAGATTAGTGTGGAAAAATCTGTAGGAAGAGAGAAATTAATCTGGTATCTTCTGCATAAACATGTGCACAACAGTAGTCCTGATGGTGGCTTGGGGGACTCAATTCACAGAAATATAATCAGTGCTTATTTATAGGGACAAACTAACACCATTGAGGTAAACAGGAATGAAAGTGACGCATTGGATGATGCTTGAAAGGCCCACAGTATGCTCCTGGTACTTCAAGAGAACACCAAGCACCATAAAATCAAAGGCCGCAGAAAGGGCAAGATTTAATATTAATGGAATACTGGAACCATCTGCAACAGAAGGTCATAGCAAATCCCTCATTTAGCAATCTTAGCACTGTGGACTTGTCTGAAGCCTGATTGATTTTTTTTCCTAATTGTATTTCCCCACCACACTCTTCTCCTGGATTTGTAATGGAGTAAAAAGAAGACCGGAGAGATCAGCTGAGAAAAGTGTAAACTTTATAGTCATTGGTGCCACTATTACAGCATTCAGTGAGAGAGAATGCTCAGAAAAATAGCAGACACATTCATAATAATTTTTTTCAGCCTTTTCATTTTGAATTAATTCTCGTATTTCATATTAATTTACCCTACCTGTTTGATCACCTACACAGTTTACCTTCATTAGCATGCACGGACTCAGCTGTTCATTCACAATTATGTGTCTGTTTGGGTGAAGACTTGCCTTAATTAGTCCAAAATGATGCAGAAATATAAAATAGTGTTCCTTGACTTTTGTGATTTGCGTTTGAATTAATTCCTGGTACTCTCCTTGGAACTGGAAAAAGCTCAGGGGAGCATTGTTAATAGAGGATGCAGGGTGAAATTACAATGAAGAGCATCTGGATTCTTTAGGCAATCTGACACAGAAATCTCCTACGTCTCAAAAGAAGAAGGCCTGAGCATCTCTGAAAGCTAATAATTCCTCCAAAATCAACTGCATACTGCTCAGTAATAATCTCATTAAGTTAGTCATGTTCAGCATCTGCTTCCTTTCCCTGTCATGTTCCTCTAGGATCTGTTTTGAGGCTTCTTTTAAGTATCTATGTTCTTCCAAATGATCAGTCATAAGGAAATGTAATCTGCCCTTTCACTTGTATGCAGATGACACTCGATTGTTCTTCCTCCTATCCCTTATTGTGTTGTGATTTCTCATATGTCTGCCCTGGTTTGCCCTGACATTCTATTAAACTGAATCTGAACACAATGGGAGCTCTAGTTATTAGCTCCAAGTGGTGGCTGAGCGAACGCTTCCATCTTGATGATTCTTTTAGTTAAAGTATTACCGACTTGAGCCTCATAAGAACATGAGTGGCCATATTGGGTCAGACCAAAGGTCCATCCAGCCCAGTATCCTGTCTGCTGACAGTGGCCAATACCAGGTGCCTTGGAGTTAGTGAACCTAATAGGTAAAGCCTCAGATATAAAATATCTGGATCCTGTCATGTCTTCAGTTTTATTAATGGACATGCATGTTTGGTCTACTGCTAAACCTAATTTTGATGTCTACAAATCATCTTCAGGCTGAGACCATTGCTCAGCAAAGTTTAAAGAATTACTGACAAACACCTTTGGGGTTTTTTTAAGGCTAGATTGCTCTTGTTTCTTATCTTTTAAAAATCTGTGTTGGTATTACGACTAGGATTCAGTTAATTAAAAAATAGCAACTTGCCTACTTATTGGAGCATGTCAGGCTGCGCACATCGCCTGTATTCTAAAAACTGTGCATTGACCTCCTCTTAAATCTTGTGTTGGTTTTAAAAGTCCTTGAACTTCCATATATGGATCTGTATAGCTGCTGACCCAGTTTATCTACTCAATTGTTTATCTCTTTAAGCTCCTGTTAATTGTGATCAGAACCAGAAGGCTATTTGGTTTCCTTCAGTCAGTGGAAGCTAGGGTACTTGGTAGTTTATCTGCCAAGCTTATGGAATTTTCTTGTTTACAGTTTGGTAGATCCAGTATGTGCCATTATTTTAAGGCAACTGGGATAAGTATGTTCATAAAACCTTTTAATTCTCCCTGTATGATGCTAGTTTAAACCTGCAATGTATGAAGCATACTATATCAGATCCACCTAAAATTTAAACCCTGCTGATTTCAGAGACTAAAACCAGTTGATTCCAAATCTGCTCAGTTAATTGCGTGTGTACAATCAATTGCCTTTAGTGGGTTTAGTGGAACAGAACTTGGCCCTTTCAATATGTTTAATTTATCTCTTCTTGCACAGTCATCTTTACTACAGACACAGAAGAGTCAATGATCAATGTTTAATGATTGTACAACTTGTCAGTGGCTATGAGGCATGAATTGTTACTAGTTTGCTCAAAAGAGCAAAAATGCTAGAGGAGTTAGTGGGTGTTCAACCTTCATATATTACCAAGACTTATTAAACAGAAACTTATCAATAATAATTGAAAATGCTGGGGCAGATCCTTAGCTGGTGTCAATTGGTGACACTCCACTGAAGTCAATGGGCCAGTTTTATACCACCTGATTATCTGATCCAATGACTATAATTACTAAGAATCAATTCAAACTCTGTTTGTATTAATTTTGATGGCATTTATGGGCTAAAGTATTAACACAAACCATTATCCAACATTAAACAGTTTTAAAGGAGGTTTGGTATGCAGGGACTTCAGCTTGCTTAGTACCATGGCAAACACACCATTAAACATCCTTTCAATCTTTTATTAAAGATCACAGAAAAGAAGGAAAACAGTTAAAGCATTTGATATGTAAAGTATTAAGTAAGGTTTTCATTTTAACAACACTCCTTCTTCCCTTTAGCTGGAGAGAGTTTTTAGAAGGAAACATTCCCCCAACCCCATCCCACCCCACCCCACCCCACCCGACCATGCCTTTCCCTCCCCCTGGCCTCTCTCCTTATTTGACAGTAGTAATGTTCCTTTGGGGGAAAAGGGGAAAAGTGAAGCTGGCCTGGAGCTGCTGCTGTGGCTCCTTCTGTTAAAGTCCTATCCTGTTTCCTAGAACAGTGGTCTTCAAAGTGGGGTGCGTGAGACCCTCCATAGGTGGCCGCGGTGTCCTGGCACTGCTGCAGGATCGGCCCCGGGAGACGGGTCTATTGGAAATTGGAAGCGGTCTATTTTTGTCCTGCCGAAATGCTGCTGAGAGCAAAAGCTTTCTATTCGGTAGACATGCCCCTGGGCCGCGAGAGAACGTGGGACAGCGGAAAGGGCCCCTCGAGGAAAAACTTTGAGGCGCGCTGTCCTAGAAGGCAAGGCAAGACAACCATACACAAGAGAGGGGAAAAAAACCAGTAGAGATAGAAAATGTAGCTTTTGCTCTTGTGTTGATGGCTATTTCTAATCTCACTGCTGGGAAAACAGAGGCATAACATATGGTTTTATTAGCTACTCGGTATGTCTACACTGCAGAGAGAAACCTGCAGCACTGAGTCTCAGAGCCTGGGTCATCATTGGAAACTTTTAAAAACAAGTTGGCCAAACATCTGTCAGGGATGGCTTAGGTTTACTAGGTCTTGCTACAACATAGGGGGCTGGACTTGCTGAGTTCTCAAGGTCCTTTCTAGCCCTATATTTCTATGATTCTATGCGTGGGTTGCAGCCCCAGCTTTGAAACCCAGTGTGGGGGGAGAGTCTCAGAGCCTGGGCTCCAAGACCAATTTTGATTCACTGATTTCGAATTCCACACTCTTCTTGTTTACCAAACATGTTATTAATCGAATGTTTGATTCATATCACTAGACCTTTTTGTTTGGACTAATTCAGTCTTTCTGTCTCACTTTTGTACCTTTTGCCATTAGCATTTGTGTTACAAGTTATTGTGAAAACCTATGAACTTTCACTCACTTATCACAGTTGAATTCACAATTAGGGTAAATTTTAGGCCCAATTATCATAACAACTCCTCTAAGTAGGGTGACCAGATGTCCCGTTTTTATAGGGACAGTCCTGTGTTTTGGGACTTTTTCTTATGAGTGTTTTTTTCACAGTTGCTATCTAGTCATCCTACCCCTAAGTAACCAACCAATAACATGCAAAATAATTCAATTTATTCTGCTGTTTGTGAGGAAGAAAATACTCTCCTCCATGAATAGTACACCCTTCTTTCTATCTCCTGAGATTGATCCTCATGCCCACCATAGCATCTTGCTGTTTGTTCTTTGTCTGATTCTGTACTGTTCAGGACATCGGTAGATTGGAGTCTACGGGACTTGGTTTGGGTGTGGCACTCCACCTGCATATCTCAATATGCTGAATCTATATTCCAAGCGGTTCTCTCTTATCTACTTCTAAAATGCTATACTATAGTGATAATACATATGTATATGAAATATATAAAAATAAAGTGAATAGTGAACAAAGAATAAAACATCTTCTGCAATATAGTTTAATATAAGTTTTGTTTTTAACTTCTTGAAATTTTCTAACTAGGATCTGTTTAACTCCTGGGATTGTAGGTAGTCAGATATTATGGTGATAGGTGTGATATAATAAGCTATTGAGGATAGCATTTTCTCACTGATTTACTGACTGCTTGGTTGTTAATGAATACTGGGCTGCTGCCACTGTTTTGCTAAGGAATATTGAAAGATTAAGAGAAAACCATGTTCATACAAAGAACTACAGTTATGAGTAGATACAGTGGACCAAACTCTGAAGTCTTTGCGGGGACAGCCATTGGCTCAATAGGAGTCTTGTCAAAGTAAAAGAGCGGGTAAAGATTTTAGGATTTGGGCTCTAGCTAGGTATGAAATAAAAAAAATATTGTCCATCAATAAAACAACAACATGCCCTATTGGGGGATAGAGGGCAAACTTTAGGCCTGCTACCCTTGAATATTTTTAAATTAATGCATGACTTTTGGTGAGCCAGACATCATCTTGTTCAATGCAATGATCACAATATATTTGTTTTTTATTCTGATCTTAAAGAAGGATGTATTTAAAACAATTCAGATGTTTAGGGACAAAGTTTAATTTTGAAATGTTTATTGTGCTGCCTTGTCTCTGTTCAGTGCACAGTAATGTGAGCATTCCCTGCTGGTTAGACTCAACTGATCTGCCTCTTTTCCACATCAATGAAACTGAGTGGCATACAGATGTGTCTTTGACTTATTTATCACCATTTTTTGTAAGCCTGCATAATGATTTTGGGTAGTCGGCCAACAGTGCCTGCATAAGCAGAGGAATTTTCCAGCTTAGTTACAGAGAAGGAATTTTTACACAGATTTATTGAGACATCTCCAGAAGATGACACAGATTTTGAGAACAGAAGGACATGGGTCTCCTGCTAGGTCATGTGTTCTGGAGTTATATGTAAAGATTTTTTTCTTAACTATTCCAATTCATTCTTACAATAAAGATTTTTGTTGTGTGGCTATAAATGGCTTTTGTCCCCAAACTAGAAAGTTGTTTCAACTGTTAGCTCAGATGCTTTATTTCTACAGGTTGGCAGTGTCCTTGATGGCTCAAGAATCCCTATTAGTTGTATCTCCTTTACTTGTATAACTTCAGCGCTGCATGAGGACAAGTGTTCTCCCAGACATGAACTCTGATCCTGAGTTAATCATCAACAGAGCTCCTTCAGAAGTTCCATACCTGTTCCTGAACATAATTCCGTCTCAATTCATACATTTTCAGATATAAATACAAAAATAGAATTTGACTATTCCAGACCTGTATTGAAGTTTTGTTGGAAAAGTCATGGAAGAGTGGCTCTGTTCTATGGTTGGTGGTTCTTGATGCCCATACTTGTACACTTCCTAATAAATAAAATTAAGAAGGCTTAAAAGAGGAATGAATTGTCATTCTCCTTCTTCTCATCAGCTCACTAGCCCTTACAAGCATAGACATTATGAACCTTTGGGTAGTAAAGTATCCCCCACATAGGGCCATGGTAACTGAAAGCCATGAGGCCTGATTTTCAAAAGGGTTGAACAGACCTGGTGAGTGAATATTTGCACAAGACATTAAATTTTGGTTTTGATTTTTTTGACAAAAATATTTTTTAGTTACTTTTAGTTTTCAAACTCCAAAAAGTATCGAGTATTTTGTTGAAAATGTGGAAGGAAATGAAAATTTTCGTTTAGAAAAAAAGACTCCTCTTCATTGAAAGCTTTTTGATCAATTGTAGTGATGAATGTGCAGTTGAGGTCAATGGAAACTGCAGCTGCTCAGTAACCCTGAAAAATCGGGGGTCCGGTGTATTTGAGATAACAGAAACCAATGGAGCCACTTGAGAGACAGAACTGGCTCCACTACACCAGAATTTTCTGTTAAATGTACACTGAAAAATAGTTTGTCTTCTGAATAGTTTGTGTTGCTCTGTTTATTGTGAGTTCTACTCAGTTGAAACCTGAGAATGACATATTGTATTATTTTGGCAGAATTTGCAAATGCCCAATAACAAAGAAACCTGATTACTTTATAATTCTGTTTTTCTAATGACTCCACTAATTACCAAAACCTCAGAATATGATGTGTCCATAGGCTGTTCTACATCTGGCGGTACGATTTTCTACTAAACAAAATTCATGATGAGAAATATATCAGTGCCTGTAGGTGCTAATCAGCCTATATCTTCAAAACAGGAAAGCCGGTGCATTCAATTCCCTCCTTACAATGTTGTTAAAAAAAAATCCATGTGTGTGTGTGTGTGTGTAAAATATATAGTTCTTAACATATGATCTAAATGGAATAATTTGACTGGCAGACCTATAATTAGATTTACAACTTTATATTGATTTACACTTTTACAGGCACGTACATGCAGGATTCTTGTTGAGAATGACATTCTTATCTACGCGTCTCGAAAAATTTCCTAAAGACCTATTACATTTGTATGCTTGAGGTGGCTACAAAAAAATGAGAGGGGGAGCTGCCCTAGCAAGATCAGCGGCAATGCCAAAGTTCAGATAACGATGATGATATTTGTAATAATATAATACTTAGCTCTTGTATAGTGCTTTTCACCAGCAGATCTAAACGTGCTTTACAAAGGAGATCAGACCAGCCCCAATCCAGCAACCAAAGCTGTTGGAGTCAGTGAGGGGTATCTGTCCTTCAGAGCTCCATCTTTGGCCTTTGATAAGTTTGAAGCCCCACACATTCTGGACTCAGGAAGGGAGAAAGAACTTGTCTTGTCTAACTCCAGAGCCTCCTGACTGCTGCTAGATGTCTCCTACTCTATCACTCCCCGAGAGCCTTCAGACTTCTTTAGAAAGGGGTGGTTCTCCACTGTTCTGCTTCTCTTAGGCCTGGTCTACCCTTAAATGTTTTGCTGGCATGGCGCTGTTGATTAGAAATGTGAAAAAAATCATACCCCTGACATAGCTATATACTGGCATAAAAGTGCTTGTGCCCATATAGATTAATTAGGTAACTGGTATAAAATATACTGGCAAAAGAACCCTTTTACTGGTATAAGATGGGTCTCCACTAGTCCACTTTATAATGTAGACAAGGCCTCAGGTTCCTGGTGTGAAATCCTGACTCCAGGGGAAAATATGGACTTCAATGGAGCCAGTATTTCATCCCAGGTTGTTACAAGTGGCTGCTGAAGATACTGCAGAAATATGTCCAAACCTGCAAGTTGCTCTCAAAATACAAGAAGGGGTGGGGATGGTGGGAATCTTTACTATATTAGATCTAAAATTCAGTGATTGTGCAAGAACTAAGGGGGGAAAGTTTTTACAGCTTAGTAACTTTTGTTAGATGTGCAAATGATGAACTAACTACTTATCACTGGACTGAAAGGCACTTTCCTCCCATCTACCATGTTTTCCTCCTCTTTGGCACAAAGGTTCGTTTACATACTTCTATGTTTTTCTTTTCCTGCTAAATTTAGTTCAAAAGGCAGCTTTAGATCTCCCCAGCAGCACTGAAATAGAAGGTCCGTCAGGAAATACTGCTTTTATAAGCAAGTTCAGGAAACATGATGCTTTATACTTGAGACAGAACAAAAGGACACATCCAGCTCCTTGACCCATGCATGGGGTCCATCTCCCATGAGCAGATCTTCCTTCTCTCAAAGAAGAGGAATTTAGCTACCTGTATGCCACCATCATTCCCCACCTGCTTCCTCCTGCCAAGACTCCGCTAATGTCTCTGCATGCTGTCTAGAATCTGGGCTGGGGATTGCATGTGAATTGTGGGTAGGACGGGGACCTGGTCTCCTGTTGATCCCCTGGGATCTACCAGGTTTGGGGGCTAGTCAAGCAGACTTTTCTGTGAAAGGGCATGCCCTACCTGCCATGGAATGATTGTCTGAGGGAACCATGGATATTTCCTTCCCCAGAGCCTACACTCTCAATTTTTTGGAGGGGATAATCTGGGTTGATGTTCTTAACAGCAGCTAGAATTCACTGGTAAATTGCAGAGGATGTGACATGTATTGAGACTGTTAACTTCACTTCATCAAGAAGGACATAATTTTTTACTGTTTGATTCATAAGCCTTGCATATCAAAAAAGAACTCTTGAGCCTTCAACGAGGCAAAGAGCCAACCCAAACCAGCACTGGATTAAATTTTAAATATAATAAATAATTCATATTCTCATGATTATTAGTATTGTGTTTAAATGTCATTTGCTGTAGCTGAGATTTCTTTTGGTTTCTGCCTAAAACCTTTATTAATTCCTAGGCCATCTGAATATAGGTTACAGTGCCAGGGTGGAATGAGGCAATATCTTATCACTTTGTGGTGAACCATACAAATTTTTAAACCACACCAAATCTAAGTCTGTGGGAATCTGTCAATTAGAAATATGGCCCTGCTTCAACAATGCACTCACACACATTTCATTTTAAACACTGGAGAAATCTCATGAGTACTCCTGTGCATTAAGCTATTCATGTTTATAGGTATTGTGGTATTTAATAGTAAGTAAATTTGTAGTGGAAATATAGAGAAACATATAGTGAGCCCCTGGCCTTATTAAGTCATTGGCAAAATGTCCATTGACATCAGTGGGGCCAGGATTTCACCCACAGAAACTTCCTTGTACATGAAAGTAAAACAAACTTAATTCCAATAAACAGGCTTGTAAAGGGCCAAAGAAAACAATGCAAAGCATTGCATTAAATTAAAAAATATGATAGGATTACATAGTCCCTGGCTCAGATCCCTGTGGCAACTTTATTGTAAATTGCAGAGTTTGGATAAGTAATATAGAATAATATTGCGTATTTTTAAAAGGCATTTGTTTGGGGATGGGATGGAGGAAATGACTTCTGTTGCTCAAATTAATAGTTTATTTTCATTGGACTTTTAATTATGCTTTCTCCTGAAATGCACATTTGGAATTATTAGCGTATTACAGAAAACAGGCAGGACCCCGGGCTTCCATTAGTTTTCCATTTTCTCAATGCAAGAACAAATTGTCCCAAGGGGAATCAATCGATTGCTTTGGGGACCAAGGACCAGATTTGCATCTCATTTGCAGAGACACAAATCTGGAGTAACTCTTCTAATTTCAGTGCAGCTACTCTGTATTTACACAGGTGTGACAAAAGCAGAATTTTTTTTAGTTAAATGAGCTGTAAAGAAAACTGTATCCTGGATCTCGAAGATACAATACAGTAGACCAGGGGTGTCAAACTCAATTGCACAGGGGGCCAAAACTCAATACTCGCGGGCCGAACAGTATAACCATTTATTTAACAGACTAAATATTTATGTTTTTTAACCATTAATATGAACCAAAATACAGGATATCATTCCAAAATAAATACATTTCAACTTAAAATATTTTGCTCTTCATAAAAAAATATCCTGTCAATACAATACATTCAAAATCTGTGGTGTGGGGGAGCGGTGTGGGGGAGAGATCGGGCTGGGTGGGTCAGGTGGGGGGGGGAAGGAGAGCGCGGCGGCAGCGGCGGCGTCGGGGGGGTAAAGGAGAGCGCGGCGGCAGCGGTGGTGGGGGGGGAACGGAGAGCGCGGCGGTGGCGGGGGGGGGAACGGAGAGCGCGGCGGCAGCGGGGGAACGGAGAGCGCGGCGGCAGCGTCGTCGTCGGGGGGGTAAAGGAGAGCGCGGCGGAAGCGGTGGCGGGGGGGAAAGGAGAGCGCGGCGGTGGCGGGGGGGAACGGAGAGCGCGGCGGCAGCGGCGGCGTCGGGGGGGTAAAGGAGAGCGCGGCAGGCAGCGGTGGCGGGGGGGAACGGAGAGCGCGGCGGTGGCGGGGGGGGACGGAGAGCGCGGCGGCAGCGGGGGAACGGAGAGCGCGGCGGCAGCGTCGTCGTCGGGGGGGTAAAGGCGAGCGCGGCGGAAGCGGTGGCGGGGGGGAAAGGAGAGCGCGGCGGTGGCGGGGGGGAACGGAGAGCGCGGCGGCAGCGGTGGCGGGGGGGAAAGGAGAGCGCGGCGGCAGGGGGGGGAGAAGAGAGCGCGGCGGCGGGGGGGGGGAGGAGAGCGCGGCGGCAGCGGGGGGGGGCCTATTATATGGCTCTCTGAGCCAAAAAGGTTCCCGACCCCTGTCACAGGGCCATTAAAAACAGATATATAAAACGATTTCGCGGGCCGGATATAATTGTATGGCGGGCCGGATGTGGCCCGCGGGCCTTGAGTTTGACACATGTGCAGTAGACTCTTGATTATCCAGGATTGGGTTAATCAGAATGTGGATTAACTAGGATGTCAAAAACAATATGCCTAACTCGGGGCTGGCTCTGGCTTTGTTGCCGCCCCCTCCCCCCCACCCCCCGCCAGGGTGCAGGGCAGCCAGAGAACCAACATCCCCTTTCCCCCGGGCTCAGGGTGGCTGGTGAACCAACTCCCCCCCAATATTTCCCATGGATGCTGACTATCTGGGATTTTATTAACCAGGATTAATTTTTTCCCTATCATCCTGGATAATCGAGAGTCTACTGTACCATATTAAGAAGAATGGCTCCCCTTCATTTGAGACACAAGTTTACTTACTCCCACACAGACTGCTGCTGCTGTTTGATACTGTTGTAGTTTACTAGCTTTAAAAAGTCATGAAAGTAACGTTATTGGGAACTTTATGCAGGTTAAACAGTGGATTTGCATGTTGGCCTCTCCCATATTAATAGCAACTGTTTCAGGTCCTTTTCACACAATTCAGAGCCCTATGTCACATGTTTGGGCCTTGGCTGGTTGAGAGCTGCAACTTATGAGGATCCTGTTTTGATTATGCTGATTTTAAATGAGCTATTAGACACATTTATTTAATGGCTCATTAAACAACTTATTAGGCTGCTAGCTTACATACTTAGCATTGCCCTGTGTTCATGTCATTTTAAAGGAGGGGTTTCATACCAGAGTGAACTACACTTGGAAGAGAAAACTACAATTTGTCATCAGTGTTCCCTTTGTTAGTGCTAAAGGAACTTGAGTCTTATTCTCCAGTCACTTACTCCAGTGTAAATCAGGAGTAACTCCATTGAAACCTGTGGAGTTGCATTAGTGAGAGGAGATTCAGGCTCACTTATGTTCCCAATAATTTCCCTATCCCCTCACATCCAGTGTCATTTTCTGGCTGACTTGCAAAGAAGTACATCACTGCCTATTGCTGTGGAAATAATTGACGTCATACATTTAGCACTATATTATATGCGCAGTACCATGGTACTTTATAGACTAATGAATTTGACATTCCCTGCCTAGAAGAATTTACAATCCGAGACCCCAGTGTTGTGAATGTTTTTGTGTAAAGTTAAGAACGTGCCTAAGGGGGTGTTTACGATACAAAATTAAGTTGATTTGAGTTAGGTCAACCTAGAACCGCCGCAGTAATTAAATTGGCTCTTTGTGTCCCACCTTCTGTTGGTGGTGTGGGTCCTCACCAGGAGCACTTACACGGACTCATGTGGTGGTGGGGGCTCCAGCTGCCAGTCCCCTATGGGGCGGCAGGGCTCGAGCTGTCAAAGGCAGCAACAGGCAATGTCATCTACACAGTGTCTACATCAGGGGTGGGCAAACTTTTTGGCCCAAGGGCCACATCAGGGTTGAAAATTGTATGGAGGGCTGGTAGGGAAGGCTGTGCCTCCCCAAACAGCCTGGCCGCACACCCTATCCAACCCCCACCCACTTCCCACCCCCTGACTGCCCCCCCTCAGAATCCCTGACCCATCCAACCCCCCCCCCGCTCTTTGTCCCCTGACTGCCCCCTCCAGAGACCACTCGTCCCCAACCACCCCCCTGGGGATGCTACCCCTATCTAAACCCCCTTGCTCCTTGTCCCCTGACCACCCCCTCCCGAGACCCCCCCCCGGACTCCATCCCCTACCCAGCCCCTCCCACCCCCCGTTCCCTGTCCCCTGACCGCGCCGACCCATATCCACACCCCCATCCCGACTGCCCCTGGGAACCCTGCCTCTTTGCTCCCCCTCCCCTAACCACCCTCCCCCGAGTCTCTGCCCCATCCACCATCACCTGCTCCCTGACTGCCCCCCCCCCTTTGTCCAGTCCCGCCTCCCCCACCCACTTACTGGAGCCAGTCCCATAACTGCAGCAATGCTCCCCAGCAGGAGCAGTGGACCGTAGCGCTAGCGGCATGGCTGCAGGGGAGGGGAGACAGCAGGGGGGGAGGCAGGGATTGGACAGGACGGCCCCGGCCCCTCCCCTGCAGCCACACCGCTAATGCTGCGTCCTGCTGCTCCGGCTGGTGTGCATTGCAGCGGTGGTGGGACTGGCTACGGTGAGCGGGGGGGACACGGACGCGAGCACCCACTGGCCCCAGGTGAAGTCGACGTCTATGTCCCATTCCCTGTCTGACTAGAAGTGGCACTGATAGGCTTCTTCACATAAACTTTTTGCTGGAGTTGGTTGCTTCAACTGGTGACCTTTGGGGAAAAGGCTTTTGAGTGCATGTTAAAACTCAGATGACTACTCAGTACTCTGTGTAGGGAACAAAAGTTCCCATTGCGGGAGGAGAGGAGAAACTCTGCCTTTCCAATGATTCTGCCTCTGCCAGTACTGGATACTGTGCATAGTAGTAGTTCTGCCAACAATAAAGTACTGAATATAGTAGCACATTTCATCCATTGATCTTAAAGGTCTTCACAAAGTAGGTGGCATTGTATCCACTTTAAGGATGGGGTAATGAAAACACAGAGAGAAAAAATGATTTCTCTAAGTCAAACAGCTGAAGAGGTGGGAACAGAACCAGTCTGATTCCCAGTCCATCCCCATCCACTTGATCACCCTGCCTCCCATTTCTATTAAGTAAGGGTTCCTCTTTGTCAGAGAGAATCTTCTGCTGCCTACTTTGTGCTCCAGAGGCAATACAAAACAGCCAGAGCTGGGGCTGAAAATCTGCCCTTCTATGTGTAGAAATACAGAATGTGGGTTCTCATCTATGTGCCTTAATATCCTTTCAGTTTCTCCAAACATCCTGCATGGCATTTGTAAATCCTACTCCCATTCCCAATTCACTTATTTTTAAAAGGTCACTTCTTGAATAGGTGAGGAAAGCAATGGAAGTGTCGGGAGTTATGAGTTGTGGATAGTGTCAGTACAGTATTGACAAGGGAGGAAACTGAAAAAGGATGGAATTAGAGTGTATCTTTGAGAACAGTAAGTCAGTGAATGCTTATGAGAAATTTGAACTTTAAAAATGATATGATGGACAGCTAGGATGATTTCACATTGTTTTCTCATAAACATCACCATACAACTGAACTAAAGTAGTTGATGAAAACCAGGAAGATAAGAGAATTTATCTACTAGTCACCAGTACTATATATGCCACTTTTAATCTAACTTCATATTCTTTAAGTGATGTTGCCAATATCAGGACAAAAATGGACACAGATTTACACTGAATGTGAATATACAAACTGAGAAATGAAGTGTGATTTTTTAGACTAATGCAGAGATAACATTTCATGGGGCTGTGGGAAGTTCTGTGTTCATTTAACTGCTACATTAAAGAGCTGTATCTTTACTTTAGGGTTGGGGAAGAGGTATTGCAGGAAGCAGGCAGTGGGGTGGTGGGTTAGGGATTTTTGTCTGTACTCAGCCAAGAAAAATTAAATGTAATCAGTGAATATACTGTAGGTTAATGGAGTCCATGTGTTTATGCTACAGCCCATGAAGGATGTAGTAGTACGTGTGTGAGAGTAGTGAGGGACACGGAAGAAAGAGCAGCATTAGATTGGCTAGAATCATAAATGGTACTTCTAGACTTGCTTGCATTATGAAAATAAACTCGCCTCCTCCTTCCATCTTCTTTCAAATGGAGGTGATGAAAAGAACTACTTACTACATCTGATTGGTAATCATGCCTTTAATGCAGTTTCTATGTCATGTGGAGCTAAACACATAATTCTGTCTCCTCATAATCCCCTTTACCAGAAACACTGCTTACTTTGTGCATGCATCATTCCACTAATAAACCCTGCCTGTAGTATGCACGTGTTATGTATTACTTGTGTGATGCTGCCTCGTCTCCCTTTTTTTGTGAAGGGAACTGTAGGTTCTATTTTGTGGTCTTTTAAAACTTTTGCATGAACTAGGAATAGACGAGTCCTGTATTGTTAAATAGTCTGACACTTGAAGCTTTCTGCATGTCCCTTTTCTAACTACTTATCTCCCAAATGCTTTGATCAGCTGAATTTTCGAAGAGTATAAGGTCATACATGCTTCTGAGGAAACGAAGGGGACTAGGGATTGTGGAAGCTCCTTCCTTGATTCTGTAAATTGCATAGTGTGCTTCAGAAATGCATGGTTATGGACTTTACTAAGAAAATCTGGGAACGAAGGCTTCTTCCATTCTTTACTGCCCCATTATTATTATTGTATTTATTTGTACAGTAAAACCTCGATTTAACGGACCTCGATTTAACGGACTTCGGATGCAACGGACAAAATTTCTGATCCATATCAGACCGTGACCCCTCCCGGCTGCGGCCCCGGTCCCCTTTGCAGGCGGCTGGCTGCTGGCTCCTGGCTGCCGCCCCGGTCCCAGCCGCTGGCGGGCTGGCTGCTGGCTCCCGCCCCGATCCCGGCAGCGGGCGGTCTGGCTGCCGGCTCCCGCCTGCCGCCCGGGTCCCAGCAGCAGGAGGGCTGGCTGCCGCCCGGGTCCCGGTAGCAGACGAGCTGGCTGCTGGCTCCTGGCTGCCGCCCGGGTCCCAGCAGCGGGTGGGCTGCGGAGCTGCCGCCCCAACCCTGTGGCGGGCGGGCTGCTGCTCCGACAGGTCGGGTTTTTTTTTAATTATTAAATAACGGACTTTTTGATTTAACGGACACCCCCTCGCCCAAATTAGTCCGCTAAATGGAGGTTTTACTGTATTACCATAGCACTAAGGAGTCTTAGAACCACATTGTGCTAGGCACTCTGCAAACACAGAATTAAAAAGACAGTCCCTGACCCAGATAGCTTTGTCTCCATGCCCTAAACCAACTCCCGAAACGTGTTTTGGATAATGAATCTTACTTCTATGTTAATGTTGAGGACCTGAAGAAAGCTTACCGTATTTTTCGCCCTATAAGATGCACTTTTTCTTCCCCAAAACGGGGGGGGGAAAAAGTTGGTGCATCTTATAGGGCGAATATCTTATAGGGGAAAAAAAAAAAAAAAAAAAAAGCGCCTCGCTCTCCCGTTCCCGCCGCGCAGGCGGGCTGCCAAGGTTCCACCCTCCCCGCCGCGGGCGGGCTGCCGGGGTTCCCCCCTCCCCGCCGCGGGCGGGCTGCCGGGAGCGTCCCGGTTCCCCCCTCCCCGCCGCGGGCGGGCTGCCGGGAGCGTCCCGGTTCCCCCCTCTCCGCCGCGGGCGGGCTGCCGGGAGCGTCCCGGTTCCCCCCTCCCCGCCGCGGGCGGGCTGCCGGGTGCGTCCCGGTTCCCCCCTCCCTGCCGCGGGCGGGCTGCCGCTCCCGGCAGCCCGCCCGCGGCGGGGAGGGGGGAACCGGGACGCTCCCGGCAGCCCGCCCGCGGCGGGGAGGGGGGAACCTCGGCAGCCCGCCCGCGGCGGGGAGGGGGGAACCGGGACGCTCCCGGCAGCCCGCCCGCGGCGGGGAGGGGGGAACCGGGACGCTCCCGGCAGCCCGCCCGCGGCGGGGAGGGGGGAACCGGGACGCTCCCGGCAGCCCGCCCGCGGCGGGGAGGGGGGAACCTCGGCAGCCCGCCCGCGGCGGGGAGGGGGGAACCTTGGCAGCCCGCCCGCGCGGCGGGGACGGGAGAGCGAGGCGCTTTTTTTTTTTTTTTTTTTTTTTTTGTCCGGCTTTTTTATTAAAAAACGAGGGGGCGTCTTATAGGCCGGAGCGTCCTATAGGCCGGAGCGTCCTATAAGACGAAAAATACGGTATTTTAAAGTATCTGCCCAACAGCCTTCCAACTTCAACTACTGCCTTTGTCTTACAGCTACATAAAAGCTGTTGGGTGGAATGGCACATAAGTACTTATGTTTAGGTATACTGCATGATTTTGCTTACATTAATATATCTATGGAGCAAATTGTGCTCCCTCTACACTAAAAGACCCATTGACTACTGGATTTGGCTCTATACTTGGAGATAATTGAAAAAAAAATTAGTTGTTAGAGAGTGGAAGAAGTAAAACCTACTAAAGGAGGGAGTTTTAGTTCTCTTTTCTCTTTGAGTCTCAGAATATTTCCTAATATTTTATTACATGAAAATTAATTAGGCTCTTGTGTCACATAATTAACTCTCAACAACAAATCCTGTTTCATATACAATGCTACTGAATGTAAGGTTTAGCAAACAAAATTTAAATGATTAGGGGACTCTTAAAATGGGCAATAAATCACTCAAGAGTGTGCAGGTGTAATGAGAGATGCATATGTATGCAGGCCTCAGGGGTGCTGTTCCCCGAAGCATGAAGACAAATGTGGTGTGACACCCGCACCAAGAAGTGCATTCACATGCATTTCATGAGAACAGAATGTGAAATCCTGCTCTTATTACTACAGTGTGAATCTGAAACAACTCCACATTTACACTAGTGTAACTTGGAGCAGAATTTGGTCTCTGAGCTGTTTCATTATTGCACTGGGGGGGGGGGGAGGAATTATAAATGCCTCCTGCAACATAAATGAGTAACTCTACAAAATGCATTTATTTCTACATTGCTCCTGTTCTTAGTTTAAATGTATTCATCTAATATGGTATTCAAAACACTTCTGGACTAGGCATGCTATACTGAGATGTCACCGGAAATGATATTTTCCTTAGATTTGCAGAATGCCTGCAGATTTAATCTCTGATTTTCATTTTCCATTATAGGTAAAGATTTATCACCATACTGGTAGTGTACAGTGCTGATAAACAAGAAAAATACCAATGCAAGTTAGGTGCCTAACTCCCTTTGGCTACCAAGAAACTTGGTGCGAGAACTCCATGTCTAGGTCATGTCTCCAGGGAAGCGCTATCGTGGTGCTGCTGCGGCCTTTGGGCTGCCGGGGAGTAACCCGCCTACACTGGCCTGCCAGAAAACGGGGCTGGGCCCCTTTTGCTTTCTCCCCTCAGCAGCGCCCTGCCCCCGGGACTCGCTGGGCTGCGGGACTGGTTTGCCAGGGAGCGGCCCCAGCTCTCGGCCGCTCCAGGCGGGCAGGGGCGCGGCTGCCGGAGGGTTAACGGGGTTATGGGCGGGGGCAGGAGGAGCAGCTGCCGGGCGTGTCCGCCACTCGCGCACCGGGCGGCGCGGGAGGAGGCACAAGCGCCGAGTCGGCGAAGCCGGGCTCCCTGGCTGCGGCGCAGCTCCCGGGGGGCGCTGGTGGCTCGGGGGCTACCCGGGCGGGCTCGGGGGGCAGCATGCCGGGAAGCGACACCGGCCTGGCTGTGGACAGGACTTACTCGGACCCGGAGAGGCACCAGCGCGCCAAGACCCGGGTAATTCCCCTCTCGCCCCGGGGACTAGTTGCCCACCCGCCCTACAACTACAACTCCCGGCTCGTCAGCAGCAGGGGCTGCGCTGCACAGCGTCCCGAGCGGCTTGTCCCAGGCGCCCGTCCCCGCCCGGGGGGGTCTGGAAATGGCCGGGATTCCGCCAAGGTGCCCAGGTCTGTTTGTCCTGGGTGGTTAAAAGGCGCCTGTCAGCTCGGGAGCCAAACCCAACGTCCCGTCCCCTCTCCGGGCGATCTCAGGCTTCAGCGCCTCTCGCCCCAGAGCAGCCACTGGGTGCCTGGGCAGAGCCCCCACCTGGCCCGCTGCTCCGTCCCTCCCGCGCGGCTCTCGCCCCCGAGCTGCTGTCCTGGATGGGACTGAGGGCGTGTTAGTTGCTAAAGCAGTGACTCAAACTTCTGTACTGGTGACCCCCTTTCGCATAGCACGTCTCTTGAGTGCGACTCAGATAAATCATAAATTAAAAACACTTTTTAATACATTTATCACCATTATAAATGCTGGAGGCAAAGCAGGGTTTGGGGTGGAGGCTGACAGCTCGCAACCCCCCCCCATGTAATAAACTCACGACCCCCTGAGGGGTCCCGACCCCCAGTTTGAGACCCCCTGTAGCTAAAGGTTAGTAGAAGCGCTATGGTTGAGGGATTGGTGGCCGACCCTTGACACACTCCGTTCCAGTCCAAAGGTAACAAAACAGCTTGTTTTTCCTCTCCTGATGACTAAAAGCTGCAGCAGTTGGGGGCTGGGGGATCACAACTGTATTTTTATATATATTTAAGCGAGGGCAACAAGTTGAGAGACTGCATGAGAAACTGCCATGTAACAATCCCCCTTCACTGCATTTCTGTGTAGAGTGTAAGCTGTGTCAGTGTGAGCCTTGAATTCAGGTGTGCTTTTGAAAGCATGTTCACAACTGAAACTCGGACCAAGACTTAGATTCTCTGTTTTTAAATAAATCTCACAAAATAGCTATTTCTAAGACTAGCTTTCTTAACCTAAAGGAAAACTTTTATTAAACTTTCCCATTCAGTGTTTATAACCCAAACATTGCTTCATTGCTGTGTTGCGAAAGAAACTGAAAATGAATGACTGTTGACAGACTATAGAAACTGAAGTTCAAGATAAATCCACTAAAGAAACTAGCTGAACCTGAGCGTAATGGAAAGCAACTACAAAAGTGAACAGAAAACTAGCTGTTTAATTTTTTGAATATTAACTGTTCATGCTTAGACACCCCTGGGATGCCTCCCTCAGAAATTGCTTAGATAATACAGGCAATGTCTCTTCTTTTATTTTAAATTTCCATTAAAGTAAAGGTCTGCAGAGCAAATTATTTTTGTACAGTAGGGAGCAATTGTTACTGCTCACTCCATCCCCCCTCCCTCTGTTGCTTGTCTCCCCCTCCCACCCACAGCCTCACTCACTTACTTGCTCATTTTCAGCAGGCTGGGGAGGATCTCTTTCCGACCTGATGTTTGGTTGGAAACCTGGCAACCTACGTGCTAAAATTACTTCTAAGAGGGTTGGAGCAATATATTTATATACTATAGATTTCTTGAGGTATAGTTTTATTGGGGCACTTATTCTCATGGTGCAGTGGCAGGTTAGGTTTGTTTTGTTTGATTATTTTGCTTCTTTTTTGAATAGACTGCATGATATCTGCATGTACATGCACCTGTTACATTAGTGATCATATGTGCATGTGACTATGTGTATGACTTCGTTATGGATGAGACTAATGGGTTGGCTAGTTTGTGTACATATTTCAAATCTCCATCTACCTGTTTAAGCAGGTGAAGTCCTCTCGGTATTTATGACTCTGGTTAAGCAAAAGAAAGCAAAGCTGCTCTTCGCTGTATTGTAATTTTCTCTTGCTGGCTCTGGCTGTGGGCAAAAATAGCTGTTCTGCTTTCTCTCTTTTACTGCAACAAGATATTTAGTGCTTCAAAATAAATGAGCTTCACAGCTTGAAGTACTTGGATTATTTATCTGTGGAGGAAGACTGCTTCCTTTCCCTACATAGAATGCTAGTCTTTCTTTCCACCCCTCCAATCTCATTAAATGGCACTGCTAGACAAGAGATAGTGTGCTTCAGATTGTTTCTGCATAATGAAATGTTTTAAATTAAGTAACCTCACTCACAGTGGCTTTTACTGTTGGTATGCTATCAGCATAGCATGGCCTTTGCACTATAAATTTGACACATGTTATACATAAACCAACAGTACTGATGTTTGTTTCCTTTTTTGTATGTGTTGAGCAAATTAGTTTTATACCTCCTAATTCTTCTTTTCTTTCTGGAAGGTAAATGTGCTATATCGCTTAGCATAATGACAGAAGAAAACTTGTGTATTATTCTTGATGTGTCTTGATTTATTTGAGAGTTTAAACTAAAGTTAAAACTTCAGATTAACTTAATAATTGGAACAAAGCAACATGACCAATTTTCAGTATTGCCAACTTCTGGTGTTCAAAAATAATGAAATTTCTATTTTTTTTTTTAAAGAAAATGGGTCCTTTTTATTTTCATTCTGATGGCTTAAACATCAGGGTTCATATTTTTTAAGGCTTTTCTCTGCAACCATGAGGACTAGAAAATTACTTTTTTAAAAAATGCAAGCTGAGGCACTGGTCTAATCACATGACTCTAGGAGCTGAGGGCTTTACGAAAAATGCCCAATATAGAGAGACCTGTGATAAAATCAGACGACTTGGAAAAAATGGAGTCTTCTGTAACTGGATAGTTTTATGCATCAGGTGGCTGGAGGTTTGAAAAACATCACTCTCACTTACCCAGGACAAGTAGTTTTTCCTGGATAAGTGAGCTGGAATCCTGGATAGCTTCTGACTCATTGCCTGAGAATTGGGAAAGGAAGAGGCAGAATAGTTCAAACTATCCTTTAAAAATATATATAAATGAAATAGTTCTGCTATCCTTTAGCTGGAGAGGTTAGGGTGGGCAGGAAGCAGAAAAGCAAGCCATGCTGCTTCTTTGTAGTGAAAGAGGGTCGTTCCTTTTTCAAAGAGATGGGGGATGGGAAGGAAGAGCAGAGCAACTGAAGCTGCTGTTGCCCCTGGCAAGGAAGAAACTGATGTCCTACAATAATCCAGAATGACTGCATTTCCTCAGACTGCTCCTTTGCTGATGAACTGAGGCCCTTCTCGCTTAGCCACCATTGTAGCCATTGCTCTGGTTTGGAGTCAAGGATTTCTTTCTCCCAAGGAGACTGAGCTGGAATGCAACCAGAAGAGAGAGAGAGTTTGTCAATCAATTTAGACCCCAGCTGTAGCTTTCCCTCCCAGGGAGTGCTGGAGCCCAGCCCTGCCTGTAGACCCGGGGAGAGGGGCAGGGAGTGCTGGAGCCCAGCCCTGCCTGTAGACCCGGGGAGAGGGGCACCCAAAGCAAGCTGCTGCTGCTTTTCCTGGAGGGGCATGAGAGTGAGAAGCAGAGCAGCCCAAGCAAGGGTTTCCTGCTTGTCCAGAATGACAGCAGCCCCACAGAAGCCCTGCAAACAAAATTAGGGCACCTGGAATTAATTGATTAGGTGTCTGTGGGTGGGGTGATTAGGAGGGAAGGAGATGTCAGGGTTGATTTTTATTAGGAGGACCTGGGAGCATGATGGTACAGGACATTTTAATCTGGGCTGACTAAACATAGGAGATCAGGGAGACCTGGGGAGATCAGGTGTTGAGACTTTGCAAGTGCCACACATCACCGTGTCCATCTTGAACTCTACTAAGATTTGGAGGTGAAGGAAAAACGAAGTCTATTTTTAAGAAAACCTGCTGTCTGTTCTAGAGGGGAAAAAACCCAGCAGATTCAGTTTGTGCAGAAGTTAGAACAATTCATTCTGAAAGGGGAATATCAAGATGGTAGAATCTCAGGAAAGGGAAGGAAAGTAATTTTTAAACTCCATTGTAATTAACATGTCAGAGGCTCTTCGTCTATTTCTACCTGAGACCACTTAGAGAAGCAGTCAGACCTCCTTTGCTCGCCTGCCAGGTAACAGCAATGACACTGGGCTGAGGTGTGTGCGTCTCCTTTTCTATACAGTCAACACCATCACAAAAATCCCATTGCCTAAAAGAGATGAGCACTTGAATGAAGAACAGCTGGCTCATTCTTGTATGGGAAAATTCAATTGATGCTGGTCAGAAAGAAGCAATGTTTTGAAGAGCTAGCTAAGTCACTGGTTTCCCCTCCTTTCAAGGTGTCTTTCCCTCCCTAATTTATCAAAGAGGTGCAAAGCTTCAGGGTCTTTCAGAATTTAGTATCAGTGTCAAGAAATTCTGTTTGCTAGGAGACTTCGCCCCATCTTTCCCAGTGAAGATCTGGCCAAAGCAATCCATGCATTTATTGCTTCCATACTGGATTACTGTAATTCTGGGGCTGAAGGTTGAAGTGATACGGAAACTTCAAATTGCACAGAGTGCAGCAGCTCACCTCAATAAGAGCTGCTATGAGATGAGTCTGAGCTCCACACCCTCCGCTGGCTGGTTCCTACTCCACTTCTAGGCCTTGGTTAAGATTGGGGTACATCAATAACTGCATCTCTATCTGTAATCCACTAAAACAACTGAAGTCTTTTGGAATAATGCAGTTGAAAGCCGGGCAAAGAAGTACCAAAAGTTTCATTGCTTCCATAATGTGCTTCAGGACAATCTTTTTTGGAAAAAACCCAAACTTTTAAAGCATAACGAGATAGGGATTGCCCTATTCAGTCACATCAACGGTCTGTAGTCAGATACCCTGTCTGACTGACCAATATCAGATGTGTCATAAGAAGATGCAGGAAGCCCTAATTACTGTATTTCCTGCCCACAAGAGTTTTTGTTCTTAATCCCCATCAATTAGTGGCAGGTTTGTAACCTGAAGGATGAGTTTATCCAGTGCTTAATTTGTAATTAAAGAGTTGCCAGGGCTCAAGCAATTTGGTGATGGGACTCAAGCAATTTCTTTACATTGACAATTGATGCAGCAAGCCCAGAAGTGCCGGGGCTATGAACTGCCATGCCTATAGGTGCCTGGACTCAGTTCTGGCAAGTCCTATTACAAATTAAGCACTGAGTTTATCATAAAAATGTAAATCTGTCTCATATAACTGGATGTTCTCATTACTTGTATCAGTGTCATGTGATTACAAAAAAATCCTTTTCTCACTTAAATCTATTTAGTCCCACTCTTTTTGCATTATTAGAAAAGGTAAAAAAAGAAGCATTTGATCCACCGTTGCTGCAATCATTCATATTTTTTGTATTCCTCTCTCATGATCCCTTTCGTCGAGCTCACCTCAGTCTTTTTAATCTCTCCTCATATGGAAGTCTTTTGTGGCCTCTAATCACTTCCATCACCTTTTTCTTCTAGATCAGCGGTTGCCAACCAGTGGTCCGTGGACCACTGGTGGTCCGCGAGAAAATTTTGGTGGTCCCTGGAGAAATTTGGACATTATTTGCAATTTTTAGGAAGATAAGTCCCTAGTAAAGGCTTCTTATTTGATAGCACTTCAAATCGCGAAAAGTAGAAAGCTGTATACGATTGGAGAAGAATTAATTAAGCCTTGCTTGTTACAAGCCTGTGAAGAGGTTCTGGGGAAACAGGCTGTCCAGAAACTGAACGTAATTCCTATGTCTGCTAACACTGTGAAGCGCAGAATTGAAGACATGGCCGAGGATATTGAAAATCAAGTGAATGAAATGGTGAAAAATTCAACATTTTATTCAATTCAACTCGACGAATCAACAGACATAACTAACAAGGCAGTTCTCCTTTGTTTTGTGAGGTTTGAGTGTCAAGGAGAGCTAAAGGAAGAACTCCTCTGTTTGCTCAACTTGCTGGGTAGAACAACCGGCTCTGAGATTTTCGATGCACTTAATGGTTATTTCCTGAGACACGGTATTGAATGGAAGAAATGTGTTGGGATATGCACAGACGGTGCCGCAAGCATGACCGGGCATCGTTTAGGAGTTGTTACAAAAGTGAAAGATGTTGGACACCCAGACATCTTGTTTACTCATTGTATTATACATCGTGAGCAACTTGTGGCAAAAAGAATGTCTCCAGAACTGCACGAAGTACTCTCTGATGTAATTAAAATTGTAAATGAAATTCGGCACAAAGCACTCAATTCTCGAATATTTGAGGCACTTTGTGAAGAAATGGGCTCTCAATATACTCATCTTCTTCTTCATGCTGAGGTGAGATGGCTGTCGAGGGGCAAAATACTAACCCGATTGTTCGACCTGCGCCAAGAAGTCAAGTTATTCTTCCAGCAGCAAAATAATTCGAAATTCCAAGATCTCTTGTCCGATGCTGATTGGCTAGCCAAGCTTGCATACCTGGCAGATATTTTTTCACTGTTAAACGAGCTAAACACATCCTTGCAAGGACAGCTTACGGACGTGTTCACACTGTGAGGTAAAATGGATGCATTTCAAAAGAAAATATTGCTGTGGCAAATGCGGTTGGCTAAAGAAGATCTGCAAATGTTTCCAAATCTTGCGGAGTATATGAAAGAGGAGGATGTCAACCGACAGGTAATAACCGTTGTTCAACAGCACTTACGGTCACTCACAGAATCTTTTGGCCGTTATTACCCAAAGGAAGAGGACCCCAGACATGGCAATATGTGGGTAATGGATCCATTTTCGGCGAAAATTGAAGATAGCAATTTGAGCATGAAAGAAAAAGAAAGCCTAATCGATCTATCATCCGACGACAGTCTCAAAGCTAAATTCCACTCATCCTCATCAAGACATAATTTTTGGCCCTCCGTAAAAAGTGAGTAGCCAGTGCTGAGTGAAAAAGCCATCAAATTTTGATTCCATTTGCAACAACCTATCTGTGTGAAAAGACATTCTCATCTGTTACGGCAACCAAAAACAAGTACTGCTGTTGGCTTGAAATACAAACGGCTCTCCGTGTTGCAGTGACGTCATTGGAGCCAAGAATCCATAAACTTATTTCAAACAAGCAGCAACAAATATCTCACTAATAATTTTGTTATAATTAAACAAGCTTTAATAATTTTGTTATAATTAAACAAGTGCATTTCATATTAATAAAATGGAACTTTTATGATCATTATTTTATAGATGTTTGTACCTTTTTAAAAAAATTCATGTTAGTGGTCCACGGGATTCAAAATTGTGAGTTTAGTGGTCCGTGAGGTCCGAAAGGTTGGCGACCACTGTTCTAGATCACCTGTTTTTCTGTTATATCTTTCCTGGGATTCACTTACGGGGTTGGAGAAGTGTCACATTACTGAAATTATCTGGGATCATATAGATCAGTGATGGCAAACCTTTTTGAGCCCGAGTGCCCAAATTGCAAACCAAAACGACTTGTTTTTTTCAAAGTGCCAACACTGCAATTAAACCTGAATAACGAGGTTTTAGTTTAGAAAAAAAATTCGTACAGTTTTTCAAACTAATTAACAGCTTTTGTTTAAAAAGAAAAACAATAACAGAGCTTTCCATTAAACATTTTTTTTAATTGAAAAAAACAAAAAAACAAAAAACAAAACAAAAAAAAACAACTCTACACCCCCCCTCAACTGACCCACTCAGCCCGGTCTCTCCCCCCCAAACCTCCTTTCCTCCAACCCCCCAACTGACCCACCCAGCCCAGTCTCTCCCCCCCAAACCTCCTTTCCTCCAACCCCCCCCAACTGACCCACCCAGCCAGGTCTCTCCCCCCCAAACCTCCTTTCCTCCAACCCCCCAACTGACCCACCCAGCCAGGTCTCTCCCCCCCAAACCTCCTTTCCTCCAACCCCCCAACTGACCCACCCAGCCCAGTCTCTCCCCCCCAAACCTCCTTTCCTCCAACCCCCCCCAACTGACCCACCCAGCCAGGTCTCTCCCCCCCAAACCTCCTTTCCTCCAACCCCCCCCCCCCCAACTGACCCACCCAGCCAGGTCTCTCCCCCCCAAACCTCCTTTCCTCCAACCCCCCCCCCAACTGACCCACCCAGGTCTCTCCCCCCCAAACCTCCTTTCCTCCAACCCCCCCCCCCCAACTGACCCACCCAGCCAGGTCTCTCCCCCCCCAACCTCCTTTCCTCCAAACCCCCCCCCCCCCAACTGTTGTATGTTGTATATAGTTCTTTTAATATTCATAGGGTATATTTTTGAATTTTAAAAAGCATTTGTTGAAATCAAAATTGAGACAAGCAGTCAAGAATAGCTGCGTGTGAACTGATAGGAAATTCAGTGGAATGGCTGTTTCCACCAAGAATTCTTAACACTGGTGTGACTATAATGGTGCCTATGCCAATTAAATATTTACAAAGACCATAACAAATGTAGATGCTATGCATTTCCAAAATATTCTGCATCTGTTATAATAGCAGAAGTTTTTTAATGCCACTTTAACACTAATGCACTGACAAATCCTAAATATTTTGTGAGCAGAGATGCATAAAATACGTTACATTTTTTGTAGCCCAGTCTTACCCAGCCCGGTCTCTCCCCCACACCGCTTACCCCCGCTCCCAGCCCAGCCTTCCCCCAACGCCCCCTTGCACACCGCTTACCCCCCCCCCCCCGGCGCTTACTTGTTCGCTGGGTCACGCTGCTGTGACCCGACTCCAGCGAGGGAAGGAGAGGAGCGACACGCCCCCCAGCCTCGCGGTCACAGCAGCGCCGCGCCACACCGCCTCCCCCGCCCCCCAGCCTCGCGGACAGAGAGCGCCGCGCCACACCGCCTCCCCCGCCCCCCAGCCTCGCGGACAGAGAGCGCCGCGCCCTCGCGGACAGAGAGCGCCGCGCCACACCGCCTCCCCCGCCCCCCAGCCTCGCGGACAGAGCGCCGCGCGAGCCAGATGACAGGCTCAAAAGAGCCACATCTGGCTCGCGAGCGGCGTGCCCACAGAGACGGCTCGGCGTGCCGGCAGTGGCACGCGTGCCATGGGTTCGCCATCACTGATATAGATCATTGGTACAACCAAAGTTCTGTAGGGGCACCTGACCTTATGTAAAGGGGGTCATATAAGGTGTCTATGACCAGGTTATGGTCTGCTGATTATGATTATGCTATCTGTATGTGTGTATCTATTTTTGTAGCTAAAGTTATGAATATTGGCTATCTAGTGTCTGTATTTCAAACTTATGCTTTGCTTCTGGGTGAAATCCCAGACAAGCTGCTGTTAGCTCGGCTGGCCTGGTTGATGGTCCTTACACAATGGACCCATTGAGAGAGGGCGGACACACCCTGTGTCTTAGCAAGGGGGCAGGGATTGCCATGTGACTCCATACTCCATTTTGCTGTAAGTTTCAACAGCAAAAGACGAAGATAATTCCTGCACCTAAGGCAAACTATAAAAGCTGCTTGAGCCCCTCCATCTTGGTAGTCAGTCTCCAGTCTTGCTCCTACCTCTGGATGGGACTTTGCTACACACAGAAGCTTGGAACAAAGGACTGAATGACCCATCTGTGTTGTGGATGTATTCCAGAGACTTTGATTTGAACCTGCAGTTTATTCTACCGCTGATGCAAGACTGAACTAAGAGATTTGCCATTACCGCATGTAATTGATTTCCTTTAATCATTCCTAACCCTCACCTATATCTTTTTCCCTTGTATAATAAACCTTTAGATTTTAGATTCGAAAGGATTGGCAACAGCGAGATTTGTGGGTAAGATCTGGTTTGTATATTGACCTTGGTCTGGGGCCTGATTCTTTGGAATTGGGGAGAACCGTTTTCTTTTATTTGGGATATTGGTTTTCATAACCATTGGTCCCTAGGACAGGTGACTGGTGGTGGTGATACTGGGAAGCTGGGGTGTCTAAGGGAATTGCTTGTGTGACTTGTGGCTAGCTAGTGGGGCGAAACCAAAATCTTTTATGTTTGGCTGGTTTGGTTTGCCTTAGAGGTGAAGAAACCCCAGCTTTGGGCTCTAGTTGCCCTTTTGGAAGCAATTTGTCCTGATTTAGCACTCTCAGTTGGTCCCACCAGGAACAGCACCGTCACTAAGAGAAACATAGAGCCCTAAAGAGATTGGAAACACAGGGAAAATGCAACAGTATGAGAGACAGCTTGGACATGGAGATAGGACCAGTAATAATATAATGTCTGGTGTGAAGATGGAATGGGATGTGGGGTGAAGTAATGAGACAGCTATGTAACTTGTGTAACGCTTGGAATGAAATTAATACTTGATGTAACGATTTAGTTTCAGTAGGTTTATGCCTCCATGAATGTGGTTCACTGTTGTAAGACAATTAGTAGATATTTACAACAGTACTAGTACCAGTACCTGGTGAATGAAGTGTTATAACATAGCCGGGCTAGTAATTCCATATGTTTGAATATTCACTGTCCATATTCTTAACTAGTGCACATTTTAAAGTACTGCATATCCAAGTATTGCATGTTTTTAGGCTTTGACTAATGCTCAACCCATGTTTTTTTCTTAGCATTATTTTAACTGTGTGTTAAGACACCATTGAGGACACAGCATACCCTATGCAATGCAAACAAAAATTATAGCAGGATGGTATTGGAGATTCAAGAACACTTTTTAAAAAATCCATGTCAAGTGTCTGCTTTTAAAAATTATTTCAAACATGTGACAGTCTCACTGTAAAATTCAGATCTGGTTTTCAAACACACTCAGGTTTTCAGGTTTGTGGATTTACTGCATTTCAGGTAGAGAAATGGATCTGAACCAAAATCTTCAATGGAGCTTAATGCTACAGTAGCATAAACTGAATGTTCATTTTCTGTTTATGATCAGTTTTAACTAGCTATTGTAGCTTCACTGCCCATGCTAAGTGCAGGTCAAATGTAAACTGTATATGGTGAAAAGGAAACCACACTTGTTAAGTGTGATAGTCTAAGTTAATAATAGATATACAAGTTCTTTTACAAGTGTATTTTTAGAGTGCTCGATAAAACATTTTTTCTGTGATGGTAACAAATGAGGATTTTTATTTAAGTATAATATATACTTTACCATTTCATAAAATGTACATATATATTGACAGTGTCCCTTTAAATATCAAGGTATTTCTAACAAAAATATTGTAAATGAACCCCTCCAAAAATTTTGTGTCCAGACTACTTGAGCATCCTTATAGATGTTCCTCCATTAGGGGAAGAAAATTCAAGATAATGTGAAGAGGCAGAACACTATTCAAGCCTCCTTAAAAGCTGATATGGCTATCTGCATCTCTGAAGTCTTGGATGCTCTGTCCTCAGATACCATAAAATGATGTCAAGAATCAGAGAGGTAGCCGTGTTAGTCTGGAATAGCAGAGGTAACAAAGTCCTGTGGCACCTTAAAGACTAACTATAAAGTTTTGAAGCATAAGCTTTTGTGGGCTAATACCCACTTCCTCGGATGCAAATGATGGGATGTCTACTGCCAGGATGCTAGGAATAGGAGGGAAAAAAATCTAAAACTGCAGGGAAAAAAATAGCTAGGATAAAACTAATGCCTTTTTTTTTTTTTACGAGTTTGCGCCTCACCAAACACTGATATTTCAACAATGTAAATTTTCTAAATTGCTGACTTTCAAAGCATTTTTAACTGAATACTTCAGTAGAACAATATTGAGCAGCAGGGAGCTGTGACAAAGTTGATTTCTTTTGTATCCTTTCCATTTCCAGATTAAATACAGCTAAAAAAATAATGGCTGGCGTTATAAAAAAATTCCAATTGCTAAACCAAGTGAAATAAGGTAGGGTGATTTGTTCCACAGCTCAGTATGTATTTTAAAATGTTTATCTGTGTCTCAATGTGCTGCAAGTTTATGCCCCAGTCCTGTGATCTGTGCAAATAGAATCTTGTGCCCACACATATTTCGGGGCTGGGTTAGAGGCCACTGTTCCCCATGCCCTCCAACACAGACACACTACATTACTCCTATGAAGATGATTGCAAAATGGAAATGGGGACCAGAGTTCAGTCTGAATGGATTTTTGACTGGGAATTTGTCAAACCTGGGTAGATGTGTGTGAACTTCGCCTTGGGTCTCTGCCAGAAAATTTTCACAGCTCTAGCCAAAACAGTGTAATGACTCATTCTGCCGCTATGCCCCTTGTGGATGGCATGTTGCTTTCAGGATCAGGGTCTAAGTTAACTACTTTAAACATAGTAAAAAGATAGATAGATACACACATACACATTTTAATTATTTGGCTTTATTCTCTTGGTTTAGTTGGTTTGGGTAGCTTTTAGAAGGATGCTTCATTTGGCAGCCTTGCACAAGGACAGTTACTCTGGTGGGATGCAGACTGCAAAATTGATTTGATTTGTACTGCTGTTCAGATTATAAATCAAATGGGCACTTCTGGATATCAGATTTCACCATCTTGACATAATAGGCAAATGTGCTGCAATCCAGACCTGACCTCAGTTGAAGGAGGAGTGTAATTGGAGGGAATCATATGGTTGAATGAATTCAAGTATTGATGCTTTTGGTTTGTTCAGATAGTGATTTGTTACTTCCATTAGTGTTGATGATTAAACCTCACATGTCAAAATATACAGAATATCCTTAAATCAAACTTTAATACATTTGAAAGCACCATTTTTCTTACTTTGCCTAATGGTAAAATGTTGATTATCATGGATGTGTGTATAAAGAAATTGTTTACCAGCATTTACTGATTAAAAATCTAATCCTAAACCTAGCTTCTTCTTTTCCATTGACTAGCTGCATGGCCTTGAATAAGTCAGTGACCTTTGGATTTTGCTTAGCCATTTATACACTAGGGTTAGTAATGCTTATGTGTCTTTTGAGATCTTTGGATGAAAAAGGTGTGAGTGCAAAGTATTATTGTTGTGTTGACTAAAAATAACTAAGGACTGGATCCAATATGCATTGAAATCAATTGGGGCACCTTCATTTACTTCAGTGGTCTTTGGAAAAGGTCCTAAATGAATTAGAACAGCGTTATGAAAATATAGTCTGTATATAATCAGTATACATTTTAAAGTAGACTATAGTTATAGTATAATAGATGTCTCAGATGTATCCTTGTAAAGTTTCATCTAGTTTAAGTCCAAGGGTTGGTGTTACACAAGATCATTCCTTTAAAAAGTTTGTTTTGGTTCAAAATGGATGTAGTGTGTTTTTTGGTTTTGTTTTTGTTTTTTAATCAGTTTAGTTATCAATCAAAGATGGTGTTGGTAACAGAAACAAAGAAATGTGTGGGGTTTTGTTTTTTAATTGACATGGGCCTTTGAAAGTATCAATCCTTTTAATTGCTGACTAAGGACTAGATCTACCAAACACTGGGTGTATTTTTTTTATTCATGTCATGTAGTCCCACTATAATTAATAGAACTGTGCACTTCAGTAAAACTGCTAACATACTGTATATATAAAGATTTGCAGGATTGGACCCTAAAACCAGTAAGTAAGGGAAGCTTTCAAATGCCCTAGTAATTTTCTCATTCAAGAGAACAAGTCATACAGACTGAAAGTGAATTATGGCCTGGTAGACCACATTAAGTCACGTAAGTTGACTTCCATGTGTTAGACTTAAAAGTCATTGCAGTTTTTTGTAAGCATTAAGGCTTATTACTTTAGTTAGGCTTGGGATTCAAACAAATCTTCAGGGCAGAACTGACAAATCTGAGTTTAATCCTGCTTTTCTTTAAAAAATAGATTTATTTACACATGTAACGAGATTACAGAAAAAATGAGGTGGGAATGCTTCAGTGTCTCTGATTAAAATATATATAGTGCATTAGTAAAGACCTTGGAAATCCCTCCATTTTGTCTTTATCTGGCTCAAAAGATAGCCTCGCCGCCCCAAATTGATGCCTGAAAGAAACTAGAACAAAGGACAGCAACTACGGGGGTGTGAGTGATTGCTGGGCCCAGACTAAGAAGGAGTCTAGTCTGCTAAAGAAGCTTATTGGAACATCTCTAAGGGTGAGATTTATCTGCATTTAGTTTCCTACTGTATTAGGCTTAGACTTGTGTGTTTTCATTTTATTTTGCTTGGTAATTCACTTGTTCTGTCATTACTTGGAACCACTTAATCTTACATTTTATACTTAATAAGCAAAAAGGTGATATTAATTGGCCCAGAGTACATAATTAATATCTGGAGGAGCAAACAGCTGTGCATATTTTTATCAGTGTTATAGAGGGAGAACAATTTATGCGTTTACTCTGTATAGGCTTTATACAGAGTAAAACAGATTTATTTATGGTTTCGATTCCATTGGGAGCTGAGTATCTGGGTGTTAGAGACAGGACCACTTCGTAAGCTGTTTTCAGTTAAGTCTGCAGCTTTCGGGGGACATAGTTCAGACCTGGATCTGTGTTTGTAGCAGGCTAGCGTGTCAGGGTACTGAAGTCCCAAGCTGCCAGAGAAAATGTACTCAGAGATAGTCCTAGCACGTCAGATGGCAGTCACACAGGGGTTTTTGTGACCCAGCCTGTCACACTATGATGGGAGGGAAAAGTCATCAGGGTTGGCCAACACGACTAGTATTTCTGGATTTTCAATATTAACTTCTCTATTTCTATTCTAAATTGTTACATTTCATATGGAAAGTATGAGGGAGCACTTAATGTAAAATACACTGTTATATTATCAGTGTCCGGTCATGTGAGTGTCCCAGGGAAGAAACACTTTAAAGTCAGAATTGGCATTAACATTTTCTAATTCAGTACTGTTTATCTTGGTTGCCTACTGTGCATAAAATATACCCAGGGCAGCTAAAGATGCATTATTTTTCTCACTTGGTAGGAGATAAGATTATTTATCTTTTTGGCTTAAATCAATGAGAGGTAAGGCTTCAGTTCGTCAGACATGCCAAATAAGAATTCCAGCGTCCTTTAAACATGTTTCAGCAGTTATAGTAGACAAGAAGCTTTGGTTTAAAATAGCAGATAGCCAAGAGGAAAGAATTGAAGACCTGGAACTACTTAGTAATGAACTTGACCCCATTCTAAAAGGGCTCAAACACTGAATGAACTAGAGTTGTAATCTAGTAGGTAGCAGTCAAAGTAGGTGCTGTGACGAAATTATAGAATTTTATTTGCAGTGAAATATAAAGGTGCTGGAGAAGGATAACTTCAGTCCCATTTGCAGTGTTTAGGCTCCATGTGTCATCTGAGACCTCAAGCCTCTGCGACTCTTGGAGAACAATGAGCAAAATTATAAAATTTCCAAATGAACCGTGGGGTTGGGAAAGTAATCGTTGGTGTAAGAATCTTTAGCTGCTCTTTGTTTTTGGAGCTGGACTATCCTGCAATACAGACAGAAGAAATAAAATATTGCACATCAGCATGAGCAAGACTAATCAAACCATTAAAATGTTAAGCAGTAAGACATACATCGCATAAATCCAATAACTCTAGTAGCAGTTTCATTTTTTCGCTCTGTTACCAAACCATTTCTTCCTCCACTTGGGGCTGTTCTACCCTGTTCACTAGAAATTTGCAGCATCTTGGAGTGAAAGATACTTGTGTGGCAGGCCTTTCAGCTCTACCGTCAGTCTGCCAGAAAAGGCCCAACTATATTTCCAGGCCCAAATATTTTTGGTCTCTCTTGACCCAGTTGGAATAAGCAAGAGGTGTTGCAGTCAGTAGCACTTCAAAGCAAGTGTGGAAAATGGGGACCTGTATACAGTTAGGCTTATTGTGCAAGGCTGAAAGTTCACTCTTAAGGGCAGACATAGAAGTGTCTTTTTGTTTCCCTTTCTGACCCCCCCCTCCCCCCATGCTTTGCAAATAGAAGAATACAGTTGTAATAGCTGCTATCTCTACAGTTACTGAGGTTTGTTTGATGTACATATTATTGCTTAATATGCTAATTAGTTTATTTTTGTGACTTGTCTGGTCATGCTAAGAGTTCTGGTTTCATTCTTACTGGAGACTGCCTCAGGTTTCTTGTTGGTTCATGTCAGGAATGTCCTTAGCTTTCTCTGCCAGACCTGCAAAATATTTTTTCACTTGCTTCCTTATTCCCCAAAAAGCTAATTTTCTGTGCAACGTTACCCTGTTCAAAAAATGACTGACTCTAGGGTATGTCTTCACTACCCGCCGAATCGGCGGGTAGCCATCGATCTTCTGGCGATCGATTTCTCGCGTCTGATGAGGACGCTAGAAATCAATCGCTCGCGGCTCCCCCCGTCGACAGCGTAACTCCAGCTTGCCGGGAGGCGCAAGCTGGAGTTGACGGGGGAGCGCGCCGCTGACCGCCGCCGCCATGAGGACGGACGGTAAGTCGGCTGCAGATACGTAGCTGAAGTTGCGTATCTGCAGTCGATCCCCCCCCCCGTAGTGGAGACCAGCCCTTAGTCTGCGATGACCTCACACCTCACTGTGCATTAGTGTGAATGAACAATCTGTGTTTTGATTTCATAAATGATAGGAGTATGTGCCCTAGGGCTTGTCCTCACTGGGGTGGGGGATTGACTGCACGTAGCTGAAGTTTGCGTATCTGCTGCCGACTTACCTGCCGTCCCCACGGCAGCGGCAGTCGGCAGCACGCTCCCCCGTCGACTCCAGCTTGTGCCTCCCGGCAAGCTGGAGTTCCGGAGTAGACGGGGGAGCCTGGGGCGATCGATTCACAATAAATCGATCGCCAGAAGATTGATCCCGCGCCGCGCGAGTGAAGACCAGCCCCTAGTCACCCCACCCTCCCACCCCAGAGGAGCTGCCAGCCACCTGGTGTGGTGAAGTGGATAGCAGACTGTGTGAGGCCATGTGCATTTTGGACTGCCGTCAGCTCTACCATACAATAATGTTATTGCTGTACCCTCCATAAAGCCCAGCAGATAGTACCTCCTCACACCTACTCGGATACAAGTGTGTAGCACTTCTGTGGTTGGTGGTCATACGAAGAGTATAGCTGCACCAGATATTTACATGTGTAAATGGCAGTGTTCCTTGTCCACACTAGAATAGTAAATACTTTGCTAATGGGATTTCAAGTAACATTTTCTACAGAATATTTAAACTTGTTTATTGCATAGTTGTTGAGCACGACCACCACCATTTCTGTATATCAGCGGTAAACTAAGATAGCCAAATAATTTTGATGCAGAATTATAGAAATTTCAGATTAAAACAGTGTTTCTCTGCACTTTTTTCCCTTCCTTTCTTTCCCTGTCCCCATCCTTCTTGGCCCTTGCCATCCCTTTAATGTATGTATTCATCTGTCTTCTTTTCTTCCCCGGTTCTTACTTTGCATTTACACTCATAGGGCAGAGCAATAACTTGGGTAAAGCAAAGAGAAGAGGCTCTTTCATTCTGGCTTTATGGGTCTGACTGCAAAGCAAAACTGCCTCTCATGCAAAGTCGTGGAGCCTTCTATTGGCTCCCCAAAAGGAGGCAGCCAGTCAGGAGCTCTGCCTGGCTCAGGGAGAGCCTAATCAGCTGCCCAATTTGTTGCATGATGTGATTTAAGTAGGGGGTATTGCTGTGCTGACGGATTCTCGGCTCCCTGTGGCTTGCCTGGCAGGTTTTTCTAGTACTGAACTTCAGTTAAATACCATGTAGAGTTATATTTATTTGCATAAAATATGTGGGTTTAATTGTTTTTAAAATGTGATGCTTCAAAAATTTCAAGAGGAGGCCCCTGCTCCACCCATTTTACTATTTTTCTGCCTCAGATTTTTCTACTGCTAAATTCTGAATGTTCTCATCTACACCACCTAATATTCCAGACTGACAGGTTTATACAGAGGGATGTAGGAGGAGAGGGCCCATTGTGAAGAGTGACAGAAGGGTGGCAGTACTTGTATAACAAATTTACTGAGGTTTGGCTCGCTGCCTTAATTGTTTGTTGATCCAAGTTCCAGTATCTTGTGACCATTCAGTTTTACTTTGACTCTAATAATTGGTTATCTCAATCAGTTTCTGTAGCTGACTTGTCCACAGGCAGCAAAGAGTTCTGTGCCTCATTGAGACACCACTTCTGCTCATCCGTGTTCCGGGATTAAATAATCCTCCCGAGAGACTGAGAGAGTGCAGTGGGTCTTCACCATTAAAGCAAAAAGCTTTGCATTGGAAGAAAGGTTGGGAAGGTGATTAGGTTGCATTGGTATTGCTGTGTTTTATTGATGCAGCACCGTTCGTGTCCGTGCATTTACAGATCTTAAAAAAGACAGGTCACTGACTAAAGGAGCTACACTCTCAACTAGACACAACATAGGAAGGAAGCGAGGAATACTTGAAGCACCTTAGAGACTAGGAAGGTCTAGGGGAGAAGGGTGCCGGAGGACAAAGTTCACGTAGCTGAAAGCTCATAAGGCACGCTTTTTGTATAAATATTTTGGCCGGTCCATTTTGTTATCATTTTATATGTAAAAGTGTGTAGACTGTGTCCAGAATTTCCACCTAGGGTGGAAGTCAGTGATGGAAGGCTCCTTGAGAGAACTCATCACTTTAGACATGCAAATTCTGGTTTTCCAATTGAAAGATGCTGTTGCATGCTCCTTTTTTTATAATTTTATTTAGTCCTTATGTTGTACTCTTGATCTTATCCAGACTGATTCTCGTAGAGTAAGAATATATTAGTGTTGCTGTAAATTTCAGCTCCGATTGGTCAGTGCACTCTCCAAATTTTAATATCTTCCTTTCAAAATGTGATCTGTAATCTGCAGGGAGTAATTGCTGCAACTATTCCTGAATAGACACATTAATATTTAAATATAGATTTGGGGTGAGGGAAGAAAACTCATTCTGCCCTTCACCTTCCATATTTGGCTAAAATACATGTTCCAGAGTTGTTAAAATCCGGAGGTGGTTAATTTCTGGAGGCTAGTTCTCAAATTTTATGGTACAGCATAGCTAATATTTCCATATCAGCTTTCTGCATGGTGGCTTGTAACTTTCTATGGCGATACTTCGTGAACTGCAGTGCAAATTCCTACTGTTAGAAAGAGAGATGCTCTTCCTCTCTTGCCACCCATGTTAGCCTGTCAGTGAGAGAACACAAAGGTCACTCAATGTTGTACTATTTCCAGAGACTGCAGTCATATCAATGTATTTTTAAAATGCTAAAATAAGAACCATACAAATTTTAACTAAGAAATTCAGAATATGAATTTAAAAACTACAAGAATGAAGAAAAAAGTGGGGGCCTGTGTGTAAAGAAGTATGTTCCATTTTTGAACCTAGTTTTTTGACACAGTCTGAATTTTAAACAAACTTTTTGAATCTGTAGACTGCCTATTACAGGCAGACAACTTCAGTTTGTTATACTGGATTAAATTCTGCTATTGCTAATATTTCATGCAAGACTATTGACTTCTGGAGTAACATTGACACAATATTTGTTAAGAGAAATTTGTCTCCAGTTACTTTTAATAACTGCTTCTGAATGTTTATTAAGAATATGTAGCTGTATGTTATGTAGTGACAAGTATTCTATTTGGAATGTTAATATACTGGTGACTAATAGACTGGCTAGATAGATAAATACATACTTTGTTACTAAATGATATTTGGTATGAAATGTAAACAGTAAGAATCAAGACTCCAAATAGCTTTTAAGAAGTCTCGTCATATCTTAATATGTGAATCATCATATCAAGTGTGTTCAATGCCACATAGTTGTAGATGTCATATGACTATCAAAATCTTTCACAATATTTGTATTTGAGATGTTTTTAAAATACACTTGAATAACTGAGGTGAAACTTTGTTACATTGTGAAAATATATATAAGTATGCCAGCAAAACATGAGAGTAGTAATTTATTTTCATGTGCTAATTACTCCCCACTCATTTTTGAGAGGTTTTACTTTTATATTGTCCATGGCTCTGTTTAATATACTATGGAGATTCAGTACCCAGTGCTCTCAGACTTTCTCTGCTAATTAGACAGGAGATGGCTTCAGTCTCTGGTACAATTCTCTCTCCTGGGGCAGAAGGTCTATTTGTGGTTCTTACCTTGGCAGTTGCAAAAGAATTATTTAGGGGTCATTTATATTTATAACAGTACAAAGTGTTTTCAGACTAATACCTCTTTCCAAACATAGTAAAATTAGCAGTATCATGGCAGGAGTTTTTTTAATGTGTTTTTCTTTTAAAGACTGAAAGTATTCATCATATTATTACTAACACCTACTCAATCTCCCCTTGCAAATCTGAGGGTATTTCTACACTGGCAGAGATACAGCGCCGGCAGTTACAGCGCTGCTCAGAGAACACTGAAGGGAAACAATTGTTCACACGGTCAGCTGCCTGCGCAATAGTGTGTTCACAGAGCACTGCTGACCAGCAGGCTGCTCGCTTTGACTAATCATGAGTGACTGTGGAGTTATTTCTTAACTTACAAAGGCAAGAGGAGTGCGACATTGACCTTGCCATGCGTAGTAGCTACAACACGAGATTGCTTGTGGCTTTCATGGAGGGGCTGACCACAGTGGAACACCATCTTTGGGCTTGGGAAACAAGCACTGACTATTGGGCTACGTTCCCTGTAAGCTGAGTGACCATGCAGCTGCCTATTAAGTCCTGCACAGGAGCTCAGGGCTGCAGTAGGGCGAGATGTCTCTCCCACATCACGGATCTGCCGCGGCCTGGGGAGAGGTGCCCCTTCATCCCCAGGCTTATCCCAGAGCCCGCATCCCCAGCCAGAGCTCCCCCGCACACCAACCCTCTGCCCCACCCTGAGACGCTTCCCTCACGCCCAACCCCTCAGCCCCACCCCTACCACATGAATGTTATGTGCACCAATATGGAGGCGATGTAACACATCACCTCCAAATTGGTGCACGTAACATTAATTCCACACATGGATGTAAAGAATTAGCGGGAACACTGCTGGTGGGATCACATTGTCATGCACGCATGCGATGACAAGCGGTGGCTGCAGAACCTTTGGATGAGGAAAGCCATATTTATGGGACTGGGTGATCTTGCCCCAACCCTGCAGCGCAAGGACACCAAGAATGAGAGCTGCCCTGCCATTGGAGCAGTGTGGGTGGCAATTGCACTCTGGAAGCTAGTGACTCCAGACTGCTACCGATCAGTCACTAACCAGTTTGGAGTGGGAAAGTTGACCATTAGACTCGTGTTGATGGAAGTGTGCAGAGCCATTAATCGCATCCTGCTCCAAAAGATGGTGACTCTGAGCAACATGAGTGACATTAAGCAAGGCCATATATGCAAAGTCATCCACAACTGCGGAGGGGCGATAGATGGGACCGATATTCCAATTCTGGTTCCAGACCACCTAGCCACCAAGTACATTAATAGGAAGACATATTTCTCAATGGTTCTCCAGGTGCTTGTGAATCACTGTGAGCATTTCACAGACATTAACGCATTCTGGTCTGGAAAAATGCATGAGACACGCATCTTTCAGAGCATTGACCAGTTCAGGAAGCTGAAAGCAGGGACTTTCTTCCTGGACCAGAAGATCACCGTAGGGGAAGTTGAAATGGCCATTGTGATCCTGGGAGACCCTGCCTACCCCTTAATGCCATGGCTTATGAAGCCATACACAGGGCAACTTGACAGCAGCAAGGAATGGTTCAACGACAGGCTGAGGAAGTGCAGAATGACTGTTGAGTGTGCATTTGGCCATTTAAAAGCCCGATGGAGATACCTCTGAGAAGCTGGACCTGGCTGGTGACACTATTCCTATGCTTATTGCCATGTTCTGTATGCTCCATAATATTTTTGTGAAGGTACAGACATAGGCAACAGAAATGATTAAAGCTATGAAACAGCTTCCATATGAGGAGACATTAAAAAGACTGGAACAGTTCAGCTTGGAAAAGATGATTAAAGAGGAGATGATGGAGGTCTCTTGTTGCCCCCAACAACTTGCTTCAGCGATTCCCAGAATCAAAGCCACTTACCAGGGGCCTCCTCTCCTGTGTGCACTTCACCAAGATCCAACAGCTGTGACTGACTAGCCTCCTTCGGGGTAGAGAAGAGTTCCTGGCTGCATGCATCTTGACCTCTGAATCATCCTCTGCCTCTGGGCCCCCCTCTCCCTCCACATCCTCATCCATGATCTCCTTCTCCTGGCCCAGTCTTCTCTCAACTGGCACATGAGCCATCGAGGTATCAACAGTGATGGTGGGGTCACCGCCGAATATCGCATCTACATCTCTTTGTAGAACCGGCAACTTGTGGGTGTAGCACCGAAGCGGTGGTTTGACTCTCATGCCTTGTGGTAGGCCTTCTGCAGTTCCTTCACTTTAACCCTGCACTGCAGTGCGTCCTGGTCATGGCCCCTTTCTGTCATGCATCTTGAAATCTATCTGTAGATATCATAATTCCTATGGCTGGAGCGTAGCTGGGATTGGACAGCCTCCTCTCCCCAGCAGGTCCAGCAGCTCAGCATTGCTCCAAGTGGGGGATCGCTTGGTCGGTGGAGCAGACATGTCCACCTGGAAAGATGTGCTGAGACCACTGAGGCATCACTGAGCAAATAGGAAGGGGACTTTCAAAATTCCCAAAGAATGTACGGGGTGGCGCTCATGTTGGGTCACCTGAGGGTAAGGCAGTAGAGTTCAAACTGATGACCAGAGAGGCAAGAACAGGCATTGTGGGACACTTCCTGGAGGCCAGTCACAGCGCTGTAATTGACCAGGGTGTCTACGCAGACACTATAGATCTGTACCCCTGGTACAGAAAGCTGTATGCCTTTTGTTGGGGGGTGCTGCTTTTTTTAAACAGTGCTGCAACTGCGCAGTTTCTGTGCACTAAGTGGCTTGGCAGTGTGTAAACCTTGGGAGATACAATGCAAAAAGCTGCTTTACTGCGCAGAAACTTGCCAGTGTAGACAAGGCCTCAGTAATCTTTTTATGCTGTACTCCGCCTTTTATCTTTTAAAAAGGGAGAATGACTTTAAATGATATCTTTGTAGACCCTCATGGGTTATATGAAATTTTAAATATTTATTAGTCTGTAGAAAACAATACAAAAGAGTTTCTATCTTTAAAAAAAAGTTAATCAAAATTAATGAGTTGGAAATATTGCAATTTTCTGGTATTTAAAGCTAGAATATTTTAATAGAATTCCGACTGTCAGTTTAGTCTCCTTATTGTTTGTTTGTCTTGATTCATCTTCTTTGTGCATATTCATTATGATTCTGCCAGAATGATGCATGATCTGTTTATTGTAGATACTAAGATCTGTTTACTATTGTCCGCCCTTTATGTAATGTTCTTTGCTTGGGATAAACATATATTAGGTTCAATGTTTGACATACTTGGGAGCCAACTATTACAATTATTCTCTTGGCTCTGAAACTGTACTACACAAAAGTGATCCAATCGATATGTCAGTTAAAAATTTACCAGTTTGGATTTAAGGCTATCACTGCCAATAGCAGCAAATATTGATTTGGATGAGTCTATATGGAGGAAACAAAGAGTCCTGTGGCACCTTAAAGACTAACTATAAAGCTTGCATCCGACAAAGTGGGTATTAGCCCACGAAAGCTTATGCTTCAATACTTTATAGTTAGTCTTTAAGGTGCCACAGGACTCTTTGTTACTTCTGCTATTCCAGACTAACACGGGTACCTCTCTGATATATGGAGGAAGTGGGAGGAAAAGAAGATAAAGACACTATTTCAGTGTCAGGTGACTTGCTCTATTTTTGAAGTCAGATTTTTTTTTCTTAGAGTCTCTGAGAAAATGCCTTATGTTCAGCAATCACATTTAATTTGTTATGCTTTTTCAGTATTGCATACAACTGTCTCCCATCCCCATCTCCCTGCCTTGTCCCCTTGGGAAAATGCACATGTACTGAGCAGAAACACAATGAATGGTGACTGTTGTGTTGTAGGAAGTCATACTGACCTTTAGGTCAAAATCTTCCTTTTTTTTTTCTTTTGTAGCTGTATTGTATCAAACAGCTGTAACTGTTTAAAGTTAATTTAATTTTGACAAAAGATCTGCTTTTGAACCCTGATGAAATAGAGGCTACATGCTTGTGGCAATTTATGCAATTATTTTTTCCGTTTCTGAGAGAACTTCCATAGAAATTTTAACTGAGTGACTTCACTTTATTCGTCCAGGAAGGAAGAAGTTGGGAAATAAAGGTTGAAGGGAATGGAGATCAGGAAGGTAACACTAACTGTTATTAATGATGGTGGTTTGCAGCCAAACAAGAAATTTTATTGCAGTGTTAGTTCAGAGCAGTTGCCTCTAACTACCAAATTAATATGACTAATGCAAAGGCAACTGCTGTAAGATAAAAACTTATTAATAGGGACTTTCTTTCGAAAACTAAGTGTTGCTGCAATGACTGGATATGCATGTTGCTGTGTGTGACCCAATATATTAGCCAGAAGTCTCTTGTGCTGAAATTTCAAAATCACCTACAAAAACTATCGTTCTGGCAATGCTGATTATATCATAACAAAAAACTCATGATATCATTCCATTATAACTTGTTTATGGTTTAAACTGTGCCTGACTAAAGGTTAAATATAACCCATAATAAACTCTTCTAAATTGCGCTGTAGAACTGTGACTTGGAGGGCTGTTCCTTCCAATCCTGTGTAAGGTTTCATGGAAGTATGATGTATTATGGACTCTTCAGGCAGTTTTATACAACCTTCAGCCTCACAGATTCCTCAGCAGCTCCTGCAATGAGTTTTTGTCACATCCACCTGAAGGGGTGCCGGTGCACTCCCAAAGCTTTGTTCCTGTCAGTCACAATCTGTATGGGAGGCAAACGCACAACATTTTGCAGGGTGAATTGGCACTGGCAGGCTGCAGAAAATAAACAGGCTAATGCTCTCTGAGAAACAAATAGAAGATCCAAACAGGATACTAGCAAGAGTTCCACTTGGAATAGAACAACTGGATGAGAAAATAGGGGCAAAACTTTGGAGAGAGAGTAATGGGCGTCAGTGTCTTGGATAGAATTTAATTATCCTAGGTGCTGGCTTGCTCTTACAAGCTGTTTTCACTTGATGAGTTAGTTGATCCCTCATGATTAAGGTTACGATTTAATCAAAATTGATAGTTCCACAATGTAAACTCCTTCACTATTGCTTTTGAATTTGCAGCCAGGTTAACAACAGTATGGAGGGGTGTGTGGTTTTCCTACAGTCATATCCTTTTGAAAAGCTATTGTCACCATTTAAAATGCCAACATTTTTATCCATTTTATTGGTGACAGTCTTACTAGAAGGATCCAGGAGAGCATTTAGTCAGTATCCTCATATTCCAGATTGCAAATTTTGAGAGTGCCAGTAACAGAAATTCTATCCAATATTAAGATAGTTGAGGTGCTTCCAAATATTTTTTAAAATGAGGGGAAAAAAGAGATGATAAAAGTTCCTGTTGGACTATGGGAGTTCACACAAGTACTTGAGTTCTAAGTAAATCGTTTAAGGTGATCCAGGAGAGAGGCAATCTAAAGAGTCGAGGGAATTATGTACAGTATATTTGGAATTTAGTTCCGAAGAAGTGCAGGTAACATTTTCTAGTAAAATTGAATCTTGGAGTGTGTGTGTGTGTGTGTGTGCGCGCGCATTACATTTTCTAGTAACTCCTTCCTATGATTAGAAAGGACGTTCAAAACGTGAGTGCTCTAAGGATCAGTGGAAGCATCTGGAGTGAGCCTTGTGGCCACCAGAGTAGTAGCCAGTACAATTGGCCTCAGGGGCAGCTGCTTGGGTGGCCCTGGGGTCAGCCGCACTGGCCATTGCAGAAGTCGTGACTTTCGTGACCTCTCTGATGTTCTCTGCCCATCTAAAAACAAGGCTCTGAGATGAAGTGGACGTACATTGGGATTCTTCATCTTGTTGTTCCCCTGGGTCATGAGATCAGGAACTCTTGGAAAAATGATCAGTGCCTGAGACAGCATGTGTAGGGGGTTCAGGAAACAAAATGTCTGGGGCAGTTGGTGGCAGTGAGAATGATTCACACCTTGTCCTGCAAAATCTGACACAAAACTCAAGGCAGGAGTGGAAGTGGCAGACAGGCATAGTTCAGCTGGACTGGACAATGGAAGAAATAGAGCATCACCCTAAGAGTGGTGATTTAGGGCCCCTCTGGAACAGTATATGTTGCATTTCCTGTTTGACTGGGAGGTGAATAGGTCATTACTGGAGGTTCACACCCACAGCACAGACCTCTTCTACTTGAGCTAAAGGAACAAATGCTAGAATAAATAGGCTGTTATGATTTATGTAGACCAGTGAGTGGCGTGGGAAACAGCACACACTTTGCCATCATATTTCAGGACATTTCCATCACCACACTAAAACTGACAGGTATAAAACTCCTATTCATAATAGCAGGTGTTACATACAAGACAGTGCGTCACATTGAAAGTGTGTAGGTGGACAGAATCTTGTTTTTTAAAAAACTCTATTGTTTTCACCTTTTTCTCAACACGTGTGGCTCAGTCTGAGCTGCAACTCAAGCAGTGCCTTTCAGCAACTTCTAAATAGGTATATAAACCAACTCCACGAAGCTGAAGAGAAATATTTTCAGTTCTGTAGAGAGAGCAAGATTTTGTTTGTGCTAGTTCAAAAATAAGGAACGATAGCCTGCCAATGTCAGGCTGGTTTTGTATCCATTTCCTAACTTAAAAATCCTAACCTGCCATTTGTAACACCATTGGTGGATATGACTAAGCATTCAATATTATTTGGATACATGCAGTGGAAATTTCACTGCATGCATCTGAAGTGGGTATTCACCCACGAAAGATTACGCTCCAATACATCTATTAGTCTATAAGGTGCCACAGGACTCTTTGTCGCTTTTGAAGATCCAGACTAACACGGCCAGCGCTCTGATAGTTTACCAATGAAGGCAACCAGGGATTCAGCGGCTGTGGCAGGGCCTCCCCGGCCTATTATACTCTCCACTCATGGATCACTCCTCTCCCTCTTTCCTCTCTGCTTAGGATCTTCTCTGATATGTGGTAGAGAAGGAACTGGAGAGTGGGAAAGTCCTCCCCATCTTTTATCTCCTCAGTTGGAGACAGAATGTGAACCAGAGTACATGCGCAGACCAACAGACGCTGCTTTCAAAATTCTCCAGCTCTGAGTGCATGGAGCATACCCACCCACAGTGGAATACTGAAAGGGACCACCAATCTCAAAGAATCTCCAGTTACTATAAGATAATTAACTTTCTCTTATGAAATTGAATTATTAAAGTAATATAATACCGTATTCCACTTCACATCATACAAAGGTTAGACTGTCACAAGAAGCACAGTTAGGATTTCCAATAATTCTGTGAGTTGCACTTTACAAAACAAAATTTTGGTGTAACAATTAATTTTAGGGCAAATTGTAATGATCCTATTTTATGTTAAAGAACTGGGAAATAATTTGGCAACTGTGAATATGGAGAAATTGTTTAACAAATGTTTGTCATTCACAAGTGATCCAATTGAAGAGAACATTTCAACCTATGTTTTGCTCTGATAGAAACTTATTTTCATGCCACCCTAAAACTGTTTTAACAGTATAACCTCGGATGAGATGAAATTTTTTCATTCATTTAAAAAAAATTCTTGAAACAATTGTTTCAGTGGTTAAGCATTGAATGTAATAGGAGTGTAAAGATAGTGAGATGTTTTATAATGGAATACAAAACGCACTGTAAAATCTTTGGAACTAGTACATCTACGTTTTTATGTAAAAGAAGTACTACAGCAGCACAGCTGCAATGATTGAGCTAAGCTACTGTTTCTTAGCATATGTGCAACATGCCTCAGGTGGCACATGACCAGGATTCATTACTGAATTTGGTCTGTGGGTTGGATCATTAACTTCCCCACCTCGGGTTGGGTCCTGACAGGGCGTGCGACGTGAATGCTGATCCATGCCCCCCCGTAGCTACGCTGCTGCGGCATTTTATGTGTAGACAAGTCCTGAATATGAAGTCCTCAAAGTACTCTAGTCCTTTCCTTTTTTATATAGATCATATGTGTATGTGATCATAAATAATTGTCGGTTTCATGAAGCTAGAATTCCTTCTGAATAGCCAGTGATCTTATTGATAATGTTGGTTGAGTAGCAAAGAGCAAATTTCATTATACTCTTTTCACTAATTACTGCATGTACTGATTGATTTTCAAATTACTGCAAGCTTCCCAAGCTACTTAAATGGGGGTAAAGTTAAATTTTAATTTGCAGTTTAATTTATGCTGTTGATATTGCAGGAGAAGGAGCCTCTGTCAATATCCATTGTGGCCGTCCCCTCAAGACAAAAATTTCTTTGAACTTTAATGTGTCTGCATTAAATAGAATGCATTGCATTTGTTGGTTGAATTAGGTTACTCTTATATTTGAAAACTGAGTGAAACATTCTGATTTTAAGCAAAAACTATTCCTTTTTGTGCACGGAGAGGTAATAGACTGAATAGTTCCACCAGTTGCTTATGGTATATAATACTTAGCATTTTAAAGATACAAAGCAAACTAATGCTGAAGGTATATGAAATTCTATCACTTAAGTCCTCCTCTAAGATAGCAAAAGCAAAATAACTGCATGACTTGTAATATGGCCTTTGATTTCCAGTAGTTGCCATTTTTGAATCTTTTCAGCTTCAGAAACCAAGCTCTAAAGGGGCAGACAATAGAGAGGCCAAAATGCAAGATTGTTTCTTCCAGCATTTAAGGCCGATTGACTTGTCAAAGCCTGGTACACAGTATATTGCACTTCCTTTACCCAGTGGTTCACTTTTCTGCAACTGCATCTTGCTATTATTGGAAGCTTCCTGCAAAACTGTTTTTAATAAAGTCGCTGCTGATTTTATTGTAAACTACAGAGGCAAAAGAATGGTACAGTGCTTGATCAAGCATTCCATGAGAGACCTACATTAAACCTAGGAAAGACATACATGCTTCTCTGCTTTAATAAACAGAAGTCTTTCCCTCAAACTCTCTCATACTAGGGTGGAAAGTATTCCTTTACCTGTTGGCCAGAAGCTTGATTTACAGGGGATTGTTAGAGGGTAACTGGCTTTTTTTTTTAAGAGGAGATGGCTACAGCGCTACCTGTGACTAATCAGCTGCCTCCCAGCTGAGGCCGTGGATTATACAAGAGGATAGCTTGAAGGGGACCTAGTCCATATGAAGACCAAGAAGAATTCAGCTGAGCTGCAGGAAACAAGTTGATTCCTGTGAGAGTCCCATGTCAAGGGAAGGAACCCAGCTGTTAGAATACTTCCATGCAAATGGCCTGGTGTGTGAGAACTGCCTGGAGTGTGAGACCACATTATTGTACTATTTGGTTAGAGGACTGGTGTTGAAAATATTTTCCCCAAACTGGATTATCTGTATGGAGGTTTTTCAAAACTTTTAGTCACGGCTGCATAGGAGAAAAAGATGTATTCACCTTCACCACAAGACCATACAGTAAGTCCCATACAGTAGCACTGTTCCAGATTGTGTTCAGTTTGACAGCACTCCAGAGTCCGTATAGATTTCAGATTAATTTGTGGATGGAAGTTAAGATACTGGTTGTAGTCCATAAAGCACTTGGGACCAAATTACCAGACATTAACTTGATATCAAACAGAATTTTGCACATAGCAAGGAAATAAAATCTAAATAGACTGGCTGATCAAAAGCCTGTTGCACCAGGTGCATGGAATCTGAAAGGACTTGGTCTTCAGAATCACTACTGGCACACCAGGCAGCCTGCTAACATCCCTTGTGATGGATAGGTCTAGCAAGATTGAAAGATGTTTGCAGTTAATATCTAAGCTCTGGTAGTTGAACAGGCTGCCCTTGTGATCACCTTCTTAGGTGTTCCCATCTGCACTACAACATACAATCTTTACAAGTTGTGGATTCCTGCCCTCCTCACCCTCCAGATGGCCTGCTTGAATGGTCTCAATTGAATTTTTGACCAAGGTGCAGGATTCTTACAGGATGCCATTAGTCCAAGTAGAGTCATCAGGGTCTCAAATCCTGTGTTTAGATAGTTCAGTGTTCTGATCCACAAAGATTTGGTTTTCCTGTCACTGGTATGCAGCATCAGGGCGGTAAAAGAGCATTCTTTCCAACTGGTCACAAGTTTCAGTGCAAGAACATAACCCATATTCCCTTTACTACCAGTGTTGCCGCCGCAAGCTACTTGGCGCTATGAGCAAGATGAAATATGGGATTATGTAAACTCCCACCTACAGGCTGGATGATGCAACTAGTGCCATCATTGTTGTGAACATCTAAGGAGCTGTTTCCAGGCAAAAGAGGATAGTAGTATTGAGGAAATATGAGGTGCCACTGACAACTGAAGACTCCTTGTAGTATTAATTACATGGATTTAGACATGAAGAAGCCTCTAGGATCAATTGAGATAAGACACTATCCTGTTTCAGACACCATACATACGGATTCTGCTATTTTAGGTGAAAAACTAGACTAGTATTTCTTCAACTTTTTTTTTTTTTTTAAGACTCCCCCTTACTGTACTCATTTCAGTAGATGCCATATGGCATCCAGGAATGGAGCTCTCTCTACCAGGGAGAGACTGAAGAATCACTATGCTGGATGGGGAGGGGGGGAGCAGAAATTCAATGAAATTCTTTTTGTATGTGTCACAGGGTCCGGGCCGCCCTGCGGTCTCTGCACTCTCAATAACAGGTCTTTACACCAGTCTTCAGTGTTTAACCCCAGTGTCCTTTATTTATAGTACAAGTGCGTGGCTCTCAAGTGGTAAACAGTGCTCCCCCCAATCCCCAGACAGTTACCTCACTGCCTTATTTCACAGGCCCTCAGACTCTTGAGGCACCTCCTACCCAGCCAGGAGACTGGGCTACTGCCTCCTCTCCACTGCCTGGCCTTCCTCCCTACTGACCATGAGTAAGGGCTTTTTATAGCTGGGCCGACTTCCTACCCCAGCTGCAGCCAATCGGTCCTGGCTCATTAGGACTCCCAGCTGGGCTCCCCTGCCAGCCACTACCAGCTCCTACCCTCCTGCTGGAAGCAGGGGTTTAAACCACAGAGGCAGGGCATTTCAGGGGTTTTTACTCCTGCCCTGCCACAGTATGTAATAAAAAATATCTGTCCCTATACGCCAATGTGCTAGTTCCCCAGTATAGAAATGATCTATGCCAGGCCACAGTCTTTCAAGTCCGTGCCTTAGGGCACAATTTATTGGTTAAACAGAAACTTTGGTAAATAACAAAATATTTCCTTTACCCAACATGAGTTACAGTTCCCAGACACTTTTCCCTTGCTCCTCTCAGCCAGTACCCTGCCCCAGGGAGCTTTGCTACCTAAATAGCCTTCAATAGATTAGAGAAGGGAGCAGGTCTATATAAATAGGTGACCTATAAGAATGGATTGAGGGAAGATGCCCATCTGTTGGTAGCCAAGGATGAAAGATCATTACAAAGTCCAGCCAAACCACTGTCGCAGTTATCTGTCAATTGAATGGCAGGCTTTCTTAGAACTATTTGGAAATACACTGATTCCATTAGCCTCTGAGAGTGAACAATTAAGGTCTTCACTCCAAGTAAATATAGCATGCCCTGATCTTAAACTAGAGTAGGTATTGGCTGGTCCACAGCAAAAGTAAAATTCTCAGTCACGGGCCAAACATGAGATCCAGGGAGTGGCCAAATATATCACCTGAGCCAGAAACCATTTGGGGAAAGTCTCAAGATGGCAATAAGATGTTATAGATTCTGTATTAGTCATGATTCCAAGTACCTTCATTTATTTAAACTTCATAAGCACCCCTCCCAAGTATGTGGTGTACATCAATTAAAGCACAACTATTCCATATAAATCTTTTTAGAAATCTCTTTGCACACTTAATAGCTTACCAATACAAGAAGCTGAAAACTCATTGTGGGGGCAGCGGCGCGGGGGGGACGACTTTATCAAATGTCCAGAAATGATTTTATAGGATATGCTCTGTGTAACCGTAAAAAAACATTTAGGGCTGGTCTTCACTGGGGGCGGGGGAAGAGATTGGCAGTAGATATGCAACTTCAGCTACGTGAATAACATAGCTGAAGTTGGCATATCTACAACCGACTTACCTGCCATCCTCACGGCAGCAGAGGTCGTGGTGCGCTCCCCTGTCGACTCCAGCTTGCGCCTCTTGACGAGCTGGAGTTCCGGAGTCGACTGGGGCACCGCTGGCGATCGATTTATCGCGTCTTGATGAGATGTTATAAATCGACTGCCAAAACATCGATCCCTCCCTGCCAAAGTGAAGACAAGCCCTTAGAGTAGACCAGCAAAAATGCTTTCTGTAAAAGTGCTTAGAGGTAATTCTTGAATGTGCATATATTATATTCTAGTGATCTCAGGACCTGAGACCTAGATAAATTTGAAATCTGAATATTCACTTCTGCTTACCAAACCCCTGAATATCGGCTAAATGCAAAATAGTCTTAAGCTTTTCCATAAATTTCTTTGATACCCTTTAAAAGTCTTTTAAGGCTATTAGTATTTATTCAAGATAAGTGGATGTTGAAGATTGTTTTAATACTTTTGAGTATTTTTTCTTAGAGCTTAAAATAAGTGCATTGGACACTAAACCTGACAGGACCTTTATTTATTATGATAATCCCTTAAAATTAAAAAAAAAAATTAAACAAAGTAAAAACCCATATACCAAATGGGGAAATTAGCCAGGAATAAACAAGATATCAACATGGTTTTGGGCTGCTAATACTAGAATCATCAAGAGGGAAATCCTTTTTAAATGAATGCTTAGTAGAGAGAAATCTATTCTAGGAGTGAATTCCAAGTGTATATAGTGGATTAGATTAATTTACCACCTACATCAGTAGTGTATTTGGCTCAACATTATTATTTGTGCCATATATGCTCCTGAGTGTCTTTTTTTTAAAAAAAAAAGATGAGACCCTTTTTGAGGTTGTTACTTTGGCTTTACCATCCTTTCTGTTTATAAACAAATTATAATTATTATATATATATATATATATATATACATTCAAAATATAGCATAAGGCATACAAAACAAGTTACTTTAAATCTCCTCTCTGTCCAGTGAAGATATACACATATATATATATATATATATATATATATATATATATATAGCTGTTATTTATATCTTTATCTGGCAGAAGCAGAATTTAGAGCAAATGTGCAGGAAAGGAGAGGGGAGTGAGTCTGGATTTAGATGTTTTAATCTTAAGGATATAAAATTATTAGTTTCCCTTTACTGTAAAAAAAGAGGCACCATAAAAGTATGGTTTTATTGCTTTTTAAGAGGGGAAAAAGCACTTTTTCATTCCTATGGTTCTGATTTTTTTAAAAAAAACTTGCTACAAAATTAAAAAACATTGGAGCAAATACTTAATCCAATTTTTTTCCGAGAGAGTTCCTGCATTACAATAAATTCCTGTATTTTAAGTCTACTAAAAAGTATTTTTGTACAAGAGAAAAGTGCAACTTTTTCTGCAAAGAGTTCTGCCCTAATAGTTTTATTATCAACATTTAAATCAAAGTATATCAGTACATCTGCTCCCCAAAAGAGCTGATGGAATAAGAACACTCCAATGAAATATCAGCTTATTAGGTACCTTTTGAGAGAACTGTTTAACGATCTTAGGATTGTTATAAACAGAAGGGACCCATAAGAGTGTGTATGTTAGACCCCATTTTACTAAATTAGACCTCTTTGCACTAACTCAGACTCCTCTAAACCTACCTCATCCATTTTGCCCACATGTTGGACAGTCTGCGCTGGTGTAATATACATTCCGAGTACCCAGAAGTTGCAAATCAAAGTAGTTCCCACCCTGCTTTAAATTATAACTTTTTTGCAACCTTCCACTTCATCAATTTCTAAGTTGCATTAACATAGACTCCTTAATATAGGGATAGAGTAGGTGTAAGAAGTGTCTAACGGAGTCTGAATATGAAAAGGTCTAACTTACACCATCTTTGTGACTTCTAAATTCAGCCGCCTTTCACAGCAATATTGTGAAAGCTTGTATGTATAACATTTTAGATTTCAACAAAATATTAGCACCCCATATATGCTTTGTAGTAAATTCTATAAATAATGGACTGAAGTTAGTTTGGAGTCTTAACCACAGTGCTAACAGCAGCTGTAGTTATAAGGAAAAGGCAGTGCCTGAGGCAATGAATTGCTAGCAACACCAACTTGTGAAGAAGCTAATGTTTTGTTTTCTAAGATAACTATGACTTACCCACTGTGTTCAGTTTTGGTAACTTATTTTAAGGAGGACATCTGGAGAATGCTTTTTCCCATAAATAACAAATTAACTAATTTGTCTGAAAATTGTAAATGATCTAATTAATCATTCAAATAATCACACGGGAGCCGTATTTTTGAAGGCTTAATGGGGGAACGTAAAGTTTTCCTCTGTTCAGAGAGTTAATGTGAGATCTATTGATCATCATTTATGCTCGTTAGAGACTCTAAAGACTATGTAAAATGTGATAGGAAAAATAATTAGTCTCCTAGTTCCATCTTTGGAAATAGGATTTTCTTTTCAAATGTCTCATGGCTTCGGTCTGAATTTACCGTTTTTTGTTTGCTACAGGAAGCAGCAGCATATAACTCCATGAATTATTCAAATCCTGTTGGGAAGTGGGGGTAAAGTGTAAAGAGTAACCACAGACTCTGTGACTTTTATCTGTGTCAGGATCGCAACGACAGTCAAGGCCCAGGGTCTGAGCAGGGACAAACCTGTGGCTTGGAGTAGCAAAGGAGTTCATACGTTCCAGGTCAGGGTGGATACCAAGGGTCAGGGTCTGAGCCAGGAGGCAAAGTTCAAATCAAGCTTAGGTCAAAGCCAGGAATTCAGGAGCCGGGACAGTTGTGGGACCTACAGGAGATCTGTGCTGTTTTCTGGAGACTTCCTGGAATGCCCCTTGGGTTTATATAGGACAGGGAGCCAATCAGGAGCAAGGAGGTTTTTGTCTGTCAAATCTTTGAGGTGGAACCTCCCGTGGTCTGTGTCCACCTTGAGTCATGGGAAATGGAGTGCAAGCTAGTTTCAGCTGCCACTGGGTAGCAGACTGGAGATGTCAGCTGACTGGTAGCTCTGCTGGTCTGTGTTCTAGAACTACAAAGCCTTGCTGTCTGTTTCCTTTGTTGTCTAGTTCTGCTGGTCATTTTCCATCCATTCAGAGAACAAAATATGTTCAAAGATGGTTATTTTGTATTACTCTCTATAAATTGTAGCAATAACATGCTTTATAAATTGCACACCAAAGCCACTTGTGTGATGCAAAGTATATCCTTACTGACTGTATTAATAGAAATGAGCCAGGATGAAAAAGCATCCAGTTCTCAAACTTTCAAACTTCATTGCACCGTGACCCCCTTCTGACATCAAAAATGAATACATGACCCCCTGGAGGGGGACCAAGGCCTGAGCCCACCTGAGCCCCGCTGCCCTGAGTGGGGGCATCAAAGCTGCCCAATGGCTGCCCTGGGTGGGGCGGATGTAACTTTAGTTCCTGGCCAGTGGGGCTCAGGCTTTGGCCCTTGGTGGTGTGGCTCAGGCTTTGGCCTTGGGCTTCTACAAGACTAACACCAGCTTTGGCAACTCCATTAAAATGAGGTCAGGAGCCACTTTGGAGTCCTGACCACAGTTTGAGAACCCCTGATCTAGTCAGTACGTTCATACGAGGTGAAGGCAGGCTGGGAACGGTTTGGATGAGATGCTGATTGTGGCTTCATTTGTAATCCGATCATATTGTTGAATAGACTGCCAACATCTGCACCTTTTAAACTAGAGAAATCGGATAGGATTTTAATACACGGGTGCCACTGGAATGAAAAATGCAAGACTGGATACAAAGAGACATTAAAAATACCAAATACTTGAAAAATGTTCAATCTTTCCCTTGAATGAATCTTGAACAGATGGCATTTCTCATTTTAAAAACATAGCGTAAATTAAGTATTGAACGGCATTAACAAGTGCATCAGGCTTAAGGTAGCAGTCAGTAATTTGCTACATGCAATGTCTTTATTTACCATATATCAAACAAGAAACTTGATATATGGCTTTGATAATGAAGGCAAAAAATTGTTCCCCTAAACACAAAATATATCTGGAAGACTTTACCCCTACCAGAAGCACAAATTCCCACTATGTATGTTTACAGGTATGGCTTTTGGTGGTAGACAATATCTACAAATAACCCCGTGAGTATGCTTTTGATATTAATAACCAACTTTTCAGTTTCTTTTGAATAAAAACTGTGGATTGGGGAAGGATCCGTCAGGTCTTAACCATCCCATTTTTAAACTATAAATGGTCAGCCTATGGGTGCATACCGAGATATTACAATGAGATGTGTATATCTCTTGGATCTATAAAAGCATTTCAAGAGAGAGCGGGCCTCTGAGTCCTTTTCCTATTTTTTTTTCTTTAAGTTCCCCTTCCTCTATGATCTTGGTTCATATCCTTTCAGAGGACTCACTGAGCTAGTTAATGCTTAATCAGCCATGGGGGCTGCTTTTAAAAATGCCCACTCGCTCTTCAGGAAATGAGAATTCGTGAGGTGAGCATGTTATCTGTATCTCTTCTTTCTACCTCAGCCTGTGTGTGTGTGTGTGTGTGTGTGTGTGTGTGTGTTACATGGATGAGCACACATTCACAGAAATACTGTTGGGACACCTTAGCAAATGTCTTTTATAAAAGCATCATTACTCCTTCCCCTATCTCTTTACACTGAAGGTATCGAGGGACAATTGGAATAATACTTTTTTTTTTTTTTTTTTAACCACCTAGGGTATGTTGGGGCATAGAATAAAATTGTTAGCCATGTTCCTTGGTTTTCCTTACTATCAAATGTAATACTTCCCTTTAGACTGTGAAATGAATGTGCGGTGCAGGGTGTTTCAGCTTCCTACACAACTTCCCCAGCTCTGTGCTGATATGGACAGTAGGCTGTTAGCATAACAGAGGGTTTCTGCCTTCCATAGGGCTGGTACAGTTAACTTTTTAAACTGTTTGCTTTAACTGAATTTGCTCGGAGACAGCATTTGTTGCAAATGGGGATAGGGCTTTGTCTTGTACTCTGTATTGTATCTATACAGCCTCTGAAGCTGCAGAAGGATGTACTGGTGGCCCTGAAGTTGGCCAGCCTATTTACAGGAGACATCTACCCTGAAGGATATCCAAAGCCTAAAACACAAGCAAAAAGGGAAGTAGGGGTCAGCAGGGGAAGGCATGATGGGGAGGTGTGTGGGTGCTCACGCCAGTGAGCTCTGCCTTGCATTGCTTTCTCTAGGTCTGCGTTCTAGGCCAGTGGTTATCTACTGGGGTACATATACCTCTGGGGGTACCTCAAGATATTTACCTACTTTTTCTACAGGCTACATAAAAAACACTAGCGAAGTTGGTAAAAACTAAAATTTCATACAGACAATGACTTGTTTATACTGCTCTATATATACTATACACTGAAATGTAAGGACAATATTTATGTTCATTTCATTTATTTTATAATTATATGGTAAATGATAAAATAATCAATTTTTCAATAACAGTGTGCTGTGACACTTGTGTATTTTTATGTCTGGTTTTGTAATCAAGTAGTTTTTAAGTGAAGTGAAACTTGGGAGGTACTCAAGACAAATCAGACTCCTGATAGGGATATGCTAGTCTGGAAAGGTTGAGAGCCAGTTGTTTAGGCTTTCACAGCCTATTGGTGAAAGTTAGCTTTCTGCGTGGCCACAAGAGTGCAGATGGATGTGTCTTGGATCGGTTTCTATGTAGACTTGCCATTCTCGTTGTCTATTGTCTGACCCAGAGAGCAGTGGTTGGGTCGGGTGCACCTCTCCTCTCTACTTCTTCCCTTGAGGCAGGGAAGCAGTAACTAGGGGCTGGTCTTCACTACCCGCCGGATAAGCGGGCAGCAATTGATCTGTTAGCGATCGGAGCGCGCCACCAACTGCCGCTGCTGTGAGTGAAGACCAGCCGCGCCCCCCCCCCCCCGTAGTGAAGACCAGCCCTTGCACTGACGCCAAAAGATACTCTCCGCATCTTCTATTGTTCTCATGTACTTGGCATAGAAATTGAGCTGGGTGGAGTATGTGACTCAGTTACTTGGAAGGAGAGTCTTCAGTGATTTGAGGGAGTAGACTAGTAGCATCTACCTTCACTTTAGAAATGTGGTGATGTTAATGTTGTTATTGCTCTGTTCTAGAGTGGCAATCTGTATTGCTTCATAGCCATGCTGGAAACAATTTGGGGCTGGAGAGACCCTTATTAACTTCCAACTTGGAAATAGTCTCTTCATCATACAGCTTTTTATCAGTCAGGTTACCCATCACTGTGGAATTCACAATACACACTCCTGGGTTTTAATAAAGTCCACCTGTCTTTGAGACTGTGCTGTAATAATGAAACATTATGTTATGAGATGGCAGATCAAAAATCTTTTCAAATAGAAAATGCATGGCTTGCAGAGATATGGGGGGTTTGAGATTTTGTATCATGTAGAAGTAAAGCTTACATTTTAAAATGTTAAGTTTATCTCTAACTGTTGTACATGCAGTCTTGTAGAAATTGTTGCAACTGTTGTATTGAACCAGATTATTCCAGGATAACTTTAATTTCCTGTATGCTTTGATATGAATATTTCTATCCAAACAGGAATCAGCATGTATTGTCTGCGAAGATTTACAGTCTAACTGCTAGGTAAAATACATCTCAAATAAACAGCAAAATAATAGAATTATTTTAAGATAATAAGGAAAAGAACATACAAGAATTAGTAAAGCCAGTGCAAAATGATAGCAGTAAAGATATAACTGGTATCAAGCACTATAAAATTGTTGATGCAGATTTTTATTGAAAATTCACTCTGCTGCAACATTTTAAGGATTTGTATTAGGGGAGTGTTGAATAGAAAATCTCATTTATGAACAGACTGTTTTGTTAATCCAAATTGAATAGTGTGTTCATGTATTATATATTTAACTCTAAGCTATAATTAACATTGCATATAACATCAGTTGGCTACACAGGCATCTAAATAAAGAAAATCTCTCTCTCAACTCAAATAAGATTTGCCAGACTATAATTTGAAGAATTCCTGCTCTTCTTTATCAGCATTGTTCATTACCTGAGAGGAACTAGCTATCTCATCCTGGGACAAGGTGCAATTAGATATTGTATAATATAGTCTTTTCTGATTGTAATCTTGAAATATTCTTTTTCTCAGTATGGCCTCTGGAGGACTAAGATGAAATCGCCAAGATTTCCTTTAGGACATTTAGCTTTAAATTAAATTGTGATGCTAAAAATTAATGATTGGCTCTTAATCCTCTCCTCCCTTCTCCAGTTTTAATGAAAGCAGAATAAATCGAAGAGCTTTTAATATGAAGGGTCAGGAGTTCATAGCACTTATCCAAAGGAAAGGCAGTGATGTCAGTACATGCTGCAAACTGCTATAGATGTCTGTCTCTGTCCTAGGCAACACTTACTACTGCCATTGATATTATTACCTTTTTTATTGACTCCTCTGTCTCCTACAACAGTCTTTGACCAAACCTACTGTATGTAGAGCCAACTTTTATTTAAAGCATCTGTACGTGGGATGGGTTTCCTATTGTACTAATACAAGATACTTCTGTATTCATAATCAGTGTGTGGTCTTTGGCTCTATCCCCTGTTGCTGGCAATCTCTCAGATAAGTGTTTAATTATACTGCTTTAAAAAAGCTTTGTTCATTGCCTGTGTATTAGTACTTTGCAGGGTGGATTTGATTTAAATTGAATTGATTTAAATCACGAACTTTTATTTTATTACCTTGAGACATGTTTGGCAAAGTCTGTGGGTAGTTCCTTCACTGGTTGTATTCTAGATAGGTTCTTTTACTGCACTTATCAATGTAGATTCTGAGCATCTTCCAGTAGTGGATTTAGCAGCCTGACTAATATCTGTCATGTGTGGTTTGCTCACGTTCTCATCGGCTCCCAAGGGGGGAAATGCGGGGGGGGGGGGGGAATTTGGTAGGAATTTTTCTCATTATTCAAGGGGTGTTTTTTTGTGGGGATTGAGAGGTTTTTTTTGGTCGTGCTTAGTTTTGTTTCGGTGGGGTGGATTTGTATTGTTTTTAATGCCTGTGTTTGTTAGAGAAAGAAAAGTCAAACAAAAGGCAACTTGTACTTGGAGCAGAAGGTGGTGAAGTTTGTGATGCTCCTTAGTTCACGGAAAAGTTAATTCCACCTTGACATTTTAATCCTAGCCAAACATTATAGATGCAAATCTCCATATAAGAAAAAGTCTCCCTTGATTTGCTAGTAGGGGTATGTAGTACTGCATAAGGGATGCAAAATTACTACTTCAGCTTGTTTTGAAACACTTGAGAGGTTTTTTAACTACATTTTAATAGTGGCCGTGAATGTACATTTAAAAAATTTTCCTGAAATTTAATTAGAGGCTGTTCGGTCAATATTTTTATCCCTGAAATTTAAATAAAATGATTGCAGTAATAAAATTATATCTGCGTCAATACAACATTACTTTCACCTTTTTCTATAATCCAGATGATTTTCTAGTATAGTTTAAAAAGCAGTCTAATAAATCCCACTAATTGTGGAATTGTCTGTTTCAATTAGATCATTTAAGTGTTGGATTTTTAATTTTCACTAACTACTCTTCAGCTGGACAAGTCTCCTGTATTTTTAGTCTCTAATTAAAATGAATATATCTTACTGATTTGTCGTTTTTGAAGTGGAATTTTTAGTGGACCATCTCTCTTGCCCCCTTCTGTCCCCCCCTCTCCCAAAGGTCCCCTTGTATATTTTGTAGTGTCTATTGTACAACTAGTGACAAAGGTGTTAATATTGTATGGAAAATACACTGTGATATTCTGATATACAAATCTTAAGAGGAAAAAAGAAGCATGTAATTGAACATACAGTATTTAGTAACCTGGAGATAAACTACCATCTGTAAGCACAAAAGGTAAATTATCTAGCTCATAGGAGAGGCAATAGGGTGGGAGTTCAGTAAAATTATCAGCAATCTGCGTTGAACACAGTTCAGAGGAAGATTATTTTTTTTACCTCTCATAGGAAGTGAATTGCATTACAGCACAAACTCACAAGCACTTTATAAACTTGTTTGGGGAAGCACTTAGTAAATTATACTGTGGGCAAAATTAATGTTTAGAGTTCTGTTGCTACAATATTGCATTAGTTTCTTGGGTAACAGAAATACATAATTTACAATGGCTTTTGCAAGATTGCTTGTCCATCTCAACCTCCATGCAGTAGGATTGCCAGGTGTACAGTTTTTGACCGAAACACTTGGTCGAAAAGGGGTCCTGGCTCCGATCAGCACTGCTGACTGGGCCATTAAAAGTCTGGTTGGCAAGCTCCCTACCCGGCTCTGTGTGGCTCCGAGGAAGCTGGCGGCATGTCCCTTTGGCTCCTGGTGCTGGCTCTGCAGTGCCCACTGGCCAGGGACTATAGCCAATGAGAGGAGCTAGGGTGGGGGCAGCACGTGGAGGTCACCTGGCCAAGCCTTCACCTAGGGACATGCCAGCTGCTTCCCAGGAGATGCCTGAGGTAAGCGCCTCCTGGAGCCCAAACCCCTGCCTTCCTCATGCTCCTCAACCCTCTGCCCCAGCTTCAAACCCTCTCCTGCACTCTGGGACCCCTTCCCACACTCTGAACCCTTCATCCTCGGCCCCACCCTAGAGTCAACATCCCCAGGAGGAGCCCTCACCCGCATACATACACTCCAGCTCCCTGCCTGAGCCTGGAGCCCACCTCCCCCACTCCAAACCGCTTGGCCTCAGCCCGGAGCCCCCTCCTGCACCCTGAACCTCTCATCCCCGGTTCCACCATAGAGCCTGCACCCCCAGCCAGAACCCTCACCCCCTTCCAAGCCCTGGGCCCCTTTGCACCACCCTAGAGCCTGCACCCGTAGACAGAGCCCTCAAACCCTGCACCCCAGCTCCCTGCCCCAGCCTTCTCCCAACACTTTGAACCCCTCATCCTCATCCCCCCCCCCCACCCAGAGCCTGCTCCTGCATGCAAAACTCCTCATCCCCAGTCCTCCTTAGAGCCCGTACTCCCAGCCAGAGCTCTTATCCCCCTCCTGCACCCAATTTCCTGCCCAGCCCAGAGCTCCCTCCTGTAGCCTGAACCTCTCATTTCTGGCCCCACCCCATAACCCTCACCACCTCCTGCACCTCCGCCCCAGCCTGGTGAAAATGAGTGAGTGAGGGTGGGGGAGAGTGAGCAATGGAGGGGGGGAGGGGGAGGATGGCGTGAGCAGGGGCTTAAAGGGTTAAGTATTCTCACACCTTCTTGTCAACTGTCTGATATAGGTCGTCTTGATAATCACTACAAAAGGTTTTTTGGTTTTTTTGATAATAGCTCATCTAAATTAAATAGCCTCTTAGAATTGGTATGGTAGCTTCCACTTTTTCATGTTTTCTGTGTGTATATGTACATCTTACCTCTGTGTGCTCTGTTCTATGCATCCGATAAAGTGGGCTGTAGCTCTGTAGGGCCCCAGAATAGCTAGGGACGGCCTTGTGAGCAACACATCTCGAAGAACAACAGTTATGAAAGGTAGGTAATTCTTTTTTTAGTAATGACATAATGTAGGACAACTGCATTAATGCATCTACTTGACTCCAAATTTTAGTGCATTTTCCTCATTTTGTCATAACTAGCAAACACAGCTTTGATGGAAAAAATATTTTCAACCATTTTAAATAAAGCTGTAACTTAACTTACTGTGCCTCGGTTGGTTTTGTTATGCCCCCTTTAGCTTCCTGGATTTGCTTTGCTCTTTCTTAGAGTATATAATGGGGCATCTTTTCCTATTGTTTTTTCATGATCAGTTTCCCCTTCTCCTATTCATTCCCTTCACTTTCTTTCGTATATAGATATGCAGTAATGGGGCAATAATACAAAAACCCTTCTGTGTAATACCTTCTAGTACTGAGTACAACTCTATGCATGTTTCACAGTCCATGAAATGTATATGAAAACTGCACAATAAACCCTATCTATGCCATATCAGATCAGGTGTACCAGTAGTGAAATTTTGCTGTCATGTACAGGCAACTAAACTTTTCAACTGTTACGTTTGTTGTTAGTTGCCTTATCAGTAAAGATATACTGGACCATTATGACAAATGAAATAGCATAAGGCCCCATAAATTCTGACGTGCTCTCCTAAACAGAGGTGCTTTCTTCAATTGCGGCCTAAATAAATAAGAAGGAGAAAAGCCATAAGATGTTAAACATGTATCCAAAATTGTAGGGAGAGAACATTATAGTTTCCTCACTTTTGAACAGTGAGGCACCACCTTCACCACCCCAATAGTAGCCCTGGGAAATATTGTGCCTCAGAGACATCTCTTTTTGAGGCTCAATTACCTCCCACCATTGTCCTTGCCTCAGGGAGGCAAATAGTCATTTGCTGCTTCCCTAGATCAGAAACAATTTGTGACATTCCCTGTGCTGGCAGAACCAAGGCTTTGCCCTCTTCCCATTCCTTCCTGCACACTTACTCTTATGCACACTAGGCCCACTTCCTCCTGCATACCTGGACCCAAGGCGCAGGTAGCCATGCATGGTGTGTGTGTGGGGAGGGAGGGTAGTCAAATAGTTTTAGTCCAAGCCCAGAGTTTTTATGGCATTTGTGTGTGTTGTAATGTGTGTGTGTGTGGGGGGGTGCGTTAATATTTTGAGCATTTTAATGTTAGGTGCTAGCGTCAGACTAGGTGCTACTAACCAACAGCTGATAATGTTGGGTTATTGAAAGCATTTTTGCAGAATCTGAGCTGATTTGTAGCTCTTGTTATAATTGTACACAACTGATTCTGGGCCAAGGTTGCTAGTACAGCTCCAGTTTTCTGTTCTCCGCAGACTGTGATGATAGAGTAGAATCAAAGGGCAGGGTAGAAAACTTTACAGAGTGCACATATTTTTGTGACCTGACTTGATGCAGTGCTGCCTTGAAAAGTAGCTGTTTTCTGTGGGTTGTGCTGGGTTTATTGCCACTTCTCGGTACACTGTGCATGGATTTTTAATCTCATAAAGTTATTTAGGACTGCCTACAGCACTAGTAAGATAAGCTTGCATACATTTTGTAATTCTATGGGATATGTGTAGTCATTTTTTGGACTTGTATATATTGTTTACACTCTTAGACTAGTGACTCTCTTTTTTTACTAAGCTGAAGCTCTTATCATAGAATATTAGGGTTGGAAGGGACCTCTGGAGGTCATCTAGTCCAACCCCCTGCTCCAAGCAGGTCTAGTCCCCAACTAAATCATCCCAGCGAGGGCTTTGTCAAGCCTGACCTTAAAAACCTCTAAGGAAGGTGATTCTACCACCTCCCTAGGTAACCCATTCCAATGCTTCACCACCCTCCTAGTGAAAAAGTTTTTCCTAATATCCAATCTAAACCTTCCCAACTGCAACTTGAGACCATCCTTGTTCTGTCATTTGGTACCACTGAGAACAGTCTAGATCCATCTTCTTTAGAACTCCCTTTAAGGTAGTTGAAAGCAGCTATCAAATCTCCCCTCAGTCTTCTCTTCTGTAGACTAAACAATCCCAGTTCTCTCAGCCTCTCCTCATAAGTCATGCGCTCCAGGCCACTAATCATTTTTGTTGCCCTTCTCTGGACTCTTTCCATTTTTTCCACATCCTTCTTGTAGTGTGGGCCCCAAAACTGGACACAGTACTCCAGATGAGGCCTCACCAATGTCGAATAGAGGGGAACAATCACGTCCCTCGATCTGCTGGCAATGCCCCTACTTATACAGCCCAAAATGCCATGTTGCTGCACAGTACAATAGCACCATTAAAACACACCAGCATGCCTTATTTGCTGTGCCAGTTAAATCTACACAAATCTAGTCCCTGACAGAATATATTGTATTTAAACCTGCAGTACAAGTTTGTGGTGAATATGGAGCAGCTCTATAATAACTTCAGAATATTCTGTGAGCTGGTTATTGGGGTGTTTACTTTGAGTATGTGGGGACAAATACTGGGATGGTACTATAGGACTCTGCTGGGTTAAGCCAACAGGACGGTTGGGGAAACAAACCAGAGGGAAATCAATGACATGAGATAAGATGTGCCAAGAACACTGACAAGACAATGGGAGAGCAGTTGTCCCAGAGAAGAACGAATCTGATTCCTGTTAGAGTTGACCAAAGTGGTTTTGGGCAGCAAAGCCAAAAGCCCAGGAAACTGAGAAGATGAAGCCTACTGGCTGGATGAAAAGTGAGTGTCTCACACCACTGTTTGCAGAGTTAGACCTACTCTGAGGGAGAGAATTGCATGTTTGCACCTGAGGAAAAGTAAAGGCATGAAGCCTGACACATTTGGAGGGGAGGTTGGGGGAGAGTTGCAACTAGCCCCGGAACAATTAGTGTTTTGCATAGCACTGAAAATTGACATTTCCATCTTATTTAATTTTGCCAACTCATTAACTGTTAGCTATTCTACCTGTCATATAGCTTTTGCAGACTTTTATTATCACTTGCACAATTCAGTATATTATATAGGGTATGAAACTGTTTGCACCTGGTTAATGAACTGTATATATCTGCAATTCTTTTGAGAGCAGACACTTGTATTTTTTGAGCTTCCTCCTTGGATCCAGTGTGAGGAGAAGGAAATGAAGGAGAGGATAAGCAAATGACTCAGTTGATGTGCAGAACAAGATGCAATTGTCTGTATTCAGGATGTGCTGCTGCAGAATTAAGACAAATAAAAATCTGCTCGATGGAACCATTATTCTATTGTTTATAAATGAAGTCTTGCAGCAGCATCAAAGAAATAATTCATGCAAACCAGCCATGGTGATTCTATCCAGTTTTAGTATCAGAGGGGTAGCCGTGTTAGTCCGGATCTGCAACAGCAACAAAGTGGGTGCTTCTTCCACTATATGCATCCGACGAAGTGGGTATTCACCCATGAAAAGCTTATGCTCTAATACATCTGTTAGTCTATAAGGTGCCACAGGAGTTTTTGTCGCTTATTCAGTTTTAAAATGATTTAAAATCCCTGATGGTAACACTTCTGGACTCCACAGTAGGAATGAAACTTTAAAGGTCCTGTTGGCAGAGAGCTGGGGTTTAAAGAAAAACATATAGTAGTACAAGACTGGCAATAAAATCACAAAAGTTGGCTACAGCGCAGAACAGGGCCCATTACATGATTTTCAGTAATTTATCAACATGGAATTGGGAAGTCTTTGTGTAAGCAGAGGGTGGTGAATCAAAGGGGGGAAGGCCCTACAAACCAGGGAATGGGGTCAGTGAGGAAGGTGGGAGAAAATTCAAAATTGTGGTTCCAATAGCAATAGTAATGTAACTTCTGGGTGTGGTGTGTTTTGTATTTCCCTACATGGAGTAATTTTTTTTTTAAAGCTATATTGGCTTTACTGATTGTGATGATTTGGGAATCTGTGTGTAGCATATAAATTCTGTTTGATGTTGGGGATTCTCTGTGTGTATCTGGGTCAGATTGCAAACTCCAGTTTGAATATAGAACTTTGTTTGCCTTCTCTGACTTTTTACCTCCATGATAGTGAAATTCCAGCCGTTGGTGACACAGGCATAACAATGGAGAAACGTTAACCGAATGGCTCCCGTTCAAATGGGAGCATTTTAGGACAACGGGATGGCTGAAGGAGGAAACCAATTTTCTCCAACTTCTCTGTAGGGGCCTGGGATCTAGAGCAGTGGAATTTCCCTAGAAGCAGAGCAAAGACTGGGTTTTATTGATGAGATTTACAAACTCAGACTGACTCTCATAAAGCCTAAGATTATGGGGATGGAGGGAAGGGAGTTAAGGGGAAGCTTGGGAAAGAGCAGAAGAAAACTGGCTGCACAGGAGAGTGGAAGAAAGAGACTGTCTGTTGGAGGAGAAAGCCATGTGAAGAAGTGGGATTCTGAACTCCTTAGAGCCACTGTTCTCAAACTGGGTCGGGACCCCAAAGTGCGTCACAACCACATTTTAATGAGATTGTCAGGGCTAGCACTGGACTTGCTGGGGCCCAGGGCTGAAGGCGAAGCCCAAGCCCCACCACCTGGAGCAAAGCCAGGAGGTTTCAGCTCTGGATGGCAGGGCTCAGGTTACAGGCCCCCACCTGGGGCTTTGGCTTCCTGCCCTGGGGCAGTGTGGTTTGGGCTCCCCCCACCTCCTGGGGTCATGTAGTAATTTTTGTTGTAAGAAGGGGGTCACAGTGCAGTGAAGTTTGGGAACTCCTGCCTTAGAGGACTCTGCCCTAAGCCCAAAGAATGGTTAGAAAACAGAGGTAGGGAAATTCACACAGGTACAAAACCTGTGTCTGTTTGCTTCCATTATCACATGTCCCCAAAGAGGTGAGCTGTAAGCCCAGAGTTCCCCCTAGGTTGGAGCTCTGGGAAAGGGTGGGGGTCAAGTGCAGCTGGTCTACACAGGATCCCACTTCCGTGAAAGGAAGCAGAGCCAGTGCCCAGGACGTGTGCCACGGAGCCCAAGGAAAGGGACAGCACTGCACCCTACTTCAGACCTAGGGACGCTTAAGCTCACACAGGTCTAACTTGTTGGGACCCAAACACAGCAGCCTAATGAGGGGGAGTTCAACTTTTAGGGCTGTGTGTGACACTGATGTTGGAAACATAACTTCAGCTTCCTGATGTGTCCTTGCTTACAGCCTCACAAACAGTAATGCTGTATTAAAACACTCGGGGCTGTGAGAGATCAAGAGGAACAGGTTCCATCAGACAGGGTCCCCCATGACAACCGCTCTCCTTTTTCTGTGTGGCCGCAGCTCAGGCTATGGGCCTGGCAGAAGGTCTGCATAGTGCAGTATGGACATGTTTGCATGGCTGTGAAACTTGGGTCCAGTAATTTTAAACCTAGACTTACAATGCAGTGTGGATGCTTAAATATGGGCTTGGAAACACCAAATCCACCAGCCTGTGTCCCACTAATATGGGCTTAGAGTAGAGTGTGGATATGCCCTGAGAGTAGATACGCCCTGAGAGCATGTCTACTCTGCAAAAAGACACCTGTAGCTGCAAGTCTCAGAGCCCTGGTCTACAGATTCAGATTCGAGGGACTTGCATTCTGGCACCAAAAAATAGCTGGGTAGATGATCTTGCTCGGGCTCTGCAATGAATCCACTCCCCTTTGGTTTCAGAGCCCAAGGGGGAATGTTTACATGGCTATTTTTAGTGCCATAATATGACCCACAATTTGTAGACCTGGGCTCTGAATTGTGCTGCTGTGTGTTTTTTCCAGCGTAGACATACCCTGAAGGGCTAGCTTCAGGTTTCTGCATCAGAGTCTGCTCCCGTAGACTTCAGGAAGAACAAAGGACTTGAAAGAGACAGTAAAACCTTTTACAAGGAGGAGGGGATTGTGAACTGAACATATTTGATAAGATCTTTCGTTGACTTTTTAGCTTTTTTTTGACTAGTAGGGGAAACTCCCCCAAACAACCTATAGGCTCTGTACACAGTCAGTCTATAGAAAAAAAATACATGCACTCATCCCTGTTTCTCCAGTCTCTTCATGTTTTTTATTTCACACACTTGTAAAAATACCATTTTAAGAAAAGACATATATATTTGAGACATGGACTGTTTTTTGCCACATCCCTAATACAGTGAGGCTCTGACCTGATTGGAGGACGTATAGACATTACTTTAACACATTGCCATTTTTGTGGAGCCACTTTTCAAAGCACAAGCATATCCAAAAACAATGGGCTTTACTTACATCTGAGGCAGGTTGCCTCTTACCCAACCCCCACTTCTCCAAAATGTAGTTATGCTACACAGAGGATATGCATGTTAATTGCTGGGCCAGTATTAAAGTCCTTAACCCTGCACCTGGTTCAGTGTTCTGAACAGCTAATCTAGTGTCTGCTCTGGACTATTGTACTTCAGCCTAGGAAGGGCTCATGTGGGTAGTCCAGGAAAGGTCTCTTAAGCCAGGTCTACACTAGCTGCTGGATCGGCGGGTAGAGATCAATCCCCGATCGCTCTCCTGTGGAACTCCGCCGCTCCGAGGTAAGTCAACCTGAATACATTGACTTCAGCTATGCTATTTACATAGTTGAAGTTGCATATGTTAGGTTTATTTCCCCTCCCCCCACAGTGTAGACCAAGGCTTAGTGCATAAAGGCTTCATAGGTGCTGGAACTAAGGTGGGGGGAGGAGGGTGCTGCCACACCCTGGCTTGAAGTGGTTTCCATCATATACAAAGTTTGCAGTTTGGTTCAATGGCTCTCAGCACCCACATTATATAAATTGTCCCAGCACCTCTGAAAGCCTGTCATCTCGCCTGCTGGGCTGTTCATTTGCTTTTTATTTATTCTACACATTTTAAACCGACATCTGTAGACGCCCATCCTGTGCTCTGTTGAACTCTTGCTTCCCCGGCAAGAAAGGCCCTGGCCGCTCAGCTCCTGGACTGTAAATCTTTAAAGCTATCTGAAGCAGTGTAAATGATACAAATAGCTCTCGACTAGGCTTTTTGGGGATGGTGTATGGTCCTTCCCTCCACAAAATAGCACTGTTCTTTCTTCCCACTACCACCACCGCTCTCCCCCACTCTCACCCTCCACCCCACAAAAAACACCTAACATTTCCATTGACAGCTCTTGCATGAATCTGCGTCTCTTCAGTCCTCCAGGGAGTTAATGGGATGTGTGTCTAACACCACATAAGGCACAGTAGATTCCTTTAGCCTAGTAACTAATGCTTTGCCTTCCTCATCCTGGCCTAGTGCCATATCTGTCTCAGAATTGCTTCCTCTGCCTCTCAACAGCTCCTATCCCAGTTTCCCATTTACTGCTCTTCTTGTAGACAAGACAGCATATTTCCACTATTTTCAGACTTTCCCCAGTAGACTTTTTTTTTTTAAAGGGCTCTCCTTCACTGATGCAAGACACAGATGGTCTCAATGTGCTCCTTGAATTGTTAGCAAGAAGGTAACTGATGCAACCACTGCCTGCAAAGATTTCTTGCTTGACACCTTTTTTTGGCTGATGTGAACCCTCTCTCCATATTTGCCTGATTTGTCTTTGGTAGGGAGTGGAAGGCACATAGCATGGGTAAGAACTGAACTTTGTGACCACTAGCTGTTCCAGCACTTTGCAGTGAGGGACGGGACATGAGGGAGAAGAGATCTGATTCAGGCTTCTATCCAATTATTGCAGAATATTTTTAGAACACTTTGTACTAAAGGAAGTAAAATTGCTATAAAGATTGTAGTTCGAACCACCCATTTCTGGAAGCATGTACAGTTTGTGCTGGATAACATCAGTGACAAGTCTGACTTGCGTGTGTATGTGTGGTTCATGGACTTATTTTAGGATAACTTTATTTCAAGGTTTATTCAGAAGTGATTTGCATTGTGTCAGGGAGCTAATGTTTTATACTAGGCTTCCTGCCATCCCCTTTGTTGATTGAGCCGGATACAGTAAATGCTTCTGATCAAACATTCATTTATGGGGGCTAGTGAACTGACTGTAAACTCCTGGATTACAATCCTGATTCTGACACTGACTCTCTGCGTGGCCTTGGGCAAGTCATCAGATGTTCCTGTGCCTAGTTTCTGCACACGTAATATTGGAGATGCTTATCTGTCACAGAAGCATTGTGAAGATTTATTAGCTATTTGAAAAGTGGTATGTAAATCCTAAGTCATTATTTTTACTGTTGGTTATAATGTCTAAGACCATTCTGGAAATAAAAGTATTTCTGGAAATAAGATCTTGCACCTCAGTGACCCATCTTAACAGTATAGTGTTTTGATCACAGTTTTTGGATGGAACATTGAACCGCTGTATGTGGAATCTAAGTTAATACTGAAATGGGATTGGCTTAATAGAGCTGATTCTACTCTTGATGCACATATGTAATTATTATTAACGTTCTATACAAGCATGAAGAGGGTAAATATTCCTGTTTGATTCTTTAAGCATATTGCTCGATATTTTTTTCATGTAAGCAAACTGGTGAGGTGCTCAGATACCACAGTGAGTGGACCAGCATAAAACCTGAATAGACTGCCAGTAGTGAATGGCTCCTGTTGTAGCGTAGGCCGTCCTGGGGCACCTACTTGTGGTCAGGCTTGGCACTGAGGGTTAGGTCTCCCTTGATTTCCCTGCCCATGGGAAATAAACAATTCAGGCAGACCTTCATGTACTACAGAGTACCCAAAGGACTGTTAATAAAAACAATCTTTGAAAGGTTTTCTTTATTAACAGAAAAAAGCCAACAGAAAGTAGTTTAAGCCAAGGTCTTACCCAAGGTCTTAGCTGGGAGACTGAGTCAGTTTTTGTTTGTTCCACCTGAGTCCACTGGTCATCTCTTTCCAGACCCATTACCACCAGGGTTATCTCAACGTAGGTCTTTTCCTCTGGAGTCAGATCTCTTGCTTTTACCTGGGTAAGGTCCTCCTCTGGGTTCAACTCCATAGAGACCAGTCAGCTGCAGCTCTTCTCCAGGACAGCCCATTGTTCCTGGCAGGCTGGACTTCCTGCAACTGTTTGGGAGAGCCTTTTGCAGAGACCAGGCCTTCTTGGATGCCTGTCAACTGTAGCTCTCATTTTAAGAATCTCCCATCTCCAGGAGTACACCTTCTAAACTCTATGCTCTGGTGAGCTCTCCTGATAGTTTCTCGACTGCCGTTTCCTTTAGAGTACTTACCCTAACTAAACTCAGATAACCTTTTTATTAGGTCTGGCCCTCGTTCACCAGTTAACCTTTAAATAGTCATCTGGGGCAGTCCCGCAGAAGGCAGTCGCAAGCAGACAGGGCCCCCGCTCCCTGCCCCCTTGCTACGCCGCTCAGAGCAGTGTGTCTGGCAGCCGTATGGTCTGGCCAGAGCCAGACAAGCTGCCCCACAGGAGCATGCAGCCCCACCCCTAGAGCGCTGCCTGCATGGCACTCTGAGGCTGTTGGGGAGGAGACAGCAGGGAAGGGGCCGGGGGCTAGTCTCCCTGGCTGGGAGCTCAGGAGCCGGGCAGGACGGTGTAATAGTTGTGTAATAGTGATCAGATATACAAAAATGTTCTCCTTAGATAAATTCTCCTTCAGTACTCCACAATAATTTTATATGAGAAAATATTTAGTGCTTATGGAAATTGAGGCTTTCTCGGTATGCTTTAGTGCTCTGGCCAAGTATCATGATCAAATGGCTTAATCATTAGATTCAACTGCTTTATTACATTTTGGGAGAATACTTAACAAGTTCAATGCGCAAAACATCTAAGCGATTACAACTGAACGCAATCATAGAAGTCCAATATTTCAGACTCTTCTTGAGAGTTGTAGAACATTTAAATTACACACTGCCAGGCTGATATTAAAATATAATAAACTTAGTGGCAGCAAACCAGTCGTTGGACACTTTCAGCAAACTTTAAAATTCAAATGGATGTCCAGTTCTGATAGCTACACTGAAAGCTAATGGATGCTATTGGATCTGACTGTAAATTGGGACTTATGCTGTCACTAACATTGTAAATTGCAAGACACCTTTGTCTAGATGAGTAATTCCCTATAGCTGAGTAAGAACAGCTGTTGGTTTGATAAGTTGGAGCAAGGGGCAGGTGTCCATAACTGGGCTTTAGCTCAGTAAAACATATTGGCACAGTGAGACATATGGAAGCATAATAAGTATCCATCCAGCTAAAATGGATGTTCTACTATTCATGAATGATTTAAACCTTTTGATAATAGAAAATCTATGGGGAATATCTCCTGATGCTAGTAAAGCTTTTTGTGTTTAAAAAAACAACAACAACAACAACAACAACAAAAACCCTCCAAACCTGGATTTACCTATAATGTTCTAGTTTTGATTCTTCGTATTACTTTTACTTTTTTTTGGCAAAGAGAAGCTACTTGGTTTTCATTTGTCAACTCAAGCATGTATTTTCATATCCATATTGTACATGGCTGAATAAGTAGCATGTCTTCACTTTCTATGTTATTTAACATATGTGAGAAATACTTTAAAATATGTTCAACACATATTGCACTGATGAGTTACTTTCTGACCAGTGTTGGATATAAATAGCTTGATGGGAAATCCAGTTTTGAGTGGAGTTGACATATAAAACAGAAACAGCTGTCTTCAATTTGAATTTTAATCTCTTTTCAGGTGGAAAGACATGACATGAATACTCTGAGCTTGCCACTTAACATTCGCCGTGGGGGTTCAGACACCAACCTCAACTTTGATGTACCTGATGGGATCTTAGAATTTCACAAAGTCAAACTTAATGCAGATAGCCTGAAACAAAAAATTTTGAAAGTCACAGAACAGATCAAAATTGAACAAACAGCCCGAGATGGAAATGTGGCTGAATACTTAAAACTGGTGAACAGTGCGGACAAGCAGCAGGCTGGACGTATTAAACAAGTCTTTGAGAAGAAGAACCAGAAGTCTGCCCACTCCATTGCCCAGCTACAGAAGAAATTGGAACAGTATCACCGAAAGCTCAAAGAGATTGAACAAAATGGTTCCTCCAAAAGTTCCAAAGATATTTCAAAAGATAACTTGAAGGATATCCAGCCCCCTTTAAAAGATGTTCATGGCAAATCTCGTACAAGTGGCCAAGGTGCTGAGAGCAGCAAATCGGGTGTGCCAGGTGTCTCCTTGACACCACCAGTGTTCGTTTTCAGCAAGTCGAGAGAGTTTGCAAACTTGATCCGAAATAAATTTGGTAGTGCTGACAATATTTCTCACCTGAAAAATACCCTGGATGAATTTCGGCCAGAATCTAGTTCCAGGGCCTATGGTGGCAGTGCTACTATTGTGGCTAAACCAAAATATGTTAGTGATGATGACTGCTCAAGTGGGACATCTGGCTCTGCAGATAGTAATGGGAACCATTCCTTTGGGACCAGTGGGACAAACGCTCTGGACAGCCAAGCAAAGCTTTCCATGATCTTGGAGGAACTGAGAGAAATAAAGGAGACACAATCCCAATTAGCTGAGGACATAGAGAATGTAAAAGCACAGTTGCAAAGAGACTATGGTTTTATTTCTCAGATGTTGCAGGAGGAAAGATACAGGTATTTTCTTTTTATGTTCTTTTGAAATGGCTTTTGCATGACTGTATGAACTGATTCAAAACTAAGTGATTTATTTATTGTTTAAAGGTGAACTTGTGTTCAGTAAGCACTGTCTGGTACCAAGGTTCTTGATTTCTTCCGTTAACCTAAATTTGTGAGAATGAGATCTGATAGGACTGACAATTCTGTGCAGTTGTCTAAGGCTTTTCTGGAAAGCTTCATTATCGGATACATTGCTGACATTACATTATGTGACTGTTCCATACAATTGTCATCACCAATGGACTGCTCCTTATTTTATTGTAACTTGGCACCTAATAAGCAATCTCTGATGTAATAGAGCTTTACCGTTGACAGTACTTCCTCATTAATGAGCCATTTCCTGCAGTGTGGTAGGGTATATGTTCTCAACCACATTGAGATGGGACTGTGAAGTTTGAAGACACAATGTAACAAAGTATAGTAAGATTTGGTTTTAAATACTTTAACACGGCTTCCTTTTGGGCTCATTAGCTGCTTGGTAAACCCTTTAACATCCGTTGTGGAGTGCGAGTTATGTTGTGTAGAGTATCAGCACCTGGTCCCAGAGACTAAAAGTAGACACAAGGTACATTTTTTAAAGGTAACCTGTGACTTTTTAGATGCCTCAATTTTTGAGCTGCCCAGCTTAAGACACCTTAAAAGGTCCTGCTTTTCAGAAAGTGCTGAGCACTCGCCCTCTGAAAATCAGATCTATTTAAGGTGTAAAATTTAGACATCCAAAGTAGCTAGTCACTGTTGAAAATCGTGGCCTCCTGAAACATATGCAGAACATCCGGTTTGTCAAATTAGTCGTGATAATAAGTGTAACGGTTAATGAGATCAATATAGTTTCTACTGTTCTAACAGAGGAAACATTCATACAAACACAATACTTATTAAAATTTCTTTTTGCAGTTCTCCAAGTACAGGGAAGGAAATTTATTTCAGTTTGTTTATTGGTGGGGAAAATATGTGGAAACTCCCCTGACCAGATTTGAATTGTGTGGTCTGAAAGGAGGAAGAGCATGAATTGGATACACTTATCCAGGAGTTGATTTTATATTGCAGTATTAAAATGCCTTGGTCTTTCAAACATTGTTCTGTTATTCCACCAACCAGGAGCATTTACTCGGCAGGCTGAAAGCTCTTTGTAAGTCCTTTGGAAACGTTCCCCCCATCCTTTTCATTACAAACAGAAGTGGTGATGACTTGAAATACAAGGAAAGATTACTTTAAATACAGATAGGTTCAAGAATAGCAGCTGTGGTAGTCTGTATCCGTAGTCTATATTCCTCGCTTTCTTTAAATACAGATGCATTCTATGCATTCTAACATGGTGTAACATCATTTGCATAGAAGGAGCTAAATTTAGACTTCTGTTTTTCCTGAGAAAGGTATGAACGATTGGAAGACCAGCTAAATGATCTGACAGATCTCCATCAGCATGAGACTGCAAACCTGAAACAAGAGCTAGCCAGCATAGAAGAGAGAGTGGCATATCAGGCCTCTGAACGGTCACGAGATGTTCAGGTATTTTTATAATCAACTTGTTACATAGCCTAGAAATTTTGAAAAATTTGGAATAACATTTGCATTTAAGGATTTTAGGCCCATTTTTTACCCGACTAGAGTGAAATCTTGGCCCCATTGAACTCAATGGCAGAATTCCCACTGAAGTCAATGAGGCCAGGATTTTACCTGCTAGTGTTTCATAACAATGAATAAAATCCTGTGGATTCTAAATGGTGTCCTACATTTACTGCTCTGTCATCACTAGAGGAATAGGGAATCTACTGCTCTAATGTGAAATGCTCTGAAGTGCAATAATTTTTCTTTCCCTGCTGGCACTGTAACAGCAGTAAGATAACACTATTCCCAGCTGCGTACTTAACATAAAGTAATGTCCAAAACCCTTCCTAGCTGAATACTAACATAGCATGGCAGAACCCTATATACATTTTGAATTTATTATATAAAAAAAAGTATAGTTGTTGAAAACTGAGATCCCAAATATTAGTAAAACACCCATGTAGACTTGTGAATTATAAATACAGTTTAAAGATGAACTGAGGAGTTTTTAACCTATCAAGACCTTTTGTTCCTGGTGTTTCTCCTGCAAGAGTTATTAATCCTAAAGTAGTAAAAAGAAATTGCATTTCTTGTATTGGTTTATGCATTTAGTGATGAGAACTTTACCATAGTCAACTAAACAGTCAATGAAATAGAAGATTTTAAACAGATTTTTTATGGAAAATATGTACACCGCCACCTCGATATAACGCGATCCTCGGGAGCCAAAAAATCGTTCCGTGGTATAGGTGAAACCGTGTTATATTGAGGTAGAGAAGTGCACATCCACGCCCCCTGGAATGCTCCTTTACCGCACTGTATCAGAATTCACCTTATATCGGAGCGCTTTATATCGAGGTGGCAGTGTATTTATTTACTTGTCATGTTTGCACATATGTTGGGTTAATAATTGGGGGGTTATTTTTATTTAAAAAACATTTAGTTCACCTTTAAACAAACAGCCCAGATGTATACATTCAGATTCAGAACAAAAGAAACATCAAATGAGAAAAGACAGAGTCAGTAAGGAATGGGGAACTTAATTTCAAAATATAGACTAGAGTTCCATATTGATATTTAAATGCTATAACTGTAAGCAAAGTTAGGCTGGAAAGTGACCAGCATGACTCAGTTGTATGTACTCCAGAGACATGCGTACTCACAATGCATTTATGACATGGATCATTGTACAGTGGGTGGCATTCAAGAGAATGAAAGTGAATTTAGACCAGAATGGAGGTGTAAACCTAATGGGTCCTGTAGGAGATCCGCTTGTCGCCCACTACCAAAACAGTCAGGAGGGTCCTTTGTGGCTTCACCAGTGTCCTTTTATTTACAGTGCAAAACCCCCACTGCCAATGTACAGCTCTGTTTACAAGTAAGCTCAGGTTTAGCCCAGGCCCAGCCCTCACTTGGCTGGCCTCAGGAACGGTTAGCTCAGCTACCTTCCTCAGCTCTACCAGCTCTACTCACTTTCCTGCACCTTCTCTCTCTGTCTCCTTCTCTCTCCTCCTCCTCCCTGGGCTTCCTCCCTGCCAGTCTTTTATATCCCCTGGGGAGGCTACCAGGTGCAACCCATTTGGCCCTAATTAGCCCAGGCTGCACTCTGCTAGGTAATCAGCTTCCCTAGCTTAGGGAAGCTGCTAGCAGAGGCTTTTTTCCCTTAATGGGGAAGCAGAGCTGGCTTAGCAGCTCCTGGCCAGCACCCTGCCACAGTCCACATTGCTGTTGATTTAATTGCTGTCACAGCAAACCAACAGTGTCCTAACATTTTCAGTGGTGTATATGCAAAGAAACTCATTTTGGTGCTGGTTTAATATAGTGAAGTTACCATGGTAACAGCTTTCCCAGTTCTTCGGATCATCAACACAGGTTGAACCTCTCTAGTCTGGTATCCTCAGGACCTGACCGGTGCCGAACCAGGCAATTTGCTGAAGCATGGGAGGTCAATGCAGAGTGCCAGCAGGTCTCCATGGGCGTGGGAAGTAGGAGTGCAGGAGGGGCTGCAGCACCCCCAGGCTTTGTGCCCAGCGAGGCTCCCCCACCCAGGGCCCCCACTGCCACCCAGGATCCTGGCCACTAGTACCCCGCCTAGGGGCTCCCTGCCAGCCCCAGGTCCCAGCTGCTGCCCCCTCACCTGGAGTCCCAGCCCCAAGTCCTCCTCCCCCTCTCTCCCAGAGCTTGAACGCCATGAATCATCCATTTGCAGTGCTCTGGAAGCACCGGAAGGGAGGAGGAGGAGATGGTAAGCCCAGAGCCGCTGGCGCGTATGAGGCACGGAAGGGAGGCTGAGGGGGAAGCTTGGCACTGGTGGATGCTCCACACCTACCAATTTTTCCCCATGGGTGCTGCAGCCCCAGAGCACTCACGGAATTGGCGCCTATGCCAAACCATGGTGTTGCCAGACCAGGGAGTGCTGGATTAGAGAGGTTCAACCTGTACATTCAGAAAACTTGAGATTCCATGAACATTATTGTTCTCAACCAGGAAAAAATGTAAATGTCACACTTACGAGAACGTTGTCAGATTTGAGTAGACTTTTATCATTTTTGTCAGCAGTTGATTGTCTGCACGACATTTGTTTAAATAGTTTTGTGTGGAAGTGTAGTTGATTCTTATTTTCCTTTTTGTCTACAGGAAGCCTTGGAATCTTGCCAGACTCGGGTTTTTAAGCTGGAGTTCCATCAGCAAGAACAGCAAGCGCTGCAGTCAGAAACTGTGAATGCCAAAGTACTCCTAGGAAAATGTATAAATGTAATCTTGGCCTTCATGACTGTCATCTTAGTGTGCGTCTCTACCATTGCAAAGTTTATAGCTCCTATGATGAAGAGCCGTTTCCATATCATCTGCACTTTTTTTGCAGTGACTCTACTTGCAATATTTTGTAAAAACTGGGATCACATTATCTGTGCCATAGAAAGGATGATCGTACCCAGATGAATCCACTAGTCTGGATCTTTTATTTTTTTAAAGAAATGTTGTGTATGTACAAACTACCAAAATTTTGTGATTTAAACATGCAGACTGGATGAAGGCTATAAAAACTCTTGAATGCTAAGTTGTAAATACTTCAATTTATACTCCGGGGCAGTTATTTGCCTATTCAATTATACTGTATGTAATTGGCTAAATCTATTATGAACTTCTCACTCATGTAAATCTTTTGCCTTAATCTTACCAGCTTTCCACTTTACAAACCAGCACATCTACAGGAGGTCATTCTACTGGTGGTGTAAGAAACCTGAAGTATATTGTCATTAACTAGAGTGAGGAGGGGTGATGGTGCGGAGTGCATTATAATAACCATGTACTTGCACCATTCCTATTGGAGTAATTCAGTTGTCTAGCTTCCCATATGAACCAGGACAGAATGGCTAGCTATATTTTAGAATATTAAGAAATACCAGCTGTACTTGTAGTATTTCCTAATGCTAGGTGATTTAACATCTGTGAATTAGAAACTAGGAAGGTGTTTAATTACAATCCAGCACCATTTTCTGATGCTTCTGCCAGTGGGCCCTTACTCAGACAGATTATTCTTTAAATGTTATACTTTCCGATCAGTTTAATATGACTAGAGTCTCTTGTGATACAGATTAGTAAATATCGTATCCTAGACATATTCTTTATCATGTTTAGGAAATATATAAATGTAATAACATGCCTCCAAATATGATGCACTGAACAAATTATAAGATCACAAGGATGTCTTAGAAGAATAAAGAAGCAAGTAACCAGTAACCAGTGCTGATGCCATTATGTTAACTTCAGTACCTCTTCTGGTCATATTTCAAGCTTTGCAGATTGCAAAGGGAGAGTACGTTAAACAATTGTTTAATTTTTTAACAGTCAGTTGATGAACTCTCCAGTGACTGTGAAACAGATAACACTAGGCCCCAAGTTGGAGTAGGAGTTAGTAATGCTGAAGGAAATTGGATGCTGTGAATTCTTTTAATTCAGGGTTCCACAGGGGACATGCAGAAACCACCAGGTCAAAAGGATTGGGAAAGAATGAAACTTTATATAGTAGAACTAACTGTGGGATGTGTTGAGAGACATTCCTGAGAACAGTGTGTTAGACATCAGACAGTAACGGCACTATGAAACAGGCAGGTTTTTTAAATATAATTTATTTTGCCTGATCTAGAAACTACAAAATATTTTTCTTGAAGTCCTTTGTTGCCTGGGTAACCAGATATAATGTACAGTAATATGTGAAATAAAATATCAGGATTCTTCTGCACTCATATGTATCCAAAAAATGACAAATGTCTGGTTATTTAATGCTGTTTGCTTTTAAGATATGTTGTCATGACAGCATTATTATTACTTTGGTCGCAGGGCTAGTTATGCCTGAATTTTAATCAAGTGCAATAATGTGTATGGAAGTCTTTAGAAATTCTTATATGGGAAAAAAGGAAAAAGCACTTTGTCCTTTCTTCACCTAACACGATTTATAATTAATCTAATAGCGTGCTGTGGTTTCAGGGGCTGAACAAAGAGCATGGCTAATGGTGTAAATAATGATATAACCAAGACTTTAGAAAACTAAATTCTGATATGTGCAATGTTTTTGAATATAGAAAGGAATTGAATCTGAAAGGATTGTGATACTTGACTTGCTGCAGGCACAGGAAATTAATCAAATAGAATACACCCACTTTATCCTAACTGAGCCCTGTTCAATCTTCCCAGAGGAAGGAGGAGGAAAACAAAAACTTTCTGATACTGGCATGACCTTCAGTCCTCAAACTTAAGTCAGTTTAACCCTGTATATGTGAGCAAGAACTGCCAGACATTCATCCAAATCCATTTATTCTCAAAGCCACTATTGGTATCCAAGTCATTAATCCTCTTTTCCTTGATTTCTCATAAATTGGATACTGCCTCTGCAAGCAAAGAATTCCAAACACTGATGACCTTTCTGAGGGGAAAAACAGTCAGTGTTATACCTAAACTTTTTCAATGTACAGGCAGGTCCTTGTGCATTCCCGTTGCAGTTTAGTTCAGTGAAGATCCTTATTCCCATTTTTTTTATGTGTTCTATATATACATTGCATTAAAATTTCATCCCCTAACCAGTCCACCCACTCATAGCTACCTCATCTATCCAGTTGATAGGCTGAGGAGATTACAAACTGTATCAGTTGAAGAGATTAAACATATCTTCATAGTGAAGTCTCCTCCATAACTTTGACAAAACGTAGCTGCTCTTTTCTGGATTTACTCCAGTATTTTGTACATCCTAACAGAGGATTTCCCTTGTTTTGTTTATATCCGTTTGATGCAGCTTGAGAACCTTTTGGCCTTTACTGTGTTAACAATAAATTCCCATCTTCATTACAGCTAACAGTTCTTTTGTTGTCAGGACTTTCCAGTTCTTTAGCCAGCAATTATATTTTAGATTCAAAATCCTTTATGACTTGCATCAGCCATTTTATAAACCATTCCCCTAATGTATTTAAGTTTTTCTTACCAATTTACAACTTTGCATCTAAAGGTGAGTTTGGAGGTGACAGATCTAAAAGGAAGAGTCCCCATACTAACTCTTGACATAATATGCTAGTGACTTTTTTTCATTGTAATCCATTACCACCCTTTTTGAATCCTCCGTTTAATCATTTTGATATCCAATTTATACACCTGCATTCCTGGCTGGACAATAGAAAAATCAAGCACTGATATAGTACTTTTGTTAAATGGCTTACCAATGTCTACATATATGTAATATGGATGCTACTTGTCAGTAGCTTTACTGAACTCAGGAAAATAATTGTTTAGCATAATTTAGTTACCTTTACTAATTTAACCTTGCTGGTTCCAATGTAGAAACCTTGAATCTGTGACCTATTTTGTCTGATGTGTGTGTGACAATTTCCAGGATCAGGACATAACAAATTAAGCCTCCTTACCTCTGTAAGATCAGCCAGTCTCTCTCATAAGCAGAAAAATCTGTTACAGCCATGATTTGGGAATACAAAGGCATCTATGCTTGTTGGTAGTTACCATATTCTACAGGAGTAATTTCCATGTAAAATTAGAATGTAATGGTCAAAGGAACTGTTTTACACTTGGCTGATTATATCTGACTGACTCAAATCAGAAAGAGTGAGGTCTTGCATAACAGTCGCAGTACATTTCCATGTTGGCTCTGTATCAGAAATAAACACATTTGAAAATCACAACCCATCTCTAAAGTAAGAAAAAAGAAAATGTTTCTCAGTGCAATTTAATACAGCCCTAACCATTCTGTCAAGCGGGCACTTTCATCTTTTTAGGTTCCCTTCTGAGCTCTATCTGAAACCATATCGACCTTCCATAGGGTGTCCCAAGCAATAGCAATTTCAAGAACTTTCTCCATGAGAACTCACTTCTTCTGTCAAGTCTCCCCATCTTCTTCCCTTCTCTTCCCCTGCAGATGTCCTGGTCCTTTAGTAATCTTTCCCTCATGTTCCATTTTAATTTAAATTTCAAAATGCTTTAAGGTACCATATTTTTCCTCATCATTTGCTTCAGTAATTTGTATATGTCCTGTACTACTGGCTGAACCCAATCTTCTCTTTCCCAACTCTTCCAACATTTTGTATTTTGTTTCTCTCCTTTTGTACCCTTGTCTGTGGTAAGCCAGGGTGTCTAACTTGTGTTAAGGAAGTGGAAGGTAGCCTTTAATATGCTCATGGCACTCAATCCCTTTAAATGTATGCCAGACTCTTTGAGACTCCCTCCCAAAATATGTTGAATTCTTTTCTCTGGCTGATTCTGGCTGGCAATCAAAAAACCATTTCATTATATTATGATCACTCTTGCCAAGTGTGTCTTCAGTTTCAAGATCCTTAGTAAATTAATCATAATTGGTTGGAACTGAGTCTAGTAGCCCTATTAATTATGGTTCACATCCTAACTACTTGAGAGAGAAACACATTCTTTGAAAGCCCCAAAGAGTTTCATGGTAGAATCCATACCTGTTGATTCCTGGAGAGTTAATTTCCCATGACAGTTACCTTCACTTTTAGATTCACTGTTAGCTACCTTTCTAATTTCATCTCCTTGATCCAAACCAAGGAGGTTTTCTTTAGGGCTTCCAACACAAACTAGTGAAAGGTGCCCACATAAATTTAGTTCCACTACTGTCCAAAGTCACTGATATTACTCTGACTGGATACTATCCTATTCAATTTATTCCTGACTTATATACTATAAATTCAGTCCTTCATGTAACCCAGTGATGCTTCTTGTCTTAAGTTCCAGTTATACTAGTTCTGGCTTTTCATAGAAAGCTATTGAATCTGGCCACTGTTTAATATCAAAATGCCTAACAAGAAGTGCAACTGCTACTGGATTACTGTGTCCAGTTCTGGTGTCAACATTTCAGGAAGGATGTTGATAAATTGGAGAGTTCACAGAAAGACCAATGAGAATGATTTAAGGTTTGAAAAACATGCCTTACAGTGAAAAGATTCAAGGAGCTCAATCTGTTAGATTTATCAAAGAGAAAGTTAGGGGGTGACTTGGTCAGTCTATAAGATTCAGATCCTTAATGTATTTAGGCTTGTATTCTATCTATATAGGTTTTCATACCATGCACATCACCATAGTATCTGAGCACCTTTCAGTAGTGCATTAAGCAACATGACTACATATCTGTCACGTTTGTGTTTTCATCCTCTCCCCAGAGGGAGAAGCATGTGGAGTTGTCTTGTTTTGGTAGGGTGGGTTTTTGTTTGTTTGTTAAATATAGCTGTTGTGATGTGTTCATGTTCGAGAAGAAAAGATCAAAGAAACGTGCCTTGCACTTGCAGTGGAAAGTGACAAAGTTTATAATAGTGATTAGTTCCTGGGGGAGTTTATTCCAGTCTCATACTATCCCTGAAGACAGTTCTGTCTCTTACATAGACAAGCTTTACTCTTATTATTGAGAGTTGCATTGTGCCAGAGGAGTGAAGTTGTTGACGCGGTCTTCGTCCCAGAACTTTGAGGATATTAACCCTTGGAACAATTTACCATGGGTTGTAGCAGACTTCATCACTCAAGTTTTAAATCAAGATTGCATGTTTTTCTAAAAGATATAGTGTAGTTCAAACAGGAATAAATTCAGGGAAGTCCTATGGTCTGTATTATACAGGAGGTCAGACTAGATGATCACAATGGTCTTTCTGGCCTTATCTATAATCTACAAAAATTTGCTAAACAAGCTCAAAATACAAAGAGGATCTAGAATCACTTAAGCGCTTTTGAAAAATTTTACGCTAAGTTCCATTTTCAGAAGTGACATGCTCTGAGACTTAGGCGCCTGGATTTTATATTGAATTTTTTAATAAGGCAGTTTTATAGCTTCTTCCAGATAAGTATATATGCATAGTCAAAACTTGAAATACAATACTATAGACACAGACAGGTTTTTAATGACGTTTGAATGCCAATAGAATGCTTTACTACCGGAAAAGCTCAGAGTTCAGTTTAAAAAATGAAAAATTTACATTAAAATAATGTAAGGGACGAAAGAAAATATTGCAATTTACTGAATTGCATAATCACCCTGGAAGAACAAAAAGCACTATAAAATGCAGCTTTGAGGTCAGTAAAATCCTCTCACCTGTTTTCTAAGAAATTAGAAGACAATATACATACAGATTGCATGGGGACTTGATTGAATTGTCTTGTAAATTTGATTTATTGCATATGTGTGGTGCATTAAGTTGTACTGTTGGTAGAAAGCTCTTTCTTTCCATGAATCTATCTCCCTTTTTTGTAAAATAATGCTGATTAGGCAGTACCGAAGTGTACTGAAAGCTGTTTATTTTTACTGACTGAAAATATTTGTTTCAGCATGTAACCTGTGTATCTCGTACCACTTTCATTTTGTGCAGCGTGGTGTAGAAATGCATCAATTGATGTATGTGGTGTTTTTGTATATTTCTTGGTGTGGTCGTGACTGCTCAAAGGTGCCATCAACTTTTTAAAAATAAAAGTATTTTAAATTTAATTTGCTCTTAAATGTTCACTTTTCTTACAGTTATCATCTGATTAGTCGAGTCTACCTCATTATAGTGCTTTCTCGGTCCATAACTACATTTCTTAATGGAGAGCACTCTCCATTTCAAAATAAAGATGAAAACATTCAGATGTTGATTTTGAGTGCTATACCCTTTGGGGGCTTAGTCAAAAATTGAGATCTTGGATTTTATTTACAGTTATGGCGTGGCTGTGATGTGAGGGTCAGAGGAGGAACCACCGCTAGACGTTTTTCCAGTTTCAGTATGAACATGATGCATGGTGAGTTGCTTTAATTTTATCAAGTCTTTGGAGTCATTTGGGACGTTTTCTTTGGACGATTGAAATAGAAAGTTGAGGTTTTTTATGTATTTGTTCTAATGTCAGAAAATAGGTTCAGACACATCACGAAATATTACTACTGTTGAGCAGACATTTTTAGAATGTTCATCTTCGGTTATAACAATTCTTAATTTAAAAAAACCAAGTGCTCACGAAAGGTGTCGGTTTGACAGCCTTTGGGACTAAAGTCAGGTATACCCAGACTACATACAGCAGTGACCACATACGTACCCAGATCACATACAGCAGGCCATTTTGTTCTGCAGCTGTGAATCAACCCTGCTGTTGAAGAAATGGGATAAAATAGTTTTCATGTCCAGTCAATTGCTGCCCCTTCCAAGTAGTGCCAGTTTTGGTGTTGATGCTAGGCGGTTTAGTCTTGAGTAGAGAGATCAAGGCTAACTCATTTCAGAAACTATAGGTTGTCCTGAGACTCATTCTAGCTAATGTTGGAGGGATGCATGTTGGTGGCCCAAAGAAAAATAAATGTTCTTCATTACTAACCATCTGACTCAGCCCTCTTAAAGTGTTGTAGATGCTTGTACACAGAGAGCACCAAATTCAACTTGTGGAAAATGAGAGAGGCATCAGCACTGAGGTGGTACAAAGCATTTATTATTTGTGTAGCAGTAGCACAAAGAAGCCAGGACCCAGTTGTGTTAGGCAGTGTACAATGCCATCCTGTACAAGGATGCAGGTCCTTGCCACAAAAGAGCTTATAATCCAAGAAAACAGTTCGATACAAGAAACAGATGAGAGTATATATGAGGAAATAATAAGATAATGCTGGTCAGCATGATGATCAATGGCTACAGTAAACAATTCTCAAGTTCTGGGAAGGTATCGTAGCAGAGAAATGTGTTAAGGGGGTATTTGAAGGATGACCATGTGGTTTTACAGAGAACTCCACCCACACATAACAAGGTTATATGTTAGAAAAATATTTAAATGGGCAATCAGAACTGGCATTTGTGGAACAAAGACAGAAGTAGATTTCTTTATATGTATAAGTCAGGTGATGGGAGGGGGGGTAGGACGTGAAGGGCCTTAAAAGCGAAGAAAAGTAGTTTGTGTTGATGTGGTAGAAAGGCAGGTAGCGAAACTCTGCATCTAGGCTTTATACATGCCCCCTGCAGCTCCTCTCTTATTTCTGCAGAGTAAACTTCTTTCTTTCTACAGCCTCCAGGTTGACTTGTTGCTCCTGGGCTTCATTCGTCAGTTTCACAGTTTCTTGGATATTTTTTTTCCTCCCAGACTTTCCAAGAGAGACTACATGTAAATGTCTTAGGAAATTGTATTTAGCTTTTGTATTAACATGTTCTATCTTTAATAAGTTCATTACTTTGTGTGTGTTGACTTTGCTACTCAGTTCAAAGCAAATGGTAAATTTTGATTTACACAATTACAATTCTTGCCTTTTGGTGAAAAAGTACAGTCATTGAAAGTGTTCTCCCTACAGTGACAATCCATACAGACCAGGATGGATGAAAACATGACGTGAGGAACTCTGCACTGCATCCTCCTGAATTCTTACTTGACATAGTGTTTTGCTTATATTCAGACTGTTGATTTAGCTGAAAACTCATTCATTTCATGTCTGGTGACAGTTGAGTCCACCAGTTGATAGCAATCTACCTTTCATGACGTGAACTGCCAGTTTCAGACAGAGCTTGGGCAGAGAGGCTGAATTCTCTTTGTTTCCAGTACAACTTCAAAAGTTCACTGGTGCTCAGTTAGTAAAGGAAAATTCTCCGTTTTCTGGCTTTATTATCTAATATTTTATCTCTATCTCAAAATAGAAAAACTTTGGATGGGAACTTTTATGACGGGGGTTGCATTTGTTTAATTCACAATCTATTCTCCTGGTGAACATTTGGATTCTGTTCTCCCTTACACTTGTGTAAATCTGGAATAACTTCACTGAACTCAATGGAGTTTTACAGGTATCTTATCTGATGTAAATGAAAGTAAAATCAGTCCTGAAGTCTGTAAGATATACACTCAGCACAAAAATATCCAATTTTAGCCCACCAGGACACACTGTCTGTAAGCAACCTCAGTGTTTGCCTTTTGAATAAATTTTTTTATTTAGTTTTGTGATCATCTTACGAATATTTTTTAAACTGAAAAAAAGTTGAAAAACTGGAGAGTTTAGAGAAGAGCGATGAGAATGATTAAAGGATTAGAAAACATGCCATATGGTGATAAACCTAAAGGGTTCAATCTATTTAGCTTAACAAAGAGAAGGCAAAGGGGTGACTATCACACAGTCTATAAGTACTTACATGGAAAACAAATATTTAATAAGGGGCTCTTCAGTCTAGCAAAGAAAGGTATAACATGATCCAATGGCTGAAGCAGAAGCTAGACAAACTCATACTGGAAAAAAAGGGTGATTATTTAAAAAAAATAAAAAATAAAAAAATCAGAGAGTAATTAACCATTGGGACAATTTACCAAGTCATGGGGGATTTTCCTTCACTGATCATTTTAAAATCAAAATTGCTTGTTTCATTACAAGATCTGCTCTAGGAATTAATTTGGGAAAGTTCTCTGTCCTGTGTTATACAGGTCAGACTAGATGAACACAATGGTCCTGGCCTTGGAATCTGTGAATGTTGGTATTTGTTAGAAAACACCGACCTTCCCTAACAGCTGTGATCCCTTTGTAATTCTTTCACTATTATAAAAGCTGTATGTTAGAGAATAAATGACTGCTTACATCCAAACCTAATAGAAAAATGGATAACATGGGACTATGTAGTCAGCAGTGGACTATGTAGTCAGCAGTGGACTATGTAGTCCACTGTAACGTAACAAGCCACTTAAATGAGACTGACGGCTGCAACTACACAGCATAATATCCAGTTGTTTGGTCTCAGTCCTTACATCTATTGACTCACATAGATTTTTAGAATATACCAGGGATAAAATCCTGGCTTTGTTGAAGTTAATGGCAAAACTTCCTTCACTTTACTGGGGTCATGTTTTTACCCCCAGAGCACAGAATTCCAGGGACAATTCCAAGTAATAGGAGCCTATATAAGAAAAAAATTCAGGACCGTCGCTATAAAATCGGGACATCTGGTCCCCCTAAACCCACCCATTGGTGCCAGTCATCTCTTGTGTTAGAAGATATGGGGCTTCGTCCTGTCTGGGCCAGACAGTATGTTTATACTCCAATTACGGGGTGTAACGGCAGCACAAGTAACCATACTGGAGTTAGCTTTAATCTAGTGTGCGTTTCTGCTCAGGCTGTACAAATCTGCCCAGACCCTGGGGTAATTACTCAGTGGACTAGTCTGCATTGAAATGTAGGCTACAGCAGCTTCACTGCTCAGGTATCTGAGCTCTCTAGATTAAAATTAGCTCAGGTACGTTTACTTGAACTGTGACCACAACCTGTGCTTTCAGTATAGACATACATAAGATTGTTGCCTGCCTAATACTTCCAGGCCCAGCTGATGCAGGAGTAGGATAGAGCCTTTCTTCACCACACTAATTAATTTCCCATGCGGCTTCTCTGCTGCTAGACTGCATTTAGGCCAAGGTGACTGAGACAGTCCCCAGCGAGGCATCTCACTATCACCTGCCCTTAGCGTGAAAGCCTTAACTGTGTCTGCCAGGGGTTAACTTTCAGCCCCAGTGGACTCTGCCGTGTCTCTGTGAGTAAGTAATAGATATACAACCCCCGAGGACTCAAAGCATACCCCGAGAGTGTCCAGCCTCTTAGTCACTGACACTCAGAAAATTACCAGACCCAACTGTTCCTAAGTACACTGCAGCCTACCAGTTCACCTAAGAACACAGCACAGCTTACCTCACGGCAATTAGGTTTATTTATAGAGAAAGCAAGTACAGTGGAACCTCAAAGATATGAACACAAGAGTTACGACTGACTGGTCAATCTGACACCATGGGGAACCGGAAGTAGGTTATTAGCAGCAGAAACAAAAAACCACAGCAAATACTGTACTGTTCCTGTAGTGCAGCTTAAAGGTAGACAGATTTGGGCTGCCAGTCACCACCCTCATCCCCTGCTCACCATGGATTGGGGCACCACTTACAGTAGGAGGTGGTAATGGCTGTTTTCCCCTCTCCCTCCTGACTGGGAGGGGGACAAACTTGCAAGTTCAAAGCCTGGGAACAAAACTTCCTGAGCTGCTACTGAAACCTGGCCTGGAGTGTAAGCTTCTGGAGCCAGAGCTCCTGCCTACACCCTGTGATCTGGAGGAAAAGCTCAGCTTTAAACGGCCACAGTCTGCACCATGCACCCACTGATATTGTGGTGCCCCAGGGTGTCTCATTCATCACCCTTGCAGCCAGCAGGCTAAAACTAGCTGTCTGGGCCCACCTGCACTCACCAGGCAGCCACCGCAGAGGCAGAGCTGAGCCTCTGCTCCCAGCGCTTCCTGCCCACCGACAGCCCCACTGATCAGCACCTCCACATCCCTCCCCGCATCTCCCTATCAGCTATTTCGTGGTGTGCAGGAGGCTCTGAGGGGAAGGAGAGGAACGAGGGCATAGCAGGCTCAGGGGAAGAGGTGGAGTGGGGGCAGAGCCAGGGGTTGAGCACCCACTGGCACATTGGTAAGTTGGCCCCTGTATCTCCATCCCCAGAGCCGGGTCCTATACAAGGAGTCGCATATTAACTTCTGAAGAGCCACATGTGGCTCTGGAGCCACAGGTTGGCCACCCCTGCTATAATGGCTTGTTCAGAATAATGAACAACCTCCATTCCTGGGGTGTCCGTAACTCTGAGGTTCTAATGTATAAGTTTATTTAACAAAGAAAACAATTAATATGATAAACAGAAATATTGGAAACAAAGGTTTACACATAAAACAGACATGTTCTAGAGCCTAAACTCAGCTAAAAAATGCCCTCTTGGGTAATAAAGTCCTCACAGCATTTTTCAACTAAGATGGCTGAGACCCTTCATATGAGGCCAAGCTTGCTAGAAGCTTGCCTTTCCCTGCTGAAGGATCCCAGGCCATCTCTCTGCACCCCCCCCCCCCCCCCCCAAATAAACCAGACCTTTTAAAACACAACACAAACACACCCCGCAAAAAAATCTTCACCTCTAAAACCCAGGCTCTTCCCCCACACTCCTGCTTTTTGCCTCTTCCTGATCATTTTCTTTTGAAGTTTCCACAAGCTCTTCATCAGTATTGACTGAGTATGGTAATGGACTTTTATTGTAAGACTCATAATATACAAAGGTCAGCTAGGGAGATAAGTTTCCCACCTGCTGTCTGGAGAAGACTGTCTCAATGCACATAGTCTTTCTGGTCCTTATATATTCCTTTCATATCTACGTATACATTTTGCAAATATTATGATGACCACTGTGACAAGCTTTCTGTAGAAACCTTATATGGAATTATTTGGTGAACTAGAATGTAAATACAGTACCAGATGCTGGAGAGCCCTGTAACCTTTATGTACCCTTGTGCCCTCTCCCAGTTGGCATCCTTGGGACACATACTAAACATAGATTAACCACAGATTCATACCTGCTACTACAGCAATAGTCCTATCTAAAAAGACACTTCTGGGTTACCAAAACTCATGTTTATTCCACATAGCAGCTACGTTCACCCTTGATCCATAGGGATAGCAAACACATTTGAAGTGAGTTTTCAGATTCATTACAGCATTTCTTGTCCATGACTACATATTATCTATTCTATGAAAAGAATGGAATTGGGGGAGGGAGGAGGGAAAAGCCTGAATTGCACTTATATAAGACTGTTCACATTAAATTTCTCTTTTCACTCAGGTAAACGTTCCTCTTTCTTTGGTAAAATTCTGAACATATAAGCCAGTAACTTCCCATTGTTAAAGAAATAATTTAAGATTACAGTGCAAATAGAAATAAGGAATCTCAAATATTGGGAACTAAAAAGCTTTCCAGCGGGTTTTTTTTTTTTTTATTCCCATCCATTGGCCTGTCTCCTGTTTAACCCCTTTCTTCCCTTGCTGTACTCACCTGCTACTCTCTGTCTCCTGCTGGTACCAATCTGCATGTTGTTCTCCCTTCCCTGGCTGGCTTTTCCAAAAACTCTTGAATTCTATCTCCCTGGCTCCTGCTTCATCTCCCTGCCTTGGTTGCCTCCGACAAGACCCCTAGCACAGCTCCAATTTAAGTCACTAAAGCAATTTTAAAATCATTAAGAGGCAGAAGCAGGTTTTGTGTTGCCTTCCACAAAGATACTGCTCAGAACAGCTCAAGGGGAGATGGGCATGCAGTTCTGCTCCTGGCCTAGGTCTTCAGACAAATAGCTCTTGTGGGTCTGGGTAGATCTAAAGTTGCTCCCTGATGCAAGACCAGTGGCCAAAATGAACCCCTTTCCTGACTCAGTAAACCCAGAAACCAAGCATGACCCTTTTCTGCCTGGGGAAAAAAATTTCCTCCACAAATCTTGCAGCCAATTTATATGGTTCTACATTGAAAATATCTATGTAAAAATCGCATCAACTTATTCAACAGATTATTTGTCTATACATATTCTGTCATATTTACTTTAATGACTAAAGTAAGATTTCACGACTTGTTCCTCCTATTAGCCCTGCAGAGCCAATATAGAGTGAGGTAGATTCTTTTCTTGTGTATCAACAAAACAAGTTACTAAATTCCAGCCAGTTACAGCTGTGCAACTTTACTGAAGGGGTGTGGAGATGTCACCGAGGTCAGAATGTGGTGGTGCTAATGATGCACAATTCCGGTCCCCTTGGCCCCAGCACCAGTCCCCTCGATATTAGCACCAGTCCTCCCACTCCAAACAACGGTCTCCAGCAAGGCAAAAATAACTCTACTTGACCTTTAGGTACAATGAACAACGCTGACATCAAAAATATTTTCCTTTTAAACTGAACATGTTTGATATGGAAATTGACGGTAACAATAAATATGGAACCTCTTGAGGCCTTTTTTAACAGTCATTTTCTGAGAACTACACTTTACAGTCCTGTAAAACTACTGTTTTATTTGCATCCAAATAAAAAATCTTAACTTTTTTAAACAAAATCTTGGATGACTTCGGAGAAAAAATTCAATCTGTATTCATGTTAATGCAGTATTGAAAAAGATTCCTATAGATTTAATGCTTAATTGTCAAGATATTTCTCATAACCTTATGATGATACAATCTATATAAAAAATTTTACACAATTTTATCTAAAGAGAAACAAATATTAAACCATTTTGCCTAGCCTTATTGTTCTTGATCTTTGGGAAATAATTGTCACAAGTACTAGCCCTTTCCATAGCTAGGATTACAGCAACCTCTAGGGGAACTAATTGTAACTGTAATTTTTTATAAAAAGAAAGAATGAGGAATACTTGTGGCACCTTAGTAACTAACAACTTTATTTGGGCATAAGCTTTTGTGGGCTAAAACCTACTTCATTAGATGCATGGAGTGGACAATACAGTAGGAAGATGAGTTATGAACAGAGATGAAAGTGCTCAATTGTTTTATACCTATTGTCTTTCATTGTTAAATTCTTCTGTAATATAACAAACACCAGAAGAGCAAATCTACCTTTCTGTCTATCCAGGGATAGGCAACCTATGACACGTGTGCCAAAGGTAGCACGCGAGCTGATTTTCAGAGGCATTCACACTGCCTGGGTCCTGGCCACTGGTCTGGAGGGCTCTGCATTTTAATTTTAAATGAAGCACTTTAAACATTTTAAAAACCTTATTTACTTTATGTACAATAGTTTAGTTCTATATTATAGACTTACAGAAATTATGAGACTTTCTAAAAACGTTAAAATGTATTACTGCCCACAAACCTTGAATGAGAGAATAAATGAAGCCTGGGTACACCGCTTCTGAAAGGTTGCTGACCTTCGTCTATAGTGTGTCTAAGGCGATAGTTAACAGAGGCGCTGGAAGTGCCCTGTTGGCATGACCATGACCATGCAAGATGCACATGAACTAACACTGGATAGGGGGCACCGTTTTCAAGAGCCTGACCGCACTCGGGTGGGGGTGGGGTGGGGTGGGGGCACCCCCTGTCTGACACCAGGCAAAATCCTGGTCTGGTCTATTCCAGTGCTGGGCAGGGACCAAGCCAGCCACAAGGACCGTGGGTCAAACCAGACCAGGGGCCACCTTCCTCTCCTCCCCCTCCCCAAGGGGGCGTGGCGACGCTTCCTCCAGCGCAGCGTTTTTCATCGCCTAAAGCCACGCAGCGTGGTTGACCCGATTCCGGGGTGTAGCCCGGGCCTGTGGGCGAGGAGGCGGGAGCGCCCTGGACGAGGACACGGGAACCGGGCAATGGAGCAGCCGGGAAGCGCCAGCGACGCGCCAGCCCAGCGCCCTTCCCGCTGGGGACGGGGCCCAGCGTCCGCGCGCCCCATAGTGCCTCAGTCGCGAGCCGGTTTCCATAGCAACTTCGCTTCTCGCTCAGCGCTTCCGGGCCTGGAGGCTGCGCTTCCGCGTTCCCATGAGGCTCAGCGGCGTCGGCCTTATCGGAAATTCCGAGACGCTGACGGGTCCCGAGTGGGATCAGAGCCAGTCGCTATGGGCAGGGGGCGGAGCGGACGGCTACAGCGGGAGGTGAGGCGCCATTTTTAAACCCTCTTGGCGCCGCCGCCGGTCCCGGGTGAGTGGGGGCAGGGTGGAGCGGGGACTCGGGCCCGGGCGTAGCGTGACCTGGTTGCCCCGCTCGCCCCTCAGAGCTGCACAGGGCCTGGCCCCAGGGCTCCCGGCCTGAGCGGGCGGCGACTTGCCCGGGGTGAACTCCGTGGCGGGGCGCTGCTCATCGGGCCGTGGGGGACGGGGACGGGCTCCTTCCATTGCAGCTGGAGCCCCGGGGCTGGCAACTGCTGGCGCCTCGCCCGCCGCGGGCTCCTGCTTCCGCCGCTTGCTGCAGGGGGCGAGCCCGAGGGAGGGCGAGGCGATAACCAGACAGAGCAACCGGCGAGAGCGGATCCTGTCCGTGTGCGCGGTCGGGCGCGACCCGCGGGTCTCGGGGCGATGAGTCCCTTCATCCGGGGGTGGGGGATAAAAATCTCTGCCTGCTTGTGAAAATGGCTTAACTCCTGTAACGAGTCCGAGAGGTCGCGTAACACAACTTGGTTGGTTGCAGTTGCTGTCACAAGGACGCTCGTTTTTCGAGTGTAACCGAAACCAGGAAGTTCTCTAGTCATGTGTCTCTGGTCATTATCAGCACTATTGTAATTATCCGTTGTGCCTGTGGTGGCTTTAAATAGCCTCGTACGATCTGATACTTCACCCACTGTTAGGAAAGAAGTGGTGATTGCTGAATGGAGATTGGTGTGTGTCTCGCACTATATGGAAGAGCTTTATAAATATTTTCCAGAGGGGTGAGGTAGTATCTTCCTTGTCTCACTAATAGCTTGGGAGGCTACAACTGCACTGCATACAGCAATGTATTAATCTGTGTCAGAGTTCCTGAGTTAACTGCACCTCCAACCTCCTTGTGGTCTCAAGACCACCCTGCTTAGGTCACAGGGCTCCAGCATTCCTCTTTCTCTGGGTGAAGTCCCAGGATTCTCTTCCTGCAGATTAGGGTTGCAGACTTCTGCTATTTTCTGTGATCACCTCATTAGGTCTGACTGCAGTTCTGTTCTCTCAGGCCAATGACCGGGTTATCCAGTAATCAGCCAGCTTTCATAAGGTGAAATACTATTTATTCAGAACAAAAGCTTTTCACAGAAAACCTATCTTAAAGCTACAAATAGCTTTTATGAACTCCTGACATACTAGATGGTCCTTCGTCTTCCATATGGAGACTTTGGTAGGCTTAAAATACTTAAGGTCCTTCCACAGAGCTGTGTCTGTTGGACCTGGTCTACAGTATGTGTTTATGTCAAATGTAGCCGTATTATGTCAAATTAAAACTCAATCTGTCCACACAACCAACTGCATTTTGTCAACTTAAAGGGCTCTTAAAATAGATATTTGTAGTAAAATCGACCTTGCTGGTTTGGATTTGGGGTACTGGGAATGCAATTTGATGGTATTGGCCTCTGGGAGGTATCCCAGAATGCTCCATTGTGACTGCTCTGGATAGCAGTTTCAGCTCAGATGCACTAGCTGGGTACCCAGGAAAAGCCCTGGGACCTTTTGAATTTTATTTCTTGCAGACCCAGGGTTGCAAAAGAGCTTCAGCATGGACTGAATGGGAGGTACTGGATCTGATAGCAGTATGGGGAGAAGAATCTATGCAGGCAGAAAACTCAGTTACAAAAAATGGAATGTTAATGGGCAGCAGAGACTGCGGGGACTGTGGGATAGCTACCCCAGTGCACCACTCCGAGAGTCGATGCTAGCCACGGTACTGTGGACGCACTCTGCCAGCTTAACACGCTTAGTGGGGAAAATCGACTGTATAAAGTCTCTGCCGAAAAATTGACTTCTATAAATTTGACCTAATTTTGTACTGTAGACGTGCCCTTGATCAGTCTCATGCCTAGAATCAGAGAGGTATTAGTCTGGAATAGCAGAGGTAACAAAGAGTCCTGTGGCACCTTAAAGACTAACTATAAAGTTTTGAAGCATAAGCTTTTGTGGGCTAATACCCACTTCGTCGGATGCAAGCAGTGGAAGTCTCATGCCTGTGTCAGTTCTTGGATGGTATCCCAGTCCTTTCTCAATCAGGTCAAAGGCTTTCTGCTAAGGTCTTTGAACCAGGTCAAACCAGTTTGTGTGCTTTTTCTCTGGGAGGGTGAAACTTCAGAAAGACTTGTTACCTGGAATGTTTCAGTGTTAGAAATTTGCATTAATTACTCCCCGTTGTCTTTAATTCTTGCATGATGTATCCTTTATCCTACCCACTTAGTCAGGAATTCAATCACTAACAAGCCCATACAGATACTTATTACGTTTATAAAGCTAATACAATAGGTATTTGAATATTCCACAATTCCATAGAATTATGTCTGTCCCATCTCCATATAAGAGGTGTTGGATACTCCATAGCATCTGTTTGAACATATTTATGTAGGTATTTCTACTGCATTCCTCTCTGTGGCACCTTAGAGACTAACACAGGTCTCAAACTCAAATGACCATGAGGGCTACATGAGGACTAGTACATTGGCCCAAGGGCCCCATCACTGAGGTTCCCGCCCCATTCCATCCCTTCTCTAAGGCACTGCCCCCTCCCTGCCCTCAGGTGGTATAGGAGGGGTACAGGTGTGATAGGGGCTCAGGGCAGGGAGTTGATGGACAGGAGGGGTGGCAGGGAGTGCAGGAGGTGTGCAGGGTGCAGCAGGGGGCTCAGGGCAGGGAGTTGGGGAGTGCCAGGGGGCTCAGGGCAAGGGGTTGGGGTGCAGGAAGAGGGCAGGGGGCTCAGGTCAGGGGGTTGGGGTTCAGGAGGGAGTGTGGGGTGTGGTAGGGGGCCGGAGTTCAGGCAGGGGGCTCAGGGCAGTGAGTTGGGGTGTGGGGTACAGGTGGGGTTCGGGTTCTGGCCTGGTGATGCTTACCTGAAGTGGCTCTGGGGTGGCAGGGGCATGCGCCAGGGTAGGCTCCCTGCCTGGCCCTGTGCCACTCTGCTCCGGAAAGCAGCTGGCACCAGAACCTGGGAGGAGGGGGAGCTGAGAACTCCCTGTGCTGCTGTTGTCTGTGGGTACCTCCTCTGAAGCTCCCATTGGCCGGATATCGGGAACTGTGGCCAATGGGAGCTTCGGAGGAGGTACCCACAGACAAGAGCTACACACACAGTTCTCTGTCCTCTCTCCCTCCCAGGGCTGTAGGGACTCCGAGCGAGCTGCTTGCTGGAGAAGCGTGGGGCTCATGGTGCCACGGGGGGCCAGTTTGGAGGTAGGCTGGGGGGGGAGGAGGGAACTTGGTGGGCCGCAGGAAAGAGCCGTGTGTTTGAGGTCCCTGGACTAACACATTTATTTGGGCATCAGCTTTTGTGGGCTAAAACCCACTTCATCAGCTGCATTGAGTGGAAAATACAGGAGCAGGTATAAATACATGAAAAGATGTGAGTTGCCTTACCAAATGTGAGGTCAGTCTAAAGGACTATTCAATTAACAGTAGGATACCAAGGGAGGAAAAATAACTTTTGTAGTGGTAATGAGTGGACCATTTCAAACAGTTGACAAGAAGGTGTGAGTAACAGTAGGGAAAAAATAGTATGGGGGAAATTAGGTTTAGGTTTTGTAATGACCCTACCCCTCCCAGTTTTTATTCAGGCTTAATGTGATGGTGTCCAGTTTGCAAATTAATTCCAGTTCTGCAGTCTGTTTTTGAAGTTTTTTTGTTGAAGAATTTCCACTTTTAAGTCTGTTATTGTGTGACCAGGGAGATTGAAGTGTTCTTCTACTGATTTTTGAATGTTATGATTCCTGATGTTAGATTTGTGTCCATTTATTCTTTGGCATAGAAATTCTGATTTGGCCAATGTACATGGCAGAGGGGCATTGCTGGCACATGATGGCATATATTACATTGATAGGTGTGCAGGTGAATGACTGGCTGATGTGATTAGATCCTATGATGGTGTCCCTTGAATAGATATGTGGACAGAGTTGGCACTGGGGTTTGTTTCAGGGTTTGGTTCCTGTGTTGGTGTTTTTGTTGTGTGGTATGTAGTTGCTGCAGCTTATTTGCTTTAGGTTGGGGGGCTGTCTGTAAATGAGGACTAGCCTGCCTCCCAAGGTCTGCGAGAGTGAGGGATCATTCTTCAGGATAGGTTGTAGATCTTTGTTGATGCAAGGTTTTAGTTGGGGGCTGTAGGTGATAGCTAGTGGCGTTCTGTTACTTTCTTGTGATGGGTGACTTCTGGGTATTCTTCTTGCTCTGCCAATCTGTTTCTTTACCAGGTGGGTAGTGTAGTTTTAAGAATGCTTGGTAGTGATCCTGTAGGTGTTTGAGGGGTCAGAGCAAATGTGGTTGTATCTTAGAGCTTGGCTGTAGACAATGGATCATGTGATGTGGTGTGGATGAAAGCTGGAGACATCTAGGTAAGTATAGCAGTCAGTAGGTTTCCAGTATAAGGTGGTGTTTACGTGGCCATCACTTATTAGCAATATAGTGTCTAGGAAGTTGACCTCTTGTGTGGACTAGTCCAGGCTGAGGTTGATAGTGGGGTGGAAATTGTTGAAATCCTGGTGAAATTCCTCAAGGGCCTCCTTCCTATGGTTCCAGATGATGAAGATGTCATCAATGTAGAGCAAGTGGAGTAGGGGCGTTAGGGGATGAGAGTTGAGGAAGCATTGTTCTAAGTCAGCTCTAAGATATAACCGCATTAGCTCCGATCCCTCAGACAGAGACAAATACCTGTCCTACAGGATCTTTATCAAGCATTCTTAAAACTACAAATACGGTAATATTTTGTAGGTTAGATCAGCCTATAGTGATGGAAGCAGATCCTTGAATGAGTTATGCAGGTAATCCTAAACAATTGCCAGTGAACACTGAAATCACCATTAGGTAATTTTGTTATGCCACATAAATGAGAGCAATGCTCTGGAATTTTCAAAATTTAAATTAGTACGATTGCATAATTTTCTCTAAATTTAGGTTGACGTAGTTACCATTTACAACTGTTAGTAACAAAAACTTTATTAATACATTTTTTTTAAAAAACAATGTTTTTAAATAAGATTATTTTAATAAGTTGTGATATGGTAACTTAAAGGACTGATATCTCTGAATTTGCCAGGACTTGAAGGAAAAGTTGTAGTCCATATTAAGGGGGGGAAAAAATCAGACACATTCTAACTCTCTAGTTAAGTGAGTGAGACAGAGGAACAGAATTACGGTGGTTGGAAGTTTAGCAGATAACTTATTCACATTAGCATTTTTTCTCCTCTCTAACATTATTTTAAAGTTATATATTTAGCTTTTTAAAGGGGCACATAGGCACACAAACACCTTGATCCGAAGAATCCATTCCTATGGGTGTACATATGCAGGATGATCAGTTAAACGGTTTTACAGGCATGAATTTGGGATGACTGTTTTAGTCGATCACAACATGCCATCATATACACTATATGCTGGATATTTTACAGAAAAACTATTTTTAGAAATGGTTGACAGTTTTAATTTTAATTATATAAATATTTCATATTCCTCTTCTTCTAAAGTTAGATTACCTTAGTTATAATAAATTAAACTGCAGAGTCCTCAAAGGCACAGAGAAATTATAACTAATTTTCGGAATCAGAGAGGTAGCCGTGTTAGTCTGGAATTACAGAAGTGACACAGTCCTGTGGCACCTTAAAGACTAACTAAAGTATTGAAGCATAAGCTATCGTGGGCTAATACCCACTTCGTTGGAGGCATGCATCCGATGAAGTGGGTATTAGCCCACGAAAACTTATGCTTCAATACTTTAGTTAGTCTTTAAGGTGCCACAGGACTGTTTGTCACAACTAATTTTAGAACGTTGTTTTTGGAAAAAAATCCAAAACTCTCTATGTATTATATCCACAACATGATTTGATAATGTGTGGTATATGGCTATAAGCAAGTGTCTGATTCCATTTGTTGGAAGTGATGCTTGCCTTACTAATATGTAATGCTCCTGTTTGTAGCCCTAATAAGGCAATTAAATATTTTGTACTTATCCAAGAGTGAATATTGCCTATCTTGGAACATACACTTATGTGATTTGGTGAAAGAAATACTATGTTGGGGTGGCAAAGGAAAGAAACATTTATTTGTCATATTTTTGTTTCTAAAATGGTGATTTTGGATGTGGACAAATTGGAAAGAGTCCAGCAGAGGGCAGTGAAAATGATCAGGGGGCTGGGGCACATGACTTATGAGGAGAGGCTGAGGGAACTGGGCTTGTTTAATCTGCAAAAGAGGGGTGGGGGGTTGATAGCAACCTTGAATTACCTGAAGGGGGGGGGGGTTCCAAAGAGGATGGAGCTCAGCTGTTCTCAGTGGTGGCAGATGACAGAACAAGGAGTAATGGTCTCAAGTTGCAATGGGGGGAGATCTAGGTTGGATATTAGAAAATATTATTTCACTAGGAGTGTGGTGAAGCACTGGGTGATGGGTTACCTAGGGAGGTGGTGGAATCTCCATCCTTAGAGGTTTTTAAGGCCCAGCTTGACAAAGTCCTGGCTGGTATGATTTAGTTGGTGTTGGTCCTGCTTTGAGCAGAGGGTTGGACAAGATGACCTTCTGAGGTTTCTTCCAACCCTAATCTTCTATCATTCTATGATTAGATTGAATGTTTGAAGTCACTGACCATGGATTAATCAGCAGAGTGTTGATTAAATGGTCAAATGTGTATGTTATATGCAATTTAGCACTTGGATGGCAACTGTGTCTCCTTATGAAAGTCAGTAACTTTAATGGGACAATGTAAAAGTGTTTTTAAAAACTGATCGCTTCAAACTTTTATGCAGGTTTTAAAATCTACCACAAGATGTCACTATAATCTAAAACAGGGTTGTGATTTTGTTAAATAGATACCACTTACTGTTTTGACATTTTAAAAACATGTTTTGTAAACTATAGTTCTCTTTCCTGTTCTCAGAATCGGATCTTCTCAATTTCCAATTCTTCCTCACAAAGTGTCACTGCAGGTGAACACTTTAGGTGCTGTGTGCTTTGCTTTTCAAGCCTGAAGCATGAATAGCAAGATCCATTAGAAGGACTGTGGTATTCTGGAACTGTGGGTATAACATTTTCCATTTCCTAACTTTCCCTCAGTTTCTCTTTTTCTGATGGCTAGTGTGTTCACAGAACCTCCACCTTGTCTTATTTGCTTCAGTTTTAGACTCGTTCTGCTTGTTTGTGTGGTTTTTCTGCTCAAGAAAGGTATTCATCTTGTCCAAATTTTTTGGGAGACTCTCATCCATTTTTTGGAACTCAGAATCATTCCAATTAGGGGTGTTTTGCTTATTTACTTGTTCCTTATCTCTAAAAATTGCTTTCTTAATTCTGAAGCCTTTATGGCTTGGGACTTGGAATTTAGTTCATGATGGTACAGATCTGAGCCACAATAAAGTTATATTTTAGCAGTGGCCACCATAGTCCTTTTCAGATGGCAAATCCTGGCTTGGAAATTCATGTTTGTATTGTCTTGGCTTTCTTCATTTGGAAGGTCTGCCTAAACACTCTTTGTAGAATCGGGAATTTTAATCTATTTTTGACCACTTTTCCTTACACAGATATTGGTGCACCTATTAAAATATTATGGGATTGTGCTTGTAATCATTGCCTGGTCCTTGATCTTGAAAAGCCTGGGTTGAAAAGTAGATTGCTTATTCAGAAGGTTCTTTAAAGTTTGTTTTACTGAAGGATTAGTGTTCAGAATTGGAAAAGCAGAGGCAGGGAGAACAGTCACTGGAAAAATGGTCATAGTCTTTTTCTTCACTGGATGGCTCAATTCTAATTTCTCCCTTCTCTGAGCAAGTTTGGACAAGACAAGTCAAAAGAAAAGCCAGTCACTTCTGGTATTTTGCCTACATTAGCACTTCAACTGTTACCAGCACAGGTAGATCTCCCCTCACTATTGGTAATGGTGGGAAAAGTTTCAGGAAAGAAATTAATATTGACAAAGCCTTGGATTTCATAGCATCTATTTTTATAATGGCATGTATTTTTTCTCTGTGTGGGAGGCATGTGATTTTTGGTAAGTTCTTGTAGATTGAAATACATTCTTCAGGATAAATTTTTTTGCATTAAAATTGATCCACAAGAGTTTAGTGAAGGTTGAAATGCTAGAAAATGAGTTATGTATAAGGCCCTAGTTGAATCGCGCGATGATTGTCAATTATTGTAGCTGAGCTGCAGATAAGAAATGGAAAATTGCAGAAAAGTAATAATATAACTTTATAAATTGTAGTAATTTGGAAAAAAAACAGAGAAGACCTATTTGTTTAAGAAAACATTGCTGGAACAGTATAAACACTCAAGTATTATTTTATGCCTGAAATTTTTTTTGATAACCAGACATTTTGCTGCAGCTATATTGCTGTCATTAATGTCCAGGCTGACAGCAGGAACCTAATATTGTGAGATCTGCAATATGACAAATTAAGTAGGGCCTTAGTTATATACAGTACTTCAACAAGTACTGTATATAACTATATTTGAAAACAAGTTAAAGTATTTGCTTTAATGATACCTAAAGTTTAGGGACTGGAATCAGAGTGGGGGAAAAATAAAAATACAGTGAAACCTCGATTTAACGGACCTCCATTTAACGGACTTCGGATGCAATGGACAATTTTTTTCAGAAAGTCTGATGCATCCGAAATCCGTTTGTGGAGGGTTCCACCGGGGTTTGAGCCGGGGGCGGGCTGCTGCCCGGCCCCCGGCACCATGCTGGGTACGTGGAGGGTCCCGGGAGCCGGGACCCTGCGGGCTCTCAGCCCGCACGCGGCAGCCACCGCCGTTTGAGCCGGGGGCGGGCTGCCGCCCGGCCTCCAGCACCATTCACCCTCCTTGGAGGGTCCCGGGAGCCGGGACCCTGTGGGCTCTCAGCCCGCGCGCGGCAGCCGCCGCCGTTTGAGCCGGGGGCGGGCTGCCGCCCGGCCCCCAACACCATGCAGGCTCCTTGGAGGGTCACGGGACCGGGACCCTGCGGGCGCTCAGCCCGCTCGCAGCGGCCGCCGGGGTTTGAGCAGGGGGCGGGCTGGCTGCGGGCTGCGGCCCCCGTCTCTGTGGTGGTGGGAGGAGGGGGGGCTGCGGAGCTGCAGCCCCGACCATTTGGTGGTCTGGCTGCTGCTGGGACAGCTCTGTTTGGGGTTTTTCTCCTTTCTCTCTTTTTTTTTTTAACACCAGGAGCTCAGGGCCCCCAGTTTGGGATAGGCTGGATGAGCATGTGATTAGGTCTCATTCCGCGAGTTTTGTGGCTGTGACTTTCTGCAGCACTTTTAACACGTGCTGGTAGATGTTCTGACCTGCGGTAAGCTAGGCCCCAGTCCTGTGTGTTTGTTTGCTCAAGGTACTGGACCTATTCCGTATAAATTTAAATTTGTGTATGTAAACACATCCGTGTAACCCTAACCTTAAAATATGGAGAAACGGAAAAGAGTTAATTTAACGCTAAATCAAAAATTAGAAGTCATACAAAAGTTGGAATCGGGAGTGGCTGTGTCTCGTATATGTGAGCAATATGGCATAAAAAAGCAAACTGTATCGGACATTAAAATAAACAAAGACAAAATAAAAAAATTTACGTTACTATGTGATGTTGGTGAAAACACCAATCCCAGAAAACATATGAAATTGGCACGTGAAACTTCAGTTGAAGAAGCATTGTTGAAGTGGTACGTACAACAACGTTCTTGTGGGGTTCCAGTTCGGGCAGTTGAATTGAAATCTGCAGCAATTAAATTAGCAAATCATATGAACACACCATTCAAAGCAAGTGATGGATGGCTTTGGCGCTTTCGCAAAAGGCACGGAATTATGAACAAACAAATTTACGGCAAAGCTTCAAGTGCTCCAACAGAAGATATTGAACCATTTAGGCAAAAATTAATAGAACGTATAACTAACGAAATGCTATTAAGGTCTCAGATTTACAATGCTGACGAAACTGGTTTGTTCTGGCGTTCTCTGCCTGAAAACACACAAGCCTCCAAATATGAAAAATCGACACCTGGAAGAAAAATCAGCAAAGACAGGATCTCGGCGCTGCTTTGTGCCAACACCAATGGATCGCATAGACTGACACCTGTAATTGTTGGCAAATCTCGTAAACCTAGAGTTTTAAAAAATATAATGGATCATCTGCCCGTTTTATACTATAACTCTACAAAGGCCTGGTTCACCTCAAAGATTTTCCAAGATTGGTTTTTCGAACACTTTGTACCTGCAGTCAGGAAATTTCAAGGCGAAGAACTTGGAATACCACCGGAAGATGTGAAATGTTTATTGCTTTTAGACAACGCTCCTGCTCATCCATCCGAAAATATTTTATGTTCAGAAGATGGCAAATTTAGATGTATGTTTTTGCCAAAAAATACAACATCACTTATCCAGCCCATGGACCAGGGGATAATTCTGGCAACCAAACGAATATACCGCAAAAAGTTTTTAGAGGAAGTAATGGTTGTATTGCAGGATGATGATAATGAAGAAGATACAAGAGGACAGCGTACCTTACAAAACTTAGAGCTACAGTTTAAAATCGGCAATTTTTAATTTTGCTGCAGCATGGAAAGAAGTGAAAGTGCAAACATTGGAAAATGGTTGGAAGAATTTGCTTGACAACGAAGATGCAGACTTGGATTTAGAAGGGCTAGAGGTTACTGATTACTGTAGGACAATACAGAATATTGGTGGAGAAGAAGTAGCTGAGGAAGATGTTTTACAGTGGTTAGAAGAAGATGAAGGTGACCCTGGGTATCACATCATGAGTGAAAGTGAAATAGCATCTGAGGTAATGACCTTGGAAGATGAGGATGGGAGTGAAGATAATGAGGAAGAAGAAACAACACACCCAAAAATAAAGTTATCAGTGATTAGATCACATCTCGACGATCTAATAACATTTATCGACAATTCATCAGATAATGAAATTCAGACTTATTACACCCATTTTCGTAATTTTAGGGAGTTAATTATAAAAAAACAGCAGACTTCAAAAGTTCAAACAAAAGTTGATAGTTTTTTCAAAGCAGGATTACCTAAAGCAAGCACCTCGACATCGAACATTAACGTCAGGCCGCAACGGGAGTGTCTGGATATATCATCATCCGAAGACGAATAAATAGGAAAAAAAATTGTTTTTTATAAAATTTAAATTTTGCTTCGTTTTTAAGAACATTGTTTATTTGTTTAGTTAAATATAAGTACAGTAAAGTGTGTTTTCAGAAAAATGTTTATTTATTTTGATTTAGATCACATACTTGTTTATTACAGTCTCAAAACTACAGTGAGTACATAAGCAATAATACATACAGAACACTTTTCTGTGAAATTAAACTTTTCATACCGTGTTTCCCCGAAAATAAGACAGTGTCTTATATTAATTTTTGCTCCCAAAATTACATTACATTATATTACAGCGAGAGGCAAAACTGGAAGTACGTCTTATTTTCGGGGGATGTCTTACTTTCGGGGAAACAGGGTACATACAGTACTTAATTTTAATTACACAAAAGTCAATTTTTTAACATATGCATTCGGAAAACCTACTTTCTTAAATAACGGACTTTCTGATTTAACGGACACCCCCCCCCCCCCCGCCCCAATTAGTCCGTTAAATCGAGGTTTCACTGTATTAAAAAATAGAATAGCAAATAGAATTGTCTTTGTTCAGACTCACACATTGTCAACACTGGGATTTTACTAACCATATAACTGCACCAGTGGCTAAAATCAGAGTAGCCAAGGTTAAGGAAATTATGAAGCTTTGTAATATGAAAGCATAAAATAGTGTGTGAAGCCTTTTGAACCATTTATGAGTATTACTAATTAGTTTACTTGTGTTTGTAACAGGTAATTTGGCCTCCTGGGATGCCATCAAGAGAAAAGGTGAAGGGAATCCTTTTGAAGGTGGTAGATTTGGGCTGAATTCATTTTTACCTGTTTGTCAACTCAATAGTATTTAGCCAGGATGGATACTTTCACCAGCATACTTCCTCCAATAAGTGGAAATAGTGATCTTGCCAGTTCACAAGCAGAAATACAGAAACTTTTAATCGATGAAAGAATGCGGTGTGAAAATCATAAAACAAATTATCAAACTCTAAAGGCAGAGCATACAAGGTACAGTACTTTAAATGTCTATTTTCCTTATTTTGTTTGAGCTGTTAAAAGGTAAAATTAAATATTGGAAGGAACGGGCTTTCTTTACCTGTCTGACTTTAATTTGTAGGAGTAGCAGTACGTTTACCGGATTCAGCTATGAGTTCTGTAAATTGCTTCATTAATGAAGGGCTTTGATTTGTTAAAATACTCAGTGTCCAATAGAAATGTACATTCCTACTCAAATTTATGCCTATCGACAAGTTTGACCGTTAGTTTTCTAAAATAATACTTTGTTATTTACACAATAACAATTTAAAGGTCTCAACACATGCAAGGTGAGGGTTCTGAAATATTCAGTGTATCTGTAAATATGCAGTAATTTCAAGAATTAACATAACCACCATGTCAAATGTATTTTGGGAGGAGGGCGGAAATGATACCTCGTAGATATTTTGTCAGATTTGATGTCTTTTTACTTTTGCATCTGTACTTCTGTTATTACTGTGACTTCAGATTTTTCAGCATAAAAAAGATCCGTTTTTAGAGGGTAAATGGGCATTCTTAGTATAAAATAAAAATACTTTTTATTTTGCAGGTTACAGGATGAGTATACAAAATCACAAAATGAGCTCAAACGGTTGTTAGTTGAAAAGCAAACCATCCATGACAAATTTCAATTTCTTCTTGCTGAGCTCCGAGGGGAATTATTAGATAAAACTAGGGAACTAGAAGAACTGAAGATGCAGGTGAGTCAATGGTTACCAGAACTTAATATGAATCAGAGAGGTAGCCGTGTTAGTCTGGAATATCAGAGGTAACAAAGAGTCCTGTGGCACCTTAAAGACTAACTAAAGTATTGAAGCATAAGCTTTTGTGGGCTAATGCCCACTTCATCGGATGCAAGCTTGAGTTAGAACTTAATATGAATTTCAGTCCTTCTGTAGAAACATTTCTGTAATATATCTTTATCAATGTTTTCTGTGTTTTAGTTTTCATTTTTCTTTCTATTTGTGAAATTGGATCTATTACAGCCGTGCCCTCAAATCACAAATCTTAACTAAGTTGCAGTCCTCTTGTAATTTGACTGCAAGAGCACAAATGAAATGACAGTTAAAACTTCTGGCACCATTTATATCTTCTAAACTCTTCTATCATGCATTCCATGAATAGTAGTCTCTATCAGTCTCTTGAAAAAGTGTCCGAGATGGCACACTCCTTCTTTGCTATGTTCTACTATTACTAATGTCAAGTTCTCTCCTTCAGGAATCAAAAATTAGTTAGACTGGTTATGAAGAAAATAAGGGAGAAGCATCTCTCTTCCTTGTGTCAACAGTGCAGCTGTGATTCTACTATCCCCACTGGGATTTCAGTCAGTTTATGCAATTCATTAGGCCCTCTTGCTCTGTGAGACGGTGACACAGAAAGAAGAGTCTTTCACCCTATGAATGAAGCCCTACTGAAGGGAGAAAATTAAGCTTCCATTTTCCTTCAGCCTCTTTTCTTCCTCTGCCACCTGTCGTTTTTATGAACTTACATCAGCCGTGCTTGTTTTCAGCTAAAGATCCCACTTCTGCAATTTGTTGACCGAGAACATATTTTCCCTATTGCTAGCCTCTTTAGTCAGATCGGTGTCTCATAAAGAAGGCTTTTTCACCTGTGGCGCTCAAGGTCTGAGCAGGTTCTAGGAAGCAGCTTATGAAGATGCCACAGTTCATCATTTGTCTTTTAACTATTCCAACCTTCAATATAGTGCTTACTTCAGCACATTCATTGTACCTGGTACAGTGTGGGTTAGCTAAAATTAAAATTGTGCAAATCATATGTTGACTATCAGGATAGTCCTTTCTACTTTGGATGTCGATGAAATTTTCAGGAATCTATTTACAGTAACTATCATTTCCCCACAGCTTGAAAAGACCAGAATTGACTTTCCAGTGACTAGTCCATTTTGTGACCAGTATTGATCTGAAGGTAGTTTGGCAGTCAACTACAGGGTTTCATGTTAGCTATGCAGCTGCCAGTGAACTAACTTTCTAGCATTCTTTCTGAGTAAACCTTCATCTCCTATATTGATCCCTCTTCTGCAGGTCAACATTTGTGTCAGGTTCTTCACTTACATTTTGGCTGTGGTATCAGTGGGATGGGTTTATAGTTTATAGTGATCCTGTTCCTGTTCGATCTACTCAAGACTTCTTCCATAGTGGGTTTTTTTGTTTTGTTTTGTTTTTTTTTACAACTGCAATCTGCTTGTCAGTCTCTGAGGGGTTGTGCAATCCAGCATGACACATGAATCACAAGAGCTTTCTAGTTAACATAAAAATATAAAATTCCTAGGAATTTAACAGAGTTTGGTCAGGGATAGGCAATGCTGTCTGACTGAAAATTCTAAAGATCTTCTGTCTACCCATACTTAAGTATACTGAATGAAGGAGAGAATTCTCTTGATGCTGCTTCCAAAGCTGGTCTTCAGGGTCTGAAGTGCTTCTGGGGCCCAGAATGGCAGAAGAAAAGTGGAACTTATCAGTGGCTTTGTTCTTATAGGAGTAGGGTGACCACACAGCAAGGGTGAAAAATTGGGACAGGGGGTGGGGAGTAATAGGAGCCTATAAAAGAAAAAGACCCCAAAATCAGGACTGTCTCTCTAAAATCGGGACATCTGGTCACCCTATATAGGAGGCAGTTGAGGGTATGTCTACACTGCAAAGTTGCTGACACAACTTTTGTCTTTCATGGGTACTTTAAAAAGCCCCCCTGCAAAAGAAAAAAGTTTTGCTGACGCAAGTGGTAGTGTGAATGTGGCTTTGTTGGCAGAAGCACAAGAACAAGTCCTTCACTGTTTGAGCATTAAATTTGAATAACAGCAATTAAGGAAGAAGGCTAAGAAAAAGATAGTGAATGTACTGTAAGGATCCTAAGTGTACCTTATCTGAAGAACTTCAAAGATGCTATAGTGGCTGGATTTATTTAATATTGTTAACCTTTGCAATGTTAAATTTTCCCCTCAGAAATCACATCAATTATAGCTGACTTGATTAGCTTTTTATGAAAGCAGGAAAAGAATAAAAATCAGTTTTATAAATGCCATATGTTCATACATAGATTTATTTAAAATTGTATGTGAAATCTTTCATTGCCCAACATTTGTTTTCCAATATTAATTGCGTCATATGATGGTTGTTTGGTTAGTTATTCTACAGTACATTTGTTTTCTGTACATGTCAGGTACTAACTCCTCAAAAGCTGGAGTTGTTAAAAGCACAAATACAACGTGAATTGGAAACCCCTATGAGAGAACGCTTTCGGAAACTAGATGAAGTAAGTAGTAAGATGTATTTAACTTCCCTTTGTCTAGATTGTGGGAGGGTTTGTTTGGTATTTTGCTTGGCATAAAAATGACTTATAAATGATGATGGGGAAGTTCCATGGATGATTCATGAAATAAAACAAAGGTATTAAGTATTTACTTTTTATATGTTTATCTACTTTTGTACTTGAGTGAATCTGTGCTTTACTTCCTAATTAATTTAGGAGGTAGAAAAATACAGAACAGAATATAACAAACTTCGTTATGAACATACCTTCCTCAAATCAGAATTTGAACACCAGAAGGAAGAACATGCACGTATTTTAGAAGAGAAAAAAATAAAGTACGACTCTGAGGTAGGTAGAAAATATGTAATATATGTTAAACTATAAAAATGAAATATTTGAGGTATTTATAAAGTTTAATAAGGTTTTTGTCATTTTAGTGTAACTTTAACTATTATAATTTTGTCATCTCTTTTTTGTACTCTTGTAATATGTTGGTTATCAGAGTACTGTCAGCTCTCAAATTTTTGTCATGGTCTGGTCCATAACAATTTCCATCAATTTGTTCAAGATATCTTGTCGAAATATCAGTTGTCCTATTGAAAATAATAGGTTTGTCTTTAAATGACAGCCAATAACAATGCTTGCAAACCTTTTTTTTTATTAGCTTTCAGAGATATAGATAATCACTATATCATCTTCAGTCCCAAATTAGTAGCTCAAATAGCCAAAATAAAAGTAAATATAGTATTTATGTTCTATATCTGATTACTAACCCAAGAAAGGGGTAGCAGAAAATACGAGATGAGCAGGAAACCTGTCCATTTTCAAATTTCTCAATATCCTTTTGTCTGCCATTTCGGAAAATTTTTCATGATCTCTCTACTATTAACCCCTTAACTTCTTTAAAAATTTGTCCTTACCTATGATTTAGCTCTTGGATGAGCTATTCAATGATCTGTTTTGTTTGGGGCCAAGTTTTCAAAAAAGAGTCTAAACTGTAAATGCAATTATATGCACAAGTAAGTCTATAATTACCAGTTGCACACCTGCATGTATCTTTAGCATATTATATTTTAGGTGCTTATCTGAAAATGTAGCCAAAACTGATATTTATTCTGAGATGTACAATATGTAAATCCGTTATGGTATGCATAATCAAGTCTTGAAACTCAAAATACAGGAACTCTTCACTTAAAGTTGTCCCGGTTAACGTTGTTTTGTTTTTTGTTGCTGATCAATTAGGGAACATGCTCGTTTAAACTTGTTCAATGCTCCCTTCTAACGTTGCTTGGCAGCCGCTTGCTTTGTCCACCGCTTCCAGGAAGAGCAGCCCATTGCAGCTAGCTGGTGAGGGCTTGGAACCAGGGTGGACCAACAGCACCCCTGTCAGCTCCCCCTATCAGTTCCCCACTCCCTTAAGTTCCCTGTTCAGTAGCTGCCCAGCAGCCTATCAATTGCCGGCAGTTGAGATGTCCCTCCCCACACTGCCATGTGCTGCTCCTGCCCTCTGCCTTGAAGCTGCTCCCCGAGGTCCTGCTTGCTGTGCTGGGAGTGGGGGAAAAGGGAGGAAGAGGGGAGCTAATGTCAAGGTGTCCCCGTCCCCTCTGCTCCTGAACTTTGCTTACCCAATTTCCATAGAGCAGGGGGGACACACAAGGGAGGGAGCTGCTCGCTGACAGCAGCTGGTCTCTGCAAGCTGATCTAATTAACAAGGCAGTGTACTTAAGAGTTGGCATACTTAAAGGGGAAACACACACACACACACATACCCTCTTCCTCTCCATGTGTGTCTGTCTCTGTCCGCCTTCCCTCCTTTCCTCCAGCTTGGGTTAAGGGGCCATTTAATTGCAGTGTAGATGTTTAGGCTCGGGCTGTAGCCTGAGCTCTGGGATCCTTCCACCTCACAGGGTCCTATAACCCTCACTCTAAACATCTACACTGCAGTTAAACAGCCCCTTGGCCTCAGCCCTGCAAGCCCATGTCAGCTGGTTCGAGCCAGCCCTGGGATTTTAATTGCAGGCACTGACAGACCTACTTTTGTCCCCAGCACAGCCAGCAGGCTGTAGTATGATTGTAGTCATTCTGTGGATCTTATTATTCAAAGAAAATAAATTAACATTTAAATGCAGATAGAATTCCCTGTTTAATGCAAATTGCTGATCTTTTTCCTTAATTATCAACCTGTGTGTTATTTTGGTGACTGACAGCTAAATAATGTAACTTGTATATTTTTCTGCATAACTATTAGATAGCAAGACTGGATAGAGATAAAGAAGAACTGCATAATCAGCTGCTTAGTGTTGATCCCACAAGAGACAATAAGCGAGTGGAGGTACTCCTAAGAGAAAAGGCTCAACTACATCAAAAATTAAAAGGTTTAGAAGCTGAGGTAGCAGAACTAAGAGCAGAGAGAGAAAATAGCGGTGTGCAAGCAGATAATGTCCAAAGAATCCAGGTACGACAGTTGGCGGAGATGCAAGCTACAATAAGATCTCTGGAGGTAAGAAGTTTAATTGTCTCCCAGGGGAACACAGCAAATAAATGTGGAAGTTTTTGACCAGTAGGCTCTGGTTTCGTGTACATGCTAAATAATTTTAAAAATTTTCATTTTCTGAACTTACTCTATACTTCTGAATTTATTTTTAAGTCATCACTTCTCAGATTCTGTCACAGAATGGGCTAAATCTGAACAGAAAGATTTTCACAGACAGTGTCCCATCTCACCCATAGTTCTGCTTGCAGTCACTTAAGATACATATGTGAAATTCAGTTGCTTAACTGGAATTTAATATTGGGATAGTGTTTCAATTGTTTTTAATACAATAGAAGTGTTGTCCTTTTTTAAAATATTAATTATATGGTCTACTTTTGTTCTTCATTTCATCAGCTCCACTCACTTGTTGTGTTCATGTGTTTCTTTCTTGCCTACCACGTGGTACTGGTGTCTCCTGCACATGTTGCCACAACTTCCTAGCTTCCTTGTCTTGTCGCCTTGCACATACTTCCCTACTGTAAGATCCCATCTATCCTACTTCTCTTCTGGACATGCTTTTCAGGATTCACTTCTCCACTGAACAGTCCTCACTGGCTTGAGAGCTTCAGTCCTATTAATGGTTCCTGTTTTTTCACCTGTTGGCAGCTCTAGTATGTGATGGCTTTTCTTCCTGCTGTGTAGCTGCAGTCCATAGTTAGACTGGCTTCCTTTCCATCTTTCTTTTACAGGTGCCCCAAGCTCTTCACTGCAATAAGTTGTCTAGACGTCCCGATTTTATAGGGACAGTCCTGATATTTGGGGATTTGTCTTATGTTAGCACCTATTACTCTTCCCCCCTCACCCCTTGTCCCAACTTTCCACACTTGCTATCTGGTTGCCCTACACTGTAGTGAGCTGTAGTTCTGTAAAAGCAGCTAGAAACAAGGAAGAGCCAGCACTATATGCCTGCCATATTGCTGTGGATTACCATCAAGTGGTCTAAAGATCACAACTAGACAAACACTGCTGTAAATGTTTTTTTATATGGGCAAGGCATCTTCAAGACCTATCAAAGTGCACTTCAATATGCTTAGATCTACTCTAATCTTAATGTAGTAATTTAAAAAAATCTTATTGGAGAAAAATAAGATGATCGACGTCAATGTCCTGAGCTAAGCATCTATTTGAATTTTTACTAAAGTGTTGTCTCCCAACACCACAAAATGCAGAGTACTGAAACTGTTATTTATCCTGTATGATGATGACTTTACAGAGGTTCACTGTAGGTGTTTTGTGCTGGGGTGTGCATCTACAAAAGCCTTTTTGGAGCACTGCTTGCAGGCAGTCAGCTGCAGCTCCTGTGGGGAGGAGCGGCCAGGGGACTTTACACGCTGCTTCCGCCACAAGCGCCAGCTCTGCAGCTCCTATAGGCTGGGGGAGGTGGCACCCTCAGGCATGGGCAGTATGCGGAGCCCCCGGGGTCTTCTGCCTAGGACAGGGGTGGGCAAACCTTTTGGCCTCAGGGCTGCTTCTGGGTATGGAAATTGTATGGTGGGCCATGAATGCCTGGTGGGGCAGGGGACTCTATAGGGTGTAGCATGGGAGGGCTCTATAAGGGATGTTATCGAGATGGGAGAAGGGGGGACTCATTGGATGGGGGTGCTCTCTGGGGTGGTGCTTGGGACTTCTAGGGGCCCTGCTGGCAGTGACACCATTGCCATGGGCAGAGGCACCCTGATTGCGGCGGGTGTGGCTCGTTGGCAGTTTCTAAGCTCTCCAGTGTGGGGCTGTAGGAGACTGGGAGGGCATTGGGTGTGCTGCTGCGTGTGGGGGGGCTGACACTGAGGGGCGCGGTTCCGATCCTGGAAACAGTGAAGTGGAGCCTGTGTGGTGTGACTCTGCATGAAACTGGTACTCGTCAAAGGAATTGAGTCAGGGGCTGGGGTGCACCTGTGGCCTAGGAGCTGCAGGGATATGTCAGTGATAGCTGGGGAATGCCCCTCTGCACCCCAACCATGCTGCAACCCTGAACCCCCTCCTATGCACCCAAACAGTTGCTGCTGGCCCTGAGAAGTCCACTGCAGAAGTCACTGAATCCATGGTTTCCGTGACCTCCATGACAGACACGCAGCCTTAATATAAATGTTTAAACCAGTAGTGCTTAAGAAGCCCTAATCAAGATTGAACCCTATTGTTCTATACGATGTACAAATGCATATCAAGAGAGACTTGCTGCTCCAAAGACCTTATAAATACTTTTTTTTTTATTCAAGGCAGAGAAGCAGTCAGCTAAGCTCCAGATTGATCATATTGAAAAAGAACTACAGATGAGTAATGAGCAGAATACTCTCTTAACCAGCAAATTGCACAAAGCTGAACGAGAAATCAGTGCCTTGGCCACTAAAGTAAGTGCTTTTGTGGTATTAGTACATTTTCACATCTGGCTTCAAGCTGAAGAAAAGGCAGTTTCATCTGACTTTTTAAAACCATATTTCACTTTGTTTAATGTAAAACTATTTTCTTCCTTTTCAGAGTCTGTTACCTGTAATAAATGTTCTTTGGCAAGATATATATGGAGATTTTATCCTTATCTCATTTTCTGGATTTTTGTTTGTTTTTTGTTTTTTATGATGTGGTGCTTGAAGAGCCCCTTTTGTGTCTTGTGTGCTCCCCATCAGAAGCTATACAAGGGGTATGGAGTCTTGAGGTTGTGTTAATTACTGTTCTCTGTAGGAGTGCTGAGGAATTTGACTAGATAGAAGAGTTATTGGAGGGTAGAAACTTCCACCTAACAGGTCTGCTCCAAGAATCTGTGCAGTAGGTCCTTTGAGCGCTGGGCTCCCCTCCCACTGCATCCAGACAAGCTTATTTCAGAACACAGGTCCCTTGAGTGCACAAGTGAGTTATGTATCCTCCTCAAGTTTGGGCCTCAGGAAGCTCCTTAAGTATTTGCTGAATTGCACTAAGATGTTCTCAACTTCATATTTAAGCATCCAGATCCACAATGTAGTTACTTAATCAGCTACTGTGTCATTCTTAACCTTTTACAACTTGTAAGTGCTAGCAAGTTGTAATTATATTTGTTGCTGCAAATGGATTTTTGTTATAAGTGCTTTCCTCTAGGTATTTAATTTTCATTGACCATGTAATTACTGTACAGTAAGAGCCTAAACTATAGAAAGTTTCATATAGGCAGTAATTGTCTTTAGTGATGTCCTATTTAAAATCACTGTTTTTATGAGGCAGTTTTTATGCATTATAGCTTCAAAAAAGATGCATCTGGTTTAAAATTATTTTAAAACTATGAACAATTGGATTTTTAAAAAAATTGTGTAGCAATCTACGATTTCTAGATGCTGTAAATTGCTGTCAGACTGAAGTTAATAATGACTTCTTCAGTGGAATTATTATTTATTATTGTAGTTTTGAATATCCGATCGAATTATGACCATCAAAACTGAGTGCGGCACAAACACTCTCTGAATTATCACTTGCTACGCCCCCCAAACCGGATGTTCCGATGGCGAGAAGGACGAATTTTGGGAAGGATTGAACGCCCACCTGCGAACTGTTGGCCCCGAAGAACATCTGGTACTAGGAGGCGACCTCAATGGTCATGTTGGATCGGTAAGAGATGGTTACAGCCAATGTCACGGTGGAAATGTGTTTGGCACTCGTAGCGACGATGGGATCCGGATCTTGGACTGTGCCGAAGCACACGAGCTGGTGGTGGGCAACACATTCTTCAAGAAGAGGCCTACACATCTCCTCACCTACACCAGCGGCGGGCGCAGAACTCAAATTGACTATCTGCTCATGAGACGACATGACCTGAAACTGGTGACCAATGTAAAAGTGATCCCTTCGGAATCAATCGCCCCCCAGCACCGGCCCCTCGTCACGGACCTCCGGCTGGACATCTCAGGCCGAAAGCAACCCCAAACCACTGGAGTGGAGCGGATAAAATGGTGGCGCTTATTGGAGAGCAAAACTCGGCTCGTGCCTGCCCTTGGCTCCATCAGCGTCGACATGAACCAACTAGCATCGACCATGTGGGACAATTTGATCAGAGAAGTCCATGCTGCAGCAACTGCCGTCCTTGGAAAGACAAAGCCAGGGAAACGGGCCATCGATAAGCAAGTCTGGTGGTGGAATGAAGAGGTGCAAATAGCTGTGAAGAAGAAGAAGAAGGCATTAAAAGCATGGTTCCATTCTCGCACTGATGAAGATCTTCAGTATTATAAGGTGCAAAAATTGGCTACCAAGAGAGCAGTAGCGGCAGCCAAGGCTGCTTACTATAACCACATATACGATGAACTGGACACACCCGAAGGAGAAAATTAAAATCTACCGCTTGGCCAACGCACGTCATCAAGCCACTCAGGACATCGGCCAAGTCAAGCACATAAAGGACAAAGACCACCGACTCCTTCGAGATCCAGGCGCCATCCTCCGCCGATGGAGCGATTACTTCTCCAAAATCAGCAATGAGGAATTTGACCACCCCCCAATCCAAAGTGCCCATCCTGTCTCTGGACCTGTGCCATCAATTACTATCAAGGAGACTGAGGAAGCGATGAAGAAGACGAAGAATGGGAAGGCAACCAGCCCTGATGACATTCCAGCCAAAGCCTGGAAGACCCTCGATCACCAAGGTGCCACGATTCTTGCTGCCCTCTTTAACCGAATCATCGATGAGGATGCAGCTCCAAAAACTTGGACAACCAGTACTACGGTGCTAATTTGGAAGGGCAAGGGTGACGTGACCGAATGCTCGAATTATCGACCGATCCAACTCCTGTGTCATGCCATGAAAATATTTGAACGGGTTATCGATGCCAGGCTCCGCAAGATTATCTCCATCACTCCGAACCAATGTGGCTTTGTCAAAGGAAGCGGAACGACAGACGCCATTCACGCTGCTCGGCTGCTTTTGGAGAAGCATCATGAGAAGAACAAGCCCGTCCACATGGCATTCCTTGACCTGGAAAAGGCCTTCGATCACGTCCCACATAAACTCATCTGGCACGCCCTACGATCCCACAATGTTCCCGAAGCATACGTCCGGTGGGTTCAACTATTGTTCCATAGCGTCACCAGCATAGTCCGATGTGCAGTGGGAACATCGCTTCCCTTCGCCATCAACGTCGGAGTACACCAAGGGTCGGCGCTTTCGCCCCTACTGTTCGTCCTTTGCATGGACACTGTGACGTTTGACCTCCAATCCCCTCATCCATGGTCACTCCTCTATGCCGACGACGTTTTCTTGGCGAATGAACAACGTGATGACCTCCAAGAGCAAACACGGCATTGGAATGAATGGCTCGGCGAATTTGGACTTCGGCTGAACATCAAGAAAACTGAATATATGGAAGGTGGTCCCCAAACCAATGGAACCATTAGCATTGGTGGAGAAGACCTGAAGAAGGTAGAGCAATTTAAATATCTCGGCTTCCTTATATGCAGCAATGGCGATAGCCTTCCGGATGCCCGCGCCCGTGTCAACGCCGCCTGGATGAAGTGGCATCAGGTGAGTGGAATCCTCTGTGATCGCCGGATGCCCGTACACCTCAAGTCAAAGGTCTACAGAACGGTCGTGCGCCCAGTTGCCCTCTATGGATCGGAGTGCTGGCCAGCGATAGCAAAGCATGAGCAGGCCCTGCACGTGATGGAAATGTGAATGCTCCGATGGTGCATTGGACTAACGCAATTCGACCACGCCATGAATGACGACGTCCGGCGACGACTGGGAGTTGCGCCAATCTTGGCAAAGCTGCGAGAAGGAAGGCTTAGATGGTATGGACACGTCGTACGCAACAATGAAGACTCGGTGGCAAGGACAGCCATGCGCCTGGACCCTGGTGGCCGGCGACCCCGTGGTAGACCCAAGAAACGCTGGATGGATCGCATCAAGGAGGACATGAAATGCGTGAACGCCACCCCTGAAGATGTCCTGGATCGAGACAAATGGAGACAGATATACCGACAAGCGGACCCTGCCATAGCGTGGGAACAACGCTAAGAAGATGATGGTTGTAGTTTTGTATCACTTCATGTTGTTAGAATCTCTGTAGCTTCATTTTGGCTAAAAGTTGAGGAGGTTTAAGCCAGGAGGGAAAAACATGAAAGCTAGAATGCTGGCAGATTGATGTAAAATTGAGAAAGCATCAAGGTTCATAATACTGGACCAATGTCTTAATGAGGCACTTCAAGTGAGCAGCCTTCTAAGCACAAGTTGCACAATTTTGGGACATCTGCTTGTAGGAGGTGTACGCTTGAAAATATCAGGATACCACATTTTGTTTAGAGATACAATCTGTCTCACTGGGTATGCAAAATCCCAATAAATAAAGATCACAAGCTTTTTCTGAAAAGTAAGCTTTCCAATCTGGTGCTTGTAGCTGGCTGGTTCAACATGACAAACTACAACTCTAGTATATGACACCTTGGTAACTGGTTGAGTGTCTGCTCTGAGTACATCTTTCCTATGGAGAGGTGTAGTGCTGAATTAAGCATGTATAGTAACTCATTAACAGAATTTCCAGTGTCTTCAATTCAAAGGATTTATGGAAAGAAAGTGGCAATGGACTATAATTTGGGGAGTTACAGTGTATTAATAGCCTTATTGTTGCTATGTGGATATGGGATATATAGCATCCTTAACCTGGACACTTGGTTACTTTGAAGTAGTTGTATGAAAAACAGTGGATGAAAGAATTTATTTAACAAAGTGTATCTTTTAGCATAAGCATGGATTGCCATTGTTTAAAGTAATTTCTTGTAAGGATGATGCCATATGAAAAGTTGGGTCAAAATAATTGCTAGGGTATAATATTAGTGATTTGGTTTTATTTTCTATTTAACAGGTAGATGAATTTAAGCATTCACACAAATTAGAAGTAACTAATGTCAGACTGGAGGCAGCAAGAGCCAAGAGTGAGGTAGAAAGAGAGAGAAACAAGATTCAAAGTGAAATGGATGGTAATGTGCAATTAGTTTCTAATGGTTTCTATTGTAACCTGCAGCCCCTACCGCCCTACAATAAAAATTAACCTCAGAAGAAACACATTATCTATTCCAGTGAAGATAGTCAATCTGAAAATGAATTTTCTGTCTAAAAACATTGCCGTAATCCCTAATCTGCCAGGTGTAGAAGCTGTGTATGAATGACTCCCAGTTTATGTACATTAATGAACCCAGAACACATTTTAGAATAATCTGTGCAAATTCATATATTTGGATAACTTGCCTTGTCAATTTTATTGAATATTGCCAAACTGTATAGTTAGTTTCTTTTTCTCTCAGTTATAATTAGTGCTTGAACTAAGGTTTTAATGTCTACAGAAGACGGCCAACGGGACCTCCTGCATTCCATGATTCTACAACAATGGAATTCTCCAGAGTTAGGCTCAAGGATCTTGGCTTTCATGTGAAGAAAAAAGATTGTTTCTAGCCTTCATGGTTTTGAAGAAAATCTTCCAAAAACAGTTGGAATGTAATCAGTGCATTTGTTGTCTGCCTGAATAGGTTGACAGTCTGAAATAACAGCTTATTAGGGGTGTGAATGCCAAAACTTCCTGGGGGCAATTTAAATATCCACACAGTTAACTGTTTCACGGTTAATCATTTTAGCGGAACATTCACTTTATCCAACAATCCCAAAATATAGCCCTAACTTTTCTGGATGAAAAAAAGAAGCTGTCAAAACCTCTAGCTTTCCCCCCAAAAAGTTCTAGAAATATAGTTATTTGCTGTCAATACAAAAATAGTCTATTGAAAACTGAAAATGGCAGAACAAAGTAAAAAAATAATAATTTAATATTAAAATAAATAATGTCTGTAGTTCATTCCACAAACCCCTTCACTTTTAAACTTATCTCAAACTGTTGCAGAATTTCCAGTTTCTTACTGGATTGCCTAATAAATCAATGATCAGGTCCATCTTGCCATGGAGAACGGGGGCCCTGCATATCATATTAATTTTCTCATTTCACTCTTCTTCTTTCAGCCATAGTATTTAATCATTCAGAATCACATGGGGCAATAACTTTTGCCACTGCATACATCCGATGAAGTGGGTATTAGCCCACGAAAGCTTATGCTTCAGTACTTTAGTCTTTAAGGTGCCACAGGACTCTTTGTCACTTCTGCAATTCCAGACTAACATGGCTACCTCTCTGATTCTTTTCCACTATTGTTGACGTTTACACAAATCTGTTTTCCATTATTACCGGTCTCTGGTACATTAGAGTTTTAGGTTTTTAATATAGTCATCATTCTTCGCAATTCCACTCCATGTTGTTTAGAGATTTAAAACAGGGAATTGGCTCTAATTACATCATTAAAGTTCTATTCGTGATTTATTATTAGTTTCCCAGCAACTTCAGCTTGTACTCTCTACGTATAATGCTTTGTTCACTTAACCCTTGCAGATCCACAATGGAATGTTTTATCCAGGGGCTTTTGTTTAGTTAATATTGCTGTTTACTAAATCTAAATTGCAGACTAAGTTCTTAATCCACATCTGTGCTGCTTATTTTAGTATTTTTAGAAAAATGTGTAGTCATGATTACATAAGAATTGGTGTCTAAATGTGTTTTCTATTTTAAAGTATTTTTAACTGTAGTAAAAGTCTTGCACATTTTATCTCTTTAAAATGCTGGAATATTATGTGTGAGTGAAAAGTAGATTCACAGTTCCATTTTAATCAGTGTTTGTAAAATGATTTTAATACTTTAAATATTTCATCATGCTGATGTATATGTTGTATAAAACAGGGTTGCATTCAGATAATGAAATTCTCAAGGCAGCAGTTGAACGCCACAAAGTGCTTTTAGTAGAAAAGGATCGTGAGCTCATTCGTAAAGTACAGGCTGCCAAAGAAGAAGGCTTTCAAAAATTTGCAGCATTACAGGAAGAAAAGTATGTTCACTCATTTACTGCTCTGTTTTTAAAAAGGGTAGGGGACAGCATGACTTAATTTGTTTAATGTTATATTCAGCTGAACATTTTTGCTGTCACTTTGTCCTTGTAATAGTTCTTGTGTAAATATTGAACATTGTTTCAGGTTAGAACTTGAGAACAGATTTGCTGAGTTAGAGAAAATGAAAGTGGAACAAGATGCTTGGAGGCAATCTGAAAAGGATGAGTATGAAGAGAAATTGCGTGTTATGCAGGTGTCAGAAGAGTCTAGCAGAAGGGAGCTTCAGAATGTTAGGTAACGTATGTGGGATTTTTAAAAAGCCTTGTTTAAAGCATATAAAGTGTTTTTAAAATAAAAAAAAAGTAGCTTCATATAAAAAGGAAAACAAAGAATTTATAGTTTTAAAAAACAAAACCCAGAGGCATCATGGGTTACAGAATTTGAAGCAGAATCTCTCTCTTTTTCCCAGTAAATGCTGTTTAAAGTCATTTTTAATTAGTTAAATGTTGAAAACTGATCTCTTGGTGGCTGCTAGTTAAGGCCCACAGCAGCAGAAACCACACTCTTTTCCCCCAGAATTGAGCTTGTGTGAACATGTGGCAAATCAAGAGGCGTAATTTGATTCTGCCCACTTGTAAGCCCCCTGTTCTGTAAAGTTTTAACTTTGACAACTGCTAAGTTGTCAGTGGAGTTCTACAACTGTTTATCACATCCACATACCCATATGTATAAACCCCATTTCAAATCAAGGCTATGTAAAATCAGGAAAATCATTGGAATCTATTAAATTCGTGCAGTCTAATCATACATTAGAAACATGACTTCTTATTTTATAATTGACATGAGTGCATTGTTCAGAGTCCTTAGCCTTTCAAAAGGTTAAACAGACTGATCTGTTTAACTCGGGGGTGGGCAAACTTTTTGACCCAATGGGCACATCTAGGTGTGGAAATTGCATGCATGGCTATGAATGTAGGACTGGGGCAGGGGGGTTGGGGTGTGGGCGGGAATGTGGGGTCTGGGAGAAGGTGCAATGTGCAGGAAGGGGCTCAAGGCAAGGGGTTGGGTTGGAGGAGAGGTGGGCTGTGTACAAGGGAGCTCGGGGCGGGGAGTTGGGGTGCAGGGTGCAGCAGGGATCCTGGCAGGGGGTTGGGGGATCAGGGCAGGAGGCTGATGCCTGCTGGCGAGGGCAGTGCGCAGAGCCCTCTTACCCTCCCTTCCCCAGGGGGGCTGCAGGGATGTGGTGCCAGCTGCTTCCTGGAGTGGTGTGGTGCCCATGGCGGCGCGGGGCCCATGGCACCACGGGGATGGTAATCCCGTGGGCTGGATCCAAAGTCCTGATGGGCTAAATCTAGCCCGCGGGCCATAGTTTGCCCACCCCTGGTTTAACTACTAACAAGATGAATAGTTATGTTTTATGTTTTAGAACAGTTATATTTTATTTAGAGAAAAATAATGATGCCTATATATTTTAGGTTAAAACTTCAACAGCAAATTATTCAGTCTGAGGAGTTAGAAAAAGAGAAAAGTGAAAATGCTGATCTTAAACAGGTAAAATTTTGTATCCTATTGTGATATTTTCCTGTGAATTGTGTTCATCCCTGAATTTATTTAACTAAAAGAACTCTTATGTTCATAGTAAAACTTCTTTTTTTCTTCAGTGCTCTTTAAAACTCGAAGGGCAAAAATGTATAGAGGGCTGGTATTTTCTGAATCCTTCTAAACTGAGTTATCACTGTCTTTTGCTTCAGCTACTTATTTCTCTTTATGTAGTCCAAGGATTTCAGAACTCAGAATGGTGCGGGTCCCTTGCAGGGTCGGCTCTACCTTTTTTGCCACCCCAAGGAAAAAAAAAAAAGCTGCCTGAACTGCCAAAGGGAAAAAAAAGGGGCAGCCTTCACCGGATTCACCGGAATGCTGCCCCTTAGAATGTGCCGCCCCTGGCATGTTCTTCCTATGCTGGCGCCTGGAGCTAGCCCTGGTCCTTTGGCCTAATAAATACTGTTAACTGGAGATCCAGGTTTCATACACTTATAAACTGTTTCTAGGTAATACTTTGTATTTAAATTGCACCTTTCACCAAAGGTTCTTCATGTGCTTTACAAATATTTTATAGACGAATAAACTCAAGTGAAGTGGCTTGCCAAAATTGCACCAGAATTGGTAACAGTGTTGAAAATACAATGTTAAGTCTGCTAACTCCTGATCGGCCAAGTTGTCTCCTGTGTAACTAATGAACCTAACAGATCTTTATAGAAAGGGAGACTGCAGTACATATTTCATGCTTCCCTAGAATCCAGTTATGGAGCTATGTCTTTGAAACAGCTGGCTACTTATTTAGCCAGAGTGAATTTACCAATCACAGTTTCAGCTGATAGGGAAAAGAGGTAGATGTCTACAGTGAAAAAGAGCAGGTAAGAGTGAAGACATTAGTAAGTGTCTTAAAGCCCACCTCTCATACCAAAGAAAGTTTGGGTGGAATTATCAAAAATGTTCAGCTGTAGGCCAAACTATTCCTGGTGAAATCTGGTAAAATTCTTATTTACTTGAGCAGAGTCAGACCAACACTTAACACTCTTGAAAATCCCATCCATTAACTTCATGAGTGAGTGAGTGCTGTGCCCTGTTGGCAAATGCTCTCTTCCAGATAAGCAGGTAGGGGAAATAAAGCTCAAGTTTGGTTATCCAGGGCTCTTCTAATTCAAAATACAATAGATATATTTTCATTGTTGCCACTATGAAACAGAGTTAAATTTAGAATTCTGGCACTTACCTGAGCTCCAGTTAGTTACCAGATTGAAGTGTTGTCTAAGACTCCAAAACTCCTGCAACTTACCCTGCTCTTCTACAATTTCATAACAGCATTGTAGTTATGGGTGAAGAGGCACACATATTATGTGCTCTTTTCTTCAGGCACAAGTAACTTTCCCCCAGAAAAAAATTCTCCTTGAAAATGAAATTTCTCGTACTTTTTTACAGTCTGGAGATAAATCTGCTTTTTTTTTGTCTGAGGAAAATCCATTTAGTGATTTTTGAATTAAATGTATGGCACATTTAAATGTGTATTCACATTAAAGAAAACTGTTTATCTGCTCTTTTGCACTTGCAGCTAACATGAAGGGAAGCTCTGCACAGGAGTGCAGAAGTCGTGTTCCCCGTCACAGTCATGTAAGGTTGGGCCATGGTCCTAGCCCTTTGTATTTTGGATAATTGACTTGTTTATTCTGTTAAATTTGTCTGTGATGCTTCAATATTTTAAGAATGTCAATATCTCATTGTTGGGCTCTGTAATTTCTGCAAGAGCTCTAGCAAGAGGTACTACAGATTAATGACTTTTGCCTTATACTATCTCTCCCTCCTTGCAACCTCAGAGAAAACCTCCTGCCTTATCCACAGAAAATGTATTGTAAAAGTTCTAGAGAGTGGACAAAAAAGACCATACATATTACAAAGACATAATGGGACAAATGGCCAGACATCATGGCAACTGCCTCCTCCCGTTATCCCAAACTACTTCTCACTTGTTCATATTTTCCCCTCAAATAAAACTTTATGTATTTATTTGATAGCAAATTCATGATTTGCAACTCCAAGTGGCCTCACTTTCTCAGTCTGAAAATGACTTGCTGAGTTCTAATGAAAAGCTGAAGGAAATGGTGGAGAGATTAAAACAAGAATATCGAAATGCAAGAAGTCAAGCAGAAAAAGTTCAGCTAGAAGCAGAGAAGTATGATTTGCTTTTTTGTCTGTTTTTAATTCATTTTCTTTTTCCAGTTTGCATGTAATTCTTTAATAGTATTTCTCATCATTGCCATGACTTACCGATAATATAATGAAGCCCCACTTTGTCCAGATCTTGACTGTATCATGAGAAAAATGAGAATTCTTAGTGTGGGCTTTTCATTTCAACTTCCTGGTGTAAAAATGGATATCTGCCTTGTGATAATTTTAACAATATGGATACATATCGATTTTCTTTTCACTTACCAGTTACGATTGACCCTTTTTGAAACAAGAAATATGTATGGGATTAAATTCTGGTTCCATTGAAGTCATTGGCAAAACTCCCATTGACTTCAGTGGGCCAGGATTTCTCCTATGACTTCTGTTGTAGCAACGTTTTGCAGGGGATAAAGGCCAAATGGCTTGTTTCTATATTTGAAAAGGGTTTGGCACTGCTCTGGTCATTCTCCACTACACTCTAATGTAGCTCCCAAAGGTATAGGCAGAAATTTGTCCTGTGCACATAATTTATGGGCTGTCAAAAGGCTAATCCAAAGAAAAAGCCTGTACAACCATCTGTTTAATTGGAATCAGTTCCCAAAGTTAGCCATTTTATTTGAATTAAGCCAATAATGAAATTATAAATACAAAAGTCCAGATTTGCTGAACTTCAAGCACAGTTCAAATTTGTTGGATATTTCAAACATACGGTTCAAGAAGGAAAGAGTGGGTGAAATAGTGTATGTGTCAGGGATCCTAGATCTGACATTTATTAAAAATAATTAATCCAGTGCTTTGTTTACACCACCACTCTTTAATGTTGCTCTCTTAGGATGTTAGAAGACAGACGTCTAGAGTGGTTGGAAGAAAAGCATAAATTTATTCACCGCATCACAGAAAGAGAAGAAAAGTATGACCAGGTGAAAGAGAAACTACACCGGGCTGCTGTTGCTCAAAAAAAGGTATGTTGACTCTTGGGGGGGTGGGGGGGGGGGTCGACTGAAGATACGCAAACTTCCTCTGCGTTAATAAAGTATCTTCAGCCGACTTACCTGCCGTGCTCACAGCGGCGGTGGTCGGCGGCGCACTCCCCTGTCAACTCCAGCTTGTGCCTTGCGACAAGCTGGAGTTACAGGAGTCGACGGGGTGCCGCGGGCGATCGATTTCTCGCATCTTAACGAGACGCAAAAAATCGATCGCCAAAAGATCGATTGCTACCCGAAGACCAGCCCTTATTTACTTCAGTGCTTATGAAGAGGGAGAGAGCTCAGCTTTCAATTTGGGCGTGCAGATTTTTTTATATATATTGACATTTTAATGGCACCATCTATGTACCTAAGAATGGCCATACTAGTTCAGACCAATAGTTCATCCAGCCCAGTATCCTGTCTTCCAACAATGGCCAGTGCCTGGTGCCCCAGAGAGAATGAACAGAACCGGTAATCAAGTGATCCATCCCTTGTTGCTTATTCCAAGCTTCTGGCAAACAGAAGATAGGGACACTGTCCCTGCCCATCCTGGCTAATAGCCATTGATGGACCTATCCTGCATGAATTTATCTAGTTCTTTTTTGAACCCTGTTATGGTCTTGGCCTTCACAACATCCTCCGGCAAGGAGTTCCACAGGTTGACTGTTTGTTGTGTGAAGAAATACTTACTTGTATTTGTGTTAAACCTGCTGCCTATTCATTTAATTTGGTGACCTCTAGTTCTTGTGTTATGAGAAGTAGTAAACAGCCCTTCATTATCTACTTTCTCTACACCAGTCATGATTATAAAGACCTCAGTCATATTGCCCCTTAGCCATCTCTTTTCCAAGCTGAAAAGTCCAGGACTTATTAATCTCTCCTTATGCAGAAACCATTCCATATCTCTAATAATTTTTGTTGCCATTTTCTGAAACTTTTCCAGTTCAAATATATCTTTTTTTTTTTTTTTTTAAGATGAGGCAATCACATCTGCACACAGTGTTCAAGATGTGGGCATCACTGTTGCCTTTAAACTGTGCGCATGTGTGTGTGCATGCAGATCCTAAGCCCTGCACACCTGGTGAAACAGCACATGCACAAAAATTTGCACAGAAGAAATTTTTTTTCACACGGCCTGTCAAAAATTAGAGGGAACATTGGTGGGCATACCATGGATTTATATAGAGGCAGCATGAGATTTTCTATTATCTATCCCTTTCTTATTTATTTCCAGCATTCTGGTCACTTTTTTGACTGTCACTGCACATTGAGTGGATGTTTTCAGAGAACTATCCACAATGACTCCAAGATCTTTCTTGAGTGGTAACAGCTAATTTAGACCCCATCATTTGATATGTATAGTGTAATTGTTTTCCAGTGTGCATTACTTTGCATTTATTAACATTTCATCTGCCATTTTGTTGCCCAGTCACCCAGTTTTAAGAGAGCCTTTTGTAGCTCTTCACAGTCTGCCTGGGTCTTAACTATCTTCAGTAATTTTGTATAATCTGCAAACTTTGCCATCTCACTGTTCACTCCTTTTTCCAGATCATTTATGAATATGTTGAATAGGACTGGTCCCAGTACAGACCCCTGGGGGACACCACTATTTACCTCCCTCCATTCTGAAAACTGACCATTTATTCCTACCCTTTGCTTCCTATCTTTTAACCAGTTACCTATCCATGAGAGCACCTTCCCTCTTATTCCGTGGGCTCTTAGCCTTTGGTGAGGGAACTTGTCAAAGGCTTTCTGAAAATCTAAATAGTCGATATCCACTGGACCTCCTTAGTCCACGTGCTTCTTGACTCCCTCAAAGAATTCTAGTAGATTGATGAGGCATGATTTCCCTTTACTAAAACCACGTTGACTCTTCCTCAACAAATTTTGTTCATCTATACGTCTGACAATATTGTTCTTTGCTATAGTTTCAACCAGTTTTTTCAGTACTGAAGTTAGGCTTACAGGTCTGTAATTGCCAGGATCACCTCTGGAGACCTTTTTAAAAATTGGTGTCACATTATCCCCCAATTGTGGTACAGATGCTGATTTCAATGATAGGTTACAGACTATAGTTAATAGTTCTGCAATTTCACATTTGAGTTCCTCCTTGGTGACTTACTGCTATTTAATTTATCGGTTTGTTCCAAAACCTCCTCTAATGATACCTCAATCTGGGACAGTTCCTCAGATCTGTCACTCAGGGCCGGCGACAGAAATTTTGGGGCCCCCTACTGTGATCATTTGGGGCCCCCCCCCAGCTCAGCCGGCACTCCCCCCCCCCCCCCCCAGCTGACAGCGGCTGGGGGCCCCCCAAGCCCAGGCGGCGCTTCCCAGTTCCCCCCCCCAGCTGACAGCGTCTGGGGGCCCCCCCCAGCCCAGCCGGCGCTTCCCAGTTCACCCCCCAGCCCAGGCGGCGCTCCCCCCCCCCCTTGCCCGCCCCCCAGCCACGCCGATGAATGAACCTCCCGAGGCAGGGGTGAACTCACAGCAGAGCCCACCCGCCTGCCCAAAGGCCCCCCCGGAGCCACCGCCCCCCAAGTGGGGCCGGGCCCCCTGCCCTCCCCCCTTACCTTGGCGAGGCCGGCTCCCCTTGACCCCTTTTCGGCGCCTCCGCTCCGCCAACATCGGCGCCGCACACCACCAGGGCGGCGCGGCCGGGCGCGTTTCCCCGGGCCCCCGCTGTGGTTGGAGTCTGCCGGCCCATCAGCCATGCGGTGCGGTGCGGGCACTTGCCGCGCTTGTCTACAGCGCAGCACTGGGGTGGCCGGCGGCACCCGCCCGAGATTGCACGCGGTCAGCCGCGGCCACGTGGGCGCCGCGCCTCTGCAGAGGTCCGAGCATCGGGGGCCCCCCTTAAGTCTGGGGCCCAGTACAGTTGTCCCCCTTGTGCCCCCCTGTCGCCGGCCCTGCTGTCACCTAAAAAGAAAGGCTCAGGTTTGGGAATCTCCCTCACATCCTCGACCGTGAAGACAGATGCAGAGTTAATTTAGTTTCTCCGCAATGGCCTTATTGTGCTTTAGACTCCTTTAGAATCTCAATCGTCCTGTGGCCCCTGTTTGTTTAGCATGTCTTCTGTTTCTGATGTACTTAAAAAAACAAAACAAATTGCTATCACTTTTTGAGTCTTTGGTTAATAGTTCCTCAAATTCTTTTTTGGCCTTCCTAATTTTATTTTCACACTTCATTTGCCAGTGTTTATGCTCCTTTCTATTTTCCTCACTAGGATTTAACTTCCACTTTTTAAAGGATGCCTTTTTGCCTCTCACTGCTTCTTTTACTTTGTTGGTTAACCACGGTGGATCTTTTTTGGTTCTCTTACTATGTTTTTTAAATTGGGGTATACATTTAAGCCTCTATTATGGTGTCTTTAAAAAGATTCCACGCAGCTTGCAGAGATTTCACGTTTGGCACTGTACCCTTTAATTTCTGTTTAACAAACATCCTCGCTTTTGTGTAGTTCCCCTTTCTGAAATTAAATGCTACAATGTTGGGCCGCTGTGGTGTTTTTCCTATCACAGGGGTATTGAATTTAATTCTATTATGGTCACTATTACCAAGGGGTCCAGCTATATTCACCTCTTGGACCAGATCCTGTGCTCCACTTGGGACTAAATCAAGAATTGCCTCACCTATGGTGGGTTCCAGGACTAGCTGCTCCAAGAAGCAGTCATTTCAGGTGTCAAGAAACTTTATCTCTGCATCCTGTCCTGAGGTGACATGTACCCTGTCAATATAGGGATAATTGAAATCCCCCATTATTTTTAAGCTTTTTTATTTTAATAGCCTCTCTAATCTCCCTGAGCATTTCATAGTTACTATCACCCTCCTGGTCAGGTGGTCGGTAGTATATCCCTACCGCCATATTCTTATTATTTGAGCATGCAGTTTCTGTCCATAGGGATTCCATGATACAGTTTGATTCATTTATGATTGTTACTTTATTTGATTCTACACTTTCTTTTTTTCACATATGTCACTCCCACACCAGCACAAACGATTCTGTGCTTCCAATATATTTTGTACCCTGGTATTACTATATCCCATTGATTATCCTCATTCCACCAAGTATCTGTGCTGCCTATTATATCAATATCCCTCCTTTAATAGGAGGCACTCTAGTTCACCCATTTTATTATTTTGTAACTATATATAATAGCAAAATATATCATGTGCTACATGAATTTATGCCTAACTTGAATCTGAGATCACAGTAGTTGTAATATGCTTTATAGGAGCCAAACATGTTCAATTAAATACTTCTTTGTTATTGGTGAGCTTGGAGATGGACCAAGAATTCACCGGTAGCATGCTGTGTTAGATACCAATAGGATGACATTTTCCTTTTTAGTAACATCTATGGTACATTGTTCCTACCCAAGCAACTATCTGTTATACACCCAGGAGTTGGTAATACTGTTCATGGAAATATTGAATTTTATCTTTTTGTTTCCCCCCTAAAATTGCATGTTATGGAACAGCTAGCACAAAAGGAGAAACTGGTTTTTAATTTTTCCAAGTCCATATGTTTTAGACCTTAATAAAGCTCAGGATTAGTTAGTAATTTTATGCACCATAAATACATATACAGAATCCCTGCATCTACTTTATAAAACAGAAAACAGATGTTAGTTGTTTAACATTGATGTCGCCATCAGCAAATGATGTCAGAGAGGAAATAAAATCTACAGTTTCTAAGGTGGTGTTTATATTTCTGAACAGTCAGTACATGAGGAGCTTATCTGATTTGCCTATCAATTTGTCATTGTCTTACAAGACTTAGTAGCTGTTTCAATTTCCTAACATTGGTTTAGAATTGTCAGTAACTTACCTGCACAACTGGATACTTTGTGTGTTGATGCTTTACCTTCCTTTATGGCATGTTTCCTTCAACACCGGGCATTTGGGGATTCCAAGCCTCTTTTTGGTACATTATTTTTCTCAATCAAAGAGAGGATGGAAAGCAAATGTATGCTTATGTTTTCTTACCACCATTTTCAACAAAATTACTTATCTTCATAAGAAATGCTAAAAATTATGGAATCTTGTAACTGAAATGCAAGTGCAAAGTAGATGCAACTTGATCAAAATGATCAAAACAGTTGACACAACTTCTAAGTATTCAAAATGTGTGTGTTTGACAGAGAAAGGCTCTCAATGACAATAAACAAAAGAGGCTGCAGGAGAAAATAGAACTCTTGGAAGCAAAGAGAGAAGAACTAGAAACAGAAAACCAGGTGTTAAATAGGTAATAAAATATTAGATTTTGTTTGAATTGGTCCTTAGAATTATAAACCCATTGTTTTGAGGTATTTTGTTTCTAGATTGAGTCACGTAATAATTCTGTAAATGAACAGACTATTTCCTAAATGATTTGATTTACCATTACAAAATATTTGAGATGTGTGTAACTTACAGCTTAGTCACCGCATCCTTGTGGGCAGACCTTTGCTCCTGTATGGAGACTTGTTGAGGTCCTTGTACTGTTGCAGGATCAGGGCTGTTGGGGATATTTTTATGCAATGAGGTGACTACACTCCTCGAAATTAAGATACAAAATCCTCATGTTAAACACCCCCAATTCAAATAAGTTATTTCCTTGTTGTGGCTTTAGCAGTTTAAAACTTGGCTGTAGTAGATTGTTAGAATGTCAATGAAAAGTTGAATTAATACTGCAGGCCAATTACATTTTCCAGTATTCCGAATATATTTAAAGTACAGTGGTTTAAATGTGATATATTTTCCTTTTGAATGGATTTATTGCACATGAAAGTGAAGAAGCTTAAGCTCAGCCTAAAATGACAGGTGCACTGTACGAAAGGCTAGAAATAAGTTTTCTAAGATGACTTTCAGGGAAAACTAAATTTCAGCTGTGGTGTTCAACAGGAAATAGGGTTGCCTTAATTTGGTTTGTAGATGCCCAAGTTATGTTTTTAAAAGTGTAATGACTTCTAATAAAGTTTTGTTGTAAGCCTTACTGTAAGGGCGAGCTGCTGATCTGGCTTTCACTTAGATCCTTGGTGTATCAACTCCTGACATGTCTATCTAACCAAGGTTGGAAAGGAAACCCAGATCTCCAACTCCACTTTCCTGCAGTGCTGAGTTTGTAAAGAAAGGGTGCCGGGGCTCAAGCAATAAAGATGGCGTCCCCCGCACAGTGTGATCTCAGGCTTCGCTGACAGACGAGGTGCTGGGTCTGCACCTCAGCATGAAAAGAAGGGCTGCAGTTGAGCCCCAGCGCACATGACACTCTGCTTTCCTTGTAAATTTCCCTGAGCTGCAGTTACCCCCTGTACTACACTTCACAGAGAGGAGATGCATCATTAGCCATGTACTTTCTTCTTGACGTGTGGAATAGAGAGCAACTGCCAGAGTGGAACAAGAGGATGATTCGACCAAGCCAGCAAATTATCTGTTTCTTGTCCTGCTCAGTGACATTTACAAATTAACTGATGGGAGAGGCTGACTTTCAGCCTGTAGCTGAATGCACTGGGCAGTTAACAGATAATAGGGTGTACACACAGTGATGATCATTTTTCTTATGCTAGTCAGGCAGCGAGCAGAAGGCAGCAGGAGGCTCATCAGAAGGTTCCACCACAATCATATTTTGGACATTTGGGGAAAGAGGAGAAAAATATAGTCTGACTGAACCAGGAGTCTCTTGAGAAGGAGGATTGTTAGGCTGGGAAGAACAGTGTTGAGGGAAGGTTAAAACAGAGAGCAGGGTACAGTGTGTGAAACTAGCAGTATCCCAGATATGTAGGTAAGTGGAAGTAAAGAAAAGGAAAAATTACCCAGAAGGAGGTAAGAGAACCAGACTAAAATCTGCTTGGAAAGATATGACCATTCCTGGTTCTTCCAATACCTTTAGAGCAGATGGAGGGTCTGACTCGTATTTGATTTAAATATTTTAAAAAGCAGTCTTAACTATAGTGCTACTCACTACTGTGAACATTACATTCAAATCTGAATTTATTTCCCTGCTGTTGAATAAATTTGAATCTGTGAGACTGTCGTTTATATCATTTGAGGTGTAAAAGGATTTCCCAAACATTTAAACACAAATAAAGTGCTTCTGCTTGTTCTATATGGGCTATATGCGTCCATCCTGAAGCAGCACTTTATTGGGAATGTGTCTATGATATGTCTGGGAATGTGTCTGTGATATGGTAACTCTCTAAGCATTTTGAGCAATACGAACATCTTATTTCGTAGACAGAATGTTCCCTATGAAGAATACACTCGCCTTCAGAAAAGACTAAAGGATTTACAGCGCAGACACAATGAATTCCGGAGTTTAATTCTGGTTCCTAACATACCATCACTCAATCCAGTCAGTGGGATGTCGTCTACCTTAGTTCCTGGACCTGAAATATCTTTTCCCCATCTGCAGGTGATGTATTAAATATTACTCAGAGCCACATTTATTATTTCATATACTTTAGCAAAGGATGGAGTTGGTTGGTAACCTGGGACATAAAAAGTGGTTACAAAAGTAAAGTTTTTGCATTAACAGTTTAGGCTATTTAAGCTAGTTGCCGGACATACTGTTGAAAAGCATAAAGGGAGGAATAATGAATGCTGTCATACTGCAGCCTAATATATAGAGAAGTGATCATATAAAATACATCTCACTAGACCCACTTCAGATGTGAATCCCTTGCTTCATTTTTGTTATGCAATTGCCATGTGGTGGTGGCGGCTTGTGGTTAACATTTAGAGCTACGTGGCCAACTTGTTGTGTTGTGTTGAGAACTGTTTTACTTTTTGTGAAAGTGTTCTTAGCGATGGAGGAGTTATAATGGCTACAAAATCAATATTTGTAGCAGGAAATGAAAACACCAGTAGCACAGTTATAATTCTGTTGCACCCTGCTAGCAACTGCTTCCCTTCTGATTCCTCAGATTTACAAACATCTGCTACTTGCCGTACTCCAAGCTCCAGACTGTTGTTTGTCCTTTTTCTTATGTTTATTCCCCCAGTCTCGAGTCATTCACTGGCTTGGTTATTTGGAAGAGTGGCATAGAAATTAGAGCAAACTTCGGGTATGTCTACACAGTGCGGAGAGAAACCTGTGGTGCCTGCCTCAGTTGACTTGGGCTAAAAATCCAGTGCAGACGTTTGGGCTCAGGCTGAAGCCTGGGTTCGAGACCCTCCCTGTTGCTGGGTTTCAGAGCCTGGGCTCCAGGCTGAGCCCGAATGTCTACACTGCTATTTTTACTCTGCAAGCCTGAGTCAGGCACCAGGGATTATTCTTTGCAGTGTAGATGCACCCACGGAAGGGAGATTCCAGTGGCACTTCCTTGCCTCTAGGGTCAAAAGTGTTTGGTGAATGTCAATATCCCCCCTTCAAAAAACAGGGCAAAGTGTACTAGGGAGAAGAGGCAGCTTCCTCTGCCTCCATCCAACCATGTAGTTTGCTCTTCCCCTGAGAGGTTGCCCTAGTGTTGGCTCCTGCCTCCCCACCTGTGTCCATTTGTTAGGCTCTGAAGTGCACTGCCCGGGGAGTGCCTGTTCACTCACATGCACATTCCCCACTGCTGTTCATATCATGAAGGTCAGGGGCAATGCTTGAGAGCAAACAGAATAAAGACTTTTTAAAAAAATCTTGTTTTCACATAAGGTAATATTAAAAGTACTTTATTTAAAACAAGAATCAGAGAGGTAACCACATTAGTCTGGATCTGCAGAAGCAATAAAGAGTCGCTTATTTAAAGCAAGTAAAGGGGACAGGGAGTAGGGGACAGTGTCTCTGCAAGTGTTACAAAATGTAATGGGTTTTTTTGCCGTGTCCCTAACTCCTAGGAGGAACAGCATCAAAGGGAGCTCTCCCTACTTCGTAAGCGGCTGGAAGATCTAGAAACCACACAGAGAAAACAGCTGCAAGAGCTCGGGCCACGTGCAGAGCGAGTTAGGCTGGGAACACTCACTGACTCTGGTAGAAGCAGGATGGTTGAGGAGGACGATATACAAACTGAGGACTCCAAATAAAGCCTGCAAGTTTTAATTGCCACTTGACTTCACTACTTTTTCCTTGTGTAGGTTTTTGAGTGCTTTGCCAAAAACACATTTGTATGTGCCTCATATTAGAAGAAAGGATGAAATATAATCTACATAGTTTTGTATTTTTGATAGAACGCAATGAGTTTAGTCAAACATCATAATTCAAGGAAAAAGAATGACTACACTTTTAGAAATGTGTCTTCCAGGTTACTTGTATATCTAAGCTTATAGAATGATCATGTTGCACAAAAAATGATTCTTTAAAAAGGATTGTCAAGTTTTGGGTTTTAATTTAAGCCATTCAGGGTATGTCTTCACTACCCGCCGGATTGGCGGGTAGCGATCGATCTCTTAGAGATCGATTTCTCATGTCTCGTTAAGACACGAGAAATTGATCGCCAGCAGAGCCCCTGTCAACTCCATAACTCCAGCTTGCTGTGAGGCGCAAGCTGGAGTCGACGGGAGAGCGTGCCGCCGCCCGCCGCCACCATGAGGACGGCAGGTAAGTCGGCTGAAGATACGCCGACTTATGTTATTCACGTTGCTGAAGTTGCATATCTTCAGTCGATCCCCCTCCCTAGTGAAGACCAGCCCTTAGAAGAAAAACTTGTTTGGGAAAAATCCCTTGGAATAACTTTTTCTTCAGGGATTTTCCCTGCCCCTCCAGCCACCCACACATTCAGCCTCTCTGTTACTGGGAAATTGTGCTGTGTTGCTTGTACATTTTTTTTCTGTTAAAACAAAACAAACAAAAAAAACCCCAATACCCATGATACAGGATCTGCAAAGAGAGAGGAAGAAAATAGATCACATTTTGGACAAAAATAGGGCCATAACAATGTACCTTTTGTATTTTTTATATTGCAATGACTTAAAAACAATGTTATGAGAGGACACGGCTAAGTAACAATCAAGGTTTTTATCAAATGCATCATAGATGAAGTATGATTATTTGCCTTTTATATCTTTTCAATAAGTCTCAACTTGTATTTGTTAATATATTGTGTGTCTTTGTTTACTTATACCTGATCACATCTATTTATTCAAGGTTAATATATATTTTTTTAATTCTCTGCCTTTTTGTATTTGGTTTTCATTTAACTAGAGCACTGGTTTGATATCAGGAAACGTGAAGGGACAGAGTCTTCTTCTCTGACCTGATAAGAATCGAAATCTTTCTGGTAGTGCAGCAGTTGTTCTTTCCTATTTCATGTACCCACAGCCATTGCCTGGAACGTGAAGCTATAGCATGAACAAGCACTTAATCTATTTCTTTAATAGTTTAATACTATTAATTAAAACATATCCCTTATGTAAAGTACTAGAACGGTATGCAGAAGAGTGGCTCAATCACAGGAGTTGACACCTTTCCCTTAGTATCTGTCCAAACTCCTCTCTTCTCCCCGGCCCCTACATTTCAGATTCTCCCAGGAGTGCACACATTGGGGAAAAATCTAAATGTCGTATCTACTTGCTAAAGAAAATGAATAAGTTGTATTCATATGCCAAGCAGATCATTCCAATCGCTTAACATAGTTAAAGTTGTTTCTAAAATCTTTAGAAGTGATCTGGAATAATGTAATCCTTGTTTGCACTTGAGCTAGGTTTCTGAAATTTAATGCACATGGAAACTGTGTGTATATTAGTGCACAGTGATAAATATTCAGATATAAAATGTAATGGACAGAAACAAAAACTTACACTTTAACCTCCCCCCAGCTACATGCTATTCAGTGGGAAAAGACTTCATTGTGGGAGCGACCATTGCATTGTTAGAGGGAATTTACAGAGTCTGGGTGCCTCTGTGGAGCCTGGGAGAAGAGTGGGCCATAGCAGGAGTAAGGACAAACAGTCTCTCCCCAGGTTTAGGGGGCCCTTCCTCTCAGACCTTGGTGATCCAGGGGTTTGGGAAGCCAAATCCAAGTTCCTGCAGTGGCCCTTTATGGCCTCCTCTGGACAAGACTTGATGGAAACGCTGCAAGGTAAACCTTCAGTTTCTTAGTACGTCACCCTCCAGCCCCTTCTGTGAACTAGCACTTCTGACAACGTCCCTTGACTAGCTAAATGCAGGTTTTAAATTGCCATGCTAACACTAGCATTTAAATGGCCTTTCTGGGCATTGACCTCAAGCCTTAGGACACTGAAAACATAGTGCTACTGCTCAGGATAAATCTGTGTCCTGCATTCTTCCCAGCAGCTACTACCTCTCTTGCACTGGGAACACACATACAGGGGATTCCCCCACCTCCCACTTCCTATGCATCTGCAGAAAGTCAGTAGGTCAGAGTTTCATGCCAGTAACTTTCCACCGCACTCAGCTGATGCTGCATGGCATGTGCCTTTTTTGTGTTTCTGAGCCTCTTCTTTTTTGCTTCCGAGAAGGAAGCAAGACGTGTCATTCAGGTGGTTGATGGAGCTCACTTTAGAGTCACTCCAGCTAACATGTCTAGCAAAGTTCCTAGGTGACTAAACTTAGATGGAGGGGAGAGGTTAGAGAGACTTTTGCAGAGCAGGAATAGCACAGTAGCCCTGTTGGAATGGAATTAATAGTACATTTCACACCAGTCATGACCCAGGTATCATTAGAAACCAAGGTCGCTCTGACATGCCTCCTGTTATTACAATAACTATGTTTCAATTTGAACAGTAGTAATTTAAAAAACAACACTAAAGCTGGTCAACTAAATTTCAAATATGTTTTATTATTCTTAATAACCTGTACACACATCAAGATGTATCTCTGTTATGCACACACTTGCAACATCTATTTTAAACATCTTAAATTCTGTACAAGAGGGATGACTTTACATGTTAGTAGGATTTAACATTACATTATACTAACTGCAAAATAATGCTTTATAAACTAGTGTTAGAAAAACAAATACTGTTTACAAATAGTTAATTTGCCTGTAAACATCTGAAAATAAGTTCAAGACAGGTTGGTGGTTTATTACAATTACCAGTTAGTTGTAATAAGGCTTGCTTTAATCCTCAGACTTTCCAAACCAGGTGTGTGATTTGACTGTCCATGTTCTCTGGGTGATGAAATGTCAGGGGAGTGCAAATACTCCGTGCATTCAATAATGATTTACAATCTCACCTAGGTCCTCAAACAATCTGCAACAGTTGATTATATGTTGAATTACACTAGAGAGAGACACTTCACCGGTTGGTAAGCCCCAGTATGTTTCAATGATTTACCAAAGATTGGATGACGCTAGACTTAAATCAAATGCAGTAATCCCGTTCCTGGGTAGGATATCCGTGCGTTACACCTGTGTCACCATTCTACCTACGAGCTGGTAAGCTTATAGCAAACAAGCAGTGGCCCCAAAAACAAATACAAAACAGGACTGACATTAACTTCTCCAGCCCTCTAAACACTGGTTATGAGGTACACAGGATCTGTCTAAGGAGGGCTATTTCCATTCCTTCTTCCCAATGGCAGGGAGCTTCCAGCAGCACTGTTTCTATGCCTGCTAACGGGCGCTGGTGGAAGGCAGCCTCCACTAGAGGTTCCACTGGTACAAGATGATTGCATTTCCTTTTAAAGAACCGTCAACAGCAACCTGAACTGCACCTGACCTTTTCCTCCTTCCTGCTAGGTGAATGGCTGCTGTGAGTGGTGGTTATACCCACAGACACAGGCTTTTGCTTTTGGCAGTTGACGCCCCACACTGGTTCTGCTCCCCTTTCCCTGAGGTTCTCCCCTCCCCCCAGGCTGCACCCCCCCCAAAGGGCAGTGGCGGGGGAGAGGTAGAGAGTTGGCAGGGCATCCCTGCCCAACAACTGATGGGCAGGACAGCTGCAGAAAAGCTGATGGGGGGAGAGGGGAGAAGTTGCAGGGCCAGCTGAGTGATTGGGCAACAAAATGGCAAATGAAATGTAATATGGACAAATGTAAAGTAATGCACACTGGAAAAAATAACCCCAACTATACATACAATATGATGGGGGCTAATTTAGCTACAACTAATCAGGAACAAAATCTTGGAGTCATCCTGGCTTATTCTCTGAAGATGTCCATGCATTGGCAGTCAAAAAAGCAAACAGGATGTTAGTCCCTCCCCCTTGTTTAATGATTCCTAAGACAGAGAATATCTTATTGTCCTTATACAAATCCATGGTGCCCCCACATCTTGTATACTGTGTACACCTGTGACCTTGTCAGACTGCCGCAGCTCCTGTCCTAACCCCAGAGCAGAGGGAGCCCAGGTGAGTGTTGTGTAGGAGTGGATGGTGAGGCTTCCCCTGGGGGAGGCTATCTCCCCAGCCTGCCTCTTCTGCCTGTGGCCCCACCCACACTCCACCCCGCCCCCCCTCCCTGTGTGCCTCTCACCTCTCCTCCTTCAGGAAGTTGCTGCACCATTCTTTCCCCCTTATCTACACCTCCTGCAAGTGGTTGATGACTCAACACAGCCCAGGGCTTCCTAAGTAACTGTTTCCCTTTTGTGTTTTGCTGTGAAAGGAGCTCTAGCCTTTAATCTCACACCAAAACTAGTAGAAGGCTTTACCTTTAGAAAGCTCAGCTGTACAGAGACTGTAGCTACAAAACCGTTCCAACGTCCAGCATAGACAGGACCTTACTCGTGCCATAGGCTTAAGCCCTGCATGCTCCAAAATGGAAGTGTTTTATATTTGGGATCCCTAACTCAGTTATTACTATAATATACATGAGTCCTGAGCTAAATCTGGAGGCCTATAGGAGTTTAAGGCAGTCAGGCAAGGATCTCTCTAGCAGACCCCAGGTGTACTGTAGGTATCAAAAAGTAGCACCATACACACAGCAGTGAAAACATCAGAAATTATGACTGACTTTTGTAATTTCTTAGAATAACCCTGAACATCCCACAGAACACTTCTCTCAAGCTCTCAGGCAAAATAGCTTTGTACGTTTGAGAAAATAGTAGCCACAGTGAAAACTATCACATGGAGTCCCCTCATCCATACTAATCTGAACTGCGACTAAATCTTTTATCACCCCCCAAAAAAACAACTTCCATTTGATTTAGTGAAATAATTGGAATGTTTTGATGCTGTGTATTTATATGCCATCATCAAAACATAAATGTGTTCAAGAGTGTCTTGGTATTATCAAATCTTATTAAAAATTATAAGCAATGTAAACAATGGAAAATAGCCTTGGAACAGGTACTGCACCAGTAACCTAATGCTCTGCACAAGTTTGGATTCTTTCACACTGCGAATTTCTAAAACAAGACTCAGTATACTTTGAGTTTAAAAAATGTCTCATCACATCTAGCCCTGGAGCCTCTCAGCCAGCTTTCCTGCTAATAGTGAACTACCTGGTCATAAGTGCTACTCTTCTAGTGCTTTCTAGTGTATTTGCCTTTTCTTCTTGCAACTGTCTCAGGTCATTGTTAATAGACTCAATTTGTGGCTGAAGATTCTCAGAGTTTCCTGTACTGTTGAGCTCATTCTGCAAACAAAACCAGAACATTTTTGTGCTTAAGGGGGAACAAGGGAGAGGAATTGTACTTAAAATAGTATTTAAGGCCACACTCCTCACCCACAGACCAATTAACACTATTCTCTGTTAATAAGGTGGCAGTGACCTACGAAAAACATGCTTACATAAAAGTTTTTCTAACTTACAGTGAGTACATTGATTTCTGCATGTCTGTTTCATTTTAAAATATGTGGGGCAGACTTTCAAATCAGAGGGTCTGGGCACACAAATGCATGTAGTATAATACTAAGCAGGCTCAATGCATGAGTACAAGGCTCACATGCCCATATTCGAAAGTCTAGTTCTGTATGTGTGCCTGTTGTTTATGCCCTACACTTAAAATACTTTAAATGGTCATAATAGAGAACAATATCCAAAAGTTAAAAAAAAAATACACATAACCAGCCAAAACACTAGTTTGGTACCAGCACCGCTAGTTTAAAAATTCACCAGGTCATAGTCTTGGGTCCATGTGTTCTATTCACATCCACTTGCATTTTTTCTTTTCATCAAATAAGGCTTTTATATGCAGGAGATCTTTATGGGCATCTTCTAGTCCCCGTTCTCTCTCTAATTTACTGAGAATCTGTTGAAAATTAATTAGATTTTTTTTTACTTTTTTGCTACTTGTTTTAAACACACACTTTCTTTTCATCTGAAGATATCAGTGGTAAGATCTGCCTGAACTTGTGCCTAGAACATGTTCTTCAAACATTAACACACTATTTCTGTGCCGTGCTTCACGAGTCATTACAATCACAGGATCTACAACACTTCTGCTGAAAATAGCAAACCCAGTTTAAAACTCCACACCCCAGACACACACACACACCCCAACAAAAATCCCACTCGACTTATTTACTAAACGTAAGGTCAGCACAGTACCCTGGGGCAGAGAAACTGATTTAGAATTGATCTTGTATATCACCCCTACACTCTGGAGTAAGCTGGTGGTATAAATTATACACTTGGCTTTGGGCCAGAGGCTGTAAAGCAGAGCAGTGCTGCTCTTTGCTGGTATTTAAATCCACAATATGACAGAGGAAGGACAATATGAGAGTTGCTATTGGTCAAAAGCTACATGGGGAGCAGGGCCCCCAGAATGGATGGGGTAGGTGTAAATACCACAATTACTGGGTTAGAGGGGATTGTAATGAAAGGCTCTGGAGGCAATAGTTTAAGTACTCTAATAAAGACAGATGAGAGACACTTAAAAAATCACTACCAGAGGCGCTTAGTAATGACCTTTGCTTTGATGCAGAACCCAGGTAAGTTGAGTTGGAAATTGAGCAGCTGCCGGTGCTGTGCCACATGGGAGAATCTGGTCTGCTAGGAATGAGGCCGGAGCGGCTGGAAACTGGCTTGGTGAAGATGAGACTCTTCCCTGCAGTAAATCCCAGCTCACCCCCCACTTCGTATTCCCACTCCTCTTCCCCACCCAGCTCTGCTGCTGTGTCCCACCTCACTCTAGGACCAGGCTCCGATCAGCACCCTTACTTCACCGGAGTGGGGGGAGCTCACTCACAGCAGGGTGAGTGGTCACTTGCTGAAGAGGTGGCTGGGAGCTGGGAGCGGATGCACAAGGAGGTACCCTGCTCGACAGCCACAGCTGGGATTGGGGAAGACTAGCGCGGTGGGAGGTTATTTTCATGAGGACAGGATGTGGACCAAAAATGGGGCCAGGCAAGAGGTCAGCAATGGCCAGGAAAATACTCCTCCTTGCAGTAACATTACTGAGCAGGAATTTTCTCTGCTGTAGTGTTAAATTTAGCTCTTGGTTTTCATAATATGATATCCCCATACCAATGACAATAAATTGGCCCAGGTCCTCAGTGGTATATAGGCTCTTCCCTTCCATTGAAAACAATGGGAGTTAGGGGACTAAATAACTTTGGGGCTCTGGGCCTCCCATTCTAGGTTATCTAGCAAACTGAATCCCAAACAGTTCCAGAATCTGCAGGGAAATGTAATCCCGGCCCTGGGTGGGTTGTGACAGCTGTTTAACAGGCACTTAGCAACATTTCCAAACACTTTGGGACAGGAAGCGTAGAACACAGTATCCTCCTGCAACTGCAGGGAGAATTTAAATTCACTTCTGTGAAACATGGCGGCAGGGAATGAGGTGTGTTCAGAATCTTAACTCTATAGCTTTGTCCAAAGAGACTATAACTATAGCACGTTTATCCCCATGCGAGGTATTGGGTCTGTAGTGACCACTAGCCTCAGACATTTTCGTGGCGGTATCCCAGTCAAACGCTCACTTAACTAGACTCTACTTAGCTTGAAAAGTCAAACATCAATGCCTAATGTCATTAGTCTACATTAACTGCATAAATAGGAGTAACAGGTGGTCTTACTTCATCACAATACTTTGCGATGTATTTGTAGATTTCAGTCACGGCCACGTCCTCATTAAATTCATTTTCATGTTTCTAAAAAACAAGAGAGATCTGATGAGAACGTTTTGCTTTTTAAAAAGTAACAAAAAGTTAGTAAAGTGTCTGCTTATTAATGATACCTTAGATTCCTGAGTTAAAAATTCTTCTACCTCTGAGGGCAATAGAGTCAAATCCCTGATTGCTTTATAGTAAGCTTTCACCTCCTCCTTGTAAAGTGGAATATCCTTAGCATAGAGAAGTTTATTTGTGGGTGCATCCTTAAAAAGAAAAAATATTATGAAGACTAGTAAATTTTAACAGCACAAATTGGCCCAAGCCTTCTGCCTCCATGCAGTTGATTTACGGCATTTTCTGTCAGCAGGTGACCACCTGTTTGCAGAGTGGTCATGTGCTAAGAGAGTCAAACTTTTGCAACATTGAATTTCATGACAGTCACTGTAGAACTATTTCTGCAGGGCTCAGGAGTTACTAATTACTATATTTGCCCCCACTTGTGAGAGCTGAACTAACTCTCTTGAGACTGAAATTCTATTTATGTACAGAGCGTGGGCTGCAGCTGTGTGAGTTTCCCTTACACTAACCTGCCAGTGGACCTTGCAGTGGGCTCCTCTCTGAGGATGAGAGGACAGTTTAATATTACTAAATGAGCAGGGAGATTATGTGAATCTGATGCAAGAAGAATAAGTGCATGGATGAGATTCAGGCAGAGCCAGATGGATTTACACCTTGGCTTTAGCAGCCTAAAGTGGCACTAACCTACAAGCCAGCCCAGCTATTCCACTTCTAATCTTCCATGAGGAATGACCCTCAAAATATAAGAGATTTTTGATATGAGCTAAAGCCCCTCCTTGAACCTAAGATTTCCAGGGCTAACAGCGAGTAACCCTCAGATTTCAGTAACACTATATTTATTTTAAATTATGGGGAGTAAACTCTGTGTATGCTTATCATTTTTAAATATCCTGGCACTAATATTTGTGTTTTAAAATAAAAATAAATATATTTATTCGACAAGTGACTGAAGACTATCTGAATTTAAAGCTTAGAAGTCACACCAAATTATAGAAATAACATTTGTTGTCATTTTAAGAACTAAAAACTCTTAACTGCACTGATAATACGTAGAGCAAGTTTCAGCTTGATTTTTTTAAAATGGCTAATATAAACCATTGAATCAGCAATGGTTTCTAATGATGGTTAGAGCAGGGAGCATATATCTAATAATAGGAGGGTTTTAACATGCAGGCTATACTGGTTTGGAGTTTTACATCCAGTTATTAGTCAATTTAGGTTCAGTTTCAAGAAATCTAAAATCCTATTATCAAATAACTGTGTTTTTTTTAAAAAAAAATCCTGCTTTCTTCAGTATCCACCTATTTAGGATAAGCAAACTGGTACAGATCAAACAGGAAATATCTTACTTTTTGTCTGAAACCTTTTTAGACCTAACATTGTCTACTTAACATTTTAAAAATCATTTTGTTTAACCCTGTATTTTCTGGTTTAATCCAGAAGGGGAAATAGCAGAAAAAATGACTATTGAAGTTTTTCTCAGCAGATCAACCAAGAAGTTCTGGAAATTTTATAAGAAAGGCTCTACTTGTGAGATTTCCAACCTGGTTTCTCCATCAAAGGAGTCTGGATATGTTCAGATAAGCAGCCAACATTTTACAAAAGGAACTGCATCACATCTCCAATGCTTTTCAATTGTTACTGGTTAGCAGCTTATTAGCAGTCTTTGATGCATGCCGCATTAATATATGGCAGAAAAATCTGGTCTTCTAGGTTAATAATTTTAACATCGCTAAAAACTTTTGATTAATCACAGATGCAACTGTGACTAAATAATGTGAAACTTTCCCCTCTCTTCATCATACCCTTTAAAATTGGCAAGATGGAAAGGAACATAGAATGTGCATGAGGAAATTTAGACTAGTATGACAATTCCTAGTTAAATTCTCTCTTAGCTTCATCTTTGATTCTTCAATTTCTTGTTTATGAGATAGAGTAACAACGGGTGAAATAGGAGTTTTATCACTGACTTTCAGCTTAGCCAGGATTTCATCCAAAAGGCATTACAGAATTAAAGGTAACATTATTCAGTCTGGAAACAGCAAAAAAATCTGAAGGCCAAGCATTACCTTTCCCAGCTGCTGTTCTGTTAGAGAAAAGGCATCCATGAAAGCTTGTGCAATTACTGACAAACAGCCATCTATATGTGGTGTCTTCTTAATATCAAAGACAAACTGGGGGTTCTTCAATATATTCACCCAGAAGCGAAGAGGAAGACTAATCAGAGAAAGGACAAGCACTTTGAGTTCAGCAGCTCAAGTCAGGTGACTTATTCAGTATTTGGAATTCATGACACCATGCAGACAGGCACAACTCCGAGCTGCTCATTCATACAGTAATGAACATTAATGAAAGCCACAAAGCTACCAGACCAGTCAAATTCATGCTCTAGCTTCAGACAGCACCAATTAATGATCAAATCACTCTGTGGATTTGTAAAGACTTCCTTCAGGTGAGAAAATCAGTGTAAATCAGAGAAAATCAAATTTCTATACACTATCATGCCATATACCAGAATCTAACTGATGTATTAGGGCTCCAGGCAGGTAACGTGGATCCTGGTAGTCACACCACAAAAGTTAGTGAGCAATGCTCAGATTTGAGTGATACATTTTTCACAAATAGCAACAAGGCAAGATTGTTTCAGAGTAATCTGTACTTAGTCACAGCATAACACCTACACAGATTATATAACAAGGTATGGTTACAAGCATCCTGTTCCAATTTCACATAAGTACACACACACACACACAAACAAACCTGTTGGTTTTCCATATATGGACCACATCAGGATCTGTAATTTTTTTACTTTCAGCCTGAGCATCCAAAAAGTCAAAAAAGTATTTGATGGCAACTGGAGCTTTATTGTTGGGTAAACTCCAAATGCTTTTAAAGAGGTTTTCAACAACTAAATGGATTGCAACCTGAAAAGCAAGAAGATGAGCAGTCCTGTTATTACAGGTGCAAAGGACAAACTTTCTCAAGATGGACGGGGAAGGAGAGTTGAAACACAATCCAAGTGAAACATACACAGAAATGAAGGCGAGGGGTTAATGCGTGGGCGTGTACTATTTAGAAAACAGGTAAAATTGACTCAATGTGTATGAACATAATCATAAATAAAAAAGAAACTGGAAACCTATCAGCATCAGCTGTGCTAGCGGCTCATCAGCTGTGCTACACTGTTTTGTCAACAGGGAGAATTGTGGTAAATGTAAAGATGAACTCTGTGTGGGAGGAGGAACTGTGGAGCCATTTCCTGCTTCTTTATGGTACATTTAGATAACACCACACAATTTTAACTAAAAGTATATTGTCTCTACCTTTTCCAAAGAAGATCAGGAATACAGGAGGTGCTCACTTTATTCTTTTTTGGAGGGGAGGGTCATATCAAGATTTCTAGATTAATGATGTAAGATTCTGATTAATGATGTAAGCCAAGACTGTAAACCAAGCTGCTGTTCTCCATCCCTGGTTCACAACTGAGAGAAGAGGTGTTGCTAAGTCTTAAGATTCAGCTTTGGGCAACAGCCGAAGACCTTGAAAAGGTTCCCCATTGAAGAGAGGAATTGAGGCTTGGCTATTTTTAATGCAACACAAATACAACAAAAACCAGAGGTAGTAGAAGGGCAAGGCAGGTTAACAAAAAACACATGGACACTATTAATACAATATTATTATTAAGGAGAAGGAAATGGCAAAAACCAAATACATTATGAAAGCCATAAAAAATAATTGGACGAGTTCAGAGGATGGGTCTATCAATGACTGTAAGTCAAGATAGTCAGGGACACAGAACCACGCTCAGAAGCTGGGACCAGAGTTTATCTAAAGTGGCCCAACACAATGACATTTCTTGTAGCCCAGGGCACATATAGATAGGGTTTGAGTGTGATACTTTCAAAGCATCATCTTATTCTAATGCTGACACTGGATGCAGTACTGTAAAATAGTAGATGATTAATTTACTTTAAAGAAATTTAAAAGACTATGTCTGTTTTGCTGTTTCTCAGCCTCTAAACCGGTCTTTTCCACAGCAGCCAGACTCTAGGTCAGTTTGCTAGCATTGGATGTTACTAGGCTGCTGGGGAATTGCAGAGGCAGGATTAATTTTTGTGGATCTTGGTCTTGATTCTCTTTGGAAAGCACCCTGGCACATTCTGGGTGCTTCCATAACCTTAAAAATTATATATTGCTAGATTTAAGGCCACAAGGGCCTTCAGGATCATATAATCTGACCTCCTGAATAAGACAGAATTTTACCCAGTAAGGGAATTGGCTATACAGTTTTTAAAATGATATGCTGGTGCTAACAGCTTTTACTAAGAGTTTATATTCTGTTGGACTCATTAGAATAACTCACTCTAACTTAGTGAGGGTATTTATTTTTTTTGGTAGTGATGGTGGGGATTGTTTCTAAAATTGTGCACTATATGAATTAGATCCCTGAATTATAAAAGTTTTGACCTACATTTTCAACAGTAATTTGCATTTTCAAAAATAAAAGTGGGTGCTCAGCATTTTCTGAAAAGCAGGCCCTGCCAGGGTAACTCAAGTTGGACACCCAAAGTGTCTTATCATTCTGGAACATTTAGACCATAGTTCAGGGGTAGGCAACCTATGGCATGCCTGCCAATGGCGGCACGCAAGCTGATTTTCAGTGGCACTCACACTGCCCGGGCCCTGGCCACCGACCCAAAGGGCCCTGCATTTTAATTTAATTGTTAGTGAAGCTTCTTAAACATTTTTAAAACCTTATTTACTTTACATACAACAATAGTTTATTTATATATTATAGACTTATAGAAAGAGACCTTCTAAAAACATTTAAACGTATCACTGGAACGCAAAACCTTAAATTTGAGTGAATAAATGAAGTCTTGCACCCCACTTCTTCTGAAAGGTTGCCGACCTCTGCCGTAGCCTGTTCATCCAGAAGATGAAATCCTGGCAGTATGGAAGTCAACAGTAAAACTCAAATTGACTCCAGCAGGGCCAGGTTTCACCCAGAACGTTTATAACCCCTAACCTCTCCTTTGCCTGTACAACAAGTAGGATATCCCATCTCCCTCAATAACTAAAATCTTCTCCTCATAGGTCAAGATAACAATTGTGCTGAGAGGGGAGAATGCCCATTACTAGATTGCTATCTTGGGGCTCCATTTAGCCAATCTGTAAGACACAGTTCTTTTTTTGAATGATAACAATCTGTAGCTAGTAGTGATTTTACAGTTCAACATTGTGTCATACACATATATCAGATTTGCATAATTTCCACTCCAATTTCTGCTAAATCAAACATGCCGCCCAAGCTAGCCCAGAATGAATCCTGAACGATTACCTTGGTGGACAGCAGCTTTGTCAGATACATTTCTTTCACTTCAAATTTTTGCTTTCCTTTGTGCATTGCTCCCTGTGGCTCTTCAGAGTCAGGTAAAATCTATAGCAGAGGAGGATAGATGTTATCCTGATATCAATGTTAAATAAATGACCAATTAAATGGCTGGTTTATTTAACTCACCAAATGACAGTGTTCATTAGAGTATTCCACACCTATGCAACAGGAAAAAGGAGAAAGAGCGAGAACTGGTAAATGCATGCAGCAATGGGCATCTTTATTTCAGACTAGGCTGTGAGTTGGGCTATGTGCCCATGCAAGGGAGCAAGAACCTCACTCTACATTTCTAGGCTACCAGACCTTAGGTCAGAGTTCACAGGTCCTGCGTTTTACTTGCTCCCTCTACATAGGTGGGCAGGGAGGGGTTGAGGAAATGGGCAGAGCTGTGGGAGGCAAAGGAGGAATTGTGACGCCAACGTTTTAATTGTGGTTAAGGTTTTGTAATGTAGACAAATCCTGGAAGGGAGATGGAGGCCAGCTTCTGCCTGGGACAGCATACGAAGGGGGAAGCATGTGTTTACAGAAAAGAGGTCACAATGGATGATCCTTCTGCCTCTGGAATGGGAGAGAGCAACTTCAGCCCTCAGCCATCTTAGACCACACCCCAGTGGTGCTTGAGACCTAACGTGTATCTTGTATGTACTGGTGTGTCATTGAAACAGCTGAGTCAGAAGTTCTAGGTTTACAAAGTGAATAATGGAGCTGACTTGAAGTTCTGTCTTTAACTGCTTATTACCATAGTTCATACAATTATTCATGTCTCCTGCGCACAGTTTATATTCTCATTAGCCACCAGTTGTGATGTTCATGCTTCTTTGCCTTCTCATCTTGCCACTCAGTCTCTGCGTCTTTACGCATTCTGTTACCTAAGATTGTACATTTTCTATGCGTCTTTCTTTGACCTCTTCCTCCCAATGCTCTGTGGAGGTGTTGCCTGTCACAGGCTCAGAGCAAGATTTAAATGGTTGTCCCTGTTCTCAGTTACAATTCACTGTCATGTTTTTGACATTGCATCTATGAGATACAAACTACTATGAATGAAAATCTCTACAACTTTATTACAGTCTTCACACAAAAATAAAATAATTCTCAGCTCCTTTGTTACCTGGTGTGAAATTAGTTTTCTTTTTAAAGACTTTTATAGTTGCTCCATCTGAAATCTGAAAGCAAAAACAAGCATCTCTTAATGAAATATACATGTCCATAATTAATGAAGCCCTAGGTTTCATGTCTTCATCCCTTTGATACTTCTCAAATCATACAAAATGTGAGGTATGCCTGCACGATCCATGCTCAACATAGCACGCATGATTCTCACTAAACATTTAAGCCCAGATCCTCAAAGATATTTTGGTCCCTAACTCTCATTGATTTCATTACTTTTGAGGAGCTGGGCTGTAAAGCCTTATTTTCAGAGGTGTTGAGCAGCTGCAACTGCCACAGACTTTAACTGGTTATAGAAATTCATCACCTCTGAAAAATCAGCTGCTTAAGGCTTTCCTCCTTGCCAGATATGTGTTTTATTTATGCTCTGCATATATCTACTTGGGTTTCATTAGTCATTCTCAGGCACTGTTGTGTGCTCTCCCTTCATAGTCCTATTTCTATGGATTCCCTCCAGGATTGGTACAAAGATGATGTGTGACCCCTAGCCTGGCCTCACAGCCAATCCATTCCCATGGGGGGGATGTTTGCTGCGGAGGCATATGATGCCTTCTATCACTTTTTGCAAGGGAGGGTGAGATCTGCATTTTGAGGGGATACAGCTGACCAGGCCTCAACCTTCTAACAGTTATTTCCAGTCTTCAATTTCCAAAGCGATGAAGATCAAACTTATGTTCTGAAGATTTCTGCACTTCAGTTTTCTAGGCTTAAGGTACCTAGGCAGGTGGCATGAGACTTCTAGGAAAAGCCTCATCCTCCCTCCATGTATAAACTCCACTGTTAACGCAGTAAATCTTCCCTTAAAAAGAAACTGGTGAGTCACAGCGTTACTGTCAAAGAAAGATAATCCTGTGTAGCGTTGAGTGTAGTCAGTTGTTGAATCCTGTGTTTAGCCAAGCGCTAGCACACACTGCTCTATAATTACAGCAACAACTGGCCAAGCCTACCGGGGGATCTCTGCCAAAATAATTTAAATGTCTTTTCAAACTGTGGCAGCCAGCCCACTGCTGGGAACCAACATGAGCATTAAAATACTTTGTAGAAAGCTGTGTCTTGTGCCAAAGAAATCTTCCCCTTACACTTGCTCCTGGGAGGCGGACGTGGAATATTTTATAAGTATAAAGAAAAAGTTGCATTTGGCAGTGCTGTGTCTCACGGCTCATCCAGAGCTGCAGGAATGTTTCAGCATATGGTACTTTAAGACCACTCAAAAGATGGTCTAGACTGTGATTTGGACCACACATCCGCACAAGAGTGAGGGAGTGAGAGGCTACCTGGGCCATGGATCTGGGTACACAGGACTAGGCACCTGTTTCCTACCTCCCTGGAGTGGAGGAGCATGGACTAAGCAAAGCCTTGGGTCTAGCCTCTCACACTCTGGCCAGCACAGAGGGCAGATGAATGCTGATATATGCCAGACACCAACCAGGGCGAGAGGAACAGGGAGGGAATTGTGATTCACTATAGAAACTGATGCAATGAGTGCAGTGGAGTTTTGCACCACCCCTACAATGGGGACAAAAGCTAGCCCTTAGCATCTAATGGAATGAAAGTGTCTCTTTTCTATTGTCATTGTGACCAAATCCGCCATTTCTTCCTCCACAATATATAAACAATGAGGCCCTTCTTTTCTGGACTGGTGTTTCAATTGCTTGTTCGTATCCTAAGCATTTCCATAGGCAGTTCAAATGTTATTAACTTGTGAGATGCACAGCTTCGGGGGGAGACACTCCTGACTGTGCAGCATGGGGCATGTGCATTTCAGAACAGCTGAAGAGGCAGCAGTCGGTCTTTGCCTGTGCCTCTCGTCCAGCACTCCAGGCCCCTTATCCTCCACAAAACATTGTTTTTGGAATGCGGGATCACTGGATCTCATGTCTGATTAAATTGTCTTCAGCTTTGTGCCCCTAGACTGTGGTGCTCCAGATGTGGTGACTCTGAAGCCTGGGGAATTTAAAGCTTATGGCTGGAGAACATATGTGAAACCTGTTTCCCAGCTCTGTACTTGTTTGGGGAGCAAGTAACACTCTTATCATGGTCTCTTGTCAAGGCTGCTTTTAGGAGGCAGGTGGTGGGGAATCTTGTAAAAAGCACACCAGTGCCTCCATTGAGTGTGCATGCCCTGACATGCCATCCAGGAGTATGGTAGTGAAAGGTGCACACACTTCCTGCAGGTCAGCTTCTTTTTACCTTTTTTCCCCTAGTAAGAAAAAGCCAATAAAGCCCATAGAAATTAAAAGCAAAAGCTGTATATTAATGCAATGTTAGGGTCGCTTGGTTTAAAATTTAGAAGAAAAAAAGTTCTGTAATGCAACAATTGAGAAGCTATGTTTTCAAAAGTATTTTTGGGTGCCTCTGATTTTGGACATTGAACCTCAGACACTTTAATTATTACTATTCATTGGGCTTCACTACCAAATACAGCATAGACTCATCGACTTTAAGGTCAGAAGGGACCATTATGTTCATCTGGTCCGACCTCCTGCATAACGCAGGCCACAGAATTTTACCCGCCCATTCCTGCAATATACCTCACCTATATCTGAGCTATTGAAGCGCTCAAATCATAATTTAAGAACTTCAAGGTGCAGAGAATCCTCCAGCAAGTGACCCATGCTGCAGAGGAAGGCAAAAAACCTCCAGGGCCTCTGCCAATCTGTCCTGGAGGAAAAGTCCTTCCCGACCCCAAATATGGCGATGAGCTGAACCCTAAGCATGTGAGCAGTCTCACCAGCCAGACACCCAGGAAATAATTCTCTGTAGTAACTTCGATCTCATCCCATCCAACTTCCCATCATATGCCAACAGGCCCATCTATTACAATAGTCAAAGATCAATTGCCAAATTATGTTATGCCATCACACTATCTCCTCCATAAACTTATCAAGCTTAGTCTTGAAGCCAGATAGGTCTTTTGCCCCCACTGCTTCCCTTCGAAGGCTGTTCCAGAACTTCACTCCTCTGATGGTTAGGGACCTTCATCTAATTTCGAGTCTAAACTTTATGTTGGTGAGTTTATATCCATTTGTCCTTGTGGCCACATTGGTACGGAGTTTAAATAATTCCTCTCCCTCCATGGTATTTATCCCTCTGATATATCTGTAGAGATTAATCATATCTCCCTTCAGCCTTCTTTTGGTTAGGCTATACAAGCCAAGCTCGTTGAGTCTCCTTTACTTAGACAGGTTTTCCATTCCTCAGATCATCCTAGTAGCCCTTCTCTGCCCCTGTTTTAGCTTGAATTCATCCTTCTTAAATTTGGGAGACCAGAACTGCACAGAGTATTCCAGATGAGGGTTCACCAGAGCCTTGTGTAACACCTCCTTATCTCTACTGAAAATACCTCACCTAATGCAACCCAACACCGCATTAGCCTTTTTCATGGCCATATCACATTGGCGGCTCATAGTCATCCTGTGATCAACCAATACTACAAGGTCCTTCTCCTCCTGTGTTACTTCCAGTTCTGGGCAGGCAGTACTTGGGGATTGGAAGAAATAGGTTCCTAATTTAATTGCACTATTTTTGTTCCTACCTCATAGTGACCTATGGTGTTTAGCTTTGTTATCCCATCTTCCAGAATCACAGAGGAACCATCTATATCTAACAGTTCTTTCTGCTGTGCACCAGACTGAAGTTCTGTAAGACAATGATATTGAAAAAACAATTACAGCACTAAACCTGGTCCTGTAAAGCAAAATACAGCACAGTTATTTTATTATTTTTGGACTAATGGTCCCAATCCAAGTTGTACTAACCACTGTCCACGTGCTAGTTTCCATGAGCATGACTTGCATGCCCTGACTGTAGAAACCCTTTGTACACGTAAGGCTATCTGGAGGATGAGGCTATTGGAAATGTCTCATCTTATCCTACTCAAACCACAATCCAGACAGGTGCTTTCAACTAATCAAGCCCAACTGGATGTTTCATGAGTGTTTTATGGAATTGTTTCTAAAACCGGATATTTGAATGAACCGGATTAGTTAATTTTTGTACAGTTTATACAACCATTTTAGATCAAGATTCAATGATCTTAAAGACATGCTGTTTGCCATCTGCCTTTGTAACTATCTCACTTCTCATCCCCTTGGCAGTCTTATACAGTCATTTGAGTTCTCTTTGTAGCTGCCAGCTTAGGGTAGTAAAGGAAAACAGTAATGTCCTGGGGAAAGAAAGAGCCTAGTTTTGAGGGCAGTTGGGAATATTTTTGTTATTGAGATGCCCTCTGCACCAGAATGAATGCTGTTCTGCTGCGCAAGTGTGTCCTGTCACTGTTGCTACGTTTACACAAAGGGGAAAAGGGGTATTTTTAACATGCGTTAGCTAATGTTTGTTTAAATCTTAGTGCAGGTAAAGACAGTTGTAGTTTTAACACACTAACTTGTAAGAATGAATCCTTGGGGGCAAGCACAGGGTCAAAGCCTTACTAGCTGTATGAATTCCCCCACAATTTATTATGACAAAGCAGCATTAACTAACACTAGCTAAAGTCAGTGATAGGATCTACCAAGTAGGAATCTTCACAGAAACAGCAGCAAACGTTAGAGAATAGTGGAAATAACACACAATGGCCCTCTCTTACCAAGACCAATTTCACTGAGCTGAAGACCATAAAGAGAGCAATTCTTGTTTAGAAATGCTTGAAAGATCTTCTCTTTGGCTTGCTCTATGGTATCACAATCCAGAACATTAACCTGGATATCAAGACAGGTATCTGCGCTCTCATTTTCTGGGATTTTTTCAAAGAAGACATTCAGTGCCTGCAAGAATACAAATGTTATTCAAATCTATGGAGAATGAGAGGGGCTTCATAGGAGCAAACACTGTATATCGAGTTAGACACACTACACTGGGCTCTTCAAGCTATCAACTTATTTAAATAACTTTTCCAATCAAAAAGTTTGTTTGGTGGGATTAAATAATCAATTGATAGTGTTTGAAGGATCACTGACATGCATCTGTATATTTTCAAATATGCAATTTTACCTTCTATATTTGTGCAAATGTATTTATTGAGTTACCAGTGAAGATCTGGAAAAAAGTATACACCCTAAAATATGCATTTGCTTGATATAAGTAGGATTCCTAGAAAATGAAGTTGCAAGTGGATAAAGTTTGAGAAGGTCACTTATTCAGCAAGCGGCTATGATATGCATTGTTGTGTCTTAAAACTGTTAAAATACAAATCAGCACCTGCTGTTGTTATTGATGAGCACAGAAAATCACAAGAACCATTTCCTATGAAATCTGCATCCATCAGAATTCAACCATTTCTCCACAGGGAGAGCAGGGAGGTGGGGAGGGAGGGGAAGAGAACGTGCATGGTGCCAAACATACATGAAGTGGTCCACTGACATACTGGCTGGACCCAGACTTGTATGAGGAGATTGACACAGTTTATACTCAGGTGTGGCTGGAAGCCAGCTTGTTTACCAGATTATACACAGAGTGGGGTCAGCCAACTAGTAGGCCACATCCACGGACCACACAGATTTATTGCCTGAAATTTACTGCTTGCAATGGCCAATGAGAACAGGAGGGAGAAGGAGAGGGGAATGGATGCATGACAAAGTTTTTAGTCTGAGGCAGTGATAAAGCTTAGCCAACATTTCAATTTTCTTATAGCAGAGGTAACTGCTTGGTTCACATCACCATGTGTGAAAAGGGGTTTTGACAGAATCTGTTCTATATGTGACTATAACAAATGTTGTTTTAAAAGTCTGCCAGTGAATGCAAGCCACAGAGGAAAAATTAATGTAAGAACTCTCTACATTTAAGCAGTTGAACCCCTATGTTATAATAAACCCTAAATGAAACACGAGGATCATGGGTGTGACTCAATAGAGGTTGTTAAAAGAGGAAGCAACCAAAATTGTCATTTTTTCCTTTCTGCTCTCATGAGAAGTAGAGATGAGTTAGCATCAAGAACATTTTGTTTTTTCTCTCAGATTTAGAAATATTCATAATTACAATAGGTGAGTGGTTCTTTTTTCTTTTTAAATCAGCCATAAGCGGAAACTACTACATTGTGGTGAGGAAAGAAGAGGAAAGAACTGAAAGAGACATTAATTAACTTCCCTGTTTCTATAAAAACAGATGGAGTATTAAAAACAAGATTGCAAAACTGCAACCATCAGGATTTAATGAACAATACGATGTAATTGAAGTAACTGAGAATGACTTAACCAGGACATAAAGATGTTTAATTACCAGGATAAGGAGTCTACTGAAAGGACAAACTGAGTGGAAGGGGAGGAGATGTGGAAATAGTGAGGGCGGGCATCGCGTCTGAAGAAAGAAATGAATACTGGCTGAGATTTGATGCAGAAAAACCAGTAAAAGGAAGAAGTGATTTACACTGATCCAAAGTTTTGTGATGCTGATGGAAGTCTCCCTGTCGGCTTCACCAGGTTTTGTATCATAACATCCAAACAACAGAATAATAGAATCATGTGGACAAAAATGGCTTAATATTTTATCTAGGGCCTGATCCAAGGTGATTGAAGTCTATGGGAAAACTCCCACTGACTTCAATGGCTTTTGGATCAAGCCTCTAGTTCAGTGGTTCTCAAACATATTTGACTGGCACCCCCTCTTTTGTATCTGTAGTTGTTTGTGTCCCCCTCCTCCCACCTCAAGTACATCTAGTGCTACCCAGCTCTGAAGGCAACACTGTAATGGTGGTAATGTGAAAAGGGATGTTTGTCAATATCACTTTTCACAGCAGACTTAGTGCCCTGTTGGCACCCTGCCTTACTTCTGTGCTGCTGACCCGGGGCTGACAGTCAGAGCCCTGCCGCCTTCAGGTGAGGGATTGGGGGCTGTGGGGAAGGAGATCCCAAGCTCAGGTGTCAGGGTTTTATCTCTGCCTACTGGGTGAGCATGACCCTTCTGCAAGAGCCCCAGCCATCCAGGACAGCCATCCAGAGCTCGTAAAAACAAGGCGCACAACTCGCCCCTCTCTTGATACATTCCCATGCGGCTCTAGTTCAATCCTCTGCTGGATTCCTAACAAAACACTATCCAGGGCGCTTAATGAGTCTTAGTTTGAAGATTAAAAATGAAGCTGATTCCTCTTCAACTTCTTGCAAACATGTTTTATTGTTTAGATGATTTTCCTATTCTAGCATTTGCCCCACAATATAATTCAAACTTCCTTGTTTCAGTGTGAAACTCTCTTGCTTTTGGGCTAACAAGAAAAGTTCTGTTTCCACTGCCGAGTCCCCTTTCCTGCACGTACATTCCCACTAAAATAGCTCCATGGAAGGTGCTGCGAAATCTCTTAATATGTTAGCAAGCCGGAAATTTGAGTCCTCTCTCCATTTCTGCACTGCCCACCGGACAAACAGCAACAATTTGCATTTTTTATAATATGCAATGAAAAAAGGCAGAGAAGACACATCGCAGTGTGTGTCTTGGTCTAAACTCACCCAGGACATTGTCCTTCCACCAGGATTAGCTTGGTTAAGGCAGAATGTGAAACTAAAACACCTGGTAATGGCAAAGAGCATTTAGCTTGCTAGGTCAAGTTCCCCACACGTTGGAGGGGACAAAAAGTTGCTTAATATTATGGCTGTTCGGTAGTCTATTGGAAAATGAGTTGATTGTCTCAGTGCAGGTCTTTGTGAACAAGTATCCACATCACAAAATTCACTACATCTGACACCCTTCAGGCAGTCTCAGCAGAGAGCCCTAAGACTGAATGGCAACTGAAACTGAACTAAATGACCCAAGAGTAATATCTCTGTGATGGGGTGTGCCAACCCCACACTGGCCCCACTGATTACGGCTGTAACAGTATCACATACAAAGAAAGGCAGCCTCTAAAGTATGCAACACTGAAACATTTATGGATTCACAGATATAAATCTTGCATAAAATGGGTATAATACTTTTCTCACCAGAGTGTCAGGGAGATAAATTCACTGATGTATGTGAGATGCTCAGATGATAAGCAGCATACACATGCGTATAGGTATGCATAAAACAAAAAACTCCTCTGAAAACATAGAATCAGAGAGTGATGCAACAGAACACATGCCAGTAAGAAAACCAACTACTATTTTGCCTGTCTCTACAGCTAAAATTTTCATGAATCAGATTTTGCCTAACTGCTCAATGCCTGGCACGAGCAAGATTTAATCAGAATCTAACCTTCATGAGCACCACATTTCTCCACAAATTGTAAAACTAAAAAAGAAAACATAGATGATAAAATTATGAAAAGGCTCTTAAGATTGCTAAGGGCACTGAAGGTCAGACATTAAACAGACACATGGATGGAAGCACAGACATCTTGGAGAAACATTAATAGTTATTTTTCTGCTATTTCTGGTTTTGCATGGGAAACAAAGAAAAGTACAAGTTAACTTAAGGAAAGACTCAGGAGGAAATTACAGGCCGTTTAAGGTACCCCAGTAATATCCAGAGTTGTGATTTCATGCACTGTAAGTAAGTGATTAGCAGCAGTAAATAACAACTCTGCTCCAAAGGATTAACATAGATTGCAAGAAAGCTTTAACAACTATTTTAAGGAGACCAAGACAAGCATTTGGAAGGGACCTACTTGATTGGAGATTGGCTTGGAAACTGGCTAAAGGACAGGGAAAATAAAGAGCATTTTTTTCTTGCTAGTAACAAGATAATAAAGAGGTTTGAATTCAACATTAAAGACATTTTTCCAAACTTACAGTTGTTTCTTTCAATGAAAGCAAACTGTGATTGCTATAGTTAAATGAGGCATTTGAGCTAATAAACAGTAGCAGATGGCAACTTTGCTGTGGTTTAAGACAGAGGTGTATGCAAAATAACATTTCTTGCCTCAAAGAACAGAAATATAACCTGGGAAAAGGAAAGTTACTACTTATAGCACATAGTTTTTACTCCAGCTCTACATGGTATCTCAAATCTCTGTTTAGTCAGTGTTCTGCATGTAATACTTTTTCCACTTATTACACTGAGTGAAAACCTGAGATAGAATATTGCTCGTTAAAAGAGAACAGGCAAAATTATATCTGCCACTGAAAATACCCACCAGTCTAGCATTCTACCCCTGTCTTTCAGGCTTATGACAAAGCTCTGTCCTTGTCTCCATGGATTCTGTTTCCTGGAGGATTTTGCTAGCCTCAGAGGCTCACTGTGGCCCTCCCCATAGTCCTTCTCTCTCTAGGGGCAAGGGGGAACCTACTGACCCATTTTCATCATAAGCCGGCGAGGGAGGTGAGGCGGTGAGGAGAAGCTATCCTCCCTTGCACAGTCTCTGTTGTCTCCCAGTCTCAATGATTAATCAGGGGAGGCAAAAGGGGGGAGCCTGGGCCCACCCTCTACTCTGGGCTCCAGCCCAGGGACCCTAATAGTATCAGCTATGGTAGCTGCCCTTTTAGCAACAGAACACGTACAATTCCCTGGACTACTTCCCCACAGCAGTCCCCACTTCTTCAAACTCCACTTCACCCTTACCTCAGGGCCTCCTTCCTTGTGGTAAGAATGGTGTATTTGTTTTAGTGAATGTAACAAATCTATGTATAGAGGAACGTTCTGATACCACCACCCTGGAATTTTATGATTTAGCTAAGTTGCATAATCAACTAATTAAAATCCACCACTCTACAACTTTACTAACTTTCAGTTAATGACAGGAAAGCTCACAGTGAATTACTGAATTCTGCGGATTATTGAGTAAGCAAACACAATAAACTCACAGGCATCCAGCATCACAAAAATTCCTGTGTACGGTTGATAAATGTAATCTAGTTTTAAATACTTATTTCAGTATCTCATCGTGTACTTGCACATGTTCTGTAGTATAATTTAGAATAAGAATAACTTGAAGTATCATGAGGCCACGATACAGTGCTTGGCTATTAGAGCACTGCTGTGAAGCAGAAAGTATCAGATTGGTGAAACGTGGGTTAATTCACATCTACTGTGTTTTGAAACTGTGTTAATAATAATTTTTTCTGCCCATTTTTATCTATCTAGGTACTTATACCATCACCATCACTGGAGTATCTAAGAGACTCAATTTAGCATTGTTTCATAAGAAGAATGTTGTGGGTTCTTTCAATACATTTCAGTATTTGGATGAAAAGCAGCTTGGCAAACGTACCACTGGTTTGAATTCAGTCACTTGCCACAGAAGCCAGTCTTCATTTAGTGTATACAGGGCTTTGCAAGTTATTACGTCTACCGGCCCTTTGTTTATCCTCTTATTGAGGGCAGTCACAAGCTTATAGAATGGTTCTCCAACTGTTTCCTAAGAAATAAGACCAAACACAAACAAGCAATAACTTTAGTTATTTTTTCGGTATTCCCATTGGAACGCTAGTGGGACACCAACAATTTGAAGCCAGTCAAACTAACTTCCTTTTTGCTCAGCTGTCCTGCAATTAAAAGTACATTCTATCCAGGTTTATCTGTTCTTTCCTAAATCCCCACCCAACTCCTGTTTCTCTTACACAAAGGGGAAGAGTCACCTGGGGTTCCTGACATGACAGTCCAGAGCCCCATGCTTGGCACAGGCAGGCAGCTAGTGGAGAAAGCCTGCCTCTCCTGCCTCTCCTGGCCTGGTTTAGCTCGCCTCTGGAGCTCTCAGAGGGATCTGCCATCTTCTCTCAGGTGTCACTCACTCTCCAACCCTACCATCCCACGCTACCATTGCTCCTCAGCCCCACGAAGAGGGCTGGGATGTGAAGAACAGGTTTCCTCTGACTGTCCCCTAGCTCTGTACTTGGGTCCGAGGAAAACTGCCCGCTTCAAATTACCCTGCTGCTGTAGTTTGCAGGCCCCAGGGCTCCCTGCAGAGCAGATCATGGGGGAGAGGTGTCATCATATTAGTCCACAAAACAGGAAGTAACACCTCAAATAACAAAATTATCTGCACACAAAATGCAACTAAATTGACTAAATTAAACAGACTGTAAAATGAGAGGAATCATCTCCCCCCACTCCCCCAACCTCTTTCAGTTCTAATAATCCTAGGTGTTATTGGTAACAACGATAGGCAAAAAAATTCAAACAGAAGTCAGGTTTTCAAAATTACCGCCTCCCTTTAAACTCTCTCTAAGCATAGCTCTATAATAGCTTTTGAGGAGGAGGATATACACTGCATTCTAACCACAATGTGAATCTTCTTCCATGACAAGAAAATATCTGATTGGGTTTCGATGATAATATATGAAGCAAAAGAAGAAAATGTCAGGGTTTCAAAATTACCCAAAGTCGAACCCAAGTACAGACTGCTAGCATCATTTATACAGTTGCTCTTTTCTTACCTCTGCATGATGACAGCTGTTTATATAAGTGATCAGGACAGTAATATAGGTGTATTAATAGTATAGAAATTTAGGTTTCATGCACAAAGATATCTCTCATGAGTTCTGCATGGAAGAAGTCAGCATGTGCTATGTTGAAAATATTCCTCATTCTAGTGTCTGAGGTGATGGAAAGATGTCAAACTTACCCGAAGAAAACCAGAAAGGCAAACAGACATCCAATTTGTCAGCAGTTTTTCTACAACAGATTCTGTGCGCCTTAGCATGAGCTTAGGTTGCATATTGCTAGACTGGTCCATCAAGTCCCTGGTCAAGACTTCTAGAATATGCGTTAGGTAGACTAGCTTACTCTGTAGTGCAATAGTCAAGAAGGATGCAAACAAGCACCTGTTTACAAAAAATAAAAAAGTCACAGCTAAAAGGTCTGGAATTTGCTTGTCAAATCTATGACAATAGAAAGGTGATCCTAAGCCTTTCATAACAGCTTACTGTGAAATTAGTTCAAATAACCATAAACCTTTCAGTTATGCCTATATGCTGAACCTTCATTTTTTAGGTACCCCAAACACCCACTAAAGTCTCTATAAAATTTCAAGTTCACAGGATCATCCCATGCAGCAATTTAAAAAAATGTATTTTGTGTATCCAAATTTAATTCTGAAGAAGAATAGCTTCTGTTTCAATAAAAGAAAAGTTCCAAATTATAAAGCAAGAACTGCTTGCTCTTAGATGAGTATTTTGCCAGTTCAGTGTCTCTAGGCATCTATAAATCTTCTGATCTCTTTTTAATGGCTTGTTTCATGGTGAAGAACAAGGAAAAATACTTTGGAAAAGTTTAAATTTGCTTTGTATGTAGTGAAAACTATATGTCTGTGTCATAATCCATGTTGTTTTTCTTTTAATTCTATGTCCCAAAGATTATAAGACATAATCATACTATACCTGTCTTTCACAGAGAAATTTTTCTGTTTTTCAAGGGTGTGAATGAGAGTAACAAGAAAATCCTTGTTACAAATTAAAGCATGCAACTTGGTGAGGCTTTCATCCTTTTTCCTGAGGTCTCTGCTCTGGAACAGTTAAACAAAAATAAGACAAACTGTAGTTGGGTATGACAGGTCCTTAATTCTTAAAAATGAGGGTAAGCAACACACAAAATGAAATCTTGGATCCACTGATATCAATAGGAGTTTTCCCAATGGGGCCAGGATTTCATCCATAGAATATCTGTACGTACATACACACTCTCTCTATATATACAGTAAAACCTCAATATAACGGACTAATTCGGGCAAGGGGGTGTCCGTTAAAGCCAAAAGTCCGTTATATAATAAAGTAGGTTTTCCAAATGCGTATGTTAAAAAATTGACAAATTAGTTAGTTTACCTATTTTTACTTATGTAGACACGTTTGTGTAATTAAAATTAAGTGTGTATGAAAAGTTTAATTTCACAGAAAAGTTTTCTATATGTATTATTGCTTATGTACTCACCGTAGTTCTGAGACTGTAATAAACAAGTACTGTATGCGATCTAAATCGAAATAAACAAACATTTTTCCGAAAATACACTTTAATTATATTTATCTAAACAAATAAACAATGTTCTTAAAAACAAAACAAAATTTAAATTTTATAAAAACACAATTTTTTTTCCTATTTATTCATCTTCGGATGATGATATATCCAGACACTCCCGTTGTGGCGTGACGTTAATGTTCGATGTCGAGGAGCTTGCTTTAGGTAATCTTGCTTTGAAAAAACTATCAACTTTTGTTTGAACTTTTGAAGTCTGCTGTTTTTTTATAATTAACTCCCTAAATTACGAAAATGGGTGTAATAAAGCTGAATTTCGTTATCTGATGAATTGTCAATAAATGTTATTAGATCGTCGAGATGCGATCTAATCACTGATAACTTTATTTTTGGGCGTTGTTTCTTCTTCCTCATTATCTTCACTTCCATCCTCATCTTCCAAGGTCATAACCTCATCTGCTATTTCATTTTCAGTCATGATGCGATACTCAGGGTCGCCTTCATCTTCTTCTAACCACTGAAAAACATCTTCCTCAGCTACTTCTTCTCCACCAATATTCTGTATTGTCCTACAGTAATCAGTAACCTCTAGCCCTTCTAAATCCAAGTCTGCATCTTCGTCGTCAAGCAAATTCTTCCAACTATTTTCCAATGTTTGCACTTTCACTTCTTTCCATGCTGCAGCAAAATTAAAAATTGCCTATTTTAAACTGTAACTCTTTAAGTTTTGTAAGGTACGCTGTCCTCTTGTATCTTCTTCATTATCTTCATCCTGCAATACAACCATTACTTCCTCTAAAAACTTTTTGCGGTATATTCATTTGGTTGCAAGAATTATCCCCTGGTCCATGGGCTGGATAAGTGATGTTGTATTTTTTGGCAAAAACATACATCTAAATTTGCCATCTTCTGAACACAAAATATTTTCGGATGGATGAGCAGGAGCATTGTCTAAAAGCAATAAACATTTCACATCTTCCGGTGGTATTCCAAGCTCTTTGCCTTGAAATTTCCTGACTGCAGGTACAAATTCTTTAAAAAACCAGTCTTGGAAAATGTCCGAGTTGAACCATGCCTTTTTAGAGTTATAATACAAAGCGGGCAGATGATTCATTATATTTTTTAAAACTCTAGGTTGACGAGGTTTGCCAACAATTACAGGTGTCAGTTTATGCGATCCATCGGCGTTGGCACAAAGCAGTGCCGAGATCTTGTCCTTGCTGATTTTTCTTCCAGGTGTCGATTTTTCATATTTGGAGGCTTGTGTGTTTTCAGGCAGAGAACGCCAGAACAAACCAGTTTCGTCAGCATTGTAAATCTGAGACTGTAATAGCATTTTGTTATTTATACGTTCTATTAATTTTTGCCTAAATGGTTCAATATCTTCTGTTGGAGCACTTGACGCTTCGCCGTAAATTCGTTTGTTCATAATTCCGTGCCTTTTGCGAAAGCGCCAAAGCCATCCATCACTTGTTTTGAACGGTGTGTTCATATGATTTGCTAATTTAATTGCTGCAGATTTCAATTCAACTGCCCGAACTGGAACCCCACAAGAACGTTGTTGTGCGTACCACTTCAACAATGCTTCTTCAACTGTAGTTTCACGTGCCAATTTCATATGTTTTCTGGGATTGGTGTTTGCACCTGCATCACATATTAACGCAATTTTTTAAATTTTGTCTTTGTTTTTTTTTAATGTTCGATACAGTTTGCTTTTTTATGCCATATTGCTCACATATACAAGACACAGACACTCCCGACTCCAACTTTTGTATGACTTCTTATTTTTGATTTAGCATTAAATTAACTCTTTTCCGTTTGTCCATATTTTAAGGTTAGGGTTACAACGATGTGTTTTACCATACATACATAATTTTAAATTTATACTGAATAGGTCTAGTAAATGCATTCACCAGTCACCGCGAGTAAACAAATGCACACGGCTGGGGCGTGGCTTAGCGCACCTCCGAACCTCGGCCGGCATGCGTTAAAACTGCTGCAGAAAGTCACGCCACGCAACAACAGAACCAATTACCCCGCGCCATGCGGTGTGATCACGTGCTAATCATTCACCGAACATTGTTTAGGAGCGCTGACTCTTGGATTTAAATATGTAGACTATACAGTAGATTCCCGATTATCCGGGCTCGGGATTAACTGGGACATCTAACAGGGTTAGGCAGGGGAATCCCTAAAACGGCGAAGGGTTGAGCACTTAATCCTGAGGCCGTTTTGGGGTTTCCCCCGCTGGCCCTTTGCAAACTGGGGTCTCAGTCCACTGCCTGCCTGGGTGTAGGAAGCCAGGGCTGGCAGTGGGAGCGGAGACCCTGGCTGGCAGGAGCCTGGGGGAAAGCCCAAAGTGGCAGCAGGCTAAGCGCTCACTCAGCCTGCCGCCGCTGCTTTGGGCTTTCCCCCCAGGCGCCTGCCACCCGGGGTCTCAGGCTGGCAGCGGGAGCTGAGCCCCCCCGCTGGCGGGAGCCTTTGGGAAACTCTAAAGCGGTAGCGGGCGGAGAAGTGGCAGCGGGCTGAGTGCTCACCCCGCTGCAGCTTTAGCGTTTCCCCGCAGGCTCCAGCCAGCGGGGGTCTCAGCTCCTGCTGCCAGCCTGGGCTTCCTACACCCAGGCTAGCAGCAGGAGCTGACTGGGGCAGGTGGTGGGACCTCCCCCTCCCCACCGCAGGGCCAGCGACGCACCGCCCCCCCCCCAAGGGCCCGATAGTAGACTCTTGATTATCCGGGATTTTATTAACCGGGATTAAGTTTTTCCCGATCCTCCCGGATAATCGAGAGTCTACTGTATGACATACGGACCGGAAATTTTGTCCATTAAATCCGAAGTCCCTTAAATCAAGGTCCGCTAAATCGAGGGTTTACTGTATATATATAGGCGGTACTGCCTACAGTTAAAGTTGCCTGATACTTCCCATTACAAGATCCTGTTTTCATATATACATATATGTTACTAATTATATACAAAAAGCCATATAACTTTTCCCCACATGGGAAGGAATGTAGAGAAAATGTAATTTGACTGATCATTTGGAAGGTGCTCAGATTCTATAGTGATGACCATGATCACATGTAGACAGAAAAGAATAACCTGTAAATAACAGTAAAATTACATTACATAGACTTACCTGTGACACATTAGTGTGCATGTCTTCAATGAAAATGGATGCAAAGCCACCTGACTAAAATAGAAGACAGGTGATGTATTACTGTTAGAAATATCAAAGGCTAAGCAGGTACCTAAGGCAACAGACTTTGCTGAGTAAAGATGATTTGGGCTTCTAAATGCACCTGCAATATATGTATTCTGTGATTTCTGCAAAAGTTCTGGAATGTAACATAAAGGAAAACTACAAAGAGAAACTCAGGATTGAGCTCGGCCAGATTTACTGGCATGGTGCTGAATGCTCTCATTCGCAGGCTGTGGAGGTTAGTCAGCCCAGCTATGTTCTAACATGCCATAGGAAAGACTGTTTATTATCATCACATGAAAATCTGCTGCTTTCCTGGGTATATGAAGGACACCCAGAATGCATTACTCCCGGATGTCACTATACTAATAATTTGAATCTTCTGGATGTCAGGGATCCCTGGGCTTAGCCAAATTTAGAGTTGATCTCTCCAGTTATTATTATTACTGCTGATACTTCATACACTTGTTATCCATGGATCTCAAAGTTCATGAATTAAGTCTGCCACAAACCTGTGAGGCAAGTCAGTATTATTAAAGCACAGAGGAGGCTTTGGGGACACTGGGTCCCACTGAGTCCTGACTAGCACTTTGATGCAATCCTTGTAAGCAGTCAGCAGAAGCTTTTCAAGGGCAAATCTTAAAAGACCCCAGTTTCCTAGCAGCCTTAGCAGCAGGGAGTAGCAGGCCTTCACAGTTTGTAAGGTTCTGACATCAGAGCCCGTATTTCTCCAAATCAGTATCTTTGGGCTCCAAACTCATTCAGGAGCACTTAACAGACTTTTCTGTTGGCATTTACGGTTATCCATTTTTTCATATCACAGAGAATTCTTCTTGTGTGTTCTATCTTACCACTCTTCCTGCTCTTGTCCCCTGATCCTCATCCCAACTTTTCCTCCCACTTTTTCCTTTACCACATGCTGATTAGCCTTTGCAGCTCTCCTTCTCCATTAGCCTCTCCCTCCATCCTCGCTCTTCCATCTCCACTGCCTCTCTTCCATAAGCACCCACACACAACACCAAAACACACACACACACACACACACACACACGATGTGTGAAGAGTTACATATAAGTAATAAACAAAATAGAAATGTGATAAGGGTTAAAAACAATTACACAAAGCAGACATGGTTAAGGTTAAACAAAACAATTCAGGAAAAGGATAGAGACAGAGAAGGAAAGCATGAAAACCTGGGTAAAAATTAGGGTTAAATATAGAGAAATGTAGTAAGGTTTTTAATACAGTAGACTCTCGATTATCCAGGATGATAGGGAAAAAATTAATCCTGGTTAATAAAATCCTGGATAATCACCATCCATAAGAAATATGGGGGGGGGGGGGGTTGGTTCACCAGTCACCCTGTGACGGTGGGAGGGGGTGTTAGTTCACTGGCTGCCCTGCGCCCTGGTGGGGTTGTTTTTTTTCTTTTGTGCTTGGGGCAGCAACAAAGCCAGAGCTGGCTCTGCGAGTTACGTGTATTTTTGACATCCTGGTTAACCCACATCCTGGTTAACCCAATCCTGAATAATCGAGAGTCTACTGTATACATATATAAATAACAAAACACCAGCAGAAGTTAAAATACCAGAGTTAATAATGAAAATCAAAGCCATGTGTCTAGATATGGGGTTAAGTAACAAAACATGGGAAGATGAACTGGTCAGATTATCTGTTTTTAAATACATGTGATAAGCGTAGGGTATGCCAGTTGTCACCCTGACCACTTTGATAGCAAATGACACATTATAAACCCCATCCTGTTTGTTTCATAAGAGAGTTAAGATTTTTGATGAGGATTAAACAGAAAGAACAGATGAACTCCTAAAAATAATGTATTATTGTCGTGTTAATATCCCTGGTAAAAAAAGAAAACAACAGAAAAAATGCAGAATTTATAGCAACAGGAACCCTATTATGATCTCCCAATTGCAGCTTGGGTAACACCACAGATTTTGGTGGAGTTATTCCTGATTTACTCTGGTGTACATGAGATCAATATCAGATTTGGAAAGTTTTATTTTAATTCATATTTAATATTCATATTACAGGGTCCATTTTGGGATCCCATTGTACTAAGCACTATACAAACAATCTAGGGCCATCTTCTCCTTTGAGCCAGCTATAATCCAGTATACAACATTATACAACAAAATCTTTTCTGTTTAAGTATTTGTTTTTGAAAAGCAGCTGTTCATCTTGATGCTCTTAGAAGATCAGTATGTATTCTAAAACCTAATGGGCTTTGGTTAGTCTCCTAATATAACTTTGAAAGATATTTGAGGCTGGTATTTTCTTCCCCAGTTTGGTATCATTCCAGGGTAATTATTTCCCCCATTCTTCTCATGCTATTAAATATCATGATGCTGCAAGTAACAGTGGCCCCAGTTCAGAAAACATATAAACACTTGCTTAGGCCAGTCCCTATATAGGACAATGTTAAAGCACAGGCTTAAAGTTGAGCATGTGCTTAGTGCTGTCCTGTATTGGGACCACTGTCATTCCTTTACACATTTCTGGCAAGGTAATCTGCAGTTTGAAACAGAACATCAACATCACTTTCGATTTCTCATGTCCTACTTTTAATTTAATTTACTGAAATTAATTCAAGTGCAGTGTTGTGAGAGAGAACTTGTAAGGCTTCCTCCTCACCTTGCTGAGCCAATGAGGAAGTCCCAGGATGTAAACATGTTAGCTGAACTGTTTAAGTTAACCTAATTAAATTTGGTACAGACAGGGAAGCATGTGAGAGAGAAAAAGCAACGGACAAAATACAGGTTTAGGAATGGTAGTCTCATGAAGGGAAGCAGATCTAGTGAGGCCAGGCTATGAGAGACACTTACATGGCACCCACAATCATTAAACACATATCAATTAAGGGGACACTAGGGTTAATTTTATTAAAACATTTAGACTTGGGCCATATAAAGTTTTACAGAACCTATGATCAACAGATCTAAACACTCTCCAGCAGTGTTTGCCCAGCACTATTCTACTGGATTTGGAGTAGTATACAAGGTCTCCTGTGAAAATCACACAGTGATATTTACATGAGTTATTTGGTCCTTACTTGACAACTACCTTCATTACTGTGGAAGGGTTACACCTAAAAGGCTAGCAACCATTTACCTCTGGGAAGAAAGTTCTAAGAGCAAAATGTTTGTAGTCGAGGAAGGGAACAGTTCCAAAACTATCCACCACATCTAACTGATCCATCTGTAGTTCTGCAAATCCTGAAATAACAACCCCCCAGAATGTTAGTTTTGATAACACAAAATTATCTTCGCAATTACATCTTTCAATATACCCTGAAAAGATATTCTTTAAAACAGTTCTAAGACTTGACGCATTATTTTTCTAGCTGAATCTCTCTGGGATGGACAACACTGATTGGATGCAGGTTTTTTTAACCTCCAGTTTTGCTGAAGTAAATTGTTACATACAATTCTATTAGCTTCTAGAATTAGCTACTACTGCACACCAACATTAACAAAAAACTCTGATATTCACATTCTAAACTATTCTATTTCTGTTTAATAGAGTCTATAAAACAAAATATTTTAAAAATGTGAGTCTTCTCATGGCACTTTAATTTCAGAAACGATACACTTATTACACAAAAGAAAGCTGTGCAGACCTACCATCACGTATTTTTTTCCGAATTTCCCATTCTAACAATTCAATTTGTTGACTCAGTTTACGAGTTAACTGTTTGGATTTGTACCTAGTTACTATGATTGCCACTAAAAAAAAAATTGAAAGAAAATTATATTAGATACCGAATACAGAAATAAGACAACCAAATTTGCTTTTTACACCAATTCTAATAATAAAATGAATATGAATGTAAGGGAAAAAAAAGATCTCCAGTAACATCCTTCTGTATTATTATTATTAATAATAATAATTTCCATTTTAGTAGCACAGAGGAGTCCTAGTTGTGGACCAGGCCTCAGGAGTAAAGTCCTGTAGCAGCACCTTCTCTGTACTCCTAACACAATAACAAACAAGCGAGGCTTCCTGACAGACCACTCTGCCTGACTAGCTGAGGAAACCAGCAGGCTGGTTCTTAAACTCTGGAGCAGCAGTAACTCAACACCCATGCCCACTGATTCTCTGCCTCATCTTTTGGCATACCCTGCTCCTACTCTGCTCCTCCACAGCTCCAGCCCAGACCTTGCCCTGTACCCAGCATTGTTCCTGTCTTGTCCCAGACTTGCTCCTGGCTCAGAACCAGCTCTGTTCCTGCCTTCCCTGACATCTGATAAGTTGGTTCCAACCCTCAGCACTGACTCCTGACTCCAAGTCTGTCTCAACCCTTGTCTCTGGCATTCGGACTCTGACCTTTGGCCCTGGTTCCTGATTCTAATCCTCTCACCCTGGGCTCTGGCTTTCAGACTCTGACCACCAGGCCTGACTCCCATTCCGAACACTAAGCGTGACTCCCGCTCCGACAACTAGACTCAACTGCTTATGACACAATCCGCTGACAATAGCATTTCATTGTGCAAGGCAATCTTTAATAACACACTCCTTTTATTTAGATCTCAGAATTATCAGGCTGACTTTCTTTTAACAGATAACACAATCAAATCTGCATGCTAAGCATCATCATCTGACAGAGTGGAATAAAAACTTGACTGATTTTACGAGATAGACTAGAGGAATATTTTAAGTTGGCATGTGTATTTCCAAATTCCTTAGTTAACACTTGTGAAAGAGGAGAGGCATTGACAAGGGTAGCAGTAAAAGCTGAGACATGCCTCTCACTACAAAACACGATGGAGTAAAAATATGGCAGAATTAAAATAATGAAAAGAATGGGTGAAAAATAAACACCTGACCAGACTAACTACAATTAATTCTAAATCATCTAAAATGGGATGATCACAATCATTGTTTAATGATACGCAACTGTGCTGGGGACACTTGGGGAGTTTTGTTTTGACAAATGGGAAGATGCTAACTTGTGATGTGAGAATGTAGGCCCAGATCACCAGAGGTATATAGCCAACCACCTTCCACTGATTTCAATGGGAGGAGGGACAGCTCAGTGGTTTGAGCAGTAGCCAGCTAAACCCATGGTTGTGAGTTCAATCCTTGAGGGGGCCATTTAGGGATCTGGGGCAAAAAATCTGTCAGGGACAGTACTTGGTCCTGCTGGTATAGGCAGGGGATTAGACTCGATGACCTTTCAAAGTCTTTCCAGCTCTATGAGATAGGTGTATATCTCAATATATTTAATTAGGCACCTGAGGATCTGGGCTGTCATTCCTAGATCTTGCATGGCCACATGGTATATTTCCTGGAAGAACTTATTACATTTTGTAGTCTGTGACGATGAACTTTACCACCAGAGCAATATAATCTACCTAGCTGTTCCCAACTGAACCTGGAAAAACAATCAGACTTTCTGTGATCATCCTGGACAATCCCAGACACTTTTAAGGTATGGACAGTAATTATCTCCTCCAGCAAATCAAAAACTAATAATGCATACTTACCAACAATTACACCCAGTAATAAGATAGGGAGCAAAATCAGAGCATACAAATACTTGTGTGATGATTCCTTCTGAACTTCCTGTGTAAAGTTTCCTAATGTGACCTATTGGAGAAACAAACAGCTGTATTAGTGGAATGTAGCTACTCTAGTCCATGTTTGCAGAAGATCATGTTCAATGGATAAAGCAACTCGTCTCTTCAGCTGAAGAGATGAACCCTGACTAGGTAAATCATTGGGAAGGAAGAAGCCATTTGGAAAAACATATATAAACTGATCCAAACATAACATTTAACATATCTTATGTTAAACCAAAAGAACAGAACTGTGAAAAATGTAAAACTACTGACAACGAGCCAAATGCTGCCATCACTATTTCAGGTTAGCCACAATGAAATTAATGTGGTGTAAGCGAAGGTAGATTTTGGCCTCAAACCAGCCAGATATCTGCACTCACCAGAATCACTGCAAACAAAAATGTTGTCATTTTCAAGAGAGTAAAAATAAATTTTCACAGACAAAAACTGCTCTTTTCACTACAGATGTCTACCCTGATCAGCAGAAAGACAAATGTGAGGCTCAAGTCAACACCAAAGAAAAATAACATTTCTGGTAGAGGCCTTGCACCAAACGTAGGTCCTTTCCTTGCCCTTACAGAGGCTCACACCTCTCTATCCCTGAATTACCTCTCCATCCTCCATGGGGAATTACTTCAGTCAATGGAGCTTCACAGTTACAGTTCAACCGACCACACTCTGAAGGTGGCACAGATGGCACAGCTGCAAAGTATGCATCCTGCCCTCTTTTGCATTCGTTCTGCTCCTGGGAGGTTGGGAGGAGCAGAACTTTGTCCCTTGAATTCCCCATGAGACACTGTGATAGCCCACAGGTCTTGAAGTTTTCACATAGCTTATCAGATATACATGGACAGACCTTGCAAACCCGAGCGTGTGCAGCATCACAGCAAGACAATTTGGCTGTGAAATATGTTAGGTAAGATATGTTATAATGCTATTTCACTCTTTAATTATAAAGGATTTCTATGCTCAACTAATTAACATTTTAGGACCTATTTTATAAGGATAAAAACAATGTTAAATCACGGCAGAAATAAGTTTTACTCACCAGAACTTTCACAGTGGATAACTCAATCTTGCCTGAGTTTTCCCTTTTGCCTTTGCACAGTATAGTAGTACGATGTAAGGTTCTGGTAATATTTTGAACACTGAAGCTTATATGTTCCGAAAAACTCACATTTATCGAGTTGTTGAGCGTAACGCCAATCTCATTTTCAGAAATATTTAAGCTGTCTTTTTTTTTCTGAAGAGAACAAATTTGAAATGGGAAACTGTGATTAAATGTGGTAAAACTTAAAATGTATTATATGTGAATTTTTGTTTGATTTTTTAAAAAACTTACATATAATTTTAGTTCCAGATGGGGGTCCATCTCAGTATGCAGTTGATAGCCAATAAATACAGGGTCAGGATAATACTGTAATTCCATACAAGGGATAAGGATATTTTCCACTTTTAGTGACACGTTAACAGTTTTATTCTCTTTTGAAAGGCTAACATCTGGTGTTAGGAAACTACACGAAGAAGTATTTCCAGGACATCCAGAGACCTAGGGGAAAAAAACAGCAAAACTGTTAGTGCTGAACTATTCCACGATACATACATTAAAAAACTGAGGCACTCAATAGCACTTCAAAATCCTGCTGATATCACATGGGAAACTGACAAATCATCTTTTTAAGAGCAATACTCTGTATACCGTATTTGAAGTAGTTTCTGTATTGGTCATTTTTGTTCTTCTAAGCAACAATCATAGCACCATCCATGCACTCTTCTAGGGCTGGGTCTATGTTGGTGATGGAGAGGGTTGCTGCAATGCAAGGCCTTTCAGGAATGAACAAACAGGAAAATAGGAGGGAGAATCCTTAAAACTTTGAGGCCTTGGAGAACTATGCATGGGAATTAACTATTTTAGATCTTGATTCTGCAAATATTTAAGCACATACATAATTTTACTGATATGAGTAGTCCCACTGAGTAAAGTTAAGCATGTGCTTAAGTTTTTGAAAGAGCTTAAGAACAAAAGTGATTCCTTTAAAAACACATATTTTGTTATTGCAAAGGAGTTTAAGACTTACAGTAAAATTTAATCTCTGGTCATCTGAAATAATGACACTGTCTGTCACATTCAAATTTCTCCCCCAGAGGGTTATTTTGCGACCGCCACTATAAAAAAATTAAAAAATTGAGGGGTTAATGTTAGTTTTTCCCCATGAATAAATACTTGATTTTGCTGTTTACATTTCAAACTTTTTATTCAAGAAGGAACCACTAGTCACAGTGTATAACATTTTGCCTTGGTAACAGTCGATAAAATAAAAACAAGCTGCAGGGCTAGGTAATCTGTATGACTGATTTCCCAGCTATACAAAGTGATGCTGAAAGTACTTTCAAAGATACAATATAGTCACATGCCTCTTTCATGATGCAAATCCTGTTTGCTCAGGAGAGATCCAACGCAAGCCCCAAATGATCTAATAATCTATATATTACTTCTCAGTCATACATTTTCTTCCATTCAAGTAGCAACAATGCATTTACTTGTATTAACCAAAATTGTGCTCATTAAGGACGAGAGCCAGAGCATAAGCCAAAGATCTACCTTGAGCAAAGAGCATCACATTGTTTTGCTGCTCCTGGAGCAACCCAGGACTATGCACAATTCCCGCTGTCTTTTAGCAGGAGTTGAGAGTGTAGACTGTAGAGCACCTCACAGGAAGCATCTGATACTTTGGCCCAAAGACAAGTCAGTGGGGGCATTTCATACATATTACTCAAGGGAGGGGACTTTTCATGTTATGTTCAGTTCACTTCATTTTTTTAAAGATACTTTTAATGTAAAGGAGAAACTCTGCAGCTAGTCTTCAGGAGATGAAGGGGAAATACACAATATATGGCCAAAATAAATGGTGGGGGGAAATCAAAATATGTTTGTGCTATCCTGGCACTTTCATTTTAGAACTTAGTTTAGTACCAGGTTTATTTTTCATTTACTATTAAGGAGGGTTAAAAATAGTTTTGTGTTTTACCACAAATATATTTTTTTTAGTTGCAGTGACCGCCTTTGCACATGAAATATTGCCTCAGTTCAATTCATTGGGCTAAATTCTTCCCTGCCACACACCCAAACGGATTATTGGAACAGAACCCTAGCTTGTGTAAATGAGTACGTCTTCAATGAAATCCAATATAGGTATCCCAATTTATCCCAGTCGAGGACCTGGCAGCCCGTTAAGTTTACTAATATTAACATAGTATGACTAAAGTTTATTAAATCTATAAAAAATAAAACTAAAACCAAAAACAAGAATTACCTGGCCCAAGTGATGCTTGGCTCCATTTTAGTACACGATGGCTGAGAGACATAATATACTGTGATTGGTGAACATTTATGCCCATTGGCCTTTATGCTTACACTTTTGGCCTCTTTGCGTCTAGGTGGGAGAGAGAATCTCACGTGTGTGTCATTTAACACCTTGCTGACTTGTATGCTGGAGGAGAAAGAAAAACAGTGCAGATCTTTTTGCAGCATTTTAACTAGGACAAAGACACTCAAGCTGTGACTCCAGAGTTAGATGTGGCTGTTTATAGACCCCCAAGTGAAGATCTTGTAGAATCCCTGGGTCTGATCAGAGCTCACATGCAATGCATTCCAAGTAGCACTGAACAAACTGACAGAAGCCCCCATCATCTCTCCATGCTACTGCAGGCAGGCCATAAACTGAAGAGGCGGAGAGAAGAGAAAAGACTCCCAGAAAGAAGTTACTCACCTGGTGCAGTAATGATGGCTCTTCGAGATATGTCCTCCTATGGGTGCTCCATTGTAGGTGTGTCTACGTCCTTGTGCTGCTGGTTGGAGAACTTTGGTAGCTGTCCGTCCTGCCTGCACATGAGCTGCTCCTCACCTACCACCAGGCTAGCCAGAATGCGCGGGCAACCCTCCACAGTTCCTTTGCTACCACAGAGTCAATGACAAAAGCTCCAAAGTAGAGGGGAGAAGGGCACGTCGTGGAGCACCCATAGGGGGACATATCTCGAAGAGCCATCATTACTGCACCAGGTGAGTAACCTCTTCTTCTTCCTCAAGTAGTGGCCCTATGGGTGCTCCACTATAGGTGACTCCGGGCAAGTGCCCACCACTGAGGGCAGGGACTTTGGAGTCTAGTCTGATATGGATGATAGCATGGTAGCACCAAATTTGGCATCTTCAGCTGAATCCCCCAGGATGGCATAGTGCTCTGCAAAGGTCTGTGTAGATACCCAGGTCACTGCTTTGCAGATTTCGGATATAGGGATACCCTTGGTGAAGGCAACCAATGAGATCGACCTTGTAGAATGCGTGCATATTACAGAGTGAGGTGTTACATTGTGCAATTGGTAGCAGAGTATAATACAGTCCGAAACCCACTTGGAGTCTCTGAGCTGAAATCGCTGTACCTTTTGATCTATCTGTAATGGAGACGAGTCGCTGATTTTCTACCCAAATAGAAGGCGAAAGCTCTGCTCACATCAAGCATGGCTTCCCTATTATCCTGATGAGGTTTGGGATAAAAGGTTGGAAGCTGGATAAGCTGATTTATGTGGAATGCGGAAGTCACCTTGGGAGTGAACTTTGAATGTAGTCTAAAGCATGACCTTAGGGATGTGCCATTGGAGCAGCTATTTCCCCATACCTTCTTGAAGAGATGATGGCTATGAGGAACGCTATTTTCCTGGAAAGGTGAGTTAATGAGCAAGTTACCCTGAGCTCAAATGGCAGTCTACCAAGTACTTTTAGCACTAGGTTGAGATCCCATTGAGGAATGGGAAGTGTAGGTTGTGAGGAGAGGTTCATTATGCTCTTAAGAAACCTCTTTGTAGTTGGATGGGAGAAGACTGAGTAATCTTCTACCTGTTGGTGGAAGGTTGCAATTGCTGCTAAATGGACCTTTAGTGAATTAACAGAGAGTCACAATTTCTTGAGAGCCAACAGGTAGTCCAGGATTACCAGTAGGGTGGCTGTATAATGGGTGACACCTTTAGGTTGGTGCCATATCTGGAATCTTTTCCATCTTTTAAAAGTAGTTCCTTTCCTACTGTGTAACAGCACCTCCTGTGCCTCCTCAAAGCAAGATGTCTCCATGTGCTGGCACCACAAAGGATTGGGATGGAAAATGCATCTCTCATTCTGCAACAGGAGATAAGGAGTGATTGGAAGTCATTGGGGGATATAATGCCAGCTGAGCTGTGACAGGTAAGGGTACCAGTCTGTCTGGGCCATGTGGGAGCAATCAATATGATGTTTTCCTTTTCCTCTTTTTATTTTCAACAGGACTTTCAGTAATAGAGGGAATGGGGGAAAAAGGTGTAAAGAAGGCCCCTGCCCCATGGAGTGTAGTCCAATCCCTGTTCTGGAATAATACTGTGGACACTTCTTGTTATGGTAAGTAGCGAACAGGTCTATTACCAGTGTCCCCCACTGTCAGAATATGTCACCGACTATCTCCCATTTGTGGTCATGTGGGAATTTACAGCTGAGACTGTCTGCTGTCTTATTGTGTACCTACTGGGAAGTACGTAGGCTGCTGATATTAGGATATTGTGAGAGATGCCTTTGTGCACACGGAATGAGATTTGGCGCCTCCCTGCCAGTTTATGAAATACATGCAGGCCATGTTGTATATATCATGACCTTTGTGTGCATGTCTCCGATCAGCACAGGCCTGGAGCTGGAGCGTGGAGCTGCAGGTTTTTGCCGGAGTTTTGAGTCTGAGCAGGGTGATGTGGAGGCATGTCTCTGCTGGAGACCATTTGCCCTCTATTGTGTGACCATTGAGATGCTCGCCACATCCTATGAGGGATGCATCAGTGGTCAGAAGTTGAGATGGGGAAGACTGAACAAATCGGATTCCCATAAAGACATTTACTGGGTCTTTCCATCAGTCCAAGGATTACTTGATCCTGGCTAGCATCGATACAAGTTTGCTTATGTTGTCTCTCTTCGGCCTGTAAACCAAACTGAACCATGCTTGGAGGCATCTCATGCACAGTCTGGCATGAGCAATAACCGATGTGCTCACAGCCATGTGCCCCAGGAGCTGTAGGCAATGTCTGGGTGAAGTCTGGGGGCTGGATTATACTGTCTCTATCAATGAGAAGAGACTGTGGAATCTGTGATGTGAGAGGGGAGCCTTCACCAGAACAGAGTCAAGGTTGGCTCCTATGAATTCTAGCCTCTGTACATGTGTTAAGGTTGACTTTTGTTCATTGATGTATAGGTCCAGATTCAGAAAAAGATTCAGTGTGGTCTGAGTGATTCATTGGGCCTCTGTGAAGGATCGTGTCCTGAGAAATCAGTCATCCAGGTAAGGACAAATCATGATGTCCTGAGAGTGTCAGTGGGTCATCACTACCAAAAAGACCTTGGAGAATATCGTGGACCTGTGAGTGGCTAATCTCTCTGGGCTCACTTCTCTATGACACAGAAAGTTGCAGTGAGAGTTCCTGCCGGGATTCTGGGAGTTGAAGGGCTGACTCCACGACCAGGAGTTTAAGGGCTTGGCTACACTGGCATTTTATACTGCAATAAAGCCTCCCAGCGCGCTCTACCTTACTTCCCGTCCATGAGGGCAAGGCACGTAGAGTGCTCTGACTCCCTAGCTGGAGCGCTCCTGGTACTCCACCTCTCCGAGAGGATTAATGGCTGTTACATATTGAGTGAGACACTTCAGCATCAGTGTAACAAGGAGTTACATTACTGCGCTCTGATTGACCTCCGGAAATGCCCTATAATCCCCTTAAGTCAAGTGATCACTCTTCCCTTTGTTGTGAAATCACTGCAGGAATGTGGAAGTGCCTTTTCAAAGCTCCGTTTCAGACAGCGGCTGCTTATCTGCTACTGGGCAAAGCAAACAAAGCAAACATTTACTGAGTGAGTGAGAGAGGGGCAGGAGGGCCAGGGGCATCTGAATTTACAAGATACCATGCTGACACATTCCCAGCACTCCAAAAACCCACACTCTCTCTCCCCCCACATACACACAACATACTCCACGCCACCCTTCTCATTTGAAAAGCACGTTGCAGCCACTTGAACACTGGTATAGCTGCCCATAATGCAGCACTCCCAATGCCGCTGCAACTGCCACAAATGTGGCTACACCAATATGCTTGCAGCTGTCAGTGTGGATAGACTGGAGCACTTTCCCTAGTACGCTCTCCGAAGGCTGGTTTAATCCGAAGCGCTCTATAGCCTTAACTTTCTCTCTCCTGGTTCTGGGCTTCAGTTGTTGGCACAAGTCACACTTTTGTGGAATGTGTTTTTCCCCTAGGCAGTGAACGCACTGTGAGTGTCCAACAGTTACTGGGATAGATTCCTTGCAACTGAAGCATTTTTTGAAGTATGGAGAACCAGCGTACCCTCGTCCTGGAGGGTTCTCCCCCCCGACCCTGCAACAGGGTTGGGAGGAGGCAAACCCTTTCTTCATTTTCTCTCTTTTTTTTTTTTAAGACAAGGCCAAATAAAATGCAAACAAGAAAACAAAGGAAAAAAAGGCTTCAAGGGAAGCTAAAATTAGCAAATCTCAAGGGAGTTAACAATCCATGAAAGGACTGCTTCATCTATGTCTCTAGCAAAGCGTGGTTGAGAAGGAACTGAGGAGGGTCAACTGTGCACCCTGGCTAGTCTCATGGCAGGGAAGGAGCGACACATGCACCAGCAGGACAACTACTACCAAAGTTCTCTGATCAGCAGTTCAGAGACGCAGACACACCAACAGTGAAGCACCAATACGGATACTACTTGAAGAAGAAGGGGTCGGAGGAGAAGGCAGACAGTCAGCTGAATGAAGTTGCTGTGTGCCACAAACACTGCATTGTGGCTATATGATGAAGTTGTGCAATGCAATGTCAGGTTTCCATTGCACAATTAGCGTTCATCTCTCTGTGCCTCGGAAATGACTCTTCAAGATTGAGTATCATTAATCTAGGGTATTCTAGTCTATTTCACTAAGGGTTACACTGTAATTCTTATTCACATTGGTGAACTTACACAAACTTACACAAACAGTCCCACTGAGCACTGCACAGTCTATACACTCAGTTGTCACAGAAGTCTCCAGTCAGCAGAGTGCTGAAGCAGGGTTGGGATTTGTTGGGGGTAGGTCAAAACATGGCTGAGGCATTCCTATGCCCCAACTATTTTCTGCCTGCTGCAAAGCCCAGAGGGGCAATGGCACCTGAGTGCAAGATAGGGGAGCCTTTGGAACATCCCTTACTAGTACCAAGGGCTGAACCGGGATCACTCTGGCAGCTCCAGGATCCAGAATCAGATATGCCCCTCCCACCTACCCACACCATCCCTTGGGCTGTGCACTAATGCAGGGCTGTATTTCCTCCACTGTTTTCAGTGGGAGTTGAGAGCCAAAGCACCTTACAGAATGTGTTCAACACTTGGCTAAGTAAGGGGTCATTAATGTAAATAAGGGCCACATTTTGCTCTTGACTGTAAGCCAATGAGAACTGCATACTTGCCTGTGCATCTAAAGGCAAAATTGTACTGTACTAAAAATATAAACATAAATATTTGTATTATTTGGACTCACTTGTCTTGTTTGCAACTACTGGTTCCAGTCAACACCACTGTAATGTTTGACGCTTCTGTAAAGTTTGCTCCTTTGATTATCACGTCTTTTTTACCTAACACTGATATCCATACAGGTTCTATGGAAATATTGCAGATAGGCTATTGGAAACAAAAAAAAAAACTGGTTAAAAAAACAAGCTATTGAAAAAACGAACGTTGAGCTTATGCATTTAAAATATTTTTAAATAAATCAGAATTCATCTTTCTTGTTAATTGTCACATATTTGAATCCAATCCTGAGAGGTGCTGAATAACCGCAACTCCTTTTCAAGTCTTCTAATTTTAGCAATGTTAACGTTTGCATTTCTACTGAAATAAAACTACCAACAGGAAGTGCAATCTAACATACTGATAGATATGTATCACAGAAATCCACTTTAAAACGCAGCTTTGTATGTTACTGTTCCACAATTCAGAAAAAGCACAACCTGAAACAATAGCTATGATCACTATAACTGAAAGAATTCAGAGAAACAATCTGTAACTCTAGCCAATGTCTTGAAAATGATATGGCTGGTTAGAATTCTAGAATGAAAAGACAAGAAACAAGATAAAGCTGGGTTCCCTGGACACTTTTTAAAGCCATACACAGGTTTTTGAGTACTATATAGCCACATTTCAAGGAAAAGTAATTTACAGGTGCATCTTTCTGTGTATACAAATGACAATGTGTGTGATGTCTCAATAGCTGGCCAATGTTTTAAAGAAACATGGCCAATTTTAAGTCACACTTCTTTCTGGACTTTTTATTTTTACTTACTATTGTTACAAAAATAACATTATCTCTGATTGTTTCAGTTTGTTTATTTGGTGCGTTGACACCAAAGTATGTGTAGTTCGTTTAGCTGTTTCCAATGTATTATTATCAGTTAGTCAGTTTCCTCTGTGCACATAATTCACAGAACAGGAGTGAGAAAAAATATCTAAAAATATAGGAAGGTATGACTCTAGAACCATAAATTGGCTGGGCCTTCAAAGATAAATGATTTTAAACTATTTTTTAAAAGCTAGTTATATCACAAGCTAAAATAGACCCTTTAGGATTTCGAGTTTTGTGATTATCCACATTTTTAATGAGTTTGTTTGTGGCCACACTCATTAACACACTCCCTTGCCCGGTTTAGAGCTTGGTTCAGCATGGCTACTGAAATATCGAAAGCTTCCACCATATGTTCTCCAGCTCATTTTTATGCATGTATGTTTAGAAAACATCGCTAATTAATTTTATGAGAGCATATTGTGTTCTTCATGATTGTGTAGGAGGAGAGGTGTATGTGTGGTGTCAAGTAGGCCTCATTTCAGCACTGAGTTCTGTAGGTTGTGTCAGGAGCAGTGCACAGGAGTCTTCTTGTCACAGGACTATTAGAAGTCCAGTGGCACACATGATTGTGTTCTCCAGGGCTAAGTGAAAGGTAAGTGAAGGCAATATCTCAGAGGGAATCCTGAAGGCCAAGGAGAAGGAGTGGGAACATTTAGAAAGTGTGGGCTGGTTTGTGTGACACAAGCTCAATGTTTGGGCATGAGTAGCTCCTGTCTGCTACACCTGACATAAACCCAAGTTTTGCCTTAGCAAGGAGAAGGTATTAGACTTTGACCGACAATGCCCGTGTGCTCTGTTCCCAGAGAGTTCTCCAGTGTCACTAGGGGTAGAGTGCTAGTACGTGGCATGTTAGAGGGTCACTCTAAAAAAGCAGGCAAGGTTGAGGGGTAGTATAAACCTTAATTCTGCATTTCCTGGTTTTCTGAAGTTTAAGTTCACATTACATTAATTCTTCATTTCATGGGTTCCAGAGATTTTAATGTAGCTGAACTCAATGACCTGGAAGAATGTGAGGCACCATGTGGCAATCTTAACGCAACAACTTTTTGGGGAGGGTAGGGCTGGGGGGAAGGTGTGTGTGTTCGTTCTGTTTTAATAACAATTTATCAGCTTCTCCATTTCCCACCGCCCAGCTCTTCCTCTCCACTGCCTCTGGCTCCCTGGTCCCAGAATGCACTGGTTCTATACTACCATCTTCCCTGCCTCTACAAAGTTTTCTTGTCTCCCTTATCTCTGCCAGGTCCTCCCTATGCTGAGCATCAGTTATTGGAGGTGGGGGGCATGGGCTGAAGAGCTGGACAGAGGATGCAGGTACTAACAAAGAATCGCCGGGGACATGTTTTGCAGTGGGGGACAGGAATTGGGAGTATAGATGTGGGGAGGTTTGGGGGCAGAGATGAAGACCACCCTATATCCCGCAAGGCATAGCTCTGACCTCCTCCCCATCTCTCCTACACTGCGCTAGCCTCCCCTTCTTCCCTAGAAGCAGCAGCACTGGTCGGAACGGGGAGCCTGGAGCCCCTTCCCAACTGCTGGAGGCATCACAGTAGGAGGGAGTCTCTTGATCAAGGAGCACAGAAGGGAAGAGAACCCTCTAAGCCCCTCCCCTGGCCTGGCAGAGCAGCCATGGGAGGAACTTTTGAGAGATGGGGATTGTTGTAGGGCAGGGGGTGGGAGTGGGAGAAGTCACCGATGGCTCCACTTCCCTTCCCCTCCAAGTACGTCATTGGAGTGGAAGACGCCCATCTTCCCTCCATTATGACTCTGCCCTTTCAGTGCTTCTGAGCTCCCAGAGGGCAATGGCCCTTCTGAGGACGACCTCTTGTTCATTAAGTATATGTAGAAAAATGACATTTCTAGAAACCAAATTTTTCATCAAAGTTCTAGTCATTGGGCTGGCCCTTTAACCACAGTATCTGGATAACTCCTTATATAAATAAAGATTGTCATTTATAGGTGGCAGGGCCACAGAGTAGCTGAGCCAAAGCACAGCCCTAAGGGGAGGTTAGCAAATGTACAGAACCTGCTACCGGGCATGGCTCTAATCCCCTGTATTCCCTAGTTTTGAATACAAAAAAATATAAAAATCTGAAAATGTTATGAGCAGCTCGTGTCAGTGAACTATGTATCAGAAACCCCTGGACCCAATGACCCAGCAACTTGCTTTCCTCTGATCACACTTAGTCTGATCACACTCAGTCCCATTATTCAGGAAACAGCCGAAAAGCATGAGTCACGGTCACATTGCCCCACCTGCTTACTAGAGATTTTCATCTTCCCTTATTCAACAAATACTAATTTCCTTGACAATACTGCTGAAGTAAAATCAGAGTCTGAATGGGGATTTTAGAGCACTTCAAAATATCAGCTCTTAAAGCGTAAACTTTGGTCTCAGGGCAAAAGGCTTGAGCTGACCTGGAATTCTAAACTTAACCCTCAACAGCTTTTGAAATATAGCTTCTCTGGAGGGGCGGCGAGTACTGAGCCCTAGTGGAGAGAAATCCCACGTGGCTCAGAGCAGTGTGCAAAGGATGAGAGTCATTGCGTGAGTGCCAGGTGTCTGCAAGAAACATGATAAGAACCAGGTGATTTTGAAAACACATCATTTTTAGGAGGGCTGTAAATCAGGAACGCTTTGCTCAAATGACCCCAAGCTTGAACCAGTAACTCTACCCCATGAAGCACAACAAATGTCAAGACAATCCAAGTCAGCATGTGGATTTTTAAAGCACTTAGAATAGTCATCTTTTAAACAGCAACTTTCAACTTAAAATATAATGCAGGGCCTGATTCTCCATTACTCTGTTCCTGCAATTTGTGCATGGCCAGAGGATGGTGGGGGAACCCTGATGCTTTAAGGCTTAAGCTATGGCACATCCCATATTCAGCGTCTTCGGCACAGGCCTCTGAAGTAAGTTAGAGAAGCTTCTGGGATGTTTTAATTTACACCCTGAATACCTAGACCCCCTATGAGCCGTGGGAAGCAGAGAGTAATATACCCACATCATGCCAACAACCAATGCTCTACACCTGGAAGTGGGAGCAGAGCTAATGTAAAATCCTTCTGCCAGCTCTAAACTGGCTGGAGAGTCCTCTTCACAGGAAACAGTCTCACCAAGCCATTTCTACCCCACTGAGATCCCTTTATGTTGTCAGAGCAGCATAAAAGGACATTCACAAAACTGAGTAACAACCCCATTAGAAATCAGGATTGCTCTAAATTTAATTTTCACTGCTGACCTATAAGAAAGGGGGGTGCAAGTCCAGCAGGGAGAAGGAGTTCATAATAAAGGCATGTAGGATCCTTCATTTAAATGATTTCTTCTTAAAAAGTAGAAATCATCAAACAGAAAGATGCTTAAAGTTTCAATACAAAATAATGCTTTTCCTGGACTAAATGGCATCAGCTTCCTCACTGAACACAGAATCCAATTAAAAGATTTTGTGCTGATATTCAGAGCTCTGAAGAGCGCTGGCCCAAGCTACTTGGGCAACTGCTTCTCTACATGACCCTCTGGCTGCTCACCACACCTGAGGTTCTCTGGAACAAGGAAACTATGATCTCGTGAATGTGGGAGAGACAGATGTGTCAGCAGCCAACCCCATGTCCAGATCACTCACTTCTGCATGTGAACACCGCAGCTAACTTCCCCGCTAGCACACGCAAAACTAATTTCTTCAACTCAGCTGAATGAGAGACTCCCAGCAACAACAGGGAGCAAAACAGGAACGAAACAGTAATATTTTTAAACTCTTTGTAAGGCGCTCAGCTATCACAGTGCAGTATAAATACCTAGAGAGATACACAGAGACAGACCTTGCTGTCTGAGCCACAGGATTTGGAGATACTGAGCCACATCTTTAGCTGGTGTACGTCAGCACATGGTCACCGACTTCGATGGAGCTGCACCAATTTACACCAATTGGTGATCTTGCCCACTCTGATTTGAATGGCATAATGCCTCAGCTGGTGCGGAGGGAAGTGTCCTGGGGAAAAGCCTTTTGCTGCATCTTGGAAGGTGTAAACAATATTGCCCCATTATAGGTCAGCTGGTTCATGGGCTGTCAAGAAGCAGAGTTCCCTACCTCAGCCCACTAGATACAGAGCTCTTAGAGCAGTACAGGCCATCCTGCCTCTACCCTTGCAGCCCAGTCAAAATTATGGCTATGCCCTGTGTGGCTCGGCAATGGGGAGAGGGTTTCTTGCGGCCATTCCCCTTTTCTAATGCTCCGAGGCGGGTCCAGCTGCTGTTTGACTCTAAAGTTCTAAACCCAAAATAAAAATTCCAAACTTCAGGATAAAAGAAAATCCAGGATTTCAGCTGCAGTTTTAACACCCTTTGACTGTTTCAATCGATTCTAACCAATATCTGCCTTTCCATCGCTTTTTAATACTTCAGCAGGTTTGTGCATCACCGTGTCTCCAAGAGAAGGTACATGGGAGAAAGCCATCTTCCCACAATTCCAGCCATTACCAATTCCACATTACTGCACTTGGAAACGCGGCAGAGAGGAGTTTGCTCTGTTCTCTGTGCAGTGCTAAACACTCTGTTCACATAACAACTCAAAAATATGAATGTTCAGACATGCACCTGCTACAGTCCCATTTTTCTGTTTGAAAAACAAAAGTGATCTTATTATTTTGTTCAAAAAACTTCACCACAGCTGGATTGAGAGGTAACTCATCTTGATGTATAAGGAATTAGGCTGACATATCCAGAGAAGTAGAGATGAGAATACTGTATTCCCCCTTAGCATCTATTTATAGCAGCCATGCTATCTCGCAGAAAATAAAAAACCAAATAGTAACTTTCCATGGACCTATTATCCATCAATCAAATCCCTCTTCAATACCCACTTCTCTTCGGACACCTACAGTAAATCAGCAAAACACTGATGGCTAAGCTGAGCAGCACCAACTGATTCTGTTTATTTAATTTTATCAAACATTTGAGATTATTTGGAACCATCAAGAACACGAGAATGGCTGCTTGGTTAAGGTACTTAGGATACTGGAGATCTGAGTTCAGTTTCTGGTTCAACCACAGAATCCTCATGTGATTTTTCACAAGTCATTTCATCTCTCTTTGCCTTATTCTCCATTTATAAAGTAGGGCTGGTAATACTTCCTACCCACCCTTTGACTATGTACTTTGTCTGGTGTTTGAGGGAAGTACTATCTCTTTCGATGTATATGTACAACACCTAGCAGAGTGGAGCCCGAATCCTGGTTTGTGCCACTAGGTGCTATTTAATATAAATAAAACTCATCATCAAGAAGCTTGTGCAATAATTATATAACTAATTAATTTTCTTACAATTAGCCTTCCCTTTCTTCCAACCTTCCCTCCTTTTATATGAGCATTTCCCTTGATCAATTTGTGCATCATTTACATTTATCTAAACATGTTAGCTAACCTCTGACATCTGTGAAGCAGTAGGGGCTGGCACATCCCCTTGTTTGTCAACCAGATGACAATCATCCTGAAAAATTTAAAACATTATGTCACGTCAAAATCAGTAGGAAACATACATTTGCTCAAATATTAAAAAAGATACCACAGAAAATGTTAAGTTCTATAAATCCCAAAGAATTTTACCTGAACTTGCCCAGAATTATCAGGCTTGCAGACAACAAAGGGAGAGATATGCTTTATTTCACACAAGGAGCAATCACCAATGCTGATACATCTTGAGCAACTGGCAACACATAAAACAGATAGTTTGCATCAAATATAGGGATTAAGCAAAAACATTAAGAAACACATTTGTGAACATGACCTTTCATGTTATGCAAAAAGTACAAACCTAACAGAACAACACTGAAAATCTTTAAGCTACTTTAAAATGAGCAAAACACTTATCAGTGTTATAATCTCCAGTAGGTCCAGAGTTCTACCCACCAAGGAGAAGGAAGAGAGGCTCCCTGCAACTCTTCCCTATCTCAGTTTTTATTACAGTCAGAAAAGGAAACGTGTCGATTAAGTGGTATAGGAACACAGGATATAGAACTGGAAGGGATCTCCTTGGATCATGAAATCCAGTCCCCTGCTATCACAGGCAACCCTGTAATATATATATAATCTTGGTCATAATCTATCCACATCCTGTATGAGTAACTCCCACTGTTCTCAGTAAGAGTTCTCAGTGCAAAATAAGACCAGAATATGGTGCTAAAGAATGGATGTGTAGATGTAACTGGTACTCAGGTTTCAATATTACTCTTAAGTCATTAGGTGTTACTTTCTGCTGTTAACATCACATCAAATGGCATCCCTGCTTTAATAGGAGCAAACACCTTACGATGAACTTCACACACTTTTCTGGGTCTTATGTATCCATTCATCCAGGTTAGACCATGGAAGGGTGCATAGCCCTCGGCCCTTACTCGGGTAAAATGTTCACTGATTTCCAGGTTACAGTCTTCATTATTTTAGTGGGAATTAGAATTGTTAAAACAACTCTCCTGTAGCTGCCAGGGGCTTATAAGAAATATCTCTTTTTATCATTTGACTAGCGAAAATACCCGGCGTTGCTCGGGTCCGTCGGAGGTGGGGAGGGGGCAGAGAGCTGAGTGCGGGGTCCGTTGGAGGGGGGAGGGGGCAGAGAGCAAACCTGACACCCCCACCTCACCCCCCCGACCAAACCTGACACCCCCCACCTCACTTACCCCTCGACCAACCCCGACTCACATTTTCACCCCCCCACCCAAACCCAACACCCCCACTTCACCCCCTACCAACACCCCCTGACCAACACCCACACCTCACCCCCCGTAGACCAAACCTGACACACCCACCTCACTTCCCCCCCCAACCAAACCCGACACCCCTACTGACCACCACAAACAAACCCAACACCCACACTTCACCCCCTACCAACACCCCCTGACCAACACCCACACCTCACCCCTCGTAGACCAAACCTGACACACCCACCTCACTTCCCCCCCCAACCAAACCCGACACCCCTACTGACCACCACAAACAAACCCAACACCCACACCTCACTTACCCCTCGACCAACCCCGACCCGCCTCCTCGCCCCCCCAAACAAACCCAACACCCCCTGACCAACCTCAACACCCACACCTCACCCCACACCCACCCCAACACCTTCCCACCCCCCCGGCTCACTTACCCCCCGACCAAACCCGACACCCCTACCTCACTTACCCTCCGACCAAACCCAACTCGGGTTCATCGGAGGTGGGGAAGGAGCAGAGAGCTGAGCGAGTGCGGGGTCCGTTGGAGGGGGGAGGGAGCAGAGAGCTGAGCGAATGCAGGGTCCGTTGGAGGGGGTATTATGACATCATAACTATGTCACAGAGAACAGCAGCTGCCCAGCTGATGTGACTGGCCTTTAAATAATTTCACCCCTGGAGGGCGTCAGAGGTGAGATTTGAAAAAATTTCGACTCTTACCCTGATTAGGACCCTAAGACCTATAACTGTACCAAATTTCAAGTCTCTAGCTCAAACGGTGTGGAAGGAGTAAGTGCACGTACATACATGCACGCACGCATGCATTCATACACGCATACACCATTTGACTTTTATATAGAGAGATTTTAAAAGAGACACCACATGAAAGCAGCTTTATAAAGCGACAAAAAAAGAGGGGTGGATATAGGTCAGGAAAAGGGATTTATCGGCCTCTGGTGAAGTGCATCCCCCTTTTAAAAATACTTAAAAAAATAACATGCACACATCTCAGATACACAGCCCTTGGTGAACGTACTTAGGAAACAAACGTACTTGTTCAATTGAAATGTTTCTGACAAATTCCAAGAATCAGAGATGAGTATCACTTCAACAGCTGAAATATCTGAAAAAAAGTTACCTGTATTAGATGTACATTGGTTATCCTGCTACAAGAAATAACTGAATATTCATTGACTTAATCTTAGCAGCCAACGTACATCAAGCTGTAGTCTGGTTGGTCTGTTTGTCCTCTCTCTCTCTCGCCCCCTCCCCCCTTCCAGAGTTTTGCTTTATATAACAAAAAACAAAAACATTTTGCCTTTCTACAGCACCTTCCATCAAAATACTCAAAACACTTTATACACTTTTAAGATTTAAGCTTGGTATCACCCCTGTGAGGTAGGAAAGAACTATTATCTTCATGCTAACAGATGAGGAAACTCCCCCACAGAGAAATTAAGAGACTTCCCCAAGATTCCACAGCATGCCTGTCACAAAACCAGTTGATTTGTGACAATCCCTGAAGGATTTTGGATCTATAAACTACACATGACACTAACAAAAAGTAAAACTCATGAAATGTCCAGTGGATTCTATGAGACTAGGTGCAATGTGACCGTATGACCCCTGCACCCAAACTCTCCAGGCTTGTGCTTTAACCACTAGACAGGTGCTTCTCTTCACAGACAATACTTCCTTCTCTTTCTGTCTCAAACTCTTCTACGGATTGGGCTATCTACACAGTAGCAATTTTTATCCTGTTTACATATTTTATGATTCCATGAGTTGATTTGCTATTATTTCAGCCAATAATTACTATACCAACGATTCATTGGCAGCTATGGAATGAAAGAATAGCTCCCTCTCTCATAAGTTGAATACCACACTCAAAAGCATAGCCAGGCATTTGCCACTTAAGCTATGATGTGTGCTTTGCAATGGTCCCTTATATTTTTTGTAAGTGTCTGTGCATGCCTGCATGCTCACACATGCAGAACAAATAACGGCTTGAGCTCAAGTTACACCTACCCATCTATGACAGGTTCAAGAATAGCAGCCGTGTTAGTCTGTATCCGTAAAGAAAGCGAGGAATACAAATGCATTTTACTTCTGTTCCATTCTATGCATCCGATGAAGTGAGCTATAGCTCACAAAAGCTTATGCTGAAATAAACTAGTCTCTAAGGTGCTACAAATATTCCTCGCTTTCTCTACCCATCTATGTGTGTTAGCTGGTCACGGTCAATCCTGGGGTGAACGCTGACTTTGGGACTATTCATAGGCTTAAGTACTTGCCGCAATGGGGCCAGCATGCCAGATTTTAAAAGATATTTTAGTTGTCTAAAGATGCAGATAGGCACCTAGCAGGATTTGAACATTCACACTAAGACATATCTGCATCTTTAGGCATGTAAAAATGCTTTCAAAATCTGATCCATGGTGCCTAAGTCACTGCATGATCAGAGACTTAATTGGTCATAATACACCATTTATTGATAAGTGCTTGAATGGGGGGGAGAGGAGAGAGAATGAGCAAAAGAAAGATGCAGAAAATGAGCAGAAAATTTTGCTGCTTCCGGTGAAGTTATGCCTTCTTTAAATACTAAAAACAAACTACTCTTATCCCCGGCTGATCAAGCTGTTAGTGGAAAAACAGCTGCTGATTTCAGTATGAGCTGGACTGAGCCCAAGAAGAATGCATCAGATTGCACTGAGCAGTAGCTGTTTTCAAAGCATTTTCCCTGGTGAGAAAATCACCGGAGTCTGGCAAAGGCCCTTTCTCTCAGGGTGAGGGCAACTTACTATCAGATAGCGTGTGCTTTTCAACATACTTGCCACACCCATGGTTCTATTAGTAACGGATTTGTAGCAGTAGTGATAACTGTAGTAAAATGACAGTAACTCCTAGAAGCTTTTGTTGAGTTCAGGGCCCCATTGTACTAAGCATTATACAAACACATAGTAAAGCAACAGACCCTCCCCACATAAAAAAAAAAAAAGGGGGGAAGGTGACAAATTCGACAACTGTGCTAACGTGGTTCACGGGAGTGGGTCAATAATAGGTATTCTAAACCTTAATACAAAGCATGATCTACATCAGTGGTCACCAACCGGCTGATCACAATCGACTGGTCGATCCTGGAGCCTCTGCCAGTCAATCACAATCTCCAGCCGTTAAAAGCCGGCGGAGCAGCGGGGCTCATGCAGGCTGCTTGCCTGGCTCCACACCTTTCCTGGAAGCAGCTGGCTGCTGGCACACTCTGTCACCCCGGGGAGGGGGGGTGTGAGTGAGGCAGCTCCGTGCACTGCCCCTGTCCCCAGCACCACCCCTGCTCTGTGGCGGCAGCGCTTGCAGGTGCAGGCAGTACATGGAGATGTGACAGCAGCCAGCTGCTTCCAGGAGTGTTGTGGGCTCAGGGCAGGTAGCTAGCCAACCAGGAACTGCCTGTGGTAAGCGCCTCCTGGCTGGAGCCTATACCTCACACCCCCTCCTGCACCCCAACCCGCTGCCCGAACTCCCCTCCTGCACCCAAACTTCCTCCCAGAGCCCATATCCCTCCCCCTCTCCTGTACCCCAACACCCCACCCCAACCTGTTGAGAATGTTACACTGATTTGTGACAATCCCTGAAGGATTTTGGATCTCCAGACTACACATGACACTAACAAAAAGTAAAACTCATGAAATGTCCAGTGGATTCTATGAGACTAGGTGCAACGTGACCATATGACCCCTGCACTCAAACTCTCTCCCAGAGCTTGCACCCCAACCTCCTGCCCCAGGTTCAGCCCGGAGCCCACTCCCACACTCCAAACTCCTCGGCCCCAGCCCAGAACCTGCACCCCTTCACGCAACCTAACGCTCTGCCCCAGCCCTGTGAAAGTGAGTGAGGGTGGGGGAGAGCAAGTGACTGGAGATGGGGGGATGAAGTGAGTGGGGCGGGGCCTCAGGGAAGGAACAGGGAAGATCCTGGATTGAGTTTAAATTCAAAACGTGATCTTGTGTGTGAAAAGGTTCCAGACCACCTCTTGTGCTCACTGGGCATGTATTCACTGTTGGTTTTAATCAGTTATAAAGGATAATGAATAAGTATTTAACATGTGGCTGCTAAATAAACATACCCCTTCTGATTAGTGATGTGTTCTTTAGATTGCAGGAGCAGTTCATGATTTGTGGCTCTTCCTTTTTACAAAGTACTTGGTTGTTTTTTGTATCTTTCACAATACAAACAAAGCGTCTTTTGGAGAGCACTGAAACATCTCCAACTGCAGTCACAACAACCTAAAAAAAAAGTAAAAATACAGTTGATTACTTGCAATATTTATTAAATGGCCTTCCTGTCTTCACACAAGTTCAAACCATATAAAGTGCAGAGAAAAACTACCATGTCAGAAGCAAACAGATTCACCAGAGGGAATTCCAAGCAGGGAAGGATACAAAAAAGATGCTGATGAGAGCTACCGCACTATTGAGTTGTTAAAATCAGAGGTGGGTGAAAAGGGAGAAAAAATATTTTTGAATATTTTGACAACTGTTTAACTCAATTTTGCTTTGACAGTGTCAGGTTCCTTTATATTCCATTTACATAAATATTTGTTCAGGTCTGTATAAATGTTCATGAAAAGTTAACTTTTGGATCCAGAGGCAGGAGATTTCCGCAACATTCATCTGATGAAGTGGGTCTTAGCCCACGAAAGCTCATGATCCCTAAGATCTGTTAGTCTATAAGGTGCTACAAGACTCTTTGTCGCATATATAAAACTAGACTCCACCATATATATTCCCCCTTTTTTTTTGGTGCTAACAGAAGGACTTTTTTAGAAGTCCTATAGAATTTAAATAATAATTCAGTAGTGCATAGAGCACTGGGTTGGGACTCAGGAGACCTAGGCTCTATTGCCAGTTTGCCCATTAGCCTGCTCATGACCTTGGGCAAGTCACTTCACCTACCCGTGCCTCAGTTTCCCCACATGGGGATATCAATGCTTACCTCTTTTATAAAGCATTCAGACCTACTGACAAAAAGCACCACGTAAGAGCTAGGTATTAATATTATATCAATATTAATAAAATTCTATAGGTCATTTAGAGGAATTTCTATAGAATCTAACCGATTTCATCCCTATTAAGTTCTCTGTGGGCTTCCATCTATACATATATTCCATTTCTCATTCCTAGGATCCTGTGATTTTTTTTCTCTATTCATTTTCATCTTATCGTTTTTGCAAACATTAGTGTCACGGTCTCGAAGATCATGTTTGTGTTTGTGTGCATATGCTGCCTTGTTGCCTGACTTTTTATAAAACCTGGAACCCAGTTAGTGCATTTCATAGATACTCCGTGGACAACATACGTGATAAAGTTGCAATATAATTAAATCACTTGTTTGGTCAGCACAATAAAGTAAGGCCTTATGACCCATCTTGTTGGTGGGAAGCAAAGAGGTATAGGGGAGCATCTAGCATATCTATAAATTCACTCAGAGTCTCCACCATATATGTCAGTTTTTGAGATGGACAGGTGCTGGTTTACGGAGTGTAGTGATCAAAAGAAGAAAGTTACTGTAAGTGATGCAATAGCACATTTAAAATGACAAACAAATACACATAAAACTGTTTTTACATACCTTGTTTTTACCAATGAGAGGCATCTGGATTGTAAGGCATTTATCAACTTCATGTGAAATGTTAACCCAGTCCCTTGAGTCATTTGAATGTGAACAATTTCCTTTTAAAGTGCACCTAAAAATAATTCCACACATACACACACAAAATTTCACTAGTCAATACTTCTTTATATTAGCTTCAGTACCAGATGTAGCGCTTTAATTTATTCAGTACCTTATTGATTTTTAACAGGAACCCAGCCGTATCACAAAAAGGTATAGGAAAACAGTCAGACAAATCTTCTAGCGGTATTTAGCATTCTGAAATAAATACACTGTGCAGTCATTTATGCATTTAGGCCCTGATTCAGAAAAGTATTCTGAAGTCAATGGGACTTTATTTAGAAATGCACGTACACATCTGAGTTAAGATGATCTTAGGGGGCCTGAAGTCTGGTCCAAAGGCCACTGATGCCAATGAGACTCCTCCCACTGACTCTAATGGGCTTTAGACCAGACCCCGGTTTCTGACAAGGTATAGCAAAATATATTTTGCTAGTATTAAAGTATAAATTACATCAGAGGTGGGAGGGGTGGGAACCTGAGGTTCAATTAATATCAAATTGTTGTAGAAAATATACACTGTAAATCAGACTGCACAGAAGTATGTTTGGACAGAAGATGATGGAGCGACTAGGAATTTTTGAAATGTTTTAATAAAGCATTCATGTCCAGGAGGCAAATAATAACATAACTATTCAAAACTGGTTTATCTGAACCCTGTGGAATGAAAACTATTATGCCTCAATCCTGAAAACACTTATGTGCATGATTAATTTTATTTAAATGGAACGACTCAAGTACCTACAATTAAGCATGTTTGCAGGATCGGGGCTTTAATAAATAAAATTCCTCAAGTAACAGATCCTGACAGGGGATTCAATGGGATTTTTCAGGGTGCACAACAAGAAAGCATGTTTAAACAAACACTGAGTTATCCTAAAAGGAAAAACATATAAAAGACTGAATAAAAAATGCCCACAACCCTCCAAAAGATGCCTAAATATCAAGATGTTGGCAACATGAACAGAGTCAAGCAAGAGGCTACTTTCTGTGTGTGCTCTAACTCAGGACACTGAATTCCTGTTGCACCAGAACCTGAGGCCCTCACAGACAATGCTCAGATCCTAACCTTACTGCAAGAAATTAACAATGAGGTTGACTAGGTTTCATTTGAACTAAATGGGACAAATTCAGCTCCCATGGACATTCTTGCAACCATACTGACTTCAGTGGGATCACACACATGCACAGGAGAGTAATATTAGACCCACTGAGTGAAAAGTTTGATCAAAGGTGCTCAGTGTTAAAGAAATACAAAGCTCTGTATCTACCTTACCTTGACGTTTATAAACAGGGAGACAGACTAACTTCAGCAATATCAACAGAAAGACAGTGATGAGTTTAAGACTGAATCTCTTAAATTATATCCAGAGCAAAGATGTTTGCCTGAAGGGTCAAGAGTGAGAAACTTTATTCTAGAGTATCAGAAAATCTAATTTCTGTGATTTAAATAAGAAAATTCTAACACCTACATGTGAAAAACAAGAAATAATATTTCCTGAGTTCTGTTTGTTTCAGGCTCTGGACAATGTGTCCTTCTCTGCCCTTATGGTGGCCTTTAATGCTCATGCACAGTACTAAAAGGGAAGGTGATTTTATAGGAAACAGTGACAATGGAAAGGTATAACACACAGAGCCCAATCACATCAGGTTCTTTTTACTCCCCAGTACCAACTGAAATGATGCTTGACATGTTGGTAAAGCACAGTTACTTAAGGGTGAGATTATCTTGTTATATCCCTATCCTTAGGCCTGGTCTACGCTACAATGTTAGGCTAACGTAAGTTGCCTTGCCTCGACCTCTTTATGTATGTGTCTACGCTCACATTTGACTCCTGCCAAATTAAGAATCCCATGATGGCAATGTAGTAAAACCACTTCCCTGAACAGTGCAGAGTCATGATCAACCTACTCTGACTGATGCAGTGCGAGCTTAGACACTGCATGACTTGAGTCAACCCCAAGAGTCCTCTGGTCACTGTCCCACAGTGACCCTCTCCCTGTGACAGTGACAGCTCGTCTCACAATTTTAAATTCCATTGCCTAAGGGTGAATGAGACCAGAAGCCTGACTCCTTCCCTTCTTGAAAAACCCCACGTTTTTGAAACGCCCTTTCCTAGTTGCCTAACTTGACGAACACGCCCAGCAGCTAAACAGTAAAATTCTGTTTCTGGAGAATCGTGGTATTTTTATTAGTTCACACCAAATATTACAGAATGCATAGCGGCAGTCAAGAAATCAGACAGTACAGTGAAACCTCGATATAATGGACTAATTCGGGCGAGGGGGTGTCCGTTAAAGCCGAAAGTCCGTTATTTAATAATTTTTTTAAATCATTAAATAACAGGACTTTTGGCTTTAACGGACACCCCCTCACCCGAATTAGTCCGTTATATAGAGGTTTTACTTATCACGGCCGGGAGCCATGAGTCAGCCCGCCCGGCAGCAGCCAGCAGCCCGCCCGCCCGGGACCCCGGCTGCTGGGACCCGGGCAGGAGCCGTCAACCCGCCCGCCCGGCTCCCCGGTGCTGGGACCCGGGCGGGAGCTCTCAACCCCCCCGCCCGGCTCCCCGCTGCTGGGACCCGGGTGGGAGCTGTCAGTGGGTAGCCGGGAGCAGCCATCCCGCCCGCTGCCTGGACCGGGGAGGCAGCGAGGAGACTGGAGCCGGCAGCCCGCCCACCGGCGGGACCCGGGAGCCGGCAGCCCGCCTGCCCGCAGGCGGAAGCCGGCAGCCGCCAGCCAGCCAGCCCGCCCGCAGGCAGGACCCAGGAGCTGCCAGCCCGTCCGCAGGCGGGAGCCAGCAGCCAGCCAGCCCACCTGCACGCGGGAGCCAGCAGCCAGCCAGCCTGCCCGCAGGTGGGACCCGGGCGGGAGCCGGCAGCCCCCGAATAACGGATTTCGAATGCATCGGAAAATTTGTCCGTTGCATCCGAAGTCCGTTAAATCGGGGTCCGTTAAATCGAGGGTTTACTGTACTTACAAATGCACATCACACCGTCCAGAATTCAGAGAGCGTCAGAAAAACACCCAGCCATATTTATAAAGGTGCAGCAAGCAATCACACAACTTCTAGTGGCGAGGAAAGCCTCAGGCACAGCAGTATTTTTTACAGCAGGCACAAGAGAATAGATGCCAGCAGGCAAAAACCAAAACAAAACATACTTTAAACCAGGGGTCTCCAAACTACGGCCCGCGGGCCGGATGCGGCCCGCGAGGCCCTCTCATCCGGCCCGCGGAGATCTTTTTGGCTATTTAGGGAATTTTTGGCTCTTTTGAGCTTTTCGCTGGGACGGCTCCGCGCTGGGGCCTGGAAGCGCCGCGCGGGCCGCCAGCCGCGGGGCCGGGACGCGCCGCGTGCTCGGCTGCCGCCGCGGGGCCGGGACGCGCCGCGTGCTCGGCTGCCGCCGCGGGGCCGGGACGCGCCGCGTGCTCGGCTGCCGCCCCGGGGCCGGGACGCGCCACGTGCTCGGCTGCCGCCCCGGGGCCGGGACGCGCCGCGTGCTCGGCTGCCGCCGCCGGCCGGGACGCGCCACGTGCTCGGCTGCCGCCGCCGGCCAGGGACGGCTCAGAGCTGGGGCCGGGACGCGCCGCACCGCCACGCAGTTACAGGGGGCGAAACAAGGAGCCACCCACTGCCAGGCGGCGAACCGGTCTGTGGGGAGAGACCGGGTTGAGCGGGTCAGTTGGGGGGGGGAGAGACCGGGCTGGGTGGGTCAGTTGGGGGGGGGGGGGTTGGAGGAAAGGAGGTTTTGGGGTGAGAGACCTGGCTGGGTGGGTCATTTGGGGGGGGGAGGGTTTGGAGGAAAGGAGGTTTTGGGGTGAGAGACCTGGCTGGGTGGGTCATTTGGGGGGGGGAGGGTTTGGAGGAAAGGAGGTTTTGGGGTGAGAGACCGGGCTGGGTGGGTCAGTTGGGGGGTGGGTGGGAGGGAAGGAGGTTTTGGGGTGAGACCGGGCTGGGTGGGTCAGTTGGGGGGTGGGTGGGAGGGAAGGAGGTTTTGGGGTGAGAGACCTGGCTGGGTGGGTCATTTGGGGGGGGGTTGGAGGAAAGGAGGTTTTGGGGTGAGAGACCTGGCTGGGTGGGTCATTTGGGGGGGGGGTTGGAGGAAAGGAGGTTTTGGGGGGAGAGACCTGGCTGGGTGGGTCAGTTGGGGGGTTGATGTGTAGTGTTCATGTATAATGTTCATGTGTAGTGAACAGGTGTTCATGTGTAGTGTTCATGTGTAGTGAACAGGTGTTCATGTGTGGTGTTCATGTGTAGTGTTCATGTGTAGTGAACAGGTGTTCATGTGTGGTGTTCATGTGTAGTGTTCATGTGTAGTGAACAGGTGTTCATGTGTGGTGTTCATGTGTAGTGTTCATGTGTAGTGAACAGGTGTTCATGTGTAGTGTTCATGTGTAGTGAACAGGTGTTCATGTGTAGTGTTCATGTGTAGTGAACAGGTGTTCATGTGTAGTGTATCAATGTGTTATTAAATAATAACTGAATAAAATAATATTAAATAAATAATAAAAAACATCCATGTTTTGATTCTTTTTTATTTGGACTCGAGTGTGTTGTCAGCCCCCGAACTGCTATTTGATAGCTAATGCGGCCCTCGGGCTGAAAAGTTTGGAGACCCCTGCTTTAAACTATAGAAGAGAGACACTCTCCCAAGACAGTAAGAAAGAACACTAATGTGGTTAACTGTAAAAAGGAATCTTTAAAGCCTCTCTCAAATGCATAGCTCCACATTTGGCTCCTGTAATAGCTTGGGTGTCAGGTTTTTCAAACTCAGCAGACAGCCATGCCACCTTGCCCCAACTCCATCCTGGTGACAGCTTTTCTCTCTTTGCCTCACAGATATGATGCCTATACAACATGCAGCTACCGTATATTTCGGCGTATAAGACGCCTTTTTAACCCCCAAAAATAGCCTCAAAATTAGGGGGGGCGTCTTATACGCCGAAAATATTAAACTCACCGGGCAGCTGGAGCTAGGGCGGCTGCAGGTGGCCCGGCGGGCGGGGCGGGGCGGCGCTTCCCCCCCGAGCCCACCCGCATGTGTTGGGGCCGGCGGGGAACGGGAGCAGCTCGGGCCCCGGGGCCCCTGGGAGCGCCCGCCCGCGCGGCGGGGACGGGAGAGCGGCGCGCTCCCAGCAGCCCGCCCGCGCGGCGGGGACGGGAGAGCGGCGCGCTCCCAGCAGCCCGCCCGCGTGGCGGGGACGGGAGAGCGAGGTGCTTTTTGTGTGTGGTGGTGGGGTTTTTTTTTTTTTTTTTTTTTTTTTGTGTCCGGCTTTTTTATTTAAAAACTCGGGGGCGTCTTATACGCCGGAGCGTCCTATATGGCGAAAAATACGGTATATAACCACTGGGATTTTTTCCTCACTGAGCTTGAATCTAGTGAATAAAACACCAGCAACCCTTCAATCTACCAAAGCACATTCCACAGTCATTCTCCACCTACTGAACCTGTAGTTAAATCTTTCCTTGGTGCTATCAAGGCCAGTGTATGGCTTCATGAAGCACAGGAGCAAGGTGTAGGCTAGGTCCCCCAGAATCACTACTGGCATTTCCATATCACCAAAGGTAATCCGCTAGTCAGAATAGAATATCCCTGCATTTGGCTTTCTCAGCCATCCTGTGTTCTTAAAGATGAGAGCATCATGCACCTTCCCGGACCAGCCCGGCATTGATTTCAGTGAAGCAGCCATTGTGATCCACTAGCACTTACATTACCATTAAAAAGTAGCCCTTTCTGTTGGGTACTTATAGCAAGGTAGGCTGGTGCCAAAATAGGGATACGTATTCCATCTACCACCTCGCCACAGTTCAGGAATTCCATGGCTCCATCCACTATTTCTTGCACATTGCCAAGAAACACAGTCCTGCATAGCAGGAGACTATTAACAGCCTCACACACTTGCACAACAATGGCCTCTGTGGGAGCAGAATTTTATAATTGTACTAATTGTACTATAAGAATTAATGTAAACTTTGATTTCTTTCTGTCAGCCACCCTTTTTGAATAACAGAAAGGAATGACTGTCTTGAGATGGGATCCTGTTTCCCATATGCATTACAATTAGGACCTGTTACAAAGTTTTGTTAGTAAGAGACAGGATTTTGTATTGTGTCTATGATAAATAGATTAAAATGTTGAGAGCATAAAAGCCCCAACGTTAATTGTTTTTAATTATAAGATTTAGCAAGACTTGATTTACAATGTGTTCTGCTGTTTGTATCTGTGTGAGACTGTTTGTCTGAATGAGGAATGCATGCATCAGGAAAAAATAGGGTGTGAAGGCCATTGTTAAAGTCAGACAGTCAAGGAAGAAGAAGTGAAGAGACTTAACAGCACCAGAACCATCAATGTGCATCCATAATGAAGGAAAGGCAAATTGACAACCCTAAAGGAAAGGCTGGCACCCCTAAGACAAGTAATTAAGTCAATCCAGGACAGGATGACTCTCTCAGAGGTGTTTTGGAATGTTAACATCAAAAGATAACAGCAGTTGAGGAGTAACTTGTCACAAACTGACACAGCAAAATCCATACACTTCACCGAAGAAAAAAAGACTATAAAAACAGGGTGCTTTGCCATGGGACTTTGGGTTCATCTTGCCACAAAACCAGGAGCATTGGATCGTGACCGACAGAACCTGGCTCTCCTCTGCGACCATCTAGCTGGTCACTATAATGATCCAGACTCTGGACTGGTAACTATAAACATCAACTGGCAGGACTCTGTGCATGATGTGCATGTGTCTGTGTTTGAAAAGCATAAGCTAACTGTTGTATTCTCAATAAATATGGCTGTTGCCTTCCCCCCCAGAAAAGACGCTATGTGCTTTGTATGCATAACACTGTTGAGTTTGAACTTTACCCTGGCTTTGTGGCTCTGTCTGAACTATCAGCCTAGGCTCTGACCTGCTGGCAGCCCCTGACCTTTTCCCCACCTCGGCAGCCATGTTTCCATTGTCTTTCCAATTTCTTGTGCAACTATAACACTGGTTTTAACTGGATTCACCCAGCAGAATCTTGATTGATTATGCATGACCATTATGACCTGTTAATCACTTTGTTTACAACTGTCTATAAATATCAATGTTTGCCCCTAATAAAGTTGCCACACTTACTCTGAAGCTTCTGAGCTAAGAATAGTGTGAGCCTGTTGATCAATGAATTGGTGTCTGTGTACTTGGTCTCTGACAGATTGTGTGCCCTATACCAACTCCGCACTTCTCGGGTGCTGGATGGTGAGTAAGGACTTGCTATTTTTACCTAACACCACCTCCACTGTGGATTTTCCAACTCCAAAATGATTTCTCACTGAACAGTAGCAATCTGGTATTGCAAGCTGCCAGAGCATGATCACCACACTCTTCTCTACAGTTGGTGCAGCTCTCATTCTGGTGTCCCTGCTCTGAAGGGGTTGGGTGAGCTCGGCCCAGAGATCCATTGGCCTTTTGCATCTGAAAGTTCAGCAGCCACTGCTCTACATCCCATACCTGCATTATGATGCAATCCCCCCAGTCAGTGCTTGTTTCTTGGGCCCAGAAGTGGCGCTCCACCATTTGCAGCTGCTCAGGAACACCAACAACAACCTGGAATTTTTATTTTGCTATGTCCATCAACAAACTCTCCTCAGAGATATCATCATCTTCCTCATACTGGTTATTGCAGTACTTCCTGAAGGTCCGCAAACACAGCAGAATTGTGCATTCTGTATTTGCAATGGTCATGAGACCAGTGCTGAGCTCTGAGGTCTCCCTGCTTGTGTCAGAGACAGCGGAGACTGAAAAGTACCACATGAGTTTGTGCCATTTTTTTTAAAGTGTCACAAAAATCATGGTACATGGAAGGTACTATGGAATGGAGAAACTTTCATGCTGAGAACTTGACACTTAGCTTCCCAAAATGCCTGGCAAATCATTACTATCCCACAAAACACTGAGAAAATGTCCCAAAAGGCAGTTACTCAGGTGGGGGGTGCTTAGCCCACTGGGATACCTACCCGTGGTGCACCATACTACATAAACACAAGCACTCCTGGTGAGTACACACAACACCAACACAAGCAGCCAAGTATACTCATAAACTTTGGCAACTGTACATTGATTAGCAACTGTACATTCACATAACTAGCTTTGACTGAAATTTGTAGTGTAGATGTGGCCTTAGCCCATACTGTATAATTAATAATTGGAATTGGGATCTAACAAATCCACATTATTTGGCTCCATTGGGTACTTAGAAGTGGCTACTGGTATCTGGTAGATAGATAGCAGCTATCAGCATTCAGATTCAGAAAATTACTAGGGAGGAAAAGAGCTTTGCATTGGGAATGAGCAGGTGAGGGTATCTAAAGCCCAGTCATGATGGAAGCAGAGAGCTGGGACTGGATCAGTGGCACTCTTTATGAGGGAACTAGGACATAGAGGCAAGGGAGGAGAAAAAGAAATAGATGAGAATGACTGGGAATCTTGAAGATGGGAGCAAGTTTAGAAGAACAGAGTCTAGCAATGGCAGATTTGACAGAGTCAAGGTGGCAAGGTCCAGTTTAAGTATTTGCAATTAACTTCAGAATGAGATTTGCAAAATGCATGCATCTGTGGACAGACAGATGCAGAATTGAGAAGTTGTCACATCTTTACCAGCAAGTAAAAAGTTTATTCTGTTAAAGATCCCTTTTCACAATGTGCATCACTTCGTTCATAGACCATGATGAGCAGTGCATCTAGATGTACAGACTCATTACTGTATGATTAAGTCAATAAACGATCTTCACCTAGTTTACCACTGTGTTAACCAAAAAGCCTTTTTGGTTTACTGTACTTCATCTCTTTATTGTCTTGATGTAATATGCTGGTTTCCTGGTGCAAAAGCACACCCCTTTCTGAAGAAATGTGGCCTGATTTCAGAAGTGCTGCTCAGCTCATTTTCTACCGAAGTCAAGGGGAGCTGCAAATGCACAGTACATTTGAAAATCAAGTTGCTCTTCAATAAGAAAAATAACACAAATGTGTTGTATTCTTTTCCTACATGAAATGCATAAAAATATTAGCACCTCCAATTGGATTCATTCCAACATACTTCAGCTAAGCACAGATTTACAGGTGAAAATGAAATACAGGTCCAGATGAAACGCTCTATTCTGTTATTAAAGGTGTTCACAAATTAAAGGGGAAAAAAGGGGAATGTATGCACTAGGTCTTGTTTAATGAAAAAGTAGAAAAAACTGTTTTTTGTTTCACATATACAGATGTGACAAAATGTACGCATGTTCACATCAGTCAAACAATACTGATAATTTTATACTTTAAAATCAGAAGATGATGATAAGTTTTATTCAGATATTGTAAGAGGAAAGTGTATCTAAGACAAACATTTATCCTTAAGTAAAAGAGCAGACAAGGATAAATTATTGTACACAGAACAAATTGTGCACTGCCCTTTTATCTGCTGACAATACCAAGTGTACTTCTGGCACATGCTAAAGATGTACTACAGAGTATATTGTTTTTAGCGTATATGTAGAAACTGAAATGAAAACCTTTATTAAAAACACCTCCACCTTTTTCTAAAAATTCACTTTTCATCCTCAATTTGCAAAAACAAATCGATTAATATTGAAAAACAATGTGGGTGTTAGGTAAGTTGCATATTAGAATATTTTGGTTTCTTAAAAATACGGATTTTCTTTCTCTCCAACAGATGGAAACTTTTGGTGATATTTCTCCCCTGACTAACAGTTCTCACCTCTAAACTTCTCACATAGAAAACCTGAAATCTGAAAAGCTCAATAAGGATAACATAAATAACAAAATAACATAAAAACATAGGAACAGCCATGCTGGGTCAGACAAATGGCCCATCAAACCCAGTACCGTCTTCTGAGAGTGGCCCATCCCAGATGCTGCATGGGCAATGAATAGGACAAATACTGAGTGATCCATTCCCTGTTATCCAGTCACAGCTTCTGGCAATCAAAGATTTAAGGACACCCAGACTCTGGAGTTGCATCCCTGACCATCTTGGCTAATAGCCATTGACAGATCTACCTTCCATACTGATGGAGCTATCCTTGATAGTTTTGGTGGGACTTCTGTTCTGGGTCAGCAGAAGACAACTTGGACAAAACAAATGAAAAGATACTAGATTACTTTCCATCAATATTTGCCTATGCCTACCCAGAAAAGTGGGTCTTCAACAGAGGTCTGTTAACATCAACACAAAACAAACTGGATGGGAATAAAATGTACAGCAGTCAGTCAAACCTGACCATGCAGTTTCAAACAGAGCAACAAAACTAATGGCAAAAATGGGAGATGCTTAGAAAGTTGTTCCCTACTGACCTAGAAGAAAAATCTTCCAAACATTTTGCATCAAGAATCAGGAAAGAATTTGAATACAATGAACCCTAATTGCTGAAGGACTTTGTTTAAATTTTCACATACAAAATATGCCTAGCATTAAAAAGAAGGTCTCTGGATACCTGTTCACAATTAATACAATAAATGATTTTTTTAAAACAGAAGAATTCACTCTTCTCACCAGTCCTACATAAATTTCATAGGGAGATCCTAAATGTCCAGAGGTTAACACAGCCCCAGAAGGCATGGAGCCCCTTCTCATGTGACAGTAAACATGCCATATATTTATAGCTAGAGGGCTTCATAAAAATTCCCATATATCTGAAGACACACTTAGGGCTTGTTTACTCTTAAAACACTACAGTGGCACAGCAGCATTGCTGCAGCTGACCCACTGTAGCATTTCAGTGTCGACATTACCTACACCGATGGAAGAGGTTCTTGTGTTGGTGTAGGATCGTAATCCACTTCCCCTTGAGGTGGTATCTAGGTTGACATAAGAATTTGTCTGTCACCCTAGCACCAATTACACGGGAGAGGGTAAGGCTGGTTTGGCTATGTCTCTCGGGATGTGAATTTTCCACACCCCTAAGAGACATAGCTATACCGATATAAATTACTAGTATAGATCAGGCCTAAGTATATTATGAATACAGTCCTAAATTATTAAAAATTGACATTTAATTAGATGTTTCTGTAAGAAAGTCTAAAATACCAGACAATACCTTTTGCTTAAATGACACCATCCACAATGTGGATCCTTTGCAGATAAACATTCTTTACAGGAACCATATTTACTGCAGTTTGCAACCTGTATTCTTCTCACCTAAAAATACAGAAAGCAATAACTTATAATGAATCATACTAGCTCTGCTCAAAAAGGGCAAAAGGAGTAGGGGATCTAAAGATATTTTAATGTTTATACTAATCAGCAAACTAAGATCAGTACAAAATTTGCCCTGCGTTTATTTCATGAACCTCATAAAATGAATGTTCATTCTTTGCCTTTAAAAATATCTACAGCAAGCAAGTGATATATTTAAAAAAATAGATCTCCATTGGATATCTATGGAGTTTCCTCATTAGATAATTCATAAAGTAAGGTAAATTTCAATCTGGAAAACTAGCTATTAGGTTCCAACTTCTGAAAAATCTCATGCTACCATAAGTGGATAGAGGAGAAAAACTGGAGTAGCATAGTGAATTATGTATAATAGAAAAGGACGTGTTTATCATGCCTCTTCAAAATAAAAAAAGTAAATGGTGCAATGAGTGTGCATCCAAAAATGTATGTGCAAAAATGCATCTATGCATGCAAGCAGATATTTGCATTATGCATTGGGTAACTACACATGCAAAATGGTACAAATGCATGGAATTATGAAACATGCATGCAAAATTTCATTTCAGTGTGCAAAAACAGGTAATTGTGGTACTGTCTCCTTTTATGAAAGATCTTGCTAAGTCCCCAAGCGAGGTTTTGGAGAGGTATTTATTGCTAAATGTTTCTCCACAGTAATTTGCTCTTCCAAAAGACTAAAGAACATCAAGCTCTTTCTTCTAAAGAGCTATACCTATTTTTAGAATTGCACTTTGAGATTCTCCATCCTGGAAAGTCAAGGGGTGTCTACAGCAATTTGTAATCTGCTAGATTTTAGGGTAAAAATATAATTTTCACTGGCACTGAATAGATTTTATCTTAAGGGAAGGTATAAAGGTCATGGGTGAAATCCTGCCCCACCAAAATGAATGGCAGTTTTGCCACTGACTTCAATAAGGCCAGGATTTCAAACCCATATCTCGAGTTAACATAATTCAATAGTATAGACTGCACAGCCTGCTACCAAACTCTGCACATTATAGAAAACTAACCTATTGGCTCAGAGTTTTGTTCTCATAGAGTTCACAAGACCTGTTCATCAGCAGGTCTTCTATGCAGCTTGAGTTCAATCCTGACTGATTCCAAACACTCTAGTTTCAATCCACCAAAACAGTTAATCACATGCTTAACTTAAATCATATGAGTACTCCCTCAATGAGAGCGCATAAAAGTCAGCATCGGTTTAAGCGCCTATAATGAGCTCTGCAGGTCTAAAACCAAATTTTGGGGGATGCAGCCAAGCTTTGGTTAACTGCAGTTTGGATAATCAAAGTTTGATTGTAATTCAAATGAAAAGCTCTACTTATACAATAAGAGAAAACTTATTAAAGTCTTCAAGATAGCAATTAATCATTTAATTATTTTATCTAGTAATGTACCAACCTCTTTAGCAAATGACAGATATATGTAGTCACTATCCACTGGGTCAAGAACAAGTTTGGGAAAAACGGGAGATTCTTCTTCAATTTCATACAAAATCTCTGGGCAGTTCGGTTCCATATTGTTGTTAAGAATAGCCTAAAAACATCAGATGTCAAATTATCCACTAAACCCCTTGATTAATGAGAAGACAGTTAATATTTTAATAATAAATCCTTTCCATGCTCTGATAATGGCTATATCATTCGATCACTTAGCCCTGGTCTACACTAGGGGGGTGGGATCGATCTAAGATACGCAACTTCAGCTATGAGAATTGTGTAGCTGAAGTCAGTGTACTTAGTTCATCTTACCGTGGTGTCTTCACGGCAGTGAGTCGACTGCTGCCGTTCCCCCGTCGACTCTGCTTGCACCTCTCGCAGTGGAGGAATACCGGAATTCATGGGAGTGTGCTTAGAGATGATTTATCGTGTCTAGACTAGATGCAATAAAGGGACCCTGATGGATCAATCACTACCCGCCAATCCGGCAAGTAGCGTAGCCCTGTCGTTGGAGGACTTATTGTGACCTGATTTCTGTCTGGTTCTTATAATGCAGAAAGTTGGAGGACAAGAACATCAGATCGTATTTTCTGTACCATAGATGCTAGATATATTTTGTACTGAATCTGGATCTTGGAATAGGGTAGGTAATGTAATTTTTTTTATCAGTATTAAGTAACTGACATCAACTTCAAACGAGGAGGAAGAGCAAGATATACCCATACTATATGAAGTGTGTAACAATTTCTATTGTAGAGTGGAGTGAAGGGGTCCATAATACGAGCTAAGGTCTAAGATGTAGACCAGTGGTCCCCAAACTTTTGACATCAGGCCGCTCCTTACCCCCGTCCAAAGTGGGGGGAGGGATAGCTCAGTGGTTTGAGCATTGGCCTGCTAAACCCAGCGTTGTGAGTTCAATCCTTGAGGGGGCCATTTTGGGATCCGGGGCAAAAAATCTGTCAGGGGACAGTACTTGGTCCTGCTAGTGTAGGCAGGGGACTGGACTCAATGACCTTTCAAGGTCCTTCCAATTCTATAAGATAGGTATATCTCCATATATTTATTTATATGCCCAGGAGACATGGTCGGGAACCGGGGCTGAGTTGTGGCTCCCGGGGGAAGGAGGGCGCAGATAGAGATAAAGGAGTCAAGGCTGGGGCCAGAGCTGCGGCTGGTCTGGGAGCCAGGGGACGAGGGCAGGACCAGGGCTAGGAGTGGGGTCAGGGCTGGGAGTGGAGCTGTGGCCAGCAGCAGGGGCCGTATGAGGAGTTGCGGCCAGGCCAGGAATCAGGAACTGAGGCTGAGGGCAGAACCAGGGGCAGAGTCTCAGTCAGCAGCTGGGACCACAGCTAGGGGTGGGCCCAGAGCAGAGCTGGGGGAAAAGCAGAGCTGGGTGGTCCCACTGACCCCTGAATGTTCCGCCATACCCCACTGGGGGGGGGTGCGTCCCCCAGTTTGGGGACCACTAACTTAGACAGATCTTATGCCTTTTTCTTCTCTCAGAAGATGGAGAGTGGCTCCTACCCTGCTTCATGGCAGAGGTTCAGCCCCCTAAATCCATGAGTACTCCCAGAAGCAAAGACTATCTGGGTAGAGGCTACATGCTTCTACACTGCCACCCAAATTCCAATGCTCCCTGCAGTCCCTTGACAGTACAGCTCTTGTATGAGCACTGCTGTAAGGGACTTGGTTCTTTGGACGTCTGCTTCCCAGGACCACCCCCTCAAGGGGAAGATTCCACTGCATGAAAAGGAACCTACACAAGTTATTGCTGACTCTGTCTTCAATAACAGGAGTTGTTTTGTCCTGGGGCTTTTGGGGTTGATGAGAGGATGCTTGTGAGTTGCTCTTCCTCTTCCATATCTCACCCAACCCAAATCTATAGGCTTTTACGCCTCTCCGCTCACAAAAGTAAAAGGAGTAGGGGATCCAAAGTTATTTTAATATTTATACTAATCAGCAAACTAACATCAGTACAAAATTTGCCCTGAGTTTATTTTATTTCCACAAACAAGGCTAAGCAACAGAGACATGTTCATGGTCTCCACTAAGCTATCGAAACATGAAAGCCTTCAGTTTTATTTAATTATCAAAAATTGGGCTCCAGCCCCCTGGAAACGAACAGGAGAAGGTTTTTCATTGTATATTCTATCTACTCCAGCTGTCTGCTTAATAAAAACAAAAAGAGTCATCCTTTGCACTGTAGACAGGAAATGCACTGTGACAGAACTCTGGGGGGAAAAGTCTAAAATAAAAGAGAGTTATCTCCCGGGTTTGACAGTGAGATAGGAAGTCTTTCATTTCTAAGCTTTTGATTCAAAACAGGCAAAGGTTAACTGCTCAGAAGCCTTAGTAAAATGAATCTGGTCTTGGTTCCTAATGGACAGATAACCACATACAGAAAAGTTGTTTTTTAAAAACAACTAGAGAAAACTAATATTATTTGATCTTCACTGGTAAACACAGACTAACTAAATGCGGTACAAACAATAAATTAAGGACTATAGGTATTATTTAACTAGTGAAATATATTTGTGGATTTTAAGCAGGACATATAATCTCATCTGAATGTTATTTTGTTCTCTGTGTTTCTCTGTCACCAAGGGACTGTAAACCAATAAGTGCGCGTTTGAATGTTTAGAAAGCAAAAGTAACAATACTGCGGTTCTTTAAAATGCAAACAAACCTGAATATAGAGATATCCAGGTGATGATGTTAGTTTACAATATAATATACAAAATGGAACAAAGGAAACATTCACTCATTAAAACACACCGATTAGGAAAAAATCCCACATTCCACTAACCTTCAGTAACTGTCCATATCTTGTTCCCAAAAACAAAACTGTCTTGTTCAAAACTACAGTAGCAAAAACAGCTGATAAATCAGAGTGAATCAAGGTTTTGTTTTTGACTGGTGACAACGTTTTTTTCTGAAAATCAGACAAGAGAAGAACATGTGACAAGATTATTCAAAAACACTGTAAAATACAATTTAAAAAAATTCCCGGAAAGACGTTCAGTGCCCTCTCCTTATGGACCAAAATTTGTGGAGGTATTTCTATTCTCAACAAGGTGTCAACACAATATAATCTTGGAAATGGACAGAGATGTGACAGTCCTTTTGTCAATATGGCCTCCTTAGCCATTGCCTTCAATGGGACAAAGGTTTGACCTAAAATCAAGTACTCAGTGACTATGTTAGTTTACCATAGATTACCTTATTTTATGCAAATATATGTACTAAATACTTACTAACATAAATGGGGAGGGAAAGAAAGAATCTAAGCAGATACAGATGTTTGTTCCTTGATACACTGTGGATATTTATCCAGATATGAAGCCTGTTATTGATACTACTTCTCTGGCAAATTGTCTACATGTCCACCCCTACGATAACATATTGCAAAGACGCTGTTTAAAGTCTATAATGTCCAGATCTACTAGGAATTACTGGCTCCACTCCATCTAATCCTCACTGTGACTTCAGCTGGGTCTGTGGAACCCTGCTTCAGACTTGAAAGATGTTCAGTAGCCTCTTTTAACGAATGCAGTTACCCAGGATACAGCCGATATAGATTCAAACAAATAGGTGTTGTTTTTTTCTCTTGCCAGAAAATGAAGTGCTTCACCCTTCCTTTTTTGGTTTCCTGCTTTGTAGTAAAGGAAGCTGAATCTTAAATAACATATTGCTAGACCATAAGAACTAGGAAGTGCCATACAATTTGTGACATTGTAGGCATTAAATACAGTTTATTCCCTTGCTTTCCTCTCCATCATAAACCTGTTATGCATAAAATTAAAGCTTCCGTATTTAATTTAGATCCAGCAACAGTCTTCATGATAAAAATATGAATACTATAACAAAAATTTTAAATCTCTATGAAGATGTAACTATAATATTATTATAGATTTTAATAACAAATTAATTACTTTATTAACAATCTGGGCCAAAATACTGGTGTAAGATTTACACTACAGAGACAAAAAAGTGTTTGATCCACTATGTCTAAGAAAATGTATCTGTGGGAATTTCAATTCCAAGCATCACCCACAATTCTTTGTTGAAGCTGAATTGTAAAACTATATTAATTTACGGAAATGCCTGAGTAACTCCAGCATAAGAAAACGGCAGTAGCACTTTAGAAAATTATTTTTATATCATGCAAAAATGTATAATTTATTATTAATCGTATTATATAGGACCCTCCAGAGACCCCAACCAAGATGAGGGCTCCATTGTGCTACATGTTTTAGAAAGACATAGTCAGAGACATTCCCTGCCCAAAAAAGCTTACAATCTAAAACCACAAACCTGGACGTTGTTCTTCACAGGTAGATCCCTACTCTTCTATGGAGCTTTATCAATGTCAGGAACCTAACTAGCTCCCTTGGAAGATCAGATCATAAAGAGACAAAGGGTAGGAGACAGGAAGCATTATCCTTCCCATTTTACAACTGGGGATTTTAGAAAAATGACATGACTTCCCACGTTCACAGTGTGAACCTGTGACAGCACACCAAGTCCACGTCCAGTGACAAGGCCATCCTCCGATGGAAAGAGAATATCTTTCTACAATGTAAATCGACTCTCAATTAAAATATTTTCCTGTAACTTAAATTAGTTACTTTCAATTAGTTTGTAGAGAGCACATTTGGAAAAAAAACACCCTTAATTAACTTTGATATTAAAAAAATATATCTTTTTTCAAGGGGTTGGAAAACACAGAGATTGTGAAGCATCAGTACAGAAATGTGAAGTTCTCGGTTTAGGCATGAGATTTCTGCACAATGGTACTCTGTTTTAAACAAGGAAATCATCTGATTGCAAGCATTTTAAGAAAAAAAGTTAACTGACCTTTCAGATTTTTAGCAGATCAGAGGATGACAAATTTGAACAATTAGCCCCATATGGTGAATTTTAGTTAAGACTGAGGAGCAAGGAGGTCGTCACCAACTGTTCCAAGATTGGATTTCTGGGACCATCATGATTTTTTCAGGGAATGTTGTGCAGGAGTCAGTGGTGAAAGTAAGGTGGTACGGGCCAGTAGGGAGTGCCGGTAAAAAGTGGCCTCCAGTACCAGCCTGTACCATTGACTTTAAAGTGCTGCCCCTTTTGCACCCCCCATCAGGGCTGCTGATAGGCGGAGTGCAAAACAGGCAGTGATAACTTGGCAGGGCCTCCGGTGGAGGGGCGCAAAAGGAGCAGTGATGTTAAAGAACTGCCATGGTAGCACTTTAATGTTGCTGCTCCTCTTGCCCCTCCCCACATCTGCTGACGCCCTTTAAGTCACCGCTGGAGCCCCAGGCAGTGTGAGCGAGGCAGCACTGATGGGCTGGCTGGGGGATGCTGACCCCAAGCCCCAGCCCTTCTTCCTGAGGCCCTGCCCCTTCGGGAGGCGGGGGGAGGGAGGTCCCAGAGGTGGCCCCAGACTGGTATGAGCTTAATTTTACTTTCACCCCTGGCAGGAGTGAAAAGAAAATGAGCTACTTAAGGTGTCTTTCAGAAGCTACACAGTTAGAACCTGGAAGGAAGAACCACCTAGACACTGAAACACTATGGTGACTGAGTTTTATTTTAACTTATATACTAGTAGATGAGCAGTGCCATTCTTTAGCATCCTCTCTTTCTGACTGAAGAAGCAACCCTAACAAGTTTGAGAAAACGTCACCCCAGTTCTCCTTGCTAGAGGGAGGGGCACTATAATATTAAGCTTACATGGATGGTGAAAGGGGGAACTGGTTTAGTGGGCCATCAGAACAAAAAATTGCTTTCGGTATTTTAGAACCAATTTCCTACCTTGTCCTCTCCCTTTGGTGCACAGCTGCTGTTCCTTTCATCCTTCTCATCCTTTTTTCACACGCATTTACTTTTTTAACCAGCCCTTTTACTTATTCCACTGTGACTGAATGGGTAATAGCAGTGCAGGGTCTTCCCAGGCTTTTCCTTTCATAAGTAAAACCAATCTTGATTCAACCCTAAAAATGTATATACAGTTGGAGCTTCCTCTATGCTTCATTAGTCACACTTCTCCTCCCTTCTGTGTTCCTCTATTCCAGAACACTTCTGCGACATAGGGCCAGAAAGGGTTACATAACTAGTAGGCTAACTTTACCCAGATTCAACCTTTAGAGACATATTAGTTGATACAGTAAACCCTCGATTTAACGGACCCCGATTTAACGGACTTCGGATGCAACGGACAAAATTTCCGATGCATCCGAAATCCGTTATTGGGGGCTGCCGGCTCCCGCCCCAGGGAGCCGGCTGGGTTGACAGCTCCCGTCCGGCTCCCCGCAGCGGGGACCCCTGCGGGAGCTGTCAAACCCCCCCGCTCCCCCGCCCGGCTCCCCGCAACGGGGAGCCGGGCGGGTGGGCTGACAGCTCCCGCCCGCCCGGGATATGCACAAGTATATGCTCCTCTTCACCATGTGGACACATGCCTAACTCCGAATATTAGAATTTTCCCTATAGCACTGCTGAGTCTTTTTGTTTTGCAACTGCTGACCTTAGCTACAGGTTCTTAAATGTGGAGAGATAACATTCTAAGACACTCTCCCTATTTACAGAGTCATGCATGCTAATCTACTATGCACGAAATCCTAATCTTTCAGCAGGATGTGATATTCTAGTGTTTCTCACATGGCAGACCCAAAGCCGATTGAAATGAAAGACTCCCATTGACTTCAAAGGTCATTGACACATGTATTCCTCATGTATTTTAGCCAGGGAGCTTCCATCTCAGAATTTCAGGCGTCCAAAAAATGCTCACTGGTACAGAACCAAATTTCTGAAAACAAATTCAGACTGAATTTGGTGATGTCTCATTGGGAAAAGCAGTCATTAAATTGAGAAGAAAATTTGCTCATTTGCACGTAATTTCTATTGCAGTGTCCATTAAGATATATATTTCAGCTGTATTTATAATTTGATTTACCCAAATTTAAGGCAAGAGAAATTTGAATCAGAGAAAAGCAAGGAGAACCAAAAAAAAAATTACAAAACTATACAGGTTTTTTTGAGGTATAGTTCTCTTTCCACACTCACCTCAATGCTAATTTTGGGTCATGAGTTTCTGGGAGTTCCACATCATATAGCCATGTGAATATATTTTATATTGCTATAAATGTACCAACCTAAGACAAAATGCCATGTGCAAACCCCACTCTATGAAATCAGAGCATAATTGGTCCAGTCTCATAATAAAAAATGCAAGATATGGCCTAGTGAGCATTGGAGCTATATATTTTGAAATAAAGTTGGTGGAGACAGATTTTCAACCTACTTGTTTGGAATGCTACACTTAAATCCATTGCTAAAACCAAAGCACAAGTTCTGTTTGACCACAGTAGCAACATTGTGTCAAGTCACACACACCCATACACCCACCCTTTGGTTTCAATCCAGTAAAGTATTAAAATTTATGCTTAATTTTAAACACGAGTAGTTCCTTTCAAGTCAACAGGATTATTGGTCTGCTTAAAGTTAAGCACATGCTTAAGTGCTTTGCTAAATCAGGGCCAGAGTGCTCAGTACCTTTCAGGATCAAGTTTATAGTGGAATCTCCAAACCATTGTCCCATAAAATGCAGGAATACAGATAATCCAGTATGCATATACCCCTAGTAACACAGGCCCTCTGCATGTCATTCAGAACCAGAATACAGAGGCAACGTTCATGAAGTGCAAGCAGCAGTGTGAATGTGGACAAATAGGAGATTCCCACACAAATCAATCAGAAAAACAGTACTATCACAAAGCTGTGGCCTGTCATCATATGCTCTTGCTGAGGGCTGCACTCCCAATACCAAAATGTAGCATCCTGAACCCCCGCAAAGAGCCAACATGATGAGTCTACGTACACTGGCCTGGACCATACCACACATCACTGATTTAGAACATGGTCAAGACGACCAGGATTTGCAAAACATTTTTAAGGTTTTTTTTTTTAAGGGTTGCTGGCAAATGGCAGGGTTATGTTCAGATGAGTCCACCAGCCAGAAGAGTTGCTCAGAGCTCCAATTCCAGGCAGTGGTAATAATATAACATATTCATGTTGCCATGACTATAGCCAGATAACAACCCCATCTTTAGGATCTGTGATGTACAGCACACACATCACCAACTACCTTCTGTATTAGTATATGTGCTGCCGAAGCAAGCACAAATTTTTTATGATGCACAGTTGATGTTCTGGGATACATGGTGCTCCTTTGTGCCCAAAAGCCCTATTGATTTCTACAGGGTTTTTTTTGTTTTGTTTTGCATATTGAATGACAAGTTGTACATTATTTTTCTGAAGATGTTGAACCCTTGCACACTTTTGACTCAAAGGGGCATCACATTATGCAAGTGAACCACCTTGCACTTTTTTGAGAGAAGAAGACAGAAGAATGTGATTAGAAGTAGCTGGAAGATGAAGCATGCATGCATGAAGTGAGCACACATGTGTTGTGTTTACCTATCCTAGCCTTTCGTGCTCGTAAAATGACTTTTTAAAATGGAATTGCATTTGTTTCGGTGTCTTTCCTGGAAATGTGTATAATGAACAATAAATTATCATTAGGGCTGTCAATTAATTGCAGTTAACTCACACGACTAATTCAAAAAAAAATTAATCACCATTAAAAAAATTAATCTGATTAACTGCAGTTTTAACTGCACTATTCAACAATAGAATACCAGTTTAATTTTATTAAATATTTTGGATGTTTTAATACATTTTCAAATATACTGATTTCAGTTACAACATTTGAGTACAAAACGTTTAGTGCTCACTTTATATTATTTTTATTACAAATATTTTCACTGTAAAAATTATAAACAAAATAAATTGTATTTTTCTATTCACCTCATACAAGTGCTGTACTGCAATCTCTGTCATGAAAGTGCAACTGACAAACGTAGATTTTTTTTGTTATGTAGCTGCACTCAAAAACAAAACAATAAAACTTCAGAGCCTATAAATCCACTCGGTCTTACTTCTTGTTCAGCCAATCGCTAAGACAAACAAGTTTGTTTACATTTACAGGAGATAATGTTGCCCTCTTCTTATTAGCAATGTCACCAGAAGGTTAGAACAGGCAATGGCATGGCACTTTTGTAGCCAGCATTGCAAGGTATTTATGTGCCGGATGTGCTGAAGATTCATATGACCCTTCATCCTTCAACCACCATTCCAGAGGACATGCTTCCATTCTGATGACATTCATAAAAAATAATAATCCATTAATTTAATTTTGTGACTGAACTCCTTGGGGGAGAATTGTATGTCCCCTGCTCTGTTTTACCCTCATTCTGCCATATATTTTATCTTATAGTAGTCTTGGATGATGACCCAGCACATGTTGTTCATTAAGAACACTTTCACTGCAGATTTCACAAAACGTAAAGAAGGTACAAGGTGAGATTTCTAAAGATAGCAAGGTTTAAGAATCTGAAGTGCCTTCCAAAATCTGAGAGGGACTAGGTATAGAGCATGCTTTCAGAAGCCTTAAAAGAGCAACACTCCAATACAGAAACTAAAGAACCAGAACCACCAAAAAAGAAAATCAGCCTTGTGGTGGTGGCATCTGACTCAGATAATGAAAATGAACATGTGTTGATCTGCACTGCTTTGGATTTTTATTGAGCAGAACTTAGCATCAGCATGGACGCATGTCCCCTGGAATGGTGGTTGAACCATGAAGGGACATATGAATCTTTAGCACATCTGGCACATAAATATCTTGCAATACTGGCTACACCAGTGCCATGGGAACGACTGTTCTCACTGTCAGATGACATTGTAATCAAGGGCCGGGCAGTATTATCTCCTGCAAACATAAACAGACTTGTCTTTCTTAGCAATTGGCTTAACAAGAAGTAAGACTGAGTGGACTTTCAGGCTCTAAAATTTTACATTGCTTTATTTTTGAATGCAGTTTTTTGGTACATAATTCTACATTTTTAAAGTTCAACTTTCATGATAAAGAGACTGTACTACAGTACTTGTATTAGGTGAATTGAAAAATACTATTTTTGTTTTTTTTACAGTGCAAATACTTGTAATCAAAAATAAAGTAAGCACTGTACACTTTGTATTCTGCATGTAATTTAAATAAATATATTGGAAAATTTAGAAAACATCCAAAAATATTTAAATAAATGGTATCACACTAATAGTGCGATAATCACAATTAATTTTTTAATCACATAATTAATCATGATTATTTTTTTAATCACTTGACACCCCAAATTATAATAAAGGGAATATCATGCCTCCTTTGGGTTTGGCTTCATTAGACAATTAGGTCATGGTATAACACAACACTCAGAAGTCATATTATTTAACAATGTTAAACATGACTTTACTGCTGATGTAGGCAGGACCCAGTGAAGTTTAACATTGTGTCAGCTGGTCATGATTAACTCTCGAGTTCCAATTAGTGACATGTTAAATGTAGTGATCTCTGTGTAAACTAACTGAAAAGCTGTGTTTAATATCATGTGAATTAACCCAACTCCTCATGGTCAGATTCTAATACAATCTAATTTTCCAGTAAAGATAAGCCATTTGAAAGATTGGAGTTATTGCTGTAGTAATGGGACTATACTTGTATACTTGATTAGCTGCATGGATTAATAAAAGGCAATTGCCCATCTCCCGCCATTTACAGGTAGTTTCCACAAACTTCAAAGAGAAATAAAGTCAATGATATTACAGCATTCACAGTTTACCTAAATATTAACATCTCCTTTTGATCTCTGAATTAGCAGAATACAGTGATAGACAGGAACCATTTGGTTACACTGTCAACCTCAAACATCATTACAGTGAAACCTCGATATAACGGACTAATTCGGGTGAGGGGGTGTCCGTTAAAACCGAAAGTCCGTTATTTAATAATTTTTTTAAATTATGAAATAACGGACTTTCGGGTGACAACGGACACCCCCTCGCCCGAATTAGTCCGTTATATGGAGCCGTGAGTTGGCCCACCCCACCCCCTCCCCCCGCCTGGCTTCCCGCTGCGGGGAGCTGGGCGGGGGCTCTCAAATGCCCCCTCCACCCGGCTTCCCGCTGGGGGGAGCCGAGCGGGGGCTCTCAAATGCCCCCCCCACCCGGCTCCCCGCTGCGAGGAGCCGGGCGGGGGGGTTGACAGCTCCCGCTCGGCTCCCCCCAGCGGGAAGCCCGGCGGGAGCTGTCAAACCCCCCGCCCGGCTTCCCACTGCGGGGAGCCGGGCGGGAGCTCTCAAACGCACGCCCCCCCGCCCGGCTCCCCGTTGCGGGGAGCCGGGCGGGAGTTGTCAACCCCCCCGCCCGGCTCCCCGCAACGGGGAGCCGGGCGGGGGGGCGTGCGTTTGAGAGCTCCCGCCCGGCTCCCCGCAGTGGGAAGCCGGGCGGGGGGTTTGACAGCTCCCGCCGGGCTTCCCGCTGGGGGGAGCCGAGCGGGAGCTGTCAACCCCCCCGCCCGGCTCCTCGCAGCGGGGAGCCGGGTGGGGGGGGCATTTGAGAGCCCCCGCTCGGCTCCCCCCAGCGGGAAGCCGGGTGGGGGGGGCATTTGAGAGCCCCCGCCCAGCTCCCCGCAGCGGGAAGCCAGGCGGGGGGAGGGGGTGGGGTGGGCCAACTCACGGCTCCATATAACGGACTAATTCGGGCGAGGGGGTGTCCGTTGTCACCCGAAAGTCCGTTATTTCATAATTTAAAAAAATTATTAAATAACGGACTTTCGGTTTTAACGGACACCCCCTCACCCGAATTAGTCCGTTATATCGAGGTTTCACTGTAATGATGTTTGAGGTTGACAGTGTAACCAAATGGTTCCTGTCTATCACTGTATTCTGCTAATTCAGAGATCAAAAGGAGATGTTAATATTTAGGTAAACTGTGAATGCTGTAATATCATTGACTTTATTTCTCTTTGAAGTTTGTGGAAACTACCTGTAAATGGCGGGAGATGGGCAATTGCCTTTTATTAATCCATGCAGCTAATCACCGGTGGTTCCTGGGACATTGGAGGTTACTTCAAAGCCACTATCGTTCACCCAAGAACTGCACGCTGTCAAGAGACTGCTAGATAACTATAAAAAGACTCTCGGGCCCTGATCCTATCTTCTCAGATCTGCTTAAGCTTCATCAGGGGAAGTTTGAGTTGCCAGACTGAGGTCCCCAGCTCCAAACTGGGTCACCCTGACACTGGACTCTAACTTATAGAACTAATTCTGAAAGAACTTTTTACACCTCTGAAGCTCACCATTCCTTCTATGAACTGACTTTGGAACTTTATTCATATCTGTATGTATAATGATCTTTTAGCCAGTACTCGCTCTCTTTTCTTTTTTAATAAATTTTAATTAGTTAATAAGAATTGGCTGTAGGTGTGTATCTGGATAAGATTTGAAATATTCATTGACCTGATAGCACTTATTATATATGCATACCAAGGTTTTCAGTATTCCTCATCATATTTGACTTGGCTGTCTGAGTGGGAGCTCAAGGTTGGGTTGCTTAAAGTGAACTGTATTTCTGGCTTCTGGGTAACCAGTCAGGTATTATAGAAGCTTTTCTGTTGCTGGCTTGGTGAATCTAAGTATTAGAATAACCACCAGTTTGGGAGACTGTCTGCCCCCATTCTTTGTAGTTTGCCCTAATTGGGCAATCTCAGTTTGGTCCCCTGCTGGAGTCCCGGTCACAACTACCAAGATCCATAAGAACACAAGAAATTTACCAAGAAAAAAACCATCCTGCCTAACATGGTTGCTCTTTCCAGTTCTTAAATCCCACTTTTCTACTTTATTCGACACTCCTCAATCTCCTTCACTTTCACAAATAAACCCAGATGTCTCCTGGATTAATTTAGACTGTGTTATAACCACCTCATCTTGTAATGTATCCTGCTTATGATGCTCTGCGTGAAATTACTTATACATGTTCTATAATTTACATCTAGGTTTCTTTCCACTTTAGCTGTGACTGCTAAATTCATGCCTCTATGTTCTGTTTTGATTTTATTTAAATGTTTTAGAGTGCAAGCTCCTTGGGGAAAGGACTGTGTTTTCCTGTTTGTACAGCTCCGAACTTACTGCAGCTGCTCAGTAAATAAAGATACAAAGCCAGATCCTTAGCTGTAAATGGATACAGCTCTACTAACTTCACCTATTGACACCAACTGAGGATCTGGCCCATAACTTGTCATTCCTTTTCGACCCTGCCATGTGTAGCAAAATAAGTCCTATTTTATTTTTGCACTATATCAAGCAGGCAGTAAGTAGACTCTCTTCTTTAGTATGTTCATATCCTTGTAATAATTAGTTAGCAACCACTTTCCACCTAGGGCAGTAACAGATAAATCTCAGAATAGTTTCTTGCCTAAGCTAAATTGATTCTGATCATTCATCTAGAATATTCATAGCTGAGACTGTAAAATCTCTCTAAAGCATTGCTACCATGCAGATTCTCTCAAAATAACATGAAATGCAGCAATCTGATCAGGACAGAGAATCTATGAGAAACGTGTAGCAAATATTTGCACAATAGCATAACTCTGTTTATTTATTGAGTACAGATTTTGGAACTGTGCCCTCCTCTCCTAACTTAACCATCATCTGATCTCCACATGATTCCAAGGAAGCTAATCTCTTCTTCAACATCTCCCTAACCATCTCTCAAAAGTTTCAACAAAAATACCTGGTCAAGTCAGATGACTCAAGTCAACTCTTAGTTGGGAACTGATTATCGGAGAATTTACAAGATTCCTGTGGCTTAATTCCCCATACTGAATAGAGATATTTTTTAGAACTCATTCCTGTAGGGCACAAAGATTTAATCAGTAATTATCTATGACAATCTCAAGTGACATATATTGGCTATGGAAGCTATAGTGGGGTGGCTGCCCCACTCCTGGGCAAATAGGGGTCAGAAGCATCCCTGGAGAGGGCTGCAGCTGGGAAAAGGAGTGAAAGCACCTGAGTGAGTAGCTGACCACAGCTGGCCCTATAAAGGGCTGTCAGCCAGGAGGAGTCTCTCTCTTGCTATAGAGAGAGAGAGGGCCTAGCTGCCTGAGACCAAGGTACCTAAAGTAGAGCAGGGCTAAAGGCAGGCAAGAGGAGCTGGGGAGCTCCAGACTGGTAAACTCTGAGGCTGTGGGCCTTGTTAAAGGCCCAAAAGGTACTGCTGGAGCAGTGCTGGGGAATAGGGAAAGAGGAGCTGGGGAGTTCCAGCCTGGCAACTCCCCAGGCTGCAGGCCTTGTGCGGGGCCTAAACAGGAACTGGGGTTGCAAAGGTGCAGCCTGGGGTTAGGCAGAGGCAGCTGGTCCAAACCCTCCTTGCCAATGATGAGTGGCCATTACAGACTGTAGTCTGCCCCAGTGAACGGGGGCAAGATGATTACTGGCAGTAGCCACTGAGGCACGGTGGGGATAGAGGGTTGGGGGTTCCCCTGGAAGGAGAGACCCAGATCTGTGGGTTATTGCAGTGGGCAGAACCCAGAGACAAAGGGACCCAGCCAGGGGGCAGTACCCCAAGGGAAAGGGACACTTGGGTCCGGGAGGGATACGGGACCAGCAGCAGGCAAGACACCAGCCTGAAGAGGGCGCTCCGAAGCTGGAAAGAGCTTATTCCTTAGAGCATCAGCAGGAGGTGCCACGCCAGTGAGTTCTCAACCTCACTATAGAAGCCTATACTCTTGGCACAGCAAACATAACACTATCAATCTGGCAATCTACTTTGGATGACTGGACCACTACAAAATTAATTACACTAAAAAGTATTTTAAAAACCTTAAATCTTTTCTTAAAAGAGTTTGACTCCTTGAGGGCCAGTTATAACAAAATTTTAATATTTCATGTCTATAAATTAATGGACCAAATTCTCTGCTGGGATGATTGTGTTCACCTCTATTGACTTCCATACTTTTGACTTCAACAGAGCGGTGCCAATTTACACCAGCTAAGAAACTGGCCCAATGTTTCTAATCATGCTTCACTAATTAAGGGCCATACATTACATAATCTACCTATTCATTTCTTATGAATACATTGGCAAATGTACCAAGATCATATTGTTGCAACTCTTTAATGATATTACGTAACAGAGAGCAGACCAGCAGAAAGCTCTTATCTTTCAGTAGCCATTTAGAACTTAATATTTCATAACAGAAGCATCTTAATACGGCAAATGCTCCTCTTCACCATGTGGACACATGCCTAACTCCGAATATTAGAATTTTCCCTATAGCACTGCTGAGTCTTTTTGTTTTGCAACTGCTGACCTTAGCTACAGGTTCTTAAATGTGGAGAGATAACATTCTAAGACACTCTCCCTATTTACAGAGTCATGCATGCTAATCTACTATGCACGAAATCCTAATCTTTCAGCAGGATGTGATATTCTAGTGTTTCTCACATGGCAGACCCAAAGCCGATTGAAATGAAAGACTCCCATTGACTTCAAAGGTCATTGACACATGTATTCCTCATGTATTTTAGCCAGGGAGCTTCCATCTCAGAATTTCAGGCGTCCAAAAAATGCTCACTGGTACAGAACCAAATTTCTGAAAACAAATTCAGACTGAATTTGGTGATGTCTCATTGGGAAAAGCAGTCATTAAATTGAGAAGAAAATTTGCTCATTTGCACGTAATTTCTATTGCAGTGTCCATTAAGATATATATTTCAGCTGTATTTATAATTTGATTTACCCAAATTTAAGGCAAGAGAAATTTGAATCAGAGAAAAGCAAGGAGAACCAAAAAAAAAATTACAAAACTATACAGGTTTTTTTGAGGTATAGTTCTCTTTCCACACTCACCTCAATGCTAATTTTGGGTCATGAGTTTCTGGGAGTTCCACATCATATAGCCATGTGAATATATTTTATATTGCTATAAATGTACCAACCTAAGACAAAATGCCATGTGCAAACCCCACTCTATGAAATCAGAGCATAATTGGTCCAGTCTCATAATAAAAAATGCAAGATATGGCCTAGTGAGCATTGGAGCTATATATTTTGAAATAAAGTTGGTGGAGACAGATTTTCAACCTACTTGTTTGGAATGCTACACTTAAATCCATTGCTAAAACCAAAGCACAAGTTCTGTTTGACCACAGTAGCAACATTGTGTCAAGTCACACACACCCATACACCCACCCTTTGGTTTCAATCCAGTAAAGTATTAAAATTTATGCTTAATTTTAAACACGAGTAGTTCCTTTCAAGTCAACAGGATTATTGGTCTGCTTAAAGTTAAGCACATGCTTAAGTGCTTTGCTAAATCAGGGCCAGAGTGCTCAGTACCTTTCAGGATCAAGTTTATAGTGGAATCTCCAAACCATTGTCCCATAAAATGCAGGAATACAGATAATCCAGTATGCATATACCCCTAGTAACACAGGCCCTCTGCATGTCATTCAGAACCAGAATACAGAGGCAACGTTCATGAAGTGCAAGCAGCAGTGTGAATGTGGACAAATAGGAGATTCCCACACAAATCAATCAGAAAAACAGTACTATCACAAAGCTGTGGCCTGTCATCATATGCTCTTGCTGAGGGCTGCACTCCCAATACCAAAATGTAGCATCCTGAACCCCCGCAAAGAGCCAACATGATGAGTCTACGTACACTGGCCTGGACCATACCACACATCACTGATTTAGAACATGGTCAAGACGACCAGGATTTGCAAAACATTTTTAAGGTTTTTTTTTTTAAGGGTTGCTGGCAAATGGCAGGGTTATGTTCAGATGAGTCCACCAGCCAGAAGAGTTGCTCAGAGCTCCAATTCCAGGCAGTGGTAATAATATAACATATTCATGTTGCCATGACTATAGCCAGATAACAACCCCATCTTTAGGATCTGTGATGTACAGCACACACATCACCAACTACCTTCTGTATTAGTATATGTGCTGCCGAAGCAAGCACAAATTTTTTATGATGCACAGTTGATGTTCTGGGATACATGGTGCTCCTTTGTGCCCAAAAGCCCTATTGATTTCTACAGGGTTTTTTTTGTTTTGTTTTGCATATTGAATGACAAGTTGTACATTATTTTTCTGAAGATGTTGAACCCTTGCACACTTTTGACTCAAAGGGGCATCACATTATGCAAGTGAACCACCTTGCACTTTTTTGAGAGAAGAAGACAGAAGAATGTGATTAGAAGTAGCTGGAAGATGAAGCATGCATGCATGAAGTGAGCACACATGTGTTGTGTTTACCTATCCTAGCCTTTCGTGCTCGTAAAATGACTTTTTAAAATGGAATTGCATTTGTTTCGGTGTCTTTCCTGGAAATGTGTATAATGAACAATAAATTATCATTAGGGCTGTCAATTAATTGCAGTTAACTCACACGACTAATTCAAAAAAAAATTAATCACCATTAAAAAAATTAATCTGATTAACTGCAGTTTTAACTGCACTATTCAACAATAGAATACCAGTTTAATTTTATTAAATATTTTGGATGTTTTAATACATTTTCAAATATACTGATTTCAGTTACAACATTTGAGTACAAAACGTTTAGTGCTCACTTTATATTATTTTTATTACAAATATTTTCACTGTAAAAATTATAAACAAAATAAATTGTATTTTTCTATTCACCTCATACAAGTGCTGTACTGCAATCTCTGTCATGAAAGTGCAACTGACAAACGTAGATTTTTTTTGTTATGTAGCTGCACTCAAAAACAAAACAATAAAACTTCAGAGCCTATAAATCCACTCGGTCTTACTTCTTGTTCAGCCAATCGCTAAGACAAACAAGTTTGTTTACATTTACAGGAGATAATGTTGCCCTCTTCTTATTAGCAATGTCACCAGAAGGTTAGAACAGGCAATGGCATGGCACTTTTGTAGCCAGCATTGCAAGGTATTTATGTGCCGGATGTGCTGAAGATTCATATGACCCTTCATCCTTCAACCACCATTCCAGAGGACATGCTTCCATTCTGATGACATTCATAAAAAATAATAATCCATTAATTTAATTTTGTGACTGAACTCCTTGGGGGAGAATTGTATGTCCCCTGCTCTGTTTTACCCTCATTCTGCCATATATTTTATCTTATAGTAGTCTTGGATGATGACCCAGCACATGTTGTTCATTAAGAACACTTTCACTGCAGATTTCACAAAACGTAAAGAAGGTACAAGGTGAGATTTCTAAAGATAGCAAGGTTTAAGAATCTGAAGTGCCTTCCAAAATCTGAGAGGGACTAGGTATAGAGCATGCTTTCAGAAGCCTTAAAAGAGCAACACTCCAATACAGAAACTAAAGAACCAGAACCACCAAAAAAGAAAATCAGCCTTGTGGTGGTGGCATCTGACTCAGATAATGAAAATGAACATGTGTTGATCTGCACTGCTTTGGATTTTTATTGAGCAGAACTTAGCATCAGCATGGACGCATGTCCCCTGGAATGGTGGTTGAACCATGAAGGGACATATGAATCTTTAGCACATCTGGCACATAAATATCTTGCAATACTGGCTACACCAGTGCCATGGGAACGACTGTTCTCACTGTCAGATGACATTGTAATCAAGGGCCGGGCAGTATTATCTCCTGCAAACATAAACAGACTTGTCTTTCTTAGCAATTGGCTTAACAAGAAGTAAGACTGAGTGGACTTTCAGGCTCTAAAATTTTACATTGCTTTATTTTTGAATGCAGTTTTTTGGTACATAATTCTACATTTTTAAAGTTCAACTTTCATGATAAAGAGACTGTACTACAGTACTTGTATTAGGTGAATTGAAAAATACTATTTTTGTTTTTTTTACAGTGCAAATACTTGTAATCAAAAATAAAGTAAGCACTGTACACTTTGTATTCTGCATGTAATTTAAATAAATATATTGGAAAATTTAGAAAACATCCAAAAATATTTAAATAAATGGTATCACACTAATAGTGCGATAATCACAATTAATTTTTTAATCACATAATTAATCATGATTATTTTTTTAATCACTTGACACCCCAAATTATAATAAAGGGAATATCATGCCTCCTTTGGGTTTGGCTTCATTAGACAATTAGGTCATGGTATAACACAACACTCAGAAGTCATATTATTTAACAATGTTAAACATGACTTTACTGCTGATGTAGGCAGGACCCAGTGAAGTTTAACATTGTGTCAGCTGGTCATGATTAACTCTCGAGTTCCAATTAGTGACATGTTAAATGTAGTGATCTCTGTGTAAACTAACTGAAAAGCTGTGTTTAATATCATGTGAATTAACCCAACTCCTCATGGTCAGATTCTAATACAATCTAATTTTCCAGTAAAGATAAGCCATTTGAAAGATTGGAGTTATTGCTGTAGTAATGGGACTATACTTGTAGACAGAACTATTCTTAAAATAATGAATGCTGGTCTTCCATATTTAGATACTTAGATACCATGGTGATAGCATATAAATAGATGGCAGTATTTGCACTCCTTAGACCCATTCCCTAAAAGTCACAAAAACAATTCTCTAGAATTTGTGATATGTGAGCTGTGCAAAATATTTATTGAGGATTTTTTGTGTGGATTGCTATTGGAAGTTTATTATTATATTTTGCCATGGATGACAGTCTGATAAAACACCTGAGATCACTAGTAAAGAAATCATGTAAACACTTACAATGAAAGAACCAGCATCCAAAATCCAATTTCTAAATAACCATTGTTTGGGAAGGAGAGAATTTTTATTAACTCCTTTCATTCAATTTATCATCAGTAACCACAGCAATCAAAGTGAGTTACAGACACCTAAAAGCAGAGGTGTCCTGGCTCCACAGAAATCCTGACTCCACAGAAATCAATGGGAGTTTTGCCACTGATTTCAAGACAGCCAGGATTTCACTCACCTAATCTTATGATTCCACATGGAAGGGGACAGATTTTTAATCTTATTTGATGTGACTAGCTATTTTTAATATATTTTAACATTTATATCGCAGCTTCCCGTGTTTCCCCGAAAATAAGACAGTGTCTTATATTAATTTTTGCTCCCAAAATTACATTACATTATATTACAGCGAGAGGCAAAACTGGAAGTACGTCTTATTTTCGGGGGATGTCTTACTTTCGGGAAAACAGGGTACTTGGAAAGATCTCAAGAGTGCTTCCGGAAGTAACCTCTTCTCATGCAGTTTCCAAAATACTCCATTACTGGACAAGGCTGCCCCAACAGAGAAGGGGCAGTAGGTTAAACTGAAAAATGCTTGGGTGTTGGAGGATCTGCCAGAGACCAAGTCTCTCTTTACAGATCACGTTCTTATCTTTTTTGTTGTCGTCTCTTTTTCCTGTTCTCACTTTCAGGTGACATTTTAAATAAGAAGCTGGCAGCAGTATCTCCTGTCAATATAAACAAACTTATTTGTCTTGGTGATTGGTAGAATACGAAGTAGGACTGAGTGGACTAGTAGGCTCTAAAGTTTTACAGTTCTGTTTTTGAGTGCAGTTATGTAACCAAAAAAATCTGCATTTGTAAGTTACACTTTCAAGATAAAGAGATTGCACTTCAGTACAATAAAGAGATACTATTTATTTTATCATTTTACAGTGCATATATTTTAATAAAAATAATATAAAGTGAGCACTGTGCACTTTGTATTCTGTGTTGTAATTGAAATCAATATTAAAAATGTAGAAAAACATCCAAAATACTTAATACATTTCAATTAGTGTTGTTATAAGTATGATTAATTGATTAATTTTTAGTTGAGTGAGTGAACTGTGATTGACAGCCCTAATATTTAGTATTCATTCTTATTATTTATACAGCCCCAGAGATGTGCATGGTGCAGGAGGGGGTGTGGGAGAGGAATCATGTCTAGATGGCAACAGGATGTAGGACGCTGAGTGTAGGGGATTTGAGGCACGGTCTCTACATTGCAATCCTGGCTCTCCCCTCATTTGAGATGTAACCATGAACCTGTCTGTCTTCCCACTTATGCTGAGCGGAATGATACTATCTACCTCAAGGACCAGCGAGCACGCACGGCTTTTAAAATATAAATCTCCCTCTAAAGTCTAAGCCTTCTGTGGAGCCAGGTCCGGCTCAGAACTCCCCTGAAGCTCAAGCTCTCTCGGACGGGGATTTTGACTGGGGCCAGCTGATCTATTTCTCCGCGAGCAACACGCTTAACCGAAGTGAAGGGGAGACTCACACAGTGGCTTTGTTGATTGATTTCCCCTAAACGCCCACACTCGCGGGATGGCTGCTGGGCCAGCCGCTCCATAGCCCGCACGTCGAAGATGCAGAGGGCGGTGGAGTCCCTGCGCCGCTCGGCCGGCCCGCCGCTGAAGACCCCGGCCCACAAGCCCGCCTGCTCCAGGAGGCTGGAGGAGAGGATGGTGCTGCGGGCGCCGCAGTCCAGAAACAGCTCGCCCAAGAGGCTGGCGTCCTTCTTGGCCTCCAGCACGACCACGCTGGGCTGCGCCGCCGGGCCCAAGGGGTAGTAGGGGAAGAAGGGGCGCTCGCCCCACAGGAAGGCGTCCACGAAGTGCAGCGGGATCGTTGTGGCGCGCTTCAGCACCGCTGAGTCCCCGGTCAGGCTCAGGTCCGGCAGGTTCCGTATGGTCAGCACCGTGTCGGCGTCCGAGGCCGTGGGCTCGCACCCCAGGGTGATGCCGGGCAGCGAGTAGCTGGCGGCCAGCGCCAGGAGGCGGCTGCCGCCGGGCGGCGCGAAGAACACGCCGGTGGTGGAGCCGCTCGGCAGGCAGCTCACCACCTGGCTCTGGTTGAACAGCACCGACAGGTCCCCCAGGTGCCGCACCTGGCAGCTGCCGCGGTCCAGGGTCCAGCCGGTGAGCAGGTGGCCGGCCGCGGGGTCCGGCAGCAGCAGCTTGTTGTGGGTGTCCGGCGGCTGCGCGCAGTCCTCCGCGGGCGTCAGGTACAGCGGCGGGGAGAGCAGCGAGCTCAGGGACGGGTGCAGCTTATACAGGCAGCTGCCGCCCGCCACCAGGAGGCTGTCCCCGCTCGCCGCGATGTTGTCGACGGGCACGGTCAGGGTGAAGCGCGGCTGGCACACGACGACCCCGGCCCCGGCCAGTGCCACCAGCAGCGCCCAGGGCAGCGGGGGCGCGGCGGGGCCGGGGCGCCCGGGGTCCTCCCTCCTGCACGGCGCCATGGGCATGGCCGGCTCCCCGCTCGGCTCCGCGGCTGCTCTAGCTGCCTGGCGGCGGCGGCTGCCCCATGCTGTGCTGCGGAGCGGGAGGCGCTGTGTGGTTCAGCCCCGGCTTCCTCCGTCTGGCTGCGGCGATGGGAAGTTCCTCTCCGGGAGGCTGGGCTGGGTGGGGGTTTGGGCCTCATACTTGGCTCTTGCGCAAGTTTCCTTCCCCAGCCACCCTGCGGCCTCCAGGATCCAGCGGGCCGGGGCCGCAGCCACGTGCTCAGCTTTGCTCCGGGGGGCTCTGAAAAACCAGCGCTGTGAGTGCAACAGCCTCCCAACCTAGATGGAGAAAAGCACCCCTGTGCGCCGCGCATGGCTTCTTGAGGGTGCCATGAGAGCATGGCGGGGTCCACTTGGACTAGGGTGACCGGATAGTAAGTGTGGAAAATCGGGACTGGGGTGAGGAGGTGGAGAGGAAGGGGGGTGTAGCTGCATATATAAGACAAAGCCACTAGTATCCGTATGGTCTTGACAATATCGTGACATCTGGTCACCCTAATTTGGTCTGCCAGCCTGACCCAGGTTTTAAACGAGAAGGAGGGGATAATATTGGAACTAGTGCCCCACACCCAACTGATTATTTTCCAGCATAGATGGGACTGTAATCAGTAGTGTGGATTTCTCTAACCATCTCATCATCTTCATTACAGAGACCCATCTGGGTTCTCACAGCATATTTTTGGTGGCCCCAGAGTGCAGCCACCAACTCCTGTTGGCAGCGGCTTTGACAACTTTTCCTAAAATACTTATTTAACTATAGGAAAAACAAATCAATATGCACAGATACATGTCCAGTATATTTTATTTAGATAAGGATTTTGTTTTTGCAGACTCAATAATAAAAATAATGTATAGTTATCTTTATTCTATACTGGACCTACACAGAATAGAAACAAATAATGTGTTTTGCATGTTCTTGTCCCTTTTTGTTGTTTCTTTTGCTTTTTGGTTGGTTGTTCTTTTTAGACTTGCTAGCTAGTAAGTCTGCTGCTTTGAAAAGTGATTCTTGTGTATTAATAAGCAGGGAGGTAGCCCTGTTAGTCTGGAATTGCAGAAGTGACAAAGAGTCCTGTGGCACCTTAAAGACTAACTAAAGTATTGAAGCATAAGCTTTTGTGGGCTAGCATCCAACAAAGTGGGTATTAGCCCACGGAAGCTTATGTTTCAATACTTTAGTTAGTCTTTAAGGTGCCACAGGACCCTTTGTCACTTGTATATTATCACTTTTCACAGCCTTCCTTAGTTGCTAAGTCTCCTGTGAAAAGTGATATTAACTAACAAATATAACTTCTCACAGCAGACTTGCTCAGCCACGGCAAGCCTGGAGACAAATTAAGCCATGTATGGGGAAGTGAGTGGGGAGGCACCATGGACCCTGTGGAGAATGAATAGGGGGGCTGGTGGAGGGGCTGGAAAGGGTATGAGGGAGACAGTGGGGCCCTGGAGAAATGGGGTGGGTGGGTGAAGGGACAGAGGGTGCAGTGGGGTCAGCATCCATGACTGCAGAGCCAGGGCCCAACCCAAAGCCCAGCAGCTGGTGAAGGCAGTGGGGGCCAAGGGCAATGGAGAAGGGGTGGTGAGCCCAGGAGTCAGGGGGGCAGAGCATGCCTACCACTGAACAGATGAAACCTGAGGCTGGAGAAGGCAGCAGTTGCCAGGGCAGTGTGGGAGATGGGTGATGAGACTGGAGCCAGAGGAGGAACCCATGGTCAGAGCCTGAAGCTCTGCAAATGGAATCTGCCACCCACCACCCCTGAAGCCTGACCCCACCACCTCTGGGAAGGTAGGAAATTCACTGGCTTGCCTGCTCCTCCAGTGTTTGTGTCTTTAGAAGGAGGAAAGGCCCAGCTCCTGCCAGGCTGCTACTTTGCCCCTACGCTCCAATCACCGCCCAGCAGGCTGTGGCTGCAAGAAAAGCCCGGGACTGCATGAGGCCATGGTGGCCACATTTGAGAAATGCTGCCTTGGTTGATTTCTGAAACCTAGAAATTGGCTTCTTCCTTCTAAGCAAGCCAGGTTATTTTGGGATTCTTGCTAACAATTATCTCAGTACAGGATGGTCCTTCACACAATGTCATGAATTGAAAACAGTTTTATACAAGCTTCTCTGTTCTCCTGGGAGCTGCAAAATCCATACACTTTGCTTCTCACCTGTAGTCATGATAGATTAGTATTGTATTTACGTAACAGTAGGGTAAATTAATCCCAGACTCCTATATGAACCTTATCTAAAATTCCCTTGTTGATGTGGAATTACACTGACTATTGTGTTCTTTCACTTCCTTTTGTAAGCTGTTGCGTTATGCTGCTGTATGTAGTTAAACAGTTGCTGCAGTTCACTCCCCAAAAGGTGGTTGCAGTGATTTTTGTTTAGTCTGTTAATAACAATTGTAAAGCCTGTTGTGAGGCATTTAGATTTGTCCATTTTTGGGTGGCAGTTGTCTAATTTAGAGCCTTTAGGGCAGGGGTGGGGAACCTCCGGCCCGCGGGCCTTATACAGCCCGCCAAATCATTCTGTCAGGCCTGCTACTCGCGCCTGCGGGAGTTGCTGGTGCCGCGCGGCCGCCAGGCGGGGCCAGCTCACACCTGGGGGAGCTGCCGGCGCCGGGATGCGTGCGGGCCACCAGGCGGGGGCAGCTCGCGCCTGGGGGAGCTGCCGGCGCTGGGACGCGCACAGGCCGCCAGGCGGGGTGGGTGAGGCGTGGGTGCGGGAGGGAAGGAGGTTTGGTGCAGGGGAGGCTGGGCTGGGCGGGTCAGGCATGGGGGGCAGGGGGCTGGGTTGGGAGTGGGGGGGCGGAGGAGGTTAGGTTCGGTGGGATGGGCCGGGCCAAGCAGGGGTGGGGGAGGAAAGGCGGTTAGATGGGGGGAGGCTGGGCGGGGTAAAGGAAGATCACCCCCTACACCCAGGCTGATAGCAGGAGCTGACTGGGGCAGGCGGCAGGACCCTGGCTGGCAAGGGACCAGCGAGGGAAACCCCAAAGCAGTGCAGGGATAAGCACTCCGCCTGCCACTGCTTTGGGGTTTCCCCCGCTGGCCCCTTGCCAGCTGGGGGTCTCAGCTCCTGTTGCCAGGCTGGGCTTTCTTGGGGGGGGGGGGAGGAGTGGCCCACGAATGACATTATAAATGTGCAAATGGCCCTCGGCAGAAAAAAGGTTCCCCACCCCTGCTCTAGGGTGACCAGATGTCCCGATTTTATAGGGATAGTCCCGATTTTGGGGTCTTTTTCTTATATAGGCTCCTATTACCCCCACCCCCTGTTCTGATTTTTCATGCTTGCTGTTTGGTAGCCCTAAGTGCCTCCTTCTGCAAGGTGCTGAGCACTTTGAACTCCCACTACAGTCATGGACACTCAGCACCTCTCAGGACTGGGCCATTACACTGGATGCTCTTTACAACCTACTAGATCATTTCCAGTAAGGACTCAACAAAAGCAGAACCGTGTATTGCATGCTCAGCAAATGGCAGATATTCTGCTTTTGCTGAGTCCTAAGTAAAGATATAAGTATGCAAATAAAGAAACAATATTTTATCAACTTCTTCTGCTCTAGTGGGGCAGACTTTAATGTTGCTGGAGCAGTGTAAAGTGGCTTTAATGTAAATAAAAATCCAGCCCCAAATTTGCAAACAGAAGGTCTAATGCAGATGTTAGCGATTTGAGTGCAACCATAGCAAATGTAGTACAGCTAAACCACCCTGAACACACCCGATCCCGTCTGATCTCGGACACTAAGCAGGGTCGGGCCCGGATGGGAGACCTCCTAGGAATACCAGGTGCTGTAGGCTTAACATGGGCGTGGGGCTAGCAACTCCTAGGGAACCACCTTCCTACTGAAATGCCCACAACAGAGTTGGAGTGCTCTGTGGTTGGTGGCCCATAACCTGCCTGGGGGGTGACGGGCAGAGAGAGAGATAGCAAATGTATATTTCCTTCCCCAAAATGTAGATTGCACCCTGCAGCAGTTATTGCTTAAGGCAATTTATTTTTCCCTGGATCTGAAGCAACATTTATCACGGGCACTTTTCCTGTTGCAGCAGTCAGAGTCCATGACATATCCTGTTCCCACATCCAGAAGCCACAAGTTTATATACTACTCCAAAGGCAGTGACTTTAAAGGGTGTGTACTGGCCTTGCACAATTCAGTGCAGCACATGGAACAGAATTGCTACACTCTGTAGATTTTTAAATATATATATGCTAAAGAAAGCTGGCTAGTTCTGATGCTACACATTTTCTGAATACAGTAGGCTCTCGATTATCCAGGATTGGATTAACCAGGATGTGGATTAACCAGGATGTCAAAAAAAATAAGCGCAACTCGCAGGGCTGGCTCTGGTTTTGCTGCTGCCCCAAGCACACACACAAAAAACCCCTATCAGGGTATAGGGCAGCCAGTGAACACCTCCTCCTCCCGGTGCAGGATGGCTGGTGAATCAACCCCCACTTCCCATATTTCCTATGGATGGTGATTATCCAGGATTTTATTAACCAGAATTATTTTTCCCCTATCATCCTGGATAATCGAGAGTCTACTGTATGTGCTTTCCTGTATAGGAGTGGGTTCTTAGTCAACATGTAAGTGAAATAATGTTCAAAGCGATCAGACTGAAATAGACTGTCCAAGCACAGGAATCCATTTACTTGGCAAGACAACATAAGATAAACATATTACACTTGTGCCCCATCTGCTACATTGACTTCTAATTTGTTTCTTAGTGCAATACAAGATGTTAAAATATAAAGCTCTATATGGTTTAGGTCAGGGGTCTCCAAACTACGGCCCGCGGGCCAGATGCGGCCCGCGAGGCCCTCTCATCCGGCCCGCGGAGATCTTTTTGGCTCCGCGCTGGGGCCTGGAAGCGCCGCGCGGGCCGCCGCCGCCAGCCGCGGGGCCTGGAAGCGCCGCGCGCTCGGCCGCCGCCGCCAGCCGCGGGGCCTGGAAGCGCCGCGCGCTCGGCCGCCGCCGCCAGCCGCGGGGCCTGGAAGCGCCGCGCGCTCGGCCGCCGCCGCCAGCCGCGGGGCCTGGAAGCGCCGCGCGCTCGGCCGCCGCCGCCAGCCGCGGGGCCTGGACGCGCCGCGCGCTCGGCCGCCGCCGCCAGCCGCGGGGCCGGGACGCGCCGCGTGCTCGGCCGCCGCCGCCGGCCAGGGACGGCTCAGAGTTGGGGCCGGGACGCCCCGCACCGCCACGCAGTTGCAGGGGGCGAAACAAGGAGCCACCCACTGCCAGGCGGCGAACCGGTCTGTGGGGAGAGACCGGGTTGAGCAGGTCAGTTGGGGGGGTGAGAGACCTGGCTGGGTGGGTCAGTTGTGGGGTGGGTGGGAGGGAAGGAGGTTTTGGGGTGAGAGACCTGGCTGGGTGGGTCAGTTGGGGGGTGGGTGGGAGGGAAGGAGGTTTTGGGGTGAGAGACCTGGCTGGGTGGGTCAGTTGGGGGGTGGGTGGGAGGGAAGGAGGTTTTGGGGGGAGAGACCTGGCTGGGTGGGTCATGGGGGGGGGGGGTTGGAGGAAAGGAGGTTTTGGGGTGAGAGACCTGGCTGGGTGGGTCAGTTGGGGGGTGGGTGGGAGGGAAGGAGGTTTTGGGGGGAGAGACCTGGCTGGGTGGGTCAGTTGGGGGGTTGATGTGTAGTGAACAGGTGTTCATGTGTAGTGTTCATGTGTAGTGAACAGGTGTTCATGTGTAGTGTTCATGTGTAGTGAACAGGTGTTCATGTGTAGTGTATCAATGTGTTATTAAATAATAACTGAATAAAATAATATTAAATAAATAATTAAAAACAACATCCATGTTTTGATTCTTTTTTATTTGGACCTCGAGTGTGTTGTCGGCCCCCGAACTGCTATTTGATAGCTAATGCGGCCCTCGGGCTGAAAAGTTTGGAGACCCCTGGTTTAGGTATTGGCTTACGTGACTTCCCTGTTAAGTTCCCTTCAAAGATTCTTATCACCTGTCAGACAGAGATCCACTACAAAAGTTTTTTTCCTCCTGCTGATAATGGTCCATCCAAATTAAACAGCCTCTTAGAATTGGTATGGTATTGTACAACTTTTTTTTTCTTTTTTTTTTTTTTTTTGCTTTCTGTGTATATAAATACATCTTACTTCTGTTCCATTCTGTGCATCCAATGAAGTGGGCTATAGCCCACAAAAGCTTATGCTGAAGTAAACTGGTTAGTCTCTAAGGTGCCACAAGTATTCCTCATCTTGTTTATTTTCATTTGGAGACTTCTAACAGACCCTAGTTTCAATTTTTAGGGCCCTGGTAACAGGCTATATTCAGCAAAACTTCCACATCTTTGGAAGTTGCTCTCCTTGTAAAGTCACTAAAGCCCAAATTTTCTGCTTTGCAGACCACAGCATATGCAGGAGAGCAGGAGGAGAATCCAGACTAATTACGTACAATGGAATTCATTGGATGACTCTTTAGAGCTATTTATTAAGCACTAGAATATTCGGATGACAATTTGTGAAAAAAATTGTGACAAAACAGATGGAATCATCACAGCCAAATTAGTCAACACTGGTCTAAAGAGAAAAAATGTAGAAGGTATGCTGAATATACAGAAACCTACTTCCGTGAGCTTGGACAAACTACACAAAAAATTGCTGCTTTATTGCTGATGCTGTAGAAATTTGGAAAGAACTTCTAGAGACATTTATTCACACAATGCATAATCAACCTGTGGAACTCTTTGCCAGAGGATGTTGTGAAGGCCAAGGCTATAACAGGGTTCAAAAAAGAACTACATAAGTTCATGCAATATAAGTCCATCAATGGCTGTTAGCCGGGATGGACAGGGATGGTGTCCCTACACTCTGTTTGCCAGAAGCTGGGAATGGGCAACAGGCAGGGCTGAATTAATGCAGGGGCTTTAGGGGATGCAGCCAAAGGCCTGGGGCTAATGGATGTGGCCTGCTGCTTCTTTTCATCTGGCCCGTGGCAAGTCTGCATGCTATGAGCCAGGCACTGGTCCCCGAGCCTCGGTGTCCCCCACCCCTGGGGCTGGAGCCATAAACACTGGTTTGCCGATGTGCCCCTGTAGTCCCTAGATGAGAGGAGTTCAGGGAATTGCAGCACACTGCCCCCGGCTCCACAGCTCACATTGGCTGGGTACCACATGCACCATACAGAGTAGTCTGGCCCCTCTGCCTAGGGGCCGAACATGTTGGCCACCTCAGGGAGCAGAGCAGCACACAGCCTGGGCAGGCGGGAATCCTGCCTTAGCCCTGCTGTGCCACTGATCAGGAGCTGCCGAGGTAAGTACCTCCCGGTCGGAGCCTGCACCCCAAACCCCTACCCTAGCCTGGAGCTCCCTCCTGCACCCAAACTTCCTCCCAGACTCCACATCCCCACCTGTACCCCAACCCCCTGTCCCAACCCCCTCCTGCATCCAAATTCCCACCCAGAGCCCACACCCCAAACCTTCTGCTGTACCCCAACCCTCTGCTCCATTCCTGTCCCCACTCCAAAGCCCTCCCCCCAGCTGGAGCTGCACTTCCTTCCACACCCCAATCCCCTACCCCAACCCTGAGCCCACTCCAAATCCCCAGATGCCCCACAAAATCTAATAGCCCCAAATCCACAGGAGAGTTAATCTGCCCTTGGGAACAAGAGATGGATCACTAGATGATTACCTGTTTTGTTCATTCCCTCTGAGGCACCTGGCATTGTCCCCTGTCGGAAGACAGGATACTGGTCTAGATGGACCTTTTGTCTGACCCAGTATGGCACTTGTGGGATTGAAGAAACAAATATCCTACAGCAAAGTTAATTTGCAGGCAGTAAAGAAACAGGTGGATCAAGCACTCAATCAATCTCATTTTCTTGCCAATATTCTCAACCCAAAGTACCAAGGCAGATGCCTAACTACTGAAGAAGATGCTACTGCTATGACATGGGCATCTAATAATCACTCATCAGTCAGGTCAATCATAATATGGGTGGAGATGAACCATTCAACCAGGACCAGTTTGTTGATGATATTTTAGAGAAAGTCACACCATTGGATACTGGTACTCACTAGCTAAGCATGTGGAACCAGAGTTTATTCAAGTACTAAACCAGTTTTGGACAGCAGTAGCCTCTTCAGCAGGCACAGAAAAAATATTTCCTTCATTTTGATTAAAAATTCAAAATTGAGAAATCTATTGGGAGCTGGAAAAGCAGGAAAACTTATCTTTCTCTTCCAGTCTATGAATAAAAACAAGAAAGGAAAGGATGAGAGCTACTAGATGTAAAAGTTTGCAGGACAGTTCAAGTAACTTAGGGGACTGTTGTTTCATTTTCAAGAGACTTAGATGAATACAAACTCCCACTACTTTTACTTAGGCATGTTTGAACATTCTTCCAGGATGACCTGAAAAAGTAAGTTTAATTCATTGATTACAGTTAAATCTCTCTGTTCCTTTAATACACTATTGAATTGTAAATGTGAAACATGTTTTGATAAGAGAAGTTTATGTATTCAAAATATGTAAGGTTGTTTTGTTTAATAAACAAATTTAACATGCTGTTTTGTGCATTTATAAAGCACTAAGGGCCAAATCCTGAGCTATTTACTCAGAGGAAAATTCCCAGTGAAGTCAATGACACCTTGAGCAGTTTCAGTTACTTCAGTGGGATTACATGAGAGCAGAATCTGACCCAATGCCAGTTTTACCTTCAGGACTTGGCCCTACGTGGATGAGTTCAAACATAGTTTGACCCCTTTTTACATAATTTCTTTAATCTGAGACAGAACACAGCCTCTGTGAACATATTACTCACTATTCTCTTTCTCCTCTGACTCAACTGCCGTCTTCTCTCTGTCCTTCTCTCTCATTTGCATGACAAATTTAGGACTCTGTAGAGATCTGGCAAAAGGGAAGCCACTGTAGTTAATTTTATTTTTTCTTAATGTTATCTATTTTCAATTTAGCTTAAATTTGGTACTCTTCCCACATTGAAACAATGTCTTGGGATTTATGTACACTTATTTTAACAGGGGTGAGAATTTGTTCTGCTCCATCCCTGACTAAACAGTCTGTGCTGTTGTATAGTGGTAACAGGCAGGATTCACATTACTATGCATTTTATTTTCAGTGTCATATCTGAAAACAGGGCAATAACTGCTTTTCTGCTAATATATTTCAACAAGTCAATTTTCTACTACATCTATATATGGATTTAATGCAACAGGAAAACCAAGAGGCTGTACTGAAAGACTCCTCCTTTCCAGAGTAAGTGTACCTTAATGCTTTGAATATTCACATGGATTATGCATTTTTAGATTTTGATTCTACTGTGGTGTTTTGTTTGGGTTTTGTTTTTTGTTTTTATTGTTTTGTTGTTTTGGTGGTTGATCTAAGAATTACTGGGCACTCTGCATCCTTTTCTGCTTGTCTTGCCTTATACAATGAGGAGATTCCAGATACAAGAATAAGCTGCTCTGTGGCCTACAAGAAGAAATTCAAGTGAGTGCCACAAGAAGTCGAACTGTTAAACCACAAATAATGCAATAGCTTGTTAAAAGTCCAGTATCCTGAAATGAAAGGAATCCTAAGACAAAGTCAAATATTTTTGTACAGCAGAATCGTAACAGTTAACCCTTTTGTGCATTGTTTTTTTTAAAAAAAGAAAAAGTGAAAATCCATTATTGTTTCTCCATTCTAAATAATACAAACTATTGTAGATGACTGACCAAAGAAATCATGAATGTGCATCCAAAGCATGATGTTTTCAATCACATGATTTTTTTTGGCCCAAAGGTGACTCGTTATTGAAAGCTTGTGATACAGTGGCAAGGAGAAAGAGAAGCAACTCAAAACTGCATGTAAAAAGTAACAGATTTATTGCTGTTCCATATATCTACAATATGTTCATATTCTGTGTCACAAACTGAGACACCAAGGAAGAAAGGTTCATAGCAAAAGCAAGCACCTGAGACAGGAAACTCAGGTTCTGTTCCCTCTTTGTCACCAACTTCTTGTGTCTCTATCTACCCATAAAGGGGTGTACTCTCCCCATCAGCCAACAATTAGGCCTGGTGGGCCCAATCAGTCAATTAAGCTGCAAACAGGGAAGATTTAGCTGTGTGTGTGGCACTAATTAGAAGGGAGATCACCTGTAAGGGAACAAGCAGGAATTCTGTAAAGGCAGGAGGCTGGCAACATGAAGTTTGCAGTCTCTCCCCCCTGAGATAAGGGAGAAGTAAAGGGGAATAGGAACCTGTGAGGTAGGGTTTACCCAGTAGGCCTAAGAGAGAGGGTGCTGATAGGAAGGCTGGTGAGGGCATAGGTGTTGGAACTAGGAGTCCTGGGTGTGTGGAAGCACCCACTGGCTTGAAGTAGCTACCATCATATACAAGGTTTGCAGTTTGGTTCAATGGCTCTCAGCACCCCCATTATATAATTTTTTCCAGCACTCTGGGCGAAAGAAAAGCTTAAAGAAGCACCGTAGGAAGTAGTCCACGGAAGAGAGCAGTAAGATTGGTGAAAACCCAGAGTTTTAACTGCTCACTGGGGCCCTAGACTGGATTGCAGAGTAGAGGGTGGGCCTGGGTTCCCCAGTACCATCCACCACAGAGTGGTATTTCTTGGGACAGTGAATGGGAGGACTGCCTGTATCACTGCAGGAGTGACATAGTCAGGGTAGCAGGCATGAGGGCTGCCTGATACTACTTGTGCAGAAAGACTTTGAAAGACATCTTCCCTCTGACTACAGTCCTTTTATACAGTTTGTGACAGGGAAACATGGTATGAGCCTGGGAAAGGCAGGAAACAGTCTGAGGTGATAGAATTTTGGTGATAGCCCAGTGGAGGGGTAAACCAGTTCAATCCAGTTACATCCAGGCTAAGCTGACAGTGCATATAGGGAGCACAAGATGACAGTTTAGACTCCATCTTGGATTTCTGCAATATCCTTAAAAACTGATTATTGGGTCTAATACATACCCAATACATGCAACTTTAATAAACCATGAATAATATAACATTTCATACCCAACATAGCAATTGTAAATAATTTTGAAAACCTCAGATGCAAGGCACTATATAAGTCCAAAATATTATTACATGAATACTACAGTACATTTCCAATATTGATTTTATGACATGATTTTATAACAGGAAAAATAATGAAATATCCTAACTTACCCTTAAAAATCAGTTTCTTTTAAATTTAACTCTTAATTTCTTGGGTTTGCAATACTTATTTTTAGAAAAGTTGCAATATTTTTGTAAAGTCTTCTATCCTTAAATTGATATGTACTTTCAACCTTTACTTAAGCATACAGGTGACTCTGGTGCTTAATTCGCAATTGATTTACTAGATTGTTTTTTCTAGGATACACACACACAGCAGATAGTACTGCAGAGATCCTAGGTGGTGGTGCTGCCTAGAGGCTGCCAAGATGGGCTGCTGTAACTTTGGGGTCCCACAAAACTGGTTAAATCACACGGGCTACACCAGTGCTCAGAACAGCTCAGAATCAGGAGGGTGCAAAGGTATCTTCAAGATACCTTGGTTCCTCCAACACCTTCGGTGGTGCCTGTATATCATTGGTTCTCAAACTGGGGGGGGGGGCGGCGTTGTGACCCAAATACGTGGGAGTTGCGAGCCCCTGCTGCCGGTGCAATGTATTATCCTGCTCCTTGTAAGACACTGCTACCTAGGGTGTACTGAGCATGCTCACATGAACTGAGCATGTTCAGTAACATCGGCTGTAGCCACTGCCTTTCTCCCCACCTTTATTAGCCATAAGATTCTGCTGACTGCTGTTTACAGGGCTTAAAAAGTGGCAAAGGGTGCAAAACGGAGGAAATGGGTGTCCGGGGTCTGACCAGGCAGCGGAAATGAACTGGTCAAGGTGGGTCAAGCAGCTGGAGAAAGGATTAACAAAGGGGCGAATGGGCAAAATCAGGGGTCCGGGGGGAGAGGGAGGAGTTAAGCCCTGGAGTGAGGTGCTGGCAGAGGGTGACAGAGGGCAAAATCCAGCACAGGCAGAGGCAACGGGGGTTTGCAGTTGCCCCAGTGGGACTGAGACACCAGTATTTGCAGAAATAGTTTGTAGTGGGGGATGAGAGACTTTTTCATTTGATCAAAGTGGGTTTTTTGTATTTGCACACGTACCTATGAGGAACTGCTACACTAGCACATTCCTAAGGGGAGCAGTATAATACACTACACCTCCCTGCAGCAACTGCCACCTCTGGGTCGTAGTGCCCGACAACTTCCACTGTCAGTGACGGGGGTGAGTGAGTTTGATGCTGGGGGAGCAGGAAAGGGTGGGCCCTGCCCCAGAGCTTGCTGCTGCTGGCAGGGAAAGGGATGGGGGGAGTCCTTCTCTCTGGCCCCAGTCCCAGAGCAGCCTGCCTGCACCCATCCCAAACTCATCCCCAGCCCTGCCCCACCCCAGAGCCCACGCCCCAGCAAGAACTTTACCCCCACACACACACCATACCCCAAACCTCTACTCAGGCCCTGAGCCACTCCAGCACCCCAAACCCCTCATCTCCAGCCAGAGCCAGAGCCCTCCCCCTGCATTCCAACCCTCTGCCCTAGCCCTGAGCCCCTCCAGCACCCCAACCACCTTATCCCCAGTCCCAGCCAGAGCCCTCTCCATACCCCAACCCTCTGCCCCATGCTACATTACATTATCCAATATTCATTTTAAAAATTTATAATAAGCAATGCTCTGGGAAAAGGGGAGTGGGGGGGTGCAAGGTAAAATTTTTGCCTAGTGTGCCAAAATATCCTTGCACTCCCCCCATTGCTCCTCCCCCCCGGCTCACCCAATGTGTTCTGATATTTTGCTCTTGCAATCTGGTCACCCTACCCAAGCCCCAGCCCCTGCCGCAGCAGGCTGCCGGCGGCACCACAAGCCCCAGCCCCTGCCGCAGCAGGCTGCCAGCGGCACCCCGGGCCCTGTCCCCTGCCCCGGGGGGCTGGCACCCCTATACCCACACACACACCCCAGCTCAGCCCCCTGCCCCAGGGGGCAGCTGGCACCCCCCCCCCAGCGGCCCAGGCCCTGCCCCCGAGCCCAACTCCTAAGGGGGGTCGCATTTAGAGGCCTGGTGTCCAAAAGGGGTCACCAATAGAAAAAGTTTGAGAACTACTGTTGCACTTCCAAGTGGCACAGCACACAATCTCACCCATTGCTTCATATTCCAATTTTGATTATCTGTGAGAGCCCAGAGGCAGACTCGGTAGAATGAGGTAGGTGATGGGTGAGAGCATGGCTTTGTGGGTATGGAAGGGGGGATGATGGGATATAAACAGGAATGTATGAGTATGGGAAGAATGACTGGGGATTTCAGGGGGAAGGGGGAAAAGAGGGTTCAGTGGGGGTTATCAGGATCGGTGAGCAGGGATGTGAAGGTGGCGTTCAAGGGGATTCAGTAACAATATCTAGTTAGGGGAGGCCGAAGAATAGATGTAACAGGGTTATGTGCACAGGAGGCCTGTAGTGGAGAGACCAGGGCTATGAACCAGGCAGGTGATAAGTGGGGATATGCGAGGAATGGGTGATATCCATATCTTCCGATTGATGTTCATATAGAGAAAGTGGTCGGGGAGTCCCGACCCTCTCTAGTGAACTTAATCCAGTAGATTGAAAGACTTCCATATGATGGAGCCCAGGAACCAACATGCAGTCACAGAACCATCTACTGCTGTGACAGCGGCGGCCAAGTAATTTATGACAAAGGTATATAGTTCCCTTTACAGTGCTGGTTCATTACAACCAATAGAACTGTTGCATGCAAATTAGATGTAAAGGAAGGATGATGATTGGTTGAGTTACTTCTGATAGCACAATGGCTCCTCTGAAGAGTGACCTGAGCTGTTGATCTGGCTTTAGCTAGCATCTGTGCAGTCATAACAATTCAATACAATCTTTAATAACATAGCTTAACAAATGAATTTTTCAAATGTATCTACTGCACAAGGTTTTAGTAAGTTTTAACTACATGGAAAACTTGAAGAGAGTATGTTATGCCATTATTAAAGAAATAAAAGTCAAAGATCTAAAAATTAGTTCTACATTACCTTAAGACTCATTATATATTATTTTAACTCAGGCTAACAGATTTTCTTGTAACTTCTCCAAATGTTCATTCGGTATTCAAAAGTAAGATCTGTGAATTGGGGTACGATCACTCCTGGCAGGGCTGGCTCCAGGCACCAGCGAAGCAAGCCGGTGCTCGGAGCAGCCAAAATTAGGGGGCGGTACTCCCTCTGTTATATGGCTAAACCACCCTGAACATGCCTGATCCCATCTTATCTTGGAAGCTAAGCAGCGTCGGGCCTGGCTAGTACTTGGATGGGAGACCTCCTAGGAATACCAGGTGCTGTAGGCTTAACATGGGTGTGGGGCTAGCAACTCCACCCTGTAAGGGAACTAATTGCTACTGAAACACCAACACTAGTTGGTGGCCCATACCCCGGCTGGGGGGTGACAGCAAGTGTCCCTGTTCGGCAGCAATTCAGTAGCTGGTCAACAAGTCTGCTCCTGAATTCGGCGGCGGGTCGCTGTCTCCATTTCTGTTTTTGGCAGTAGCTCTTGCGGCACCACTTGAGGGTTTGGGGGTTTTTTTGGTTTTTTTCCCACTGCTTGGGACAGCAGAAAAGCTGGAGCTGGCCCTGGCTCCTGTGGGAATTATGTACCAAAAAAATTTAAAATGCTGCAAAGTTCTGCATATTTTCTTCGTTAAAATAGCACAATATAATCACATTACTGTCAATTATTTTGGTAATTTATGTAAGCTACAATACAGAATAAAGTCACTAACTATTCAGCATTTCCTAAATACATGGACGTTAAGTTACAAGTACTTGGTAACGAATACCCTGCATTCCAGTTACAATCCTGGCTGGAGGAAATGCTTGGTTCTGACTGTCCTGACATTTTATTGACTGCTTGATAAAAGTTTTATTTGCCCTCAAATTCATTTTTCTAAATAATGGGGTAAAATAGATCCTGGGCTGTAATCTAGCCCAACCCTGCCCCCGCAGTGATATTGACATCTCCCCATGCACACATCCAGCCCCCCCCCCCTTTCCCACACTGATGCAAGTCTCCGTTGGCTCTTCCAGGCACTCAAACAGATGTCCCCAGGCTGCTGGGGAAGGGTGAGTATTCCCCGCTGATTTCTTTGCTTCCCCATTTTTCTGCAGGGAAGCAAAGAAATCTGTGGGTGACATGAATTTTGTGCACAAACAGTGCTATAGAATTCCCAGAGGAATAAATGATATACTGTAATGTTCATCTATAACAAATGATGAACCTCTGCTTTAAAATTCAGAACTTAAATCAAGTTTTTACTATGGAATTGTTACCAGCACCTGCAGAATGGAGTTGCATAGTAAGTGCCTCTAGAATAAGAATAGTCCAGGGTATGGAAAAAGCAAAATCCCTGTTAAGCCAACACTTTTCTGTGGTCTCCCAGAATGATTTCACTGTTCCACCATCTGATGATGTTTATTTCATATGCTCAACTGTAATCAATCTCTTTAAAAACGTCATAAGTTGCGATTCTTATGATAGCTGGATGGTGAGTGGCTACACAGGAGTAGAATTAATGTTGAATTTTGAATATGCGATATGATATTTTTCCAAATGTATACTTATTTAAGGCTGTATACCTGATCATGTGTTTTAATATATATCTACAGTACCTTTCCTTAAGTGTTGATTTCCATACTTTCTAATACTATTGGATAGAGAACTTAAAATTTGTTGGGGAGAGAACTCACATTCTCCAAAGACTCTGCAGCGAAGTTAAAGATTTTCTCTTTAGTAATAATTCTGCTTAGGCTGGTGTAAATTGGTGGAATGACTTAGCAGAAAAAAGTTTACACTCAGCAGGTTCTCATTCTCTTCTTCAATGTTTCCTGTTTACAGCAAGGCAATGAAACAAGTTCTCCTAATGAGACTCCCAGTCCTGTGGTTCAGTTCAGACCTGTGGCCCCCAGCTGTGGAACACAACCTCTCAAAGACGTTCTCTCTCCAATCAGTGACAAAGAGTCCTGTGGCACCTTATAGACTAATAGACGTTTTGGAGCATAAGCTTTTGTGGGTGACGAAAGTGGGTATTCACCTACAAAAGCTTATGCTCCAATACATCTGTTAGTCTATAAGGTGCCACAGGACTGTCACTTTTGCTGATCCAGACTAACATGGCTACTCCTCTGATACTCTCTCCAATCAGTCTCCCAAACAGCCTTTCATATAGCCCTTTCATAAGCAGGGAGGGGAAAGCTTATCAAAGTTGATATCTGATAGTACATCTATTCCATTTCCCCATTTTTTGTTTTTTGCTTGTAGAGACTCACAGTGGAAACAGGATGTTAAGATCTGACAAAGCAGCATCAAGCGACCAGCGGTTAGGGCCCAGATCCTCAAAGTACTTAGGCATTTGTCCACTCAGCATTGCAACAGCTAGCCCCTAGGCAGCCTGCTGCTTAATGGAATCTTCAACTCTGAATAAGGCTCCCTGCTACACATGCAAATCACCAGGAGAGTTAGGTTCCTAAGGAAGGGATCCCCCAAAGCCAGCAAACTGAGTGGAGAGCTGCTGAAGCTAGTCAGGAGTGACACACCAAGGAGATAGGTGAGGAGAGATTCAGGGAGAAGAGAGGAATTTAGGTGCCTAAATAGCTGACCTGGTGCACTTGGGTGATAGGCACCTGGGGATCCACAGCCATGAACCTGCTTCTGGAGTGAGGTATCAAAGCCAGGTCAGCTGCTTAGTTAGCCTATACCCTAGACATGGAACCATGTTTTTCTCTCTCTCTGTCTTCTGCTTATGCTCAATTCTTCTCTCACACTCACCGTACACTTCCCAGTGCCTCTGCTGTCTTTTTATAGCAGCGCTGCCTGCCTCACCTTTCCATTTCTCTCACGCACACTCACATGTGCGCATGCATGCACACACACATTCTCCCTCCCTAGCAATGGTCTGTGTCTGGCCCTGTTGCAAAGTCTGACAGGTCTAAGGTGTGCTCAGAGCACACCTACAGGATTGAGCCCCACTGGTAAAATAGCTTTTCCCCTGCCTAGTTTAAGAATCCTGCTTGAGCTAGGATTTGAGAGGCTCATTAGCTATAAGGTGACATCAGGGCTACAGTGGATTTGTGAAAGCCAACTAGCAGAAACTAGGCACAGTGGGGACTTAGGGAGCAGCAGATGCTGGTTTTGAGGCAGTCCACCTAACTGGTAGACTTAGGCCCCTAAAGAGGCAGATAGGCACTTAAATACCTCTGAGGATCTGGGCCCAGCTACTGGAAGATCAGGCTGTAGAAATAAATGTTATTTTCTCTCATGTGGATATCTTTAGAAATGATAACAAAAGAGAGACAATGGAAGGAAAGCTGAACATGTGACATATTAGAACAGTTTCTATGGGGACCATATTTTAGAGTCTTCCCAAGTGTCAGTGGTCTTGTAATGTAACCCTTCTGCCAGGTGGAGCCAGCGGCAGCCAGAGCTGGATTCAATATCTAGGGATTCCTTTCCATCAATACAACACAGAACCGGCTCGCGCTCCTACCCAGCAACCTGGGAAAATTACACACCACCCATGGGAGGCAATACTTCCCCACTCACAAGCACAGAGTCCAAGTGTAGAAAAGAAACTTGGAATAAAATGAGGGAAGTAACTCACTGTTAATTTGGGAAAACACCATAAACAGGATTCATAAACACAAATCATTAGCAAAAGACCCACCCCCAAATAAGTTGGGAAGGGTCCTTTTCCTCCTCAGGTTCTTAAGTCCAGCACCCCAAAAGTCCCTTTCATGTGCCTGACCCTTCTCTGCACCCCACTCACAGTTGCTGTTCTTGGTCAGTGCAGACCAGAGTTCAGAGGTGCAGCTGCAGGATTCACCTCCCACCCGGGGTGGAGGGGGGCGGGTAAAGAGGCATCTTAGTTGTTCTGCTGTTCGGGGAACTCACTCGCTGTGCCTCTCTGCGGGGCTCTGCTCTGGCCTTCTCTGCCCTGCTGGCTGCTCGCCAGCCACTCCTGCTGCATCTCTCTACCAGCTGCCCTGTTGGGTGCTTGTTCGCAGGCTGATTGTCAGTCACCTTTTGCTGCCACCTGCCTCTCTGCTGTGACCTCTGCACATCAGTCTCACTGATCTTCAGCTCTTTGCACAAATGACTTCAGCTGTGATTTCTTATTTGAAATGTTCAGAGATGCTCTTTATGAAGCCCATTTAGTTCTTTCTTTGAACAGTGGGGGTGGGGGAGGGAGAGAACAGGTTAAACAAGTCCAGAAAGGACCCTTGGGGGGAAGGGGCCTCACCTCCTAGCTAAAACATCTGTCCCCCCCTCTCTTATCTCCACAGGCCTCTAGCATTTGAACCATGGCTTAATGAGGTTCTTTCAGCTGAGGGTGACCCCCCTCATTTGTGACAAGTTAAGCACACTTCTGCTCCCCTTTATTCACAACTAGTGTAAAAGCCCGTGGACACGGGCCAACAGTAACGCCCCCCCCCGCTCAGCCCCCCCCACTCCAAGCCCCCCCGCTCAGCCTCCCCACTCCAAGCGTGCCCCCCACTCAGCCCCCCCTCCAAGCACGCCCCCCGCTCAGCCCCCCCACTCGTTCAGCCTCCCCTCCTCCCCCCACGGCCCTCCCCCCCACTCGTTCAGCCTCCCCTCCCCCCACAGCCCCCCCGCTCATTCAGCCTCCCCTCCCCCCACAGCCCCCCCCGCTCGTTCAGCCTCTCTTCCCCCCATGGGCCCCCCCGCTCGTTCAGCCCCCCTCCCACCCACTCCAAGGCCCCCACTCGCTCAGCTCTCTCCCCCTCCCCCAGTCCAATGGCCCCGGCTAGGCTGGGTGCAGCTGGCTGTGCCGTGCCCGGGCGCCTCTGCCCTGCCAGCCCAGCGCCCCCTTCCTGCGTCCCGTCCAGCCAGAGCCCCCTGCCTGAGCCTATTGCACCCAGCCACCCTCCTGCCCTAGGCCCCTGATCCAGACCCTGCTTCCCTCTCAGCAGCGTACGCGCAGCGGCCATGTTGTGCTGCCAAACTACACCTCCCAGCATGTCGTTAGTCCGGGCCGTCTCTACTGCGCATGACGGCTTCACACACACTTCTCTAGCCGATTATTAAATAGGATAATGCCAACATTGGTACTAGCATTTCACTATCCCTGCATTCAGTACTAATGTGGTTTGTAACCCAACAGCAGCCAAAGTTGATCACATTGAGCAACACACCACTCTATCTGCTGGCTATCTAAGAAGAGTAGATGTGTTCATGGAAATACAGTTTGCTCTTAAAGTCTCTCCTCCTCCCAGCTAGCTGTCAGGGAAGAATTCAGCAGACCCTGCTTACAATAGTGCGCAGTTCTCTAAAGTCATTGTTAACGAAGATGAGTCATTAATTTCTCTTTCCATCTGCTTTAGTCAAAGGCTATTTGATTCACTAAGAGAAGTTTCAGTTGTATTTTTAGAAGTTATGAAAATACAGTTTCTGTCAAACGATCCACTATACATCACTGTGTTAATACCCATAATACAGAAGCTTGCTGAAATGATTAATTATTGTCATTTTAAGTCTTGTTATTCGATGCACTGTGTTAACAGGAAGTCAGCATTTCCTTATACTTTATTTAACACTGATGTGTCTGAAGGAGGCAGCACGACAACAATATGAAACTTATTAATCTTTTCTTTCCCTTTAAATTATTTTTCTCTTGCTAAATTCATTCTGAAAATGATCTGAATGACTACAGCACTACCACTGCTAATTTATAGAGCAGGAGCCGGGTTTGGAAGAGCTGATCAGAAGTGTCAATGGTAGTCTTCATGGTAAGTAATTCAGCTTAATGAGAGCTGGAACAGTGGCTTCTAAATTTTTTACTGAAGCCCTTCTTGTGGTATATCTCTGCTCTTCCTTTCCTGCCTCTCTTCCCTTTTTCGCCTTGTGTTTTTTCCTTTTTGTGTTTTTTAATTTGTTTCTCTATTTAAAAAAATATTGTTAGCTCTTTCCTCTCATAGGAATTGTTTCTACCACTAAATGTTACTGTGTTCATACAAGCCCCTGGTGGCCTCCCCTTCTCCCACTCCCCAGAAGGCTTGTGTTCTGTGTAGCTCAAGAACTGGGAATTGGCTGATAACTCTTCAGGGCATGGCTGCTTACGCCCTCATGGCTGAGCTGAGTGCCATGGGGGCTATAACTGGAAGAGATATTTGGCCCAGTGGGAGGCCATGTCACCTTCTTCCATCACATTAGGGATTGGAGTTTGGGAAAACAGACAAGGTTCATGGAATACCTGCTTCTTTCCCTGTATGTACATGGATGGTAGATGAAGGGGGGGAGTAGTAGGGGTATCTGGGATCAAGTAGCTTTGCCACATTACAGATGCCACTTCAGCCAATTTCTTTTCTGTGGGAATATCGTCCTTATTTTCTCTCTTGCAAAGAATGTTCACAGCTCATTGTAAATAGTGGTTTACCTCTCAGATCCTACATGCATCAGATCATTTAGGTGTCATGCCCACTGTGCTCCAACACTTCCCTAACTAATCAGTTGGAAGAGACATAAAATAGGATTGCGTTCTTTGCTAAACATTGTATTGCTCTTAATCTCCTAGTTCAGATACAATGGGGCAGATCTTCAACTGAAATACACTGTCATAGCTCCACTGATTTCAATGGAGCTCTGACAACTTAGTGGAATTATGATAATTTACACAGAAGGAGAATCTGCCCCAGTGCAGGAAAATATTTCAATGTATCTGGTTAGGACAATGAATAGTTTACACAATTTATCATCTACAATGTCCATTGAAAGTTAGTGATTTTTCTCATTCCCTGATTTCACTCATTCGTGAAATGATCTAGTAGGAGACTTCCTTTCTAAATAGCACTGTATTATTGCAACAATGATTAACATCTAAGCATACACATGGAGGCTTTTGCTGCTCAGTAAACACTCAACGACCATAAGGTCATTGCAGAGAAACTAAATGAATTCTTTGCATTAGTCTTCACAGTTGAGGATCTGAGGGAAATTCCTAAATCTGAGTCATTCTATTTTAGGTGACAAATCTGAGGAACTGTCCCAGATTGAGATGTCATTAGAGGAGGTTTTGGAACAAAGTCAATAAACTAAACAGTAATAAGTCACCAGGACTCGATGACATTCATCCTAGAGTTTTGAAGGAACTCAAATGTGAAATTGCAGATCTACTAACTGTCATCTGTAACCTATCATTGAAAACAGGATCTGTACCAAATGATGGGAGGATAGCTAATGTGACACCAATTTTTTAAAAAGGCTCCAGAGATGACCCCAGCTGGTAAACCTGACTTCAGTACCTACAAGCTGGTAAACCTGACTTCAGTACCTGGCAAACTGGTTGAAAGTGAACAGAATTGTCAGACACATAGATTAATATAATTTGTTAGGGAAGAGTCAACATGGTTTTTGTAAAGAGAAATCATGCCTCACCAATCTACTAAAATTCTTTGAGGGAGTCAAGCATGTGGACAAGGGGGATCCAGTGGCTCTAGTGTATTTAGATTTGTAGAAAGCCTTTGACAAGATCCCTCACCAAAGGCTCTTAAGCAAAGTAAGCTGTCATGGGATAAGAAGGAAGTCCTCTCATGGACTGGTAATTGGTTAAAAGACAGGTAACAAAGGGTAGGAATAAATGCTTAGTTTCCGAATGGAGAGAGGTAAATAGTTCCCCAGAGGTCTGTACTGGGATCAGTCCTATTCAACATATTCATACATGACAGTGAAGTGGCAAAATTTGCAGATGACACAAAGCTACTCAAGATAGTTAAGACCCAGGCAGACTGTAAAGAGCTACAAAATGATCTCTCTAAACTGGATGACTGGGCAACAAAATGGCAGATGAATTTCAATGTTAATAAATGCAAAGTAAGGCACATTGGAAAACATAATCCCTACTGTACATAAAAAATGATGGGGTCTAAATTAGCTGTTATCACTCAAGAAAGAGCTTTTGGAGTTATTGTGGATAGTTCTCTGAAAACATCCACTCAATGTGCACTGGCAGTCAAAAAAGCAAATAATTAAAAAAGGGTTAGGTAATAACAGAAAATATCTTATTGCCCCTATATAAATCCATGGTTTGCCCACATCTTGAATACTGCATGCAAATGTGATTGTCCTGTCTCAAAAAAGATATATTGGAATTGGGAAAGGTTCAGAAAAGAGCAATAAAAAAATTTAGGAGTGGGAGGAGAGATTAATAAGACTGGGACTTTTCATTTTGAAAAGAGATGACTAAGGGGGGATATGATAGAGGTCTATAAAATCATGACTGGTGTGACAAAGTAAAGAAGGAAGTGTTATTTTCTCCTTTTCATAACACAAGAACTAGGGGCCCTCAAATGAAATTAAAAGGCAGCAGGTTTAAACCCACCAAAAATGGTGACACAATATATGCCCCCCCTCTCCGTGCAGTGCTAGTTTTCTGAGTGTGCACTGCCGCTCTGTTTCCGTACACATCCAGAATATATATACCTGTTATCACTTTATTAAAGATCATGTTAAAAGCAAAGAAACAGCATTACTGAATAACAGCTACAGTAAATTTAAGGTCTGGATTGTGGCCAGTTTTTACACAGCTGTGCAAATGGAGAGAGAAAGCAAAACATTTTCAATTTATATTTCCAGATAGGAGCAGCAAGAAATACAGTCCTTGCCAGGACTGCTCTGGGCTAGTACAGCTAGTCAGCTAGAATGGCTCCCTCCTCCTTAAGGGAGCAGCGGATAAGCAAGTTCCTCTTACTGGCCAGCTGCTTTAAGAAATGTTTCACACAATGCTTCCAGGACCCCACCCTTGGGTGATCCTTGCATCCATCCAACAAAGGCCACTATTTACAGTGAGCAATTGAGTTTGAAAGCCTTTTGGAATCCATGTTTTTTTAAGGATAGTTGGGAATACATGCTATAAGATTAATGTCCTTAGTAAACACTATGGTAAAGAAAATAATTGAGTCCAAAGGGAGGTGAAGACAAAAGAATGATGAAATATATATTCAGAGAGAGAGAGAAACCACCACACTAGCAAAAGGATCTGGGGAATATCTGTGCAACACATGTTATCATTCTAAGCTTATGGCAATACAATTTTTATAGTACCCTATACCATTTCTCTCCAGATCTGTTTTTTCTATTTCTCTTTCACACCTCTTCTGGGCCACCTCCATTTTACAGGATTCAGAGCTGTCACTATCATGCCAGTAGTTATTTGTTTCTCTGGTCCCACTGTGGAGGAGAAAGGTGTCTGACAGCAAAAGGTGAAGGGGTTACTTTGCTTGAGGAATCCAAACAAGTATAAGAAAAAACAGGACAACATTTCAGAGATGGAGTGTTTTTCAGTGGTTCTTCTGCAAAAGCTAAGAAATATTTCACTATCAAATACTAAAAATGTAGTTATTCTCTGAAATGTGCCAAATTTGGAGGCTAAATTCAATCATTGGGGTGAAATGGGTATTTGAGTCCTGATTTAAGTATAAATCTCAATGCAACACTGTCTGTGGAGCTGCCAGGGATGTCCAGTTAATTGGTCAAACTTGGTGACTAGGTAAGTAGTCAGCAGCTGGATACCTGTTTTTTCTATTTTTATAAAGGTATATTCTGAGATAGAGGATGTTGACTTTACAAGACTAGAAACACCCAGGGGCTTTACATTTGCCACAAGCATATAGCGTCATTAGGTATAAGCACTGCGGGAAAAGCCTGCTGTGTTTTTTACTTTTAGGCATTGTAATGAATGCAGAAGTTCCTTCTGCATCATCTTGAGATAGTCTGGAGGCTAAAAATCCCAGCCACAACAAGGAAGAAAGCAAACTATTATAGTTTACCACAGAGCTCAGCCAATGCACTTTTGCATCCAGGGCCGGCGACAGAGGGGTACAATGGGTACAGCTGTACCGGGCCCCGGACTTCAGGGGGGCCCCCTGAAGTCTGGGGCGGGCCCGGTACTCAGCTGTACCCCCTTGTCGCAGCCGCTGCAGCGCTCACCAGCCCCCCTCCCCCGGCACCCAGCAGCCTCCCCCCGCCCCCCTTTGCTTCTCCCGTCCGGCCACGCGGCCAAAACGTATGCGGGGGTTGGGGCCTGCGGGGGGAGGGGGGGCCGTGGGCGGCGGGAGACTGGGGGGCCCCGTGGGCGGCGGGAGAATGGCCGGGGGGGCCACGGGCAGCGGGAGACCGGGGGGGCCCCGCGGGTGGCGGGAGACTGGCGGAGGGGCCTCCGCGGGCGGCGGGAGACTGGCGGAGGGGCCCCCGTGGGCGGCGGGAGACTGGCGGGGGGCCCCCGCGGGCGGCGGGAGACTGGCGGGGGGCCCCCGCGGGCGGCGGGAGACTGGTGGTGGGGCCCCCGCAGGCGGCGGGAGACCGGGGGGGCCCACACGATCTGCGTACGGGGCCCCAAAATTCCTGTCGCCGGCCCTGTTTGCATCTACCTAATTTCAAACCCATCCACTTGCACAAAACCAAAATTCTATAAAAGGACATTCTGGGTTCTTAACAATGGGTAGATAGAATGACCAAGTTCCCAATGTTGTTTTCTAAAGCTCTTTATAAAAACATAAGAACAGCCATATTGGTTAAGACCAATGGTCCATCTAGCCCAGTATCCTGTGAAGGGGTAAATAACACTTCCTAATTCACTTTCTCCCCATCATTCATGATTTTATAGTCCTCGATCATAGCCCCTTTTAGTCCATAGATGCTGGACCTAGGGGGCTGCTGAACCTCCTGGCTTGAAGTAGTTTCCATTATACGCAGGTTCACAGTTTGATTAAATGGCTCTCAGCACCCCCACTATACAAAGTGTTTCAGCGCCCCTGCCTTAGTCATCACTTTTCTATGCTGAACAGTCCCAGGCTTTTTCATCTCTCCTCTGTAAGCTGTTCCATACCCCTAATCATTTTTGTTGCCCTAATCTATAATTTTTCCAATTCTAATATCCCTTTTTGAGATGGGACAATCAGAACTGCACACAGTGTTCAAGGTGCTGGTGTACCATAGAATTATATAGTGGCATTATGATATTTTCTGTTTTGTCATCTATCCCTTTCCTAATGGTTCTTAAAAACAAACAAACAAACAAAAAACCCCAACCTCTGGCTGCACATTGAGCAGATGTTTTCAGAGAACTAATCATTCAAGAAAGGTTTTGCATCATTGTTGAAGTAGCTAATTTAGACCCCATAATTTTGTATGTATAGCTGGGATTATGTCTTCCAATGTGCATTACTTTGAGTTTATCAACACTGAATTTCATCTGGCATTTTGTTGCCCAGTTATCCAGTTCTGAGAGATCTTTTTGTGGCTCTTTGCAGTCTGCCTGGGTCTTAACTATCTTGAGTAGTTTAGTGTCATCTGCAAATTTTACCACCTCACTGTTTACCCCTTTTCCAGATCACTTATCAATATGTTGAACAGCATTGGTCCTAGTACAAACCCTTGGGGGATCCTGTTATTTACCTCTCTCTCTTCTGGAAAATGATCACATATTCCTACCCTTTGTTTCCTATCTTTTAACCAGTTTCTGATCAATGAGAGGTCTCCCTTTTGTCCTTTGACAGCCTACTTTGCTTTAAACTTTTGCTGGAGGACCTTGTCGAAGGCTTTCTGAAAGTCTAGGTATGCTATATCCACTGGATCACCCTGGTCCACATGTTTGTTACCCCCTCAAAATATTTTTTAGATTGGTGAGGCATGATTTCCCTTTACAAAAGCCATGCTGACTCGTCCCCAACATATCAGACACATAAATGAATGCGATAATTCTGTTCTTTTAAAAATCAGTGTACCATTAGCTATTCATCAGTTATCTGGTATAGAGGCTGATTTAAGTGATAGGTTAGTAATGCTGCAATTTCATACTTAACTTCCGTCAGAACTCTTGGATGAATATCATCTGGTCCTGGTGATTTAATTTATGAATTTATTCCAAAACCTCCTCTATTGACACCTCAATCTGGGACAATTCCTGCGATTTGTCACCAAAAAAGAATGGAAATCTGCCTCACATCCTCTGCAGTGAAGATTGATGCAAAGAATTCATTTAGCTTCTCTGCAATGGTTTTGTCTTCCTTGAGTGCTCCTTTAGCAGCTCCATACTGATTGGCAGGCTTCCTGCTTCTGATTTACTTAATTTTTATTTTTATTTTAGTTTTTGTGTCTATCTAGTTGCCCTTAATTCTTTTTTGGCCTGCCTAATTCTACTTTTGCACTTGATTTGCCAGAGTTGGTTCTTTTCTGTTTTCCCCAGTAGGATTTGATTTCCAATTTTTTAGGTATTGGTCTCTGCTGCCTCTTTTATTCTGTTTAGCTGTGGTGGCATTTTTGGTCCTCTTACTTGCTTTTTTGTTTGGGATATATAAATAGTTTGAGCTATTATGGTGTTTTTTTAAAAAGTTTCCCTGCAGCTTGTGGGCATTTAATTCTTAAGACAGTTTCTGTTAACTTCCGTTTAGCTAGCCTCCTCATTTTGTGTAGTTCCCCTTTTTGAAGTTAAATGCAATTTTGGTGGGTTTCCTTGATATTTCCCCCCCCCCCCAATCAAGAATGTTAAATTTAATTACATAGCAGTCCAGCTATTGTAACCTCTTGGACCAGATTCTGTGTGCCACTTAAGACAAAATCAAGAATTGCCTCTCTAGTTCTGTGATCCAGAACTAGCTGCTCCAAGAAGTGGTCATTAATAGTGCCTAGAAATTTCCTCTCTGCATCCTGTCCTGTAGTGACATGTTCCCAGCCAACATGGGGGTATCTGAACCCCCCCATTCTTATTGGGTGTTCTGTTTTTTTGTAGCCTCTCATCTCCTTAAGCATTTCACAATCACCATACTGGTCAGTAGTATATTCCTACGGCTATATTCTTATTCATAGGCGCCAACTTCCTCTCTACTCGGGGGTGCTCAACTTCCCTCTTCACCCCTTCTCCCAAGCCCCTGCCCCCACTCCACCCCTTCCCCACAAGGCCTTGTCCCTGCCCTACCTCTTCCCAACCCTTTCTTCCCCTGCCCCTCCTTCAAGCATACTCCATCTCCTCTCCCTCCCTTTCAGAGCAGATTTGCATGCAGCAAAACAGCTGTTTGCGGTGGGCCGGGAGGTGCTGGGAGGGAGGGGGAGTAGTGATCAGCGGGGCCACTGGCAGGGGAGAGGCAATGGGGGGATGGAGGGAGGGGAGAGTGCAGAGCTTCTCTGCCTGTGTGTGCTAAGCTAATTTTTCTCCATGGGTGTTCCAGCCCTGGAGCACCCACAGAGTCGGTGCCTATGTTCTTATTGTTCAAGCATGGCATTTCTCTCAATAGGAATTCTGTGGTACTGTTTGATTCATTTAAGATTTTTACTATGACTCTTGCTTTCTTTCATGTGTAGTGCCATTCACCCACCTGTGTAATCTACTCTTTCATTCCTGTATACTTTGTATCCTGCTATTACCATATCCCATTGATTCTCATCTTTCCATTAAGGTTCTGTGATGCCTTTTATATCAATACCATTTTATACCAGGCACTCAAGTCCTTAGTACTTTGACTTCTTGCATATGTAGACAAGCACTTATACAATTTGTCAATATATAGTTGTCTGCCTTCATATGATGTAACTGAATGAGACGCTTCTGTTTTCTCTTCAGTTCCTACCTGTACTTTATCAACTTCTTCTATCTCTCCTCTTACCCAGGATATAGAGTGAGTATCCCCTTTAATAAATTCTAAGGGATGTGTCTGTCTGAACCATGTGCTCCTCCACACCTGTTGGCTTTCCCCCATCCCTTAGTTTAAAAACTCCTCTTTGACCATATTCATTTTACATGCCAGCAATCTAGTTCTAGTTTAGTTTAGGTGGATCCCAGGTTTCCTGTATAGGCTACTTCTTTTCCAAAATGTCCCCAGTTCCTAATAACCCTAAATCCCTCCTCCCAACACCATCTCCTCCATGCATTCAGATCCCGTAGTTCTGGCCCTGCACATGGAACTGGAAGCATTTCAGAGAATGTTACCATGCAGCTCCTAGACCGGGGTGGGCAAACATTTTGGCCCAAGGGCCACATCGGGGTTGAAAAACTGTATGGAGGGCTGGGTAGGGAAGGTTGTGCATCCACAAACAGCCTGGCTCTGCCCCTTGTCCAATCCCCTCCCACTTCCTGCCCCCTGACTGCCCCCCTCAGAATCCTGACCCATTCAACCCCCCCTGCTTCTTGTTCTCTGACTGCCCCCCCCGACCTTCCCGTTCCCTGCCCCTTATCCAACCCCCTCACCATACCACTCAGAACAGCATGTCTGGCAGCCACATGGCCTGGCCGGAGCCAGACACGCTGCCGCGCTGTCCCGCAGGAGAGCACAGCCTTGCCACCCAGAGTGACTTAGCTATACCAACATAAGTCTATAGTGCAGACCAAGCCTAAAAGTATCCCTTAGCTTTCCAGCCCTCAAAGCGCTTTTATTTTTGAAGTAAAACTGAAGTATTTTTTTTTAAAGAAATCATGGAACCATTTTTTTTTCAGAATTATTTTGGGCAAGGGGTTTTGACCAGAGCAATTCAGCAAATTTGACTCACTGCTAAATGTAGCAGTCCCCACACATCTGCATGTCTTTGCTGAAAGATCTTTGGTTGAAAATTTGCACCCAGCTCTACCACTTGTCTGTCTGCACTCCAACACCAGTGTTTTCAGCGTTGTCACTGAAGGCTGAATATTTGTAACTCTTCCCTCCCCTCCTTGTTTTCCTCAAGTGAAATATTTAAAGGGTGGCTTTTATTCGAATGGTGTCTGAGTATTTTTTATTGCACTATTATCCAGCACACACTGTTTTGTTGGGGGATTTATAAATTAAACTGAGTAGCCATTGGGCTTGGGTTCCGGCTCTGAAGCCTGGAGTATGCCGGTGGGGGGAGTCAAAGCCCAAGCAGCAACTTCTACACTGGTGTTTTTAATGCATGATCCTGAGTCTGTAGACTTGGGCTTTAAAACTCCGTGAAGGCATACCCATAATGTCAAGAGTCTCTGTAAGCTATTCCATGCAGGTTGGGTCCATGAGGATACAGGGGCTTGCCCTGCAGATGAGTTTGCCAGAGATCAGTTCAGGTCACGCTAAGGCATGGGGAAAAACCCACTGAATGGGAGTTTTGCCATTGACTTGAGTGGGGCTAGGATTTTAGCCATGGTGCATAGCTTTTAGAAACCAGGTTTTGGGGTGTTTTTAAAGCAGTATAAACCTCCTGTTAGCAACACTTCACTGTATTTCTCTTAAGGGCCATAGATTAAGGTGGTATCTGTATCTTAGATTTGATGGCTTCTCTTTGGCGGTTTTTATTTTCTAGTCTGTACTTATGTATATAGGCAAGCACTGTGAAACTTTTTCATAGCACAGACCATAGCTTAGTACAGAGATTATCTTGTGGGCATTTTCCTTTCCATTCACAGTTCTGGGTCACCTCTCTTACTGCTAGTAATCATGTGACTTCCCTGTGGTAACTACAGCAATTGCTCTCATGGAAAAGTGACATTAAGAAAATGTTTTGTGTAGAGTTAGATGCTTAAGTCAATGAGGCCCAGATTTTTAAAGGTATTTAGGCATTGCTGCACTCAGTGTTGTAGCACCTTAGTGATGTAGGAGCCTAAATTTCATTTTCAAAAGGAGTCTAAATGCCACTGGTCCATGGGATTTAGAGTCTTAAGTACTTAAATCCCTTTTGAAAATAAAATCTAGGCTCATAAATCGGTGGGATGCTGTGACAGTGAGCTGGGAAAAGCTTAACCCGCTTTAAAAATTTGAGCCTTAGTCTTTTGGGGAAAAGTATTCATAGCAGTTTCCTCTTGCTCCTCATTTCATTCTAACCCACCACCTGCAACCTGGGCTGTGTTCTTTCAACTGGAAACAAGGAAGAGAGCAAGCACCTTGTAACCAACAAAAGATTTGTGGACCTCAGATTGGAAACCTCTGGTCTACAGAAACAATCTGATAGTTCAGCTGTGTAACCACTGGATGTCACTACTGATTCAGTTGATGAAACCTGATTACTTGAAAGAATCTGAGCTTATATAAACCTTGACATACTGGTCTACCTGTGTTTGAAAAGTAAAGTTGTTGTGGGGTTTTTTTTTTGGGGGGGGGGGGAGGGAGGTTGCTGCTTCATATAGACATTTACAAAAAATGTCTCTTTTCTACAAGTATTAAGATTTATCTTCACTACACACAAGATATTTCTTCAAAAGAGAATAATCTTGTATTAAAGTCCACAAGTCAAAGGTGATTAGGGAAGGGGTGTTTCTTAAATATATATATATACATATATATATATATTCCCAGGTTTCTCATACCTTCAGAGGGGAAAAGGGTACTTTGTATTCATTTATGAGATTAAGCTTTTTTAGAGTTAGACATAGGCTTGGAAGGATTAAATTTGCCATCCTCACCATGCACAAACTGACGAAAAATATTTCCATTGATGAGTGTACAGATAGCATTTTTATTACTTTGCCTGCTTGAGAACTACTTAGTGTGATTTAAGGATATTTACTTTGTGTATTTTGACATGTGCTACTGACAATTGTTTTAAAGGTTGTAAAGCTTTGTACTCTGCAGCAGAGGGTGTGTGTGTGTGTGTGTGTGTGTGTGTGTGTGTGTGTGTGTGTGTGTGTGTGTGTGTGTGTGTGTGTGTGTGAATTTGTGTCAACTCCCACCGGACATGTTTTGAGGCTAGGCTAACCATTTTCCTTGAGGTTTTATTCTCTGCAATACATAATTAGGCACAGCTGTTAGTAAGGCAGTGGACAGATCATGGGGCTAAATGGCACAAACTCAAAGCCCAGCTCTGCTAGTGACTCATGGTTCTGAGCAACTCTTTAAATATCTCTGTGTCAAGCTCTTCACAGCCCTTTCCAGCACTGTCCAGAATCTGCAGCTGCTCATAGTGGCCCAGGCCTAGTTATGTGATGTTGATGATGTACCTGCTGCAGGAGCCGCAAGTATAACTTCTGTGATGCTCCTAGCTCCTGGTAAACCAGGAGCATGAGCGAGTCTCAGGGTATGTCTTCACTACCTGCCAGATCGGCGGGTAGTGATCGATCTCTTTATCGCATCTCATCAAGGTGTGATAAATCGATCGCCAAAGGCACTCCTGTCGACTCCGGAACTCCAGCTCGCCAAGAGGCACAAGCTGGAGTCGACGGGGGAGTCTGCTGCTGATCGCTGCCGCCATGACGACGACAGGTAAGTCGCCCTAAGATGTGCCGACTTCAGCTATGTTATTCACGTACCTGAAGTTGCATATCTTAGGTCAAACCCTCCCCCTAGTGTAGACCAGCCTCAGAGATTCCCCCACAGGAAGCAATTTGTGATCATACTCCCTGGACTCTGGAGCACTGAGAGAGCTCGCCAAATATACCTTGCAATTGTTCTTGGTTGCAAGGTATAGTAAATTGCTTATTTTAAAGCAAAGTTTACCTCGGCCTCACACCAACTTGCGTTTGTTTGGCTGGTTTTTATATTACAAGTTGAGCATCTGGAACATAATACATTAAAATAATTTAAAGGAATTGCATTTTTTCTCCACCTATACATGTGCACATGTAGCATGTAGTTTTACTTCCGTGTATGCTGTGAGATCCTATATGCAAGATGCCCTTGGTATACAGGCAATGGACAGAGGAGAGTTGATGTTCTTATACCCGTCTGAATTCCCTGGCTAGGGTGCAATTAAAATCACATCCTTAATGTAAGACTTGAGGCCAGAAGCTCCAGGGTGGAAAGAGCACTCCATTCCCTCTGTTGGTGAAAAGGGAAAGGTGTTTGCCATAGAGAGATGCTACACAAAATTCTTCTACTCTATGTGAATTAACTCTATGTGAATTTGGATTTTGGGGGGTAGTGAGCTCCCAGAGAGTCAAAAGAGCTTTTACTTTGTGGCAGAAAGATAATTTCTAAGCAGCAATGGCTCTGCTCATAGATCCTAATTGCCTTTGCCTCCCCTCCCTAGTCACATCGCAATGAGAGACGACACAGGGGTCAGTACAACAACCAAGTGGGTTCTGGTGAAGGTCTTCCTGACCAGCACCTTAAATCTGAATCACTAGTGGGGTCAGGTGATGGCATCTCCAGGCAGGACCATTTAAGCAGGTCCCTGGGACAGACACTTGGCCTACTGCTACTCACTGATCCAAAACGGAGTGGGATTTGGTAGATGGCACAAACAAGGACCTATAGCCTGTGGAACCGTCTCCTGGGCAGGTGAGAAGGGAATTAGACTACTGGTCAAGTTACTGGAAGGCTGGTATTCAACTCTTTATATACATAAATACTCCATGGGTGTGTTCCTTTTCCTCTAATAAAAATGTCCTTGTTTGCACAGCATCTTAGCGCTTGTGAATGGGGAAATTCTGCCTATGAAATACATACAGGGAGAGAATGTTTAGTTTTCCTAGATTTTTGGATGGGGGCTCAAGCAGTTCGCTACAAGGTCAGATGGTTCTATTAACATAAAATAACTAGAGAGGTTAGGGAGTGGGGGGTGTCAATTTTTTTAAAATAAAAAATATGAAATCCAGACCAGGGAAGGGAGAAGCACAGCCATGATTGCAAGAGGTGAATCTGAAGCAGATGGAATAGCAGCTGCAATCTGGTCCCCAAGAGAGATGCATGTTCCGAGGACAACTGGGACTTTTTCTTGGAGGTCTCCCAATGAGAGTACTGACCAAGCCCAACCATGGAATGACTGTGTTTCTCAAACTGGGGTCTGCGAGGGTACTCCAGGGTTCCACGGGCCCTGCTGTTCAACTCCTTCCCCTCCCTCCCAGTGCCTCCTGCATGCTGGGGAAAAGCTGGGAAGGAAGGAGTAGGGATGGGGTGCACTTAGGAGTGGGGGAGAAGAGGAGGAGCAAGGGTGGAGTGGGGGTAGGAAGAGGTGGGGTGAGGGTGATGCCTTGCAATAAGGGGTGGAGTGGGGGTGGGATCTGGGGCTGAGTGGGGGACTTGGAGTCCCTGACATTTTTAAAATCAAAACGGGGGCCCTTGTGTTGCTAAAAAGTTTGAGAACTGCTGTGTTATGAGATCTGACGAAAGCACACTCCATGGCAGTAGGCTAATGATTTTTTGGATCTATTCATTGATGCCTCAATGACATGCGCTAACAGGAGCAAGCATGAAATTTGGGTTTTGCATATAACAATCCAGAGCACCACTATACAGAGCACCAACTTGAGAATCTTTCCAAATAAAATCTTGCAAAAGATACATTTAAACAATCATTAAGAGACTGATTGTCAGTTGCAACAATCCTAGGTAAAAATTCCCAGATGGTCACTCCCAGCTTCAAAAAGATAGTTAGTTATCCAAAGGAAAAAGAAAAAAAATTCTTAATTGTATTTTAATGGGTTAAAAGTAATGCTTTCTCCCCCTCCTCTGCCCATAACTTGCAGGCTTCCAAAATAATTCACTTTCAGGATGAGAAACTTGAGCCCAACATGGTATAAACAGGGGTTTAGATTGGAATTACCATCAGTGTAATTGCCATGCTTTCACTGTAATCACCATATATCCAGGTTAAAACTGTCTTCATGCTACAGCTGAAGATGAATGGCCTGCCATTTCATTCATGCAAAAACTAACCTCCACATATTAACTAAAATATTTACAGTGGGTGCAAATAAACCTTTCCATTAGAGCTAGAGGTCACAATCCATTAGACAGCACCACACTTTAACCTAAGTGATAAAGAGTCGTGTGGCACCTTAAAGACTAACTAAAGTATTGAAGCATAAGCTTTCGTGGGCTAATACCCACTTCGTCGGCTAATACCCACTTCGTCGGATGCAAGCAGTGCACTTCCACTGCTTGCATCTGACGAAGTGGGTATTAGCCCACGAAAGCTTATGCTTCAATACTTTAGTTAGTCTTTAAGGTGCCACAGGACTCTTTGTCACTTCTGCTATTCCAGACTAACACGGCTACCTCTCTGATTCTTGACTTTAACCTAAAACGATCATGAAAATTCCTAGATCTATAGCTCATGTTAACTGATGCTTTCTGCCACAGCACTGGGATCATGTCCTACATATTTCAGTAATTCTTTCCAGAAGAATTTCAGTTTGTAAATAACTAAAGGATAACACTACTCCTTCTGTTAGTAGCAGCATTGGGCCATTTGCCAGTCTGTACGCAGCACAAGCAATTTGGTGTTTAGTGCTCCCATCTGTTTAGAAAGCCTGAGGGTGAATAGTTATCAGAAGCAGTATGTGGGCTTTCTTATTACATGTCTGAGATGTTATGACACATTTTGTCACAACACAAGCCAGTAGGGGTGGAATAATTCCCTAATCCTGATTCCTAAAACCAGTTCAATGTACTTGGCTTTTGCCCAGTCTTGATCTAAATATACATATTTACACATAAAATAACTCAGCATTTTATGCCTCTGCCCAAAAAGCAAGTATACAACATTTATGAAAGAATTGCTCTTAAACACATATGTACAATACACCGATTCAGTAAACACACAATTACATTACACTATTGGCTTTGAATAATCTTTTTAGAGGCAGCTGGCCATCAGAGTCTGAGGTTATTTTTTTCAAAACATTGCATTTCAGCATTTGCCCCTCTACTAAATAGGAGTTCATGAATTCCCTTCAATTCCCTTCCCATGAGGATTTATAGGGAAGTGGGGGGAGGTTTGGCCGCAGGTGCCCTGGCTTCTACAAGAGGCTTCCTGGAGCTCTTTGCCCCATTCCATCCCATCCCATCCTTTGAGCAGCCTTTTTATTGGGGGTAGGTTGCTGCATGCAAACAGACCCCCCTGCATCCTCCTTCTCCTAATAATCTTTACAATTGTACAAAATGGTGCAAATGACCACTCCTTGAGAAGTCTGGCCATTTGCACTGAGGGCAGCTAGCTGCAGATAGATTGGGTACTAGTGCCCTTCATGTGTGCTTGGCCAGTGGCTGTGTCCTTTCCCAACCTTTGCACTCTTTTCACTCGGAAGAAGAAAGGAGACCCAGGTGAGTCTTCTTTCTTAGAAGACTTGCAGTTCTTCACTGAGAGGGTTTAGATGCACAACTATCTGGTCCTACCAGGAGAATAGCAGTAATATTGCCATAGGTCCCATCCTGCAGAGTACTGAGCACCTCAACTCCCATTGAAAGTGCTCAGTATATTGCAGGATTGGACCCATACTGAGGAAGCATCTGCATTCCATATTTAGTCTACATATACTGTAACATTTGTGAAGGAAGAACATTTTACTTGCCTGGTGAAGTTCACACAGTCTACAGCAGGATGCTCCAGGCCTCCATCCAGAGGTCAAGGAAGGTCTGTGCAGATTTCTGCAGGTTGGCAGAGTCACTTCTTCCCGTTCTGACCCCCTTCTTTATTGCTGAAAGTAGACCTTACTGTCTGGGTGAGGTACTGTGTTAGTATGAGCTCATCATAGTTGAGCCAGATCTCTTCTCTCTCTTAGGGTACCTGTCAATTCCAAAAATATGGCAATTAATTTAGTAACAATTTACCACCTCAACTGATCAGATGGCCAAGGAAGAGGGAAGGGTCTCCCAAACGCAGGTAGTTCTTACATATTCATTGTCTGTACCTTTAAAAAAGGAGGGAAATATTATTATTAGTTATCATTTGTATTGTGTTTGGTCCAGGAGTAGAGCTCCTGGGCACTGACCCCCATTGTGCCTAGTGCTATACAGATTTTCAGCCTCCTTTAAGTTATGATTAAACTTATTCTTTGCAAATTATGCAACCTCCTCACTGAGGAATCTGAAGGTTCCCCTGCTTGGCTCAGGGAGGACTGGAGCTTCTTGTCACTCAAATGCAGTATAAGCTGTGGAGTGCTCTCTCTCCCCTCTATCCTGTTCAAGTCCATGCACGGAGCAGTATGGCAAAACAAGCAGTGAACATATAACATGTAGGGATCGATGCCTTCAACTCCTGCTGGTTTTGATGTCTTGCAGATTCAAGCCCATAATACACATAGGATCTTTTACAAATAAATATTCATGATTCATCATGATGAATAAGTGATTCATTTTTTCCCCTCTCAATTAAACCAGTGACATGGAAATTTAACATTAGGGTTGCACTTGTCATCCAGGAACTTCTCACAGCTGCTTTTGCCTTATTTGGCCTAGTTCTTTAACCCAGTTTCAATACTGTTATGCAAATAATTCATATGTTCATATAGTCTTTTAGCTGCTTTCAGATTAGTTAACAAAAATAAGGGAAAAGAATGAACCAGGATCTGCTTTGTTGAATGTGTAGGGCTTGTAATTTTTTATTTTAACCAATGCACACCAAGAACGCCCTTCATGGAAATGAAACCAAAATGAAAAATTGGTGTTTATCCAGTGACCAGAAAACCAGAAATGGTTACTTTTATCTAAGAGCTTGTCTACACAGAGCACTAATGCAGACTATGCTAAAGTGCACTAACGTTGTGCATTAGCTGGTCTGCGTAGTAGGCCCTGCTGAGGCACACTAACGGCTCCCTAGTGCACTTTAATGTAGTGCAGTTTCAAACAGTATTACATTAAAGTGCACTAGGGAACATTACCCAGATTATTCATTACAGTATGCACTCTTGTAATAAGTAATGTATACAATGGACACTAGTCAATCGATATATACAAAGAGAAAGCCCCAACCCTTCCCCCAATTTTGGGACATCTCGATAAACATTAAATTGCTAAAAATGCCCCCCTCCCCCCCCCCGCACCAATGAAAATAACCTCCACAAGACAGAAGCCCTACAAATATTCCACCTAAGAAGGAAGTAGGATGGGTAGAGAAAGGACTAAGAAGACATTAAAAGCTACATATAGGGCTTGATCTTTGGCTGGTATAAATCAATTACTCCACTGACTGCAATGGAGCTATGCTAATTTCCACCAGCTGAAGATCTGGCCCATGGAGTAGATAATGGCAAATACTGAAACAGCTCTATTGGCCTAGGGCCAGATTGTGTCCAATCCAGGCAGTGTGAGTGTCACTGAAAATCAGCTTGCATGCCACCTTTGGCATGCGTGCCCTAGGTTGCCTACCCCTGCACTAATGCCTGAAGCTGCCTCTTCTTCTTCCTCCTCCTCCTCCTCCTCCTCCTCCTCCTCCCATTCACTTGTGCAGGAGCCCTGCCCCTTCCTGTTGTCCCAACAGATGTGAGATGCTTAAAAGCAGCCAGGGTGAAGTGGGGTGAAAACGAGGTCGCATCTCCTCAGTGGGGAGCACATTCTGCACCCAGTTGCTGCCCCTGTCTGCACTACCTGAGAGACATCCACAAAGGACTCAGCCAGAATTTCTTCTGGGGACAGCAGCTGCCATATGTCCGCCTCCATGCCCTCACAGCACACTCAGGGTACAAAAGGCACAATCAAGTGCCTAGCTAGTGTTTACAGTATGTGCTTTGGCTTTTTCCCAAGGCTTGAAATAGGCAGTGGAAAAGCAATAAGATTGGCATGCTCTACAATTTAGATAACTAGGCTATAACAAAGGCAATGTCTATTCCTGAAGAGCAAACAGCACCGTCATGATGAAATGACAATATTTCTAGCAATGGAAAGGAGAAGTGAGGATGCAATAATGCTCAATCATCTATTCCCCCCCCCCTTTTCAAATCAGGTGCCACAATTTTCCCTCCGCACCCCATTTTAGCTAATGCAAAAACTATGCCTGGCTAGCCATGGAAGCACTTACGGAAAAACATGTCTTTGCAACAATATTGATTGTTGATGCTACCATTGTGTGTTTGGTAGATAAGACAGAATCACTTCATTAAGTTGTACTGAGGTACAACTTAATGAAGTGATCTAGTGGAAGGTTTTTCCTTTAGCAGCTAAGAAAACAATCTGTATTGACTGGAAACATTTGTTTTATTACTACAGCTTTATTGATCAATGCTTTCGCTTCCTGGGAGTTCGTGTGGCCACAGCCTCCTGGGTGGTGATGGGGGGGGGGGGTGAGGGAACAAAGCAGTGGCCCCTCTCAGGGCTGCCAGTGGGGGTTGGGCACTGTTCTCCTCTGGAGCCAGAAATGCTAGAGGAGCAGGCAGGCAGTGGGCTCAGACTTCAGTCCTGGGTGGCAGGTCGCAGGCTCCATCCCCTGGCCATGGCTTTGAGTCTTGACCCCACCCCTGGCCTCAGGTTCACACTTCCCATCACTGCCTCCTTTGGCCCCTGGCTCTGGCCCTGTGTTCTGACCCCCCAGTTGTAGGGTTTTGGACTCCACCCATGGGCCATGCAATCCAGCCCCCAGGCATGTGGCAATGACTGCCGGCCCCAAGCTCATCACCCACCCACATCGCCCATGGCCCCTCCAGCCCTGGACTAACCAGGTTGTACAGCTGCAGGGCTCTGGCCCCTGGACTCATCCCCACTTCCTCCTGATCCCGAGCTGCCTCTTCCCCCCCCCCCCATCCAGGGCTTAATTTGTTCCCCAGTTTGTCAGGGCTGAGTATGTCTGTTGTAAGTCTGTTATTTGTATGTTTGTTCATATCGCTTTTCACTGCCTCCTTGCTAGCTAGCAAGTCGGCTGCTGTGAAAAGGGCTATTAACTAAATACAAATATCACTTTTCTCACAAACAGACTTACTAGCTAGCAAGTCTTTAAAAATAAGCAACCAAAAAAAAGCAAAAGAAACAATAAAAAGGGAAAAGAACATTTAAAACATTATTTGTTTCTATTCTGTTTAGGTCCAGTAAAGAGCAGAGAAAACGGTACATTTTTTAAAATTGAGTCTGTGAAAAATACCTCCATAAATAAATTATTATGATTTGAATATATCATTACAATCATTATATATATATGCATATTTATTTGTTTATCCTAAAGTTAATTGAGTATTTTAGGAAAAATTGTCAGAGCATCCACCAGCAATAGTTGGTGGCCACACTCTGAGACCACCAAAAAATTTCTTGTGAGAACCCCTGCTCTAGGCTGACAGAGCTTTGTATATTCAAGGCGCCAGGATGCCCAATTTGCTCTATAAGATGTTTAACTGCTTTTATGGTTTAGACTGAAGGAATTCACCATCCAGAAGCAATGTTAATTATACCATTTTAGAATAGGTCTTTAACTTCAGCTTGATAGTGTCCCTCAAATAACGTGTCTATTTAATCCATTTTTAAAACTGAATTCAACAATTTCCAGTTCTGCCCTGACACCTCATCACGTCATGGTTTTGTAATCACACTTCCTATCTTTTAAAAAGTTATTTCTCTCTCCCGTGGTGCTGTGTAAAAGTTCTACACAAACAGGTTGTATGGATAACTAGCTGGCTACCTAGGGAAATGGACAATATACAGGAGTTCCATTAAATGTACAAAATACACACAAACACTAATCTTTCAATTCTAGTCATTTTAGGAGCTACTTGTAACTATAATAGGTAAACAATATTCAGAGAGAAGTGTGACTTTAAATGAAACCGTGGGGGAAATGCCCTTCCCTCCCCCCCTCCAGTACACATGCAATCTGTCATACACTTAGCCACATTGCTCTTTTGCAAAATCACATGCACAAGGAAATAATTTGTATAAAAAAATCAAGATTAGGAAGCGTGTTTTGAGTTACAATTTCCTGTCTCTCCAGCAATGCAGAACGGTCATTTGCAATTAGCCAGTGTGGTGGAAGTGTAAAGCAAGATTCACACACTCCACTTCCCAAACTGATTTGTCAGGAGCCTACATTTCAAAACTTTCACCTGCACTTAGGAAAGGTATACAAATTACATACTCAAGCAGTCAATAGTATCTTGGTTTTAATCGATTGCCTTGCCTCTGAGAATCTGGATTGCTTGCTGTTTACCATAACTGTATGCTTACGGCCAGTTAAGGTCCCATCCTCCCCACACAGGAATATCTAATGTAGTGAGTAAACTTGCAGAGTTTCCAAGCAAGGTGGGGGCTAAAGGTGGGGCCAGAGGTTCCAGACCCCCCAAATCCATAGATCTTCCAAGATCTACTTGTACCTTAGGGCAGTGGCCCTCAACCTTTCCAGACTATTGTACCCTTTTCAGGAGTCTGACTTGTCTTGTGTACCCCCAAGTTTTACCTCACTTAAAAAGTACTTGCTTACATAAATCAGATACAAAAATACAAAAAAGTGTCACAGCACACTGTTAATGAAAAATTGCTTACTTTCTCATTTACCATACAATTATCAAATAAATTGCTTGGAATATAAATATTGTTCTTACATTTCAGTATATGGTATATAGAGCAGTATCAACAAGTCATTGTCCATATGAAATTATAATTTGTACTGATTTCACTAGTGCTTTTTATGTAGCCTGTTGTAAAACTAGGCAAATATCTAGATAAGTTGATGTACCCCCCTGGAAGACCTCTGCATAACCCTGGTTGAAAACCACTGTCTTAGGGGACCCAGGAGGCAACAGGCATTTTGTGGGGTAGCCCCTTGCATTTGCATTGTGCTACAGCATGTCTCCTACTGAAAACTTTAAAAACTCTCCACAAATAAAACAGCCCAATTGTACTCCCAAACCTTCAAGTGTCAGCATACCCAATTATTCCTTTTCAAGCCCCTCTTAACCCTGCCTTTCTCTACACATGATTCCCACATGGTACAGGATGGATTTGTGTAACTTTTACTTTCAAAAGATCAGTAGTGGAGAAATCAGGATTCAACTTGGGAAGTGTTAGCACAAGTCCATGGGACCAGATGCGCTGCATCCGAGGATGGTAAAGGTGTTGGCGGATGTGATTGCAGAGCCATTGGCCATTATCTTTGAAAACTCATGGCGATCAGGGGATGTCTATGGTGAGATAACTGGTTCTGTGGATGAGGGGAAAGCAGTTGACATGTTATTCCTTGACTTTAGCAAAGCTTTTGATACGGTCTCCCACAGTATTCTTGCCAGCAAGTTAAAGAAGTATGTACTGGATGAATGGACCATAAGGTGGATAGAAAGCTGGCTGGATCGTCAGGCTCAACGGGTAGTGATCAATGGCTCCATGTCTAGTTGGCAGCCGGTATTGAGCGGAGTGCCCCAAGGGTCGGTCCTGGGGCCGGTTTTGTTTAATATTTTTATCAATGATCTGGAGGATGGCGTGGACTGCACCCTCAGCAAGTTTTCAGAGGACACTAAACTGGGAGGAGTGGTAGATACACTGGAGGGTAGGGATGGGATACAAAGGGACCTAGACAAATCAGAGGATTGGGCGAAAGAAATTTGATGCAATTCAACAAGGACAAGTGCAGAGTCCTGCACTTAGGATGGAAGAATCCCATGCACTGCTACAGACTAGGGACCGAATGGACAGGCATCAGTTCTGCAGAAAAGGAGCTAGGGGTTACAGTGGATGAGAAGCCGTATATGAGTCAACAGTGTGCCCTTGTTGCCAAGAAGGCTAACAGCATTTTGGGCTGTATAAGTATGGGCACTGCCAGCAGATCGAGGGATGTGATTGTTCCCCTCTAGTCAACATTGGTGAGGCCTCATCTGGTGTACTGTGTCCAGTTTTGGGGCCCACACTACAAGAAGGATGTGGAAAAATTGGAATGAGTCCAGAGAAGGACAACAAAAATGACTAGGGACCTGGAGCGCATGACTTATGAGGAGAGGCTGAGAGAACAGGGATTGTTTAGTCTACAGAAGAGAAGACGGAGCGGGGATTTGATAGCTGCTTTCAACTACTTGAAGGGGGGTTCCAAAGAGGATGCATCTAGACTGTTCCCAGTGGTACCAGATGACAGAACAAGGAGTAATGGTCTCAAGTTGGAGAGGAGGAGATTTAGGTTGAATACAGTAAACCCTCGATTTAACGGACCTCGATTTAACGGACTTCGGATGCAACGGACAAAATTTCTAAGCAAGTCTGATGCATCCGAAATCCATTTGTCGAGGGCTGGCTGCCGGCTCCCGGCTGCCGCCCGGGTCCAGGCAGCGGGCTGGCTCCCGGCTGCCGCCCAGGTCCAGGCAGCGGGCGGGCTGGCTGCCGGCTCCCTCCCGGGTCCCGCCAGCGGGCAGGCTGGCTGCCGGCTCCCGCCAGCGGGTGGGCTGGCTGACTGCTCCCGGCTGCCGCCCGAGTCCTGGCAGCGGGCAGGCTGCGAAGCTGCCGCCCCGGCCCTGTGGCGGGCGGGCTGCTGCTCCGACAGCTCGTTGTTTTTTTTTATGATTAAATAATGGACTTTCTGATTTAACGGACACCCCCCCGCCCGAATTAGTCCGTTAAATTGAGGTTTTACTGTATTAGGAAAAACTTTGTCACTAGAAGGGTGATGAAGAACTGGAATGGGTTACCTAGGGAGGTGGTGGTGGAATCTCCTTCAGGGGTTTTTAAGGTCAGGCTTGACAAAGCCCTGGCTGGGATGATTTAGTTGGGGTTGGTCCTGCTTTGAGCAGGGGGTTGGACTAGATGACCTCCTGAGTTCCCTTCCATCCCTGATATTCTATGATCCTATGATTCAAAGGAGAAAATTCACAAGCTAAAACAAAAGTTAATCTAACAATTGGATCTCAAACTGGGGGTTGCAACCCCTCAGGAGGTCACAACACAGTTATGTGGCGGATCGCAAGCCCTGACCCTGACCTCTGCGCCAGGCTGCCACCAACCCTGAGCCCGACCTCTGTACTAGGCTGCCGCCAACCCTGAGCCCGACCCCTGGGCTGGGCTGCCGCCAGCTCGACCCCTATCCCTGCGCCGGGAGGCTTCCCGTTCCGACCTCAATGGGGGATCACGCTCAGAGGCTTGGTGTTAGAAAGGGGTCACCAATACAAAAAGTTTGAGAACTATGGATCTAACATGCCTTGCCTGGCTTTTACTTACTATTTTTGTAATTCTGGATGCTTATTTCTGATTGTCTGAAAGAGATTTTTTTTTTCTGCCTGGTCTCTCTCTGGCTCAGAGAGAATACACATACAAACAAAGAGCACAAACAAAACCTCCCTCACCTCAGATCTGAAAGTATCTTCTTTCCCCATTGGTTCTTTTGGTCAGGTGCCAACCAAGTTATTTGAGCTTGTTAACCCCTTACAGGTAAGGGAGAATTCTAGGCTACTGTTAGCTGTATGGTTATGACACCCCCAAAGATTTTCACCTTGAGTCTCACATTCCAGTGAACCCCTGAATTCAAGACTATGCAGTTTAGGGCAAGGATCATCTACTATTGTGCTTGTACAATGGTTAGCATAATGGGTCCCCATTCTTGGCTAGTCCTTAGGCACTGCTGAAATAAATGTGATTAATAATGCAAGAGTCATTTCAAATCACATCCTTTCATTTGGGTTTTTGTTTACTTTAAGACCCTTAGCATTGGCCTGACCTGTGTGTGAAATTAAACTCATCCCAATGAATTTCAAAAGTCTACAGACTTTTACATGAACCTGCACACAGAATTGAGTTTATAGCAAAACCCAGCAACAGATTAACAAAGAATCAACAATTCTGCTTTGTAGGCATATTTTGCTGGTTTAAAAAAAAAGAAAAGAAAAAAGTGCACCTGCTCCCACCAAAACTGAGATAATTACAGACTGAATTATTTCTAAGGAGAAGGCAAATCCCATCCTCAGGGTAATTCCATTAGCCTCATGACAGCCTCACAAGGGATTATTTAAGATCAGAGTGCTTTTAAATTTTCGATGGTATGACAGCTGCTCTTAAACAGTAGAGCACATAAATGGTGCTCCTCCTGAAAGACTTTAGAGACTTGCTTCCTTTATTCAGTAATTTTCGTTTTTCACCAGCTGGCAACAATTAGGGAAACAAAGTGATATGGAGTTGGGGAAATAATTTTAACTAGTCATTTCTGGATAACCTTTACCTCTTTTTTCAGGAATTGTTCTTTGGGTTTTGCAATAGTCTGGATTTTTTTTTTAAGTATTTGCAAAATAATTCTTGGTCTGTAGCTTGTCCATGAATAGTTTTTTGTAAGCAACTGATTTTCAAAACTAAAACTATTCTGGTTAGCTTTGATTGGACAAATAAATCATGTGCTATTATTCCTGTTCCCTGTCTGGATCAGAGTAACTCTTGGACTCAGATTTCCAGTGCAAATGTTCATGTTCACAAAATCAAAATTCACTTTCAATGAATATTTTCCACCATTGATTCAAATTTCACTGGTTTTGCAAAAATTCCCTCCAGTAATCTCATTTCAAAAATATTTCTGAAAACTGAACACAAATGCAGTGCAAAGTTAGTCTAAGCAAATGAATTAAAACAACTGAAAAAAAAAGAAACTGCAGAGCATCTTTGGCAGCTTTACTTATTGAATTTAAGAAAATCTCATCTCATTAGAATATACATATACCAAAAAAACAACCAACCAAAAAAACCCCCTGTCTACTTCAAGTCATACTAAAAGTGAAATAACTTGGCTTCAAAAAGAATAGAAAGATCCACAGCTGCTATCCAACCACCTTTTTGTCTAAAAAATATTTACTACCTATTTCCAGTTCAGCAGGCCATAGTATTTTTGCTATTTGTTTATTTTAATTTCAGAGTGAATTTTATTGCAATTCATTTTGTGACAAGGTGGCTCCTCTGCTCCCCTGACTCAAGTCCTTTTGGGTTCTGACACAGCACTGGCACCCTGACCAGGCTGAAGCAGACCCCATCTTTCTGCTGCTCCTTAGCAGCCCTCTCCCTGTCTCTCTCTCTCAGGGCCAGGCTCCTGTAGGCTAGGAAAGCTAGGTTCCCCCTGTGAGGGACCCTTTGTTCCCTTCCCTGCCTGCCAGCAGCCTCTCCGTCCCCGCTTCCCTCAACTTACTCTGCACACTCCTCTGCTTTCACCAAATTCACTCCTACTGCCTCCAACTCACTCCTCAAACTCCCACACTCCTCCCTGTGGAGGAGTCTCTTTAAAGGGCTCTGGCAGTCTCCTTAACTGGCCTCAGCTGGCCCTGCTCCTGGCTGTGGCAGCCTTGCTCAGCTGGACCCAATTCCCCTGTAGTAACCCTTCTAATTACAGGTCCTTCTGGCAGCTGCCTGCCCTGGGTCTACCACAATTTTTTCTTAGCATTTTTTCTTAGCATCATTCATTCTTGGATCTCAGCTCCAATTGTTTCCAACTCACCATGTAATTTTGAACCCTTCAGGACTGGAGCAGGAATGCTGTAGGAGGGGGAAAGGGTAACAATGGCAGCAGTTTCCATGCATGGCCTTTATCTTAGATAAAACAAAAGGTTACTATTTCAGCCTCCACTCTATAGTCATTTGAGAATAAAGTAGTATGTGTAGTAAACACAAATATGAGAAATGTGTATGTGTTGAGTAAGGCATATCTGTACTATATGAGAGAGGAATAAAAAGTGCTACAGAAAGTGACACTCTGTCCATAGAAACATTAAATCCTATGGTGGAATTCCTGGAAGTTTGACAGCTGGCTGCATTTTACCTTCTAGGCTCCAACTGGTTGGTTACCTAAAAATCATAAATACTAATTACTGCCTATTAATTAAATAGCAACCTGCCCTGTATTAAGGTGACAGCATATTAAAGGGTATTGCTGCCACTCTCCAAGTCACGCCTACATGGGGACGAGAGGCCTGTGGCACAGCTGCTGCTGGCCTGGGTCAGCTGGCTTAGGCTGTGGGGCAAAAAATTGCTATGTAGGCACCTGGGCTCGGGCTGGAGCCTGAGCTCTGGGACCCTCCACTCTGGCAAGGTCTCAGAGTTCGGGCTCCAGCCTGAACCTAAACGACGACACTGCAATTTTGCAGCCCTGGATCCTGAGTCTCATGAGCCTGAGTCCACTGACATGGGCCAGTCCTGGATATTTTATCCACCTGCAGACATACCCCAAGTGCCAGTTGTCAGCCAGAGCAACTGCCGCAATGAACAGTGCAACAGCAGCACTGATACTGCTGCCCAAAGCTAAATGTAATGTGTACAGCACAAAACAAAAGGTGCCCACAGGCAGCCCTGAAAAGGCAACATTAGCGAATCACTCTTCCCCTCCCCCCATGGACTGGCTTCTCTCGAGAGAGAGACTGTGACAGAACTACATTTCAGCTGGGATATTCTTTCTGTAAAGTCTCTCTGCAAAGGACTTTTCTCCTTTTTGGAACTTTCCTTTGTTAATCCCAAGACCTCTCGTTTCTTTTTCCCTCTTCTCTTTCCATTCCTTTCTTATTTACTCTGCCAGGACCCAATCCTGAAAGGTGCTGTGCACCTTCAGCTCCTCAGTGGGAAGTCCTTGAAGCATGGAGTCTCTTATCCACCAGGGGCTGGTTCCACTCCTCTTGCAATGATAAAGCACAGGAGGAAAGAACACAGGCAGCAAGAGCGGAACCAAGAGAGATGAAGCCAGCCCTGATATCAAAGCATGCCCTCTCATCCTGGAGCTAAGTAAGGTGCAGGAAAGAGCAAGTCAAGGTGCGAAATGCCAACTTCTCCCTATACATACCCAAACTATGAAGCTGAAATTGGAGATCCACATATTGGATTTATGAGAATCTGTAATCCAAGATCAACTCTTGGAAGTCAAGTATGTGGTGGACAGTCAATGTACCAGTAGGATATATACCGGTACCCTGATAGCTGCAACAAAACACAACGTTAGGCTTGCAGTTCTCCTACATTTTACTCTATTTTATTTTAAATCTCAACTTCTTACTGGATACACTGTGACAATCTTTCTTATATTTCATGGGTAGCTATAAAAATTGTTCCTTTTCCTATTGCAAGTTTTATCCTGTGTTCATCTGAGGAATAGAGAATGAGCAGAAAACAGCTTTATAGAGAACAATCATATAATTGCTCAATTATAGGGCAATTATTTGTGATAAATATTACTTTGATTCCAGGTTTTGTTGAGTAATTCCAAAAATTCCAACTCACAGCATATAAATACCCTGGAAGTACTCATTTTGAACACAACATACATAACCACAAAGGGCATGTATAGCATCTGCACTCTATGGGCACGTTTTCACCAGCAATATTAAAGCGCTGGGAGAACGCTCTCCCAGCACTGTTAAAAAACCACCTCCATGAGGGGCGTAGCTCCCAGTGCTGGTGCACTGTCTATACTGGCATGTTACAGTGCTGAAACTTGCAGCACTTGGCGAGGGGGGAAGGGGGCCTTTTCACACCCCTGAGGGAGAAAGTTGCAGCGCTATAAAGTGCCAATATAGACAAGCCCTAGTGCAGCCCACATTTTCAAGTGATAATTACTGTCTGTAGGGAGTTATGTGTCACAGACCACGTGATGCCAAGGGCTGATGAAAATAACTATGTTCTCATGGTACCAAAAACATAGCCTATACTATGGTGACCATGTGGTCAAAGTCAAAAACCATGATATCTTTTTGGCAAGTTTTTGTTGGGTGTGGAAAAATTCAAAAGTACATTTCAAGTCATTTTGTTGTTGTTTTTAAATGCGTGCTGTTGTCACTACTGCCAGTGCCTATCTCAATAACAACATGTGTCTAGTCCCAAGAGTAGAGAATTTTGTCCTGTAATTTAGAAATCTGAATTTACAAGGAACACTACACAAGCATCATTACAACTCATAGTGAGCGAACCAGCCATTTTTTTGATAGCCTCTATACTCATTCAATGTCTCTTTTCACTCCAAATACTGTTTGTCACAATGAACAGAAGACTGCTAGTTCTTGGGAAAAACAAAGTGGATGAGGTAATATCTTTTATTGGACCAACTTCACCCACCTGGTCTCATCTCCTGGGACCAACATATGCAACAGACACCACCATTGCAAGCTGAGATCTGGAAAACAGTGCAAATTCTGCTGGAATAGCATTATGACTTGGACAAACATTCTGTAGGTATATAAAAATAATTGATTAAATGAAAAAAACCTCAGATACTTCAAGTCACGTTAGCGGAGACTGAAAGCTGAATAGGCTTTCCAGGTATTAGAATAAGGGTTCGACACAAAGAAGTTCTGAGAAGAAACTGGGACTGAATTTTCAAAAGTGACGATTTTGAATACCTAGGTTTTTGGAGTCCTCAGTTTCAGACAACTTAAAGGGGGCCTAGTTTTCAGAAAGTGCTGGGAAACTGCCCTCTGAGAAATCTCCCAACTTGAGGCATCTAAAATCATGAGCTTTTCAAAAAAGTAGTCCCTGGACTTTGCTCCCTGGCTCCAATCTCATTGTCTGGGTCTGCATGGCTGGGAGCTATTCTAGGCCTCGGTTCAGTAGAGTGCTTAAGAACGTGCAGAACTTTAAGCAAGTCCATAATTCAATGAGGTTCCACCTGCCCAATGTCACTTATAGTGCTGAGGCATAACACAGCAAGTTGTGTGATTAGTTATGTAAGCTTCCAACCTGATTTTGCCGTTGCACATAAGCGCACTTCAAGAGTAATTCCATCAAAATCAATGGATTCACAGTGGTGCAAGTGAGAGCTGCATCAGGCATTGACTTTTATTTTAAAAGTTCCAGATTTACAGATCTTACACTATGCAAGTCTCAAAGAGAAGAAAATTAGTATGGAACACAAAGGGAAACTTCCCAAGACTATTGTTTCTAAAAATTAAAAATACAGCTAAGAAGGAGAAGACCGGCAAGATCAAGAGAGGGAAAAGTGACATGGGTTGAGCAATACAATATTTACAAAATACTTCTAAAAGTGGCTGTACAGTTCATACCCAAAACATTTTAAACTCTTGCATTTTTCCCCATTGATTTTTGGGACCACTTGAAATATATTTAATTTAGGCCCTGAGCCAGCAAAGCACTTAAGCATGTGCAATCCCTTTTATGTCAATGGAACCGCTCATATGCTTAAAACAGGGGTCTCCAAACTACGGCCCGCGGGCCGGATGCGGCCCGCGAGGCCCTCTCATCCGGCCCGCGGAGATCTTTTTGGCTCCGCGCGCGGGCCGCCGCCGCCGCCGCCGCCAGCCGCGGGGCCGGGAAGCGCCGCGCGCTCGGCCGCCGCCGCCAGCCGCGGGGCCGGGAAGCGCCGCGCGCTCGGCCGCCGCCGCCAGCCGCGGGGCCGGGAAGCGCCGCGCGCTCGGCCGCCGCCGCCAGCCGCGGGGCCTGGAAGCGCCGCGCGCTCGGCTGCCGCCGCCGGCCAGGGACGGCTCGGAGCTGGGGCCGGGACGCGCTGCACCGCCACGCAGTTGCAGGGGGCGAAACAAGGAGCCACCCACTGCCAGGCGGCGAACCGGTCTGTGGGGAGAGACCGGGTTGAGCAGGTCAGTTGTGGGGGGGTGAGAGACCTGGCTGGGTGGGTCAGTTGGGGGGGGGGGGTTGGAGGAAAGGAGGTTTTGGGGGGAGAGACCTGGCTGGGTGGGTCATTTGAGGGGGGGGGTTGGAGGAAAGGAGGTTTTGGGGTGAGAGACCTGGCTGGGTGGGTCAGTTGGGGGGTGGGTGGGAGGGAAGGAGGTTTTTGGGGTGAGAGACCTGGCTGGGTGGGTCAGTTGGGGGGGTGGGTGGGAGGGAAGGAGGTTTTGGGGTGAGAGACCTGTCTGGGTGGGTCATTTGAGGGGGGGAGTTGGAGGAAAGGAGGTTTTGGGGTGAGAGACCTGGGTGGGTCATTTGGGGGGGGGGTTGGAGGAAAGGAGGTTTTGGGGTGAGAGACCTGGCTGGGTGGGTCATTGGGGGGGGGGGGGGTTGGAGGAAAGGAGGTTTTTGGGGTGAGAGACCTGGCTGGGTGGGTCAGTTGGGGGGTGGGTGGGAGGGAAGGAGGTTTTGGGGTGAGAGACCTGGCTGGGTTGGTCATTTGAGGGGGGGGGGGGTTGGAGGAAAGGAGGTTTTGGGGGGAGAGACCTGGCTGAGTGGGTCAGTTGGGGGGTTGATGTGTAGTGTTCATGTGTAGTGAACAGGTGTTCAGGTGTAGTGTTCAGGTGTTCATGTGTAGTGTTCATGTGTTGTGAACAGGTGTTCATGTGTAGTGTTCATGTGTAGTGTATCAATGTGTTATTAAATAATAACTGAATAAAATAATATTAAATAAATAATTAAAAACAACATCCATGTTTTGATTCTTTTTTATTTGGACCTCGAGTGTGTTGTCGGCCCCCGAACTGCTATTTGATAGCTAATGCGGCCCTCGGGCTGAAAAGTTTGGAGACCCCTGGCTTAAAAGATAAGCACATGCTCAAATGTTTTGCTGGATCAGGGCCATGGTGAATTTGGATTATTTTTTTTTAAAGCAAGCTTGCTTGTTAAGGACTTTTTAAAAATCTTAACCTCACTCATCTGAAGTCATTGCATAAAACCTTTTAGTGCTACACAACCCCTTCCCTCTTTCCCATTAAGAAGACGGCAGACTCAAAGTGGACGTAAAGTAAATGTCATATCAGAAACATCAGGCATAGAAGCTGCCTGGGGAGCTGGCAGCCAGGGAGTAGAAGTATTAGGAAAAAAATAAGAAATCTTTAAAATATCACAAATATATGAAAGCTGAAAACCACTTTAAGGGCTGGTCTTCACTAGCGCTGCTGGAAATCGATCTTCTGGCGATCGATTTACTGTGTCTCGCTAAGACGGGATAAATCGATCGCCCGGAGCTCCCCCGTCAACTCCGGAACTCCAGCTCGCCGGGAGGCGCAAGCTGGAGTCGACGGGGGAGCGCGCCACCGACTGCCGCCGCCGTGGGGACGAGAGGTAAGTCGGCGGCAGATACGCAAACTTCAGCTACGTGATTCACGTAGCTGAAGTTGCGTATTTGTCATCGATTTCCCCCTCCCCCCCCCCCAGTGAGGACAAGCCCTAAGTCACAACATGGAACACTGGGATGGTCAGTTAAGGGTGAACTCTTCCTTTCGACAGTTTGCTGTGGTATAAAACGCTATTGCATTAGTCTAGAAAGCGGAAGTTGTGACAACATTCATAAAATGTAGTTGTTATTATGTCAGCTGTGAAATGTGTAACTCTTAAATCTCTGTAATGAGTGGATGGGTCAATCAAGTCAGAAATAATCGTGGCTTGTGAAGTAATACCACCTGATGACATACATCCAGCCTTATCCACTGAAGTTATCAGTTGTCCTCCTTCCCTCTGCCTTTGATTTATTGACTTATTTTATGATTCATAAGCACAACTGATGTCCTTATTTAATATACAGAATACAAAAATCTACCGGTACTAAACATCTCCCTCTGGACTTGCATCGTTTATTTTTATTTGCCATTCTGCAGAATCCAGGGAGAGAAATAGCTGGCTCTCATGACAAATGTGATGAAAAGCGGCAATAAATAATAAAGACATAGCACCATTCAATTCTCAGTTCTGTATTATAAATTTAGAATATTGCTCTATAATTTGAGCCATTGCCTGCAAAACAGACCCATGGCCCTCATGACTGGTGAAAGCCAGCCATGTAACATGGTACCTTCTGCTAATGGAAATCAAGTGTCAATCTAATCGAAAAGCATAATAGCCAATCAAAAAGCTAACACAAGGCAGAGCATCTTGTCAAGTCCCATCCCATCTCCAGTCTCACATTCCGAAGTGGGGGTGGGAAATCAAGAGAGCACTGACATGCCATCTGGCAACAATTCAGCTTTAGACCAGCACAGAGGCAGCCCTGCAGGCAGTAAGCTCTGATCTTCCCCATGGTACTGGATAGAGGCCACCTCTCATGCCATGTCCACACTACAGAATTATGTCAACCTAAGTCATGTTGGCCTACAGCCACTGTGGGTGTTAGATCGCTTGTGTGGGCGCACAGTTGGCGTCTTGTGTTGGCAGTGTATGTCCTCATCAGGAACACTTGAATCTATGGAGAATGCAATGCATTGTGGGTAGGTATCCCTGTGTGCAACTCGCCACTTTCCAATGCAGGGTATTTTGGGAAGTTCTTGTAATGCCTGATGGGGCTGAAACAAGTTGCACGGGGTGACTGGAAGCATGGGGGTCAACATCCCATAATAGTGTTCTCCATAAAGTTTAGCTGCAGCCCGTACAATTTTTTACCTTCTTTTCAAAATCCCCAAACCTCATGCAGCCCTCTGTGCTGTCTGCCGTCTCTGACAGAAGCATGGCACTTGCACTGCTCAGCACTATTGTCATGAGCATTGTAAGCACAGGACACCCGATCTTGGCATATTTACAGAGCTGAAGCGTTGCTATGGGGAATGTGGCTATTCCCTGGAGCACAGACATAAGAAAAACAATTCAAGGTTGTTGGTGGTGTTCATGGAGCAGCTGAAGTTGGTGGAGTGCTGGTTCCGAGCCTGAAAAATAAACACTGACTGATGGGATCGCATTATCATGCAGGTTTGGGATGACGGGCAGCGGCTGCAGAACGTTTGAATGCACAAGGCCACATTCTGTGACCTGTGTGCTGAACTCGTCCCAGCCCTCCAGTGCTGGACCCCAAAATGAGAGCTGCTCTGAGAGATTAGGCAAGTGGCAATCACACTGTGGAAAATTCCAGCACCACATTGTTACCGATCAGTTGGATTTTCCAACTCCAAAATGATTCCCATCACAGGGGCCATTGTATTAAAGTGTGCAGGGCCGCTAATAGCCTCCTGCTCTGCAGGACAGTGACGCTTGGCACTGTTCAGGACATAGTAGGTGGTTTTGCAGATTGGGAATCCCATTACTGCGGTGGAGGGATGCCTATTAATTTCATTTGGTGGCCCCTAGTTCTTGTGTTAACTCCGCCATTGCTTGGTTCCAAGCCCAAGATGTGAAAGGAGGAGGGTTTTGCGTTGGGCTAGCAACCCACCGTGTAAAAAATGAATGCTACAGAAACGTCAACCAAATCTTCAGCGAATGGAGAAGAATGATTGGCGCCTTATGCTCCACCAGGATAAGAAGAAGAAGTTCTTGTGTTATGAGAAGTAAATAACACTTCCTTATTTACTTTTCCACACCAGTTATGATTTGATATCCCCCCACTCAAAGTTTTCTCTTTTTCAAACTAAAAAGTCCCAGTCTTATTAATCTCTCTTCATATGGAATCTGTTCCATACCCCTAATAATTTTTGTTCCCCTTTTCTAATTCCAATACATCTTTTTTGAGATGGGGTGACCACATTAGCACTAATAACCACATTAGCATGGGTGTACCATGGATTTATCTAGAGGAATTATGATATTTTCTATTTTATCTATCCCTTTCTTAATGATTCCCAACATTCTGTTAGCTTTTGTGATGGCCGCTGCACATTGGGTGGATATTTTCAGAGAACTACCCACAGTGACTCCAAGATCTCTTTCTTGAGTGGTAACAGCTAATTTAGACCCCATCATTTTATATGTATAGTTGGGATTATGTTTTCCAATATGCATTACTTTGCATTTATTAACATTGAATTTAATCTGCCATTCTGTTGTCCAGTCATCCAGTTTTGAGAGATCAATTTTTAGCTCTTTGCAGACTGCCAGGGACGTAACTATCTAGAGCAGGGGTGGGCAAACTTTTTGGCCCGAGGGCCACATTGGGTTTACAAAATTATATGGAGGGCCGGGTAGGGAAGGCCCCGCCCACAATCTGGCCCCCTCCCACTTCCCGCCCCTGAGAATCCCTGACCCATCCAACACCCCCCCACACCTTGTCCCCTGACTGCCCCTTCCACAGACCCCTAACCACCAGGACCCCACCCCCTACCCAATTCTCCTGCTCCCTGTCCCCTGATTGCCCCAATCCCTATCCACCTTCCAAACCCCTAACCACCACCCCAGAACCCCCCCCCATCCAACCCACCCTACTCCCTGACTGCCCCCTCCAAAGCCCCCCCCCCCAACCACCACCCTGGAACCCCCCCATCCCCCCTCTTACCACAGCTGCTGGAGGGGGGCAGCATGCAGCCCCGGCCCCCAGAGCACTCCCCTCGCCACACGGCTCTGGGAGAGGGGCCAGCGTGCAGCTGCGGCTCCGGGGGAGGAGGACAGTGCGCAGCCCCAGCCCCCAGAGTGCTCCCCGCGCAGCGCGGCTCTGGGAGAGGGGCCAGCGTGCAGCTGCGGCTCCGGGGGAGGAGGACAGTGCGCAGCCCCAGCCCCCAGAGTGCTCCCCGCGCAGCGCGGCTCTGGGAGAGGGGCCAGCGTGCAGCTGCGGCTCCGGGGGAGGAGGACAGTGCGCAGCCCCAGCCCCCAGAGTGCTCCCCGCGCAGCGCGGCTCTGGGAGAGGGGCCAGCACACAGCAGTGATTCCGGGGGAGAGTTCAGCATGCAGCCGCGGCTCCTGGGAGGGGCCACCGCACAGTTCCAGCCCCCAGAGCGCTGTCGGCGTGGCTCCGGGGGAGAGGCTACCGTGCAGCCCCGGTCCCCGGAGTGCTGCCCCTGTGGCATGGCCAATGAAGGGTGGAGGGCCCGCAGCGGAGCCCGGGCTGTGCAGCTCGGGGAGAGGCAAGGGGCAGCCCCCCGCCGCGGGCCGGATGGGACAGTGTCGCGGGCCGGATGTGGCCCGCGGGCCGTAGTTTGCCCACTCCTGATCTAGAGTAATTTTGTGTCATCTGCAAATTTTGCCACCTCACTGTTTACCCCTTTTTCCAGATCATTTATGATTGTGGTGAATAGGACTGTGGTGAATAGTACAGACCCTTGGGGGACACCACTATTTCTCTCTCTCCATTCTGAAAACTGACCATTTATTCCTACCCTTTGTGTCTTAGCTTTTAACCAGTTACCGATACATGAGAGGACCTTCCTTCTTATCCCATGACAGCTTACTTTGCATAAGAGCCTTAATGAGGGACCTTGTCAAAGGCTTTCTGAAAATCTCAGTACACTATACCCACTGGATACCCCTTATCCACATGCTTGTTGACCCTCTCAAAGAATTCTAGTAGATTGGTGAGGCATGATTTCCCTTTGCAAAAACCCTGTTGACTCTTCCCAAACAAATTATATCTGTCTGACAATTTTGTTCCTTATTATAGTTACAACAAGTTTGCCCAGTACTGAAATCAGGTTGACTAGTCTGTAATTTCCAGGATCACCTCTGGAGCTATTTATTATGGCAATGGTGTCATAACCATGTCCTGGCTCACTGCACAGTTGGATCCCTGGGTTACCTGTCCCCCTTACTCCTCCTCCACTTCACAGCAGGGGCCTATGATTCTGGTTTCTCAGAAGTATATCTATCTCATAGGATGGAAGGATCTTGAAAGGTCATGGAGTCTAATCCCCTGCCTTTTCACTAGCAGGACTAAGTACTGTCCCCTGACAGATTTTTTTGCCCCAAATCCCAAAATGGCCCCCTCAAAGATTGAACTCATCACCTTCTATTTAGCAGGCCCATGCTCAGACCACTGAGCTATCCTTCCTCCCCGCTAGCCACAGTGCTATTGAGGGTGGTGGTGGAGTCTCCACCTAAAGATGGCCTGCAGCCTTTTGTAAGAGCAGCAGGTCTATGTCTTGGCACCAGAGCTACTGTTCATCTCCTTGGCCGCCTGCTATGCTTGCTGCAGCTCCGTGGCTTTCACATGGCACTGCTGCTGGTACCTCTTGTAGTCCTTCTCCTGCATCCCAATCAATCCGCTCACAGACATTGTCATTTCCACGGCTAGATCGGAGCTGTGCCTGTACAGCCTCCTCTCCCGCAAGCCCAGGAGATTCAGCACCTGCTGTGTGCTTCAGGCAGGAGCATGTCTTCAGCGTGTAGCCGGCATGGTCAGCTGAGCAGTTAAACACAGGGAACACAATGGGAAGCTACTAGGTGTGCTTGCCACACTGAGCTTTAATGGGGCAGGATGGTTTCCTGCCTACCTGACCCTTGAGCAGCAGATTGGGGAGGCATGATTTCCCTTTACCAAAACCATGTTGACACTTCCAACAAATTATGTTTATCTAGGTGTCTGACAATTTTGTTCTTTTCTACAGTTTCAGCCAATTTGCCCTGTACTGAAGTCAGGCTTCCCTGCCTGTAATTGCCAGGGTCACCTCTGGAGCTCTTTTTAAAAATAGATGTCACATTAGCTATCCTCCCGTCATTTGGTACAGAAACTGCTTTAAATGATAGGTTACAGACTACAGTTAATAGTCCTGCAATTTCACATTTGAATTCCTTCAGAACTCTTGGGTGAATGCCGTCTGGTCCTGGTGACTTATTACTGCGTAGTTTATCAATTTGTTTCAAAACCTCCTCTAATGACACCGCCATCTGGGACAGTTTCTCAGATTTGTCACCTATAAAGAACTCAGGTTTGGGAATCTCCCTCACAACTTCAACTGTAAAGACACCACATCCAGGAGCGGCCCTGGACAGTGCTGCAGCAGCGTGGCTTAGGGGGCTGGGGTGAGCTCGTGCCACAGTGGAGCTCACAGCCCCACCCCCCTTACCATGCCACTCCCAGCAGCAGTTCAGGCCCCGTTGGAGCCATGCTGCTGCAGCCTTGTCCAGGGCTGCTCCTGGATATAGCACACGGAGGCTCTGGGGGATGGGGAAACGGCATGGTAAGTGGGTGGGTCTGCAAGCTCCGGCGGGCTGCATGGCAGGAGCTCATTCCCCCACCCCCAAGCCACGCCACTGCAGTGCTGTCCAGGGCTGCTCCTGGATGGGGTGCTGACGCTCCAGGAGAGCTGAGGAAGGCGGGGGAAAGAGGACAACAGGGGAGGGGCTGGGGGGTATCCTCCCCAGCTGGGAACTCAGGGGTCCGGGCAAAATTAGCTTGCAGGCCGTAGTTTGCCCACCCCTGTATTATGGTCACTATTACCAAGTGGTCCAGCTATATCATTGGTTCTCAAAGTGGGGGTCACGACCCCTTGAGGTCTGTGACCCAGTGCCTGCTGCGGGCGCCCCAGCCTCTGCTGCGGGCTGCTGGCTTCAGCCACGATTCCCGCAGGCTGCCGGCTCCTGCCCCGACCTACCGGTGGGCTGCTGGCTCCAGCCCCGACCCTAGCGGGTGGCGGGCTCCAGGCCCGACCCACGCAGCAGGCTGTGGCTCCAGCTGCGATCCCCAGGGCTGGCGACCCGACCCCAGGATCGGGCTAGGCTCCTGCAGGGGGCTGCCAGCTCTTGGCCTGACTTGCCGGTGGGCTGCTGGCCCCCTCCCCGACACCAGCGGGTGGCGGGCTCCAGCCCCGACACCGGCGGCGGGCTGCGATCCAGCCGTGAAGCCCGGGGCGGACTGCCGGCCCCTGCCCCAACCGGTGGCGGGTCCCTGCTCTGATCCACGTAGGCGGGCAGCGGGCTCCAGGCCCGACCCATGTGGAAGGCTGGCGACCTTCCACATGGGGCCCGCGGGGGGGGGCAGCGGGCCCCAGCCCCGACCCCCCCCGCGGTGGGCTTCTGGCTCCAGCCCTGGCCCCAGTGCCAGGGCGGACTGCGGGCTTCCCCCCTGACTCCTGCGGCAGGCTGCGCCTCCCCCGCAGCAGGCTGCTGACCCCACCTCCGACCCCCAGTGGTGGGCCCCTGTGCCGGCCCCGATCCAGCCCCTATGGCGGGTTACTGGCCCCAAGCTCCTCCAGCCCAGCTGCACCCCCAACTTTACTCCAGGCACTGGTCCACCTCTAAACAAAGGGTGCCAAACAAGTTTGGCCAGGCACCATTTTGCCTATGACTGACCCTGGTAAGGAGACAACATTCGCAGCTGAACAGGTACTTTTATTAACAGTCATACATACAAGTACAAACTTTCTGCTGAAAATAATGGCCAGTTTTACTACTAAAACTGCTAAAAAACGAAAGTATCTCCAGTCTTACATTAAACTTGGCTTTACCAGTATCATCACCTCTGCTACTGAAAAACCGCAATGTGTCATTTGCAGTGAAGTTTTGTCTGCTGAATCAATGAAACCATGCAAAATGCAGCGACATCTTGAAACTAAACATCTTGAGCATAAAAATCAAAATGTGGATTTTTTCAAATGGAGAGAAGAAGCAACAAAGAAGGCCAGGCTTGATGCTGATGGAAGTTTCCAACAGCAAAAGTCCTCAGTTGTGGAGGCCTCTTATGTTGTGTCTCTACGAATTGCCCATACCAAAACGCCACATACAGTAGGTGAGGAGCTTATTCTGCCAGCATGCAAAAATATTGTGGCACTTATGATAGTGATACTGCAAAAAAACTGAATATGCTTTCCATGTCTAATGATGCTGTGAAACGCAGAATATGTGAGATGTCTGAAGATATCAAACCACAAGTTATACATGAAATCAAACATTCTGCTTTCAGTATGTTCAGCCTGCAACTTGATGAAACTACTGACGTTACTCACTGCGCACAACTGATAGCTTTTGTTCGGTATGTCAATGCTGGAGATGTTAAGGATGAGTTCTTATTCTGTGAACAACTTGAAACAACCACAACAGCACAGGACATTTTCAAGAAGGTGAATGCCTTTTTTGAAAGCAATGGGATTGAATGGAAAAATCTTTGTGGTATCTGTACCGATGGTGCTCCAGCAATGATGGGTGCACGGTCTGGCTTTCAGCAGAAGGTAAAGTGTGTCTCACCTAATGTGATTGTCACTCATTGTGGAATCCATCGTCAAGTCCTAGCTGCAAAGACATTGCCAACATGGTTTAATGTTGTGGTGGATGATGTTATACGAGCAGTGACCTACATTAAAGCTCATGCTCTGAATGGTCGTCTCTTTCGAGAGCTCTGCAATGAAATGGGTGGTGAATATGAAGTTCTGCTTTTCCACACTCAAGTCCGATGGCTGTCTAGGGGACACACATTAAAGTGTGTTTTTATACTTCGTGAAGAGATGGCAGAGTTTTTCCTGCGAAAACAGAAACAAGAGCTGAACAAAATATTCAGTGACAAGAAATGGCTTCTCTGCTTGGCATACCTAGTTGATATCTTTGGTAGCCTTAATGATCTCAATCTATCACTTCAGGGAAAACATTCAACATTAATAGACCTGACTAATAAAATCAAAGCCTTCCAGATAAAGTTGGATCTGTGGTGCAGGAAGCTGGACACAGACAGATACGGCATGTTTCCAACACTTTCTTCATTCAGCGAGGAGGCAGAAGTTAACATTGATAGTGCTCTCAAGTCCGCGATCAGTGAACATTTGAGAGCCCTTCATGGAGAGTTCTCACATTACTTTCCAGTGCTGCCAGAAGCACTTCATTCCCTGGTGAAGAACCCTTTTAGTGTGATAGCTGAGCAGTTACCTACTGAGGATATTCACACACAGGAACAGTTTATCGACATGATCAATGATGATGAACTGCAAGCAAAATTCACACAACTGCCTCCAAACCAGTTCTGGTGTTCAGTTGCAAGTGAATACCCACTGGTATCTGAAATGGCCCTGAGAGTCCTTCTGCCATTTCCCACGACCTATGAATGCGAGAGTGGATTCTCCAGCCTTCTCACAATAAAGACAAAATCTCAAAACCGGCTTGATGTGAAGGATGACATCAGATGCGTCCTTTCTAAAACAACACCAAGAATAAAACTTCTGGTATCAAATAAACAGCATCATCCATCTCACTGATTTTTGGCTGCTTCAGGTCTTTAATTGCTTTCTCCAAAGGGGACAAATATTAAAATAAATTCTATTTAAAAATAACTTTTCCATTTATTTTTAATTAAATAAAAATGTGTTTTAGTCTTAATTTAAAAAGCAGTGAGAAAAGGTAAATTCATTGTAAGCAATAGGGTTTATATTTAGTATTTAACAGTATTAAATATCAAAAATGTGTATTTAATTTCTAGAGGGGGTCGCGGTCAGAAGCTGAGTGTTCAAAAGGGGCCACCGGTACAAAAAGTTTGAGAATCACTGAGCTATATTCACCTCTTGGACCAGATCCTGTGCTCCACTTTGAACTAGATCAAGAATTGCCTCTCCTCTTGCAGGTTTCAAGACTAGCTTCTCCAAGAAGCAGGCATTTAAGGAGTCAAGAAATTTTATCTCTGCATCTCATCCTGAGGTGACGTACCCAGTCAATATGGGGATAGTTGATATGCCCCATTATTACAGAGTTTATTTTTATAGCCTCTCTAATCTCCCTGAGCACTTCAGAATCACTATCACCATCCTGGTCCAGTGGTTGGTAATCTATACCTGCTGCTATGTTCTTATTTTTCAATCATGGAATTACTATCCATAGAGGTTCTATGGTACAGTTTGGTTCATTTAAGATTTTTACTTCATTTGATTCTACACTTTCCTATCACATATAGTGCCACTCTCAACCTCCCAGCACGACCTGTTCTCCCCCTTCTGATATATTTTGCACCCTGGTATTACTGTGTCCCATTGATTATCCTCATTCCACTGAGTTTCTGTGATGCCTATTATATCAATATCCTCATTTAATACAAGGCACTCTAGTTCACCCATCTTATTATTTAGACTACTAGCATTTGTATATAAGCACTTGAAAAACTTTTCACTTTTTAGCTGTCTGCCAGTACATGATGTAATTGAATGGGACTTTTTCATTTGACAGTTTCTCATCAGATCCTACCCGTATTTTATCATTTTCCATCCTCTCTTCCTTACTAGGACATAGAGAATCTTCATTAATAGATCCTCACAGAGGTGTAACAGAGTTGAATTAGAGCTCTGTGAATCTTCAGCAATTACTGATTGATATAAAATATATTATTGCAGTGCAGACAACAATGAATATACAGGTATTAGTATACAGGAGAGCAGAAATTAGAGCTTTTAAGAATAGACTAGAAAACAAAATAGAGTTTCCCTACCCACTAGTTTGTAGTGGAGCACAGCAGATGAAAAGCAGCAATGGTATTAGAAAACCACAATAAAAACAAAATAATCTTATTGTAAAACTTAAGTTACCACAAAAGTCAAAAGTTACCACAGGTTTCACAGTGAAGAATGTTTTCCTGTTTCAGGTTGGTCTGAGGAAGAGGCCCTCTAGTTTTCTAGAGGCCTTTGTTCAATAGAGACTTTTTTAATTCTATTATTGGATTTCGGTATTCTTGAGGCAGCTATTCAAAAGGCTGTGAATAATTGCAAGGAATGTTGTTTTACATATACAAAACTCTAGTACTACTCACATTTCTCTTCAAAAATATGACTTTATAATTTAGATCTAGACCAAATCATTCATCCACTTGAGAAGCCTGTTTCAACGTTTATGAGAAATCGTTCCATTTCTAAGTCAAATTTGATCGTCAAGGGAGGCAATTTAAACACTATTTGAAACCTATAGTAGGTGAGTCTAATTGTTAGTTACTTCAGAAAGGGAAAGAAGCCATGAAACCTATTGCAGGAGTGCAGAAGGCAGGCATATAATTGAGAAAGGATTATAAAAAACTCCCTTACACCTCTCCTTTGTATAGTTATAATGCCTTTAAATACACAGTTTTCTCTTGCTGTTATCACAGTGGGATAGGATTTATGGAGTAGAAATTACATGATCCATTAGCCTAAGTGAATCACAAAATTGTAATGTGATCGAGGTGCTTGTAGAATTTCATTATGAGTGAGTGGGCAAGATTAAAGCTTTCATCAACTCAGAAGGTAAATATAGCACTGGTCGGCAGACTTGCAAGTCAATAGGGGATATTTACAGCATGCTATCTATGTGTATGCACACTAATATGCATCTTACACTCATATAAATCACATCTGTGGAGGAAATATCCTTTTGATCAGTTGTGAGACGATGTGATAAATTAATTTGTCAAGGATAAGTGACCATTTAACTAGTTCGGAAGAGATGTGGACAAATTGGAGAAAATCCAGAGAAGAGCAACAAAAATGATTAAAGGTTTAGAAAACACGACCCACGAGGAAAGATTGAAAAAATTGGGTTTGTCTAGTTTGGACAAGAGAAGACTGAGAGGGGGCATGATAATTTTCAAATATATAAAAGGTTGTTACCCGAAGGAGGGAGAAAAATTGTTTTCCTTAACCTCTGAGGATAGGACAAGCAGCAATGGGCTTAAATTTAAGCAAGGGCAATTTGGATTAGACATTAGGAAGAGCTTCCTAACTGTCAGGATAGTTAAGCAGGTCCTTACTGGGCTACATTATTTACTGGCCTCCTAGTCTGCAAATTGTCACCCCTCCCCTCATCTGTCCCCCCCCCCCCCCCGTTTCCATGGGTAATTCTAAAATATGCAAGTTTTACCAGAAGACGGGAAGACTACCAAAGAAAGGGATGTGTTAAAAAGGCATGCAATTTCATGAGTGTTTGGATATTAAAGAGTTATCTTGGGGGAAATATTTGAGAGACCAGTTAGTTATAGTCTATGGGGGTAACCAAGCTGTGTACTTATTGTACAAAAAGGGACCGTGCTTTGCTGTTGCTAAAGTCACACACCCTTTTGCCTGCACTGTGTCCCCCTCCTTGCAACAGGAGCTCCCTAACAGCAGCTCACCCAAAGGCTGGTGCTTTTGTACCTTGGAAGTGGTTGGGAGCCCTAAATTTAACCTAAAAGCCTATTTTAGCCTCTGGAAACTGTTCAGTTCTATAATGTAATACAGAAATCGTGAGTGTATCTGTGGTGACCCAACTTGATGATTGTTACCTTAATGAAAATACTATACAACTTAAATGTTAAGAAATTTGCCCTCTAAATGTCATTTCAAAGGCATATTCATATTAAGGAAGTAGCAACCTGGTAGGATTAAGAACTCTCCAGAAACAACAACTTCTCTGATTTCCATCAGGAGCAACTGAAATATACAAGGGTGTGAAATATAGCTTTCATGTACATGTTAGCTTGTATGTCCTGGCCTGCCCTGGTTTCTATCACTAATGTTTATGCAGCCATAACCACTGAGCTCTGAGCTGTAAACTCTGCCCAGCAGAAATAGAGCAACAGGAAGCCATCTACGCTTGTGGTAAGTGCCCCCACTTCCAGGCATGCAGCTAATCTGCCTAGTAGCAGGACCCTCTTGAGACATAGGCCCAATCAGGTTTGTAGGGTTTTTTCCCCCCCCTCAGCTTTTTTACTCTAAGAATTAGCACCAAAAGTTTCAGAGGCGTTCCGTATCCCGTCCAGGCCTGATCAACCCGGACAACGCCTCTCCCGCTCCCGTATCTTCCTCTGAGCGAGTAATGATTGCCAGTCGAGTTCGTAATGCTGTTTATGTGTCTCAGTCTTGTAAGTGTTTATTTTAAAGTTTGAAGTGTTATTTGTGTGTCTTTCTGTAGATTTTTACCTCAGGATTTGTACTGTTACTTGTGTTCCTCGTTTCTGTAAGTGTTCACCTCAGAGTTTAAGGTGTCACTCGGGTGTCCCTTCTTCTGTAATTGTTTTACCTCAGAATTTACCTCAGCATTTGAAATTCCACCCATGTCTCGCATGCTGTAAAGTTTCCTCATGTAAATAGTTGTGTTCCCTTAGTAGTAATAGTAGTTTTTCCTTGCTATAAATGTTATATTAGATGAATCAATCAATAAGAAAAACCTGTTTAATAGAATTGTGTAATAAGAACTCATTTATTAGAATTGTTTAATAGTCACGTTTTATAGAATTGTTTAATAGTTAATTACTGTAATTAACCTCTAAATTCACCCATTACCTCTCCCCTTAATAAATAAACAAGTTGTTAGATTGCCATCAGTGTCCCTGTGAGTCCTTTCCGAAAACCCTCATCGAACCTTTGACATTTACAAAGGGAAGCACTGAAAATAAGACCAATCAGCTTAGAGAGAGAGACTTAAGGAGATCAACACTTACCAGATCTTGTCTCTCAGCCAGCGCCAGGGAGAAACTGCTCTCTCTTAGGTCTTATCCTATCAGCTGGGTAACAAGGAGCTATTAAGCCGCATGAAGTGCTTTAAGTACCCCTGTGACACTGAGCCAGAAAGGGTTAAGTAACCAGCAGGTTAAAGTGATTCCAAACCAACCTTTAAAAACATATTAGATAAGTACTGAACTGGTAAACGGGGCCATTTCTTGTATTGTAGATGCTTATCAAAGCCATTAAGTAGACTAAATTATTTTAAATGCAAACCTCTAATGTCAGGTAACTAGAAGTAAATACTAATTGTATTTGCCTGTGTTTACCTATATCTTGTTAGATGTTAACAGTGTGATGTAATCGGCTTGTAGATCAGGGCTGGGCGAACTTTTTGGCTTGAGGGCTGCATTTGGATATGGAAATTGTATGGCGGGTCATGAATGCCTGGTGGGGGAAGGGAACACTATGGGGTGTAGCATGGGAAGGCTTTATAAGGGATGTTACTGAGCTGGGGGAGGAGGAGGGACTCGTTGTGGGGGGAGGCTCTAAACGGGTGGTACTGGGGACTCCTAGGTACCCGGGCCCTGTTGGAAGTGACACTAAGGTGGCCATACCAGACACCACCATAGGCGGAGATACCCTAGCTGGGATGGGTACGGCCCCTTCATGGTTTCAAGGTTCTCAACGGTGGGGTTGTAGAAGACTGGGAGGGCACTGGATGTGCTGCTGTGTGGAGGGTGGGGCTACCATGTAGGGGAGGGGTTACGATCCTGGAAACCATGTGGTAAAGTTGCACCTGCACAGTGTGGCTCTGCATGAAGATGGTCCTCATCAAAGGAATTGTGAGTCGGGGGCTGGGGAGCTCCAGGCGGGTAGCGTGGGAAAGCCCCAGACCCTGCTCTGCATAGCAAGCTCCAACCCCGCTCCCATGTTGTAGATCAGGGGTCTCCAAACTACGGCCCGCGGGCCGGATGCGGCCCGCGAGGCCCTCTCATCCGGCCCGTGGAGATCTTTTTGTCTACCGCACTTCCGGTAGCGGCGTCACTTCCGCCTGGCCCTGCGCGCGCCCGTCGCTCGAGCTCCCGCTCTCGCCCTCGCGGCGTCTCGCTTCCGCGCCCTCCCGCCGGGCGCGGTGAACCAATCGGGACGCAGGGCGCGGTGAACCAATCGGGACGCGCCCTGACGCGGACGGGCAGCGCCGGGAGCCAATGGGCGCGAGGCACCGGGCCGGGGGACGGGGCTAGGACTGGTGAGGGGAGGGGAGGGGAGTTTCGGAAGGGGTCCTGGGGGGTTCTTGGGGCTGGGCGGGGGTCCTGGGGGGTTCTTGTGGGAGGGGGGCTGGGCGGGGGTCCTGAGGGGTTCTTGGGGGAGGAGGTCCAGGGGGGCTGGGCGGGGGTCCTGGGGCCGTTGGGCGGGGGTCCTTGGGGGGGCTGGGCGGGGGTCCTGGGGGTTTCTTGTGGGAGGGGGGCTGGGCGGGGATCCTAGGGAGGGTCCTGGGGCGGTTGGGCGGGGGTCCTTGGGGGGTTCTCTCCAGATACCCCCTAACCCCCCCAAGACCTCACCCCCCCCATCTAAACCCCGCTGCTCCTTTGCCCCTGACACCCCCTCCCCCTAATCACCCCCCGGGACCCCACCCCCATCCAACCCCGTCTGCTCTGACCCCTATCCACCCCCCCACTCCCCCTGGGACTCGCACAAACTCCCCCCTGTTCTTCGCTCCCTGAGACCCTCTGAGACCCTATTAATATTAAATAAATAATTAAAAACAACATCCATGTTTTGATTCTTTTTTATTTGGACCTCGAGTGTGTTGTCGGCCCCCGAACTGCTATTTGATAGTTAATGCGGCCCTCGGACTGAAAAGTTTGGAGACCCCTGTTGTAGATGATAAACTTCTGTTCCTGTATTCTATGAATTCAGAGATCAAAAGGGAATATTAGGAATTAGACAAAAATGTGTGGTGTAATAATATCAGTATCTTTCCTACAAACTTCAAAGAGAAATAAACTACCTATGAACCTCTGAATGGTTAATTGTCTTATGCTAATCACTGCAACTAATTATCTGTGTATACATAGGAAATAGGAGGTTTGCTTCAAAGCAACAATGTATATTACTTATTCGTCATCGGTGGAATGCCTGCTGTGTTATCTGCTGCCAAGGGGCTATTGTAGCCTGCTGGAGATCTACAAATGAACTTTGGGACCCGATTCTGTTTGTCTCAGATATGTTTGAACTTCATCAGGGAAAGTTTAACTCACAAGACTGAGGTCTCGAGCTCCATTCTGGATTACTCTTCTATTTCACATGGAAGAATTTAAACAAACTCTGCACATGGACTTCCTGTTGGATGATAACTTACGGAATTGATGCTGGAAGAACTTTTTACAAATCACCTGCTCTCCATCTCCTGGATCCAGGACGAGCTGCTGACCCAACTCCTTGAGGACAGCCCTGTGCTAACAGCAACTTATTGAACTGCAATTAAGGGCTTTGAGTTCCGCTGGGAAGAGCGCAGAGCAGCAGTTCATTTTCCTGCTTGCACTCCACTGTGGTGCAACACTCAGAAGAGGAGAAAGGTGCCCCCACAAATGGCACCTCTGGGGGGCTACTTGGAACCCATAGGGAATAAAACAGATCTCTTGGAAGCACCTTAGTCAGAGTGATCCATGAACATTTCACCTAGGGGACCTTATGCCGTGTATAGATATTTGATTAGTCCCTTTACCAAAATAACATCTTACTCACAGGCCCGCGTGCTGGGAACATGCTGCTTTATGCACCTACATTGCACAGAGAGCATATGGGGAGGGTTGTCTACCACAGGAAGCATGAGAGTGGAGCAGGATTCCATGCTATCACATTATACTCTGGTTAATCCAGTTAACCCTTTTTGCTACAGGAATTTCCACACTGCTTTTCGGGCATCTCCTCCACACCCGCTGTTCATGATGCCTTAAGTCATATTTAGGGGTCCTCATTCTCCACTAAGTCTGAGCTGTGCATGGACTGGGTGGAGAGTGGTAGCCCCATAGAATTGACTGACTCCACGATTCAGAGCTGCCTGGCCCCAGTGAAAGCTAGGGTTGCACAGGGCAGCCCAATCTAAGCCCTGGTCTACACCACAAACTTATGTTTCTATAACGCTATCGCTCATACGTGTGGAAATCTACATCTGAACCACATACATAGGTGTAAACAGCCTAACCTCTGGTGTAGGCAGTGCTATGGTGAGAGGAGGGCTTCTTTCATAGAGCTGTTTGTAGAAAATTATAATCTGAGCCACTCCCTCCTATGGGACAGCATCAACAGGAATTTGGAGCAGTGGCCTGGATGCTGGGGTTAGGAACACCACATGGCTGTGTACAGCAGTTCACCAGAGATGCTCTCCAACTTATTGTATTCCTCTCTCATTCACGGGTTTGTTATACAATGAACCTCCAGATCATTATACAGTGAAACCTCGATATAACGGACTAATTCGGGCGAGGGGGTGTCCGTTAAAGCCGAAAGTCCGTTATTTAATAATTTTTTTAAATTATTAAATAACGGACTTTCGGTTGACAATGGACACCCCCTCACCCGAATTAGTCCATTATATGGAGTTTTACGGCCGGGAGCCGTCCGCCCGCCCGGGTCCCGGCTGCTGGGACCCAGGTGGGAGCCCTCAGCCTGCCCGCAGGCGGAAGCCAGCAGCCGCCAGCCAGCCAGCCCGCCCGCAGGTGGGACCCGGGCAGGAGCCGGCAGCCCCCGAATAATGGATTTCGGATGCATCGGAAATTTTGTCCGTTGCATCCGAAGTCCGTTAAATCGGGGTCCGTTAAATCGAGGGTTTACTGTACCATCAACTGTAGCTCCTGCCTCTAGGGGAGGTAGAGAAGCTCTTCTGTCGACATAGGTAGAGTGTTGGCTAAGAGCTACAGTGGCACAAATGCGCCAGTGCCTCTACAGCACAGTAACTGTAGACAAACCCTTAGGCTAGTGGAGAATCAGGAATAGCAGAATTAGAGGCAATACTTCCCCTCTTGCAAGCACAAAGTCTGAGTGTAGCAAAATCTTTTATTAAAAGGAGGGAAGTAACTCAGCCTTAATAGAGACACTGCCCAAAAGTAGGTGTAATACTTAGACCTAGGTATCAGTAGGCTGACCATACCTCCCGTTTTGAACGGGACAGTCCCGTTTTTTACATATTTTCTGACCGTCCCGTCTTTTTAATAAAAATATCAAATTTGTCCCGTTTTTCATAAAAAAAACCCGGGACGTGGCTTATTTCAGAGACCCACGGCCGGGTCCCGCCTCCTCCCACAGCCCTTCAGTCCCTTCCCCTCCCCGGCCTGTTCCCCCCTCCCCTCCGCCTCCGCCGCTGCAGAGCCCGTGCGGCGTGATTGGCTGGGCCACCGCCATGTGTCACGCAAGCCGGTTACAGGAAGAGCCCGGCGCAATGGCAGAGTGGAGGTCCTGGCCGGGCAGGGGCTGCCTGGTGCCTCGCTCCCCCCCCCCTCACGTGGAGGAAACACTGAGCCCAGCGTAGGTAGGGGCTGGGGAGGGGGGCTGCTGGCCAGGCAGGGGCTGCCTGGTGCCTCGCTCCCCCCCCCCATGTGGAGGAAACGCGGAGCCCAGCGCAGGTGGTGGCTGGGGAGGGGGGCGCAGCGGCGGGGCCTGCAGGGGTGCGATGAGCTGGGGGGTCATGGGGGAGGTGGGAGGCGGGAGGCTGTGGGGAGATGGGGCTGTGTTTTGAGGCTGTTGGGGGGGTCTGGGGGTGTATTGGTTGCTAGTGGGGGGCTATGGGGAGAGGTTGTGTAGGGAAGGCTGTGGGGTTGGTAGTGGGATGGTGTTGGGGGGCCTGGAGGTGGTTATGTGAGGGTTGGGTATTGGTGACTTTATGGATATGGGGGGGGCGTTGTAGGGTTATATTTGGGGTCTGAAGGTAGTTATAACCCCGTCCCATTTTTGCCATCCCACTGTCCCATTTTTGTCACAAGGAAATATGGTCAGCCTAGGTATCAGTGACTTCAGCTCTGCAGCCTGTAACAAGATTCTCAGTTGAGTCTATATTAGCTCTTTTATTATACCATGGAGAGAGGACAGGTCAAATGGTGTCTACACCCCCTTAAGCAGCATCCACACGTACAAGTACTTATCCCCATCCTCTCTCAACTCATTGGGCTTTGGAACCCATGTTCCTTGCCTAGCGAGTGCTGTTCAGTTGAGGGTGAGTCCCTCCATTGGGGTGAAAGGTACAGTTCTGTTGCCCTCGGTTCACACAACAAAGATTACTCCAGTCCCAATGAATCCAGGGATCCAACACCAGGCACAAGTGATCATTTGGGCAAGCAGTCCCATCATGCTGAGCACCTAGGCAGGGTGGGTGTGCCCATGTAATTAAGATCAGCTTCTGAAGTCTTTTTCCACCACTCACCACTAGATGTCAGGAGAGAGCTCATCCAGGCTCTGCTTACATACAGAACTCATTCAAATGCTTAGTCATGATGGGGGAGGTAGGGGAGTGAGAGCAGAGATGCAAACCTACCCACAAGAAATGTTTGCGGGGGGCCCTGTGTGCCATGTGCCACTCAGGTTTTTAGTTTTTTCTGCTATATAGTTAAATATTTCAGAATGAATGGCTCGCTGTTTTTATTCTGCTATTTCAAACTGCTGTTTTCTCCTCCCACATTTCTTTGCCTGTAGCCAAATTAGCAATCTTACCAACAATATTGATTTTGGTAATGCCCCAGAATACACCCATGAGGATGGAAGTGGCCTGCTGAATAATCCTCCTGTTTGAGTCACCAGTCAAAGTCACGTAGCTTAGCGTGTTGTTAAGACTTTGAAGCCCAGATCCTTAGATGTATTTGTGTGCCTCTCTAGGCACCACTGACATTCTCTGAACCACAACTCAGCTTCCACCCAACTCTGGGCACCCAACTCCCCATGACACATACGTTTCTACCAGATGGCAATCAAAGTGCCTAAGCACTGATGTCACCTCACCATTAAATAGTCATTAGGCTGAAATGTGAGACTGGCTGAATAGCCCCCTGGTGAGAGTACTTTCCTAGGAGGTGGAAGACTGGTTCAAGTCTCCGCTCCAATGAATATTTCTACAAGCTTCAATAGGGGAGACTGAAGGGGAAAAAATCCATTTTAGATTAGCCTGATGGTTTGAATACTCAGCTGGGCCATGAGATTTGCCGAGTTCAAATCCCTACTCTACATCAGGCAGAGCAGGGACTTGGACCTCGGGCTCCCACATCCTAGGCGAGTGCTATTCCGAGCTCTCTCCTGCTTTCTGGCTTTCCATGGAAAAAATGTCAAAATATCTCACTTTCATCCTGGTGGGCCTCAGGTGCTAGGGCATGGAACACTGTCACAGGCCAACTGTCATTGTCTGGAGCTGCTACCTCAGGGCATACACCCCTCACTGCTTCTGTAATTAGATTTCATTAAGCCAGTGACAAATGTGAACTCCTGGATCACTGCACCAGTCCCACCGTGGAGTCAGACAATCAATTTAGACACTCCAGCCTATCTTGCCACATAGGCAAGCTGGATTTAGTCATCAATTGTCACTTATCAAAAAACAAAACAAAACAAAACAGCCAACCAACCAACCCCTCCCCCCCAAAAAAAACCCCACCACATGCCACAAAACAATCAGGTTGTTTCCAGTCCCAAGAAACCAAGCACTTACCGCAAGTCAATTTGTATTAGATCTCACACCAAAGACAATGACAAAGACCATTAGCCAAATGAGTTGAAATCTAAATCCCAAGAGTGATGGTTATATCGATCTATCAATTCAAAGTGTCTTTCAGGGCAGTCCCAAGAATAAGCCCTGGGAAATGCTGGCTTCAGTTTGGTGTGTCTGGCTTGGGCACCCAATTCCAGGACATGGTTCACAGCAGAATCCTGAGCAGAGGGAGGCCCCTAATCTCTAGAGTCTAGTGCATTAGTCAGGCACCTAAGCCCCTTTTCTCTGCATTTCACTCCTGGCTAACTTAAGCAGCTCCCTGTTTAGGCTTCTCAGAAGTTAGCAAACTTAACTTAGGCGTCGTATAGTGATCCTGGCCACCTAACTCGGGGCTGAGGATTCCATGAGGTGGAAGGCCATCTAGTGGCTAGGAGGTGTTTCAATGCTGAGCAAAGCAACGCCTAAGTAGGTTTAAGGATCTGGGCATTAAGAGTTTTCTTTTTCCAGTCCAATTCAGAAAGCCGTACCTTGACATGATACACTGAGGATCCTAGCGAATGTAGTGTTGGCTGGCAGGCCACTCATCCCATATTAAACCAGACAGTCCTGCTTTTCCGTGGCCTGTGCCCATTTCTGCTACTCAGACAAAACCTGAGTTGCCTTTTGCCTGGTATTGGATGGGGGAATGCCATTGTAAGAGCATGCCACTCCACCCCCATGTGATATGACCTCACACACACTGTGTCCAAGGACACAACGGCGGGGGTGTTCTCTTAAAAATGGCACCCCTGTGCGGCAAGACCTCACACGCATGGTGTCTCCAAAGTCAGGCTGGTGGGGGCTGAGGTTGTGCCAGCAGGGAAAGGCCCACACCATTGGTGGATGTGCCAGAACATCGGGTATTCTGGGAATGTGAGAGTGGGAGAGGTGAAAGTAGGCTGGTATGGGCTGGTATGGCATACTGGTAAGAAGCAGGTACTGGCCCGTATGCAGCTGACGTTAATTTACTGGGTCACTGCCCCTTTTTCCCTCTCCCCGATGGAGGGGGGGGGCAAAGGGAGCAGCTGCTACAGGGATTTAAAAAGGGCCCGGGGCTCCTGACCACCGCTGCTACCGCAGCAGCAGCTGAAGTCCTGGGTCCTTTTAAATCGCCCGCAGAACCCCAGGCTGATTCCCAACACACACACCCCTACCCGAGGCCCTGCCCTTTCCGGGATGGAGAGCCAGGCCTCCTATACCAGTAAGTGGTTAATATAACTTTCACCCCTGGAGAGTGGCCACCATAAGTGTTGCCCATTGGCCTGAGTGCTTAGCCAATATTTGGGACTTTGCCACATGCTTTCTGTTAGGAAGACAAATTGATTATACCAATCAGATATTTCTTTGGTACAGTCATCTGAATTTACAAAGGATTTTTAAACACAAAGTGCACTCTCCCTGAAGAACACAGGAACAAGCATGAGCATGCAGTTTCTGTGCTCATAATTTCCAAGCCTTCCCAGCTAGTCCTGTGCCCCAAGGAGCTCTGTCTCTGCTCACTCTCACAACTGCTTCTCCTTATGTCTGCTTGCTTTCTTGTGGCTTTCTGCCTGATACACACAACTGCAATCAAGCAATGTCTCAGCTCCTGTGCTTGCACTCAGCCCCCAGAGAAACCCCATGCTGGACAATACCTTGGGCAGCGGCTTTCATAGTTTTAGCTATCACCATACAAAAGGGACATTTAATTGCTCCTTCATTTAGGTATACCCCATTGACTTTACCCAGGTCTGTGATTGATAGCAGTCATTAACACATTTCTGCATAACAATATCTTCAGACATTAGAAAAATTGCTTGGTATTACAAGAATAATAACAAGATTTTGGCCCCAGTTGTACCTTCATTTAAAAAAAATGATGACAGCACTCAGGTTTATTTCTCTAAGTAATCAGTGGATTATAAATAGACGACACTACTAAATTACCCAGGTGCTGCACTATTATGTTGCATATCGTTTTACAGTGAAGGTTTTAAAAATAGCAAAGGCTGAAACACTCGTAGACAGAGAGGAGGGATTGAAACCTAAGTATAACAGAATAACCTCCAGATCTGACTTCCAAATTTCTCAGGTAACATACAAAATAATGGTTGCTAATATAAAATGTGTATTGTCAAACAATCTCCTTAGGATCCCTTTGTACACATGCCTCCTGACACAGAGAGCGTGAGATTTGTAAAGCTAAGTAACAAACAAACACAAAAAACAGAACCCCAAGAGCATAAGCTCTGACTATCCTTTTCCTCTGCATTAATTTTTTCCTCCCTCCTGAGAATCCTGTAAACTGGGGGGCTCTCATGAGTGATCTTTGCTATGCTACTGTGCCTCATATATAAACCATATTCTCCATTCTGCTAAACCCTTTTCCCACATGCTTTCTGTTAGGATTCCCACTGAAATCAATAGCATTGCACCAGCATAAAAATGGAGAGGAGAATCAGGTCCCTAATAATATTCTTCTCTGAAGTACCTCGCACCAAGATATGACACGGCAGCATCTCACTCCTATCTCCCACTCTGTCTACACAGACTCAGAACCCTTCCACTGTTAGAAGCAAATATTGCATTGGGGGATTTGCTCTTCCCACCACCTTACCGATCCATACACCATATTACAGTGGTCCCCAAACTTTTGAGGGTCTCCCCCACCAAGCTGGGGCTGGGAGCAGGATGTGGGGGGTGGAAGGAGAGACGTGGACAGGTTAAGGGAGCCAAGACTTGGGTTGCAGCTGGGAACAGGGCCGGGGGCAGGGCCAGCACCAGGGCCAGTTGTGGAGCCGCTGCCAGGCCGAGGGCAGAACAAAGATGTGAGGCTGGGGGCACAGCAGGCAGGGCAAGGCTCCCTCCCCACCCCCCCATGGGGACTGGCCAAGGCCCTGTCACTCTCTCCCCAAACTTTGTCCCTAGAAGGCACATCCCACAGTATGGAGACTTCTTACTTACCGTTTCAGTTTCTCCTCAGCTTTCCATCAAGAAGAGAGACGCACATGCGTTCCCCCCCAAGCTTTCTTGGTTCTGGCTCTGCCAACCTGCCTTTATCCTCAGCACTTTCCTTCTGTGCCTTCTTCTACCCTGTGTGTTAATGGGATAATTAGCTCTTTGGTGCTCCTTCTGCCCATTCAAATATGCTAATTAAGCACAGTCATGTCCACCCCAGGGAAATTACTTGGTATTTAAGGAATCTGACTGGCTCAGGTGTTGGGTCCCAGGACTCTGTCACACAAGGCCAGATTGTTTTACACCAGACTATCCTCAGGGACCAAAATATGAATTTAGGAGTCGAATTTAAGTCTCACGGGTATGAAAATGTTGGCCCCTAGGTTGTAGATGCCCTAGGATGCAATCTGAATATGTTTGGTATTGCTTTCTCTGAATATCATATTAACAGAATAAAGTTGGGCAGAGAGATTTAAAATTTTGAACAGTGTTTATTGCCAGAGTGGAATAAAAATAGATACAGTGTGGGTTACTGTCTTCTTTCTCTGTGGCTGCAGCTGCATGCTATTCTCTCTCCAAGGAGCGAGAGAAAACCCCTTTATGACCATATTAACAGGCAGTCACAATGATTAGAGGTAGAAATAGAAGCAAAAGGGGGTGGAGAAGGGGAACAGCCCGCTCTAGACCGTAGTATTATCATAGCCTCCATGCCATGCAGTCCCTGCTGAGGAGTGGGTAAGATAGGAACTAAGGGGACAGCCTGGCCCTATTGCAATATGGCGCCCTCAGGTGCCATGTTGCCACCTGCAATTAGCATGGGGAGTCCTAGATCCACACAACTGCCCTCTGCTGTCCTTGCAGCTCCTGGGAACTGCAGCACTTGATGCCTGTCTCCTACCACACCTGTCCCCTTTGAAGAGAGCAAATTCTGAAAAGTCTGGTGGATACGATTGTTAGCCAAAACATTCCCCTCCCATGGGCTTTTCCCCCGGTGGTGACATCTTGCCCCACATGAACTGCCAGTCTCCCGGACAATGGTTTTAAACAACACTGTGCTTGCTCTGGTAAATGAGACTCACTATACCCTTGGTTAATAAGAATTGACATCTGCATAAAACAATCCAATTTGTAATGCCACTGATCCCTTAGCATGTGATAGAAACGTGTGCTGCTATAAATAATTAGACTTTTAAAATGATCGCAGGGCAATGGTTATAACTGCTACATTTTGTTAAGCCTGCTGCTCTAAAGGCTTCTGGTTCATCTCTTATGACTCGGATCATGTTTGGATTTATATTAGAATTAATTCAGGACATTAAGGCTCAGCTTTGTGTTCAATCTCTTGTTTATTCATTCATGACAGCAGATGAGAGGGTTGGTAAAATTCCAACAAACATATCAAGTTCATTTCAAATAAAGTGTATTATTGTTTTGCCCCTTGGGTGTACTACTAATAAAAAGGACACCGGGGAAAAAAACAACCTAACAATTCAGGATTTGTGTGTCTCCTATCGGCTGCCTGGTGTCATGTTCTAGCAGGGTTTCTGTGACACAGTAGCTGCGACAGCACTGTGTGGTACAAGCTGGTATATCACTGGAAGACAGAGCCAGTTGACTGGCTGAGGCAGAAAACCTTACAGAGAGGAACATATATATTGCTTTTTAAATGCTAATGGGTTGAATGCGCCCTGAACCCGCATTTTAGGGGCAAGCAGAACTTAATAAAGTCAAGGTAACTTTTAAAGGCTAACGACTTTTAAAGGTTTTCAGCCTCAGAAACTAACAGAATGCCACTAGCCGTCACCTTCAGTCCCCAACTAAAACCTCTCCAGTGCATCAAAGGTCTACAACCTATCCTGAAGGACAATCCATCACTTTCACAGATCTTGGGAGACAGGCCCGCCCTCGCTTACAGACAGACCCCTAACTTGAAGCAAACACTCACAGCAATCACACACTATACAACAAAAACACTAACCCAGGAACCAATCCTTGCCACAAAGCCCATTGTCAACTCTGTCCACATATCTATTCAAGTGACACCATCATAGGACCTAATCACATCAGCCACACCATCAGGGGCTCATTCATCTGCACATCTACCAATGTGATATATGCCATCATGTGCCAGCAATGCCCCTCTGCCATGTACATTGGCTAAACCAAACAGTCTCTATGCAAAAGAATAACTGGACACAAATCTGACATCAGAATGAATCATAACATTCAAAAAACAGTAGAACACTTCACTCTCTTGTTCCTCAGTAACAGACCTAAAAATGGCAATTCTTCAACAAAAAAACTTCAAAAACAGAATCCAACATGAAACTGCAGAACTGGAATTAATTTGCAAACTGGATTAGACTTGAATAAAGATTGGGAGTGGCTGGGTCATTACACAAACTGACAACTATTTCCCCATGCTAAGTTTCCCCTACTGTTACTCACACCTTCTTGTCAACTAATTGAAATGGGCCATCCTGATTATCACTACAAAAGTTTTTCTTCTCCTGCTTATAAAAGCCCACCTTAACTGATTAGTCTCTTAGAGTTGGCATGGCAACCCCCATCTTTTCATGTTCTGTCTGTGAATACATACATATAAATATAAAAGTCAAGTGGTGTATGTATGTATGTATGTATGTATGTATGTATGTATGTACGTATGACTGCGAAGTCCTCCCGCACCGTTTGAGCCAGAGACTTGAAATTTGGTACAGTGAGGGGTCTTGGGGTCTAGATGCTGGTAAGGGTCGAAAATTTTTCGGATCTCACCTCTGACGCCCCCCAAGGGTGAAAGTCTTTCAGGGCCAATCACATCGGCTGGGCGGTTAGGTGGTGATGATGTCATAATACCCCCCTCCAACAGACACCTCACTCGCTCAGCTCATCCCTCCCTCCTCCAACGGAACCCCGGAGATCACTCAGCTCACTGCCCCTCCCTCCTCCAGCGGAACCCCGGAGATCACTCAGCTCACTGCCTCTCCCTCCTCCAACGGAACCCCGGAGATCACTCAGCTCACTGCCCCTCCCTCCTCCAACGGAACCCCGGAGATCACTCAGCTCACTGCCCCTCCCTCCTCCAACGGAACCCCGGAGATCACTCAGCTCACTGCCCCTCCCTCCTCCAACGGAACCCCGGAGATCACTCAGCTCACTGCCCCTCCCTCCTCCAACGGAACCCCGGAGATCACTCAGCTCACTGCCCCTCCCTCCTCCAACGGAACCCCGGAGATCACTCAGCTCACTGCCCCTCCCTCCTCCAACGGAACCCCGGAGATCACTCAGCTCACTGCCCCTCCCTCCTCCAACGGAACCCCGGAGATCACTCCGCTCACTGCCCCTCCCCCCTCCAACGGAACCCCGGAGATCACTCAGCTCACTGCCCCTCCCTCCTCCAACGGAACCCCAGAGATCACTCAGCTCACTGCCCCTCCCCCCTCCCAACGGAACCCCGGAGATCACTCAGCTCACTGCCCCTCCCTCCTCCAACGGAACCCCGGAGATCACTCCGCTCACTGCCCCTCCCCCCTCCCAACGGAACCCCGGAGATCACTCCACTCACTGCCCCTCCCCCCTCCCAACGGAACCCCGGAGATCCCTCAGTTCTCTGCCCCTCCCTCCTCCAACGGAACCCCGGAGATCACTCAGCTCACTGCCCCTCCCTCCTCCAGCGGAACCCCGGAGATCACTCAGCTCACTGCCCCTCCCTCCTCCAACGGAACCCCGGAGATCACTCAGCTCACTGCCCCTCCCTCCTCCAGTGAAACCCCGGAGATCACTCAGCTCACTGCCCCTCCCCCCTCCCAACAGAACCCCGGAGATCCCTCAGTTCTCTGCCCCTCCCCCCTCCAAACGGAACCCCAGAATCCATCAGCTCTGTGCCGCCCCCCACCTGCGAAGGTCCCCGGAATCCCTCGGCTCTGGGCCCCCTCCCCGCCTGCGACAGATCTGAGTTGGGTTTGGTGGGACGGTAAGTGAGGTGGGGGTGTCGGGTTTGGTCGGGGGGTGAGGTGGGGGTGTTGGGTTTGCTTGGGGGGGTGGGAAGGTATCGGGGTGGGTGAGGGGTGAGGGGGGTGGGTGTTGGGGTTGGTCAGGGGGTGTCAGCTGTCTGCCACCTCCCCACCTCCGACTGACCCGAGCAGCGCCGGGCACTTATGCTAGTATATATATATAATCTTCATACTGCATCTTCCATTCCATGCATTTGATGCATAAGCCCACAAAAGCTTATGCCCAAATAAATGTGTTAGTCTCTAAGGTGCCACAAGTACTCCTTGTTCTTTTTTTTTTTAAAGGCTAGTTCACTAAGCCACTCTGCTTATTCTTTTTATTTTGACAGGGCTCAAGGATTTAAAATCTTAACTATAGTTCATAGGGACCATCCCCATGGAGTTCTTTATGTTTAGTTTCTAATTTTTGGTGTATGTGTATATCTGGAAAGTTTACAACAGAATGTGAGTGTGATTTAACATTCCTCTGCTTCCCTGACCAGACATCAAGCTGATGACAGAGGGTCTGGTTCTTTTATGCAATTTGATCCTGTGCGCCACTCAGGCAGTGACAGTGAAACTCTCTAGCTGATAATTGCCCCACCAAGGAGAGCCAGCTCCTATGCCAACTACCCCACCGCCACCCTGGCAGAGGGGATACTTCGGGAGCAGGAGGGAGTATGTAATAAGTGGGGCAAAGCAGAGCTCCAGGACCGCAGCCAGATGGTATAAGTTAGAACAGCCCCTGGGGCGCTTCAGCGCAGCACCCATTATGCTAGGTGCTGTACAAACACATACTAAGAGACTGTCCATTCTCTGAAGTCCCTGATCCTGCAAATATGTGTGCACAGGCTTAACTGTGTACACATGAATAGTCCTATTGACTGCACTGAAAAAGAGATTGCAGGATTAAGGCATGATTTAAAATTAAATACTGCAAGACAGAATGAAATAGGTAGGCTGAGGGTAAAGTGTTAGAAACACAGATACTTGCACAGTTGGTTGATTTCACGTCAAAGATATTTTTTAGTTCTTCCTTATTTCTATTCCCCGCTGTCTTCAGTCCAGCTGGTCTTCCAGTGTCAAGGTTACATTGTTGTCATTTCATCGCTTTGCCGGACAGTGCCCACCACTGCTTTATTAGGTTCTGTACTAGGTCTCCCCACACTACCCTTCAGCTCTTCGTTTTGCTTCTTGTGTTTTAGTTGCTCTTTTCCCCAACATCATTCTTTTCATTCCTTCCGATATTTTTGTCTCACTTTCTCCACATCCTGTCATTAAGTGATTTTTTGAAGCCGCATGGAGTGCCTCTGTTATTTTCTTTCCCTCTGTAAACACTCTGATTTGTCCATCATCTCTGGAAAGATAACCCCCGAACTATCTGATGTTTACAATAACTAAAATAAAACATGGCTGAAGGACAGCATTTGTGTATGCCACTGCCAGTGTTGAGGGAGGCAGCATGGGCGAAAGAATAAGGCATAAGACTGGGAGGCAGGACATGAAGGCTATTCTCATCCCCAATCTCCCCCACCCACCAATCACCCCCAATCTCAGCGTCTTTCTGCAAATAAGATCTGCCGTGAAATAGATAAAAAACTTCTGGACCTGATTCTCCTCTCTCTTTCACTAGTGTTAAGCAGGGATGTCCAATGAATCATACCAGTGCCAAACCAATGTATAAGTGAAATCAGCATGAGGCCCACTTTTTAGTTTGGCTGGCTGGCAGCAGACTCAAGGAGGCAACACCGCGTCCATTCATATTCTGGCTTCTTAGCCCATACGGACTAGAGCAGGTGTTTGGTTTGTTTTTAAATGAAAGCTTAGATTTTTGCAGAAATTGATGGGACCATCACAGAAGTGCTAGTATGGAGTATTAGTTCACATCTGTTCAATCTGTCTCTTGTATAGAAGTAGTTAGAAGCCTGCCAGCAGCTCCCACGAATGTGCTCAAGGAAGATTAAAAGGGGGCACTTTGGATGGTCAGCTGACTGAAGAGCTTAAAAAAATAACAGTAATTAATTGTGGTACCACAGATGTTGTAAAAAGAAATCAAGCAAGGGTGTTATTAATGCACTCAGAATCTCCTTTGTTAAAAAATGTGACTGTATTTTGTATCGTCTTTCCCTAAGATTCTGCCTAAATAGAGGTTGGGGTGTTTTTTTCAAAGGATCCTGGAGCTAAATTTCAAATCAGCCCACTGTTTGAATGTTTGGAGCTCAGCTATCTTTCTGGGCAGGCTGCCAAAAGTCATAAAATTAAGTAGAAATTCTAAGTTTGAAGTAATTGTGTCAAATTAGTTTAATCTGGAATAAGGCCAAGAAAAACAGTTGCCAGAGAGACTAGAAATCACACTTCAAAGGAAGTGTGAAAAGCTGGGAAATAATTATTCAAAAGCTGTGTGAATTAGTATGAACATCTGACAGGTGAATGAATACCTTCCTAAGACGGCTTTATTAACAGTCAAAACAGCTTTAGCTAAACAATCTATTCCAGAAGACATCATTTCACACATTTCTAAAGTGCCCATCACTGGAGCTGGTCTATCATTTTCTGACACCCTAGAAAATGAAGAAATACATTGGATTCCCTCTAAACAGAAGCACTGGACTCCCTCAGATAAGAGACTTTTAGGCCTGATTTTAACCTCATACGTACTGGTTAAACAGAAGTAACTTCACTGAAGTCAATGTACCCTCGTTTCAACAAGTATGACAATTGAAGGGCTTGATCTAATGCCCGTTGAAAACAATAAGAATATTTACCTCAGTGATATATGGAAGAAATGCGTTATATTTGTCTTTAGATTGATAAACAAAGGTATCTATACATGTGCTTCAGGTGTCCTTCAGATTTTGTGACTCACTGTTCAAAATTGAAATATTTCAAGTAAAGTTGAAGGCTACTTTTTCACCAAATCAATGTGAGAAAAGTTGGGAAAGAGTACAAAGATTAATTCTCTCCCTCTTGAGCTCCATGGACAAGCTAGCTACACTCACAGTCTTCAGGTACCTTGAATACAAGAACTGCTCCAGGTTACAACTACAGGGGGTGCTAACTACCTCAACTAGGGGATGGAGTGCACTTTGGGCATCAGTCAGCAGAGCTGAGCCAGTGTGAGAAGCATATGCAGCCCTCTTTGAAAGTGGAGTGCACAACCTTCCTTAAAATGTCATTGGTTTAAAGCCATAATCTACACTGCAAACATAACATTCTATTTGCAGCCGTATCTGCACGTGTGCAAGCTGAATTAAAGTTCTCCACTCGTTTTGCCATCCAAATGGTATGACAGTTTATAAAGTAGACTTCAGACTCAGATGTATATGAGAAAGTTTGCATTTAAACTAGAGTTTCTGTTTTCTTAGTGTCTTCTGGAGAGCGTTCATTGAGTAAGATCCAAACACTGAACTTTCAGTTAACTTGTCCAGTCATCATAAATTAGAGCTGAAACAAACTATCAGATCATCTAATCCACCCATGTGCAAATATAGGACACATATGCTGTGGATTGAGTCTATGGGGTGATTTTTAGTTGTTTGGTGACTAAAAGGTGGTGTAAGTTACATGTAAGGTGGGTCAGGACAGGAGAGGGTGTATGTTGGGAAGTGGTGTCACGTGCACTACTGTGAGTTTGCAATAATTTACACTCGTGTATGAGAGGGAAATTGAGAGAGAGAGAGACAGTGGAATAAGAAAGGTCATTAAAAAGGGGATGAGATTAAAGTATGAGTGTGTATCCATATTACACACTTTTCAGAGTTTGCAAGTCTCTTGGAAATGGAAGGAAAGGATTTGTACTAGTTTACAAAGTAAGGATTTGTTGCACAATATGCATCATTTATAAAGTATTTGAACTGGAAAAAGAGAGAAATGACTGTTGAGGCCAGAATGAGAATGTGACGGTGAAGCTTCTTTTTTGTGTTCTATAAGTAGGTTTTGCTATAATGAAAGGCTGATTTCCAGCCCAACAAAAGGCAATTATTACATAAAAGAAAGCAGGATCTAAAATATAAAAAGTAGCACCTGGCAGAGTTCAAAATACTAAACAAGGAGGAAAGGCAACTCCCTTCACTGGAAGTCTCCTTTGGTGCCACTGAGTCTGTTTGTCTGTCCTCCTCAGCTCTCCAGTAATACTGTGAGAAACCCAGTGTAAACACATTGTGGTTACCAAAGACCACAACATAAAGAAAAAGAGCAACAAAGTCCACTCGGCCATCTGTGGACACATGAGGACAAATCTAGCCCTAGAGTGAGTATAATGATGGTTGCTTGAATCATAGCTTAATTTGGCTCCTGGTGTTGGTTAGAGAAGGGGAACGTCAAAAGAATGTCCCCCAGATGGAAATATAGCAGATAAAATCTTCTATGGCAGTTTTCCAGAAATCCCTAGGGAGAGAAGCACACACTCTCATTTAAAATAAAAAAGAACATCCCATTTTGTAGTCCTTCTTATGGGTCTAATTATGCATAATAATCTATTAATGCACTTCAAAGATCTGGTTTCTGGCTAAGCAGGGATTTATTCTTAAGATCTGAATAGAGTATTGTAGCCTGTGTTTCCTCTGTTGATGTTCATATTGTTGGGTCAAATGGCAAAAATGCTTCATCTGCTTAAGGATCTTATTTTCGGAGTTTCCATTACCCAGATTAGTAGTGAGTCAGACTCATTCCCAAGTCTCCTTTAGCCACATGATCTTCCTTTAAACCATCAGACCCACACAACATCTGTAGTGTAGAGTAATATAAAATCTTGGTAACCAAAACTGCTGTTTGCTGGTTTGCTAATTCTCACCCCCCTCCCCCCTTTCCCTGGCTGAAACAGGGCAGATATAGCAGCATCCTTGGACAACCAGGATGTGGGCCCAGAGTTGGGAACAGGTAATATGAAGGTGGGAGGATCTACCATTTGCAAGGTGAGAGATAGCATATATGGCAAGTCTGTCTCCCTCTATGCTGATCAGTAGTTAGCTACCTGTTTCCCAAATCTGGCAGAGGGAGCTACCAGCAATCAGTGAGCTCAAAACAAAGACCTCAATGGAGCTGCCAAGCCTAACTGCATCTACAGATGAGACACACTGAGAAAGGGATCACTGAGGAGACTCTTTTTAGTTAAGATACGAAGCAGGAAGCAGTGAGTCCTTCCATTGCCACTGCATGGCAGATAGGGGAGCATGGAGAAGAGGGGGAATTAAGAAGTAGTATAAATGTGCTAAGTATTAATATGAAATGATTAAGAGACAGGCATTACAACACAGTCCATGTCACACAGAAACCATATCCAAAGGAGCTTGTAATGCTGTTAATTGCAGCAAATAATCTGAGAGTATCACTATAAAAATAAAGAAGCATGAGCCAGGCCTTTGTTATGTTTAGTTGTGTGGTTGATTGGTGCAAAATTGGATTTAGCTAATCCCAGTTCTCATCCACTGTTTTCCCAGGGCTCTTGAGGTGGAAGGGAAAATGTGGGCCTTGCTGAGTGCTTAGCCATTTCTTGTCATGCTCCCAATCCCAGCAGTGTTCTACACAGTCCATGTGAAAAGCAACAAAGATGGAAACTAAGATTTTAGGGTGGGACCAGCTATGATTGGGTGGTTATCATTATCTGGCTATTTCTAATTATTATTAGAATAATTTATTTTAAGGTTTGGTTTTTAGGATAAGAACATCAGTGTCAGAGGCTCACTGTAGTGTAGAAAAATAAAACAAAAATCCCAGAAGCACTTGTGAATCTCCAGGAAATACATTTTTAAAAAAATTGTGTATCATTTACAAGATCCAGATTTTAGCATCCCACACACCCATAAGATGACTGAGCCTACTTCCAACTGACCAAAATGGATTTTTTCGATTGGATTCAGTGTTCAGCTGAATATCGAAACATCTGTTTTGTGGTTCAGTCAACCCTATAGGTCAATATGATGTTAATCTTTGGATACACAAAAACCTGAAGTGAGGGCAATGATTTAATTCCTCTAAGAAGAAGGAAGATCTTTTCTGGAGCTATAAATCCTTCCCGCCTCCATCTAAAAAGACAAATGTAAATCAGCAGAAAGGAATTATGGCAAGTGTAGTTTTACTTCAAAACAAGGGTAGAATCATCTTTGGAAATGACTCAGGCTAATTCTAACATTTCCCAGTCATTTCCTGGGAGATTGGTCTTCACTGTTATTAGAGATGTTTCCCGCTTGGAACAAAACTCTTCCTCAAGAGCAGTACCAGCAAAGCATTGTTGGTATTTGTAGATAGCTCCTTCTTTCTCTGTGATATCTCCAAAATGTGCCTCTTACTCCTTTTCCCTGGTGCTTGAAGGTTAGTCTGTGCTCTGGTCAATTCCTGTATTGACTATTGCAATCTCCTCTTCAGCCTCTTGCATATCTCCACCAACAGACCCGAGACCCTTATGAAGGATTGCCTGATGCTGCCCTCCGCAGAAGTACCTGCCTCCAGCCAGGAGAACAGAAACTATGAATGCATCTAAGTAGTCGTCTCCCATGGTTCTAGGGTGACCAGATGTTCCAATTTTGTGGGGATAGGCCTGGTATTTGGGGCTTTGTCTTATACAAGCATCTATTATCCCCCCACTCCTGTCCTGATTTTTTACACTTCTTGTCTGGTCACCCTACATGGTTCACAATAAACTACACAACTGCAGTGCCACACAGTGACATCAGCCCTCCATTGCTTGCTGCAGCTTCTCTTCTGCCATGGCAAGGGGCTTCACCAGCACAAGTCAGCCAACATTTGTGCATTTATGATTGATTTCTAAGCCACCTTTGCTAGCCCATAATATGTGTGTTGGCAGTTAGTCTTTGCGTAAAGGGGGATCCATTCATTAGAGGTGGGATTTTGGGGGCGGGGAAGGAGTGTATTAACTCACACTCTGCAACTAGCATCAGCTTCAGTTGCAATGCAGCAGCACAGAATGCTGTTCTGGGAACAGATACTTAGCTTGAACTACCCTCTCATCGGCCTGCTGAGGCTTCAACTCTGCATGAAGGGGCAGCTGGAAAAAGTTGTTAGAGAAGAAGAGGAATCAAGATGCTGAGTTAGCTGATGAACCAAAGCCTGGGTTGGAGGAGAGGGGATAAAGTAAAAGAACAGGAGAATAAAAGTAGGGGACTGGGAAGGGAGAGTGTAAATTTTCCCTTTTGTCTTGGTTTGCCTCTGGCTTGCCACCCATAGCCTAGCATAGCCAGGTAACTACAGCTTTCTGTTTTTAACCTCTTATTAGATTAAAGCTATTCAGGGTGGTCTGCCCTCCTTCTATTTTTACTGCCCATTTATAGATGTTTTATTGGCTACTTAGAACATGAGCATTGCCACTATTAGCATAAGTGGATGTCCCTGTAAAGTGATCTGGAAACCGTTTCCCCAGGTGGGGAGACAGTGCATTCTTAGCTCTGGTATTGTACTCAGTGTTCTTAGCTGAACCAGCAAAGGATCCAATGGAGCTGTGTCTAAATCCTGAGATCTGTTCCCCAGAAGATGGGTCGCCTTTGCCAAGAAACTAGTGGCAAACTAGACTAGAGTCCACATGAAGAAGACATTTTATTTGGACCATACATTATTATAGCATTCATTTCTGTGACAAAATGCATAGTCACATGTGTAAGATGTTTATTGGCTTCAGTACAAAAAGAGGAGGATCTCACCCAACTTAATCACAAGATTTCCCATTCTTACCCCTCTCCTGCCCGACACACACACCTCCACCATCCCAGAATTACAGCCATAAAAATAACTAGACAAAAAACCCTGAATTCTTCCCATGACACAGAATTAGTCCAATACTCAGAAAGGATATTTTCAAAAAATGAATTTAATCTGTTGAGTAAATGCCTTCAGAACTCAGGCTTAGTGGCTTTTTCCAAATGAGGATAAAATTTGGTTTATAAAATGAGCTTTCCCTCTGGATTAAATAAAATAAAAGCATTCAAGAGGAATGCATAGAGTTCATATTTACAAATTTCATAGCACATGCTACTCAGGCTCACAGTCATAGTGGGGTAGGGAAGGCAACACAAGAATGGAGTTGTAGTCGTACATATGTAATTCTCAGAGCAAACTCCCTGGAAAATAATGATGGTATTGTTAGTGTTATATACTTTAAAACAAAAAGATGAGTCACCTCACAGCCATAATGTATTTAAACACTTGCAACTATAATAAGGCGAGGTGAGCCCAACCCAGACCTCTGGCTAGGACCACTCCCAGTGAGATCCTGGCCACAAGTGAAGTCAGTGGAAGTTTTCCCAATGACTAGCGGGGCCAGAATTTCACCCACTGAAATTAAGCAAACTTCAGATACCAGCTTTTTGAGTTTGGCCCATTTCCAGCCGTAATGTGATGTCAAATACAATAAACCTTGATGGGCCTAGAGAGATTGGGAGCACACATGCCACAGGTAAACAGAACTCCAGAGGGCCATATAAAGAGCAACTGTCACTTTTTGAATTAGCTCCTGTGTGTTACTTACTCCAAATGAAGAGTAGCGCTCCTCTCGTGTGCGCTAAAACGAGATCTTCCAAGATGCAATCTCTTAAAGGGTTGAGAGAATTTGTTTCTCTAACTTTTCTCCCATTGTGCCATGACCAGTTTGTAGGTGGGGGTAGTTGAAGTCCCTCATTATTATCATTTTGTTCAGTTTTGCTACCTCTTTGATTTCTCCCAACACTGTGCACTTAATTTCTTTTCCTTGGTCTGGAGGCTGGTAGCATAGCCAGGATTCTGCCGACAGCCCATTATCACACCATAATGCATTGACTGTTACCTGTATTTGCATTCATGATTATAGTATAACTTTTTCTTTTCCCTGCCAGGATTTTATACACGACACTTTCTGGTTAGTCTTTGTTCAGGTTAGTACTATATTCGGAATATTTACTATGGCATCAACACCCAGTTTGTTAATTACACAGTCAAATAGACTTGGGGCCAATTCACCCCCTTCCTTCAGTGAGCACAAAGCCATGGCAGGGAGTTTGGAGGTAAGGAGAGGAAAACGCTATACTTCCCCTCGTGAAGATTTCCCCAGATCATTCCAGAAGGGGGGAGGGGTATTTGCTTCCTCAGGGAAGAATCAGGGTCCCACGGAGCTTCTAGGACCTGCTGGACTCCCTGGGCTATCTGTATCTATCTATATGAGCTCTGGAGTTCTCTGCCCCATCTTCCAGCTCCTTGGCAACTCTTAGGAACCGCTTTGCCTGTGGATGCACCTTCCTACAAGAGGGGTTCTTCAGTGCAGAGGTGCTATAATAACGTTTCAGTGTGTTCTCCACAGGATTGGTTGGGGATGTTGCAAATTCCTCATGCCTTTCCCCATGCACTGGTGCTGGAGCCTTCAAAGGACCTCTGGAGATTCTGGGGAAAAGGGAGAATTAAAGCAACAATGTTGTGGAAGCAGTTTAAACTTTTGCCCATTATGCAGAAGCAAGCAGAGATCCATGGTTAACAGGTGTCTTAGCTGTAAGATTTTAGGTGGCACAGTCTGGGCCTTTGACAGGAGAACTGGAGAAGCATGAAGTTTTGTCACAGAACTTTTGGCTTTGCTAACAAAAAATTCTTTGGAGAAAAAATTAATTGCTTTGTCTGGGGCAAAGACTACCCGGGCTAATGTATTGCTACTGCACTATATCATCCAATGGATGATATGCTTCACTGATGCAGGAATGCAGCTAGTTACAAATGTCCTTTGAAGAAGAGAAAAGATCTCATTTGGTGAGTTAATCTTGTTAAATGCATCCGCAGAGACCTGATTAGTTACACACATCTGTTAGGAAGTTTATTATAAAGAGTCGATCACTCGCTTCTTTCTTTTCAGCTGTCACCTGAATGTACAGAAGGCCATTTAGGTATTGTGAATCGCTGAGTGACACATTACCATGTGTCTCTGGTGAGAACATATTGCACAGTTTTGGAGACTGATCAGGAAGACGTGTTTTGTGCATGGACACATAAACCCTTATGGTATCAGATTATACTTTAAGCCGTTGTTAAAATTGTCAAGGGGGAGGGGGTGTCTTTTTAAAATGGTGTTAAGAAATGCTTGGCTGCTTAGATGTCATTCTTCTAAAGGAGACAAAAATCTTAGTTCCACTCTCATGTGATCTTTGAAGAGCCCATGGCATTTTTCACAAGTGGTAGGATGTTAATATTAGTGTCCTGTTTAAATTTCAATGTAGATCATTATATTTCACCTCCCTACATTCCTTCTCAGCCTTGCAGATTCAGGCATTATTAATGCTTTATATAGCATTCTAAATTTACACAGTGTGGCATATGTGGAGGGCAGGGGAGTTACACTGGATTAAAATGTCACGAAGGGAAAATCAGGTGCTGGCTATTGTACTGTTGAAGTCATTCAGGATATTTGCAGTTACAAGCAAATGTATGTTCTGTGACAGCTAGTACAATGTTGACGTGGATAGAGAAATTAAATGCACCTACCACAATAAGCATTTTAATAGTTGTAAGTGAGCCATATGTTTATTTTACAAAAAGTTACCCAACTTCTAAAGGGTTTTTCCTATGCCATTATAATGGATCTGACAGAATATTGGGCTGGATTCTGATCAGCTGCACCAGTGTAAATCCAGAGTAATTCCACAGGTGTCAGTGTAGTAATTCAGTTTACATGATAGCAGAAATTGGCTCATAACACTATTTTGAAAGGAAGAGCTTGTCAGAGCCTATCTCAACATCAAATTCTTCTTAGGGTATATCCAAAAGTGACAACACTCTTCATATACAAACTCCATGGAAATCAATGACCTTTTGTATACAGGCTATGTAACATTAATTGCATAAAAGGTGATACAATTGGGAAAAAAATAATAATGGAAAGAATTATTTAAAAATCCAGGAACAAAAATCAATAGCAGAAAGAAAGCGCTTCAGAGAGCTTATCTTAAATATGAGGATTCATTTTTAATGCCAGTAATGGAAAATGCCTAGAAGCATTTCTAGGAGCATAAACAACAACTAATTCAATTATCGTTGTGCCCTTAAAAAACTTCGCAGATTAGAAACTTTCCACCAGGTCTAGAGAGAACTTCTGTCTGGGAAATGGGGAATTCCACTAGAATTAGTAGAACCTTTCCAACCAGAAGACCTTTAAATTCACCCATTATATTTGCTAGTGTCCATAATTATACAGTGCCAGAAGTGGGCACTTTACAATCTCAGAGCAGGGACCACGTCTTCTCATGGTGTGCTTACAAGTGTGGCATAAACAAATAACCCAATGCCTAAAAACATCAAACCAGGACAGGGAATAGTAGGGTGACAAGGAGAAGGGGAAATGCTCTTGGGAGAGTAGAATTAAATTCTGTCTACAACTTTTGTTTGTCCAGTTTTGGTCAGGCAGAGCAGTGTCAACCAAGAATGCCAGGAATGAGATCAATGGTGGAAAGTGAGACAAAAGTAATGAGTTTGGAGGAGTATGAGGCCAGTAGACACATAGGATATAGGAAGGCTTGCCAGCTGTAATTGTTTCTTTCTCTCTCTCTTTGCCCGTCACCCCCCAGCTGGGGTATGGGCCACCAACTAGTGCTGGTGTTTCAGTAGCAACTGGTTCCCTTACGGGGTGGAGTTGCTATCCCCACACCCAATTGTTTCTTAGCAAACCATTATTATTTATATTATATTATATTTATATATATTTACAGTAACACCGAAAGGCCTCAACCAAGATCAGGGCTCCCATTGTGCTGGGCACTGAACAAACACATTGTTTAAAAGGCAGCCCCTGCCCCAAAGAGCTTACAATCTAAGCAACAAGACAGACACAGGGTGAGAGAAAGAAAGTATTATCATCCTTATTATACAGACAGGGAACTGAGGGACAAAGAAATTATTTGTAACCTGCTCAGGATGTCACATCCTGGGGTGAAATCCAGACCAGCGAGAGGCTGTGTCACTGCATACCCTGCATGTCTGTGTTAAGCAGCTCTAGTTCAGCAACTCTGATTCCAGCAGCCAGCTTTTACACCCCAGCCACACTCCGGTACCCACCAGCCTTGGTTACGATCAACCAAGTGATTCTAACACACTCCCAGTCCCGAATTTTCCCAAAACCATGTGCGCTGCAATGTCCAGCCCTTTCCTGGACCATTCAGAGGAATAATAATGTTCATTTGCTCCTATAAAACATCAATAGCTACCAGCTTGCCACATTTACTGGAGTTAACAATCACATCAATTCAAATACAGCATTGGGCTGGTTTAGATTAAAGTAAAACAAGTCTAGAAGATCCGTCCGTTGCCCACTCCACAAATAGGCAGGAGACTTCTCTGTGGCTTCACCAGTGTCCTTTATTTATAGTGCAAACCCCACCCCTTTGTACAGCTTTAACAGTGCTGGCTTAATACCCGCACAGGGAGACAGACCACAGCTCAGGAATCAACCCCCTTCCTGGCTCACAGGGATCCAGAGTCTAAGTACTCCTCCCTAGCCTGACTCCCTAGCTTCCTCTACTTCCACACTCCACCACACCACACCCACACTGGGCTCCCTTCCTGCCGGGCCTTATATCCCCAAGGGAGGCTGCCAGGTGCAGCAAGTTGAGCTTGAGCCCTCTGCAGCCCAGGTGGCTGATTAGCCTTCTCCTTCAGGCAAAGCTTGCAGAGGCTTCTGTGCTCTTAAAGGGGCGGCAGGGCTGGCTCGGCCGTTCCTGGCCAGCACCCTGCCACACAAGCTTGTTAACAACAGGACATAGGTAAAGTGATGCCAAGTAAAAGAAGTAAAGATAGAGATGGTTACAAGGAAATAAAGGTGAAAAACATGCATCCAAATATCTAGAACATAATCTAGCAAGGTACAAGCTTTGTTATGATGGTCTCTCTTGCCGATCACACTTTGTCCAGCATATCTGACTCTGTCTCAGTCAGGATCTTCCACAGAAGTACAGGATGCTGGCTCCCCTTATCTTCCTAGATGAAAGGTAACTTGATGATTTTTGCCTCTCTCTTCTATAGTCCAGTTTATCTTTGAAATGGATTCTTCTGCAGGTTATCACTCAAGAAACGTTCATTCAAGCTGCGAGGAAAAAGACATGGATTCTGTGGAAGGAAGTTCTCTGCTGGGTTTTTCCCCCCTGGTGTTTGCTAAAATGCAAATTAATCTGTTCCTGCTCTCTCCAATGCAAATCAATGGGCACTTGCCATGTGATTGCCAATGAATTCTGATGACACTTGGCTGGCTTGTCCTTTGTCTGAGCGAAACCTGTCTACCCACTTCTCAGATTCGGCTGGTAAACTCATTTCTGTTCCACATTTCCTCCATGTTCGTATGGTCCCTTGGGCATTTACCATACATGCACCTCACAAAAATATTAATGAAAAGTGTGCTATTAGTTTTCCAGTGATACTTTACATGACTCACATTAGATACAGTTAATGACATTAATGACTTGGGATACACTGAACTGGTCAGGCCGGCTGAAACTCACTACCAGTGAGTCTCTTACGCTGGGATGCTGTTAGCATGACAAAGAATCACACAGGAGGGCCGTGGCAGAGATGGGTATGGAACCCAGATCTCAATTGTCAGGCCAGAGTTCCCGAAGACCATTCTTCTCTGCAACCAAGTTAAACCAGAAGCAGTATTCTGAGGATTGATCATAATCAGTGCCTTTACAGCTTTGCTTATTTTCCTAATTTGTATGTTTGAATTTTATCAGGTATGTAACAGAATGGGTAGGATTGGTAATAGACACTAATGGGTCACATTAATTTAAGTTACAGGTATTTCAATGAAATCCTTGGAAGTGGAGTCACTATCAAAGAGAAACTATTCTTGCTAATTCCCAAGGATTAGAAAGTAAACCTGTCTTCTCAAACAATTTCTCATGTGGTTTCTTCAGTGTCTAGGAAACTCCCCTCTTGCTTCACTCGAAAAATGCCATGACTGCAAATCTAGCACCTTTCATAATGAAGACATGAATGATTTAATATCAGCCTTTCTCCCTGAAACATGGTCCATCTGTATTGCTGCTCAAAAAGTGCTTTGAACAGTGACAAGGGGTATTTCTCTGAATTCCCCAGCAGCAGCATGGACACAGGAGGGGAAAACCAGAAAATGGAATATTTGACGTAACAGTGCACATAACATGCCCGTGTAGAATTTTTTCTTACGGGTGTCATTTAACTATGTCTGCACTAAAACTGCATTGAAATTTTCCATGCTTCACCACCATCCAGCAGTACTGACTGGAAACAATCAAAAGTCTTTGGCACAACCCCCTTTACAAATGTATACCACTTAAAATATCTTGTCTCGCCCTCCCCGACCAAAAATGTAAAAGTATCAACTCGTCCCCATCACAGAAACTAATTATTTATTTCCTGAGAGTTCAGTATTGTATGCCAGGACTCTTCCTCACAGAATCCCAGTGATGAGAATGGGTTTTATCCAGCCCCATCACCACAAGGGTGTAGGTACACTCTTCATCAGGGATTTATTAGTCCCATCAGGTCTGATCTTGGGCTGAATGTGCTAGAGGCTTTTTTTCTTCCAGCATTCCAGAGAAAGAAACTTTCCACACTTATCAATAGAATTTGCTGTTGCTTTACTTTAGCAATTTTAAAATTAATAATTCCACCAGGCTTCCTGTAGCAGGCAGTAGACCAGCGGTAGGCAACCTATGGCACGGGTGCTGATTTTTAGTGGCATTAATACTGCCCAGGTCCTGGCCACCGGTCTGGGGGACTCTAAATTTTAATTTAATTTTAAATAAAGCTTCTTAATCATTTTAAAAACCTTATTTACTTTACATACAACAATAGTTTAGTTCTATATAATAGATTTGCAGAAAGAGATCTTTTAAAAATGTTAAAATATATTACTGGCACACGGAACCTTAAATTAGAGTGTATAAATGAAGACTTGGCACACCACTTCTGAAAGGTTGCCGACCCCTGTCAATAGCCAGTTATATACATATCCCTTTTACAGCAAACTCGCACGTGTTTGCCTAAGATCCCATCTTGCCACCGTAAATATCAACTTATTTTACTTTCCTAAATTTACTTTCAAGTAAATGCAAAACACAGTTAATTTTCTTTCTTTGCTAGCACTCCAGATACACACAGATGAATATTTTGGACCTTCTTATCAGAGATGAAAAAGAAATTAAAACCTTATTACTGTATATCTTAATAAGCCTGGTAATTTTCTCCATCTTCTTCTTCCAGAAACAACATTCATCTGCAGCTGTTATTTAACAAGATTTGTGTCATTTACAAGCATTTGTGTCATTTACAAGCATTTGCAGTACATTGTCTCCAAATGAATATAACTGAAATGTAATTATGAGTAGGAAGCATGCTTGATCTCTCTCTCCCCCCTCCCACTTATATACATACACACACAAAGAAATCTAGAAAAGTATTTGTAGAATCTATTTTCTTTATATTAAATAGTTTAATTTGCACCTGTCTGAAGCTTTTACTAACTAGATGACATATCTGTAAATTACCATGGGAGCCTGAAGAGCAGTAATACACACATGGGAGCATGCTAGCCTGAAGAGCAGTAATACACAGAAGAGTGACAAAATTAATACATTTGACATTAAAGGTGAATTTGAAAAAATATTATGTATTGATATTTGTGCATGCTAAGTTTTGAAATTGAAGAGGGAAGGTATGTTTTAAAGTTTTCACATATAGTATTGCAACTATTCCAATGTACATTTTCAGTTACACTATTGCAAATCTAGAATAACTAGATTAAAAGGAGTCATTCCAAATTTACTATCAAGGAAACTCAGATTGGAATTGATTCTAGAATGTAATCACTAAAAACTAGGTCTGAAATCCATGGGCCAGATCCTGAACTGACCTGCCCCTCCCCTCCCCCATGAATCTGTCCCAATTGTAACACACACCTCTCCCTCTTACTGGAAATGTCACCTGGGGGCGAGGGGTGTCGGTCTCTGTCCCTAGGGTGATCATCTGGGTTGCCCTTGTGGGGTCTGCCCACAGAAATCACACTTTGTGAGGGGAGGATATCCACACAGCTCCATCTCAGCCCACAAGTCTTTACATCATGAGCAGCCTGGGGAATTGCTTCCCCTATTCTCCCTCTTAGTATCTGGCAGTGGATTGAGGTTACTCCCTTTATCCCCTGATCACTCAGGGTCTCGGGTTCTCCCAACCCTCCAAACCATGCTTGGGGGCGGGGGGAGTGTACACAGCAAAGAAAAACCCACACTTTGTACATCCTAGCCAACTCAGGCTCGCAGGGCTGTGACTGTGGTGCTGTTTCATTGCTCTGTAGACTTCTGGGCTCAGGCTGGAGCCCTAGCTCTGGGATGCCCCCATCCTGCAGTGTCCTGGAGCCACAGGTTTTTATTTGCTCTGTAGACTTACCTTGGGTTTCTTCTCGTGGGGTTGTTTTGCTGGGGACTCATAAGTCCCTCATCCTCTACTAAGGAGTTCACACTCTTTCCCCTGTATCCCTTTCCTCAGTTTCTATCCCCTCACTTTCAGTTTCATGGGGATGTCTCCTTTCCTCTCTTTCCTTCTGACTTGGGCTTTTTTGTCTAAGGGCTTATTCTTTTCTCTCCTTGGTGGTTTTTTTCTTTCTTTCCCATAATCTGGGATTCCTTACTCCATCTTGTTTCCACTGTGGGAAGGGATTCCAGTCAGTGCCCAACACAACACGATAGGACAGCCCCTCCACTACCCCAGTCTGTTTCCAGCAAAACCTCCCCAGGTTTCTAGGGAAACCTGGGCCATAGGGCAGTGTCTTTTATTCCCATGGACACATTCTATGTCCATAGACGCTCCTGGAATCATCCAGTGAGGCTTCACCAGCTCCCTTCAAACCAGACAGCAAGCTGAGGCCATATCCACAAGGCCCTTGCAGACTAGTGGACAGTTTTTGTCCCTATTTTTCCCCTCTAGTCCTGGAACATCTGCAAAACTCAGCAAAACTGCAGTCCATGTACGGGCAATCCCTTTTTGTCTGTCCCCGTTCTCCACGTCGATAGAATGGAACTTCTTGGGGTTCTTCCTTCTTCCTCTCTAGGCCTCTTCCTGCTCTGGGTTCTCCAGTCTTCCTCCAAAGCTCTAGACACCTCTACAGTTATCCCTCTTTCCTGGGACAGTCTGCCTGGTTGATGCCCCTAGTGGTCCCTCCCAAGTCAGGTTTGAAGGATATTGATTTGCCTGTTGAGATGCATGCACTGCTACTCTTTAGAATATACAGGACCTGTTTTGTGGATAAAGCTGGCGATAGAACTGACTTCTGCTTCCCCTGGGGAGATCCTTTTGCTGTGTTGCAAAATTCGGCTCTTTTCACTCCGCAAATGGATCACACCTGCTTTTTGTTTGTTTCTCCGTGAGGAAATGGAATGAGTGATCACTTTAGCCCAACACCACTCCCGAATGCATAGCAAGAAGGGCTCCACACATCACCATGACTGCTCTTCTGTGATTCAGCTTAGTTCAAAAGGGGGGGGGGTGTCAACAAGTAAGGATGACAGAAACTGGAGAAACGGACTAAAAAGCAGTCCCATCACTAGCAAAGGAAGTGAAGGCCAAATGTTTGTTGGACAGCGTTTCTGTACAAGGGCAGGTCACAAGCTGAGCTCTTTCAAGTGAGCTCCAACTTTCTATGATTTCCTGTTTTCTTGGAGCTGGTGTCTATCCATGGTCTATGTGCAAAATTCCGACGAGACTCTGGTAGGGACGCATTTTGTCCCGATTTTGGGAATTTGCAGATGAGCCCTGCTCGCGCAGGACTCATGAAGGCAGCACGGCTCCGCCCACTGCCCCAGGCAGCCATGTGCTGCCTCCATGAGCCCTGCGCAGGCAGGGCTCATCTCTAAAGTCCCGAACTCGGGACAAAGAGTGCTACAAGAGTAGCTTGCTGCCCGCAGAGACAGTGACTTCCCAGCCCGCTCCCGTCCTTCCCCCCCCCTCCGGCCGGCAGAGACAGAGGGGGCCCGCAGAGGGGGCGAGGGGCCCAGCCCGTGGTTTCGGAGGGGGGGGGGTTCGCCACCGACCAGCGGTGGGGCTGCCTGGAGCATGGGGGGGGGGGGCTTCTTCCCCCGACCCACGGTGGGGCTGTGCAGTGCCCGGAGCTGGGGTTTGGTGCTCCTGACCCATAGCAGGGCTTGCCTGGATGGGAGGGGGGGTCTTGGTGCCCCTGACTCACGGTGGGGCTGTGCCTGGAGCTGGGAGGGGGGCTGGTGCCCCGACCCGTGGAGGAGCTGTGTGTGTGTGTGTGTAGGGGGGGTGTCCTGTGCGCCAGGAGAAGGGGGGCAGGACCTGGGGCAGGGTGGGGGTGGAGTCTGGGAGGAGCAGGGGTGGACTGTGGGCGGGGCCCCAGTATGTCCCGATATTCTGGTCCTGTGATCTGGTCACCCTATTCACCAACAACAGAGCAATTGGAGATTTCATTGTGCTCTAATTACTGCTCTGAGTACCTGGCTGCAGGACTACAATAAAGCTGTTGTGATTTGTAATTCATAGAATCATAGAATATCAGGGCTGGAAGGGACCTCTGGAGGTCATCTAGTCCAACCCCCTGCTCAAAGAAGGACCAACCCCAACTAAATTCGAGAATAAATAAGTGGAAGTTCAAACAGTACTGATGGATATGAGAAGCCTATTGATGAGAACTTTAGCTCTGTGTCTACATGGTCTACACTGCAATTAAAAACCCACGGCTGGTCCGTGCCAGGCTGCCAGCTGACTTGGCCAACGAGCTTGTGCTAAGGGACTGTTTAATTGCAGTGTAGATGTTCAAGTTCAAGCTGCAGCCCAAGCTCTGGGACCATCCTACCTTGCAGTCCTAGAGCCTGGACTCCAGCCTCAGCCCAAACATTATCTACTACACCACAGTCAAACAGCCTCAGCCCTGCGAGCCTGAGTCAGCTGGCAATGGTCAGCCCCAGATTTTTACTTGCAGTGTAGCCCTACCTTGAGAGAGTAGGAGTTGGCCGTTCTGGTTGTCAATATCTCATTGGCAGGCAAAATGTGAAAATCTCCAGAGATGGAGACCCAACAAAACAGTAGTGTGACTAGACAGAAAGTATGAAAAATTAGGACAGGGGTGGGTGGTAATAGGAGCCTATATAAGAAAAAGACCCAAAAATCGGGACTGTCCCTATAAAATCAGGACATCTGGTCCCCCTACAAAACAGACGTCTGTTCTGCACATTAGGCTTCTATGACGCTATACATACATATGCTGTACAAGGCAAACATATGCCCAACACTGTTAACAATACAAAGTTACAAAGTAAATCATTCTGTTGCTTAAGTTATTCCTCCACACTGTGAAAACCCTTGGCAAAATTAGCAGAAGAATTGAGAGTTACCATACACTTCACAATCTTTCTGATCTCAGTGCAAGAGCTTTGCTGTGTTGAAAATGGGTCCTCAACTTTCTCACGCTCGAAACAAAGCAGGAGAATATAAAGACTGTGTGGAGTAACAAAAGTGACCACCGGGCTGAGGAGAACAAGATTGCAGTGTGGGTAGACAATACTGCTGGATGCTTAATCTTCCACCTGCTGTGGGCCTTAACTGTGGTCACTGCAGATCTCGGAAGGGGAGCAAACAGAAGAGAGAATAGGAAAAACTTGTAGGCCAGAGTGTGGTTTAGAAGCCACGGGATACAGTGAGTCTGTACAGCAGAGAGAGCCACAAACTGGAATGTTGGTGGTCTGCCTGGTGAGAAGGTACTTTTGTGGCAGCAGTACTGCATTTGCAAGGTGTTGCCTGTTGACCGAGTGAGCCCCACTGGCCAGCCTGCAAAGATGGGGCGGGGTCAGGACTGGTGCCAGATTTTTTTGCTGCCCTAAGCAGCGAAGAAGGAAAAAAAATGGCGGAGAATTTGCTGCCAAAATGCCGCCAGCGGCCAAATCGGCAAGGAGCAGTCACCGCCGAATTGCCGCTAGTGGCAGAAGTGGCGTTGAGCTGCTGCTGAGGCCGCCAATTTGCTGCCCCCCCCAACTCCTGCCACCCTAGGAGACTGCCTAGGTCGCCTAATGGCTAGCGCCAGCCCTGGGTGGGGTCATTGCCATTTGAATAGCCCATACCAGTAAGTGTGCATGACAGAAGGGAATAGTGCTTGTGCTCTCCAACAAGACTGTTGTGGCTGAGAGAGTTCCTGCTGTGGTAAGGGGGCGAGGAGAGGGGGGTTGGATAAAGGTCAGGAGGTCTCAGGGGGCAGTCAGGGGATAGGAAGCAGAGGGTGGCTGGATGGGGCAGAAGTGCTGGGGGGAGTGGCCAGAGGATGGGGGGCTGGGTTTTGGATAGGCGTGGGAGCCCTGGAGGGCCAGTGGGGGGCAGTCAAGGGACAGGGAGCAGGGGATCTGAGAGGGGGTGAGGGATCCAGGGGGCTGGCGGGGTGGGGGTGTGGATAGAGGCCAGGGGGGCAGTCAGGGGACAGGGAGCAGGGGGTGTTAGATAGGGGACGTGGTCCCGGGGGGCTGTTAGGGACAGGAGTCCTGGGAGGGGGCAGTTAGGAGACAAGGAGTAGGGGGGGTTGGATGGGTCAGAGGTTCTGAGGGGGGCAGTCAGGGAAGGGACGGGGGCCAGGCTGTTTGGGGAGGCATAGCCTTCCTTACCCGCCCCTCCATACAGTTTTGCAACCCCGATGTGGCCCTTGGACCATAAAGTTTGCCCTCCCCTGCTCTAGTTCTATACCAATGTAACTCCATCGAAATCAGTGGAGTTACATACAACTGGGGTAACAGAAAGGCAAATCAGGCCCAGGAGTGTTTACAAGGTAGTTCATAATACAGTAAAACCTCGATTTAATGGACTAATTTGGGCGAGGGGTGTCCGTTAAATCAAAAAGTCCGTTATTTAATAATAATTAAAAAAGTGCTGTCGGAGCAGCAGCCCGCCCGCTGCTGGGACCCGGGCAGGAGCCGGGAGCCAGCCCGCCCGCTGGAGGGACCTGGGCGGGAGCCAGGAGCCGGCAACCAGCCCGCTGGTGGCTGGGACCCGGGCGGCAGCCGGGAGCCAGCAGACGGCCGCCAGGGAAGGGGACCGGGGCCGCAGCAGGGAGGGGTCGCGGTCTGATATGGGTCAGAAATTTTGTCCGTTGCATCCGAAGTCCGTTAAATCGAGGTCCGTTAAATCGAGGTTTTACTGTATTATATTTTCACTTTGAGTTCAAGCTTTGTTAGCTGCAAAATGTTATATGCAAAACCGCACACGATGTGTCTAAGACTCAAACGTTTTTCTCACTGAGAGCATTTCTACTACTGTCTTTTGATTTCATATGTGGTTTTTAAGACTTTGTTTCGTTGCAAGCATGACTCCACACAGTTTTCTTGGCTATTTGAAACAAAACACACATAAAATTGGTGTGCATGCCAGTGTCATTTTTAAGCTCTCATAAAATCTCACAGAAAATATCAATCAATCAGCATGGCAAAATGAATAATGAGCAAGTAAACTGCAAGGAAGACTACTATTAGTTCTGCAATTTAAGCTTTTCATGTGGTGAATCATGTTATGATCAAGTAAGACAAAGAAGCTTGAAAATTAGAGGCTGTTATAAAAAGAAAGAAAAGAAAGAAACCCCTCACTAATCTATGGTATTATAAATAATGTAATTTTCTGAAGTACTTCCTCAAGAGAGGAACAATGACTTGTCTCCATGCAGGGAGAGAACAACAACTCGGCTCCACTTAGTATGGAAATATCAGCTGGCTTACTGTCAGCAGCAGCTAGGCACAGAAGCCTGGAGAATGTCAGAATCTGTGCTACACGAAAGCAAAAAAGCAGCCATCTGAATCAATCAAGAAAGGCCGTAAACAGATGTTGGCTGGATGTGATGTAGGGTCAGCATGGGGGGAGGGGGGAAGAGGGAGCCCACTGCTAGACTAAAGAAAATAAAACGCTAGGTTTCATTTATAAAGAATTTGCAATCTGGCAATTGTGGTTTTCTGTGAGGAAGATTATGATGAAGATTAGAATTCCAATCTGGGGTGTAACTAGAATAAAAGAATTAGCTTCCTCCTTTAAGCAATGGGGAAATGTTGAACTGGATGGCTCAGCTGAGTGCTAACAGGGAACACTTCACCTCTAGGCCACTGGTTCAAATAATAATGACACATGGCACATCTGTAGCAGCCTTCATCCAAGAACCTCAAAATGCTCTCGTCTAAAGCAGGTCTTGGCAAATCTTTTGGCCCAACCACCACATCTGGGAATGGAAGTTATATGGTGGGCCATGAATGCTCACAGAATTGAGGTTGGAGTGAGGGGGGGTGGGGTGAGGGCTCTGGTTGGGGGTGTGAGCTCTGGGGTGGGGACAGAAATGAGTAGTTCAGGGTGTGGGAGGGAGCTCTGGGCTGGGGTGGGTAAGTGGGGTGTGGGCTCCAGCTGGGGAGTGAAGGCTCTGGGGTGGGGATGAGAGGTTTAGCATGCAGGAAGTTGCTCTGGGATGGGATCGAGGGGTTTGAAGGGCAGGAAGGGGATTAGGGATGGAGCAGGGGATTGGGGCATGGGGAAAGGCTCAGGGGTGCAGGGTACAAGTGGCACTTATCTCAAGTGGCTCCCAGAAGCAGTGGCATGTCCCTTCTCCAGCTCCTATGTGGAGGCTTAGCCAGGTGGCTCTGCATGCTGCCCCATCCACAGGCACCGCCCCTGTAGCTCCAGTTGGAGTCCTAGAGGGGGCCCCTGGAGTGGGTAGGAGCCAGAGCAGGACTTCCAGGAGCCATGTGGTGAGGTGCCCCAACCCTGTACCCTGGCTGGAGTGCCAGGACAGGGCAAGCCCCACAGCCCACTCCCCAGTTGGAGCTTGCGGGCTGGCTTAAAATGGCTCCAGTCCATGGGCCATTGTTTGCCCACCCTTGCTCTAAAGCATTAATTGATTGAGCCTTGCAACAATCATGTTTAGGAGGTAATGAGCAATAAAAATCACTTCATCCCCCATAGAAATGCAACCAGCTCTGAAGAGGAACTCAGCAGCTGTTTAACAGTGCACAGCAATATGCACAACAGTTGACAGGAAATGGCTAAAGTTTACATCTTTTCTGAACTGGAATTTGGTCAGGACATCGGTGCAAAATACCATGGAATCTTTGAATTAAAATAAATGATCAGAACCTCAATGGTACATCTCATCCATAAGATAGCATCTCTAACAGCCCTCCATCCCCTAATGCACAAAAGTAATGTAATAATAACTAGGATTTACATAGTTTGGATTTAACTTTACATGTTTTTCCAAGCAGAGTAAAAACATCAACTAGTTTAGATGCAAGAGTTCCTTCTACTACACCAGGGTTTCTCCCCGGGGGGTCACGAGCTCCTGCCGCTGCAACTCGTGGTGGCGGGGACGGGGGGGTCGCACCGCAGCCGGCAGCCTGCCCACTGTGGGGACTGGGGCCGGTGCGCAGCCGGCCACCAGACCGCAGCAGGGACGGGGGGCCCGGGCGCAGCCGGCCGCCTGGCCGCGGCGGGGACTGGGGGCCCGGGTGCAGCCGGCCGCTGGACCGGAGGGGTCACGGTGTGCCAACGGCGCACGAAAAGGGGTTGCGGACTCAATACGTTTGAGACCCGCTGTACTACAGACTTCCTGCAATATTTGGATAGGTGACCTCCATGCAACACAAAATACTGCCCTAGAATGATTTCACATAGCTTGTGAGAACTGGTATGGCAGCTAACATATAGCCCTGGTTGGTAGTGACCAAAAGTCCTTATCACTGAACGGCCATTCCATGCCCCGTGTGAAGTGAGTTGGTGTCTCAACATAGTTTTAGTGGACAAATGATCACATCACAAAAGTGGCAAAATTGGCATTCTTGGCAGCAACCTCAGAAGTGGGACCAAGGACTGAGCCTGCTTCCATTTAAAATCAATGATGGCTTTGTCATTGACTTTAGTGGACCTTAGGTTGAAACCTGAATTGGTCTGGAAATACAATTCCCCATTCACCCCTTGAAAAGGCTTGAGGTATATGAGTGATGCAGTATCAGGAAGGCTGCCTGTGCTGTACCAGTTCTGTGCATAAGTAAAGGACTTTCCCTAGGTCTGTTAATCTCCATCCAGACTTTTATAAGCACACGACAAAATTCACTTTCCAAGAAAAATGATATGTTGGCCTAGCCCCACCACCAGATCAGACGCTACTTCAAAGGTGGATTTGCTAGTCAGTTTCACCAACACCAGGTTAGCACACAGAGAATGAAGATGCATGGTCAGAAAACCTCATGGGGAAGGCGACTTCAAATCTCCTTGTGCTCAGTTTGGGGTCTCAATTCCATTTCAACTAGTTAAGCTTTGTTTACCTGCCTTAAAGCTAAATCCAAGCGGCCAGATACTAACCTGTAGTGTAGAGGACGGCCTGCAACATAGTGTAACCTGCAAGAGAGAAAGGGGGAGATGGGGAAACAGATGAAAATAGTAATAAAGGGCTCTTTAGTGTCCTATATGGGAAGAACTGAATGGGTGGATCCCTTCCAGTTCTCTGTGGAGAGGTATCCATACTGCAAAAAACAACCAAAAGATGTGCTAATTGGAACCTTAGTTATGTATCTCAGTAGACACCATTATAGTCCATCTAGATTAAGGTTGAAGGACTGGGGGTTGGGGGGAGGTAGGGGAAACCTGTACTCTTGCTGTTCCTTTTTTAGATAAATCACTTCAGATTCAAATGCTGTGAATGTGGCATTTTAAACGAGTACCATGTTAACTTTAAATAAATGTAAATGCCTGAACCTCTTTCACAGTAGGATGAGAAAGGGGGACCTCTCTGAGCAATCAAAGACAAATGAAATGCATTAAAAATTGCAATGACCGTTTTCTAGGTGATTTATGATCTAAAGAAGTAAAGCCTCTGGCAAGTGTGTCAAGTGAGCCGATAGCAGACAATTCAGTAGTGCGAAGGTGCTGTTACATATAGATTTCTTTATTGAGCTCGGCCAGCCAAGCAGAAGGGCTATTTGTCACTCCTTGGAGAGTGTTCATTTCACAGAATTTTACCCCCAAACAAGAAAACCGCGTATACATATAATGTGAACTTAGCATGGCAAATCATGAATGATGGGATCTGATGGTATGAAATGAATAATCCTTGCAAAAAGCCTGGTGTGCTGGCCTGTTTACTGCATTAGTCAGATGCACAATGTAGCTCACAGAACCACTGCCAGAAAAACTCACCACACCCAGAAATCTCTGAAAAAAAGCCTATTTTAGTTAGTACTTTTAAACAAAATGCCTACCAGCTAACTGGACCTTACAGAGAAAGAGAAAAAAGCAACATAGCTTCTTCTTCCTCACAAAGCCTAAATCATTTAACAGGCTTTTAATTTTTGAAAACCTCAGCCAGTAGGTGAGCTATTGGGTGGGCGTGCACACGCGGGAGTGCACGTGTGACTTCAGAATGAAGTTCTGGGCAAAGATCCCGCACAAGGCTTATATGCCCACTCCTGGCCCACTCTTAGGGTTTAGGTGCTGTGTAGGCCTCCCAAGGGCCCCTGTGCCTCCCTTGCAGGGGCCTGGGGCCCCATACTCCCCCACGGGGGGCTGTGTAGGGGCACAGAATAGCTAGGGATGACCCTGTGCCGGGGCCTGGGGAGGACTGAGACTATCTGTTGGAGTGACCGGTCACGCTCAGTAGTTAGAGCAGGTGTCAGGCCTGGTGGCTGAAGCAGGAGTTGGTAACCAGGAGCAGAGTAGGAGTCAGAAGTCAGGAATTGGAGTTGAGAGCCAGAACCAGGTTACCTGGAGTGGGGCAAAGCTGGGGTAAGGTAGGGCCTAGTCTGGGACAGGAGCTGGGCTGGGAACAAGCAGGCATAGAAGCTATTTTAGCTGTGGGCAAATGCTTTGAGCAGTCTATAGTTAGTTGCCAGTTATGGTTGGATGTATTCCAGGAGGTTTCATCACATGACATAATCTTTAATTCCTGGAGACTCCAGGACAAGCCTGGAGAGTTGGCAACCCTAACACAGCCACTGCACCTGCTGCTTCATTTAAGAGCTGGTCTGCTGATTCTTCTCACCAGCCAGGCTGTATAGCCACTTAGTCAGCCTACTGGAGGCCAGCTGAATTTGTTAGGTGCCTGGAGACAGACTCTGCTGTGGGCCCCGATTCCTGACACTACCTAACCCAGTTCATACAGGCAACCAAATAGCTATCAGATGGCAACAAAATTTGGCCACTACTGACCGTGGCTGGGTTCAATTAGTGAGCCAGAAGTGAAGGACTTGATATCTTATTGCCAATCTACCATAAACCTGCCAAAGTTTATGCTCCTTTGATTTTAGTTTAGTGGTAACCTATCACAAAGGGCAAATTCTGCTCCCAGTTAGGCTGGTGTAAATCTAGAATATCTCCACTGACATCACTGCAGTCACTTTGGATTTACACCAATGTAGCTGACAGCAGAATCTGGCCCACTGGGCTTCTCAGGTCACAGATGGGGCAGGGTTTCTTCCTAAGGATTTTTGCAACATAGACACAAAATGGGAGAGGCATCCTTTAAAAGGCATCCTTCAAAAACTGGAAGTTAAATCCTAGTGAGGAAAATAGAAAGGAGCATTAACGCTGACAAATGAAGTGTGAAAAACATAATTAGGAAGGCCAAAAAGGGATCTGAAGAACAGCTAGCCAAAGACACAAAAAGTAATTATTCAAATTATTCTTTTTTAAGTACATAAGAAGCAGGAAGCCTGCTAAACAACCAGTGGGGCCACTGGACAATCAAGATGCTAACGGAGCACTCAAGGATGACAAGGCCATTGTGGAGAAACTAAATGAATTCTTTGCATCAGTGTTCATGGCTGAGGATGTGAGGGAGATTCCCAAACCTGAGCCTTTCTTTTTAGGTGACATATCTGAGGAACTGTCCCAGATTGAGGTATCATTAGAGGAGGTTTGGGAACAAAGTGATAAACTAAACAGCACCAGGACCAGCTGGTATTCACCCAAGAGTTCTGAAGGAATTCAGATGTGAAATTGCAGAACTACTAGCCTCATTAAGAAAGGGATAGAAAATAAGACAGAAAATATCATATTGCCTCTGTATAAATCCATGGTTTGCCTACACCTTGAATACTGCATGCAGATATGATTGCCCCATCTCAAAAAAAATATCTTGGAATTGGAAAAGGTTCAGAAAAGGGCAATAAAAATGATTAGGGGTATGGAACAGCTTCTGTATGAGGAGAGATTAATAAGCTATTCAATGTCTATTAGCCAGGATTGTCAGAGACGGTGTCCCTAGCCTCTGTTTGCTAGAAGCAGGGAATGGGCGATAGGGAATGGATCACTTGATGATTACCTGTTCTGTTCATTCCCTCTGGGGCACCTGGCATTGGCCACTGCTGGAAGACAGAACACTGGGCTAGATGGACCTTTGGTCTGACCTAGTATGGCCATTCTTATGTTCTTATGAGGTCAGGTGTAACTGAAGGAAAATCACCCTTCTTCCTCACCTCCCTGAGCGACATAAATTACACCAACCTAAGTGCCGATGTGGACAGTGCTATGTTGAGAGCGTCTCCTGCCAGTATAGGTACCCCTGCTGGCAGGCGCTGGAGTAGTGACACCTGACACGGAGGGGAGAGCTCTCTCCCATCGGCTGAGAGCAGCTCATTAAAGAATTTATAGCGGCACAACTGCATTGGTGCAGCTGCACCACTTTAAATTCTCTAGTGTAAGGCAGACATGGCTGTCTCTCTTCTGAAAGCCAGACATGACTGCCATGTTCTGAAGTCCAAATGGACCAATAGTAATGTTTCCTGATGTACCCACAGTCACATTTTACTCAGAGTTGTTCTACAACCAACCACAACCTGTCAGATTTTGTAGCTAGGAAAGTGCTGTCTGATCTGGCTTAACTAGAATTTTACTGTCTAGCGAATGCTTGAATGCCACTTCCAGTGCAACAGTGTATGTTCTAACTATGCAGCAGCCACTGTTGCAATGAGTGAAACCCAGCACACAAGAAAACGACTTTGTGTTATTGACTAAATTCTAAAAAGACAATGATCACAGAGGCAAACAGCTAGCCAGAAATAGGTTATTGCCATGTGGGCCTGCATTGTACTTGGAAGTTGATGTTAATGACAGGCCAAAGAACATCCCAGGTACAGCAGTTTGCCAGGCTGTAGTCGTATTTATTGGCAACACTCTGACTCACAATTTAAAGATTGAAAAGCAAGGAAATGAGTACCAGTGAGTGGAAGCAAGCAGCAAGAAATTATTCTTTTCCCTTTCTACTGTTTATATTTAGTGCTTAAAAACCTTATGTAAGAGAGTCAATAACAAACATACTCACCCCCTCCACAACACTCATGGCCTGAGTTCTTGAAGCCCTGAAACAGTGACTGAGCTGTTGATGCTAGCTCAGCATCTAAATATAGCCCGCGATCCAGTCCGGGCTTTCTGCAGATCCCTACTGGAAGGAAGCCATTTTTCTTGAGTGTATTTCCAAGAAAGCAGTTGACAGGCTTGGCACAGCGATTCCTGGAAATGTTCAATAGGTCATGTTCTGTAAGGGAGTGCTGACTGATGGAACTAAACAGACTTTTTTCTTAGCTCCGCACACCACTCACTGTTCTTATCATGGCTCGTTCCCCAGGTGCAGCAACCTTATACAAAATACTATTGGCACTAAATTGGCCGGATTAAGCATTCTTCGAGTCTCATTTCCTTTCTGGCAGCACAGCCACAACTGTTCTGCCGTTGCCAGGCTGATTGCTGCTAAATGAAGACAGGCAGCCTAAGACTATACATTACAGCACCACCCATTTGCTCACACCGGTGCAGTGGAAATCCCACTAAAACACAATGGGGAATTCTGAGACACAGATTCCTCCAGAAAAAGCTTTATTGCGTGCATGTGTTAACTCTGAGCTAAAGCACCCAATGAAGGCTGTTTTTTTTACCTTTTGCACCATTCCCCTGTTCTCCAGCATTCATTCACCGATTCCAAGGCCAGAAGGGACCATGATGATGATCTTGTCTGACATCCTGTATAACACAGGCCAGAGAACTTCCCTGAAAAATGAAGCTCTTAGTGGAGTCGTGGGAGTTAGAAAGTTGTTGACTAGAGCTACTTTAAAGTTCCCTATTTCTTCTAGTTTCTTCTACAGCTAGAATGTTTGTACTCACTGTTGGCTGCAATAAGCCTGGCAATATTTGTCTCCTTTACCAGTTCTGTGCTAGATCCTGGCATTTCATGCTAGATGAGAAAACTGGCCTAGACAACGTCCACAGCCGCCATCCTTGCTCACACACATGCAGGCAGCAGGGCAGGATCTCTACCTACCATTCAGATATAGTGCTAGGGAAGGCATATCTGCCATACCCCAAGCAAAGGACCAAGGGGATGTGATATACTAGCTAGGGGACACATCCCAGCAGCATTTATTTATCTGTCTCAGCGCCGATTGTTGGAAGGTGTCAATTATTGCGTTATCTCAGCACCAGCCAGGCACATGCTGCTATTTTTTAGAAGAGTAACAAAGTGCATCCACTGTGAGATGTCCTATGTGGAATCCTGCCCTGGCCAGCAGCATTCTGGCAGCACAGGATATCCTGGAGAACGTTCCTGCTCCCTCTGTTTGCACTAGCCAGGGGAGGGCTAGAGCCCTCAGCATATGGCAGCTATTGAAGAGCATTAAATGGCTGTTTGGGTTTAGCTTTGACCTACATAGCACCTTATCATGTTAGAGGATCTTTGCTTCTTTATCAGCATAGCTTGAGAAGGCATCTGCTGATGCCGCAGAGTCAGAAGCAGCCACAATATAATAATGCTTTCTGTTTCCGGTCCCACAACAATCAGGGCCTATTGTTTTCTTCTTCATATATTTTCCCAACAATACCGTGTGACCAGGGCCGGTGACAGGGTGGTACAACGGGTAGAGCTGTACCGGGCCCCCGACTTCAGGGGGGGCCCCCCTGAAGTCGGGAGACCGGTACAGCTCTACCCTTGGTTATCCACGCTGGCCGCTCTTTCCGCGGCTGTGTCCGGCGCCGCGATCCGCTTCCTGGTAGCTTCCTGCTACCCTTCATGCCGGCGGCTTCAGCTGAGTGGCCGGGCATGCCGCTCCCGGGCTGCATGCGACTCCCCCGCCCACGTGAAAAAGCCGGGCCAGCCCTTTGCGCGGGGGGGAGGGGGCTCCAGCCCTTTGCGCGGGGGGCTCCAGCCCTTTGCGCGGGGGGGAGGGGGAAGTGGGGGGCCCCCAAACGCTGAGGGGGGCCCCCCAAACGCTGAGGGGGGGGCCCCAAACGCTGAGGGGGGCCCAAACGCTGACGGGGGGGCCCCAAATGCTCACAGTAGGGAGCCCCAAAATTTCTGTCGCCGGCCCTGCGTGTGACAACAGCAGTTAAGAAACAATCAAAACACCTTAGGTTGATTAGAATTCAGAGCACTCCCCATTTCTCGTCATTTACACTGATGCTGCTTTTCAAGTCCGTAACATTTTCATCCTATGCTATGGGAGTTTCCCTTTCAAAGTGTCTTGCCATTCTGCAGCTCACTGAGCCTAACTTCCAAAATGATTCTCCCAGGGCTGTTGCCGCCCTCTTCAATTCAACACACAACTAATATGCTTTCTGTCTTGCAAGGAATCTAATTGCCTCGAACTCTATAAAAGAATCCAGTCACAAAATGCTCATTTAAATCTATTTTTGGGTATTGGATATAACTGTGGAAAATAAAACTGCTTTTAACAAAGAGCTACAGAGTTTGATATTCACTTCCCCGTGTTCTTTGGTCTTCTAAAGCATTTTTCATCTGCAGATTTCAGAGCCCATTACAAAGGCAGGGTAGTATTATTACTCCTATTTTACAGATGGGGAGACTAAGGCCTGGAGAGGGTAAGTGATTTGACCCAAAAAATCATGGTGAGGCAGTGGCAGAAAAACTCATAGTGAGGCCTCCTGCCTCTTAGTAGGGAGCTCTGTACACAGAACCACAAAGCTTCTGGTCAGCCCACTAGCAACATAGAAGGCAGCCCTGAAGTTAGAATGAGGGTATGAATTTTTCAGAGTTTGCGGATGTATGACCCGGGGGAGATTTTGATATGGACTACTAGCTTAGGGGATCTCTTTTTTAAAACAAGTTTCCAATTTTTTTTTTAAAAAAAACAACCTTCTATTCACTATGTTTCCCCAACCTGCTGGCTTGTAGAATTTGTCATTCTGCACTGAGACATTGCTCACGCCTATGCACTATCACTATGCAATGCTGTTGATATAGCTGGGAGTGACACACTTCCCGGCCATGGTGGATCAGTAATCGTTTCAAATAGCTAGTGCTCAGAGTGGGGTTAAAACACTCTGCTGTACTCAATGGCCCCAAAACGTCTCTTCAACATACTAATTTTTATGCTTTTCTTCAAAAACAAAGCAAGAAAGAAAAAAAACCCTACCTTTATTCAAAAAGACTCTTTTGAGGTATTTAATGTGTTGACACACAGAAATATTGCACTAGAACCTGTAGTTCAGCATCTGTTCGTTCAGAGATGCTCCTTTTGTGTTTCATGTATTTTTTCCAGATATTTACAATACATTCACCTCAAATTGCCCTTGACAACCTCTGTTAATGCAACTTTCTCTGAAAGACGAGGAGCCCACATGAGTGAAGGAATGAGGGATTAAATATTTGTGGTCCACCTCCAATTCTCCCTTTGTTATTCCCACACACAGACCCTGTAAAGTGGCTCTCCTCTTTGGGAGCTTTGCAGTGTGCAAACAAAACTTGATGCGTAAAGAACGGAATGTTAGCCTGGCCTCTGAGAACCCACTCAAACAAGCCTTTATTTGAATACAGTATGTGACGACTGTTTGCTGGCTTAGCATATAGAATTTAGTAGTGGGAACTGACTTCTTTTCCTGAACTTATAGCCCAGACAACTCAAAGGCTTCTAATGTTCAACTAACTGCTAGTGCTGTTTTATCTTCTACCTTAATAGTTGGGGGTTTTAAGTCTATTCAGAATTGCCTGTTTTGTTTACATCAGTATCTCCCTATGATCCAGAGAGCTTAGGGCTAACAGTCTTCAGTGCCTACCAAAGTTTTACAAAGCAAGCAGGGATGCCCAGATGTGCAGTGAAGTTTTCAAAACATGCCCTGACTTTTTAGGAATAGACATAATTAATAATAAACAGCTGCCTGATGTTTCCTGCATGGCTGTTTCTCTACTATGTGTAATGAATTTTTACTAGCAGGGAGGCGTGAGAAATATTCATAAGGCAATGCAAGGCAACACCCAATTCAAGTTTTTTAAAATTTTGTAACAAAGTGAAAGAGGGCCCATCACACAAAGTGAAATGGGGCATTTCATGAGCTAACTAACAAAATCAAGAGCGGGTATTTACACGCTATGCACAACTCCAGCTGTTGGTCCATTCTGTATGGGTAGGAAATAAGCTTTACTACCTGTTGGTAAGAGTAGCTTTGCAGGAGGCTTGTGGGTGTATGGTCCTATTCTACAAACCTCTCCCTTTTTATAGTAGAGAGCCATTTTCTGTGGATCCACAGTTATGTAGGTAACTGGATTTTAACGGTGTATTTTGTTCCAGACTCTAAGGATTTGCTGTGTGTTAATTGTTTATGCAAGACGAATAGTTCCTTTTCCAGGGAAGCTGGTCAAACAAGGTGAATATTCTCCTGACTGGGGTGACTGCTGTCATCAGGCTGTGTTGGCACAGTGTCAAGGCCTCCCACAGGACTGTAGGCAGTTTCTCCTTAATGACACTCTCCATTGATGGGATAGCAGTGTGGGCATCTGCTTATGTGTTTTCTGAATCTTTAATGATGGATTTACAGAGATGTTGAGCATGCTCAGCTCCTAGTGAAGCTACAGGGGCTCAATGCCTCTGACAATCAGACGCTTTCATCTCTCAGGGTATGCCTACACTGCAGTTAATAAAACCTGCAGCTGGCCCATATCAGCTGACAGGGGCCGTTTAACTGTGGAATAGATGTTTAAGATCGGGCTGGAGGCCAGGCTCTTGGACCCTGCAAGGTGGGAGGGTCCCAGACATGGAGAGGGGATATAATAGCCACCAGCTCCCCCCAAGTTGCAGGGTTTTGGCGGGGGGCGGGGTATTTATTATGCCCCATCCAGGTTCTGGGGCAACTGAGGAAGTAGCCGCCTCAGCCACCCTGGAACCTGCATGGGGCGTAGCAAAAGTTTCTTCCGGAGAAAAGAGACACACGCTTCTCTGTGTGGCTTGGGGACTGGGATTCTGGGCAGGGGAGCTCAGGGCTTCGACTGGCTGGGGGCTCTTCTGGACAGGTTGTGGGGTTCAGGGTTTCTCCAGCCAAGGGGGTCTCGGGGCTCCAGCCACTGGAGGGGAGAGGGGTTGCAGCTGGTTCAGGGATGCTCCAGCTGGGGGTGCAAGTGGGGGGGCTCAGGGCTTCAGCTGAGGGAGGGCACCAGGGCCAGCCCCCCCAAAGGGGGGGCTCCACCCACCACCCATGACTCCAGATCTCAGGCTGAAGTTCTATACCCCCATTAAACAGCCCCTTAGCCCCAGCCCCACTAGCCCCAAACAGATGGCATGGGCCAGCCGCAGGTGACTAATTGCATTGTAGACATACCCTTAGTGACAAATCCTTCCAGTGGCACATCTCTATCCCAACTCAGCAATCCAGGGAGGCATAAGGTCACAATTTGTGGCATCAAGATATTTCACTAATGCTTCCTAGGACATCTATTCTGGAACCAGTCTTACATTAACCACAAGTTCCTTTTTATGAGGTGACAAATTCCCCAGATACCAAATAACTCCATCCTGTAAGACAGCATTGGGCTTTAGGGTTACACAGCACTTTCCAATCCACTTGTTCATCAGCCCTCTTGCCAAAAATCTACTCCCTACAAAGCCCATTCCATGTGGTCACTGGAATCATTCTGAGGCAGCTGTTGTCATTCTCTCGATGTTCCTTTGGAGAACACAGGTGTTTCTTAGATGCATATGTATTCTCTCATCAGTAATTTTGCTTGTGATAGGTTACTATTTTCCTTGGGGCTCCACTACTGGTGTATCAACTATTAGAGATATATTTTTATGTAAAAAACCCTCCACTTCCTTTCCTCTTCCTATTATAGGAGTCTAAGAAGGGCCTGACCTATCCTGGCAGTTGTACATTTTAGAATTTTCAGTTTCATGTTGGTAAATTTCCTAGAAAAGAGTAATTCCTATTTTTTCAGGCATACTTTTATCTCATCACCACCTCATTCATTCATAAGATGAGCAACTCTTATGTCAGGCGACAATTTTCTCTCTCTTTAGAGTTGCTGGGTTTTCCTCTATCTACAACATGGTGTTCCCACAGTCTTGGTGTGCTTGCTACTCCGGAACTCCAGGTCGCCAGGAGGCGCAAGCTGGAGTTGACGGGGGAGCGCACCTCTGACTGCCACCGCCGTGGGGACGGCAGGTAAGTTGGCGGCAGATACGCAAACTTCAGCTACCTAATTCATGTAGCTGAAGTTGCATATCTGCCATCGATCCCCCCCCCAGTGAGGACAAGCCCTTAGAGACTAGCAAATTTATTTGGGCATAAGCTTTCATGGGCTACAGCCCATTTCATCAGAAAGCTTATGCCCAAATAAATGTGTTAGTCTCTAAGGTGCCACAAGTACCGTATTTTTCGCCCTATAGGACGCTCCGGCCTATAAGACGCCCCCGAGTTTTTCAATAAAAAAGCCGGACAAAAAAAAAAAAAAAGCGCCTCGCTCTCCTGTCCCCGCCGCGCGGGCGGGCTGCTGGGAGCGCGCCGCTCTCCCGTCCCCGCCGCGCGGGCGGGCTGCTGGGAGCGCGCCGCTCTCCCGTCCCCGCCGCGCGGGCAGGCGCTCCCAGGGGCCCCGGGGCCCGAGCTGCTCTCGTTCCCCGCAGGCCCCGAACACATGCGGGTGGGCTCGGGGGGGAAGCGCCGCCCCGCCCCGCCCCGCCCGCCGGGCCACCTGCAGCCGCCCCAGCTCCAGCTGCCCGGTAAGTGTTTCATATATTCGGCATATAAGACGCCCCCCCTAATTTTGAGATTATTTTGGGGGGTTAAAAGGGCGTCTTATATGCCGAAAAATACGGTACTCCTTGTTCTTTTTACCTGTAGGTGTGCATGTCATCACCTTATGCATAAAGAGTTGCTAGGTTCAGTGAGGTACCCATTCCCTTTCTCCTCAATCCCTGAGGTGCCTGGTTGTTAACAAAGAATTAAACGAGCCTTGTTTCTATAAAAAGACACACAAGAGGTTTTTTTAAAAAATAGGCTTTTGTTGACTTTTCATTTAGTTGCTCAGAGAACTAGCTATGATGATTGACAATTATTTTAGAGGATAATCTACATTAACTGACTCAATGTGACAATCAAACACAGTTTTGAGAAACCATAAAACCAAGAAAAGGTATTGTTAAAACAAAGGCAAAAAAAAAAATATTCGCACCAGTTGATACAAAGTCCTAACCTAAATGAATATCACTCCAGTCTGTTCTCAAATAAAGATAAAACCAGACACAATGGTGTCTAAATTGAAAATGAATTGATATTCCAGACAGAATTTCATTGCTACTTTGGTTTTATTTATCTTTACTATTGCTTTCCTCTATTTTCGGTGGTGTCTTTTTTGTTTTATATAGATGGCACCAATTATCATTTTTAGGAAGCTTGCACGGTCCAAATAACTTGTAGCAAGCAAGAAAAAGTGTGTATCACAAGAAAAGCCTCTCTTATACTGCTACACAAAATAAAAACCATATATTGGCACGTGTTATGTAACAGCAGAAGATTAAGCTACAATTCCATCCTCCTAGCAGCACATCTGCTTATCCCAACAGCAAATCCCAAACATTCATTAAGTTAATGCTCTGGGATTTGCCATCCTAGTCAAAGCCTTGGTATAGGAAGTTTGCATATAAATAATAGTTTAGTCATTTCATAAACTGCATCCTGATGTGGATTCGCAAACTTTGCTAAATCAGTACCAGCAACAGACAGGAAGAGCTCTTAATTATTTCAGATAATTTCACGTGCAGTGCAAAGCACTCACCAAAGCAACTGGGAGTCCTATGCTAGAACTGACAGCAGAAGATAGCTCTATGGAATTCTACAAAATCACTGAAGTCAACTTGATTTATGCTGCCATCTCCCTATGTGGCTTGCTTGTTTGGTTGATGTTTTCTCAGAAATCTTGATTACATCAAGAAGAGTTGGATGCACAGAACGTACACTGCTTCTTGGAACTTACTAGGAAGGGATGCTTCATAGGAAACTGAACAAAGAGTTTGCCTAGGTATTTTAGAACAGAATAACTAACCCTTTGTCTTCAAGCTATTAAAGCAACTGCACAGTAAGATCTTCATCTGGACTCTCCATATATTCAGTTTCTTTAATTATTTAAACAAGCTAATAGAAACGATCTACAAAAACTAATAATCCCATAAAAGACAATTTTTGAGCTCTGTCTGCTCATATAAATAAAAGTGACATACATTTTATAGCTCCCTTTTAAGATCTATAACAAAATATGCATTGTCTTTTTACAGCACTATTTGGTCTCTGCTGAGCTTCCTGGAGGAGCCATGGCCTCATGTGCTCCCAGTATCATTCAGTTTTAGGCCACCCAGATAAATGCAGTTAATGTCTTTTTCCCAAACAACCCTGCAGGGGACATCCAAGAACATTCTTTGTGACTTCCTTAGCAAATTTACACATCTCCAGAAGTACAGTAGACTGGGCACATTGTCTATAAAATAAGAGGTAGGAGGAATTTTGGGGAAAAAGCAAGTCAACTGTCTTTCATATTTTGAATGTGCTGAATCTGAAAAAAATGTTTCCCAAGCTGAATTTTGAATATTCCACCTTCTAAAATTTTAAGTAAAATTTGAAATTAATAAATTTGGGTCCCCCCATTACAGTTACTCTATATCTTGCATATTGCTTAGACAATTTAAAGGTTCCTAATGTGCCAACGCACCCCTTGCATTAACAGGCTGTGGAATTTCTTCAGCTACAGTGTTGTGATATTCAGTTGCTCCTGGCCAAATATTTCTGCATTCAACAGGGCTTCCTGAATCGCTTCTGTAGCCACATCCTTTGTTGCAATGTTTTGCAGCACGTTGGAGGCTGGCTCCTGGGTAAATAATTTGAATCTCTGAAATGTCATTAACACTGTTTTCATCAACACGATCACGCTGCATTCGTGCTGGATTCGCTGCAAGTCATTTGCTCATCAAGTCCTAGACTTAATTTTCTGCTTCAGCCTGCTATTTGGGCATGTAGATTAAAGGAGAGAGCCCATGTGCCGAGGTCATGGTTGTGATACAATTCCTCCTCCTCTTTTACCAGTGGCATAGAGCCACCTGTTGCAGGGTACTCGGAGTCCCGTAGAAACGAGGCACACACATAGCTGTTAAACAAAAGTGGTGAGTTTATTGAAGGCAGACAGTGACACACCCGCAATGGGGGCTCCCTTCGTTGCTGCCACTGAGACGGGGAAAGCCTGACGCACCGGAGCAATGCTCAGGGTGAAGCCCATTATGCAGGGGAACGCAGACATAGAAATACACATGCACATCTACATCTCATGCATACCTCATGAATTGCTAATGGCTTGTTTTGCTTCATTAGTATTGCACAATCCTCGCAGGAAGTTAGGACCGGAGAGCTCCGGTATGCAAGAGATAGTGCTGGTATGCAATAGCAGTGTGTTGACCAAGAGTACCCTTTCCCTGGTGTCGAGGGGGAGCGCTCTCTACGTGCATACCATTACAAAATCTTCACGCACCCTACACCACCCTTGGGGATGGTCTGGATCAATCAGATAGAATTTGTGTTTGGAAACTTGCACTACCCTGTTACCTCTTTAGAATTCTTCCAGGACCTCCAGTGGTACCTGGTTCATTTCTGCTAAGCACACAGATCCCCATCGAGCATAATTTGTGTGGTCATATTAGTGAAAGAATGCTTCCATTCTTTCGAAGGCATACAGATGAAGCTCCCAAATTCCATCTTGTTACACTGGTAAAGTGTATATAGCCGTGTACATAGCTGTGTATAGCCACCAGTACTGCAAACTGGGAGGATTGTCTGTGTTACTCAACACAAATGACATTCTTTGGTTACAGAAACTTGAAGACAGAATAGACCAGGGGTGGGCAAACTTTTTGGCCCGAGGGCCACATTGGGTTTACAAAATTATATGGAGGGCCGGGTAGGGAAGGCCCCGCCCACAATCTGGCCCCCTCCCACTTCCCGCCCCTGAGAATCCCTGACCCATCCAACACCCCCCCACACCTTGTCCCCTGACTGCCCCTTCCACAGACCCCTAACCACCAGGACCCCACCCCCTACCCAATTCTCCTGCTCCCTGTCCGCCCCAATCCCTATCCACCTTCCAAACCCCTAACCACCACCCCAGAACCCCCCCCCATCCAACCCACCCTACTCCCTGACTGCCCCCTCCAAAGCCCCCCCCCCAACCACCACCCTGGAACCCCCCCCATCCCCCCTCTTACCACAGCTGCTGGAGGGGGGCAGCATGCAGCCCCGGCCCCCAGAGCACTCCCCTCGCCACACGGCTCTGGGAGAGGGGCCAGCGTGCAGCTGCGGCTCCGGGGGAGGAGGACAGTGCGCAGCCCCAGCCCCCAGAGTGCTCCCCGCGCAGCGCGGCTCTGGGAGAGGGGCCAGCGTGCAGCTGCGGCTCCGGGGGAGGAGGACAGTGCGCAGCCCCAGCCCCCAGAGTGCTCCCCGCGCAGCGCGGCTCTGGGAGAGGGGCCAGCGTGCAGCTGCGGCTCCGGGGGAGGAGGACAGTGCGCAACCCCAGCCCCCAGAGTGCTCCCCGCGCAGCGCGGCTCTGGGAGAGGGGCCAGCACACAGCAGTGATTCCGGGGGAGAGTTCAGCATGCAGCCGCGGCTCCTGGGAGGGGCCACCGCACAGTTCCAGCCCCCAGAGCGCTGTCGGCGTGGCTCCGGGGGAGAGGCTACCGTGCAGCCCCGGTCCCCGGAGTGCTGCCCCTGTGGCATGGCCAATGAAGGGTGGAGGGCCCGCAGCGGAGCCCGGGCTGTGCAGCTCGGGGAGAGGCAAGGGGCAGCCCCCCGCCGCGGGCCGGATGGGACAGTGTCGCGGGCCGGATGTAGCCCGCGGGCCGTAGTTTGCCCACTCCTGGAATAGACACTAGGTTACGGTAATCTTCGGCAGAATCAGATTTTGCAAAATCCAGGAGATTTTCTTCGAGTTTCTTGTCCTGTTGCTGCAGAAAGCTCAGAAGCTACGATAATAACAGATGCCCTGTTGCCTGTAGAGTGATCCTGTGAGCATGAGTGGCTCTTGCATAATTTTCACCATCAATTACATGCAAGATCATTCATCTAACTTGAACTCCACTTTCAGTCCACACACTCGACAATCCAGAATACTGTGTATGCTTCCTCAGAACTCCTAGGAAGTGTATTGATGTGTATACCTTCTAAACATGGAATCAGGATTTTTATATATTGTGGTACAGTCCATTTTAGCTTCATCACAGCAGGGAAGAGTGCTTGTGTCACATTCTGGGGTGCATTTCAGACCTAGGAAAGGCTGTGTCACCACTTCTATTATAACCCGAGTGGCCTCAATGCTTCTGCTACGTTCAACTCCCTGCCTGGGGATGGGGGGCGGGGGAGGGGGGACGACACAACCAGCAGCCAGCATGAACTTCATGTTCTATATCCAGCTTCCGCATGCTGTGCAGGTCTGATTCAACCACTTTGAATACAACAGCCTGCCAGCAGTTAAGAAAGAGACACTTCTGTGTTTACCAGACATGGTTAATGTTATCAGGTGACCCCAACATATCTTCAGTCTCAAACTTCCCCAAACTAATGTGCTCAGATGTGTCTAACCCTCTCAAGCAACGTTCAGAGGAATAAAAAAACGCACCAGCTTGCCACATTAACTGGAGTGGACATTCACTTCAGTACAAATATAGCACTGTTGGTTTAGATTAATATTATAAATAAAATAAGAAGATAGGTTTTTCAGTGAGTTCAAGTGTAAGAGATAAAGTTAGAAGTGGTTAAAAGCAAATGAAAGTGAAAACTTGCATATAAACTTTATCTAGCTAGGATTGGTTCAAGATAGCCTTTTTCCACCAACAGTTCCAGCAAGATGATGGCTGAACCCCTTTCTTAGTCAAGATCTTTTCCAGAAGCCTAAAGGTCTTGGTTCCTTTGTCTTTCTGAATGAAAGAGAGAACTTGAAGTTCTCTGCCTCTTTCTTTTACAGGCTATTGAATCTGAAGTGGATTCTTCAGAAGGATATCTCCCAAAGTAAAGTTTACTCAAGCTGTGAGGAAGGCCACATGGAGTTTTGTAGGGAAGGAACCTCAATGCTCTTTCTTCCAACTGGTGTTTGCTGAAATGCAAATTGTTCTGCTTTTTGCCATCTCCTCCCCCTACTGTCTTAATAGTTCTGTTCACCACTTATATGCAAATTGAGGTAAATACACATTCCTTTGTTTAGGATAGGCCTGTTTAACAACTTTTGCTTAAGCTGGGATGTCTGGTTTTGAACAAGTAAAATCATACAGGCAGAATTCAGAATTTTACACATAATGTTACTACATACATTTCACCATGATACTGTTGACCAGAGAGTTATTAGTTTTCCATTGATCATGAGGCATATTTTGTAAAAAAAATTATTACAGTAGTGCGTAGGGTGTGAATACAAAATGATAGGAGTCAAAAATTGATCAACAGTCAAGACTATTTGTTTCTGTTGAAGATGATGTGTGACTTGTGCAAGTTTTTTCATGACAGTATTCAGTGTATCAGTTTCATGACCGGGGGACTGAACATAAGTGGGTAGCCGGCCGTAGTTAATGAAGAGTTTTTGTTACTGTATTTTTCATTAAAACTTGCCCAGACAGATTTTGGATTTTCAAGTTGACAGTTGAGGAAAAATGCTATATCCTGTGCTTGTGCTTTCAAAACTAACAATTACACAGTGATGTCTGTCAGGACATCTTCACTGAATTTTGGTTACGCTGTACCTTCTGTGACATTAGCAGGAAAGATGGTGTTCATTGCAGCTGGAACATTCCAAGTGTTATGATTGGTTGATTCAGTATCCTGCCGTATCAGATCAGATGCAGGTCCTCTCTGCCAGGCTGCATACTGTGTGGCATGAAATGTGTTTTGCCCATCAAGTGTACACTCATTTGTATCTGCAGTGAAATGGGTACATCTTCCTTTAACCAAGTTTGATGGGATCACTGTTCCTTCCCCATTCACTGTCATCAGTTGGCTCTTTGCCAGTGTTGTGTCAACTTGAAATGCATCCTTGTAGGTGATATCGTTCTCCGCATTGTGAAACCTCTAGACACTTTTTTGATCTTGTGACCTAGTGAAAGGTGCTTCCAAGCCCAGTATGTTTGGGAATCCACTTCTTACCTTCACTTACACTGTAAATAAAATCTTGTGTAATACTTAACACCCTGGATTGTTTATGAGTCTTTTTTTTCACTTTCACATACCTCTGCAACATTATCTTCTGTGTCCTCCTCCTCACTATCATCACCTTCTTCAGTTTCCTCTATTTCAAGTATAGACTGGCCACCCAAGAGGAATCACACTCACACACACACTTTGGCACACACAGGCTAGTGCCTCTTTCTCACTGATTTTTAGCCCATTGTATCCAGATGATAAAGTCTATCCGAGCATAATTTCAGTGACACATGTACCATTTAGAGAAATTCATCTTCCAGCACAGTCCTGTAAACTTAAATGGTCAATAAATTTTCTTCTCCTACATTGCTGAACAATTTAGAGAAAGGGATGTGACAGAAGTTGACAGGTACTAATAATGTAGGTCTCTCCAAAGCAGGTTAATCATGTAAGACAATGAATGCATAAGCATCATCAAGATGTAGAATAAGGTTTTCTTTGAAGGTTGCCATATGATTTACATAGGAATGTGGGACCCCCTCTGCCATAAGCATAGTTATGCCTTCTGTACTAAGGGGGAGGGGCTTAATATTCTTAATAATAGGCATAAGTTTAATTTCTGGATTCATTGATTGTTAGTGGTACTTAAATTACAGGGCACTTGAAATCACAAATACTTATGTTCATTATTTAATCACCCTTAATTTTTTTTGTTTTAACTTAATTATTTGCCAGATTTACTAGCTACCACTTAAAAATCAGCATTAACACAAAAACAAATTATTGTATAAGCAGAACCGAGCGCTTCCATGTAGCTCTGAATCATGTCTCCCTGGTTTTAGAGCTACAATGCACACATGCAATGCACACATCAAACAAATCCATCGCTCAAGCCTGCCCCATTGTCCCGCTGCCTAAGCACATGCCACTCACATGGAACCTTCCTTGGTCACTGTCACTCACCTGGGCTTGACACGTCAATGCTGTAGCTGCACAGGCGCTTGGGAAGCAGCTCAGAGCTTACGTTCACTTGCTACGATGTTACCGGTGCTGATCAGAATGTGGCCCCTGTGTCTCCGTGGCTGGGTTCCTGGGGCACGTCTCTTATCTTATAGGCTAGTAGAATTGAAACGGCCCCATGCTAGAGCCCTGCTGTGAGGCGTCAGGAGCTGCTCTCCTGCCCTCCCCTTACGCAGCCCACGTGGGGAAACTAACCTGGATGCAGAGAGAGCCTCAAGTCACTGCCCAGACACCAGGGCCGTCCTTAGGACTTATGGGATCCTATGCAGTATTACTAAATTGATGCCCCTATGTCCGACTTGTGGCACAGCCACCCCCCCATTGGCCCCCAGAAGAACCCTCCACCCCCCCCCATCCATTGCTGACACACACTGAGCTTCATACACAGCAGCCCTTGCAGCAGCCCAGAGGGCAGGGCTGGTGACAGAAATTTTGGGGCCCCCTACTCTGATCGTTTGTGGGGCCCCCCACCTCACCTCTTGTCCTTCCCCCCCTGCCTGACCCGGCCCACCCAACCTAATTTCCTCCCCCAGCCTAACCTCCTCCCCTCCCCACCCATCCCTGCCTGGCCCACCCTGCTGTTGGGGGTGATCTTCCTTTACCCCCGCCCAGCCTCCCGCCCTCTACGAGTCTCTCCGGCTCCCACCACGCCCCCCGCCCCGCGCGCTCCCCGGCGGCCGGCCCGCAGGTGTCTTGCCTGCGCCAGCGGCGGCCGCAGCATCGCTCCCGGCTCCGGTGGGCTCGGCGCTCCGCGGCTGCCCCGCCTCCCCCCGCTGGGCTGCCATTGGCTCCCGGCCTCGGATCTCCCCAGCCCTGCTCGCTGGCCCCCACCCCCGTGGAGCTGCGCTCGCTCTCCGATCGCTCCGGGGAAGGGGATGGAGATGAACGTGGTGCCCTAATGCCCACAGCTCTCTGGGGCCGAGCGCAGCTGGGTCTGGAGAACTGCCCCACAGAGAGACCCTGGAGAGGCTGAGCCGGGCCTGGGGACCAGGGGCTGGGGACACTGTGGGGGGTCCAAGGAGCCTGGTTCCCAGCTGGGGCGCAGGGCGCGGCTGGGCCAGTCCTGGAAGAGAGGGACACTTCCCCGGCCAGGGGCGCCAGACAGGGACCGGAGCCCGGCGGCGCTGCCGCTGCCGCAGGATCTCGGGCGGGGCCGATCGGGAGCTCTCCAGTCCGCCCCGGGACCCCTCTGCCCCCAGCCGGCAGCGCCAGGTGCGAACTGGGCCCGGCTCCCCTTTACCTCAGGCTCCGGCTGCGGCAGGCCCGGGCCCGGCTCCGCTCACATCCTCCGCCAGGCCTGGGCAGGCTCCGATCCCCCGGCGCCCCCGCTCCTGGGCCGGCTGCGGCCTCTCTGCAGCTGCCGCCTCCGAGCCCTGGGCTGCGCCGGCAGGCCTGGCGACAAAGGGGGACGACTACGGGTACAGCTGTGTACCAGCCCCCGGACTTAAGGGGGCCCCCCTTAAGTCCGAGGCCCGGTACAGCTCTACCCGTCGTACCCCCCTGTCGCCAGCCCTGCCAGAGGGACGGGGGATGAGGCAGCAAGCATACATAGCTGCCCAGCCATACCAAGCCTCACAGCAGTGGAGAGGCACGGCTCCCCGCAGAGAGCCCCGTACCCTCTCCCTCCCACAAAATGCACTGCGCCAGCGCATTCAGCTCTGTGAATATGGCCCCAGCCTAAGGAGACTGCAGCGTACGCTGGGTGTGCTGGAGCCGACCCGCTCTTACCTGCTGTCCTGGTGGTGTCCCAAATTTTCAAGTGTCCTACACAGTTGTGTATGCTTAAGGACAGCCCTGCTGCCCCACTCCACACTTCCCTGAATGTTCCTCTGTGGGGAGGAAGCAAGGCCAAATAGAAGGGAGAAATCTGGGTGCCCCTCCCCACGTGCCGCCTCTGCAACATATCCAGTTGTGGGGGGGCAACAGCCCCCATGCTACCCCCAGTCTCCGCCCATGCTCTCTACCAGCTTAATTTGAGAAAACAGTAACCAGTCCATACCTGTGAAAGTTCCAAAACATGGCCTTTTTCTGTATAATGTTTTAACTCATTACTAAGCCAGACCACGGTCAAGTCAGTACCACTGTGCTTGGTTTCATGCTTAGTTTTTGTTCCTTTTCTCAAGAAATGTTTATAGCGATTAGGGTGGTATTTCCCTTCCAAGGCTACAAGGTCACTTACACCAGCTACACGTACACTAAACTCACATTCATACTCTGCTGCCTCAAGTATTTGTTTGTTCATTTTGAATGTTGTTACAGAAGTTTAGAACTTCCAACCCAGCAGAAAATGCAAAGACTCCAATTCACTGTTGGGCACCTTCCTCCGAAGCACCGGAGAGTGTTACACAACATTGGGTTTGCATTTCACCCTTATTGGTCGATGAAGTCTGATAATTTCGCCTTTATTTGTGTACATTGCATAACAGTTTTTATGCCAAAGTGAGGATTGCCTGCACTCCGATTGAAAAGCTATCAACTGCATCCAGATTCTGGAAATGGCTGAGTTTCTGTCTTGCATAGGTTCTCGCTTGTATTGTAGCCAATCCCTGTTATCTAAAACAAAAACGGTGTCCTTGTTCACTTGGTGACAAATAATGGATTGCTCATAAGACACCATTGAGGGATGTTTCAGATGCAAGACTTCCTCCATGTCTCATGTATGGAATACCTGATGAAAATAATAAATATCATTAATAACTACCACATAAATATTGAATACATAATTATTAAATGTGTACCTGTATGTAGCTTATGTCATGACATGTGTATTCAAATCTAACTCAACTCACTTACGCAGTAAGCAAAAGACAGCTTGAGGTTAGGGTAGTGGCAAGAATTAATATTTAGCCAATGATAATTTGTATTTTTGAAAAAGAAGAACTTATAGAGATAAACTATATCAACAAACTTCAAGTGCATATCATCACGTGACCAGAGAAAGTATGATCTTCAACAGAGATCACTCATTCATAGCTTTCTGAGAGCACAGTATTCCAAATTAGAAACATATTCAATACCTCGTCTTTACTTTTTATTTTTTTAGAGTCATAAATGGTGGTCCTTTTCTTTTTTTCTTTTTATTTACCTTAAAGTTGAAAACTGAGCCTGGTAAAACATCATTTCAGATATAGCACTTTCAAATTATGAAAAACCCCTCCCCCATATTTACTGACATTTCCCCAGAAATGCTATTTTATTAATTTGAACTTATTTGGGAATTTGGGCAAAGATATTCTCGAGCAAAAACAATAGTACTGCACAGGTTACCCAGCAGAGGGTATTACACTGCAATACATTCAATGTTCTTCCCTCTCCCCTAAAGAGAGTTCCTGACCTCAGTAATGTAATCTCCTTCACCCTAGAGACCAGGGTCCTAAGGATCAGTTTGTATTCAAATCAAAGCCTCAGGAGTTGCATGCCACCAAAATCAACACATAGTTTACATTTAAATTATAAATCTGTATTGATTTTAAAACAAAATCAACAATACTAGTTGATAGTAGCAGTGCGGTTAGTTTGATACAAGGAAAGTAATGGTATTACAATGCATCCTTTATATTTTAGCTTCTAAAATTAGGGCTAGGATCCCATACTGAAGGGAAAAAAACCCATATGTACTTGTAAAATTGGATTAAAACAGCCTGCACTAGCTAACACAAGGGAACAGAACATCATAATGTGTTACTGGGTGGCTTGTAATACGGCAGAAAATAACAGTACAGTTTACCAAGCGTAAGGATGTGATTCTGTCATGGAGGTCATGGACCTCTGTGACTTCTTCCAGGACAGGCCTGAAGAAGCTGTCAGCCCTGGGGCCACTGCAACAGCTGCCAGAGGACAGCCATTGGCAGCACTCTGACAGGGTATTTTTAGTAAAAGTCAGGGACAGGTCATGACTTTTACTAAAAATACCCATGACAGAATCTTAAACTTAATCATGAGACCAAATTTTTTTTGTATCATATGCAGACCCACATTTGCATGGTATAAAAAGCATAGAAATGTATGGCTAGAAGGGGCCTTAAGAGTCTAATCCACTCCCATGTGCTGAGGCAGGACCAAGTATACCTAGATCAGGGGTTGGCAACCTTTCAGAGGTAGTGTGCTGAGTCTTCTTTTATTCAGTGAAATTTAAGGCTTTGCGTGCCGTCCGGAAGGGCTGGGGCTTTGGGTTGAAAGGGAGGAACTGAGGGGGTTAGTCCGCCCCTGCTTTGGGGTTTCCCCCATAGGCTCCTGCCAGCCAGGGTCCCAGCCCGGCCCGCTGTCAGCCTGTGTGAAGGTGCTGAGTGGGGCAGGTGGGGACCCCGGCTGGCATGGGGCCAGCAGGGGAAACCCCAGAGCAGTGGCGGGCTAAGCGCTCAGCCCGCCATCGCTTTGGGGTTTCCCCCACAGGCTCCTGCCAGCCGGGGTCCCACTGCCTGCCCTACTCAGCTCCCGCTGCTAGCCCGGGTATAGGGACCCCGGCTGGGAAGGAGCAGGGGGAGCACAATGGCTGCCTGTTGGATGCTCCCCACAGTAGCACGTGGGAAGGGAATGGATGGGAAGAGGTGTGAGAGGTTGGCGCTATGCCTGCCATTCACCAGCTGACAGGGCTGGCTGGCCATGCTGTGGGAAGTAAGGGTTATTGCAAATGACTCTCCCTCCAGCGCAACAATCCCCTTGGGGGATTTGTGCCTGTGAAGGATGTGTCTACTTCCCGAGGCCTTGTCTGGGGCAGTGTGAGGTATGGACTGTCCCTTATTCAGGGCAGTCCCTAAAGGCATGCACCAGCCCTTAAAACAAATCAAATCAATCTCCAAAACACCAGGGACAACCGTTTCACTTCTGTACAGGCGCAACAATAATGACCGTTAGAATTCTATCGATACCCCCTGAAGAAGTGCTAAAGGAGGTGGACAGGGTCTTCAGTAGATTTTAAGCAGCAAGAAGGAAGTGTTAGATTCCAGCTGCAAGTGCCACCTTAGGTTCCATTACAGTGAAGACTTGGTCACCTGCCCACCCACGGCACTGTGATGAGATCCTTAAAAGATGGGTGGTGCACAAGTCTAGTTACTCACAGAAGGAGATTAGGAAGGACAATCATTTTTGTTTTACTAACAGAATTTCGCACACATCAGGCACACTGAATTATGCCACGTTAACCAGAAAATATAAAATTTCCAGTGAAGAGGGCACCATCATAAAGTAAATATTTACTGCTGTGCAATATAAATACCTCATTACAGTACACAGCTGAAATACAGGAAATACTGTGGTAAAGAAAATACCACAATACGTCTGTTCCGTTTGCAATGGTGGTCACTCTGCAAAGGAAAAGACAAAAAACCTCCAATTTGCATGACTAGCTTAATTTAATTCAAATAAACAATTCAAAGATAATTACGCAAAGGGGTGAGAATCGGGATAGATATATTTATTTAGAATACCATTTATATATTTTAAAACCCAAATACTGAAAATTTAGGTGCCCAAACAGCTCAGAATGGACCATTACAATCATCTCATCTGTTCTCCTCCATAAACTGGGATATATTAACTTACAATTGCATAATGATGACCACCCAGCTCCATAAGAATGATTACATGCAGGAAACAAATTAATTCAGCCAGGAAATAACTCAAGACATGAGAAAAGTCCCTGCTGGTCTGAAAGGGGCCTGGCTGATTGCCGTGAGGCTGGTGTCCCATTTATCCATAAACAGGGCAGTGGCAATATGCATTCCCCAACTGCCCTGCAAGGGGGTTCCAAATCTGACACAGGGGGGCACCACATTTATGGTAAATGGGTGGGTCAGGAATCCTGCCCATTCAATCCTTTGTCTTCTCTGGTTGGTGTGCCAGCAAGGGTAGTGAACACAATGCCAGTTGCAGGGATGGGGAGATGTTACATTGTGGACATCAACCACGGAGACCAGGACTGAAAGTCTAAAACTAATTTCACACAGGCCACCAATAAATCCACAGTGTGTGTCAACTTTGGGTCAAGTATTGACCTGGGTTGAGTGTGAACCATTGACCTCCACATGAAATGTCCAAAAACCCATGACCAATCCCCTGAGCTTTGAGGTCTAATCCTCCCTAGGAGCTATTTGGAGTCAGAATTTAGGATAATATGAACAGTATTGAAAAGAGATCTATTTATCTTTAGGATCTATTATTTTGTGCTGAATGGCTCTACTCTTCGGCTCTTTTTCTCTAATCAAGTCTTACTTAGAACTCACTGGTACAAAGTGGTCCTTGGGGCGGCGAAAGTAGGACCCCTCATCTAAAATACTAACTATACATACAGAAAACCCTTGCCTTTTATCACTAATTATCCATAAAAACTGCTTTTCAAAGTGAACTAGTAAAAACACCATGCTTCAGTGGGTCCCAATGAAAACATATCAGTGACTTAACCCAAAGTCCATTGAAGTCAATGTGAGTGTTTTTTTTCTATTGACTTCAGTGGCTCCAATATTAAAAATGGGCTCTTTGCCACTAATAGGTGTTAAATGTATTCACTGATACACCAGTAACAGCCTACATTTCCCATTCAGGAACTGCAGTATTGTGACCTTTCCAATTTTCACAAGAGGCAGAACTTTGAAGAAGAATTTATGAAGAACTAGCGAAAATACCCGGCATAGCTCGGGTCAGTCGGAGGTAGGGAGGGGGCAGACAGCTGAGCGAGTGCGGGGTCCATTGGATGGGGGCAGAGAGCAAACCTGACACCCCCACCCCACCCCCCCGACCAAACCCGACACCCCCACCGCACTTACCCCTCGACCAACCCCGACTCACATTTTCACCCCCCACCCAAACCCAACACCCCCACGTCTCCCCCTACCAACCCCAACACCCCCTGACCAACACCCACACCTCACCCCCCCGTAGACCAAACCTGACACACACACACACACCTCACTTCCCCCCCAACCAAACCCGACACCCCTACCTACCACCACAAACAAACCCGACACCCACACCTCACTTACCCCTCGACCAACCCCGACCCCCCTCCTCACCCTCCCAACCAAACCCAACACCTCCACCTTACCCCCCCACCAAACCCAACACCCCCTGACCAACCCCACACTTCACCCCTCACCCACCCCGACACCTTCCCACCCCCCCAGACCAAACCCAACACCCCCGGCTCACTTACCCCCCGACCAAACCCGACACCCCCACCTCACCCCCGACCAAACCCAACACCCCTACCTCACTTACCCTCTGACCAAACCCAACTCGGGTCCGTCGAGGTGGGAGGGGCAGAGAGCTGAGCGAGTGCGGTGTCTGTTGGAGGGGGTACTATGACATCATAACTATGTCACAGAGAACAGCAGCTGCCAAGATGATGTGATTGGCCTTTAAAGAATTTCACCCCTGGGGGGCGTCAGAGGTGAGATTTGAAAAATTTTCAACTCTTACCCTGATTAGGACCCCAAGACCTCTAACTGTACCAAATTTCAAGTCTCTAGCTCAAACGGTGTGGAAGGAGTAAGCTTACACGCATACACCATTTGACTTTTATACGGTATATATAACGTCTATATATATATAGACTAGCAAAAGTGCCCGGCGTTGCTCGGGTCAGTCGGAGGTAGGGAGGGGGCAGACAGCTGAGCGAGTGCGGGGTCCATTGGATGGGGGCAGAGAGCAAACCCGACACTCCCACCTCACCCCCCGACCAAACCCGACATCCCCACCTCACTTACCCCTCGACCAACCCCGACTCACATTTTCAACCCCCCACCCAAACCCAACACCCCCACGTCTCCCCCCTACCAACCCCAACACCCCCGACCAACACGCACACCTCACCCCCCGTAGACCAAACCTGACACACCCACCTCACTTTCCCCTCCCAACCAAACCCAACACCCCTACCTACCACCACAAACAAAGCTGACACCCACACCTCACTTACCCCTCGACCAACCCCGACTCACATTTTCACCCCCCCAACCAAACCCAACACCCCCACTTCACCCCCCCACCAACCGCAACACCCCCTGACCAACCCCAACACCCACACCTCACCCACCCCGACACCTTCCCACCCCCCCCAGACCAAACCCGACACCCCCCCCCGGCTCACTTACCCCCCGACCAAACCCAACACCCCCACCTGACCCCCCCCAACCAAACCCAACACCCCTACCTCACCCCCCGACCAAACCCGACACCCCCACCTCACTTACCGTCTGACCAAACCCAACTCGGAGCCGTCGCAGGTGGGGAGGGGGCACAGAGCTGAGGGATTCCGGGGTCCTTCGCAGGTGGGGAGGGGGCACAGAGCTGATGGATTCCGGGGTTCCATTGGGAGGGGGGAGGGGCAGAGAGCTGAGGGATTCCGGGGTTCCGTTGGAGGAGGGAGGGGCAGAGAGCTGAGCGAGTGTGGTGTCTGTTGGAGGGGGTATTATGACATCATAACAACATAGCTGCCCAGCTGATGTGATTGGCCTTGAAAGACTTTCACCCCTGGGGGGCGTCAGAGGTGAGATTTGAAAAATTTTCGACCCTTACGACCATCAGGGCCCCAAGACCCCTAACTGTACCAAATTTCAAGTCTCTAGCTCAAACGGTGCGGAAGGAGTAAGCTTACATACATACACCATTTGACTTTTATATATATAGATAGATTTTGTCTCTAACTCCACTGGCAGGTTTACGTGGAATTCTAGCTATACCATGTAAATCTCTTCTTATCTAGAAACCCATATTGCAACATTCTGCAAATATTCCTTGTTTCACCAGAACTCTGCTAGAGATGAATTCAGGTTAAAAAGACTCAACAGCCAGATGTATTTTCTATGACTTTTACCAACTAGCAGAAAAACATCTAGGAAGAGCAGGACTTTTCCATGTAGTGAAATCTGGATAAAGTGTTTGAACATTCATGATAAATCATGATCTTCAAGGGACTTCCTTTGGAGTGCTGTTGTATGCAATGTATTAAGAATATTCGCCTCTTATTGAAAATATGGAAACTTATAGACTAACACTCAAATATTATTTTTGTTTCCGTTAGATAACAATATTGGCAACTCATCTGTATTCAGAATCTCATCCCTATTTCTTTTTATATTTTTTGGGAAAAGATGTTTGTTTATTTTTCTAGCCTTTTGCAAAATGTTTCATCCCATGGATCAATGGGCTGTCATAACAAATGACTCAGGATGGAAAATTCCCGTGGTTTATCTAGGGGCAGGCAGCTCAAAAACAGAGGATTTCTATTTTAATGTACCTCTCCAAATGTTGTTCAAAATAGTCTGACATCTCATGGGGATTATTCAGATTGTGGCAGATTCCTTTTCATGGTATTTAAGATTTTTTTAATTAAGGTGGGAATTAATTTTGTTGGTACCCATTTATAATCCGCTGGAAATTTGTCTCCACTTAGCAGAGAAGAAAAGAACTTTTCTGAAACCTAGTTATGGCCTAAGGAAGATAAATTAGACCTCAACGATCCCTCCGTAAACCAAGGCAGAGAAACAATCACCACCATTTTCAAGGACTAGAACAAAAATGGATTAATCTCTGTGGTAATGTCAGCAAGGACCAGCTTTTTTAATATATATATATATATATATATATATATATAAAGTTTGTGCAGCACCTGACACATTGGGGTCCTGGCCCATGACTGGGGCTCTGGAAGTGCTAGTGCAATGCAAATAACTACTTAATAATACAAAATGTAGGGTGACTGATAGGGATTTCACTGGAAGTGATTTCTCTAGTCAGCTAGACTAAGAGAAAATAGTTGTTGCTCTTTGTTTAAGTTATTCCCATGAGCACAAACCCTGTCCATCTGTCCTGCAGGATGTTTCTACTAAAAAGTGGTTAACAATAAAATAATTCAGGTTATTTAAACTGTTACTGCTCTCTGAGACCCATTCTTTCAGATTGAAGTTCACTGGTAATATCTGGAGGGCTCTCTTTTCCACCGTCAGGGTAGAAACTTAATTTTAAAAAATACCTTGAAAGCTCAGATTTTGCAGAAACTGCTGTAGATGCGATATCAGGGAGATGCTAGCATGGCATACTACTAAGGGTATGTCTATACTACCCGTCAGATTGGCGGGTAGTGTTCGATGTATCGGGAATCGATGTATTTCGTCTCATCTAGACATGATAAATCGATTCCTGAAACTCGCTCCCTGTCGACTCCAGAACTTCATCTCGGCAAAAGGAGGAAGAAGAGTCGACGGGGGAGCAGCTGCGATCAACTCGCTGCTGTGGGGACAGCCAGTTAAGTCGACATAAGATACTGCGACTTCAGGTAGGCAATTCGCATAGCTGAAGTTACGTATCTTAGGTCAAACTTCCCCCACCCCCACCCCCGAGTGTAGCCCAGCCCTAAGTACTGGCTCAGTGCAAACCTATGTGCAGAACTCAGAGGCTATATCTTCACTGCAAGTTAGCCTGGGTTCTTATCCAGGTGTTGCCCTACCACTCCTCATCCAGGCACAAAAATCTCTCACCTGAGTTAAATGGTGCTTTTAACCCAGGCCATGTGGCCTAGTTTGAAGTTACGGTTTAGAGTTGAGGTTCCACTTTCATGGAGCATGTAACCTGTCCCCTTTGCAGCGAGGACACAGGATAGTCCTCCAGTGCCTTCCCACAAATCCCCTCTGTGCTCAGAAGGATAAACAAGGTCTCCCACAACTCACTGTGAAAGAATCATGGAGAGGCTCGGTTTAGTGCATCACAAAGAACCATGGGAAATGTCTCCAGAAGACTTAGTGATATGCATGGGTAAGTGCGGCACCAGAGAGGACATCATAACCTGAGTAGGTCTTTGTAGTGTGGCTGCTGGCACCCACGTTAGGCTAAGTTAGGTGCTCAGACGTGAGTGCCAATCACCCAGGCTCATTCTGAAGAAAAGACAGATCCACAGACCCATTCAAGAACAAGGTTTTAAACCTGTTAAAAACCAGCTGAAGGGGCTAGCTGGTGGCATAGATTAATGAAATAAAGGAAAATTGGGTTTAACTTGACTTAATGTAGAATCATAAATGACCATCAATTTGGTGGTCTCAGCTCACTCCTTCTAAGAGATTTGCCAAAATAAAATGTGCATATGGTTTGGCACAATAGCCACTCCTTCATTCAGGAAGAGGTGTCAGAATAGCAGTAATGTTGTGAAGTAAGTCTTGAGGTGTGGCTGGTAGAGAGATGGGGAAAATTGCAATCTGAACTTCTGTTAAGCCCTTGGTTTATTGTATCCAATTTGAAAATTAATTCCAGTTCCTCAGTTTCTCGTTGGAGTCTGTTTTGGAAGTTTTTCTGCTTCAAAACTGAAACCATCAAATCTTTAATGGAATGGCCAGGAAGATTGAAGTGTTCTCCTACTGGTTTTTGAATGTTATGATTCCTGATGTCAGATTTGTGTCCATTTATTCTTTTGCGCAAGAAACCAAGGGCTTAACAGAAGTTCAGATTGGTTCTCTCATTACAGTAATTAATTGCATTTCCTGAGTTACTGACAACAGATCTCCATTTCAAAAGGTGTATCTTCCTCCTAGTGACAATGGACCATCTACATTTAACAGCCCTCTTAGAATTGGTATGCTAATGTACAATTTTTTTCTTTTCTTTTTCTTTTTCTTTCTTTGTGTATAAATGCATTTTACTTCTGTTCCATTCTATGCATCCGATGAAGTGAGCTAAGCTCACGAAAGCTTATGCTGAAATAAACTAGTTAGTCTCGAAGGTGCTACAAGTATTTTTTGCTTTCTTTACAGATACAGACTAACACGGCTGCTATTCTTGAACTCATTAATTTAGACAGCACTGCCAGTCACTGCCTTATTTGTGGGTAAATGTTGGTGTTTATAAACAATTCTTCTAAGAGAATCCAACCCATTGAAGATGGCATGATCTAGGCCTAGCACAGTGGGATCCAAGTCTGATGCTGTTAGGTGCTACAGTAATTCATAACAATAACACCACCACGAACTTTCCATATTAGAAAGGCAGTTTGTTTCCAAATTTTCTTTTGAAGCCAGATGTGGTATAGCAGGAGATTTTGTACCAAATAGGTATAGAATATTGGTCTGGAAAGGCAAGTGCTAAAATAAAGTAGTGTACATCCAGCATCAGTCAATATTTTAATTAAGAAAAACAAATTCCCATACTGTATTTTACAGGACCGATTAGTAATGTGCTTTCAGTCATTTCCTGCAATTGTCACTTGTGGAAAAGTACACAAACTTTATAAATCCCGCCAGTTTGCTACAGAGGTTGCAACAGCTACTGACTGATTTGATGTTGTAATATAGATTTTCAAAAAACCAAGTGGTTAAAAGTTAGGCTTCTAAACAAGTGATGTGATTTCTAAATGTATCGTATACCAAGCTGTTACCTGAACTTGGGCCAGCTAGTAAGCTTAGGGAAGACTAATGACCCACCGGAGTTTGGCAGAAAGCAGCACGTTTATTATACTGATAGCTAAGCTCAAAAGAAAGAGTAGGGTCACACTCACACTCACATACTCACACTCCCAAGGTGGGCACAGCACTGGAGATGTCAGGATCCTTCAAAGTAAATGTTCCACAGTGCAGCAAAGGATGGTGTGATGAAGGTAAGTCTTCCCAGTGCACAACGGACTACAATGCAGCAAACCACTGTCCAGGCGAAGGGCCTTCATGGGAGGTATAAGCTTGTGAGTGCACTCCTAAGTGCATGGCCCCTTCCCCTTTTAAGGACCTGCTCCTCTTGGACTGCAACTAGAGATGACCTGGCCACATCTTGTTGGTCACACTCCACCTTGGGCAGTGACCATGCATTGGGTGTGTGATTGCTGCCTAATTAGAGTCCCAGCCACCTTGTCTAAGTTGGAGCTCTTCTGATCGTCCAGCTGTTTAAGCAGCCCATTCCTCCCACAGACATTTCAAGAGGGAGGGGAGAAGCCACTTCACAGGTATTCAAAGAGGGAGAGGAGACAAAGGTGGGGGGAGGTGTAACAGACCTTTTGAGCATACCGGTTATACCAGGGATCAGCAACCTTGGCACGCAGCCCCCCAGGGTAAACACCGTTGGGGGCCCAGCCGGTTTGTTTACACCACTTCGCTTTCCACAGCCCCCATTGGACCAGAGCAGCAAACCAGTGGGAGCTGCGACCAGCCGAACTTGCAGACGCGGCAGGTAAACAAACCATCTGGGCCAGCTAAGGGTGCTTACCCTGGGGTCCGTGTGCCAAGGTTGCCGATCTCTGAGTTATACATAGCATACAGATCACTGCTGCTCCTACAACACAGGCAACTCCTATTGGCTTCAGTGGGAGCTGCTGGGTGCTTAGTTCTTTTAGATATTAGGCCACTAATTTAGAAACTTAAATATAGCCCTAAAGCCCTAATTTTAAGCTACTGTTTTTTTAAAAATCATGGATGCACACACTCCTTATACACAGAGCAGTGAGATGATCAGAGAAAATATTGTGAAGTTTTCTGTGATGGCCTGTAGAACAAACCACCAACAAAATCAGCCGGGTTTATTATCATTATAACTTTAGTGTCTGACCCACTGGATGTATTCAAGCGATGAATCCCTGTAGTAAGACACATTCTAGCAGACTTAATATGCTTCAGATAGCTGAGGAAGGGTGTCTAATGGTCTTATGTAACACTTGTTATGTGTCCATGTTTTATGAAATGTGACCCAACTCAAATGTTTAGTTAACATCCAAAGCATTAAATACTTTAGCAACTGTTGCTAGTGTTGTGTTGCTTATTGTTTAGATAGGTTTTGTAGTAGATTGAAAAGGTTTTGTACTTGATAGAAAAACTACATTTTAGAGACCCTTTGACTGTCAGGGAGAGCAATGAGATAAAATTTAGAGCAAGGTTAAGAGAACGATCGTCTTAATATAAAACAATTCCCACGAAAGAAAGATTCTTAAAGACTAATAAAAGGGAGTTTTCCGTTCAAAGAGATACTGCTGTCAAGTCAAATGTGGTCCTAAATGTAGGCTATGTAAAAACACGTTTTTACAAGATCTAAATGTCAGAGATATTTCTATGAATTTAAAAAGAATGACAATGGACAATGTTTTAAAACAACAAGCTTCCCAGTAGTATATGCCACCCCATCATCAGCATTAAGTTAGGGCAGGGGAAAGCTGAAAACAAAACTGATTAGAAAGTCATAAGCCAAAGAGAACCTGACTAATTCATTTTCAATTGTCAAGCCAGAGGAAAAAAAACCAAACAGCACAAATAGCGGCAAGTGAACAAGATTTTTAAAAATTGTCTATTTTCCTTTCCTAAGGGCCCTTTCTATGAACAGACAAAGCTCCTGTTGACTTTTAGTGGTAGTACTGGGAATTCTAGGAATTCAGGATGTAACGTTCAAATGTTATCTGCAAAATAGGTAAGTAGATTTATTTTAAAAACTATATAGGAAATGCCATACTGGATCAGACCATATAGTCCAGTGTCCTCTCCAGTAGTGGTAGACACCAGCTGCTTCAAAGGATGGTGCAAGCAATTATGTAGTGGGCAGTTATGGGATAACCTGTCCACAGGGAAAGTTTCTTCCTAAGCCCTATCAGTTAGAAGTTGGCTAAAGTCCTGAAGCATGAGGGTTTATATCTCTTGGAAACATTTTTTGTTTTAATCTTTACTTTGGAACTTAACTCTGGATGTTTTCATTATGTTTAACCCTACATGGTGACCTTTCAGCGCAGAATGTAAAACTCAAAGTTTACCTGATTCAGAGTAGCTGACTCAAGAGTTTATCAACAGTGGCATGAAGTGGTTGGGTATGTCACATTGTTTTGCCACTTAGGGCTGGTCTTCACTCCGGGGGGGGGGGGGGGGAAGGGGATTGACTGCAGATACGCAACTTCAGCTACGTGAATTACGTAGCTGAAGCTTGCGTATCTGCCGCCGACTTACCTGCAGTCCTCACGGTGGCGGCAGTTGGCGGCGCGCTCCCCCGTCGACTCCACCTTGAGCCTCCCGGCAAGCTGGAGTTCCAGAGTCGACGGGGGCACCGCAAGCGATCGATTTCTCGCGTCTTCACCAGACGTGAGAAATCGATCGCTAACAGATCAATTGCTGCCCACCGATCTGGCGGGTAGTGAAGACCAGCCCTTATACTCAACATGTATAACTTTAACTGGTTTTGTAAGTTTTGATTCCTGGAAAATCAAATTCTGCCTGGTGTGGTGGATTCAACTCGCATTGAGACCAATGTATAATGTGGGTGTGTAACAGCGTGAGAGGGGCTTTAAAAAAAAAAAAAGTCTTTCATGCTCTTAGTAACTTCTCCTGCTCTCTAAGTTTTATTTGCTTAGGCACCAGCGTGGATGCAGCAGGTATATTGGGAATTGGGGGTACAGGAGGTATATGTAATCCTCTTTTGCTACAGACACCTAACATGTACCTAACACCACTGTTTATATCACTTCTGGATTTGGCCCAGAAATTCCTGCAGGAGTTGCACTTTCCCTTTCCAAGCTACGTTTGGCTGAATTAGTCCATGAGCTTTATGCTCACACAATCCCATATACATAAACCGCACTCGGATTGTTTTCAAATAGAACGTATACATGTATGTTGGCATTAAGCAGTTTGAAACAGCAAAATATTATATATCTAATCTGTATCTATAGCTATAAAAAATTCCAAAGCTCAAATTGATTTACATTGTTTATTTTGGACTTGTTGATAGACTTATGCTTTAATACACCATAATAGAATATAATTAATTAAGATGTACGTGAGGTGTAACAGGAACACGAATGGCTGAAGGTCATGACTGTATTATAGAAGACTAAAAATAAAATACCAGCATATTGTTTCTGGGCCTGAATGAGCTGATTCTGCCAAACCATACTGTCAGGTTCCAGGAGCCCAGAAAACCATGGCAAACTGGGCAGACAGCAGATTTGTTCAGATGGCCCTCTCCTCTCTAATTTACTATATGGTTTTGAGAATTGGGGGTACAGGAGGAAAAAACCCTCTCACCCCAAAATCTTTATGAAGGCCTCTGACCAAGATGAGAGTGCTGAAATATATTGGGCAGAACCTCGGGAAGGAGGATGTTCCACACTGGCTCTAGATATGAAACAGTCTGCTTGAGATGTTGCCCACTTAGGTAGGGGGTAGGGTCCTGGGGGGCAGTTAGGGGCAGAGGTCCCAAGAGGAGGCAGTCAGGGGACAAGGAGCGGGGAGGGGGGATTTTTGAGGGGGCAGTCAGGGGGCAGTAAGTGGGAGGGAGTGGATGGGGGCAGGGCTAGGGCAGAAGTGGCATTAGGGCAGAGGCGGGACTCCCCCATCCTCTTTTTTGATTGTTGAAATACGGTAACCCTAACCATGCTTAACCCCAGCCAGCAATGGCAGCCTCTGCCTCTTGGCACCAATAGTTCCCAGACTGCCTCTTGCCATCTCAGATTTCAGGTAGCTTGCCAGCTAGTGGCATCATACAGACTGTCATCATAGAATCACAGAATATCAGGGTTGGAAGAGACCTCAGGAGGTCATCAAGTCCAACCCCCTGCTCAGAGCAGAATCAACCCCAACTAAATCATCCCAGCCAGGGCTTTGTCATCCTCCCAGGGTACACCCATAAGACAACACAAGTGCAGGGCCTCAGTTTTGAAGTCTCATCCAGAAGCATCCCATCCACTGAACCTCATGCAATTCCATTTATCGTCTGAGGTGGGAAGGAAAGATTAAGTTATTCTTGCTGACATTCAAACCTGTGATGCAAGAGAATCTAGAGACTGCAAACCTGGTGCTTAGACCATTAAACCACCCCTCTGGCTGGGCTTATTGTAAAATCAGAGAGCTCATTCTAGTAGGCTGTTTCCCCTCTGGCATTGAGAACAGTACATATGTTACTAAAGCTAAGGCTAAAATTGCACTTGAGAGGCAGACTCATCTGGATCCTAGAGCATAAGAACTGCAAAGACTCTAGGGATGCAAGGTCATATCCTTGTTTATTAGCCACAGAAGAGAGAAACCAAGGTCCGCTACTAGGCACTTCACTGCCATGTCCACAGATCTTTCCTTCACTAGATCCTGCCTATCCTCTTTCTTATTTTATACTTTGAAAAGGGTCCCCAGCCGTCCTGCTCTTCAAGAGATAACATGCTATCACAGCTTCCCGCTCCTTGTCGTAACTCCTTAGAGCAAGAGTGGGCAAATGTTTTGGCCCGAGGGCCACATCTGGGTATAGAAATTGTATGGCGGGCCATGACTGCTCATGAAATTGGGGTTAGGGTACGAGAGAAGATGAGGGCTCTGGCTGGGGGGTGTGGGCTCCAGGGTGGGGGTGCATGAGGGTGCTCTGGGCTGGGATCGAGGGTTCGGAGGATGGGAGGGGGATCAGGGCTGGAGCAAGGGGTTGGGACGTGGCGGGAGGCTCATGCGTGCAGGCTTCGGGCAGTGATTACCTCAAGCAGTTCCCAGAAGCAGCAGCATGTCCCCGCTCCGGCTCCTATGTGGAGGTGTGGCCTCAGCTCCCATTGTTCCTGGCCAATGGGAGCTGCAGGGGTGAAGGTTGGTGTGGGGGCAGTGTACGGAGTGGAGCCCTCTGGCTGCCCCTACACGTAGGAGCCGGAGGGGGAACATGCCGCTGCTTCTGCGAGCTGGACAGAGCGGCCCCCGACCCTGCTCCACAGCTGGAGCAGGAGAAGCCCCAGATCCCACTCCCCAGCGGGAATTCGAGGGCTGGATTAAAATGGCTGGCAGGCCCGCAGGCAACAATTTGCCCACCCCTGCCTTAAAGTATTCTTAAATAATACAATAACAAGGGCAAAGTCCTAAGGGAGATGCTGAGCCCGACAATCTCCCATTACTATTAGCTCAGCACCTCTCAGGATGTGGCCCACTGCTTGCAAAGACTCTAGCAAACTTTAAGGGTCAACGCCTTCTTAACTACATCAAATTTGGGAGAAGTATAAAAGTGAAAAAAAGAACGATAATTTCTTAAAGCCTGTTAAAAAATAATCTGGCATACGTGTAATTATAAAAGACATCAAAACCTACCACAGAAAACTGCAAACTACAAGGAAGCACAGAATAATAAAATTACCAAGCTGCTTGTCTGCCATTTCCTCGATTTCTAATTGAGAGGCATCAGAACAGTCAGAAGTGATTCAGTGAATCCAGTTGATTTCATTTAGCAAAAAACTCAAGAGCTACCAATCGATAGCAAGACTTCACTTAAGCATATGCTGGATCACAGAAGGATCCATTTCTCCGGCCATCAGACTGGTGTGCAGATTTTGGATTGTTGCTTTGATTCCAAAACGCTGTCTCCAAAGGACAAACGCAGCCATAATCTGTGACTGCACATTGTGAGGGTGATTGACTTTACATCTGTAGATGTCTTTCTGTGACAAACCCAGGTACAGTACAATATGCTCCCACTCAGGCCCCAGACTCCTGGCAAGTTTGTTAAGCTGCTGATCTGTTGGTGGGTTCTTCAAAACGTCTGGTGAAACTCCAGTTAACCCGTCATCTGGAAAAAATAAAAAAGCAGACATACATCACTAGGCCATATTTTATGGAAAAACGGGGCAAGGTTAATGAAGCCGGAAGCTTCAACAGAACGGTTAAGGTTTATGGTTAAAGACTGAATTAATTTAGGGAACAAAACCTGTAAAACAGAAGGATTCATTAAAAGAAAAAAGAGCTAAACAAACTTTTTTATAGGACTCTGGGATTTAGGAAAATATAAAACCTAGACAGTGTGCTACTACTCTGGGTATGTCTACACAGCCTGGGGAACCAAACCTCCCAGGCTGGGCCAACAGACTTGGGCTAGCAGGGCTCACACTAGCATAGGTGCTGGAACCTGGCTTGAAGTGGTTTCCATCATAACAGAGTTTACAGTTTGGTGCAATGGCTCTTTGTGCCGCCACTATACAACTTGTTCCAGCTCCATTGAACATTAGCCTCTCCAAAAAGAGCTGTGTAGCCAGCGCTTGAAATTGTGGCTTAGGCTGGAGCTCTGAAGTCCCTTTCATCCCCTTCAGAGCCCGAGCTACAACTTCAGTGCTTACACAACTAGTTTCAGAGTGCTACTGCAAGTCCTTCTAGCCCGAGTCTATCCACCCCGGCTGGGAGGTTTGCTGTCACAGGCTGGGTAGACATGCCCTCAGAGGCCAAGATTTTCAAAAGTGACGAGTGATATTGGGTGCCTAACTTGAGATCCCTGAACAGAGGGTGAGTGTTCAGCTCTTTCTGAAAAGCAGAAGGTGTCAAGCTAGGCACTCAAAATCACCAGTCACTTGAAAACTTTGGCCAGAGTTTATGTCATAGTTATGTCATAAGGGCAGAAGGGACCATTACGGTCATCTGGTCTCACCTTCTGCATAAACACAGGCCATAGAATTTAAGCCCGTAATTCCTGGTTTAACTACAGTATATCTTTTAGAAAAATATCCAACCTTAAAGACTTCAAGGGATGAAGAATTCACCACATTCCTGGGCAGCTTGTTCCAAGTTAATTAATCTCACTGTTTAAAAAATTGTGCTTTACTTTAGTCCAAATTTGTCTAGCCTCAGCTTCCAGCCATTGGATCCTGTTATGCCTTTGTCTGTTATATGAAAGGGCTATCTACTATCAGAAATCGTCTCCCCATGGAGTTACTTATAGATCATGATCATCCCTTAACCATCCTCTTTTAAGTTAAATACATTGAGCTTCTTTTGTCTCACTATGAGGCATGCTCAAATCATTCTTGTAGCTCATTTCTAATCTCTTTCCAATTTGTCAATGTCCTTTTTGAAGCATGGCTATGATGAGTAGACACATCATTGCAGTAAAGGTCTCACTAACGCTTTATATGATGGTAGTAAAATCTCCATACTGCTTCTTATGCTCAATGATCACATTGCACTGTGAGCTCATGTTCAGTTGGTGATTTACAAGTACCCCTAAGTCTTTTGTGTGTTGCTGCTTACCAAAATATAGTCCCTCATTCTAGGAGTCTGATCTACATTCAGCATGACCTAACTTTCATGCATACAGTTATATTAAAATACATTTACTTCAAATAAGCCTAGCTTACCATGCAATCAAACTTGCTCTGTAGAACTGATCTGTCCTTACCATTAGTTACCATTCCACCAATTTTTGTCATATGCAAACTTTTCCAGCAATGATTTTATAGTTCCTTCCCAGACCACTAATAGGTTATTGAATAACAGTGGGCCACTAAAAGATCCCTGTGGGATCCTACTAGAAATGCACCCAGTGGATGGGCATCCCCCATTTACAGTTACTTTTTTTTTTTTTTTAAGATCTAGCAGTTAGCCAGTTTTTAATCAATTTCACCAATTTCACCAAACTGCCCATGTCTCCTCTCCACTCCTGCCAGCACAATCCCAACCTGCAATACCCCATCTTACTCAGCTGTTTGGCCTCTCCTTATTCACAATCTCCTTCCCATTGCAAATTATTCCCCGTAATCCCTCTTTGCCGATCCAGTTCCATCCATCCAGTTCCATCCATCTGGCCTTCCTCAAATCTCTTTCACGGGATTTCTTCCAATCACATGGTCCCAAAACAATTCTTTCGACTAGCTCCTGAATTTTGTTCAAACCCCCCAGTACTTCCCCCAAAATCCAGACATGTATTGCTCACCTCAAAATATTCCAATGCACTGCAAGATTTTATTACCAGAGTCACAGACTACAGTACCAGTACAGTCCAAGCACCAATACAGCGAGGAAGTGCATAGTATGGTAGCCATAGTTAACAGCATTTAAAATGGTTAAGGAATTGAACATAAAACCTCCTGTTAACCTGGGAGTATTCCTTTTTGAGTATTCCTTATTGTAATTTCAAAGTAACTGAAAAGGATAATATAGATCTCAATGTACCATTCAGAGACACTCTTTTGCCTGTAATGTCACAGCTGATACTAGTTACATTGAAATGATGCAATTAGAAAGACGGTATTGCAAACGTACTATGAAACCTAGTCATCCTTAGATACTAACTGTCCCTTGAGATTACACCCTGATGCCACGGGCCAATAAATTTTGTCTTCTTAATTTGTTGCCTGGGGGATTACATCAAAATGGAAGATAAATACCCTCCAAGAGAGTGGTAATTATAGCCTACTGATCTCAGTGATGAATAAGCAGCCAGCTCCCTACAGAAGAGCTGCTTTGTGAAATCTAATTAAGGTCTCCAATATCATGCTCAGTCTCCATCAATGTAACACAGTAACAACAGAGAAAATGCAGCACTCCCTTTGCATCGTGAAAAGTTTCTTGTAAAATATTTTTTCCTAAAATATCCAAGACCTGTAGATCGTTTGAGTCATTCAAGACTGATGTACACTATCAAGAGCTGTTTTGAATAAAAGAAATAATTATTGTCTGAAATATATTTTAGGCTGCTTTCATCTTTATGTCTCCAGACCACTAGAAGAGCCCTGAGGGGCTGGATGGTTAGCAGAGGACTAATAATGGGCTACCCAGCCTTTCTTAGGTCACCAGTACAAACCCAGTCCAAGTCAGTATTAGATGAACAGTATGACCCCACATGACCATTTGAGATTTTACTACATCTAGCTGTGACCCAGGGAACCCTTGGTGCCAACTAACAGAAAGCACAGGGATTGGATAGGGTTTTACAGGGATCTCCTGGGTCAGATATCTGCATGATAGTTAACTAAAAGTTGGCATGAAAGATCTATACCGAGAGCCGGTAGCCCACTGGTTGCCATAACCGTTGCAAAATGTATGTAGGAATAATATTTAAGGAGTTATGTATCTACACTAAAAATTATGTTCTTGAGGTCTTAGCCCTGGTCTACACTGGGGGGGGGGGAGGGTCGACCTAAGAAACGCAACTTCAGCTACGAGAATAGCGTAGCTGAAGTCAACATATCTTAGGTCAACTTACCTCGCATCCTCACGGTGCGGGGTCACTCCCCCATTGACTCTGCTTCCGCATCTTGTCTTGATGGATTACAGGAGTCGAAGGCAGAGCGATCGGGGATCGATTTATTGCATTTACACTAGACACGATAAATCGATCCCCGATAGATCAATCACTACCTGCCGATCCGGCAGGTAGTGAAAACTTACCCTTAGAGTAAGGGAGGTCACCAGGAGGAGACATACCTGGGACATGTTCCTTTCAGGCCATGGATACCAAACACTGTCTGATCATTTGTGTATTGTCTGCTTCACACTGGAGGTCTCTAGCCTATTTGCATACTGAGTCAGGTGCCAGTCAAAAAGCTGCAAGAGAGAAAATCTACAGAAAGAAACAAATACAGCAGGCGGAGTGTTTTGTCTATGGATGTAGACAAAGGATGGGACTGATACATCCTAGGGGGCAAATAAACTCACTCGGTCATCCTTCACCTAGGAGACAAGCTGAGAGGTTGTCTCTGTCTCATGAAAAGAGGATTACAGCCTGTAAAGCATTGCAAGGATTTTGGGTGAGCATTGCTCTAAGATATGAAAATATCTTCGTAATTAAGTTTTAGGATGAGCGTTATGATTTTGTTTTATATGTAACCATTTCTTTCCACTAATTCTACTTGCTACTACTTGAGTCTCTGTTCTTTGTTAAATACAGACTTTATAATGAAATTAATGGGTCCCTGCCAAATTCACGGTTCGTTTTGTTAAATGTCTCAGACATAGGATTTTAAAAATCATAAGTTTCATGATTTCAGGTATTTAAATCTGAAATTTCACGATGTTATAATTGTAGGGGTCCTGACCCATAAAGAAGTTGTGGGGGGAGGTCTGCAAGGTTATTCTAGGGGAGCTGCAGTACTGCTACCCTTACTTCTGCACTGCTGCTGGAGGCAGCACTGCCTTCAGAGCTGGGCAGCTGGACAGCAGCGGCAATTGGCTGGGAGCCCAGCTCTGAAGGCAGAGCATCTGCCCGCAGCAGCGCAGAAGTAAAGATGGCAGGGTACGGTATTGGCACCTTTACTTCTGCGCTACTGCCTGCAGAGCTGGTCCCTCAGTCAGCGGTCGCCACTCTCTGGCTGCCCAGCTCTGAAGGCAGGAACGCAGAAGTAAGGATGGAATGGAATGGTATTGCTACCCTGACTTCTGTGCTGATGCTGGTGAGGGGCTGCTTTCAGAGTTGGGTGCCCGGCCAACAACTGCCACTTTCTGGCCACCCAGCTTGGAAGGCAGCACAGAAATAAGGGTTGCAACACCGTGATCCCCCCTAAAATAGCCTTGCGACCCCCCTGCAACTCCCTTTTGGGTCAGAACCCCCAAAGTGAGAAATGCTGGTCTCCCCCATGAAATCGGTGTAGTATAGAGTAAAAGTACACAAAAGATCAGATTTAAATGGGGGGAGCCCAGATTTAATGACCGGTGATGACTTTTTCATGGCCGTGAATTTGGTAGGTCCCTAATTATAAACACAGCGAATTGCTGTACGTTAAGCAGAGCAGTGATCAAAGTTAAATCTGGTAACTGTGATGTAGTTTCTTCGGAAACAGGGAATCTGTGTTTACTTCAATGTCCATTAGGTGAGGGGCTGGACACTCCAGGGAGATTGGAGGGCTCAAGGTTTGGAGAGCGACTACAGCTACTTCTGCAGAGTTGCAGTGGGGCCTGCAAAGACTAACGGGGAGTGTTTGAGTTGATGGTGGTGTTGGGGAGGTTGCCCATGCCAGGCACAGACAAGGCTTCCTCATGCTAAGGGCAGATGCGGTAGCTACTCATATTCCTGGGAAGCATCACACAAGAATCTTGCCTTCAGCATGTTATCAGCCCTTTAATAATAATCATCATCATAAATAAAACCCATCCAGATCTTTTAATCTTCCATTTAATCCAATATGGGTGTATGTATTTCTGGGATATTAGCCAGATATTATATTTAATGCAAAGCACGGTTATTTGCGTTCCATTCTATACTCTGTGCTTATTCTTTTTCATATATAGTAGCACATAGTTATTGGAACATTTGGGATAGATGTTATCTAGATATATAAAAACGGTATATTGAGAAAACATATGCCATTTTAGATACAAATTCTAAGTTACATAAAAAATGATTGAGGTTTATTATTATTACTGTTTTACAAAAGCAAAGGCATTTCAGTTGAGGGTGAAATTTGCTATACAATTGAGGCTTTAGTCTTTAACATATTGTTCAGATACTATAAGTAATTTGTAGTAACAAAAAGTATCCCCTTAAATACTTCCCCAGTGTGCTCTAGTGAGCCTAGGTGTTGGGGCCATATAGCAAATTTCAGTAAACAAGGATCAAACTCATAATCCCTTTCTTTCAGTCCTGATGCGTGAAAATTGGATCACACCTTCCAAAGCCCTGTCTGCTCCCATTTCTAAGGGCTAGTCTACACTAGAAGTGCTACAGTGGCACTGATGCAGCTGTGCCGCTGTAGAGCATATGATGAAGACGCTCTATGCCGAAATGGCAAAGCTCTCATTGACTTTAATGGTGCAGGACCAGTGCATAGACAGGAGGATGGTACCTTGCCGGTGAAAGCAGAAAGCAAACAGAATCAGGATCTAAACAGCACATACCATAAATGCGTGCCCAGACCAAACGTGGCTGTCCCTTACTAATCCAAACAGCACAGCCTCAGTGGGGCAAAATGGCAGGACGGCACCTATGAATTCCCTTGTTCCTTAGGGCTTTTCTGACTTACAGGAACCTAAAGGGGCCACTGAACAGCCCCGGATCATTGGAGCCTTCCAGTAATGTCCCTATCCCAAGGGCCGTGAGGGGGGGTGACAGAAAGCTAGCCAAAGCAGGCTTTATGCCACCTTGAGATTTTCTTACGTCAGGGGACTCCCCAGCTGGCCACGTGAGTCAGCTTTAGCACTGCTTTGCGCCACTCATTGGGGCCCAGGACCCAGTCTTCCATTCCCAAGATTGTTGGAAGTCATTAGCTAGTGCATCATTCCCACAGAGTTCACAGCAAGTGTATCGTATTCTCCGTGATGACTTGATCCTCTGGCCTTCCCTCAGAGCACACTTCTTCCCTGAAAAGGGATACAGTAAAAAAGGCAGCCCGGGCCGGCTCAACATTTCTCATCTCTCGGTGACCTCCACGGCAAACCTGCTCACTTGACAAACCCAGGGAGCCAACAGCCCGTCACACTCGGAACACACATTGCGTTCTGAACAGGAACTGAACACCAAATTGCTCTCCCTGCAGCCCCCTACAGGCCTATACACTTGCTTAACTGAAACACATCACAGATCTAAGACAAAGCTGCCTGGTTCTGTCCTGCTCCAGGTGTGATCTATTACATACATTATTTAAAGAGTGAATGTTCCGATTAGCAAATAATTTGCATGTAGCTATAAACTCAGGGCATGGACTGGAACAGCATTTGGCAGCTCTGGCTAGTAGCTGGATGGGGGCAGAGAAATTTGAGTGGGAAGCATGGGGGGGTTGGGTGCTGTAGTGATTGGGGCTGCAGTGCTGCAGAGTGCTTGAGCTCTGAGGGACAGGGAATCCCGGCGGAGGTAAGAGGTGCTTGTGCTGCTTGTTGCAGGGTAGGACAGAGTGAGCTGGGAGCTCTGGAGGCCAGGGGATAGAGGGTGTTGTGACTCCTAAGCGGAGGCACTTGGCAGGTGTGGTGCTGGGGAATAGAAGGTTCTGGAGCTCCCTGGGAGCAGTGGGGGGTGGAGCAGAAGAGGGAATTTTGCTGGCGATGGGGTAGTTTAGCTTGGTTTGTACTGAGGGCAACCTGAGGCCAGTATCAGGCCTCCCTCTTGTGCTGTCGCCCTTCCCACCTTCTCTTCCTGGCTGCTGCTCCAGGCAGAGCTACAGGAAAATGCCTGTAGCCCCCTGCAGCATATCCAAATGTGTGAGCTCAAGGCTGCCCCGCGGGAATGCGTGACTGGACTGTCAGATACATCTCCTGAGATATGCATGATATTTGGTAGTCCTGCACAGTGAATGTGTACGATGTACTCCACCAAGCCCCTTGGTGGCAAATACTTGACAATGAGAATGAAGTGTTACAGTGATGTTACAGGTTTAAGATTAGCAGCTGTGTTAGTCTGTATCCGTAAATAAGACGAAGAACACTTGTGGCACCTTAGAGACTAACCAGTTTATTCTAAACTTCAAAGGGGTCAGATCCTGCTCTCATTTAAGCACAAGAATGGGCTCATATTGTTCAACATTGATGCGGTCAGACAAATTACCCAGACTATCTCCCAATTTCCGACATTGTGCAAATTAGACATTGAACTTGCTCAGGGGAGGAAAAATGGCACTTTGCAACAGCTCTGAATAAATTATATATTCTGGAATAGGAAGATAGTACTTATGTACATACCAACCCCTTTCTACCTGGCTACTAACCGGATGGAAGAGTCTGAATCAAAGCCTATTCAAATCAATGGTGGTCTTTTCACTGGCATCAATGGGTTTTGGAAAAGCATTTCAAGGATTAAGGAAATGGATTTAGATACTGTAATATTTGAACTTAGACAAACAGGTTGGATATGTTAGAAAGTTTTCCTTATCAAAGTCAATTGGAATATTATAGATTAAAACGTTCTTTAGAAGGTACAGAACCCCCTGAAGGCGTCACTGTGTACAGGAATCTGTCTGTGCTGTTACACATATGAGCAATGAATAACATTTCTTCACCTTGGGAGAACATGTCCATGATGCAAGATTTTGGCAAGCCCTGACCTAATCTCTCCCCACTGCTCCCCTGGAAGAGGTTTTTACTCATTGCATAGCCTCGCCTACCCCTCATAACTCAGTACGAGGACATCTGCTTGTAGTCCTGTCTCAATTGCTGCCAAGAATTAGCTAACCTGTAAGTGGAAACTCCCTTTTCCTTGAATTACAGAATGGAATCAGTATTTTGGAAAATCCTGGTGATGGAAAAGCTATCTGCCGAAACTATGGACCAGATTCTTCTCTCAGTAACACCTCAGTATAAATCCAGAGTAACTCCACTGCCTGATGCAGAGTGTGATCAAGCTCAGAGTCTGGTCGATTAAATACACAGACTATATTGCAATATGGAATCTGTACCAAGAGTAAAATGAGGAAAACACCACAAGTCTTTCAAAACTTGCATAATACTTTTCAGGTTCACTTAGCACTTATCTGTTTATCTCCCATTCCCTCAAACCTATTGTAGCAGAGACTTTAATGAGAAAATTATGCTTGTTTGGGATACTGCTGAGTTGGGTAGATACTCTAGGTATAGTTTTGCTCCGCAGCCCTTGTTTTTGTGTCTGAATTAATTCAGGACAGTATAAAGCCTGTATAACTGAATAGCTTCTAATCTGATGAATGCAAACAAAAAAATCATTAAAATGCAGAATATGTGTAGTACCAGAAATCACAGCCACTGACAAGTACCCATAGGATAGGATATTTAGTATTTCCATGTACAGTAAAACCTCCATTTAACGGACTAATTCGGGCGAGGGGGTGTCCGTTAAATCAAAAAGTAAGTTATTTAATAATAATAAAAAAAAGAGCTGTCGGAGCAGCAGCCCGCCCACCACAGGGTCGGGGTGGCAGCTCCTCAGCCTGCCCGCTGCCGGGACTCGGGCGGCAGCCGGGAGCCGTCAGCCAGCCCGCCTGGGTCCTGGCTGCTGGCCCCGGGCGGCAGCTGGGAAGCGTCAGCCAGCCCGCCCGCTGCCTGGACCCGGGAGGGAGCCGGCAGCCAGCCCACCCGCTGCATGGACCCGGGTGGGAGCCGGCAGCCAGCCAGCCCGCCCGCTGCATGGACCCGGGTGGGAGCCGGCAGCCAGCCCGCCCGCTGCCTGGACCCGGGCGGCAGCCGGGAGCCGGCAGCCAGCCCGCCCTCTGCTGTGACCCGGGCAGCAGCCGGGAGCCGGCAGCCAGCCCACGAGAAATGGATTTCGGATGCATCAGACTTGCTCAGAAATTTTGTCCGTTGCATCCGAAGTCCGTTAAATCGAGGTCCGTTAAATCGAGGGTTTACTGTATTGTAACTGACTGATCAAAGCTGTTAAAAAAAAATGGAAGACAAAAAATAATATATGGTTTGCCATATCCTTTGAAATGCTTCTACATGGGGTCCACAAGTTCTCCCAAACCTTAAGCATCCAGTAGTGAACATTGGCAACTTTAATAGTCATCATAGTGAATGGGGTTATGTGACCACAGACCCAAAACAGCAAACAACTGTTGGAGTTGGCAACAAATAATGATTTCACATGGGTCCATGACCCTAAGCAGCGTGGTCTCTTCCATTCGGCACATTGGAATAGGGACTACTGCCCATACCTGGGCTGGGTCACGTTGCCAATAACATACTGCCAGCGGTGTGTACTGTACTTAATGATTTTTCAGATAGCCAACACTGTCTGTTGATTCAGTTGAGAATGTGTCTTTCAACTGTAAGAAGTGTACCGAAGCGTAGATCAAACTTCCGGAAGGCAGATTGCGACTCCTTTACAGAGTACTTAGAACGGAACATTATAACCATCCCATTAAACATTATCTCCAGGCAAGATGCAAACCCTTGTTTCTTTTGTTCCACTTTTAAAGCTGCAAGTGGAACTATTCCACGCAGCTTCTAACCAATGTACATTCCGTATCTGAATGAGGACTGTGCAGACATGCTGAGGCAGTATGAATGGTCAGGCGATCGGGAGATTGCAGCAGTATGAGTGTTCAGGTGATCGGGAGATTGCAGACCATCATTGGATATAGAATTATATAGTCATTGGATGCCATTTGCCAGGCTTGATGGGAGGAAGCAAGAGTGGCACTTGAGTAAACTGGAAAAGCTGGAGCTTAATTCATCATTAGGTCCAGCTCAATGTCCATGTGCATTAATCAGACTGGGGGTTCCTCCAAATCAGATTGCCCTCCTGTTGACAGAGTTGTCAGACGACAAATACATGATGATGGGCAGTGTTTCCTAAGAAATAATCCAGTTGATGGTATAATGGAACTATTCACTAGTCTGCAATTGGATAAAGTGCTGAATAATTTAAAAACATGGATAGCTCCCGATTAGGATAGAATTGCGCCTGAAACATCTGGTTTCTTGAGCTCAGGAATGGCTTATTTGGGTTTTCAACAGACTTCTGCAGGAATCCACACTGCCTAGAATCAGGTGCCAAGCGAAGGTCATTGCCTTGCTGAAACCTGGGAAAGATCCACACTTGCCTCTGAGCTATAAACAAATTTCATTTCTAAGCATTTGCTTTAAGGTGCTTCAGCATCTGATTTCAGAAAGAATTTCACCATCTGTGGAAGGCACACTGGTACCAGAGCAAGTCAAACAGAAGATTGTGGCAGATCTGAAGTCAACAAGATATTACTCTGTTATTCTGGACTGCACACCTGAAATCAGCCATACAGAGCAAATGACTTTAATGGTGTGTTTTGTAACAACAACAACAAAATCTAGTTAAAATGTCCTTGCAATGGTGACTTGTCAGAGAGCATTTTATAGAATGCATTGACATTTATGATACCACAGGAGTTGGTATACGAATGTGCTTCTTAAAAAGTTGGAAGATATGGGAATTGCGATAGCTGACGTGAGAGGTCAGGGCTACGATAATGGTGCCAACATGAGAGGAAAGAACAGAGGCATGCAGACACGGATCCACACAAATAAGATGACCACCCTCTGACCACCCTCTTTCCAAATGCTTTGGTTGCTCTGTGCACACTTCTAACACTTCCTGTAACAGTTGCCAGTGGAGAATGCAGCTCTTCTAAGCTGAAGTTAATAAAAATACATCTACGCTCCACAGTGACACAGGAGAGGCTGGTCTAACTGGCAACCATCTCAATAGAGCATGAGCTGGCCCAGACTGTGGACCTTTAGGAAGCAGTTCAAATCTTTGCAACCAAGAAGGCACAGAAAGCACCACTTTGATTATTCAAACAGATAAAAATGCCAGTGTTTACTATGCAGACAAGAAAAGTTACATTTGCTGTTCAGGCATTTGAAAGTTAAGTGTTACTTAAATTTTTTGAACAATTCATTTTAAGTTGTTAGTTCTCCTTCACTGGGGTAGGTAGCAGAGCAGTACCATGAGAGGAGTAGAACAGGAAGAAGGCAGAATTGAGAACTTTCACAGTTTTGGCCCAAATGAGGGGGCATGGGGGCGTCATTTGAGCTCCCTGCCTCAGGTGCCAAAATGTTGTGGGCCAGCCCTGGCTGTTTGTATACCTTTTGAGGATCTTTTCCTGATGCATACACTCCTTATTCATACAAACAGTCTTTTACAGAGATAAGGTGTAAAGGCCTCAGGAAGGAGGAGTGAAGAGACTTAACAATGGCAGAGAACCATTGACGCGCATCCATGATTGAGAAAGGGCAGATTAATGACCCAAAGGTGGAGGCTGGCATCCTTAAAGACAAGATAATTAATTAAATCAAAACCAGGACAGGATGACCCTCTCGGAGGTGCTTTGGGGGTGTTAATATCAAAAGATAACACCGATTAAGGAGCAACCGGTCATAAATGACACAGCAAAATCCATAGACTTCAATGGAGAAAAAGCACTATAAAAGAAGAGAGTGCTTTGCCATGGAACTTTGGGCTCGTCTTGCCAACAACTCCAGGAGCCTCAGATCATGACCGACAGAGCCTGGTTCCCCTCTGCGTCCAATCTGGCTGGCCACTGGATTGATCCACACTCTGAATTGCTGACTAGAACATCGACTGGTGGGACCGTGTGCATGGTATGTGTGTGTGTGAAAAGCATATGCTAACTCCTGTATTCTCAATAAATGTGGTGTATTGCCTTTTCCCCTATAAAAATATCTTGCATGCTTTTTATAAGCATAACAGTGTGTGCAATGGCTCTGTTTTTGAGAAATTGCCATTTCCGTGTGTGTACTGGTGATAGAAAAAGTGCTTGGAGGCACCAAAAGAATGGCCTCCTGCATGTATCAATATTTTCTCCGACATTATTCAACTTACATTCGAATGACCTGCCACAAGTTTGTTCATGCAGAAGACAAATGCCTCAGCATTCAGTAACTCTCCTTTGACATACCTGAATGTGTTCTGAATGAGGCTATGGGTGATTACTGTCATTGGTGGCGCCCGATACCAAATGGAAGTAAGACTGTGTCAAGTGTCTTCCACTTATATCATACACAAGTGGACAGAGAGCTGAACATAGTTCTATCTATCCAATCTATCTAGGCATCCAATCTATCTAGGCATCATTTTGGCTAGAACTCTCACATATCGTGACCACCTTACAAAGATAGCAACTAAGGTCAAAACATGCAACAACCTGCTCTGAAAACTGGCTGGAATGACATGGGTGCCAATGCCCAAACATTACACACTTCAGCCGTGGCACTCTGTTAGTCAGTGGTGCAGTACTGCGCTCCAGTACAAGCTCATTCATCTCACACAAAGAGGATTGACCTACAACTTAATTCCACCATGCATATTATTCCAGGCACACTTAAATCTACTCTAGTATGGTAACCAGTTCTCTGCAATATTGCTCCACCCAGTGTTTGCAGAGAGGAAAGCGTAGCAAAGCTTGCCACAAAATGGTGTGATATGCCACATCTACTGTTAATTAAATACTTCTTTAATCCACCACATATTTGTCTGCCCTCACAGCACCCATTGTGTACAAGTTTACCAGGTGAGGGACTTATGGTAGAGGTCACGTGGCAAGTTTCATGGCCCACAGAGAAAGTGACAAATAATAGAGCCTTCTGTGCCAGTTTCGTACTACACATGGAATTTGTGCTGCAGTGGAATTTTGGTGGCATTTTAGAGACAGTCCACTCTATCAATGTGGGCATCCACAAGCCACGACACATATTGTTGAGAAGAGCAAAATGACTCCACTTCCTGGAGGTCTTCATGCCTTGAACATCGTTGATAAGAATACTATGATTTGGCTTGCCTGGATTGCATATGCCAAATACATAAATAACCAGTGTTAGTATATTTTTCAAAACATTTTGAATGAAAGGATTGGAAGTTCTTTGTCTTTTTAGCATAAATACATCTGAAATTAACACAATGCTACTAAATTGGTGAACTAAATTATGGTCCTGATTCTGCAACACTGAGCTCATTTGGAATTTTAAAATTGGCCTCAATAGGAGCAGGATCCATCCCTATGTTATCAGTTTGAACCACTCCATGCTCAAATCTTTATATTGAAAGCATTACTGAACTAATTGGTAAGTACATGTCTCTGAATGATGTTGGACAGAAGAATGTGACAATCATCTTCCACATTGGTATGAAAACAATAGATTGTGAGAAGCTAAATGCATTTCTGGTATGAGAAAAAAAATGGTTCAAAAAGTGGAAGAGAATTTTGGAATCTATGAGTAGTTCATGAATATGGAGGTTTCCCATTCAGCGTAATAAAATCTTTTTATTTAAAAGTTTAGGGATAGCTGAGTCACTTGCTAATCATTGCATAGCAGCTTCAAATGTGGTAGCCAGAATATTAAAACCTGCAACATATCATTTGGACCCCAACTATGACAAAAATACTGTATATTCAGAATCCTTGGTAATGTTTCTTTCTTTCTTTTTTAAAGTAATTAAAAACGAAGCAGCACCTCACTAACCATTTCTAAAAGCTAAGTAGCTTCCCTGAACAATCTGTCTGATTCATCATTTTTTGCTCCCACTCACCAATTAAGTATCTGAGCCCCTTCTATACTAAATAGATTAGGAACAGTGAAGTACCTGGTGGATTTTATGTGATCTTTTTACTCTTTTTGGATGAGAGAGAGAGAAATTATTTGAACTGATGGTAAGCAACAGTTGAGAAGCAGAGTAGGATTACAACAATTTTTACCTCTAGCAACAAAATGGTATCCACAGCATCAACTGCTTGCTTCCCAACTGTTGCTTACCATCAATTCTAATCATTTGTCTCTCTCTCACATACACATACACCCCCCGCCACACACACAACCAGTGAAATCCATGAGTCTACGGAGTTTAGACTCAAATGCATAGAAGTAAAATAGTACAGATGCAAAGAAAACACTCCATCTCATATATTGCCTGTTCCCTATTTAAAAGGGGCTAGCTATGCATTACAAAGACTGTGGACCTGACTCAATTACACTAAGGCCACTTTGCACCGCTTTAAGAAATATGCTTTGTTGTTTTTTACTAGCGGAAGTACACAAACCTGAAAGCACACTCTGTGGTGCCAGAACCAACCATGGCATCCTTGCCTTAAAGCATTTATGATCTAAGAAAGCATGAGCAGGTTCAACACAGAACAATATGCTACCAGAAAAACAGAGACTAGTGATTGCTAGAGATGGAACACTTTGAGGAACATATGGACTTTTAGGAATTATTTTGAAGAGCGCTTGTGTTTGAACGACAGTGTTCTTTCTTATGCCAGATTGGGTAGGAAAGTTATAATCCATTGCTTAATGTCATTGATTTGTTACTGCAGAACAGTCTAGATCCATCCTCTTCTGAACCCCTTTCAGGTAGTTGAAAGCAGCTGTCAAATCCCTCCTCATTCTTCTCTTCTGTAGACTAAACAATCCCAGTTCCCTCAGCCTCTCCTCGTAAGTCATGTGCTCCAGCCCCCTAATCATTTTTGTTGCCCTCTGCTGGACTCTTTCCAATTTTTCCACATCCGTCTTGTAGTGTGGGGCCCAAAACTGGACACAGTACTCCAGATGAGGCCTCACCAATGCCGAATAGAGGAGAATGATCACATCCCTCGATCTGCTGGTAATGCCCCTATTTATACAACCCAAAATGCCATTAGCCTTCTTGGCAACAAGGGCACACTGTTGACTCATATCCAGCTTCTTGTCCACTGTAACCCCTAGCTCCTTTTCTGCAGAACTGCCGCCTAGCCATTCAGTTCCTAGTCTGTAGCAGTGCATGGGATTCTTCCATCTTAAGTGCAGGACTCTGCACTTGTCCTTGTTGAGCCTCATCAGATTTCTTTTGGCCCAGTCCTCTAATTTGTCCAGGTCCCTCTGTATAGTATCCCTACCCTCCTGCATATCTACCACTCCTCCCAGGTTAGTGTCATCTACAAACTTTCTGAGGGTGCAGTCCACGCCATTTTCCAGATCATTAATGAAGATATTGAACAAACTGGCCCCAGGACCTTCCCTTGGGGAACTCCACTTGATATAGGCTGCTAATTAGACATGAAGCCATTGATCACTACCCGTTGAGCTCGACAATCTAGCCTGCTTTCTATCCATCTTATGGATAGCCCATACTACTTTAATTTACTGGCAAGAATACTGTTGAGAACATATCAAAAGCTTTGCTAAAGTCAAGGAATAACACATCTACTGCTTTCCTCTCATCCACAGAGCCAGTTATCTCGTCATAGAAGGCAATTAAGTTAGTCAGACATGACTTGCCCTTGGTGACTCCATGCTAGTTCCTGATCACTTTCCTCTCCTTTAAGTGCTTCAGAATTGATTCCTTGAGGACCTGCTCCATGATTTTTCCAGGGACTGAGGTAAGACTGACTGGCCTGTAGTTCCCCGGATCTTCCTTCTTCCCTTTTTTAAAGATGGGCACTGCATTCGTTTTTTTCCAGTCATTCGGAACCTCCCCCGATGGCTCTGCAATCACATCCACCAACTCCTTTAGCACCCTTGGACGCAGCACATCCGGCCCCATGGACTTGTGCTTGTCCAGCTTTTCTAAATAGTCCTGAACCACTTCTTTCTCCACAGAGGGCTGGTCACCTCTTCCCCATCAATGGTGGCATGAGCTTTTTTCTGCCATAGGCAGCAAAGCCAAAGTGCTGCCGAAGTGCCACGAAGGAGGGGGAGGAGCTCTGCCTCAATTACGGATGGTGCGCTGCCTCCCCATGGTTCACTGGGCCTAGGAGGAGCAGCCGCTGAGGTGCCAACGAAGGCTGAAGCAGTGGAGCAGGTATGGCCGCCGAAATGCTGCCAAGGAGGGGAGGAGCACCGCCCGAATTAGGGATGCCGCACCACCCCCTCCTCTTCCCCTTGATTTGCTGGGCCTGGGAGGAGCAACAGCCGACGGCCAAAGCGGCAGAGCAGGTATGGCTGCCGAAATGCCGCCGAGGAGGAGAGGAGCGCCACCCGAATTAGGGATGCCGCACCACACACCCTCCACCCCTGAGGCAGTTTGCTGGCCCTGGGAGGACCAGGTACGGCTGCCGAAATGCCGCTGAGGGCGGCAAAATGCTGCCCCGCAAACAGTAATGAGACAATTCTGACTGGAATGTTTGGATACTTACATCTGTGAAACTTTAGGAGTTCTCAAATGTTCTCACACTTAAGCAAGTGCTCACTGGAACAGTTGCAAACAATGAATCATATGATCCAAGGAACAATCTCAGAGCAAACTTTTAAGCTTGATCCTGCAATTTACAGTACAATATGTGGGAGGCCCTCTGGGACTGTGCAGCACCTCACTGACATCAGTGGAGTGGGGTGGGGGACATAGAGGTCGATTCATGCATAGTCAATTGCAAGACCACGTCTCATTCAGAAAAATATGTATGTATTATTCTATGGCTCAAATAGCTAGCTGCCAAGCTAGTGAAATAGCCATTTCAGACTGGCACCTCAGATCAATAAGTTAGTGAATTTTCAAAATATTCTCCCAAATTTCACACTAAAGATGACTAGGAACAATTTATTATTTAAACTCTTGGTGTCTAATAAACTAACTAGTCTCTCTTATGAGCCAGCTTGCAGATGAAGTTGATCAAATCAAGTAAAACAGAGAAATAAAAGTAGGTCAGGATTCTATGAGAGCCCTACATTGAACATGTGTGGAACCCCTGACAATAACTAGAAGAAGCAGCAGTGTCCAATAGTGCTTTGGACCGGGAGTCGAGCCCTGAGGTTCTAATCCTGATTCCGCCACTGTCCTGTTATGTGCCCATACGCAAGAAGGAATGTCTCACTTCACTAAAATCTGAAACTCAGTAAAGCACAGTGTATACAATATTAATTTTGGTTTGACACCTATCAGCCAAAATAACTTTGCCAGCCAAAAGCCCTCTTCTAAACTGAGGTCCAGCTGTTGCACAGATCTTTAATTTTGACTTCTTAAACCAAAGCCAAAAAAGTAGCCAGTTCCAAGGAAAGATCTCTCTACGGAATGAATAGTTTTATCAAGGCTAAATAGAATAGCCTACAGTAATACTTGGCTTGAATCCCCTAAGGGAAAAAAAGTGAGATTAACTGCATTATATAACAAAACAGTACTTACTAACTGGCAGTGTTATTTTTGTTATTGCAAGAAAGAAACAGCTGCAGCTAAATCCAAAGCACATGATTTGTCTATTGAAAAGTTGCATGTAGCTTTTGGAAATTTCCCTCTGTAGGAATGTCACTAACAGGAATTTCATTCTGCTTATTAAGAGTTTTTGTTTGTTTCTTCGAGTTAGGAGAAAAACACCCTGTCAATTTTTATCATGATTTTTCCTGGCAAAAGAGCAATCGAATTGTGTTTGTTCAACAGCTTTGAAAGGAGAGCATAGGCCTTTTGAGATGAGGGCTCAAGGTGGATAGAAGAAGTGATTTCCAAACTTCTGATGAAAGTCATATGATGAACTTGTTATAATGGTTAAAACAATTATTCATCACTTCAGTTTTCCCTCACTTACCACATACATGGGGGGAAATGTACTTTCAGTGCAGCCCATCTACTTGGTGTGCGCTGACAGAAGCTAAATCTGGTTCCAGTGGAACTAAAAGAAATCTAGTCCAGACATGTACTTTTCTTCATAGCCTTAATGGCTAAAATCACTCTCCTCCCCCGTTCTTTTTAAACTAACAATGAGATTCTCACATAATCATATGATGCCAGCAGCTAGGGCTTGAAGAAAAACACCAAATATTGTGAGGCTCACAACAAAATCTTAAGAGGCAGCAACACTTATGTTAAAGTTTAAGTGATGTGTAGGGTTTTGTGCAGATCCTCAGTATTCAGATGAATTTCAAACTTCAGTAAGTGGAAATTTCCAGCCCAAAAAAGCACTAGATCCTCCACTGTAATGTTGCAGATTTTCATTGCAGAATAGGGTTTAAGCAAAGTGACTTCTGTCATTAAGCAAAACAGATGGAAAATTTAAATGTAACTAGTTATTTTTCTACTTTTGTCAGGTGACTTGTGCTGGTTATCATTTTGTCAGTTTAATACTGCAAATGAGGGATGGAAAGCAGATATAGGCTCAGCAGTCTACTGTTATGTGAGGCTTTTTTTATTGCTGTGGTATTCATGTAAAATATTTCTTGTTGTTGATGATGGTGGCAATATACATCTTCAGGGATCTAAACTGCCAAAGGAATGTATCACTTTCATATATATATCAGCAAAAATATTGTATGCATTTTTGATATGTAGTGTAGTAGATGACTAAGACAGCATTTAAATTTAAACCGAGTAACATTTTAAAAGGTGAAGTTGAAACAAAGGGGAAATTTTGAAACACATGATCTACTTAAATGAATCCACTGGTATTTTATGGGGCAAAACTTTTAAAACTATCTTTCAGGGATTAACTATAGATGCAGCTGACAAAGTATATGACTTCTTGATTTATGTTTTTCTTTTTTATTCACCATCAGATAATTAGATAGCTTCATACTGTCATTTGTCCCCACGATTAATTGTCCCTACAGTTGATTTTAGAACAAAACTTAGTTTGAATTTTAAAAACGTGACCTTACATGTTTATTCTTTATAACTTTCCCTGTCACATCTGCTAATTTGCAAAGATCTTTGGCCAAATTTTTAAAAGTTCAATATTTACATTTAACACAAAAATAAGTGGACTGATTTTTCATAGCTGCTGAGATAGCTGCACAATTCCCACTAAAATAAAATCAAGGTGCAGACAATCAGCTCCTCTGAAAAATCAGGTCAATTATTTAAGTGCCAGGTTTGGAAATGCTTGTCTTGGTGTATAAATATGTCTCTCTTATGGCCTGTTTTCTATATTTATTTGATGTTGTAGTAAAAATTTAAGTTGTGATCATAAAATCATAGAATATTGGGGTTGGAAAGGACCTCAGGAGGTGATCTAGTCCAAGCCCCTGCTCAAAGCAGGACCAATCCCCAACTAAATCATCCCAGCCTGACCTTAAAAATGTTTTAAGAAGGAGATTCCACCACCTCCCTCGGTAACCCATTCCAGTGCCTTGCCACCCTTCTAGTGAAAAAGTTTTTCCTAATATCCAACCTAAATCTACCCCTCTGCAACTTGAGACCATTAATCCTTGTTCTGTTATCTGTTATCACTGAGAACAGGGTAGCGCTTGCTGCATCGGGGATCAATTTATCGCGTCTCATCTAGATGTGATAAATTTATCTCTGAATGTGCTCCCTGTCGACTCTGGAACTCCATCTTGGCAAGAGAAGTATGTGGAGTCCGTGGGGGAGCAGCCCTGGTCGACTCGCTGCCGTGGGGATGGTCAGGTAAGTCGACCTAAGATACGCAACTCCAGCTACGCTGTTGGCGTAGCTGGAGTTGCGTATCTTAGGTCAACCCCTTCCCCTCCCTCAGTGTAGCCCAGCCCTTACAGTCGGTATGGCAACTTCCACCTTTTCATGTTCTCTGTATGTGTGTATATATATCTTCCTACTATATGTTCCATTCTGTACTATACTCTGTATGTGTATACATATATATCTTCCTACTATATGTTCCATTCTGTACTATACTCTGTATGTGTATACATATATATCTTCCTACTATATGTTCCATTCTATGCATCCAGTGAAGTGGGCTGTAGCCTACAAAAGCTTATGCTTAAATAAATGTTAGTCTCTAAGGTGCCACAAGTACTATTCTTTTTGCGGATACAGCTGCTACTCAAACTGGTTTGATAATTTTTCACATTGGTACCAAATGCAATGTTTTTATCAGTCCATAATTTCATCAACTTCTGTGCAGCACTTATAGCTAAAGCATATCTCCTTTTAGCTTCAACCTTGATTAAACTATTGACAAATCAAGCTTCCTGGGTACACATATGATTTTATTTTGTATTTGTATTATAGTAGGACATAGAAGCCCCCACTGTACAGTTGGGAGACCAAGACAGAGAGAGACAGAGGCAGAGAGACAGAGGCAGAGAGAGAGAGAGAGAGAGAGAGAGAGAGAGAGATTGTGACTTGCCCACAATCACACACCCTGGCAGTAGAAGGGCTGGAAACTGAACCCAGGTTTCCTAAGTCCCAAGCCACAAAACTTCCTCTCTTCCATTTGAATCCCTGAGTTTTCTGTCTCCTGACCCAGGAGCACTTTGGATTTTCAGTTACTTCATCATCTTTTCATTCTATTCTTATTCTTTTCTCCCCTTTCTGGGGATAGTCTGGATTCAATAAGGTCGCATCCCTAAAAGCAGCTTGGATTTCTGCCTACAAAAACTTACTCCAATGGGTTAAGAGCCAGAATGCTATCGACTAATGAAGTCAACCTATTATACAATATATTGAAAAACTGTTAATGCTAACACTGGGTTGTTGTTTTTTTAACACTGTTTTTCTTCACCACAGAATTCCAGTAACTGAACTAACTGAAATGTACTTTGATGAGTTACGACAGCACAGAAAACCCACCTATAAAATTATAGCCTTGCAGTATCTTCCAAAGTAAATTGTAATCTTGGTATAACAGCTGGTGATGGAAAACAACAAACCAGTGGGTTTCAGGCATAATGAAAACACAGTTTAAGAGAGAGAGAGATAGCAAGTTTTATTACTTAGACAGCAACTGTCACTTAATCTCTTTAGTCCTGGGTTATGCTCCATTGAGAGGAATCCAAAGGATTAACCCCCCTGGAATATTTACAACACTGGCAACAGATATCCTTACTCTGTTGGTTTCTCATTGCTTTTTAATCTCTCTCTCAGGCAGTGGCAGTTAGCAATAGTTCTCTGCCTGATCTGTCCCACTGCTGGCCTTACCTCGTACTCCTGTCCTAAACCATCACTCCTCCAGTGCCTGCCTCCCTCCCTGCTCTGTCGATCCCCAATGGACCCAGGTGAATCACAGTAAAATCATGTAGGTTGCTATTATATTTGCCCACTTGCCAGGAAGAAAATGGCAATGTACAGTGCCCAAAAGGTGTGGATCTGGGCAAGGTTTATTGTCATATGTTTTGCTGTGGAAGAGTTAAGGAACCCTACTCACAGCCCAGGACCCTGTAGTAAGAAACAAACTCTTGTATCAGAGGCCTAGCATGAGGCCTGAAGCCTGAACCAAAGTACTTCCAGGCATTGCTAAACAAAGCTGGGCAGAACCTACTATGCTAGGCAGTATAGAAACAGAACAAAAACATGGTCCCTGCCCCCAAAAGTTTACTTGTTCCCTCAATTCCTCCTTATTTCCAGTCCCATTCTTTTCTCTGCCTGTCACTGCAACAAAGAGGAGGGAAACTGGGGGATAGATAAAAGCAGCACTAAATAAACGCTCGCACACATTGCCAGCAGATGAGACTAAGCACCTGCAGCCCTGCCACCCATTCTAGTGCTTCCTGCAGTAAATGCCAAAAAGAGGGAATCAGCAGGACTGGGAACAGTCCAGAAGCAGAAAGTCTGGGGTGGAGGCTGGGCTTGCAATAAAAGCACAGAGGACATCACAGTACTTCTAGGTTCACTGAACAGAGAAGCGGCCAGTCCCATTCTCCTTTCCTCTGATCCTAGGATTGCTTAGACTATAAACTCTTCCTTGCAGGGATGATGTCTATTTGTTCCTGCAAAGCAGCTGGCATACTACTGAGTTCTTTAAAATAATAAATGGAATGGAGTCGGGAGGACAGATAGCTTCAGGTTAACTGTAACTGTCTCACTCCTCCTCTAACACGCTTTAAAATGCCACTGATTGAAGTGCTTTGGAAGAGGAGCTAGTAAAATATGCAATTTGCAAGACTTGTGCACAAAATAATAATGAGTCGGCAGGCCACTTGGTTCCTGCTGTTGAGATAATCTACATCCCAGGCAAGTTAGCATGTCGGGATGAATGTATACAAAAAGACGGGGAGGTGGAAGTAGTAAAAATGAAGGAATACAGCCAAAAAAATAAAATACTTCAGACTAGCAAAAATACCTGGCGTTGCTCGAGTCCGTTGGAAGGGGGGAGGGGGGAGAGAGCTGAGCGAGTGGGGGGGCCCGTTGGAGTGGGGGGGAGGGGAGAGAGCTGAGCGAGTGCGGGGGGCACTGGAGGGGGAGGGGGCAGAGAGCTGAGCGAGTGCAGGGTCCGTTGGAGGGTGGTATTATTACATCATAACTAACTATGTCACAGAGAACAGCAGCTGCCCAGCTGATGTTAATGGGCTTTAAAGAATTTCACCCCTAGGGGGCGTCAGAGGTGAGATTTGAAAAATTTTCAATTCTTACCCTGATTAGGACCCTAAAGCCTATAACTTTACCAAATTTCAAGTCTCTAGCTCAAACGGTGTGGAAGGAGTAAGGGAACGTACATACACGCATGCATGCACACACCATTTGACTTTTATATATATAGATTTTGCCACACTTCTTCATGAACACACAAATATTGAAAATGGACAGACTTGCAGGAATGTCCAGATTTTTCAGAGACATCTTGATCTGAAACATTCATGACCAGTATTTTTCTTGGATAGTGTAATGAATCAAGTTTATTAACTACCAAAGAGCTTGCAATAAAAATACAGAGTCGAGAGCACTCAGGTCCATCAACTCAAACCAGATACTTCTGAAAAGTTCATTACTCTCATACTAGGAATACAACTTTCAGGGGTTGTCTACCTGGATAGAGTGATGCACTCTACAGCGATATGATTTCTAAAGTGCATTCGCATGTTACATATAAATTGGTCCATGTAGACACTGGTGTGCATTAAAGGGTCCCTAGTGCATTTTAACATAGTACTATTTCAAACAACACTATGTTAAAGAACCCCAGCAGAATCTACACAGGCTAATTTACGTGCAACACAGTGCGCCTCAGAAATCAAACTCTCGTGGAGCGCATTACCCCCCAGCATAGACTAGCCCTCAGAATATACTCAGTCTCACAGACTGCGTGTTAAATGCGTATTTATCCAGCTGTGTCATTCGAAGCAAATTATTTAATTTAGAAATGCTGAAATAAGCAAAGTGGCTCTGCAAAGACCCCCAAAAGGTGAGTTGTTGGCATCTCCTTCCATGTGCAGTGGGTGAGCACTGTATGAGCAAGGGGAAAGGTAGTTTTGCATGTTGGCATTTAAAGTAAGGCTACACAATTATTACAACTGAATTTATTTATATTACTGTAGCACTTAGGAACTCCAGTCCTGGATTAAAACCCATAGGTGTAGTTTGACTTCTATGTTTGGAGGAGGTAACTCCAGTCAAGCCAACAGGGCCATGCGTGGGGGACAAATTAGGCACCTACCTGAGACTTGCAGTTTGGGGGGCATGCCCCAACTACACCCGTGCTAGAACCCCATTGTGCTAGCTGCTTTACAAGCACAGAACTAAAAGACGGTCCCTGGGAGTCTAGGAATGGGTTTTTATCAAATCTTACAGCCTCATTCCACACTGGTCCCCCTGACTCCCACTTTCCCCTGCTCCTTTCTGTGCAAACTGCAGCCCCTTAAACCATCTTCTTGAGGATAGCTACAACTATTTTGCCCTCACCGCTATTGATTCCCTCCTCAGGGCACCCCCTTCACTACATTATAATCAAGCTTCTGTTCCTTGACTTCAAGACTCTGAGTAACAATCCCGGGCCCTCGTGTTCAGTACAATCATACCTCTTTCAAAATGATGCTTGGCTAACTGTGTAGGCGCACACGGTCACGCTTCCTTTCAGGAGTTGTAGTTTACCTCCTCGGTCCAAGCAATCTGGGGACTTTAACTCTCTAGAGTGCCCAGCGGCCTTTTGCCACATATCACAGTCCACTGCTCCATGATTCAGAGAGCTGAGCTGGAGCCTGAGAGCTGGGTGATAGCTGCTCTGTTCGGGTGAGCGTGTGCTGCAGAGCCCTGCATGGATCCAAAATTCGTATCCACATCCGAGCTGTAAGCCGCAAAAATGGTCCGCATATATTTGTGGATCTGCAGGGCTCTCTGTATCATGCTTAAGGAAATACAAAGGAGACATTACTACTGAAAATTTCCATATGCCAGAAAACTTTAGTAGGCCAATTGTTTATTAACACAACCTGAAGGTCTATTTTCAGGCACTGTAACAGACGGAAGGATTTACTATGGTTTTGGTGACAGAGGAGTTAAGGCCCCTGAAAATCCCTCTTCTCATCCCCACCTGTCACCCAGGCAATTATTAATCCTGAGCCTCGTGTGTTTAAAAGACATCAAGGAAAAATTGGAGCCTACCCATTCAAAAAGAAACAAAGATTTAGGGTATGTCTAGGCTAGCGTCTCTACAAATGTCCATGCAGAGGCTTGTGCCATAATAACGCCCCTCTTTGTCCACATTTAAACCCCAGACGCATGTGTCTCAAAGTGAACAGAGTGAGTAAGCTAGCATGCCTGAAGGATGTGGCTGAGTTCATGCTTTACTGTGCCACTGTCCTATATCCATGCCACTTTGCAGTGTGAAAGGGGTCAAGGAGCATGTAACAGGTATTGAACTTCATTAGTTCTCCACTCTCATTCCTATCATGCACTGAACTCTATTCTCCTTGACCCTGACACAATCTAGGCCCCAGTTCCTCTGTGCAGTGGTAGCAGCATGCTGCACGGCCTGACCACAGCAGATCAGCTTTCCACTGCACTCTTCACAGATGAAAATGGATCCAGCTCTGAGAGCAGCAGCTTGGCCCACTGAGCACACCCAAGTGCTGATCTATGTGTGGGCAGAGTCACCATCCTCATGGTGTCATGAAACCGTCCAGTGTTTCCCACATTTAATTCAGGAATTTGCCTCTGGGGTCCACTAAGCCTCATAAAACAACTGAGTAGCAACCTTTTTGGGTCACGTACTCATTTGCCCCTTAGTGGGCAAAGTATTAGGCTTGGGTACCATCAATGACCCCTGCACAGTTCTGAAACCACATCCTCTGAATTCCAGCTATTATTTCTGGAACTTTTCTGATGGCAACCACTTGTGGATAGATCATGTGTTAACTGCCTTACAAATGTGCACGATCACTACTCTGATAGTGGACTTCTAACCCCAATGGTTTGCAATGGACCAACATCTGTCTGGCGTAGCCAGCTTTCACAGGGCAATAGCAACCCGCCTTGTGAACTGGTATAGCTTTTCTGAATCAAGTGTTGGAGGGCTGGTACAAACTCCTCACACAGCTCCATGAAGGTCTGTTTCCTCATTCAGAACATTTATTCATTCTTCATTCAGAAGCCATTGCTGGTCAACTCAGGTTTCCAAAATAATGTGATCCCACCACACTGCACTGGCTCTCCTACACAGAAGCAATGGTCAGTAAAAGGGCATATTGTAACAATACTGGCATTAACCATATCTGTGCAGTGTGATCTGAATGAATTGCCACTGACCCTCGAGGTCAGACATCTCTGACATGTCAGAAATTGCTGCTCAAATTCCAACCAGCATCTCACTGAGTGCCCACTAAACTCTATAACCATTTGTCCTACCAGGAGCAGAACCAGATCATCATCCCATTGCTCCACATCTTCCATTCAGTTCTGCCGGGAGTAACAGCGAGGATTTATGCAATCAGGAATTGCCATTGGCAAACAGGTGAAGGGGGTATGACAATACCAACTCTGACGGAGTCAGACCAGAAGGGTATAGAAGAGTGCTGGAAGGCAGGTATATCAGCCTCAGGATGTGCACCTTTTGGTTTACCCAGGAGGTGGGCGGGCCTAAGCCCGTCCATTACTGAAGTCCCTCCTCCAGCCTGGCGGGAGGGACACTGGACCCGGGGCCAATTAATTACGGGGGACAACTAATGAAAAAAGGACAAGGGAGTGCGTGAGGGTTATAGGTTTAAAACAAGGGTACAGGATGGGGACACCGAGCAGAGAACCCCACACAGCGCCCACTGCTCCGCGAAGCTGTCGAGGGAGCCAGTGGACGCTGCCCAGTGGAACTCTGCCCGGATGCGTGACTGAATGAGTGACCGGAAATAGGCCCCACAGTCGCACTGTACCCCCTCGTCTAGCATCCTCCTCCTGGTGTTATAGATGGTGGTTTTGGCAAGCGCCAGGAGGAGGTTGACGAGGAGGTCTCGCGACTTTGTGGGGCCACGGATTTGGTGTCCAAAAAGAAAAAGGTGTGGGGAAAAGTGCAGCCAGAACCTCAATAGGAGGTTCTGGAGGAGCCGGAATAGGGGCTGCAGCCTGGCGCACTCGAGGTAGGTGTGCGCCAGGTCCTCCCTCACTCCGCAAAAGGGGCAGGTGTCGGGCATGGGAAGGAACCGCGCCAAGTACACGCCCGTGCTTACGGCTCCGTGAAGGAGCCGCCAGCTAATATCCCCGGTGGGCCGTGGAATCAGTGTGGAATAGAAGGTGTCCCACCGGGGCCGCTCACCCTCGTTCGGTGGTAGGTAGTCCCGCCACTTGGTATCGGGGCGGGACGCGAGGGTGAGGAGATGTACCGTGTGGAGCACGAGCGTGTAAAGCTGTTTCCTCGACGCGGTTCGAAACGAGACCGGCTGCAAGGTGTGCAGCCGGCTCGGGGTGTGGGAGTGGAGAGGCCGGGAGGGCTCACGAAGCCGAGGCCCGAGTACCATTTCCGGAGGGCTCGGGGTGAGGGGTGGGCGGGGAGAACCCTCTCTCAAGGCCCGCTGCAGGAAACCGAGAGAGACGGGAGACAGGGCGGTCCTCACCTCCTGGAGTACGCGCAGGGGGGTCACAAGGGTGGAGAGCCCCATGCGCCGAGCGAGCGCACGGGGGTCCACCCAGTCCCCTCTGTCGTAGTCCAGGAGGTCTCCGACTTTAGTGATTTCTCCCAGGACCAACCTCCGACGCACTGAAAGAGACTCCGCCACCTGCACACGGAGGGCCGAATTGTGTAGCAGGGGCTCCGCGAGGAGATCCTCTCCCTCGGTGGCCACAAAGGACCTGGTCGCCCCGAAGAGCTGCCAGGTCTGAAGGAGGTCCTGGTAGAAGGCCGGCAGCTCCGAGAGATCTCGCGGAAGACCCCTCCGGTGGAGAAAAAAGAGCTGCCGGTCATAGCGAAGCCCCCGGAGGCGGCGGAGGAAGGCGTGCGCCAAAGTTCTCCATGCCGGACTACCATCACCATAAAGGAGTCTCTGCAGGGCCTGGAGGCGGAAGACATGGACCTGGCTGCGCAAGCAGACCAGGCCCTGTCCTCCTTCCTCCAGGGGAAGACTCAGAACCCCTGCAGAGACCCAGTGGAGTCCTGGCCAGAAGAAGTCCAGGGCGAGCCTCTGGAGTCTGGCCAGGATCCTCGGGGCCGGGCTCAGGGTGTTGAGCCGGTGCCAGAGCATGGACAGGACCAGCTGGTTTAAAACCAGCGCCCTCCCACGTAGGGAGAGACACCGGAGCAGTCCCGTCCACCTCCGCACCCGCTCACTCACCCTGCCCTCCAAATCTTGCCAGTTTTCCGGCGGAGAGGGGTGCGTGGCGGAGAGATAGACGCCGAGATAAAGCAGCGGACCCGCACTCCACCGAATGGCTTGAAGCGCGGGTGGGAGGGAGCTGACCTGCCACCCGTCCCCGACCACCAGGCCAGAGCTCTTGACCCAGTTGACCCGGGCGGAGGAGGCCGCCGAGTACACGGCTTGGCAGGCCTCCGCCCGCACCAGGTCGCCCGGGTCCTGGACCACGAGGAGTACATCGTCGGCGTACGCCGACAGGACCAGCCGCAGCTCCGGCTCCCGAAGCACCAACCCCGTCAACCTCCGTCGGAGGAGACAGAGGAAGGGCTCGATCGCCAGAGCGTACAGCTGACCCGAGAGGGGGCACCCCTGCCGTACTCCCCGCCCGAAGCTGACCGGCTCGGTCAGGGTCCAGTTGAGCCTGACCAAGCACTCCGCCTCAGCGTACAGCACCCGGAGAAACCCCACAAACTGGGGGCCGAAGCCAAACGCCCGCAGAGTGCCCAGGAGATACCCGTGGTCCATCCTGTCGAACGCCTTCTCCTGGTCCAGGGACAGGAGGGCGAACGACAGACCATCCCTACGCCCTAACTCTAAGAGGTCCCGGACCAGATAGAGGTTATCGAAGATGGTACGGCCCGGGACCGTGTAGGTCTGGTCGGGATGGACCACGTCCGCCAGCACGGACCCCAGCCGCAGCGAAATTGCTTTCGCTACGACCTTATAGTCCGTGCTGAGGAGCGAGACGGGACGCCAATTCCGAAGATCGCGGGGGTCTCCCTTCTTCGGCAATAAGGTCAGTACGGCTCGCCTGCACGAAAGAGGGAGCACCCCGCACTGCAAGGACTCGGCCCAGACGGTGACGAGGTCCGGGCCGAGGACGTCCCAGAACGCGCGGTAGAACTCCACGGTCAGCCCGTCCATGCCTGGAGATTTATTGGTGGGCATGAGACGGAGGGCGGCCGAGAACTCGGCTAGAGAGAGAGGCGTCTCCAGCCGGTCTCGGTCGCCCGCGCCGACCGTCGGGAGCTCGGTCCAGAGCACCCTGCGGGCTTCGGCTTCGGTCGGATCCGGAGAGAAGAGGTCTGCGTAGAAGGCCCTAGCCCTTCCACGCATCTCCTCCGGATCCGTGAGGGGGGTGCCATCCGCCGCCAAGAGGCAGGTGACATGCTTTTTGGCCCCCCTCCTTTTCTCCAGGGCGTAGAAGAAACGGGAGCCGCGATCCATCTCCCGAAGGAGACGGATGCGGGATCGAACGAACGCGCCCCGGGCCCGGTGGTCCTCCAGAGCCCGGAGCTCCTCCCGCTTCTCCCTGTACACTGCGCGGAGGGGTGGATCCTCGGGGCCGGAGGCCAGGCGCCTCTCTAGCTGTAAAACCTCCCGCTCCAACTGCTCTATCACCGCACCCCGCCGCCGGCTGGCGCCCCGGGTGTAGTCACGGCAGAAGAGCTTGGCGCGCACCTTCCCCACGTCCCACCACCGCCTCGCGGAAGGGAAGGAACGCCGCTGTTCCCGCCAGGCCAGCCAGAACTCCCGGAAGGCCGCCACGAAGCCCGCATCCTCCAGCAGACTGTTGTTAAAATGCCAATAGGCCGGCCCTGGCCTCTCCAAACTCAGAGAGGCCGTCACGGTCACCAGATGGTGATCCGAGAACGGGGCCGGCCGGATGCCAGAGGCGCGGGCTTCCGCCAGATAAAGTCTGGAAAAATAGAGGCGGTCTATCCGGGAGTAAATGGACTGCCCTTCCCCCACCCGGACATAAGTGAAGGTGACGTGGTCGTCCGGGTGGTGGGCACGCCAGACGTCCACCAGGGAATGCCGATCTATGATCTCCCTGAGGACGTCTGCGGCCGTGTGGGAAGTCTCTCTTCCTGAACGGTCCTGGTCCTCGAGGGTGGTGTTAAAGTCCCCGCCCAAGACCAGGCATTCGTGAGGATCCAGGGTGCCGAGGAAGGCCGCCGCCTGCCTAAAGAAGCACACCCGGTCCGGGCGCGCGTTCGGGGCGTACACATTAACTAGATTGAGAGTGACGCCCTCCACGCGGGCCCGGACGTGCAGCAGGCGGCCTGGCACGACCTCGGCGACCCCCAGCACCTCAGGCCGTAGCCCGGCGGAGAACAGGGTAGCCACCCCAGCCGAACGGATGCTGAGGTGGCTAAAGTACACCCCGTCCCCCCACTCCAGCCGCCAGCTAGCCTCGGCGGCTGGAGCCGTGTGGGTCTCCTGCAGGAAGATCACAGAGTACCCCCCGTTCCGAAGGAAGGAGAGCACCTGGCACCTGCGGAGACCCACCCTACAGCCTCGGGTGTTTAATGTTGCAAAGATGGTAGACTTCATTGCGAGGGCTGGGGTGAATCCTCACGGGCAGAAGGATGGATGGCCCCCGGCGGGCCCTGCAACAACCCATGCGCGACCCCAAAGGCGAGCAGGGAGTTGCGGAATGTTCGGGCCCGCCGGTAGGCCAGTATGTTCTGCCTCCCGGTCCCTATCCCCTCCCCCAAAAGGGCCTTCACGGCCCGGAGGATATCATGGAAATCCCCCCAGCGCCGCAGGGCGAGTGCCACCTTCTCCCTAGAGCCACAAGTGTCTCTTAGGAAGTGGCGCACCTCCTCCTTCAGCTCTGAGGGGGACATGGCAGCCGAGCGGCTGCCGCCCTCCGGTAGGGCTCTTGAAGGGACTTCGTGGCCCTTGGTGACGCGTGGGGAAGGCTGTGAACTCCGGCGCGATCGCGCCGGGCGACCCTTCCCCATTCCCGGCATGGAAGGGGGCGGCGGAGGAGGTGATGCAGCCCCAAAGACCATGGGGGTTGGAGGTTCAAGAACCGCCCCCTGAGAGTCGTCCGGATGGCTTGATGGCGAGACGACCTCGGGGGCGGCAATAACAGTGGGAGCGGAAGGGGCGGGGGCAGAGGACGAAGTGGGGACCAGACTCGGGGCTGGGACAAGAGTGGGGTCGGGGTCCGTAAGTGGCGCGGGGGGAAGGATTGGGGCAGGAATGGGGGCTGGATCCTGATCGAGTGAAGGGATAGAGAGGGGACCGGGACCGGGGTCGGTGGATGGGGCTGGTTCGGAGTGAGGGACTAAGGTAGGGACAGGGGTCAAGTTTGGGTCTGGTTCAAGGGAGGTTGTGGGGGCGACAGTGACATCAGGGTCCCCGGCAGCCAAGCTGCCGGGGTGCGGCTCCTCTCGACCTATGAGTAGGGTCGGGGAATTGGAAACAGGAGCGGGGCCTACCTCGATGCCGGGTGCAGGCGACTCAACAGGTGCGTCGCCCGCAGCCACGGCATCGGGCACAGTGGTCCCTTCAGCACCCACTGGCCCGGGGCCCGGCTGCTCGGCATCGGCCGTCGCCCCGAGGGGCCCGGCGGCCTCTGCCATGTCGCCGTTAGCAGCCGGGCAGATGGGAAGGGTCAGGGGTGCCCCGAGGACCAGAGCAGGGGTGTTTTCTGGGAGAGAAGGGCAAGGAGAGGGAGGGGGCGGCGGGAGCAGAGCACCGCCCATGTCGAGGCCCGCTGGCAAAGGGTCGTCCTCCCCCTGGGTAAAGGGGGTCAGACCCAGGGCCTCGATTTCATGATAAATGGGGGGGAGGGTGGGCTCTGAGGCCTCAGCGACCTCCCCCCCGGACACCGGGGTGGCAAGCACCCCTGTGTCGGTGGTGGTTGGGGCTGGGGGGGCCGATGGTGCAGGGTCCGAAGGAGCTCCCGCAACAGCCCCCTCACAGGAAGGGTGATCAGAGGAAACTGTTTCGTCTCTGGCCGCTGCCGTGGCCATAGCAGTTGGGGTTGCCTGCTGGGCTTCATCCGGGGGTGCAGCAGATGTTGGTGGGGGGCTAGCCCCCCGCAGCACTTTTCGGGGGGCTACAACTCCCTCCTCATCAGATGGAGGGGAGCGGGCTCGCGGTTTGCGAGCAGCGCGCTTCCCCCGGACGAGTACCCAGCCCTCTAAGGTGGAGGTAGAGGTGGAGGGCCGGTCTGGCGGAGCAGGGCCAGGGGTGGAAGGGTCCGTGTCTTGGACTGGGTCAACAGAGGGAGGGGAAACCTCCCCCTGGGGCGTGCCCTCCCCCTCGGCTCTGGAGGACCCCGTCACCGCCTCCCCTGTGAAGGGAGGGGCGGCAGTAGCAGCGGTGACGACCGGGCCACCAGGGCTACCGGCGTTGACAGGGCCGGTGCCCTCTCGACTTTCGGGGGTCCCGGGCTCCCCTTCGGTCCGGGCCAGGGGGCAGTCCCTCCGGACGTGCCCCGTCGCCCGGCAGAGGAAGCACCGGGCCTCCCCCGTCGAGTAGTGGACCCGGTGAAAAGCCCCTTGGTAGGGCACTATAAAGGAGCCCTCCAGGGGTACTCCACTACGCGCTACCGCCGGCGGTACTTGGATCTGTACCTGCCGGCGGAAGGATAGAATATGGCGCAGGACGGGGTCCTTATAGCCTGAGGAGAGAGGGGTGATCACGGAAATGGGCTTCCCCAGGGTGGAGAGGGCGGGAAGCAGGGCGGCATTAGGGAGGTAGGGCTCGACGGAGGTTAAAACCACCCGTACGCCCAGGTCCTCCAGGGGTTCTAATGGTACGAACACGCCCCCCACTGACATGCCCTTTTCCACCGCCTCTTGGGCGGCGGCCTCCGATGCCAGGAAGAAGACCATCTTCCCGTACATCTTGGAGGCCGCCACGATATTCCTGGGCCCCACCACACGCGCCAGCGCTCGCGCATAAGTTTCGCTGTTAGGCGAGGCTGGCACCAGGTGGCAACGGATGCCGTGCCTCCTGGTAAGCGTGTGGAAAGGGCCCCGTCCCCCGGAGATGGCAGCGGAGGCGGTGGTCGGGGCGGGCGGCGGGGCGGCGGCCACCTGGGCATACGCCCTGCGGGCCGGAGGGTCCGCAGAGCTGGTGGAGGGGATGGCTGGGGAAGGAGGGGCCGCGGCAGATGTTGAAGCCGCGGCCGTAGGGGCAGCCCCACCCGCGGGAGGTGTAGGTTTCCGGGCGGGGCCTTTTCCCTTCTTTTTCCCCTGGCCCTTCCTGCTGGTGGATGGGGTGGCCACGGCAGCGTCAGAGACCGGGCAGGGGCCGGTCGAGAGGGTGGCCGCAGTACTGGGCAGGGGCAATGGCAGGGGAGGGGCAGGGATCGGTTGAGTGGGGACTGGGGGAGGGGCAGGGGTGGAAACAGAGGCAGGGGTCTCCTCCATGATGATAAGGGGTAGGAGGAGGCCCTATGGGAGTAGAGTGGGGGGGGACCACTCCTCCCCGCTGGACTGTATGCGGGAGAGGAGGGTTTAGTGAAGGGGGCAGGTGAGCAAGGGCTAACCACTCCTCCCCGCTGGGCTGCAAGCGGGAGAGGAGGGTCCAATGGGCAAGGGGGTGGAACGGGGAAGGGGCAAACCACTCCTCCCCGCGGGGCTGCAAGCGGGAGAGGGTGGTGCCCCAAAGGCACGGGAGGGGGAAGGGGGTGCAACCGCTCCTCCCCGCTAGGCTGGAAGCAGGAGAGGAGGGTATTGGCAGGGGTCAAGGGCAGGCACGGGGGAGAAAACAAAGGTTCCGGCTCCTCCGGCTGCACTGGGAGGAGGGGGGCTACAAAATCGTGAGGTGGGGGGTGAAAAGTGAAATTGATGGGGGGGGGGGGCACAGGCACCTAAAGGGGAAGGTGGGCACACACAATGGAGGTGGGGAACTAAGGAGGAAAGGGCCTGGGTGGGGACACAAAATGGAGGTTGGAGGAAAAAAAGGCGGGAAACTGAAAGCTCAAAAGTTTGGGGCGGGGCCAGGAATGAAACTAAGGGCTAGGGGAGGAAGGGCTGACCGAAGGATCTTCCGGAAGAAACTAAGGGGGGGGGACAAACTAAAGGGAGGAAGCAACTGAAGTAAAAAAGGGAAAAAAGGGTGGGGGGAGGACAGGGGAAAACCCCCACCAGCCAAACACAGCCAGGGGGGATTAGGAGAAAGTCCAGGGTGGGGTGCGTGCGCCCACAGGCGCCTGTGCACCACACAGTCCTTGCTGCTCACAGTCCCAGATGGTTAAGGGGTGAGAGAAGCCGACAGCCCCGTCGAGGGGCAAGGTCCAGATGGTGGTGGGTTGGTGGAGGGGGCAAACGCTGGGGGTGGTGGTCCGGGGAGCAGATGGACAGGGGGAGGGCTCTGTGCCTTTCCCCCACGCTCCCCCTGGTAGCAGCAATCCCACCACCCCAGGAGTTACTCAGTCAGTTGGAAACCCCCTCCACAAAAGGTCTTCTTTCCTCACCTCCTCGATGGTAGCAGCGGCTTCTGGTTGGTGGTGAGCAGCAGGTTGGTGGAGAGGCCCGGTGGTAGTAGTGGTGGTGGTGATGGTGGTGGTGGTGTCTGGGCCTCTCCCCCCCCAGAGGCAGTGGGGGGGGGGCAGGGCAGCAGGCCTCCCCCCCCCTCTCAGCAACAGTCCTTTTTTGGGGGGGAGGTGGGGGGGTGGAGCTCAACCCAGCTGTTAAAAGACAAAGTAGTCCGAAGGGGGAGCTCCAGATGGTGGTGTGAGCAGCCACAGAGAAACAGTGGGGTGTGTGGGGGTGAGTGTGAGTGGGGGTAGGAAGTCCTGGCAGCAGCGGAGGTGGGGCCAGGTGGAGGGGGAAGGAAGGGGCTCCAGGGGGGGATGATGGTAGCAGCAGCCCCTGCACCTCTTAGAGCCCCTTGTGGACCTTCCCCTAGGCCCTGAGGGCTGGGGGTTTCCAGGCAGGAGCCTCTCCAGAAACTCCTGCTTTGCCCCAGCCCTGCTTCCTACCAGGTAGTTGAGAAGCTTCCCCAGCAGCCAGGCCTGTCTGCTTCTCCAGGCAGAGGAGAGACCCGCACGAGGAGCAGCCTCAGGATGGGCAGGTGTCTGTTGTCTGGATAGCCAAACAAAGGCTACTCCAGGCCAATCAAGACACCTGGGGCCAATTAAGAAGATTCTAGAAGGCAGTAGAAATAGCTAGCCTGATTGGGACACCTGAAGCCAATCAGGGACTGGCTGAAACCAGTTAAAAACCCTCCTAGTTAGTCAGGTGGGTGTGGATGTCAGGAGCTGTGAGAGGAGGTTGTGCTGTTGGTGAGACTGAGTGGTAAACAACATATATGTATGGAAGGAGACTTGAGGTAAAGGTGAAGAGAAGTCTGAAGAAGCGGGGGACTGCTGTGGGGAAATAGCCCAGGGAACTGTATTGTGTTTGGTGCCTAAAAGGTCAGCCATCTTAGCTGATACTATTAGGGTCCCTGGGCTGGAGCCTGGAGTAGAGGGTGGGCCCGGGCTCCCCCCCCCCCCTTTTACCTCCCCTAACTAATCACAGTGAGCCTCTGAGGCTAGCACAAACCGCAGTACCCACAGGGACAAGGCCAAAGCTTTGCCACACAACAAAACACAGCAAAGTAGTTTCTAAACTGTCTCTTTGTGATGCACAGAACCCTGGGATACCATCCCCAAAATGGTAGTGCTAATGTCACGTACCTACAGTGGCAGTGTGGATGTAAGTATGTGCGTGTACAAAGCATTATACCCATGTCCAGCACAACATATAGGGATACTTGGGTGCAAGTACGGGAAGCACGCAGGAGCATTACATGATCCACTACTCAGGTATGCGTGCAAGTTTAGACACGGCCTTAATGCAAACCGGGTGGAGGGGACTTGTTTGGATTTCAAACATTTCCCATGCAGCATTTGTAACCCAAACATTGCAGCACAGGTCTAGAAGAGGGGAGCTAGAAAGTGAAACTTGTTAAAAATAGACTTTAAAAAGAAAAGTCAAACTGACCAATCTATTTCCTTTTTTCATGGTATATGAAACATAAAACAGCATCAGCGACTAAAAGCACTCCCCTGGAATCAGATGCGCCCTGGGTTTATATTTGTATAATTCTTTCTGTTTCAGTAATATAAGGTGTTATTTAAAAACCTAGAGACATTTGTGTTAAAATACATGATTTTTAACTTGACAGTGTCTCTATAGAACATACAAAGATATCATCATTATACCAAAAGTGCCGATATTTACATGTTATAACGTATCAGTTTAGGCCTACAATATAATGACTAATTACGTTTTAATATAGTATATGTTTAAAATATAATGATTTATGCTTAGTACTTTGTCCTGCATAAACAACGTTTTATCAGTCCCAAGATGAATCATTCTATCAGACATACTCTGCAAAGCTCTCAGTAGACTCAAAGTCTGCCACTAAGGTTTCAAAAATAGAATCTGGCATCTATGTTTGCAAATAATAATTTGTACCAGTAAGTCTAGCCTTAAGAACACTGCATCCTAGCTAACAGCATGTTTCACATCTGGCAATATTCAGCTATATTACTATTGTATATTCATTAGAGATAGGTGAAACAAACTTTCCTAAAGTTTGGGAGTGTTCAGACCTGGGGTCTGTTTTTTGATTCAGACTCAACTTCAATAGCCATAGCCTTTGAGGTATGAAGCATACAAAAGAGATGGTTGAATGAGAGAGGCAAAAAGGATGGTGAGGAGAAATATGGAAATTTAATGCAGACATGCTGCCCATAATGGATTCTATAGCTGAGGCTAACTGCAATCCCTTTAAAAGACATCTGAAATGGACAATATAGCAATTAAGTCAGTAAGGCCACTTCTCTCTCTGGCTTTGAGATGGATACCTGCACCACTGAATAAGTAACTGAAGGGTTAAGAATTAAACAGCCTCAAAAGACATAGCACCTACCTGAGGGTAGTCCAGGGGAAGATTCCTTAACCAATTAGAAGTCAATTCCAACCTTTTTTGGCAGGTGTTGCGTTACAGGAATGTGACCCTACCTGAAGATGAAACAGCCAGCAGTGGAGTAGGCAAGATTCAGTTTGGAAGAAAACTTGGAAATATTCTGAGTATTGAACCAGCTTTAAAAAGCAGAATTCTCCTGAGGCTAATGAGATTTAGGGAAAATGTTGCTCTTGGCTGAGCCTATGTAACTCTCACAGACGTTATGTGTATCTGCCATATTATCTTGTGGGAGAAACTGCAGGGATGTAAACTGTCATTTTTGGATGGGATCAAAACAGAGGGAAGGTGAGTACTGTATGTTAGTATTCAGCTAAACGGGATTAAGTGTTTAAATATAGAAGCCTGATCTCTTTGGTTTCTGAGGGGACACATTACCTATGTCTTGACCTCTAAAATTGACAATATCAAGTGTAAACGTAATGTCACAAGAAAAAGATGCATGTAAGGTTTCACTCAGAAGTGACCAGAGGTGCTCTGGAAAGGATGAGGCTATGAACTGAAGAGACTCCAAGTGCATTGTAAGAGATAACAACTCCCCCTCACTTCAATGGGTTGGCAGAACAGACCTTAACAGAGCTGCATCGTTCTTATAATTTAGCCATAAAGCAGATGGCAAGAAGAAGAGATCAGTTTCTGTGACTAAGGAGCCAAATTCTCTCTCAGGACCATTGACTTCAAAAGGGATTACATGGGATTGGGAAGGCCTAACTGAGTAGTGGGAGAGAGCGGTCTGAATCTTGTTGCAGTGATTATAACAGTAGCTAGAAGTAGCAAGTAAGCATAGTCAGCTGAGCGGGAAGCCATGGCCAGGAATTTCTTATGTTTCAAAATCAGCCTGGTTATACCACCATTACCACTAACAACAAAAATGTTGGCTTTGGTAGTAAAAGCCCAGACAATTAGTCAGCCATTACCAGTTAAAATGTTTTCATGAGGGCTTGGCAAAGCTTTCTATGTAAGGGATGTCTTCCATTGGCACAAGATTTCTCAAATAGTAGAGAATTCCTCTTGGTGATGAACTCTTATGGGACTAACTTCAGTCTGGCTAGTTTCTAACTGTTTGCTCAAGCATTTTGTAGCCCTCTAAAAAGAGAAAAAGGCCAATTGGCTATCAGTTACATTTTTATGTGATACACTGGAAGTAAAAATGCTCCAGTATAGACAAATGCCTAAATTTAAGGCACCTGTGGTATGTTGACATGAAAAAGAGGTTACTCATCTTGTGCCATAACTGCGGTTCTTTGAGATGTGTCCCCCTATGGGTGCACATGTGCCTCTCAAGCCTTTGAGCTATCAGGGTCCTTTTGGCCCATGCATATGCCCTAAACCTCCTTGTGCCAGACACCAAGGAGCAGAAGAACCACCCTTGGTTCCTTCTCTACCCCAACATCCCCTGGCCCAGTCCAAAGCCAAGTGGAAGGAGGGCAGGTAGTGGAGCACCCAGACGGACATACCTCTCAAAGAACTGCTGTTACCGCACAAAGCGAGTAATGTCTTCTTCAAGCAGTGTTCCTACGGGTGCTCCACTTCAGGTGACTTCCAAGAAGTATCCCAGAAGGAGGAGGGAGCTTTGGAACAGAGTCCAGAACTGAAGGTAATACTGCAGAGCGCAGTGCTGCATCAGACCAGGCATCTTGGATAAGGGCGTAATGTTTCATAAAGGTATATACACTGAAGCCCATGTAGCGGCCTTACATATTTAAAAAATTGGTACATTTTTCAGCAATGCCACAGATGTTACCGAGAGTAGGGTGACCAGATAGCAAGTGTGAAAAATTGGGATGGGGTGGGAGGGTAATAGGGACGTATATAAGACACAGTGCTGAATATCGGGACTGTCGCTATAAAACTGGGACATTTGGTACCCTACCTGTGAGCTTGTTGAATGTGCCATTACCCTAAGCCGGGGGGGGGTGGGGCATTAGGCATCTGTAGTCTCATAACAATTTACAATACAACCAGATATTCATTTAGTTAGTCTCAGAGTGGAGAAAGAGAATCCCCTGGATCTATTTGCGATGGAGATGAAGAACCTAGGTGACCTTTGAAATTGCCTGGTCCTATCTAAACAGAAGCTCTTCTAACATCCAGGGTATGGAAACAGGATTCCTGCTGAGAACCGAGTTTTTGGGAAAAAATACTGGTGGATGGATGGATGGATGGATGGATGGATGGATGGATGGATGAAGGTGGAAATCTGACAGAACTTTTGGTAAGAATTTAGGATGTGGGCATAAGGAGACCTTATCCTTGAAGAACACTGAGGGGTGGGAAGGAGGGGAGAATCTATCATGAAGGCTCCAGTTTCCACAACTCTATGATCTGACATGATGGCAATTAAGAAAGCAGTTTTCATAGATAAATGGAGCAGGGAGAAATTTACCATTGGTTTGAATGACAGTCTCATAAAACTGATGGAGAACCAGGTAGAGATCCCAGTACGGGTGGGCTGCTAATATGGGGGTAAGAAATTGCCCAAGCTCTTAATGACTCTAGACAACGCTGGGTGAGAAAATCCAAAAGAATCCCTCACACTGGGGAATGAAAGGCTGATATGGAAGTCAAATGTACCTTGAGCTAAAAGATTATCCCAGTTTATTCAGATCCAGCAGGTAATCCAGGATGAATAGAAGTGAAGTGAAAGTGAATCTGGTCAGAGGGAGCAATGTCTGCACCAATGAGAGAATATCACCCATTTCTTTAGGTCTTTCTGCTGTTTGGTAGTACTTGCTGTGCGTCCGCAGAGCAGGAAGCCTCTAACTCAGAGAACCATGAAGGAATCATGCCCTGAGGCATAGAACAACTAGGTTGGGATGATGCACATGACCTACATCCTGAGATAGGAGATGAGGAATGGCTGGATGCTTGAACAGCAGTTGGACAGATAGATGAAGCAGATATGAGTACCAAAGTTGTCTCAGCCAGGTTGGCACTGTCAGGATAACTCTGGCTCCATCCTGTCTGATTTTGTGCATAACCCATCAAATGAATAGTATAGGGGGAAACGTATAAAACAAACCCTTCTTCCAAGGAGGAAGGAAGGGCATTTCCCGAAGAGTGGTGACCCAGGCTCTCTCTTGCACTGAAAAGACGGCACTTCCTGTTTTCTGAGATGGCGAAAAGGTTCACCTATGCCAGTTCCCATCTTTAGAATACGCTGTGGAGAATCTGAGTGTCCAGCTTTCATTCACAGTCCTGTGAGAAGTGTCTGCTGAGGGCATCGGCTGCGGTGTTCTGAATGCCTGGAAGGGAGACGGCTGAAATATGGGTCTAATGGGCTATACACCAGTTCCAAAGCTTCATGGCTTTGGCACACAAGGAGTGGGACCTAACTCCCCGTGTTTGTTGATGTAGAATATGCAGGACATGTTGTCCATCATAACCCGGATTGCTTTGACTTGGGGTAGAAAATTACGGCAAGCATTCCTCACAGGTCTGAGTTCCAACAGATTGATGCGTACAATGGATTATTGGGCTGCTGTTCTGCCTTTAGTCAGGAGGGCATCAAGGTGGGCTCCCCTTCCTAACAGAAGTCGTTTAAAGTCACTGATGAGATCAAGAGACAGAAAGGGACAACCACACAGACATTGATTTGTTCCTTCCACCAATTTAGGGAGGGGTTTTTTGTTTTTTTACCTGCAGGGAACTATCAGCTGCCTATCCAGGGTGTCCTTGAGCAGGGAATAGGTTGATCTGAGTCAATCTTGGTGAAGCCTTGTTTGATCAGTCCTTGTATGGGGATCCATGGGGATTTCTGTACATTCAGGTGCAGGCCCAACTCTTGGAACAGAGCAAGGAGCCTGTGGGTGGACGATAACACAACTTTGTAGGAGCAATCTTGGAATAGCCAATCATCAAGGTACAGAAAGACTAAGATTGCTTCCTGCTGAAGGTAAGCCACTGCTACTGCTAAAACTTTTTTGAGAACACCGTCGGGGCTGATGATAGGCCGAAGAGAAGTACACGGTATTGAAAATAAGCCTAGCCTACGGTGAAGCATAGGTGTTTCTTGTGCGATGCTTGTATTGATACATAAAAATAGGCATCTTGTACGTCGAGGGCCAAAAACCAATCCCCTTCCTCCAGTAAGGGAATTAGAGTTGCCAGAGTCACCACCCTGAACTTTTGAGGCTTCATGTACTTGTTGAGGAGTCTTAGATCTAAGATCAGCCTCCACCCTCTGTCCCCACCAGGAAATACTTTGAATAGAGACCCTTGCCCCTGTGGGGAGAAGGGACCAGGAACCAGGCCTATTGCTCCTAATGAGAGGAGAGAGACCAGCTGTTGTCTCAACAAAAGTTCATGTGAGGCATCCCTGAGGAGGGACAGGGACGAGTGTGCAGGGGGTGGGGGATAATGTAACATGGATAGTATAGCCCAACGTTAAGACCTCCATGACATTGGTCCACGTTGATCTATTTCCAAGCGTCTAGAAACATGAAAGGTGGTCCCCAAAGAGGGGGAGGTACAACTGTAACTCCAGAGATACAGGAGGATTCAAATCTTCAAACAAACTATCAACATGGCTGCTTGGATGAGGTCTGGGTGGCCAAGGAGAGGGTTTAGTTTCTCTTTCTCTCTCTGAAATCTCTCTCTTTTTCTGGCGGTTTAGAAAATCCATGCTGTCCAGAAAACTGAATAGGACATGACTTCTGGGCAGTCTCTGATCTACTAAACCTCTTATTATCTGCAGATGTATATATATGGAGGGATTGTAAGGTAGCCCTTGAGTCTTTCAGTGTGTGCAGGGACTCATTTGTGGTTTCCGAGAAGAGTTTATGACCATCCACGGGGCGGTCCTCAACAGTGTTCTATACGGTCTCTAAGAAACCCTGAGAGCTAGAGCCATGGTGCTCTGCACATAACCACCATCATGGAGATGGATCTGGCAGCAGTGTCTGCATCTAAGGATTCTTGAAGAGAGTTCAAGCCAACGACTGGCCCTCTGAGATGATAGACTGGAATTGCTCCCTGTGTTCTTGTGACAACTGTTCAATAAAAATCATAAGTCTGTTATAAAGGATGAAGTTGTATTTACTTATGATAACCTGCTAATTTACAATCTGAAATAACAGGGTTGCTGATGAACAATAACTTACTGCTTTTTGTACTGTAATTTTAATCTTGTTTATAAGCCACATGGCTGTTTGCATGAACTACTTTTGTTCACAGTCTGAATCTCCAGCAAATGAGTCAGACAGCAGCTGCTGATCCGCTTAGAAATTCTTTTCACTTCGAATTGTCAAAGAAACCCAGAGGAGTTAGATCCCCATTTCCCACTGGATTTCATTCAGAGTTGGAACGTGACCCATTTAGGCTCCTTGAAAGTCTCACTCACAGTCAGGTATCATTGATTCATGGCTATATGGACATGACCCTTTGAGGAACTAAGCACTTGCATTTCATCCTGACTTCAATGGAAAGATCAAGCCCTATGATAGCATGGTGATGTAGCTAGAATAGTCAAGTATTTGAGACACTCTACATCAGGGGTGAGCAAACCTTTTGGCCTGAGGGCCACATCAGGGTTCCAAAATTGTACTGAGGGCTGAGTAGGGAAGGCTGTGCCTCCCCAAAAAGCCTGGCTCTGCCCCTATCTGACCCCCATCTACTTCCTGCCCCCTAACTGTCCCCCCTCAGAACCTCCAATCCATCCAACACCCCACAACTTGTCCCCTGACCGTCCCCTTCAGAGACCCCCCCCACTCCTAACCACCCTCCCAGGACCCCATCCCCAACTTGTCCCCCCTTCTCCCTGTCTTTTGACTGCCCCGACTCCTGTCCACCCTCCTCCCCGAGACACCCCTGGTACTCCCATGCTCTATATAACCCCCCCCCCCCATTTCCAGTTCCCTCATTGGATTAGATGACCACCTGAGGTCCCTTCCAACCCTGATATTCTGTGATTCTATGGGTAACACAGGACATAGAACTTCTCCAAAATAATTCCTAGAGCAGATCCTTTAGAAAAAGCTTTCAATTTGGATTTGAAACTTGTCAGTGATGAAGAAGCCAACATGACCTTTGGTAAATTGTTCTAGAGTTTAAATTACTCTCGCTATTAAAAATGGTATGCCTTATTTTTAGTCTGAATTTGTCTAGCTCAGAGTGGGCAAACTACAGCCTGTGGGCCACATCCGGCCCGCAGGACCATCCTGCCCGGCCCCTGAGCTCCTGGCTGCCTCCCAGGCTTTCCACTTCCTAAGTTTTCCAAGAAGCCAGTCCTGCCGCTCTGATTGGCATGGTAAGGGGGCAGAGAGCAGGGGTGGGAGAAGGGTTGGATAAGGGGCAGGAGGGTACAATTTGATAGGCGTGGAATTCCTGGGAGCAGTCAGGGGGCAGGGGTGTGGATAGGGGTCAGGGGAGTTTGGATAGGGGGTGGAGTCCCAGGGGGTTGGTTAGGGGTGGGGGTCCTCAGAGGGGCACTCGGGGGATATGAAGCAGGGGGGGTTGGATGGGTTGGAGGTTCTGAGGGGGGCAGTCAGGGGCCGGGAAGTGGGAGGGGGTTAGGTAGGGGGTGGGGACCAGGCTGTTTGGGGAGGCACAGCCTTCTCTATCTGGCCCTCCATACAGTTTTGCAACCCCGATGTGGCCCTCGGGCCAAAACGTTTGCCCATCCCTGGTCTAGTATTACCTTCCTACCATTGGACCATGTTACACCTTTCACTCCTATGCTGAAGAGTCCATTATTAAATATTTGTTCTCTCATACCTTGCAAAGATGCAATTAACTAAGAGATTATTTCCCTCTCCCATTCTTAAACATAGCTTGTTAGAAAGGCACTCAGGTTTCCTTGACTGGTGTACACGGGGCTAGAACAGCATGATAGCAGATAAGACTTTGGTACCAGGAAAATGTAGGGCGACACTCTCTATGTAATTATTCTGAAGTTTCTACTAATGCAAACATTTCACAACAATGGGTGAATGGGGATAGACTGGATACTGTGGCATCTACTTCATAATACAAATGAATGCAAGTGGAACAGATTGTTAGGGAATGAAAAATCAATACAGCTGATTTACTCCCCAAAAAGGGAGTAATAGAAAAAGGGAGTATGTATTTGGATTACAGTTATGGGTGCCTGCTGCCAGTTTGTTTTCTTCAAGCTATAGGAAGGAGGCAGCTGTAGGCAGTAGGAAGGTGGGGTCAAATTTTGCTGTATTCAGTCTCAGCAGGGTTGCATGAGTGTAAACGGAAATAGACTGTGGCTCACTGAATTCATTTACATAATTTTATTTGAGCAAGAAGAATGAAATAGTGGCTTGAAGGGGCATCTCTGCCTCTCTATTGCTAACATCACTTGTCAGAGAAAGCAAATCGCTTTTTGTTTAATTTAAACATTCTGAAGGGAAACAGTGACATTTTCAGGACAAGCATAAGCAGGTTGTTTTAGCAAAAGGTGGTGGTGTAGCTATGAGGGCAGAGCCTCAGAGCTGTCCTTTTTGATGGAGCAAGCGAAGTGCCACACTGAGACTACCACAGAGCTAGTGATCAAATAGTAAAAACAGAAATGTAAATAGATCTATGAGCGAAAGGGACTGTGGAAGGATTCAGTTTCTCTCTCTGCTTTGTGGAAAAACAACTTTACGAGGCCTATTTTCCTAGTTCATGTACAAGTACAAAGTCGAGCCATAACGTTCTTAATCTACAGGTACCTGCCTGGTCTCTTACTAAATGCAGCTATATTTTTCCCAAAGAAAAAGATTATTTAATAAACTTCACCAAAGTCTGCCAGTTTCTTCAAAGCCACTAGGGGCATTTCGTCCCTTCTTGTTACTTGTTTGTGGTCTATGAAAAGCAAACTTCACTTCAGAGAGGGAAAATAGTTTAGCATTTTATCCTTGATGTGCAGATGTTACTTAGAAAAGATCTCCAAAAACTTACTAATAAAAGGAATGATAACAAAAATGCCCGCAAAAGACTAGCAACCAAACTGTCTGGTTCTAGCCCAACTTATTCTTCCTTAGCTCCAAGGACTTCTTCACTAATGCTGTCTTTTGAGACCATTCTACATTCACTACTGGCACAACATACTTCACATTACCCAATGGCCTGGTATTGAAATATAAAACCAAATGAATATATTGACTAGTGCTGAGTTATCAGTTTCTGCAAGCCAAAATGGGTATATTGGTACATAGCCACCAAGTCATGTGGAGCTCCTTGTGACTAGGTTGACCAGACAGCAAATGTGAAAAATTGGGATGGAGTGGAGGGTAATAGTAGCCTATATAAGAAAAAGATCCCAAAATCAGGACTGTCCCTATAAAATTGGGGCATCTGGTCACCCTACTTGTGACACAATTGCTCTTGCAGATGAGAGGGAGTGGATGATCGATATCAAGGGGAAGACTCAGGGAAGTCGAACGACCTTTGCTATACAGGAAGTCAGACTAGACAATCATAATGATCCTTTCTCGCCCTGTAAGGTATGAATCTCTGTATTTGGACTCTCGCCCTCATGCCCTTGTTTTCAGTTTATTTCTGCCAGCTCCAGTATTAAACAAGTTGATAATTACTTAAAATGACAAATCGAAGTCAGAAGTCCGACAGGTATAACTGGATCAGCTCCCGCACCAACCTTAGTTATCAGGTTTGTAAATGTTAACTTTGTGAGAAAACTGAAGAACTTGCACTAAAAAAAAACCTATAGAACAGGACAATAATGTGTCAGACAAAAATTGTGAACAGGGCTACACTGAAAGACAAGCTTTATTGCTCCTAAAGCAGAAGGTTATTACTGGGAAGAAAAAGGGAAAACATGCACTACAAATGCAAAGTTGCAGTTAAACTGACCAGCAGTGTGATGTGAGAAAAAGAACCTAACAGTCCCTCAGTCTGTAACGATTAAAAATTTGAGTTGAGCCAACTTCTGCAAACAGCCACAAGCGACAACAGGCCCAGCGAGTGCATGCACATCAACAGTTGAATTTTCTCACCATTGAGAAACTTGCAAATCAGTCTGCTGTACTCTCTATATATAAAGCAAACACCAGATAATGGAAGAAAGAACAAGATTTTGGCATTGGTCATGCAATGACTGGAAAAACTCCACTAAGAAGGAAAAGGGTTCCAGGAACCCTTACTTATCCAGGCTTAAGAAAATGAAGAAAGGGAACAATTCACGAAAATATTCTGTATGCAAGAAACTATCATGGCTGGTAGGCCAGGGAACTGATTCACCTTGGAAACATTATGTCTTTACATTGGGTTACCCAGACATTTATTTGTAAAGTGACTGTTGCAGAACCTGAAATAAATAGATCTATTGCATACCCCTTATACAAGACTTTGTCTGATAAACACTCCCAATGTACAGGCAGTGCATTCCATGCAAATGGGGAAAGCAAATTCTGACAGCAGTATGGAATAAAAGACAAACACTAGGCCCAATCCCACAAGCTCTTATTAACTGAGTAATCCTTACTGAAAGTAGGGCTACTTGCCCAAGTAAGGATTACATTATCATGAGTCTGCAGGATCAGATTATGGCTTTCATAAGTCAGTCAGCTGAAAACTAAATTCACTCCTACAAATAAATGCTTCTATCATTTCCCACACTCTGTGGCAACCAATTTTACTACCAATCTTCTACCACAAAACTTTTCTCCCATAGAGGCTGTTTGACAATAAGGCTCCTCTTTGCACACATTATTATCCTTAGTTACAAAATATTACCCGTTGGCTTTACAAATAAATCACTTGACACTATCCATTACCTACTGGGAAAGCACTTGAACTGTCAGTTGGAAAATTGACTAAAGGCAAGTATCCATTCACTGCCCAAGACCATTATTTATTTCCTTCAGATACTGGGCCAGATTTTCAGATGGTGTAAACTGGTGTAACTCCATTGACCTTGATGGAACTACGTCAATTGGGGATTTGACCTATTATTTCTTGCATTTAACACAAATCATTTCATCCCAAAAAAACTCATACTAAGAAGAGTTACAACAATATGCTCCACTATCCTAAATTTTACAGAACTGCACCATCTTGGACTGTTGTCAGATCTGGATGTGATACGTATTTGATAGTACTGCCGGACTTCTAGGACCAGTAGATATTAAGACCACTAGGTGACTAATCTGCTAATTATCTGATATTTTGCTTTTGTGTAGTACCACCTCCAGGACCAGCTCCAGCTTTTTTGCCACCCCAACCGGCAAACCCCCTCCCCCCCGAAGTCGTGGACCTGCTGCCAAAATAACACCAAAAGAAGTGGTGGCAGCATGGGTATTGCTGCCAAAATGCCACCGATAGAGAAGAAGCGGCGCGGCCACCCTAATCACGGACAGCGCACCGCCCCCCAACGTTCGCCACCCCAAGCATGCGCTTGGAACACTGGTGCCTGGAACTGGCCCTGGCCGCCTTGTATCTTCCATAGTTGCTCTCCTTACTCTGAAATCCAAAAAGAGGTGAACAACAATGGATCTCAGTTAGAAAATAAAAAATATAATCTGAAGCTTGGTCAAAGTATGTCTAAGGTAGCTGGACTACTGAGTTGTTCATTCCTGAAAAATCGCACTGAGTTTTGTTGTGGTTGTGATTCCTGTGACAGATGCATCCCTTTGGAAACAGGTAATGTTCAAGGGCTATTATATTGAGATGTGACCAATGCTATGGACACATGGCACAGTCAAAGCCTATTGTATCAACTATATAAATATTATATGTATCTTTATGGGCTGGCTTGTATTATATTCCTGGCTCAATGGGGTGAGCTGAACTATGTTTCCTGTAGGAACTAAAATCACTGCTGGGTACGTAATGCAAATTCCTAATGCAGGTAACAAGTGTGTGGAAATAGCATATACTGGTTTGACTTGGTTCAAGAGGCCTGGCAGACAAAGCACTTAAAACTGTATAAAACTCCAGTGAAACGACAGGAATCACTGTCACTCCATCCAAGAACTCATAAATTGTGACCAAGGGAGTCAGGCCCTATAGAAGGGGTATAAAAGTGCTTCAGGTCCTTGTAGGGGATCCACAGAGAAGATGAATGACTGCATGGTCAGCTCAGACATGCCAAGATAGCCACAATGAATTGCAGGAGTCGGCAGTCCAAGCCCCGAGTCTGGAGGGAGGAGATCATGAGAGCCAGACCTGAGAAAGGTGATAGTGGCCTGAAATCAAACTGCAGGTGCCCTCAAAAGGGACAGAAGTGTTTTTTACCTCAGAAACTGGGCAATTTCTTTTTGCAGTTCATTTCTGTCTGCGTCAGTAGGACACACACAATGTTCTCTCTCGCATGATAAGTCTATTCCTGCTCCCTGGCCCCCCTTTGTTATTTTGTTTCTTTTAGTCATTAACAATAAGCCTGAATTTTTTAAAAATTCAGCAATAGGGGGAGGAGGGGAAGAAAAGTGATATTTTCCAATTATTCCCCCCATGGCTGATGATGGCCAAATATGTTTTTTAAATTGTGTAATGTTTTGTTTGGGGTGCGGAGGTCTGCCTAGCACAACACTCAGGTGACAAGGTTACAAACCACAAACTGAACTAGTTACCTAATCACACTTGCCAGGGAAGTGGGTTTGCAGGAGAGTTGTATCACTGAAACCATACCTAGCTCCAGACAGGTCTCCCAGCATCACAGGCCAACAAACTCAGGTTTCATTGGTGAAATGAATCAAAACTATAATACATACGATATCTGGTGCTGCAGATGATCGGCAACAGAGATTTGCTCTCTAGCACAAAGACAAAGCCAGCTGCGCGTCTTGACTTCCAATGGAGTTGTGGGCACTCAGCAAAATAAGGGAAAGTGTGGGGGAAGGGAGAAGACAGGCGACAAAATAGGATCTGCTGAGTAAATAGTAGGAAAAAAAGGGGGGGGAAGAGGAGGAGGGCAGGAAGTCACAAGCTATGGCATCGTTTCATGAGAAAAACAAAATCAAATGGAAACACGTAACTTATTATCCCTTCCATTAAATCTATAAGGAATAATAATAATAAAAAAGATAAGCAGTTCAGGAATAGAGGAAAGAACAGGGAAATATTACAGCATTTATTTTTATGTTTTCTGAAAATTAGTTTTATTCATTCACCCAACTCCTTCCTTTTTTTCCTTTTCTTGTTTGTTTGCAACTGGAATCACTTTTTACTTTGGGTGGGTAGTGGTTTTTTTCGGTGACACAATTATATCTGCAATTACTGTTTGTAGTTCTGTTCTGGTTAAACATGCTTATAAGGTAGCATGGTTATGTAACGCATTGCAAATCTCTATTTCACAGGTCTTCCAAACTTAAAAAAAAAAGCCACTGAATTAATAGCTCCAAGTTTTGAAATTCTCAGTAGTGCATTTCTCAGTTCCAGGGTTCCTGGAAAACACTATGAATAACTGAGAAGAAACCAGGAACCACAAAAGCACAACAAATAGCAGCTGTAACACAATTATAACAACCTACTTGGTTTCATAGCTCCAGGGAGTATTAGAAATTTCAACATACTTTTTGGGCATATATTCAGCTTTCAGGCTAGAGTCATCAATAAATACATGTTTCTATACTTTTGTTTTTAGAATCATCTTTTGCTGGGTATACAATGATTTTTCAGACGCTCAGAATTACATCTCCCACAATCAAAACACAGTCCAGGGATATAATAGGATTTACTGATACCCAGATTAACACTGAAAATCCATCAACATAAAGGTTTATTTAATACAAGGTAATTATTTGACATAAATACCTAAAAGGATTATTGTATTATTATTATTTGCAATGCATGATAAAAAATAAGTTTTGGTTTTAATTTTAATTTAGATGTAGAAACTTTGTGATGCCTTTATTTTACCAAAGTGTGGTAACTAAAAAACATGTTCTTTACCTTTTGTAACTAGACTTTTCTCAAGACTTGTACTAGAGCTAATTAGCTTTAAGATGTCTGTTTTTGTGAAAGAAAACAACTGACTTTCCAGAAACATTCTTAAGAATTCACAGTAGATTTGTATTAATTAATTTTTTTCAGAAAGGTGCTATATGAAAAAAAAAAAAAAAGTAAACTGTTAAATCAGTGAGTGGCTTTTCTAATAAATAGCTAGGTTGATTAAATCCAGATAGCATCATCAACTTTTACTACAACTGGTTTCAATTCCTTGATGTAAGTTTCTCTAATAAGCCACTAGCTTGATTATAGTATGTGCTTTCTTTGAGATAGAAACCACTGCATAGTTAAATGCCAGTTTGTTTACTGAAACTTAGGATACCAATTTAGGACTAGTCATTTTGTCTTGTCTTTTACAGATTCATTTTACACTTCCTATAGATTATTTAAAAGTAAAATCTGTTTGTGAAAAGCAGCATGGTACATTTGCAGGATGCAAACAGTAAGGTTATGTATGTGGCATTTAACCATAATAGTAATGTTTACATTTGCAGTTACAGTTAATTTCAGCAAGCCTAAGTTCTATGCTTATACACTATCAAACCAAATGACAAGTATTAAAATACTAAACATATTAAAAATGACAAGTGACTGAAAAACAAATAACATTATGATAGGTGAAAATTCATGTACTCCAAAGCTATGCCTTTCAGTGGTATCCACGGTCTCCAATTCCTGATTTATAATCAAAATTCAGACATATTTCAGATCTGGCTCTTCTTTGACACAAACACAATGGTCAGGTGTGTAAAACCTTGTTCACAATTTTTGCAGTGAGCACTTAACTTAAATGTAGTGAGAAAAGCAAGAACAGTGTTCTTGAGCTAATAAAATAGGGAAGTTCCATTGTATCAGCAATGTTTAAATTTATTTTAGCTTAGAAAATGTACATGCTGGTGATTTATCTGTTCACTGCATGAGAAGCACCTAGGGCTTTCCCCACTCTTTTGTTCAGGGAACCTTAAAGGACTTGAAAGAGCATCTTTGGAGGAGCTTAATCTTAGAAATCCATTTATTACAATAGCTTTAATTAAATAAGATACTGATCTCTGGAATATTTGCAATTTTTTTTTGCACACCCTTTTTTAAGTCTGTAGCTTGATCATGAACAATACATTCTAAATTCAAGCTGCTGAGTTGTGACTGGTCACAGAAATCAATGTTTCTATCCCCAGAATGGATGGTTGCAGTGCTTGAAGAATCTGATCAGGAGCTTTGAACCTTTCAAGGAAAAAATAGGTAGCATTTGTGACCTACAAGTCAGTGTGCTTTGTCCCCCTCTGTACCCAACTCTCAGAGGAGGCAAGTGTCCCCCTCTGTACCCAACTCTCAGAGGAGGCAAGTGTCCCCCTCTGTACCCAACTCTCAGAGGAGGCAGCCCTTAACTTCAGAGATGGGCTCTCTAGCACAAGGTATAGAGACTAATGCTTTCAGCTCTGGAAGCTTTAAATTAGACTTGATTCACACTCACACATAATAACGCATTTGCAGACCAATTTGCAGCAGGGAGTGTAATCAGACCCTTGTCAGGTTCATTTAGTCACTTCAGTGCCCAGGCTCTGCCAATGGGTTTGGGAATCCTTTTACCCTGGTATGTCTAGTAGCAATTCACTCCATATACGAACACTCGCATGAGTGAGCTTAAAATTGGCTATCTACATTATATGTAAGAAAAACACGATGTCTTGAATACAATAGGAAGGCCAAAAAAGAATTTGAAGAACAGCTAGCCAAAGACTGAAAAAGTAATAAAGTACCGTATTTTTCGCCATATAGGACGCTCCGGCGTATAAGACGCCCCCGAGTTTTTAAGTAAAAAAGCCGGATTTTAAGTAAAAAAGCCGGACACAAAAAAAAAACAAAAAAAAAAACCACCACCACACACAAAAAGCGCCTCGCTCTCCCGTCCCCGCCGCGCGGGCGGGCTGCTGGGAGCGCGCCGCTCTCCCGTCCCCGCCGCGCGGGCGGGCTGCTGGGAGCGCGCCGCTCTCCCGTCCCCGCCGCGCGGGCAGGCGCTCCCAGGGGCCCCGGGGCCCGAGCTGCTCCCGTTCCCCGCCGACCCCAAACACATGCGGGTGGGCTCGGGGGGGAAGCGCCGCCCCGCCCCGCCCGCCGGGCCACCTGCAGCCGCCCCAGCTCCAGCTGCCCGGTGCTTTTCATATATTCGGCGTATAAGACGCCCCCCCTAATTTTGAGATTATTTTTGGGGGTGAAAAGGCGTCTTATACGCCAAAATATACGGTAATAGTAACCCGAACTAGAAAGCCTACTAAACAACCAGAGGGGCAACTGGATGATCAAGAAGCTAAACAAGCACTCAATGAGAAACTAAATTAATTCTTTGCATCGGTGTTCATGGCTGAGGATGTGAGGCAGATTCCCAAACTTGAGCCATTCTTTTTAGGTCACAAATCTGAGGAACTGTCCCAGATTGAGGTGTCATTAGAGGAGGATTTGGAACAAATTGATAAATTCAACAGTAATAAGTCAGGACCACATGGTATTCACCCAAGAGTTCTGAAGGAACTCAAAAGGTAAAATTGGAGAACTGCTAATATTGGTATGTATCTATCATTTAAATCAGCATCTGTACCAGATGACTAGAGGATAGCTAATGTGACACCATTTTTTAAAAAAGGCTCCAGAGATGATCGTGCCAATTACAGAATGGGACACCTAACTTCAGTACTGGTTGAAGTGAGCAAACTGGTTGAAATGAGAGGAAAAAACAGAATTGTCAGACACGCAGATGAACACAATTTGTTGGAGAAGAGTCAACATGGTTTTTGTAAATGGAAATCATGCCTCACCAATCTATTAGAATTATCTGAGGAGGTAAACAAGCATGTGGAAAAGGGTGATCCAGTGGATATAGTGTACTTAGATTTTCAGAAAGCCTGTGACAAGTTCCCTCACCAAAGGCTCTTAAAAGTAAGCTGTCATAGGATAAGAGAGAAGATGCTCTCATGAATCGGTAACTTGTTAAAAGATAGGAAACAAAGGGTAGGAATAAACGGTTAGTTTTCGGAATGGAAAGAGGTAAATAGTGAAGTTCCCAAGGGGTCTGTACTGGGCCCAGTGCTATTCAACATAGGTCATAAATGACCTGGAAAAAAGGGTAAACAGTGAGGTGGAAAAATTTGCACATAATACAAAATTACTGAAGAAGTTAAGTCCTAAGAAGACTGTGAAGAGCTACAAAGGGATCTCACAAAACTGGGTGACTGGGTAACTAAATGGCAGATGAAATTTTTAATGTTGATAAATGCAAAGTAATGTACATTGGAAAACATAATCCCAACTATACATATAAAATAATGGGGTCTAAATTAGCTGTTACTCTCAAGAAAGAGATCTTGGAGTCATTGTGGATAGTTCTCTGAAAACATCCACTCAATGTGCAGCAGCCAAAAAAGTGAACAGAATGTTGGGAATAATTAAGAAAGGGGTAGATAGGACAGAAAATATCATATAGAAAATATGATATTTTCTGTCTAACTCCATGGTATGCGCACATCTTGAATACTGCATGCAGATGTGGTCACCCATCTCAAAAAAGATATATAGGACTTGGAAAAGGTTCAGAAAATGGCAACAAAAGTGATTAGGGATATGGAACAGCTTCCATATCAGGAGAGATTAATAAGACTAGGACTTTTCAGCTTGGAAAACAGATGACTATGGGGGGTGGGGGGATAAGATAGAGATCTAGAAAATCATGATGGGTGTGGAGAAAGTAAATAAGGAAGTGTTATTTACTCCTTCTCATAACACAAGAGCTAGGGGTCACCAAATGAAACTAATAGGCAGCAGGTTTAAAACAAAGAAAAGGAAGTACTTCTTCACACAACGTATAGCCAACCTGAGGAACTCCTTGCCAGAGGATGTTGTGAAGACTATAACAGAGTTCAAAAATGAACTAGATAAGTTCATGGAGGATAGGTCAATGGCTATTATCCAGTATGGGCAGGGTTGGTGTCCCTCACCTCTGTTTGCCAGAAGCTGGGAATCGGTGACAGGGGATGGTTCACTTCATGATAACCCATTCTATTAATTCCCTCTGAAGCACCTGGCACTGGCCACTGTCGGAAGACAGGATACTGGGCTAGATGGACCTTTGGTCTGACCCACTATGGCTGTTCTTATGTTCTTGAATGTTCAGAGAGAGAAAACCTCAAAAGGGGGAAAGAGAACGTTTAAGTGTGATTCAAACAAAGCCATTTTCACGCTTAAATGCTTATGGAAAACATTTGTAGTGTCTGCCCAGCTCTGCTATAAACTCAACCCTCTGCAGGACTATAACACAGTATAACAGTATCAGAAACATGAGCCCCAATTCTGCAAGCTGATCTACATGGGCATCTGGGTTGACTCATGTGGCTCAGTTTGCAGGACTGGTACCATTGTTTGTAAGTGTATCAAGTATAGACAAAAGTCATGTTCAGACATAACCATGTTTCAAATGGTTTCAGTCGCAATCACGACCTCCCATAATGAACAGTGCCTAGCGCTAAAAAGTCAAGAAGCCAAATGCAGCCACCACCACCCCCTTGCTTCTTGTCCCGACTACCCACTCCAGAGACCCCTGCCCCTAACCACCACCCCAGGACCCTATCCCCAATCTAAGCCTCCTGCCCTCATCCCGACTGCCCCCCAGGACTCCCTGCCCCCTGTATAACCTCCCTGCTCCCCATCCCCTTACCATGTCGCTAAGAGTGGTGGCCCAGATGGAGGTAGATGCGCTGCCACGCAGGAGCGCACAGCCACGCCCTCCCAGAGCACTGCCTGCGTGGCGACGAAGCTCAGGGTAGGAGGGACAGCAGGGGAGAGGGTGGGGGTTAGCCTCCCCAGCTGGGAGCTCAGGGGCCGGGCAGGATGGACCCGTGGGCCAGATGTAGCCCACGGGCCGTAGCTTGCCAGCCCTTGGCCTAACCGCTCATGCTGTGCATGAGACCACTGACAGCCAGGATACAGGCACTCACATTAACACTGTTCTGGATTCCTTTATATGGTGGGCCAGACTGGCTTTTTGTAAATAAAACAAGCCAGTCTGTTGGCTGAGTTTATATATTGATCCTTGTTTACACATATGGTTGCCAACCCTCCACGACTGGCCTGGAGTCTCCAGGAATTAAAGATTAAGTTGTTGCAAAAACTGCTTTACCTTTGGAGCCCAATCCCAATATACTCTCAAAGGACAGGCATTACTCAGTAGATTTCTGGAAAACAAGATTTATTGTAAGCAATGAGTCAGAGGGGTTATTACCCAAACAACTGGCTCAGCTCCATGCAAGGCTGAGGCCTTTCTTATGCTCAGGTGTGAATAAGGGAGGGGGCTTTCAATACACTTACACAGGTGAGAACACTTAATGGCTATCACATCCATTGTTCGGTATTAATCCATGACATTTACATGTCGGGTAAACAGGAGGTCCAGGACCCTTAGGGGTACTCAGACACTATGACTCCTGCACAGCTGTGGCAGGGTAAACATGAGTTTAAGATGCATGCCAGGCTAGAGGTTGAGAGTTCATATACAGGGAGTGAAAGTACAGTTTGAGACAGTTTTTAAAATCATACTACACAACATTCATAATACAGTTGTTTCTAAATTGCATTATTCCAACAAAGTCATGTAATGAAATCTCCAGGAATACATCCAACCAAAATGGGCAACCTTGTTTACACATCACTACAAGGCACGACTACCCCAGAGGACTGCATAAAGATGATGTGCTGAAGTCTGAACAAATTTAAAGGATGGCTGGTCTAGCTGCAAAAAGGGGGTTGCAGGAAACCCCTAATCCATTCATGGTAGGGACAGAGCTGCTTGGTGCCAGAATGGAAAACAAGCACATCATCTTCAGTCACCCCTGTAAGCCACAGATCTCTCCTGACACACTTCTTCTCCCTTCCCTTCCCCCCACCAAAATGGGGCTGATTGGGGATGACTACAGTAACCCTTGCACAGATCCTGGAAAGGGAGGAGGTGTAAGACTGACTTCCGGGAGGTTTTAATGTTGGAAGAAAAACTGATGACAGTGGAATAATGTTATCAGTCAGTTAACACTAAATGCTAATTTTATCTGCACCAAGCAACTTTCCTGTGCTTTAAACTTGCAGTGTTATTTAATTTAATGTCATAAAATTGAGAATGGGAGAACCATGTCTTCAAAACCCAGACATCCTCTCCACCTCCCTAGAACAGGGGTCTCCAAACTTTTCAGCCCAAGGGCCGCATTAACTATCAAATAGCAGTTCGGGGGCCGACAACACACTCGAGGTCCAAATAAAAAAGAATCAAAACATGGATGTTGTTTTTAATTATTTATTTAATATTATTTTATTCAATTATTTAATAACACATGAACACTACACATGAACACCTGTTCACTACACATGAACACTACACATGAACACCTGTTCACTACACATGAACACCTGAACACTACACATGAACACCTGTTCACTACACATCAACCCCCCAACTGACCCACCCAGCCAGGACTCTCCCCCCCAAACCTCCTTTCCTCCAACCCCCAACTGACCCACCCAGCCAGGTCTCTCCCCCCCAAACCTCCTTTCCTCCAACCCCCCCCCCAACTGACCCACCCAGCCAGGTCTCTCCCCCCCAAACCTCCTTTCCTCCAACCCCCCCCCAACTGACCCACCCAGCCAGGTCTCTCCCCCCCAAACCTCCTTTCCTCCAACCCCCAACTGACCCACCCAGCCAGGTCTCTCCCCCCCAAACCTCCTTTCCTCCAACCCCCCCCCCCCAACTGACCCACCCAGCCAGGTCTCTCCCCCCCAAACCTCCTTTCCTCCAACCCCCCCCCCAACTGACCCACCCAGCCAGGTCTCTCCCCCCCAAACCTCCTTTCCTCCAACCCCCAACTGACCCACCCAGCCAGGTCTCTCCCCCCCCAAACCTCCTTTCCTCCAACCCCCAACTGACCCACCCAGCCAGGTCTCTCCCCCCCCAAACCTCCTTTCCTCCAACCCCCCCCCTCCCCAACTGACCCACCCAGCCAGGTCTCTCCCCCCCAAACCTCCTTTCCTCCAACCCCCCCCCAACTGACCCACCCAGCCAGGTCTCCCCCCCAAAACCTCCTTTCCTCCAACCCCCACCTGACCCACCCAGCCAGGTCTCTCCCCCCCAAAACCTCCTTTCCTCCAACCCCACCTCCCCCCAATGACCCACCCAGCCAGGTCTCTCCCCCCCAAACCTCCTTTCCTCCAACCCCCCCCCCCCAACTGACCCTCTCAACCCGGTCTCTTCCCCCCCCCCAACTGACCCGCTCAACCCGGTCTCTCCCCACAGACCGTTTCGCCGCCTGGCAGTGGGTGGCTCCTTGTTTCTGGTGGTGCGGCGCGTCCCAGCCCCAGCTCTGAGCCGTCCCTGGCCGGCGGCGGCAGCGGACCACGCGGCGCGTCCCGGCCGGCAGTGGCAGCGGACCACGCGGCGCGTCCCGGCCCCGCGGCTGGTGGCGGCCGCGGAGCACGCGGCGCGTCCCGGCCGGCGGCGGCAGCGGACCACGCGGCGCGTCCCGGCCCCGTGGCTGGTTCCCGACCGATCTCCACGGGCCGGATGAGAGGGCCTCGCGGGCCGCATCCGGCCCGCGGGCCGTAGTTTGGAGACCCCTGCCCTAGAAGCACAGCAGAAGAGAAGGCAGCAAATCAAGGCAAGAGAATGTGCCTTCCATAACCTCATTCCCTTATTCGCTCAAAAGCCTCTCTGCAGGGAACCAGCTGCATGGCTGGAGTGCAGGCAGGCCTGCCTACCTCAGACCCCAGAAAAGCCTGAGATAAAAGTTCACAAGAATTTACATAGTTATAGCTTGCCAAAAACACAGAATTTTACATTTGCATATCTTCCAGGGAGCAAATATCAGGCCTCTTCCCTGGTGTGCTGTTCTGAGATTCCCCTTTTTATTGTGTGCCGCCCAGGTCCGTCTTTCCTTCTGCCCCACTTTGTCTCACCTTGATATCTCATTCTGTTCCTTCTCCAGTGCTGATACCTGCATCAACTCTTCCTCAGTCTGGTTTCCTCCACTCATCTTTTCCCTTACCCAGCTTTGATACCTCATCACAGCCTGGATTCTCCACTCCCAATTCTGCTCCCCATGCCCAGACTTCCACCCACAGTAACCTGAACTCCTGAAAAATCTGCTTCTCCTCCCACTCCCACCAACTAGCAGAAATGACTCTGTTACCTCTGCTATTCCAGACTAACACGGCTACCTCTCGGATTCTTAGCAGAAATAAGGATCACTATATTAGCATACAGTGACAGAACCCAAATGGTGACATTATCTATTAATTTATATATCAAATAAAACAAATACCTATGAGCATCTTAATTTTAAAATATAAATAAACCCCCTAGTTTCTTTCCCAAAAATGGATCTGATTTTATCTTCAGATATTGAAAGAGAACCAGTTACATACCACAATGACAGGCACTTTATAAAAACCTAGGATAGACAGAGGTCCCCATAGTGTTCAAAAATCACACTAGGCTTTCTAGTTGAGTCAAGATGAAGGTTGCTTTCTATTTGTACCAAGTAAAGTGTTGTTTATGATTTATCATGGCCTGTATATACAAACACACAAGTATGTTTTGCAAACCCTTGCTCACATGAATAGCATTTACACACACAGGTAGTCATGTCAACTAGCCAGACTAGTCATACAAACAAATATCTGCAGAATCAGGCCCATACATATGTACAAGTACATATAAACACATATCTATTTCTACAAATAATAAGCTATGCAATAGCTACAAGAATTATATACCCAAGACATATTTTCTGGGCCTAAACTACATGACAACCTCTCTAATATTTTGAAATATAAAACTACATATGACAGAAAGCTAATGACGATCTAACATACCTAAGGGCTTGTCTACCTGGCAATTTATAGTGCAGCAACTTTCTTGCTATGTGGTGTGAAAAAACACACCCCGGTGCACAGCAAGTTTCAGCGCTGTAAAGCACTAGCCAGTGTGGACAGTGCACCAGAGCTGGGAGCTACGCCCCTCATGGGGGTGGTTATTTTAGAGCTCATTTGAGGAGACTTTGTTAAATATACATCAATGTAACACTTGAATTAGCACCTGAACTACAGATGGTAAACTCTGTTTATTTTTATAAGGAATTATCAGTCAACCGTCTTATTGATTGTGGACTCTGCAAAGAGATGGCACAGTTAGATCCCCTGTGTGACATTGCACTCCATATGAGTCAATTAAAATATGATGAGTGTGAATATAATGTAACTGGAATGTGCTTCATGCAAAAGGCCTCTTGTAAGGTATCATTACACAGTTTATAATCTACTGAGTGTGGTCATCCTATTTGTATAAATGTATCATTCTTGTATCTGAAACTAGAAATATGAAATACAACTCGGAGGTCCTATTGTAATTATGCAAAGTGTAGGCCATTACTGGTGCTTTGAAATCTTGATGGCTCCCATCAACTAGGACAATTGGTTGTAAATGGTTTACTTGCAAGCCTTCCTCTGAGTCAGGCCAGGAAGAATGGAGGCTTGGGGTCTCACAGGACATGTGACCATGTCATCTGGTACTGGAGTCCATCTTAAACCTGGTTCTTTTCCATTTAGAAGGAGGGGTGGGGACCCAAGAGTCAAAAGATTCCCGCCTTGTGCCAAAGCTATATAAGGGGGTGGAACAGAACAAGGGAGACTGCAGGCATGAGAAATCCTCTACCAACCACCTGAGCTGGGACAAGGACTGTACCAGGGGAAAGGATTGGGCCCAGACTAGAAAGGAGTTTAGTAGGTGAAAGAAGCTTATTGGAACATCTTTGAAGGTGAGACGTATCCATAATCAGTTTCTTAATGATTAGGCTTACATTTGCATGTTTTTGTTTTATTTTGTTTGGTAACTTACTTTGTTCTGTCTGATATTACTTGGAATCACTTAAACCCTATTTTTTATACTTAATAAAATCACTTTTGCTTATTAATTAACCCAGAGTAAGCAAATAATACCTGGGGGAGCAAACAGCTGTGCATCTCTCTCTATTAGTGCTGTAGTGGGTGGACAAGTTATGAGTTTACCCTGTGTAAGCTTTATACAGAGTAAAACAGATTTGGGGTTTGGATCCCATTGGGAGCCGGGTGCTGGAGTCAGATAACCTGCTGAGCTGTTTTTAGTTAAAGTCTGCAGTTTTGGGGGTGTGGCCCAGACGCCGGCTCTATGTTGTCGCAGGCTAGTGTGTTTGGCTCAACAAGGCAGGGTTCTGAAGTCCCAAGCAGGCAGGGAAAACGGCTCAGAGGTAGTCTCAGCACACCAGATGGCAGTCACATGGGGGTCTCTGTGACTGCACCCGAGAAAAGCCCCAGTAACTGCATTAGCATAGGCGGGGGGGGGGAGGGAGGAAGGAGGCGGCAGGGGTGCCTATGTGCATCTCCTTGCAGGAAGGAGGCTCATATGTTTTAACCAATGTTAGACTTCATTAAAATGGAGATACAGGGCCAGATCCTCACCTGCTGTAAACCATCGTTGCTCCTTTAAGTCACCTGAGATACCCCAAGAAGGTTCCATTGCAGTATCAGTTCCATGATTGAGGAGCAGAAAGTACTCTTCATAGGGTAGCACAAAAGCAGAAATAACCCTACCTATGGTAATGAAAATATAGATTCAAACGTTCAATTCATAGAATCCAATCTCATCTTTCTGCTGTTATAAAAAACCTATTTGTCGTCAAGCCTATCTTCCATTTAAAAAAAATTAAACACAATATAAGCTGTTGCAGATGTTTAACACACCAGGGAGCTCTGACAACACGGACTAGCAGACTGCGTCTCTGGTTATTACAGGCCCAGCACTGAACAGCCTACATACAATGAGAAGCAAGATAAAGAAAAATCTGAAGAGCGGGGGAGGGAGGGAGAAGCACATGCTTATTTTGCAAATTCTAGACGCAAAGCAAATTTATTTTCCAGTCTTTGTTTCCATAACTGGTATGGACAGTGCTTCTAGACAGATAGCATTATCAAGTGTCCCTTGCATGACCTAAATTGGTTAATAACACCATATTTTCAGTGCAAATGGAGTGAGTCATCCCTAAATACTAAATAATAAGGTAGAGATGTGCTTCTATGTTGTTAATGATCTTGCTGAAGTACAGTGAACATAGCATTCTGTCTCCTTTAGCATCTCCTTACTCAGATTGAGTTAGCAACAGTCCTGTTTGCATGCAATACATTATTCCCCAAGACACACTCTGGTTCCACCTGATGATCCTCAATCAAAGCCTGGCTTTTAGGGAACAAGAAAGGATTTTCCAGAAACAGGACCAGGTACTGGGGCTTACAGAGACCCTACATCTGCTGCCATGGCCCATAGGTAATGCAATCACTAGGACTACAGACAGGCTGGAAACCCTATGGAGCAGTGATCATTTATAAATTGGCAGTTCTTGTGGTGGCCCCAAAAGGCTGCTGATGACCCCTCCCCAGCTCCACACAGTACTGAGGAGATCTGTGCTCAGGAGCACTCTTTAGGTGTGGATCTAGAGAGGGATGACCTGCATCATACTGACAAGAGTCTTTATAAAATCTTCCCAAGAGCAGCCAGATGGTAGTTAAATCAAAGATATGCTGAAGATTAGGTTTAGCAAAACAGTCAGTTGACCAGCCAAATAATATCAATTGACAGGTCAGTTAAACCCCTGTTAATTGACCATGGTAAAACAGTGTCAAATATTCTACCAAGAATGCCCCGAGTTAGGTGTCAGCTTACCTTTTTGACTGAAGCAGTGCAACAGCCTACTTACATATCTTGATCGTTCACTTTACTACATAATGCTACTTGTTGAGAAAGATAAACTGGAAGCTGAGCATCTTGACTGGCTGGAATCTTCTAGAATATTGTAAATATGTACCTTTTTATGTGTACACCAGGCCATCAACGTACATGGTGCTTTACAAAGCACATTAGACAAGTTAAAAGGCACGGTCCCTGCCAGGAAAAGCTCACAATCTAAACTGAGTGGACCAAACACGCAGAAACTAACTCAGAAGGAAGTGTGGAAGGGAGAGGAAGGTTCAGAGCCATTAAACCATCTCCCTCCACAGAAAGAGAATAGATGCACAGCCATTAAACGGTGTGAAGATTTGGACTGCTGCATACCTCACATATGTGCATTTTAAAATGACTTCCTTTTATAGCTGCTATGCGTGTTTTATTTGTTTAATTCCATTTCTCTTTTTTTGTAATCTTGAATAATATTCACTTTTAAATGGTAACCTAATGTTGCTAAAAATGGTAATAATTAAGAGTTGATTTTTTTGACTTCATTTCACTAGTTTCAATTTTTCTGAGTTAAAATAGCTCACAAGTAACTTTTTTGGAATTAGGCATAATTATCTCCCAAGGGTAAGGCCTACTGGAGACCAGAGAGTCTTGGGTTTTTTTTGTACTGTTCTAATAAACTAGCGCTTTACAATATTTTACCATTTTGGACATTATTTGGACAGTATTTGATGGCATGCCCAATTATTTTTAGACCCATCAAATGCCCAACCCTAGTGAAAACTATTGCATCCTCCCTTATTTTGTTTTTCCTTTCCTCAACCTCTCCCCGTATCGCCATCATTTCCATATGGCCTCTTTTTTGTGCCAATGTAATACTAAAAGACCAAAACCTATATTAGATATGTTTTCTAGTATAGCTATACTGGGATACCCTTTCTAGTACACACACAGCCTCCTAATGGAAATGCAGCTTATATGGGCAAAATTCTTCTTTTGTCTGTATAGCTTATACCAGTTTTCCCAAATAAAATAAGAAGCACTCTTTTGCTGGCCTAACTGCATCTACATTAGGCCTTCAGAGTTTGAAGAAAATCATATTCCTAACCAACATAGCTATGCTGGAAAAATCATTAAGTATAGACCAAGTCCTAGACAGTGCTTCAAAAGACAATTCTCTAATGTTTACCTTTTGAACTTTGTGTACGTGTCACTTGGAGACAAACTTATTAGATGCAAGCACAGTGGTAAAAAAAAAACTGCCTATATAGGCCCTTTTTCAAAGGTTACTTTTACATAACTACATAAGAGAAGGTTAAAAAGAACACACATTTGTGTGTTTTGTTTTGTTTTTCACAAAAGTGTGGTATTTGAAGCCAGGCCCTTTGGCTTATCTGTTGTAAAGCGTGACTGCTTCCCAATGCTGTACCACTCAGTATTTCCTAGAGAAGGGATTCTGAGAAAGAAAGAAAAAAAAAAAATCCTGGTTCCCTAGAAACATTAAATTAACACTAGGGATCTGTAAACGAAACAGCAGAGGTTTGAAAGCCCTACCCTTTACTGTTTCCTGCCTTCTTGGAAAAATCTCAGCATTAAAACAGATTGGATTACATTACAGGACTGGTTGCTGCTGAAGAATTTTATTTTCAGTTAGAAAATAAACATCATATTTTATTTCTAATTCAATTTGTTTTTCACCTTCATTTGGTTGCACTGTTCGGCTCCTGTGAGACATCGAAGGTCTGTATTTGCATGAAAATTACCATGACACAAGAATTAACCATTCCTCACACTGAAAAACAATCCTTGTTGGAAAATGCATAATATGGACATTTTTGATGTAAGGAAATGTCCTATTTTCAAATGCATTTCAGTCTGATTTTTGCTTTGTGCATATTTTTTTTAAAGCACATTGAAAACTACTAATAGTTTAATGATTTAAAAGAAAAGCAGATGAGTTCTGAACAAACACCCCAAGGACATTAATATCCTTCAGACGTTGAATCAGGAACTGTGAATAAGTGATTAAATTTAACCTTGTAAACTTCACTTTCAAAATTAATCTCATCAATTCCAAAGCCAGAAGGGACAATTGTGATCATCTAGTAGTCCCCGCTCCCCTGCATAAGCCCAAAGCACTTCCCCCAATTTCTAGAGAAGATCTTTTAGAAAAACATCCAATCTTGATTTAAAAATTGTCCGTGATGAACAATCCACCATGACTTTTGGGTAAACTGTTCCAGTGGTTAATTACTCTTAACATGTAAATTTTTAACAGTATTTCCGGTCTGAATTTGTCTAGCTGAGCATACAGAGTAAAACTCAGAATAAATATGGTCACATATCTGTTGCCTAATACTATCTAATAAGAACCATACTGTACTGCCTAAGACTGAACACATCTAGGACTCCAAACCTAATATTGCAGTTGCAGGCAAAATTTCCTTTTAATACAGTGCAAATTAAGTCTAGATGATGGCCACAGAATTAAGGCTCCTGGGTCACAACATCTGCAGCAATTTTTACATTCACATTTAAATATTTTAAGTAGCTGAAATGAAAGCTCCCGGCATTCTCAGATCAAGAACTGTTAAAGAGGAAAAACAAAAGATTCTTGATAGCAAAATATTTAGCACCCTTCTTGGAAATAAATTGTTACTGGGAACTTCTGGAATGTTTCCAGAGTCAGCCACTACTGTACATTAAAACTGCTTATGACTCTGAACTCACAAGAGCATTGTATAAAATCCTAATAGCATTACAAGGTGGGATAACACCACAAAATCATAGGGCTCTATATTAATCCTAGAGAGGCAGGGAATATTAATAGATATTTTGAAAAGTATGCTACTGCCCATGTACAAACAGTAACATATTCAAAATATGCAACAAAGCTTCCCATATACTATAGCTAAGATCAGAGCCTACAAAGTCAACAAAACAGACTGACAAATAATTGACTTCAGTGGCTTTATGAACACACACAAGACATTTATTAAAGATAGCCTTTTTCCAGCTTTGAAGGGTTATTTGGCAAAATGGAACTGCTTTATAGTGAAAAGGTCTGGTGAGGGGCAGGATTAGTTTGCCTTTCTTACTGTATTTTCATAGCATTTGTCTCTTAGGTTTTAATTTCCCAATGCCACTCAGATATCAGAACACAAAACAAAAGTTTTAATACAGATACATTTCCCAATGGTATAATTCTGGGCAAATTCATATTATCTCTTAAAAATCACATATTGCAGATTGAAGGACTATTGAAAGAAATTGATTACACACATCAGCAACTGAGTGAAAACCTTTACTCATATATTTTTTTAAATTGTAAGTATTTTTGTTTAAAAATATGGGGACAACAGTATTATAAAATCCTTTGTGGATTCATCTTGGCAACCAGCTAAAAGAATAATCTTTCATTTAAGGAGAATAAACATGGAGTCAAACTGTGCAGCCTTTTTTTATTTTTAACTTCATATACCGAAAATACAAATTACATGAAATGATGTAGTTTGCACAAGAGCTCTAAAAATTCACAAGTATCTGTATGTTCTCTTTCACATCATTTTAGCACCCCATAAAAATAGATTAACACTAGATCACACAATTATTACACCATTGAACAAATATCTACAGTGTGAAGCATTCTCCACTCAATAATAAAACACTTGAAAATCCTTCCAGAAAGTTAAGTGTGAGCCACGTCTTCTATATCTGATTAGAATCTGGAGGTAATTTTAAAGGACTTGCAAAACAAACATTTTCACATTTTCTATTATCCACCCAGATTAAACCACAGTCAGACATTCAAACGATATTGACTAGTCACAAAACAGGACACTGCCTCTGAAACGTTCAAGATGATATTTATAAAACTCAGCCACAGAATTACAGCAGTTTTGACAGCACAACAAAAATATTTTTCACAGATAGTGTTTTGTCCACTAATCTCCCAAATATACCATTTAAGTCATCATAATGTAAAAAAAGTATTGGAAGGGGTGGAAACTGTTGTAATTTTTATGAACTATATTCCAATTCTGCTCTGAATTAAATTAGAATAATTCACACACAATATATTTTATAGTCCTTTGATTTCTCTAAGATTTTGTTGTTGTTGTTTAAAACAGTATAATTATAAGACAGCCACTAAGGGCTGGATTTTCACAGGTGCTAAGCACCTGCAGCTCCCATTGACCTCAGTTAGATATTGGCATGCTCATTGCTCTGACAAATATATAAACTAGCAACAACAACAACAAAAGACCTGAGAAGATAAATGACTCTTTTAGGCCATCAGACCTACTATAATCCCATGGATGAATGTTCTTAAAACAGTGTTCAAGTTATATTATTAATAGGACTGATGTTCAACAGTGTGATTAAAACTGCAATTAATCAAGACACTACCAACTGAAATTTATTAAAATATTTTTGACTTTTTCTACATTTTCATATATCTCTTGTATTCTGTGTTGTAACTGAAATCAAGGTGTATATTTTGATTACAAATATTTGCACTGTAAAAATGATAAACAGAAGAAATAGTATTTTTCAATTCACCTTGTACATTTACTGTAGAGCAGGGGTCTCAAACATGCGGCCCGGGGGCCACATGCGGCCCGCAAAGCCCTTCCCTGCGGCCCACCAAGCTTCCTGGCGCCCCCCCTCTCCCCCGGTCCCTCCATAGCAGTTTGCAGGACGGAGGGGCCAGAAGTGGAGGCTTCTCTGCTGCCTGGCTGGGCCGCGCGTGTTTCTAGCTCTGGACTTCCTATATTGCTCTTGCTTTGTTTGCCAAACAGCTGTTGGTGGTGCCTAGCGCTTTCCAGGAGGGAATGGGGAGCTGGGTGCTCAGAGGAGGAGGTGGGGCAGGGGTGGGACCTCTTGGAAGGGGTGGAGTGGGGGCGGAGCCGGGGCAGCGAGGGCAGGGTGTGTGTCAGTGGTGCGGCCCTCGGGCCAGTGCACTAGTCCTCATGGAAGGGGTGGAGTGGGGGCGGAGCCGGGGCAGCGAGGGTGTGTGTGTGTGTGTGTCAGTGGTGCGGCCCTCAGGCCAGTGCAGTAGTCCTCATGCGGCCCTCATGGTCATTTGAGTTTGAGACCCCTGCTGTAGAGTAAGCTCTTAGTCCTGAAAGTGCAACTTACAAATGTAGATTTTTTTAAATTCATAACTGCACTCAGAAACAGAACAATGTAAAATTTCAGAGGCTACAGGTCCACTCTGTCTTACTTCTTGTTCAGCCAATCGCTAAGACAAACAAGTTTGTTTACATTTACAGGAGATAATGCTGCCCTCTTATTTACATCACCAGAAAATGAGAACACGCATTTTCATGGCACTTTTGTTGCCAGCATTGCAAGATATGCTAAACATTCATATGCCCCTTCATGCTTCAGCCATCATTCCAGAGGACATGCTTCCATGCTGAAAACACTCATTAAAAAAAATGCATTAATTCAATTTATGACTGAACTCCTGGGGGGAGGGGGGGGGGAGGGGGGAAAAGAGGCGCATGTCCCCTACTTGGTTTTACCCACATTCTGCCATATATTTCATGTTATAGCAGTCTCAGATGAAGACCCCGCACATGTTGTTCATTTTAAGAACACTTTCACTCACTGCACATTTCACAAAAGGGAAAGAAGGTACCAATTTGAGATTTCTCAAGATAGCTACAGCATTCTACCCAAGATTTAAGAATCTGAAGGGCCTTCCAAAATCCTAGAGGGATAAGGTAGGGAGCATGTTTTCAGAAGTCCGAAAAAAGTAACACTCTGATGCAGAAACTACAAAACCTGAACCATCAAAAAACAAAATCAACCTTCTGCTGGTGGCCTCTGACTCAGATAGTGAAAATGAACATGCATTGGTCCACACTACTTTGGATGGTTTTCTTGCAAAACCCATCATCAACATGGATGCATTCCCCTGGAATGGTGGTTGAAGCATGAAGGTACATATGAATCTTTAGTGCATCTGGCACATAACTATCTTGCTATTCTGGCTACATCAGTGCCATGAGAACGCCTGTTCTCACTTTCAGGTAACATTATAAACAAGGACCGGGCAGAATCATCTCCTGCAAATATAAACAAACTTGTTTGTCTGAGCGATTGGCTGAACAAGTAATAGGACAGAGTAGACTTGCAAGCTCTAAAATTTTACATTGTTTTATTTTTGAATGCAATATTTTTGTACATAATTCTATATTTGTAAGTTTAATTTTCATGATAAAGAGATTGCATTACAGTACTTGTATTGGGCGAATTGAAAAAATACTATTTGTCTTTTTACAGTGTAGACACTTGTAATCAAAAATAAATATAGTGAGCACCGTACACTTTATATTCTGTGCTTTAATTGAAATTAATATATTTGAAAGTGTCCAAAACATCAAAAAATATTTAAATAAATGGTATTCTATTATTAACAGTACAATTAATCAAAAAAATTTAAATTGCTTGACAGCCCTAATTATTAATAATATTATATTCTAGTAACAAGTAGACCCAATGCAGGGTGCAATCCAATCTTAGTTTTAAAGTCAATTGGACAATTCTCTCATTTACACCTATTCAATTTCAGTATTAATTTCAGTGAAATAAGTGACCATGTAGCTGAGGGAAAATTTGGCTCAGTGTATGGAAAATTATATCAATTAAAAAACCCCACTAAATTATAATTATCTTTGTATAGTCTTCTGGCTCCTTTAATTATTTTGAATAATGGTATATTTGTGAGAGAGCCATTAATGGCTAAGACACGAAGGCTATGACACTACACTACTGCAAGTGTCGGCAAAATTTATGTCACTCAGGGTGTGAATATTCTACTCCCGTGAGTGAGATAAGCATTAATATGCACAGCTCTATGTTGGCAGGAGAGCTTCTCACATTGACATAGCTTATGCTGCTTGCAGAGGTGATTTTTTATGCCAACGGGAGAGCTCTCTCTAATAGGTATAGAGCGTCTTCATCACTCACGCTGCAGCGGCACAGATGTACCGATGCAGCCGCGCTGCTGTAGCACTGCACATATAGGCATGGCCTAACACATTCACACACACTCACACAGAAGTAGTCTCAGAAATGATTTTCTTCTCCAACGGTCACAACTTCTGTGTATTTAAAGAAGTGATTGTATATTAATGTGGTTTATACCGACTGCAAATTTCTACAGTAACAGGGTTATGTGAACATGTATAAAGCTATTCAAGCACAAATCTTCAGAATAAGGAACTATTAATGAATAAATTATTTCAATAATGTAATAAAAGGATATCTAATTTGAAACAATTCAGATGATATTTTAGAAGAGGCTATGCCAACAAGCTTAAATAACTTACTCGGATATAGGAAATACCTTTGTAATGAAAATTATAGTGGTTGGTTAAATGTCATTTGGTGCATTAGTTAGATCTGACATGATGAAAGTTCTATATGCTTTGAAGAGGAGAATTGGAACATCAAACTTCATTGTATCTATAACAAGGTAATCAGGAAAGAAATGGTTTAAAGCAATTTAATGAGCTTCTTACTAAAAATCCTATTAATGATGCTTAGGAGGAAAATAAGCCAATGCATATTGACTATAAGAACAAAAGCAATGCTAAAATGAGTACCCTTCAGGATAAATAATCACGACTTGCTTGGTTATATTCAGTAGGGCAGGACCTCAGCTGAAGTGTAACATAGCTCCACTGAGCTCAAGGGAGCTATGCCGATGTTCACAATGCAAAAAAGAGCGTTAGTTGCCATCTGCTATAAACCCCCAAATCACACTATGGAACTTACGCACCTATCTAGAACGTGTAGGAAAAAAAATCTGCATGTTCACGGGGAACTTCAATTTGAGTGACGTATGCTGGGGGTTTCATGCCACCAGTGCTAAAACTCCCTTGGAATTACTAAATATTATAGAGGACAATTTTGTAACTCAAGAAGTGCTGTAATCAACACACAAGAATTCTATATTAGACCTAGTCTTGACACAGAGAGGAACTAATCACAGAATTAAAAAATAATGGTAACTTATTACTTGACCACATTTATTATGTCCAAACAGAATGAACTACAGACCAGTAATACAAATACTTGATGCTTTAAAATGGCCATTTTCATAATTATTGAGCCACATGAACTGGGAGGCAAAATTTAAATCAGAAAAATGTGAATGATAATTAGGAATTGTTTAAGAACACTTGACTAGATGCCCAAAAGCTAGAATGCCAAAATCAAGAAAGAAGGCCATATTGGTTAAAAAACAGACCTGGGTTAGACGGGAAGCGAAGACAGCTATAAAAATTAATTAAAAAAAATAAACGTTGATCGTAATAAATCAAAATCAGAAACTAGGAATTATAGAAAACTGGAAAAGGAAGCAAAGGCATGCGGGGAGAAATCTATGACCAGTAGAGAGAAGTACAAGAAAAGTTTTTTTAAGTATTAGGAACAAAAAGAATCCTGATAATGGCATTGGTCCATTACTAGATGTAAATGGCAAAATTATCAGTAATAATGCAGAAAAGGCAGAAGTGTTCACTAAATACATCGGTTCTGTATTTGGAGGAAAAACAGATGATGCAGACATATTGTCAGGAATCAGAGCCCATGGTCACGGACAGAGTTGGAAGCCAGGTAGCAGAGCCAAGGATCAAAGCTGGGGTCAGAAGCAAGGAGTTGGAACCCAGGGTCAGAGGTCAGAGCAGAAGTCAGGAACTGGAGCCAACAGTCAGAACCAGGTTACCTGGAATGAGACACTGCAAAGTAAGGCAAGAGCAGGAGCTTTCACAGCCACGTGTGAATGCTCTGAAGAGACACTGAACTGCTGGGCTTAAGAGCTGGTCTGCTGACTCTTCCAGCTGATCAGGTGAAGTACCCACTTGGGCAGCCGAATAGAGACCAGCTGCGCTGTGAGCCCCCTGGCCTGCAGCTTGGGCCAAAGCTGGGGCTGTGCATCTCCTACCCCACTGCTTCAACTGGGCTCTGGGCTCCCCCTTCACCTCTGTGGATTCAGCCAGTGCTGGAGATGGGGCTGTGCACCCTCCCTGCCCCTCATGGCTCCGGCAGAGCTGGGGCTGTGTGCCCCTCTCCATCCCCCGCTACTGTGGCCCAAGCGATGGCTGTGCCCCCCCCCCCCCCCCACAGCTCTGGTGGTGGGCCGGGGGGAGAAGCTGTCATTCCTTCCGACTTCCTGATGGGGTGACTCAAATAGTCTACAAATATCTATGTGGGTGGGCAAATATTTAATAATGGGTTCTTCTGTCTAGCAGAGAAAGGTGTAACATGAGCCAATGGCTGGAAGATTAAACTAGACAAATTCAGACTGGAAAGCAGGTGTAAATTTAAACAGAGAGTAATGGTGGAGTCTCCATCCGTGACAATTTTCAAATCAAGACTGGATGTTCATCCAAAAGATCTGCTCTAGGAATTAGTTTGGGGAAATTCTATGTACTGTGTTACACGGGAAGTCAGACTACATGATCACAGTGGTCCCTCTGGACTTGGAATCTAAGAATCAATGAATTATTAACCAGTGCTACGTAATCCTCAGCTTTGGTGACAAGACGTCTATTAAAATATATACTACCACTGCTTTCACATCTTTTTTTTTTCCATTTTAAAATAAGCAGAACTCGTACTTGAAGTCAGCAATAATATCACTCCGACCATAAGACAGAAGTCAATAATACACTGTAGAGAGTTATGGGAAGCAGCCTTTAATGGTTTTAATGATCTTTTCCTAGAAAGGTTTATAGATTGTTGTTGATATTTCATCTTGATAGCTGTTTTATATTACAAAGTGCATAATGTCATTAAGGGAGGGCATGTTGTCTCAGAGCAATGTTTGCAAACTTTAACCCTTTGTATGCTCCACATCAAAGGACCCAGTCCTGGGACAGGTTCTTCTCATTATATATGCATGATGGGTAAACACCGAAGACTCCTAAGTCCCTTCAGTGTTTTTGAACATGTTACCCAGTATGCTAAGTACTGACCGAGCACTTTTCCATAAGTAGCCCTCCTCAAAAGGTATGTTGACACAGCAGCGGGGAGGGAGCCTTCCAGCCAGCTAGACAGAATCATGCTAGTGGGACTTGAGCTAGCCTGCATAAAATTGCAGTGTGGCTGTCATGGCTTCGGCAGAGACTGGGCTAGCCACTCGGGCTCGCAACCAGGGGTTGAGAGCTGCCACCTGAGCCACAAACATCCACACTGCTAGTTGTAGGGCATTAGCTAGAGCCCTGCTAGTGTGAGTCTGTCTAGCTGGGCTCGGTGGCTCGCTCTTAGCCACAGTGTAGATGTCCCCTAAGTAAGTTTAATGGGTATCTTGAAGGATACCGGTATTGTGCCTAGATTGTAGCACCTCACATTATTTACCCTACAGCTGGGGCTCTTATTTTAGCTTAGCTTATTAGTCGTGGAATGTGCTCTTTATAACCCAGCACTAACATTTTGTTGCAAACTGTTCACTTTCCACCCAGCCACTATTCCTAGCATGGTTTTAAATTCAAAATTCCCTTTTCTTTCTGTCTCTCCATCTTTTTTCTTTACATTGGTTGCACCTTTTTATTTCTGACTAAATGGCTCAGGATTTGATCCAACAGAAGAATTCACCACTGTAAGAGTGGGGTACCCCAGCCTCTGTGCTCTTGAGTACAAAGCCTGGGACTCTTTTTTTTTTTTTTTTTAGCCAAACCACTTAACAGCTGCTTCCCAGCCAAATTAAGTCCCTACACCCCGAGACTTCCCCCCTTTACCAGTGGGGTTCTTGGGGTACCACGGCTGCCACCATCCGGGTGTACTTCCAAAATCTTGGAGGGGCCCCTGGACTTCCCCACCCTCCGTCTCTCTACCTGAGAGCCGGAGTCAGACACCTGGAGGCTGGTTCACCTCCCCCCTCCTCTCTTCCCGTTGAAGAGAGACATGTCGTTCCTCAGCTTATAACCTGAGCTGATTCTTTTACCTACCCTCCCTTTCCCCCCTCTCTTCCCAACCTGGAAGCAAAGGAAACCTTAAGGGAAGTACCGTATATACTCGAGTATAAGCCGAGTTTTTCAGCCCACTTTTTGGGCTGAAAAAAGCCTCCTCGGCTTATACTCGAGTCACCCCGGTAAAAAAAAAAAAAAAAAAAAAAAAAAAAAAAAAAGCCTCGCTCTCCCGTCCCCGCCGCGCGGGCGGGCTGCCGGGAGCGTCCCGGTTCCCCCCTCCCCGCCGCGGGCAGGCTCCCGGCAGGGACAGGACGGGTCGCGCCCGCAATGGCCGGGGCTCCCCCCGTGACAGGCCGCGGCACGGAGCCGCCGGGCCCAACCGCCCCGGGATCCTCCCGAGCCAGCCCTGCTACCGCGCAGCGGGGGCCGTTCCCCCCCCGGGGAGGGGTGAGTGCAGGGCCCAGCCCGGGCGGCGGGCTCGGGGGGGGAACGGCCCCCGCTGCGCGGTAGCAGGGCTGGCTCGGGAGGATCCCGGGGCGGTTGGGCCCGGCGGCTCCGTGCCGCGGCCTGTCACGGGGGGAGCCCCGGCCATTGCGGGCGCGACCCGTCCTATCCCTGCCGGGAGCCCGCCCGCGGCGGGGAGGGGGGAACCGGGACGCTCCCGGCAGCCCGCCCGCGCGGCGGGGACGGGAGAGCGAGGCTTTTTTTTTTTTTTTTTTGTCCGGCGGGGAGGGGAGGAACCGGGGCGCACATTTTTTTTTTGGTCCGGCGGGGAGGAGGGAACCTCGGCAGCCCGCCCGCGGCGGGGAAGGGGGAACCTCGGCAGGGGGAACTCGGCAGGGGGAACCTCGGCAGGGGGGAACCTCGGCAGCCCGCCCGCGGCGGGGAAGGGGGAACCTCGGCAGGGGGAACCTCGGCAGGGGGGGACTCGGCTTATACTCGAGTCAATAACTTTTCCAGCTTTTTGTGCTAAAATTAGGTGCATCGGCTTATATTCGGGTCGGCCTATACTCGAGTATATACGGTAAATCACATGTTTTATAACTAACAAGATTTAATAAAGAAAAAGATTATAGAACAGAGACACAGTAGAGCTTACAATTTAGAATTCTCTACTTCTTATCTGAAATGGACAGTGACACCCAGATAGGCACAGACTTGATGCAAAATCAGAATATTACTTACATTTAGCTAAGTAGGAATATAAGAAGGAAAGCGGAGTCATCTTCACAGCTAAAGATGAACTCTCGGAGCCTGGCCCCTGCCGCATGGCCAGCAAAACAAAACTGACACTCAAACCCCTCCCTTCCTCATGGCAGGGAGCTCTTACGTCACTTGTTCTCAGATAACATTAACTCTCTCCAGCACTTTACACTTATGACACACACCCCAAATCACAAACAGTATCCGAAGGTCACTGGATGCGATTTCTTCCTGGAGCTCTAGGAAAAAAGCAGAGTTAAACACATGCATTTCTAAAAATACTACTGGTGCAATAACTAAGAAAAGGTTCCACATTCCAAGGACAGTTTAACAAATTCATTCTGGGAAACTTTCACAGGAGAGTGCGTCAGCCACTTTATTGGAAGTTCCTGGAATGTGCTGTATATCAAAATCAAAATCTTGGAGAGCTAAACTCCAACGAAGAAGTTTCTTGTTTGTGTCGGTGACACCATGAAGCCACTTCAGCGCAGCATGGTCGGTCTGGAGCTGGAACCGTCGTCCCCAAACATACGGACGTAGCTTCTCCAGAGCGTACACAATGGCATAGCATTCCTTTTTGGGAATGGACCAGTGGCTCTCCCTCTCAGACAGCTTCTTGCTGAGAAACACGACCGGGTGCAACTGTTGGTCGGGTCCTTTCTGCATCAACACTGCTCCCACACCACGGTCAGAGGCATCTGTGGTCACTAGGAACGGTTGGTTAAAGTCTGGGGCCCTGGGCACAGGGTCAGACATGAGGGTCGCTTTAAGCTGGTCAAAGACTCCTTGACACTGCTCAGTCCACTGGACTGGGTTTGGCTGGTTCTTTCGAGTTAAGTCAGTCAGTGGGGCGGTGATATGGCTGTAGTGTGGTACAAAGTCTAAAGGTGATTTATTGATCTTTCCCACATTCTAGTTTGTATACAGGCCTGTAGTAAAGGTTTTTAAATAAAAATATGAGGAAGCCAAATGATCTTCATGTCAATATTGAAAGAGTCCCCTATGTGCATAGTTTTTTATTCTCCGTAACAAATTACAATGCATTATTTGAATCAAACTAAGAAACAATCCCATTAAAAAGGACAACAGACATAGAAGACGCAGTTTAGAGTAATTCCTAGAAGCATGCTAGTATTACTGAGAAGTCTTTGGCAAAGGAGCTACAGGATAGATTCCAACAGTGATTTATTGGTACTTTTCTGATGGTCTACAAGAACAGACTGGGAATGTGATGGGGAAAAAGCAGGGAAACTTGAGAACTGCGACTAACATACAGTAACAGCACCTTTTCGATAGAGCCTGTGCAAACCTTTCCTAGATCTGAAAAGCTTTCAGTTTCTATGAAACTTTTACAAACAAGTTTCTCTTGGAGTCCTGACATCTCTGAACAAGAATGAACTTTTTAGACTACGTTTCAAGTTTTCTGTGGTGGGGCGGCTGTCTCACTCCCATGTGAGGTTAGGCTAGGGCAGGCCAGAGTGGCTGTGCAGGGGGACAGACAATCAGAGAGGGCCTGAAAGGGAGCCAGTCAGGGTGTGAGTAGAGGCCAGCCAATGAGGGCCACGGTGGGCCCAATATAAAGGCTGCCCGGGAGAGAAGCAGGCCGTCTCTCCCAGACCTTCAGGAAGGAAGGTTGGTCTCCTGAGGTAGGAGAGTCCCTGGGTCAGGACTCTGAGTAGTGGGCAGGCCTGGGTCCACCCCCTTCCCCATTGTGCTACCCCTGGCTGTCGAGGAGTGGCCATGACAGACTGCAACCAGCCCCTGATGAGAGGGGCTAGATGGTGGGTTTGCGGTTGGCCTCTACATCAGAAGAGAAGTGAAAGACTGCTGTTAACTCCCCCACCCCCACCCTGGAAGACACTGAGATGATGAGTGCCACCACTTAATACTTAAGGTAGATACAGTGAAACTCAGAAGATGCAATAGAGCTGTGCTGAATAACAGATTACTTGATTCACTAACTGTCTTTTTGTTCTGTGCCTAGCACAAAGGGCTCCTAGGTGCTATGGTAGTACAAATAATAATAATAATGCTAAAAAGAGGAGGAAATCATGAGTAGACCAAAACACAATGTTTTTCAGAATTTTTTAAATTGAAAAAGTAAAAAAAAAAAAAAAAAATCCCCTCCACATGGGGGACCTGGTGGGGAAGGAGGCGGTTCACAGGAGGTACATTTTATTTAATATTCCTAGTAATCTGGCAGCAATAATGTAGTTAAGCACCATAGTGAACTTTTGGAGCTATAATTCACTACACTGTTGATTAAGCTCTCTCTTGTAATTTCAACTCCCTCATAGCACATTTTCAGTCCCACAACCTTCCTAAGACATTGCTGTCTCCTTTGGTTGAAATGTGGGGCTGTGACGGGGCGGACCGGCCCCGCACGGGCCAGGGCTGCCCCTGGCCGGAAGTTCTGGCAGCGGAAGTCCCGCCCCCGCTGCACTGGGCATGCTCCAAGTGCTCAGGCAGTATAAAGGAAGGGAGCACAGCTCAGTCTGGGCTGACTGCCGTGGGAGGAGGACGTGCCTGGAGAGCTCCCGCGGAGGACCAGCCCCAGCCACACCAGGAGCCGGAGCTGGAGCCGTGGCAAGACCCTGCCTTAGAGCCTGACGCCGACTACAGCCAGCCAGGAGCCATAGACCACTACCTGACGTGGGGGGCGACGGATCCAGCCACATACGGGGGACCAGCAACCGGTCACGGAACCCCACCGCTGGAACAGGTAGGAACTGACCCCAGGATAGTGAGGGAGTGGTATTGCCCACCCGAAGACACTCAGCGTGTTGCGGTGGGATCTCCCCGCTGAGTGGGGGTCAGGCGCAGGGCCGCTAGGCCACACTGCCCCAGTGAAGGGGGGGCTGTTATAGACTCAGGCCGCTAGGCCACACTGCCCCAGGGAAGGGGAGTTGGCATTGACTCTGGCCATTGGGCCACACTGCCCCAGCCGAAGGGGCTGGCATTGACTCTGGCCATTGGGCCACACTGCCCCAGCCGAAGGGGCTGGCATTGACTCTGGCCATTGGGCCACACTGCCCCAGCCGAAGGGGCTGGCATTGACTCTGGCCATTGGGCCACACTGCCCCAGCCGAAGGGGCTGGCATTGACTCTGGCCATTGGGCCACACTGCCCCAGCCGAAGGGGCTGGTATTGACTCTGGCCATTGGGCCACACTGCCCCAGCTAAGGGGATTCGTCAGGGACTCCGGCCACTAGGCCTCACAGCCCCGCCTGGGGGCATGAACCCTGACAGGGGCCTATATTATTTACTGCAAGGGGACTACTCGTGTGCTTAAAATTAAGCATGTACTAAAGTGCTTCCCTGGATTGAGGCCGGCATGCTCAGAGTCTTCAACTATGAAGTCCACCTATCGCCTGCCTCAATTTATAAAAACTGAAATCCACTCTTTCCAGGAAGTCACCTCCCATTTCTGTTTTGTTTTGTTTTTTAAACTAAACTGATTTTTTTTCTAGTAAGTTTTTTTTTTTTAATACACCCTGGCAGATTTCTCCCAACACCACAAGGGATCTAATTAAAAACAGTTAGTGAGCACCAATCCTCAAAATTAAAAAAAATTAGCTCTTTATAATTCTGCTCTCTCATCTCTCTCTTAGTATATTCAACCAAACTGATTTAACAGTCCCTTTCAAATGCATTGTAATTCCTAATTAAGATATTTTTAGATGTTAAATTGTGGTAAAGAAAAAACAGCAAGTCTGAATTATTTCTTATTTAAGAAGTTCACAGAACAAGTGATTTGTAGCTTTATATAAAAATATACACCCAAAGATTACCTGATTAGTAGCAGGAATACTGATTTGTAAAACACGGAGAAGGTATATGCAGTCATGTCCTTAGAAGTACTTCTAGATATCATTACGATGTCCAAATTATAGGATGCCGACTGTAATACAATTTATTTTGTGCTCTTTAAGCTATTACTTAATCTTACAGCTGTTCAGAAAGTTTCCTTCAAAATGAGTTTAACAAAAAACAGAAAAAAAAAATTGGCAAAAAAATTGGAATAATAATTTGTTTTTGTTTGGCAACCAGCTCAATTTAATATACAAAGTGCTCTGAATGCATCATCTACCGGCTATACAAACATTAACTGATTAATCAAATCCTCAACAATCTGTTAGGTATGTTTGTAAAAATAAGGATAATACTAGGGAAGAAATTGAGAGACAAACCTCACGTCTATACAGCAAAGAAAAACAGTCGACTAGCCAGTGCCAGCTGACTGAGGCTTGCGCTGCGGGGCTGTTTCATGCTGCGGAGACTTCTGGGCTCAGGCTGGAATCAAGCCCTGGCTCCAGCCAGAGGCCAAAAGTCTACACAGCAATGCAAGAGTCCTGCAGCCTGGGCCTCATGAACCCGAGTCAGCTGCACGGGCCAGCTAAGACTGTCTAGTTGCAGTGTAGACGTACCCGATGGTACTTAGGCACCTAAACAAGTCCCATTTTTAGGCTCCACTGTGATCCATGGAACTCCTCCTCAGCTGCCACCTGCCCATAGGTGCCTAAAGTCATTCAGTGCTAGGGTTGGCACCAATCTGGTTTTTACCCAGAGTCTAGTTTTTGGCTTTGTATCCAGGTGCCATTTAGGGTTTTCAGGGACCTGGCAGCCCTAAATGGCACCAAAACCAAGAGTCCGATTACTGCAGAGCCAGGGAAGGTACCAAGTCATTAACTCGCACTAACGCCTGCTCAGCTGGGGCCACCTCCTACCTGCAGGCAGGCTCCTTGAGACAATCCTGCCATTGACAGAGGGGAGATGGAAAAGAGGAGCAAAAGGGGCCAGGCCTGGGGATGGGGGGAGGCCTGAGCAAGAGGCAGGGCCTGGGGGAAGTGGCAGAGCAGGGAGTTGGGCCTGGGGGGTCCAGTTACTAGTAATTAGAAAGGTGGCAATGCTACCTACATTTTTTAAGTACAAGCTCCCTCGGTGCCTAGGTTTCTAAATCTGACTATGCATGGTGTTGTCTCTCTCTAGGTGCCTGGACTCCTCCTATCTCCTGCCTAAACCTCTGAGTAATTCCAACACAGGGAAGGATTAGAATAGTAAATTGTGTGTGGGGCCCAGTCTGGTAGGCACGATCAGAGGCCACCTAACTCCACATAAAACAGTGTGGGGAGAAGAGGAGAACCTCTCCCTTTATGAAATGTAGCCTATTGTGGTTAGAGTACTCACAGGGGATGTGGGAGACCCCTCACTTCAAGTCCCCTCTCTGTCTGAGGAGAAGGAATTTTAATAGGGATCTGCCACCTCTCACATTCAGATTCAAGAAGTTAAAAGCTTTATAACCATTAAAACAGTAATTGTCAACATCACATGTCAAAACATAAAAAGTAAATATCGTTAAATCAAACTTCGCAAGCAGCATTTGTTCTTGTTTTGTTTATGTGTAAATTTTGGATTAATAGAACTATTTTTTCAGCAGTTGAGAAGTGTACAGTGAAATAGACATCTACTGACTTTTAGTGATAAAAATCTAATCCATCCAAGCCTAATTGTATAGCTTGTTATAAATGTAAGTGCACAGTGGATCTAAATGCAAGATCAGGGTCTTCTTTAGTTTCCCCTATAAAAATGGGTCTACCAGCTCCTCCAATAACATACAACATTGTCTTTCAACTCAGCTTGCTTTTAAAACAAAAATGCACCAAAGGTGAACCTTTCAGATCATTATGAGAATGTGAAATAAGGGGATTATAGTCAAGAGGGGTTTTCAACCTTAACTATAGCAATGACTGCTAGAGAATAAAAAGGGGAAAATAATCCCAGGCAGGAGGTGGCAGAAATGGAATCACTAATTTCCATACACCCCGCCCCCCCCAAATTTCCCCAAATTCCCACAGCACTTATTAATTAACTGATTAATCAGATCCTCAACACTCTCTCTGTTAGATATGTTTGTAAAAATAAGGATAATACTAGGGATTATCCACCCCCCTTCCCCAGTTTTGTGGGCTAGTTACATGCACTGTTGCCAATTTAATGATTGTTTGGAAACTTGAACTAAAACATTAATACACATGTATTTTATCATACACTTTATCTGAAAAAGTATAATAGGTTTGAAAAGTATGAACAGACTAGCTTCCTTATACAGCTATTGTTTTTATGACAATGTTAGTGCATTCATTTTGATGATGTTGGCCAACCTAATAATTTCAAATTATGATTTGTATGCAAAGTCTAAATGAGATCTCCCTGACAGCTAGTGATGAGCTGGGGGCTGGGGAGAAAGGCTTCAGGACTAGATTGTATTTATATTCACATCTAATCTACCTAGGTATCCAGCAGAGCTGTGTTGACCATGTGATAGATTTTGGCCAGGGTTGGGTTACAGATCACTTGAATGCAGGGAAAAGGGGATGAAATTTTGTTATTGTATGTAAAGGGCAGTAGAACTGTACTTAGCCTGTGCTGAGTGAGGGCATCAAGAGAGGGGACAGGTGTTTTGCTTGATGGTTTGCCTGAGTCACAAGTACTATTTGACCTGTCCTGAGTAGGCACCATGGATAGTCTTTTGTTTTGTTAAGTGACAGCTGCAGCTGAAAACACTGATAATCAGGTCTAAGTGCTTAGACCTGCTGTGGGACAGTGTTTCTGTGGAAGAGATGGCCCAGTCTGTACTAGCACTGAGGTTCCCCCACGGAGAGCTGGGTGGAACTTCAAGAGATCAACTGGCAGAGGTCACAGCAGCAGGTGGAGTGAACGGTGGCACAATGAAAACACAATGAAAATAGTGGCCAGAGCAAACAGTGAGCAGCTGGAGGAATGAGCAAAGTGCCTTATTGTCCCACACCTGGGAGGTGAACTTATGTGAAAGCACCTCTGAACTCGGAGTCTCCACTGACCAAGGACAACACTGGTGAGTGTTAATGAGGCTATCAAGATTGCTGGAGACCCCACACAGTTCATGCAAACACACAAGGCTGTGGCATCATACTTTCTATTTAAGCAAGAGATACCAGACGCTACAAACTGGAGACCAATATTAAGTGGGCATCAAGTATTAAGTCATTGTGTACATTATCTTGATGTCAGTGGTAGGCCAGTAGATGCATTTCTAGATGTTCAAGTTATATAGAAGACACATTGGCTGCATATGTGACAATCTACATCTTAGAGTTAAATGCTTGTCAACTGGACCCCAAACAGATGGTGGCTTGTGCATTTGATGGAGCTGCAAACTTCTCTGGAAGACATGGTGGAGTACAAGCTTTGCTCAGAGAAAAGTGTAACCCTAATCTACTCTTATACACACTGCAGAGACCATCTACTTTAACTAGCAGCTAGTACAAGCTGCAGACTCTTCAAAAGACATTTTAAAAGCTATAAATTTAATGTCAAAATTATATTCTTTTTTCAGCAAGAGTCCAAAAAGACTGAATGTTTTGGAAAATAGAATAGATACACCAGGACTGAAGTTCAAATTAGTCCAACCTGGGAAAACCTTCTGGGCTTTCTCAACAGTGAATCTTGGCTGTTGTCTTAAAATGACTCTAGTCATTATTACTAACTTTGGAAAGTATCTACCAAGATGGGATGGATCTAAGTAGTGAGGCTGGTGGATTACTTTTGCTACTACGATCAGAGAAGACTAACTGACATTCCCTCTCTTGTAAGTTTACTGTTGAAACCATTTGGGTCAGTAAACAATGCCATCCAGGCATCTGCTACAAACAGTAGTAGATCTTTGTCCAGCAACAGAAGCTACATTTGGATCAGAGAGAGATCTATTGAAAAGTACTGGAAGAAGCAAAGACTTCAGTCCAGAAGTTGACTAATGAAGGCATTTATATAGAATCCTTAAGTGAAGAGGTCAAGAAGTGTTTGTTAAGAGAGCTGAATAAATGCAGTTTGTGTAGATTGTTAAGAATCAAGTCTGTAATCTATTGCTCCATGTTAAGTATCCCCCTATTGTTACTCAGACCTTCTTGTCAACTGTTTGAAATGGGCCATCTTGATCATCACTACAAAAGTTTTCTTCTCCTGCTGACAATAGCTCACCTTAATTGATTAGCCTCTTAAAGTTGGTATGGCAAACTCCACCTTTTCATGTTCTCTGTATATCTATATACATCTTCCTACTGTATGTTCCACTCTATGCATCTGATAAAGTAGGTTCTAGCTCATGAAAGCTTACCGTATATACTCGAGTATAGGTCGACCCGAATATAAGCCGATGCACCTAATTTTAGCACAAAAAGCTGGAAAAGTTATTGACTCGAGTATAAGCCGAGGTTCCCCCCTGCCGAGGTTCCCCCCTGCCGAGGTTCCCCCTTCCCCGCCGCGGGCGGGCTGCCGAGGTTCCCCCCTGCCGAGGTTCCCCCTGCCGAGTTCCCCCTGCCGAGGTTCCCCCTTCCCCGCCGCGGGCGGGCTGCCGAGGTTCCCCCTGCCGAGGTTCCCCCTTCCCCGCCGCGGGCGGGCTGCCGAGGTTCCCCCTGCCGAGGTTCCCCCTGCCCCGCCGCGGGCGGGCTGCCGAGGTTCCCTCCTCCCCGCCGGACAAAAAAAAAAAAAAAAAAAAAAAAAGCCTCGCTCTCCCGTCCCCGCCGCGCGGGCGGGCTACCGGGAGCGTCCCGGTTCCCCCCCTGCCCGCCGCGGGCGGGCTCCCGGCAGGGACAGGACGGGTCACGCCCGCAATGGCCGGGGCTCCCCCCGTGACAGGCCGCGGCACGGAGCCGCCGGGCCCAACCGCCCCGGGATCCTCCCGAGCCAGCCCTGCTACCGCGCAGCGGGGGCCGTTCCCCCCCCCCCCCCCGAGCCCGCCGCCCGGGCCAGGCCCTGCACTCACCCCTCCCCGGGGGGGGGGGGGGGAACGGCCCCCGCTGCGCGGTAGCAGGGCTGTCACGGGGGGAGCCCCGGCCATTGCGGGCGCGACCCGTCCTGTCCCTGCCGGGAGCCCGCCCGCGGCGGGGAGGGGGGAACCGGGACGCTCCCGGCAGCCCGCCCGCGCGGCGGGGACGGGAGAGCGAGGCTTTTTTTTTTTTTTTTTTTTTTTTTTTTACCGGGGTGACTCGAGTATAAGCCGAGGAGGCTTTTTTCAGCCCAAAAAGTGAGCTGAAAAACTCGGCTTATACTCGAGTATATACGGTATGTCCAAATAAATTTGTTAGTCCCCAAGGTGCCACAAGTATTCCTCCTTCTTTTTTAAAATCTACAACAGCTTTTACAGATCCCTGTCCTATAAAATGCTGACAGTTGAGAGGAGTGAGGCACTACCAGTAACGGGGCTGCCATGCGCTCAAGAACTAGAGAATTTGAACACAGAGTGGATTATCATACGATGAATGAATGAAGATTTGACTTCAACTTCTTTATCCTGACCAGTGGCTCAACTCAATCTTTGTGCTATGTTTCCTGGGACGAAAGAAGTAGGAATTCATATCTTGCTACTCCCAGGCACAACAGATACAGTTGAGTGTGTTTTCATCATTGAGTAGAATTGTGTTCTGAAAGAAGTCGCCTTCTGCCTGATCGTGTGAATGAACTGAAGGAATGGAAGTACTGGACACACAATGAATGCATTATATTCAAGAAGTTCATTAACAGAGAGTTGTGCAAAATTATAACAACAAACCAAGAAGGATGTAGGTGTAGTGCTTCCTAGAAAGCTTCTGTAGCCAACTTTAATCTGTGTGATTTTAAAACATCAATTTTAATAAATAATAATAATTCTAATAAAATGGTCATGAAAGTTTTCAGTTTTACAATGGTGCCATACAGCCCACCTTCACCCTCCTGGTCTCACCCCTCATCAGTCCTACCTCCCCACCAATAAAAATCAACCTCCCCCCCCCCCATTTCAATTCCTGGGGAAAACACTGAATGGAATACAGACAGCTGTGTGATGTTTCATTTAAAACAGTAGAGTAAATGTAAAAAACATGTCCTGCCCCTTTAAATAGCCAAGTAAAAATAAGTTTTTCATTAATGATAGCAAATACATGTATTTGTAGAAGCTTTCTTCAGACAGCAAGGAGGAAAAATACTGGTTTTCCTCCCAGTTCCAGTTCTCTTTTTCTTGCAGCTCTTTCCCTGGAGATTCATTTACTGCTACTTAGAGAATCAGCTACCTGCTATTAATGAGGCTTACCTGCAACTAGAGCTGGTTAGAAAAGTGCAGGGCTGGCTGGCTGCTTCATTAATTAACTTCATACCTGCCAGAGCCTAAATTCTTTCACCGCCTCATATCAAATGTATTACATATAGTTGTGGATACAGAGGAAGAGAGAGGAACTGGGCTGTTCATTCAATCTCTCTATGCACACTAAATTACAAATGAAGGGTGAGATTTCCAAAAACGCTCAGTGTTGGCCTAACTACACCCCCGCTGAAGTCAATGGGAGTTTTACCATTGTCCTGAATGGCCGCAGGTTTAGGACAACTCGGAGCAGTTTGAAAATCCCACTTGAGGTGGTTAAATACAGAGATTAAAGAGCATTCTGAATAAGAGGTGCATTACTGGCAATTTATTCCCTTCAGCCCCATGGCTTTAACACTGACTCCCTTAAAAAATTAACAACAAATCAAACCAGCTGCTCCCCTAAAAGGCAAATATGAAGGAACACTGAAAACAGATTATCTTCTGCTCTTGATATTACGAGTGAAGAGCGCTTTGCAAAGTACATGTATAACTGCTTGGCAACGCATCAGCACATGAGTGGATAGAAATCTATTAACAGACAAAGAAGATCAGGAACAAAATTCAAAATAAAAGAAGAAAAAAACAACAACAATCCATCAGAAAAATCTCATAGAAGCAACAAAATAGGATTCCTGTTTACATAGTCACTACCAAATAGATACTGCTTGCTTTAAATGGCCTTGCATATAAACCATTCAGACTACTAACAGGATAAACTGCAATCAAATCCTGGTGCAATTGAGGTGAAATACACTTGGGTATCTGTTCTAATTTTTTTTTCCAATCACAGACGTACAACCAACTGAATTAAAAATACATAAAAAAAGAACCAGAAAAAGTAGTGGCCAGGGGTGGGTTGAACTTAAGAGTAGACTGCCCTGCAGGACCGGGGTCCAGGTTTAGAATGACCAAAAGTTACTACTGCCTTATGGGAGCTTGGTGCCCTGTGTCAAACGAGTTGTGACCTCAGTCCAGTTCCCAGAGGAGAAACTCTTAGAACCTTGTTGACAATCTCAGGAGAGAAGGCAAGATTGAATGGGTCTATAAACTAAATTATTAACACGCTTTCACCCTTAGAGCTGGTCTTTCCACATGCAAGGTCAAGGTGGCACATTGACGTGTTGGTTCAAGGAGGCCTGAGCTGTATCTGTTCTGTGGATGAACAGACCACAGTAGTTTCCAGGGGTGAAATCCTGGCCCTACTGAAGTCAATGGGAGTTTGGCCATGGACTTCAACCCCAGGACATGTGACACAATTTTAGCTGCCATAGGGCTTGGACTCTACACCTGTTGAAGTAGTTTGGAGTCTTTTCATTGGCTTCAGTCAGCTTTAAAGCATCCCTGAATTTTCACACACATACAATAAATTTGCTTTTAAAACAAACTGAACAGCATTCACAACAGGTCATATTTTTCAAACTAAATTTCTTCATTATTTAAAGAGACAATAGGTGTTCTCTCGGCAGTGGGAATACAAACAAAGATGAAAATCATTATCAGATGGCACCCCACGGCAATTCAGAAGGAGCTGGAAATAAAAGCTGGCCATTATGAAGGAAAATATTCAATACTTGGGATGAAAAATTCTATGAAAGAAATTCCAGAAAAATCATGGGTATGGCCTTCTCTGGGTCACTCTGACCTGTGTGTGGGTAGATATTAATATCAAGGGTGTGGCGGTATGTGTGCATAAAACCAATAGGGTAACCAGATGTCCCTATAAAATCGGGACAGTCCCGATATTCAGGGCTTTGTCTTATATAGGTTCCTATTACTCCCCACTCCCGTCCTGATTTTTCACACTGGCTATCTGATCACCCTAAAAACCAAGTAACTTTTTCCAGCTTTTTCAGGGTCAATTGTTTCCTTAATCAATCTCTAAGAGCAGGTGGTTAAAGAGAATTTAATCTCTAATTTAAAAAAAAATGTAATTATTACCATCTATCCAAATAATTTTTAATGGCTCATTTTCTATATTCCATTAAACGCAAGAGCAACAATGACCCGCACACACCCCAGGATCATAAAGGCCTAAGTTTGTTTGAAATAAAACAAGATTCTGGCATGAGTTTATCACCTTATGCCCAACAGCTTTGGTGAAAGCTAAGAAGGAAAAAGGACCCAAGACAGTATTATGAAAACACAGTCTGATGGAAAATTACAGGTAATGCAATCTGCAAGCTATTTAGAAATGGATATATCTGATGGGAGGAAGCACTGTACAATAGTTTAAGTGGAGCATTTTGATTCTTAAACTTAGCAGAAGCAAACATTTTATATATATACTAGCGAAAATACCCGGGGTTGCTCAGGTCCGTCGGAGGTGGGGAGGGGGCAAAGAGCTGAGTGAGTGCAGGGTCTGTTGGAGGGGGGAGGGAGCAGAGAGCAAACCTGACACCCCCACCTCAACCCCCCAACCAAACACGACACCCCCCACCTCACTTACCCCTCGACCAACCCCGACTCACATTTTCACCCCCCCCACCCGAACCCACCAAGTCACCCCCACCTCACCCCCCGTAGACCAAACCTGACACACCCACCTCACTTTCCCCCGCAACCAAACCCAACCCCCCACCTATCCCCCCACCAAACCCGACACCCACACCTCACTTACCCCTCAACCAACCACGACCCCCCTAATCACCCCCCCAACCAAACCCAACCCCCCCACCTTACCCCCCACCAAACCCGACACCCACACTTCACTTACCCCTCGACCAACCGCGACCCCCCTCCTCACCCCCCCAACCAAACCCAACACCCCCACCAAACCCAACACCCCCACCTTACCCCCCCACCAAACCCAACACCCCCTGACCAACCCCAACACCCACACCTTACCCACCCAGACACCTTCCCACTCCCCCAGACCAAACCCGACACCCCCACCTCACCCCCCAACCAAACCCGACACCCCTACCTCACTTACCCTCCGACCAAACCCAATTCGGGTCCGTCGGAGGTGGGGAGGGGGCAGAGAGCTGAGCGAGTGCGGGGTCCGTTGGAGGGGGGAGGGGGCAGAGAGCTGAGCGAATGCAGGGTCCGTTGGAGGGGATATTATGACATCATAACTATGTCACAGAGAACAGCAGCTGCCCAGCCGATGTGATTGGCCTTTAAAGAATTTCACCCCTGGGGGGCGTCAGAGGTGAGATTTGAAAAATTTTCAACTCTTACCCTGATTAGGACCCTAAGACCTACAACTGTACCAAATTTCAAGTCTCTAGCTCAAACGGTGTGGAAGGAGTAAGTGCACATACATACACGCATACACCATTTGACTTCTATATTTGGCCTAGCTGCCCCGAAAGGTGGTGCCAGCTGGGGACTCCCGGCACTGTGGGATAACTACCCACAGTGCAATGCTGGCTATGTCGACCCCTGCAAAAGTTGAAAGACAGACAGTGTCGACCTGCTGTCCCTTGTGGGGACGCACTAAGTCGATTTTCTAAAGTACACTTTAGAAAATTGACTTGAGGGAAATCGACCTTCTGCTGTAGTAAAGACATACCCATAGTTATGATGTAATAATACCCCCCTCCAAGGGCCCCTGCACTCGCTCAGCTCTCTCCCCTCTCACCCCCTCCAACGGCCCCCGCACTCGCTCAGCTCTCTCCCCCCTCACCCCCACTCCAACGCCCCCCCCACTTACTCAGCTCTCTCCCCCCTCCCCCCCTCCAATGGACCCCGCACTCGCTCAGCTCTCTCCCCCCTCTCCCCCTCCAACGGACCCGAGCAACACCGGGTATTTCTGCTAGTATATATTGTAAGATCACTACCACCATATAGATACGCATAGGATGTTTTGGAAGGCAGAAAACTGGTACCAGGACAACTTGTGCTTATGGGCAAGGCTACCACATTACCCCCAAAAGTTTCCTATTTTTGACATCATTTAGATTTTGGATTAAAAGCAGTAGGTCCTCATCCAACACCCCATTAACTACCATGGCACACTGTCAGGATGGAGCCCTCCAAGACCGAGTCTAAGGGTATGTCTTCGACTCCGGAACTCCGGCTTGCCGGGAGGCACAAGCTGGAGTCGACGGGGGAGTGCGCCGCCGACCGCCGCCGCCGTGAGAACGGACGGTAAGTCGGCTGCAGATACGCAAACTTCAGCTACGTGATTCACGTAGCTGAAGTTGCGTATCTGCAGTCGATCTCCTCGCCCCCCCCCCCCCCCCAGTGGAGACCAGCCCTAAGGATGATAAAAGGACAGTGCAGGGAAGCTTGCATTGTTGTTACCCATGCTGTACCTACCCTGTGGATAAATAAAAGGCCTTCAGTCTCCAGGGGAGTCAAACTGGACCCTTTTCATCACTAAATATAGTTTATTACAAATAATCTATCATTCTTCCCCTCCCCCCAACTAATACTTTTATCTGTTTCTCCAGGGTGTGGTTACACCTTTCCAGTCACTTAGCTAAAGGAAATAGTTTAAGACAGCACAGTGCATTCTTTAAGCTCTTATCAGTTCTGTCAATGCTCTAAGCTTTTCAAAGTGAGAAGCAATTGTAAACACAGCTGCTTATTAAAACTACATAAAACAAAAGCTACAAAGCAAACATTCCTTTAGCTCCAAAAAGGTCACAAGTTTTGTACTCTCATACATTTAATTGAAACATGATTCACATGGAACACCCTGTTGCACTAAGAACATCACATGTCTATGTCACAATAAATGTTTATTGAGTGTATGCACAGATTGTAATGTCAGATTTTACATATCTCATTGGCTTTAGTTCCAACTGCAAAGCCTTGAATGTCATATCTGGCTTTCAGGAGGGTTTGGGATGTGAAGAAGAAGTAAGGAAGTGTGCCCTTATAAGAGTACACTTGATCCTACAGCCCACAGGCAGACTATGTAGCACTAAGCAGAATGCTCCTTGATCTGACGAAGATCAACCCAATGAGGTCAAAGCCCACCTCCTTCCTGCAAACATGTGGGGGAAGCAGGGATGCTGAACAATTTTTATAGTGGAGTTGCTGAGAGCTACTGAACCAAACTGTAAACCCTGGATATAATGGAATCCACTTCAAGCCAGGAGGTGCGGCAGCAAACCCCACACCCCTAGTTCCAGCACCTACAGGCACAGGTGCCGACTTCTGCTCCCGTCAGTGGGTGATCGACTCCCCTCTGTCCCAGGCCTTGCCCTGACTCCACCCCTTCCATGAGGCCCCAACCCTGCCTTGCCCCCCATTCCAACTCCCTCCTAAAGTCCATGCCCCAACTCCGCCCCCTCCTTGCCCCTATTCTGACTCTTTCCCCAAATCCCCATCCTGGTCCTGCCTTCTCTCCTGAGCACACCATGTTCCGGCTCCTCCTGGAGCAGCCAAACAGCTGTATGGCAGTAGCTGGGCGGGAAGCACTGGAAGCTAGGCAGAGGAGTGGTGCATTCAGGGGAGGCGAGGCAGAGGGAGAGCTTGGCTGTCGGTGGGTGCAGAGCACCCACTAATTTTTCCCTGTGGGTGCTCCAGCCCTGGAGCACCCCTAGAGTCAGCGCCTATGCCTAAAGGAAGAAGACGGAGAGAAGGAATGCTGCCACCGGACCTTGCAATTAAGAGGAGAGGTGGGGGAGAGAGAGAATCCACTCTGTACCGTCCTCACCACTTTAATGCCTGTCAGTAAGAGAAAGAAACCACCTGCTGTTAACCCTTCCTGATCTCAAGATATAGGCATTGAGGAGACCAACCTTGTTTCCTGACTACACCATGGGTGGGCCAAAGCAGGACAGGAACAGGGTGAGAAGTACTTAGCAGCAGCAACAACCCACAGAAGGGAAGGAGAGAAGGTAAACCTGATGACAAAGCCCAAATGTGACTGGGAGAATTCCAATTCAGGACCAATCTGTGACCCAAGCACAGCTCTGATGTGGAGAGCAAACATGAGAGCTAGGGAAGATCTTTACCAGCAACAGATTTGTTTTCTGACAAGTATGTGTTTTGGACAAGGACACACATTCCACACAAGACAAAACCAATTCAAAAGGAAAAAAATATACATTTAAATTTACAAGGCACAAATACAATTTGCTGATTAACACTTCAGAAAACAGACCAGGCATTAGAAAATCTCTCTTGTTTATTCGTGGGAAGAAACATAATCCCCTCTCAGGTTGATCCTATCTGACTCCATCCCCAACATTCACTAACATGAGCCAATAAAGCAGGTTAGTAATTGCTGTTCCACAATTCCAACTTCAGCCTCAGACTTTTATCTGTTTTCATATGCCAGGTTCTTCCAGGAAAAAAAAAAATAATAAAACCATACCGAAAAGAAGTGGGTCAAAAGAGGTTTTAGAAATAAATACTTTTACACAAACAGCTAAAATATAGAGAAAAATTTAGTAAAGAGAAGACGTTCCTGAACAGAGACCAGAATACAAAAACATTCTATCAAACAAACAAATCCCCTCCCTAACATGCATTTTCCATTCTGTATAAACACATGTCGGGTAATGGATTGCTGTTCCTAGAAAGAATTACGTTTTGTTGCCAACAGCTGTAGCCTTTCATAGGAATCATAAACATTATATAGAAGAGCTACACTTTTGACAAAGCCATAACATTGTCCACAGTAGAAAAAACAACGTTTCTTACAAAATAGCCCTACTAGATTGTCCTTAGTATGGTGCTGAGCACAATAGTGGGTTTTATGTTTAAAAGGTGATATTCACCCATAGGTGCTGGAACTAGGGGCGCTGCTGCACTCCCTGGGCTTGAAGCAATTTCCATCATATATATGGTTTACAGTTTGGTTCAATGGCTCTTGGCACCCCCACTATAAAACTTGTTCCCGCACCCCTGAATTCATCCCTTGTGTGTTTAAATGATGTATGAGCCCTGTGCTAGGGCTCCACCCAGGGATGAACCCAGGGCCGGTGCAACCACTAGGCAAACTAGGCGACCGCCTAGGACGCCAAGTGGTTGGGGGCACCAAAAAGCACACTCAGGAGAGGCAGTGGAGCAGAGGTAAGCTGGGGCAGGGAGTTGCGGGGAGGAAGCCCGCAGCAAGTAATGGGGGAGGGCGTGCAGGGGAACCGCTTCTTGCCCCAGCTCACCTCCACTCTGCCTCCTTATCTGAGCATGCTGCCCCCGCTCTAATTCTCCTCCCCTCCCATGCTTGCTGCACCAAACAGCTGACTGGCGCCACAAGCCTGGGAGGCGGGTGAAGTGGAGCAATGCCAGCGTGCTCAGGGGAGGAGGCGGAGCTGAGGTGGGGAACTGCAGTGGGGGGGGCTCCCCAGGCTGGAGGGGGGAGGCTGCACAAGGTGGAAGTTTCACCTAGGGTGCGAAATATCCTTCCACCGTCCTTGAGTGAGCCGTTTCACCCTAGCTATATTACAAACAAAAATGACACCAGCAACTTAACAAGTTACAGGTACCTTGCCTGAACTACAGGACTCTGAATCTCCTTGCTGATTTTTTGGCTTTACAATCATGTCTTCCCATTTGGAAAAAAAAGTTTCTCTGTTGCCATATGATATAGCCACACAAAACCAAAAAACCCAAAGAGCAAAAAAACAAAACCAACAAAACCACAGAGGAAACTTACTATTCACAAAGGGCTGTCAAATGCACAAAGTAAACAAACAGAGTGGGATGGGGAGAGAAGAATATATTGTTCCTCTCATGTCTTTCAGGTCCAGCAATCTTAGACCCCGATCCTGTACCTACATGCATGCAGTGGGGATTCCCACCCCCTTCTTATGTAATTGTAGGACTGGGGTCTTCTAGTGTTTCTAATAACAACAGTAGGTAAAATATTTCCAATCGGAATAGTCAGTTAATTGACTCCCATATGCTATTAAAATTATGCCTTATGCCTATGTCCCAGGACCCGCACCTCCTTAGGGACAGCCCTGCTCTCCCTACCCACCAGGTTAGCTCTTCCCCTCCTCCCAGGGCAGTGAAACACTGCCTTACACAATGCAAAGGGAACGTGTCATGGTAGAAAAATGTACCCAACTTCTATTGCCTTTGGATGAGGTCTATGCTGAAGGTGCACAGCAAATGAGGAAAACGTTTTTTGCTTCGCCTCGTTGATTACTCCACTCATATGATGTGCAGCGAATGAGGAGTTTCACTGGGTACCTTCAATAAATATCCGTCGCCGTGCAACTAAATCAGCTGGGTGCACACCTGTTGTGTAGCCTTCCTTAGCTGTGCACCTTCAATGTAGAGGCAAAAATCTTGTGCAAAAATTTACCTGCATAGAACATTTTTCTTTCAGTGAATCACAACATGGTCAAATCAAGGCCAGTTTCCAGCCAAATGCTCAAAGGCTCTGAAGTGAGAACTAATTCCCTGCTAACTTCACACCATTTTGGCATTACAGCTGTTAAAAAAAATGTTGCCAGAGTCTCTTTATGATGAGGGAAGTGCATTTTATTCACTCTCCTTGTACTTAAAAATATTTGAATAATTTCATACAATTTTTTTTTTTAAATCACTTTCAAGCAAAGCTGAACCCTAGAAAATTGCAGACTGGAAGTAGAAAATTTTGGAAATATACTGGTAAGTATCAGGACACTAAGGGTTAAAATACAGAACTGTGCAATTTTAAAGACGTCCCTCAGCTCCTTCTTCTGCTCTAACTGAGCAACGGCCAGGAGGTTTGGGGGACTGCTCCTAGATATTTAAGATGGAGGGCCTGAGTCCCATTGACACCAAAGCTTATTTTACACTGCTCTGGGAGCATAAAGAGTACTTAAAAGTGGACATTTTAAAAAAACCCATATATTTATACCCCCTTACACTGTCAAAGTGGGGGAAAAGCAGCCTTAGTGTAAATAAGAATCAAACCCAAAATCAAGTTTGCATCATTCCTAAAACTAAGCATTAACTTCTATTTGGGCTCACTGAGACCAGCTGCATTCTTAGCTGTTCTTGTGTCACGATCCTATTTTTATGCCTCCACAGAAGCTGTTGGGAGTCTACTTGTGATGCCAAAGGTAGTTTATCAAATAGTAAGCAACAAAAGTTAACGAATATCCATCCATTAGAACAAAATAAAACCCCTATTTAAAAAACCCACAACATATATTTTGTGGACTTGATCCTTGTATACTTGATTGATGAGGTGGTCTATAGACTGGTTCTTCAGCTAGTTAACACCATTCCTAAGCTTACAGCACAGTCCTTTTGTGGCCAGGAGGTCTAGTGTCTTCTTCCTTGGGAGGCTGTAGAAACTTCTTCACTGGAGGTTTCCAAAAGGAGGCTGGATAGCCGTCTCTCTTGGATGGTTCAGACACAACAGATCTTGTATCTTGGCGGGCGGTTAGCCTACATGACTCTTTTAACCCTAGGATTCTTCCCTGCCTGGGACCTCTAGATTCTGCTTCTCCTGTACCAAAGCTCATCTTTTTCCCCCTCAGCTGGGCTGCCTACCAGCACCTAGGAACCTAGCCTAGCCTCTGCTCATCTCACAAGATCTGCATTACTGCCTCTCACTCAGCTGCCTCTCAAGAAATATGGTCTGTGGCCAACCATGGGCCACCCTGCATCACCTCTACCTGGCACGGCCTCTTTCATCCCAAATGATGGAATTATTGGTGAGATCAACACAGTCAAGAAAGTGCAGCTCCTTGGCTGCTAGCATCAAAGCCAACTTAGAAACCACAAATGATAGTTCTGGTCTTACCTACAGGATTCTCTGCCACCGTTTCCTTACGCTTTCTCTCCAGTTGGTCTCTCACCCACGGAAACTCCTGTAAGGAATCTAAGAAGGTCTGAAAGGCCTTGGGTCCTCTGGTAGGAAGGATATCTAGAAGCATCATGGTTTTTCTATGATTGGTGACTTGGGACTTTATTTCTTGAAGGTGGTTTTCTGTTAGAATGCCTTCCTGGTAGAGGTATTGAATGATGAGCCCCTCCACCAGCACCTCTGAGCAGAGCACAATCCGCAGGGAACGCAGAACCTGCTTGTCTCTGGCATCCATCTGTCACAAGGCATGCGAGGGAAGAAGCAGGACACAAGAGACATTAAAATGCTTCAGTTTTTAACATCAAAGAAAGCTATTTTACTGTTCCATTGTTTAAAAAGAAAACCACACTATGATCAGCCAAAATGGGAACCATTTATCACTGCCCATACCCCTTTTCTGCTGAGATTTCATGTATCGCCTCAGCTGGGAGTTGATTTGTTACCTCTCACATTGCACCTGGGGCCATGAATTTGGGACCTGATCCGTCTCCCACTGAAGTCCCTGTGTATGCCACAGACTTAGATGGGAGCAGAACTGAAGCACAAAGGCCACAATCCTGTAAGCTCCTTGGAACAGTGGTGCAGCAGCTGGAGTAACTAGTAGAATGGGGGCCTTGATATTAAAATAGCATGTTTCTGAGAACATCCCTTTTTCTCTGCGGGAAGTGAAAAACAGAGAATTAGGGCAGGACAGACTGACAATAAAAGGAAAAAACTCAAGATATTTTCTGTCTCAAACAACTCAGCTTGATTTAAAAACAATAGAATTAGTTGTCTTGAATTACTTGGATTTACACACAATGCAAGACAACCATTAGAAACACTCCTGGTGCCCCATAACCCCAAAAGATTTCAATGATTTCTGTAGTTTCTATATGAAAAACAGTTTTTGTGTAGAGTCTACCACTTCCTGAGAGAAGAAAAGGCTAGTGCTGCTCTCACTTCCTCTCCTCTCAACCTCAGTTGAACTCTTCTTGCCACACACCCATCTTCCCAACATATAACACTAGCGAAAATATCCGGCGTTGCTCGGGTCCATCGGAGGTGGGGAGGGGGCAGAGAGCTGAGCGAGTGCGGGGTCCATTGGAGGGGGTAGGGGGCAGAGAGCAAACCTGACACCCCCACCTCACCCCCCCACCCAAACCCAACACCCCCTGACCAACACCCACACCTCACCCCCCGCAGACCAAACCTGACACACCCACCTCACTTTCTCCCCCCCAACCAAACCCGACACCCCAACTACCACCACAACCAAACCCAACACCTCCACCTTACCCCCCCCACCAAACCCAACACCGCCTGACCAACCCCAACACCCACACCTCACCCACCTCGACACCTTCCCACCCACCCCAGACCAAACCCAACACCCCTGGCTCACTTACCCCCTGACCAAACCCGACACCCTCACCTCACTCCCCGACCAAACCAGACACCCCTACCTACCACCACAAACAAACCCGACACCCACACCTCACTTACCCCTCGACCAACCCTGACCCCCCTCCTCACCCCCCCCAAACAAACCCAACACCCCCACCTTACCCCCCACCAAACCCAACACCCCCTGACCAACCCAACACCCACACCTCACCCCTCACCCCTCACCCACCCTGAAACCTTCCCACCCCCCCAGACCAAACCCAACACCCCGGCTCACTTACCCCCCAACCAAACCCGACACCCCCACCTCACCTACCCCCCGACCAAACCCGACACCCCCACCTCACCCCCCGACCAAACCCGACACCCCCACCTCACTTACCCGTCTCTAGCTCAAACTGTGTGGAAGGAGTAAGCGCACATACATACATACACACATACATACACGCACTCATACATACACGCACGCATACATACACCATTTGACTTTTATATATATAGATTCCACAACTCCCTCCCACATGGCTCCCTTCCATAAAGCCAAGGCCATTCAGGCGGTTTGTAAGAGATTAGAGAAGCCAAGACTGCACTGATGAGCAGTCCTGATCCCTGCCAAGAGCTGCTGGGGAGGAAGTGGATGGAGTGAGGTGTGTACTTATCTATATATATAAAAAAGTCAAATGGTGTATGCGGTATGTATGTGCACTTACTCCTTCCACACCGTTTGAGCTAGAGACTTGAAATTTGGTACAGTTATAGGTTTTAGGGTCCTAATCAGGGTAAGAGTCGAAAATTTTTCAAATCTCACCTCTGACGCCCCCCAGGGGTGAAATTATTTAAAGGCCATTCACATCAGCTGGGCAGCTGCTGTTCTCTGTGACATAGTTATGATGTCATAATACCCCCTCCAACGGACCCCTGCATTCGCTCAGCTCTCTGCCCCTCCCCCCTCCAACGGACCCCGCACTCGCTCAGCTCTCTGCCCCCTCCCCACCTCCGATGGACCCAAGTTGGGTTTGGTCGGAGGGTAAGTGAGGTAGGGGTGTCTGGTTTGGTTGGGGGGTGAGGTGGGGGTGTCGGGTTTGGTCAGGGGGTGAGGTGTGGGTGTCGGGTTTGGTCAGGGGGTAAGTGAGCGGGGGGTGTTGGGTTTGGTTTGGGGGGTGGGAAGGTGTCAGGGTGGGTGAGGGGTGAGGTGTGGGTGTTGGGGTTGGTCAGGGGGTGTTGGGTTTGGTGGGGGGGTAAGGAGGGGGTGTCAGGTTTGGTCAGGGGGTGAGGTGTGGGTGTCGGGTTTGGTCAGGGGGTAAGTGAGCGGGGGGTGTTGGGTTTGGTTTGGGGGGTGGGAAGGTGTCAGGGTGGGTGAGGGGTGAGGTGTGGGTGTTGGGGTTGGTCAGGGGGTGTTGGGTTTGGTGGGGGGGTAAGGAGGGAGGTCGGGGTTGGTCGAGGGGTAAGTGAGGTGTGGGTGTCGGGTTTGTTTGTGATGGTAGGTAGGGGTGTCAGGTTTGGTTGGGGGGGGAAGTGAGTTGGGTGTGTCAGGTTTGGTCTACGGGGGGTGAGGTGTGGGTGTTGGTCAGGGGGTGTTGGTAGGGGGGGTGATGTGGGGTGTTGGGTTTGGGTGGGGGGGTGAAAATGTGAGTCGGGGTTGGTCGAGGGGTAAGTGAGGTGGGGGTGTCGGGTTTGGTCAGGGGGGTGAGGTGGGGGTGTCAGGTTTGCTCTCTGCCCCCTCCCCCTCCAACGGACCCCACACTCGCTCAGCTCTTTGCCCCCTCCCCACCTCCGACGGACCCGAGCAACGCCGGGTATTTTCGCTAGTATTAGAGATTTACAAAGGACCAACAACCCCTTTGTGTTTTTAAATGATGCTTAAATAAATACCAGTGTCTCTCAGGGCTTTCAGGCTGGAAAGTTAGTTCCCAAAGTCTAGATATTGGGAGGTAGGGGGTGGTGGGTGTGCATAGGGAACCAAGCAGAAGACCTGGAGACTTACCATGATCCATTCCTGAGGTGAGATCAGCCTGGGAGGAGAGTTTAAAGATAGAGGACAACTAAAAGCACAGAAGAACTCCCCTTTAAACCCCTTTCTCACTAGTTTCCCCCTTGTGACTGAAACAGGAGTGGGAGCTCTCACTGCAACAATCTACTACAACCACTGTCTGGAAGGGATCCAAGATCAAGGTAGAGGAAGCTTTTTTTTTTTTTTTTTTAAGATAAAAAATAGTGATGGTGGAGGGGAAGAGATGAAACACCAGATCATCCCTATTATAAAAAAGCACCATCCACCAAGCAAGAAGACTAAAGTTACAGTAAAGCCAACATTTTCCCCAAGTATTTCTAAATATTTGTGATTTTTCAATTTTAGGACCAGACTTTAAGAAACATTCACTAACTCGGTGGTACTTGCACAGTCCCTGACTTGCACATGGGTATTGCTATAGACACAGGGGAAATCACAGTTTGCATTTATACTCTGAGGTGAAAGCACACCAGAAGTGAAAGTTGAAAATCTGGCTCTCCATAGCGTTCTCATACCAATTTATTTAACCTTTGAAATAAACATTCTAGCTTTTCCCCAGATTTAATAGCTATTATGTTAATTGATTTCTCTGTGAGTCAATAATAATTTGGACGGGATCCCCATGACTCCTGGCACATTTCAATAGGGAAGTTGGTGCCTGGTTAGACAGGAATGATGTGAGCCATGAACTCCAAATGGCCTCATTATTATCCTGCCAGCTCTGGATAGTTTTTCCCAGCTTTTTTAGTTGGAAAGTGCTCCATACACCACATAGATTCACAATTCAGAAGTTATCAGTACATAATTTAGAAAACAGGTGAATCCCTTACAATAAAGAACAAACAGATTGGCTATTGCCATTCATACTTACTGGCGCTGCTTATTCTGTTCTAACCCAGCAGATAAGATTTAGGGTCCCCCCCCCCTGATTATTCCTCTTGTATAAAGTAATCATGTCATAAAGCTGTAGGGAAACATTTGTCATTTCATTGAATCTCTATATGCTGCTACGGTCTCAGACATTTGTGTAAATACACATAGGGTGACCAGATGTCCCGATTTCATAGGGACAGTCTTGATATTTGGTTTTTTCTTATATAGGGGCCTATTACCACCTTGTCCTGATTTTTCACACTTGCTGTTTGGTCACCCTAAATACACAGAACGCCAGATTGCCACCCTGAAATTCATTGAGAACTTTATAGCTTTCCCGTGAGAGGTGGAACAGTCCCGGGGTTAGGGTGACCAGATGTCCTAATTTTATAGAAACAGTCCCGATTTCAGGGTCTTTTTCTTATATAGGCTCCTATTACCACCCACCCCCATCCTGATTTTTCACATTTGCTGTCTGGTCACCCTACTCCGGGTGGCTGGTAATTTAACTCCAGTATCACCGGAATCCACCAACAAATTACACTTACTATACATGGGACTTTGAGTCTAGCTGTGTTTTCACTCCAGTGTCTCTGTAAAACAGACCAGGCACAGCCCTTAGCTACGGTAGGTGGGGTCGGAGTGGATCTAATCCCTTGGCGTGTGCAAGGCAGGAGCGCTGTAGCCTCCCAGCTAACCCGAGACCCAGGTCAGCAGCAGCAGCATGAATCACAGCACCAATGCGGGTGACTCCTCAAAGCCATATAAACCGAGCGGGTAGCCGGATCAGTCGTACGACGGAAGCTGCTGCTGCTGGGGGCGGAGAGGCTGGACCTGGGTTGGTGCGCGCGTGCACGTAAGTGCCTGGATTGATCTTCCAAAGCCAGCGCCGCTGGGGGCAGGAGGAACGGTGCAGGGATCATACGAGCGGGGCTAGACCAGAGCCTGGCGGGTGCAAAGCCGGTCCCCGGCGCTGAGGCAGCCGGGCTCCCCGCCGGCGCCTGGGTTAGGCACGGGGGAGCCGGCGTTCTCCCCGGTGCCTGCAGGGTACTTACAGCCGGGGATTACACGCGCTCCTGGCTCGGGGCTGGAGGCACCATCTTTGTCGAAGGCAGAAAGGGCCGAGCAGGAAATGCGCTGCCGCCGTTCTTAAGGGGACGAGTCCTCCAGAGGCGATGCAGCAGCCATGTTTGTTGAGGTCAAATGTTTTGCCCTAGAGAGCGCAGCGGCCGCCGCCGCCAGTGTTGTGGACACAGGCACTCCCCAGTGTTAGACTAGCAGAGAGCACTTACCTGGGAAATGCCGGGTACGTGTAACACGAGCACATGGTAATCGTCGTCCCCCCCCCCCCCCCGAGTCAGGATTTTTTGCCTGGACTGGGGTTGTAGCCCTGGCAGTCCCAGACAAAGGCAAAATCTTTTATTGGACCCATCTCTGTTGGTAAGAGAGACAAGCTTTCTAGCTACACAGAGCACTTCGGGGGGGGGGGGGAGTTGGTATTTGTCCCTAGAGGCCAACTTGATTGTTACAGTGCTCATATGGCCATTGATGAAACAAGATGAATATTTAAAATGCTGAAAAGTCAGGACTGTGATAGTTAAGGTTGGACATGTAACCTTAATTCTGCCCCATTATGCATATGCATTAAAGTACAGTCATTTAATTTTTAATCTGTAGCAAACATATCTATAGAAGTATAATTATAATATAAAAAATCCAGTGGAAGGGAACAGTTTGTGTCAATGTTTAGCTTTTGTACAAATTAAGAAAATCTCCCTTTTACAAATGTTGCTATATTATTTTATTCCAATCGAATTTTTTTTGAAAAAAAAACATCTTTCTACAGTGATTACAACTCAAATAATACAGTACTGAAAATGTATAAATTAAATGGATTGTACCCAAAGGTGAAATTGACTTGATTGTCCAAACTGAGGGAAATTCAAAAAAAGTAAATAACATAGGAAGTGAAAACTAAATTGAGTTTTTAAAATTCTTTGTCAGTTTTAAAAATCTAAGGTGTCATTATTAGTAATGAAAGTGAGGAATACTTGTAGCACCTTAGAGACTAGTTTATTTCAGCATAAGCTTTCGTGGGCTAGAGCTCACTTCATCGGGTGCACAGAATGGAACAGAAGTAAGATGCATTTATACACACCTAAAGAAAGAAAGAAAAAAATGTACATTACCATACCAATTCTAAGAGGGATGTTAAATGTAGATGGGTCATTATCAGTAGGAGAAAAAAATAGTAGTAGTAGTAATGGCTCCAAATCTGCAACACAACACACACACACACACCTTTAACTTTACTCAGGGCATGTAGTTAAGCATGTGTCTTTGCAGGATCTTTCTAGGCCATCAGTGAGCCTGCAATTGCATGTGCACAGAAGAGCTCCCTTCTGCACTGTAGGATGGAGTCCATAGGCAAGACAAAATGTTTCTTCACAACCCATGACTTTTAACTTAAAGTGCCCCTTTTAAATTGAGATAGACAGAACTAAGGGTCTCTGTTCCTGAGTTAGTTTGGTATTACTAAATTTACAAAGTGGCTATAATGAGAATTCATATTTATGGACAAACTCCGCTTTCTTTCTTTTTTTTAAACTGTAATGTTCTTTCACAACTGTTTTTGTGCATGTAGATTAATTTAGCAACCTTGTCTTAAAATAAAAAACAAACAAGCACCAAAAATGATGGGAGATTTCTTTCTTTTAAAAAAAGGTTTTAATGAAGGATCATTGTTTCCCAAGTAATGGGGAGAGTGGCTGTGGCACTTAAATGATTATGCATGCAGGAGGGTGGGAATGGTGTCTGCATTCTAGTACAGTAAAACCTCGATATAACGGACTAATTCGGGCGAGGGGGTGTCCGTTAAAGCCGAAAGTCCGTTATTTAATAATTAAAAAAAAAGAGCTGTGGGAGCAGCAGCCCGCCCGAATTAGTCCATTATATCGAGGTTTTACTGTATCACGGCAGCCAGGAGCCATGAGTCAGTCCGCCCGGGTCCCGGCTGCTGGGACTCGGGCGGGAGCCGAGAACCGGCAGCCCTCCCGCTACTGGGACCCGGGCGGAAGCCGGGACCCGGCAGCCAACCCGCCCGGGTCCTGGCTGCTGGGACTCGGGCGGGAGCCGGCAGCCCTCCCGCTGTGGGGACCCAGGCGGGAGCCGGCAGCCCGCCCGCGGGCCGGAGCCGGGAACTGCCAGCCCGCCTGCAGGCGGGACCCAGGCGGGAGCCAGCAGCCAGCCTGCCCGCTGCTGGGACCCGGGCGGCAGCCGGGAGTCGGCAGCCAGCCCGCAAAAAACGGATTTCGGATGCATCGGAAATTTTGTCCGTTGCATCCGACGTCCGTTAAATCGGGGTCCATTAAATCGGGGTTTTACTGTACTATTCTCTGCCATTCTTTATATTCCTTAGGACCCTGAGTGGCTAAAAAGAGGCTGTCTTTCTCTGCCTGTTTCCCTCCCTCAACCCAACCCATTCAGTCTCTGTTGGCTCCTATGCCTCCAAAACTTCTCAAGGCCTATGGTGTATCAAGGACTTTCCCTTCTGGATTCCAGTCATGATTCACAGCTGCTGTCAACCACAGTAGTCTGTCCTCACAGCACAATTGCCCATATGCTAGTGTGATAGTCATATATTATGTATATTACACTAGCATCCAAAGTGTGGTTGTGGTAGGTGTTGTATAAGCACTTAGGGGGACAATCTAAGAACCAGAATCTGCTACATCTTCAGTAGGATTTCAATCCTGTCTTAAAGAGACAGTTTCCACTAGTACAGCAGGAACAGCATCTTGCAAAAAGTGGGAACAGGATTCAGATACCCTCCATTACCCCTCTCTCTATCCCCAAGTGGTTAGTTGTGTGACTGCTGCCCTCTGGCTCCCTTTCAAAACCTGAGCCACAGGTTGGGTGTGTAGGTCCATAGCTGCTGGAACAGCTGTTCTGTCCCTGGGTCAACAAACACCCCTCCTCCCTCATGTAATCAGTGAAGAGACATTCCTGTACTCCCACCAGTTCTCCCTCAGCTTCCTTCTCTGGGCCCACATCCGGGGCCCGGTACAGCTGTACCCGTAGTACCCCCCCTGTCGCCGGCCCTGCCACTTGGCTTGCCCCACCTCTACTCACCCCCACGGGCCGCACAGTGAGCCCTGCATGTTGTACAGGCCTGCCCTAGAGGTAGGTCTGTCCATTGCTCACCTGGAACCTGCTGGCAGCCAGCAACCTGGACAGTTTACTCACTGACAGGCAACACACTCCCCTCCCCCCCTCTAGGAGGAATGCTGCCTTTAGCTAAAGGGCAGCAGGAGCTGGTCTCAACCACACCCACCCCTGAAAGCATACAGTTTTCCAGTGCTGCGGAGGAATTGAGAGACACTCTCCCATTCCTCTAGTAGTTTCTGAGATTTTATTCTTTGCCTCTGGGGTTTCAACATAAAATTTCTCCTTAACAGCCAGAGCTACACAGCAGAAATCATTCCCCACTCACAAGGCAATCAGGTTATCATTTACCATAGCCAATACAGCTTCCATTTCCAAATCCTCAGGTTCTGTGCACTCTAGCCAAAAGGCACAAGTGGCAATTGCCTGAGGTGCCTCTGTGCTCTGGTTTCAGAGTGGTAGCTATGTTAGGGGTAGCAGCAGCATTCACATGAGTTGCTTGCTGCCTGTTCCCTCCCAGCACAGGACATTTATTCATTCCTCAGGTGTCCAGTGGAATTACAATAACAACACCTTCTGGATTCCTCTATTTTTACAGATTTGGGACGAGGACTAGAGGAATGGATTTTGGGAGGTGAATACCCAGCCCCCCATCTTCTTCACATGGGTAAAATGGGAACTCTGTTTCCCACCAGGTTTAAATCCCTCAGTTTGTGGCTTGTTTGCAATAGATGCTTGAGTTTGCTCAAATTGATCAGCTAGAGTAGCCAGTTCATCAACAGTTTTCACCTTTTTATCCCATAAACACTGTTTCATATCATCACTCATATACTCAGGAAATGTTTCTGAGAAATAAGATCACACATTCCTTCAAAGTTTGTAGCTCCTTTACCCACTTTTCCATCAAATCTTTCATCTAGTTTACATATGCCACATTACTCATCCCAGCACCCCCCTTAAGGCTTCAAAATTATAGTCTATATGCTTCAGGTTTAATCTGAAATGGTTTTAAAACCATTTCCTTTAATTTACCATAATCTGAAACATTTCTGATTTGGCATTTTGTTGAATATATCCAGAGAACTTTGCAACTGAAGTGGACATCTTTTGGTCTCGGGAATCTCATGAAATACATACAGCCTCTCAAAGGTGATAAAATATTCAGTAATATCCCCTGTCTCGCTGTATGCAGGACACAATCATTCCCATTTGTGGATTTTTGGAGAGGTTGGACTCCCTGGTGTGTGGGGGTTCTGGTTCTGTCTCTCTAACAAGTCCAGCTGGTGCTCGCTCTCTGTCTTTCCTTCTCCATCTCTTTGGCTTGCAGGTCCATGGCTCTTCGGTGTGAAGCTTCTTGTCTGGCATTCTTTTGTCTCAATTTGCAGCCATTTTAATTCCATAAGTCTTGTGTTGTTTCCCCCTCTCCTCTGACTGCAATTTGCACAGCTCCAGCTCCTTACTAGTTTCACTTTTACTCATTTTGCTGCTTTTCTGTCCCTGCTTCCCTTTCCCAAAATAACAAACTGATAATCTCTCTGACTGATCTCAAGACACCACACTTAAAATCACCACCAGTGTATGGAATGCTCACTCCGAAAAACAAGCTGTGCATTTAATCCTGCCAACTATGCCACTGTGACAGGTTTCCCTCAGGGTGCCACCTGGAACTGGAGTACCACTGAGCCCTCTACCCCACCAGCCTGGGCTCCCTTTCACACTGTGCTGCTGTGACAAGCTGCTAAGTCCTCCACCCTGCACTTTCACTGGCATGTACACAGACAGGGACACACCCACCTGCAGTTACATGCAGGCTCTCTAACTACCAGCTTCGGATCCCAGAGCAGTACCATCCTGCCCTGGTCAAATCTGATTAGTATATGGGTTTAATACCCAGTCTTCCCTCCCTCGATGTGAAGAGAGCAATGCACACTTGGGGTGATCAAGCAAAGATTTTCCCCAGGCACAACAGTCAGGGCTCACTGATTTGGATTAAAACATAAAATAAGTTTAACTACAAAAGAGAGATTTTAAGTGATTATAAATGATAGCAAACATATCAAAGCAATTACTTTGCTGAGCTCTGTGACTTTATCCTCACGCACAATTATTTCAAATTTGGTGACAATATATACCTCCAGACCAGTGGCACCGCTATGGGCACCCGCATGGCCCCACAATATGCCAACATATTTATGGCTGACCTGAAACGCTTCCTCAGCTCTCACCCACTCACACCCCTTCTCTACCTACGCTACATTGATGACATCTTCATCATCTGGACCCATGGGAAAGAAACTCTGGAAGAATTCCACCACGATTTCAACAGGTTCCACCCCACCATCAACCTCAGCCTGGACCAGTCTACACGAGAGGTCCACTTCCTGGACACCACAGTACAAATAAGTAACGATCACATAAATACCACCCTATACCAAAAACCTACCGACCGCTTTGCATACCTTCATGCCTCCAGCTTCCATCCCGGACACACTACAGACTTCATTGTCTACAGCCAAGCACTAAGGTACAACCGCATTTGCTCCAACCCTTCAGACAGAGACCAACACCTACAAGATCTTCACCAAGCATTCTTAAAACTTCAATACCCACATGAGGAAGTAAGGAAACAGATAAACAGGGCCAGACGTGTTACCCAGAAGCCTTCCTGCTGCAAGACAAACCCAAGAAAGAAACCAACAGACCACCACTGGCCATCACCTACAGTCCTCAGTTAAAACCTCTCCAACACATCATCAGTGATCTACAACCCATCCTGCACAATGATCCCTCACTTTCACAGGCCTTGGGAGGCAGGCCAGTCCTCACCCACAGACAACCTGCCAACCTGAAGCAGCTTCTCACCAGCAACCACTGCACCATAGCAACTCTAACTCAGGAATCAATCCATGGAACAAACCTCGATGCCAACTCTGCCCACATATCTACACCAGCGACACCATCACAGGACCTAACCAGATCAGCCACACTATCATTGGCTCATTCACCTGCACATCTATCAATATAATATACGCCATCATGTGCCAGCAATGCCCCTGTGCTATGTACCTCGGCCAAACTGGGCAGTCCCTACGTAAAAGGATAAATGGACACAAATCAGATATTAGGAATGGCAATATACAAAAACCTGTAGGAGAACACTTCAATCTGCCTGGACATACAATAGCAGATTTAAAGACAGCCATATTGCAGCAAAAAAACTTCAAGACCAGACTTCAAAGAGAAACTGCTGAGCTCTCCAGTTCATCTGCAAATTCGACACCATTAGGTTTGGACTTAATATTGACTGTGAATGGCTCACCAATTACAAAAGCAGCGTCTCCTCTCGGGGTGTTCACACCTGCAGATCAGGTGCTGGAAGTGGGCCTCTTTCCTCCCCCCCCCTCCCCCCCCCCCCCCACGATTGAATTGACCTTGCTTTCTTGCCTGCACATTTATACCTGCCTCTGGAGATTTCCACAACATTCATCAGATGAAGTGGGTCTTAGCCCATGAAAGCTCATGATCCCTAAGATCTGTTAGTCTATAACAGGGGAGGGCAAACTACAGCCTGCGGGCCACAGGTGGCCCGCCAGTCATTTTTATCCAGCCCGTGGGGGTGCGGTGCCGGTGGTCCTATGCTCCCCGGCTGGGGCGCTGTGGGGCCCCGTGCTCCCAGGCCAGCCGTGCGCGGGAAGCTGAGGAGCGGCTCGCCACCTAGTGCGGCTCGCCAGCAGGGCCCGGCACCAGGCAGAATGCCTCCCGGTGTGGGACCCCCCAGGTGGAGCACTGCTCGCCACGAGACCCCCGCGCCGGGGCCCCCCGGGCGGAGCGCCGCTCACCGCGGGACTCCGCACCCCCAGGGCAGAGTGCCTCGAGCCATGGGACCCCGCACCGGGAGGAGCGCCGCTCACCGCGGGACTCCGCACCCCCAGGGCAGAGTGCCTCGAGCCATGGGACCCCGCACCGGGCGGAGCGCCGCTCACCGCGGGACTCTGCACCCCCAGGGCAGAGTGCCTCGAGCCATGGGACCCCGCACCGGGAGGAGCGCCGCTCACCGCGGGACTCTGCACCCCCAGGGCAGAGTGCCTCGAGCCATGGGACCCCGCACCGGGAGGAGCGCCGCTCACCGCGGGACTCTGCACCCCCAGGGCAGAGTGCCTCGAGCCATGGGACCCCGCACCGGGCGGAGCGCCGCTCACCGCGGGACTCTGCACCCCCAGGGCAGAGTGCCTCGAGCCATGGGACCCCGCACCGGGCGGAGCGCCGCTCACCGCGGGACTCTGCACCCCCAGGGCAGAGTGCCTCGAGCCATGGGACCCCGCACCGGGCGGAGCGCCGCTCACCGCGGGACTCTGCACCCCCAGGGCAGAGTGCCTCGAGCCATGGGACCCCGCACCGGGCGGAGCGCCGCTCACCGCGGGACTCCGCACCCCCAGGGCAGAGTGCCTCGAGCCATGGGACCCCGCACGGGGAGGAGCGCCGCTCACCGTGGGGGCCCCCAGGAGGAGCCTGCAGGCAGAGCGCCGCTCGCCGTGGGGCCCGCACCAAGGCGTCTGAGAAGAGTGCCGCTCACTGCGGGGCCCCTCGGGTAGAGCACCCTGAGCCACGGGATCCCACGCCACTGGGTCAGGGCGCCAGGCGGAGCGCTGCAGGGCCCCTGGGCTGAGTGCCCCAAGCAGTGGGACCCCCGCCCCGGGGCTGGAGCACCGGGCAGAGGGGGATGAGCTACGGGGCCCCACGTAGGCTGGAGAACCCTGCTGAGCAAGGTAAACAAGGGAGGGGGCTTAGGTGTTTGGGTTGGGGGGTTAGGGGTCTAGGGAGGGGTCAGTCAGGGAACAAAGAGCAGGGGGCCTAGATAGTGAGTAGGTTCCTGGGGTGGACTGTTAGAGTGAGAGGGTCTCCGGGGGGTCGATCAAGGGACAAGAGCGGGGGGAGGAGGTTGGATGGGTCAGGTTTCTATGGGGGGCAATCGGGGGGGGGGGGGAAGTGGGTGGGAGTCCGATAGGAGGCGGGGCCAGGCTGTTTGGGGAGGCTCCGCCTTCCCTACCTGGCCCTCCGCACAAATTTGAGCGCCCATGTGGCCCTCGGGCCAAAAAGTTTGTCCACCCCGGTCTATAAGGTACTACAAGACTCTTTGTTGCTTATATCAAAGCAAATTACCTCACAAATAAACAAAAGCACAACATAAACTTAATATACTATATACTACAAAGATTGGATATTAATAGCAGATTCTCACCCTAACTGATGGTACAGGCAGACTTGTAGATTCTTAAGGCACAAGATACACTTGCTTTGCAGCTTGGAATCCCCAGGTGTTTCATACACAAACTAGAAATCCCTTTAGCCTGGGTCCAGCACTCCCCCCCCCCCCCCCCCTTCCTCAGGTGTTTCCAGGAGTCGTCTTGTGTGGGGAGTGGAGAATCCCAGATGATGTCTCTCCCTGCTTTATATAGCTTTAGCACATGGTAGGAACACTTTTGTTTCAAAGCTTGGTTCCCAGACCAGTTTGTGGAAAATATTGACATCCCAAGATGGGAGTCCAGCATGATATGGTCTTGTCACATGTCCTTGTAGAGCGGCGGTTCTCAAACTTTCCACCGCCGCGACCCATTTTTACTTTCTCGCACTGCTCCGCGGACCCTTGTATGTCTGCTGAAAAGCCGCCGAATGAATTACTTCCGCATTTGGCGGCTTTTCGGCGGACATGCTGAGCACTCCCAAGTGTGTACTGAAACCGGAAATGATCACTTCGGGAGCGCTCGCCATGTCCACCGAAAAGCCCCCGAATGCGGAAGTAATTCATTCGGTGGCTTTTCAGCGGCGCCAGCAGCTCACGACCTCCCTAGAAGTGACTCCCAGTTTGAGAACCGCTGTGTAGAATCATAGCAGCCATTACTTAGAGGCTGCCTGTAGTATTCTCAGGAAGGCTCGCCAAGTAGGGCATAAGTTTCTCCTAAGGCCTATTGTTTTTCCTAGTGGCCCATTTCCCTGATTAGGCCCTTCCCAACCAGCTATCTAGACTGAAAGCATCTTGTCTAGTGGGCGTTACCCAGCTGTAACTACATCTGAAATACAGATAAGTAGTCAATATTCATAAATTAGGATACAAAAATTATACATGCATACAAAAAGGAGAAGCATATTAATCAAATCATAACACTTTCAATGACACCTCATGACTTGTACAAAGAATATGGGGATCAGTGTCACACCTGCAACTAGATCTTTGCAGGGAGACTGTAATGATCATGTGGAGTCCTATTACAATCAAAGAAACTCTCTGCAGGCTTGTGGGTTCACCTGCAAGGGACTCCAGGCAGTACTGAGGCCTAAAAGAAATGAAGAAGGTGCGAGAAAAGGATATAGCATACAAGCAAAGGGATCAGAGGGATGACTGACATCACTGGTTAGTTCCATTGGGTTTATGCCATTGTTGATTTTAGCCACTATTCTTCACCAGCTATGGAATTTTCATCTCACCCCTGATAAGGGGTAAAGAGAGCAGCCAGTAGCAAGATCTTCATACACACCCTGTATGGAGTAGCTGAGGGTGAGATCTTTATATCCCTGCACAGTGATACCCTAGGGGAAGGTATCACTATGTAACAACCCTTCAACACTAGTCAGGTAAAACATTCCATACATGTCCATAATTTCTCTTTTTATTGATACTGCTAGGAGTGAAGTCAATAAGGCTTTGCTCGGGCCCATTAGTCTGTCTATGCAGGATCAAGGCCACAAGGAGTAATTTGGGGTTGCTGTTCAGTTATAGAATACCAAAATGGTTGGACCTAGAAAAAGCAATTTCCCCATCTTTGACTATTCTTTCTTTTTTTAGTAACATTGCAAATCAATTTAGCCTCCATTCACTGTTTTTAGATCTCCCTTCTGCATTTCCTATTGACTAATATATTGCCTGGGAATAAACATCTTAAATTGGCTTCTGCAATAGTATTAAATATAAATACCACATATAACAAGAAAATTGTTCTAGGAGGAATGGGTCTCCACTGCTTCAAAATTCTGTTTACAGGCTACTTGATACTACTACTATTAGATTAAATTAGTTAGAATGCCCAATTTTAAAAGATATTTTTGCTACTTGGGGAGGGTCTTGAACTTGAGAAACCTATTTTCAGCAAGTTATTCTTATTTTACCTATGTTAGTACAAAATTCCATAACACAAATAGTAGCTGGTGGGGCACAAGTGTTCCCTCAAGTGAAATTTGTTAGCCAACTTCTTGGATTCTCCCTAAGACATTCCACAAACATTCTAAACATCCTATTTTAAACTCTTATCTTTAACTTTTTAGAACATGCAATGTTGTTGTAGCCATGTTGGTCCCAGGATATTAGAGACAAGTTAGATGAGGGAATATGTTTTATTTTATTGCACCAACTTCTGTTGGTTCAGAGAACTATCCACGATGATTCCAAGCTCTTTTTCCTGATTAGTTGTAGCTAAATTATCCCCCATCGAATTGTACGTATAGTTGGGGTTATTTTTTCCAATGTACATTACTTTACATTTACCCACACTAAATTTCATTTGTCATTTTGTTGCCCAATCACTTGGTTTTGTGAAATCTTTTTGAAGTTCTTCACAGTCTACTTTGGTCCTAACTATCTTGAGCAGTTTAGTATCATTTTCAAATTTTGCCACCTCACTGTTTACCCCTTTCTCCAGATCATTTATGAATAAGTTGAATAGGATTGGTCTGAGATTGACCCTTGGGGAACACCACTAGTTACCTCTCTCCATTCTGGAAATTTACCATTTATTCCTAACCCTGTCTGTTAAGCAGTTCTCAGTTCATGAAAAGATCTTTCTTCTTATCCCATAACAACTTAATTTACATAAGAGCCTTTGGTGAGGGACCCTGTCAAAGGCTTTCTGGAAATCTAACACTATGGCCACTGGAACCCCTCAAAACTTCAAACTCATTTTGGTGAGGAGCTTATATATGTGAAGTGAATTTTTGTTGAAACTGAACTTGTATCCAGAATATATCCTAATTTATAAACTCCTCTTTTGGAAGCAGAAAGCACTATATTGTGTTCAGCCTGATACATGATATCTGGAAAAAATCAGTAACTAAGATTCCCCAAAGGATTCCATATTTACATGCTACATAATTTTAATAAATATGATCTCATAATAGCACACGAGGGGATGAACTTTCAAAAAACCTTGCCAATTGCTTGTTTCCTAATTAGAAGGCTGTATATATTTTCCTGTGTTGTCTGATCGTCACATTATATATTGTTTACATAATTCTTTGAAGATGTAAAACTCTTGAAGTGTTAAAAAGTAGGACCACTAGTAGTAGTATTTATTGCATTCTTCCCCCCCGTGCAACTGAATGAATCTGTGTTTCATATTTAGCCTTTGATGGAGTTTACCACCAGCTTTGGGCTGCATTCCCAAGCAACCCGACTCCATGTGTTTCATATATGAACATGGGGCAGTACGTTAGTTGTACTATCCATCAATTTATATTTTTTGTTAACTATCGCTGTAATACACTTTGGGTTTAATCCTGAGAAGTGCTCCAGTTGCCCAGCTTCTGTGGGCTTTAATGGGAATTGAAGGTGGTCAGAAGTACACGGGATTGGGCCTATATTCGTGTTCTTTGGGGGGGGAGGGGGTCTATCAGGAATGAGTTTCTCTAAACAATTAACAACAATATTTAGTCCTAATGGATCTTTTTATTACTGTTTATTTATTTATTTACTTGAAATCTGTTGGGGTTGTAACAAACATTTGGACTCATTACTCAGTGGAGATATTGACTTCCATCTGTAAGCGTGTGCTCAGCCACATGAAAGTACCACCCATAGAGCTGTAAATGTATACAGTATTATACAGCTACCTACTTTGCACCTCATTTGAACAGCTGCATAAAATGGAAAACAAATGAAAAAACTTTCCCATATAAGAGAAATATTGGTAAACTAGGACTCGTCTCAACAAAAAATTGGTATTTTTACATTGTATTTACTGTAAGTGAAATGCCATATGCAAACCAATACTTAGTTTATTGTTATTCATAGTACAGTATCTTATTAAATATGAACATCTCTCTCTCAAGAGCCTGTTTTATCTAGATATTTGAAAATGTAATACTTAAACGACAGGAGCCTATGATCCATAGATCCAATAGTGTGATTTAAGTAATTTCTTGTTACATGTCATCAAAATACTTTCTTCTGAGGGAGGATAAGTGTCAGACATCATGTGTGCTTGAGTGATGACAGGTGCCTGCTTTTTATAGCCCAATTTATTTTTTAAATGCAGTTTGCAGCACATATTGTATCTGGGGACTGCAATAGGGATTAAAGAAAAGAGCGGCTATATTACCAGAATGTGTTGCCTTGAAGATGTAGGCAGTCACAGTGAGCCTGTTACCATCTGCTCTGAGTGCTGACGACTCTCCTTTAAGAAACAAAAATAGCAGCTGCTGCAGCTGCTCCTGAAAATTTTGCCACCTTGTTCTGCAAATCTGATTTGTACGTAGTTTAACTCACGCAGACAATTAAGCATATTTGAAGTTGTTTATGGAAACTTTTCTCAGCTATTTGTTGGAGACTATACTCCAGAAATACCTGTGATAAGGCTAAGAATATATAAACCAAAGTATTATTGATTAGTGCTAATATACTGCATATGCTAGGCATATTTTGCATTATCAAGACGAGTCTGACAAAAAAAAAAAAAGCCAACAAACCTCCATAACTTTTTTCCTTCAATTTTTTCACTGATGTATGGCTTACAGCAAAGGTAATACTTTGTGGGCCCAGGACACATTATAACCTAAAAGGCAAAGTTTAAGGTATACTGTCTTTGAGAAGTGTTTAAAAAGAGTTAAAATATATTTTATCAGTATATATTTTATCTATTAGCAAATCTAAAAGAATATTTGAAAGTAGTCATCCCCCCAAAAAGTGGCATGTGCATTTTCTGGGATGATTTCAATGTGAGGCATTTAAATTATTTTAAAATAATGGCTAAATAGCACCTTATTCTAACACTTCTGTAAATGCAAGTGAATGTTTTTATTTCACATATACGTACAGATTTGTCAGTTTTTCAAGAATAGCCATTGAGATTAATAAAATCACTACTACTTGACTTAAACTGGTGTGCCAATATATCATTTGCACATTAGTTACACATTGAGGTAGACAATCACACAAATGGACAAGTTCTTCCTTCTTGTGCAGAAACACAAGTGACCCAAAAGAGGTACATTATAATTGTACCTAAAGTGCAACTGAGATGTTTGTCAGGCTTTCACATATCAGGGAGAGTTTGTAGGGCTGGCAGTGAGGAAATACAGTATTTGTAAACAGCAAAACTGACATGGAATCATGGATGACAAGAAACCTTAGGATCCATTTATACGGTCACTCTTAAGAGCAGAGCCATGTGGTCTCTTGAAAGCCTCTCTTCACAATTTCCCACTTTTCTGGTGGCCTGGTTGTTTCTCTCAGATGTATACAAAACATAAGGAATCATATTATCTAGGCCTGTGGTGACCAGACACTGAGACCTGCAATGTCACATCACTGGAAGCCTGACAACTGTACATACATTTGACATTTTTTTAAAAAAATGAACATCTGACTGGACTTCTGCCTTCCTTGGCATGATACAAACTATTACTTTGATTTATTGTGAGTGCCCAAAAGTGTCACAGGTACTTCACATGAGAGAGAGAAATTCATAGGGTAAAATCCTGACCCCACTGAAGTCAATAGCAAAGACTGCAGACATGCCAGGATTTTACCCATCATCTTTGCGCCACAGAGCTTAGGCCCAGATCCACATGTTTAGGTTCCACTATGATCCACAAAACCCCAACCAAACTCTGTACATGCCTAAACTTATTCAGCACCTCAGTTTTCAGGGTAGAAGCTCCATAAGTGATTGTTTCTGCCTTTGGGCACAAGTGCTGCTGCCTCCCTCTAGGTCTCTCACACCTAAGGCCCAGGGCAAATCACAGAAGTGGGGAAGATAGGCATCCATAGTCATGCATGGGGCCTGGTCCAGTAGGTAGCCCCTGAACACTCGTATGGGATCAGATGCCATTCAAAATGGCTGGAGGTAGTGATGGGGGCCCACTTTGTAAGTTTAGCCCAATGATTAGAGCATTCACCTGGGATGTGCGTGACCCATGTTCACTTTCTCCCCTTTCCATCAGAGGGAAGAAAGGCTTTTCCCACATCTCAGGCATGCTGTGTTCTAGGACTCCCTCAGTCTCTCCTGTTGAAGCTGTTCCATGGTGGTTAACTAGTGAAAGGGATAGGAACTGGGGGGACTGGAGCCAGGGGTCTCCTACCTCCCAGGTGGCTATCCTAACCGCTGGACTAGTTTCTCTCTCTCTCTTGCTCTGGCCCAAAGACCATTTAAGTAAGTGTCCACAGTGGAACAGTTATTGGGCCTGCGAGAGAGGGCAAGCAAGAGAGAATGACTCTATAATTCCATGGTTAGAGCACCCACCTGCGAGGTGAGAGATCCTGGGTCCAGTTCCCCAGCACCTATCACCCTTTCCTTGGTATCTCCCATTGGCTACCTTAGGTAGCTCTGCACCTAGTGTGTTGCCTTTTGTTGATCACATTCTTAGGCACCTGTCTCTCCGCAAGCACTACATAGGGAGGCTAGGTGTCCAACTCAGTTTTCTGGATCACAGTATTGTTTGTGTGCTTTTCTAGGTGCCTAAAAGTTAGATGCTGCAACATCCAGTGATGTGATGCCTAAGTCCCTTCATAGATCTCTCCTGGCCAAAGTAACTGTAGACCTGAAACAAGGAGTTAGAATGACAATCAGGAGGAGATAGGGCAGGAAACAATGAGAGCAACATCTAGATGATCGTGTGGTTAATCCATTTAAGGCATATGCTCATCTTGGTATTTTCTTTACATATAAAGCAGTAACTGGAAATAGTAAATGCAGTTCTGGTTGTTTAAGTTCAGCAGTAGCAATAGAAATGGGAAGTTGATTAGCTCTGTTTCCCCTGTAATAAGGGCAAGAATGCAGAAGCAACACTGCAGGACTAAATGACTTCCTTTGTCTAAAATATCTAGATTAGGGTGGCCTGTCAAAATCTGTGGGAACCAAACTGCTCAGCCTCCCACTCTGATAATGCTATTATTTTCTTTAAACATGGATTACTAGAGATCAAGATGCCAGACTTTACAAATGACCACACATTAAAAAAAACCAACCCATTACAAAGATATCAATTCTTTTAGAAACCCCCTCACAAATAAATATAATTAGTAATTTAAAACAAATGAATCAACACCTTTGGGAGGATTCTTTATATAAAGTAGTATCTGGTGTTATATTAGCATCTAAATATTTTCTTTATTTTCTATGTGGAAAGGATTTTTTTTCCCTTCGTGATAAAAGAGCCAAAATGTACTTACATTTTTGTACCAGTTCTACAATCAATTAGGACTATCCTTTGTTTTCAGTTGGCAGTAGAATGTCAATTCCATTTTATGGACAAAAAAAGTGAAATCTGAGCCTCTACATTTCTTTATTTAAAACACCTAATTCCTCAAATCTTTCATAAAATGTCTGAAACCAAGTTGGGAATAAATACAATATCTGGTCATCAGTTTAACTTAGAACAAATAATATAGATTCACAGAAAACATTTCTTAAGGTGTCTAGAAAACCACTAAAATGTAATTCAAGACATTATATTTCATATAACACTTTACATTACAACTAAATAATAGAGTGTGTGTGATATAAAATGGAGGTTATATTTTCAGGCATTCTCTCTCCTCAGGACATGTCAGCAATAAAAGATCTAGAATATTAGTTAAATATGGCACATGCACTATTGAAATACATATAAGTAAAGCAGGGAAGACTTGATATAAAAAATCCCTTCCTAGGCAAAATTGAGACCCAGGAACTGAGGCAGCTAACAAGAGTTTCAGGTAGAGTTTAGAGAAGAAGTTTGGAGGCTGTCTTTCCAATGTCACCTCTATGTGGAATTTAATGATGACCAGCAATGGAACAGTGATAGTGACCTGCAATGGATGTGCCATGTTTTCTTTTCTGCCTGAAGTCAGAAAGGACTTGCTATGCTGCTGGAGAAGACTTGGATTGGAGGGGCAAACAGAGATGCCACTGAGAATCAGATATGCTGAGGAGTCTCTAGCCAGGTTTAGGAAACGTCAGTATCCCAGGTTCAGGGAAGAAAGGAACTGGCCACCAAGGAGTCAGAGAAAGAGGAAGTCAGAAAGGAGGTTAGCACTTCATAACCAGTGGCATGAGTTCTCCAGTATTCTACATGGCTGAAGACAGAAAAGGATAGGCAGTCTGTGGCCACCAGAGAGAGAACCAGAAGAAATTCCACTCAGATAGGAGTTTCCAATCAATACCGGGTCCTCAAGACACAAACCATGGAAGATAACTTTCAAGACCCAGCTGGTCCATGGGAATGGAGAGGTGTACAGGACACAACAGTGGATAGCAGCTTGGCCCAACCTTAGAAAATGTGGTAGAAAATGTTTGTCTACAAAGAGTTCTCCAACCATTCAAGAAAGATAGATGATCCTGGCTGGGAATTCAAAAGTCAAAAGAACATTCTGCAAGGACAGGCAGACGAGGAAAATGTGCTGCCTTCCAGGAGGTAAGACACAAGATATCACTCTAGTATTGGATAGGCTTTTGAAGTTCATAGGAAAGGATCCACTGGTGATGGTTCCTATAGTCACTAATGACACAAGATATCTTGCAGATGATAGATGATTTTATGGAACAGGGAAGTGTGCTGAAGAAGAATGTCCAAACTATCTTCTCTGAGATCTTTGCTATCCCACAAGCAAAGAAAGACAATTTCCAGAGTCTTCTGCCTTTTAACAGCTGGGAAGATAAGTGGGAAAGGGTTGTGGGGTTTTGGTTTTGTGGAACACTGATCAATCTTCTAGGTGGAGAGAGGGCTGTACAGTTTGTATTGCCTTCCCCTCAGTGGAAGTGGGATCAATCTTCTCAAAGACAGACTGGCTAGAGTAGTCAGATGAGTGTTTAACTAATAAAAGAGAAGGGTAAAAAGAGGGAAGAGATGAGTGCTCACTACAAAACTGAGATGTTGAGAACAAAATTAATCAAGGAACCAAAGGACATGAAGAGAAGAAATTCCTGAATTGTCTATACACCAGTGTTAGGGGCCTGGATAATAAACAAGGGGAATTTGAATTGCTCATTTGAGCATAAATTTGCTCTAGTTATTACTGAAACCCAGTGGGATGAGTCTCATTATTAGTATGAGAAAATCAATGGTTATAACCTATTTAGGAAAGATTGAGTGGGGAAAAAGGGGAGGGGAAGTGGCACTCTGTCAAAAATGGTATTACCTGTTTCCAAATCACTCATCACTCAGAAGAAAATGATCTTGAATGCTTATGGACCAATGTCCTGGTAGATAAAGGACAAGATGGTATACTAGTTGGTGTCTGCTACAGACCACCAAATCACACTAGGGCTTAGGAAGACTGGTTCCCTATGCACCTACTTATAACATATATTAGAATCCTCAGAGTTATGAACACTAGAGTTACAAACTGACCAGTCAACTAGACACCTCAGTATGCTATCAGGCAGCAGCTGAGACCAAAAAAAGGGGGAGGGGAGGGAGGAAGGGAAAATACAGTTCAGTATTATGTTAAATGTAAACAACTAAAGGTAAAGTTTAAAAAAATGTAAGGAAGGAAACTATTTCTGTGCTTGATTAATCGAAATTAAAATGGTTAAAGCAACATTTTCTTCTCCACAGTAAAGTTTCAAAGCTGTATTAAGGCAATGTTCAGCTGTAAGCTTTTGAAAGAACCACCATAACGTTTTGTTCACAGTTTTGAACATTTCAGGATTACGAACAACCTCCATCCATTAGGTGTTCATAACCCTGAGGCCATGTCTACAGAGTTAAGTCAACTTAATGTAAGTCGACATCAAGCCTCTGATTTAAGGAATTTGCTCTTGCGTGTCTACACTACGCTCATTGTATTGCTGGAGTGCATCCTCACGAGCAGGGCTTGCATTGACGCATGGAGCACTGCACTGTGGGTAGCTATTCCACGGTGCATGTAGCTGAGTGGAATTTTGGGTTGGGCTTGCAATGCCTTATGGGACCAAAACAGTGGCGCAGGTGGTTATGGGAACATGGTATTCGCCTTCCTTCATGTACTTACCTCCCTCCCTGAAATTAACAGCAAACAAATCAAACCATTTTTGCAAGCCTGGGTTACCTGCACAGACATCATAGCACAAAAAGCATGGACCCTGCTCAGTTGCACACTGTTGTTGTGAGCTTTACAAACACATAGTGCCTTATCCTGCAGTATTTACACAGACGACACAGGAGCCGCTGCATGGAACAATGTGATGCCACACAAGCAGCTCTGCTGGAAGACAGAAAGGAGCAATTCACAGTTGCTGGGGCCGGTCATGCATCAACCTGACACGGTTGAGCACCATTTCTGGGCCCAGGAAATAAGCACTGACTGGTGGGACCACGTTGTCATGGAGCTATGGGATGATGAACAGTGGCTGCAGAACTTTCAAATGCATAAGACCACTTTCCATTGAGCGTGTGAAGAGCTTTCCCTAGCCCTGAAGCACAGCAATACTAAAATGAGAGGTTCTCTGACAGTGGAGAAGTGCATGGTGATAGCCTTGTAGAAGCTTGGAATGCCAGACTGCTACCAATCAGTATGGCATCAATTTGAAGTAGGTAAATCTAACATGAGATCCAAGTTTGCTGGGCCACCAACAGACTTCTGCTAAGGGTAATGACTCTTGACAACATGCAGTTGATATTTCACCATGATGTGGTTCCCTAATTGCGGTTGGGCAATAGATGGAATGCATATTCCTATCTTGGCACCACACAACCTTGCCAAAGCGTACATACTTTGCAATGGTGTTATTCAATGGATCATAGGGGCCGTTTCACCAACATCAATGTGGGATGGTTGGGAAAGGTCCATGATGTATGTATCTTTAGGAACACAGGTCTGTTCAGAAACCTGCCAGCAGGGACTTTCTTTCCTGACTGCAAAATAAGCATTGATGATGATGTTGAAATGCCAATTGTGATCCTGGAAGACCCAGTTTACCCCTTGCTCCCATGGCTCATGAAACCATACACAGGTAGCCTTGACAGCAGTAAGGACCGGTTCAACCATAGGCTGAGCAAGTGCAGAATGGTGGTGGAACGTGCCTTTGGACATTGAAAAGTTCATTGGCATTGTAGTGAAAGCAATATCCCCCACTGTTGTCACTGCATGCTGTGTGCTCCATAATATTTTCTGTGAAAGAAAAGAAGAAGAGTTTCCACCAGGGTGGGGTGTTGAAGCACATTGGCTGCTCAAAACTGGCTGCCAGCCAGACACCAGGTCAATAAGAAGAGTACATCAAAGGGCTCTGTGTCTCCATGAGGCTTTGGAATACCCAACTGTCCCTTCCATTTGCATTTTCTCCCCTGTAAACTTCACCCCCACCAACTACCATGTGTTGGACGAATAAAGAGCCTTTTCTTCTCAATTTTATTTTGCACACAAACACACCGAGACAGCAAAGAAAAGTAAGATAATCTGAGGCAAAAGGGCTGATAACACTGTGGTGGGAGAAACAAAGAAAGCTTGCTTACAGATGCACTGCAACCACAATCACAGGTATGGGAATGGGCACCTTCTGGTCCTTGTACCTTCCCCTGGTGTGGAGTGTAAGGGATACCAAACTTTCTCCTTTGTCCATCCCCCTCATCCCCCCGCCTCATAGGATGTTTTGGGGAGGAGGATGTAGAACTGGGCAATTATAGCACTAGGTTCAGTATAGGCTGCAGAGGGATTCTAGCATCCAGCTGCCTTTCTAGAACCTCAACCAGATGCCTCAACATGTCTGATTGCTCCTTCATAATCCACAGCATCTCTTCCTGTGTGGCACACTCTTGTTCCTGGCATGCTCTCCTGTCCTCCCTGTCCAAGAACATGTCCTCGGACAGTGTAATCCTCCATGCTCTGAGCTCCATCTTGTCACTCTCAGAGGCACACATTAACTCATTAAACATGTCTTCCCGGTCTTCTTTTTCTACCTTCTAATCTGGGAAAGTCTCTGTCCTGGTGTGGAGGATCCACCAGTGGAAAAGGTTTTAGCTGCAAGAAATGCAAAACACGAGGGTAACATTAACAGTGCATACATTGTTTCTGGTGCAAGCTTAATTTTTTTTATTACAAAAAAACCACAGCACCCCTCAATACACTTCACTGCAAGGCACAACATAATCACAACTGCTGGCTATTGCAAAAGTTGATTGCTGCTGCAGCCATGGGGAGTAAGGTGGCCAGAGGTCTTGTGCTGCTGCTTTTGTGAAGACATCCTTGGGAGTGGAGGTTGGAACGTGAGAGAAGTCCTCTTCCCCCAGCAACCTGGATGGTGCGTGAGCAGAGGCATCAGTGTAAAGCCCAGCAAATAAGTTTGGGTTTTATCACAAAAGCGACACCATGCTAGGGGCGGGGGGGGGGGGGGGGAGGGGGGAGGGAGACAAACAGGAAGCCACCCCCCCACCCCTTTTTTTCCAAATGCTGCTTGCAATACACAGTGATCCCTTCCAACCACAACCATGGCGCGTTTGGGAAAGCATGGTTGTGTGACCCAGATGTCACCAAACAGGGGGCAAATTACTTGTTGAATTATTTGTAGTTTAACTGAAAACTTCCCGTTTCCCCTACGTGACCCTATGCAATATCAGTCTTCTGAGGGTAAGGAGAGGCAGCAAGGGAGCAGATGCTGCAAGTGTCTGGATGCAGACCTGGTCTTTATGCTGCAATGCTGTGTGCTACAATGATGCCAGCAGAGTTAATACTGGAATGGCATGGGAAAGGGTTCTACCGTGGTGGACGAAATACAGCAGCCCTCCCCAGAAACTTTCTGCAAAGGATTGTAGAGTTCCTCCATGAAAGCTTCATGGAGATCTCCATGGAGGATTCCTGGACTATCCCTGAGCACATAAACCATCTTTTTCAGAGAGCACCCTCTGCGTAGCTATTGATACCTACTATACATACTTTTCTGTTCAAATTAAACATAAAAAATAATAGCATGTAACCTCTAGTTTGATTGGAAATGTGTACTCACCAGGGTGCCTTCCCCAGCACCACGCTCCACTCTGCCACCAACTCGTGCATTTGCAGTCATAATCAACTGTGCTGGTGAATTCCCCATACTAATCAAACAGGAATTGAAAATTCCAAAGTTCCCGAGGCTTTAACAAGGAGCGACTGTTTCCTGTGTACCTGGCTCACATGCAGTGGAGCTGAAAGTGCTTTCCAGAGCGATCACAATGGAGCGTTGTGGACGCCTTCTGGAGGCCAATTAATTCAAATTGCACAATGCAATTTCTACACGATCCCCATGTTGACCCATGGATGTCAAATCAAGCGCTATGCCTCTTGTGAAGGTGGTATACAGAAGTTGAGTTTACAGGCCACTTAAGTCGGTGGAAGGGACTCGGTAGTGTAGATACATACATTATGTCAACCTATGTTCATACTGTAGACCAGGCCTGAGATTCTGCTCCGTAGGAAAAAAAGCTGTATAATCCTGGAGGACTTCAATTTGAGTGATATATGCTAGAAATCTCATGCTGCCATTAAAAAAAATCTTTGGAATTTCTAACGTTTAGATTAGTTTTCTAACTTAAAATGTGTTGGATGTCTTCTTGATGTATAAAAATTAATGGTACCTTACAGGTGATCATGACATTTTTAATGTACAAACTGAGTCCAGACCAGTGATTTTATATATTATATACATATATATACATATATATATATATATATATACACACACACACACACACTGCTTTAACAGGACCAAATTCACAATGCTGAAAACAATTCTGAGCCAAAAATCAGCTGGGAGGAAGAATTTCAATCAGAAAAAATATAAATAATAATTGGAAATTGTTTAAGAAATCTTCACTAGCTGCCCCCAAAGCCACAATGGAAGAAGATTGTGGGGGGAGGGATAGCTCAGTGGTTTGAGCATTGGCCTGCTAAACCCAGGGTTGTGAGTTCAATCCTTGAGGGGGCCATTTAGGGATCTGGGGCAAAAAATCTGTCAGGGGACAGTACTCGATCCTGCTAGTGTAGGCAGGGGACTGGACTCGATGACCTTCAAGGTCTTTCCAGTTCTAGGAGATTGGTATATCTCCATTTAAAAAAAAAAAAAAAGATGGCTGTTTAAAAACCACTTTGGGCTAGAAGAGAAGTGAAGGCAGCTATAAAAAATAGTAATGTGGAAGAAAGAGAAAGTTGACAGTAAGGAAAATAAATTGGAAACTAGTAACTGTAGAAAATAAATAAGGGAGGCAAAGGGACATAAAGCTATAGCCAAGAGAGGTAAGGACAATAGGAGATGGTTTAAGTTTTATAATTAACTGTCAATCAACATTTGTTTGTGGAAAATAAATCCCGACAGACTAAGTTGATATATTTTTTTAAGATACATTTTATTTGAGATTATAAGTTTGGTTAATAAAGATAGTTGTGTTGATGTACTATACTTAGACTTCTGTAAAATATTTGACTCAGTACAGCATGGCATTTTAATTTTTAAAAAGATATAAAATTAACATTAAAAACTGTCTGATAGGTTTCAAAATGTAAATGGAGATTCATCATTGGATAGGTGAGTTTCTAGAGGAATTCTGCAAGGATCAGTTCTTGGCCCCAGGTGCATTAGTATTTTATTAGTGACCTGGCTGAAAACATAAAAATTTGCAGAAGGCAGAAAAATTGGGGCAGTGGTAAATAATGAAGACAAGTCAATGAAACTAAGTGATTTGAATGTCTGGTAAACTGGGCGCAAGCAAACAATATGCATTTTAATATGTCTAAATATAAAAGTATACATCTAGGAACAAAGAATGTAGGTCATGCTTTCAGTATGCGAGAATCTATCCTAGAAAGCAGTGACTCTGAAAAAGATTTGGGGGTTGTAATGGCTCATCAGCTGAACAAGGGCTCCCAGTGTAAAATAATGGACTAAAGTAATCCTGGGATACATAGAGTAATCTTGAGTAGGTATAAGAGATGTTATTTTACCTCTATATTTGGACTGCTGCTAGAATACTGTGTCCAGTTCTGCTATCCATGATTCAAGGATGTTGATAAAGTGGAGAGGATTCAGAGAAGGCCCACAAAAATAATTAAAAGGATTAGGAAACATGCCTGATAGGGATAAACTAAATAGATTGAGCTTCTTAAATCTAACACAGAGAGGTGACTTGATTAGTACCTGACACAGGGAACATATATAATAATGGGCTCTTCAATCTAACAGAGAAAGGTATACCACGATCCAATGGCTAGAAATTGAACAAGGACAAATTCAGACTGGAAATTATGCATACTTTTTAACAGTGCAATTAACAATTGGAACAGTTATCAAGGGTCATGGTGGATTCTCCAGCACTGATAATTTTTAAAACAAGATTGGAAGTTTCCCTAAAAGATATGCTCTAGAAAATTCTATAGTCTGTGTTATACAGGAAGTCAGGCTAGATGATCACAGTGGTCACTTTTGACCATGGAATCCATGAATAAATCTTGAAATGTTCATATAACATCTAAACTTAAAATAATTTCTACAAAATGTAACTCTTGATGAGCAGAACTGGAAGTATTTTTTCTTAATTATATTTAATCTGGTATGGATAATTTCTGGCTAAAAAAAGATATTGTGTAGCTCTAAGATCAGAACAACCTTCAAATGTGCATATAGCGTATTCCTTACAGGAAGAAATCCCTGGAATGCATGGCAATAAACACTGGTAACAGATACTTGCAAAGTTGAATAAATATTTTCCACCTAAGCAGTGTTTAGTTCATTGTTTAAAGTACATACATAATGCATTTGTATATTTCATTTTTTAATGTTCTTCATGCAGTGAATCTACAAGTTGAATTTTAAAAATATCTTCATGGATGAAATATTGAATAATCTCAATATTTAATGTTTCAGGCTTACAAGAAAAAATTAAAATGAAAAGCAACTATTTTAATAGCCTGTGAATTAGACATATTGAACCACATATACAAGCTAACCCCATACATCTGACTTAGACCAATAAGGGAAAGAAAATTAAGAGGTAGGGTTTGAAATAAAGTTTCAGCCCTATTTTATTTACAAATTACAGCATATCAAACATAAAACTAGTTGCCTGGCATTTTAAATACAAGGGAAGATTAGAAATCTGGTTTTGTTATTTAAAGGAAGAAATTAAGTACCTTATTTTGGTAATCTTATATTTCTTATCCCAACTTTGAAATGGCCAAATCAATACATGTTACATTTTTAAAAGGCTAAAACTTTCAGGGTACGTTTTAAGAGGTCATTAATGGCTGATGGAAAGTTTTACAAAGTAGTGTATTCAGAGACTTGTCATTTTCTATATTTTTTCCCCTAAAACCCATTTAAAAACAAAACAAAACAGGCTCCTCCAATCACTGGTTGTAGTGAAACTACTTTTTTCTTTGACGCTGCTGTGGATTGATTATGTTGTCAGAGACAATAAGGGAGCAAAGAGAAAGAGCAGATGAATGTCTTCAGAACACTGATCTTAATGCAAGCAATTTTCTTTACAGATAACGTCCCTCTGAAGTACTTCAACTAATTTTTCTACAGATAGGCATTCTGTTGCTATTGCTTATATGATGCTTGGTTTCTTATTTTCATCTCTCCCCATCAAAACATACCCATATAAAGACATTGCCACCACGGTAGCTTAAATTCATGGCAGATGTTATTAAAGCATAAATGAGTTTAAAAAATAACAAAAATCCAATAATTAACAATACAAACCTTTACAATCCTTACATATAAGTACACATAGATTGTATCTTGTACAGGCTAAGTCCTGTATAAAACTGCTTTTCATATAAGAAAGTGAAACAACAAGGAATTCCATAAACAAATATCACAGAAATAATGATCCATGACTTTTCCTTACTAAAGATGGTATTTTAATTATGTCCATCTTTGCTGGGGAGGAGAAGGAAAGTTGTCCCATTATATCATTAATTATGGCTACAGTCCCACAGTTATAACTGTGGAACCTGTGTGTTATGTATTATGGGATGAGAAATGAGCAGAGGTTTTGTGGAGATTCAGATGATATTATGTAGCAAATTTTCAGCAATGAGTACTGCATATTAACAGAAAAGCCCACTCTGAAATATGGACCAAATCCAAAGCCCACCAAACTCAATCAAAGACTGACTCCATCTGATTGTAGGACTGTGGCCTGAATACATATATTTAAATGTGGTTGTATTTGTTAAAATTAAAGTTATCCTACAGTAGTTCTGACAAAGCAATACACTATGCAACTTTCTCACACAGAGATTATAGAACCTGATCTAAAGCCTATTGAAGTCAATAGGGATTTTTCTATGGACTCTGGAGTGGTCCAATATGAAGCATATTTCAGACATTTATTTTTCTGCAGCAGGCAGAATTTAAGCCTCAATTATGTAATGCTTAAAGCCAATTTGCTGCAAAACAAATCAATCATTTACATAAGCCATGCCAGTGAAAAAAAAAGAGGCACACATTTAATTTGGTTGTTTTCTTATTTTAACTCTGTGTATCAGTCAACACTGAAAAATGCCTGCATAATAGCCATCCCAATCTTTTCTAATAAAATCTCTGCTTGTTTCTCATCCTCAACTACACAGAGCCCTGCACAGATACAAATTTTGTATCCACATCCAATCCGCAAACATGGTCTGTGGCTATAAAGTAGATAGTTGCAGATTTGCGGGGCTCTCCAAATACACAGCTTTTGTTCTTGTATTTTTTCTTAATGCTGTTGCCTCGGCATTCAGCTTCTGGAGCATTTTTGATTGGGCCCAAGTGAGGGTGTGTAGGGGCAGGGAAAGGAAGCAGGCCTTCTTTTTAAATAGGGTTTCTTTTAGATTTCTTACTGCAACAAGGACCCACATGGTTTATCACTGAAGTCAAACACGATCAGTCTGATAGTTTCTTTGATTATCTTATTGCTCTTTAAAGCTCTCCTTGGGAATATCTAGACTATGTAAACTGACTCTTCTTCAGCATATTAGGTATTCATTGTGTTTCTTAATCAATTAAGTCCTTGCCCTCTGGCTCCACTGAGAACTCAAGAGCCACGTTTTTACTATGTACTTGGTTTTTTAAGTTCAGTCTTATAGGCAAAGACCCATATGGATTTCAGTTATTTCTTCTCTCCCCCTCCTCCCCAAGCTCTTTAAACTCACTTTCCATCTGAACTATTAGTATTATAGTAGCTAGCAACTCTAGTCACAGCCTAGGGCCCCATTGTGCTAGGAGCTGTACAAACAAAGACCAAGACAACAGTCCCTGCTCCAATGACAATACAATATAAGTATGAGACAACAGATGGATGTAGACAGATGGAAAACAATCAGACAATATTGGGCAGCATGAAGAGGTGGTTTTCATTACTGTCAGATCAAGATAACAGGCGCTCTCACACCCACTTCCTTTGTGTGGACTGACTAGCTCACTCATGGAGGCAGTTTCTAATTATACTGTTGGTTTGGAAACTGAAAAAAATGTTTTTATGCAGTAGAATATATCACAATTCCTATAATGTTATTCAAGCCATTCTTCTAGCACAAAAAGATTTCTTAAAACTTTTATTTGTGATTTGAACCAAATAAGTTAGAGAACCCTTATGAAACCTTAATTTATGCATTTTGGCTGCATCAGTATAATGCCTAGAGGCAAAGATGTTTAAAACATGAAAAGACACCCAATTCTAAATGCTCTCTCTTCCTATCAAATAGTTTGAGGGCAGGGGAAAACAATAAATCCTGCGCACACTGAGGCGGCTTCAACTGGAATAATATCAATAGATCCTTTTGCATGTATGCAAAACAACAAAAACTTATCAAACTAATTGGGCTGAAACAGGAAGATGCTTCATTTAACTTCAGTATTCGGTATAAGCTTCAATAGCAAGGACAATTACGCACTGGAAGTTGGTCTGAACCATGACGGAGGTGGGTAACGAATAGAACATTGTCCATCCTGGGTTTTTTTGTTTGTTCTTTTGTTTTTTTAAGGAGGGGCTAATTCTTATACTTTTATGCTGTGGGCAAAGTAAGATTGGCTCATTAGAAGGGTAGACCACACTATTTTCCCCTCTCAACTCCACATCTTCCCTAAAGTAATTATAGGGAGTGTTAACTTAGAACAGGGGTGGGCAAACTACAGCCCATGGGCCACATGTGGCCCGCCAGCCGTTTTTATCCAGCTCGGCCTGGGGCCGGGTGAGCAATGCCCATCGCGGGGCCCTGCGCTCCTGAGCTGGGTGCTACAGGGCCCTGTGAATGCCGCCAGCCGCGAGGCCGGGCAGGCCAAGTGCCGCCCGAGCAGGTGAGGCGGGAGCACCGCCAGCCGCTGAGCTCCGCGGGCCGGGCCAAGCGTCGGGAGCACCGCTTGCAAGCGGGCCCCACGGGCCGGGCACCACCAGAGCCGGGGGGCTGGGAGCACCGCCCACTGTGGGGCCCTGCGGGCTAGGTAGAGCACCGCCTGAGCCAGTGCGCCGGGAGTGCCACCAGCCGCGGAGCCCCATGGGCCAGGCCAAGCACTGGGAGCGCCGCCCACAGTGGGGCCCCGTGGGCTGAGTGCCACCAGAGCCAGGGCACCGGGAGCACTGCCAGCTGCGGGGCCCTGTGCTCCCGGGGTGGGGAGCCCGGGGCCGGGCCAAGCACCACCAGCAGGGTTCCCTGCTCCAGGCTGAGCACGGTAAGCAGGCGGGAGGGGGGGTGTCTTAGTTGGTGGGGCCCTGGGGTGTGGTGGTTATGGTGGGGGGGTTTGGGAGAGGACAGTCAGGGAACAAAGAGCAGGGGGGCTTAGATAGGGGGTGGGATCCCAGGGGTGGTGGTTAGGGGCAAGGCGATGTGTGTCGGTGGGGGCAGTCAGGGAACAAAGAGCAGGGGGACTTAGGGGGTTGGGCCCTGGGGGGGCAGTTAGAGTTGGGGGGTCTTCAGAGGGGGCGATCAGAGGACAAGGGAAGGGTTGGATGGGTCAGAGGGCGGGAAGTGGGTGGAGGTCAAATAGGGGGCAGGGCTGGTCTGTTTGGGGAGGTGCCGCCTTCCCTACCCGGCCCTCCGCACAATTTTAAAACCCATTGTGGCCCTTGGGCCAAAAAGTTTGCCCACCCCTGACTTAGAATATTATGAAAATAAATTACAATACTGAAGAGGTCAGATTAAAATAAAACCAAGTGGGATGGATACAGCTGCCTGGTTACATTCCCACCCCATCCTCCAATTTTGTACATGAGCCATTTATTGTCCCTGCCTACAGTATAAGCAGCACTGAAAACCTTCGTATTGAACAATTAAAGATAGAGCCTCCAAATTCACACTTTAGTGTGTAGTTTTAGTACACTTGGTACTTGTATTGGCAACTGGTAATTTTCACTTTCAATACTTGGAAAGTTTTTTCCTTAAAGTTCCACCCTCCCGCAATTGAGAAAATCTCAGATTTCAATTAATTAAGAAGTTGCTGCGCTTATGGTTGCAGGGAAGAACTGGAAAATATGGACCTGAAATACTCAAAAAAGCAAACAAGACCCAGCAATTTTTTATTTTATTTTTTACAGTCTCTGGCTTTAATCCAATCTCATGATTTGGGTTCTGAGTCTCATTTTTTGAGCACTTAAGATTAGCTTCTCTTTTGCTGACCCTTATACATTGAAAAGTCTCCAACAAAAACCCATCTACCTATGCTGCAAGGCCTACAAGACACCTGCTGGCCCATTGTTACTGGCAAGGCATGACTTACATGCATTGTACTAAGTCAATAACTGTTCCTTCCTAACAACCCTGCTCCCCAGAACAACTCTAATTTGTTTGATCCTCTTTTCTAACACAGGTAGATTCTTTGGGGGAGGGGCAAGAACTATCTTTAGTCATGTGTAATCTCTCCCACCCCTCACCATTTAGTACAATGCATCCCCTCCACCCTGTGGCATCCCTGAAGTCAAATGACCATTCAATATCACCTTTGTGGCGGGGGGGGGGGGGGGGGGGGGGGAAGTGACCAGCAATTAGTTATCAGCAAGCATAACAGCTTGCTGTTTGCAGTAGTAGCACATCTCAGTGGATTGGCGGGAATGCAGGGGGGCTAAAGGATCATTTTCCATGAGCTCAACCATTCTCCCACCCAACTGAAATTTCCAGCCAACAACTGTAGTGCAGTCATGTGTTTTCCACACAAGTGAATCTGCAAACACTGAACATATAGATGCAACAAGTCAAAGAATAGAGGGATACTGTGCTTTGGTAGACGCTGCCAAATGTTCTGGCTTGCTACTGGGGGACAGAGCCTCGCAGCAATCTCCATAGATGAGGCTTTGGTCCCAAAGTACTCCAGAATTAGGGCTCCCTAGAAAACAGACCAGTAGTTAGACCAGGGGTAGGCAACCTATGGCATGGGTGCCAAAGGCGGCACACAAACTGATTTTCAGTAGCACTCTCACTGCCTGGGGCCTGGCCACCGGTCCGGGGGACTCTGCATTTTAATTTATTTTTAAATGAAGCTTCTTAAACATTTTTAAAAACTTATTTACTTTACATACAACAATAGTTTAGTTCTATATTAAAGATATTGAAAGAGACCTTCTAAAAAATGTTAAAATGTATTACTGGCATGCGAAACCTTCAATGAGAGTGAATAAGTGAAGACTTGGCCTAGCACTTCTGAAAGGTTGCCGACCTCTGGGTTAGACCAAGGAGGCACAATGGCATCAGAGAGCTCTAGTCATTCACACTTCTAGGAAATCAAATACAAAAAACAAACAAACAAAAAAAAACACTTCTGGTGGGCCTTGGAGATGGAGTTGGGGGATTCTTGTCATATGACCTGAAGTCTCTTTAGATTAGTGGATATTATGTCTGGATAGTAGCATAAAGGAGTTTTGCTCAAAAATAGGAACCCCGGTTTGTTTTGCTCCCATTTCAACTGTGGCAGGTTTAGCTTATAGTGCACCTTGGCGGTCCTTGTTCAGGCTCTGTTCTATTTGAAAAAGCAGATATTAAAATAATTTTAACCCTTTGCCTGTTTATAAAAGTGATGACTAAGCAACAAACTGTGGACCAGTTCCCCTGTGTAACCAGATATTTCTAGTACCTTGTGTGTGTACATTTATCAGAGCAGGGTCTTCATCCCATTTGCAGCTTTTAGGAGCTACTGCAATACAAGCATCATCTTTGCTATTTTCTCTATCACCATTTCAATTACAGAAATTCATCAAACCCTCTTTACTCCACTAAAATGAATATAATCTAACCATCTGATATTTGTTCACTCAATTGTATTTGTCCACCAATAAGTTGGGGGGGGGGGGGGAGAAGGAGGTTCACAGGAAACATTACTATTGGACAAGTAGCAAATTTCAAACACAAATTAGAAGGAAATACAACCTGTGCAATTAAGTTCACTTTATTGAGTACAGTCTGAAGTCTGACAGCTACAGCAGTGAATAAACAAACTTTCCTATAGTTCTAGGAAACAAATTGAAAACAGTCTTCTACATTGTAGAAGGTAGCCATAACTGCTGATATTCATGCTTAGATATTGAAACTGAGCAACTGCAGAGCTGCAGTGTAGTCTCTATGGCCTCATCCAAAAGAGGCTAAATAGTAAGAAGGGAAGATGTTAACACATCAACTAAGATGCTCGTATGCCAAACTGGCATATCAGTGACACACTGGGGTCCCCTGAAAGATAATAAAGTGTTTCCCCTTAAATCCAGTTGTAAAAGCTTATTTCGAAAAGGTTTTTAATTTGATTACTGCAGTACTCTGGTGTTTGCAAAAAATACAAGATCTAAAACCCCCACAGGATTATGGTTCAGTACAGACTAACTGAGGTTGATAGCTTCTTGGCTTGATTGATTAGTTGCATAAGTTTGGTCAGAGAATCACAAGCACAAGCCACTTAACAGCGCAAAAGCATACCAGCATCAGCACCTAACTAGTCTTGGAATCAGACAATGGAGGCCATTTACTTATTCTGTGACCTTTTCCCATCTAACGCTGGGGTTTCTCTTACTTCCTGTAGATCCCCACTTCAGATATTACTTCAGGGGTGGACAAACTATGGCCTGCAGGCCCATCCTGCATGGTCCCTGTGCTTGCAGCTGGGGAGATTCGCCCCTGGCTCCTCCCCCATTGTCCCCTCTCCCCCGCAGCCTCAGCATGCCACGCGGGCAGCACTCTGGCCCATAGCTACTGCCGGGCAGCACTGTGGCTGTGCACTCCTGCAGGGCAGTGTGTCTAGCACTGGCAGGCCGCATGGAGCCAGACGCGCCGCTCTGAGCAGCATGGTAAGGGAGGCTGGGGGCTTGGAAAAGAGGCAGAGAGTTTTGGGGGGAAGTCAGGGGACAAGGAGCGGTTAGATGGGGCAGTGGTTCTGGGGGGGCAGTGGATAGATAGAAGTTGGGGCACTCAGGGGTTGGTAAGTGGGAGGGGTTCAGATTGGGGCAGGGCTAGGCTATTTGGGGAGGTACAGCCTTCCCTACCCTGCCCTCTGTAGAATTTTGCAATCCTGATGTGGCCCTCAGGCCAAAAAGTTTGCCCATGCCTGTATTACTTGGTGGCCATTACAGTGCTCTACACCATTTTCTTCAAACATAACACTGTACATTTGGGAGAGGATCCCAAGGATACCAACATACCTTGTTAAAGAGACTGCAGCCTCACCCCTTCCACTCCCATCAAAAATATGATTTGGGAAAGCTCTGTGCAGAACCTTATTTGGCGGCATTTTAAATCCAAACCTCCCCTCTTACTCCCCCCAGATGGAATTTCTTATCAAAATAGGATCAGTCTATGTTGAATTGTACAGCTGGATATCCAGTTCTTTGGCTGATCTTAATAGTTGTATTCAAAAATATATTTATACCTGGTATTGATACTCTTTCAAGTACTCTTTTAATCTTGTTGGTAAAGGCAGTTCCAAAATCTTATTTGTACATTTGTTTATAGTTACTCTACAGTGATGTTGCAGAGATGGAGCTGAAGTATAGAGAGGTTTGTTCAAATAAAGATGCACTGTTCCATTTGATGTAGTTTCAGGCCCAGTTTTTCTATCCTTGCATGTAAGAACGTAGTATTCAATCAGATGGACCACGCTATCAAATTGTTTAAGCCGAGATCTGACGCATATGATGGAGTCCAGTCTGAATTTGCCATCTTGATACTCGATACGCAGATTGGTTGGTCCAGCTGATGTTTTTACCGAGATAGTCAGTAGGTACTCTGAATGGGAGCTGTCTCTAACCAAGAAAGTGCCTTCAGGAGTATCTTGTAGTCTCTCTTTGGCTTCAGCAACATTCATACTGCCCCAGTACCACCCTGTTAGGAGAGGGAGATGGTTTTTTGTTGTTTTTCCTACTCAAAAAAATTGCAAAAAAAAAAAAAAAAAAAAAAAAAAGTTTTTGTAGCATCTTATTTCCTTTATCATTAGAAAAAGCAAGTACTATAACTTGCCAAGAAGCAGGCATCGTAGAGTGTCTACTAAATATTTAGTTTATTGTACAATGTCTCATCAGGACCCTGTCAGGTCACTATTTCCATGTGTAGTCCTGTTTGACTAAGTATTAGATTTCAAAAATTGCTGACAACCATAGGGCAAAACTATCATGTACCATCCTGTGTACAACATCCTAAATAAGTTCATATCAAACTACATCAAGAATGATCCTACTTTTAATAATTCTGGTTATCTTATAAATCAAATAATACCAGAATTAGTTAGAAATAAGGCAGTACAAAAACAAGGAAATCCATGTTTTCATCTGCAAGTATTCTTCACTTTAAAAGCCAATAATTTCTACAGCTTTATGAGGAGCTATTTTTCCTTTTCCACATTTGAGTGATATAAATACAACTGAAGAGGTTTTAAAAACTGTATGAGAACAGGAGGGCTAAGCTAAACTCTTCTGGACTTTGGGAAATTCAAGTTTGATACTATTTTTAACAATGTATTCCCCCCTGGGCAGTAATTCTGAATTCCATCTGGGATAATAATGCTATTTAAATGTTTCATGAATTTATTAAGGCACATATATGAAACATTTAAATAGCATTATTATCTCAGATGGAATTCAGAATTACTGCCCAGGGGGGAATACATTGTTAAAAATAGTATCAAACTTGAATTTATATATATGGAAGCTGTCCTTAAAAACAAATGGTTCTCACAGAGAATTTGTAAGAGTAGTTTTTCCACCAGATACCATCTTTCAAAAACAGGCAACCTGAAGTTATTGGAGGATTTTTTAAAAAAAGTTTTAGATTTATTTTAAAAATAAAAACCCAGTAATCTACAATTGGATTTATTCCCCCTCACCCCTTCATTGCTGCCTATGGGACCGAGGTTTTGTCTCTTCCCTCTCCTCTACCTAAACCTAGGGTAGGAAAGAAAGCCCCCTGAGCTGGTTTCCGATATAGTAGCAATCACCACAGCAAGACAAAACATTTATTTTTACCAACAGTTAAAAGCGAAGTAGTTCCAGGGCCCGCAGCGCTGGGTAACCCAATGGAGAGCGGATTAGCACGAAATTGCTACACATCGCTAGTCCGCCCGCAGCCCGAGGGAAGGGAGCCTGGGCAAGGCAGCTCCCCGCGAGTATCCCGCGCCCCGCTGTCTGTCGGAGAGGCTGATGGGGGGGGAGCGAAGCCAGCCCCCGCCGGGATAGGGCTGTGACCCAGCCTTTGGGCTAGGAGGCAGCTTATTTGCCACCCAGGGGAGATGCGGGACGCTCCCACCGATCGGCCGCCTGGCCTGACCCCAGGGGAAGCCCGCCCCGCTCCACAAGGGACAACGACAGATTGAGGCACCTCCACACCGAGTCCGCCTCCCCCTCCCCCGGCGGCGGACAAGTGCCCGGGGCCAAGCCCTGCGCTAGCCCGCCCAGCGGTGCCTGTAGGTTGACCAGATAGTGTGAAAATCAGGGAGGGGGGGGGGGGGTAATTGGCACCTATATAAGAAAAAGCCCCAAATATTGAGACTGTCCCTATAAAATCAGGACATCGGGTCACACTAGGTGCCTGGGCCCCGCCGATCCCCCCGCCCCCCGGCCTTACCTGCCCGCCTCAGCTCCTCCATGGCCGGGGCCAGGCGCTCCGCCACCGCCGGCCTCTCGGTCACCTCAGCCCCGGGACCCCGCCACTGGGTCCCGGCCCGCTCCGCGCCATCCGAGGACACGGACGAACGCAGGGTCATGGGGAGGGGGGCAGGAGTCACCCGCCGGTCACAGCCCGGGAAGGCTCCGCTCCAGCCCCGCGGCGCCCGGCTCTCAGCGCCGCTCCGACATGCCGCCCGCCGCAGCCTGCAAGCGGAGAGGAGAGCGAGATTCAGCGCCGAGCCCCAGCCCGCGCTCCCCCGGCGGAGCGACCTCTCCCCGCAGGCAGACGGGGCAGCCCCCCGCTCGGCGCGGAGCCTCGCCTCCCCCGCGGCGGCGGACCTGGCTAGGAGCCCCGGGGGCGCAGCTCCGGCTGAGGGGCCGAGTCCCCCGCGGGGAAGGGGCGGAGGAGCCGCCTCGCTCCGGCCAGGGCGCCGCCGCCGCCGCCGCTGCTGTCCAGGAACACGCGGCCCCGCCAACAAGCCGCCTGGCGCGGCGGGAGCCGGGCGGCCGCAGAGGACGGCGCCTGGGGAACCGAGCGCGGCTCTTACCTTCGCCTCCGCGGCGTCCCCGGGTCAGGAGCCGGGCGGTGGGGGCAGGGAGGGGGCACGCGAAGACCAGGAGAAGCCGGGGGGGTCCTGCCTGTGGGGGCCGCCGGGCGGGCTCAGGTGGGGGGCGAGCAGGTTGCTTTTATTCCCTGAGCGGGGCGGGAGGAGGCGCCCAGCCGGGCAGGGCCCCCGGGGCGCGCGGAAGCGGGAGGCCGACGGGGAGCCCCTCTCGCCCGCACCGCGCGGGCCTCTGCAGGGGGAGCGGGCTCGGGACGGCGGGCCCCCCCCGCGGCCGCACGGAGCCGCGTGCACGTCTCTAGCCCCGGGCGCCCCCCGCCTCCCCGCGCTGGTGACTGCACAGGCTGCTTTCCAGGAACTTTCCAGGAACCGCATCATGTGACCGCGCCAGCGCTGGCGCCTCGGCGCTGAAGCGGAGCGGGACCGGAGCCGCCGCGGAGCACCCCCGGCAGCCGCCCCTCCCATCCCGCCCGTTGGGGGGTCCGACGCGGACCCCTCGGGACCGTGCTCGGGGCCGGAGTCGGCCTCCCGCGGCTAATGAGTCCCCCGCCCAGGCGCATCGCCGCCCCGCGGAGCCCCGGCCTCGGGCCCACGCGGTCTGGGGGCGCGGCCGGAGGTCGAGGCGGATAGGCTGGGGTCGGCGGGCGAGGCCGCGCGTCAGGCGGGGGCTGTGATCGCACCGCGGATGGCGGACGCAGCCCGGGGCCTGATGCCGCTGTAGGGTCCAGCCGCCCTCCCACGCCCTCTACCCCCGCGTCGCATGGCCGGCTGCAGCCCTACAGAGACCAGCTGTGTCCCGGGAGCGCTCTTCGGGGCCGGGCTGATTGACCCAGGAAACTCTCCTCTCCGCCCGGGAGCGATCGCTGCTTTTCGGGATACAAACCCAGGGTCCCGCCTTAAGAGCCGGGTGGTGCTTCTGGACCGACTCCCGCATCAAGTGGATCGCCCTCACCTGGGGGGAACCTCGCCCTGTCTGCACGTCTCGGGAGTTGGGCGTCCCAGCCTCTCTCTACGCTTGATGTTGTTTCCTTTTCCCAGGGAAAGTCGGGACTCGGGAGCTGTAGCAGCCACCTAAGCCTTGAGCAGTAATAAAAGGGCTCGGGAGTTCCCTTTCTCTGGGGAAATCAGTCCCAGGCCCATTAGGTACTTAAGGAGACACTGTCTAGAGTTAGAAACTCTTTATACCGATATTTTTATAGTTGAAACTCCTGCCCCCACACATGCAGCCACTAAAATATCTCATTATTACAACCATCTACTAGGCTGCTGTTCCATTTTTATATCATTTGTAAACCTCTTTTGGTGGGGCTCACAAAAATGGTGCACTGTAGTTCCTCTCCTGGTTTTGCATTAGCTCGTAAAAGTAACCAACACCATTCAGGTTAGCGCTGTTGTTGTTTTGGTAGGAGGTTTGTAAGGACTAGGTTTTTTGCCTGGAAATGTTGATAAATGTGGGTTTCCCTGGACAGACACCTGTGAAATATATTTCAATTGATAATTGAAATTTACAGCTAGGCGAAGTAAGAAAAATGCTGCTTGGCAACTTTTAGTAGTTTGAATTAAGGGTATTTACTTTGTATATTTTGATGTGAGGTGACAGCTGTGTTTGAATAGTTATAAAGTTATGTCTTAACATGTACTGTCATTGAATAATTGTCTACCCCCCCCTCCCATTGTCTGATCCACCATCATTTCTGACAGCTGTGAACATTTCAGATTGATAAAAATAGAAAAATTATGGTTAAAAATAAACAATATTATGTTGATTTCTGCCAAGCCTATTTATTATTTTAAAGCAAACAAAATAATAAGCAAGTTAATATGAGCTCTGTTCAAAACAGGAAAAATGTCACCAATTGCCCACAAAAAAGGGAAAAAATTGAGATTGAAAATGTTTTTAGGTATCATGAGATAAAGGATTAGAAAGATTTTTTAAAAAAATCCTAGAGACTCCATTAAAATACTTAATTGTGCCTTTAAAAACTCAATATCTCTGCCATGGGGAAAGATGCAAAGATATGTATAACATTGCTAGGTTTTGTGGCATAGCAGGCAAAAGGGTGAGGTCTAGTGATAAGGTAATATGAACTTCTGAATAAAAGAACATAGGTAGACTATGTATATGGATTCACTATCAATACAGAGAGAAAGCTTTGGGAGTGTCAAATGTCTTTTGAGTTCAGATTTTGGGGTAACTCCTGAAATAACTACTTTAACATCTGAAAGGGGGGACTGTTTCAAACAGCTGAGTTTTAAAAAAAGATAATTTGTAATATATAAGCATAGTGCTGAGCGTGTGGACAAGTGGAGAGAAAGATCTGAGTTAGTTTTGTTTAGTTTGCTAGTTGCCAAAGAGAATTGTTAATATTTACTGGCCACTTATACAATTCATGAGGCTCTCCTGAAAAAATCTCTTTTGCAAAGTGACTCTTTAAATATGGCGTCGTGGGCTTCCATGTTTTGCAGTGATTCAGTGATTCCAGATCCCATGTGTTTAGTTTGAACAAAAAGATGGTTTTAATTACTAACAGCATTTCAAATTCAAGATGGGAGTTAAAAATCAGGCAGGCTTCTTCTGACTCATGCATTGTCAACAGTGATATATAGTAATAAAAATTTTGAAAACTATATTCTGCTCCTATTGTCATCTATTCAATTCAAATGTTTTCAAATTCACTGTTACTCCTGTAGAACCTATTTGTTTCCAATTGCACATATGTGAACAGGATCAGAATGTGTCCATATAGTTGGGAACTTAGTTAACAATTCTGATGTTGATGAGGTGAGCACTTGAACAGGATTTAACTCACTCTTACAGAACTATGCTGCTTCTGCATTGTTAACAAAAGTTTTTTAAAAAGTAGTGCAGCAGATGTATTTTTGTTGCTAAAATAATTGTGTTTCTGAAAATAGGCGGTGAACAGACCTGTTGCTCAGGAAAATGCTATATTAATATGGTAGTTTTTCAGATTAGGACCACATTTTAAAGCCACTCTGATTGATGCTGGAAAGCTTTGTAATGTATCCTACCTACAGAAAAAGCTGCCCTTATTACAGATTTTCTATATGTATCTTCTCCTGTTTTGATAGTGGCATTTGTATGTAAATTGTATTTTAAGATTTCCTTTGCTCCTGCTGTTTATTTCTCATTTGAAGTCATAATCCCCTTTTGTAAAACCACAACTGGCTGCTATAAAAATCACTGATGTCACAAGAAGGAAATTATGACTTCAGATGGAGAAAAAAACACAAGGACAAATAAAGTTTTAAGAAGTAAATAACTTATTTTTATTCAAATATCACTATAAAAAGACTAGAACAAAAATTAAATAATGTATCAGCAGAATCTCTTCTGAATAGAATGCTATATTAATTTTTCAGTGAGAACTTATCTTTTTAAAATAATGTTAAGGGACTGACAGATTTACAAAAGTGAGGAGATTAAAATGTAAGGTTGCAAATCCATTGTTAAAAAAATCACACTGTTGTACCTCATTACTGTAGTTCAGTACATGTTTAAGTTTATAGTCTGTTTTAAGACCCCCATACATACCTGTAGGCTTGACAGGATTAATTAATAGTTCGCTGTTCCTATCTATAATCTGTTAGTCTGTTTTCCTTTTTGCTTATACGAGTCTTTCAAAATGAATAGGGGAGAGAAAGCATTTTTTTTTTAAATGTAGGAAAATACAGTTCATTTAAAATAGCTGTGGAATCTGGGGGCATGTGCAGTAAGTTAAACTACACAATATATACATTAAACTCCTTTTCTATAAATTGTCTAGAATAGATGCAAGCTGATGACACCCCTTTATCTTCTTTGACACTGCTATTTTGGCTGCATACATGGTCTGCTCTGTACTACATAAAGAAATTATAGAGAATGGAGGAGAAGGATAAATGAAGAGAGGGGAGAAAAGAAACAGTAGTAAACTCAATTCTTAAAGTTTATCAAACTATCAAGTTTATTATCATGCAAGCTAGAAAGAGGATTTTAAAATCTGCTCCCTGACAATGGTTCTTCTGGTCAAAGAGTCACAGATGTGAAGGGAGAAAGAGTTAATTTGGTACAAAACATGGTGTTTAAAGTGATAATTTCAACTTGAAGCAAAAAGTGTGTTTTTCTGTCTCTGTGCTATGGGAACAGTTCTAAGGGAAGTGTCACATACATGTATAGTTGAAACTTTCAGTTCTTGGAGTGTGTTGACTAGTTAATATTCTGAGGCAGTTCTGAGTATTCAAGACAGGGTTAAGTGAGTTTTTAGGGCCAATTTATCCAATGAAAGATTAAAAGCATGAATTTCAGAAGTCTCTTGGAAACCTTTTCCAGACACTTTCTACAATGCATAAATCTTCTTGTTTAATCCAGTGCGCTATCCAGTATTTGAACTGATATACATAGTTTTTGTACTACTGAGAATACTTATATTTTCAAAGTGCTATTGAAAATCAGGAGCAGAATACAATGGCATTTCAGATATACTTTCAGTGATGTGCTCACAAAAAGGAGAGGTGAGAAACTGGAGGAGTTGTTTGTATTTTCTCATTTAAGCAAAATTCTTTTTTTCATAACCAAGGAGGGAGGCTATAGCTTTTGGCAAAAGCATGAAGTGCCTTTTGATGGAAATGTTTTTACTTTATTTTTGAAAAATATGCTGAATTTATTGGCAGGTTAGCACAATGTTTTACTTGTCTAATGGAATGAGTGGAGGAGGGGGTGCCTTTGCCCAGGTTATTGGCCCGGTTAAGGTTGCTTTGTGCTGCTAAATAGATGTGAAGCAGGTTTATCCAGCTACCGAGGGGAATATATGGACAGCGTAACTGAGCCTTTCCTAATTCTTTCCATCCTTGCCCCTAAAAGCCCCGGTACAGGATACATAACTAGCACTTCCTTGCACTCTGACAATCCCCAATTGCTGGAATAGCTCTTTGGCCAGGGAATATATTTCTTAGAGTTCAGTATTGTTTCCCAAGCATTCACAAATTACTAATGATTTTCTGTATTTTGACAAGTCCTTACCGGAATTGATTTAAATAACACTATAACCACCAGCCCTCCACCCCATCCCATTTTTGTAACGATCAACTAAACATCCTAGGTTAGGGGTAAGCAAACTTTTTGGTCCGAGGGCCACATCAGGGTTGCAAAACTGTATGGAGGGCTGGGTAGGGAAGGCCTCTCCAAACAGCCTGGCCCCCTCCCACTTCCTCCCCCTGATTGCCCCTCTCAGAACCCTTGACCCATCCAACCCCTGACTGCCCCGTCCCAGGACTTTCTTCTTCTAACTACCCCACTGAAACCCCATGCCTTATTCAGCACTCCCTGTCACGTGACAGCCCCAATCCCTATCCACACCTCTGCCCCTTGATAGGTCCCCCGGGACTCCCACACTTATCCAACCGCTACTGTTACCTGTCTCCTGACTGCCTGCTGGGAGTCCTTGCCCCCTCACCCTTGCACCTTTCCCATGTCGCTCAGAGTGGCAGGACTGGCCTGCTCTTTCCAGCCGCGCCCAGAGCGCAGGCGGCATGGTGAGCTGAGGCCACGGGGGAGGAGAGACAGCAGGGGAGGGGCTGAGGGCTAGCCTTTCCAACCAGAAGCTTAGGGGCTGGGCAGGACTGTCACGCGGGCCATAGTTGCCCACCTTTGCCCTAGCTTCTGGGCTGAGAAATGGGCATGCTAAATTTCAGGCCTTGCAAATTATAACAAGCAAGTGTTACATACACCCCAAGAACAGGGTTTTTGATGAAACCCCTGAAGACTCCTTTAGTTCCTGACTGCAGCCAGGAGGAGAAGGAGAAGGGCGGCTGCTTCTACAAACTGTTTTTGTTCTTTCCATCAGCTTGATGGATTGAGTTAGATAGTTCCTAAAATGTAAATAAATACAACAGAGATGTAACAAATATGTTTGTAAATGGGATTGTCCTGCTCTTTCCAGCCACTGAAGGAACGGAATGTTTTTATGAAATAAATCATGATTTCTATCAAATAATTTTCCTGTTAATCAGCTGCCACCAGTATTTCCTGCCATTTTAGCTAATATTCTTTATGAATATGAAAGTGCTAAATGAGAATACTCATAGATTCAATATACTCCTTTTATATATATATAAATCACTTAAGTTGTCAAGAGACTCTTGTTATAAAAGAAATCCAGATCAGGAGCTATCTTAATTAAAAGAGCAAAATTAAATGACAAAAAGACCCGAAGAAGGGCTCTGTGTAGCTTGAAAACTTGTCTTTTTCACCAATAGAAGTTGGTCCAGTAAAAGTTATTAGTACCTCACCCACCTTGTCTCTCTAAAATAAAAATATTATTTTCCTGTAGAGAATGTGGTGAGAAAAAAGGATCATTTCCTTTGTAGGATGGCTAGATGAATGGTTGCCAGTAAACCTAAAACTCAGAACATAATCATCTTCCTTTTGTGTTTCTAATTTGTTTTCCTCGGTTTCTCTGCTTTTGTGGTGGTGGTAGTGTGTGTGGGGGGGAGGGGAGGGGAAGATACGGCACTAGGACCTTCTCTCATCTCATGATCTGCTTTATATTATCATGTTTATGTTGGGGTAGCACGTAGAGCAGGCGTGGGCAAACCTTTTGACCCAAGGGCCACATCAGGGTTGCAAAATTGTATGGAGGGCTGCGTACGGAAGGCTGTGCCTCCCCAAACAGCCTGGCCCTGCCCCCATCTGACTCCCACTCGCTTCCTCCTGCCCCCTGACTGCTCCCCTCAGAACCTCCAACCCATCCAACTCCCTCACTCCTTGTCCCCTGACCGCCCCCTCCAGAGACTCCCCCCACCTGAACCACCACCCCCGGATCCCACCCCCTATGCAAACCTCCTGCTCCTTGTCTCCTGACCACCCCCTCCAGAGATCCCACACCCAACTCCCCCTGCTCTCTCTCCCCTGACTGCCCTGACCCCTATCCACACCCTAACAAGCCCCTGCCGGGAGTCCCACGCCCTATCCAACCCCCTCATTCCCTATCCCCTGACTGTCTCCCCATAACCCCCGCCCCATCCAACCACCCCCTGATCCCTGTCCCCTGCTGACCTCTCCTATTCCAACCCCCTGCCCCTTTACTCCATGCTGCTCAGAGCAGCGTGTCTGACAATCGTACAGCCCGCCGGAGCTAAATATGCTGCCTCACAGGAATGCGCAGCCCCATTGGAGCCAGCCACGCAGCTGCAGCGCTGCCCAGGAGCAGTGGGCCAGAGCGCTGCCTGCGCCGCATGCTGACGCTGTGGGGGAAGGGGGTCGGGAGTAGCCTCCCCAGCCGGGACCTCAGGGACCAGGCAGGATGGGCCCGCGGGCTGGATGTGGCCCACAGATTGTAGTTTGCCCACCCCTGACCTAGAAGCCTCAACCAGATTGGGACCTCATTGTGCTAGGCGCTGTACAAACATACTTAAGGAACTTTAAGAAATGTGTCAAATTCAGTATTTTCATAAGTTTTACAAAATATTAACTGCATTTTAAATAAACTAGAAAAACACATTAACTTGATATTTTGGGAACTGATTGGAAATGCTGGTGCAGGGGAGGTGGAATCTGATGCTACAGAGAATCAAATATAAATCATAGCATTCCATATACCTATACAGGTCTTGTCATATTAAAGGATCCCAAATACTCTACCAAATAATGGGGCAAATCCTGTTGTTCTTTGAGTGCTTATTCATGTTCATTCCAATCAGGTATGTGCCCCTGTGTGTGCATGGCAACCAGAAGATTTTTCCCCTAGCAGCATCCGTCAGGTTGGTCTGGGCACCCCCTGGAGTTGCGTCTTCATGGCGCTCAATATAGAGCCCTGCCATCCCGCCACTCCCTCAGTTCATTCTTACCGCCAGTGACAGTTAGCTGGAACGTCCCATAGCTCTTGCCCTGGCAAGCGCTGTTAGCAGAGTCTGTTGTATATATAATTCTCATATATTAGTTAGTGTTAGTTATTAGTAATTGTAGTGTAGATATAGTTAGGTTTTCTTTGCCGGTTCTCCCCCGCCAACGCTCCCAGGGCCGTGGTATGCTGCTGTCCATGGGTTTTAAAACTTGAGGCCTGTGGCAAACTTATGCCTAAAAGTGACCCGCACATCTTGTGTTTTAAGGTGTCTAAGGGCGAGTCACCAGAAGGACCAGTGCAAGATCTGTTGCGGGTTTCACCCTAGGACTTTGAAAGACAGAGACCAGATCTTAAAGTCCTTCTTATGGAGGCTGTGCTCCAGCCCCAGTCAGACCCCAGATCTTGGGATCCCACGTATAACACCTCATCCTCTGTGCAAAGTGCCGCGGCATCATCTACAGGAGAATTAGTGCCAAGAAAGGACTCATCTTGAGACTCTCGGTACCATCACAACTCTTCCCACATACAAGGGGCGAGCAGGTTGTAATTGCTGGTGCCACAAAGGAGGCCGGAGGGGGGGGTGCTCTCACCTGGCCAAAACCAACGAGCCAGCTGCTGTGAGACCCCAGCCAGGCCACACCAGCTCAGCCCCTTCACCTGCTAGGTCACATCGACCCCTGACCTGGTGGCGGCACAGTTGAGTCCGGACCTTCACCGGCCCCATGGAGCCAACAATTACATAGACTCCTGAGGCATTTATGGCAGCCCAGGACTTGTTACAGCATACGGTGCTCTTTTTCCCTCTCAGGAGGGATGAATCACAAATACTGGACCGTCCCGTGGCACCATCAAGGGGAAAGCTGGCGATGATGTTGCAGCACTCACTTTGGGCTCCATCATCCCTTCCTCGGATCCAGGGGACTGGTATGCCGCCCTCGACTTGAGGAACGCATACTTTCATGTAGCAATCACACCGTCCCACAGAAGGTACCTCAGATTTGTGGTGAGCAACTACCACTTCCAGTTCACAGTCGTCCTATTCACCCTGTCAGTGGCACCTTGAGTATTTATGGGCGTTGCAGATGCGACAGGTACAAATGTTTCCGTACCTCAATGATTGAATGATCTAAAGCTGCTCCAGGGCCTAAGTGGAGGCACAAGTCAGCTTCATAAAAACAACGTTCGACAAACTGGCCTTTCTCCCGAACATGGGGAAATCTGTTGTTCCAAGTTCAACGGATAGAATGTATAGGGACAGTACTGGACTCGACACAGGCCAGGGCATACCACTCGAAGTGAGGTACTGGGCCCTGGGTGATGTTATTTGAAGTCTCAGGCAGTTCACCACCACCACAGCAAGGAATTGCCTGAAACTCCTGGGACACACGGCCGCTTGTACCTATGTGGTGCAACATGCTAGGCTTAGACTCCAGCCTCTCCAATTGTGGTTAGCCCCCCAGTATATTGGCTGGGTCAGGACAGTTTGGACAGGGCCATCACTGTGCCTTGCCCAGTCCACGACTTCTTCCTGTGGTGGCTCGACCTGAAGGTAGTGTGTGCAGGCGTCCCCTTCACCAGCCCTCAGCTATCCCACTCACTAGTGATGGATGCGTCAGCCTTGGGCTGGGGAGCACATCTGGGAGACCTCAGGACGCAAGGCCTCTGGTCTCAGGCGGAACTTGCTTTCCACATCAATGTCAGAGAGCTGAGAGCAGTCTGCCAAGCACACCAGACTTTCCAAGCCCACTTGGTAGGAAGATGTGTATCAGTTATGACAGACAACACCACAGCAATGTTTTATATCAACTAACGGGGGCTCCACGCTCCTCTCCCCTGTGCCAGGAAGCCTTCAGGCTTGTGGGACTTTTGTGTGGAGCATTCAATACACCTGCAAGCATCATACCTCCCTGGAGTACAGAACAAGTTGGCAGACCATCTTAGGAGGTTGTTCCATGGCCATGAATGGTCCCTAAGCCCAGATGTCACAAACTCCATCTTCCAAAGGAAGGGCTTTCCCCACATAGACCTGTTCGCCACACAACACAACAGGAAGTGCCAGCAGTTTTGCTCCTTCCTGAATCACAGCCAGTGCGGATGTGTTCCTCCTCCTGTGGGGAAGCCATTTTGCGCATTTCCACCTACCCCTCTCATTCACAAGGTGCTCCTCAAGATACGAAGGGAAGAAGCTTCAGCAGTATTGAAAGTTCCAGCCTGGCTACCTACCACCAGGGCTACCTACCTGGCCAAATGGAAGAGGTTTTCAAAGTGGTCGGTACAACACTGTCCGTCTCCATCTCTTGCCTCCATACCACTTATACTGGACTACCTTCTCCATCTTAAGCAGCAGGGGATGGCCATGTCATCAATAAAGTTTCACCATTTTGGCCTTCCATCCAGGCGCAGAAGGCCGGTCGGTCTTTGCCAACCCTATGGTCAGTTGTTTCCTGAAAGGTCTCAACAGGCTATACCCACATGTCCAACAACTGGTCCCAGCCTGGGACCTCAATTTGGTCCTTTCCAAACTGATAGGGCCGCCCATCGAACCGTTGGTGACTTGCTCCCTGTTCTACCTCTCATACAAGGTGGCCTTTCTGATAGCAATAATCTCAGCCAGAAGGTGTCTGAGCTCAAGGCCCTAGCATTGGAGCCTCGGTTCAGCTCAACCTACACCCAACTTTCCTCCCGAAGGTTGTCTTCCAATTTCACATCAACCAGGACATCTTCCTCCCACTGTTCTATCGTAAGTCACACTCAAGCATCGGGGAGCAGAGACTTCACTTGTTGGCCATCCGCAGAACGCTAGCCTTTTACACTGAAAGAACAAAAGCATTCTGGAAGTCCATTCAACTGTTTGTGGCCATGGGTAGCAGACATGATGAAAGGTCTTCCAGTCTCCTCTCAACGAATTTCATTGTGGATCACATCCTGCATCCGTGAATGCTATAACGTGGCAGAGGTGCCTGCCCCTCCACTCACAGCATACTCCATTAGGGTGAAGGCTTCTTCAGTAGCGTTCCTGGCACAGGTTCCAACCCAGGCAATATGCAGAGCAGCAACGTGGTCCTCTATACATACCTTCAACTCACATTATGCTATCACCAGCAGGGCAGAGACGACACGACCTTTGGTAGAGCAGTGCTCCAGTCAGTGGTCGTCTGAACTCCTACCCCGTCTCCAGAACTTAGGCCTGGGAGTCACCTGATTGGAATGAACATGAACAAGCACTCGAAGAAGAAAAAATGGTTACTCACCTTCTTGTTACTGTTGCTCTTCAAGATGTGGTTTATGTCCATTTCAATACCCACCCTCCTACCCCTCTGTTGGAGTAGCCGGCAAGAAGGATGAGGGGGTGGCAGGTGGCAGGGCTCTATATTGAGTGCCATGGAGGCACGACTCCAGGGGATGCCTATGCCGACCTGACAGATGCTGCTAGGGAAAAAATCTTCAAGCTGCCATTCGAATCCAGCTGATTGGAATGGACATGAACAAGACACCTCAAACAACAACAGTTGCAAGAAGGGGACTAACTGTTTTTTCCATAAGTGACAAAGAGTCCTGTGGCACCTTAAAGACTCTTTGTCACTTCTGCAATTCCAGACTAACACGGCTACCTCTCTGTTTTTTCCATGACTTTTTTCTGTCACGGAGTCATATATACACAAACACACATGATTAGAGGTAGGTAAATACTGCAAAACGTCTGTGAACTTTAGTTCACATTTTTTAAATACATTTGTTTCAAATGTACTCCCACCCCTGTTATGTTCTGTTGCTCTCAATATACTAGCAAATGAGTTCATAGGTAAGAATGTTCTTGGAAACAGCAAATTTTAAGTAAATATTAGTGAATATTCACTGAATGTGAATTTTAAAGGTCAGATCACAATATATGGAGGTATAGCTATAACATTCAGGCACTTACGGTATATTTCTGGATGAGAGAGAGGGCACAAACACGGTTGTGTTTCTTCTATATAGACTCCCTTGAACTTCTGGATATTTTTAGAATTGTGTGTGCGTATGTACACACACACACTCACACCTCTCTCTCTTCCAAAATCCCACAGATAGCACAGTTTAATGCAGAAATATCGTACTGCATCTGTGTTCTAGAAGTTGCCAGGAAAAAACAAGAATTTAAACTTCAAGGAACCCCAAAGCTTTTCTTCACAGTTGTTAGTTCAGTTGTTCAAGGTAGAAGAAAGGAGTTAGTACCTGTGAAACATGCTTTTCTGGCAGACAATATTTAGGCAGTCTTGTCCCCGGTCAAACAATGGGCAATTAGGATTTGCTTGGTGGCAAAAAGTCAGCTCTGAAGCTAATAGGGAAAAGTAAAAGAGGACATACAGCAGAGAGTTTCAAAGAAGATGGCTGGGAGATACCCAAAATAAGAGAAAGATAGTACTTTTAAAAGTCTCTGACCCATTGGTCTCTGTTCTGCGTAACAGTATGGTAATGTTAAATTGCTGTTCTAATTCTTGTATTAAAAAAGATAGTTTAAATCAAACTGAATAATTTGAACGTCAAGCTGAATTCTCTACAATTAATTCTTTCTCATTAAAATAACTACCATGTAAAAACAGGCAAAGGAAGAACATACAAGAGTGCTGTGACTCATCATATGGTTTAGAAGAGAAATGATTACTTCCCTCACTTCATTGTAGACAGGGTTGGACATAGAATATCATACTCACAAACCAGACTAGATTAAGAACATAAGAATGGCCACCCTGAGTCGAACCAATGGTCCATCTAGCCCAGTATCCTGTCTTCTGTCAGTGGCCAATGCCAGGTGCTTCAAAGGGAATGAACAGAATAGGCAATCATCAAGTGATCCATCTTCTCATCTACTCCCAGCTTCCAGCAAACAGAAGCTAAGAACACTCAGAACATGATGTTGCATCCTTGCCCATCCTAGCTAATAGCCATTGAGTGACCTATCCTCTACGAAATTATCTAGTTCTTTTTTTAAAACTCTGTTCTAGTTTTGGCCTTTACAACATCCACTGGCAAAGAGTTCCACTAGTTGACAGTGTGTTGTGTGAATAAATACTTAATTTTGTTTGTTTTAAACCTGCTACCTATTAAATTTCATTGGGTGACTCCTAGTTCCCATGTTATGTGGAGTAAATAACATTTTCTTATTCACTGTCTCCACACCAGTCATGATTTTATAGGTCACTATCATATCTCCCCTTAGCCATCTCTTTTCGAAATTGAAAAGTCCTAGTCTTATTAATCTCTCCTCATATGTATGCTATTCTATAACCCTAATCATTTTTGTTGCCCGGTCAGGGTTCACACCCCCGGGTCGAGGCAGCACGGCCCGGGGGGGCTAAGGTCTTCGAGCAGCCCTTGCAGCAGGGCAGCGCGGCCTATTGGCTCAAGTCAGTAGTCGCCCCCTTGCTGCAGGGCAGTATGGCCCAGTGGCCAGAGTCAGTGGTCGTCCCACACCTCGGGGCAGTGTGGCCTATCGGCCCAGGAAGGGGGGCCCGGCCCCCCACCCAGGGCCCTAGTAGTGGCTCTGCGCCTGGCCACAAACTCAGCGGGGAGGTCCCACCGAAACACGCTGAGTGTCCTCGGGTGGGAGATACCACTCCCCCACCCTCCCTGGGTCACTTCCTACCAGGTCCGGCGACGGGGTCTCCCAGACGGTTGCAGATCCCTTGCAGGTTGGTGGGTCCATCGTCCCCTCCGGCTGGTTCCAGTCTGGGGCTCCGGGCAGGCCACGGTCAGCGGCAGGCTCCGAGGCAGGCTCAGGCTCCGGCTTGGGCTGGTCCTTCATGGGAGCTCCCCAGGCACGTCTTCCCCCTTCGGCTGTCAGCCCAGACTGAGCTGAGCTCCCTCCCTTTATACAGCCTGAGCACTTCAGGCATGCCCAGTACAGCGGAGGCGGGACTTCGGCTGTCAGAGCTTCCAGCCAGGTACTGCCCGGGCCAGTGCGGGGCTGGTCCGCCCCGTCACACACCTCCCCTCTTAAGAAGGACCCCTGGGGATGGTCTGACAACTCCTCCTCCCCTCCCTGTCTGGAAAAGAAATCCAAGTTAGCATGGGCCTTACCCGGGTGGTGATACACGCGGAAATCGTAGGGCTGGAGTGAGAGGTACCAGCGCATAATCCGGGGGTTGTGTCCTTCATGCTGTCTAGCCACCGAAGGGGGGCATGGTCCGTGATCAATCTGAAGGTGTTCCCCAGTAGGTAGTAGCGTAGGGCATCAATAGCCCTTTTCACAGCTGGGCCCTCTTTCTCTATGGTTGAATAATGTCGTTCCCGGGGGAACAACTTGCGGTTCAGCTATAACACTGGGTGTTCTTCCCCCTCCAGTTCCTGGGAAAGCACGGCCCCTAAGCCTACTTCTGAGGCAGCTGTCTGGAGTGTGAACTCCTTTGTGAAGTCGGGGTGTCGCAGGATCGGTTCCCATGTGAGTCGCTCTTTCAAGGTCTTAAACGCTTCTTCGCACTGGACAGACCATCGTACCTGTCATGGCTGCGTGTTCTTTGTTAGGTCCAAAAGAGGGGCAGCAGAGGCAAAGTCTGGCATGAAGCGACGGAAGTAGCCAGCTAGGCCCAAGAACTGGCGTACCTGTTTCTTCGTTCTGGGTGTGGGAGTATCCATGAGGGCTTGTATCTTATCGATGAGGGGACTCAATTTCCCCCCGCCTACAACATACCCCAGATACATCACCTCTTCCTGCCCAAGGTGGCACTTTGCCGGGTTGGCCATAAGGCCCGCTGCTCAGAGGGCCTGAAGCATTCCCATCAGGTGTTGTAAGTGGTCCTCCCAGTTATTACTGTAGATCACAATATCATCTATGTAGGCCGCGGCATATTGGTCCTGGGCAGCAAGATCTTGTTCATCAGCCATTGGAAGGTAGCGGCTGCCCTGTATAGCCCGAACGGCATGGTTATGAAGTGGAAGAGGCTGAATGGTGTCAGGAAGGCTGTTTTTTCCCGGGAGTTCAGGGTCAGAGGGATCTGCCAGTACCCCTTGGCAAGATCCAGTGTTGACAAGTACTTTGCTCCCCCAAGTCGTTCTAGGAGCTCGTCCACTGGGGGCATCGGGTAGGCATTGAATCGGGAGATGGCATTGACCCTCCTGAAATCAATGCAAAAATCGAGTTGTCCCATTCGGCTTGGGAACCAGAACGATCGGGCTGCGCCATTCACTTTTTGATTCCTCGCCTACTCCTATCTCAAGCATTGTGTCTACCTCCTACCGCACGGCGTCTCACATCTTTCGGGGTAAGGGCCTGTGGTGATTCCTCACCCTCTGGCCAGGAGTGGTCGCAATGTGATGGCTCATCAGGTTGGTACGCCCCGGACGGGTGGATAAGACATCCGGAAAGTCCCGGATAAGCTGTTGTACCTGCGCCTGCTGTGCCGGGGTGAGGCCTGTGCCCAGCATCACCGGCCTTTGGTCCGGGGTTCCCAATTCAGGTTCCGGGGTGGACAGGTTGAAAAGCAGGGCCTCTCTGGGCTTCCGAGCTTTCAGGAGGTTCACGTGGTATATACGGGTCTCTTTTCGCCACCCTGGCAACCGGACCTCATAGTCCACCGGGCCAACTTGTCAGGTTATTTCGAAAGGCCCCTGCCATTTGGCCAAGAGCTTCAATTCTGCAGATGGTAACAGGAGCAACACCCGGTCACCTGGTTCGAAGCTCCGCATCTTAGTCCCTCTGTTATAGAGCCGCTCTTGTGTCTTTTGGGCTCATTCCAGGTTCTCCCTGGCGAAGGCACCCAGTGCATGGAGTCGCTCCCGTAGCCGTAGGACATACTGGGTGGTTCCCAGTACTCGCGTCTCCTGTGCCTCCCACTCTTCTTTGTGGAGGTCTAGGATCCCTCTCAGTTGTGTTCCATATAAAAGTTCAAATGGAGAGAACCCTGTTGACGCTTGTGGCACCTCCCTTACAGAGAACAGGAGGACGGGCAACAGAGCATCCCAATGTGAGGGGTCTTCCTCCACAAATTTCTGCAGCATGGACTTCAGCGTTCCATTGAAGCGCTCCACTAGGCCATCCGTTTGAGGATGGTACACGGATGTGCGGAGTGTCCATATATTCAGGAGGCGACACAGTTCTGCTATCAGCCTAGAGGAAACATTAGTGCCATAGTCCATTAATATCTCCGAGGGGATCCCGACCCTAGTGAAGATCTTAATGTTAGGGACAAAAGCTCGGCTGTGATCGCTGGCGCTGTGGCTGATCGCAGAGGGACGGCATCGGGATACCGGGTAGCATAGTCCACAACCACTAGGATAAAGCGGTTCCCTGTCTTACTTCTTTCCAAAGGACCAACCAGGTCAATTCTGATCCGCTCAAAGGGTAGCCCGACTACCGGCATGGGTACCAGCGGGGCCTTGGACACCCCTTTTGGCCCAGCCTGCTGGCATTCTGGGCACGAAGCACAATAGTTATGGACCTCCTGATGAATGCCCGGCCAGAAGAACCAGCGGACCACCCTCTGGAGGGTCTTCTCGCGCCCTAGGTGTCCAGACCAGGGGTTGGCGTGGGCTAGCCAGAGGAGGCTTTGTTGCAACCTCTGGGGGACCAGCAGTTGTCGGATCGGGTCAGGTGCCTGTGTCTCCTGCACCACTCGATACAGGCGGTCCTGCCAGATCTCGAATCGTGGTCCCTGGGGAAGCCTCGGGTCGGGGTCCTCCTCCCACACCCTGCTCAGGGTCGGATCTCCTCTCTGTTCCAGTAGAAAGTCTACGTCTCGCTCCAGTTCCGCCCGCGCACCTTCCACTGTGGGGTGTTTTGTGGCGGGGGAGCTCGGTGGTGTCTTCTCTGTTGTAGAAGTCCCCTCCCCAGGGTTGGTCTCTGGTGCCCGCCTGAGCAGCCCTCTCCTCGGAGGTCTAGCCCCTTCCGTCCATGGGGCAGGTGGTTGGTACCCCTGGAGAATCTCCCCAAAGCCTGGCCAGTCTCGCCCCAGTACTACGGGGTAGGCCAGCCTAGGGGTTACGCCGACACGGAGACCCACCCTCCCGGGGCCAATCTCCATCTTCACCCAAGCCGTGGGGTATGGCCGGATATCCCCATCGACACACTGTAGATGCATCTGCGGGCCAGAGAGCCTAAGGCCTGGGACCAGCCCCTCCCGTATGAGGGTTTGACTGCAGCCCGATTCTACGAGGGCCTTCGTAGAGATCCCCTGGACCCACACGGGGACCACTATCTTCCCCACCTCTTGCCTCTGAGCCCTTTGGCCAGCGACGCAGACCTGCGCATAATTGCAGTCCATAAATGGGCAGTCTCGCTGAAAATGTCCTTCTTGGCCACATTCCCAGCAGTGTTCTCAGGTTTCAGCTGGGCTCGGCATCTCCTGCCGCGGGCTTCCTCTCTCTCGCCGGCAGTGCTCCTTCTGGCTCGGGACCCGGATGGCTCTATGTTGGTGTTCGGGGCTGGAAGGCTGCGGTGTTGGGGGTCGGACGACAGGCAGTGGACCTTGAGTCCCCGTTCCTTGGGGTTTACCTTTGTCTGGCCCCTCCCTTCTGTGGGGATTTCTGCCTGCCTGAAGCGGTGTCTCAGCTCCTTCGGCGGCCATGTAGTCCTCCATCAGGCCCACTGCCTCGGATAGGGTCGTTGGGTGATGCCGGCGTACCTAGGCTCTTCCCCCCGCTGGGAGGATCAGTGTGAATTGTTCCAGTGCCACCATCTCTGCTACCTGGGGCCCGGTCAACCGTTCTAGGTTCAGCCACCTCCAACAGTGGTCTCGTATCCGCTGGGCCACAGCCTGGGGACGGGCTACAGAGGGATACTGTTCTTTGCAGAGGCGCTGGCGATAAGTCTCTGGACTGATGCCGGTGTGATCCAGTATAGCCGCCTTCACCCGGGGGTATTCCAGGGCCTCCCGGGGATCAAGGCTGCGGTAGGCGGACTGGGCATGCCCCGTCAAGTACGGAGCTAGCAGGGTGGCCCAATGTTCCTGGGGCCACGTGGCGGTGGTCGCCACCCGCTCGAAGATGACCAAGAATGCTTTGGGGTCATCCTCCGGGCCCATCTTGGTAAGATGCACCGGCAGCTCGCCCGCCGTCCTTCCAGGTCCTGCCCCAGTGGGTGCAGGGCTGGCGGCTCCGGCCGGGTGCATCAGAGTGGCCACCTGTTGTACTAGACGTCCTTGTTGCACTTGTTGCTGGGCCGCTAATTCCTGCACGAGTTGTTGCTGTTGCTCCTGATGCTGGGCCATCAGTAGCTGCTGCTGGCTGACCATCTGCTGCATCTGTTGCTGCTGCTGCTGGGACGCCTGTTCCTGCTGCCTCTTCAGCATCCACTTTAGAAGCTTCTCTGTGTCCTTCTTGGACGACGGTGGGGTTCCCGTCGCTCACTTTGCTTCTCCTGGACCTTTCAGCAGGCCCGGATCGCTGCCTGCATTCTCCACCATATGTCAGGGTTCACACCCCCGGGTCGAGGCAGCGCAGCCCGGGGGGCTAAGGTCTTAGAGCAGCCCTTGTAGCAGGGCAGCGCGGCCTATCGGCCCAAAGTCAATAGTTGTCCCCTTGCTGCGGGGCAGTATGGCCCAGTGGCCAGAGTCAGTGGTCACCCCACGCCTCAGGGCAGTGTAGCCTATCGGCCCAGGAAGGGGGGTCCAGGGCCCACTCACCTCCACCGGGCCCTGACCCAGGGCCCTAGTAGTGGCTCCGCACCTGGCCACCAACTCAGCGGGGAGGTCCCACCGAAACACGCTGAGTGTCCTCGGGTGGGAGATACCACTCCCCCACCCTCCCTGGGTCACTTCCTACCAGGTCCGGCGACGGGGTCTCCCAGGCGGTTGCAGATCCCTTGCAGGTTGGTGGGTCCATCGTCCCCTCCAGCAGGTTCCAGTCTGGGGCTCCGGGCAGGCCACGGTCAGCGGCAGGCTCTGAGGCAGGCTCAGGCTCCGGCTTGGGCTGGTCCTTCATGGGAGCTCCCCAGGCACGTCTTCCCCCTTCGGCTGTCAGCCCAGACTGAGCCGAGCTCCCTCCCTTTATACAGCCTGAGCACTTCAGGCATGCCCAGTACAGCGGAGGCGGGACTTCGGCTGTCAGGCCTTCCGGCCAGGTACTGCCCGGGCCAGTGCGGGGCTGGTCCGCCCCGTCACATGCCCTTTTCTATACCTTTTCCAATTCCAATACATCTTTTTTGAGATCTACATGCAGCATTCAAGATGTGAGCATGCTATGGATTTATATAAAGGTATCATGACATTTTGTGTATTATCTATCCCTTTCCGTTTCTAATATTCTAATCTTTTTTTGACTGCCGTTGCACATTGAGTGGATGTTTTCAGAGCACTATCCACAATGACTTCCAGATCTCTTTCATGAGTGGTAACAGCTAATTTAGGCCCCATCATTTTGTATGTATGGTTGGGATTATGTTTTCCAATGTGCATTACTTTGAATTTATCAGCCTTGAATTTTGTTTCCCAGTCACACAGTTTTGTGAGATACCTTTGTAACTTTTCACAGTCTGCTTTGAACTTAACTATCTTGAGTAATTTTGTATCATCTTAAAAATTTTCCATCTCACTGTATATCTCTTTTTCCAGATCATTTATGAATACTTTGAACAGTACTGGTCCCAGTACAGACCCCTGGTGGATACCACTACTTGTGAAAACTGACCATTTATTCTTACCCTTCATTTCCTATCTTTCAACCAGTTACTGATCCATAAGAGGACCTTCCCTCTTATTCCATGACTGCTTGCTTTGCTAAAGAGCCTTTGGTGCAGGAGTTTGTCAAAGGCTTTCTGAAAGTCTAGGTGCATTGTATCCACTGGATCATCCATGTCCACATGTTTGTTGACCCCTCAAAAAATTTTAATAGAATGACGAGGCATGATTTCCCTTTACAAAAGCCATGTTGACTCTTCTCCAACAATGTGTGCTCTTGTGTGTGCCTGATAATTCTGTTCTTTACTATGGTTTCAATGATTTTGCTTGGTACTGAAGTTAGACTTACCGGGTTGTAAATGCCAGGATCACCTCTGGAGCCTTTTAAAAAAATTGGCATCACATTAGCTATCTTCCAGTCATGTGGTACAGAAGCTGATTTAAATGATAGGTTACATACTGCAATTTCATATTCGAGTTCCTTCACAACTCTTGGGAGAATACCATCTGGTCCTGGTGACTGATTACTATTTAATGTATCAATTTGTTCCAAAACTTCCTCTAATGAATGTCAATCTGGGACAGTTCCTCAGATTTCTCACCTAAAAATAATGTCTCAGGTGTGAGAATCTCCCTACATCTTCTGCAGTGAAGACTGATGCAAATAATTCATTTAGTTTCTACACAATGGCCTTATCTTCCTTGAGCTCTTTTTTTAGCACCTCTATCATCCAGTGGTCCTACTGACTGTTTAGCAGGCTTCCTGCTTCTGATGTACTTAAAAAAAAATTACTACTTTTTGAGTCATTGGTTAGTTGCTCTTCAAATTCTTTTTTTGGCCTGCCTAATTATACTTTTATATTTGATTTGCCAGAGTTTATGCTCCTATTTTCCTCAGTAGGATTTAACTTGCAATTTTTAAAGGAGGTCTCTAACCGCTTCTTTTACTTCATACTTTTTAAGACTGTACTTTTGTTTAATATGTTTTACGAATGTTAATACTAAACTAGCCTCCAATTAATTCCTGTACATATTTGTTGTCTGGTTGATCATGATCAGGCCCGTCCCGGATCTCAAGAAGGTTTGGGGCTATGTTCCTTGACAGCTGATAGATCTTGTGCACCTCATTCAAGCTGTCAGTCTCAGTTGACAGCTCCGAAATGGAGTTATAAGCCAGACCAAAAACATGGGGATCTTTATGGTTGCAGTTCCCCCATGGGAAATATGCAGAGGGCTGCCAGTGGTGTGCAAGGCTCTCATTTGCATGAATTCCCTCACTGAAGTAATTTCACTCCTCCTGCCTGTAGAATGGGCAAATGACTCCTGTTCTTTATTTCTGAACTCACTCTGACCAGGTCCAGGATTGGTTGGCCTTAGCATAATTTATGTAGACAAGCATGTGGGACTTAAACATTTCTGATTGCCATGTAAACTGAGGTTAGCATTTGGCCCAGTGTAAACCAAATTCAGACTTGCTGTTGAGGTGACATTGTCATTACTATCTTTTTTTAAAGTGGAACTAGAAAACAAACAAACGAGAGCCCAGAACAATAACAAAAATAAGAGATTTTTTAAAAAACATTATATATGTGAGCACATCCATGTGTTTTGGTAGAATATCTTTTCTGACTGCTTTGGGCTATTCTCATGCATTGTGAATTTTTAACACTCATTTTCTTCTCTGAGCTCACCTGCCCCATCAAATTTATTCATACAGGTATAATTTATCTGGACAGATGCCTGAGGCACAGTACAATTTCAGGCCACATCAATCTAGCTCCAAAGAAACTGCAGCATCTTCTGCTGCAGAACAGTTTTAATTCTGGGAAAGAGCTGAAGAGACAATAAACCATTAAATGAACTTTTTGAAACACAGGCTGGACACCATGCAGGATGTTGATACCGATACCCAAACCGTATCTGCATCAAGCTCCACTGTGTCCGTATTTAGGTGCCAAACTCCCAGGAGGTTCAGTGTCTAAAAGGGGGCTAAGAATAGACTCTCTGACCCAGAGTGTCATCAGCGCTGTACTGCATGGGTGTAGTTTAGGGAGGACATTGCCCCCACCCCCAAAGGCAAGCCTCAGAAAAGCATGAAATTTGCTCCCCCACACATATGTGGCTCCATTGGCCTGACTGGAGCACACACACCCCCGTCCCCCAATATAGAAGTCAAACTACACCTATGCTGTACTGCTAACTCAAGCAGAACTGGCCCAGGGAGATCAGGTCAGGTGCTCTCTAGTACCCACAGCACATCCCTTGTAGCTGGAGGAGGAGAAAGCGGTACACACTTGTTTGAACCCCAGAGATACTTTGCTGCTCTTACATCCCCTTGTGTCCATCAGCATGACATACACTAGAAAAGAGGACTAGACCAGCACGCAGTTAGTCTAGAGTTGGTGTGACGAAGTAGGAATACTGTGTGGGTGCCTCAGTTTCCCCTATGCATTTCTTGAGTGTCTGTGTGGAGGGATAAGGGTGTGTAGTTGATGCAAAGCAGAGAGACAGTGTAAGCAAGTGTCCGACCTGCCTTGGCAATTGAGGGCCGGGCCCCTGGCTCCTCTCCCCTCTCAAGGCTGGAAGTGCTGAATAACAAAGAGGTCAGGTGATACCTCCTGCCCGGGAGGGAGACAAAGGAAAGAAAAGGAGGGGCTGGGGAGAGTGAGTTTCAGTTTTGCAGCTGGCGGGAGAGAGGGTTTGAATCTGAAGCTGGATGGGCAGAAGGGAGGCAGGCCCAGGCAGGGTCTGGCCTCCCTTGGACCCCCAAAATGGATCCAGCCGAGGGCTCACACTTGCTGTATGGTCTGGGTTAGACCAGATAGAAGTCATTGAATAAACTTCTGTTTTACTACCTGGCTGAGAGTCATGTTTGACTGTGGATTTGGGGTGCAGAATCCATGGGCTCCCTCAGGACCCCACCCAGGCGGGCTTGCTGGGGGAAGCCCACGGAGGGACAGAAGGTGCTGAATGCTCCGAGGTCAGACCCAGGAAGGTGGAAGTGGGTACCTGTGAAGCTCCTAGCCTTGGAAACAGGCTGTGTACGAAGAAGGGACACTTCACCTAAAGTCCAGTCTGGCTTCCTAGGGAGCAGGTTCCAGACCATCGCCCAGGCACTCCGTGACAGTTGGGAGTTCACAAAAGGCACCTGTGCAGTCCCTTCCTGAGTCGCGCTGATCCTTGGCCAGAGCTGAAGATCTGGGCCAGTATTTAGATCAGTACAAAAGCTGGAGTTCAAAATGATAGATCCTGAGCCTGGTAGCTTTGGCCTTGAGGGTACTATACCACCTGTGCTGAAAGATAAAATGATTCTCCTCACCTTTGGATGATCTGAGTAAGAGACAACAGAGCTGGAATTTAAGAGTGGTGAGGCTCCCAGAGGGAGCTGAATCCATGACGAAAGAGCATTATTGTATTACAGTGAAACCTCGATATAACGGACTAATTCGGGCGAGGGGGTGTCCGTTAAAGCCGAAAGTCCGTTATTTAATAATTTTTTAAAATTATTAAATAACGGACTTTCGGCTGACATTGGACACCCCCTCGCCCGAATTAGTCCATTATATCGAGGTTTTACGGCCGGGAGCCATCAACCCGCCCGCCCGAGTCCCGGCTGCTGGGACCCGGGCGGGAGCCGTCAGCGAGCTCACCCGCTGCCGGGACCCGGGCGGAAGCCGGCAGCCAGCCCGCCCGCCCGCCCGCAGGCGGGACCCGGGAGCCGGCAGCCAGCCCGCCCACCCGCCAGCAGGCGGGATCCGGCAGCCAGCCAGCCAGCCCGCCCGCCAGCAGGTGGGATCCGGGAGCAGCCAGCCTGCCCGCAGGTGGGACCCGCGAAAAACGGATTTCGGATGCAGCGGAAATTTTGTCCGTTGCATCCGAAGTCCGTTAAATCGGGGTCCGTTAAATCGGGGTTTTACTGTACTTTGATCTTTTGGACAGACCGCTCATCAGAGTTTTTGCTGTTGATAGCCTGAAAAACGTCTAGATGAAAACCAACGGGTGTCAGTCAGGGTCTGCGTTTAAAGCACTTAGTTCTGGTGGTTAGAGCTATAGTCAAGAACAGGTAAAGGGTTGGAGCTGGTGGCAAAGGTGGGACTGGGCTGAGGGCAGCTGAAATCCAAGGTTGGGGACAGACTGTGGGGTCAGAACCAAGATCAGAGTTTGTAGACGAGCCAATTCAGGATGGTAGTCAGAGTCCAAACACTGAGCAAAGCCTGATAGGCGTCACTCCGGGGGTCAGGAGGCAGCTAGAGGCTGGAGTGGGTCAGTAAAAGGGCATGAACAGTCAGAGTAGGATACAGGAAAGGCAGAAGTAGGTCTCAATGAAGGTCAGGCAAAGCCTGGACAGGAACTGGATCAAGAGCAGGCTGGAAGCCAGAGAAGACTGTGGCCAAGAAATGCTGTTGCACAGACTAATACCAGTGCCTGGGGGTCATCTGATCCAGGTTTTACCCAGGGATAGACTGCTGCAGCACACCTGAGTGCTGAATTGCAGCAAGCTCTGAAGGATGAGTCAGTGCAGCTGAGTTGCTGCAGCATGCCTGAATAATAAGTCACTGAAGGCTCTGTTAGGAGTGCAAGTCATGGTTGCTTAGTGAGCAGCCCAGGTCTGGTTGCAGGTTTCCCACTCATTGAGTATCGTAATCCACATACAGCATTGGTGAAATGTGAATTCTTGGTCATAGACAAGTTTCTAACACCTCCTATATCTATTTAGAACCTTTATGTAAACGCCTCCACCTCCCCTGCTTCCCCAGTCTTGTACTAGGATTATCAGAAGGTGAGTATGCTGCTGCCTGTTTTTTAAATTAAAGGTTAAAATAATATGTAAATTACCCTGTTCTGCACCAGTTACTGTTTTGTTATGTGTTACCTTTAGCTATGTTTATTATACCAATGAATGTGCAGTACTGTAAAGGAAGTCAAACAAAAAATCCTTCTGTTAGTTCACTCTTACTCCTATCCCAGACACCCTGACTCCATGTATGACAGATTGAGATAGGTCCATTAGAATCTCTATTCTTTATTATATTGTCAAACACCATGCTTGCCCTCTAGTGCTCCCTTCTGGCCAAATATGGCTTTAGTGAGGTCAATCTGTTTTCCCTTTACTTAGGAACCCTTAAAAAGTCCACATTGTCAGGATACTTAAAACATTCCTCTTCTGGGGTCCAATTTATTAAGTCCTACACAAAGCCTTACAAAAGAAAACTCACAAGGGCTTCCTCCCAGTTTCTATTGAGCGGACCCCTCAGGGTCTGTCTGTCTTCCTTCTCTCCCCGCACCTCTTGCCTAGGGCTTGGCCTTCTCCAGAGGCAAAACTAGGATCTTTCCCCTCCTGACTCAAGGCACTGCAGTGTCCACACATTGGTTACCTAAAGCTGCTTTCTCCTTTGGAAGGCCCAGGTGCTTTCCCTTTCACCCAGTTAGGGAGCAGATAATCAGGTCAAGTGCTGGACCCCGCTCCCTCTTTAAGAGGTCAGTCATCCAGTGACCTCTCCCCCTCACCAGAGTGTTCCTATGCCCAAAGTTAGGCTCTGTGATCCTCTTTTTGTCAAATTCTCCAGCTAAGGAGGCACTTCTGACAGGAAAAGGTCTTGTAAATATTTATTGATAGCCCCCATCTTGACCTCCACAATGTGATCAAAGCTTGGCCAGAACTATGTCTGGTGCACTTCATACAACTCATGGTTTTCAAGGGTTCTTGCTGGCATGTCATAATTTGTACCTTTCTGTATATTTTGAACATCCAGTCCTTGGGCTATGTGTGAAGTAAGTCATCAAGGTCAGGCTGTGACTCTGGTTAAATACAGTTTACACTTAAATACAGTTAAATACAGTTAAATACAGTATACAGTTGTTTCACTATTCTTTGGGATTTTCCAAAATATGCATAACCCACATCAGCACTGAGAATGACCAAGACAATATCTAGCCTCCTCTTGGGGTTTCCAATTACTAAGGTCAGAATCACCTTGCCTCAAGCTTTTAGGGGTTCATTTAACTAAAGCCAGATCTATTCTTCTTCCACCCACATTGTTATATGAGTAAGACTCCCCTTTCAGCACCACCGTGTTCTTTCACCACTTCCTCTTCTCCACATTTTTGCTCTTCCATCACCAGAGCTGGGCAACTGATTCTCAGTCACAAGGTGGACCTTAAGGTCTTCCTCCCCCCTCCGCCCCCTCCTTTTGCTGCTTCTTGGAACCCTCCTCTTCCTCAGCTTTTGGCACATCTCTTTCTACAACTATTCCTGTGTATCCTGAAGATATGACTCTAGAGTAACAAACTCTTCAGTGGACTTGGGTGACCTGCTTTCTTATTGGCTTAGAAGGTCTGTGATACTGTCTAGTTTGCCTTGCAGTCTGGTGACTTTATTAACCTATTCCAAGATTGTACTGACTTTTGCACTTATGCAACCTTAACTCTGACCACAAAAATCAACTCCCAAATACGTTATTTTATATTAACCCTTCCTTATACATTCCCATCTAGTTACTACAATGACCCCTTACACCAGCTCACCATTATTATTTCCTCTGTTGCACTGCTGTCACAAAAGCTTCATATGCAAATGAAAAGAAACCATAAGACACACATGATCTGAACCCCCTGTATTTAACTACAAACGGATAGATTTTAAGTGAAAATAAGTAAACTTATTTTATCGAAACTGTGTTTGAATTGAAGTGTTTGGGAAACTAAATTTGGGATAACCGGATTTGTGCATATCATCTTTTATTAATAAAATGATGGACTTTATATACACTTGTATTTTCCAAGAGAGAGCTGGGCAGTGTAAAACATATGTGGAAAAGTCTGGAACTGGGGGTTGCTGGTGTCGCTCTGCAGTAAGATTCAAGAGTGGCTGACTGTAGCACTCCTACAATCTAACTGGGAGAAGTGGTGTAAAAGGCACCCTAGGTTAGAGAGCTGAGCTGTTCATTAGTCCATATTGTACTCTGGGTATGTCAAAACACAATCATGCTGCTTTCCACAAACATTGGTGCTCCTCTTAGTGCCATCTTATCTGTGTGTTCAGCTTTAGCCCATTAGTTCCAGACTGGGCCCCGAAGAGTAAAGAAGGGAGCTCCTCTTTGGCCAAAGGAGCCTGACACAAAGAGGCTATGGTTGACTGAACTTACACTAAGATTGTAGTGGAAGAAGAACTTGAGGATGTGGGCCCTGAGCCGGGACTGGAGATAAAAGGACCCAATAGCAACAGTTGATTGGATTTGAGCAGTATGTGGCTGCTGTGTATAGGGTTCCTGGGTGGAACCTACTGGCCACAGCTAAAGTGGCATAAACTCCAAAAGGGATCAGGGCTGATTTGCAAGCCCAAACAAAGGGCTAAATTTAAAGGGCCCAGAGCTTGGCTGAAGATCCTAGCAGGGGCAAAGAGCCTTATTTGCTGGACTCTTTGGTATCCCAGACTAGATTTCTGTGACTTGACTGGAGGACCAAACCCCTGAAGACCTGCCAAGATCAGTCAGCAGCCTGCAAGGGTCAGTAAGGGCAAGAGGACTGTGATACCTCATCCAGTTGCTTGGAAGCTTCAAGAGGTGAGTGCCCTTTTACAGGTCCTTTGTGATATCACCCTTGTTACATGAGAAACAATAAAATATAACAGCCCGATTATATCATGCTATGTCTCAAATCAATATCGGGTGGTCCACTTTTTACTAGTATAAGAAGCTTAGAAGTCAAACCTGCAGGCCCTTTATCGGTTTTCTACTGTGCAGTGTTCTGAATACTGTAGTTAAATGTGGTAGAACTAGGACTCCAAATTGTATTAAAAGAAGAAGTCAATGAAAGTTACTAATATTTCAGAAGTGCCTGAAGGCTGCAATCAGTAGCAGAGCCCCATTATGTGAGGTGTTTGAGAGATATGGAAAATTGATGTCCATGTTATACGAGAGACAGGTTGTTCAGATCAGTTTCTGTCCGCATTCTGTAAAACTTGCCCATACCAGTTTTGCCCTGGCTTCTTCTTTTGTCATTCAGTTTCTCACTCATTCTAAAACAATGTGCATACCCTCACCTTTGGGGTGAAGCCAGACTTTTAGGCGCCTGCTCCCCTACTTGGTGTAAACATTGCTCGTGCCAATCGGAAACGAACACAAACAGGTTTTGGGCCCCGTCCCCTATGACACTTCTGTGATGTCATAGTTGGTACTTATGGATCTGTCTGCCATGTGCAGACAGAGAGAGGAGAAAGAAAAATGAATCCTATGTATCCTGTCCCCCCGTAACAGAGCTTGATCGCCTCGAAGCCTCTCTCTCCGCTCACGTGTTTCAAACAGAGCTTCTACGTTTGCCGGTCGTTATGCATTGGTTTGTATTTGTAAGTATCAATTAGTACTAAATGGTGCATCTTCGTTTATAAATATTGTTAGTAGATATTTTAGTCATTGTGTGTTTTAAGTTTCATTAAGTCTATTAGTTAATCAAAAAACTTACCCCCTTGTAATTATCCCCAGTAAAACTTTAAATTGATTAATTTTAGTTGTGTGTGTGTTTGTGTGTGTGTATGCAGTTTGCGTCGTGACCCATACTCTCCTTGCATCCCTTACCATATAGTCTGTTGCCACGTGCAGCCTGGTAAATAACAGGCCTGCATTTATTTTCGCCCCTGCGAGTCCGTGGCAATCCACACAGGTAAACAAATGTAAAGAAACTAAACAGAACTTCAATTATTTGTAGTTTATCTTTGAGACTTAAGGTTAGGAGTAAACAGGGGAAACTTAACAAAACAAATTATTGGTAAAAATCAGTAACTTTGAAGAACAAGTCATCTTGTACAAAATTATTTAGCAAGAAAGTTCTAAAGATCCTTTAATATGAGGCATGTGTGAAGACATTTAACACACTTCACTGACTCAGCCACATCTGTATTTGCTGATTCTTTATTTGAATAATGTGCTAATGAGACTCAGCAGCCGGAAGGATCATCTTATCTCAGGTCTAAATAGAAAGTCATTTTCCTCTTATATGCACACTACTGTAAGTACCAAGAAAAAAAATAGCAAGAATGTTTTCTGGTAGCTGTTCTATTTCCATGCTTTTAAAATATGGAAACCTGCAAAATGTACAGAAATACCATTCATATAATATAGGCAAAGCCTATCCAGGTCCACCCTTATTTTCCTCTATATATAAAGTGTTTTAAAACTGATGTGCAAATAACTACTACTGCATCACAGTATTGCTAAAGATCAGTACCAGCTAGTCAGTTCTGATTTAGACACACACAAGTGGAAGAGAATACCTATTAAAGAACAGCATATGTCTTTTTATTTGCCGTATATCGCCTTTTTCAATGTACTCATTTGTACACCTGAGTGCAAACCAGATTTGATAAATGGAAAGAGCAATAAATTAAATTCAAAATGGGTAGAAAATAGGACTTCTAACTCTCCTACCGACAAAAGATCTCTAAATTCTAGAGTGATAGGACTATCTAAAGCCCATTAATGCCAATGGAAAGACAAAGATGATGATCCCTTTCCTATGCTCATTCAATCTCATACTAATTTTAAGAAGAACATGAAAATATTAGAAAACTCTAGTAGAGCAGGCCCTTAAAGATTCAAAAGCAATTGGGACTTATTTTAAATTAACTGTAAATTACAGTTATTTTAGGATAGTAAAAATTCTGACTAGAACTGTCAAAACTTGGAGTTTGTTTTGTTAGAAATATGTTTAGTTCTGAATAGGAACTAGGGTAACTTTTTGAAATTTCATGCAAAATGAAAATTTCAAAATTATTCAGCAGGGGGAATGTTTCAGCATGTTGACATTTTTCAATTTATTTTATAAATTCTATAAAATACAAAAATAAAACCATAAAATGGAAAAAATATTGGAGTTTCAAAAATTTCACACCACCACACATTTTCATTTTTTTCCCCACAGGAAATGGTCCAAATTTATAGATTTCTGAAATTTTTCTGTTTAGATTAAAGGCTTTTCCCAGTAAAAACTGTTTACCCAAAAGATTTCTGTCCAGCTCTAATCATGCCACTGAGATGTGGTGGTAGAACAGTAGTTATTTGTAGTATAATAGTTTATTAGTATAGTAGAACCTAGTGTTCACGATTGAAATCATACGGGGCACTGAAAATATCATAAGAGACCATTTCTGTGCCAGAACATTTACAACCTATGTAAACAAGATAGTAATATTTCCTTCCTCATATTTTGCCTATCTTCCTTTTAAAGATTAACTTGCCCAAGGTCTCCTCTGGCATCTGTGGCAATCCAAGAACTGAGCCTAGTTCTTCTGCATCCCTGTCTCAGTGCCTTTGCTAAATGATCATCCGTCCTTTCTAATAGCTCCTAGGAGAAGGAAACAGGAGACAGCAACAGGTGGAATAGGAAGGGGACTCAGGAAGCAACATATGGGAAAGCAGAGCAGGCATAGAGGAGGAGCTTTAGTCCTCTTCTTTGGCTCAAAACAGGGATAATTGGATAACACAATGGCCTGTGATATACAGGAGCTCAGACCAGATCTAATGAGCCCTTCTGGCCTTAAGCTGCGTGAAAACTCCTTGGTGCAACAAAGCTCAGAGGAGCTTAAAAACACCTTAAAACATCCTCCAGAACCTCTAATTCAAGCTTTCCTAATGAGGAGGGCTGAATGGGAAAGTCTTTGTAGTTGAGGGAGTCTTTTATAGTAATGGCTGACAATAGGTCTGCTTTGCCTTTTACTGTAATGTACATTTAATATGTTTATCTGAACTCATTACATGCTGGGGGGAAAGAAGACATTCCCAAGGCTGGGTCACTGAGTTACAAACAAGCATCAGGGGTGTTACTCATCTCAAAAACTTCTCTTTTTGTACATGTGTGTCCCTACATACTTCAAGCTACTTGCTTGCCACAGTTCCACTCCTGGCAGCAAAGAAATCAAGTGAGTATCCTCTTTTCTGTAGTGCAGAGAATGAGAGCACCTCCTCCTAGCTGATTCCTGCCCACTGCCTACCCAGTGCACTATTCAAAGTAAGTGCTGATTATTAAATTACTTTTGATTTTAAAAAGTATTAAAGGCTCTCCCCTATTTTTGGCATCAATTACAAAAAACAAATCAGCTGAAACTAGCAAACAACTCTAGAAACAGCCATCAGCATCACTCGGTCCATAACAGAAGAACCCTCACTCCCATTCAAACCCCAGCCCCCTTCATACCCCTCCATCCTCAGAATGCAAGGTATACCTGTCTTGCTGCATACACATGGATGGGTTAGTTGTCTTCTTTCACATATTTCAAAGCCATGAATCTACTTCAGAAAAAGCTATTTTAAAAAAAACCCCAACATGCACTTCTACTGTCCCTCCTTTCACAATATTCAAGTACTGTATACAACTCCTCTAGATCTGCTTTGAGTCTAGTCTAATTGAGCTCTTGTACAAGACTGCCCTCTGCTGATTTTATTAGTAATCTACAGAATCACATCATTCGTACCTGGGAAAGGGAAGGCCTATCTTGACAAATGAAACCCACCTCTCATGCATTGCTGTGATGTCTCCGGTGTGTTTGTGGAGGTTTGGACAGTTTGTTAAGATGAAAATCTTCCTTGCACTTGGAGATAAAGTCAATCCACTTAAATTATATTTGAATCTGGGAACAAGCTTTTTTTGGTATTAGACTGAAATCAAACTTTCCCAGTCATAGGGTGGCAAGTATAGAGGGCTTTAAATCAGAAAAAAAATGAAGGCCACAGTAAGCTAGAAGGATGTTGTATACCAAACCCTCTCCATGACCACAAATAAGGGCAGTGTTGGAAAGGCAACGTTAAAAAAGCATCAGATACATGTGCATGCACAACACAAAGTGTCTAATAGAGCTGTACAAAACTCTTATAGCAAAACTCACAATTCAGAAAAATTTGCCTGCTTTCAGATTTTACTACAAACACCACTAGGGCCAAATTTGTAAAAGAGATTCTGGTCTGACTTCAAATGGACCTGGGTTGACTAGTTTAAAGTGAAAACTAAACCATTCAAAACTCAATTGTACTCTCCAGTCGGTTGGATCTGTACCAGTCTGTCCTCTCTTGTCTTGTACTTAAGATTGTAAGCTCTTTGGGGCAGGAATAGTCTTTTGTTCTGTGTTTGTACAGTGCCTAGCACAGTGGAGTCCTGCTTCAGGACTAGGGTTCCTAGACATTACAACAAAATTAAAATATGGTTAAGCTCAAAACTAAGTCCAAGTGAACTGAAACAATAGTCCAGAAAGCTCTCTTGCTAGCCTCTAGTCTCTACACAGCTGTTTGAAGCATGGAAGAGAATCATAAAGAAATCTACCATTGACTAATTTGGGTTTAGAGCATCCAACTGGAATATTGGTATGATTACCTGGAAACATCTGGAGAGGAGAAAAGGCAGAATGGATACTTTTGACATTACATACACCACCAAAGACTATGGGTTAATACAAGGAAAACAAGAAAGCAGAGGGGACTTTATAATAAGGATGTGGTTTAGATTCCGAAAATCAGAGAATTGGAGAGAAGAGGAAACACTGTTGATAGCGATATTTAAAATCTTGAAGATTTTTAACCACCAAGGATATGTCTAAACTGCAACTGGGACTGAGCTACCCAGGTTGGGTAAACAGATCCAGGTAGCAGCCTTAGAAGTGTGGACATTGCAGTTTGGGCTAGAGCTTGGGCTGTCAAGCCCCCTGCTATTTTAATTGTGCTAGCTCAAGCCTTGCCAGCACAAGTCTGTATATCTGGCCTGAAAGGATGCTTCCAGCTGCAGTGTAAACATACCAAGCCACCGCAGACATTTTTAACTCTAGTTGAAGATATTTGACCACAAACTAACTGAATTTAAGATTCAAAGAAGGAAAGTAATGCAAGTAATAATATTCTAACATGAGATTTCAGTAAAGCAAACTGTTATAATGGAGAAAGACATTGGGCAGCATAAAAGTATCGGTGGAGAAGAGAGGGGAATGGAAAATCAAAAGCAGGAGTGGCGAAACTACAGCCCACATCCTGTCTGGCCCCTGAGCTCCCAGCTGGGGAGGCTACCCCCAGCCCCTCTCCCACCTTTCCCCCTCTCCTGGAGCCACGCTGCCAGCACTTGGGGCTACATGCTGCTCTAAGCAGCATGGTAAGGGGGCTGGGCCAGCGCTGTGGGGGTTGGATGGAGCAGAGGTTCTGGGTGGGTGATCAGGAGACAGGGAATGGGAGGGGGGTTGGATAGGGTATGGGAGTCCCAGGGGTCTATCAGGGTGTGGATAGGGGACAGGGAGGGTAGGGTGGGGTCAGGGGACAAGGAGCGAGGGGTTGGATGGGGCAGGAAGTGGGAGGAGGTCAGATGGGGGCGGGACCAGGCTGTTTGGGGAGACACAGCCTTCCCTACCTGGCCCTCCATACAATTTTGCAACCCTGATGTGGCCCTCAGGCCAAAACATTTACCCACCCCTGGTCTAAAGGAAGCAATTTGATCAGAGAATCCAGGGATTTAAAATCTGGGATTAAGCCAAGGAGGGGTGGATTTAGGCTCAGTGATTGATTAATGGAAGTTTAAGACAATCCATCTTTCTGGTAGGGCTTTCTATAGCGTATCAGTGTAGTACCTAATGCCCAGGACACTGCATACTTAATAGATTTGGGAAAAATCACTGAAGGAAATAATGCCAACTAGAAGGATGAAAGGCAATTCCAAACATAGCAAGTTGTTCTCAGATGATTTTGCAGGACAGCATCACTCTTATCACTGAGTATTTGAAGGAAAAAACAAACAGGAACAGGTTAAGAGCAAGACTTATTTACTTACTCCTCATGGGAAAACCCGACAAGGCATTTAGTTCTTTGGAAGAGACAGCATGAAAAGGTAGCAGCAATATAATCAGAAGAAAAGTTAGGTGCAGAGTATTACCTGTTAATGGCATCTAAGCTCCCTCAGTAGGTCAGGCCCATTTTAACAATGCCTCCTTTACAATCGTTAGTATCTGGGGGCCTAATCCATGTGCAAGACAATATACCTAATAGTTTAGACAGAAGATTAAAAGTTGTAGCTCCAAACTACACACTTCCAATATCCCTGTGTAATATAAACTGCTATGAACATGGACTTTATACATATTATACATTTCTCACTGGTATTTCATAGGAAATAATATTTTGGAAGGTAAGGGGGAAAAATCTTCCTTTTTCATTCAATTTGTGATGGTCATTTAATGTCTGGAGCAGACAACATTAAACTTAACCCTTCACACAGGCACACCAAATCCTTTTTCGTGGTAGCCTGCTTTCTTGTTATCCAGCATGCCAAAGACATTGTATAGTATGCTGCCAAAAGTCACCTGCCAATTTCAGAATTAGTTTTAAAACGGCTATCTTGACTGCACAGTAGCAAGGGGGAGTGTGACCACTTCTTACTCTGCTAGCAAAAACGTCTGTTTTGGTGTGAGGGGTTAGTCAACAAACCAACTTGCATTCAGATTTGAATCAAGCTTTTTTAAAACTTTGAATTTTACAGATTAAACTGTTTCTCTTCTAAATACATTGGATTACCTTATGTATAGTTTTTTTCCAGGAGTATATATTGTGTCTTGCAAAAATGTCACTATTCGCTGTCATGTGGTTAAATAAAATTGAATTATTTGCTACCAATTTCATGGACCGGAACTTTCAACGTCACACATCACTTGTGCTCTATTTCTTTTGGTAATAATACCATCATTATCCCATTAATTACTATTTACAGCAACCTCCTTAATGTACATAGGTCTTTAGAGGATGTTTAACTCTTACAGCAGACTGACGGACCAGTTTTTCCACTTCCAGTCCCCTATGGAAATACAATGCTTTGTAATTATTATTGCAAAGACAGTAATCAAAATGAACTGAGGATTAAACTTGTGTGGTACTCAACTATCTATTAAAATGAACAAACAACACACTAGAGGTGAGACTAGATGATCATGATTGGTTTTGGCCTTGGAATCTAGGATTTGGCAGTATGAGAGAGGCAATGCAATTGTGTAGGTAGGACAATGGACAGACTTAAGAGACCACAGTTCTCTTCCTGGCTCTACCATTAATTTGTTATGTGACCTTGGCCTTTTTGTGCCTGCTTCTGTTCCAACCCTCTTTCTATTTTGGCTGTTAGCTCTTCGGGGCTGTGACTGAAAGTGTCAGGTGCTGTACAGTCTGGCTATGATCTAGTTTGGGGCATCTAAGTGCTGCTCTAGAAAATAATGACCTGATCCTGCACCAGGATCTGCTAATATGACTCCACCAAAGTCATTTGGATCTCTCCAGACACACAAGGATCACTAGCACTGCCTAATATAGGATTGGCCCCTAAAACAATAGTAGGCATAAGAGATGCAAAGAATCTCCTTATATTATTGAGGGAGGTGGCTGTTGTAGGACATTTCATATAAAAATACTTGAGCAGATGGTGTGCTCTGCTGTTTCAGAGGAGTTATTTCCTCTCAGAATTGCACTTAATCCCCATCTAATGTCCAGCAACCATGACATTTTCTTCCCTAGGTAGGCCAGGCCTTAAAAGCCCAGAGGACAAAGAGATGCAGGAATAGAATCTGTGTAATGGAAAAGGCTACCATGGAAAAACTAAAAAAGCAAGCAACTCCAAATGCCCCAGCTCTGTTTTGCTAGGCACTACACAGACATTTTAGATGTTGGCCTGGAACTGAGCTTCAGTTACAATTAAGTGTTCAGAAGTAATGTCAAATACAGCTAACAAATATTTATATGTATTTATACTTGGTGCCATACAGCAGGAGTCACTTCTTTAAACAAATTCAATGGGGCTGGTTTTAGTCCTCTGTCCCTTCCCATAAAATGGAGTATTTCCCAGGCTTTCAGTCATCCAGGATCCAAAAGGCAGCTAAGCTTGCCATCGGTAGCATTAATCTATTAGCGCAAATTGCCTGAAGTCAAACCCTATCTTCCACTGTCCTGACTACTCACAAATTTCATCCACGAGGCAAACTTCAACTAGGACATGGAGGATATAAACATCACAATCTTCTGAACTTTAGAGAGACTCTAAAAAAAGGGCTTCATAAGGGCCAAGCCTTCCCATGACAGGTTGGAAAGGCTCTGGTATCTTCAGTGACTATCCTGCCATGGCAGAAATCCCTTCCTCCACACAGCTACAACCACATAGTCGTGTGTATCTGACATAACCTTACTGAATGTTAGCTTTACAAATAGTTATTCAGGAGCTCCAGGCAATCTGTAAAAATATGAATAATTATACCTTGAAACTAAGCCAGTTTCAGTAAGAGATGATAATTTTAGACACTTGTAAGGTGGTACCTGGAGGCAATTACATTACTTGTGACCTTCAACAACTGTAGGAGCCTAATATTCTTTCATCTCAAAGGTCATCTGTGTTTCACTTATTTAATTTCAGGCTTCTAGGAAGCCTGAGGCATTGCTGGGACTTTCCATTCTGATCTTCTGTTCCTACCCATACAAGAATTTCAGAATCAAGTTTTATTTATGGAAAAACGACTAATGCTATAACACAAATACAGAATTGATTAGCAAAACTCCTGTTTTTATGATTTATTTCCAGTATAGTTAATGACACAGAGCAGACACACAAATTATTGTAATCATCTGTCTTTAGGAGTATTGAGTTTCTTGCGTCTTGTGTGATACCTGGAAGAAAAAAGAATTGCAGTGATAATAATTTGGTATGTCTTCTTGGATTTTCCTGTCAGGATTTGTTTGTAACCAGTAGTCTACAGCCTACATATTAGTAGAGCTGTAAAAAGATACACAAGGGCTACCCAACACATTTGTCTCCTGTTCACAAGGCACTACCTACATATATAACACTGCCCCTTCTACAGCTTCATGAACAAGTACACAATACAACCAACTTAAAATTCACATTTTAATTTTGTCCCTACTTTAGTTACAACCACCACCAAGATTATTAAAAGTAATTGGCAAATAAAACTTCAGTTTTTCCAAGCTAATTTAATCTATGCACTTTAGATAAAATTCATTTCACTAGATGGTCAGTTAGCTTCTCCCTTGCTTAAAAGGATCCTTAAACACGAAGAAAATAAAAAATGACCTGATCCTTCATCAGGAGCTGCTCAGAGGATTCCACCAGTGACTCCCTCCCACTTTCTAAAAAGCATTAAAATAATCAGAACATCCTTTTTTTAAAAAAAACATTATGGCCTAACTAGTATCATTTTTAATAGTCAATTTAACTAAATATCCAAGTGAACAGTGTCCTTTCAACTAAAACTAACACCACACTAGATCAGAAGAAGATATCATATACAACGAAACAAAATTTTTGTTGCTTATTGTGAAAGAGCAGAGTTTTCAACTGGAACAAGTTGCTACAATCAGTTTCTTCTCATCTAGTCCCATATGCTCTCTCTCATATAATTGCAATCATTCCGGGAGGAATTCAGCTCTTCAGTTCTCTGTTAATTTCAGCCAACTTAAAGTGTTATGAAACCACTTTAGAAAGGACCCATGACAGAGGCTAAAACAGGCTTTGTTTCCACTGGCACAGCTGAACTTAAATAGTGCTTAAAGTGGAAGTAACTTTATCAGGAGTGCTTCCTTCTCACAAATCTTATATTTGCCATCTCTTAAAAGGTAAGAGCTGACAATGCTTCCCTATCACAGGAACAAAGGAGCATTTATGGTTTTTCACAATAACTTAAAACTAAAAGCAACAACTAACTAGGAAGGATTCTAGAAAGATATCACTGGAGAAGGTAAGTATTCAAAAGGGGTAGATAATGCTGAGAATTTTATTCCCCAAGGGCTATAAATCGCTGAAGAGAAAATAATTTGACCAAAGTGGAAAAACTGAGGTCAGTAAACTAAGGTCTTGTATGGACATATTACAAAGCTTATCACCACTGCTAATATTGGTGTAGCTCCACTGTTGTTCAGCATGCTAGAAGCCCTAGTTTAGACTGCCACTGGTAAGCACTGTGTCATCTAACCTTGCTCAGAGCAGGTCTAATCTACAATAGAGATATTAGGCAGAAACTAATGTTCTTGGTCAAAGGTAATTAACATAACAGATTGGTTTCACAGTGAGACATTAGATGATTATTCTGGTATTCTTCATTAATCAATCAGATGAAGAAAAATAATCTCCCTTGTCATTACTATACAATACTATTTTTGGTGAGATTCTAAGATAGTATCTCCAGTGAAAATTCCTTAAGGAATTTATCCCTACATAAATGTAAGTGTTATGTAAAGTACTTAACAGTCTGATGCTAATATTACTATGTCATACCTAATGAATTGCAGTAAGGGAGAATTTAGCCCATGTTATTTATTCCTATTTCCTTTCAACCCCCAAAGGGCAAATACTTCAGAAAAGACACTTACTGTCCCACAGGGTACCAGCGATGTTTTGTTGTATAAAACATTTTGCTAAGCTCCTCAAATGTAGGACCTTTGCTATTCTTTAGATCCTTTACTTCCAATCTGGATTTCAGCACTTGATCATGGGTTTCTTCTTTGTTATCCACTGGATCTGGTCGAGGTATGGGCTACAAGATCATCAGTAATGAGCAAATTATTTTAGTAAGCTTTTACTATTTAACTCTAATTAAAACATTTAACCACTGCCCCGAACTGTTCATAATCCATCACTGCAGTATTTTACTAGTGCATAAGAATTAGAAAGTCAAACCATCTCTAAATAAAAAAGTCTATCTAGTCTGTTTTATCTTAAGTGCAAGGAATACAAAGGGCACAAATGATAGAAAGAAAATTATTTTCTCAAAATCGAAGGTTTCCGAGGCAGGTTAGGCTCGCCTAGACTGCCAGATTCACTTTGATTTAAAATCAATCCACTCTGGGCCTGTCCTAACCTGGTTGTAAATCTCTTTCCCAGAATTGTATCCCTACAGGGGAATCTACCTGCATCCCCTGCAAATTAATCTCTCCTGTGGAATCTATAGCACAGGGAGATGAAGTGCCTGGTCCAAGACCACACAGGAGCGACTGGTAGTCAGGAGGAGAACCCAGATCTGTTCTATTCAGGTTCATATACTGCACCCATCTCCATGATATATTTTCCCTGCTCCCACCAACAGTTTGAGGTACCCTAGATAGTAGACAAATTCATTATAAATTTATATCACAGTATTCTGGCCATGTTATCCAGGGTACTGAGACACTTAATATGAGCTAAAGAAGAGATAGCCCAAAAGAACATTGCTGGACAAATTAAGGATTGTCTGTACTTTTAAGCGAACAGGAAAGATAGCTGTGCAAATCTGTACATACCTTTGTGTGCTCATATGGAATTTCAACTGAAGGATGGTAGCAGACAATTGTCCTTCCATCTGATGTCATGGCAAGTTCCACTTTACTATAAAAGATGAAAAAATTATATAGATCAGTGTATCTCCTTATTCCTATAAAGTCCACCCTCTTGCTCAGGTGAGAGCACTCTGGAAGAGACAAGAGTCAGAGTGGCTGATCAAGAAAGGGGTGGAAAGTCTAGGGTATTACGTGCACAAGTTGTCTTTTGAATTTTAGATAGCAATTTTGAAAATTTTACTAAGTGATTTACCAGCCTCAGAATCACTGACTTTCAATGGGACTTAGACTCCCAAGTCACTTCGACATCTTTGAAAATTGTACCCAGCACCAGGGTTAAGTGTATAAGATTTCCAAATAGTTTCCTCATAGTATTTTGTATCTTGTTTGGTTTTTTTGAAAATATTTGGAAACTAGGCATAATGTCTACAAGGTATCTAGAAGCTAGAAATAAAGCACAAAAGACAAAGGCAACTAACCCCCTCAATAAATTTCAGAGCCAATACCCTGCAGAAGAGTCCAGCATCTCTAAACCACTGGGCCGGAAAGGGAGCTGGGATTTCTACCATGTGCTAGGCCCTACCAGTCAGCTTCTACCTAGTAAGCATGATAAAATGTGAAACTCCACCAAACTCATTCTGCTGGAAGAGATTAGGCTAGTCTCATCTTCCCTAGAGAGCCTGTTAGCGTCTCAGAGGTGAAAGAGTCTACACTATTCTACCCTCCCTTCCCCACCTTTTTTAGATTTCTAACCAATAAAGAACTCCAGCAACTGATTATGTTGCTACTCAACTTTCCCAAGCAGCTGCATAAAAGTGCCATGACTTTGGTCTAAGTACTGAAAAACAGCCATGCTCTTTAATTTCACCGGCTTTCTTGACAAACCTAGGAATATCAGCAGAGGCACTAGAGCCCTTGTCTATAGATTCAGGCAGACAACACTGCATCGATTTTTCACTTGATTCACATGTGGAACGTTAGTTTCACAAGCCTTATGTCTAGAAACAAGGCTCTTCAGAAAATGGCTAGATCAATCCCAAACTTGCAAAAGGAATAGTTGGCACAAAAGAAAACAGCCAGACTAACAGCAGGTCGGGCAATTACTCCAATATGTATCCCTGAATCTATGGGTAAAATGAAGTCCATAATGGGTCAAAACAGCTTGGACTGTGTACCAGTTATAGTCTTCTGGTAGGACTGAATATGTAGATTTATGGCACGCACAATGCACTGCTCCATCTGCAAAGATGAGAAAAAACACCAGTGAGAACGAATGAAACTGCAGCAGAATTAACTTTATACCTGCATTCCGTTATCTCAAACATGAGTGAACTCAACTAGAAATGCACATTCAGTTTAAGTTTAACCAATCCATTTAGAAAGTGTCTGGAATATCAGGCCAATATTTCAATCCTATTAGAATACATATTTCTAAAACTGCAACTGGCCCAGTATCTAGGTGCCACCCTAGTGTTATCCAGGTCCTACTCTAAAAAGATGCAAAAAACCCTTCCCATACCAAACTGGCCAAGCACACTACTCCTAAAGTAATAGTTTCTTGCACAATGAAGTAAGAACACTGCTATACTAGAAGGCTACATTACTTTGTTGCTTCTGTAGGCCAAAATGTGCACTCGATCAGAGAAAGCCCCATATTAAGCTGCTGCCAGAACAGGAGTGATGACAGGAACCCATGAGGGAGGCAGAAATAGGGATCAGGAATGTGAGGGTTACATTCCCCAGCTCCTTCTCACAGAGCTGCCTTTCCCTTTACCCTCTAGTTACTCAGCCTATGCCTCCATTCTCTTCTCACCAGATCCCAGAGATTGGTCTCCTTGCCCAAAGCCCTGGTTGGGAATTAGTTCCCGCAAACAGAGGGCCTGCCTTTCTCCTTCCAGGCAATTTTTGCAGAGGTTGAGCTGAAACCCTATGGTTTCTTATAGACAATCTCTACCCTGTCCCCTCACTTTTAGTCTCTGATTTTTCCATCTCTACTTCCACCATTTCTAGTCCCTGCTTCCTCACCATTTCCCACCACCACAACTCCCAAACCCCTGCCACTCATCCCCCAGGTCCCTGCTCTCCCCCCCACCCCAGTACCCTCCAGTTCCTGCTGCTTCTCCTCCCTGCTCCATGTCTCTGTTTCTTCCCGACACCCAAAACTCCTTCCTCTAAAACCCTTACTTTGTCTGTAGCCTGGAATCTATGAAATCTCCCCATGGAAGTTAAAATACTGCCTCTGATATGCAGCAGCAGGGGGCACCACAGAGATTCCTCTGCTTGCAGTACTAGGCAGTCTGATTTTCCTGTAAATTTTCCTGGTTTTCACCAAAATCAATAAGATTCTGCGCACTGATGCCTAGAACATTCTCTGAAATGTTGGAATTGATCAAATGTAGTATTGAAAAACTATCACATTACATACAGACACATAGAAATGTCAGGAAGTTCTGTAGAACCTTGCTTTGCCAGGCTAATAGATATATAGAACCAGATAAATTATGAATACAAAGATTGTTATCCAGGACAACATCCAATTCCAAAAATGCTTTCATGTTTCATGGAACTGCAGCATCTTCACTTTTCCCCAAAACTATATGGGGATTTAGTTCAACAGTAATTCATGCGCTCATGCATAATTGTTTCTGGGTTCTGGCCAGATCACAGGGTAGTAAACTTATGATGTACTCTTCCACTTGCGTGGGTTTGTTTTTTTAAAAACATTTGCGTTTCAGTATCTCCACTTTGAGGATGATTTTATCAAGTACCTGTAGTAGTAACCTGAACTGAGATTTATGTTTTTTTTTTTAAACTGGTATTTTTCAGGGATTTGTTAGGACGACATGAATATCTGTGTAAGAAATTCGGCTCAAGAACTCCAAACTCATTACTGATATCTGAAAGTGATCATAAAAATAACTAGTCTGGGTACAGTTCTTATAAAGTCCCATTATTTTACTGTTTACTGCAAGTGTGGATTTTGTTAAATATTTAATACTCCATTGCTTATGGCACACAAGTGTCTTACTTCCCACATATTTCACAAGAACTGGCACAGAAACCTACAGCTAGGCCTGGTCTACAACAGAAAGTTTTACAGGCAAAACTCTACATTTGTTGGCACTGCCTGGTGTTCATTCACACTTACAGCTTCAGTGTGGCGAGAGATTTTTTTTTACCAGTACACTTCAAGCTCTGAATTATATTCACAGAAAACGGAGTTTTGGAAGCAGAAAACCCAGCATCAGTAGAACTGACAAAATGTTTTTCTTCCAACTTTTGCTGTCACCCTGTAGAAGAAGCGACATAGCTCATCTTCGATTTTATATCAAGATGGAAATACTACAAATAAGATTTTCTTGGTGGTGCCTACAACTCCAGATTCCCAGTGCTTTTTCTTTCACATATTGCTATCTTCAACTAACACCTCCCCAAAACCCAATCTAAAATATTGCAAAATGAGAGCAACATTGCTCCTTGTCCACTTATTCACGGAATTATATTTTCTTACAGACTTTTTCTTGGCAATATTTTTTTCAGTTTAAGAGAAGATAAACATTAGCCTGAGAAATCAAGTTTTCAAATCTCAGATTCCTCCTAAAGTTAAAATGCTCTTTAAAGCTCGGTTAATGGAGCTAAACTACTTTAAAGTTCAACACTGGGAATGTCAAGGGCAACCAAGTCGAAACATGACTTAGGGTATGTCTTCACTACAGCATTAGTTCGATTTCCTTTATGTCGATCTTGTGAACGCGACGGCATACAGTCGATGTTGTCTGTCTTCACTACGCACAGCTAAGCACAGCAAGTCGACAGTGTCTGTCTGCAAAACTTTTGCAGGCGTCGACATGACATGCGTTGCACTCTGGGTACCTATCCCACAGTTCCCTGATCCCCCAGCAGGCACCATTTCGAGTGCAGCATTGTGGGTAGGCATTTCCAAATTTCGCGCCCTTTTTCCGCGCCGCCCACCCCCATTACAAGCGGTGCCCTGTGGGTAGGCATCCCATAATTCGCGCCCTTTCTCCGCCGAACTAACGCCATAGCATTGCAAGCATGGAGCCCGCTGACACCACGGCTGCAGTAATGGCTGTTGTGAGGACCTCGATCACGGTTGCTGAGTTCCTGCTGCACCGTCTGCAGAGGAGGAATGCGATCCGGGGAGAACCGCGCTTTCTGGAACCCGATGACAGTGAGGAGGAGATGGACGTGCACAGCGGGGACGACAGGGACACGGACGTGCACAGCGGGGACGACAGGGACACTGACGTGCACAGCGGGGACGACAGGGACACTGCCGTTTTTGCAAGTAGGGCGACTGACAATCTGTCAAAAATGGTGGCAATGGGGCAGGCTCATGCCATCGAACGCCGATTATGGGCCAGGGAAACAAGCACAGACTGGTGGGACCGCATAGTGCTGCGGGTCTGGGATGACTCCCAGTGGCTCAGAAACTTCCGCATGCGAAAGGGCACCTTCATGGAACTTTGTGACTTGCTGTCCCCGGCCCTCCAGCGCAGGAATACCAAAATGAGAGCGGCCCTTACAGTGGAGAAGCGAGTGGCGATAGCCCTCTGGAAGCTTGCAACGCCAGACAGCTACCGGTCAGTCGCGAATCAGTTTGGGGTGGGTAGGTCTACAGTGGGCTTTGCTGTGATGCAAGTAAGCAGGGCAATCGTCGAGCGGCTGCTACACCGGGTTATAAACCTCGGAAACCTGCAAGCCACAATAGATGGCTTTGCCGCCATGGGATTCCCTAACTGTGGTGGGGCTATAGATGGGACTCATATCCCTATCCTGGCACCGGACCACGAGGCCGCCGAGTACAGAAACCGGAAGGGATATTACTCAATGGTCATGCAAGCAGTGGTTGACCACAAGGGACGTTTCACCGACCTGTACGTGGGGTGGCCGGGAAAGCTTCATGACGCTCGAGTGTTCAGGAACTCTAGGGTTTTTAGACAGCTGCAGCAAGGCACTTTCTTCCCCGACCAGAAAATTTCCGTGGGGGGGGTCGAAATGCCGATCGTGATCATTGGGGACCCAGCCTACCCCCTAATGCCCTGGCTTATGAAGCCCTACACAGGAGCCCTGGACAGGGGTCAGGAGCTGTTCAACTACAGGCTGAGCAAGTGCAGAATGGCCGTAGAATGTGCATTTGGCCGCTTGAAAGGGAGATGGCGTTCCTTACTGATACGCTCAGACATCCGCGAGAGAAATATCCCCATTGTTATTGCTGCTTGCTCTGTGCTCCACAATATCTGTGAGAGCAAGGGGGAAACGTTTATGGCGGGCTGGGAGGCAGAGGCAAATTTACTTTCTGCTACTTATGAGCAGCCACACAGCAGGGAAAGTAAAAGAGCCCACCGTGAGGCCCTGCGCCTCAGGGACGCCTTGAAAGACAGTTTTATCAGTGCCCGAGATGGCGTTTGAGAATCTGCTCCCTTGCTGTGCTGTAAGCCTGCTGCCCTTGAACCCTCTTTCCCTCCCCCCTCCCCATGCTTTCCCTCCTCCCTCCCCATGCTTGCAGAGAAAATAAAATCACTGTTTGAAAAATCATGGTTCCTTTATTGGTTACTCGGAAATACAAATACAGGGGATCACTGTCTTGGTATCCTGGAGGGATCCTGGAGTCGCAGTGGGGAGGAGCGGGCAAAGGAGGGGGGGGGTGGGAAGGGTGGAGAGGAGGGGTTGGCAAGACTCAGCAGCTTTCAAAAGTTTTCCGAGAATGTCAGCCTGCTGCTGCTGCTGCTGCTTCTGCTGGCTTGTGGGGTAGAGTGGAGCGGCCCACGGAGCTTGCCCCCCCGTGTTCTCAACCCGCGTCTGGGTGGGGAAGCTATGGGAGTTGGGGAGGGGGGGAGTTGGTTACACAGGGGCTGCAGAGGTGGTCTTTGGTCATGCTGCAGCTCCACCAGAGATCGCAGCATGTCGCTCTGGTCCTCCATTATGCGGAGGAAAGCATCCATGCGTCTTTCCTCACGTTCTACCCTCTTTTGTTCAGCGGCTCTCCATTCCTGCCTCTCTCGATTCCTTGCCTCTCTCTCTCGATCCCTTGCCTCTCTCTCTCGCTTCCTTTCCTCTCTCTCTCGATCCCTTGCCTGAATCTCTCGATCCCTTGCCTGAATCTCTCGATCCCTTGCCTCTATCATTCTTTCCCTCCAGTCCGTCTGGCGGGCTGCCTCAGCACGCGAGTTCTCCACGAGTTCAGTAAACATCTCATCGCGCGTTCGCGTTTTCTTTTTACGCTTTCTTATCTGCGGTGCACGGCGTGATGAGGAGGCAGGGGGGTTGTGAGATACTTGTTGTTCATCTGTGGGCAAGTGTGGGAAAAAGAAAGTTTGAAAGTTATGAGACAGATACATTCAAGGTTAGGAGGCAGTCTCGGACTGTACACAATGGGAGTAGTATTCCATTTGCAACCTCAGTATTCAGAGGCCTGATATGATTTCTGTACAAGGTCATGTTGTACACCTAAAACTGACTGACAAGCTCTCAGAAAATTCAGAGCATCTCAGACACATATGCGTGCCTCAGCCCAAGACGGCTTCTGAAATCACCGTGCAGCCGGCCATGGTAAGTTAAAAGTGGCGCTTGCATACTGTAGAGTAACCCCGCCCCCTTCCCCCCACCGCGTGGCTGGCTCCCACTGAAACCGCAAACTGCAAAGCAAATGCCAAAAAATCTCTTGCTAAGGGCTAAGGTCTTTTTGGGGCTCTTCAGACCGCGTGCAGACGGCTCGGATTCCCTGACAGCTAACGCTATGGGCTGGGGGGGGGGGGGGGGGGGGCGGCGGTCAGCGTTCGTGGGGGGGGTGCTCGGTTCGTCGGTCCTCAGCAGAAAAGAGAACTTTGCAGCTGGGACTCTTTATCTCCCGACTAATTGCAGTCCGTATCTCAAACAGGCAACCCTGAATGACATCACTTTGCTGAGAATTTCTCGGAGAGATAGGGAGCGCATGCTCCTTGAGTCCATGCAAAGTCCTGGTCCATACGCCGCAATGCTAGCCTGCTCAATGATACCAGACAACCTACTACTTTCGTGGCGTGGGTTGGTGTCCTATCACGGGGGACCAGATAAGGCAGCTCTCCCCAGAAATCTGCTGCGCTGGATTCATCGCTACCTCCTGGAGAGCTTCATTGAAATGTCCGCGGAGGACTTATGGTCAATCCCGGAGTATATTGACAAACTCTTTGAGTAGAAATTGACCAGCAATGAAAGCACGCTAAGTCCTTAGGGCAAGTTACTCATTAATAAATGCTTCCTTTACAAAATCACGCGTCATGTAATCCCTTAAAAAAGAAACACTTACCCCCCTGGGAGGCTTGGGAGGGTACTGGCTCCAGGGTGACAAACAGCTCCTGGCTCTCTGGGTACAAGGGTTCTCCGCTAGGCTCCTGCTGCTCCGTGAGATTTTCTTCTTCATGCTCGTCCTCCTCGGAATCAGTCTCCTCCCTGACGATGATCCCATCGGTGGAGTCCACGCACACCGGCGCGATGGTGGTGGGGGCGCCCCCCATTATGGCATTTAGTTCATTGTAGAACCTGCATGTCCGTGGCGCGCCCCCTGATCGCCCGTTTGCCTCCTTGGCTTTCTGGAAAGATTGCCGCAGCTCCTTAATTTTCACGCGGCACTGTGTGGTGTCCCTGTTGTGGCCCCTTTCCAGCATGGCCTTGGAGACTCTTCCGTAGGTGTTGGCATTCCGTTTGTTGTTGCGGAGTTCCAACATCACGGATTCCTCTCCCCAGATAGCGATGAGATCCAGCACCTCACGAGTGGACCATGCTGGAGCTCTTCTCCTCTGGCTGGTCTCCAGGGTAGATGAGCTCATCATGGATTCCTGTGATGCTGAGCTCTGCATGGCGGCTAGTGCTGATTGCTCTGAATGGCGACTGATCAGTTCAGGTGAGCTGGCCACGCTGACCAAACAGGAAATGGCATTCAAATGTTCCCGGGTCTTATCTACCTGGCCAGAGCAGCGAGTTCAGAGTGCAGTGCAGAGCGGTCACAGTGGAGCAGTAGTGAGGCAGTCCAGAGCGGTCAGAATGGAGCATTGTGGGACAGCCTCTGGAGGCTATTAATGTCGGGTTCCGTCTTCACTAGCCCACGGTCGAGCTTGGAACGTCGAGATTAGCCTTATGCCACTGGTTAGGCTGGAGTGCCAAGATCGATCTTTAAGGCCCTTTACATCGACGTTAAGGGCATGTATGTGAAGACAGGTACACGTTTACTTCGACATAACGTCGTTAACATCGATTTAAAGTGGTAGTGAAGACATGCCCAAAGTAACACAGCACGTAACACCTTAAATATCAAACTTTAACCAGGTGAAAAAGAAAGGTCACTTCCCTGCCTGTGTTGCTGTAAACTTTGCTCAGCACTAAGTATCAATGCAAGAGTCTTTGGGAAAAAACACAAAAACCAGAACATTTCTAAACATAGGATTTTTTAAAATCAGCACAATTTCTTACTTTGTACTGAGGCCTTCCTACTGAATGTTGCTAAATGCATCCACATAGTACTGGACGACACAGCTCTTCTCAATGCTATTGCCATGCTCACAGGAGACGGAAAATTGCTGCAGAGAAAGAAATATTCTGGACATAAATGGTATCCTTTTTACTGCTGAACACACTTCTCAAGGAGCAGGTTTCATCACTGTGGAGACAAGAGGGTTGACAATTTATTATTAATAAAAGATTCAAGGTCTATGAAAAATACGACTTGCATGGCACCTTATATATTGTTCAACAAGTGCTGGAAATACTCGTAATGAATTAAGAATTAGTACTCCTGAGGGAATTCTATGCCAAAAAATTAAAAATTCTGTGCACAATTTTTAAAAATTCTGCATAATTTTATTTCAAAACAACACAATATAATGACACCACTTTCAATTATTTGCTTATAGGTATTTTGAAATAAATTACCAAAATAATTGAAAACAGTGTCATTATATTGTGTTATTTTGACAAATAAAATTTTGAAGAATTTTGCATTTAGACACAGAATGTTTAATTTTTGGTGCAGAATTTCCTCAAGAGTACATTGGTTCTGTGACACAACCTGGATATGGGCAGCTCAGTGCGGGGTCCAGGTGCTTGGGGGAGGGAGGGGGGAATCAGGATGCACAGGGGCTCGTTGTGGGGTTCTGTGTGCAGGGAGAACGGGCCTCTGTAGGGAAGTCCAGGTGAAGGTAGTTAGGACTCAGTCAGGGGCAATTGTGGGGACTCGGCAGGCGGTCTGGGTGCTGGGAGGAGTGGGGGTCAGGGTACAGCTGGCTGAGGTTCAGTGGGATGGGGGGATCCCACTGCACAGTGAGGCTCAGAGAGGTACAGGGGTTCTGGGTGCAGAGAGGTCTGGGTGGCAGAGGCTTCTGATGCAGGGAACTAGGCTCGGCGGGGTGGCTCGGTGGGAGGGTTCTGGGTGTGGGAGAAGGATGATTTATGAGGAGACTTATGAGAGGAGAGGAGAGGCTGAGAGAACTGGGATTGTTTAGGCTACAGAAGAGAAGACTGAGGGGAGATTTGATAGCTGCTTTCAACTACCTGAAAGGGGGTTCTAAAGAGGATGGATCTAGACTGTTCTCAGTGGTAGCAGATGACCGAACAAGGAGTAATGGTCTCAAGTTGCAATTGGGAAGGTTTAGATTGGATATTAGGAAAAACTTTTTCACTAGGAGGGTGGTGAAGCATTGGAATGGGTTACCTAGGGAGGTGGTAGAATCACCTTCCTTAGAGGTTTTTAAGGTCAGGCTTGACAAAGCCCTCGCTGGGATGATTTAGTTGGGGATTGGTCCTGCTTTAAGCAGGGGGTTGGTTGGACTAGATGACATCCTGAGGTCCCTTCCAACCCTAATATTCTATGATTCTATGATGCTCAATGGGGAGGAGGCTGAAGGTGGGGGGGAGGGTCAGGCAGACATGGGGACCAGCTTCCTGTACTGTGACCCCTCCCCCTGTAGCTGAGGAGCAATGGGGCCAGGAAGTGGGGGAAGGGATCACCGTACACAGCGCTGCTCCCGTCTGGCTGACCCCCCTGCACCTAACCCCTCCCTGCCAAGCCTCACCCCCCCCCCCCCCGATCCTGACCCCGTATTCATGCAGACCTTCCCCCACGATGGTGTACAGCAGCGGTTCTCAAACTACTGGGAACATCAACCCTTTTTGACTTACTTGATCAGCGCGGCGGACCCGTCTATGTCCGCCGAATTGAATACTTCCGCATTCGGCGCCTTTTTGGCGGAGATGCCGAGTGCTCCCAAGTGTCCATGGAAACTGGAAAAAAATCAATTCGGGAGCACTCGTCACATCCACCGAAAAGCCGCTGAATGCGGAAGTAATTCATTCAGCAGCTTTTCAGCGGCGCCAGCAGCTCACGACCCCCCTAGAAGCGGATGGTGACTCCTCGGGGATTCGAGACCCCCGGTTTGAGAACCGCTGATGTAGATCTTCCTGCAGTTCGGGGAAGTTTCAGGGGGTTGATCCTCGGGGATTCGAGACCCCCGGTTTGAGAACCGCTGATGTAGATCTTCCTGCAGTTCAGGGAAGTTTCAGGGGGTTGATCTGATCCACTCCCTCCCCCGTATCCAACTCCTCCCTGTCCCATGAATGCCCTGACCCCTATTCACACCCCCACTCCCTGACAGCCAGCTTTTGAATGGAACCCACTCTAGCAAGCAGCCTCTAAGCACACCTACTATATCAGGCCCTGCACTTGATTTGTGTGGACAAATACCTATCTTCCCTTCCCTTCAGCTTAACCAGGAGATAGGTGGCTGTATGCTTACAGTAAAGAAGCACTGTGCATGCTCAAAGTCAGAAAGTTAGAAAACTTGGGGAATTTTATCCTAGAAATGTGAGCACTGAGTGAGTTTAGGCACCTACAAGGTTCACTGGAAGTTTTAGCAATCACAGTGGAACCTAAAACTTGGACTTGGGACTTTAAGTATCTCTGTGAATCTAGTCCTGTCTCTATAATGTGGCTATAATATACAGTGTATGGGCCTGGCTTCTTCAGATCTTGATAAAATATCAGCATCCTTTTCAGAACACTTCAGAATCAATGTTGTCAGTAAAACCACCCCTCACAGCAGACATGTATAGGCCACCTTAAAATAATCTTGAACCATGCACTGAAACCATCAACACAAAAGTGATACCTGTGAAATACTGTAAAGGCTTTTTCCAAAGAGCCACACTCAGAAAAATTAAGCTCCACTGTTTCCCTCCTCTTTGGACTTAAAAAAAAACAAAAACAACTGAGTTACACTGGGACTATAAAAGCCTTTAAAAATGTTCAAGACAGAAGGACAGATGATTAATATATCATATTTTGGGGAAAGACTCCTGTAATCTTCTAGGTTCCCCTGTCGTCAAAACTAAGGCCACTTATGAACTTTACTTATGAACAAGAACATCCATACAGCGATTTAAGGAGCTGTAACTGATGTGCACTAACTTCACACCTCTACTGTGTCCATATAGACAAACCCTTATTAAGGGAAGGGAATAAGGGAATTTGAGGGAGGAAAAGCCACTGTTAATTCTCTTACATTAAAATGCTTTAACTGGTTTTCCATGACACCCATGGAAATGGGGGGGGGGGGGGCTGCAGACAATCAGATGCAAATGATTCTGACGCAGTATTAACCACAAAATCAGCATGAGAGTTGCAAAGCCATGAACAATAATGGCGCATCTAATATATCACTCAGCTTTAGTTTGTACCCTCTGCTAAGAAAGACAGTGTGTGTATTTACCGTGGAATAACTAACATGCATTAGCTTCCCCACGGTAAAAACATAGTGAACACAAGGCACTTCAGTTTCACCCAAAGACAAACTACGAACGGGACGGCACGAAACAGCAACGAGAAGCGCAGTTGTTTGACCCTCCGGGGTTCCCAGCTCCCCCGGGGTTCCCAGCTCCCCCCGCCCTGTGAACAGCAAGGACCACGCTGGAAGACAGGCAGACAACAGGGGACGTTACTGCGCGTGCTCAGTTCGCAGGCTTATTAAAACCTGACGAGCAGATTGTGACGTTACATCTCCGGCTCCTCGCGCGCTGCTCAGACTCCTGCCACGGCCCATCCTCGCCTTCCAGCCCTCTGCGCCCCGCCCCGCCCCGCCCCCCAACCGGAGCCCCGGCTCCGCCGAGCCCGCCGGTCACACAGCGCCGCTGGAGCGCACTCAAGCCGCGCCTGGCCGGTTGGGCCCGACTCCGCTGGGGAAGCAGCGGTTACCTGGCCCAGCCCGGAGAGGGGCTCCGCAGATTCGACTAAGAGACGGTCGTTCAATCAGCCCTGACTGCATGTACTGGCCAACTGCCTTACTCACCAGGACAGGAAGAAGTGTGACGTAAATTTCCGGTGACGTAGACACGCCCTCAAAGCATGCTGGGAAATGTAGTCCGAAGTACTGTAAGCAAATACCAACAGCCAGCGTCCAAACCTTCCGCCCGAGGGATCGTCCCCCATCAGCCAGAGCTGTCAGGCGCCCCCAACCTTCTCTCCCACCAGACACGTGGGCAAGGGTGCCAGTCCCAGCCCCACCCCTCCCTCTCATGTACCACCAGTGGGGGGTGCCAACCACCAGCTCCTCCCCACACACCATGAGTTGGGGGTGCCAGCTTCCCCCCACATCTCCCCCCAGGCCACCACCTAGGGGTGCCATTACTGGAATGTCATTGAAACATTCCTGTCCTTCGAGGTCACTTCAGTCAGCCACTTCTTAATTCCTTCAGTGGTTCGCTTCCCATTTTGGAGATACTCAGATATTCTCCTGTTAAAAGTCTGTAGGGCAATGGTTCTCAACCTGCTGCCCAATTAGCACGCAGCTGCCTCCCAGCTAAAGGCCACCAGGCCCACACAATGGCATTCGGGTTCCTTGCAGGTGGCCGGCCAGAAGTGGAGGGCAGCTGATTAGCCTGGTGTGGGCTGGCCAGCCAGGCATATGTGTCCCACAATGATAAATAGGCTGAGAACCACTGGGCTAGGGCCTTAGAGACATCTCCACCCCATTTGGACTTGTTTACCTTTGGTCCAAGGTGTCATCTTTTTCAGTGTAGTCATCTTTGGAAGCCTCACCCCCTTCAGCAAAGTTTACCTCATTCTGCAGTTATGGATGTTGCTACAGAATAATTGGTTGCACTGCTAAATTTGCAACAATCCTACATCTAGGATTTTAACTAGAACTCATCAGTCACCACTACCGATCTCTCAGTTCCAGCAGAAAAACATTTTTGCCCCTGATGATCTCCTCTTGGCAAAGGCAGACATCCATTCTCATCCTCCTGGACCTCTCTGCTGCTTTCGATCTTGCTGATCATGAGATGCTGCAGTCCCACCTGAGAGAGGTGGCAATGCTGGAATCAATCAATAAATAAAACCTTTATTTTGGGTCATATCGAAAATGAATATTTTTGGAAAATTGAAGTGTCTTTTTTAATTGTGGATTGAACTAAACATTTTGAGCTGAAACATTTCTTTTTGGTTTCAAGCATCTTTTATATATTTTTAATGCTTAAAAATAAATCGGAGATTTCTAAATGAAAAGTCATTTTGAATTGAAAAATCTATTCATTTATAAACGTGGGTGGCTTTTCTCTGTGGCATGTAGTTACAAGTACACTACATGCAGCTACCTGTAGTGTGTAAAGTAGACATAGTAATAAGTGAACAGCTGGTTGAAGCCAAACCCAAGCAAGACAGAGGTTATGCTGTTGGGCAGAAGAAAGCACTCTGAAGCACCTGCAACCATGGGGCAGTTTTGTTTTGTTTAAGGCACATCACAGGGTGGCATTTTCCCTTTAACAAGGAAGAAACCAGTGCACCTGTGTCAGCTGCTTTCTAACTGGGTCAAGAGTGGCACACGGGCCACATGTGAGCTTCCTGGACAGTCAGTCAGGAAAAAGAGAAGGGAGAGCTATTGAAGATCGGAAGACCGTAGGAGGTCCATGAAGAAAGCTGTAGGTGGTCCCTGAGGAAGGCTGAAGGCAGGAAAGCTGCAAGAGAGGCTTGCTGACTGACCTCCCCAAGCCAGGATGGAGGGGGATGAAGGCAGGAGAATAGCAGAAAGATTTGTCTGCTGACTTCTGAGCCAGGGAAGGCTGAGGGCCAGGGAGTGAGGGACATCTCCTGATGAAGATGATCTCCAGTAGAGAGGCTGTGTAGCTTCCCACTGGGAAGACTAGGGTTGCACTCTAACTAGGTGGCCATCCTAGTAGAGGGACAGAAGAGGACTGGGAAAGAACCCAGGTGTGGAGTGTGTATGAGTGGTGTTGAAGGACAAAATGACTTGGGATTTTAAGAGCACATGCAGGGAGGCGAGAAATGGACTATGTGGGACTTTTGTTATGGACTACTTGTACTATGTTTTTGTAATAAACTGGCTGCAAGGAGGGTATTTCTGAGTCAAGAAATAATGTAGTGAAGTCCTTGGTGTGCCTGAAGGGGAGAAGTAGGCAGATGGATCTGTTTGGCTGCAGGAAGGTGCTCCAGGTGGGATGACAAAGCACACATATCAATTGATCAGTTCAATCCATAGCTTAGGAATGCTCCTAGATTCTCACCTCTCATGCACAACAGCATCCATGAGTAAAGTTTTTAGTATCTCGAGTTGGCTAAAAGACTGTCCCATCCTGGCAGACAATGACTTGCTTTGGTTCTACAAGCCTATGTCACTTCCTATCTGAACTACAGCCAGGTAATACAGCTTGACATGAAGCCATCAGTGCTTAAGGAACCCCAGCTAATACAGAATGTTGTAGCATGTGCTGGAAGCACATCAGATCTGTCCTCTGCTGGCTACACTGGCTTTCTATAGACTATCCAGTCAAGTTCAATACCTCAGTCTTATCCTCCAGATACTCCGTAGCCTGGGCCTAGAATACCTACAAGATCACCTAATGCTTTGGAATGAAGACTACAGTTGACACTTCTGTTCCTCAGGCACAATGGAGCTCTGTACAGTAAGGGTAAAGCTCATCTGTTGAGGAGACAGAGCTTTCTTGGGACAAGACTGTGCAGCAAGCGCTCAGAAATTAAAGACCATCACAAACCTCACCACCTTCCAGTCCAAAGTCTGGATCGTTGTTCAGGATGGGTTGTAGATCACTGATGATGCGTTGGAGAGATTTTAACTGAGGACTGTAGGTGATGGCCAATGGTGTTCTGTTGGTTTCTTTCTTGGGTTTGTCTTGCGGCAGGAGACTTCAGGGTACATGTCTGCTCAGTTTATCTTAAGGGTAAAGAGGTGCACTGACGGATTGCCCTGGGAGAACTGCAGAATTCAATTAATTATTTATGCTTGCAGCCTACCGTGAGACTGCAACTGTGCAGAATGGCACATTGGTGAATGACATGATGCTTAGCCTTGTTCCTAGAGTGAGTGCAGTCACAGTGATGGGGTGAAACACTAGTGCACCATTGTGAAAACTGTTGTGTGTGGCTGCATGGTGTGGTACAAATGTCCTAGGGGTACCAATGCTAACATTCTCCTAAAGTTTATCAGCTTTAGAGTCAGTTTTCTAGTGAGACCTTTCAGTTTCAGTTAAGCTAACATATCAATCTAAATACTGCCTGAGAGAACAATCCTGGATAATTACCAGATCATGAAAAATTACAGTTTATGTCACGCTAGGGAGCAGCTGTCCACAGGATGTTGCATAATTTCATTAATAATAATACTTTGAACTTGTATAGTGCTGCTCATTTAAGACTCTCACATTATAGTAAAATCTCTCTTAAATGATCTCACCGCATAGACAATAATCAGTTGCTTAAGGAGGTGGTTTTTTTATAAATATGTGTCAGAGATATACCTAGTGGGCCAAATTTATGCTTGGTGTAATTTCACTGACCTCACTGGATTTACATCAGCAAGAAGTTTCCCTAGAGCTCCATTGAAGTCAATAGAATTCCACCCATGTGGAATAGCCTGCAGAATTGGGTTATAAGACAGGACTGGGAGAATATTATACCCTGTTGGAAATGTAGGGGAAATTTGGGTAAGCAGAATGTAATTATTCAAGTAAAAGTTTAGGTAGGACTAGGCTGTTTTGGGCAAGGACTATCATTTATTACATGTTCGTGCAGCACCCAGCACAAAGGCCCAACCTGGGCATGGCCTTTAGGAGCTACCACAATATAAATGTTAAATAATAATAATGAATCTATTACGCATTATTTCCATAGAAGTGAAAATAATGTGTTTCTTGGTATAGCTAAGGGGAAAACCCCCCTTTCCAGTAGGAATGGAGTAATAAACAATGCTGGTATGAATTTAAAGAAAGGATAATGGCACAACTAAGAAACCAACAAGAACTGCTTCTAGAAAGGAGGACTCCTTTCTCAAGGGGATTAACACTGGATAAGCCATTGTGGGGAAAATATTGCCATAGAAGAAGAAATGAAGAGACAGAGACTCTACCATCTGCTTTCAGAATGCTGTCTCGGTGACCATGGCTTCTAGAAAGCCTGTTACCATTTAAAAACTTGCTATTGTGTGTGTTGTGGGGTGTGGAGGGGAAAGCAGATTGAGCCATACACACAATCAAATGTCTTTAGTGCAAGATAGGACATTTTAAAGGACAATGAGCATTTGTGTCAAGCTGAAAGACGGCAACTCCTATTACCTGGAGAACTAGTTATGCTTTTTAAAAAATGTTGTTTTGGAACACATACATTATAACCTGTGTGGAAATTAGGGTGACCAGACAGCAAGTGTGAAAAATTGGGACAGGGTTGGGGGGGAGGGTAGAAGGAGCCTATATAAGTAAAAGACCCCAAAATTGGGACTGTCCCTATAAAATCGGGACATCTGGTCACCCTAGTGGAAATCTACTTTTTAAAATCTATTTTTTCTTGCCCTTTTCCCTTCAAACACTTTTTAATGACATACAAACCAGAGAAGCACCATTTGTGTCACTGCATAAATATATGGCTGCTAGAATTCCTTTGCCATGCCATTTCAACGTTATGATATGATAGAAAGGAATTAACTCATTTGGTACCTGGATAGTAACTACCTTGAAAGCCCACAGTGCAAGAACAAACCATTCCATACATAAGTGCATTAAGACACATCTTAGTAGAATTTAAAGAGACCCTAAATGAAGGGCACTTTGTACTATAGTCCCTTGTGGAAGATGCCCATTGATAGATGGAGCTCTGGATTTGTCCAATGATCCCAGGTTTAAGGCCACATTTTAAATGGTGACCCCTGCACTCCTGGGTGGTCCACGTGGGAAACTCATTGCAGGTCTTGAGGCTAGATCTTTGTAGGTCTGACAGCAGAAGACAAAGTTTATTAAGCAGCCAAAAAATGTTGACGGCTCCATTCGTGTACTTACAGATTGCAACATTAATGAGAAATATCTTTTCCATCTTCAGGCTGTCAGGAAACTGTCTTTTTCTTTTAAGTGAAGACTTTGCCTCTGTGATCTGCCCTTTTGTCACATCCAGAATAAACAGACTACAACAACTCATTCTACATGTGTGTGAAGGTAAATGCCAAAAGAAAACTGAAATTCACCCAGCATACAGCAGGCCACCGACTGACAGAAACTTGCAAAACACCAAGCATCCCACTGGCTCTCTTGAATTCAAAATCCTCATCTACAGTACCTTTAATTTTAATGGCACCTCAAAAACAACCCATCAAGACAACTATATTCCAATAAGGCTGCTACTAGGCAGACATAGGATAAGACTCTCAGGGCAGAGATCCCTCAGCAAGCTATGCACCTCATAATTAGAAGAGCCTACTTTTGTTTATAATCTAACTGCAAGACCAATCCTTTTTCCCCATGCCTTTCTTCAGTAACACTAGCTCCTGCTATGACCACTATTCAAAGCAGAGGATACGAGAAAGAAGAGGAAAAGGAAAGACAAGATTAAAAGAAATACTGAGAAAAATGTTCTGGAATATGAATAGATGGAAGAATTAAACTCATTTAGACTTGGTTTAAGATACCTAGAGTTATCATATGGAGTTTAGATAGCACAGTGATAACCACCCTAAAAATACCCTGCCCCCACAGCTTGCTCAAAAACAGTTGCAAGATTTTGATACAGTATCAGAATTCAAGTTGTTATCAACACATAAGTTGCAGGTTGTGTTTCTGTTTCTTGTTTGGAGGATAAAATTTGCTTCTGCAATATCCCTTAAATTAGGTTTGTCAGACCTTGATTTTTTGTGTAATTGATGGATATATCAATTTTTATTTTTAAGAATGTTCCTTTTTTATCTACCGGTACTTAAATTTTCACAGTTGCATAAAATTGTAGGTATTAAACATTTCTTTTTCAGTTTTTATTGATTTAAATTTTCACAGCTGTGGGCAACTATAGAGGAATCAGAAAATTATTTAATGACAGTAGACCTTGAGATTCAAAAAATTAAAGCTTTATAACCACTAAAATACAGTCAACCTTACGTCAAAATATATGAAGTAAATGTCCTTAAATCAACCTCTAATAAGTTCTCAAGTAGCATTTTTTGTACTTTGCCTATCTGTAAATTTTGATTATCAATGACAGAAATATTCTTTAATCAGTTTGTGTGTGTACAGTGAAATTGACATTTACCGATAAAAGTCTAATCCTTTCAAGCCTACTTATAATCAGGGCCGGTGACAGGGGGGTACTACGGGTACAGCTGTACCGGGCCCCCCGACTTTAGGGGGGCCCCGGTACACAGCTGTACCCGTTGTCGTCCCCCCTTGTCGCCGGACCTGGAGAGCGGGGAAGGGGCGGGGAGGCGGCGCGGCTCCCTCTGGACAAGCGAGCCTGGCCCCAGCAGGAGCTGTGAGTCCGGCCGGCGGCAGCAGCGCTGTCTGGGGGGGGGGGGGGGGAGAAAGGGCGGCTCACGCAGTTCTCGCTGGGAGGGGGGGGAGCGCCGGCTGGGCTGGGCTGGGGGGGGGGGGCACCATCCGCTGTCGGCTGGGCTGGGCTGGGGGGGGCCCAGCCGCTGTCGGCTGGGCGGGGCGGCTGGGCTGGGGGGGGCCCCAAACTATCAAAGTAGGGGGCCCCCAAATTTCTGTCGCCAGCCCTGCTTATAATGTGCTCTTTTGGTAAATGTTCCTGATAATAAATTCACCTGCAGAAAGCATAAACATGCAGCTGAAACAAATTCAGTTAAACATTTGAAAGATTATTTGTGGAAAATCTTTGTAACTGAACTATATCTTGCTTTAAAATCGATTTTTTTTTTTAGACCATAGCTCCCCAATGAGTGTGAGACTAGGATGACATGGAGGTAAATAAAGGCCTTGAACAGAGACAACTGCAGTAAATTTAACACCCATATGTGTGGAAGAACTTATAGCTGCATGAGCCTGTGGTTGACTTGGTATGCTGGGGAACCTGTCACTCAGAGGCAGGAGGTCTTTTCTTGGGTGTTGCTGCTTGGCAGCATCTGTGGGGCTTGATGTCTAGGTATAGTTATATGTGTGTGGGTTGGGTGCTCCTGTGTGTATGTGCAGCTGTTTGGCTGTAAATAAGACGAGGATGACTTTGTAGCACCTTAGAGACTAACTAGTTTATTTCAGCATAAGCTTTCGTGGGCTATAGCTCACTTCATCGGATGCATCGGGCTATAGCCACGAAAGCTTATGCTGAAATAAACTGGTTAGTCTCTAAGGTGCTACAAAGTCATCCTCGTCTTATTTACAGACACAGACTAACACGGCTGCTAATCTTAAACCTGTCTGGCTGTAGTTATTGGTGGGTGTTGCGTGCGCATGTTCTGGGATCTGAGTGCTACCCTAGCCTGGGGGTCTCTGGGTGCTGCCGGGTGTGTACGGCAGGTGGATGGAGCGTGGGGCGGGTGCTGAGAGCTGAAGGGTGCCTGTGTGGGGTGGGTGCCTGTGTAGGGGCAGGTAGGTTTGGAGGGTGGGGTGGGAACCGAGGAGCTGCAGGGAGTCTAGGCCCGGGGGGGGGGGCGCAAGTGCTCTGTGCCAGACGGCGGTAGGTCCGCACATCTCGCAGCAGTTACGTCCCACTCGCCCGGGCATGGCAACGGCCCCTGACCCGAGAACTCACCTCTCGCTCCTCCCCGCTGCCGTGACTACATTTCCCAGAAGGCTGTAGGTGGTGCGGTGACGTCGACGGAAACAGCACCCGTTCCTTCCGCTTGTGCGTGAGTGCCGAGCGGAGCCGAGACCCAGCGGAGGCTGAACCCCGATAAGACAAGATGGCCGGGCTGCCCCGCAGGATCATCAAGGTAACTCCCACCCCCTCCCCCACTCGGGCTCGCCGCCCCAGCCCCCTCAGGCCGCCGCCCCCTGGGCCGGGGCGCAGAGCGCGGAGTTTCCGGTGAGCGGGACTGGGTAGCGCGCGGGGAGGCGGGTTCGGCCGCCTCGTTGACCAGGGGAGCCACGGGCAGGCCCCGCCGGGCTGGGAGCGGGTGGGGCCTGGGCCTGTGGAGCCGCCATTTGCCCCCCCTCCCCCGGGCTGCGTGAGCGAGCACGGCGCCGCCGGAGGCCCCATGCGGCGACGAGAGGAGCTGCGGGGCCCGGGCGGAGTCTTGGCGCCGCCGCTGCCGACCCGGGGCGGGGAATGAATGAACAGGTGAGACCGCGGCCTGTGCGCCGCCTCTGCCCAACCGGCCAACCCGTCCCCGTTGGCCTCGGGAGTGGCGCTAGCGGCGCGACTCCCCCTCCTGGCCCCACCCGGGACTCGGTGCTTCTGGGGCTCCTCGCGGCGGGAGACGCTCGGCTGCTGCGCAGAGCGCCCCGGGCCTCTCGGCGGGGATTTCACAGGGGGGCGGCACCTCTCGTGACAGCGGCAGCGAGGGAAACGCGGGGCCGGGCTGAATGAAACGGAGCCTCCGGCACCCACATCCCGCTCCCGCCCGCCTTTTCCAAGGAAAGCTTGTGACACGCGCCGCTGAAGCCCGTCTGCAGCCTGGCAATCAGCGCTTCCTAGTTTGCGCTAGTGACGATTTGTTAATCTCTTGATGAGTCAGGACTGACTGAGGAAGTAGGGCTACGCCAGTTCTGATGATTGCCCCAAACAGGAAGTGTTAACGTGTTGTCTAGACTGTTTACGGCATCTGTAAAGAACCAGTTTATTTCAGCATAAGCTTTCGTGGCTATAGCCCGATGCATCCGACGAAGTGGGCTATAGCCCACGAAAGCTTATGCTGAAATAAACTGGTTAGTCTCTAAGGTGCTACAAAGTCTTCCTCGTTTTATTTACGGTATCTGTGAAGTATCTGTTTTGCTTGAATTGTAACTTTAAAATGTTTGTTTTAAATAACCCCAGCAAATTAGCTTTTTCTGCATCTTTAACACTTAAAGTAGATCTGAAATTATTTTCATTGTAGATGCTTCTTCCTAACTGGATGGTAATTTCTAGATCGTGAGCAAGAGAATTCTAAAATGAAATATTCTATACATCTAGTGTAGTAAACAAGAACTTAGACTAATCTTTAAACCAGGCATGCACAACATGCGGCTCGCGGGGGGGCGAGTAGGGGTGGGGCAAGCCAAGTGGTGGAGTTTGGGGGAAGTGGATGGGGGCGGGGCAAGGGCGAGCATTTTCAGTCCGCAGCTGGGTTTTTTGCAGTATTATGGCCCTTGCTGCTTTCCGAATTGTGCATTCCAGACCTGGAATTGTGCATTCCAGACCTGGAATTGTGCATTCCAGACCTGGAATTGTGTATATTAAATTGAAATATCAGAACAATGAAGACCTCTTAAATTCTTCCCAAATAGCTTGGCACCTACCCCATCCACCCCCTAACTTTTCCCCTCAGAATCTCCGACCCAGCCTAACCCCCCCGCTCCTTGTCCTCTGACCACCTCCTCCACAGACCCCCCACAACACCTCCTGGAACCCTACCCAGCCCCCCCCTGCTCCTTGTCCTCTGACTGCCCCGACCCCTATCTACACCTCTGCCAGGCCCTTCTCCCCCCTCCTTCCCCCGGGACACCCATGCCCTATCCAGCTGCTCTCTGACCTGTATCCACAATGCCGACCCAACTTGCCCCCTCAGAACCTCACCCCCTGTGCCCCCTCCCCTGACCGCCCTCCCCCCAGTCTCTGCCCCCATCTGATTGCCCCCTGTTCCCTGGCTGCTGCTCACAACCCCTTATCTAGTCCCACCCTCTGCTCACCGCAGCCAGTCATGCCACTGCAATGCTCCCTGGCAGCGGGCTGGAGCACGAGTGGCATGGCTGCAGGGAAGGGGCCAGGGCTTGCCTCCCAGGTTGGGAGCTCTTAGGCAGGCTGGACAGGACAATCCTGTGGGCTGGATGTGGCCCACTAACCAAAGTTTGCCCACCTCTGTTCTAAGGTGCCACAACCACTCCTCGTTCTTTTTGCCTTGCAGTGCAATGTGAATTCAACAAAGTTATTGGATCACACTAATATGTTTTCTAAAATATGTAATATGATTACTTCAGAACTACTTTAGTTAGTTCAGACCACTGAGCGCTCGAAGTGAACCTGGTAAACTTGTTTGGTATCAGCTTATACAAATATTACATCAGTTGGAAGTGAAATCACACAATAAAAATTCATGAATGCAGCATAATATTAACCTGATATGGATCTGTCTCCTCTTGTTAGTACAGCATAAATATCCTCCTTACTACCTACATCTACAACTCCAACTTTTAAGAAGTGATTTTAAGTTATTCAAGTAAGGTCCATTAAGTTTGATGGGAAATACTATTGTTAAATTGAATGTCATACAAATAATTTATAATGCTGTGAAACTGTTCTTGGCTGAACACACTGAAAGTTTGCAACAATGCAAACATCAGAGAACAGGAAAATATGCAAGTTAGATCGTCTTAAAATGAAAATTTGCATAGTGGGTGGGATAATGAAAGTAGAATAGAAAAAATCACACTAAAACTAATCTTAATATGGTTGCATAAAGTTTAACATCAATTTCTTAATGTTTACAAGCCATGTTGAGAATTTTTAAGGACAAAACTATTAATACAATTTGATTTGTCATTCATTCAGCTATCTCAATGATATCAGCAAACATTGGAAATGTTACTGAAATATGCAAGTGTAGAATACTTAGTATTACAAAATGTTGTGGAAACAAGATTATTGGGGTTGATACAAATAATTGATTTTTATCTAAATTAGATTTTAATTCAAATATTTAAATCTATTTAAAATTAAATTTGAAATTGATAACCTGTTATGTAATGATAAACTCATTATAATCTAGTACAATCGTAAAGTAATTAAAAAAAAGTACATATTTGCTACTATCTTTTAAAGAAAGCCTAATCAATGAACTGGTGGAAGTTACTGGGAGAGCATCTAAACTTGGAATTTGTTGTCAAAAGCTGATTTAGCATTCAGCAATAGCCACTTCTGCAGGTGTAGAGAATGTTTTCTTCACTTCCGTTTGTTCAATGACTAGTTAAATGACTAGTTCATTCAAAGTTTACTAACGAATTGGGAGCTGAGAGAGCAAAGGAGCTACCTTTTCTCTTCCAATATGTGAATAAAAACTAGGTGTAAGGGGATGAAATCTACTAGATCTAAAATCTTGAAGGAGATAGTAACCAGAAATAATTTAAATCATTTTTTAAACTGTAGTTAGTGAGTTGACCTGAGAATTACATGCAAAACATGTTTTGATGAAGTTTGTTTCCAGCACATTTAAGATAGTTTTATTTGATCCAGAAAAGTTCTCACATTTAAATATATAAAATGTTTTTGTACATTTTTGGATTGTATTTGGATGAAAATTAAAAGTTAAATGCATAACAAATGAAAATCATCCTGCAAATAAGAAATGCAATATTCACCATTCTCAAACAAAACATAGAAAAAATAAGAATCTGAATAAATATAAATTAAGCTATATAATTGCTTAAGTAAACATGTGTAGTATGGTGTATCCTCCTGGTTAACAAAAAGAATAAAAATTAGTGTAAAGGCTTTATGTAAATCGACGTGTTTTAATTATTACCCAACCAGTGAGAATAAGCGTTCTGCTTGCTAATTAAAATCCATGATTTTAATTGCTTTGGCTTAAATAAATTCACACAGTTTGTTATGGAAATGCAGCAAAAGCTCCATAGTTAAGCTGAATCTCTGATTATATTTTAGGTGGCTTTGGATTCACCTCCTTATCTTCATCAAAAGTTAGTGAAACTACCTCTAAGTTGATAACAGGTTCCTCTCCCTGAGTCTTTTTTGCTTTCTTTTCATGAGAACTTTAAAGTAAATAACTCAATTTGTTTTCAAAGTATGGATGGAACTGTGACATCTAGAAAAGTATCCCAATGCCTTTTTGCTCCTTGCAGCTTAAAACTGTACACTGAACATTTGTCTGATTTTTGTGAGCGCTGCTTGATCTTTTGGAGGGTGCTGATTATTAAAAGGATGATGTGTGCTTTAGATTAAGTATATAGATGAATGTATTACGCTGCCTCCATAGACTCCAGAGATTTTGAATTTTGGATTGGTCATTGTGGATTGTAGTGGTCCATTTTGTAATGTTCATACTGTGCCTTGGAATGGGGGTGTCAAACATACAGACTTTGGGTTACATTTGGCCTACATGACTAAGATTGTCCAGTCTTAGTTTATTTTTCTAAATGAAAGTTTCTAGCCACCATGGCTGAGGAGAGCGATCCTTCCCAAACTAAACTGGTTATGTCTAAAACAAATAGCTATGGTGAATTCCAAAAGCCAGTGATACTTGAATGTCAATATCAAATATTCCATTGCTGATCATTTTGATGGCTTAGGAAAGGGAGTGGGAGTGAAGCCTTTGGTCGAATTTTAGAGCTGCAGGAAGCAAATGCAGAGAGAAGAATAGAGGGAAAACTGTTCAGAGGGAGAGAAACAGAGAAGGTTGGAAATAGTGGTGGCCTAAAGGAGAGCATATCTTTTTTTACTGAATGTGAGTGTATTATTATAAATAAAAGTTTAGTTGCTAAATAAAGACATTATTCTCCACTTGATATCTTTGCAAGCCTTCCACTGATATGTGAGAGAGGTGCTATGGATTGAGGATAGTATGAAGTTCTAAATGTATGTTCTGGCCAATGGGCCATATGGAATCCAGCCCACTCTTCTGCAGGGTATTGACATTCCTCTTTTTGTTGGTCTGATGTTGGCAGAGGGCCTGCTGTTTCTGGTTTTCAGATTGGCCAGGGTGAGGTCTCACTAGTTTTCAGTCTATTTAATGTTTTTGTACAGGCTGGATCTCCTCCAGGAAGAGGGAAACCTGCCCCATGTCTCCACAGCAGAGGACTCTGCATGTTTGTGGGACGTCTTCTTATTCCAGTGAAGGATTTTGGAGGGTAGCATAAAGTGATTTAATGGCCCTACTGCAAAGCATTAATGTATTATAGGGGGTAAAATTAATTTGCTATATGTATGTATATTCACCAGCATTAATTGAGATCACTGAGTTCAGGCAGCAGGAGAGATTAGTCTGTGTGGGTCTACGCAATGGGGGTGGGAGACAAGGCTGGATGGGGTATAGCTTGAGGTGAGTGGCTGGTATATTTTAACTGTGTGGATAAATTTAAGTCCTGAACTAAAGACTTTGTTTATTCTGGTGCAAGTTTCTCTAGTAACTACACTGATGCAGTGTGTCTGCATTAGGGACTTCATTAATGTAAGTGGCACATCAGTGTGATTTAATTCAGTGAATTTCATTGGAGTAGTGCATCTGCATTAGATAGATTTGCATCATTGTAATTAAACCTGTGCAACCCATCCCCAGTGTAGACACACTCAGCTTCATTGTATAAAACTTCCAGGGAATGGACCTCAGAATGGTCACTTATGGTGAAGAGATGTAAAAAACTGTTTCCAGTTACACTGATCTTAAAGAACTGTTTTGCTACAATGAGATAAAGGCAGGTGTCCTCTAGGTAGTGCTGTTATACAACTTTGCAATCATCAGAATCACTGGTATGGTGATGATGAGCCTGAGGATAGAACTATCATTTGGTTTTTGATGGTTCTGCAGGTGATGGTAGGTGTCTAATTATGGATAGTTGACCTTCACTGTGTGTGTTCATACATACATTTTCTTTTGAGAAAAGTACAGCACTCTGTCCAGTGATTCTTTCTTAAAAGTAACTAATGGAAGTTTACAACCAACTCAGATGTTTTTTACCTAAATGTTTTAAAGTTTGAGACGATGCTATATTGTACAGTGGAACCCCGCAATATCGCGCCCCGCTATAGCATGAATCTGCTTATAATGCGGGGCTCCTGATGGCGGCGGCGCACGGCACTTTGATGGCGTGCGACCCCGCGTTTACCGCGATCAGGTATTTTTGGATCCTGATCGTCACGGTATTGCGGGGTCCAACTGTATTAAGATATTAGCAAGTAAAATAGAATAATAGAATATCAGGGTTGAAAGGGACCTCAGGAGGTCATCTAGTCCAACCCCCTGCTCAAAGCAGGACCAATCCCCAAGTAAATCATGCCAAATAAAACCAGTTTGGTTCATATCATACAGTGCTGTCTATGGCTACTTTGTTTTCTTCATGGATCATACCTATGCATCTGTTAAACTCCTTTTCTAGACTTTGTGTGTGAAAATACAGAAGATGATGTATTGATATGAAGTCAGTGAAATAGGTCTACAGTTGCATCTTCTCAGCTTTGTCCCAAAACAGGAAAAACTCTTTTCAAATCAATATTCAATATACTGTTACTCTCATAATGAGATGAGTGCTCGCCTCCTCCTCCCCTCCCCCCACCCAAACAGTTTACCTTCTTACATAAAGCCAATCTGCCCTGGACAGGGAGAAAATCATATTTTGTATGAAAAAATGAATGTTCACTCATGTCATGCAGCTGGCTGTAATCTTTTTTTCTTGTCTACGTGCCAGTATGCTGCTTAATAATTTTAACCCCAACTGCTCCCTAATCAGCTGTAGTATACTTCAGTTTAACTCTCCACCATGTGATTGATGGCGTTAAATTAAGATGTTCTACCACTATCTATTTTATTCCAGATTCTTACTAGCTGCATTAAAATTTATGATATAATACATTTGTTAAAGTTTTAATTCAAACAAGTCCTGGCAAAATAAATGGTTTAATGTTAATATCACATTGTAATAAGATATGTTGATGGGTGGTGATTACATTGGTTTATCAGTATATTGACTAATTAAGTTGGGGCAAGGGGAAATCCCCAGACAGTTATGCTCAAGTCAGTCATGTGCTTGTGGGAAGGAAATAGTGGGAAGCTAAAACAGGGAAACTGATCCATGACTTTCTTGAGCATGTCCAGGATGAAATGGATCTGTGACTCAAACTGAAATTGCAGGGAGGAGGAAAATGGGTCTGATTCAATGGGGGAGTCAGTAGCTGCAGGCAGGGTAGAATAAAAGAAATGATCTGTCCTGCATGGTTGGCAGGTGAGTGATAATTTCAGGTTCTTTTAATGATCACTTGACTAATCTCTTTTTACTGGCTAAGACTTGCTGCTTCTATCTTCTTTAGACATTTTTCTGGAGAGCAGGGATCACACTTAAATCTCAGCTAGAGAGCAAACATTAAAGAAACAAACCAGTAGGCATTTAAACTAAAAGACATTTATCTCCAGTCTCATTGTTCCTTCATTCTTATCCTAACTTTTTCCATGGCATCCTCCAAGTACGACTATTGTAGAAAGTTAACTTGAAGAGACTGTCTTGGAAAATATTACTGACTCATTTTTCATTTCAATTCATTTACATTATTTTACAATAAACCTTTTTTTAAATCATAATTTTCAACTGCAGTAGTCTCTAGAACCTGACACTTAAAAGTGCAGCTTTAATAACAGGTTTTTTTGTACACCAGTTAATTATTATATTTGAAACTTATTTGGTGATTTACACAGATCTAGTTACTGCTAGCTTAGACTTGGTCTAAACACAGGTTGTACCATTTTAACTAAGGGCATGTCTTCACTAGGACTTAACGTCGACTTTAACAATGTTAAGTCGAAATAAACGTGTACCTGTCTTCACACGCATGCCCTTAAAGTCGATTTAAAGGGCCCTCAAAATCTACTTTATAACTCCTGCCTGACGAGAGAAGTAGCGCTAAAATCGACCTCTCTAGGTCGATTGTGATGTAGTAAAGAGGCATCTGACTTTAAGCCCCCGCCCGCCCGAGCAGCCCTGTGCTGGACCCCCCCCCCTCAGGCGGGGGGGGGTCCGGCGTGGGGCTGCTTGGGCGGGGGGGTTCGGCGCAGGGCTGCTTGCTTGGGCGGGCGGGGGAGTCCGGCACTCCCGGCACTGTGGGCTACCTACCCACAGTGCAATGCGGGCTATGTCGACCCCTGCAAAAGTTTAAGGATAGACAGTGTTGACCACTGTCGACCTGCTGTCCTTAGTGGGGACACACTAAGTCGATTTTCTAAAGTAGACTTTAGAAAATCGACTTAAGGGAAATCGACGTACTCCTGTAGTGAAGACATACCCTAAATCAGTGTCTAAGCAGATATAATATGTTGCAACCTTCTTTTGTGGGCACTCTGGTTGGAGTGCTTTATATTGACTCTAACTTATCTGTCCTTTTCCCCATTTTAAGAGTGCCCATTTGAGGTTATACTGATATAATCAAATTAATTTAGGAATTTATTTAGTTACATCAGTAGAATTTTTGTGGGTAAACAAAGTTTTTTATTATAAAATATCTTTTACTGGATATTTCAAATGTGTGCTAGGAAAGGATACATGCTGATAAATCTTGATCTGTAGTTTGTTTTAAACTTCAACTAAAAGGCATCACATTTATGTACCACTTAAAGCAGGGCTTTGGAGCAGGGCGTGGAGCAGTGGAGCTGCAGGTGTTTGCCTGGAGCTGGAGCACCGCTCCAAAGCCCTGATTTAAAGTGTTTTGATTATGAACACTAATAAATTAGAAACATAAAGAATAAGTTTAAAACATTCACTTATTTTTGAAAATTGGACTTGGATGGGTTGTGACTTATTTTTGTGGAAGTTGGAGCTATTAATTTTTTTTTGGCCATAAGATCTCCCTTTTAATGACTGTAAAACAAAAAATTTAGCATCCCTTTCAAATTTGGGTGAGCCTTCTTGGCATAACTGCCACTCATCATGTAATGAAAGGAGGAAAAATGTAAAATGGCTCTGTAATGACTTGCTTTGTAGATGTTTTTGCTAACTACATAGTGGCTAAGTGACTATTCACCCATGAAAGCACAACATTAAACATAGTGAAACCCCTTTAAAATAGGTATGAGGCCAAATAGAAGAGGTGAGATCAGGGGTAGAGGTAGTGACTTAAACTCTTGTGGGGGAATATGTTCAGCCTGAGGAGAAAGGTTCTCCTCCTAGAGGAGGTTCTTGGATCCAGTAGATGAGGGCAAGGAGCCATTAAAGAATGATCCAAAATATAGAACCAGTAAAACACAATCAAAAAGCCGGCAGGGGAGTGTGTAGCATATGAGTGCAGTCAGCAACTACAGAAACAGGCAGATTAAGGAATTCTTGTATTGTAACACTAAATTGTTCCAGATTTTCCTGAAGATGGGGAAACTTGGCAGATAACTAGAAGTGTAGGATTTACAGCCACCATCCAATTCTTGCCTTTACATCTTCTGGTTTGCTAATCATGCACAATAAGAAGATCAAGCTGTACAGTAAGTGGAGTTCAACTTTCATCTCGGTAGGCTTATGGTGCATGTATACTTTTTATAGTGTTTATCCTATAAAGACTAGGAAACTCAAATGTGAAGGCATAGAGTGTGTAAAAGGACTACCATATTGGCTCTGCAGAACAGAGAAACAATTTTAATCAATATGAAAGGCACTTTTGAAATTCATGTAATTATTGTGGCTCAGTTTCCCCTCTAAAATCAAAAGAATACTTTCCCATCTTTGTCAAATGCTTTGGGATCCTTTGATGTAAGGTGCTACACATCACTCTGCAATAATGTATATACCCTTTTGAATATTATAGTAGCTTCAGCATGCTGTTGCTCACTGGCATGGTATAAATAGGAGGTATTGATTGATCTTTTCTGATCTCATTTTTCATTCTCTAAACAATGAGAACAATGTTGTGGAGCTTAACCACGCTGAATAAAATCTGTCCTGTAGGTGGGATCCCTCACCTTGCTGGGGTTCACTTTCTGTATGTTGGGAGAATCTTCTTTTCCTTCTGCTATCCTTCTTTTCTCTCAACTCAAAACAAAAAAGCCACACACCTGCAATGGGTGGAGTGTTTAAGTTCTTTTTTGGCTATAGCTGTTAATTGGATTAATTAATTAAACAAATTATGTACTCTTCTTCTTAAAATAAAATGGTTGATCCTTTCTCCTTCCAACACCCTTTATTATATATTTTTTTATGTTTTCCATCCCCATCCACCTCTTGTTCCCTGTACATCTTTTCCCCTTCCCCATTAGTCCCCCAGGCTCAATCTGTCCCTCTTCCTTTTGGGGAATTTTCTGGGATCGCCTCACTATCAGTGGGACTCCCATGAAAAAGGAGAGATTGGCTCTGGAAAAAAGATTCCATCATTGTGTTCAGCCAGGCTGGGGGATCAGAAGGCAAGATAAGTTGTTTTTTTTTTCTTCCACAAGGGAGAATGCTGCTCCTTTTGGCTTGAAGAGAAAAGGATCAAGCTGATGTTTGAACTGTTGTTTAATCACCTACCCCAAACCTGCCTGCCTTTTAGGAAGTTTCCTGTTTCTCTCCCTTTCTTAGTGAATATCTTTCTGCTTGTCTTAATCAGCCATGCAGCAGGTAATTGTGAATCATCATCTCCTGTTGTTGGTGAAACACTAGAGGCATGAACAGGTATCTGGTTCTCTCCTGGTTTCAGGAACTCTTTGTGGATGAAGAAGAGTGGGATATTCTATCATCCATCCCATGTTAATACCTAGGATCGAGTGAACATTCACAGTTAGGAAAGCTCTGGCTCAGTCACACACAACTGGTTTCAGGTCTTGACTTCTACAGTCTTATAAGTATAACTTATTTCTACTGGTGTATGTATTTCCCTTTCTAGCTTCACAGTGCCACCCTTTTCAATCATTGATCACTGGCTATCTCAGGGGTAGACAACCTATGGCACAGGTGCCAAAAGCAGCACTCAAGCTAATTTTCAGTGACACTCACTGCCCGAGTCCTGGCCGCCAATCTGGGGGACTCTGCATTTTATTTAATTTTAAATGAAGCTTCTTAAACATTTTTAAAACCACATTTACTTTACATACAACAGTAGTTTAGGTATATATTAGACTTATAGAAGGAGACCTTCTAAAAATGTAAAAATGTATTATTGGCATGCGAAACCTTAAATTAGAGTGAAGAAATGAAGACTCTGCACACCACTTCTGAAAGGTTGCAGACCCCTGGCTATCTTTTTTTCCTCTTTCTTCTTTCTATCTCTTTACCTTCCTCTTGCTTTCATTACTTGGGTCTCTGTCATTTCCTATATTTTTCTCTCCTTCTCCCAAACCTTTGTCTTCTACATTGTTGCATTTTTGAGCACCCACCAGTGTGCATCTCCTCATTCTCTCCCTCAGTCTCAAGCATACATCCACTCCCCCTTCTGCCCTTCACTCTCTGCTTCTCTCCTGAGAAAAGACCAGTAGCTTTTGGGCCACCAAGGTATGTCTACATTGCAATTAGACACACTGGGCTTGGGCCAATGGGATGTTTAATTGTGGTGTAAACATTCAGGCTTAGTATGGAGCTTCGGCGCTAGGACCCTCTGAAGTGGGAGGGATGTGTGTGTGTGGTTAGAGCAAGCTCTCCCAGTGCTGTGCTAGGACCGCACAAGGCACATTAAAGTGCTGCCATGACAGCGCTTTAGCATTGCCATTGTAGACTAGCCCTTAGATTTATAGGATAGTAATTACCAGGATTTTTTTTTTTTTTTTTTCACGGCTGGTAGACTCTGCGCTGGGCTCAGCTGCCAATCCCAGCTGGGTCAGGGAGGACTGGATTTCCTCTTCCCTGGGTTGGCATCCAGGACCGGGTCAGATCCATTCCCCTGGCTGTAGGAAGTTCTGCAACCCTCCTCCCCCTACTCTCCAGTGCTTCCTGCACCCATCCCTCCTCTGCTGCAAGGGGAGGGATCCCTGTACATGGACCTGCTCCCTCATCCATCCGACTCCTGTGCATCCAGACCCCGTCATACCCAGACCCTCCCACCAGTCATCACACACCCTAACGCTCCACAATCCCCCTGCACTTGGACTACCCCAATGAGCTACCCAGATCCCCACCATACCAAGCTGCACGTGGATCCTCTCCCTCTCCCACACTGAACCATCCCATACTCAATCCCTCTACTGTGAGCACCAACCACCTTCACCTGGACCCCCTGCAGAGTCCCATTACCGGCTCCTAAATCAGTTAAGCATTGTGATGCTGAACACAGCAATACCTAAATACCCGTAAAAATCTTGGTCTGAGTCTTATTTTTCTGTGAATAAGTCTGATGTCTAACAAAATCTTATATTCTAAATATAGGACTTTCTTAGGTGCTGGTCCAATAAAAGTACATAAGCACATGCTCCAAATTTTTGAGTTGTTCCATTGATGTTGGCACTATTCACATGCTGAAGTACTCTGTAGGATGAGGACCTTAGTGAGTTGAATTTAAAGGAGGCTGGCAAATACTTAAAGTGGAGGCATATCAAATATCCTTATTTTCAAAATGGCATGGACAATTAGGACATTTAGCATTTGTCTGAGGGTTTGGCTACACTGAATTTTACAGCACTCTAACTTGCTGGATCGGGTGTGAAAAATCACCCCCTTGAGCGCAGCAAGTCTGAGTTCTTTAAAGTGCTAGTGTAGACAGGCTCCGAGTCCTGGGACCCACTCTCTCAGCGCGCTCGGAGCTAATCCCCTCATGGAGGTGGATTACCAGGAGTGCTCTGAGGGCTCTCTCCCAGCATTCATGCGCGACCACACTCGCACTTCAAAGTGCTACTGTGGGAGCGAAATTTCAAGTGTAGCCAAGCCCTGACAACTTTATTTTCTAGTCACTTTCCAGTTCCCACTGTAAGATTCTAGCACATGCTATAAAGGGTATTAAAATGCAAGCATTACCTTGCCTTTTATAATTAATCTATGCAGCATTCTCTAAAAGGTAAAGACTAATAACCTTTTTTTAAATGCTTGGCTTCATATTCCAACAAGTTTGTGTGTTCTAGCGCCTTGCTCGGGTGTTTTGTTGAAGTATGAGAATCCAAAAATCGGGGCAACCACGGACAAAATGTTCTGTACTTAGATGCTGCATAACCTACCAGTGTGGTGTCACTACTCCTGTACCTATGCCCAACACTCTGCTTCCCTTCAAGGAATTTAAAAGCTCCACAAGGCAGAAAGCACTTTAATGGGAGCTTTGCTGCTGGGACAGCAGACAATGGATTAATATATGAAGTGCATAAAAGTTGTACTGATGTACCCAAAACAGTTAACCCCTTCTGCTGTGGGCATAGTTAACACCGTTTTATTGTGTTTTCAGTATTGTTTATTCCAGCATGGGAAAGGGAATAAGCTATCCTGCTGTAAGATCTCTCTCTACTGGAATCACTGTATCCTCATTCGGGATTGTGCTAGTATAACTATATTGATCTAAAAATAATCCCCACACCCTTAACCAAAGTAGCTGTAGTGGTACAACTCAAGTTCAGACCTGGCCAAAGAACATGGTTAGGTTGCTGTAGACTGCCTTGCATCAACCTAGCTGTGAAAGTGTCTTCACTTAAATTTGGCTCCTGCCAAAGTGCCTCTCTGCATTAGTTTAGTAATACCACCTCCCTGAGCGGCAGAGTCATGGTCAATGCTGCATCAGTCTAGACCAGGCCTGCACGACAGGCGGCCCAGGGACCACAGGCGGCCCGCACGGGCTCACTGTGTGGCCCGCAGGGGGTGAGTAGGGATGGGGCAAGCCAAGTGTGTGTGTGTGTGGGGGGGGGGGGGGCGGCTTTTCGGCCCACAGCTGGGTTTTTTGTAGTAATATGGCCCTTGCTGCTTTCCGAGTTGTGCTGGTCTGGTCTAGACATTGTGTTGCTTACATCAACTGTTGCAGGCTTTCAGGTGTTATCCCACACTGACCATACAAGCACTCTCAGTGAGGATGTGCACCACTGATACAAGAAAAATTTGGGCATGCAGAAGCGATTTAATAACTATGGTGCCTATATGCCAGAGGAAGTTAGGTCAACGTAATTTTGTAGTGTAGACATTGCCTAAGGCAGGGGTAGGCAACCGATGGCACTGGTGCCAAAAGTGGCACGGAAGCTGATTTTCAGTGGTACTCACACTGCCTGGGTCCTGGCAACCGGTCTGGGGGGGCTCTGCTTTTTAATTTAATTTTAAATGAAGCTTCTTATTACGGTTTTTAAAATGTTTTACTTTACATACAACAATAGTTTAATTCTATATTAGACTTATAGAAAGAGACCTTCTTAAAAACTTGTATTACTGGCAAGCGAACCTTAAATTGGAGTGAATAAATGAAGACTTGGCACACCACTTCTGAATGGTTACCGACCCCTGGCCTAAGACTATGTCTTCACTGCTCTTGCCCCCCCCCACCCCAAGTGTGTTTGAAGCAGGGTGGGTTTTTTACATAGATAACTAATGCAAGGTAGCTAGCTTTGCTTTAAAATCATAGCAGAGACTAGGCTGCTTGATATAGCTAGGTGAGGTCAACTCCAGGTGGGGGTATAGTATTGACCTTGCTTCGCTAGCTCATGGTTTATAAAACTACCTGCCCCTTGTAAATCCTGGTAGAGAGAGCATGATAACTTATGTGAATTATTTTTTTTTTTAAACAGAAATAAAACACACACCCTTTTTGGAAGTGAATACATAGATAGCCTTACACCATATTTATGAAACAGCCCTAGGCAGTCAACACTTTCAGTAGGTGAGGTCTAAGCCTGGCTTTTCTCCCCTACAACTGATTGGCAAAACATTGTTGATGAAAGTTGAAAAATAGAAATTTAATGGACACTTCTGTGAAAAGCTTCCCACCATTTATACATAGTTGCTATTGCTGAGGTTAATCTGGTGGCTATACCCCAAAAAAGGTGTTGACTGTCTCTTCTAGAAAAAGATGAATACTGCATTTATTGATATAAAATACAACATATAGAGATTAAGGTCATGAGTGTTATATAACCTAGCGGGAGTTTTTATAGACTTTCCTTTTTATATATAATTTAGTGACTTAGTTGTGGTGTGGGCTATCTGTTGTGATTTTTGTACTTTTTTTCCCCTTAATGTAATTTTTCCCATTTTGTGGGTATTATCTGCTTAATCATAGCTGATTAAGAGTGGTTTTAACAGTGATCTTTGAATAAAACATTTGTATTATCTTTGTCTTTTTATAATATGGTTTGTAGCAGATTTTTATTTGGCAAGTGCTTTACAGCTAATTACTGTATGAGATGAGTAAACGGATATTACTCGCCATTAATGATTGTGGGCTTTACTTTCTTTAAGATCTGATGCTTTTCTCTAAATTGAGGTTTTTCTGCTCAAAGTAATGGATGCCCGTTTGGCTCTGAAAAAGACACCTGTGTTAAAATGGTAAATATAGCCTTTAAATATTGGTAGTTTCCTTAAAATTAATGTATTAAATTATCATCTAAACAGTACTTTGCACTCCATCTTGGTTTGTAATCTTGTGATTTGCAGCTGTAGTAGTGCTTCAGTCTTTGGGGTTGTGTTTTGTAGGCACTCAACAGAAAATATTTTTATAACCATCATGTAGTGTGCACTGCATAAACTTTAATTCTTGTAGTTATACAACTTGTTTTACTTTTATAATTTTCTCTCCCTTATTGCTTTGTGAATGATTCACAGGGGAAATAGTGAAACTGACTAGTTAGAGGTAGTCAAACACCCAAAGTAAAGGAGAGAGAAAATGTTTTTCTTTAATATCATTTACAGTACAGTAAACCCTCGATTTAACGGACTTCGGATGCAACGGACAAAATTTCTGAGCAGGTCTGATGCATTCCTGATCCATTTCTGGCGGGCTGGCTGCCGGCTCCTGGCTGCCGCCCGGGTCCAGGCAGCGAGCGGGCTGCGGACCTGTCACCCCGACCCTGTGGTGGGCGGGCTGCTGCTCCGACAGCTCATTTTTTTTTAATTATTAAATAATGGACTTTTTGATTTAACGGACACCCCCTCGCCCGAATTAGTCCGTTAAATGGAGGTTTCACTGTAATCTTAAATATGGTAATGGTTACAGTTTCAGGGTTAACTACACCTTTGAGTAAAAGCATTACATAAAACACCATATAGAAAACAAAAAAAAGTTCCTATGTACATGCTAAAAGTTTACCAGATGTTACATTGTGCCCCCCTGTTCAACATAAGACTCCGGTAGATATCAGTCTGCCAAACCCCTCAACTTGGTTTCTCCTGGTTACCTGTTTTTGTTAGGTTTCAGATCCAGAACCCTTTGGACAGTATAACTGTTTCTTTTATCAGTTTGATCTTTTGATCTCTGACCTCCTGTAACAGGTAATATAAGTCAGTGAGTGACCCTTTACTCCCCAGGGGAGCTTCAAAAGGCTGTTTTGGTTGGGGTTTTTTCCCCCTGCATTAATCGCCCATAGTGGATTCCAGATTCTACAGGTTTCATGTTTTAAACAAAATAAAAATGCTGCATGTGTTTGCAATATTGGTAACAGAAGTAGATTAAAAATACTTTAACACCAGGATGGGGTTCACTTTAAATTGATGTATCCCATAAACATAAAGCTTTTTTTCAGTAATGCAGAAGAGTGGAATTGTGCAATTTAGTCCGATGCCTTAAATTTAGTTTATGGCTGTGAATCAGTTGCCCAGACATTTGTTTTATTGAACCATTCTAAAGTCCTCTCCCAACTACATAGGAAAACTTGAACATTGCATATGAAATAGCTCTTCCTTCTGATTCTTTGTCTGCTAGCCATTTTTGTATAGTGCAGAATGGGAAGCACTTTCCTTAGCATCATGGTGGTGCTGTTTTTCTTGGAAGAGTTTTCTGTATCAATCCAGCCTTTTCATAGGTTCATCCGTTTTAAGGCCAGATGAGATCATTGTAATGATTGTGGTGGATTTGATTTAAATCACTAGTCAGGAAGACTAGATTTAATCATGGTTTTCTTTTTTGTTGGTTATAACCTTAATACATATTCTTCACAACTCAAAGATGGAGGTTTTATTTTTAGACAGTGATTTATTTTACAGCTATATCAGAAAATGAATAGTTGTTCACTATCTCCAATTCAACAGGTTAATCACTAATAATTGGAGGATTTTCTTGCCATGCTGTATTAGGAGGAGAACATCACCAGAGAGACATTTAAATGGTTTTATTTAACTAAAACAACGTTAAGTATTCTGGATTCTTTTCTTCAACAGCAAATGTACAGTGTTTTAACAAAACAAGCATATGTCCTTTGCTTCTCACATTTACCTCCAGACTTCTCCTTGTCCAGATCTATTCCGTCACAGACAGTCTTCTATTCATTGAACTTTTTGAAGCTTTGCACTTTTAGAGGGAGGTAAGGGATTACTCTGTATACACAAATTTGCAGAGGAACAATAGAGTTGAAGTCTGTTATTTTTACCTCTATATAATTTATTTAAAAGCATTTTGCTGTTAAGCATATTATCTCCTGGAGACACAAATTCACAGCAAAACTAAGCATCTCTGATGGTATCTTCTAGAGCAGGGGTGGGCAAACTATGGCCTGCAGGCCACATCTGGCCCATGGGCCCTTTCAGCCCGGGCCTTAAGCTCCCGGCTGGGGAGGCTCCCTATGACTCCTCCCCTGCTGTCCATCTCCCCCGCAGCTTCAGCGCGCTATGCGGGCAGTGCTCTGGTCCATAGCTTCTGCTGGTGGCTTTGGCTGCACTCCTGCATGGCAGCGTGTCTAGCTCCCGCGGGCTGCGCAGAGCCAGACGGTGCATGGCATAGTAAGGGGTGGGGGGTTGGATAAAGGGCAGGGGATCCCAGGTGGTGGTCAGCAGGGGAAGAGGGCAGTTGGATGGAGCAGAGGTTCAGGGGGGCGGTTGGGGGACAGGGAATGGAGGGGGTTGTATAGGACATGGGAGTCCTGGGGTTCTCTCAGGGAGCGGAGCGTGGATAGGAGTTGGGGTAGTCAGGGAGGAGGGGGGACTAGTAGGGGGTGGGGTGCTGGGGGGGCAGTTAGGGTGGGGGGGGAGTGTTGGGAGGGAGCAGTCAGGGAACTAGGAGCAGAGGGTTTAGATAGAGACTGGGGTTCCGGGGGTGGTGGTGGTTAGGAGTGGGGGTCTCTGAAGCGGGGTTGTGGGACAAGGAGCAGGTGGATGGGTTCACAGTTCTGAGGGGGGAGGTCAGGTAGCGGGAAGTGGGTGGGGGTTGGGTAGGGACTGGGCCAGGCTGTTTAGGGAGGCACAACCTTTCCTACCTGGCTGTCCATACAATTTTGGAACCTGGCTGTGGCCCTCAGGCCAAAAAAGTTTGCCCACCTCTGTTCTAGACTGAGCAGAGTTCCATTGGGTAGATAGAAAGATTAACCTAAATCTATACAGAAGCCAGTGGAACCCCAAAAGATTGGGTCCCATGAACTATTGGAACTCATTTACAAACCTTTTCTTAAACATAACATGAATATATTGTCTTATACTGTGGAATTAGAATTTATAATCCCTATTCCTATTCCATGAAAATGCATTATAGCTCAAAGATGGCTTTAATTACTATATCGTAGGTTTTTCTCTCAAAAAGCATTTTATCAAAAGAATCTGATTTAAACAAAAAAAGTTTTTCTTTAAAAAAAATCATTGATTTTGATCCACCCTGTTAATGATCTAGTCTGATTTCATGTATAGCACAGGCCATAGCATTTTCCCAAAATAATTCCTAGAGCGGATCTTTTAGAAGAACATTTAACCTTAATTTAAAAATTGTCAGTGATGGAGAATCCACCACGATGCTTGGTACGTTGTTCAATGATTAATTACTCTCATGCCTAATTTCCATTCTGAATTGGTCTTGTGATTCCTTCCTATGTGATTTTTTTGTTGTTGTTGTTTTATGGTTCACAATATGCAAAGTCATTTTCTATGGTTTTGCATAAATCTACTTAAAATGAATATTTGGTATCTGGGAACAAAGTTTGTCTAAATGTTTGCTGTGTTTTAAATAGCTTGCCTCTGTTACACCATGACTCCTTCCTCCTCCTCCAGGAAACCCAGCGCTTGCTGGCAGAACCAGTCCCTGGGATAAAAGCAGAGCCAGATGAGAGCAACGCACGTTATTTTCATGTGGTCATTGCAGGTCCACAGGATTCCCCCTTTGAGGGTGGGACATTTAAACTTGAACTATTCCTTCCAGAAGAATATCCCATGGCAGCTCCTAAAGTACGTTTCATGACCAAAATTTATCATCCTAATGTAGACAAGTTGGGAAGAATATGTTTAGATATTTTGAAAGGTAAGTGCCATCCTTTCCACTAAATACATTTCTCTTAATTCATCATAAGCAGGGAAAACTGACTATTCAGATGTTAAAAAAAAATGTTTGTAATCCTTTTATTTTAGCTTGCTCATGAGGCTGTCTTAAATGGCTTTAATCTGAGAGGAAAACATATTAGATCTGAGGTGTTAATAAAGAATGTGGTATTTCATACTACTGTAAATCTGTCTCTCTTTAGATAAATGGTCCCCAGCTTTGCAGATCCGTACAGTTCTGCTATCAATCCAGGCTTTGCTAAGCGCTCCCAATCCAGATGATCCTTTAGCAAATGATGTAGCAGAGCAGTGGAAGACCAATGAAGCCCAAGCCATAGAAACAGGTAGTGTATCAAACAAATTGTTACTCTTGTATTTGTGTGAAATTTTATGAAAACTAGATTACTAATGTGTTTTTATTTTGGAACTTAATTTTAAAACCTGACCTCCGGTTTAATGCTTGTGACTCGCAAGAACAATTGTTTACTTGTGCAGTTGACAGCCCTGAGGGCAGGTTCAGAGTCAGTCGGAAGGGAGGTCTTTCTTTACTGATGATTAACTTAGTTTGCAAATTTCACATTGCTAGAAGTGCAAGAGTATTTGACTGAACTCTTTCTGGGAAAGAGAACCTGTTATTTTCTGTACTTATCCATTCCTTGTACATCATGAGAGATTCTTTAATAAATTGCAGTTTAGTTTCACAGAGCTCTGCAGCATCGCTAAATCTGCTTCTGTTGCAGGCTCTAATGGAAAGTAGTTTCTGTGGTAATAGAATAAACAGGCTGCGTTACGCCTTCACATTACAGGATCCCCTGTAGCCAGGCCATCTGTTCCCAGTGGCATCTGTTTCTGTGAATCTTGTGGGCTTGGATTGTGACTTAACATTCCACAGCTAACATGCTGGTTTTTGTGAAACTTTGACCTAAAACCTAATTTAAAATACTCAGGTGCCTCTGCTTAACAAGCTCTTCTAATCAAAAGTTTGGGAAATGGAGTATATTGAAATGAATAAAATGAGATTTATTTCACGTTAAGAGTATGCATCTTTTTTCTTTACAGCCAGAGCATGGACTAGGCTATATGCCATGAATAATATTTAAATTCGCTCTGAACATCAAGTGTTCGTCACTTCTCCTATTCTGCCAAGACCTCTTCTCTTTTTTCTTTTGTTTGCATTTAATGGACACAGTCTTATAGAAACATTACAGAATAAAAGTCCAGACATCTTCAGTCCTTTGGTGATTAAATGCACATTAGCAAAGCTGTGTCTTGTCCTAATTCACTGTTGTAACGCATGAGCAGAGGCTAGAAGTATCATCTGGATTGTTGTGAAATTGTTTAAAAGCAGTAGCACATCTCTGCTTTTAATCATTTTTTCCATCATGGTTTAAGTATAAGCACTGTGAATGAAGGTAGTTGGGGTTAGCTGCAGGGCTTTTTGTTTTAATTTTGTGAGCTCCTCCTCCCTTTTTTTATGGTGACGCTAAATGCATTGGTTAAAGCAGCTAATCAGTTACACTTTAGGATATGCCCTCTAGCCAAGTCTAACTTAAACGTTGTAGATGGTCAGGCTTGATTGTTTGAACAAAAATGGGAACATTACACATCCATCACCTTCACTAATAATATTGTGATTCTGCTGTCAAGTGTAGAAACCTCCTTTCAAGAAACAGCTTGTGACCATTTTGTATGGCTTGTCTGGAAAATCTTCTGTAAATCTTGTTTTAGTAAAATATTTTTTGTTATTCTACTTTGCCGTTGTACAGTTTATTTTGCTGTGGTTTTCATTTCTCTGTGACAAGTGTATTTAAAAAATTGAAACCAGAACAATTTGTTTTCTCCAGTCCGACAGATGAAATAGTGAGAGAGAATTTTCAAATTCCATTACTTTTGTTGCCGCTGATTTGTATTACTAGCTCATGCCACAGTGTGTTCCTAAATTGGCCAAGATGGTACAAAATTATATTAGTAACTGATTCTTTCAAAATGAGCCTCTGACAAGTATAATTGATCAGTCGGAAAGGTTTGACAATGCTTTAGCGTGTATATACACAAGATGTTCTATATCATTAAAGCAGGAGGCTAACAGAGCAAATGACAGCAGTAACTGGGTAAATGTGACTTGTCTGTTTTGTGCTGAATATTATCAGGTATTACACTATGCTCTCCAATTCTAACTCATGTATCAATAACATATAAAATGCCAGTGTACAGTATAACTGTTACAGACCAGCTAATCAGTCAATTGATATTTGCTAAGCTACTTTCAACTAGCCCCATTTACCACTGATCTTGTCTATAAGCCTAATTAATATGGGTTTATTCATTTGGAGGAAGTCAATAAGAGCTGCTTGCTTCCTTGCTCTTACATTCATAATTTTTTTTCATGTTTATTGGAAGCCCATTTTAATCTCCTTCAGTTCAACTTCATCTCCCTTTGAATGTGCTTTTCTTTCCTAGTTGCCTCTGCCTCCACCCTCCAGGAATGTTTTCTGATCTCTAAACTTTCAGTGAGGCCAGTTTGAACTTTATAAATGACAGCCTGCAGTGGGAATGTATGTCTTGCAATTCATGGTGATGGTTATGTAGCTGTTGGTATTCTCTGCCTCCCAAACTCCTATTCTAGTGTCATCTGGAGTTTCTATAGAATGTGGTGTATTTATTGTGCTCTTATGTAAGATGATGATTATCTATTAAAGTTGCATTTTCAACATACAAATGCTTTCAGTGACTGGTAACTGGTATTGTCCCTCAAAGTGCACTGCATAGTAACAAAATAAATCTTGGTTCAGAATAATGTAGTTCAGCATAAGATTAAGACACTTAAAAAGATGGGTTTAAAGTTAGATTGCTTTATTGGATGTAGTTTCTCACATCTGTGGCTTGCAGCAGATCAGTAGTCTTGTTCAGGTTGAGAAGGCCTCTTTACTGTAACTAACAAATCAGGTTTTTTTGTTGTTGAGATGAACATTTAGTTGGTGAAGTTCTCTTGCATGTAATTTGGGTGACTGAGCATACATGTACCCTTAATTGTACAGTAACTGATTTTTAACACCGTAGATGGCTCTTTCAAATTCTTCTAAAATCTAGCTAAAGATACAATTAATAAAAGCCCAACTTTTAGTACTACTACTGTTCACATTTACCGACTGATGCCTTTATTAGCATACTCTGAATTTGTAACTGAATGGAAAAAGTACTCCTCCAGTCAAGCCATGGTAAAGGAATGGGGAGTACAGTACATTTCATTGTGTGCATAGAGGAGCCAATGCATCCAAGGTTTCTGAAGCATCTTAATGAGTCTGGAATGTAGCTGAGACAACTGCTGGTTGGGTGTTCAATAGGTCCTCAACCTGCTTTTTCTCTGTGCAGTTAGACAAGGTAAATGTGTGAGTAAATAGCTTTGATGTGTCTACAGATTTAAGTTGTTTAGAAGGAAATGCCCTTAAATGCTTACTTTAAAAACAAGTGTGGATTCTAAACTTCTCATGGCATAACTTCAATATCTACCATGACTGTAAGAATCCTTAAGTCTGGACTTGAAGTCCAAAATAAATTTAAAGCAAAGTAGGATCTATGAAAATATAACTATTTTACAATAGTCACTTAACATCTGAATCTCATGCTTTTAATGAAGCTTAAAATGCCATGTCAGATATTTTCTGCATTGTATCAAGTGATGCTTGCAGATATGACTGACTCACATTTGAGAATGTTTGAAGTTTTTAGCTCATCTGTATAGTTGCTTGAATTATCTGAAACCAGCTCAATGGAATTTATTTTTCAAATGGTGATTGGAGATGCCCCACTGTTTTGTTATCTAATGCTCATTCCATAACCTCTAGAATTAAAAATTGCCATAAGTGTGGTTGCCTTACCATAATGAGTACTAGTTAGAATTTTTAATCTTTACAGAAGAATTACAGTAAGTATTTCCTTTTATAGCTTTCCTTCAGTGCTATTGGTGCTAAGTGTTAACTGACCTGAAAGCCTAAACGAGTTGAAGCTGTATTTTACTTATTAGTTTATGGATGATGATTGTGTAGGTAAAAAGCATACATTGTAAACCAGACCCTAATTTTTTATTTTTGCAACAACTAACTTTTAATCTAGGTCAAGGAAATACACTGGAAAGTCTTTGTTCTTACATTTAATGTTCTGAAATCTGAACTGTCATTTTTAAACATTTAGCCATGATTTTACATGGAAATGAGGTTGTGTATAAATCACTTAGAACTGATAGAATAAATGTCATGGATATTAGGTGACTTCTGTAGCCTAAAACAGTGAAGTGTTGCTTCTATAGCTTTCAAGAAAGCGTATCTCCAACACACTATGGTTATTGTAAAACATCTTAATAGTCAAATAGAAAGTTGTGAAATTTCCCTCAATTTGTGTGTGTTCCTACTTGGAATTATTTTGAGGGTTACTTTAAAATAAAATGTCATGTTATAAACAGAACCTGTCATGACTGTAATGTACTGGACACTTGAAATAAAAGGAAGAGTGATTATTCATTGCATATACATTGAGCATTATTTAAAAAAAATCTGTTCCTTTTGTAGTGTGACCATGGTATTCATTTTCACAGTGGTCTTTAATGTCTGTGCAAAAGAAGAAAATAAACTTTTAAGCCCTCCATAACTCATTTTCCATTTGCTGCTGCTGTGGGAGGGTAGGAGTAAACCCTTCTAAAACCTCTCTGACAAAGGTTAGACTGTTTCCTTGGTCTTGAAAGGTTTTCTGGTTTCTTGCACAATATAGGAGTTTTAAATGCTTTGGAAGTGTAATTAAACTATCCAGCCAACATTCCTAAGTGCTTACTGTAAATATACATGCTTACAACACCTGTAAAACATGGAGGTGTTAATACAATTGCATGAGTCCACCCCAGGTAATGGACTTCAGGCCATAAATACAACTCATGCTATAAAAATGGTCATTAGGAAAATTGAACACAATGCTATAGCACTGCAGTTTAGTGTGAAGAGTGGCAGACAGTAGCTAAACTGCTTTATTGCTGATGTGTGCTTGTTTGTTTAATGAGGGCAAATGGGGGCTGCTTTTTTTTTTTCTTACCCCAAGCACTGAACAAATGAAATAGGTCATGATTGCAAGAGGTGGAGCAAAAGTCTATTTTAGCAATATACAATTAAGTAACACGCACTAGTAAAGAAAAATATAGCTGAGGTAACTAAACTGAGATCTACACATCCATTTGTGGGCAAGCTGTCAATTTGATTAGCTACAGATCATCATACTAGAGGTGGCATGCTCCCAGTAAAGACAGTTGAATTTATAAATACAACTTTGCATAAATTAAGTGCTCTTTGCCAAAAAGATTTTCACAGGACATGAAAACACATGGTTGTTATAAATATGAAATGAAGACATTATGGGAAGATTAGTCACAGATGGGTTTAGTGGTAGCTGCAGCACCTGCAGAAGCATTCCTGCTACACAATTGTTCTAGAACTTGTTTTAAAAGTTTCTTGCTTGTAAGGTTGTGAAAAAATTGTAAAATGATGTACCTGCCTGAGGCTGCAGACTGTCAGCCTAACTGTTCTGGACTACTATAAACCATACTGTTTGTCACAGTCTGTTAACTATAAAGCATATTGATACCCATTTAAATGCTATGCAGTATAGTAGCAAGCACAACCAGGTAGTTGCTTATATTAACCAACATGCCGTGCCTCTCCTCTTCCCCCCCCCCCCCCCATTGGAGGTGTCCATATTTTCCCTTGGGTCCTATGACTTCATCAGTCCACTTGTTTGTATAAAGGAGGGCCCTCTTAAACTGGAATATTTAAGGCAGACAGTAGGCACAGGAGCAGCAGGAGGGTCTCTGGCCAATGGGAGCTGCAGGCAGGGACCTCCCCCCCCCCCCCCCCCCCCTCAGCTTTCAGCCAGTGGCAGCTGGTGCAGCACTTGGAGTGCAGACCCCTGCCCCTGCCAACCCTGGGAGCCAGGCTGGAACTGCCAGCTAAGCAGTGGGGGCTACAGGTGGGAGCCTAGGGCCTGGGTCCCCAGCCCACAGTGGGGCTGCACCCAGAGTTTAGGGGAAGGAGGTGCCCCTGATCTGTGGCACAGCTGCCTGTGCCTGGCCCCGGGAGAGGGAGGAGTCTGTATCCCTGACCCACAGCAGGGCTGTGCCTGGGGGGCAGGGGAAAAAGGGGGGGGGGGGGGGTCCTGTGCCCCAGAGTCTAATGTACTCCAGACTGACCAACACAAACCTGGAAAAGCAGTTTGCAAGTAGCAACATCATCAATACCAGCTAACATCACACACCTCACCCAAGAGAAGCAGTTCCAGCCATCACATTAGGGGTGAGTTAGTTAAATGTTTGACCAAATATAGCAGGCTAATTTAAGTTAATAATTTTGTATGGCCCATGAATGTTATAAATATCCAAATGGCCCTTAGCAGAAAAAAGGTTCCCCACCCCTACTCTACTGTATGTGGAAACCACCATTCCAGCAGCCAAGGGAGGGAGTGGAGAGGGAGGAGCTAAATTCAATGGAAGCAACTACTGCATCTCCAAGGTGGTGGGGAGCAAGAGAAAGCAGTCCTTATAGCAAGGGCTTGGTCACTTAAGAGGGAGGTTCACTAACTGAAGGTGACAAAGCTGATACCAAGTGAAAAATGTTTGGAAACAATTACCTCACACAACTGCATGTAGGAGTTGAACCTAGCCCTTTAAACACATAGAAGTTGATTATATAACCGGTTTGTTCATTGCCCTTCAGGTATTCATACCTTTTAATCAACTGCCTCAACCACTAGCAGTTCAGTCCTTGGATTCCATTTCTTGAGACAAATGTTTCCCTTTTTTTATGTAAAGACCAGGGAACAGGTGGGAAAACTGCTGTATTATAAACAGCCCAGTTATACCCAAAGTAGCTTAGCTTGCAGTAACCAGGTACCCTAATTTCTGCTTTCCAAGTGTAAGAGACTATGCATCTCCCTTTCCCATCCATAAGAGGTACAGAACAAATGTAGGAGAATGTCACCTATCTCCCAAAAAATGCAGAAGCCCCCTGTCAGTTTTAAGAAGATGGTGGTAGTTCTCCTACCTCCACTAAGTACACTGCATGCAGGAGGGGACTATACAGTGGAAAGCTGGTTTTATGGTGCCTGTTAAAAGACCTATTAATGCCTCACCTCTAAGGCATGCCCAATTTCAATTGTGTTCCTGAAGCAGAGGTCAAAAGAACAAGAACATAGTTTAGGGTCAGGGATGAAGTGAAAATTACTGCAGGCCTACTGCTATAGTTTGTAGCTATATGCTGCTTTATCAGATGCTGAGGGTAGATAAGGGGTACATCAGATCACTTTGTGCTGGCTGAGCCAAGCCACTTCTGGCAATACTACACAGGCAAGCAGGAATGCGGAGATAAGACTATCAACTACAAATGTAGGCCTCATCACCAGCACATCTATATATCTATAAAAGTCAAATGGTGTATGTATGTATGTACATAAGCTTACTCCTTCCACACCGTTTGAGCTAGAGACTTGAAATTTGGTACAGTTAGAGGTCTTGGGGTCCTAATGACCATAAGAGTTGAAAATTTTTCAAATCTCACCTCTGATGCCCCCCAGGGGTGAAATTCTTTAAAGGCCAATCACATCAGTTGGGCAGCTGCTGTTCTCTGTGACATAGCTCTGATGTCATAATACCCCCTCCAACAGACACCACACTCGCTCAGCTCTCTGCCCCTCCCCCTTCCAACGGAACCCTGGAATCCCTCAGCTCTGTGCCCCCTCCCCACCTGCGACGGACCCGAGTTGGGTTTGGTCGGAGGGTAAGTGAGGTAGGGGTGTCGGGTTTGGTCAGGGGGGTGAAGTGGGGGTGTCGGGTTTGGTCGGGGGTGGGTGGGAAGATCTCTGGGTGGGTGAGGGGTGGGGGTTGGTGTTGGTCAGGGGGTGTTGGGTTTGGTGGGGCGGTAAGGTGGGGGTGTTGGGTTTGGTTGGGAGGGTGAGGAGGGGGGTCGGGGTTGATTTACGGGGGGTAAGTGAGGTGTGGGTGTCCGGTTTGTTTGTGGTGGTAGGTAGGGGTGTCGGGTTTGGTTGGGGGGGGGGAAGTGAGGTGGGTGTGTCAGGTTTGGTCTACGGGGGGTTGAGGTGTGGGTGTTGGTCAGGGGGTGTTGGGGTTGGTAGGGGGGAGATGTGGGGGTGTTAAAATGTGAGTCGGGGTTGGTCGAGGGGTAAGTGAGGTGGGGGTGTCGGGTTTGCTCTCTGCCCCCATCCAACGGACCCCGCACTTGCTCAGCTGTCTGCCCCCTCCCCACCTCCGACTGACCCGAGCAACGCCGGGTATTTTCGCTAGTATATATATAAAAGTCAAATGGTGTATGCATGCATGTACATTCCCTTACTCCTTCCACACCATTTGAGCTAGAGACTTGACATTTGGTACAGTTATAGGCTTTAGGGTCATAATCAGGGTAAGAATCAAAAAAATTTCAAATCTCACCTGTGACACCCCCTAGGGGTGAAATTCTTTAAAACCCATTAACATCAGCTGGCCAGCAGGTTAACACCTGCTGTTCTCTGTGACAGTTATGATGAAATAATATCCCCCTCCAACAGACCCCATACTCGCTCAGCTCTCTGCCCCCTCCCCCCCTCCAACTGCCCCCCCACTCATTCAGCTCTCCCCCCCTCCAACGGACCCCGCAGTCACTCATCTCTCTCCCCCTCCCCCCTCCACTGCCCCCCCCCACTCGCTCAGCTCTCTCTCCCCTCTCCCCGTCCAACGGACCCAAGCAGTGCCGGGTATTTTTGCTAGTTCTAAATAAAAAATGCTACACTAGAGGACCAGCTGCTGAAACTCACATCTTACTTCATGTCTTAGGAGATATCTACCCCTAAAGATCACACACGTAGGGGGTTGTGCTTAGAAGCAGCAACTGAAACAGGATAGACTAGAATACTTTCAACCTTCCATTTTGCTTAGATTGCATGTAGCCAAGCAGCTCAGAAAGGCATTATGGCTGCCTACAACCACTCTGACTAGCTCTCATTAGGGCCTCAATTCCAGTTGACTTCTATGTCAGAGCTTCAAACACAGCAGATGGAGATGTTAAAATAGACCTTTACTATAACACTTCCCCAATTAACTATGCACTCACTTGAGTGCAACAGGATTAACTGATCAGCTGGTAGTGTTTGGTCTCACTGAGAGCAGTCAAAAAGGTGAGCATTGCATGATACTCAGCCAGTCCTTGCCTTCTTTCATGCTCCCAGGCTTGTCCATGGGAGAGGAGGGAGAAGACAGACAGACGGACAAAAGGGAAAGAAAGTTGTCAGGATGGGTTTTTTTGGGGAGCAGCACTTTGAGGGGCAGTGAATACAGACTACCCTTGATTAATCTTTCAGAATGGTACACAAACATGGATGTGACCTTGCTACAAGCTCTCCAACACCATTCCTTTTAGGCTAGGGCCATTCTGCATAACGTCCTGGCTCCCAAACTCCTGGAACTGCCTGCAGAAGAAAAAAAAAAATCAAATGTTTTGATGCAAGTCTTCATGGCTCTCAGAAAGCCTTGCAAGCAGCATCGCTGTTTGCTGGGTGCCCTATGTGAGACATTTATCATATGGGAGGATGTGGGAGAAAGAATGAGGATGAAGCATAGTCAGGACTCCCTCTCCCATAGTGGGAACAAGTGCCAGGATGAAGGAGAGAACTTGCCCCTCCAAAGCTGGCACTAAAAGACAAAGGAAGCTTAAATGGCTTTTCCTACAAAAGCCCTAAACTGTAGCACTAGTTTGGCTTAACAACTGTCTACATGGTAGACAGGAGTAAGGAATGTGACTGGTGATCTGTCTGGAGCAGAGAGGACTTGAACATTTACACACCCTAGTGATGAAATAGGTGACTTGAAGAATGGAAACATCTTAACTCAGCAGAGTTCTGTTTCAAAAGGTTTGTGGCTAGACAACGCCTACAGCACAGGTCTGTAGAACTAGAGTTTTAAAAAAGTTCTCAGTTGCACTTGCACACACTATTACCTGGACTATTCAGACCACACAAGAGCACACGTGCATGGCTGTCAGTTTTAGGCCACATTTACAATGATGCCTGGACTGGAGAGGGTTAACCAAAGTTAAAGATTCTTGATGAAGCTATTTAAGCCGTCCCCAAACCATTTTCAGATGGGGCATAAATAAGTATCAGCACTTTGCCATCAGTGGTAAAACTAGCATCTAGTGAAAGATAACAGCCACAGCAAGAGTTCAGATTTTATTTTGATATTTATCTCAAATATAAAAAGTCAAAATTCTTACATCAATCTTTAAAGAAAATCCATGCAAGCAGTTCAAAATGTTTACAACTTAAATTAGGGTGTTTTCCTTCAAATTTCTCTTCTCAGAACCATGTCGATAAGCCAACCAACTAGGTTTTTCTTTGATTTTCTCCAGTGACTTGTCAATAGGCCAACTTTGGGCAAAATTAGTGTGCAATAAGTCACCAAATTATGCTTTTCACTTTTAACAGCCTCCGTGCAACACACTTGGTACTTCTGCAGTGTTAAAACATCCACTTTCAAGTATTTATTGTAACAAAACTTCCAATTCAGGTGGAGCTGAAGTTATTTCCAATGGCAATACCATATCACATCTATTTTATCTTCGGTCATGATGATCCCAAACCATGGCTGCTAAAGGAAAACCATTGGTGCAAATCAGATTCCTTTTTTCTGTTCACATAGCCAGGCAAGCCTCAGAGGGGAAAAATTAAAAATGTAAATTCTAGTTCTACCTGCACAAATAATGCACCACAGTAAGCCATAAAACCACCACTAGTTTACTCATAAACCAAACTGGAAGCCTTTAAAAGAATGTGAGGAAACTGCTGGCAGCAACATGCTTCTATGTTTAATCTTGACAGCAGGAACTGATGCAAAATTTTATCTTATCCCAAATTTTACACCATCCATTTCTGTAGAATTTAATTTAGTGTTCACTGTTAAAAGACTCAAACATACAAAAAACTTGCTAGAATGGTTTCCTGTAGCATACTTAAAGCAACAGTACTGTCTGTTACAGTCACATACTTCAAAAGTTCTGTGAACAGAAAAACATAGGAAATTGAACAATATGGGGCTTCATTTTGAAAGCTGCATAGAGACTGAAGAGATCTGTACAGTGAATGGCATTTAAGAATTCATGTGGCACTATTAACAGTCCAAATGTGAGCAACCAAAATATTAAAATATTTATAGGCAATCAACAGTTTGTTAGCAACAGCAATTCTGTACATTTTTACACAGTTATCAAATACAGAGCTACAAAATAAGATCATGCACTACCCACTACTATCTTATACAAGTATGGGTTCTTTTAATTCCAGGAGTCTGAAACTGTTTTGAGATAGAAGCAGTTATGAACTAGAAGCCAGGTAACTACTTTGAACTTTTGTATGTTGGTTCATGGATTATGTTGTACAATCAAAAGAAACTTCTCAAAGGGCTAATAGTTACGAGCTCAGTTTAATGTGTTAATGACTACTGCCCAAAAATGAGTGTCTATGTACATGACAAATGTTAAAATGGTTCAGTTTCAAAAAGGCAGACTAGATCAACTTAAAAATCTGATGTTTCTATTACCAGTAAACCATTCTCTGTCATAGTACATTAGACATTTTCAAAGCACCGGACTTCAGCTCTCTAGATGTTTTATTTAGCAAGTCTCTCCAATTTTGTAAGTCCTTCAATCAGGACAAAAGCTAGGCAATGGTGGTGGTGTTTAGATCAGAAGAATTCAAATGGATTTAAAATCTCATGAGTTGTTGAGATTTTGGCCCTAAAATACCTGAAGTCTCATGAGATCAACTGTTCATGAAGGTTCCACCATTTGTGGTACATCTGAACTATACATAAGACATGCCTACTCTTCCGGTTTTAGAAGTGACCTGGAACTTGAACCGTAGGGCCAGTGCTGATCTAGAGATTTAAAAAGCATCCCACCTCAAAATTCAGGCAGCTTCTGTTTTGTGGCTCATGTTCAGGGCCATTTCTAATCAGTAGTAATTATGGCCTCTTCAAAGAGCAGTTTACATGAAGAGAAACCTAAAACATTACTATCCATGGTTTAAATGCATTTATATATGGCACAAAGATCTCATTTTTCAAAAAGGATCACTTGTGGCACCAATATTTTCCTAAAAAAAGTGTAACAGCACACAGAAGTTTAATTTATAGCAGCATTGTACACAATTTGTGCTAAAAAAGTAGAAGTTGTGTATTGAGTAACAAAAGGTTTAAATTTCATTTACTTTCCATTTTACACTCACTATTTACCAGTTGGACTATTTACAAAGAGTTCGAATGCTATGTAAAAGAATGAGTTTACCCAAAACAGCCTTCACAAGACACAATGTTTACCCCAACCATAGTTTTGGCTTTCTGCCCAGAAAGAAGAGGCATCTGAAATTAATATTTAGATTCTAAGAATTCCAAAAGTTAAGTATCTGCATGAGCTAGATGGCATTCTTTGTAGAAAAGTGTCAATGGCAAAGTGGCAAGAACATGTTTGGGACCCATGGTTAAGTTTGGTTTCCATCCTTTTTTTGTTAACAGGTACAGCGGGGAATGGTAATTATGACAGGATGCTGTCCCAAATTTACTCCAGCTAAGTTGTAGCATTAGCTCTACTTTCACTTCAGAGAGCAAAAGCAGTTATTTTGAACGATCAAAAAAATTTCTGAAGTATTACAACTTTAATTGGGATATCCAGCATAGTCATGAATAAGATAATGAAAAATGTAAATGTGGTACATCTGACACATCAATACCAGCCCTTTCTGCTCCTAGTCCACAAAGCATCATTTCCTCTTGAATACCAATTTGCTAACTGGCTTAGACCTAACCATGTTGTTCCCTTGTAGGTATAATTTTCTTCCAAATACTACTTTATTCTTATATGCCACAGAAGCTACAAGAGACAGAAATCTAGAATTGATGCTATTTCTTTACTAATTGAACAATCCTAGAAAACTATGGGATTGCACCATCAGCAAAATGAATGCTAGGATATCAGAGGAAGGCAACACTTAATGATCATTAGAAAGTGTGGGGAGGGGGGCGATCAGCAGCATGTTTTCAGTTTTCATGTACCTCTTTCTACAATTATGAATTTCTTGCATATTTGGCCAAGTACTACAAAAAAGTCTTAACAGCTTTTGGAATTGTAACAACAGAGCATCAATGGTTGAGCCTCTTTTCAGAATCTTTGCTCAAGTTGACAATTTCCTATGTTAAGATTCCATAGATCCAGGTAACAAAAGGAAAAAATGTTGCTGTAATTGGCTGGATGTATTTAGTTCTTTATTGTAGTCAAGCTTATGTAATCTAAGCTGAACAGTATGCTCAGTTTCCCAGATAGTGGTAGTATTTTAGAGGTCATCTAGCACTTAAACTTCTACTCAAAATGTACAATTAAAGAGAAACATTACTGCTATTTGTTCAAGAATTTTCTGCTAAACAATTTTTTTTTAAGACTATCGGACTAAAAAAATTTTAAATCCAAGTCTGGAGTAAGTGCCACTTAACCCAGATGTGTGTTATTCTAGTAGATGTGTAAGTTTATATACTGATAGTTTTTAAAAAATGGCCAGTTAAGGCATCTTAAAAAATTCCATATATGGCTTTAGTTTGCTGCAATACTATTTTACATTGCTGAAAGGAAAAAAGTCAGTGTCTGAACGTTATGATGTATTCACACATTTTGCTGAGGACTGATAGTACCTTGTGATGGCACATGAGTAAAAAGGTAATCCAAATTTTTATCTCACAGTAGAGGGCAACCCAGAAGTCTGTGCAGAAGTGACATATAAGGAGTTGTTATCAGGAAGAGTAGGGACCACAGAATTCCCATTCGTTGGGGAGCAGCCCAGTTTCAGTTTTTCCAGGTATTCCGCATGAACCGGCTTATGACACTGAAGAACCTTGATAGCATCTTCTACTTTAAACCATTCTCTTTTCCTTCCTGGGTAATTTACATCAAAGAAAAATACGTTACAAACAAGTTTCAATAGCAGTTCAGCTACAACACCCAGTTCCAAAAACTCCAGGTTCAAAAACTTAAAGGTCAAGTGCAAAGCAAAATATGAACTAAATTAAGATCAAGCCTCCTCCCCACAAGTGTAAGTGGGGGTGGCATGTAACACAGGAGTAACAACTGAGCAGCACAGGAAAAGTAGTCTCTGTGCCTCCCCCTCTTCAGTGTATAGAGTCCTAAAAGATTTGTTTTCCCTTGTTTCTTTACATTGCAAATCCAAGTTGTCTGCACTCTGGTAGACTGACAACTGGAGAAAAAGGGAAGTAACATCAAGAGAAAGTTGGACAACAAAGATTTAGTCAAACTTATCTTGTTCACTGTAACTAAATAGGTGCTAACAAAACAACATTTTAGGTACAGGGGCTCTTACGTGGAAGTCCTATACCTACTCTATCCATTTCATCAATTTATTTTAAAGAGCATGGATTCTGCATAAACATGTCTACTCCTAATAGCTAAGAACAGGAACAGATTCACGGTTGGCTTCTTTGTGGCATAAGGCATGTCTACACAAACTCCTCCTGAATAACGCCTTGTGTGGACACTTATGAAAGCAGTGCCTTTTTCCAAAGTAGCATAATCCACTCCAAGGGTACGTTATAGTACCCACCGGACTGCATCTGGGATCGATTTATCGTGTCTCATCTAAATGTGATAAATCAATCCCCGAATCAACACCTGCACTCCACTTCGGCAGGAGGAGTAAGCTGAGTTGACAGGGGAGCTGCCGCGGTTGACTCGCCGCCGTGAGGAAGGCCAGGTAAGTCGAACTAAGATACTTCGACTTCAGCCATGTGAATAGCGTAGCTGAAGTTGTGTATCTTAGTTTGAACCCCCACCCTAGGGTAGCCCAGGCCTAAGTGTTCATGCCTGAAGTAATTCTGGAATAGCTATTTCACTTTAAACATACCAGAGGGAACACGTGCATTATTTATCTGCCATCTTCAAGATGATGGAGGGGTAGTAAATTTAACATCTGACATTTGGCAGAGGATAGATTAGTAGCAGAACTCCAGGCACTGGTAACAGATATGGAAAAACAGGCAACCCCTGAGAAGTACCTCCAGCGAATGAGAACAGAGCAGTCTGGAAATTTGCTGAAGCAACCCCTTTAAGCTGCTAAAATGCTCTTAAACCTCATGTCTCAGCTGATAAGAATAAATGAAGCCATCTAAAGCACAGCTACTAAGAGGAGTTTCCTTTAAGAAATATTTTCAAAATCTGAATTAGTTAAGTACAAATGATTCCATTTTGTTTTTCCAAATATATTGACAAAAGCTAGTATTTCTTTACCGTTCATATTTGAAAATATGTTTGTATACCAGACTTGAACCACAAGCCCAATCTTTTTGCACTAAAATTGTAAAAATTTTGCTCCTGTATCCTGAAGTCAAGATGTTCCTTCCTGGTTCATAGAGGATATCCCAGAATGCAACAAACACTAATATTCAGTTTACCCCATACAATCTTATTTGCTACCACAAAATACAGGATTGTGACACCTTTAATGATGCAGAAAGTATCATACCACTACAGCAAAGGTTCCCAAACATTTCTTATTGTGTACCCTATTTCAGATCTACCTGCATACCTCTACCCCACTGTCTTCAGCCATCTGTCCATATTTCACTGTTACATACCAATCTAGTTATAGTGTGATGTACCGGAGAAAAAAACTACTAAGTTCTGAGCTCAGCACACTGGACAACTGCTGGGCAACTGAACCTGTACTGTATAGTGATTGGAGGTGAGGGCTCCGTACATCAGCATCTGTTTTCATTGGTATATCTTGAAATAAATGAAGCTACCATATTTTATATAACAAATGTCCAGAGTTTTAAAGCTTCATTTGAGTAGCCTACTATGAAAATGCAATAAATAAAATCTGTTACACAATTTCTCCCGCATACCCCCCCCCCCCCTCCAGAGATATGTCTTGCATATCCCCTAAGGCAGCGGTTCTCAAACTTCCTGAGACCGCGACCCCTTTTCCTGGTCCGTCGGCCAGGCGCGACCTCTCCAGTCCCCGCAGCGGGCAGGTTCCCGGCTGCGCTGCGGCCCCCAGTCCCCGCTGCGAGTTGCAGCGACAGGAGCTCGCAACCCCCTGGGGAGCGCTTGGCAACCCCCCAGGGAGTCGCGACCCCCAGTTTGAGAAACCCTGCCCTAAGGGTACACACACCACAGTTTGAGAACTCCTCAACTAAGGTTGTTTTGTTTTTTAAAAGGAGTTATTTCTGCACTGAAAACATTATGAAAAATCTGTTATAAAAATTACAATAGCATTTTAAAAACATTATTTTAAAGAGATACTGTCATGACTGACATACCACTTGATGGCAAAAAACTATAATTCTGTAACTATAAAATTCTATAATTCACAGTATTATGTTAAAGTGCTAAAATTCCAGTTCCTGAAATGGGAAATCCATCAACTAACCAAAGATACTGTTCTGGAGCAGATTCCTTTGTGATCCATCAAATAACTGACCAACATACTGCTCAATGAGTGCAACATGTCAATACCTAAGTAAAACTAACTTGTTAGGGATATCTGTAACTGATTAAATTTAGCAAAAGGATAGAGACGTGATACATTTCAAAAAATACTGTTTAACTAGACGGACTACATCAGTGGTTCTCAACCTGTGGTCCATGGACCACTTACTGCCCAATCAGCACACAGCTGTGGCCCATATGACATCCTCAGCGCCATACAGGTAGTATACATTGTGTAGATGCAGCCCACATAATACAGAGAACTGCATATGCAGCCCACAATGGTAAATGGGTTGAGAACCACTGGATTAGATACTCTATACATCTTAACATTGCAGGCTTAGACATAAGTTATGTTTACTGTCTAAGGTTAAGATTTTATCACAGGTTATTTTTTTAGTAAAAGTCACAGACCAGTTGTAGCAAACAAGAACTCACAGAAGCCTGCGACCGGTCCCTGACTTACTAAAAAAATAATTGGGGGGAAGAGTGCCTGAGATCACAGCCCAAGCAGGAGGAAGAGAGCTCAAGCCTCATTGAGGGAGAGGGAGCCAGTGGATCCAAGTACCCCGCTGCCGGCTGAGAGCTCTGGCCCTGCCACTCTGAGGCTGAAGCAGAAACGTCACAGAGGTCTCAAAGTTACAGAATCTGTGACTTCCCCGACCTAATCTTATTCTTACTTATGACTAATATTGGCATTGCTCAAGAGATAGTTCCATAAGTTTGACTAAAGCTAATCAAAGTTTCTCATTAAATTTTTGATAATGGCCTTATTGTTTTCTTATGGAACTCAAAATACCTGTTTACTCGAAACAATGAAAAATTTTCAACAAAAGCACAAATCTACTAAAAATAGTTTTCCACAAAACGAACCCATTTTCTGAACACTTGCAATGATGACTAGACAACTGGGAGTTCCAATTAAGTCTAAAAAAAGTTACTGTTCTCCCCATCTTATTGCTTTACAAGGTCTACTTCATATATTGTGTTATTTCTATATTGTATTTGAATGTTAAATTTTGAACAGTTGAGGAAAACACATTTATAATCATTTCAATTTGGTCACAGATTAGGGTTCTCTCCAGATTTAGAAAAGAATCCACTGTTGTAGGTTCTAGAAAATAAAATACACTTCATAATTAAAGTTAGCACATAGCAAGGATAAAAACAAACTTGCCTATATTAACTGAATCCTCCCAGTCTTCCAATATTTCAGTCACCGTAAGAACATAAACGTAAGTCCTATGCTTCCGGTCTTGGTTCTGCTTGAATGTTAGAAATACAAAATTTCACTTCACAGTAATTTGGAAGTAATTTTCTAAGACATACACTTTTAAAAATTAATGTTCTTAAATTATTTACCTTAGATGAAAGTGTGCAATATATCTGCTAGACAACAAAACCAACTTTTGACTATATTCAATATTGATATAAAATTCTACATAGTCTTACTATTGCAATACTAAACACAAGAGTATTTAAGCTTCCTTTTCCCATCAAATAGGAAAGCCACCTCTAGTTTTGAATAGAATCAAAATTGAAAGCATAGTGGATGCTATAGTGGATGATATTCCTTTAGGTAACTCTCAAACATCCACATTCAGGAAGGACTATCATGATCATCAAGTCTGACTGCATGTATAATGGAAACCATAGAATTTCACTCAGCATAGGTGAAATGGAGCACACACCCAAAAAACCCAACAATCTTCCCTGCAGCATAGGACTAGTTACTTGCTAGAATCATCTGGGTCTCATTCTCTGTGATTTCAGGGGCTTCAGGCACTGGTTCACCTCCATCTCTCCTGTTCTATGTGGCATACAACAGAGAAGTCTTATGAGGGCACTAATACTTTGGTTTTATTCCAGTGGGCTTTAGTATGCAGGTAGTTGGGTAGTGTTCAGTAATTTGTGATGTCAAGTGGTCTTTTCTAGGCTTAAGATCTTTGGCTATTTTAGAAAGTTGGGTGTTGAACAAAACAAGTTTTATAGTCTGAACTAAAAAGCCTAACTGCTCAGTCTGGTTTCACTTTTTGGTTTCCGAGTGTCACACCCTTTTAGTTCTTCAGGTATCCATATATTTCTTCCAGAAAACAGGGAAGAGAACACCTGGATTTCCAACATCTTGAAGACTTTCTACTTTCTAGGCCATACACATTAGAGAAGCAAAAAAGCACAACCCCACTTCCCCACCTCCTTTTCTGACCACCTTTAACTCTACTCTAAGATTAAAACAAGTAACACTTGATTTTCTTAGAAAACTTCTAATGTGGTACTACTGCATAGATGTTGGTTTCACCAGCCTATGAACTTCCACAGTCAACACATCTGGATTTATGTGGCATTATTATTATTTTTTTTTAAATAGCTCACCTCAAATATCCCCAGCAGTCTGCCTAGTTTTCCTTTTACTCCAGCCTACAAAAAACAAACAAAAAAAAGAATGAAGTGTTACCATGTCAGGGGTTTTTTTAAGTTCAAAGCTGAGGTCTGACTTGCACTTTTGTAATGGAGTTGCTACAAGCTATATAAAAATGAATTACAGAGTTTTATCAGAAGGTATCCTAAAATTAGTTCAGAGAGAAGTTACTTCAAAATGACCCCAAACTTTCTGGCATCTGAATATGCTTGTTGGGCAAAAAAACCTGTCTATTCAATAATTTGTGCACTTACTAGGAATAGGAAGGTACATATCTGACCTTATTGACTAAAGTGGTCTGCAAGAGCATATTAGCACCAAAGTGCAGAGAACAAAGAATAGCTAAACTCTCATATGCATCCAGACCTAAATGTTATTTTATTTGCCACATTCCATCAGCTATTTACACATTTATAAGAAACCAAATGGGACACTCAATGAGTTAAGGGGAGTAGAATGAAATAAACTAAAGTATTAGAGGCATAATTTACCAAGATTGAGTGAGAAATTCAAACTAAAGAACCCCAAAAATCCCTTTAACAGGTCAGGTCAATAGTCATTCCATAAGAAGTAGTAATCCAGCCAGTGATGTCAGAGAACACTGTCAACAGCGAGGGTAAATCAAAAGGCAGGAGGAATACCATTTTAGAATAATTGATATGCCAGGCAAAGTTATATGAATTGCCTTCACACAATCTGGACATAATACTTACATTGTACATGATTCACAAATACAGATTTAAGTCATGCCAGAACCTACATTCAGGATCCCCACACTGTAGATTACAACTCTTTCTAGTTAGCAATGCTACAATGCTAAAATTCAGAGTTTTATTTAAGAAATAGCTTCTCAACACCTCACATACGAGAGAAATGACTATCTACCTAGTTTCTCCAGTTTAATATGTACAAATAGTTCGAGATATTTCCAGTGAAGAAGCACTATTTATGCTTTACACTTTGATTTGCAGCTTGTTCAGATTACTGATTTACAAGGGTAGCAAGCCCATTTGCAGATGAGGCTATAACAAAGGGCTTTTGAATACTTGAATTATTACAGCAGCACTGCTGCAGCTTCAACACTGAAGCACTTCAGTATAAAGGCTACCTATGCCAATAGGAAGGTTTCTCCCATTGGCATAGGTAATCCGCCTCCCTGAGAGGTGGTAGCTAGACTGATTGAACAGTAAGTAGGTGTTTGGTCGGCTTACCCAGGCCGCTCAGACCTGTGGATTTTCAAACCTCTAAGTGATGTACTTAAGCCAATTGAGTTTCTACTGTATACCAGGCTTAAGTATGGCCTTGTAATATAATGCAAATAATACATGAATTCTCAGTACTGCAAAATTTTCCAGCCTTCAATCCCTTTTCCTGTATTAGCTAAGAATCAGAATTGATGGTGTCTTATGCCTTTGGGAGATTTAAGAAAAAAAGATGGATTTTAATAAGAAGCTCAGACAGGAGACAAAAGTGAGCAGAGTTTTTTGTTGTTGTTTTTAAACAAGCTGCTAGGACACTGCATATTGCTTTATAGTGAGCTCTCATGTCCACTAAAGCAGGGCCGGCGACAGGGGGGTACAACGGGTAGAGCTGTACCGGGCCCCGGACTTCAGGGGGGGGCCCTGAAGTCCGGGGACCGGTACAGCTCTACCCTTAGTTGTCCACGCTGGCCGCTCTTTCCGGGGCTGTGTTCAGCGCCACGGTCGGCTGCCTCCCAAGCCCTTCATGCTGGCGGCTTCAGATGAGTGGCCGGGCGCGCCGCTCCCGCGGCACCCCGGCTGCATGCGACTGCCCCGCCCACGTGCAAAAGCCGGGCCAACCCTTGGCGCGGGGGTGGGGGGCCTCCATCCAGCGCCTCCCCCGCCCCGGTGGCTGCAGAGGATGGCGGGGCGCGCCGCTCCGCGGGGGCCAGCGAGCGGGGCTGGGGAGACCCAGCTGCGCGCAGCCCAGCTGGCGCCGGCGGGGAACCAATGGGGAGGGTGCCTCTGCGTCCCTAACCCCGCCCACCTCAGGTGGCTCATCTCTTTGTGTATCTTCCCACGTGCCGAGGCGAGCCACGGCGTGAGGGTGTGGCTCGCTGCAGGAGTTCGAGTCTGAAACTCGTGGACAGGCAGCTCCTCCGCACCGGAACCAGTCGTACCCCCCACCCCAGGTATGTCTGGTAGGCTGGTAGCCGGCGGGGAGGCCAGGTCAGGCCAGGCCAGGCCGGGTGGGTGGGCAGGAGGCCAGGCTGGGCGGGCGGGGCAGGCGGCGGGAGACCGGCGGGGGGCCCCCAAACGCTGAGTGGGGGGGGCCCCCAAACGCTCACAGTAGGGGGCCCCAAAATTTCTGTTGCCGGCCCTGCACTAAAGTGAAAAAGTTTTTTTTAACAAAGGCAGATGGCTGGTGTCATTTATGAAGAATATTTGGAAAATTAAGTCTGAGCTCAGCTAAATTGAGTAGAATTAAATGAAAGTATTAGAGGCATAATTTACCAAAGTAGAGTAAGAAATTCAAATTAAAGAACCAGCAGTGCCATGTGTCCTGCTTTAGTTGCTTGTAGTGTAGTCATACCCTCAATGACGACAGCAGTGAGCCTTCTGTTGAGCATACTTACTAAATAATCCTTTGTATATCACTGAACAATACAGCTGAGACTCAATATTTACTGCCTTATCTAATTCACTGGAGGTCCTGTATCTATTGTAACTTCAGAGCAGACCAACCAAAGAAATTCATAGAATTGGGTTGGAAGGGACCTCAGGAGGTCATCTAGTCCAACCCCCTGCTAAAAGCAGGACTAATCCCCAACTAAATAATCACAGCCAGGGTTTTATCAAGCCTAACCTTAAAAACCTCTAAGGAAGGAGATTCCACCAGCTCCCTAGGTAACCCATTCCATTGCTTCACCACCCTCCTAGTGAAAATGTTTTTCCTAATATCCAACCTAAACCTCTCCCCTCTCCCACCTGAGACCATTACTCCTTGTTCTGTTATCTGCTACCACTAGAGCCATCCTCTTTGGAACCCCCTTTCAGGTAGTTGAAAGCACCTATCAAATCCCCCCTCATTCTTCTCTTCTGCAGACTAAACAATCCCAGTTCCCTCAGCCTCTCCTCATAAATCATGTGCTCCAGCCCCCTAATCATTTTTGTAGTCCTCTTAGACGCTTTCCAATTTTTCCACATCCCTTCTTGTAGTGTGGGGCCCAAAACTGGGCACACTACTCCATATGGAGGCCTCACCAATGTCAAATACAGGGGAATGATCACGTCCCTTGATCAGCTGGAAATGCCCCTAATTATACAACCCAAAATGCCGATAGCCTTCTTGGCAACAAGGGCAAACTGTTACTCATATCCAGCTTCTGGTCCACTGTAACCCCTAGGCCCTTTATTGCAGAACTGCTGCTTAGCCATTCGGTCCCTAGTCTGTAGCAGTGCATGGGATTCTTCCATCCTAAGTGCAGGACTCTGTACTTGTCCTTGTTGAACCTCATCAGATTTCTTTTGGCCCAATCCTATAATTTGTCTAGGTCCCACTGTATCCTATCCCTACCTTCCGGCGTATCTACCACTCCTCCCAGTTTAGTGTCATCTGCAAACTTCCTGAGGGTGCAGGCCACACCATCCTCCAGATCATTAATCAAGACCTTGAACAAAATCGGCCCCAGGACCGACCCTTGGGGCACACTCCATTTGCTACCACCTGCCAACTAGACATGGAGCCATTGATCACTACCTGTGGAGCCTGACTATGTAGTCGTTTTTCTATCCACCTTATTCATCCAGCCCATTCCATCTGAAGTGCAGCTGCCTAGACATTCTTATTTGACCAGTCTACTCTCCCAGTATGTAGGTAAGCTACGGACATCAAAACATTGCGGCAAATGCCCCAATTCCATAGCTTTAGTGCTTCCGTGCACAGTGGGAATGATTTGGCACCCCCCTTGGCAGTTTAGGAGTACATGCACTCTGTCATGATTTTTTGTGTGCGTGTCCCTGATCAGAAGGAGAAAGTGTGTGTCCCTGATCAGAAGGAGCACACGCATTTGACCACTGAATTAGAGTAGGTTAATAAGGAGAGTTGCCTCTGAGGGAGACCACTTGCCTGAGTCTTGAGGTTGTTCAGATGTGCTCCCCAGCCTATTAGGGATATCTGTAGTCAGAGGCAATGTATGTGTGTGCGGTGTGCATGCCAAGGAGAGCCACATACAAACATTAGTTGGATCTTTCCACCACTCCAGGGAGTGTAACCCTGGAGAGCAGACAGAGGTTTGTCTAATCTGTCTGTGTTTGGTCCGTAGACAGATCTGAGTCATGTCTGTAAGCACCTCACATGTAGTCTGGCATGAGAGATTACAAATATGTCTAACACTCCAAGCCCAAGAAGCTGGAGGTAATGTCTACCTGACATCTGTGGGCTGGCCTGAACTGTGTCAGAGTGGCCAGGCTGTGAAATCTGTGTGGGGAGAGATTGGCCCCTAACACCAAGTGCTGTCCTGGAGTTAAGGTGGATTTTCGGACATTGATTTGTAGATCCAACTTTGCGAATACATCCATAGTTCCCTGGATGGCCCATAGGGCATCTTCGAAGAAGAGGATTCTGAGGAGACAGCTGCTTAAGTATGGTTAATCATCATTCCCAGGGTGCGTAGATGAGTCGCTACTACAGAGAAGACCTTGGAAGATACTCTGGAAGCTTATGGAAGGCTGAAAGGCAGTATTCTGTACTGGTAATGGTCCTGACTTAGGGTAAACCTCAGGAATCATCTGTTGGATGGCTAAACTGATATGTGGAAATAGGCATCCTGTAAGCAGATGACAAGAACCAAATCTCCTTGTCCTAGAGATTTTAAAATAGTTGCTAGTGTGACAATCTTGAATTTTTGTGACTTCACATATTTGTTCAGTGCTATGAGATCAAGTATGGGTCTTCAGCCTCCTTTCTTGGGATTCAGCATACATTGGGAATAAAAGGTTTGCTTCCGAGGTGTACTGGAATAGGTTCTATGGCTCCCAAGCATAGCAGGTAACCTATTTCTCATCTTAAGTCACTCTTGAGAAGGGTCCCTGAAGAGGGACAGGGAGAGAGGGAGGTGAAATGGACAGAGAATGCACTGGCAATAGTCTCCAAGACCCAGTCAGTTTTCCCAATTTTGGAGGAACAAAGCAAGGCAGCATCCAAAGGGATGCAAATGGTTTTGTGAGTTGCAGCTGTTGTAGGGAAGTCATCTCTTAGGGCCTTGATCAGAGCATCAAAATTGGTATTTTGAGGTGAAAGGCTGGGATGTTAAGGATTGAGAGGCTGACTGTTTTCACCTCTCAACTTTAGACTTCTTTTGTTGTGGCTCACAGTAGTGCTGCAGTGGGTAATGGGGCAGCCATGATTTGTCAGAAGACCAAGGATTAAATTTTCTTTTTTGCCCCACTGTGTAGATCCCCAAGTACTTCAGTGTAGCTCTGGAGTCTTTGAGAGGGTAGAGTGATGGGTCACTTATCTGCAAACAATTTGGAGCCCTCAAATGTTGTCTGTACCTTCTTTGGCAGCCCCAAAATCTGTGATGCAACAGGTATCATGGTTATGACTGCTGTGCTACTGAGCGGGCTGCTGTATCTGCAGCATCTAGTGCTATCTGGGGTGCCCTTCTCTCCACTAACTGCACTTCATGAATGATATACAAACTGTTCTCATCATGCTCCTGGCAGGTGCATTAAGTTTGGCATAATTCATGCGGTCATAATTTGCCATAAAGTCCTGGTAATTTGTAATTCTGAAGCACAAGATTATCAAGTACACCTGTCTTCCAAATAAGTAAAGTATTTTCCAGTCCCTATCTTATGGGAGTATTTTGTGTGATGTTGGTGGCCATGAAAATTCACTGCATCTACAAGGATAAAATTATGTGGAGGGTGTGAAAAAAAGAATTCTGTATTCTTAGGCACATATGTAGTTTTTAGTCAGCCTATTTGCATGTTGCTGTGACTGAGGCTGGTGTTTGCCATTTTACCTCAGCTGGACCCAAAAGTGCCAAGTTAATCAGGAGGGTAATCCTCGAGGATGTGTACAGTATGTCCAACAACTTATGGTGGGTGCCTTCACCTCCGGGAAAGGGATCTGCAGTGTCTGTCACTCTCTTTGTGAAATCCTGAAAAAGTTTGAAATAGTTTGCTGTGGACAGTAGAGGGGACATTACCACCTTGTCTGGGGAATAAGATGAGATTTATTTGTGGTGTGGCTTACTTTGCTGGTCTGGTTGCCCATTCCTCAAAAGTTTCCTCACAAGGTTCTGAAGCTCTGGATACAGAGACTGAAAGACAGTTCCTCAGACTCCCAGTTGGTGACAATGGATACATGGGAAGTATGGTGCCTGTAGACCACCCACAGATCCCAATATGGCCCCTGGAGGGGTGGAACCCTTGGCTGATTATACCAGGGAAGTGGAGGCTCAGAGTGAGGATATATCTGGTAAGTCCCCAACGGGAAGACAGAGAAACCATGGTGAGAATGCAGAGAAAGTAACCAGGACGACATCCTATCTGAGACTCTGCTGAATATTCATAGGGCCGATAAGGAGAGTGGAAGCGAATGCCTCTGTGGTGGTGGTGTTGATTCAGGGATTTGAGATGCATTTTAGTAGTCCCCGAGTAGTGGGAACAATGAAAGTCCTGCAGTACCATGATGATCCGTTTGTCAGTGTTGACTATCTGTACTGAGGAAATTGGCAACCTTACTCAACATGGACAGCCTAACAACAGTTTAGAAGTTGTTGGAACAGAGGATTTCTGCGCTGATGCAGTCTTCATAGGGACAGCATGGTCTGTGCTCTTGCCTCTGAAGATGATGCTATTGTTTTGAAAACTGCTACTACACAATAGCAACCAAACGTTTCCTAAGTTTTACTCCCCATGTTATTAAATTGAAAAAGTTGTCATAGTCTAAGATTTTCTGTTTAAATACTGTATTGTGTACAGCAGGCCTGCTTAACATGCGGCCCAGGGGCCACATGCGGCCCGCATGGGCTCACTGTGCGGCCCACGGGGCAGTGAATAGGGGTGGGGCAAGCCATGCAGTGGGGCGGGGGGGGGGGGGGGAGTGGATGGGGGCAGGGCAAGGGCGGGGCTTTTCACAGCTAGGTTTTTGCAGTAATATGGCTCTCACTGCTTTCCGAGTTGTGCAGGCCTGGTGTACAGTATACAAGTCTCCCAAAATGGAAACGTATTACTAAACTTAAGTTTACAGAATTTCCTGCCTTTTGCCCATAAGCCACTTCTATTGGTGAAAATTGGAATTATTTACAAAGAAAGAAGGTTAAATTGTACAGAAAGGCAATCTACATGCTTTCAGTTTTGAGATATTAGACAAGAAGCCCCTGACATGCTTTTAAGCGGGCTAGCTTACAGTATTCAGGCTCTTAGTCCCTGAAACCCAGTGTATGTAAAGGATGTATTGTTACAACATCTACATAAATACTTGTTTACATAATTCAAAATCTCAGAAATAATTACTGAATCACATTTAAGAACTTAGTTTGCTTTTAGAGTTAAGTCGTGAACAAGAAAGTCTCCCAAAGCCCAGGCAGTCAGTCTTCTGGTTTCTTTTACTAGATGTTTTCTACAAAATGGCCCTTATGAAGGAAAATACTTCCAAAAATTGATTCAGTTTAAGATTTTTATAACGTTGCCTCTAACTGAATTTCAAATTATGCCCAAGAATTAAATACATTGTAGAAATAAAGTTTTTAACTGAATTGCCATCAGGAATTTGACGCTTATCCTAGCTCAGTGGTTCCCAAGTGGTTGTCTTTAGAGATGGCTAGTTTCAAAGGAGCAAATGTTTGCAGCTGCTTTTATAACTGGCCAGAACTTTACAAAGAACTACCTGGAGTCCTGTTAAAATTGTTAAAGAGTGTCCCCACTGCAGATGCTGCTGCAAACGTAGTGGTTGGATATTATGGTCCCCACTACTAGCAGAAGATCAAGGTGGCTGAGCAGCACTTTCAGGATGAAACCCTATGTTGATCTTAAAAGGGTCAGCTGTGTCACCAGATTATTTGCTTGTTATTGAATGTGTATCCATTAGCTAGCATAAAGCCTTGTAAATGTTTTCTGCAAATTATATTGTCCCAGTCCCAATCCCAATTCCACTGACAGTCTTTAATATCAGAACTGTGTCCCTTATATCTATTGTGGCATCCATGAAAGTCAAGTTTACACAAAAATAAGTCCCTTGTGTTTCTTAAAGAGTTTGTTTTGATCAAAATGCCAGTTTAAAGACAGGAGTAAAATTATTCAATTTTATGTTTGACACTTCTGTGGTAAAAATACAAGTTTTCCTCTCCTCCCTGCCTCTTAACAAGGGGAGCGATTTTAAACTCCTATTAAAAGTTCTCACTCAAGACAATCTTAAAGAGTTTCAGAATAGTTTGTTTAGTTTTTACTCCTGGAATGTTTAGTAAACAAAGTGCCTAGATTTGAGCTTGCATGAACCTTTAAGAAATGAAGCTTCCATCTGACTTTTCTTGGCCCTCATGGTGTGCTCTGAAGTTTTGCACACTGAACAGCACTCAGCACATGTCCCTCTCCCAAGCGTGAGGCACCTCAAGTGTGCCATTGTTATGCATCTTGAAATACAGCAGTGCCTATTTTAAATCCTGTAGACTTGCTTTTGCCCATTTATACCTATGTGCAGGATGTCTAGCCCTTGCACAGAAGGTGGAAGTAAGAAAACCCATCTATACCTTGAACCTCACTGTCACGGTACTGAAATAGTTTGGTACCGTGTAGATCAATGGGTGCACGAAATACTATGTGAAGGGGGGTCATAACAGGTGTCTTACGTATGTATCTATTCCATATGTGTGTATCTATTTTGTAACTAAAGTTAAAGGTGCCTGTACTTCAAGATTAGGCTTGGCTCCTGTAAAGGCTCAGACACTCTGGGGCTACTTGATGGCCCATTAAGGGACATCAACCACACAATGGACTTTGTATATGCCTGTCCACACCCGAGCTGCTCTAGGAATGTCATCTGCCTGGTCAGAAACTGAATCCTGGAAAGTCTGGTGATTGGACCTTGTGACTGTGAGCCTCCATCTTGCAACCGGACTCTGCAAAAGAAGGAGGAGGGTCTTGGCCCAGAAGAGAGAGTCTATAAAAGCTGGAAGAAGCATTCTCCATTTTGTCTTTTACCTCCAGTCTTCAGCCTGCCTTGTTTCCAGCTTTGGATGGAACTTTGCTACTCTTGGAACTTTGCTACTCTGGGAACTCTGGACTAAGGTGCTGACCCACCCCTAAATGGGGTGCATCCAAAGACTTTGATTTGAACCTGCAGTTATTCTACCTTTGCTGCAAGCCTGAACTAAGAGATGTGCCATTACTGCATGTAATTGGTTTCTTTTAACCATTCTTAACCCTCACCTATACCTTTTTCCTTTTATAATAAACCTTTAGATTTTAGATTCTAAAGGATTGGCTACAGCGTGATTTGTGGTAAGATCTGATTGGTATATTGACCTGGGTCTGGGGCCTGATTCCTTGGAATTGGGGAGAACCGTTTTCTTTATTTGGGGGATTGGTTTTCATAACCATTGGTCCCCAGGACAGGTGGCTGCTGGTGGTGATACTGGGAAGCTGGAGTGTCTTAAGGGGATTGCTTGTGTGACTTGTGGTTAGCCAGTGGGGTGAGACCAAAGTCTTTTCTGTTTAGCTGTTTTGGTTTGCCTTAGTGTGAAGAAACCCCAGCTTTGGGCTGTAGATGCCCCTTGGGAAGCAATCTGTCCTGATCTGACACTCGCAGTTGGATCCCACCAGGAACAGCACCGTCACACTCACTAACTACAGTAAACTTTACAGAGGGATCTAAACTAACTTATTCTAATAGTTAACGGTTTATATTTAGACCCTTATCTATGCGGTCAGCTACGGTGATTGCAAAAGCTCCTGCATGGCCCCAATGGACACTATTCATAATAATCTGATCTCGTACGTATGAGGGTGCACGCACAAACACAGTGTAGTCTATTTGGACAATCACCTAAAGAACCTTTTCATGCATAAACATTTAGTGATTAATTTGTGCCTCTACTTTTTAAAATTCTAGTTCACAGCAAATATTTAATGACTAAAAGCAGTGTTTGTCATGATCTCCTTGATATTTCAGTAGGAACAGTGAGCAACACCGAGTATTTAAGTGTTCTGTTAGCTAATACTTGATCTGTTCAAATAGATATAATTTTAATTGCAGGATGCTATCTTGTTCATTCAGCTATTCCCAAATCAAAGCTATAGAAAAATACTAGAGAACTATTTAATGAAAAACAGCTCAGAAGTATATTTTAGTATGAATTTCAGGATTTCATGTAAAACAGAAAGGAGTCCAATATGGTCTACAAAGCCATATTCAAAAAGCTCTTTCCAAATACTCGAACACTTACTAAACTATAAGATGCTTCAGAAGATGAGACTTCAGGCTAGGATTTTCAAATAAGCCCAAGGCCTTGTCTACAGTAAGAAGGGTTTGCTGGTGCCACTTACATCAGTTCACCTAAGACTCTCAGCCAAATGTCCTTTTTTCAGATATGCTGCTTTTATACTAGGACTTTCATTAATTAGGGGTTTGATTCCCCCCCCACCACCACACACACACACACACACACACACACACACAACTATGCCACAAACCTTGAGTAGACAAGGCTTGATCATCTCTGCTATGAAAGATCATAAATTCCTTCCTGACAAGGTTACCTGATCTATATCAGCATCAACAGCTTAAGTAACTGAGACCAGTCCACTAGTTAGTAAGCCAACTGACTAATACCCAACTCAAATTCATGAATTCATTTTGTTTGATCCAGAAAAGAAAACCAAGATAAATCAGAGGTGGGAACAAGCATGTCAGCACAAGAGCTGTTGACATGTTACTTAGGACAGTTTTATGGCAGCTATTCAGCGTTAAGAGAAAGGGGAGAAGATTCATCATGAGGGCCCAGTCAGTGGTACTCTGTAATAGAACATCACTGGCATCCAGCACCAGGCTTCAGTTGTTAAGAATGTTCTGCATAAGCAATGCTACAAGTTGGACCGATCAATACTGAGTACATTTATGCTTATGGGGTAATCTTCTTCTTTTAAATCCTAAACAGACAATATGCAATATGATAAGTGAAGAGGCTTCTCTCAAGATAAACATTAGGTGGCACATTCAATTGGATTTCTTGATTGCCACTGAACAGCAAGTGTCTCAAGCTACTATGCAAATAGTGGTTTAACAGGCTGTGTTAAGTAGCTATGGGGCTGGTCTTCACTACCCGCCGGATCGGTGGGTAGCGATCGATCTGTTAGCGATTGATGTGTCATGTCTGGTGAAGACGCAAGAAATCAATCGCTCACGGCACCCCTGTCGACTTTGGAACTCCAGCTTGCCGGGAGGCGCAAGCTGGAGTCGACGAGGGAGCGCACCGCCAACTGCCGCCGCCGTGAGGACGGCAGGTAAGTCGGCTGCAGATACGCAAACTTCAGCTATGTGATTCACGTAGCTGAAGTTGAGTATCTGCAGTTGAACTCCCCCCCCCCCCCCCCCCAATAGTGAAGACCAGCCCATGGGTAGCTTCTCTGAAGAACCAAATTAAAGAGCATTTCCCTGTTCTAATTTTGAGGAAGTGCCAGGAACATACACTAGCAGGTTCTAGTAAAATCCACTCTTAAGAGAGCTTCCATTTGAGCAACTAACCCATGACTGGGTTAAGTAGGATAAGCAGAAGTCACCTACTAATATTTTAATATTGGGGGGGGGGGGGTTGGTGGTTCTAGTTTATCTCCAGAGCTCTTCTAATTTGCCTAAAGAGAAGTGTAGATTTTGTTGGAAGCTGTCCACTGGTTACAACAGAAAAGGTGAGAATTAAAATGAATTGTTCGTAGTTTTCCTTGTAGAATAAATATTTCTTTGCTTGCCCAATTCACAGCATTGCCTTAAGTATAAAAAAACCCATTTTCATGCCCTGGAATACCAGAACATGATTTTGTTTACATGACCTTCTCTTTAAATTGCTCCCCCCTCCCCCCACTTTATTTCAAGCATGTGAAGTTAAGATTTAAATGTGAAGGTTGATCAAAGTAGTTTATGATTTGTTCTAGGAGGCAAGGTAAGAACTACACTTTTGGAGTGTACATTCCTCCTCTAATCTACCAGCTGAATCACAACCCTTCCTCCACTTTACTGCTGCCCAATATATAGGGTTTTTTTGCCATCAGATGCATATTGGTGGCAAGTCTTGGGTTATAAAAAACAGCTATGCTGTTCCTGGCTTTCTTTACGGATACAGACTAACACAGCTGCTATTCTTGAACTACTACAAAATAGCAGAGGTAACAAAGTCCTGTGGTACCTTAAAGACTAACTATAAAGTTTTGAAGCATAAGCTTTCGTGGGCTAATACCCACTTCGTCGGATGCAATCAATATATAAATAAAAAAATCAGGCAACCTCCCGTTTCCTATAGGTGGAGCAAAACCCATGCTGTAGTTATCTAGTTTAGTGAAACATATGCAAACTTCTCTATATTTATAACAGTTACAAGCTTTGAAGTTTGATTTTTGTGAGCTGAAATTAAGATGGCATCCAAGCTTCACCAGATTTATATCCCAAAGACACTGAATAACCAAGTAGTAATTTACTTTCTCATGTGACACTATTTTTGCATGCTCACAAAGTAAAATCCAATGAGTTTCTCCTGCAGGGAACAATTGCTATAAATAATGCAGAATTACAATCCGATATCATACATACTGCAGAACACTTTTTAGGGAAAGTTTTTGTAGGCACTTGTGTATCCCTCCATTAACTGTGTTTCATTGTTTTCTATGTACTGTATTTAAAAATTGCTGGAGTGAGTTTCCTAGTCTACATTAATCCCCTATGAAAGTTCTCTCAAATATGGGACTACCAATATGTTAAATTTCATTGCACCAGTGGGATGTAGCAGTTGCAAAAGGTCATGTTTGGGGGTGGGGAGGAGAGAGACGGGTGCTTATAGCAAATAGAGATCTTCTAATATAACTGAGAAATCTCTATCCTTATAGTCAATCGTCTACAATGCCAAGACTCACTTTGTTTCAGGCACTCTTATTTAAGTTTGCGGAGACACAGGCCTTTCAGCTGGCCAATCCTTCAATACTTTTGGAGACCCTTCCCTTTTGCAATAACAGTCTGTTTTATTTCCATCCTCCATACTTGATTAATAAAGGAAAACCCTTAATTACTGGAGTGGCTTGCCAAGGCCTCTTCCTTAACAGATTTTTTAAGTGTTGTTTCAGATATTTTGCATTCACTTTTAAGTATACTCAGATGCCTCATTATATAGATATCTGTACAAGGAACATACAAAGTTTTTCCTCTAAATGCAAACTACAATAGAGAACTCAAGGTGTCAAGGGATCTTAAAGATTTGACAAAAGCAAGTAACAAAGATGAAGCCACCCTTTAAGGTTTGTTTTACACCATAAAAAAAGCAATAATTAAACCTGGAATAAGAGTATGATTTAAAATGTAAATTAATGTAATTAAGCTCCGATTAAATAGTTGCTCACAAAACCTAAATATTTTAAATTTGTGGCTTTTATGATTTTAAAATAAAAGGTTGAAAGAATACTAGAGCAGACTGCAGTCTCACACACATAGGCAGAAAGGTTACTAAAGAAGCCAGCTAGTTTCTACTTCTGTTCACAAAATATATGCAGCAAGGGTTAGGAAAATGCCAACATGCAGCAATACAGCTACCAGTACCTCTCAAACTGCTGTCCTGTTCTCTAGAATCTCAGCTTTCATTTAAAATAAAGCTAGCTACCATGGTTGGGAAAAAAGCATAAAAACTAGTTTAGCCAATGGAGAGACTTTTTGTTGAGTCTACACAGAGCTTGGAACAACTGTTTAGAATTGCAAATTGCCCCCTTTCTCCTCAGTGAGGTGTGTTACCTTCTGTTTGGGGTTTTTTTAATTTGTTCTAGAAATATCTCCTCCATTTCCTCCTGATTTGAGCATCTACAGAAATCCCTTACCAGGACATCATCCCTGTATTTTTCCCTTTAATCTTCAACCAGGGACTTCACTCCTCCTTCTGGAGGTTGATGTACAATGCAATACCTTCTTTTTAACCTGACTGTCCTTCCTGAAGTTATAACCCTCTATACCAATATTTTAGTCATAAGATTAGTTCATCTGACACTTTCAATTTAAGTTTAATTATATACATTTCACTTTACTGCAGTTGATCATTGATGTACTTTATTGTAGCAGAAAACTAGCAATGAAAATCTAGTTGTGAAGTAGCCATCAAAAATTAGGCATGGTATTCTGGAAGTACAGTAAAACCTCCATTTAACGGACTAATTCGGGCGAGGGAGCGTCTGTTAAATCAAAAAGTCCGTTATTTAATAATAATAATAATAAAAAAAGAGCTGTCTGAGCAGCCCACCCGCCCGCCGGCGGGACCGGGGCGGGAGCCGGCAGCCCGCCCGCCCGCCGGCGGGACCGGGGCGGGAGCCGGGAACCGGCAGCCCGCCCGCCCGCCGGCGGGACCGGGGCGGGAGCCGGGAACCGGCAGCCCGCCCGCCCGCCGGCGGGACCGGGGCGGGAGCCGGGAACCGGCAGCCCGCCCGCCCGCCGGCGGGACCGGGGCGGGAGCCGGGAACCGGCAGCCCGCCCGCCCGCCGGCGGGACCGGGGCGGGAGCCGGGAACCGGCAGCCCGCCCGCCCGCCGGCGGGACCGGGGCGGGAGCCGGGAACCGGCAGCCCGCCCGCCCGCCGGCGGGACCGGGGCGGGAGCCGGGAACCGGCAGCCCGCCCGCCCGCCGGCGGGACCGGGGCGGGAGCCGGGAACCGGCAGCCCGCCCGCCCGCCGGCGGGACCGGGGCGGGAGCCGGGAACCGGCAGCCCGCCCGCCCGCCGGCGGGACCGGGGCGGGAGCCGGGAACCGGCAGCCCGCCCGCCCGCCGGCGGGACCGGGGCGGGAGCCGGGAACCGGCAGCCCGCCCGCCCGCCGGCGGGACCGGGGCGGGAGCCGGGAACCGGCAGCCCGCCCGCCCGCCGGCGGGACCGGGGCGGGAGCCGGGAACCGGCAGCCCGCCCGCCCGCCGGCGGGACCGGGGCGGGAGCCGGGAACCGGCAGCCCGCTCGCTGGCGGGACCGGGGCGGGAGCTGGGAACCGGCAGCCCGCCCGCTGGCGGGACTCGGGCGGGAGCTGGCAGTCCGCCCGCTGCCGTGACCCGGGCAGCAGCCGGGAGCCGGCAGCCAGCCCGCGAGAAATGGATTTCGGATGCATCAGACTTGCTCAGAAATTTTGTCCGTTAAATCAAGGTCCGTTAAATCGAGGGTTTACTGTACCACAGTGGTCCCCAACCTTTTTGTCACCGCGGACCGGTCAACGCGTGACAATTTTACTGCGGCCCGGGGTGGGGGGTGGGGTTGACTGCTGTCGCCGCCTCACCGCTCCCGCCACGCCACCGCTCCCCCGCTGCTCTCCCCCGCTGCCCCCCCGCCGCTGCCCCGCTCCCCCCGCCTCACCACTCCCGCCGCTGCCCCGCGGACCGGTACCAATTGATCCACGGACCGGTACCGGTCCGCGGCCCGGGGGTTGGGGACCACTGCTGTACCATATATATTTGTTCATTAGTCTGTTCATTTATAAGCTGATCCCTCAAGATGGATAGGTAAAAATAGCAAAAATTGTATGATCCCTTCATAAGCTGACCCTATATTTCCGGGGTCGGCAAACTTTGGCTCCTAGCCTGTCAGGGTACGCCGCTGTCGGGTCAGGATGTTTTGTCTACTTTGAGCATCTGCAGGCAAAGAAAGCCCCTCGGTTCCCAGTGTCCCCCAGCCAATGGGAGTTGCGGGAAGTGACACGACAAACCGTGGTCACAGAGAGCTAAGGGGCTCAGTGTCTGCGGGTGCTCTAGATAAACAAAATGACATATGTATTAGATATTCAATTCACTAATTCCAGAGAGTTTAAAATAATGAAATTTTGGTGAAAGCCTGTTTATACGATGACTCCCCCTCCCCCCTTTGATGCTGCACCTTTATTTACTCATTTATAAGCTGAATAATTTTAGTATATATGGTATTTCTGCAGACTGAAGATAGAGGAAGTCTGTAACTGTGTTTAGATAGTATTTTTAACTAGTTTGCCTAAGAACAATATTTAAAACTTGATTAGCAGTTTACTTAAAGAAAATCCTCATTTGCTTTAAATGTCAAGCTACTGAAATAAACTGTTTGTTCATCAAAACTTAGACCTCTAAAGTTTGCTTTAAAAGAAAAATGTGGGTTGTTCCTGTCTTGCTTTATTGATCGATAATGGCCAGATGCACTATTTTTACCATTGAAATGTGAAGTCTCTTCTTGAGGAATTACCACTACTGGTGTTCACCACATACCACTTGTAAATTCTGTTTAACTTCCTGTATATGATCTTGAAGAAATTTTATGGTGCAACACTTTTAGCAGCTGTGCACATCGACAAAATATTCACTGGCAGAAGCTTTTATGGAAATTTTAGGTACTAAGCTACTGCCTATAAGGTGTTCTCAACATATACGAATGTCACTTGATGCCAAAGCATTAGATTTTTTGGGAGTATTAGAACAGAAACTCAGCCCTCAAATGAAGAGGCAAAGGTGAACTATTCAAACATTTTCTCAATACTTTGTCAGGAGTTTGAGCTAGATTATTTTAAACTGGGGAACACACTAAGAATCCCTTTCCTTCCAACTACTTAGGTCTCATTACTTGATTTAAGAGACCTACTAGTCCTCCAGTAGTCCATCAAATCTTACAGGTAAAGCAGAAATCTGAAAATAAGGTAAAAATAAGCAGAAAGGGTCTCTCTCTCTCCCACCCATGCCACTACCATCTTGCAGGCTTCTTTAGAACACTTAAGAAAAAAAGAAACTCCGCCCTTTTACCCTTTGCATGTCACATTCTTTAAGGGTTTACTAGGTCTGCAAAATTCAGGTTTCAATCTAATCTAATGTTAATATTGACCATAACCTATTTCCACAGCAATGTATTTTGATTATTTTATGACTCAACTAATTGTTAAGCAAATTAAGTCTGTGAAATAGGATAAGCTATAAAGTCTTTCGAGTTTGCGGATCATTTGAATTTTGGCAAATTAAATTGTGAAAAGTCACTGATGTTCTGTTTTTTTAAGATCCATTCATTCAGATAGGGGGACTGTTAAATCTGTGTTTACCTCTTCATAAACCTCTCGGACTGCTGCACCTCCTGGTTCCTCCTCAGGCTCCATTCCTCCACCTGGTACAATCCACTGATCTGGGTACCGGCTACTACTCACTAACAGCACCTGAAAGGTCAAAATACACACATTTAAGCAGTCATTTGAAAACAATCTAATTGGAGAGCCTGAAGGCTACTGATCATTTTCCTACAGTGCACTTGTTCATGCCACCAGATGGATTATAGCTTTCGGAAATGTAAATCAGAAATAACCTGCATCTAGATTTACATGTGAAGTTCCAACTCTTATGAAAAACTGAGATTAATGAAGGTTAAGAGTCAAGATCCTCAGTCCTATACTCACCCCCACCCCCCCACACATGTTTAAATAGGACTTTTTTTCTTTCTTTTTTGTGCACCATACTGGTGAGAACTTTCCTGACTGTTGTACAATCAAATATGTCAAGTTGATTTAGAGAGACACCTTTTCAGACTGCTGATGAGGCTTTTGTAAAAAGTTCAAACAAGTAGAATTGTCAGAAATATAAAGGTTAAGCTAGATATTTCTCCGCAATTTTTACAATATTGACTTTGCATGATTTAATGATGCAACTTCATTGGAAACTTAAGTTAGAGAAATACAAAAAGTAAACAAAAAGCAAGAATCAAAAACAAGTTATAAAAATGTTTTCAAAATGTACAAATCCATTAGTAAATTAGAAAATACCTATTTAAAATGTATTTTGTCTTCATGTTTAACCATCTATTTTGCACTAAAGTTGCAAAGGACTTATTGGGCAGAAAGGCATCACAGACCTTTAATAAAACTATCCTCATCGTAGTGCCTAGAAGCCCAAGTCAGAGTGGAACTCCACTGTGCTATGCATAGGACAAAGATGGCTTCTCCCCCCAGGAGCTTTCTTGTGTAACTGTTGCCGCAATAGAATTTTAGCATTGTGCAGTTCTCGCCATTAGCCAGCAACTGCCATTTAAAATACTTATTTTACCATCAATCCAAGAATGTACTGAAGTTAAAGGTTACATTGGATAGTTTTATATAAAAGTGAAATATGGTAAGACCGACCAGGAAAATGGAACTTTGATGGAAAGAACATCAGGAGTTAATAAAAGATTAGCTGCATTTGAGGTCATTTCCACTTTGACTAGTAGATTCAATCTATAACAGTTCAGTATGAAGCTTCTTGGAAGTTAGCACAAGATAGCTTATGTCAGGGGTCAGCAACCTACAGCATACATGGCAAAGGTGGCACGTGAGCTGATTTCTGCAAGGTTTCCCCCGCAGGCTCCTGCCAGCCGGGATCTCAGCCCACAGCCTGGGGTCCCTACACCCAGGCTAGGACAGGCGCAGCACAGGGCTCTGTGGGGAGGGACAGCTGAACTGCTGGCAATTATAGACTGCTGGGCAGCTGCTGAACAGGGAACTTAGGGGAGCTGATGAGGGGCTGCTGGTACACCCTGGCTCCAAGCCCCCACCAACTAGCTCCAAATGGGCAGCTCTTCCTGCAAGCAATGGACAAAGCAGGCAGCTGCCAAATGACATTACAAGGGAGCATTGCACAACTTTAAACGAGTATGTTCCCTAATTGATCAGCAACGTAACAAAACAATGTTAACCGAGATGACTAAGTCATCTGTACAGGTGTACAGTGTTGAGAGATATCCTAGAAGGAACATCAGACCCCATCATGACTAATGGTGAGCTTGACTAATCCTCTGGGTCTTTCAATCTAATCTTTATGAACTAAATAGAAGATTTATGTAAAGAGCAAATAAGAGTGCCCTCTCCTGAGGACAGCAGAGGAAGAAACGGCCATATGGAAAGGTAATAAAAAGGCCATTACCACAGATGCCAGAGACTTTTTGAATCATCAAGTCTGATGGTGTAGAAGCATCCTGTAGTAAAAACTGCATATCAAGATTATATCCAGAAGTAAGGCATCAGATTCCTGCCACTAAATGAGCCCCTCAACCTTCCCATCTCTCCCCGCCCCTCACCCCAACACCAAGCTTTTAGTGTTGAAGCAGTTACTATGTTGGAAAGAGTCAACACAAGATTTTCTACCCCTTCTCCCTTGATTCCAAAGAATAACACAGTGTCAGGACAGCATCACTTGAAGGCACCTCAAACTTGCTGTGAAGACTTTGCATCAATGTTGACAGTGCTCAGTGTCACCTCTAACACTATTTACATCTAACACTATTAATGGAAGATTGGGGAATGGGAAAGTCACATCTGAGAATTCTCTAGAATATTCTTATGCACTGGGACTTGCCTTAAGACCCTTGACATCAAGGCTTCTCTGGCTTTAGAGAGTTTGACAGCGGATTCTGGACTCAACATCAAGGTCTGGTCCAGTTCAGTGCCTTACATGCAGGCAATAAGACCTGCATTGCCACCTCCCACAAATTGTTCTTGAGACCTATGCTCATGCTCCACATATGGATTTGGAAAAGCTTAGACACAGAGTAGAATTTGGAATTCTATTTTTCCAAGGCAGAGCAAACACCAGGAGTATTCATATGTTCCCCCAAATGTAGGGGGACTCAGCTTGAAGACAGTCTCCACCATTCCCCAAACAAGAAAGCAGACCCATAATATGTGGGCAACCATAAAGACTGAAGAAAACAGACAAAAGAGACCCCAAACACAGATTCTGCTCAATGCTTATGTATTAAGGCAGATTCCCCTTACATCTTTTGGTATGGGTATATAAGCAGGGTGCACACAAGTGGTGCTATTGAGAAAGTTTAGAGCTTGTAACCTGAGACCATGTATATTTCCTTGAGTAGGGATCCACTTAAACCAGCGGTTCTCAAACTTTTGAGAACCGCGACCCTTTTTCCTCTTCCTCAGCAGCATGGCGGAACCTTGTATGTCCACCGACATACAAGCTATGTCCAGCATGGCGGAACCTTGTATGTCCGCTGAATGCTTTGGTGGCTTTTTGGCAGCGGCAGGAGCTCGTGACCCACCCCATTTGAGAAACCTGCGAGTCAGGACCCTTCAGCCCTACATAAAATTAGGCCCTCAGCCCCCTGCCTCCTTCTAGATATTGACAGTCACTCAGATCACAAACATCCGAACAATTTGGCCGAAATAATGGTGTAAACACCCAGATCGGCCCCCGCCAGTGCTGTACTGCGGTTTAGTGAGGAAGTGTCAAACGTCACAAGTGTCATAGCAACCCAACCAAAATGGAGCCAAGCTAACACTTTACCGAAATAACATTATAACAAAATAATATTGTGGTCTCCTAACCGCAAAAAAGCCAAGTTGGCTTTTTGGGGCACTTAAATACCCTGCTTGTAGCACGGCTACTGTGCAAAGAACGCCCATCTCAAAGGCATCAATCACATCAATCTCGGGCCTCTGTCCGCCTGAGTCGAAACTGTCCTAGAGAAACGTCGGTAACATCCAACAAATATAAATATTTAAAACCAGAGAAAAACTCAAGATTAACACCTGAGCTATCTCCCCTAAAAGCCTAAAATAAAATAAAGTAAAACCTAAAAAACTCAAATTGTCTTAAATGCAATAGTAACAGTAACATAAACATACGTCAAATAATTAAATGTTGTTTTAATCTACAAATGCATATATAAAAAATAAAAGTTAAATAAAATAAGTGCCTCCATTGTGTAATTTTAACCTAACACATTACAGTGAAACCTCCATTTAACGGACTAATTAGGGCGAGGGGGTGTCTGTTAAATGAAAAAAGTCCATTATTTAATAATAAAAAAAACGAGCCGTAGGAGCAGCAGCCCGACCGCAACAGGGTCGGGGCAGCAGCTCCGCAGCCGACCCGCCCCCCCGGGTCCCGGACGCCGGCAGCCCGCCCGGGTCCCGGCCGCCGGGTCCCCGCCGCCCGCCCGGGTCCCGGCCGCCGGGTCCCCGCCGCCCGCAACCCGCCCGCCGCCCGCCCGGGTCCCAGCTCGCGGGACCCGCCAGCCAACCCTCCCGCTGCTGTGACCCGGGTCCCGGCTGCTGGGAGCCGTCAGCCAGCCCGCCCGGGTCCCGGCTGCTGGGAGCCGTCAGCCAGCCCGCCCGGGTCCCGGCTGCTGGGAGCCAGGCGGCAGCCGGGATCCCGAGCCAGCCTGCACAGGTCCCGGCTGCCGGGAGCCAGCAGCCAGCCCGCCCGCTGGCAGGACTCGGGAGCCGGCAGCCCGCCCGCTAGTGGGACCTGGGCGGGAGCCAGCAGCCAGCCCGCCCGCCAGCCAGTCCTCCCGCTGCCGGGACCCGGGTGGCAGCCGGGAGCCGGCAGCCAGCCCACCCGCGGCTGGGACCCCGGTAGCAGCAGGGAGCTGGCAGCCAGCCAGCACGGGTCCCAACTCCCGGGACCCACCAGCCAACCCTCCTGCTCTGTGACCCGGGCGGCAGCCAGGAGCCGGCAGCCAGCCCGCCCGCGGCTGGGACCCCGGCGGCAGCAGGGACCCACCAACCAGCCCGACTGCTGCCGTGACCCGGGCGGCAGCCGGCAGCCAGCCCGCCTGCTGTTGTGACCCGGGCGGCAGCCGGGAGCCGGCAGCCAGCCCGCGAGAAATGGATTTGGGATGCATCAGACTTGCTCAGAAATTTTGTCCGTTGCATCCGAAGTCCGTTAAATCGAGGTTTTACTGTACAAGTACAAGTCATTATTTTTTATTAAAAAACTTGTGTCTACCTCAAAGCTATTGTTCCATACCCCAGTGTTCATAAGTATCCAGCCCCACTGTCCCAAATCATAAAAGCAGTGCTTCCCGCAGACGAGCCCGAACAAGTTATCTTAACTGCACCGTAACTTAAAAAGGGTCGGTCATCTGCTCGAACACAGTTGCAAAACCCTGACTTAAACAATGCTCAAAGAGCAACTTTAAAACCTTACAAGATGATTAAATGCTAAGCACAGCTGACATGCCACATAACATGATTACATACAACTTCTGTGAACAGTAGTTTGATCAGCATGGAGTCATGTGAAAGCAACCAATAATAGTGATGACTATTGCATTAAATCATTCAGAGCTTAGTGGAATGGTTTTAATCAGCATTTATTGTTTGAAAACAAATTCCAGTTTACTAGTAGGCTGCTTGCCCTAACTGGAAGCTTAGCATAAAGCCAGGCATTTTTACACTACTATATAAAACAGGGGTGGGCAAACTATGGCCTGCCAGCTAATTCTGTCCAACCCCCCTAAGCTCCCAGCTGTGGAAGTTAGCTTCTCCTCTTTTCCCCGCTGTCCCCCTCGCCCCACAGCCTCAGTGTGCTGCACAAGCAGTTCTCGGGGGTGGGAGACTGTGCACTTTGGTGGATCAGCATGGTAGCATGTCTGTCTCCAGACCAGACACGCTGTTCTGAGCAGCGTGGTAAGGGTGCTGGGGGTTGGATAAGGGCCAGAGGGTCTCGGGGGGCAGGGGGTTGGATAGGGTGTGGGAGTCCCAGGGGGCAGGGGTTTGGCAAGGGGTTGGGGCAGTCAGGGGACAGGGAGTAGGGGGATTGGCTAGGGGGTGGGGTCCTGAGGGTGATTAGGGACAAGGGGGTCTCTGGAGGGAGTAGTCAGGGGACAAAGTAGAGGGGGGTTGGATGGGTCAGGAGTTTTGAGAGGGGCAGCCAAGGGGCGGAAAGTGGGAGGGGGTCAGATAGGGAATGGAGCCAAGTTGTTTGGGGAGGCACGGCATTCCCTGCCCGGCCCTCCATACTATTTTGAATCCCGATGTGGCCCCCTGATATAAAATGTTTGATTTTACCATTGACCTGAACAACAGTTACCACTAAACTGTGTTTGTATGATGGACTCTATAAAGAATGAATGTACCCTTTTAGAAATGGACACAAATGCATGTTAAGATGACCAGATAGACTTCACAATTATAGGTACAGTAAGGAAACCCACAAGTGTTAAGGTCACTGGTTACAAGTCAGCAGTACTCACTTTGAAGTTTTTGTCTGGCTCATACCCCTCTTCCCATTCCCCACCGTCCTGGAAAGTTTTCCTCTGAATAGAATAGTGCAGTAAAAGTTTTAGTTCTAGGGAGTATAATGTGAGGCATTAACAACTAGATTAAATATCCAAAAATATTAACACCCCCAAGAGAAAAATCTTAAGGCACAGATCTCATTCAATTCATTCTAATTTTGCAACAGAATACCATACGACTATCTCCACCCAAGAATTTAGTCCATTCATGGAAGAAGAAATCCTACAAGCTTACTCCAATCCATACTCTTCATGGCTAGTGGAACAGTCAGGAATATCTGGTACTCCTCTATCAGAAGTAATTACCACCTTCTCTGAAGGAGGAAGTCTAATTGAACCAGGAAAAGGCATGGCTAACACTTAAAAAATCATCACATGCTACTCAGTGACCACATTTGTGAGCAAGCCAGTAGAGGTGCTAAAGTCATTTCTAATTTGTTTACTGAAAAGGATCCAGAATATTGACAACCAAGTTTCAGCCAGGACATGGGACAAACATGTGATTGTGTTGTTATTGTGCTGATGAATGACCTCATCCCTCAATGGGCAGATATACTTCTGGATTTGATACAGTGAGTCACCAAATACAGCTGTCCTTCCGCAGGAGATGTACGAATACTGAATGAATGAGAATAAACATCTGTAACCCTTCGTGATCTGACCCCAGAGAATCACGAAGGTGAACTACGCCACATCTAGGAACCTTACCTATGAATTTCCAAAATGCAAAATACTCTATTATCCTATAAAACATGAAGCCACTGGGACATTCATGAGACCGTATGGGATGTGTCACCAATTTACTGGTACCTCGCTCTTACCAATATAGAAAAATGAGCACTATATCCCAGCAGAGTATTTGCACCAGGATAAATAACTGGATAAAAATGAAGTGGAAGATAATAGGTTATGCTATGGGGAGAAGGAAGTGCTTTGGAAAACAATAGCCATTGAGAGCGTGCTTCCTCCAATTAAGGCAACATGCAAGTTTGGACTGAACTCCACACTAGGGGCTTGTCTTCACTTGAGCCGGCAGGGATTGATCTTTTGGTGATCGATTTATTGCGTCTCGTTAAGATGCGATAAATTGACCACCAGCGACTCCGGAAGTCCAGCTTGTGAAGAGGCGCAAGCTGGAGTCTATGGGGGACCACGCCGCCGACTGCCACGAGGATGGGAGGTAAGTCGGCTGTAGAGACGTCAATTTCAGCTACGTTATTAACGTAGCTGAAATTGCGTATCTACAGTCGATTTCCCCCCCTAGTGGAGACCAGCCCTAGTTCTAGATATAAAACTAACTACAGCTACTAAAGACACCTGCTATCTCTAGCTGGCTAGAAGATGCATCCCATCCCATCAGACTGATGTGACCACACTGATCCACACATATGTGACTTAAGAATGAAAGCACTGAAAAGCTCCAACTGTTCAGAGTACAGCAGCTCACCTACCCAGCAGCAAAAGCTGCCAAGAACCCATTCCCCCACTGTTCTGCTCTTTAGAGAATCAACTTCCAGGTTCTGATAATGTGAGGCAACCTATGAAATGCTAGCTGAGGGCTTCTCTACACAATCATTACCATTACTGTTTTAGTGAAACAGTGGAGCGGTCAACTACATATGATGAGATGAATGCAAGCAAGAAAGCAAACTAACACACGGCCTATAACTGTTCCTGGAATTCTACATCAAAATCTCACTAGGTTCAAAACACAATGCAACACTTATTTGGCATGGTCATAACTTGAGAAAATTTTCTTCTTGTCTATGAAGGAAGGCTCTCAAATTGCACAGCAAGGAATTAGATTTCTTGCCATATTTTCACTTATTTGGGATCCCTGACCCAAACTTTGTCCCCTTTCTCAAGAGCCTGGAGAGGTTTTGTCTTTGATGACCAGTCCCCTCTTCTTTGGGGATTCTCTCTCATGTGATTTGGATAGGTTAGCTAGCTATACCCACCTCTAAATTTAAACTTCTCCCAGAAGTGGAGAGAAAGTTAATCTCTTCCACCTGCCACGGACACTAAGTGAGCCAGTGTGGCTGCAGCTCAACTAAATCAGCAAGGCAAAAAACTGGTCTCCCGAGAGGTAAAAACTTGCTCAGTAAGATCTATTATCTGAAGTACAGAAATAGTTGTACCCTGCATTCAAGGAGGAAGAGAAGCGGCTAGCAATCTCCTGGTTATAAGCAGCAACTGGAAGATGCCTACCCCAGCTGTGGTTAACTGGAAGTCACAGGTATATACCAATTGACAGAACATGTGGCATCACAGGGTTTTTGTTATACAGAAAGCTCTATTAGAAAAACCGGAGGATTTTAAAAACTCTGGGGAAAAACTCAAGACACAGCTGTAAAAATTTTGGACTAGTCTTTAGTAACTGAAGGAAACAATTTCAAGTGTCTTTTGGGCTCTTTTGAGCTCTTGGCTTTTAAGAAAATGCTTAAGATTTCAGACCTCATGTTCTTGAATAACATTATAACAGAACTATGTATAAAATTCAAAATCTACTTTAAGAACTGTAAGGTTGAAAAGTCAGCCACTCAAACTTAGAAAATGCCCAAATCAAAGTTGCCTTGTGTGTGTATTCTTGTATCTGAAATCTTGCATAGCTTAAAACTTTCCAGTGCTTGCCTTTGAAACCTGCTATTTTCTATGTGGTCTAGCCACTAGAGGGGGATGGAGACACTTCACAAATGGGTTTCACTACTATTTGCTAGACAGCAAAGGAATGTTTAGACAAGAATAATTTGTTCAGTTTCAGGTTCTGGAGAGGAATTCCCTAGTGGTTAGAGTCATCTGTATCCACCCACTCACACCTCTCCCCTTGGGCAGCTCTTGCCCCACAATCCACCCCCTCGCCCCCCCAATTTCTTCTATTCACCCTGTTCCTCGAGCTGCTGCTGCTGCAGTCTCCTCCTGTGTCAGGGGGATTGTTAAAAGACAGGAGAGAGTATCCCTTCTCTCAGTTCCAGTGTTTAATGTCATAGTGATCCACAAGACCTAGAAAGAGCAATTGCAGGGTAAGTCCTGCTCAGCCCCTGCAGCCCTGAGAATGCTCAATTGCTCTATGGGGGTGGCATATGCAGTTTGGACAGCACACTCATGCTCAGTGCTAAACCTGGCAAGCTGGTCAGTCTGACCATGATCCGATATAATGAAATATTCCTGCAAGAAAATCCTAATGTAGGCAGCCTGCCTTTTTGGTTGCATAATGGTGCCATCTGCTAGCAAGATGAAATTAACTGCAAGTTGAGCATCTTAACTGGCTAGAGTCTTCTACAACACATACTATCTTTATTTGTATACTAGACCATCAATGTACAGTAGAACCTCCGTTAGGAACACAAGAGTGACAAACTGACCAGTCAACCATATGCTACATTTAGCACCAGAAGTACACGATCAGGCGGCAGCAGAGACAAAAACAACAAATACAGTCACAATATCTGACCTGTCAAATGTCTAACCCTATTCAGTGCAAGCAGAGTATTTGGAGAATTGCTACTACTACTAAACTAGCTATTCTGCGTATCTGAAAAATCTATGTTTGCACCATCTCGTAACTTGACCAAACTTGGTCAAATTTTCACAGGGCAGGCAAAAGGCATGCCCTTGATACCAAAGCAATTCTTATGCCAAATTTCAAGTTTCTGCTTCAAAGCTAGAGCTCCTCAATAGAATGGTTGTAAGTTTTGTTTAATGGGGCAAAACATTTTTCCCTACTCTCAAAAACCAAGTCACCACTTAGATTATTTTTTTTTAAATAAACCCAAGATGGATAAGCATCATGGAAAATTTCAGCCTGTGTGGTGAAAGTTTATAATGGAAGTATAGTGAAATCTTAACTATAAGAGTCACTTATTATACACCTGTAATACACATACGCCCATACCACAGAGCATAGAAAAGCTTGTGTTCTTGACTACACGTCACAGAAGATGCTTTTATACAGCTTGATGGGATTTTGTTCAAAGGGTTTACCACATTTTCAAGATGTGATGTATATGGGTTTTCGGACTAAAGAATTAAGTTAACCCTGATTCTCTAGTTAAGTTAAAATACTATTAGATATTTCCTTGATCTGTTTTTAAGAATCACTTCCTAGTTTCTATAATTCTAAAAATGTTTCTCGGTTTCTCTTCTGTAACTGAGCTTACCATGGGTCCACAAATATTATCATTTCAGCTTGGACTCCAGAAAACTGAAGTCTGAGGAAGACTGCAATGAAACTAAAACTGAAGCTTTCCCTGAAGTCTGGTGAGGACCAATGCTATCAGGTTGTGCAGCTTCAAGTAGCATTTTACATGTATTGATGCCTCAGGAATGAATGGTCTATATGGGGACTTTATTGGCATAACTATGCAACTGCCAAAGTTATCAGTGTAATGCTGTGTCACACTTGCTCCAAAGTGCCTTTTTCTACTTTGCAACAAACTAAACTGGAAAAAAACACTCTTATTCTGCAGTAACTGTCCATATGGGGATTTATACTGATAATTACAACAGTATAGAATCAGAGAGGTAGCCATGTTAGTCTGGAATTGCAGAAGTTACAAAAGGTGCCACAGGACCTTTTGTAACTTCTACAACAGTATAGTTATGCCAGTAAATGTTCCAATATAGGGCAAACCCCAAGACTGTGGTTCTCTACCAGGGGTACATGTACACAGCAGTCTTCCAAGAGATACATCAACTCACCTAGATATTTGCCTAGTTTTACAACAGGCTACATAAAAAGCACTAGTGAAATCACTACAAGTTAAAGTTCCATACAGAGAAAATGAGAAAGTAAGCAAATTTTCAGTAATAGTGTGCTGCAATGCTTTTGTATCTTTAGTCTGATTTTGTAAGCAAGTAGTTTAAGTGAGGTGAAACTTAGGGGTATGCAAAACAAATCAAGCTCCAGAAAGGTTGAGAACCACATCAACATATGTGAAATGCTACTTAATAAAACCTTAGATGCACAACCTGATAGCATTGGTCTTCACCAGTCTTCAAGGAAAGATTCGGTTTAAAGTTTCATTGCATTCTTCCCCATTTTTCAGGGAAAGCTTCCTGTTTGCTAGTGCCAAAGATATTTAAGTTTTACCTAAAATTTGGGGGAACTGTTTTCTTTCATTCCATGTAAAGTGCCACAGAGTGGTTGCCATGCTAAATTCATAATCATGTTAATATGACAGAAGGGCAAAGCAGTCTTTTAGCATTTCATGTTAAATCACATCAGCCAAAAAGGTGACTTGCTTAACTCACCTTTTTAACTCCACTGCTTACATCCCACGAAGTGGCTATTAGCCCACGAAAGCTTATGCTTGAAAACTCTAGTCAGTCTTTAAGGTGCCACAGGACTCTGTTACCTCTGCTATTCCAGACTAACACGGCTACCTCTGATTCTTGCTTAACTCAGACAACGTTAAGTAGCTGTACTTGTTAGTCGGCTCAAAAGACCACTTTTTTACAAACATTTCATTCAGTCTAACTTCATTAGCTACATTTACACTGTTAAACTTTAAATTTAAAGTTTTGATGACCACACCTTCATTTTAGATAGTATAAAAATTAGATTAAACAGTGTGGAGTGATCACAGAATCTCAGAGTTGGAAGGGACCTCACCTCAGGAGATCATCTAGTACAACACTCCCCCCACTCAAAGCAGGATCATGCCTTATTTTTGCTCCATATTCCTAAATGGCCCCCTGAAGGATTGAACTCACAACCCTGGGTTTAGCAGGCCAATGCTCAAAACCACTGAGCTATCCCTTTGCATTGATAGGTGACCACCAAAGGAAAAGAGGTGGTGTGACCAGAATGGTCTCAAAAACTCTTATGGTTGCACCCCATTCTCTCTTTTTCAACTCTTCATACACACCCCACACCCACCCATCCTTGGAAATAAAACACGGAAGTTTAACTTAACTTTGTTGGAGGTCCAAATTGGGACGTTGCTCTCACTGTAACTGATGATTCAGGAGTGTTGACTAAGACATGTTTCTAATTTTTTGTAGAGTATTTAAATTAAATTAGTGTTCAATAAATGAAAATATCAGTCCATTTAATCACTTTCACAATCTTTGTACCCGTGATCACATGGTCCTACTAGTCTTAGTTGTACCCCGAGCTGTATCCTACTTGCCCAATTTTGTTACAATCTTAAATCTATCCAGAGTACAAATTGTCATAACTAGGTTCCCTGATTATTATTTTTTTAATTGTAGTGTTGAAAGGATAATAATGGGGTAGTGGGGCCAACATTACTTACAGGTGACATGAACTCAAGTCCCTTTACATATGTTAATACCGAAGAGCTTGAACAGGACAGTTTTTGTATGGTAAAGTTGGACAGACCTATACTCTACTGAAAATTGGTTGAGAAAATTAAATGACATATAAAGACTTGGATCACTATGCAAACACCTCCCTCATCTTAAATGCACAGCATAGCCATACCAGACAAGATTTCATTTGAGCTTGAATAGTGAGCCCAAATTGCAGAAGAATGTGGAAGAGTGTTTTTACTGGTACAATAATTCAGTATCACAATCACTTTGGGCTCCTTGCAAGAGCCATTTTTCTCTTGGTGTTGTGCTTACCACTGCTTGTAGTTAGTGGGGAAGGAGTGTGGTTTAAAGAACAGCATGTCAGTATTCATTTGTAGAAGTAGGAAAAAGTTCCATACCTTGGGGGAATCATTCAGTTGTAGGTAAAATAATGTCACTGCTCTAGGGAGGACCAATTAAACAATCATTAATGCCTTGGCATTAAGATACTTAGAAGAGCACACTATACTTTTGCAGAGGAGAGATTTTGCTTCTAGGTATTTGATTTTATAAGTATTTAGACAGTGGCTTCAAAATTCTTTAGGTCCAAAGAAACCAAAACTTAACAGGTCAAACTGGCCAAATATCAACATTATAGAACACTACAAAACCAAGATCTTCCTCTGTCAAGCCAGCATTAATAGAAAACACCACTGAACAAAAACTTTGCAATATATAGGTGAACAAATCCTACTCTGACAGTTAAGGGACAGGAACATGTTCTAGTCAAAATCACATGCTCTCAGATTAAGGTTTTATACAGTCTCTAAAGCACTCAATTAGGACTTGTATTTACTGGGGGAAATTGTGCTTTTTAAAAAACAGTGAGATATTCAGGTTTTTTAAAATTAAATTAAACATGACATCTTAAGGAGACAAGGTGGGTGAACCTTGTGTTGCTAATATCCTGAGACCAACACAGATGCAACAACACTGCATATGACACCTTAATGTCAGATTAGCTAATTTTAAAAAACACTCTTCCATAATCCAGACAGGATATGTGGCCATGTTTTCTAGGCAAAAGAACGCATTTTTAACATGTATTAGCTAAATGTTAAAATCCTAGTGTACAGAAGACAAACAGCTCAGGTAAACCCTAATTCAATCAGGTAATGTCTTAAAACTACACCTTTTTTCCTAGTGCACACATAGCCTAAGTGACTGTAGTCTGCAAGAATGCAACATGAACAGAATTGGTCTAAAATGCACAGGAGCCAGATTTTTACATCAAAGCTAACCATTTGGAAAGCTCATTCAACCCAGGCCTGTACAGAAGAAAAAGTGATCTTACTAATAAGGAGATATTGTTTTAAACAATTGAGAGGCAAAATCAGGCAAGAGATCCTTCTATTTTATTAAGTCCCCAATAAAAAAAGAACACAGATCAATAAGGCCCAAGAAGCTACAATACAAAAGGCAGCAAACATTCACTACATGTACATGTGCTAGTTGCTTCTTAGAGCTTTTATATTATGCTACACAGTAAATGCTTTTATACTATGATGCTTCTTAAAAGCAATGTTGTTGCTTATGTAATGTATTGACATTCAACATAATTAAGTCAAAAAAGATAGTCTGTGCATCTTTCTATACACTTCTGGTTTGGGGGGTTTGCCAGCCTTGAATATGGTACATAAAATATTTCATTTACAATCTAACTGCATTACATTTGAAAAGTGTTCACCCTCGGTGTCTTGGATGTACTAAAAAGAGGGTAATACGTGCTAACTGTAGAGATAGCTGCTGTAATTAGAATTCATCCAAGTATTTGGAATTTACTGCAGCACTTGGCAAACCCCATCTCAATCAAAAGCAAACTGGGGAGAGACACTAGAGAGTACACCCCAAGAGTTCCTGAAAGTAGGCTAAGTAATAGAACAAGTGATGAACATACACCAGGAGCCTAACAAGAGGTTGAAGGACCACAAAGAATCCAATGAAATTTGAAGTTGCTGCTTTTTCGTACCTTCTACTGAGGTTACAAAATGATATAATTCATGTGACTTAAGAGTTAATTCAACAAATGACTAGCTGTTCAAGGGAGTTATCTGGGTGGAAATAAGTATGTGAGTGTAAAGAAAGAGTATATTTCTGAACACCTAAACTAAGGCCATGTCTACACCAGCACTTATGTCAGCAAAACTCTTGTTGATCTGGGGTATGAAAAAACAGGGTATGTCTACACTGCAATTAAACACCTACAGCTGGCTCATGTCAGCTGATTCAGTGAGACAAAGCTATAACAGTGCTGAAGTGTTGGACAAAACAGGTGTTTGGGCACCAAGAAAGGCAAAAACCAGGAGTTCCTGAGAACTGAGATTTGCAGTTTTTCTCAAATTTGAGTGCCTAAGCACTGAAATGTGCCAGAACACCTGAGGTGCTGCTGGGATCCAAAGAAAAGGTGGTGCTAATAGCTGAGGAGACATGTGCTTGTCTACACCCACAACACCGCTGTAGCACTTAGTGAAGATGCTACCAACTAGAGAAAGCACTAGCACCATCTACACCAGGAGTTTGGTTAGTATAACTGCATTGCTTGGGGGTGTGGATTTTTCAAACCCTTGTGCGACAGTTATACTGACAAGTCTGTAGTGTAGACCGGGGCACAGTGTCTTGCAGGTTGCTCCTTTGCAGACCATGGTAAAGGAGGAAATCAGTGGAATGTCCATAAGTTAGGATAGTCTCCACAGCTATTGCAGACGTCAAGGGTCAATACTCTTATAGAGGTCTTCTGCTGTCTCATACTAAGGTGCCAGAGCCTAGGAATAAGAAACCTGCAAGATTGTATCTTTAGAAAAAACACTTCTTCCCATATGCAGATTGGGGGTGGGGGAGAACCCAAGTCTTAAATTTCTAGTAGACAAGTTTCATGAACGCTTTAGTTGTTTAAAAACAATATTAACTTAAGTTTCTAGTCTTCGTGCTTCCAAATCTCAGATGATACCTAATTACATTATGCAATGCAACCATCAAAAAAAGTTCTTAAATGACTGCCTGTGCAATTGACCTTGATTAAGGGTACAGAACTTTGTTGCCTCCTTTGTTTGCTGCAACATAAGATCCCACTCACATCCATATTCACGATTTCAACTTTCCTCTAAAAAGGAATGCAATGGAGAAAATATGTCTCTACAACTGAGAAGTGTTAATTCTCCACAAAACTGGGTGCTAAAGACTCAAATTACAACCCCCCCCCCCCCCACACACAGAGACAAGTAAAAATCCAAGACACCTATGTGCCCCACTAGTGAATTTGCAAGAAGGTTTATTCCGAGTTCATCATAACACTATATCATCACATACCAAGTGTGCCTCATCTTCAAATATATGTAATACGTATATAAATGTTTGGTAAAAATGTGCAAATCACGAATATACATTTAATTAAGAGAAAGTCAGCATTTAAGAAGTTACTGTAAGCTAATCATGTTCTGGTTAACGTCAGCACCAAGACTGCTGTACAGTCAAGTCATAATTCTAAACACCCCACAAACGAAAGACAATAGATTCAGGGACCCCGTTTTCGCCCACTATTCTGGCCACGAATCAGAGCTGGTGCCGCCTATCTGCCAGCACTCCGCTTTACACGCTGGGTTCATCGATTGTAAAATGGTGACACCCCAATCTCTCAGCCCCCCGCAATAATGAAGTTGAAACACGTGACGGAAAGTAACCGAAGTGATGTTTCGCTGGGTGACACACGGAACGAGACAGCTGCTCGGCGGCGGGAGCCCTCGGGTGCGTAAAGGGAACGCGACCCATTATGCCCAGATGATGCCGCTTTTGCCACATGCGCGGAACCAGGGCGGCTCTGAGCCCCAGTTCACCGAACAAACGCCGCGAGGTCCGAGACCCCCACCGCCCCGTCGTCTTCACACTCACCGGGACCGGCCGCCCGCCTCCCCGCGCCCACGGCTCGCCAGGGGGAAGCGCAGCGCTGGGACCGGCGCCCCGGCCCGCAAAACGACCCGATCGGGCCTTAGGCAAGCGCCGCGCAGCCTGGGAGGGACGGCGCGTCTCGCACCCGGCCATGCGGCTGCCGCTACCCTGCCCCGGGGCGAGGGAAGGGGGAAGAGAGCGGGGCTCGCCCCGGAGCCGCCCCTTCCCCAGACACCCCGCGCGGGACAAAGGGACCGGCGGGGTCAGGCGATGGGAGCCTCCCGCGCGGGGAACCGGCCCGTGGCCTCCCCCTACCCCAGTGGCCGGCTCCCGGCCCGGCCCCCTCCACCGCCCCGGCCCGCTCACCTCGTCCTCCCGCTCGCTGCGGAAGCACAAACACGCCGCCCGCTTCTTGTAGCCCTCCCGGTCGTAGGTCCGCGTCTGGTTCGGCTTCAGCTTCATCATAGAGGCGGAGGCGCCCCGGCCGCCGCCCGCCCCAAGCCCCGGCGCGCCCGGCACCGGCCAAGCTCCGCTCGGTCCCGGCGGGGAAGCGTCTCTCACTGGAGCGCCGCGGCGCCGCCGCCGCCGCTACCGCCCAGGGAGCCGCGCCATGGAGCCCGCCCGTCCCCTGCCCAGCGGCGCCGCCGCCGCCGCCTCCCTGCGCTGCCCGGCTCCGAGCGCCGCGGCGGCCGCCCCTGCGCCCACTATTTAACCGTAACGCACATTCCTGCGCCCGACGGCCCCCCGCGCGCCGCCGCCGCCGCCTCCCCGCCTCACTGCGCAGGCGCCACCAGGCCCGGGGAGGGGCGGGGGGAGCGGAGCGCGCGAGGGAGGCGGGAGGGAGCTCAGAGGCTGGGGAAGCCAGCGGAGCTGGAGCTGAGGGAGAGGCAGGCTGAGGAGGGCGGGGCGTAGCGCTGAGTGGCAGCTAGAGGAGGAGGCCAGTCCCTCACTGGCTGGTGCTCTGAGGGCAGAGCACGGAGCGAGGCACTATGTGGCCCATCCTTCTCTCTGCTTAGTCACCTGCTAGGCCTGGTCTACTTAGCAGGGATATAGCTATAGCTTAGCTATAGCAGGGGTAGGCAACTTATGGCACAGATGCCAAAGGCGGCACACAAGCTGATTTTCAGTGGCACTCACACTGCCCGGGTCCTGGCCACCAGCCTGGGGACTCTGCATTTTAATTTAGTTTTAAATGAAGCTTCTTAAACATTTTAAAACCCTTATTTACTTTGCATACAATAGTTTAGTTCTATATTATAGACTTATAGAAAGAGACCTTCTAAAAACATTAACATGTATTATTGGCCCGCGAAACATTAAATTAGAGTGAATAAGTGAAGACTCGGCACACCACTTATGAAAGGTTGCCGACCTCTGAGCTATAGCAAAAGCACTGGAAGTAGGGATGTTGCCGCACCCTTTGCTTGAGGTAGTTTCCATCATATACATGGTTTACAGTTTGGGTCCCTGACTCTCAGCACCCCTGAGCTGTAGATTCAGTTCCATGCAAGTAGCTGTGCTGGGGGGATGGCTCTTTATACCAATATCACTTTGTGGGTGCTAGGGCTTTTGCTAGCAGAGTTGTGTTGACTGAGGTTGATCACGCTCCGACTGTCTTGGCTACGCAGGCAAAAGTTTTAAGCGTAGACTAGGCCTAAAAAAGATAAGCTTGGCAAATGGATGTCAGGTTGCCCACTTAAAGGTTTGCACTGGTATAAATAAGGGCTTGTCTATGCAAAGTTTTTCTAGTTATACTAGTAGTTAAACTGCTATACTGGTATAACTCTTCCCTGTGAACACTCTTATTCTGCAATAAGCATGGCTTTTTTTGGCTACAACCTGGTCTATGCTAGAAAATTAAGTCAATATAATTTATGTTTACGGGTGTGAAAAATCCACACCCAAGTGATGCAGTTAAACTGGTCTAACCCCACATCTAGATAGCACTTGATCAACAGGAAAGTTCACTGAATTGGTGCAGCTGGAGTGTTTTAAGTGTAGGCAACCCGTAGGGTATGTCTACACTGGAAACTTCAAAGTGCTGCCGCTGGAACGCTCCCACAGCAGCGCTTTGAAGTGCAAGTGTATAATAAAGACTCAAAAAACAGAAGGGAAATAAGAACACATTTCTTTTTTAAATTATACAGTTTTGAGGTGCCTAAGTCATGATTTTTGAACATCTGGGGTAAACATTACTATGGTCTAGTTTTAAATGTCTGGAGTGGTGTGGCTTCCCTGACAGATGAAAATCTAAAATTATTATAGATTTTGTAATCTTTAAAGATTATTTTTTGACCCTTTTATGTTCTTGTAATTGTAAAAAGACCATGGTATTTAGAATTACATATCATTAAACTTTAGACTTTTAAACCAGTAATAATGATTTGATTATAAAGCAATAATGATTTGATTATAAAGTAAATTTGGAAACCATGAATTTAAATTTATTTAGAACTACTGTAGTTTACACAATGTAATATGTAATGATGACATAAAAAAGGTTAAAAAAGCCTTGGTAATCAAACAAAAATAGAACTCCAACTAGTTTTAACTAAAATCTTGAGTGAAGAAAAGTTTACGTTGGTGTGACTCTGAGCAAACTTTTTCTTCCTTGAGATTGAAGAAATGGTTTAAAAATTTACAGACATAGGTTTTCTGATTTCCTTGACCTACATTTATTGCCCAGATTAGAAACTGCAGGGTTTAATAACTGTGTTCTGGGAATTGATATCAGAAAAAAATGTATTTTGCACTCATGTGGTTTATTATGATTAATAAAAACAAGACATTTGTGTTGGAGGTGCTTTAGTCATTTGTTTACCATTTATCCTGAAAACAGAGAAAGCCCAACTTTGTTCTGAAATCAGTGAGTCAGATTAATTAGATCTCATTGTTTTTAACTGTCTTCATGCTAAATTGCCATTTGTTTCTTCATGATTTTAACCCTTTTTGGTATGTCATCAGATAGACTGCCACAGAAATGCTATAGTCCAGAGGTAAAAAGCCTCTTTGGAGCACATTGAATGCCTCAGAGAACAATATATCCTAATTCAGCTGCATCACTACCCAGTAAAAAGGCTGCCTTGTAATCATATCAACAAAATTTACCCAGAATTGTACAGATCAGGAATGGGAAGGTCAACTAGAGTCTAGTTACCAGATGGTCGTATTGGGGACCTTTTATCTCCTTCTCTATGCCAGGACATAGCTTTAACTGTATTTTTTTTTTATTTTTTTTTTTAAAAAAAGGTTCAGAGTGAGGGAAGAGCAAAGATTCATTAGCTAGGTTCTAAATTTAACAGTTTACCTTTCCCACGTTACAACTGAAATGGGTTGTGTTTCTTCTGAGATTTAATAATGTCCTGATGAGGTGATCAATTGCAATGCCACTCTATTTTCACTGTAAATACATTTCAGAGTAGCAGCTGTGATAGTCTGTAGCCACAAAAAGAACAAGGAATACTTGTGGCACCTTAGAGACTAACAAATGTATATGGGCATAAGCTTTTGTGGGCTACAGCCCACTTCATCAGATGCATAGAATGGAACATTCAGTAGGAAGATTTATATATATATAATCAATCTATCTATCTCTCTATATATATACACATATACATATATATATATATATATACATCTATATATCTATATATATCTATATATATATCTATATATCTATATATCTATATATATCTATATATCTATATATCTATATATCTATCTATATATAGATATATAGATATAGATATATATATATATATATATATATATAGATATATATATATACACACACACACACAGACAGAGAGAACATGGAAAGGTGGAAGTTGCCATACCAATTGCAACTCCAAGAGGCTAATTAATTAAGATGAGCTATTGTCAGCAGGAGAAAACTTTTGTAGTGGTAATCAGGATGGCCCATTTCAGATAGGTGTGAGTAACAGTAGGGGGATAGTTAACATGGGAAAATAGATTCAATTTGTATAATGACCCAACTACTCCCAGTTTTTATTCAAGCCTAAATTAATGGCCTCCAGTTTGCAAATTAATCCCAGGTCAGCAGTTTCTCGTTGGAGTCTGTTTTTGAAGTTTTTTTGTTGAAGAATTGCCACTTTTAAGTCTATTATTGAATGACCCGAGAGGTTGAAGTGTTCTACTGGTTTTTGAATGCTATGATTCCTGATGTCAGATTTGTGTCCATTTATTCTTTTGTATAGAGACTGGCCAGACACTGTGCATTGATCTAGGATTTTTTTTTCTTGGGTACTTTCATCCAGAGAATATCCAGATTTTTGCAAACTTCGGACACCTTGCTGCAAATGTTAAATGCTAGAATCATTGAAATATAACCATCTTTACAGTGTAATGCAGCAGCAGTCCTTTAACAGTTGATGGGAACTCTATACAATAGATCAGTTCTCAGTATTGAACCATACTATACCCAATGGAACTTGTGAAGCAAACTTTAGTAGATAGAATATAACGATTAACTCTCCTAAATAAATGTATCTCTTGTATCACCTCATAATGTTTTGCAGGATTGTTATATTTTAAACATCAACCGGATTATTGGAAAAAATTACTAATGCAGGGGTGAGATGGCAGAAAAAGCAATAAAAACTTAATTGACTTCATATCTTTGCTGTTTTGATCAGAAAACTTCTCTTTAAAATGTTGACTTTTGGCCTTCCGCTTTGTTTAATCAAGCCTAACCTTTCTCCTACAAAACACTCTTTGGAAAGTTTACAGGTCAGTCTGGGAAGACTCATCACAGCTGCCCTATCAGCTTTTTATGGAATTTTGTCACAACAAGGTGTATTATAAGAGGATATGTCTTTTATAGTCTAAAACTTATGATGAGATTTCTGGAGGTAGGTAGGCACACACATCAGCTTGTTGCTGCATTTTCAAGCAGCAGAGCTGGCAGGTGATGTTTGAATATGTTCCAAACTCTGGTGCCAAATCACTGGGTGGCCAGATACTATCACTTTTATTTCAGCACTTTGTTTTATACAGTGATTTATCGTCTTTTTGCACATACAGTCAAATTCTACTCGGTGTGGAGGCCCAGCACAAGATACCACTAAAGCCCAGCCTAGGGAGTTTATAGGGTGAACATAAGAACATAAGAACATAAGAACGGCCATACTGGGTCAGACCAAAGGTCCATCTAGCCCAGCATCCTGTCTACCGACAGTGGCCAATGCCAGGTGCCCCGGAGTGAGTGAACCTAACAGGTATGATCGAGCGATCTCTCTCCTGCCATCCATCACCCCCCTCTGACAGACAGAGGCTAGGGACACCATTCATTACCCATCCCGGCTAATAGCCATTTATGGACTTAGCCTCCATGAATTTATCCAGCTCTCTTTTAAACCCTGTTATAGTCCTAGCCTTCACAGCCTCCTCAGGTAAGGAGTTCCACAGGTTGACTGTGCGCTGTGTGAAGAAGAACTTCCTTTTATTTGTTTTAAACCTGCTGCACGCCAATTTCATTGAGTGACCCCTAGTTCTTCTATTTTGAAGTTAACTGAGTGATCATGGACAGGTGGCTGTGTATCCCGGCACACCACAGAGCTGGTTTCTCTGCCAACCTACACGGGACTGACACGAAAGAGCAATTTGTGTCCAATCTATAGCAGTGGTTCTCAACCATAAGTATGCGTACTCCTCAGGGTACACAGAGGTCTTCCTGAGGGTATATCAACTCATCTAGATATTTGCCTAGTTTTACAACAGGCTGTTGACAGATGTTTGGCTGCATGTGTGTCTCTCAGGCTTTCTTCTTACTACACAGGCTACATAAATAGCACTAATGAAGTCAGTACAAACTAAAATTTCATACAGACAATGATTCGTTTATACTGCTCTATATACTATACACAGTAATGACAATATTTATATTCCAATTGATTTATTTTATAATTATATGGTAAAAATGAAAAAGTAAGCACTTTTCCAGTAATAGTGTGCTGTGGTACATTTGTAGTTTTATGTCTGATTTTGTAAGCAAGTCATTTTTAAGTGAGGTGAAACTTGGGGGTACACAAGGCAAATCAGGCTCCTGAAAGGGCTACAATAGTCTGGAAAGGTTGAGAGCCATTGATCTAGCTCAGGGGCTGGCAATCTTTCAGAAGTGATGTGCCAAGTCTTCCATTATTCACTCTAATTTAAGGTTTCACATGCCAGTAATACATTTTAACGTTTTTAGAAGATCTCTTTCTATAAGTCTATTATTTTTAACTAAACTATTGTTGTATGTAAAGTAAATAAGGTTTTTAACATGTATAAGAAACTTCATTTAAAATTAAATTAAAATGCAGAGCCCACAAGACCAGTGGTCAGGCCCCGGGCAGTGAGAGTGTCACTGAAAATCAACTTGTGTGCTGCCTTTGGCACACGTGCCATAGGTTGCCTACCCCTGATCTAGAGACTAGGCCTGGAGGGAGGTTTCAAATATACCTGTGTGAATGCGGCACTGCATTGGCTCGTTTAACAGCTGTGGGAAATGGCTGCACCACTTCATGAAGAAGATGCTGTGCATCTCTGCAATGGGAGGAAACACTCGTTGCAAACAGCAGTGGTGTCACAAGATGTTACCCCAAAGACATATGAGGTTGTCACCCTTGATGGATGCATATAATCAGAGAGATGTAAAGCTGGAAGGGACCTCCAGATACAGGGGCAGCAGGTTTGTATATTTTTTGGTGGTGCCCAGAATGGGCGCAAGTCCTCCCCACACACATACACACACAGCAAGGTTCTGAATTTTGCTGGAGTTCAGACACTACAGGCCCGTAAAACTCACCGCCCATGCTCCAGAAGTCATCTAGTTCAACCCTCTGCACTGAGGCAGGATCATGCATATTTAGACCATCTCTGCTAAGTGTTTGTTTTACATTGGGGGTTTTCAAACTGGGAGTTGCGACCCCTCAGGGGGTCGCCGGCTGCCTCCCAAGGGGTCCCGAGCTCCTGGCACTGCTGAATAGCCACCAAACTAATTACTTCCACATTTGGCGGCTTTTCGGCGGACATACCAAGCTATTTCAGGAGCGCTCGGCTTGTTCGCCGAAAATAGCTGCCGAACGCAGAAGTAATTAATTTGGCGGCTTTTCAGCGGACATACAACGGTCCGCGGAGCAGTAAAGGAAAGGAAAAATGTGTCACGGTGGGGGAAAGTTTGAGAACCGCTGTTTTACATGTTATTTAAAACCTCCACTGTCAGGGATTCTACAACCTTCCCTAAATCCTATTCCAGTGCTTAACTACCTTGTAATTAGAAAGTTTTTCCTAATATTTAATGTAGTTTTCTCTTGTCTTACCTTCAGTAGACATGAACAATTGATAGCCATACTCATTATAACAGCCCTTAAGATATTTGAAGAATGTTATCAGGTCCCCACTCAGTTTTCTGTTCCCAAGACTAAATGTGTCCAGTTTTTTTACACCTTTCCTCATAGGTCAAGTTTTCTAAACCTTTTATCATTTTTGTTGCTCTCCTTTACCTCCTCCCCCAGGTGAAGGCAGAGGAAGAGCTAACAGTGGTGTTTGCAACATGTCTTTTTCCTTCTATTGCAGGTTCTTCCAAGTACCTGCAAATTAAGGGAAAAATCCCTCCCTGGTTTCCTCTGCTAGCAAACTCCCTAAGGCCAGCTCTACACTAGGGGTGGGGCGTTGACCTAAGATACATAGCTGAAGTCGATGTATCTTAGGTAGACTTACCTTGGCATCCTCACGGCAGCGAGTTGACCGCTGCCTCCTCCCCGTCGGCTCCGCTTCCGCCTCTTGTGGCGGTGGAGTTCTGGAGTCGATGGGGAGAGTGCTCAGGGATCGATTTATCGGGTCTACGTTAGATGAGTAGTGTAGCCGTGGCCTTAGTGTCCTAATCACATATCTTACCAGCCACTGGGAGCCTATGTGTTTTTTAAAGCCTGGACCCCACATCCAGCTGGAATGGGTAACTCAACCCTCTCAGCTGCCTCTAATCACTGGCCTATTCACTGCTCTCACTTTAAAGAGTCCTGCTAGAAATCAGGTGCTACCCCACCTAACTGCATGGCAATCTAGCCAAGATGGTATGCAACTTAGCCCAGAATGTTGGGCAGCCAAGCCTAGATTTCAAACAGCAAACCAGTAAACAAGCCCAGGGTTCTACCAAAGTTCCCAGCACAAGGTTCCCAGCACAGAAAAGTGCACCCTCCTCCCCCCTCACCCCAAGTTAATCAATAGCAATAAGACAGAACTGCTCAAGAAAGAGATATTCAACAGCTGGGTAACTCCCTTAGTCTCCCAGCTGCCATCATCCCATCAGCCTGTGGAGGAACAGATGGCATCTTCTCAATATCCCAGAAGGAAGGGACATAAGTGGCATGAATTTCACCTATTGAGGCACAAGACTATGGCCTCTAATAGTGTTAGTATATTTAGGAGTGGGGAAAGAACTGCACTATGGCCTGTTTCAGAAGCTTTTTTGCACTATCTGTATAATGACAAGACTGAATTTTGAAAAGTAATAGGGTAAAATTTTGCTCTTACATGTCCACATGATGGATCTCAACACAAATAGTCTGATGTTTCTGATGTACATGCATAAATCTCCCAGTGACATCCCTTTTACGTAGAAGTATACTCTATATATCAGAAAGCAAAAGCTTGTCCTTAGTTCAAACCACAAAGTAAGATCTCTTTGGTACTTTATGTGTGAGTGTGTGCATAAGTTATCATCCCCATATACATTTTGAAAAACTCAGAAATATTAACTCTTTCCTTCAATGGCACTGGGAAGGAATCTGAATTCACTTAGAATCATAATAGTTGGAGATGAAAATGACCTATTGTATCAAGTTTGTCCTCTTCCCCGCTTTGCAAGATCAGGCTCCTGTCAGAAAATGGAACACATGTTAACTTTGTTAGTATAGTCAAACTTCAGGGACCTTTGTTATTAGTCTGCAACATATTTACTGCAAACCTCAGTCTGATAGGACATATAGTGACCCATCCGTGAATACTGAAGAATTTTCCCTCTTGGGTTTTACAACTGTGAAATCTTATGTATTGTTTTGTTTTTTTTTTACTATGATTTTGTTTTCCTCATTATACCCCAACTGGGAGCAGACCCACTTTACATCCATATATTCTTTGAAAAGTATTAATTAGTCCCATATTTATTCTGAATTCTAAGGCACATTTTAAGTAGCTCTGCTAGGTTTTAGATGTCCATGGCATAATTGAAAAATACAAATTGCCTAGAAAAAAATTAAGTTAGCAGCTGCTTCTTCCTCTGAAACCCAAAAATAAGCCATCTATTGTTCCCTTATCACAAATACCACCCACTTCCCAAAAGTCTGAGTCAGTAGGCTTTGGAGTATGCCCTGAAGGCCAACAAATATGGGCAATTTCAGATCAAGGGTGGGAGAGTGGGGTCTGAAGTTAAGTTACTCATGAAAATCTCTACCAGCAGTTTCCCTGGCAACTCCGTTGATGGCAATTCTGGCAATATTGTCTGTAGTCCAAGGTGGTTTCTAGCGTAAGCACTGTATAAGTGAAGACCTTATGCACAGTTACTGTTTGTAAAGCTAAACCACAAGTAAACGTTTTAATGATTATTTGTTTGGTGATATTGATCACAGTTGTCAGGCTAGCTGCACTTCTGACCCTTCTTAGACTCTCTGAGGACACCCCACTAAGGCATTATGCTGTCTCCTTTCTTGGATGAAATCATATTCTTCCACTCTCAAACTGAGCCCTGGCTGCAGTCCCCTGGTACTAACTATAATTACCTCAGCAGGTGTGACCTGTGTTCCATACCTGTACTCTTGGAGCAGTGGCAGTGCTAACCATGTGACCAAACAGCCTTCTTGATGCAATGTATAATTTATTTAAACAAAAAATTGCAGAGAAAATACATCTTAAAACAATGGACAGTCTACAACATGCTTGCCCATCTTTCCTTAAAGTTTTGCCATTCCCTGGATCTGGGGAAAGATCCAGCTCTTTCAGACTCCTCCCTACAGCCTCTCTCAGTTAACCTCTCCTCATGACACATCCTGACAATTGACCCCTCCTTCTTTCCCAAAAGGGTTTTTTAACAGCTTAGTGCAGGGGTCTCCAAACTACGGCCCGCGGGCCGGATGCGGCCCGCGAGGCCCTCTCATCCGGCCCGCGGCAGGGGTCGGGAACCAGCCACGGGGCCGGGACGCGCCGCGTGCTCCGCTGCCGCCGCCGGCCGGGACGCACCGCGTGCTCCGCTGCCGCCGCCGGCCAGGGACAGCTCAGAGCTGGGGCCGGGACACGCCCAGGCGGCGAAACGGCGAAACGGTCTGTGGGGAGAGACCGGGTTGAGCGGGTCAGTTGGGGGGGGGGGAAGAGACCGGGTTGAGCGGGTCAGTTGGGGGGGGGGGAAGAGACCGGGTTGAGTGGGTCAGTTGGGGGGGGGGGGGAAGAGACCGGGTTGAGCGGGTCAGTTGGGGGGGGGGGAAGAGACCGGGTTGAGCGGGTCAGTGGGGGGGGGGAAGAGACCGGGTTGAGCGGGTCAGTGGGGGGGGGGGGGGGGAAGAGACCGGGTTGAGCGGGTCAGTTGGGGGGAGGGGAAGAGACCGGGTTGAGCGGGTCAGTTGGGGGGGGGGGAAGAGACCGGGTTGAGCGGGTCAGTTGGGGGGGGGAAGAGACCGGGTTGAGCGGGTCAGTTGGGGGGGGGGAAGAGACCGGGTTGAGCGGGTCAGTGGGGGGGGGGGAAGAGACCGGGTTGAGCGGGTCAGTTGGGGGGGGGGAAGAGACCGGGTTGAGCGGGTCAGTTGGGGGGGGGGTTGGAGGAAAGGAGGTTTTGGGGGGAGAGACCTGGCTGGGTGGGTCAGTTGGGGGTTGGAGGAAAGGAGGTTTGGGGGGGAGAGACCTGGCTGGGTGGGTCATTTGGGGGGGGGGGGGTTGGAGGAAAGGAGGTTTTGGGGGGAGAGACCTGGCTGGGTGGGTCAGTTGGGGGGTTGATGTGTAGTGTTCATGTGTAGTGTTCATGTGTAGTGAACAGGTGTTCATGTGTAGTGTTCATGTGTAGTGTCCATGTGTAGTGAACAGGTGTTCATGTGTAGTGTTCATGTGTAGTGAACAGGTGTTCATGTGTAGTGTTCATGTGTAGTGTTCATGTGTAGTGAACAGGTATTCATGTGTAGTGTATCAATGTGTTATTAAATAATAACTGAATAAAATAATATTAAATAAATAATTAAAAACAACATCCATGTTTTGATTCTTTTTTATTTGGACCTCGAGTGTGTTGTCGGCCCCCGAACTGCTATTTGATAGTTAATGCGGCCCTCGGGCTGAAAAGTTTGGAGACCCCTGGCTTAGTGTATTGTACTTTTGATCTCTTTGTTTTCAGCATTGACAGAAGAGCTGTGTCATTTCAGCCTGAGGCCTGGAAATATGCCACTGTCCTGTAATTGCCTCCCCAATTGTTTGTTTGGGGGTTGCTAACAAGCACCATTGTGTCGCTTCCCTGCATGTTTTAGTCCCCTTTTAGTTAAGTAACAGTCTTACAGGAAATTATAATAACTCACCATAGTTGTACAGGTAACAAAGTCCTGTGGCACCTTAAAGGCTAACTATAAAGTTTTGAAGCATAAGCTTTCGTGGGCTAATGCTTGCATCCGACGAAGTGGGTATTAGCCCACGAAAGCTTATGCTTCAAAACTTTATAGTTAGTCTTTAAGGTGCCACAGGACTTTGTTACCTCTGCTATTCCAGACTAACACGGTTACCTCTCTGATTCTTGACATAGTTGCACAGTAATTTGTCCACACTGGCCAAGTCACAGTGTTCATAAAAAATATTACATCTCAGTATTTGTGGGTAGCAATTGCACATTCGTCACAAGACTTCCTAAAAATACTGTCTTGGCTCTCAAGCTGGGGCCCCCTTGAAGTCAGTGGAAATAGGAGCAGGCCTTTTAAACTTTTCTAGCCTGATTCTGCAAGGTCCTAAGCATGCTCCACTGCCAGTAAAACTGGTGGGACTGTAGGGCATATATCAGACTCAGAAGGTGCTCTTCATCTTGCAAAATCAAGCTTTCAATGCTAAAATATGGTTTATAAAAAACTTTGCTTTTCGGTATATGTTTGGAGTGTGATTCTGATCGTGCTTATACTGGTGTAAATCAGGAATATTTCTACTGTAGTCAGTGGACCTCAAGAACCAATCTCTCTGTATGGATTTATAATACTTTCTTCAAAGAGTGAGGTGATTATATGATACACCTGTTTTTTTAACAATGAGGACCACAGCCAATATATCTTAGTTCTCAAACTTCCTTTATATAGTTTTCCATGCTGTACAGATAGCAAGACATAATCCTAGTGAGAAATTTCTTAAGAATTTAAATACCTTATTTCTCATCTTTTGTTTCTGAAGGTTAGTTTTAAAATTTCTGGCAGTATAGTAGAGAATATAGACAAGCTGTAGAAGAATACGACTTCTGACTTCTGTTGATTTTACACACTCTTTCCTGAGACTGTTCTTATTAATAAAGGAGTTAATGAACAGATTTAGTGCAGTTAGGAGTCTACAGAAAATATCTTTTTACATCAGAAATAGCCTGTCAAGAACAATGCACTACTGCAGACATAAAATTAGCAGTGTCTTTGTTTTTTAAATAGATATGATTGGGGGGGGGGGGGGAAAGACCTGAGCTGTACCCAATGTTCATTGTTTGTTGCATTGCTTCGCTATTTGCCCAATGAAGATTCCTTACAGGGAGGAACTGGTAAAACTGTGCTTCTGCAACACAATATATCTATTGTGCTTTTACTAGCATTTTCCTCTGAATTCCCTGCTAAGCCCACCTTTTGCAGAGTGCTCTGCAGTGGTATCTCACAAGGCTTGATATTAGATATAAAAGAAAAAGCTGATGCTATATTAAAGATTAGCCAAATAAATGGTATTTAAAACCAACAATTTAGGTTTAGAATGGGGGTTGACATAAGGACGTGTCTACACTGGCAACGTTAAAGTGCTGCTGTGGCAGTGCTTTAATGTGGCTTTTGTAGTCGCGGCGCAGCGATGGGAGAGAGTTCTTCCAGCGCTCTAAAACCCGCACCTCCACGAACCTGTGTCACTTTCGCCTGAGGCTTGGAAATATGCCATTGTCCTGTAATTGCACTGTCTATACTAGCGTGTTGCAGTGCTGTAAAATGCCAGTGTAGACTGAGCCTGAATGAAGATTACATGGATAGATGGTGCAGAAATCTTATGAGCTGTTATTACCAAATTTCATACTCTAATCAAAGAAGTTAAAAAGATCCTGCAAAATTACTACTACTTTGAATGCTGGAAGTCTTGTGAAATCAGTTATTAGGATAAGTTTTCTGCCATCTTGGCCTGTGGCTGATCTAGATCTGGAAATACGATGTTTGCTATGTGGTTTCTGTTTCTTTTGGAACCAAAACTGGTGGATGGTATTACCATACTAATACAACACAAATTTAGAGGAGAATTTGCAGAGATTTACCATGGGATGTTCCCAGGGAAGTCTAATGAAATAAATGATGCCATAAATAAAATTTAACAACCTAGAAGCTGTGCATTTCTTGTACTTTTCTCTATATATATCCATTTTTTTATTCCATGTCTGATTCATTCTGGCCATCTACATACCATTTTCTTTGTTCTTTTATCTATTTTCTTTGAAAAGTAGCATCCCTTCATCATTTCCTTTCCTCTCCTATACACATACACATATTGTCTGTACCTGGCTCTCTCCCATGTTATTCTCTCCTTCTTACCCTTACTCACCTACTTCTGAGCTTTCACAGCTCTGCTCCAGTCTCACCTCTCACTTACCATTGCTTCTACCTGTATTTCATTGTATATCAAGGTTCTTCTTTCTCTAATACTAATAACTAGCATTTATACAGAACTCTACGAACATACACAACAATCCTGTAATTTAGATCTTGCAGGTGGACCTTTGCCCTACTGAAGTCAACAGGGCTCCATGAAAGTGCAAATATTTTCCTGCCCTGATCCAGTTGCAGAATCAGGCATATTCTCAATATTAGCAGGAACAACAGCATTGTGAGGTGGCTAGTAGGTATTACCCCAAATATAAGAGATCATAAGTAGACCTGAACAAAAAATGGATTTTTAGTTTACTAGACATTCCAAAAAAGGATTTTAAAAAAGTTTTGTTTAATGTAAAATCAAAAATGAAAAATTTTAAAAAATGTCGGTGATTCAAAAAGTCAAAAAAGCTTGAGTGAGGTTGAAATAAGCCCAATTCTGAATGTTTTGATTTGGGGCATTTTGACGAAAGGTGGACGAGATTAATTAAATGATGAGGACAGAGGAAGATCTGCCCTCCCTTATAACCTTTAGCCCAGTGGCTAGGGAACTCATCCAGGATATAGGAGATTTGGATTCAATTTCCCCCTCTTCCAGAAGTGAAGAAAGGATTTTCACAGGAGTCTCACAAAGTGCAGAAGAGTGCTCTATCACCAGCCTTTAGAACAGGGGTGGGGAACGTCTGGCCCACGGGCTGTATAAGGCCTGCGAAATCATTTGGTCTGGCCCTCTGGCCCTGCTCCAGGAAAAGGCAGACACTAGGACCCTGCAGCCCCCTAGGCACAGGAGTGGCAGGAGGGTCTCTGCTCCCTGCTGCACTTACCAGGCGCATTGGCTACATTTGGCCAATGGGAGCTGCAGGCAGCGACCCCCCCCCCCCCCCCAATCAGCTTTCAGCCAATGGCAGCTAGTGCCATTACTTCTGGCTGGGGCAGCACCTGGAGTGCAGATCCCCACCCCTGCGGCTGCTGACCCTGGGAGCCAGGCTGGAACTGCCAGCTAAGGAGTGGGGGCTGCAGGTGGGAGCCGGGGTCCTGGGTCCCCAGACCACGGTGGGGCTGCGCCCGGAGTTTAGGGGAAGGAGGTGCCCCTGACCTGCGGCAGGACTGCCTGTGCCTGGCCCCGGGAGAGGAGGGAGGAGTCTCGGTGTCCCTGACCTGCAGCAGGGCTGTGCCTGGAGCCAGGGGTTGGGGGGCTGTGCCCGGTGCAAAAGGGGGGGGGTCTGTGCCCCAGAGTCGACTGTGCTCCAGACTGACCAACGCAAACCTGGAAAAGCAGTTGCGAGTAGCAACATTATCAATACCAGCTAACATCACACACTTCACCAAAGAGAAGCAGTTCCAGCCATCACATTAGGGGTGAGTTAGTTAAAAGTTTGACCAAATATAGCAGGCTAATTTTTAAGTTGATAATTTTGTATGGCCCGTGAATGATGTTATAAATATCCAAATGGCCCTTGGCAGAAAAAAGGTTCCCCACCCCTGCTTTAGAAGTTGGTCAAGTACAAGATATTACCTCACCCACCTTGTTCTCTATATTACAGTGGTCTTCAAAGTGGGGTGCACACGCCCCTGGGGTGCGCAAGACCCTGGTGCCACCACCGATCCCGCCCGGGAGACCGCCAAATAGACCAGTGGTCTATTTTTGTCCCGCCGAAATGCCGTCGCAGGAAAGCGGAAGCTTTCAATTCGGCAGCATTTTGGTGGACATACCCTTGGGGACAGTGAGTGGACGCCGCACCATGGAAGGGGGCTACGGCCAGAAATCTTTGAAGAACGCTTCTCTATTAGACTATAGAGTCATTCTCACTTTCTTTCTCTGTCCCAATGACTAGTGCCATTATGAAAGACAATAATAGTGATTGAGCCCAGGAAAGAGTGTGATAAAGACTTTAGTGCCTGATGGTCCGGGTGCTCATGGAGGATGTGGGAGACCTATATTCAAGTCCCTATTCCAGTGATGACTTGACGTACAGACTTCTTATATAAAGGGTAAGTAACATAGAACAAGCATAATATTGCAAAGACTTCACTATGCATGTGTAGTGGGGTGGCTGCCCACTCCAGTAAAACAGGGTTTAAAACAGCCAAACTAGGCTGATTGGGGAAGCAGCCACAGTTGTGGCCAGCTCAATCAGGGCCCAGCTGGCCCTTATAAGAGGGCTGGGAGCTGAGGAGTCTAACTGCCTGGGAGCAAGGTACCTGAAGTGGAGCAGGGTTGGCAGAAGACAAGAGGAGCTGGGGAGCTCCAGCCTGGTAAACCCCTAGGCTGCAGGACTTGTTGAAGGCCTACAAAGATACTGAGGCTACAGAGGTGCAGGCTGGGGATAGACAGAGGCAGCTGGTCCTAACCCCTTGCCAATGATAAGTGGCCATTACAGACTGCAGTCTGCCCCAGTGAGCAGGGGCTAGATGATGACTGGCAGTAGTCATTGAGGCAAGGTGGGTTTATAAGGTTGGCAGTTCCCCTGGGAGGGGAGACCCAAAGTGAGGGGGTACTGCTGGAGGCAGAACCCCAGGCCAAAGGATGCCAGGGTCCGGGAGGGACATGGGACCAGTGGAAGGTGAGACACTGCCCAGGAGAGGGCGCTCCAAGTGCTGAAGAGCTAATTCCCAAGACGACCAGGAGGAGGTGCCACACCGGTGAGTCTTTGCTTCACTATAGCATGTTTGTTTCATAATAGCACTGTGAGCTGCAGCACACTGGTATTACATGTCTCATATTAAACAATTTAAAATATTATATGCACGCTTGAAACTAAAATGTTAATTTTATTCTAAGATAATTAGAAATAATGACTGTTTTACCAAGTTCCCTGTTATGTAATCATTTTGGCTCATGCTGTGAAACTATTTCAATATCCTTAGTTTTAAAGGCATATAATTATTGTAAAATGCACACTTCAGTGTATTTTTATGGATAACGATCAAACCATGATTTAGCCACAACAGATACCTGAAGATATCTAATTTACATATAGCTAAAGCATCTTCCATGTTACAAGTCTGTAACTAATTGTACAGTATAGATTACTTCATCACATTCCAGAATGAGTGAGTTATTATGAATAGTATTAAAAAATTTTGATTAGCAAAACAATGTAGATAAATATTTCAAGCACTTCCTTTTTAACAAACTCTTCATAAGGTAATAAATATTATATTCAGAATAACTAGGCCTGGATTTTGGTGGTTGGAGTGGAATTCCATGGTCTTTTACATCAATGCAACCTCACTCAGTGGGGAAAACTGAGACCAGAATTTGGTCCATGGTGTGCAAACTTTTCCTTCCTGTACTATCAAGAAACTGAACATTTGATTTGTAGTACCTCTGCAGGCAGGCAGTATTGAGAAGAGAATGTGTCTAGTTCCCTCTTACATAAATTAGGAAGTAGAGCCGAGCTAATACCGTATTTTTCGCCCTATAAGACGCACTTTTTCTTCCCCAAAACGGGGGGGGGAAAAGTTGGTGCGTCTTATAGGGTGAATGTCTTATAGGGCAAAAAAAAAAAAAAAAGCGCCTCGCTCTCCCGTCCCCGCCGCGCGGGCGGGCTGCCGAGGTTCTCCCCTCCCCGCCGCGGGCGGGCTGCCAGGAGCGTTCCCGGCAGCCCGCCCGCGGCGGGGAGGGGGGAACCGGGACGCTCCCGGCATCCCGCCTGCGGCAGGGAGGTGGGAACCTCGGCAGCCCGCCCGCGCGGCGGGGACGGGAGAGCGAGGTGCTTTTTTTTTTTTTTTTTTTGGTCCGGCTTTTTTATTAAAAAACGAGGGGGCGTCTTATAGGCCGGAGCGTCCTATAAGACGAAAAATATGGTAATTTATGTATTTATTTGTTCAACGGCTGAACTGAAAGATCTGGAAAAACAAGTTATTTCCTTTTGAAGGCAAACTGATTTTTTTTTTCTTGCCAAAATGAAAAACTGAAATATTCATGTGGGTCAAGTGAAATGGTTCTATTTTGAAGGTCCGTAAGTGGCAAATATTATCATCCTGGAAAGAATAAAATCAACCAGCACTGAGGCAATGATGAGCAAAGCTCATTTTTAGATGGACAGGTCATGTTATCAGAATGAGTGGTGATAGCATCCCACAAAAAAGTCCTCTATTGTGAGCTGAAACTCAGAAAGCACAGGAAGAGTGATCAACATAAACACTTGAAAGACACCCTTAAGCAGAATCTCAACTTGTGTGACATGGATATGGCTAACCTTGGAGACAAAACTGAATGGAGAGTAACTATCAGTAAAGAATATAAACACTTCTTCAGGTCTCCAAAGGTACTCCAAGCATCACAGCTAAATGGAAGGTTGTTTAGCATAAGTAGTAGACCTGGATTTATGGTTTGTTTACAACAATCTGTAATGCACTAACCCCCTCTTTCAGTCCTATGACTGCAGAGGTGTTAACAGGCCACTCTACCTTGAATTGTCCCTTAGTTAGAATATGTGCCAACTACTAAATGATCTGTTCCACCTTGCATTTAGCTATGACCCTCAGACTTGAAGAAGAGCTCTGTGTAAGCTCAAAAGTGTGTTTCTCTGACCAATAGAAATGTAAAATATATTACCACACCCACCTTGTCTCTCTAATATCCTGGGACATGGCTACAGTTACATCGCATAAATCTGATTCTTGTCCATGGATCATAATAGTTGGGGAAGGAATCTAGACTGAGAAGTTAGGGGGACTTAGGTCAGGTGAAGCAATTGGTATGAGGCAGGGGCATCAAGTGAGTGGATGGTCAGAGTGAGAGGCTGATGGAGCAGGAGAGTGTGGGTCAGGGAGGTGGATGGAGCAACTGCTGAGCAGAGGAGGGGCAATAAGAATGTTGGTTGGTACAGCAGCTGGGAGGCTTTAGATTGGATGCAGCTGCAGTTATTAGAATGTGACACTTCACGAGCTCACCTTGAAGATTTTGACCTTTGCAACAGTAAAAACAGATTCTTACACTGTGAACTTTTAATTTGGTTATAAAACCTTGTATGAGTGTTGCACAAGGGGCTCGTTTCCTTTGGAGGCTGTCTCAATTACCTTCAAAAGACAGGCAAACTCAGTAGGTCTTTGAATACAAGTTTATTTGCCAGCAAAAAGGAGCCAAGGAGTTAAAACTCAAAGCAAATGGCTCAGCTCTATACATTGCTGAGACCTCTTTATATGTTACTTCAAATAGGGGAGGGGTTTTCCAGAACTTAAGTGGAAAAGCTCTAATGGTCTTGTTTGTTTCACAACTATTAGAGTGAAGCTGTTCTTAAAAACAGGACATTCAGACACTGTGGCTCCTGTCTTGTGAAAAACACATTAGGGGATGAGGCAAGGCAGGATGTCTTAGGGCAAAGTGAGAATGAGTTTAAAATGCATACATGAAGAGGTCAGGAGTGCATACGCAAAGAAATAAGAAAAGTTTAAGGCTGTTTTAAAACCATACTACACAACATTCATAATACAGTTACTTCTAAACTACATTTTTCTAACAATGAGGAAAAGTTTTATCACCTTTGGGGACATTCCACCTGAACAGAGGGCCATCACTTCACTCTCGGTGATTAGGGAACAGAAAAAAATTAATCCAAAGCTTTGCTTGACTTCACAAGTTGTGGCTTCTCCCTGTGTGGTTTTTGTTGTTGTTTTGTTACACAGAGGCTAGACATGCAGCTGCACCAACAAAATATAAAACTCTTCTGAAGAGAAGCATTCATTTAGCAAATTTTACAGTAGGATACTTAAGAGGAACGTAAGCAATCCAAGTTTCTGAAATAACATTTTTATCACCTGGTTGATTAAAGTACATTGATTTCCATTACTCTTTGGGTGGGGAAAGATTGTTTGTTTACTAGTAGCCTAGACATGCCATACTGTATGTCTAATGATAGCTAAATTATTTGGCATAAAATTCCTAGTTGAGAATAGATGAAGAAAACGAAGCACATTTCTTGTTTTTCTGCATTGCACTATAAGCAATGTTAAAATTGTGACATGATTTGTCCTTCATGTTGTACAGTGACAGGTTATAGGAAAACCACTTGAAAAGAAATAGGGGTTGTAGTTTTGGGGTGTTTATATTTTAGCAAAAGGATTTCCAAGATTTGATTAGCAACTTAGAATTTGCATAATAAACTGATGTTCCCTAGCTAAACAATAGTATCACCAAACTTGTCAACTCTACCCTCCAGAGACTCTCCTCTACCTTTGGTGTTCAAGGTGAATTGCAAAGGAAACAAGTTTTGACCTTCCCTGAAGCTTCATTATGTCCAATGCATGACAAACTTCAGTAAAAATGGATACAACACCTGAATTTCTATCCTGGAAGACCCTGCTTATGGGAGAACTAGTACTGTAAAAGGATAACAGTAAGAATGGAAAGGGAAGAAATTTTTAAGTCAGACATTGCAAAAAATTCTTGTTAATGCCTATTTAACCCTCATTGTCTAATGAGTATTTGGAAAAAAGGATGACTTAATTTCAACACCATTGCCACTTTTGTGAGGTGGTGAGCTCACAAGCTTCTCATACCTTTAAGAAAGTTCTGCAGTAAAAATAGATCAGGAATGTCACCTGATTTAAGGTAAACAAACAAACAAACCCCAAGCAGAACAAACAATGTATCTTTTCATAATTTTTTTGCCAATCAACTCTAACTGCAAACCCTTTGTGGTGAAATTTTGTAATATTTTTATGATTCTGATGCATGCCTCAATTTCTTCTGCAGTGCACATTACTACCCAGTGGGAGCAAAAAGGTGAACAGGGCTCTGGGTGGAATGGCTGGATCATTAAAGAACTGGCTGAAACTGACCCAAATTAACAGAGGATCCAGGAAAGCAAGGAGCCCCCCTCCCCCCCCCCCCCCAGCCACTGAACAGTCAACACCTAAAAGCAGGAAACCCCCACAGACATGATATGCAAACTGAACTGGAAAGCTAAGTAGAAAAGGTATCAGATCACATGGCTAGAAAAGGTATCAGATCACATGGCTGCCCTTTGGAGAGACTCTCAGTCCCATGTCAGAGAACACCTAAGTAGAAAGAGACAGAGGAGGGAGAGCTGGAGCTGAAGTCCATTACAGGACAGGTTAGCTGGCTTGTGGCACTGCCTGACCAGAATGGACTATGGTTTAACCTCTGCCTCTCTTTACTAATCTAAAGACTTTCAGATTTTGTATGACAGGTGACTAATAAACTGTTCCCTTGTTTTAGAAAGGCTGTCTGGTGTCACTCCAAATACTCACTGAGACCATTGTACCCTTGTTGAGTTTGAACTTTGCCCTGGCTCTATCTGAACTTCTAGCCCTGGCTCTGACCTGAACAGCAGTCTCTGACCCTTTTACAACCCCAGCAGCCATGTATCTATTGTCTCTCTTATTAGCATTTCTCCAACAGTTGTAACACTAGTTTTAACTGGATACAACCAGGAGAAATTTGGTTGATCATGCGTGTACATCATGACCAGTTAAGTCCTTTGTTTACTCCTGTCTATAAATACTGCTGTATATCACAAATAAAGTTGCCACATGCCTCTCAAGCTCCTGAGCTGAGGAGGGTGTGAGCCCCTTGATCAACGTACTGGGTGTCTGTATTGTTTGGTCTCTGACAGTTTGTGAGCCCCAATCCAACTCCGCACTACTCGGGTGTGGAACTGTGAGTAGGACCTGCTATTTTTACCTAACAATCTGACAGACTACAAAACCAGTCTGTCACAGGACTCTGGCAATGCTGGATTCACTGGAGAGGGAGGGAGAGAGAGAGAGAGAGAGAGGAATTACTGGTGCTGAAGGCTGGGTCTCAGAGCTGGGAGTGGACCCTGCACATTAAGGGTATGGTTAGACTGGGGCTTCTTTAGCGCTAAAACCCTTCTTTAGCGCTACAATTGCACTGCCAGAACACACTTACAAGACACATTTTGCGCTTTTACTGACGTTTTAAAGCGCTACTGGCAAACCTCAAAACGAGAGGAATAAAGCTTTTAGCGCTGCCATTTTAGCGCAAGGGTTGCAATGTGCACACCCCTTGCGTTATAATGAGCCTCCAGCCTCCAGCATCCTGGCCCAGAATCCCCATTGCATCCTCTCTGGCCACCATTTAAAACTCTTCTGTCCCATCCTCAGGTGACCCCATGTCAGACCCTCCCCCATATTCCATTTCAAATTCGAAAACCCGGGCCGCTGCTGCGGCAGGGCTGCCGGGTTCCCGCCGCTGTCCCGGGTCCCCGCCGCTGCGGGCAGGGCTGCCGGGTCTGCCCCTGCCCCGGTCCCCGCCGCTGCGGGCAGGGCTGCGGGCGGGCTGCTTTGTCCCCGCCGGTGGCGGCAGGGCTGCTGGGTCCCCGCTGCGGCGGGCGGCAGCCCTGCCACGCTCCCAGCTCCTGCCCCGGTCCCCACCGCTGCGGGCAGGGCTGCGGGCGGGCTTCCTGGTCCCCGCCGGTGGCAGCAGGGGGTGGCGGCAGGGCGCTCCCAGCCGCTGTCCCGGGTCCCCGCCGCGGTCAGGCGGCCAGCTGCATGCGGGCCCCCCATCCCACTGCCGTGAGTTGCGGCGGCAGGAGCTCGCGACCCCCCGGGGAGCACTCCGCTACACACACACACCCCCCTCTCCACCCAAAGTTTGAGAACCCCCCCCAAATAAATGGTTAGGGAAGGGAGGTGTGTGTGCAGAGCCTGTCAGTTTCGGAAAAGAAACTGACATCCGGAAGTTCCCTCCCTACCCACAGGTTCCCAGTCCCCCCTCACCCCACTCCTTTGCAAAGCAGGTTGCACCCAGCTGAATGCTGGGATACCTGCCCTATCCCACTACTCTCACCGCCGCCAGAAGCTCTGCAAATGTGTACATTCTTTGGCGCTAGATGGATTTAATGTGTACACCCTCTAGCGCAACACCTGTAGCGCTAAATAGGGAAGCGCTATAAAAACCAGCACTATACCCTGTAGTCTAATCATACCCTAATGGTGATTCCCAAGAGATGGGTTATAGGCTGGGTCATAGGCCAGACCTGCAGATCCATGACATCCTTGTTGGCTTTAAATCTGAATTGAACCAAGCTCTTAGCTGGAGTGCTCCTGTATTGTTTTCCAGGATGTGTGCTCTGCTCATCTAATTGTCAAAATGTGACTTTCCTGCTTCACTGCTGTGACTTCAGAGACTGCACATATCTAGTTCCTAAAATACGCTCCCTAGAAATTGTTCCGCAGAATCTAACATGATGCTAAAGGATGTCAACATGACTCCTTAGTTTTATTACTGCACAAATAGCTTGTTATAGACAATCATAGCTAGAAACTTTGTACCTCAACCTTGAAGACTTGGACTTTAATTATAATCATTGACATTTATTTAGTAATGCCAAAACTTATAACACACTAAGTTATTTGTGCTTGATTTGCTTGATCCTTCTTCCACTGTAGTTAATGCAAATGTTACCAGTCATTTCAGTGGGAGTAAGGTATGTACAGGGGCAGGGCCGGCAACAGAAATTTGGGGGCCCCCTACTCTGATAGTTTGGGCCCCCCCCAGCCCAGCTGCCCCCCCCAGCCCAGCCGACAGCATCTGGAGCCCCCCCCAGACCAGCCGGCCCCCCCAGCCCAGCCGGCTCTCCCCCCCCCCCCAGCTGACAGCGGCTGGGGGAGGAATCCCAGCTGGCCTCTCCCCCCCCCCCCCAGCCCAGCCCAGCCCAGCCCAGCCCAGCCGGTGCTCCCCCCCCCAACCCAACCGGTGCTCCCCCCCAGCTGACAGCTGGCGGCAGCGGGAGCGAGAGCCCGGGAGCTGCGTGAGGCGCCCTTGCTGTTCTCCCCCTCCCCCCGCCCTTTCTCCCCCAGACTGCGCCGCTGCCGCCGGCCGGGCTCTGCTCCTGCTGGGGCCAGGCGCGCTCGTCTGGAGGAGAGCCGCGCCGCCTCCCCGCCCCTTCCCCGCTCTCCAGGTCCGGCGACAAGGGGGGACGACAATGGGTACAGCTGTGTACCGGGGCCCCCCTAAAGTCGGGGGGCCCGGTACAGCTGTACCCATAGTACCCCCCTGTCGCCGGACCTGTACAGGGGCACTGGAATTTGAAAGATTTGAATGAAAGTAAGACACTTAGCTTTTCAGTACCTTATTAGGAGCCTAAGCCTTCGAACACTGAGCATGCTCAATTCTTTTTTATATCAATGAGCGACAGGTGGTTGGCATGTCACAGGGAGGTAGTCATCAGCTTGCAAGATCCAGCCATGCAAGTCAAAGCATTCCTAGGAACATAAAAAGCTTTTATGGTTAGTTTGTTTATCTAGATGTCTATAAATGCTAAAAGGTCACTGATTTACATGCGCTTCACTCCCCTGGTATAGTTAAAATACATTCTAAGTGCAACAGTACAATTTAAGATGATGAACCACCAGTGAGCCAGGAAACACACCCCAGCTGACCGAGGAAAATGCTAGGCTTTGCACCGTGCCCTGAAAATCATCAGATTTGGGCTATTTCAGACTGGGGAGCAATCATTTCCCCCTTGATTTATATCAAAATAAGGCTCCAGTTCAACCACCTCTGCTGATTATTTCTATGACAGTATGGCATAATGGGTAGGTAGAACCTGAAATTTGCAAGCTGCTGGTATTATAGAATCTCAGAGTTGAAAGGGATCTCAGGAGATCATCTAGTCCAACCCCCTGCTTAAAGCAGGACCAATCCCTATTTTTACCCCCATATTCCCAAATGGCCCCCTTAAGAATTGAACACACAACTCTGGGTTTAGCAGGCCAATGCTCAAACCACTCAGCTATCCCTCCCTCCCATGATGGTACACATCATGGAGCATTTTTTTAATATTGTGGTATGCTAAGGAACTCAATGAGAGGATTACTAATGGAATAAAGTAATAGCACAAGCAAAGGTGATGTAATATGATCCTTAATTAAGAAATAGAATAGAAATATATAATTTCTTAATTTAGAACTATAATACAATCCTGCTAAACTAATTAAATACATCTAGTTGAGTTTCCAAGGCTGGTATATTTCATCATCAGTTTATAGCTTGTTGTCTAGCATTTTATGCACTTATCTTTACCTCCTCAGCAACAAGAATTTCTGCTTCAAATCTGTGTTTTCTTAGGCTGAAACCTGGCAGGAACACATTCCAAAGAAAATGCTTCAGGGCAAGATTCAACTTGTGTTGTTAGCATTTACAGTTTTCATTGAGGTTCGTGTCCTTTAGTACTGTCTTGCTTTTTTCGGTGAACATCATAACTAGGGCACTGCCAAATTCCTGGCCATGAAAAACACGTCACGGACCGTGAAATCTGGTGTCCTCCCATGAAATCTGGTCTTTCACAGATTTCACTGGGAGACCAGCATTTCTCAAATTGGGGGTCCTGACCCAAAAAGGAATTGGGAGGGGAGGGGTGTCACAAGGTTATTTTAGAGGGGTTGTAGTATTGCTACACTTACATCTGTGCTGCTTTCAGAGCTGGACAGCTGGAGAGTGGCGGCTGTTGCCAGGTGTCCAGCTCTGAAGGCAGCACCCTGCCAGCAGCAGCACAGAAGTAAGGGAGGCAATATTGGACCATGGAAACCTTTACTTCTGGGCTGCTGCCTTCAGAACTGAGCAGCCGGAGTGGCAGTTGCTGACTGAGGGCCCAGTCCTTACTTCTGCACTACTCCCAGCAGCAGCACAGAAGTAATGGTAGCAGTACCACAACCCACCCTACAATAACCTCATGACTGCCTGTAGTAGGGCAGCTGCCCCACTCCTGGGGGACAGGGGTTAAAAGCAGCCAAGCGCGGCTGATTGGGGAAGCAGCCACAGCTGGGACCATGCCAATCCAGCCCCAGCTGGCCCTAATAAGGGGGCTGTGGGTCAGGAGTTGGGGAAGTCTCACTCTAGCCCTGGAGTGGGAATGGCTAGCTGCCTGTGAGCAAGATTCCTGAAGCAGAGGAGTGCTGGGGAAGGGCAAAGGGAGCTGGGGAGCTCCAGCCTGGTAAACCTGCAGGCCTTAGTGAAGGCCTACAAAGATACTGGGGCTACGGAGGTGCATCTTGGGAATAGGCTGAGGCAGCTGGTCCTAACCCCTTGCCAATAAGTGGCCATTCCAGACTGCAGTCTGCCCCAGTGAGTGGGGGGCTAGATGATGACTGGCAGTAGTCATTGAGGAAAAGTGGGTTTATAAGGTTGGCAGTTCCCCTGGGAGGGGAGACCCAGAGCATGGGGTCACTGCTGGGGCAGAACCCAGAGGTAAAGGGCATGGAGATCCAAGAGGGACACAGTGCCAGCAGTAGACGAGTCCATATGCTGGAAAAGAGCTAATTCCCAGGATGACCATCAGGAGGTGCCGCACCAGTGAGTCTTCACTTTGCGACACTGCCCCACAACTCCTTTTTGGGTCAGGACCCCACTCATTACAACACTGTGAAATTTCAGATTTAAATAGCAGAAATAATGACATTTACTATTTTTAAATCCTATGACTGTGTGTGACACTCTGTTCCTTGGGGGAACACCCAGCACCCCCATGTTCATCCTTGTAAAATGATTGTGTGGTATCCAATGCAAAGTTTGTCATGTCGGGTGTCTTTGGAAGGCTCATGATGCACTGACCATCATTGTTATGGTAATGTTAGGTTGTAATTTCATGTATATAGTTATGAGGTTGAAAATGTGTCCTCATGGCTTAAAGCAAGCCTGGGCAAAAACTTTCCAAAAGCAGAGGGGCAGTTCTCACCTTTTCAGGGCAGGCATGGGATAAACCCAGCCCAGCCTCACAGGAACAAAGGACACAGGAACAAAAGAATCTGCTAGACTCTCCAGTGAGACACCTCCCCTTAGTTTGGTCAGTTTGGAACTGCGATGAGGTAATGCTCACCTGACTCAGAAGGGAGGGGGGAGCAAAGCCAAGAGAGAAGAAAGGACACGATAAAAGGGAGAGACATTTGCCGTGCTCTTCCTCTCTCTCCCTCCTCCATCTACAGACACCACACCAAGTGACTGAAGTGCTGATCAAAGGGGAGAGTCTGGCTGAAGAACAACCAGCCAGCTTGTGGTGAGAAGCATCAAAGTTTGTAAGGACATTGAAAGTTTTAAGATCAGCTTAGAATGCATTTTGCTTTTATTTCATTTGACCAAATCTGACTTATATTTTGGCTTATAATCACTAAACATCTACTTTTATAGTTAATAAATGTTTGCTTTTTCTACCTGAAGTAGTGCGTTTGGTTTGAAGTGTGTTAGAGACTGCCCTGGGATAACAAGCCTGGTACATATCAATTTATTTATTACATTGAGAAATATATAATCTTTCAGCACCCAGCAGACATAACTGGACACTGCAAGACGGAGGTTCCTAGCGTTGCCTGGAACTGGAGATATTGGCTAGAGTCATTCGGTTGCACAATCCAAGGAGCAGCTTACATGCCAGAGGCTGTGCGTGAACAGCCCAGGAGTGGGGGTTTTCAGAGCAGGGTGAGGCCGGCTCTCAGAGTCAAGGATTGGAGGGACCTAGCAGATCACTGGTCTGGATAACATCAGAGAGGAACATCACACTGTGAAATTGACCAAATGGACCATGAATTTGCTAGGGCCCTAAACATAACTTTACAATGTACAGTACACCCAGAGATGTCCTCCTGCCAGCCCAAAAATGGACACACATTTTCTGACAGAAGGCAGATGAAAGTGAAATATTTTCCTTCAATTCTTTTGCTCTCACAGATGTTTTTTTTTTGGGGGGGTATTCAGTAAAAGCTGTAACATATTCTCAGTTTGGAAATAGCTGCCTTGTGCTCTCTCTCTTCCTCAATATACTGTGTCCCCTCATACCCCATCATGTAGGAAGCTGAACTGCTACACAAGATCATTCCAAAGGAAGGTCACATTAAATACAGCTGTACACTACTCCAACTTCTATTTCATTGTGTTATTAATAACTGATGCAAACACTCTGGTTGACAGACATGGTAACTATACCCAAGTTTACTTTCAGATATTTTGGTTATAAAATAGCTAACAAACATAGTTCATATGCAGTAGAAGCCTTTGAGCTATTTTAGGAAGGAGCTTGAAAAAACGGGGAAAACAAAAATAAGACCATCAGAGATTACATATTCTAATGTTAGTGCAAAGTCACAGTTCATAAAAGAGACATAGTACTGTAGCAGTAACCAACTAATGCCAAACTTACTATTAAAACTAATCCACCAGAATATGCCAATTGACATGTCATTGATTTATGAGGACAAACATGGGTAAACACAGGGTTTATAGATAGATCCCCAGCACATAAGGTAATTAAAAAGTTGTACTCTCATTTGAATCATAAATCCCTCCCCAGTAAATATATGGGCAAAGGTCTACCCAAGCCCAGATTCATCAAGATTCGTGAAGTTTTCTTAATATTGTGTTTTTGCCCAACTGTTACATAAAACACAATTGTAGAGCTGTGAGAGTGTTGTAGGCATCACTATAATTTGCCACTAAGGTTCATCTCTTGGCTACACATTAAATACAGAAGGTGCTTTATACCTGTTACCAACTTGTGCAGCTTGCCTTCCTTATGCAACAGTGTACCTATCACATTAGCTTGACTGTAGTTTTATTAGATTTTGTGGGATGTTCATTAATACTTACCATTACATATTGTGTGCTTGACTATCTGTTGTTCTAGATCAGGGGTCTCCAAACTTTTCAGCCCGAGGGCCGCATTAACTATCAAATAGCAGTTCGGGGGCCGACAACACACTCGAGGTCCAAATAAAAAAGAATCAAAACATGGATGTTGTTTTTAATTATTTATTTAATATTATTTTATTCAGTTATTATTTAATAACACATTGATACACTACACATGAACACCTGTTCACTACACATGAACACTACACATGAACACCTGTTCACTACACATGAACACTACACATGAACACTACACATGAACACCTGTTCACTACACATGAACACTACACATGAACACCTGTTCACTACACATGAACACTACACATGAACACTACACATGAACACCTGTTCACTACACATGAACACTACACATGAACACTACACATGAACACCTGTTCACTACACATGAACACTACACATGAACACCTGTTCACTACACATGAACACTACACATGAACACTACACATGAACACCTGTTCACTACACATGAACACTACACATCAACCCCCCAACTGACCCACCCAGCCAGGTCTCTCCCCCCCAAACCTCCTTTCCTCCAACCCCCCCCCCCCAACTGACCCACCCAGCCAGGTCTCTTCCCCCAAAACCTCCTTTCCTCCAACCCCCCCCCCCAACTGACCCACCCAGCCAGGTCTCTCCCCCCAAAACCTCCTTTCCTCCAACCCCCCCCCCCCAACTGACCCACCCAGCCAGGTCTCTCCCCCCAAAACCTCCTTTCCTCCAACCCCCCCCCCCCCAACTGACCCGCTCAACCCGGTCTCTTCCCCCCCCCCAACTGACCCGCTCAACCCGGTCTCTTCCCCCCCCAACTGACCCGCTCAACCCGGTCTCTCCCCACAGACCGTTTCGCCGCCTGGCAGTGGGTGGCTCCTTGTTTCTGGTGGTGCGGCGCGTCCCGGCCCCAGCTCTGAGCCGTCCCTGGCCGGTGGCGGCAGCGGAGCACGCGGTGCGTCCCGGCCCTGCGGCTGGTGGCGGCAGCGGAGCACGCGGCGCGTCCCGGCCCTGCGGCTGGCGGCGGCAGCGGAGCACGCTGCGCGTCCCGGCCCCGTGGCTGGTTCCCGACCGATCTCCACGGGCCGGATGAGAGGGCCTCGCGGGCCGCATCCGGCCCGCAGGCCGTAGTTTGGAGACCCCTGTTCTAGATTGATAGGAGTGTATCTCTACTGAAATCAATGCAAGATATTCCAGTTTTAGAGCAGTGTAACAGTTCACACTGATCAATTTACCTATTGTAGTTCTCATTAAGTTATCCTGATTCTTGTTTAAGGAAATATAAAATATTACTTCTGTACCAGGTTTCTTTTGGGATACACATAGGCCACATTTTCACATCTTAATCGGTGATATACGTACCTCTGTACATTAGGATTTGATTCACCCTGAGGCATGGATGTTTGCTACAGGAGACTCTCGATTATCCAGGATTGGGTTAACCAGAATGTGGATTAACCAGGATGTCAAAAAAAATATATGCGTAACTTTGGCTTTGTTGCCATCCCAAGAACACAAATAAAAAAACCCAACAGGGTGCAGAGGAGCAAGTGAACCAACACCCTCTTCCCCTGGTGCAGGGGGGATGGTGAACCAACGCCCTCCTCCCAATATTTCCTATGGAAGGTGATTATCCAGGATTTTATTAACCAGGATTAATTTTTTCCCTATCATCCTGGATAATCGAGAGTCTACTGTATTTGCATGCTCTACATGCAAGGCTTCGGGGCAGCTGCTGGAGAATGAGGACATGCCCACTTTCTCTGCTGACTATAGGAAGTGGTTTTAAGTTCTGGCCAGGCTCAATAGCAACCTCACAAGTAGGAGTTCCATGGGAGATGTGGTGAACCCAACGTCCACACTACAAATTTATGCTGGCTCAAGTTACATGCAGGCATCACAGTTAATATGTCACTTGGCCGTGTGCACACTTAGCTCCTTGTGTTGGCAGTGCATGTACTCACCAGGGATGCTTGTATTGATGCAGAGAGTGGTGATTCATGAGTAGGTGTACCCCTGTGCAATTCACCTCCATCCAGTGCATTGTCTTTTGGAAGTTTGGGTGATGCAAGGTGGGGCTGAAATGAGTTGTGCAGGGATGACTGGGAGCATGGGGTCAACTTCCCACTTTGCAACTATCTCCATCTCATAATGTTATCTGTATCCCATGATTTTCACACCTTTTTTCAAAACCCCACAAAACGCTTGTGCCCTTGTCTCTATCCACCATCTCTGACAGAAGCGTGGAGGCTGCACAGCTCTGCACTGTTTTCATAAGTGTTGCAAACACAGGGCGCATGATCCTAAGTACTGCAGATCCACAGGAAGAACCACATGAGTGGGGAATATGAAGATTCAGGCGAGGACAGTTTGCAGTGGGACATAGCAAGAATCAATTCAAGGTTGTTGGTGGCATTCATAGAATTGCTGTTGATGGTGAAGTGCTGCTTCTGGGCCTGAGAAACAAGCATTGACTTGTGGGATCTTATCATAATGGAGGTTTTAGATGATGAGCAGTGGCTGCAGAACTTTCAAGATGCCGAGGCCACATTCCTGGACCCGTGTGCTCAGCTCACCCCAGCCCTCCAGTATAGGGACACCAAACTGAGAGTTGTGCTGGCAATGGAGAAGTGAGTGGTGATCACACTGTGGAAACTGGCAATGTTAGATTGCTACCGGTCAGTCAGGAATCAATTTGGAGTTGGGAAACGCCCTCTGGGGGCCACTGTGATGTGATTGGGCAGGCCTGGCTCACTGCACAACTGAATCACCCAGTTGCCTGTCTCCCATACTCCTGCTCTCTGGTCACAACAGGAACTCAGGTGCTCTTTGGTGTTCATGGTGGTATGAAGGATGATGGTGGGGTCCTCACCAAGGATGGCGTTCAGCTATTTACAAAAGCAGCAGGTCTGCGTCTCATCACCTGGTTGATTTTTGTCCTCCCTGGTCTTCTGATGTGCCTTCTGCAGCTCCTTGGCTTTCACGTGGCACTGCTGCTGGTCCCTGTTGTACTCCTTCTCCTGCACCCTCTGAGCAAGCTGCTCATAGATATCGATGTTTCTACAGCTGATATCTACATTCTCCCCACAGGCCCGGGAGATCCAATATCTCCTGTCTGATCCAGGCAGAAGAGTGTCTGGAGTGTGTAGCTGGCATGGTCAGCTGGACAGATGCAGTCAACAATAGAGAGCTGCTAGGCACCAAGCCAGGCCATCAGGAAAAGGAATTTCAAAAATTAGCAGGGCTTTAAAGGGAAGGGGGAGGAGGGAGCTTCCAGTCTACGTGACCCTGGGGCAGTGGAGTCCACAATGATGACTTGAACAGTCAGTGTGGGGCATTGTGGGACAGCTGCTGGAGGACAGTTAGGGTCAACATCAGTAACGCAGTGTCTACACTCGCAAAGCATAGACCTAAGTACATCGACTGTGGCACTACGTTGCTCGTGGAGGTGGTGCTACTATGTCAACCTAACAGGACACTTGCAACAGAGGGAGACACATTTAAGTGTAGGCACATGCATGACTAGCTTGACATCAGCTGCCTTGCATCGACCTAACTTGGTAGTGTGGACCAGGCCTAACTCACCAGAGGCTACCTCCAATGTATTTTATTATGTTCCTCCAACCACATGATAGCACAGTAGTCTTGGGACCAAATTGTGTCATAACAATGTCATGAATCATAGAGTGTAGATGGGGCTGAGTGTGACCTTGGGAAAATCAACTCAGCTTCATTTACACTAAACTTGCTGAATCAGTGGAATTCATTTCTTGTTATACCTTGCAAGTGTGGATGGAACTGAAGAATGTTTTTTAAAAATAAGTCCCCCCTTCTCTGTCCCAGGATCTAGCTTAACTAAACATGATTCTAATGTGATTTGATCCAGTCCATATTGGCCAGTCAAATCATAAGAAATTGACCAAGGTTGACCTGTGTTTATACTAAGTTTCAATCTCATCTAACATTCATATTTCTATTAGGATGATGCCCCGCTTTTGGCTTAACCGTCTATAAAATGGGATAGTAATACCTGCCTACTGCCGTGATACTGTGGCACTCACTTGATTTTTGGAAAAGTGCTTGAATATTCTGATATGAAAGCTCTGCAGAAAATTTTGTCCAGGTAAACTACAAAAGAACCATGTTGTGGGACAGACAAGTAACCATACAGTTGTGTCCCTGTTAGGTTTTTGCATTATATATGGCCCCTGTCACAGTTATAACAGCTTGTGTCCCAAACTGTGCTATAGCTTAACGTGTTTCATTTAGCATGTGTGCTAAAACAAAATTCCAATTCACGTTGGACAGCCCATTTTACAGCCAGGAAAAAATACTTGCCATTTTTCTGATAATAGTTTCAAAAGTGGTTGATCAAAAGTGGCTCTCTAGCTGTAAGCCTTTAAACACTGGAAGTTTTGTGTGTGAAAAGCCCACCATTGCTAATGCCTTTTCAGCTGCCCCAATGTTTCAATATTGGGAGCCCAGCATAGATGGACTGCTGACACTGGAACGCTGTGGCAGAGTCATTTCTGAGGAGACTTCACTGACATCATGTCAAAAACTGGTGCTGGTGCCAGAGAAGCAACTACTAGGACTTTAAGTGCAGCTATAATTGGATTAGCAACAGTGGAAGGGCTATGGCACAAGCCATACTGTGGACAACCTCTGTCTCTAATCTTGCCTCTTCTGTAGCAAACGTAGAGGATGAGTAAGTGGCAGCTTAATTTAAAACTGCTGTTGCATTTTACAGGGACAACCCTTGAACTCAATGCACCTACCCTTTGAGTACATACTGTTGCAATGCCTAGTATGTTAAAAATTGTGATTGTTAGAATGAAGATTAGGTGGTCCAAATTCCCTTCTCAATTGCACTGGCCAACCTCACTGACCTCAGTGTGGTTGCGCTGGTGTAGCAGAGAGGGCAATTTGACTCCTGAAGGTGTACAATTCTGGAGATCTTGTTTGAAAACCTTTGCCAATGTTTTCTTCACACTTGGCTTTTGGGGTTTTTTTGGCCAGCGGTTTTTGGGTTGTAGCGATGGGGTGAGTGGAAGGGGTTATCAAGCTTTCCGTACCAGGCAAAGCTCCTGGTTACTTCAGTGGGAGTTTTAAGAGGAATAGAGTGCTGAGTGGCTCAACAGTATGTTACAGACAAAAATTAACCAAATTGGGATCCATTACACTGATGTAATTCCATTGTAACAGTGTAACTGGGAGAAGGACCAAGTGCAGTGAGAACAATACTCCACTTGTCTGTCCAATATTCCCATGAGGTAATGCAAGAACAGGAAAATTCCTAGCACTCTTTTTTTTATTCCTCCTCTTAACATGTCTGTGTCCCTTTCCTGGGGCACATACGTTTCGCATCTTCTGAAGTTAAAGCTTAAAATATGTGCAAGCGATGTCTATATCCACTAACTACATTATACAGCCATGGCACAGTATTGGCAGTCTGTGTCTTCCAAATCCCAATCTGACTTTAGGACTGATTTGTGATGCTGACCGCCTGGTAGGATTTGTAGATGGAACTTGGAGGCACAAGCTCATTAGAGGCCATAACCCTTTGATAGGGACTAGTCTATAGACAATATTTAGTAGCACTTTGGGACCCAAAAGACAGTGCCTTTTACTGGGTAATAAAAGCTCTGCTGCAATAGTCTCCTGACAAGTTACCCTTTTCAGTCAGGAATCTGGCTCAACCCCTAGCTGCTGTTAGAGCAGAGAGCAGCTCCAGCCAGATCAAGTGTTTTCTTGTATGTACGGTCAGAAGGCTATTTGTTTCCTCTCAGGGCCAGCGACAGAAATTTTGGGGCCCCGTACTCTGATCGTTTGTGGGGCCCCCCCCAGCCGGTCTCCTGCCGCCCGCGCCCTGCCCCGCCCGGGCCTACGTGGGTTGCCCGCTGGGTCCCGCTGCTCCGGACGCGACTCGCTGGGAGGGGAAGATGGAGCGACGTGCCCCCTTAAGTCCAGGGCCTGGTACAGCTGCACCCGTAGTCCCCCCTTGTCGCCGGGCCTGCCTAATAGTAACTATGTACCTATATAGTACGCCTCTGAACATAGCTAGACAGGTATTATTGGTAGGCAATTAAAATAATGAATCATTAGTTAAATTGTTTATTGTTAATGATGAACATAAATATTTTTTAAAAACACTATATGAGTCTTCTCACTTTTACAGAGGCAAAGTTGGGCATAGCGGGGGTGTCGTGTCGCCGGGGTACCAGGCGCGGACGGCGGTAGCACGGTGGTGTGAGGCACGCGGCATGTGCGGGCGGCCTTTAACACACCACCCCTGCCTGGCCCACCTCCCCCCACCCCCCAGTCTATTCTCCTTCCCCCCCCTGCCTGACCCGGCCCACCCAACCTAATCTCCTCCCCCAGCCTAACCTCCTCCCCTCCCCACCCATCCCATCCCTGCCTGGCCCACCCCGCTGTTAGGGGTGATCTTCCTTTACCCCCGCCCAGCCTCCCCCCATCTATAACCGCCGAGTCCCGGGCCCGGGTCTCCCCAGCCCTGCTCGTTGGCCCCCGCGGAGTGGCGCTCGCTCTCCGATCACTCCTGAGGCAGGAGAAGGGGGATGGATGGGAAGTAGATGGGGAGGGGGCTCTGGGTGAGGAGGGAGAAGGGGGATGGATGGGGAGGGGGCTCTGGGTGAGGAGGGAGAAGGGGGATGGATGGGGAGGGGGCTCTGGGTGAGGAGGGAGAAGGGGGATGGATGGGGAGGGGGCTCTGGGTGAGGAGGGAGAAGGGGGATGGATGGGGAGGGGGCTCTGGGTGAGGAGGGAGAAGGGGGATGGATGGGGAGGGGGCTCTGGGTGAGGAGGGAGAAGGGGGATGGATGGGGAGGGGGCTCTGAGACGTGGGGAGGTGATACGGGTTTCGGGGGGCAGAGCGGCCGGGGACGGGGAGAGGCGCCTGCCTCGCGGCCTCCGGCTCCTGGCCGGCCAGTGACCGAGCAGGGCGAGCTCTTCCCCGCACTCGACTCTGGCAGCCCCGTGGGTCGGGTCTGCGTCTCTGGGTCTGGAGCCGCTGCCCTCCGGGCCAATCAGAAGGCCGCACGTGCTCTACTGCCAGCGAGCACTGAGATGAGGTGGTGGAAGGGACCGAGAATATGCCTGTCTAGCCCTCCACGGAGTCCGTGCTCTATGGTTCTACTCTTCGCTTCCAGCCGGGGCGTTCCCTTCCCCCCTCCGGATCCTGTCTCCCTCCCTGCCTGGCCGGGTGACGGGACCCGCCCAGGCCCCGCAACAAGGGGGGACGACTACGGGTACAGCTGTGTACTGGGTCCCGGACTTAAGGGGGCCCCCTTTAAGTCCGGGGCCCGGTACAGCTGTACCCGTAGTACCCCCCTGTCGCCGGCCCTGTTTCCTCTGGATGCAGACCTTGCAACTGTCATCCTTGCCATAGTCACCTCCAGACTGAAGTTCAGCAGCACACTACATGGGCTATCTCTGCACTCAGTGCAGAAACCAAAGGTGGTGTAAAATGCAGCAGCTTGTTTGTTAGTGGCATGATTGCCAGTTGCATGCTTTCAAAAATCGTGAGTCAGGCCCCCGAAAATCACGAGATTTTGAAAAATGTTGGGGTTTTCATTTGCTTCCTGTTGCACGAGCCACTAGAGGTTATGTTTCAAACTTTTCTCCACAGCCATGAAGGCTAGAATCTTTTTTTAAAGGAAAGTTGAAATTCTCATATAATCATGTGACTCCAGGGAACAGAGGCTCTAAAAATTAACAGATATTGTGACATGAATAAAAATAGTTGGTGACACTGCCATGCATCTTTCCAGGAACACATGACACTAGTGTGTTTGGAGCTGCATTGGCTACTTAAGTGCTGAGTGTAATGTAAAGTGTTGGTGTCTGACCTATAAAGCTTTAAATGACTTTGGACCTACTTTTCTGAAAGGCCATCTCTCTCTGCTATCCTGAATCTCCAAAATAGTCCTCATTTATCAACCCTCAGGGCATACTGCAAAGGCCCACTTGTTTTCCCTAGCAGTCAGGGGTTGGGAGGATTCTGGTAAGGATTGTAAAGATATCTCCAGCTGTTAGGTTATTATGTTGGGCAAAGGGAGGAGTTACTGGTCTGAGCTATTTTTAAAATGTGTCAAAGTGCCTAAAGCAAAGGATAGACATTCCTTTCTATGGAATGACTTTATAAATCTGAAAGTCAATAACTAAATATAAATGGGTAGTGGCAAATCCATTCAGCTAAAGAAAACAGCAGAAGGCTTAGCAATATATCTACCCAAATACTTAAGTTTAGATATGCATAATGCAAAAGATCAGGAGATGAGCTCTTAGTGCACTGATGTTTACCCTGTAATTCTAGCTACAGAACATCTACATACTAACATGCACTGGAGTGAGATTCTTTTTCTTCCAAACTATTAACCTCTAAAATTACTTTAGTAACAAAATAGGTAAGTAGTGTATATGGAGAATCCTACTTATGAACGACAAAGAGGATTTTTTTCCAGCTTATTTACATTTTAGACTTTTTCACTAATTCTGCAAAATAAAATAATTAATTGTAATTATCTATAAACTCAAAGTTTGATCCCCTCCCCCCAAAGTGAACTGAAGGAATTGTGAGCTGCAGGTGCTCAGCATCTCTGAAATTCAGGCCATTATTCATAAATGAGTTATGTGCAGTACAGTTCATAGCCAGGGCTGGTGCAAAGATATTTTGCACCCTAGGTGAAACTTCCACCCTGTCCCCACCCCCAACCTCCGAAAACCAGTAAACTTAGCATTATAACCAGCCTGTTCAGAATGCGTAACGGCTGTCATAATGTTTCTTTTTTACCTTTAAGGCATTTCAGTGGTTTGCCATTGCCTCTGATGGTATCCCATTCAAAGTCTTACTATTGTGCAAAGCTAAACAATTGAGCCTTGCATTGCATCACCAGCCAGGTTAGGCAGGGTGACAAATCCCCCTTGCCCCAAAGGACCATTATCCCCTGGTGACTAATTTCTACTCCAAGTCTACAGAGCAGACTTTTAAGGTAAATACATTATTCCTTCAATATTACCCATGCACACATCTCTCAAAGATTCTCACTCTTGACAAGTTATCAGCCTTGTGTAGATCCCTTCCACGTTCCTCTTTGTGGGTAAGTGCCCTGTAAAACATGTGAGTTTGTCAGGCCTGTGGTGACAGCTGTTTGTGAAGATCAGGGGGCCCTTTGCCAAGGGGTGCAGGTGTCACAATGAGCTTGGGGTGGCTGACAGTGTGGGACAGGGCACTGAGGCTGGTGGGGCAGGTGGTGCTGGGATGGAGGAGGGGCAGTTACCTGTCAGTCTCCAGTGCTCAGGCGGGGCCAGCAGCCTCTTAACCTCGGAGTCTCTCCCTCTTCCCCGGGAGCCACTCCTCCTCTCAGGCTCCCCGGCCACTGCCACCGCGGCAGCCCAGGAGGATGCGGGCTAGGGGCATCGCCACAGAGAAGATGCAAGGCCCAGGCTCGACTGGGGCCCCGCACCTGCCGGCCGAGAGCAGCAGGAACTGGGCGCCGTCCTCCTGCAGCTTGCGGCAGGGCTGGGAAACACCAGCAGCAGCATGGCCTCTCCTGCCCCATGGCGGGCTACGCTCCCTGCCTGCCCTTGCTGCTGCGGAGGCTGCCACCATCCTGGGCTGCCCAGCTGCCCCCAAGGCTGGTGCCCGGTTTCTGCTGCTCTCAGCCAGCAGTTGCGGGGCCCCAGCCGAGCCCGGCCCCTTGCGTCTCCTCCGCGGCAGCGCCCCCTGCCTGTGTCCTCCTGGGTGGCCACAGCGGCTGTGGAGCCTGAGAGGAGGAATGGCCCCCAGGCCAGTGGGGGAGACTCCGAGGTGAAGAGGCTGCTGGTGCGGCCCGAGCGCTGGAGATTGACAGGCATCTGCCCCTAAGCAATAGTGTAAAAAAAAAATTTGGGGCACAGCTTTTTGGTGCCTCCAAACCTTGGCACCCTAGGCGTCCGCCTAGTTCACCTCGTAGTTACGCTGGCCCTGTTCATAGCAGATATTCAGAAAGAAACAAGTCATTATTGGAAAAACACACTGTAGCTATAAGTAGAAGTAAAGAGCAGAGATTTGCCATCAAGTACAAGATCTTTAATCATTTAATATGAGGGTGAGATCTCTCCCTTAAGGAATGTGCATATGTTAATCAAGCTGGGGTGTAAATCTACAGCACTCTAGTGTCACATGCTAAGAGGCCATGTGGACCCTGCTACTGTGCACTAAAAGTTCCCTAGCATACTTTGATCTACGGTTTAAAGAGCATTAGATCAAAGCATACTAGGGGACTTTTAGTGCACATTAGCAGAGTCCTCACAACTACAGTAGTTAGGGTATGTCTACACTGGCAGAGCTACAGCACCGGCAGTTATAGCTGCCTGCGCAATAGCGTGTTCACACTTGGGGCACTTGCAGCGGTATTTGGAGCTGTGCACTCTGGGCAGCTATCCCACAAAGCACCTCTTCTTTTCTGCAGCTAAAAGTTGTGGGAAGATGGAGGGGGTCCCAGGGCATTCTGGGTCTTGCCCCAATGCCCCATGATGCATTACTTTACATCCCAGCACTCCCTGTGCTTCCATCCGCATTTGGCACCGTCTTTCAACGGTTTGTGTACTGCGTGCTCTGCTCTGCCTCTTTGCTCTGCAGGAATGGATTGTTGACCAATATGCTGCTTGCTCTCACTAACACATCACAAGTGGCAGTGGCATAGGTGCTGACTTTAGCCGGCACCGGTGAGTGCTCGCACCCCCGCCTCAACTCTGCCTCTGCCCCACCCCCATTCCAACCCCTTCCCCTGATCCCTGGTCCCGGCTTGTGGCAAGCCTGGGAGGGAGGGGGAAGAAGCAGAGCAGTGGCGTGCTCAGGGGAGGAGGTAGAGCAGAGGTAAGCTGTGGCGCGGGTGAGGGGCACGGGGAGGTTGCAGCAAGTAACAGGGGGAGGGCAGAGGAATGGCTCTCCACTCCAGCTCACCTCCACGTCTTCCCCCGAGTGCAGTTCTGCCGCTCCACTTCTCCCCCCTCCCGGGCTTGCTGCGTGAAACAGCTGATCCGCGGCAAGCCTGGGTGGGGGAGAAGCGGAGCAGCAGTGGTGCAATCAGGGGAGGAGGTGGAGATGATATGGGGTAAGGGGGCAGGGCAGGGAGCTGCCAGTGGGTGCTCCATGGGTTCTCCATGTGTGCTCCAGCCCTGGAGCACCCACAGAGTTGGTGCCTATGGGCAGTGGAGTTATTCCTTAAACTACAAAGGCAAGAGCAGTTCGACATTGATCTTGCCACACATAGTAGCTACAACACGAGATTGCTTGTGGCATTCATGGAGGTGCTGACCGCAGTAGAACACTGCTTTTGAGCTCAGGAAACAAGCACTGAGTGGTGGGATCACATCGTCATGTACATCTGGGATGATGAGCAATCTCTTCAGAACTTTGGGATGAGGAAAGGCACATTTCTTAGGCCTGCGTGATGAGCAGTCCCTGTGGCGCAAGATAGCTCATTGGAGAAGCATGTGGTGATTGCACTGTGGAAGCTGGCTACTCCAGACTGCTACCAATTGGTCACTAATCAGTTCAGAGTGGGAAAGTCCTCACTGGCCTTCAGAGACATAAGCGCTCAAGTCACTTGAGTGCTTTTTGAAGACTTCACCCTAATGTTGAATGTTCCTGTGTATATAAAACTACAAGAAGGTTTGAAGAAATCCAGATCTCAATATCTGAAAACACAGATTTACTATCCACTTACAAAACAAACACCTAATCTGGACTTCTGGCCACCTTGGGCCAAAGCCTCAGCCCTGCTAAGGTCCCTTTGCACTGCTCAGAATGGCTTTATAGGTGCTGCTGAGGATTCCCCAGTGCTGGACATCTCTAGCGTCAGGAGCATGTAGCAAGGTGCCAAGTGTGCAAGGGTGCTGGGCAAGGTTGTAGTGGTCTGGCTGATTTTTGTCTGAGATTGGCTGCTATGAGCTGGCTGCAGCTGGCATGCCTCAAATCAGTTGTTAGTTTGCACTAGGGACTCTTCTGCCCTCAGGATTAGGAAAGTTGGCTTAGAGCCACCTTCCATCCCAAGTCCCCAGTTGGGCTAAATGTAAGCACAGCACAGCTGAGGATCTATCTCCTTGTTTTCTTAGTTTCCATAATTTAGCTTGGTAGGAGTAAACATGATGCCAAAATAAACTGATCTTCCAGACTTCCACCTACGTGGCTTTTATAATGAAATAGTTAAACAGAGGAAGTTCCATGTTTAACAAAGGGCTGTATTTGTGTGCACAAATATTAGCATGTTCATGAATATTGTATGTGTACGTTCAATTATTGTGCACACAAGTGATCGTGTCAAGATTTTGGGCAATGGATAAAAGTATTAAATGGTCTCACAACATCCTGCCTAGTTACTGGAAAGGTCATTTGGGTTTTTTTGTTATCATCTAATATTAGGCAAGGCTGCCACTTTTACCCTCCTCTTTGATTTAATAATAGAACATGGACAGACTAATTTGGTCATTGAATACTACTAGAGTCAAAGTAGTTGGAGTCAGTGGTGAAGTTATTGGGCTTGATCCTCATTTATACTAAGGCCATTTTACATTTGTCTGGCACTGCAAAGATACCCTAAAGTGGAAGTAAGCGACACTTGCATCCACCTTAAGACCTCTCTACATTGCTTGTGAGGTGCCTTAGTGTAAATGAGAATTCGCTCCACTCTGATCACTGGCTTACCCCACTAATCCTATATTAATCTTTCAATCTCTGGATCAGGAGTGCTATATAATTCCAGTGCCCAGTAAATGCATGATTTTCTAAAATCAGAAGTTTGTGTATAACCTAATTCGATGAAATAGTATTTAGTATATTCCTCTTAATGCAGTGTGTAACTGATTCCAACTATTAGCAGCCAAATATTTTTTAAGTTTTTGTCCCATAAGATTTGTCTGCTTGGTACAACAAAGGTCAGCTCATTTGCTGTTTGGAGTTAGTGTGCTATCAAGTTGCATAAGTGATTCTAAATATTCTGGGGCCCTGACCACAACTACACTTCCAAATGAGACTTGGCTAGCGGTGTTTCCTGCTGCCCTTTAACTGATAAATCCCAGTTTGGCATACATGTCAGTGATATCCTAAACTATTACAGTACAAATCATTATTGGAAAAGCTATTTGTCCATTGATATTTCAGTGACATGAATGTGAAGTAGTGGAGAGCTCTATAAAGCAGACGTTTGAACTGGATTGTGTAATAATGGAGAGGGGTAAATGCATTGGACTAAGGCTAAACACCCTGCCGGTGTAACTAGGAGGGAGGTACATATAAGTATAGTGGAATATGGCATCAGAATTAGTATGGAGGTAAGAGTTCAATGTATATCAAGATCGAGAACCCTGGCTATTGCTAATCTGTGCAGTAGGCTTTGTTACTGATTTGTTTGAATAAGCTATCTACCTATTTGCTTTCAATAAATCATTGTTCCTAACATTTAGCCATATAGCGTGGGGGGGGGGGGGGGAAGGAAGCAGCAAGGGTGAAAGGCGACAGGATTTGGGAGTGGTTTCTGTACTTGCACAGTGTCCATTCATGTTCAGTCCTCTTCTGCCTTGTCTAATCACTGTTTTACCCCGGCATGTTGTCTCCCCTTTGCAATAAGAAAGGAGAGACTAATCCCTACACACATACACCAGGGTGTGCATAATACTGGTTACAGTGCTAAAATTCTTCTAGGCAGCCACCAGGCCTGTAAGTGGGGTGTATTCCTGACTACTCCACCCGTTGTGGAATGAGCTGAAGGTGAAAGTAGGGCTCCTTATATTGGTAGAGCAAGGACTGAGCCATACACTCACTCTGCCAGCAGGAAAAGGTTATCAAAACAATCCAGTTTATTGTACATACTAGTATCTGTCATATCCCCATTTATTACCTCAAAAGTGTCTGGTGATGTAAGTTACATAGTAGAATCCACTTATAGAATTGCATAGTAAAGTTACAACACGGAGACTTCCAGCATATAGTGAAATTTGGACCCAGTTCCTGATATTGGGTTGTACCAAGCATTTGAATGTGTGATGTAAAAGAAAAGATCAACACCCTTTTCCCCAACTACCTTTCGTTTGCTAGCAGTGCTGCCCCTTGCACTGTACTAAAGGCTAGATCTCGCTTGTGAATAAAAGGCTGACTTTTGGAAAGGACACTCCTGAATCTTCAACTTATCTGAAGAAAAAACACAACTTACTTCATATCAGAGGCTGATGGGCTTGAGGTCATAAAGAGTGGGAGAGAGAAGTGTAGCTAATGAATAGTCATCTAGGAGCCTGCAGACAACCTGAAGCAGCTTTAATTTCTGAAGCACCTGGTCGGGTGAGGAGGACAGGGGAGTAAAGAACTCCAGAAATTGCAGGAGAATTGGAGCTGAGGTTGGGTGCACAGAACTGCTGTTGCTTTCATTTCTGTAGAAAATGATAGACCCTGCCCCCCCATTTTCAGACCATTTTAAGCATTATGTATAAGAGTCATAATCCACCATATGTTGTGAAAAGCTTTATGTATCAAATGTAGCATATAGCCCTAATTTTGCTGACTTGGTTAAGGATCATAATGTAATGCAAGGGCAAGGGTGTGCAACTGATTAGTTTCAAGTGATAACAGCTTAAAGGTAACATAAGAGATCTTGTTTGACTGGGGGAATACATGGAAACACAGAGCAAATACATAAACCTCTTGCATACCAGAGTGATGAGCATGGTTGTAGGTGACAAATGCTAGAAATATAGAGGGTTTTGATTGTCCTACTATTTTGAAAATGTACTTCCTCTACAGAAGATAAGTATCTGAATAAGCATCCCTCTCCAGGAATCCCAATAAATACAATAAATAGTTATCTATCTATCTATCTATCTATCTATCTATATAACCTATGGAATAAATACCTTCAGTCTGGCAATTAGCATGTGCCCCTTTTTCTAGGATCTCGAACAAATACAAATATATATACTTTGAATGACCAGATATCCTGATTTTCTAGGCACAGTCTCGATTTTGGGGGCTTTTTCTTATATAGGCACATATTACCCTCCACCCTGGTCCTGATTTTTTACACTTGGTATCTGGTCACCCTGTTTATAATTCTATGTAACTTTCAGAGTAAAAGTTTCAGCTCTGCACCTAATAAGTTGTGAGAAGGATTCATTGTTGGATTCAGAAAATGTTGTTTATTTAGCAAGTAAAATTATGCTGAGTAGTTTTGTCAGTCATACTTTAAATTTAACACAGTGCAGCCAGTTTCAAATGCCATGCTGCAAGGCGAGAACAGGTGTTAACAACTCTGCCCTTCTTCCTAAAGCCAAATGAAAGAAGCACAACTGTATGCCCTTTTGAAAAAGGAAAGTCTGTCTGTTGCCTGGACAAGGCTACAGAACATGAACCCTTAAATATTAAAAAAGTAGTTTTTTAAAAAATTGACACTTGATTTGAGCTTTTTAAAATGCACTGTCATGTACCTACTAAAGCTGGAGACAAATCCACTCTAAAAACTAGAAAACAAATATGTTAATTATCAGACTTGCTAAAGCCCCTGCAATACTAGTCAGAACTACAGCTGGAGCAATCCCTGTTGCAAGGGAATCCAATCTAAAATTGTTATTAATTAGATGTTTGCAAATTCATTGCTTAACTATTTGCTCCATTACCTTTCCAGGTACAGAAGTTAAGCTGACTGGTCTTTAATTCCCTGGGTTTAATTCCCTGGGTTGTCCTATATTTGCCCCTTTCTAGTCTTCTGGAAACTCTCCTTTCTTTCATGGCTTCTCAAAGATAATCACTAATGGCTCAGATATCTCCATAGTCAGCTCCTTGAGAATTCTAGGATGCATTTCATCAGGTCCTGGTGACTTGAAGACATCTAATTTATCCAAGTAATTTTTAATCTTTATGTATGCAGTAATATAAAATCCCTCCTGGCCAAAGGTTTACCTGTAAGGGGTTAAGACACTAAAATAACCTAGTTGGCACCTGACCAGAAGGACTGATGGGGAAAGAAGATAATTTCAAATCTGGGGTGAGGGGAAGGCTTTGTTTGTGCTCTTTGTGTCTTTTCTGGAACCAGAAAGGGACCAAGGCAGAAAATTTCATCTTTTACATACAATCAGAAATAAGCACCTAGGATTACAAAAATAGTAAGTAAAGCAAGAAAATGTGTCAGGTTATCTTTTGTTTTAATTTGAGAATTTTCCCTGTGCTGGAGGGAGGTTTATTCCTGTTTTTTGTAACCTTGAAACTAAGCCTAGAGGGGAATTCTCTGTGCTTTAACTCCTTTTATTTCCTATAAAATTACCTTCCATCCTGATTTTACAGAGGTGATTCTTTTACTTTTTTTACATTCCAAGAATATATTGGATAATCTGTGCCCTGCTCTGTTATTTTCCCAACAGATGTCTGGGTAGTAGAAGTCCACCACACCACCACCAAGTCCTGTGCTTTGGATGATTTTGTTAGCTGTATAAAAAAAAAGCCTCATCTACCTCTTCCTGGTTAGGTGGTCTGTAGTAGACCAGTACCATGACATCACCCTTGTTCTTTACCTATTTTATCCTTACCCAGAGAATTTCAGTAAGTTTGTCTCCTATTTCCATCTCAGTCCAAGTGTATTATATATTTTTAATATACAAGGCAACACCTCCTTCCCTTTTTCCCTGTTGGTCCTTCCTGAGCAAGCTGTCCCTTCTCTAGACCAATATTCCAATCGTGTATTATCCCACCAGAAGCCAACTATGTCATAGTTGTGTTAATTTACTAGAATTTTGAGTTCTTCCTGCTTATTTCCCATATTTATTGTATTAGTACACAGACATCTAAGACACTGATTTGATTTCCCCTTCCTCTCTCTAGTTCTGTCTTGTCTCTCCTTTATCCCTGCTATAACAGCCCATGCTTCCCCCGAATTCCAAACCTTCTCCCAGGTCTCCATGTTCTTGATTATTTGTTGGCTTTGGTCATCTTCCCCAACTTTGAACCTAGTTTAAAGCCCTCCTCACTCAGCTACCAAGTCTGTATCCAAATATACTCTTCCTCGATAGGTGGACCCCATCTCTGCTTAGCAATCCTTCTTCCCGGAACACTATCCCGTGGTCAAGGAAGCCGAAGCCCTCTTGGTGACACTATCTTTGCAGCCAGGCATTCACCTCCTGGATGTTTTTGTCCCTGCCCGGGCCCCTACCCTTGACTGGAAGGATCGAAGAGATCACCACCTGCACACTCAACTCCTTCACACTTACTCCCAAAGCCCTGTAGTCACTTCTGATCTGCTGAGGGCCATACCTTGCAGTATCGTTAGTACCCACATGGTTGATTAGCATGGAATAGTATTTAGAGGGCTGGATGATCCTCAACAATCCCTCCATAATGTCTCAGATACAGGCTCCTGGAAGGGAGAATACCTCCTGGGATGCCATGTCAGGGCGACAGATGGGTGCCTCCATCCCCCTTAGAAGAGTCACCAACCACCACTACCCGATGTTTCCTCCTGGGAATGGTGGCTGTGATGCTCCCAGCCTTGGGGTGTATAGCTTCTCCTCCTCCTCTGGGGGTGATTCCTCATCACCTGTGGCCAGAGCAGCATATTGGTTTGCTATCACCATGGTGAGTGGGTTGGGAGTAGGGGTGGAGCACTGTCTGCTGCCAGATGTAACCAGCAGCCCGTGTCCTCCCTGAGACAGAGCCATTTCCTCCTCCAATGGTGGTGTGACAGCAATCCTCTGTAGCTGGATAGCTTCTTCAGCCTTAGATGTCTCCATGTGAACACTCTTGAGGAATCCCTCATGTGCATGGATGCTCCTCAGCCTAGCGGCCTCCTCCTGTAGAGATTGCCCCAGCAGGCACCTTTCACACTCAATGGTCCCTCCAGCCTGGCTTGCGGAGAGTGCAAAACGCAGGCCACAGTCTCTGGAAATCCACCCCAGGATCTGGGTAGAGGCATCTGTGGTTAGGCTATCTGTCCGGATACAGGTGCAGGTGGAAGAGATGGGAACAGCATTGGCACTGGTGATATGGCCTTTCCTAACCATAGCAATTATGTTATGTCTCCCTCCCAAACTCCCATTCACTAGCTCCCCTTGGTCACTCAGCCTCTGGCTTTTAAGGCCTTCTCTTGTAGGTCAGCCCTATCCCCTCATTAGTCACACAGCGGGAGGGTGATCACAAGGCTAATGGAGGCTGATCAAAGAGCCCTCTATCTAGAATAGATGCAACTGATGCTGATGTAGTTTTTCTGTCAGTATAGTAACACCTTCTCCCCAATTGACATTAGCTATGCCAACAGAAGCATTCTTCTGTCAGCATAATTCCATCTGCACTGGAGGTTTTGACTGACATAGTTATGCAGACAAAACTTTGTCATGTACACCTGGCCTTAAACAGGACTAGGGTCTGAACAACAACAGTCTCCATGTCTTTGCCGAGTTATTTTTATATATCACTTATATCATCATTTACTAAGGGCAGATTCTGTGGCAGAATCAAGTTCTTCAGGCCAACTTGTAGAACTGATAACATTACAGCTTCCTCTCCTCTCTCTCACTAGTCTCTTTTAGTAAAATAGAAATAGCAGCACTTTATCCAATTCACCCTGAGCTCTGACAACCCCATGTGAAGTCAATGGAACTGCAGGCATTTGGTGCCTCTGGAAATTACTAGGCATTGTGCCATTTTCAGGGAGCAGGAACAACAGAGTGAGTTAGCTTTAAGCTGTTTTTGTGTGCCTTGTTACAGAAATAAACAGCTTTTACATACTCTACAGTCCTGGCTATCTATTAAATGGAACATATCTGATTTTTTCCCAGTGATACTGAAGAACTCCGTTATGGATGCCAGGAAAGAGAAGTAGGTGACTGTCTGTAATGCCTAGCCAAAGGGGAAAGAGGAAACACACACCTTTTCCCTTACAGCGAGGGAGGTTATTGCACATATTTTTCTGGGTTGTGTTAAAGATAATGAGATTCCAAACAAAAACAGGTTTCTTCACTTAGCAGACCTAGGTGTAATAGGAGTTGGTCTTTTTCACAAAGCTTCCCCTACAAGATGGAGAGCATAAGTGTTCAGAATAATAAAGCAAAGTGTAATCAATGATATTTAATGAATGCTCAAATACTTTCACAATTTCCATGTACTATTGATATGCTACCTGGTTGTGTACATAGTTTTTGACACAATTAGACTCAAATTATATTAACATTCATTCAGAAATCTACTACATAAGGAATATTGGCTTTTGATTGGCTTTTGAAAGCAATAAAACTTTAGGGTCTGTGAACCTTAGTGGGACTTAGCAGTAGATTTATTTGTAATTTAAAAAAAATCTGGGTGAGATCATTAGCTGCTATTAATTGTCATAGCTCCATTTCATTCAGTGCAGCTAAGCCAATTTATATCCATTGAGGATCTAATAATCAATATTTAATAATCTAGAGATTTCTTCATTTGTCTTCTCAAAACCAGGACTCCTTTCTATGCTCTACTTTTTGTATGTGTGCTTGACTCAGTCTGCTTTTTTCCATATTTATCTTGAGTTGCAATTTCCAAAAATATAGAAACCCATAATGTTAAGAGGTGCACAAAGACATCCGCAACTTTAAATCCTACTGAGATGCTGGAGCACATTATTGGTCAGTAACTTAGCAGCCACTACATAATGTGGAGAACAGATTGTCTGGCTAGGACCATATTCCCTTCCAGAGGCAGTATTCCTGGCACTCAACCCCAGTGGATAATGAGGAGAACTGCTATGAATATATCTAATGCATGCTGTGATGCAGCTGCATGTGGCCAGCAACTTTCACTTGAAACATCATTGACAACAAATCCAAGTTCTGAGTTTTCACAAAATAGATTCTCTGTCTTACAACAGACATGAAAGTCCTCCAAAACAATAGGCCCTATTCCCCCACTCCCAACAACTGATAAACCAATTACTGTACATGCACTAACACAAAGTAAAGCACTGCTTGACTACTGCCGGCTGTCTTAAAGCTTCCCTCAACAGCACAACACCTGTAGTGGCAATCATAACTGGCCGAGTCTCAAGCTCAAAATCAGCAGACAGCCTGGCCACATCATCCTTCCACCTTGGCAGTAATGTTTCCCCCTTGGCCTCACATATATTATGCAATAAACATTCAACATCAGGACTATTTTCCACATTGAGATCCGGCCTTGTCATGAGACGTTTTCTACCTGCCCTTTGATTCTCCAAAGGCACACACTGCAGTGGCTCAGGAGATAGTTAACTCTGTCCTGGTACCTGGTTTACAGCTTCATGAGCCAGGGAAGCAAAGGGTAGGAGGAGTCCCCAAGAATCACAGCTGGCGTTGCAACCCCCTTAATGTCAATAAGACTGTTCAGGGGGAAATGTCCCTGCTTGAAGCTTTTCAATAAGCCCTATAACCCTGAAGATGTGAGCATCAAGGGCTTCTCCCGATCAGTCATCATTAGCATTGCTAAATCATCCATGATGACCCACCAATACTTGCATGACCATGGAGAAGTCCCCCTTTCTATTTATGTACTGAAGCCAGAATTGGGATATACATCTCACCTCAATGAGGGAAGTCCATTGCATCAAATCCATCTGTGATTTCCTGGACATTATCCAGCATGACAAGCCCGTGCAGGACAATATGCTTAATGGCCTCAAACACCTGGATGACGAGTGCCACCATCATAGATTTTCCTACCCTTGCCTACTCTTCAATAACAATCTGGGCTTGCAAGCTTCCAGACAGCAACCACCACCAATTTCTCCACTGGGAGAGCAGCTCTCATCTGCGTGTATTTCCACTGAAGGGCTGGGTGAGTTTGGCCCACAACTCCAGGAACACAACCTTCTGCACGTGAAAGATCGGAAGCCACTGTTGCTTGTCCCAGGTTTGCATCATGAGCTGGTCCCACTCTGTGCAGTTGGTCAGTGAATACCTGCAGGTATTCCAGCTGGTCACGTCACTCTCTTGCATCTATCCTCTGTGTTCCTGCTGTGACTCTGAGAATCCAAAATAATCCCTTTCCCTTGTCCTTAAAATGGATGAGGCAGCTCCACTGACTGGTACAAAAGCCATGTTTCTGACAGTGAGAAGGAAAAAGGTGTGAAAAAGAGTAGGGAAAAAGAAATGGGCACTGGGATGTGAGAATTTGACTCAAACGCCCATAATTCCCAACCAGTAATTGTGGCAGTGCCACAAAGCACGGCAGAAGATTTTCATAAGGTAATGCACCAGGGGGTGACATGGGTGACACTGGGATGCCTAACCACAGTGCCAATGAAACCTGATACAGTGAGGATATACCGTCTTAGGAAAGGCAACCCAATATGAACATGCTCTGCCAAAAGAGCCATGTTGGTTGCAGGATGCAGCAGAACTTATGCTGATAAAATTTTCTAATTTGGACAAGGCCTTAGACAGAGCAGCGGAAAGACGGTGGAACTCAAACCCAGATATTTGTTAATTGATGCATTAACATTTTAGCTAGTAAGGTGACATTGATTGCCTACCTATGTGTTGCTAGAGAGCAGAACCAGCCAGCCTGTCAATTAGTTTATACAGCCATTCATATTCAATTGCTTAACACAAAGGCTGTAAATATCTATGAGTCACTGTTAAAATCCATGAATGCTTTGTGGACTTAACTGTGGAATTTGAGAGAAGACCTTGTTGGGATTGTTTTTGCTGATGCATCCCCTATGGGCTCACTGCAACCACGCAAACACTGAGCGGAGACCATACTCACATGGCTTTATTGGTATTCATCAGTGCAAGTCATTAATGTAGATGTGTTGTATTGGTATAAAAAGTGACTTCACCAGCACAAATCATGCTTTATGCTGGTGCAGTGCAAGTGCACTAGGGATTTGCACAAAATAGCTACATCAATGCTGAAACCTTGTGTAGATAAGTCCCATAGGTGGCAAGTGTAGTGTTGCCTCAATCATACAAACACAGGGCTATTTCTAAAATGTTATTTGGCATTCTTTTTTTCCATCACTTAGAAGTGGATTTAAATCATGTGTTGCCCAGTACAGTTCTGGTTACCAGTATTTAAGAAAGATTATTTCAAACTGGAATAGATGCAGAGGAGGGCCCCTAGGATGATCAGGGGGATGGAAAACTTACCTTACAATAGGAGATGAAAAACATTGCTTGTTTATCCTAGCAAAAATAAGGCTGAGAGGGTAAATGATTACTCGCTATCAGCAAACCAAGGAGTAGACACCAGGGCAGGGCCGGCTCCAGGTACCAACATACCAAGTAGATGCTTGGGGCTGTGGCAGTCCGTCCATAACTGGGGCGGTGCACCGCTTCCTTTTTTGGTGGTGTTTCAGCAGTGGGTCCTTCAGTCCACAGCTTGGGCTTTGTTTGTTTTTTCTTTGCCACTTGGGGTGACAAAAAAGCTGGAGCCGGCCCTGCACCAGGGAGGTAGAACACTAATTAAGCTAAAGGAAAATGTTGGAAGATTCGGGTGTATTTTGTCATTTTGATTAAAAATGTAATACTAGTGTCACCATCAAGCAGCTCTTTAGAGGTCTAGTCAAGTCTTTGGAAAAGTTTGCTTGTTGCCCAAAGCTCATACAAGAGTGTTTGTGAACTGAAAAGCTCAGTAGTATAAGAAACAGATATTGAAACTGGACTGTTTTCTGTATCACCCCTGCCATCTAGCCTGAGCAATTTTCTGACAGTTATGAGGATGACCAAATAGGAAATCTTGCAAATGGCTTCAGTTTCCACCTAGGGTGACCAGACAGCAAATGTGAAAAATCGGGATGGGAGTGGAGGGTAATAAGTGGAGGTAGCCTATATAAGAAAAAGACCCCAAAATCAGGACCGTCTCTATAAAATCAGGACATCTGGTCACCCTATTTCCACCTCATGAATTTGAGAACTGGCTGAATTGTTTTCCCTAACGAGTAGAATACAGGCAAAGATGTCATACACAAAACTCATTGCTACATTTAGGCTTTGCCTTAGCTGCACTAAGGAATTCTTAACAGGAGTGCCTCTGGGGATCGATTTATTATGTCTTGACGAGACACGATAAATCAATCGCCAATAGATCGATAACTACCACCAATCTGGCGGGTAGTGAAGACGTACCCTTACCCTGTTTCCCCGAAAGTAAGACATCCCCCGAAAATAAGACGTACTTCCAGTTTTGCCTCTCGCTGTAATATAATGTAATGTAATTTTGGGAGCAAAAATTAATATAAGACACTGTCTTATTTTCGGGGAAACACGGTAGTAACAAAGGCAGTAGGACGAGTGGACAGAGAATTTTACCAGGCCATCTGCTGTTTATTCGTGGCTCTGCTACTAACTTGCAGTGTGACTGTGGGCAAGTGTGTCTCCAGTTCTGCTCTTTGTCTTGTCTATTTAGACTGTATGATTTTGGAGCCAGGGACCATCACTTACTAAGCCTTGTCTTCACTATCTTACCTCAGTGTAACACACCTTAGCTGTCCTCCTGTAAAAACACAGTGACGATTAGGCACTTTGGTTTGACTGTAAGGTCAACACTAAACCCCTGCCCATGGTTGTCCTCACCTAGTTTACCTCATGATACAAGTAAAGTGCCATGTCTTTACTGTTTTTAAAGCAGGACAGCTAACACTGAGGTAAAACACACTTATCAACAGTGAGGACAAGGCCTAAGTGCGTATACAGTGTCTAATGGGGCAATCTCAAGTGGGACTTGTAGGCCCTACTGTAATGCAAATCAGATCCTTTCTTACTTTCTTATAGATCCTCCTAGGTCTCTGCAGGAAGATGACTGCATGCTGCCAGCTGTAAATACAATATCACAGTTCTCACAGTACTTAGTTTTTCTTAAAGTCTCAGCTCCTGGAATTATGTAAGATGAATAACTTAATTTTTAAAAATATATAAAAAATAAATAAATGGAAAGTGTCTAGCCACTTATGGTTGCAGAGAGAAGCTTAAAAATGTGAACTCTAAAGAATCAGAAGGCAGCAGAACCCTGAATATATTTTAAAAATCTTGTGACTCTTCAGCCAATCTCAGGATTTTCCAGGCAGTGGCAAGCTCATAACTTCTGAATGCTTAGTTTTGGCAATACTAATCGCTTTGGGATCACCCATCCTTTTACACTGTATCTCATTTATGAAGGTCATTTGGGGACTTTAAATGTAAAAGTAAGTTTAAAAGTATGCAATACATGTTGTGAACTTGTGATGTTTGGTCATTCAGTATAGAGTGACTCAGATAACTTCAGTGAAGGGACTGGAAATATCCAACACATCCATGGCTCAGTCTGACTACATCTTATTTTAAGGGATTTGGGCTGGGCCTGCTCCCAGCTGAAGTCTATGAGAGTTTGGCCTTGGATTTCCATAGGACAAGGTTTGGAACCTTCATTTCCAAATGAAGCTATTTTCCCAATACCCTACTGATTTACTGTGATAATTTAGGAAAATCTCCACAAACAGATTGCCTAACAGGTTTTCAAGGACTCTGTCATGTGGGCTTTGCACACAGTCTGAGCTCCTCAATGTAAACTCCCTTGTATGAGAGATTTACATTTGGCCTCTAGACATAAGCATTAGAGCTGTATGTTTAGGTATTAAATATGGTGTTTTCAGACTCATTCCAGTGTTTATTTTACTCTTCAGAACTAACATAAGCAGACCAAAGCCTCCCTAGTACTTGCAGTGTTGGGATAGCAATATATTTGTTTAAACTCCCACTTTTTTATCTGATAGAAGACAAATCTAGTATATTTTTGCTTGCTCCTGTTATCTTTCTGGATTTCTGTAGCAACAGGATGGCTAAGCATAGAAACATTAAAACATATGCATAAAAATATCCATTGGTCCTTTTAAAAAAAGAATCAGAAAAATAAATTGAGTATCCAAAGGAGAGGTCAGGTCTGGGGAAGGGGTGTAACTGTTTCTCTTTCCAAATGTAGGAAAATTCAGATTTGTGTGTGTGCTAAAAACAGCAAAACCACTACTAAATCAAAATATTTTATACTGCGAACTTCCTATTAAAAACAATCCCTTCCCTTTTCACTTAATTATCAATGTATTTTTCCCCTTCTATAATTTCCTTTTTAAAACATTTGTTTTTTCTCTTAAATAGTTTCTTAAAGATTTTTTTAATATGTGACCTGATCACTTCTCCAAATATAAGTGATTAGTATTTCAGAGATAGAGTTGGATGACAGAATTAATCAGAGGTTAGAAGGAGAAGGTGCTTGAGGTAATATCATTTATTGGACCAACATCTGTTGGTGAGACAAGCTTTTGAGCTTACGCACAGTTTCGCCAACTCAAAGCAATACCAGACCCTACCAGAACAACAGATGCAAAACCTGTAGACATACCTCTGCTACTACAGTGATCAACACTCCCACAACACACCTGTCAAGATCCATGGTCCTACACATGCCTACTACAACTTGTGGTGTACCACATCCATTGCACTAAATACCCCAATAGCAACCACATAGGCGAAACCACTACGCTTTAGAATGAACTCACTCAGGAAAATTATTAACAGGTTGTCACTTTCCAAATGCAGCTGAGTTGAGAAACCTGACAAAGAACAAGAAATCGATGCAGGTGAACACTATTAAATGCTACATTACTGGACTGAACGTGGCATCAAGAAGATAGGAGTATATTTAACAAATAGGCAGAATACTTGTGAATAAGGAGTTTATCTCCTTAGTTATAGATGGGTGACTGACTAGTCTCTGTATTCAGATGATACTTGTATTGGGAGGTTCCATCTGGAAATATTGAGATTCAGAGAAACTTACAATAGAATCGACCAGTGTAATATGAACCTGTTTTTCAGTATTTAAGAACTGTGGCTAGCTGTTGGTTAAAGCCAGCCTCTTCAACTGCTGGACAAGACTGAAGACCTAGTGCCTTCTTCCAAATTACTTGTGCAATCTGCTATGAAGTGATGTGAGGGGAACTAAATTTGGTCGTAGGCAGAGAAGACTGCATGGCAGCATGGGTAGAAAAATAGCTAGGTTTTATACAGTGCTTTCCATCTATGGGCCTCAAAGTGCCTTAGAAGGGAGACACATAGCCACTAATGCTGTCATTGCTACTGCTGGCTTTAGGGTTTTCTTTAGGGACCATGGCAGAGGTGAGTGAATTTGGGAAGCAAAGCTGGAATAAGGGCAGAAGCAGTGGAGATGGTGCTACCTCTTTGGGGGGTGAAATTCAATAAAAGCCCCTCTCTTTCTTAATATTTTTATTTCCCCTCAACAATTGGTAGGGTGAGACTCTACCATAGCACCATGAAACTCAGAATGGGTACTGCTGAAACCCTGGTTCCCATGCCAATCCTGTTTATAATCTCTTTTGATCTGTTTTTGAGATAACTGAAAAATCATTTTTATTAATCATTGGGGGTAAATTTTAAGCCCACTAATGTAAATGACAAGATTCCCACTCATTTCAATGGCCCATTTAAATTTGACAGCCTCTTAGAATTGGTATGCTAATGTACAACTTTTTTTTCTTTCTTTCTTTCTGTGTGTATAAATGCATTTTACTTCTGTTCCATTCTATGCATCTGATGAAGTGGGCTATAGGCCACAAAAGCTTATGCTGAAATAAACTGGTTAGTCTCTAAGGTGCTAAAAAGTCTTCCTCATCTTATTTGCTCATTTCAATGAGGCTTGAATTTCATCCTGGGTTTATGCTGTCTGAGTACTTCATATTGCTCACACCAGTGTCTTTGATCAGACAGGAAGAACTGGTTACCCTTTTGTTAACACTCAACAGGCTTTTGTTATTGGAGTTACAGTACTGCCAGGGGTTACTACTGTACCAAGTTACTACTTCACAAAGAGTACTAGCCCAAGGTTATCTACCCTACAATGCCTCTCACATGTGACAGGAGCCTAGAGGCAGCAGACAGCAGTTAAAAGCTAATTTGACTTCACACTATTAAAACTGTCATCCTGACCTCATTGGGCAATAGTGCCTTCTGTAGTGAGAGCTGCAGAGAGCAGAAATTACCTTACCAATCATCAGTCCTCTCTCAACTGCTAACACTGCAAGCAATGCTACAGCATCTGCCAAAATTTAGACAGCCCGTCAGCTTAAAATTCACACTTCAGTCATTATTTTTACCTGCTGTTACAAGTAACAGCTAGGACGATTGACTTAGCTCAGAAAAATCCTGTTTACTTTAGGCATTTGACAACATTTTGATTTATAAAAGGGAAACCATGAAAATGACTATTCAAAATTAGGTCCCAATCTTGCAAACTGTCTGGGCAGGCAGATCCCTATTGACTCCTGTAGATAGAATTGTTCCAGAAACCTTCTCTTCCTTTGCCTGCAAAGAAAACCTGGCAATTTTCCAGGCTAAAACAAACTTCAGCGGGTTTATAATGGGAACAGGTTGCAGCCTTAAGTAGGAGAAGCTATTTCCCCTAGCAAAATTTAGTGAATTGGTGGTGTCTGTTTCTCTTCCCCATCCCTAAACACTCTCTAATCCAACTTGAGGAGCCATGAAGGACACTTCTTGAGGAAGGGGGGCAGAGGAAGGGGTACGTATGTCATACCATATCTCCAAACTCGTTACATCTTGTCACGTGCAACAACTATATAACATAAAACATGGTGGGTGGGGGTAACTGGAACAGAGATAAGGAGAACATGTCACAGTTCTGTAACATTCGCAATTCATTTATCTTCAGATCCCTCCTCAAACCACTCCTCTGCCATGATACCTATGTAAACTTGACATTGATTAGGCTACTGGTGCTGAGACTACTGCTATCATGCTAACCAATATGAATTCCTCCTCCGGCCCCATCTGTATCAATCTGTTGTCTCTTGTCTTAAACTTAAACTGTAAGTTCTTTGGAGCAGGGACCATCTTTTTGTTCTGTTTATGCAATACCTGGTCTATGATCAGGACTCCTAGGCACTGCAATACTACTAATAATGTAACAGACTCTTATCTGGTGTAGACTGGGCACAGAGGGGGATGCATAACACTTTTACAGAGGCAGAATATCTGCTTTATTGAAACACAAATAACCAAACAAAAGAAAAATTCCCCATACTATTCTTTATTTTTAGCAATGCAATAAAAGCCCCTCTCTTCCTTCATATTTTTATTTTCCCCTGTGATGGGGTGTATGAACGCTGCACCAGTGCAACAGGGATTAATCCTTCTCTCTTTCCCCCTTGGCTCTGTTGGGCATGCTCTCCCTGGAGACAGGATATAAAAGGCAGCAGAGTGGCTCAGTCTGGGTTGACCAGGTGAGGAAGGAGGCATGCTGTTGACTCCCAGGAGAGGACTGCCTGCCTTCCAGGATGTGGAGGCCAACTAACCAGAGATGGACCCCTACAGACGTGCTTGAGATGCGATGCAGAGGGGAGAGACTGCAGAGAGCCGGAAATGGCGGCCTGCTGAGCGTCAGGTAGGAAGTGGCCCACGGAGACAGGGTCAGCGTGTTTTGGTAGGATCCCTGATGAGTGGGTGGTGGGCAACCCCGCCATGGACAGGGCCCTGGGCTGGGACCCAGTGGAGAGGTTGGTCCCAGGTCCCCATATCCTGGCCACCCCCCAGCGTAGTGTGGTGGCCCAGCTCCTTAGCACTATTGACTCTGGCCTCTAGGCCGCACTACCCCAATAGCAAGGGTCATAGCTGACTCCAGCCATCAGCTGCGCTGCCCTGACCTCAAGGCCACAAGACCATGCAGCCCTGAAACCGGGGGCAACCCTACAGATGCAAATGCGGGGCTATAACGCCCTCCACCCTTACCCCCTGAAGGGTGACAGGTGTATCAACCCCACGACACCCCCATACAGTCAGTAGAGTGAGAATCTCCATACCTTCACAGACTCAGCAGAAGTAAGCTGCTGCAAAGCTATTAAAAATCTCTTTGCCTCAGAAGTTTATTATTAATACTAAAACAGCCTGGTTTGTAGCCCAGTCAACACACTGTACATCCTAATCTTCCTTGGCTTTTGACATTCAGAGAATGATTAACTTGTAAGATTGTATGGTTTTCCTCATGAATGAGCTCTGCTGGAGTTACATGTGTAAGTACAGCTTCAGTATGCATTAGTCAAATGTACAAACATTTGCTAAGTGCAACATTCTGCTTTTCAAAAAAATGTGTAGGTCAGACTACTATAGTTCTTGGGGCCCTAGACGATGTCATACCCATGCACAAAAGTCCCTTGATGTCAATGGGACTTGTGTACGAGGATCTAGGGCAGTATGTGGCCCTTAGTTATAAAATAATAGGGCAATAAGGTACAGCAGACCATGTGAGAGCACTAATTAATACAGTTACAAGTACTTATATGACACTCGTCCTCTTGGCTGACATACAGGGGGGTTTGAACTGGAGACCTCCAGAAATAAAAGCAAGAACCGTTATAGCTTTAGCTCAGAAGTCAAGACTCAATAGCTAGGGGGATGTAGTAACTCATGTCCTGTGTGGATCAGCACAGATATGTAACCCACACTTGCCAGTGAGTTGCATTTAGCTGTGTATTAGGAAAGGTTGAGTGACACCCATTCACCCGAAGGGCACATAAAAGGTCTCATTCTGAGGCATTTCCACCACAGAAATACGGACTTAATGGTAAAGGTGGCATCTCTGTGTTTCTCAGAATCAGGCACTACAAGCATACTACCTCTTTTGTTGGTTTTATTACACTGCCATGTTTGCAGAAGTTTTCATGAAGGGTTGTTTTTATATTTCAAAAACAACAATTTTTACTTGATTTAAAATGTCTCTGTGCTTCACTGATTGAAACTCAGACATTGTTCATTGAATGAAAAAAACATAATGTCTACTTACATTCAGTTTGGATAATGACATACATGTTAACACAGTCGTTCTGTAAAGCTTTTTAAAACCTAAGTTTTGGGACTATAATTAGTATAATATTATAACTAAGTAAAATTAGGAAAGAGAGAGGGGTGTGTTAGCTTGGAGGCTATGGAGACCTTTACCTTAGGGCATGTATTAGTTGCCTGGTAACCTGAAACTGTTACCATTTAATGTCTTAAGTGGCTTACCTGAAATTAGTTGGTGGTTCCAGTCTAGTCTCCAGTTGACAGGTATCTACAGCAAAAATACCACCATGATCAACACATTATTAGCAATCCCAGCAGGGCCCCAAGAATGACTGGTTATAGAGACTTACAATTCAGTCTCATTCCTAGAGGTTGATCCCTCCATGGCAGGTTGGTAGGGCATTATGGGGTCTCTCTGTTGTCAAGAAATGAACTACTTTGGTCTTCAGTGCTGTCAAGCTGATACTCCCCATGAACAGTCTGAGAGCTTAATTCCCTACTGCATTGCACTGTGTGGGGTTCTGTATACCAGAGGAAAATGGGTATATATGGCTCCCAAATAAGAAATATGACATCTTATACCCTCATGTGTTGATGTAAAGGATCAACAAGGTAAGGCAGTGCAGAATCAAGCCTTTAGTATTTATATGGCCTTCCATTTCTACAGGAGATATAAAGATTTTCATATAAATGAAAGAAGGTAATGTTTAAAGTTCATGTTTGCTTCTGGACTGAACCCAGTAGACTTTTATTGACATTATAAACATCACACTAGATTGCAGACACTTATATATTGAATGCATATTAGCACAAAGGGAGCCTTGACCCCATTTTTCCTAGGACTCACTGTTAGTCAGGCCTTCTCTCTTCTAGAAGTCAGTGATCACGTCCATGTTAACAAAATAAAAGGAAATTATAAACACCAAGGACATAATCTATTTCTAAAAGAACCAGGAGAGGCAAGGTGCAAGGAGAACACAGCTCCCCTCTTGTTTTTAGCAGACAGCATTTCTCCTCTATTTCCCATTCTCTAGCTTGATGAGGAGTGCTTGTTTCCTAGATTAAGACTGGTGAAGGGAAGGTACTCCTGGAAGTGACATTTTAAATGGAAGCAGCAAGAGCTCTTGGGGCATACCTGAGACATTTCTGGCCCTCAGTCTTCCCACCAATATGTGAAGAAGCACAAGCACTTGACAAAGAGGTGTGTCATCTGGGAGAACACTATCCATCTCCTACGCTTGAGGAAGAGGTGGTTCGCCATGTTAGAATTGGAGGGAGACCATACCTCTATCTGTGCCCTCTGTTCACAGGCAGAAGGAAAGAGATAGAGACATTCTATTCCTCCAGTAGTCTCTGAAAGGAACAAGAATCTTTCATAATACTGTAGTACAGCCTTGCTTGTCAGTCAAAGCAGACTGTAAATGAAAACAAAGACCTGTTGCCCAGCAAAAGAAACCTATATTCACCTCTGTATTTTTCATATCCATAGACACTGCCTTGTGTTTACTGCTTCATGCAATACTACTCTGTAGCTGCAAAGATCTCAAATACTAGCCCCGATGTTGTTATACAAGCAGTTAGTACCAACTAGCTAGCTACAGCCACCAAAGTCCCCGCAATAATCAACCTGGGCAACTGCAGTACTCCTTAGTAGAGCGGAGAGAATGATTGACTGTTCAGTTCAGTGGCTAAACCACAAATGGCCAAAATGGTTTCTGGTCAACCTAAAACACAAAAAATGGTTTCTGGTCAACATAAAACACAAAACAATTAAAAATGTTTTCAGATGTATTACTCTTTTTAATATCTAGATATATTCTAAAAAAATTGGTTGTTTAGAAAATGTCAAAATATTTTGACTGTTTAAAAAAATTTCTTTTTGGCTGAAATTATCTGCCAAATTGGACCTGAATTTTGACATTGAGGTTGACCCAAAACTGAATATTTGGGAAAATTAACTATTTGTCTACAAAAACTTCGCCCAGCTCTACTTCTTAGCAAAGGGATCCTAAAGGTCTTTGTTTTATGCAAAACGTTTGCCTTGGCAGCCAGAGGAAACAGTGCCAGGAAGTTAGACTTTAGAAGTTAGAGGTATGCCTGCAAAATACCTTTTTATGGCCACACAATGTAACTGACTTTTGCCTAGCAGGATACCCAGGGTCAGCTGTAGCATTCTGAGAAGGATCTGCAAGAAGATTCTTTGTAACGGACTCATAATTTTTGAAGTGAAAAGGGAAACTTTGGGCCTAAGGGGAAGATGGAGCCCAGCTGCTTGTGCAAGTGTCTAGGAGTAGCTCCCAAGTTCCTAAAATAAAAAAAACAATGGAGAAGTCTCTAACTTAAACTGGCATTTGGGCATTGTTAGGTACCTGGTCATGGAAGGGCTTTGTGCACATCCTAGGTTATTTTAGTCTTTTATTACCACCAATTATTTAACTTTACAAACAAGAGATGCCAGCTATAGTATAAGTACTGAAAATAGCCCTCTGACTAAAAGCTGTCATCTCGCTCATTGCCCTCTGCCATTTCCCTATTCCCTTTCCTCATTCCATATCTGACCCATTCTAATCATTGCCATTTCTTTTCTCAAGTCTGTCTAGTTTTTATTCTTTAATTCCTTCCTTCATATTCACCTCATCCTCTGTTGTTTACCCCCTTGTTCTTCTACATCATATTGGCTTTGCCTTTATTCTCCTTCTGTTCTCTGACTCATGCTTCTCATTCTCTTCTATCACTCAGGCTCTTGACAGTCCGTAACAATTCTAATTTTTTCCTTCCTTTCTAATAAATAATTTGTACTCCACTAGGCAGACATTAGCTAATTGTCAAAATAGCCCTGTGGAGTAGGCATGTTTTATCCCACCTTACAGATTCAAGAAACGAAAGCAAAAAGTCTATATGATTTAACCAGGGCTAAAAAGCAGGAGTCAGTGTCAGACTGGGAGTTCCAGCACTAACCCATGCAGCATGTCATTTTGCTGAACTGTTCCTCCTTGTGGCTGCATTAGCTGCAGGCAGCTGGCCATCAACCAAAAGGGAGCTTGTGGCAGTTTTAGTGCTGTCGGTAGCAGCCCTGTTGGCAGTCTCTCATAGTTGTGACCTGGTCTATGGACTTTCTGGAAATGGAGGGACCCATGACTACATTTCACACACCTCCAAAATCCAGCACTATGAAACTAGAGGGTGGGAAGAACATGACGAACATATGGCTTCGTAAAGGAAAAATCACTAACTAACTTTGAACGTAAGATCATAAGAACATCCATAGTGGGTCAGACCAAAGGTCCATCAAGCCCAGTATCCCATCCTTTGACAGTGGTCAATGGCAGGTGCCTCAAAGGGAATGAACAGGACAGGTTGTTATCAAGTGATCCGTGCCCTGTCACCCAATCCCAGTTTCTGGCAAACAGAAGCTAGGGACACATATCCTGCTCATCCTGGCTAATAGTCATTGATGGACCTATCTTCCATGAATCTATCTAGCTCCCTTTTGAGCCCCATAAAAGTATTGGCCTTCACAACACCCTCTGGCAAGGAGTTCCAGGGTTGACAATGCATTACATGAAGAAATACTTTCTTGTCTTTGTTTTAAACTTGCTACCACAAGAACATAAGAATGGCTGTACCGGGTCAGACCAAAGGTCCGCCCAGCCCAGTATCCAGTTTACCGACAGCAGTCAATGCCAGGTGCCCTGGAGTAAGTGAACCTAACAGGTAATGATCAAGTGATATCTCTCTTGCCATCCAACACCACCCTCTGACAAACAGAAGCTAGGGACACCATTCCGTACCCATCCTGGCTAATAGTCATTAATGGAATTAAACTGTATGAATTTATCCAGTTCTCGTTTAAACTCTGTTATAGTCCTAGCCTTCACAATCTCCTCGAGCAAGGAGTTCCACAGGTTGACTGCGCGCTGTGTGAAGAACTTCCTTTTATTTGTTTTAAACCTGCTGCCCATTAATTTCATTAGGTGGCCCCTAGTTCTTATATTATGGGAACAAGTAAATCACTTTTCCTTATTCACTTTCTCCACACCCCTCATAATTTTATATACCTCTATCATATCCCCCCTTAGTCTCCTCTTTTCCTAGCTGAAAAGTTCTAGCTCTTTAATCTCTCCTCATATGGGACCTGTTCCAAACTCTAATCATTTTAGTTGCCTGTTTCTGCATCTTTTCCAATTCCAATATATCTTTTTTTTATAGATATTTCCAATTCCAATTCCAATATATCTTTTTTTTTTATAGATATTTTCTGTCTTCTTATCTATCCCTTTCTTGACGCTCTCCAACATTCTGTTTGCTTTTTTGACTGCTGCTGCACATTGAGTGGATGATTTCAGAGAACTATCCACAATGACTCCAAAATCTCGTTCTTGAGTGGTAACAGCTCATTTAGACCCCACCAGTGTATATGTATAGATAGGATTATGTTTTCCAATATGCATTAATTTGCATTTATCAACATTAAATTTCATCTGCCAGTTTGTTGCCCAATCATTCAATTTTGTGAGATCGTTCTGACAGGACTGGATCTAGCTCTTTGCTGCCCCAAGCAGCAAGAGCGGAGAAGAAAAAAAAAAAAAAAAAGAGGGCAGCCAAATGTGCCACCCCACAATTGGCCGGAATGCCGTCCTTTATAATGTGCCTCCCCAAGCATGTGCTTCCTCTGCTGGTGCCTAGAGCCCGCCCTGCTTTCTGAAGTTCTTCACAGTCTGCTTTGGTCTTAACTCTCTTGAGCTGTTTAGTATCATCTGCAAACTTTGCCACCTCACTGTTTATTCCTTCCTCCAGATCATTTATGAATAAATTGAATAGGATTGGGCCCAGTATAGATCCCAGGTGGACACCACTATTTACCTCTCTCTATTCTGAAAACTGACCATTTTTTCCTACCCTTTGTTTCCTATCTTTTAACCAGTTACCAATCCATAAGAGAACTTTCCCTCTTATCCCATGACTGCTTATTTTGCTTAAGAGCCTTTATTGATTGACTTACATTTCTAATGAAAAGGGAAAGATACATCTCCCCCGTCTCCCTCTAGATCTCCCCCCATACAATAAAAGTTGAAGATTAGTCTTGATACTTCAAGAGTCCCAAAAATCAGGGACACAGTTGTGGTCTTGGTGAGCCCTAAAGGCTTGCTGTGATAACATACTTCTATCGGCAGTGTTGCCGTGGTGCCTAATTCCATGGTATCCAAGCACTCTGATTTACTTGATCATATATGTTCTTGTTCAGATGAAATGTGTACGGAAGAGTAGGTGGGAATAATGACACATGAACGGCCTTGTAGAAAACTTCTAGCAGTTGCCACTCCAGTAAGACTCCATTTTTAGTTATATGAGTAACTGTTGCACTTCTGATTGCATGAGGCTTAAACATAAATATGATCTGTGCAGCCTGTCACATAACTGAAAAGACTCAGCCATGAGCGGTGTGTGAGTAAACTAGGCAGAGATGAGGTGGTACAGCTGTAAACAAGATTGTGGTATTGGAATATCTTCTCGTTGGTGATTGTTGTAGCCAGATATGGGTTAAAGCATGAAATAAGACATGCATCTGGGTCATTCCTGTCAATCAGGATGGTCAGCTATACTGGTTTCCATGAGATCTGGTTTGGGGCCTTTTAGAGTAATAGGATATTCCTGGGGGAATCAGCCAAGGTTCCTCTAATGGCTCTCGAAAGTTCAACACATATGGCTGTAGGAATGCTGTAATTATAAGATTACAACTAAATCTGCTGAATTAGCTCTTTGAAGACCCGCTCCAGACAAATCTCTTATTTTGTTGTCTGTACCTTTGTAGTGTTACCTGCTCATTTCTAATGAGTTAGTACAGAGGTGGGCAAACCATGGCCCAGGGGCCACATCCGCCTTTCAGACATTTTAACCTGGATCTTGAGGTTCTGCCAGGGAGCAGGATCCGGGGCTCATCCCACTCCAGCCGGGGGCTTGCCCCTGCTCCGCGCGAGCTGTGGCTCTGCTTGGCTCCTGGAAGCAGCGGCATGTCCCACATTCGGCCTCTATGCATATGGTCAGCCAAGAGGCTCTGCAGCTCCCATTGGCTGGGAACCATGGCCAATGGGAGCTGTGAGGCGGTGCCTGCAGATGGGGCAGTGCACCAAACCGCCTCGGAGGGGGCACATGTCGCTGCTTCTGGGAGCTGCTTGAGGTAAGCACGTCTGGATCCTGCCCCCTGCCCCGCTCCCGCGCACCAACCCCCTGCCCTGATCCTCCTCCCATCATCGGAACCCCTTGGTCCCAGCCTGGAGCACCCTCCTGTACCCACAGCCCCTCATCCCTAGTCTCACCCCAGAGCCTGTACCCCCAGCTGGAGTCCTCACTCCCCTCTGCACTCCAACCTGCTGCTCCAGAGCCCCCTCCCACACCCTGAACTCCTCATTTCTGGCCCCACTCCAGAGCCCACACCCCCAGCCAGAGCCCTCAGCCCCTCTCGCGCCCCAAGTCCCCCTCCCCCGCACACCAACCCCCAATTTCATGAGCATTCGTGGCCCTCCATACAATTTCCATACCCAGATGTGGGCCACAAAGTTTGCCAACTCCTGAGTTAATATAATTCAGATTAATAAGCGGAGTTCAACAGTTTAGAATTATGTCCTTCATAAACGATAGCCTACTGTAATCTGATGTGTAGGATTCACTAGAACAAGGATGATAGCTGAAATAAGATTGACAAAAGGTCATGTTTTGTAACCACTTGGAATTTATTATTTGACTTTTCGGGGAGAAATTCACACTGCATCCTGTGGTAAATTGGGGAGGCAGGGTTTAAGTTACGAAAAGAAAGCAAAATAAACGGCCAGCGACCATTATCTCTCCCCTCTGCCAGTGAGACATCATGAGAAAGGATCTTAAAATTATCAGATTTAGAGTTTCAGGTTTACCATTTCTAGCTATTAAATCAGTGAATGTTGCCGGAACATGAATGTCCTACATACAGAGAACCTATGCGAAGTTATAGTTAATGGAGTGATGTGAAAAGTGAAATAAAAGAAAATGCAAAGTAACTTGTTGCTGCAGCAGAATTAAGATTTTTGCCGTTGAAAATTAGATTTGCATGTCAGAAAGAAGGGGATATCAAAAGTTCAAAAGGTAAACTTTGTTAGCTGTGATACACTGTTGTTGGCTGAATCTTTCACATAGGTTCAGCAGCATTGTCAAGCTTGCAACGGAGTTCAGAGAGGGAGTGATTTATATGGGTGGGCATCTCATGGAAACTCTTCTGAGGGAGATTGTCTAAATTGCAAATGTAAGTGTTAAAAATGGTCAGCTGTACTTTTAACTGCTAAACCTTCCAGGGCCTGAAGAAAAAAATAAATGGCTGTATTTTCTGTGGGGTTCTCAAAATGTTCCTGGTGGAGAATCAGGAAAGCAGGCTGATGACTTTAAATGGGAAAGGAGTAGGGGGCAACACTGGATGCAGAGTGGAGTGTCCCCTCGCTGATTGTTCTCCCAGGTCAAAAGGGAGAGGCAGAAAAAGTGCCATCACTGCAGATGCTGATGTAACAGAGGAGGTGGCAGCCAGAATTTACAGAAGCCACATCATCTTCCCAATAACCAGATTCAGTAGGGGCAACAGCTAATCTGCCTGGCTACAGAACAATGGAGTTCTTATTATGGTAATTTGCTCTCAGGAGGACTAGCTCATGAACTGCCTCTTTCTTTCACAAATATGCAGCATATCTAGTTGCCTTGCAAGAAATAGTTTGAGTCCCCTACTGGGGTTAATGACATCAATAGCTTTTGCTTGGGGGTGCACCAGAAATCCAACTCATGTATATGTATCAAGCGAAATGCCCGCATCATCCTCAGACAGTAAAACAGCTAAAGGAAAAGTACAGTTGTTGCAAATGTACAGGCTTGAGTAGGCCTGGATTTTAAAAGTCAAGTGACAAGGAAAGAAATGAGCATTAGCTCCAACATTCTTATTGCAGGAGTGGGGAGAAAATATTCAGGAAGGTTTTCTGTAACAAGCTGTACATTCAGTTGCTTGTTCTGAATTAAATACTAGCAGCCAATCATTTCTATAAACACAACATACTCCATTTTCTTAAGATAATGCATTGCAAAAGGGTAACTTCTTGGCATGAATGGGCAAAATACATGGACACACATAATTAAGTTAAACTCTGGAGTCCAGTTCTTTATACTGCACTGGATTTGTAAACTATCATGCAACCATACAAAATGATTGAGAATGCCTCAAATAAATTGGAAGATATAGATTGTCATTGGCTTGAGTCCTGTCGCTGTAGAAGCAGCCTTTTTATCTTTGCAACCAGATGCGACAGCTAAGGAGTAAACACACAAAGTTATGTTTGCTTTTTATTTTTTAATTTGAATATTATACTGGTGATTATATAACTATGAGTAAGTGGATTATAGGGCCATTCAAAGTGGTGCCTAATTACTGAATCCTAAAGGAGATTAGGATTTAGCATCTTCACCATTTCCCAGCCAGAAGTGGTACAATTAAAACTGATTGTGCACAATGTTGGTGGCAGGATGGGGAGGGCATAAAGCTTCAGTAAACAAACTTATTAATAGAGATCTTATGACAAATGTCAACATAGAAGCAATATTGTGATATTAAATGCCTGTGTCAAGTTATCAAGGATTAAGCAAAACTTTTTATAGTACAAATGCTTAGTATCAAATTTTGAAGAAGAGTGACATCTAATAATATCACAATTTAGCTCTTTAACTATTTCTGATCAAACATTCATAAAGGACAACCAGGAAACAATGTAAACGAATTGAACAATTTGCGTATATATGTTGAGCTCAGTGCAGGAAAGGCATTTACAAACACTTGGATTTAATATATTTGAGCAAAACTCTTGGTTTAGATCAGGGATCTCAAACTCAAATCAGGACGAATTCCACATGAGTACATTGTGTACATGAGTACATTGGCCCGAGGGCCGCATGATTGAAAATTTTTCATATAACAATACAAAAGTATAGTAAAAAATGAAGAATAATAGAGTATGCTATTAAAATCAATGTATCAACTTTTTAAAAACTGTAATGAGAAGATGGGTCTTAATAAAATATAAACACTCAGTAATGCACCTCACTCAAGCGACAAAACATGCATTTACTTTGAGAATTACTTCGGTTAAAACCCCACTTTCTGCCCCCTGCCCGGCCTCTCCCCACCCCTTTCCCATCCCCATTCCAACCCTTTGCCCAGATTCCTCAACCCAGCTCCGCCCCCTCCCTGCTCCTATTCCAACCCCTTGCCCAAATCCCCACCCCGGCCCTGCCTCTTCTCTGCCTTTGCCTCTGAGCGTGTCCCTATGTGGCGTCCCCACTTCTCCTCCCTCCTGGAAAGTCCTAAGCACCGCCAAACAGCTGTTTGGCAATGGGAAACGCTGGGAGGTAGGCAGAGGAGCGGGGACATGGCAAGCTCGGAGGTGGGTGAGGGGAGCTTGGCTGCCAGTGGAGTCGGTGCCTATGGCAGGCCTCAAGAAATAACTCCATTGGCTGCAGGTGGCCCCCCGGCCGCATGTTTGAGACCCCAGTTTAAATCGTGTTCTCTCTCACCCTTATCTGCTCTCCCAGTATGCTGATCTCCCAGTGATATCAGTGGGAGTTCTACATGTATGGAGAGCATAGAAAGGAAAAATCATGCAGTGGGTAAGGTGTAGCATGGGACTTTGGAGGCTTTGATTCAATTGCCTGCTCTGCCACAATCCTTCCTTGATGACCTTGGGTAAGTCACTTCCCCCTGATCCTGCTCTCATTGAAGCTAATGGCAAAACTCTTGTTGACTTCAATAGTGCAGGATTAAGTCCTTAGTCTCTCTGTGCCTCAGTTCCCCATATCTAAAATGGGGATAATAAAGCTGCCAGGCATGCTGTGAGGATAAATATGATAAAAATGATAAGATGCTTGGATACGACCATAATGGAGGTGGGGACCACAGAAGTATCATAGATGGATAAACGAGCAATACAGAATTGTAGCTCTCTGACTTGTGTTTATACATCCACGTCCATCCAGGGACGTCAAATCATTTTACAAAGCATTCATGAATTAAACCCGTGAGGTAGGCAGGAGCTATGATTCATGTTTACAAATGAGGGACTGCAGAGGTTTCATTACTCGCCCAAGGTCAGACAGCAAGTCTGGAGCTGAGCCAGGAATTAAAGCCAGCTCTCGTGATTCTGTCCTGTGCGTTAGTCTCTCGTCCAGTCCCCATTTTTGGAAAGGAGTGTGTGGATCTGAGAGGAAAACCTTGTTCAAAGTCTACAGATTGGTTAATTCAAAATGTACATTTTCCCTCAGATTGCTTCATCCAAGTGACCTTCTTTTCTCCCTTATCTATTAGTCTATCTAAACTTTGCTCTTTGTGAAAACATCATTATATCCAGTCAAAGCAGGACTATTGGAATTTCTGCAAAAGTCTTGCAAATCTCTAACAAAGCAAAACTAAAACGTGTGCTAGAAGAGTACTAACAATCTGTGCAATGTTTAAGCTGTTAAATCTGTTAACCTGTTCTTAAGACATGAAATAAGGGACCAGATGCATTCTTTCTTGAACTCTTCTGGCTTCATGCTTACATCTGTCAAGGGGACAAACATTTCATTGATTGAGAGCTGGCTTGCACATCAGTGGAGTTACCCTAGATGTGAATCTGGCCCGCTGAGTTGCTTGTGATTAATAGGAGGCAAAAACAGTGCTTTTAAAGAATGTTTTGTTATCCAACACATGCTCCTTCCTCCGTTCTGTGCACCTGCCACTCTGGAAAACTATAAATACAGATATTGGGGAAGAAAAACAGACACACCTTTTCAAATCTATTGAAGTACTCTGAAGTGAAAGAGTGGAAAAATGGCAAATACACTGCTAGAAAAACAGGGATACTCTTTCCTAATCAGGGTCAGTGAGCATGAATGCTCTGTTCCTGCCTGGGTGTGTCACAAAAGTAGATTTCTGGCCTAGAGCATGCCCCTTCTCTTTTCTGGGGCTCTCCCATTCTACATATATAATACACTGATACTGTTCCTCTTTCCAGATTATCTATTCAACAGCACAGTTGTCTCTATTGTAGTCTGCAAGTATGAATTTTACAATGGCTCAGGCCCAGGGGCATTGGCTGGTGCAGGATTTTTTCAGATCACTCCTGATTGCTCTCATATTCCACTTGCATTTAAGAACAAGTCAACACAGTGAATGGTAGGACTTTAGTAAGCTAAAATCTTGTGAGCACGGAGGGTCATGTTCAGCAGTGTTGGCAAGTCTGATTTTAAAAGTTCACAGCAGTGCTCAAGAGAAGGGAGACCTGCTGAAGCAGCATTTATTCCTTGGCATGCTAGAGGTGGGGAAGGAGAGGGACTGGATTGGGGCAGATCAGCACCAAATGGAAATGTAATACTTGAACCAGGCAGCCACTTAAACCTGGATCAGCCTCAGATCAGCTATTCCAGCCTCTTAAGAGTACTAGACAAAGGAGCACTGAAATGCTGAAAGGATAAACATCAGACCCAGTGTGATAATTAATCTGAATTCTGCTTGCTATGTGGAGTAACAGCTGCACCAGAACTGCCATCGTTATTCCTGACCTGGCCCCTCTGGAGGTGATGGCAGCTGGAGATCTTGCTTAATTTCTGACTATCCGCTACTTAACAATTTTTCTTTTCTCAGATTAACTAACAGCCTACCAGGTGTCTGGGAATTGGAGGAGTCAGACATCCTTCTGTCTGTAGAAATTTAATATAACAATACTTAGCATTTAGTGTAATCTATCTTCAGCATCACACAGACTCAATTAATTAATCCTCACTGCACCACTATAAGGTAAGCAATATTGGGCCAGATCCTTACTTGTGTCAATGGAGCTGCACTGACTTACATTCCGCAGGGGTTCTCAAACTGTGGGTCGCAATCCCATTTTAATGGGGTCACCAGGGCTGGTGGTAGACTTGCTGGGGTCTGGGGCCAAAGCCCAAGCCCCACCACCTGGGCCAAAGTTCGAAGGCTTCAGCACTGGGCCACTGCAGTGTAAGGATACTCATGCCACAACTAAAAGAGTTGAATTGGGTAAGACAAATTTCACTGTGATGGACTGGCTGCTCACTTCCAAACACGAAGTTCTCCAACACTCTTAATCATATCATGCCTCATCCTCTGAACCATGTAACCCGAGAGCAAATTCCAGCTGCCATTAGAGACCAGTGACTATTAGACCTTTGTTTGAGTTCAGTAATGTAGGCCCAAACTTGCTCGACGGGGAAAAATTGTCTCGAACAAATTGTACTCCATTTTGCTAGATTTGAATTAGTAAGAAGTGTGTGCTGCTTATAAGCAGAACAGTAACACACACTGCATGTACCTATGCAAACAAAAAAAATCATCTGTGTTTAGAGAGCTCCTTTTCCAAAATGTCTTTTCCTGCTTGGCTATCAGCATCTATCTCTCCCTGCTTCCCCACCCCATTTGGTACCCAGAAATTATATTACTACTTTGTGATTATCTAGCTTCCCGTGTGAAACTTGTTAATCGGTTTTACTTTTCTCTCAGAATGGTTGGTTTCCCTGGAATAGTGCTCCACCCTGGGATGAGAATCCTTTGTGAGATTTTCACTTTTGACTGCAGTTAGGTAAATTTACATTAGTTAAACTAAAAAGAAGATACAGAGATGAGATTTTAATATCTGGCTACTTAAGACCCAAATGATTCACAAGACAGGCCTGGTGACAAATCCTTGGAAAGGGTCTAGTAAAAAATGTCCTGGAAAGAGCATAGTCAATGAACAAGGCTACTTTGGTGAGACTAGTTGCTGACTTCACACTGTGAAGGGGCAGCCTTGAAAGACAAATTGAAATGTGCTTTAGGAAGGAAGTACTGTCAGTAAGTTCTGTGAGGGACTGAGGCATATGGGGTGGCTACGTGCTCTGAAGAACAGTCTTCAGTGCTCTTGAGACGGTCAGAGAGGACAGAAAAATGTATGAGGTCATGCTTACAGCTTGGTCTCTCTGACACATCTCCCAGTAGCAGAACATTCAAGCCGTCTGCTCTGCTGTCATTAATCACAGGTACTGTCTATCATGAACTTCAGTTAGGGAGATGGACTCGATGACACAAACTAAGGTCATTGAGTCCACTTCCCTGCAAATGCAGGATCACCTGTCACCTACAGAGCACTATTTTCTAGTGTCCTGGCCAGTCTCATGTTTAAATTTCTGTTTAAAGTGGCATCTGGTCTGAACATACCAATTGCTGCACTTGCTGCTATGTGTGCTGAATGGATGAGAGAACATTTGAAATTCCTGCACCCTAAGTCTGGATTGACCCAGACCTTCTGTATTATTTACCTAGTAGTTGCTATAGGGAATTCCCATTCTCTGCTACAGTAGATTGATTTAAATGCTACTCTCTAGAAGTTCTCATGTTTGAAGTATATAGTTTTTATAATGAGTGTAGTTGAGGTGTCTTTCCAAAATGTACTTGGCTTTTAGAATACAGTGCTCGTATGAGCTCTGCAAGCCCAAGTACATTGACCTGGGCTGGGAGGCTTGCGACAGCCATTCGCTTTAAGGTTTCTGTGGGCCCATTCCTAACTACTTGTGTCTGGCAATACTCCCACTGCTATTCCACACTGCATGGCTTCACACCTGGGTCAGCCAAGAAATGGCAATTAGGTGAACCTTAATGCTGCCTCCGGGAGAGAAAGATGGCAGACGCTTGCAGAATGACCTGACACCAGATAATGGTAAAAGTGGGAAAAGGAGGAGAAGAAAAGACCGCTCTATGTACAGTTGGGGCTAAGGTAGGTCTTGCTAAGGTAAATCAGAAAAAGCATAAGTACTTGTAAGTCTCTAAACCAACAATGATAAAATGTTGCTTTCCCCCACAAATTTTGGAATTCCATTTCCATCTTTTGTTCCATTCTGGGATTTGCTTCGAGATGGTAGGATGTTTGCCAGATTACTTTCCTCTTGTACAGGTCCCCTGTACCAATGTTAGATGGGTGGGTGAAAGGCAAGTTAGCAATTCCATGTGCAACTCTGCAGGCTGTCCTTACGTGTGGACACAATTAACAAAGGAAGTACCTTAAAATGGTATGACAAAGTAGTGTGGACGCACTTCAGTTAGGTATAGTTAAGTTGATGTACTTACAGCAAGCAAACTAATTTGATTTATGTCCTCATGTAGATATGCCCAAGGACTTAGTCAGGCAGGGTGAGGGTCAACTCAGTGTCGCTCATCAGCTACCTCTGCCAGCTCACTGTAAGGGCAAAATTAACAGGTCAAGCTTTGAGTCCTTCTTTGCAATGCATGTTCTTATTGGAGGGAACTTGAGGGAATCTTGAGGAAATCAAATGTAGGCGTTTGTATCTGATTATGGGCTGATTAGGTGCCTAAACACAGTTTTTACTTTTAGGCAGTCAAGTTTAGTAACTGGATCTTTTAAGAACACAAAGGCTCTTAGTGGGGTGGAGAAATACATTTTTTTAGAGAATTAGACCAGTAAAATCACGGTGGCTTTTCGTGGGACCCTGTAGAAGCAAATGAGTGATCTGCCCTGGTTTTCAGTAATGCCTGTATAAACATAAACTAGTAGACAATATATTCAATGTTTTCAACATGTGAGAACCAAGTTAAGAATAAAGACTAATTACATACTTTGCAAACTGCACAATTGCTTTCTGTTTCATTAAATATATCCAAAGAGGAGATTTAGGTTATTTTACTATAGCCCTGTGGTGGCCATTGTTGACTTTCCAGTAAGTGAACTGATACTATGGCAGCTAAATACTTGAAGAGGTCCCCATAATTAAACATTGCACTAGGCAGTAATTTTCCATGTCCATTAGATTTTGTAGTTGGGTTAGGACAAACAACAAACAAAGGAGGAGGATGGCTTGAGAAATATTGAATTTACTTTGTTAATGAATAGGCAAACAGCCAAAAATAATAATTATGTATTGTAAACACAGACTTGTACTTTGATTCATGCAAAATATAACCCTTGCAAAATGTTAACAAAACACACCATTCTAATACTGTACTCCTATACTGCCTCAAATAAACCAACACAATAACCCAGGAGAAGATAAAATTAAGGTTGAAGACACATTCATGGTTTCAGTGTATACTACCATGCAAGAATGCAAGGTTTTTTTGTTTTTTTTTCAAAAATCACCTCAGAACCAAGAAAATTCAAAATTAGTTAACATTTCAAATATTTGGGTTTCTTATAGAAATTCACAGTTAAGATAGTAAAATAAAAATCTTAACTCCCCCCCATAGAAATATCATTTTCCTTTCTTTGCATTTAGAGTATGGAAAAATGTGCACCTACAGAAAATTAATTTTATGTGCTTGATTCATATCTCTTGGTTCACCACATTAACTTGTTCTTTTCATTCAAGGGCTTCAATTTTGGTCTGGGACTTTGAGGTTTCTATATGAAGACACCCAATTCTGGTTGTGGTGGCACTTTGCTAATGAGAATTAAGGTATTTTGGTTAAACTTCCTATGAGTTCTAGACTTTCTAAACACTTAAGAAACAACTCTAATGTTCTTGAAAGGTAATATATACACTCACACTACTTTGGTGTGCATGCGCTGCAACCTTCCCCATGTCTTTCTTAGTAAAGTATGTCCCTCAGTTCTCATCTGGAAGGTCCAGCCATAACAGACCAGAGCAGTGGGTCTTAATCTATTTACCATTGTGGGCCGTATATGCAGTTATGTGTTATGTACCTGCATCCACAGTACAGATGTGCTACCTGTATGGCTCTGAGGATGTCACACGGGCAGCAGCCGTGTGCTGTTTGGGCCGTGGGTTGAGAACCAGTGGACTAGCAGTGGTCCCCAACCTTTTGATTGCCACGGACCGGTCAACGCGGCTGAGTCAAAGCTTGCGGCCCGGTGGCAAATTTTTTTTTTCACTCTCTGCAGCGGACTGTTGTATGTCCGCCGAAAAGCCCCCGGAAGCAGGAACGGAACGCAATCCGGGAAGCCACCGGATGCGGAAGCGAAGCCCGGAGGGGAATGGTAGCAAAGGCGCCGCGGCCCGGTAGCAAAGGCGCCGCGGCCCGGTAGCGGACCGCGGACCGGGGGTTGGGGACCACTGGACTAGAGGATAGTTAAGTCTCTATGGCTATAATATACTTACTCTCTTTGTGGATATTGGCAGTGGTTTTTGGTGCATTTTGTGATATGGACACGTGCTGGAAATGAGATGCTCCTAGCTCACTTCAGATACTGTAGGCCACCATTGGAAAATGATTTTCTGTTGCTACCAATGTGGACTAGACAGGATTTTTCTCTTTCTCTACCTTCTATCTCTGCCACATTTTTTTTTTCTGTCTGTGTTTCATGTTTAGAAATATCAGTTCTGGCCTGCCACATTTTTGATCGAAATCTTCTTTGTAGTCTCAGAATTATGTATGGTGAGTTTACTCAGACTTCCAATTCAAGGGTGTTAAGTTAATTCAGACATTTAAAAATGAAAGTTACAAATGTCATCTTATCATTAGAAAGTTTTCCATGTCATCTTATTGTTAAGGAAGTGGACTGGATTTGGGAGATCTGGGTTCACTTTCTGTCTCTGCCTCAGACATCTTGCGTAACTTCAGGCAAGTTACAATCTGTGCTTCAACTCCCTGTCTGTAAAATGGGGATAGTAAGACCTCACCTCACAGCAGTCTCGTGAAGCAACATTCTGTAATGTCTGAGATGCTCTCTCAGGGTACAATGATGGAAGCCACAAATAGATGGCTGGTAAGTAAACAAGATGTGAATTTCTGAGTTGAAAAACAAAGACTTATTTTTTTTAAAGCCTTTCATTATAAGGAAGCAAACATGGCACAAATCCAAATTTTGTTTTCTATGCAGATCATATTTTGAGGGAAAGGGTAATAAAGGTCAGCAGCAGGTGGGAAACACTTGAGTTATCAGAGAATTTAGATGCCTCAGTTTCCCCTGCTATAAAATGTGGATGATTCTGACTTCTTTTTGTAACACACTTTGAGATCTACTAATTAAAGGTGTGATATAAGAGAATGGTGGTGTTATTGTTATTATTATTATTATTATTACTTATATAGGCTTGGCAGAATTCCATTTTAATTTTTTTATCATTTTGACAGATAGTGTTGATGTTTATTTTTAAGTGGCTTTTTCTATTTTTATCAATATAAATGATCACAGTTGTGGGAAGTTATCAGGGGGGATCAGAAATTGGAAAGGGTTAGACAATAATTATTATTTGATGATGGTAGAAGTTGAGAGTCAAAAAGTGAAAGTTTTATAACAGTTAAAACACAAATTGTCAATATCACATGTAAAAATATACAAAGTGAATATCCTTAGACTAGACCCCTAAGTTCTCAAGCAGCATTTTTCTTACTTTGCCTGATGTACATTTCAATAATTATCTATGGAAATTTTTTTTTCTCTTTGTGCGTGTGTGGTGAAATTGACATTTACTGACATTTTCCAATAAAAATCTAATCCATCCAATCCCACTCATACAGCTGATTTATGCATTAAGTAAAATAAGATTAGTAAACTACAAATTATGTTAACTTTCACGGAGACTTAGGTTCCTAAGTGCCCAAGTCACTTTTTGAAAATGGGACTTGGTAGCTAAATCACTTAGGGCTGGGCTACACCACGATACATCAAGCGCTACCCACTGATCCAACAGGTAGTGTAGCCGTACCCTTAGGTTCTTTTGGAAAATGTACCCATAGTGCCCTTGGAAATGCAAGTAGTTCATACAACTGGATAGTATCTTACTATGGCAAAATGCAAGCCTTTATCACACTTTCACTAATCATTTACAATAAATTCTGTCACGTAGTCCCATGTCATTTTTTCACATGAGTTGATGAATCCTCAAGAAAAAAAACCTGGAATGACTTGAAGATAATAGAGAGAGAACTCAGTTCTGTCTCTAGTATCCAAATTTGGCACAGCAAGTGTTGAATGTCAATAAACTATCAACCAGTTCCATTGCCAAAACAAAAACAAGGGTAGGGAACAGGAAAGGGTTCTGCAAAACTAAAAATGTGGCACAAATCCTGTATTTGCTGATCTCAAGGGGGTACATAAAAGGAGGCCTCCTGTAAAGCACTGGAGATGAAAGTAGGAATCCACAAAGCTCCTATAATGCAGCTGAAAGTGGATATAACACAACCTGTTTTTTTGCACACAATCTGAACAGCTGTTTGCAGGAACACTTGCCACATAGGTCACTGGAGAAAAAGAGTAAGGCGTTGACAGACTGACAAATGAGTTAAGTTGGCGTAGCTCCGACCCAATTGGAAGATACACACTTTCATGTACATGCATGAGCTGTACTAAGCACACACATTCAGATGAAGCGTGCTCCTAGTTGCAATCACCCCAAACCAAGAAATGGCGACCCCTTTACCCCTCAATTCTCTGTTAATTAAAAACATATATTATTCAAAGGAAACTTATGAAGAGGTCTTCATGTGAAAGGCTGAAACTGCTGTGCCTGGAAAGGATCGTGCTCCTGTGCTCACAGGCTTAAAAGATAAGCAAGTGCCCAATTACTATGCAGAATTGCTCCCTGTTTCTCAGCCAGAATCAACACTCCACTGGTGTCTTTCAGGCTTTTGGCAACCCCTGTGTAAGGAGAACTTTGCTAAATGGTCAGCTAGCCATGGACACACACGAACACAAGCTAGTCATTGTTCTAATTACTTGGTGTTCAGTGGTGCATGAAATCCCAGAAATTTAGTCCTTTTACACTCTACAGGAAACTCAGTATTCAACATAACCCCCCCCCCCACCTCAATCTTGAAAACCACTCTTTACATGAAAGAAGGATTTTTTTTATTTTGCTCTTCATTCCTAGGGTAAGGACCAGCCTGTTTCTAGGAAACCTTTCCTCAATAGAGGCTTCATAAGGAGGTGGATTATCACACCAGTATGGTAGACACTAGACCTGAAAACTGGTTTTGACCTAATCATTAAAAGAGGGGACTGGGAATCAGGAATCATGAGTTTCAAACCCTGCAACTTGCTTGCTTGGTTTGGGGTGATTGCAACTAGGGGCATGCTTCATCTGAATGTGTGTACAGAGGAATTACCGTATTTTCCGGCGTATAAGACGCATTTTTAACCCTGGAAAATCTTCTTAAAATTCGGGAGGCGTCTTATACGCCGGTATCGTCTTATACGCCGGGTGCTGAAACTCCGGAGAGGCGGCTGGCAGGGCTGGGCTGGCTCCGCGGGCGCCCGATACGCTCACAGGGAGAAGGGCTGGGGACGGGTATCCGCCGGGGGCAGCGTCGGCTCAGCGCGCTCGGGTCCATGTGCCTGGGCTTGGATCGCTCCGGTGCCGGGGGGGAGGGGGGGGCGCCTGGAAGTGGCTGCAGAGCGGCTCTCCTGCCTGGCCCGGGGCTCCGGCGCACCGAGTTGGGAGCCGCCCGGGGAGATCTGGCGGGCTGGGCACGGCGCGCTCCGGTGCCGGGGGGGGGGGCGCCTGGAAGCGGCTGCAGAGTGGCTCTCCTGCCCGGCCCGGGGCTCCGGCGCACCGAGTCGGGAGCCGCCCGGGGAGATCTGGCGGGCTGGGCACGGCGCGCTCCGGTCCTGGGGCCCAGCACCGCGCTGTGAGCGGCCCGGCCCGGGGCTTTGGGGTTTTCTCCAGGGACACGGACGGGAACGCCTGGCTGTGTGCCCCCCCCCGTCAGCACTGCTCCCCCCGTCCCCCCTCACCGGCTCTCTGGTCCCCCCCCGTCCTCCCCCCTCCGCTCCCACTCAGCAAATCTCCCTCCCCCGGGCTTCACCTCGCCACGTCCCGCCCTCCGGCTCCCTCCCTCTGCTCCAGACCCCCTACTCCTCGTTTTCCTTCTTCAGAACCTGAGCTCCCCCGTCACCAGATAAAAATATATATATATATATATAAATATAAAATATTTTACTACAGTATTTGGTTCAGAATCTTTTATTTCTAGATTTTCCTCCTTTAAAATTAGGTGCGTCTTATATGCCGGAGCGTCTTATATGGCGAAAAATACGGTAAATTATTACATCATTTAATTCCTCTGTACAACATGTGTAATAATACCTACCATGCCATACAGTTGTGTCTCACTGGTTTGAGCATGGGGTTGCAAATGGGGTTGTAAGACCTGTGTTTTATTCTTGACTGCCACTGACTCACTGTATAACTTTAAGTTCCTTAACCCTTTGTGCCTCAATTACTGCACATGTATTCATTGGCTCCTTGGAAGTATTGTTCTAGTCATGTGTCCACTTTCATTAGTAAATCTTCTCATTTTAAAGAAGAGAGACTGCAGTAAAGAACAGAGTGAGGGCTGGTCTACACTAGGAAGAGGGGATCAACCAAAGATACGCAACTTCATCTACGTGAATAATGTAGCTGAAGTTGGCACATCTTCGGCTGGCTTACCTGCCGTCCTCATGGCGGCAGTGGCTGGCGGCACGCTCCCCCATCGACTTCAGCTTGCGCCTCTCAGCGAGCTGGAGTTCTGGAATTGACAGGAGCGCCTTTGGTGATCGATTTATTGCGTCTTGATAAGACACGATAAATCGATCACCAAATGATCGATCACTACCCGCTGATCCGGCGGGTAGTGAAGACATACCTTAAGTGTCTATACCTGCATACGATAGACATAGAGAGATACCGCGCTCATACAAAAACAGGTCCATTAAAAGCAATATTATCTAATCACCAATCTTATATAGTATAATTTACTTTGCATTAATTTGTACCTTTCAAGCTGATCTGTGATTAAATAGATAGTGACAGTTATAAGGTAAAAATGTTAGTATCATAGATACAGAAAATAAACTGTGTAGGACTGACTCAGAGAATGGTGCGCGTAACTCAACAAGGTCGGTCCCCCACTATGGAGGTCAGCTATTTTATACGTACTAAATAAGACTAACCAAGTCATAGAACATGAGGAAACAGCCAATTTAGATGATTTATCCAATAAAATGATGTCATCTATTAGGTCAGATCCTTTTGATAATGTTACAAGAACAGTTCAAACTATTTTTATCTACCTCTGTTCAGATGTCATTCATTAGCTTCACAAGTGCTTTGGTCTAAAGCCTGAATGAACAGGTGTAAGAACATTCTCTGACCAAATATGAACTCATATAGGTTACATATTGTATGTGCTCATGCATTTATTTAGAAAATATATTCACTACCTTACACACTCTACTTGCAGAAGCTCTGTATCCTACCTGTTAAAATCTGAAGGAAAACTATATATATATCCTCTGAAGCCTTGGTGAATGAATGAACAAAAGTAGAAATTAAATGGAGGATGAGAAATATTTTTTTAAAAAGTTGGCTCTAATAAGTGGCATATTAAATCCTTTGGTTTTCAGTTGTTTTACTATTCAAAACATAAAATCTTTATTCACCTGAGTGATTTTTCCCCTCCTATATTGCATCTGATAAGATTTTCATTTCTTCATTACATACAGAAACTACTGTGGTTTTTTCAAAAGCTTTTTAGTAGATTCAAATATCTGTAATTTACTATTTCAAGGAAAAGCAGCAGACAAACATATTGTGCTTGTTTTTTAGGAGTCTGTGTGGGAGGCTGCACTTGTTACAGATTTTAAAATGAAGTATGTTTAACTTATTGTGTGTGTAGTGTCTTAAGATCATTTACTCTTAGTTAATAATTTTTGTTTAATGGAAAACTTTGTTACTGCTTTACCATTTCATCTATACTATATATATTGAATCCCTTTCTCCTTGTTGCTCAGCATACGGTCCCTATATCTAACTTTCAACAACAGAGGCTTCTTTGTAAAGTACAATGCAGAACAAAACTAAAAGGGGAACCTACAAATACTATATTTGGAAAGTCCAAATAATCTAACTTTTTTAAATGTTAGAGAGCATTTCTATGATTAACCCTGTGACTGATATTCCAAGAAGAACAGAGGTATGTTCTAATGATCCATTTATGACACAATGTTGGTAATAGAATGGCTATTGGTACAGAAGATGACTGGCACCGGAGGAATGAATTTTATGATTGTCGGCGTTCTTGATGCAGAATTTTATATTCAAGATCTGGAATGTGATACAAATGGGATGCTGCTTTGTTGGAATTGGATCTTAACTATCACATGGGTAAGTATGGAATATTTATTAAGCTAAGATATTTGAGCAAACTCTGTCTGCTTGACCCTGAGCACCTCAATATTTAGCTATGGCTCAGGTTTTTTTACCGAGCAGAGTTAAACTTACTGGAACTAATGCAAGCGTGGACAAACTTTTTGTCCCAAGGGCCACATCGGGGTTGCAAAATTGTACGGAGGGCTGGATAGGGAAGGCTGTGCCTCCCCAAACAGCCTGGCCCTGCCCGCATCCAACCTCCTCCCACTTCCCGCCCCCTGACTGCCCCCTCAGAATCCTCAACCCATCCTGCTCCTTGTCCCCTGACTGCCCCCTCTTAAAGACCCCCTCTGCCCTTAACCAGCACGCCCAGGCCCACACCCCCATCTAACCCCCCCTGCTCCCTGTCCCCTGACTGCCCCAATTCCTATCCACTCCCTACCCCCTGACAGACCTCTGGAATTCCCACACCCTATCCAAGCCCCCCATTCCCTGTCCCCTGACCCCCCCAAAACCTCCACCCCATCCAACTGCCCCCTGCTCCCTGTCCCTGCTGACCATCCTCTGGGACCTCCTGCCCCTTATCCAATCCCCCCCGGCTCTGGCCCCCTTACCACACTGTTCAGAGCAGTGTGTCTGGACCCATGCAGCCTGTCAGAGCTAGACATGCTGCTCCGCAGGAGCACGCAGCCCTGCCAAAGCCAGCCACGCTGCTGCAGCGCTGCCTGGCAGGAGCTACAGGCCAGAGCGCTGCCCACAGGGCACGCTGAGGCTGCAGGGAGGGGGGAAGGCGGTGGAATGGCCGAGGGCGAGCCTCCCCAGACAGGAGCTCAGGGGCTGGGCAGTCAAACCAATACATGAGTATTAATGCAAAAGAAAGCACTACAAAAGCACATAATTAAAGCTATAGGCAGGTTGATAGCACCACCAATTATTAAGGTTGCCTGACGCTTCCTATGATAAGACCCAATTTTCAGTTGATTAATAACTGAACTCAGTTCCAGTGTGATTTTAATCATTTTGGCTCAAATTTTCCATGCCGGAGTGCCTGTCTCAGGCTGAATTATTTTTTTAAAAAATTGCAGCCAAAACAGCGGAGCCATTTCTGAGAACAAGGCTAGGGGAAAATATGTGGCTTTGCTATATGTTAAAAATATTCTTGAGACCTTTTCTTTGAACTGCTCTAGAGTGCCCATACTTTGGAACAGGGACTTGAAATTTGGCAGAGGGTAACCTTTGTGTCTGCTTTTGTTGCCGCTGCAAAAATCCACCCAATTTTGGTGAAGATAGTCTTTGAAAAACTGCAGTTTGCGTATGGTCAGTAAAGACTTTAATATTACAGCTAAATTCTTCAAAGAGTCTGCCTTACTTAGCATGCCTTAGCTTCTCATAGTTCCTAGAGCAGACCAGACTCTGTAGGCACCGGCCCCCACACAGCCACTGAACATGCAGCTCAGGGTTAAGGGGACTCAGAAGGCCTTTCCCTAAAATGGCCGATTTGGGTTAGGTGGGGCTTCACACTGGAACTGAGAAAAGGAGGCATGGGTAACCTTAAGTCTGCACTTCAGTGATTGACTTTGCAACCTCAGTAATGTTTGTTTAGGGTATTTTGTGTGTGTAATATGAAATAGAACGATTAGAAGGTACATTTGCATAGACTTGGAACAATTACTTCATCTCAGAGGCGTGAATGTGCCTGATACAGTTCTAATAAATTTCACAACCATGTGTACATAGTTGCAGTTCAGATGGATCAAAAGCCTGTAATGAACACCCATGGACTGTGAGATGTTCAGTCACTGAACCTGGATCTTGTTTGAATTTTGCATTTGGGCATCACCTCTTTAATGGGCTGCACAAGAATCGCAGACAGAAACATTCCAAGCTTTGTGGGCCAGAATCCAAATCTGTTTTGTGCTTTGTATTGATCTCTAGTTTGTATGCAGGTGGGATAGCTGTTCAGTTGAAAGATGTATTATTATGGTACAAATTATTACATATTCTTCTGGCAAGCCAACAGAGTAGGTCACTGGTTGATTAGACCGGTTGCTTCTTTCTTGAAGACTTTCAGTCTGATGCAGTTTTTCTCTTAGAATACTGGATTTGATCTTCTTGACATCATGATCTATCAGTCTGCTAAATCACATAAGCTGCTTGCTCAGATCATGTGAGCCTAGTGACCTTGACTTGACCTTGACTTAATGTCCGGATGCACGTTAGAATCTTAGGACTGATACTGAATATCCGAAAGAACTTATTTGTAGATAGGGAATGTATACCAAGTTGATTTTAAAAGGAGGATGTGGGGGAGGAAGACAAACTCAGAGTCAGCTCTGAGTGACTTCGACAAGTAGGAGCCCAAGAACAACTTCACACCAGGAACTTGGTTGACCATAGAACTTGCTAGATGAGATACCTAGAAATCAGATTTCATATTCTGGCATCTAAGTTGTATCCCACACTAACTGGGAACTGCGCATCCTGTTGCCGATGAAAGATAGAAACAAACATCAGTTACGTGAGCTTCTGTTTTTCATGTTCAAATGTATTTTTACATGTGGATATAATTAGAAAGGTTACTACAAGTGATACCATGAAGCTCCATAGTTTGGCTTCCCTCAATTACTTTGCCCTCAAATTCATTCAATTTACTAAGTTAAGACTATTTGCCTAACTGCTAGCCTGGCAAAACTGAACCTGAGTTCTAAAAATTAAATTGTGTTCTTTCTCCCTCATACAGCATCATCAGTATGAAAGATACTGCTCACAATATGGGGGTTGATGAAGACAGCAGAGTAGAAATAAATTTGCTCAGTGAGTTCAGCATTGCCTCTGCAATGCTAACAGGAGCGAAAATTTGTTAATGTCAGTTATGTTAGAAAATTACCTAAGAATGTGCAGGGAGCAGGTAAGTTGAATAATCAGGAATGCACGTCATTTTCCATAGTAACTTTTCTGCCTCTGATTGTACTTTAAAAGAGAAAGATTTGAGTTAAAATCGTTAGAAATAAAAAGTGACATTTATATTCATCATTATAATTTCTAAATGAGCAAAGGCTTAGTGTATTGTTTACACAGAATTCGAGAGGTGAGGGTTCTAAATGTAGATTGGCTGGCATTGTGTTTGCTCAGTGCAGTAAAGTACATAGGTGACAGTTCTCGTCCCCCTGGAGCATTGGCATAGTACAGGTTATGAAGTTATGAAACAGTGCATAGTAAAAAACAGGATGGCCAAGGATTGCAAGACCCAATACCAGAGCTGTAAAAATTAATATAACTATTAAATGGTTTCTTGTTGAAAGGCTTCATGGAAGATGTGTGTTTTTAAAGAGGGATTGGGATGAAGAAGGGGGTGGTAGTTAAGACACACGAGAAGAGGGAAAGATGGCTCTTTATGATGGGACAGTGTGAAAGACGGTACCAAGGTGAATGGGAGAAGGATGTGGGAGTGATTAAGGGGGAGGCTTGGGCAGAGCAAAAGAAGGGAGATGAGAAGCACAAAAAATATGAGTGCAGATTTCTAAGCAGGATTGGAATTCTGCCATATAACTGTTAGCACCTCCATGGCTGCACCTCTTTCACATCACGCTATCTGTGGTGGAATTCTTGTCTTGTTACTGTGATGACGCCGTCTCTAACGGAGTTTGCGTTGGCTCCAGCCCTTTTTTGTTTGCTGTAGGTTATTATTAAACCCTGAAGAGCATTTGTCCCCAGAGGTTTGGATGGGGGCACTCTGAGGCATTGATGGGAAGATTTAATCACAGACCCGAAACCCTTGATTTTTATACGAGAATTCTATTTAAAGGAAAACAAATGGGTAGAACTGTTTCAACACAGCAGGGTCCAGGTTTGGAAACCCCAGAATCTCTCACTCAGGTCCCTAGGAAGGTAGGATTTAAACCATTTGCTTGGGAGCGATTTCTGCTGTGATTGCCTACAAACTCCGAACTCTTTAATATGAAATCACTCTCTTATAGAAACCTTTGCTAGCATATTTTTCTGGCTGCTGTCCCTTTAAATTTGTGACAGGCTAACAGTTGCAGCCTTAAAGTGGCTTATTTGCTTTGCAGTGCTGTTAGCTGCACAACCCACCATGTCCTACGGTAGTGTTCTTAGCACCTGTTGTGACACCCTGGTTTTCCTTTCTCTAACTCCCGAGGAGATGGCGCATCAAAAAATATCCACAGTGAAGAATAATGGAATTCCTTTCTAGATCTAACATTTCAGTACTCAACTCCTCGCTGCTGCTATGGTGCACCTGCTATGTTCGTGTCCTATTAACAGAAATGAGTGGTGTGTTAGGTTGTCTTTGGGGGATTTTACCTGGATACACCTGAAATGTTCTGTGATGGGTTGGACCCCTTTGGAAGCCACCTGATGTGTTGACATTCCATTGAGTCTATCTGTTCTGTCAGCATGAGCCCCCTTTAACTTGTCCTGCTGAGCCAGGCTATTAAAGCCTTCTAACACACACAGGCAGGGGCACAGTTAGCTGCCGATCAGCTCTGGAAAGACTCAGCTTAAGGGACTTTCTCCAGCACTCGGATGTCCACCTCCCTGGGAGTGCAGATCCAAAGATATATTATGAAATTTGCCCTCTCCCTCAATGTGGAGAGAGGTGTGCACAATTCTTGCCTCCTTCCCCCAGTTAGAAATTACAGAAACTGGGTTATATTATAAAGAAAACAAATTTTATTAATGACAAAGGGCAGTTTTTAAGTGGTAGCAAACAGAACAAAGCAGATTACTAAACAATGAAATCAAACATGCAAAGTAAGCTAGTTTCACTAAGGAAATTGGTTACAAATAGTATTTCTCACCCTAGATACTGTTGCAGGCAGGTTGCAAAGTTTCTGTGGTTCAGAGTTCCAGTTATATTCCTTTTCAGACTGAACTCCCACCTTGCCTTCAGTCTTTCTTCTTGAGTAGACAGGCCACGGAGAGGAGGAGTCCTTTTTGCCTTCCTCCCCATCCTTAAATAGGATTTACATAAGGCAGGAATCCTTTGTTTCCTAAACTTGACCCCTCTTCCCTCTCAGTGGAAAGTTACAAGAAGTCCCATGTAATGTTTTAGTATCAGGTGACCAGACCACCTAACTCAGTAAGTAAGATCACAGCATCCATGAGTCAGTGGCAGTATGGAGCGTCCACAGGAAGTCCAAGCTTTTCATATTTCATTGTCCCTGCTTATGGGCCATCCACCCCGTCTGGCTTTTCCATTGTACCTGAAGCATTAGCAAAGTCACCCAAAGTAGCATAGTTGAAATACGGATACATAGTCAATATTCCTAACTTCAGATACAGTAATCATATGGGCATACAAATTGGATAATCACATTCAGTAAATCATAACCTTTCCAATGATCTCACATGACCCATCTTGCATAAAGTATCTCAGTTATGTCTCATTCATATGATAAGCATGTTTGCATAAGGAATATGGAATGGAATGTCACATATGTATTATCAGGCAAGTGGTTAAAAGTAATAGGAAAGTTCTTACAGAGCCTCATTAATGTTCAGTAAAATCCACTAGCTCATTTCTAAGAAACCCAGTAACAGGGAACGTCTGTCAAATAGGAAATCAGAAATGATTTAATCCTAATGGGTATAATTCATTGTCATCAATGGAGTTATGCTAAGAGTCCATTGTCTACTCTGGTCCATTGTCCAGTATTTCATTGAGTTGAATAATAAAAAACAAACAAACAGGAATCCAGCTATGTTTATGTTCCTTTAACCAGGATGGACTTTTTCACAAAATATCAATGCAGGAGTGCAAGAATAGTTTAAGATTTTAGTTTACTCAATCTTGGATTTCAAAAGTAACTCAGACTAGGCAGCCCCAAACAAAGGGCAATGTTCATTACAATGAATTCTGAAGCAGAGCTCGCAGTTTGTTATCAAACAAACATAAAATCTCCACATTGTTTCTCATGTTACAAGTCCAAACAGGGAAGCAGTTAAGACCAGGTCTATGCTACAGCAGACAGCTAGGGCTAAGGTTGAAGGAGCAACATATACACTTATGTTTTGTAAACATGAAGTTAGAGAGGGAGTGCTGTGTCTTTTCTTTTTCTGCCAATGAAACAATGGCAGAGCTTTGACTTTTCCCCCACAGTGGCTGCAAGTGCATGTGGGAGAAGCCAAAGTATATATGTTACTTTGTTAGCTCTCTCTTTTCCCAGAACCCTGACAATTATTTTTAGAATCTAAATACTTAAGCAGCCTGATTTCTCAATGATGTAAAGCTGGAACTTCCTGCCGCGGCATTATGGAATGGAACTGAGTGTAGAGAAGCTGTAATGTACACAGGATTTGTGCTTGAGTCTAGGCTCTGAATAACATTATTGCTGAAGTGTGTGCATCATGTTGAAAAATAATCTGCCAAAAACAGGGGGAAACATTCTAACTGCATCTGATTTCATAGCCCAAAACCTCACACCGTCTCATGGTATAACCTATTATTTTAAGAGCTGGACACGAGTCTGTGCAGGGATGGGGGTATTCACTTTGACTCCCTTTGGGGAATTTAGTGCCATCAGCTCTGCAAAACTTGTGGAGTCCTTGCATCTGCTGAACCTAGGAACTCAGGAACTGTGCAAGTGGACCAGGCATTGAACTGCCTCTTGCAAAAAGTGCTAATGTAGACACAACCCTGAGTCCTCAGTAAAGCTGTAAAGGGAGTATGTTGTTTCAGGATAGTCACGTTTGGTTCATACCCTCCTCCCTTTACTGTTTCCTAACTGTACAGAGCAGCTACTATTGCAGGAGTCTGCAACCTTTGGCACATTTTGTTTACGTTGACCATCCGCAGGCATGGGTCCCGCAGCTCCCAGTGGCTGCAGCTCGCCGTTCCCAGCCAATGGGAGCCGCGGAAGCAGATTACCCTGATGAGCCGCGTTCTGAAGGTTGCCGACCCCTGTAATATTGTCTCAAGTGAGACTGAAGTGGCACATAGGCCTTGTGCATGTCCTGATGAGGGAAATGAAGAGGAAATTGATTGATTTTTTCTAACACTTTGGAATGATGGAATAAATATGAAAAACAGCAACTAATTGAGCTTTAATGACGACAGTAGTCCCAAGCCATTGCTAGCACTAATGCAGTTGCAGTGTTGCTGTAAAATAAGGTGAAAGGTATTCTACTGTAAGCAAGGCTAAGGAGACAACCCTTAACAGCGAGCACATTGTATAAAGCACTGGGGTTGATTGCAGTGCCAACAAATTCAATTCTTTCCTCCCCGAGAGGGCCCTGAGCCTGGCAAGTGGTGTATTTTGGTGGTTCCTGTGATTTTCCATCTCTTTCTTTGTGTGCCCTCGCATGGGCATGCAGCCTGAAGATCAGATGCTAAGATGAGTGAGTTGCTCCCAGGATGCAGTCTTACGTGCCCCAAATGGCCCATGCTTTGTGAAATGTGCACATTGTGTTCTGAACAGAGGCGTGTCTGTCTCCTCTGTCTTCCTGACAGGAACTGGAATGCACTTAACTCCCCTCTTGCTGGAATGATTTAAGGGCAGGACACCAGGATGCCTTCTATCTTGAGTCTCACCCACTGCCCTGTGGAAGAGAATTACTTTCCTAGCTTGGGGCTTAGCAGCCCTTCCCAGGGATGGGAAGAAGTGACTCCAACAGCATGGAATTCTTAATGCAACTAAGGATCTCAACATACTCTCTTCTGTCTAGAGATGTTTACCAATTAACACTGCTGAACTGAAATGTTCACTTCACTGTCACGCATGTGCCTGGGCTTAACCACGGCATAGCTGATGCTCTCTTAATTGCAGGTCAACAGATTCTGAGCACTAGCACTGGAGGCCAAGGAAGTGCCAAAACAGATGCCAGCAGCCCTTGCACTACACACTTTTTTAGCGTGCACAACAGCTTGTAGGAGTCTCAGAAGGGCTGTGAGTCTAGCCAAGGCCTGGCCTATACCAGAACCCCAAAAGGCACATGTGGCCCCATGACCACCTGGGGAGGGTACTTCTTAACCAAATTCCAGTTTGTGGGAGTGTGTAGGAAGGGGCTCTTATGCTAGGGCTTGCCTCCAGGAGAGTATCGATCCTGCTCATTCCATATAAGGGCTGCAACAGCATCTATTCAGTTGGGTGGGAAAGGGCATCAGCAGTCCAGATGTGAGTGATCCAGGGCCTATAAGTCCTATGTGCAGCTGCCCAAGGAGAAGTTGACACAGGTGATGGGCCAAAAGCATCACCAGGTCTGCTTCCTTCCCCATGTCTATCATATAGAATGTATCGGCGCACGCTTATGGCTGGGGATATGGATTTGCAGGCACATTATGCACTGATCTCACAAGACAGCATTAATTCAGCAAGGGACTCGCAGTTGGTCTGCGGGCTGGATGTGAATTTTGTCGTGGCACAGCAGACGGGGCGTGTGCTGGGACCAGGTCATGCTCTTTTGCATGGGCTGGTGCCCCGCGAGGACATGCTGGACATTATTATTATCCACTTAGGGGAGAACGATCTGGGAGGTCTCCAACTGATTTGGAAGGCAAAGCGGGATACTGCACATGTTTTCAGTCCCACCTCCAAAAATGGCGGACAGGGCCCAGAGAAGGCCAATTGGAAAGTATCAACATGGCTGGAGTCCTGAGGTGGCTCGGCTATCAACACAGTGTGTGGCTGAGCTTTAATGAGAGGCCAGAGTGCACCTCTCTGGTACAGGTGCCATTTGGTTCCTGGATGATTTTGGTATTGGGTTGGCTGAACTTCTATGTAGTCTGTCAAGGATTGAGGTGGAGGCAGCCAAGCTGAGGCTGGCGCCTCCTTGTGGCAGATGCTAATTTAGACTCCAGATCCAAAAAGGTAACACAATGGGTCTTCCGAGGGCATCTCCTTACAAGATGGGGGCATGATGTCTAATTCACTATGTGAACCAGGGGATGGGGCATTATCCGGGGAGACCGTCCCAGCAATGCACTTGATGGTGGTACTCTCTGGAGGTTAAGGTCCCCTCCACCCCTGAAACAAGGAGGGATGCTAGCGGGCAAGTGGAGGTGCCCAGAGACCCTCCTCGTGTGACAATTGGCTCCCCCAGTGGTGGGAGCCGGCAAGAATTCGCAAAGGATCAATGGGATGTGAGTGACGGTGCTGGGCTGTTCTCCGACAGGAACTTTGGTGTGCTGACGGAGTGGAAGAAGGCACAGACATGTGGTATGGGTTTTAACTAGGCCGCAGCTTTATTAGTTGAATTACATCCAAACACTCACTAGCTTCCCTTCTTTTTGGGTCGGGGAGGGGGGGGGGGGAAGGCAGCCGTGACAATGGGGTTAGAAACAAACGGCACGATTGTTCTCTTGGGACTCTGAAATTCTGTTTTTCAAAGGTTCCAGGACTAACCAAACATTTTTCACCTTCACTGCACATGCCAGGTTGCAACACTGCATCCAGCTGATATGCATGAGCCTTTCCCAAATATTGTAGCGTCCGCACACAGACATTAACAGCTCTCCAATAGCTGCAAGAGGATACAACTTCAGCAAGAATTTCAAGCATTCCGTGAGCAAATAGTTTGAAAAGACAGCAGCACTGCTTGACCAGGTGGTGAAGTCTGTTTGAGCCTGTTGGCAGGAGAGTAAAGCATTTCTTTGCTTAGCTAGTTATCAGATAAAGCTAATTGTTTGGTAGTGGTTGAACAGACTAGTTCTAATTGCAGGACTTCTCTCACCGAATGCTGCTCTTGCTTTATTTAACTAATTTTGCCTGACTTCACAAGTTGTAACAACCTGTTGTGTTGAAATCGCTCTGTTCTGCCCAGCTTGTACTTGGAAATGCTAGAGCTATTAGAATTCTTAACAAGCTACAATATGACAGCTCAGGTGCTGGCATCTATCAGCAGACTCAGGACTGCATAGCTTGAGTGCCACACCCTACCACAGGACCTGGCAGCAGCTACAGGGGACGCACGCCAGGCCCGGAAAAGCTGACCAGAGGGAACTGAGATAAGGACTGGTGGTCTGACAGCCACAAAAGAGAGAGCGGCAGGAGTCCCAGAGGAGAGACACCAGAGGAGGAATGCTAGAGTTCCTGGCTAGTGCCTCAGCAGCACTGAGGGGTTTTTGTCAGGTAAGAGGCAGGTGGACAGGAAAGAAATGGCCCTTGCTAGGGCTGACTTCCCTCCATTTATGTCACTTGGCCTGTCTGCCGTGTTGGCAGAAGTTGCCCCTCCTCTCCTCTCTTCAGATGGAGCAGAGAGGGAGGTGAGGGGCCATAGATGCCGTAGCAGCTTCCCTTGTCTCTGTCCCACCCTGTCCTGTTCAATATAGGCAGGTCCCGGCTACAGGGAGGCTATACCTGTCTTGTAGTTTTATCCTCCACATACTGGCCATTCTCTGTCTCTGGTTTGTGGGGAGAAAGCCCTGAGGAAACACCCCGCTGCTGTAACTCTTTGCTGAGGCAGAGAGAGGCCAGCTGGGGACTATCCCCTGGAAGATGAACAGCAGACCTCCCAATAGTCATTTGGTGAACAGCCGGACAGACAGAAAACTGAAGCAGCAGTTATTGGCGCGTCAAAAAGATATTAAAGCACATCGGAGCAGGCTGCCTGTCAGCCAAACTGATGGCAGAAGCGTCCACCCAACACTTGGGGGCTGAGGAATTGAAGGGTGCAGAAAGGAATTGTTCACATGAAATACAAAATGATGACCACCACTAGTCCAAGATAGTGGCTGACAGACAGGGCACCTGTGGGGGATCTAAGTGAGTTGGTGTTCCTACTTTACATTCTATACAGCATAACCACTGGCCGTGTATAGACAGGTTAAAGTATTAGCAACATATGGTCTCTGAAATTAGCAGCAGCTATTTCAATACTATTTCCCTCCCAATAGACCTGCCTGGACCACATGCACAGTCATAGGCAGGTTAAGAGCATGGCAAACATTTGTTTCCTGGAGTCTAGAGCTCTGATGATTAAAGGGGTGATTTATTTTCTTTTTCGTCATCCCTTTTCTCAGCACCCTGCTGAATTACTGCATCAAACTGCACCTGTTATGTTAGTGAATATAACGGGCTTGTTTCGCCCAAGAGCTGGCTGGTCAACCTACAGTTTTTTGCACCCATTTAATGACCAGTTTTAGTTAACCTGGTGCAAAAACTTTCTCTAGACCAGCCCTCATTTACACCAGTGTAAAGTCACTGAACACAAAGGGATAACTTCTGATTCTCATTGGCTGACGAATCAGACCCATTGTTTGTATTGGTTTAATCCGCCTTAGAGAGAAGTGAAGGGGGGGAGTGTAGGGGGAACAGATCAGGCAGTATACATCATGATTTCAAAATGCTGGCTACACCCTGTTTATAGGGATACAGAGGCACTGTGCCCGGGAATGCGAATGCTATAATCACCTGTGCACACCAACCCAGTGGAATCTTTTGCCAGGTTGAATAGCAGTAAATGATCAACTTAGATTTTCCAGATTGTCTGGGGGTTAAGTATCTTAAAATCCCTTTGGTGAAGGTAAAGTGAGTGCTTAGCTAGGGCTGTGTGCTGACCTGTAACCGGATCTTGCTGGAATACTCCAGCATGGGTGGCCTTCAGGAAGGAAGGCAGGCGTTTACTGGGGTGGGGTGGATAGTTAAAAATTAACAGAACAAATCTGGCTTTATGGTTCTAAATAAGACCTTTCAGCCGTGACTATCACCTGGAAGATGAACAGCAGACCTTCCATTTGGTGAACAGTCAGAAAGGAGCAAAATTGAAGTATGCTGGCTGCCTGAGACAAACTGCTTTATGTTCATTCTCAAAGGCGGGATTTTTAAAAAATAATAATGACCTTAGGTGACAATAGAGTTGTGACATATTAGCAGTAGAGAAATGCCTTATAACATAACATGAATACAAATGGGGAGGGCTGAACCAATATAGAAAAATTGAGAACAATTTCTCCTCTCAACTTTTGCCCCAAACCTAAACTGAATTCAAAACCAACCCTTTTAGGTGGTAGAAGGAAGAGAGTATACAAACGCCACCCTCTTCCTCCCACTTTTTTCCCTCACCATTTTCAGGAACCTCCGTGCTGCCAGAATTTGGCCCAAACCCAAAGTGAAAATGCCAAAGTACTAGGAGAGTGGATTTTCTTCCATGAGTGGTGTACCTGACCCCATTTATCCACTGACGCTTTAAAAAACTCCCACATCCCAATCTGGATCGCTGCTGGTTATGTGATATGTATGTACCCCGTTAACCTTGTAATTGATACTTGCAGTCCCCCATAACCCAAGCCCGACCCCAGATGTACAGTATCTTCCTTCCTAACTTGTGTACACTATAACTTTAAACATTAGATTTAATACAATTTTTATTTCTGGGCAGACTAGAAGCAAGGAACACGGAAACTTCATTAGAAAGCCTGATCTTTTAAATTTCCAGGACAATTTTGTTATCTTGAAAGGTCCAGATTTAAAATTTTTATTAAAGCTAATGTTCAAAATGAAAACATAAACAGATTGATAGGTAGGGTACTGGGTAATACTCTAAGCTCACTTCTGGAGGCTTCTTAGTAATGAGCCGAGCCTTTCTGAAGTTTACCCATTGCTAATGACAATTGCTTAATGATGCGAGATGGAATTCCATCACCTTAAAACAAAGAAATCCCTCTGTTTTTGATTAAGGGAGCATACATTAAGATACCGGGTCCCACAGATATCTAAGGCCACTTTAACATCCCTGTGCCATGTCTAGCATTTGATGGGAAGCTACTGTAATTCTGTAAAGCTTAATTCTTAAGCCAGTGTTGTTGACCGAATGGCTGGGCTTCTCATTTGCATATGGAGGAAGGACTCCTTGTCCCACCTCAAGAAGGAGCATACCAGGGTGCAGGCTCTCTTCAGGTGAGTCCTTCCGTTTCTGGAGTAGACTCTCACTTCCCTCCAGTAGAGCTGGGAGCACAATCTGAGCTGTAATTGAATGAGTGGCTACAGTAGCCTACATGAAAGGGGCCCTAGACCCCAGAGCCATTAGCGCTTTCATGACCGCAGCACCGCAAATACCAGCTTCTGGCAAAGTTGAATTATTTTTGATAACTGAAGTGGGGAGAAGGTTTCTGGAGTTTGTGTATTTTGCAAGGCTGCTGGGAATAGGAATGGGCGAAACCTCCCAAGAATGTTTTGGTCTGGAATGACATAAGAATCTGTCTTTCAAATTAACCCTTTGATTTTCAGCCTGGCAGGCCAGACAGATCCCCTGGATTGGAATCATTCCTCACTCAGCAGCACTTTTTGACCTTTGCTCCTACTTCTCAAGGTCCGCGTTCTCGCCTGCCAAAGCACGTCTCTGTTGGTCTCTTTCCATGTACCACTCTAAACCAACGACCTCCTCCTTTACATCTGAACAGGTGTCTTGTTCTTAAGGACAATAATGGCAGTTAGGAGATGATTCCACTGTGCTACAAAGTCAGCCCTGGATCTAAGGAAATAATTGAATTTTGGTGTCTGTAGCAGTCGTGAGAAACTTACCCTCCCCCAATGTCACAGGGATGGGATGGGCACTGTTTTCATTATTACTTGGCATGCATGTCTTTGTTTACCATTGCTGGGTATGCAGCCTCTGATAAAAGTGATTAATTACTACTCACTGTTTGCTGTTGGAGGCTCTTCTGTCCCTGTGTTCAAAATTCACCCTTTATTGTTGTGGTGACTGATTACTGAATTTTTGAAACACAAGGAATCAGATTTTAATAAATGTAAAGTAAAATTAGTGCTTAAGAAAGCAATCTCACCGTTGCCCTAATGTTCAAAATCACGAAAGGTAGAGGGAGTGAGGGGTGGGAGGGCAGGGGGGAGTCAAAAATGAAAAGACAGCCCAAAAACAATATAGGTTTTTAATCTCATTATTTTAGGGGTCTGACTCGTGCCCCTCCATTTCCCCCTTCTGGTTTTCCAATTTTTCACCAAAATCACTGTGGGGAGGCCTAGATGATTCCCTGACATGCTGGAATTGATCAGATATAGGGTATGCAAAAAGTTACCCTGTTACTTACAGACAGGACAACAAAGAAATGCCATTTTGCTCGGTGTGGCCTGGTCTACAGTAGAAAATGAGGTTGGCATACCCACATTGGTAGGCAGAGCCGGCTCCAGGTTTTTTGCCGCCTAAAGGGGCGAAAAACAACAACAACCATAACTCGTGGACCTGCGGCCAAATTGCTGCCAACAGGAAATGTGGCAGCAGCGCTATGGCTGCCGAAATGCCGCCAAAAGATGCCGCGCATCGCCCCAATCACGGGCGGCGCACTGCCCCCAACGTTGGCCGCCCCAGGAACATGAGTGGGGGGGGGCTGGTGCCTGGAGCCGGCCCTGTTGGTATGAGTATGAAAAGTCCACCTGCCCTGAGCAGCATGGTTAAGCCAATCTCAGTCCCCATGTAGACAGTGCTAGACTGACAAAATAATTCTTCCACTGACCGAACCTCCGCCTCATGGGGTGGTGGAATACCAATGCTGACAGGAGAACACCTCCTGTCAGTGTAGGCAGTTTCACAGCAATGCTGCAAAAGCATTTTACGTGTCTAAAGCCTTGTTCTTTTTGGTCAAAGATGTTTGGTTTTATTTTCCCTATCTGACAGCCCCACAAATTCACGCTGGGATGTAACAGTCAAGCTGGGTTCTTTCTATCCAGTGCATCATCACGAGTAACAGAAGTTTGCAAACTAAGCAAATCTGACATGTCTCCAGAGACTGTTCAGCCTAGGCGTCCCAAACCCCCATAGACGGGTGGCTTCAGGTATGAGCGCAGGAAGCCGCAGGGGGGCACCCTGCCAGTCGCTGTCAGGGCGGCACTCAGGCGGCTTTCGGTGGCATGTCTGCGGGAGGTCCGGTGGTCCTGCGAATTTGGCGGCATTTCAGCAGCATGTACGCCGAAGCTGACGCACCGGTGGGCCTCCCGCAGAAACGCCGCCAAATTAGCAGGTGTGCTGCTGAAGGCCGTCTGACTTCCGCGCTTGGGGCGGCAAAAAGCGTAGAGCCGTACCTGCCCATAGAGGTGTAGTAGTATTGTTGCCCCTGTTTTTCTGATGAGGCACTGAGAAGTTCAGTGCTCAAGAAAGACCACACAACACGTCTTTGGCTGTGTTAAAATTAGCAGGTATGTTTCTGGCTCCCAGTCTCCTGCTTGATCCATTAGATCACGCAACTACTCTTTAAGCCTGGTAAGGTTTGTGTGGTATTTAAAGCAAGGTGTAATACGGGGTTTACAAACCCCATACTGAGCACAGGTAGAAGAGAAAGGAGAGTCTTCCCTGCTTACAGGCAAGCAGGCTGACCAGACACCCCCACAGCTGCCAAAACAGCCAATTGTGAAGGCATGTGGCATTCAGCCACAACTGTGACCAATGAAGAAAACAAGCCCAGCTATAAAGAAGGAAGAACAGGGAAGGAAGGGGAGGCAGAAAGGCCTGTGATAGGGAAGGGTCAATACTCTGACCCCAGGCTGCTTTTAGGGAACTGTCAGTGAGACAAGAAAACTGTAAGCCCTGGCGGTTAAGGGCTGATAGACTCAATTTAGGTTATGAATTTATGGACTGAACAAAGATGGCTACATTGATGGAGACTTTCATGGGTCAACATAGCTCCATCTACACAGGGGGCTAGATTGGCACAGCTATGTTGCTCAGTATAATCCAGTATGTGCCTGTATAGGCGTGAGGCTCAATGTGCCTAACTGGAGAAGCAAATGTTTTTTTCAAACAATGTTTTAATTTGCTTTCCCCCAAAGGGTTGGTGGTTGCTACATACTCTGTTGGGGGTAATCCTCGAATGTTTGAGACCCTGATGTGATGAGCTGAACCCTGGTTTGGTCCCTGTCTGAGTAAAAAAAAATTAAAGAATATGTCAACCTTATGAAAAGCTGTGTTTTTTCATAGGGGTTGTATCTTGGCAAACTCTTCGTCAAATGCCCCCAAATTTGGCTTTGTGACTGTACCCCACACCTCCAGGAGGCACTCCAAATTTCCAGGCAATTCGATTAACTCTTCGGATCTGAGAGCACTTTGAACAGTCATGCTTTAAACAGAAAGCTGGTCTTAACTTCAACTTTAGTAGAACTGTTCCTCTACTATTATAGAGAGGAGGTGGGTGAGGTAATATCTTTTACTGGACCAATTTCTGTTGGTGAGAGACACACCTTTATACCACACAGAGCTCTTCTTCAGGTTTGGGAATGGTAGTCTAATATCCTGGGACCAACATGGCTACAACAACACTGCTCTGCTATTATGCCATTTTACAAAAGAAGGTAACCCGATCCAAAAAAAGCAATTAAATATGTGTTTAAGGCCCACAGGCTGATTTTTAGGGGGCCTGAAGTATGTGCTTAAATGCTTTGCTGAAGCAAGGCCCTAAACACTTCTTGTAAAATATCTTGTGAGCATAACAGACAGCATGGTGTCACATGCACTTTTATAGGAAAATGTATGTTGTTTTAGGCATGGAGATTCTGAGCTGGGGGCTGCATGCATTTTTCAGTAAGTACATAAAAGTAATTTTATTTTTCCTGGTCAATTTAGTTCCTCATAAAACTGTTCCTGTCATTTCATTAGCTCGGACCAAGTTTTTTTTCATAATTTTGACATGAAATGTATGCCATTTTAAACCTTCCTGTTCAGTTTAATTTATGTTGTATCTCTAGAGGAAAACAGGTCCCCCCAAGGTTGTTAATCTGACTTTATTGTTAACAATAGAATTCTTCAGTGCATTCTTCAACAGCATTGTATAAATGGTGATACTGAAGGACTGAAGGGGATTACTATGGTATATAGAATCACTAATGCTGATACATTTGACAGGGCCACAGATTCTTAATTTAATGTGTAGTGGGATATACTGGCTCTGTAAGCCTAGAGGGGTCCAGAAGATTCTTCCAGGAATACTGGAACAACCAAAGATGTAGCAAATAGCTGAAGAGGCTGCAGTCCTGGGAATTAGTAAAACTCAGGACACTGTCTCTGTAAGGGCTAATGTTAAACATGAAAACATACACAGATTGAGAGGTAAGGTACTGGACATCTGGAGTCAGGCTGTGGTTATGGGTGATTAAGGGTGGGTTAGGGCTCCCCTCTCTCCCAGCCCACTGGGAGGATGTCCCTGAAGAAGCACAGTATGCTGCCTTCTCCCTCAGAAAAGAAGAGATGCTAACAGGAGAAGGAAGCCAGAACCAGGTGACTGAGAGGCAGCTAGGAAAGGCTGGGAGTGGCAGCTTTGTGAAGGACAGACAGACAGAAGAAGAGCTGTGTGTGGGGTAGAAGAGCCAGAGCTGAGTATAAGCTTTAGGGTTGTGGTGATGGACTTCAGGTCTGGGACTTTGAGAATTGGTTTTGGACAGTCTCTGTTATGAAAAACAGAGGGACGCACCCCACCCACGTACTTATTGCCTGCACCACCACTGACTCGGACTTTCACTACACCGCATGGGTGGCGTACCCGAACACACCTATAGACTGACTCTTTAAAAAACTCCCACACCCCAATCTGGAGCTATGCTGGATATGTGATATGCATGTGCCTTGTAAACTGTACCTACTACCTACAATCACCCATAACTCCAGCCTGACTCCAGATGTCCAGTACCTTACCTCTCAATCTGTGTATGTTTTCATGTTGAACATTAGCTTTAATAAAAATTTTAAATCAGCCCCAGTTGAGAGCTGATGTTAGCCACAAGAAAGACTGTGTGGAGTTTGTAGGGCCCCGAGGAGGAAAAACAGAGGCAGGGTGTGGCAAAGCCATCTCTGGCCCTGAGGGGATGCTCAAGTGGTAACTGCCTTGATACATTATGGCAGATAGTTGTATAGTCCAGTTAGTAGCCACACCCTGCACTGTTCCTTGGTCTCTGTTGTCTTGTCATCTCTTTGTTGCAAACAGAATTGAAGAAAGCACAATAAGAGCTTTTTGATTTCTGGCAAGTATTTAAAACTCAAATGTGGCTTCCTCACCAATCTGTGCAGCTCTAGTGCCCATTGCAAAAGCAATTCTTTATCCTCTCAAGGTCCTTGTGGATGTTATTTATTCCAGTTGGGAACAGGGTGTTTTTTTAATGAGACCAAACACATACAAAGAATCTGATAAGGTACTTTGAAAGTTAAAAAGTTAATGCCCGATGTATACATGAAACTAGTTAGAAGTTAATGTAATGAGGCCTAAAGGAGAAAACAAATTCATAAAGGTGAGGTGGATGGTGTCTTCCTCACTCAAACATATGCTAACAAGTTCAAAGGTGGAATGATTGTGAGTAGGAAACCCAGAAGCTAGTTTAATGGTAAAGGTGAGTATTGAAAAGTAGGTTTCAGTAGCTTACAGTGAAGGGAGGAAGGAATATGGAAGATCAACTCAGAGTTTAGTTCCCCTTCTGACTAGTCAAATAAAGAACAAGAAGGATTTGATTTATGTGCTAATCAGCTGTCCTTGTCAGAAGCTGCAGTGGAATTTGATCTTTTTGACTTAAATGGACAATTTGAGATCAATAGTCAATTGTATTATTTTAAAATGGAAACCCTTTCTTACCTTGTCATGTTGATCTCTGTGGAAATCTAGCATTTGAAAACAAAGCTTGAAACTATAATCCTTTATTCACATTTACCTTCCTGGGACACGCTGGTCAGATGATGGAACAAGATTATTCTCATATACATTATAACATACCGGTATATTTGCTATCCTACAAAAAACACCTGAATTTATTTATTTTATGAATATGTTTTGACCACCTGTAGAACTGGTTGAATAAGGAAAAATAAAACAAGACAATATAATCTTTTCTTCACAACTAATGTTTTTTTCTGTCACATGATAAATAATTGAATAAACTATTCACAAATATTATTCAACCTGTAGTGTTCCTAGGTGACCTCTCAAGGACTGTCCATAGTACTGGGTTCCTCTGATTGTGGCCATCTACATCTCTGTTATATGGTCTCTGTTTGAACCTGACTTCTGCATTTACGTGAGGAGGTTGAGCATTCAAATGGACATGGATCCAATGTTTTGACATGCTCAAGACAGAGAGTAGAGCTGGAGCAAATGTGAATGTCTTGCCTCCTCAGAAGAAAGATGACAGGCTCAGTGGGGAACAGCAGCAGCGTCATCCAAAAGAAAGCTAACTGGTCTAATCAAACTTCAACCAGCCCTGAAATGACACCTTTATCCTTTAACTGAGTTTTTGTTTGTTTTAATTATGTAGATTTTACTCACATATCATTTCCTTAAGTATCATCAGACTGTTGCAGTTACCTCTACATCCAACTCCAACATTCATTTGCCAGGAAAAATGGTGGTAGCTAAAAGACCAGGCTTGGCAGAAATTTTTGTAATACTTTTGAGGGATGATATTGATGTTTATTTCTGCAATTACAGGAAATTATGGAGGGGGGCGTCAAACAATAATAACTTAATGACAGTAGACATTGAGGTTCAAAAGGTTAAACCTGTATAACAGCTAAAACACAAATTGTGAACATCATATGTGAAAATATACACAGTAAATATCCTTAAATCAAACTCTAATAAATTCTCAAGCAGCATTTTTCTTACTTTGCTTCTCTGTACATTTCTCTTATTACAGCTGAAATTTTTTTTTGTAGTTTGTATATACAGTGACATCAACATCTAAGCCTTCCAAACCTACTTAAGACTCTGCACACTATAACTGGGCAGCAGTGGTGGTGAGCGTCTCCATATGCATGTCCATATGCACGTGTGCACATACACACATGAGTGACAGGGGCAGGTCAAAAAGAAAAAGACAGACCAAACCCACAAAATAATCTTTTTGAAAAACTCGTGGTTTGGGACCAATCTTTTGATTATTTTTGGGGAGGGGGGAAGGTCTGATTCATTATTTTTGATCTCTTTCCTCAGAGAGGTAAGTGCATCACTACAGGTAGCCTATGGCCAGTACTGTACTGTACCACCTATAGTGTGGTCTTATCTGTACTACAGGTAGCCGGGGGCCTGATTCTATACCCAGAATATACTGGGTTTAAACAGTATGGTCATAAAGCTCAAATTTGGATCCTTTAATACATGGGCACTAAACTCCTTATGTAGGCACCTGATTGTCAGAGGTGCTAAGTACACACATCTTCCATACTTTGAAACTCAAAATCATACTAGTGGAATTTTTCTAATACTTCTCTGCAGCAACGAATTTGTAATTACTTAGTATTGTCTTGTTGTATCCAGTAATCCAGACATGCTCATTAAACTTGAACTTCCTTTCAGTTTTGTACATTTAGGAAATAAACAATATTATGTGTTTGGAATCCTCAGACTATTTACTTGTAGGAAGGAGGTACTTTTTACAGCAACAGCATGTTTTAGACCACAATCAGGTTGTGCTGTAGGTCATGAGTGAACTTTATTTACTGACCCTTTTCACGGCCTCTAGCACTCTTGAAGCTAATATAAAAGCAGGGTGAAAATTAATATGTTGCGTGTTTAACCTCCCCACTTCAGCACCTGTATCTGTTGCTGTTGCTATTTTTGATAGATTGTCTGTTCACTTCAGTGGGTCTAACCAAGTACTTAGGTTGGAGGAACATATTTCCATGGTTAATTAGCATCCTCAAGAGCTCGAAAAGTGAGTGCCCCTTCTTTTGGAAGCTAAGTACTTGAAGTGAGATTTAGAAATGCAATAGAGTATAAAAATGGCTGGAATCTGAAGTCAGAGAAATTCAAATTAGGCATTATAGTACGTGTGAAGCTCTGAGTCCCAGCAGGTGTGCTCTGAGGGGCTGAAGTCCGAGACTCATCTTGCCACTGGGCAGAAGCCCCTATTCCCACTATCCCAGAGAGGCCAAAAGCCCTGAACTCCCCACCCCAGTCTGGTAGGTGGAGAATGGGGGGTGGGGTGCTCTGTGAGCCACACTTGAACTATAAAAGAGCTGCCTGCAGCTTGTAAGCTGTGGTTTGGACATTCCTGCTTCTAGCCCAAAATATTTGAACCACTTCTTTCATCAGCTCCTGGGAAGTTTCCCCTTCACATTTTCTCCTTCCCATCACCTAGCAAGAGATGCAGCTTATCTCTTAATGACTTTTCCGCCTCTTTGTTTGCTTTTTGAATTGGCTGCTGTGCCAGCCCAGACCATTTGTCAACAAAACACAAAAAACTGCTTGTGCCAATCCTCAGTGCTTTGCCTTGTCAAGATGACTAAAGAGTGAGGTAACAAAGAGTCCTGTGGCACCTTAAAGATTAACTAAAGTATTGAAGCATAAGCTATTGTGGCCTAATACCCACTTCATCAGAGGGTATTCTTTGGTCTGTTTTTCCTCTCAATGTCCTTGAGAAGAAATACCTTGCTTTTTATTTCTTTCAAGATGGTTTCTGTCACTCCTTAGAGGCAATTTAGGGCATAAAAAGACAAGAAAGAAGGCCTTTTTCTTCTGCTTCATGTAAATTCCCTCTGGGTGCTTCCAGATATCCTGATTAGATTACCTGGTTTTCTTAGCTGACAGTGACCAAAATTAGTCATAAACAAGTGACTTCAATATTTCAACAAGTACCTGTGGAAATGTATGGGCTGGAGGAGCACATTAACAAATGATCAAATTAAGTGGAAATGATTAATAAATGAGAGGCTATTTCTTTATTTGGTAGTGGGATTCTTTCTGTTAAACAGAACAAGATGTAGGGAGGTATGGACAGAGGATGACTCTGGGGCACTGAGAAACATAAGGCTGAAGGTGAAATATTTTCAGTCACATTAAAAGGGGAGCTACTACTCATATAAATACTATTTTTGAAGAGATGGGTTTTTGCCCTTTAATAAACTAGTTAAAATAACCAAGAAAATATCCTTCTAATACTTGTACTTCCTCAAAATAAATTAATCTCTTGAAATTAAAAGATTTTTTTAAGTGAGATGTTTTCTCTGTGTCTTCATTAACGTGGGCCTTGGAATTATGTTTTTTTTTGTACATTTTTAAAATTACTTTGCTCTTTTTAGCTTTCTCTTCTAGATCTGCTACATCCTGATTACTCTTTTTGCTTTGGGTGAGGAGCCTTTCCTTGTTTTTTTCACTTTTTTTCATTCATTGAAGTTGATGAGATTTTCTATAATTTATTTTATGACTTTTGTCTATGGACTGTCATGGCTGGATTTTATACCATCTGATTTGTAGACTGGACTGGTTCCAATATTGCTTTTCTCCCTACATGTGTGGGAAGTCTCATTAATGGTAATAGGATCATTGCATGTTTAAGAAGAGTGGTATATTGGAATCAAGTGTATGAAAAAAAAAGAACAGTACCTCAATTAATGCTTTCAATACCTTTGTGCTGTAACTGATCCATTATCTCAGTTTCACAGATGGGGAAATTGAAGTACAGTATAGTGAAGTGTCTTACCTTATGTCATACAGAATCTTAGTGGCAAAAAAGAGAAAAGAACTGAAAACTCTCTTGGCACCTAGCACCATACTTTAGATTTTTGCCCAGTAGAGAGATTTCTAGTATCTGTCCCAAAATTACCTATTTTATCCATTAATACAACTATGTAGAATGTTGAAGCAGTCAGAGAAATAGAGATGCATTGACTATCCACAGGGATTTTCAGTGAACAGTCTTGTCCTGTGTGGTTATACTTGCTACTCGCTGAGTCAGTTGTTTCCAGCTGTCTTTCAAGTACACTGTATGAGGGATTGATTTACGCAAATTACATAATTCTGGTCAGCTGAGCAGAGTTCCTGTAATGGTGTAGAAGCCAAAATTGACACCCTCATATGTGGATCCACCATGAGACTGCTCTGTGAAAAATAGACCTCCAGTGTAACCGTATACTAGTGTGAGCTGCGCAAAGCTGCTTTCATGCACTGAAGTCATCCATTATTTTCGGAAAGCTCTGCTTGTTTGGTCTCTATCACTTTTCAAAAATAGGATGATATTAATAACTTTATGGCAAGCATTTTATTTTGAAGACTGTTCATACTATTTGTAGATGACTTTCGTTGATCAAATATGAAACTGTTGTGGCCTACAAAAATGTCTGCTTTTTAAATTTTTGTTGGGGAGGGAAAGACATCTACATTTAGTTTTCATTAATTTGCCAAAATCTCATTTATGTGTTTTTCATTTATATGTAGATTGTCAGGTAAATGATCTGCTAAATTTATATCTAAAGACATGCATGTCCAGTGTTTTTACCAAGGAAGAAACGCCAGCAGAAACAAATGAAGCCTTTGTTCGTTTGAGAACCTTTATAATTGTGACTGAATCACTGTTACATACATGATACATCTCTCTTTTGGCGGGTAAATTTTACTATGTTTGTAACACAGTGCCATTGATCCTGCTAGGGATACCATTTTTCCTTTTTATGCTCACTTGATCAGATTTGTCGACATTGGTAATTTCAATCTCTAGTTTGGATGCAGTGGCATAAAAGAGTCACTTGCGCTGGTGCACCTCTAAGCTGAAAAACTGCTCATGATGTGGATTATGACACTGCTATGAAAGTCCGGTAGACACTTGATTATCCAGGATGATAGGGAAAAAATTAATCCTGGTTAATAAAATCCCAGATAATCACCATCCATAGGAAATATGTAGGGGGGGGATGGGTTGGTTCACCAGCCACGCTGCACTGGGGGGGTGGGTGTTGGTTCACTGGCTGCCCTGCACCCTGGTGTGTTTTGGTTTTTTTGTGCTTGGGGCGGCAACAAAGCCAGAGCCGGCCCTGCGAGTTACGCGTATTTTTTTTTTTTGACATCCTGGTTAATCCACAACCTGGTTAACCCAATCCTGGATAATTGAGAGTCTACTGTACTAATCTGTGGGAAACCATATATCAACCTCTGAAACTCACACAGTCATTCCCTTGTGTGACAGGAGGATTGTACTTTGTCAGTGAATCTTATCATTTTACCTAGAATACAGTAGACTCTCGATTATCTGGGATGATTGGGAAAAACTTAATCCTGGTTAATAAAATCCCGGATAATCAAGTCAAGGGTGGGGGAGGGGGTGGTGCACCCGCCGCCCTGCAGGGGTGGAGGGGGTGCACCAGCCACCCTGCATCCGGGGGTGGGGGCACTGCCTGCCCCAGTCAGCTCCTGCTGCTAATCTCGGTTCCCTACACCCAGGCTAGCAGCGGGAGCTAAGTGGGGCAGGCGGTGTGACCCCAGCTGGCAAGGGGCCATGGGGAAACCCCAAAGCAGTGGTGGGTTGAGTGCTTAGCCTGCCACCGCTTTGGGGTTTCCTCCCAGGCTCGTACCAACGGGGATCTCAGCTCCCGCTGCCAGCCTGGGCTTCCTATACCTAGGCTAGCAGCGGGCTGAGACCCCAGCTGGCAAGGGGCCAGCGGGGGAAACCCCAAAGTGGCGGCAGGCTGAGCGTTTAGCCCGCCGCCGCTTTGGGGCTTCCCCTGCAGGCTCCTGCTAGAAGGGGTCCCGCTGCCTGCTCCACTCAGCTCCCACTGCCAGCCTGGGTTCCCTACACCCAGGTTGGCAGCAGGAGCTGAGTGGGGCAGGCGGTGGGACCCCGGGTGGCAGGAGCCTGGGGGGAAAGCCCAAAGCAGTGGCGCGCAAAGCGCTCAGCCTGCTGTCGCTTTGGGCTTTCCCCCCAGGCTCCTGCCACCCGGGGTCTCAGCCCGCTGCCAGTCTGGGTTTTCTACACCCAGGCTGGCTGCGGGCTCTGACCCTGCCTGGCAAGGGGCCAGTGGGGGAACACCAAAGCAATGGCGGGCTGAGTGCTCAGCCTGCCACCGCTTTGGGGCTTCCCCTACCGACCCCTTTTTAGACATCCCGGTTAATCCGCAGCCCAGTTAACCCGAGCCTGGATAATCGGGAGTCTACTGTATTCAAATTCTGCTTTTCCATTCTGTTAGTGAGGGCAGAGTACTTTGTGACAATGGAAGGATGCTAGAGACAGGCCTTGTCTTCACTGCATGCTAAATCATGTTCAACCCTTGTTCCCTGCATAACATGGTACTTATTCACACAGCCACACACAGCTGTCAGTGCGACATAGCTCTGAGCTATAGGGTAGATCATAAAGTTAATACAGTGATAATGTACATTCGCGGGCATCCACAACAATCAAGATTTCATGGTCCTCCAATCCCACATGAGCCTTCCTATGTACTACCTTGCTTTCTGCTTCTGATCAGGGATCAGAGCACAGCTCATCTACCTTCAAATCCTTTTGCTCAGCACCCCCTGTTTCATCCTACTTGCAGCTTGTCTAGATTCACCCATCTACAGTGTTTTATACAGCAAAACAATAGTCCCTCAAGAGCCCATGTATCAGCCTGTCACCACTTGGCCACATGACCACATTAGAATCTTGGTGCAACTTTGGACTGAAGTGAGCAAAACTCACAGCTTTTAATATAGTAGTACAAAGAGGAACATTGAACTGTACAAAGGTATATCTAAGCAGCTACTGGCTGAACTCTGGATTGAACAGGCAGGACAACAGTTTAGGGAGAAGATAACGTGGCTCAAGGTGAATTACCAGATGTCCAGGGATAAGAATAAAGCACATGGTGGTGCCCCAACAACTTGTCCATTTTACAGTGAAATGGACCAAGTTCTGAGCAGCCACGCAATCATGGAGCCCATTTCAGCATGGACTTCTCTGTGGAGCTGGGATGGGGGTGAGTTCAGAATTTGGATGTCTGTTAAGACATGACCCAGCCAACCAAGACAGCCAGCAAGGAGAGGCAGGGGTGGGTAGCCCTAGCCTGAGAGACGAGTTTGGCTCACAGGAGCTGATCCCTGATGCATCCTGGGAAGAGCACAGTGTAGAGGAGGTTTCTCACACCAAAGAAGCGGGAGAAGTCTTGATATCTCAGGCTGGTAAAATGGAGGCTACCTCTTTGTTGTTATGAAATATTTGGGCATGTTTGTAGCCTATAATCGTAGCTCTTGGGTATTAGTTGTGAGCTGAAGGAGTTTGTCTGCTTCCCCGTCCTTTGCTCTCCTCCCTCTCCTGGTCATGCTGTTCAAAATGGCAGACAAATTGGGGCAGGGGGAGAAATGCAAACTGGCATTTCATAGCACATAGTAGCTTTTTCTTAATGAAAAAACATGAATATAAAAATGATGAAACATTTGTGGCTCTATCCTTGCCAAAATATAAATTACTATAAAATTATGTTGGAAGGCATTCATTACCCGCCCACGCTATTTGGATATGAAGACACTCTGTCACTACTGCAGAAGTCAGCTTATTGTTGATCTGATTTTGGTCCATTTCTGGAAAGTAATAAAATAGAATGTTTCGCTCCATAAAAATTCCAGGCAGTCTCTGAGATTCCTTAGAAAGGCAAGCCACTGCCTGCCAGTGTTGTAACTTCCAATCCCTGCCCAGTCAGTTATCAGTTTATCTACCACAATATGTGGAATGATTTCCCTGACCTAACTGAGGGTCTCCTCTCTAATGCCTGGACTTCTTCCAGTCTGGTATCTGCAGTAGCACAACATCTTGTGAGGCTGCAGCAAACAGAAAAGGGTGCAAGGAGGGGTAGCTCAGTGGCTTATGCATTAGCTTGCTAAACCCAGGGTTGTCAGTTCAATCCTTGAGGGGGCCATTTAGGGATATGGGGCAAAAATTTGTTGGATGATTTAAATTAGGGATTTGGTCCTGCTTTGAGGAGGTTGGACTAGGTGATCTCCTGAGGTCCCTTATAACACTGAGATTCTATAGTCACCACTGCTGCTCTATCTTCCAGTAAGTGCTCCATGTCCAAAACTGTTTTAGATTGTTGGAAAGGTAAAATTAACTATTTCTTATCCTGGAATAACTGCTTTAGAAAAAATCTCAGCAGGCACAAATTTGATGGCAGAATGAGTAAGTCAACAGGCTAGCATTCTTTTTGAGATAAAAATGGTCACTTTTGGGTTGTGACTCAGAGAATAAAATTTTAAGAATTCAAGGGCACTTGCCAAATTCCTTCCCCTCCCCCCCGCCCGGTCTGTGAGGAACAAGTGCAACAGTATTTGATGCCCCAAAGCATGGCCCAGCAACTAACAGACTCACTCGCTGTCAGTAACAGAATTCTGAATTTGAGGGCAAAGTAATGGAGGAGCAGGCATGACATGATGATGGAGGTGCATAAAGAATCCTCCAGGCAGTGAGAAAAGCACATGGAATTGGAGGAGGAGGAGGAGATGGCTGAGGAAAGTGAAGGAAGGATGAGTTGCTGACAGAGTATCTCTACCATAATCATGAGATGGGGGAGCAAGACAGGATCCCCGACTGGTGGTTCGTCCACTGGGCCTGACTCAACTGTGTTCCCCTCAATGGATCCATCCGCCACGGCAACTGGGACAAGTGTTGCAGGAAGTGAGGCTACACCAACAAGACCCTGCCCCATGTCCTATGTGGACACAAGCATCACTTCGGAGCCTGGCGGCACCGCCACAACACCATCCAGAGCTGGCTGGTGAAAGCCATCTCGCCGTTCCCGGGGAAGATCACTGTTGATTCTGCCGTCCCTGGGACAGACAGCCGACTGCGACCCGACATCGCCGTGACTGATGCAGAAAAGAAGAAGGTCTTCATGGTAGATATCACAGTGCCATTTGAAAACAGGTCACCGGCCTTCCATGAGGCCCGAGCATGGAAGACAGTGAAGTACACACAGTTGGCTGACACCCTGCGAGCCCAGGGCTATGAAGTCCAGATCCACCCCCTGATCGTGGGAGCCCTGGGTGCGTGGGACCCCCACACGAGCCAGTATGGAGACCATGCGGAGTTGGTCGATGCTACTCCCGACTCATGAGACAGCTCATGGTGTTCGACATCATCAGGTGGTCCAGACACTTCTAAACAGAACACATCACGGGACAGTCAATACCAGGCTGAGTAATCGAGACTCCAACCAGGGATAATAATCCATTTCCTTCCCTGATGAATGGAGGGATGCACCCTACCCATGTACTTATTCTCTACACCGCTACTGACATGGACTCTGAATACACTCCATGGGTGGTGTACCTGAGCCCACTTATCCACTGATGCTTTAAAATCTCCCACACCCCAATCTGGATTTATGCTGGTTATGTGACATGTAGTACCTCATGAACCTAGTAACCAATACTTGTGATCCCTCATATCCCAAGCCTGACCCCAGATGTACAGCACCTTCCTTCTTAACTTGTGTATATTTTGATTTTAAACATTAACTTCTATTCTTTCACTGGGGAAACTGAGGCACAGAGGCATTCCGTAATTTTCTCCAATATTGCCACCCTCAAGAGTTCAAAAATAATGTTGTTGTTTTTTAAGTGCATTCCTTTAGTTTGTCTTTGTGTGGTGTGTAAAATGAAGTCTGAGATTTTTATGGAACTACTAGATTTCAGGAGTGGGGTCTTTAAGAAAAATACCAAGTATTGCAAGATGAGTTTGCAACACCAAAAGCCCCGCAGAAAGCCTGTGGTACTGGTGGTCCTATCCCTATCACTGTTGTGGTGTAGCTGATTCCCTGAGTTTGGAGAGTGCAACAGGCAAACCCCTTAGCAGGTGTCAATCTGTCCTTTTGTCAGTGCTGGGAGCAGTTACAAATGCCATCGTATGTGATACAATTAACTGAAAAAGCTACTTGGAGATTTGTTGCTTACAAGCAGCTTCAAGTATTGTAATTTTGCCAGATCATAGTAATCACAGTGACCTATTTCTGGCATAAGCTAGGGATTGGGTTACTTTCACCCCTTGTTCCACGAGCCCAGTAACATGCCTCGTATATACAATGACAAATGATGCCACTTTATCAAGAATAATTGTGCCATATTTCTTCTGTGTACAGTGGACATCTGGCATGATATTGAGAAGAAATTTTCTGATAACAAGCTGAATGACTCATAAGCAGCTCTTAAAGTGAGTGTCTCAGAGTAAAGTTTTTGGGGGCCTGATCAAAGGCAGTTTTATGCCCAAAGCACTATCAAGATCAACCCATTGTTTTCTCTCCCCCCCCCCCCAATTATTTTTAACTTGTGTGCAAGTCTGCCAAACTTTAATATGCAAGTATTTTGTTGGGAGACTGTAGGAGATTAATGTCTTAATTGTTCTGGCACCATTTCTGCTACAGGTGTACAGCAGTAATGTTTTATTTCTGTAATAAAGGTGTGACACACAGAAGGGCTGGTAAAAGTCTAGTCTTCGTTTCTTGGCCCCATTCATATGACATGAGGTAGGGTTACAAATGTCATAGGGCAGGGCTCATTATCCATTGGCTCCAGCTGTTACAGTTCCTAGTGCCTTTTCAAAATGTAATGACAGCTTTTGATAGCTTGCTTGAGCAACGATAAACTGGAGGTCAGGAATGCTGTCATGGGGACCTATAAACTTGATGTATAAACATTTTGTCCAAAGCTATATTGTAAATGAAGCACAAATTTCACAATGCTATTGACTTTCCAGTGTGATAGCTGGGGTAGAATACTGGTTGAGACAATGTTTCTATTTAGGTGTTTTTATGGTCTAATACAGGGACTCTCAAACTGGGGGTCATGAGGTTATTATCTGGGGGGTCGTAAACTGTCAGCCACCGCCGCTGAACCCTGCTTTTCTTCCAGAATTTATAGTAGTGTTAAATATAAAAAAAATGTGTTTTTAATTTATAAGGGGGAGTGGGTCACACTCAGAGGCTTGCTGTGTCAAGGGTCACCAGTATAAAACTTTGAGAACCACTGGTCTAATAATTGAAGACCTCCCAAGTATATGCCCATTTAGCCTTGCAACACCTCTGCTACTTCTCCCATCAATGGAAGTGCCTGTGACATCGAGAAATATTCTTGGGTTATAGGTGGCGGAGGTACAAGGTGTCATGATATATGTCCTTGTTAATTTTCAGTCCTTAATCAGGAGACATTTATTAAAGACAATAACTACAGGCTTCCAGATAGGCTTCCACACAGTTCAAATTACAGCTTGATCCCCTTTGTCTGGAATTCCATTGGTCTAGAGATTTCTAGTGGCTGAACAAGTTACTGCAAGTGAATCTATCACTTCACCACACACTACAGTGAGACTAAATGAGTCACTTGCCTTCAATCATATGCCAGTAGGATTTAGCCCAGGGATCTCAAACTTGAATCAACAGGAGGGCTACATGAGGACTATTACATTGGCCCAAAAGTCACATCACTGACACCCTCCTGCTGCCCCTGTCCCGTCCCCCACTTCACCCCTTCCATGAGGCCCCTCCCCTTCCCCGCCTCTTCCCGCCCCCATTCCAATCCCTTCCCCAAATCCCCACCCCTACCTCACCTCTTCTCCACTGCCTCCATTGAGTGTGTGGCTCCCCACTCCTCCCACTCCCTTCTGGAAAGTGCTAAGTGCCACCAAACAGCTGTTTGGTGGTGGGAAGCACCAGGAGGTAAGCAGAGGAGCAGAGATGCGGCACGCTGGAGGAAGGGGGAATGGGAGGAGGGGAGCTTGGTGGCCTGCAGGAAATAACCTCAAGGGCTGTGTGTTTGAGACCCCTGACTTAGCCCATCAGGAGAGTCAGAAGACACAGTCTCAGCTTTACTGCTTTTTGCAAAAGGAGGAGGGCCATTATCTTGCCTCTTTCTTGCCCCTTTTTGGGGTGACACATAATAGCTCTTCTGGCTGTTTTAATATATGTGCCATGACATTTTCATTTAAGGGACTGTGGTGTAAGTGTTGGTTCTGCTTTGTGAATAGCACAAACAGTTTGCAGAATTGCTCCCTCACTGGATGTTTATATCTTACAAATTTAGTCTGGATACTCCCTGCTTTGTTGCTGATGCAGTCATTTGTACTGAATTGCTTTAGGGGGACACGGACAAAGGTTGAGGAAGAATATTAAATCACAAGCTGCTAAAACTCCCCCAATCAATAGAAACCATTTGGGAAGTGATAATGTATCTTAAACAGTTTTGCAGGTGGATTGAGGATCTGTTAGTCACTGTGAATTGTCAAGTCTGAAGAATTCAAATGTTGTCAGTAAGGAGTGGTCTGTTCCACCTGTCATTGCAGCAGTTTCAACCAGCTCACTTAATGACAAGAGTTATGAGGCCAAAGTATGAGGCCAAACCTTGCTTAGTTTTCCCTACACCCTAGGCAGAAAGACCAGGCACATGTAGAGTAGGGCAGACAAACAGCAGGAAGCTGCTCCCCAGAATTGCAACTTTTATTTGGGCCAAATCAGCACCCTGTAATCCAGGTGTGATTTTCCCCCTGCCACGTAGAAAAGGGGTTTGGGGTATTATAGCACCACCATCCCTGGGCTCTGCAGAACCCTCTCGAGATCTGCATAGGGAGAGTGGTGGTGGGTATGGTTTAGTTTAGTGCAGTTAGTGAGTGGCCCTCTGTTGGGAGGAAGCAAGCACTACTGGTTATGGGGAACATGCTGGTAACATAGCTCCTATAAAGCCAATGTAGGAGGGAATATCAGGACAGAGGGGCACCTGAGTCACAGCGCTTCTCCCCCAAATTGGTGGTACTTAGGGGTGGTCCTGCAATGTGGAAAACCTGCCTCCACTCCCTGATGGAGTAAGTCTGCAAAACAAGACCACCCCACTCCTGCGGATATTAACAGAGGAGGAGGGATCTAGCTCATTAGTTATTGTTATTTGAGAGTAATCAGTTTGATCAGCACTGTACAAAGACCAGAATCCCTGTCTGAGAGCTTAAAATCCAACCAAGGATCTAGACAGGCATGATCCATACTTCGAAGGCTCAAACTTAAAGCTGTACTTTTTTTTAGGTATATACTTCTCACCCTGGGAACCTATTAGCTGTTTCCTCTAGCACTAGTCTGTGGTACCAGAAGACCACTCTAGTTAACCGTCTGAAAATAGACAGGGAGAGAAAGGCCCTGTAGAAGATGAGGAAAAAACTGGAAATTTTAATTTTTTGAAGGAAAGAAACAGATTTAGGGGCCTGTTCCTGCTACTTGTCCTCCCAGGAGCAGTCCTGTGAATTCAGTGAGGCTTCCTAAGGGACAACCTGCATGCGTAATGGCTGTAGGATTACAGCTCTAAGTGGAGGTTAAAGAGTCACATAAATGAACGTGGATGAGAAAACCATGAAAGATTTGCTCAGTTTATTGGTTCACAGATAAATTTATCTAGAAAAGTAAGATAAAATAACAAATAGAACACTGGAAACATTTCTTTATTATTCTAATATGGGTTGAATATCTGAAATTTACTGACTCACCCTGTTTAGAAAATGTTGCCATGTCAACTTCAGACTCAAACACACAACTCAGAGTATCAATGTAACCAGCTGCAACCTTTGGTGATCTAGCAGCAATGTGGCTGACAAATATTATTTTTAATGTGCTATATGTAACCTTAATATTATCCCCCCTGGAAACAGAAGCTGATGACCCAGCTTTAAAAATGTTTTCTTCAAATGAGATAGGGAGAAGCTGCAAAGCTTCTAAGTTCTCAAACACTTTAGGTTTGTGTGTGTGTGTTTAAGTTCTAATAATTTGGGGGAAGAAAAGCTCTAAAATAGAAACAAAAATTGTAGGAAAATATTCTGACTGCATTAAAAACCACAGTAGCTTTTCTCCCTCAACCTCCACTCTGCTTGCTAGACAGATCTCTTAGGATTGACTTTATCTCTTTCCTTCTGCTACCAAGCTTGACTAAATCTTCTGATGGGTCTGTCCCCTCCATGCTGACAGCCAGGGGTATTATCTCATGACAGTGCTTCTCATGTAACATTTCCCACTGTCATGTAGGAAGGTACCTCCTGGATTATAAGTATATCTATATAATAATGGGCCCATGTTCCCCCTGTGCTATCACTTGCATCAGTGGAGGTTCTCTCAATTTTATACTGGTTTACCTTCAGAGAGGGAATTGGGCCCAGTGTCTGTGTTCCATTGGCTCAGCAGCTTTCATCCCAAAGGAAACCACAAAGCTTTAAAAACTATAGCCCAGATTGTCAGTCTGTCTAACTCCAGTGGAGTTACACAAGCAGAAAGTTTAGTCTTATATGCATGTGATGGCCCCATCGTGATCAACACTGGGGATTGAATTTAAAGCTAAAACATGAATCTCATAGCTGGATCTAAAGAGCCAGGCTCTGTAGCTAGAGTTATAACACTCTTATCATCTGAGCATTCTGTGAAGAAGCATTTCCTTATGTTTGCTTTTAACTTGTTGCCTATACATTTTATTGAGTGAACCCTGGTTTGTGCTTATGTGAAGGGGTAAATCACACTTCCTTATTCACTTTCTCCGCACCATACATGATTTTATAGACTTCTATCATATCCCTCATTAATCATCCTTTTCCTAAGCTGAACAGTCCCAGCCTTTTTAATCTCTCCTCATAGGGAAGCTGTTCCAGATCTCTAATAATTTTTGTTGCTCTTTTCTGCACTTTTCCCAATTCCAATATATCTTTTTTGGGACAGAGCAACCAGAACTATATGTAGTATTCAAGCTGTGGACATACAATGGCTTCATATAGTGGCACTATGAAACTGTCTTCTCCCGTTCCTAATGGTTCCTAACATTGTTAGCTTTTTTGATTGCTGCTATACATTGAGTGGATGTTTTCAGAGAACTACCCATGATGATTCCAAGACCTTTCTTGAATTGTAACAAGTAATTTAGACCACATCATCTTGTATGTATAGTTGGGATTATGTTTCCCATTATGCATTAATTTTCATTTATCAGCAACGAATTTCCTCTGCTTTTGGGGGCCCATTCACTTAGTTTTTTGAGATCCCTTTGTAACTCTCACTTTGGCTTTAACTATCTTGAGTAATTTAGTATCATCTGCAAACTTTGTCACTTCACTGTTGACTCTTTTTTCCTGATCATTTATGAATATGTTGAACAGCACCATTATCCGTACTGTTCCTTGGGGACACAGCTATTTAACTCTCTCCGCTGTGAAAACTGACCATTTATTCCTACCTTTTGTTTCCTGTCTTTTAACCAGTTACCGATCCATGAGAAGCCCTTCCCTCTTATCCCATGACTGTTTACTTTGCTTAAGAGCTTTGGTGAGGGAACTTGTCAAAAGCTTTCTGAAAGTCTGAGTGCTATATTTACTGGATCAACTTTGTCCCCATGCTTGTTGACCCCCTCAAAGAATTCTAGTGGATTGGTGAGGCACGATTTCCCTTTGCAGAAGCCATCTTGATTTTTCTCCAACATAACTATGTTTATCTATGAGTGGTTATTCTGTTCTTTATTATAGTTTCAACCTATTTGACCAGTACTGAAGTTAGGGTTACTGGCCTGTAATTGCCAGGATCGCTTCTGGAGCCTTTAAAAGAAATAATAGTGTCACATTAGCGATGCACAAGTCATCTGGTACAGCAGATGATTTAAGCAACAGTTTAAATACCACAATTAGTACATCTGCATGTTCACATTTGAGTTCCTTTAGAACTTTTGGTGAATACCAATCTCCTTCCTGACGCCCAGGAAGCATGGAGAAGTAAGCCACCTTATCTCAGTGCAGGGGGGGACAAGAACTGGACTGGAGGCTGAGTAGGAAACCAGAGTGCAACAGAGCGCCTGGGCAGAGCGATATTGAAAGTAGGGACTAGTAAGCAGAAGCAGGGGGAAAGGAATGCTGGGACAAGGAGTTAGGGTAGAAGAAACACTAGGACTAGATGGGCATGTGAGTGCTTGATTTTGCAACCTTAATAATGTTCTTTTAACAGTTTTCTGGGTGTAATATTAACATAACTTTAGCTTTCTACTCTTTTTTTCCCCATATCTCCACTGTTTGGGGAGGTAGAATTCATTGCCACATGCAAGAAGACTGAGCTGAAGGAAAGAAGGGCTCTGCCTACCTCAGGGCTGGTGACAGAAATTTTGGGGCCCCGTACTCTGATCGTCTGTGGCCCCCCCCCCGGCCGGTCTCTCGCCGCCCGCGCCCTACCCCACCCGGGCCTACGTGGGTCTCCCGCTGGGTCCCGCTGCTCCAGCCGTGACTCGCTGGGAGGGGAAGATGGAGTGACGTGCCCCCTTAAGTCCGGGGCCTGGTACAGCTGTACCTGTAGTCCCCCCTTGTCGCCAGGCCTGCCTAATAGTAACTATGTACCTATATAGTACGCCTCTGAACATAGCTAGACAGGTATTATTGGTAGGTAATTAAAATAATGAATCATTAGTTAAATTGTTTATTGTTAATGATGAACATAAATATTTTTTAAAAACACTATATGAGTCTTCTCACTTTTACAGAGGCAAAGTCGGGCATAGTGGGGGTGTCATGTCGCAGGGGTACTGGGTGCGGTCGGCGGTAGCACGGTGGCGTGAGGCGCGCAGCGCGTGCGGGCGGTCTCTAGCACACCACCCCTGCCTGGCCCACCTCCCCCCCCAGCCTATTCTCCTTCCCCCCCTGCCTGACCCGGCCCACCCAACCTAATCTCCTCCCCCAGCGTAACCTCCTCCCCTCCCCACCCATCCCTGCCTGGCCCACCCCGCTGTTGGGAGTGATCTTCCTTTAACCCCGCCCAGCCTCCCCCCATCTCTAACCGCCTTCCCTCCCCCACCCCTGCCTGGCCCGGCCCATCCCACCGAACCTAACCTCCTCCTCCCTCCCACTCCCAACCCAGCCTCCTGCCCCCCATGCCTGACCCGCCCAGCCCAGCCTCCCCCCCACCAAACCTCCTTCCCTCCCACACCCATGCCTCGCCCACCCCATCCAGCCTAGTCTCCTGACCCGCCTCCCCCCACTGGGCTGCCATTGGCTCCCGGCCCCGGGTCTCCCCGGCCCCATGCGCTGGCCCCTACCCCCACGGAGCGGCGCTCGCTCTCCGATCGCTCCTGAGGTGGGAGAAGGGGGATGGATGGGAAGTAGATGGGGAGGGGGCTCTAGCTGAGGTGGGAGAAGGGGGATGGATGGGGAGGGGGCTCTGGGTTAGGAGGGAGAAGGGGGATGATGGGGAGGGGGCTCTGGGTGAGGAAGGGGCTGGGGTAGAGGTGGCTCTGGGTGAGAAAGGGGATGGGGGTAGATGGGGAGGGGTTCTGGGTGAGGAGGGGGGTGACGGCCCCTGGGCAAGCGGGGTCTCCGCTCCAGCCTCACTTCTTGGGGACACCCATGGGGGGGTGGGAGCAGGTGGCTCCCGGCCAGCCTAGGGCGCTCCGGAGTGGGGGCCCCTCCAGATACGGAGAAGACCCTGCGCAGGTGTCCAGACGTGGGACCCCCGGGACCCAAAGAGCAGGAGAGACGCCTCCTCTCCCACCGGCCTGGAGTGAGGGACCCCAGCGAGGGGGTGTCACCGGGAGAGGAGACTCGGGGACAGATACGCGACCCCGACTCGTCCCGAAAGGCGGGGGGACAAAGACACCCCCCGATTCTCCGCCCACCTCCCCTCTCACCTCGCCTGCCACCCAGCCCGGTCTCCGCCCGCGGCTCTGAGCGCTGCAGCCGGCTGACAGCTGTATATAACCTGGCGGAGCGCTCCGCCCCCGGCCCTCCCCACCTGCCCCGCACAGCTGATCTCACCCCCGCGCTGCCCAGGCCCAGGCCCGGTGACAAGGGGGGACGACTACGGGTACAGCTGTGTACCGGGCCCCGGACTTAAGGGGGCCCCCCTTAAGTCCGGGGCCCGGTACAGCTGTACCCGTAGTACCCCCCTGTCGCCGGCCCTGGCCTACCCTGAAACACTGCTAGTTTTCTTTCTGTAAAAATCTTAAGTGGAGATAATATTTGTAGTGTTTACCATGAGGTAGCTAGGCATGGTGAGCACTATACCCCCCCAGTGCCTCATCTCCACCATGAGCCTTGTCTCCACCATGTTTTTACAGCAGGATCAATAACACATTATTGATCCTGATGTAAAAAAAAAAAAAAAGTCTGTGAAGACAATTCCTTAGATGCAGTCAGGACCCAGCAGTGGGTTCACTTACAACATTTTGTTGACCATACAGAAGCGGACTGGCCGGGCTATGTTGGGGCAAGCTGCCTTCAAAATTATCCCCCAATGTTTCAGGTTAGATATATATTGCTGAAATCACACCTCCCACTGGAATGACTGGAATGCAGGACACTTCCTGTTCAATTCTCTTTTCTGTTGTGCCATTTCAGAAATGCTATTCATATTCAGTTCTAATAACCCAGAGATTCAAAATCCAGTTGGCTATATTTGCCAGCTTAATCTTTTGTATAACTCCCCGTTGTAAGAATATGAAGCACCATCAAAGTCACCTTTACAAAATTATTTGGCAAAGCCTCAGATCCCTCCACCACAATCTAGCTTTTGGTTCAGAAATCAATCTAAGTTGGACCATCATATCTATATAAAGCTCAATGAGTCCTTTGTATGGCTATGAAACTGGGGCATTGACATCAAACACATGTCAAAACACAAAGCATGCCAGGTTGAGCAGGCTTTTAAAATCCAAGTTATGTAACTTCAGCAGCAATCCTCTATGGCCCCTTAACCTGCCCAGGTTTCCACATGTGCCTGTTATAGGAGCTGGCATTTGTTGCTGGCATGGCTCCCCTTTCTGTCAGTCGGTTGATTAAGGCAGGTACTATCTGCTTCCTGCCAGTTTTGACACCAGGATTAAATTGGCTCTGAGAACCCAGAACTTTTAGAGTGAAATAGTTTGAGCCAAGTTAATCTGATGTTTGCCAGGAGGCTTAAAAAAAAGTGTCCAAGGCAAGTTTTAGTCAGTAGAGTACAGAGTATCTTTGAGAGACACTACAGACGGGGCATTGGACTGAGAGTTAGGATACCTGGATTCTTTCTCCAGCTCTGCTAGTGACCTACTATATGCTGGGCTGGACTTAGGGAAAATGGTACCCAGGGTGCAGCGGGAGGGCAGAGAGCAGTAGTTCATAGAATCATAGAATATCAGGGTTGGAAGGGACCTCAGGAGGTCATCTAGTCCAACCCCCTGCTCAAAGCAGGACCAACCCCAACTAACTCATTCCAGCCAGGGCTTTGTCAGGCCTGACCTTAAAAACCTATAAGGATGGAGATTCCACCATCTCCGTAGGTAACCCATTCCAGTGCTTCACCACCCTCCTAGTGAAAAAGTTTTTCCTAATATCCAACCTAAACCTCTCCCACTGCAACTTGAGACCATTACTCCTTGTTCTGTCATCTATTAACATCTGAGAACAGTCTAGAGTGACCCATCCTCTTTGGAATCCCTTTTCAGGTAACTACCTGAAAGCAGCTATCAAATCCCCCATCATTCTTCTCTTCTGTAGACTAACCAATCCCAGTTCCCCAGTTGCATTATGAGGTCCTCATAAGTCATGTGCTCCAGCCCCCTATTCATTTTTGTTGCCCTCTTCTGGACTCTTTCCAATTTTTCCACATCTTTCTTGTAGTGTAGAGCCCAAAACTGGACACAGACTCCAGATGAGGCCTCACCAATGTCGAATAGAGGGGAATGATCACGTCCCTTGATCTGCTGGCAATACCCCTACTTATACAGCCCAAAATGCTGTTAGCCTTCTTGGCAACAAGGGCACACTGTTGACTCATATCCAGCTTCTCAACCACTGTAACCTCTAGGTCCTTTTCTGCAGAATTGCTGCCTATCCATTTGGTCCCGAGTCTGTGGCAGTGCATGGGATTCTTCCATCCTAAGTGCAGGACTCTGCACTTGTCCTTGTTGAACCTCATCAAATTTCTTTTAGCCCAATCCTCTAATTTGTCCAGGTCCCTCTGTATCCTATCCCTATCCTAGTTCCTGATGCTCACCTCACAGCACAGCCCAGGTGGGGAAAGTGACCTGGATGCACAGAGTGCTTGGTGTTGTTCCTCGCTCCCTGCCTCACAGCCCCCGAGGGGGTCATGAAGGAGTGTTGGGAGGTGGGGGAACAGTATCTGTGCATCACTGCTCACCCTCCCATGTTCCTCCATGAGGAAGGAGCAGGGAGAAATCTGGGTGCCTCCCACACGGTACTCCCCTGCCAATCAGGAGCAGGTTCTGACTGCACACATCAGCGTTGCCACACTGTGACCCATTGACCATGGCGCCTCTGGGCGGTCATCTGAGTGGCCCACCCCTAAGGCCGGCCTTGCCTATAGGTGACCTGAGGTAAGTCACCTCTCTGTGCATCTGTTGCTCCTGCCTATTTTTGATCCGTCTTGTCTATTTAAATGATAAGCTCTTCAAGGTAGGGACCCTGTGTGCCATTCAGCCTAGCTCTTGGGAGAGGCTCTTTGCACAGTGCTGTACAGTGGGGATTTGGGGAAGCATAGGCTTTGGGCTGGTCAAAGCTCTGCTAAGTGGATCTCGTAGGCGTTATCTGCCCTGTGGGAGGGGGTGCAGACAGCATGGAGGCTAGATGCTAAAGCTGGTACAGCTGCCTTTGGGGAGGATTGCTGTCTCCCAGCATCAGTGGAAATCCGAGCACACTAAGTGGTTTGTTCAGCCTATGCACCGGGCAGAGAATGTGGAACTAAATATGCACAAAGAAATCTTTCAAGAGCTCAGGGATAGATCATCCACATTTAAGGAAGAACATTTATTGGGGGGTAGGAGCTCAGGGAGAACAAATGGAAAACTGGAAGAGACCACAGTGAGTATAAATACCCACATTAGACAGGACTGTAGTGAGAGCTGAAGATAGGGGATTTTGTTTTCTAATCAAAATAGAGATGGCTTCAGTTCTTTCCTCTCACCTGCTGTGTTCATGCTGTCTGGGATGTTTCATATCTATCGCTGTCCCACCAGAGGAAGAAATATGCTTTGCTGAACTCTGAATCGTTGGATTCCTGACAAAGGACTTTTTGTTACAATATGTTTACCTTGAAAGTAGACATGCAGCTAAGTAACCTGGCCCCTTGGACATCTTCTGGGGCTGATCTTCTGTTATGCTAGGATTTCCTGGGTTAAAGGAAGCTGAATTTAGGTTAGAGCACCTATGCGGGGGACCCAAAATTGGGGAGATCCAAAGGTGGAATAATGTGACCTTTTTACCCCACTCATGCCCATCCTCTTCAGCTTTTCTAGCAGTGAGGATGAGTTCCTAGGTAACAAATGTAGTGTGTAAATACTGAAGTGGTGTCTGATCCACACAGCAGCCATGAGAATTTTCCAGATCGCTTGGACTAGATGCTGCTGTTGTTTTTTCTGTGATAGGATATTGCTTTTGAACTGAAATTACCTGCAGCCTTCTCACTAGCAGGAGCTGTCTGGAAAACATTCTGATCAAACTTGGAAACAATTTTTGCCAATGTATTTCTTTTGCTGTTTGCTTGGTACTTCCTGCTGCTGTTTATCCATAACACTATCTCCTGCCAAGGGAAGAGCTGGCCATTTGAAACATCTCTGTCTTCACTGAGCAGCTGTGCTATTAGGGCTTTATTTCTGCAAGGAGTTATCAACTGAATGTAATTGACTCCCTTCTTTCCTCCCACCAACAACAGTCTTCTCATTTCATGTACAAAAAGCAATGGAATTAGACCTCTAGCAGTTCGGAAGACTAGCTTTCTGTATGCTACATTTAATGCAACATGTATACGGTGTGTGCAAGAGGTGGGCCAGCTTTTCTGAGTTTCTGCAACACAGCAAAGAAGCCAAACATCTATTTTTTCATTCTCTACAAGTAACTTTGACCCCTATTTCCAGTTTAAATAGTCCAGAGGGGAGGAGAAAAAGAGAAGAGCTACCCGTACTAAACTTTGATGCCGGAGTTTGGGGGGAAGCAGAATACTCCCCCTTAGAAAGTATTTTTAAAATTCCCAAAGCATTGGCTCTTGGAGAGGCTGGGCTGTGTGTGAAGAAGCAGCAGGATTTAGACATGACCTGAGTATTGGAGGTCGAAGATGAAGCTAAGATTACAAGACAGACAGGGAGGATGGTTTTTTGTTCACCATGATAGAGCAACCTGGGAGGAAACCTTTATTGCAACCAAATCTACAGCCACCAGAGAGCCAGGACTTGGGCCTTCGTATGTACCACAGTCAGGCCCATTGGAGGTGAATGTGCTGTGAGTGAAGCACTGACCTGCTGGAGCACTGCCATGTGGATGTGGTCTCTGTTGAGATAGACCTCAAGGCCTGGAGTCTGCGTAGGACACCTTGGGTGGGGGAAGGTGCTCTTGGACACCTTCCCCCACTGTGCCCACCTGCAGTTATGCAAGATCACAACCCCACCCCTGACTGACTGCCCTGAGCACAGAAAGGATCTATAAGTAGAGATGGTTCAGATTCTACGTTGTCTGAACAATTTATCTGATGAATATATCCCCTATTTTTCCTGTTGGGCAAGAGTTCACAAACCAATTTCAGATGTTTGAAATAGACTTTGGTGTGCACTTGAGCCCCATTTCCAAGACTATCTGCAGCCACAATGACTAGACTTTTTTAAAATGAAGGTTGAGATTCTCACAAAGTAACAAAAACAACGAGGAGACCTTATGGCACCTTAGAGACTAACAAATTTATTTGGGCATAAGCTTTTGTGGGCGAGAACCCAGTTCATCAGATGCTTAGAGTGGAAAATACAGTAGAGAGGTATAAATACTAAGCATATGAAATGATGGGACTTGCCTTACCAAGTTGGGGATCAGTGCTAATGAGCCAACTCAATTAAGGCGGAAGTGGGCTATTCTCAACAGTTGACAAGAAGGGAGGAAAAATCATGTTTGTAGGACAATGAAATCAAGGTGATACAATCATGAGGACAATGAAATCAAGGTGATACATTTCAAACAATTGACAAGAAGGTGTGATTATCAATGGGGGGGAGGGGGGAAATTAGTTTTTGTAGTGATCCATCCACTCCCAATCTTTATTCAGGCCTAATATGATGGTGTCCAGTTTGCAAATTAATTCCAGTTCTACGGTTTCTCATTGGAGTCTGTTTTTGAAGTTTTTTTATTGAAGAATTGCCACTTTTAAGTCTATCGTTGAATGTCCAGGGAGATTGAAGTATTCTCCTACTGATTTTTGAATGTTATAATTCTTGATATCAGATTTGTGTCCATTTATTCTTTTGCATAGAGACTGTCCAGTTTGGCCAATGTACATGTATGCGGGTCCTGCTCTGCAGCGCCCCTTGGGGCAGGGGCTGGGTGTGGCAGTGGACCTCAACCACTCTCCAATCCCGCCCCCCTCTGATTGCGGAGCGGTATGGCCCAAGGGCCAGAATCTGTACAGTTGCTCCCCCCCACTCTGGGGGCACCGGGGCTCAATAGTCAGAGTCTACGTGGTTGCTCCCCGCTCTCGGGGCAGTGAGGCCCGATGGCCAGAGTCTATACAGTTGTTCCCCGCTCTGGGACAGCGTGGCTCAATAGCCAGAGTCTATGTAGTTGCTCCTTGCTCTCGGGGCAGTGAGGCCTAGTGGCGGCAGGGGTAGGGGGACCCGGGCCCGCCCACTCCACCAGGTCCCGACCCAGGGCTCACCTGTCAGCGGGGCTTCCATTGCCCCACGCTTGGCGGGGATCCACCCGCAACACGCCGAGCTAGCATGTGTTTTAAAAGTTCCCTGGGTCACTTCCTACCCGCACTGCTTTTGGTGTCTGGAGGTCCTTTGGTGTTTTCCCCCTTTGGGCCAATGGCAAGCTGGGCTTCCGGCGGCATCACGGCCGGGCTGACGTCTGGGTCCCCGGATCCTGGCTCTCTCCTCAGGATCTGGTAACACGCATCCTTCCCCTCTGGTGGTCCGCCCCAACTGAGCAGCTCTGCAGGCTTTAATGCTGGATCTCCAGCTGGAGCATACCCAGCAGAGCTTCCGGGGCGTGGCTTCCTCTGCCCAGAGAGAAGGGTTAACCCCTGCTGCACTGGTGCGGGGCCGCTCAGCCCCGTCACAACACGACAGAGGGGCAGTGCTGGCACATGATGGCATGTATCACATTGGTAGACGTGCAGGTGAATGAGCCCATGATGGTGTGGCTACCACTCTGAAACCTGTCACAAAATAACATGGTTCCATTAGATGATTAGGCTTTCAGAAAAACATCAAGTATCATGAGAGTTGGCATCTCTGCATTGATCATTTGACTGAATGCAATTTGTGTTTGGGCTTGTGATTGGCCATGTAAATCACATGGTATTGTTTTTGTCCTCTTATTGGGTGGTCTGACTTTTGTAAACTACTTCAACTTTCAGTTCGCAACTAATTTTGGCTACCGGATTGAAATTTGCTGTTTTAGCAAATGTCATAAGAACAAAACTTAGGCCGTATGAATATCTGTGAGCAGCTAACAGTGAAGGGGTAAGTATGAAAAGGCCAACTGAAACTTGCTTTCTAATTCACTGACCTCTGTTTCAAAAATGTTTTCACGTTATTTAATCAGTTCCAAAACTGTCTACCTCCTTCTGGAAACAAAACAACTCAATTTTTAATACTTGTCTACGGCTAGCCCTAAATTTGACATCTGGCTCCAAAGTCTGTGGTACTTGTTTATGACTATGAAAAGCTCTGGACATCAATTAGCCAAACACTTTACAAACGTGGACACCAGAACCTTGCCAGTGGAGAGCTCCCACTGCCAAAGGATACCTCAGCTAGGGTGACAGAGTGTGTCTGTTGAAAGGGGCTTGCCACACAATCCCAGAGGGTGCACACTGTTCAAATAAAATATGAGGAAAACAGGAACACATCACGAACGGCAGCCTGTGTATTTCAGAGGCAACAAGCAATGCCAAGAAAAACATTGTCCTCGTGCTTCCCAGTTTAAAAACAACATTGGAAAAGCAGTAGAAGAAGCTTTCCACTCTGGCTGTAATTCAGCGCCAATGTGGGTGGAAGGCTTGTATAACTTTTTTTTAAAACTAGACATACTATAGAAAATACATCTTTTTTTAAAACAGAATTATAGCTTTTGAAGATCAGAACATATGTGTTATCCAGCCCAAAACAATTCCTAGATGTGGGAAAATCCTGGAAGGAAGCAACAGGGAAATGGTGGCAGAAAAAATACGAATGTAGGTGAGCTAGTAACATAGATTCATCAGGGTAACATTAGTTGTAAACCTAAATAAGGACACATCTACAAGTGCAGCAGCACAGCTGCATTGCTACAGCGTGTCAGATGAAGATGCTCCGTGCCGACAGGAGTGAGCTCTCCTGTAAATATAATAAAACCACCTCTGCGAGTGACATACTCTCCCGCCAACGTAGCACTGTTGACACCGGCACTTATGTTGGTGTAACGTATGTCGCTTGGGGGCGGTTTATTCACGAGCAACATAACTTCTGCTGACATAAGCTGCAGTGTAGACACAGCCTCTAAAATATTAATCCTACCAGGAGTGATATCGTCCTCTTTGTAGAAGTAACTGTCATATGGAGCACTGGAGACAGGAACCCTTGTTTTACAGTCATCTAAGACAGTCTTACTGCAGCAGAAAAAATACTTTCCCTTTAATGAAGTTATGATGGGATGATTTAGTTGGGGGTTGGTCCTGCTTTGGGTAGAGGGTTGGACTAGATGACCTTCTGAGGTTCCTTCCAACCCTGATAGTCTATGATACGGTGTTTCTGCCTTTTACGTATTGTTTAGGGATTATCGCCCAAAATAACACCTCCTTTGCAACAGTTATTAACCGCCTAGAAGTGGTACAGTTTTGGTAAAATAGATTTGTTTTTTCAAAACATTGTAGTTTTTAGTTCAGATGGAGAAGAGGTGAAAGCTGGGTTGAACTCTAGAGAGTATAAGCTTTGAACAGTAAAAGATTTAGGAGTAAAGCAAGCATCCCTAGCAGTCTGTTGTCTAGCAAATTGAGCTGAACTGGGAAGGGAAGAGCAGCAAATAAACTGGACTGCATGGTGATAAGAAGGGAGAACTGCAGAACTTTGAAATGAGGAGTTAAGGATCATAGGAATTATTGGAATAAAGAGAAGTAACCTAAACCAGAGTCAGAAACAAAATGGAAAGGAAAGAGGAAAGGAGGGAAGCTGAACATCAATCCCACCCCCAAAATGTACTATACACCACCTTGCTTTCCAGACCTGCCCAGTTTTCACTTTTCTTCCTTTTCCACTGGGGCAGAGTTTATCTTGGGACTGCACAGCCTCTGTGTTTGTGTGTGTGTGTGTGTGTTTTCTTCTTCCTCTTCTTTGTCTATCTGACAGACATGAGCTGAGCTACAAAGTTCTGATCTGGTTCCCTATGTTTCCAAAGTTTGGATGAATTCAGATTCAGGACGAAGGTTCTGGCACTCTTCAATGCAAGGAGAAACCAGAATGGAGCAACTAAAAGGCTTCACCTCAACGAGCTACATCAAGGTAAAACGTGTGCTAGCTACCTAGATGTAAAAATGTAACTTGAATCCTGACATTCTGAAATTAAACAAAACAAAATAAAAAAAATGTTTTGAAATGGAACAAAAATGTGAAAGGTCAGATTTTCCTACAGAATAGGAATTCAGAAATTTTTATTTTGACCATGCAGCAAAGTTTCTGAGGTAGCCTGGGGTCATGGCAGTTTCTCAGGCAGGGAGCTGAGCAGGATGTTGAGGAATGGGGGAGCTGCAGAGCTGGGAAGGACTTTCTGCCAAAACTGAAATTTTCCTTCAGAGAATGTTGAATATGCAGACAGTGAATTTCCCATGGGAAAATCACCATGACAGAAATTTGTTGGTGTAGCTGTGTCCCCACTGGGAGAACTTTGATGGTATAGCTATACGTAGTGTGACAAAGTTCTTCCTCTGTCTTGGTGGGTCCTGCGCTTTCTGGCGTATTTGCTTGCCTCAGAGGTTCACGGCAGCCCTCAGTTTGGCCACTTTTGCCACTGGCTCAAACCTGCCATTCATTCAGCTAATCTCATCACTGGCCAGCATGAGTGAAACAGAGAACAATCCCTGCATTTTCGGTTGTCCCACCTTGTGGATTTGGGACAGGCCAGAGACTTTCCCCTGTGATATGATTCTCAGCCCTGGTCTACACTTGGAGGGGGGGATACGCAACTTCAGTTACAAGAATAGCATAGCTGAAGTGGATGTACCTAGATCAACTTACCTGTTATCTTACTCAGGGAAAAGGGACCTGCTTAATTGGGGGCTAATGTATCTACCTTCCACCACTCTCCTGTAGCCTTCTGGCCTGACTCTGTCACAGTAGGTATAGGCCTGCTAGGTATAGCTAGACTGACAAAGCCTGCTAGTGTAGACATATAGCTCAAGTCACTTAGGAGCCTAAGTCTCATTGACTTTCAATAACACGTAGAAGATGAGCTTAAGTGACAAAGTCACTTCTGAAAATGGGACTTAGGTGCTCTTGGAACTTTACCCCAGAACTAGAGACTTTTTATTATTCTTTTTTTGAATGACAGCTCTGATTCCGCAGAGGAAGATGGCAGCATGACAGAGGTGCTGGTTCTCTGTCCTGGCTGAACCCAAGCCCTGGCTGAATGAGTGGAGGAAAGAATTCACATTGTGGCTTTGGCTGCTGCTCTCCCCCTGCCCCCCCTCCCAGTGCTCTTCTCTGTACATAATGGCAGGATCATTTGGGTGAGGAAGACCTTTGTGGGAAAGGGGGGAAGGTCCTGTTCCTCTTGTCTCTGAGGAGCTGTCATCCATTGATACAAGATTTTGGAGGAGGGGAACTGTGTTTAATTCTGTTCTAGAATCTACCAGTCCTGGTGCTGCTCCCCTTCCCTCACAATGGCAGCCACTCTGCTGATGCTCCCTGCTTCTCTCTCACCCTGGGCTATAGGCTACCCCTTCCTTGTAAGGGACCGGTCTAACTTTGCTTTGGGGACAAGTACTCTGTGAGGCAGTAAAGGTCCTCAAACCCCCTCAAAATCTTATCAGTTATACAAATTTAAAACCTACATAGAGTGGTTACTAGTCTCATTCCCCACTGCTTTGCAGAGTCGGCCAGGGAACTATTGAGTGGAGCTGACTGTTAAAGATCTGCTTAAAGTTGATCTAATAGGAGAATAACCATTACACCTGTAGACTGTTGCTAATTCACATTGCCCTTCAGGAAAAAGTGGACAATTCTGAGACATGTTACTGATCCAATAGATACTGTACTGTAGTGAGTCCGAGTGGTCTCCCTCAGGCTGGGAGTGAGAGGGAGCCGGAGACGCCCCTGGAGGGTGGAGCCAAGGCCGCCCCGCCCCCCTCGCCAGAAGTACAGGGGCGGAACCGGAACTATAAAAGGCCAGCCCTGCAGCCCAGAGGGGGGAGAAGCAGAGGAGGAGAAGGATGCTCCGCCAGAGCTGCTGCTACCGGAGGGGACTCCAGCCTGAGCGGTGCCTCCACACCTCACACCGAGGACAACTGGCCTGGAGTACCTGCTGCCATGTATCCAGAGGAGCCGGAACCCGACGGGACGGCAGAGGTACCCTTTTCTTGAGACCCAGCCCTCAAAACTGTGTATTGCTGGCTGCCTGTGCTCAGAAGCCCAGGCCCCAGCCCTAAAGACTGTTTGTTTGCTGGCTGCCTGTGCCATGCCCAGGCTAGAGCCAACCCATCTCGAGACTGTGCTACCTACAGGAGGCCAGACAGAGCCTAAACCGGGCCGGTTCAGACCGGCCTGAGGGGTCTCCCTCCGTCTGGGAGTGCGAGGGAGCTTACAGTACAATATGAATACAATTGAGGTATCACACTGTCTATACTATATTAATAGAAACTAACATTAACCATACATAAATTACCTAACTGCTCCTATTAATGACTAGAAAATAATTACTCTCTGTATTTCATTTTAAAGTGTAATCTGTCATTCCCTTTATTTTACTGAACTGTCCTTACATGGCTAGTGAGCACAGCTGCAGGGTGTTTTGAAGGCAAGTAATAAAGGTTTTTGCCACTGCTGTATCATAATCACAAGACCAATGCTTGATGATTGGGCTTTGTCGTCAGAGGCTCCAAAAAGTTTCATAGTAGGAAATGGCACTTCATAAATTTAAATATCAAGCTGTGCTGTTATCTACATTCAAAGCAATTTTATGATTATTATTTATTCATTGTGCCTACAGTGTGCTAGGAGCTTTGCAGTTTATACAGCTGGACTCTTTCTCTGCCCTCGAATACTGACATTTTGGAATTACCATGCGAACAAATGACTCTCTGATCTACTCTTGAAGTTTGTCAGATATTACTCCTATTTATCTTTCTAAAATGAGAAACCAAAATCCTACTTATAATGGGCCCATCACCATGGTACATGAGCATCCTCAACATTACACAAACATCCGAAAAACTGTAATACTGCTTCTGCTAATTTTATTCCGATAGTGTGCATAGTTTTATTTGTTGAGCCGTCACCTTCAGGTACCGCTGTTTTGGATTATTACTGCAGGAAAGCTATTGCCAGGAGATGAATCTGGCATTTTTTTTCCTCCAAAGTCCTCCGTTATCAGGGCAGTGAGCCTGGTCAGTAGTCACAGACAATCATGAATAGTGTTATGTGCTTATTACTGTACATTTGCATTACCTCCCTTTAGTGGATGGAATCAGCTGATCAAGAGTGTGTCACCAGCTCTGCTTCAGAGGAGTGTCCCCAAGGCACGGTGCCTCCTGGGGGAGACACTGTTTACACTCATCCTTTGCACAGGACTGTTCTTAAAGAAGGAATTTAGCCTGTTGTAATCAATGACCTTTGAGTCACATACAATGACTGTCTAGTAGTTTTAAACATTGTTTAAGCAAACTACATGGCAAATGAATTATAGGTGACCTGAGTTGGAGTGGATGCCTTACACTTATTTTCTGTCTCCTACTGTCTATTAAGAATGTCCTACTGCAGATTAAAGGCTCACCAAATGCAATTTTATTCTTGTAATTATTAGGTATTAATTACTAGCAAAAATACCCGGCGTTGCTCGGGGTATTTGTAAGTGGAAACTGGGATGTAAAAAGACTACAATGTTTTTTATTAATACAAATTTTGTTCAGAAGTCTCATTTTGTCTAATTAATTCCATTCTCTTGCATTCAGATGGAGGGGGGAGAGAGCTGAGTGAGTGCGGGGGCCGTTGGAGGGGGGGAGGAGATTTAAAAATTTTTTGATTCTTACCTGAGGGGGAGAGAGCTGAGCGAGTTGGGGGGGGGGGGGAGAGAGCTGAGCAAGTGCGGGGGCAGTTGGAGGGGGAGGGGGAGAGCTGAGCGAGTGGGGGGCCCTTGGAGAGGGGAGGGGGGAGAGAGCTGAGTGAGTGCGGGGTCCATTGGAGGGGGTATTATTACATCATAACTATGTCACAGAGAACAGCAGGTGTTAACCTGCTGCCCAGCTGATGTTAATGGGCTTTAAAGAATTTCACCCCTAGGGGTGTAAGAGGTGAGATTTGAAATGTTTTTGATTCTTACCCTGATTAGGACCCTAAAGCCTATAACTGTACCAAATTTCAAGTCTCTAGCTGAAACGGTGTGTAAGGAGTAAGGGAACATACATACTGTGACAGATCGCCGTCTCCCCCCTCTCAGGAACAGGCAGGAAACCCTTCTTTGCTCCAAACAGTGCTCTTTAATTTACAGTGCAGGACCCCACCACCAATATATACAGCTTAAAACAGTTCTTCAACTTACGGTTTACAACTCTATCAACATCTACAGTTTACAGCTCTCAATAGCTCCACAGGTTCTGGCTCTACAAACTCTATATAGTTCATCCCCTAATACAATAATACAAACACAGCTCTTGATAGCTCATACACAACACACAGCTCTTGATAGCTCATGCCACCACCACCACTGGGCTTCCCTCCTGGCAGCCTTTTATCCCCCAGAGGAGGCTGCCAGGTGCAACTCATGCAGGCTGATTGCCCTGCACCTCAGATGGCTAATTAGCCTTCCTGCCCGGGGATTTGCAGAGGGCTTTTCTCCCTCTTAAAGGGGCGGCAGGCTGGGTCAAGCCCACCCTGCCACAATACATACACACACGCACGCACCATTTGACTTTTATATATATAGATTTACAATAGCACCCCCTGTGTACAGGTTGTTTTCCTAACCCTGAAGAAAGGTATTTCTCATTTCAAGGAGGTCAGACTGTAAGGTCAGACAAGAAGAGAGACAAATAAATGGGAAAGGAAAAGTGAATGGGAACAACAGACAGATTATACAGGTCAAGTTGATTCCCTGGCAGAAATGGGTCTTTTTAAAAGGGGCTTAAATATGGCTAGAGTAGAGAGAGAGTAGGGAGGTGGCAGACGGCCTCACGGAAATCAGATCATCCCTAGGGAGTCGTGTGGAAGAAATCACAGAAGTTGACTTTGGAGAGGCAAGCCAGGAGCACTGGCAGAGTGGAGAGGATGGGCCCAACGTGAAGCTGTATGATGTAGGGGAAGAGTCATGCTAGAGCTTTCAAGGTGGTGACAGACTTAAATGTAAGGTGACAGCAGAGCCAGAGCCAGAGCCAGAGGAAGGATTCAGAGGGAGGCATTCCGTGATCAAATAGACTGGCAAAGAAGATGAGCTTAGAGGCAGTATTTTGCACACTTTGACAATGATATGCAAGAACTGGAGGCCTAACTACTTGGCTTGGTTTCTATCCTGCAATACATTTTACATTCTCCAGAGTTCCAACAATACACATTCCATTTAATAGCTAAAAATGTTTGCTGATTTATTCCTTAACCTACCATGAAGGCCAAACCCTCCTGATTTTCTCTTGACAGGATTGGAACCACCCGGGTGATGAAGGTGAGCAGGATTTGGTTCTATATTTATATTTATATCCTGGGCACAGATGATCCCAGCTTCTATTGGACAAATCATACCAAGCTAAATATGTCCATCCTAAATGTTGTGTATTAAGTCCTACCCTAAGGCTTACCACAGGGTAGACGCTACACCAAGCAAGCCTCCTGGTATGTTGTTTTCATACATCTTACATGCTGAAGAATAGATGGTTGTATATGATTTTGGACAAGACTGTTGATCTGCAGCTTCTTTGGGAAATTGTAGTGTTCACTCGGACAGTATTCTTAGTCTGAAGAGGTGAAACTCATTGCCAAAATGACGGCCACAATTAAAGTTAATTATACAGTTGCTGGGAACAATCAGGGAAAAAGATGATTTTTTCACTGTAGACAGTCCACCCACTTCTGGGGTCAGCTAGCCCCACATCCTTGCCATCTTGCACCGCAAACCAGTGGGATTACTTTCTTCCTACTAACTCTTTTTTTTTTTTTTTGAGGTGAGAAAGGGACATGCAGACAGGAGCCATGGGCAGTAATAAAATAACGTTTAGCACTTACCTTCAAAGTGCCTTACAAGCACCATTTCATACCTTCCTTCCAAGAAGGAGCTAAGCGTGTATTATTATCCTCGGCGTACTGAAACTGAGACAGAGAGGTTATGAGGGAACAGTTGTCGGGACTTTCTGGCTCCTAGATCTGTGCTCAGTCCACTAGAATGCACTTCCCTGTCTAGTGGGAGGATATTTTCAGGATGATGGATTCCAAAGGCTTTTCACTGAAATGGAATAAGAACATCACAGAGCATTCCAAGCCCATTTCCCCTTTCTTCTGAGATGCACTAGGGATGCAGAGCAAGCTGCCAGTAGGGATCCTATCTCATCAAGCTTCAGGGTTGGGGGAAGGTGAGATGAGAGAGATTCATCTACTCCTTGTTGCTGAATAGTGCAAAGGTTCTAGTGATTGGTGTTTTGAAGGGATAACACCAGGCTTCTGCGGGTTTGTGGGAGAGTTGTCCACCAGATGTAAGAATATCAGCCTGGAGGCTCAGACTGTGCCCTGAAATCCAAGCTAACAGCAGATCCTCTGTGTACAGATCTTCCCACCTTTTCATGCAAGAAGGGAGATGACCTGCTTTAGTGACACCATCCCTTCCCTCTCCCAACCACTCCCCGACTGTGCCAAGTGTGTTCTGTGGTCCTAAAGACCATGCTGGAGGAAAGGAGGGAAATGGAGTGAGAAGAGGGCAGCAGGGAAACTGGGTGTGGTTAACTCCACTGGCTAGAAGGGATTTTCCCTGGAAAACGTCGCTAGGTGGTACTTTATTTTATTTTATTCATTTTTCATGGCTGCTTGGATCCTGATTTATTTGGAACCAGCCAGCTCTGCAAAATACTGACCTTTTGGGGGAAACTCTACTTTGTATAGGAAAGGTAATTATTAATAAGTGTTGACCCAGGATTGTGTTTTAGATTTTGTTCTGTATCCTAACCACTTGTTTCCACCATTCTCTCTTGTTTCTAGTTAAATTTTTATTCTTTCTCAAATCAACCTACTTTTGTTTGATTATAAATGCCCACAAGCGCTGTGTGCTTTACAGGAACAGTGGTTTAAGGTAAACCTGGTAAGTTAAGGTACACTGCACCTTTAGGTGCTGCGGATCTGGAAATTCTGTAAGTAGCTGGTGTGGGGACCGAAGATCACAGGGGAATGATCTATTGTTAACCTGCAAGGTGAGGTTAGGGGCTGACAGCTCAGTGGAGAGTTTTTGAGTGGCTGAAGGCCGGTGTTGCCAGGGAGCTCCCAGCCAGCTACCATAAGAATGACTGCCTCTCACTCATGGCAGGGGCTACCATCTGTGAGAGGATGCTCAGGAAGTTTTCCTCCTTCCAAGCCTGTTGCTGTGGTTTTCTATGGGAGGGAATGATTTAAGCCAAAGAATGAAACCCATTAAATTGTTTTTCGAGCATGTTCTTCCCAAGCCATGCAACTGGTAGGCGCTTCCTGGACTCTGCACACTTTTAATGTGTGTTTTTAAACACTCTACAGCAATGGTGGGCAACCTGCGCCCATGGATCACATTTGGCCCATCAAGGTAATCCACTGGTAGGCTGCAAGACAGTTGGTTTACATTGACCATCCACAGGCATGGGCACTTGCAGCTCCCAGTGGCTGCAGTTCACCATTTCTCTATTCTCTATCTTATCTGTGTTATCTTAACTAGTTAGACTTTTACAAACAAATGTGTCTATTTGTAAATTGTGTAATGCAAATAACGGATTTATTTTTTAACCATTCACCCATTCACATTACATTATAATTGAACATTTCAAGAATAGCTAAGTAGAATAGAAAATGGTTAATATATTGATAAGTTTATGTATTATGAGAATTATATTTATAGTTTATTTTTTCTATATATAGAAAATACAAAATTAATAAAAAGGGACAAAGTATAAAAGACAACATTTTCTATGGATCGTGTTCCTTGAATATCACTGAGACAAATTTTCACAGATCTTTCAAATATTTTAAGTGAGTCTCCAGTCTAGAGATCAGCAGCCTTTGGCTCGCAGCCCATCAGGGAAATCCGTTGGCGGGCCAGGACGGTGTTTACCTGCAGCGTCCGCAGGTTCGGCCTGTTCAACATTCCAGGCCAAAGGGGGCTGCGGGAAGCGGCGTGAGCTGAGGGATGTGCTGGTCGCTGAACCTGCAGACGCTGCAGGTAAACAAACCGCCCCAGCCTGGCCAACCAGCAGATTTCTCTGATGGGCCACGTGCCAAAGGTTGCCGATCCCTGCTCTAGTCCTATATCATGTATAGCCTCTTAGTTCAACATTAATGAGGGTGAATGAGACCTTTATGGGTTAGTCTCTCTCTTCTGCTCCCACCCTCGCAAGATATCTGCTGTGGGGCTCTTCAGCCTTCCTCTGAGGCATCTGCTGCTGGCCACTGTCAGAGAGAAAATGGATTGAATAGACTCAAGTCTGGTCCAGGTTTAAGATTAGCAGCCGTGTTAGTCTGTATCCGTAAATAAAACGAGGAAGACTTTGTAGCACCTTAGAGACTAACCAGTTTATTTCAGCATAAGCTTTCGTGGGTTCTAGCTCACGTCATCAGATGCATAGAATGGAACAGAGGTAAGATGCATTTATACACACAGAAAGAAAAAAGAAAAAAAAAGGTTGTACATTAGCATACCAATTCTAAGAGGCTGTTAAATTTAGATGGGCCATTATCAGTAGGAGAAAAAATCCTTTGACTGGTCCAGTATGGCAATTCCTATGTTCCTTTGTAAACTGTAGTGGTTCCACATGAATAAATTCTATTTGCTAATTTCTTTTGGAGATAATTGTTAATGAATGAAGGTCTGAAAATCCAGGTAACTTTTCATAATACATGAACATCTTGTGTTAGATAACGTATATTTTCTCTGAAACTAACACTGTTGTTACCCATCTACTTCTCTCTCAGTGATCCACAGACGGCTCAGCGATTCCACTGCTCTGTGCTCTGTAGTAAAGGAAAAGACAACAGGGGTTGTCAGGCTCTTGAAATGGAAAAAATGGCCCTCTCATCAAACCAAGGGCAGGTTAGCAAGGATCCTAAGTCAGTTAAAGGCTGCAGTGGTTTTGCCAAGCGTAAGAACAGGGCTGGGGCAAGGATACTTTGTGCCCTAGGCAAAATGTCCACCTTGCGCTCCCCCCCCCCCCCCCAGATGTCCAGCCCCCACCTTCCTATGGCCAAGTTCCCTGCAGGGACCCAGATGTTCACAAAGTGCAGGAGGTGTGGGGGGAGGGGGGATGCAAAGAGGGGGGTGATATGGCTGCTCTTCCAGGGAGTGAAGGTGGCAGAGAGGGGGGTGCACAGGATTGTTGAAGGGGGTGAAGGTGGCCAAGAGGTGTAGGGGGCGGGGGTGTAATGGCAGGGAAGAGATTGCACAGAGGCAAAAGGGGCTCATTGCAGAGGGTGCAGTGGCACAAGGGAGAAGTGGGCAGGAGGGGGTTGTTGCAAGGGCTGGCAGGCGGGTGGCCCCTCTGGAGCCGGGAGGGGCTTTGTGCTCTGCTGTTTAAAAAACCTTTTGGGGCTACCGCTTTTTTGGTGTCCTAAGCGGCCACCTAGTTCAGCTAGTGGTTGCACCAGCCCTGCATAAGAAACAGAATGGTGATATTCTCGGAGGACCTTGTGGTTCTTTTCACTTGCACTACAGAAGATGGAGGCCGCCTTTCTTTTCCATGTATTTTCCACTCTGTTTTGTCCCTGAACAGTTGTGAGCTGTGGAGTTAGTCTTGTATGTTCAATATTTAAGAATCAGCTTGCTAAGCTTATGAAGTCATTAAGAAAAAGAAGGCAAGGAATGCTCCCTCCAAATTCTAGAAACAAAATGATTGTAAAACGTATAATTAGTAATCCTGTACTGATCTCAGAACACAGGGATTGATTTGCTCTTGTTGGAATTTAGCCTGTGCCTTAACGAGTTTCAAAAATATGAGCTCTGGTCTTTCACCCTGCTACTGGGTTGCTTTGTAAAACTTTAACAATAAGCACATTTGATTGTAATGAAGATAAACAAGAAGCTCATAAATGTAGATTCCTGCTGGAGTACAGATTGTGGAAACCATGTACTGTATATTTGATCTGTATGATTGCTTCAAACTCTTTTTTAAAAATGTAATTCTCAAATAAGGCACTGGTTGGATTTCACAGGTCATTTTGAGTACATAATATAGAACAAATTATTCTCCTAGCCTTACTATAAAACAAAACAAACAACCACAAAAAGTCATATTGCTAAACAATGGACTAGAAACCAAGTTCCCTGGAGTAGCAAACAAATCACTCACTAGAATTGAGCAGTGAACTGAGTAGAGCTGATCTGAACATTTTTGCCAGAAATGTATGTTCATCATCATGGTTTAGTGTCTTCACTACAGCAGTAGGTCGATTTTCCTTAAGTCGATTTTATAAAGCAGACTTTATAAAGTCGACTTAGTGCGTCCCCACTAAGCACAGCAGGTCGACAGTGTCTGTCCTTACAACTTTTGGAAGCGTCGACATAAGGAGCATTGCACTATGGGTACCTATCCCACAGTTCCCGGAGCCCCCAGCACCATTTCGAGTGCTGCACTGTGGGTAGACATGTCATCATTCCGCACCCTTTTGCTCCACTGACACCATTTCGAGCTGTGCACTCGTGGGTAGGCATCCCATTATTCCAGCTCCATCCCCGCGCTGCGCTAACGCCATAGCAGTGCAAGCATGGAGCCTGCAGATGCCATCGCTGCAGCAGTGGCCATTGTGAATACCTCCCGCCTTGTTCTTGATTTTATGCTGCATCATCTGCAGAGGAATGCGACCCGGAGACAACTGAGCTTTCCGGAAGCTGATGACAGTGAGGAGGAGGAGGAGAAGGAGGAGGACCTGGACCTGGACATGCATTGCAGGGACAGGGACACTGCGGTTTTTGGAAGTAGGGCGACCGACAATCTGGCAAATTTGGTGGCAATGGGGCAGGCTCATGCCATGGAACGCTGATTCTGGGCCTGGGAAACAAGCACTGACTGGTGGGATCGCATAGTGCTGCAGGTCTGGGATGACTCTGAGTGGCTCAGAAACTTTCGCATGCGAAAGGGCACGTTCATGGAACTTGGTGACTTGCTTTCCCCGGCCCTCCGGCGCAAGAATACCAGAATGAGAGTGGCCCTCACAGTTGAGAAGCGAGTGGCGATAGCCCTCTGGAAGCTTGCAACGCCAGACTGCTACCGGTCAGTCGCAAATCAATTTGGGGTGGGTAAATCTACAGTGGGCTCTGCTGTGATGCAAGTAAGCAGGGCAATCGTCGAGCAGCTGCTACCCAGGGTTATAAACCTTGGAAACCTGCAAGCTACAATAGATGGCTTTGCCGCCATGGGGTTCCCTAACTGTGGTGGGGCTATAGATGGGACTCATATCCCTATCCTGGCACCGGCCAACGAGGCCGCAGAGTACAGAAACCGGAAGGGATATTATTCTATGGTCATGCAAGCAGTGGTTGACCACAAGAGACGTTTCACCGCCCTGTACGTGGGGTGGCCGGGAAAGGTTCATGACGCTCGTGTTTTCAGGAACTCTAGGATTTTTAGACAGCTGCAGCAAGGGATTTTCTTCCCTGACCAGAAAATTTCCGTGGGGTGGAAATGCCCATCGTTCTCATTGGGGACCCAGCCTACCCCTTAAGGCCCTGGCTTATGAAGCCCTACACTGGGGCCCTTGACAGGGGTCAGGAGCTGTTCAATTACAGGCTGAGCAAGTGCAGAATGGCAGTAGAGTGTGCATTTGGCCGTCTGAAGGGGAGATGGAGATCATTACTGATTCGCTCAGACATCAGCGAGAGAAATATCCCCATTGTTATTGCTGCTTGCTCTGTGCTCCACAATCTCTGTGAGAGCAAGGGGGAAATGTTTATGGCAGGCTGGGAGGAAGAGGCAAATTTACTGTCAACTGCTTACCAGCAGCCAGACACCAGGGAAAGTAGAAGAGCGCACCATGAGGCGCTGCGCCTAAGGGACGCCTTGAAAACCAGTTTCATGAGTGCCCAAGATGAGGTTTGACAACCCGGTCCCTTGCTCTGCTCAGTCCTAAGCCTGCCGTCCTTGCACCCTCTTTCCCTCCCCCCTCCTGATGCTTGCAGAGGAAATAAATACAGAATCCGGTCCCTTGCTCTGCTCAGCCCTAAGCCTGCCGTCCTTGCACCCTCTTTCGCTCCCCCCTCCCGATGCTTGCAGAGGAAATAAATACACTGTTTTAAAAATCACGGTTTCTTTATTGGTTCATCACAAATTCGGGGTGGGGTGGGGAGGGAAACCAGCAGTCGCAGTGGTGTAGGAGCGGGTGGGGGGAAGGGGTTAGGGGTGGTGTAGGGTGGTCAAGACTCAGCAGCTTTTAACAGTGTTCGGATACACTCCTGCTGCTGCTTGTGCTGGCTTGTGGTGTAGAGTGGGTCAGTCCCCGGAGCTTTCTCCCCCCCCCCCCCCCCCAGGTTCTCACCCCGCGTTTGGGTGGGGAAGCTATGGGACTTGGGGAGGGGGAGAGGTGGTTATACAGAGGATGTAGAGGCGATCTTTGGTTCTGCTCTACCAGACGCCTGAGCATATCGCTTTGCTCCTCCATTATCCAGATCAAAGCATCCATCCGCCTTTCTTCTCATGCCTCTCATCTGTCCTCATGCTCCAGCCGTTGTTCTTCACGCACCGCCCGTTGTTCTTCACGCACCGCCCGTTGTTCTTCATGCTTTTCTGCTGCAGCTCTTGATTCCTCTCTTGACTGTAGCAATTTTTCCCTCCATTCAGTCTGCCGTGCGGCCTCAGCATTGGAGTTCCGGAGTAGTTCATCAAACATGTCATCACGCGTTTTCTTTTTACGCTTCCGTATCTGCGAGAGGGGCAGTTGGGCGGATTATGAGATAACTGCAGCTGTGGGCAAAGAAAGGCACAAGTTTATGAGACAGAAACATTCACGGATCACAATGGGAGTACTATGCTACGGGGAACCACATTATTCAACGGCCTATTATGAGTATATTCCGCACCTAAAAAATTACTGGATGCCTCACACAAAAGTCACAGAAGCATCTCACATACAGCCTCAACACAACACGGCTACTGAAATCACCGTGCAGCGGGCCATGTTAACCTTAAGCCATACTCGGATATTCCAGGGTTAATCCCCCCTCCCCTCCTCTCCCCCTCCCGCCATGTGGATCCCTCCTCCAGCACACCGCGTGGGGCTCACCCCCAACTTCAAAAGAAAATCGGGCTGAGTGCGGGCTACCTGTTGGGAGTGGGGGGGGGGGTGCTTGTGCAGACTGGCGGGGGGGACGGGAGGGGGTGCAGCGTGGCGGGGGGAGGAGGAGTGGTTGGATTTCAGGCGCGCTGCACCGGGACATTTAAGAACCAAAGCAAAACCACGGACGGGCTGAGTGCGGGCTACCTGTTGGGAGTGGGGGGGCGGTTGTGCAGACTGGCGGGGGGTGGGGGGGCCATGGGGGCAGTTGTGCAGACTGGCGGGGGGGACGGGGGCGGTTGTGCAGACTGGTGGGGGAAATGGGGGGTGCAAAAAAAAGACCACTCACCACAGGATCGTTTATGGGCTGGGGTACCCCCTTGGAAGGGTTTTCCTTTGGCTGGTCTCCTGTGCTGCTGAGCTCTGCATGGCGGCTTGGGCTGCTGATTTCTATGAAGACTGAGCTGTACAGGTGAGCTGGCCATGCTGACCAAACCGGAAGCTGTTCAAATGTTCCCGGGTCTTTTCCTGTCTACCTGGCCAGAGCAGCAAGTTGAGAGTGTTGTCCAGAGCGGTCACAGTGGAGCAGTGAAGCAGTCCAGAGCGGTCAGAATGTGGGACAGCCTCTGGAGGCTAGTAATGTCACTTGCGTCCTCACTAGTCCACAATCGAGCTAGAGAGGTCAATTTTAGGGCTACGCCACTCGTTAGGGAGGAGTACAGAAGTCGATTTTAAGGTCCCTTTAAATCGACTTTAAGGGCATGCATGTGAGGACGGGTACAGGCTTAAATTGACTTTAAGCCCTAGTGGGGACCAGGCCAAAGTCAAAATGATTTTAACAGAATTTTGGACAGGAAGGTTTCTGAGAGACCTGAATCAAAAAATTGACCTTTCTGATCAGGGAAAAAAGATGATTTGACACCATTCCATTTTGTGAAAATGTTCTAAAGGTTTTGTTTTCATTCCAATGTGGAATAAAATCAAATTTCAAAACCTCAAAAGCTGTCACAAAACGGAATTGTTGTCCCCCAGCCAGCTCCACTTCTGAGTATTCTGAACACTGACATTATGTAATACTTTTCTTATAGAGGTACTGTCCATGAGCATCATTTGTGTAAATAATGAAATATGTGGCTGTGTTCACATTCGGAAAGAATATCCTTAGCTACGTGAGGAAATTGCCAAGCCCTCCCCCAGCAACAAAACAAAACAAACAACAACAAACAACAACAACCCCACACCTCATCAGTGCTATTGCAGAACTGGAAGGAGCCCTAATGTAGACAAGGCTCTGGCAGCTTCTGGTGGGTTATCCACTGTGACAATCAGATTTAACTAACTCTGGTAGCTTCCAGTTACCACAAAATTTTGTTCACCTAGGTGTCCCTCCAGTTCTGCTAAGTAAATATGGCCAAAGCGCAAACCATCTCTACTCCCTGTGAGTCACTGAATTCCCAGTATTGGAAGTTTAAACTAAATAAATAAACCCAATGTTCTTGTTCATGCTCTTAGGCCTTGTCTATACTGGGAAAATTCATTGGATTAGAAAATGTGTTACTTAACAGTGATAAGCATGATTTTGCTTTCAGTGGGGAAAAGGACAGTTATGTTTAATAATGTGCTAGCTGGTTATATGCCACTGTCCTTGCCTGCCTTAATGACAGAACAAGTTTGACCATTGTTAATTAAAATGTATGAGTTACAATGTTTTCTAACGCTGCATTTTTCCAGTACAGTCAAGGCTTTAGTTTTTCTAGTTTTATCTCCAGTTCCAGATGCCTAATTTTATTGTTGTGGCCGTTTCTCCTGCAGGGACTTTGGAAATGAGATTGAGCATTTAAGAAGATCTTAGCTGTAACAGATTTTTAATAATGAAATCAATGGAACTAATATCTCTAACTATGAATCCTAAATAGTTTAGCAGAGCTACACAAAATGCTTAAAAAAAGAATTGTCATTTGCTGGGTCTTGTTTGCCAAGTATCAGCCTGGAGCGAAATTTTACAGCTGAGTTACAAATGCCTGATAACAGTGTTTATTACGGAAACGCTGCCAGCCACTTAATGACAGCAACACACTAGTCACTTAGTCATTGTAAGACATTGTTAAGATGATTACTACTCTTGCAAATGTGGATACATTTGGTGACTGTGTCTCAGTGTGTCTAAGAGTAAAGGACTAAATGCTGGTTCATGGCTAGCCAGCTGGCAGTTACCTTGTATAAGCTTCCCCATACAGTTCCGCCAGCAATAATGCCTAATTCTTACATATGCAGTGTTGTTGTAACTGTGCTGGTCCCAGGATATTAGCGAGACAAGGTGGGTGAGGTCATATGTTTTATGGGGCCCCAAAGCTTGTCTCTCTCATCAACAGAAAGTTGGTCCAATAAAAGATATTATCTTGCCCAGCTTGTCTCTTTAATACTCACATAGCACTTTTCATCTTCAAAGTGCTTTACAGACATTGGGTGAAATCTTACCCTTAAGAACAGTGGCTACCGGTGGCTATGCACCTGGACCTGGTGTTATCCTGCTCGCTCAGGGAAGGGTGGGTCAAGTCTATTTGTAGGGGGGACATTGTTAAATCCCACCCCAGAAAAGAGCCTCATGTACAGTGGGTACTAGCATACGGCACAGCACAGCACACATACTCGCTGAATGTGGGTTTGGTTATTCTGTCTGTCCAGCACATTACACTCCTGTGGAGGTAGGCTGCACACATTGATGGGCATAATAGCCAAAGGCTGCCTTCCTGGATGAGAAACATGCCACTCTTGAGTGGGTGCACTACTGCTTTCTAAACCCTCTCTTCTGCCTAACACATCTGCTGCTAGATTTGGCCCTTTAATGCCATTATACCTGTCATTCCTGACTTGCTATCCCAGCCCTGGACCTAGCAAGACTTCAGAGTAAAGTTTAAATCACTGTAGTACTTTTGCAATGTGAATAAATGTCCACCAAGCACTAGACTGAAGCCATTCCATTCTTTATCATTGCACAGCAAACTTACAGGAGAGGCAGCCCAATAACTGGTAATTTTTGCTTTTTGGAACTGAGTGGCAACGTTTTAATTGCTATCCCCTTGGGAGATACTTAGAAAATTCCAGTCTCGTAGGTTCAGTATGGATAGCAGTTACTTGGAATTTAGAAAAATTGAAATTTCATGCTTTGCATATGTGGCCACTTTTACTTGCCTTAAAGAATGCAGAAGAATGCGGAAGAATAATATTGCAAATGGTGTATTCATGCTGTACTGATAAAAGGAATGTATCCAGTTTCCATAAAGCTGCTGAGACACATCACTGTGTTGAATATAATCCTCATACAATCTCTCTTTAATGTTGTAGCAGGGGAAAAGGACAAAGCAATGAATATCAAAGGGTGAATGAAGCATGTTATATGTTTTCCAGTAAGGAACAACTATTTTCCATGCCATTAACACAATAATGCCACATCCTATAGTACTTAGAAACCAGAGGATTTAACATGAATTTTGCTTTTAATGCTGAATTACTTGTTTCTTAATGATTGCAAACTTAAGATCTTCTCCTGCTCTGATAAATCACCCATTCACAGACCTTCCTGTAAGTAGGGGAGTGCCCTTAGTATAGTTTTTGATGTGAGATTATTTCATCCCAATGTATTAGTTTCTGCAGAAAGGTGAATCACCTAGTGCACACTCTGGCCAGTGTTCATAGAAGAAAATGCAGTAAGTTCAACAGTTTGATTAATTTCCTGCATACATGCAAGTCAAATATACACCCAGTTTTTTGCATCCACATTGATTTGGTAGCGTGCTCATTTGTTAATCAGGCCATCAAATGATGCTACGTAAAGCAACTTACAGAAGTTATTAAATACAAACATTCAATTTTTATTAAACTTTTGATCTCAAAGAATGCTATAGAGTTTGTTTGACGAGACCTGTTTTCCATGAAACTCTTTGGGCCCATCTGTAAAATTAAAATAATAAACATTCCTTTCTCCTACTGTCTTTTCTATTTATAGGGATTTTTACTACATATTTGAGTTGTGCTTAACACAATGGGACCTAGATCTAAACTGGATCTTGTGATGGGGCATACTCCCCACACTGGCCCCCAGAGGGCTGAATCAGGCCAAGTGGGCCCAATCAGCCAAGTGGGCTGCAGATAGGACAGATTTAAGCTGGAGGAAGCTAATTAGAAGAAGGCTCACCTAAAGGAATAGGTAGGACTTCTACAAAGCCAGTATGTGATCATGAAGATAAAGACCGTATCATAATTATATGCACAAGGGGGATGAGTTAAGGTTGTATGGGCAATATTAATTTTGGCATTTCCTAACATATGAGTGCTTGACTTTGCAACTTTATTTTTTGTAATGTAGTGTGTGTGTGTGTGTGTGTGTGTGTGTAAGAGAGAGAGATTTACACACACACAGAGTAACTTCATGATGTTTGGATGAATAAATTCTGAGACGTTCTAACCACGAAGAGCTTGATTCTGTAATGTGCTGATAGCTCTGCATAGTGTTGAGTGCCCCAAACACTCGTTGAAGTTGGTAAACATTGAGGTTGCTCAGCACCTCACAGGACTGAGTCCCATGACATTTCCATTCTTCGCCTGCTGCTTTCAGTTTTGACCCTGCTGTGGCTTAGGGCAGAAAGCATTTTTCATGCAGGAAGAAAAAAAGAGGACTTGTGCCCTCTATAGGCTTTTCCACTTATTGCGCTAGTCAATTGACTGTGGTAATACCATTAATTGCTCCTGGGGCCCTAAGCACAGCCAAGCAATGGCCCGCCCTTTCAACTCTCACCCCCATTCACAACCCAGCTTTTACTCGCCAAGTGACAAAGCTGCTACCCAAACACAGTTCAGTTGAGAGGGACAAGAACAAGGCTCACAATAATTTAAATTTAATATGGGTTGAAAACTTGAAAGTGGACACTTGATAAAAACTTCTTAAAATGTATTTATTCATTTATAAAAACTATAATGATTTATTTATTCATTTATTTTTATTTAGTAACTTCCTCCTTGATTTTTGGAGAGCAAAATCTTTAATTATATCTTTAAATGTCAGTTCTCTGACTAAATCTGCCTCTATACTTAAAAGAGCCAAATCATCCAGCCTGTCTTGGACCATCCTTGTTCTATTAGGGTTTTTAGTACCCTTTAACCTTGAAAATGAGCGCTCTGCTGTACAATTTGTGACCATTAAAGTCAAAAAGACGGGAAAACCAATGTCTACATTTGGAAATACTGACACAATTTTGTCATCCACAATTACTTGATAAAGTTCAGCAGGAGAAAATGTACTTTTGCTAGTGTTAATAAACTTGTGCCGCACATAAGAATGAAACTGCTGAAGCTCAGTAGAAAGGTTAGTTTCCAAATCCTCTGGGTAGGCCTCAACTAGCTTTTGGGAACACTGAGTGTATCTTTCTTTTTCAGCAGATTAAATGATGTTATTTGGGACATCACTTAAGAAAGAAAATTTGTCTGCAATACCAACATATATTTCTCCCCTTCTTCTCATTTGGGTTTCTAACTGATCAATGATTACGTTATAGGTGGCAATGCGGAATTTTTCTCTAGGGGTCAGCTCTACTTCTGGTGCATTTCCATCATTGGGTAGCGTCTTTCTAATACGTTGGCGAGTGTGAGATGTTTTGTAATCACTCCCCTCTGGTAGCATTTCTTTTGAAAGCTTCTCAGTTCTTTCAAAATCATCTCGCTTAGCCCGCAGTTTTTCAGCTAAGGACGTGTATAGATCTGCACAGGTCTTTAATTCTACGTCTTCAGGACATCATTGACCAATCGTTTTTATTTCATTGCTAGTTTGCTACTTGCAAGATAAAACGCTAGTCCATTAACGTTGCACAGCCCGCAGCACTGTCACTTATTCCAAAAAAATGTTTAGTTTAAAATTAAAAAATAAACTGCTCAGCACAACATTGTCTTACATGAAATAAATAATGTATAATTAATAAGAAAAATATATTACCTCTCTCTTTTTATTGCAAGATAAAAACTTGTCCAAGAAAGCTGCAAACTGCTGCCACTTATTCAAGCAAATATTGTGCTTATGTACTGTGATCAATGACATCGCTCTAGATTACAAGTGTTGTCGCAAGTAACGGCGGCGAAGGAAAAAAAAGGGAAATATACACAACAATGGAGGAAATGTGTTTTATTCGCATTGTCAGATTTTTAAAATTATTGCTTGGATACCGCGAGGCTTTTATCGATGCGAGGGAAGTCTGGGGGAAAAAGTGTAATTGACGCAACATTGGGGGATTTTTAAAAAATCGCAATGTCGCACTTAAATAAAAAATTGATGAGCTTTATACAGCCAGGCACAAGGGGCCCTGAGGCCCTGGACTCGGGCCCAAGACATTAACTGAGACTTTTTTAAATTTAAGGCCGTGCAAACTTGTAATTTTTTAACCATTTTTTGCTGTTGCTTGGGGCCCCTTTTCTCTTGGGGCCCTAAGCAGTGCTTCTATTGCTTATAGGTTAATCCACCACTGGGTCCAGTGTATTTTCCTCTTTTGTGTATGTGTCTGAATTTAGCACTCATAAAATGTTCCAGAAAGACTGTAGACTGAAACCCTCTATCTATAGGAGAAGTACAGTGTAAGCTGTTTGCTAGTATATCTTAACTGTAATGTGGAGATCAATGGCTGGATCAGTCTATATGTTAGTAACCCCTAAAGTAACACTTCAGGGAACAGAGAGGTAGCCGTGTTAGTCTGGATCTGCAGAAGTGACATAGAGTCCTGTGGCACCTTAAAGACTAACAAAAGCATTGAAGCATAAGCTTTCGTGGGCTAATACCAGCAATGGTATAGTATATGATATGTTCTCAAGAAGACAGAAAACTGCACAGGCTGTCCCAATGCAGAGAAAGAAACTACTAGGAATCTGGTATTTAATTGCTGTTTGCTCTAAGGTGTTTTAAAAAATCATTCAACATCTGGGGAATTTTACGGATGAAATTTTGGCCCCATTGAAGTCAATAGGAGTTTTGTCATTGATATCAATGGGGCCAGGATTTGGAAGTGTGAAAAATCAATACTCCAGACACCATTTGTAACATTTTATTGCACATGATTAGGCAAGGCTTTTTTAGTTCAGCCTGACTTTTGACTGATCAGATATCATTAAAGGTTCAATCCTGAAATCTCAAGCAAAAAGGCCTCTGATTTTAGTTACAGATGGGGCAAAGAACAAATTTAAACCTAGATGCAATCTTCCTCAGGGTTTAAGAGGGCTTGGACCCTGTGTTCTGATTTGGAGCCATCTCTAATTTCATTGGGCATTCTCACTGAAGGAGGATTATAGAAATGGGCCCTAAAACATACCTTTTCTTTGTGATTGTACTGAGTCATCTATGGAGACAATCCAAGAATGTCTGTATTTTTAAATAAATTGTAGGGCACCTAATTACTACTGTTTATAGGTGTAGGGAAAACTAGTAAATAAGTAAATTAAAATAAATGATTCATGCCCCAATGCCTGTTTTTCTTAGTGTTTTCATGTTAAATTACTGTGCTTTGGAGGTGGACAACTTGGCTATAAATAAGCACAGCAATGTGAATACAAGCTCTTAAACCAGACTGACTTTTTTTAAAATAAATTTTGGTTTGAACCAATTTGTCTGTTTTATAAATAACAAAAAGGAAAAGAGCAAAACAGAAGTTTTATGGTAACAGGTGACTCTTTTTCACACGTCACCAACCCCTAACAAATTTATGGCATGTCACGGTTCCCCACTCTGTTCCCCACTATTTCCCCACTCTGAACTCTAGGGTAAAGATGTGGGGACCCCGCATGAAAGAAAAATCACCCCCAACCTTATTTTACCAGCTTAGGTTAAATCTTTTCCCCCAAAACCCAAACTTCTCCAGCTGGGGCTTGGAAAACACTGCCACCACCAATCTGAGCCCCCAAAACCATGGGGTAGGGCAAATTGGAACCCCGATAGCAACACACACACACACACACACACACACACACACACACACACACACACACACACACACACACACACACACACACACACACACACACACACACACACACACACACACACACACCTTTTTACCTGGGAGAGATTCGAGAACAACGACCACAAACCCTCACTAGCTGTGAGACGTGCCTGATCCAAACCAGGATCACTCCAATGGAAACAGACAGTTCTTACAAGAAATATTTTAATAAAAGGAAAAGAGAAAAGCATAAACTCCTTATACAGAAATCAATAGATACTAAGCCTCCTAGCATCACCCAGCCCTCATTGAGCCCCCTCCCTTGGAATTTTTCTCTCTGCTAAACTTAACAGTCTAAGGACACCCCGGATCAATTACCAAGTGATACAATTCAAGAATACACTTACTGCTGGACTTTTGGCTTTCTTAGAAGATTATTGAAATGTAGGATAGAAACATAGATGTGATTCCTCCCCACAGCCAGGGAACGCAGACAGACTCCAAGCAGCCGCAGAGAGAACAAAAAAAAAGAGCCCGGGAACAAAAGTGAAAGTAACCCCTTTGTCTGCCAGGTATTAGCAGCTCCTATACGTCATCCCCTCTCCTGTTTCAGGTTAACCCTTCACGGGTAAAACAGTAATTCTAAGGCACTTCATACTTATGACAGCCCTGCTTTTGCATTTCTTCTCATCACCCAAATCTTCCAGGGAAGTCAGCAGAAGATTTGGGTGCCCCAAAAATGCAATATCAGGGCTGTTAAAATGTTAATTTTAATAATACCACAATGACATTTTGCAGGCTGTTAGTATTTCTCTGTATCTATTTTTAATTATAACGAAAACAGCTATTAACTTTTGTTTGTAAGAATCCTTGTCTTGTCTACTTGGATTATGAGCCTTTGGGGAAGCACCCTACCAGAAGGGTATGTGATCTTGGATCATTCCTTTGGCACTAATGTAATACAAATAATAAAGAATATTTGAACGCTTATGCTAAATACCTTCTGTATGTGTGAGAATCAATTGCTTCTTCTTTGAGTGATGGTCCCTATTGCATTCCACTGAGGGTTTATGCATATGGCATGTGGCACACACGCCCGGGCTCATGATTTCTTCCAATCCAGGGAAGCTTTGGGGGGAAATGAAGGCTTGGCATGTTTTTTGGGTGGAGCCCTGCTGAGTTACTGGCAGGCAATTCTGCCACCGATAGAGCCCTGGGTTGGGACCCGGTGGAGATGGCAGGCCCAGGTTCCCCTGTCCTGACCATGGGGTGGTGGTCCCGCTCACCAGTATTATGGACTCTGGCTGCTAAGCTGCACTGCCTGAGAGTAAGGGCTATATTCCACACTTTGGCCATTGGGCATCACTGCCCTGAAAGCAAGGTCTATAGTACTGACTTTTGTAATTAGGCTGCACTGCTCTGAGGGCAAGAGCCATATTATTGACTCTGGGCAGTAGGCAGCACTGCCCTGATAGCAAGGGTTGTGTTACTGACTTTGGCCACTAGGCCAGACTGCCCTGATAACAGGGGCCATATTACTGACTGCAGCCATCATGCTGTGCTGCCCTGATCACAAGGGTCATCAGACTAAGGCTAAAGGACCACGCAGCCCCAACACTGGGGGCAACCCTACAGATGCAACTGTAGGGCAGTAACACACCCAACCCACCAAAGAGTGACAGGTGCATCAGCCCCACGACACTCCTGTACCAGTTCCAGGAATTGAAAAAACTCTGAGGAGATTGGAAAAAGCCCCAGAGCCTCAGAAAGTGTTTGCTCTAGGAGAGCCAAGGTTCCCAGACCTTCTGGGGCCCTTTACTTCAAGGGAATAGCACCAGACATACCAAATCTCAGGCACTCCTCACCCCCACTCTGGCAATGTACATGTGTCTGATAGCACTGTGGGTACCACCGATGGAACCAGTCTCCGCATCTTCATCTTTGGAGGACACAGATTAGTGACAGGGATCGTCCATCCTTTCCTGCCACTACAAATTGAGCCTTCTATATTATGGCAGCATCCTCTACTCCAGCTGCCGCAAAACCACTGTTTTCCTGCACCGCAGAGCTCTCTTCATATCTGTCATACTAGGCCTATTAGGGATCCTGGCCCCAGTGCCCTCCCTCAGAATCTGTTCCTTCCACCAGGAAGTCTTTGTCTATTTCACCGTTTCTGGTGCCTTCGAGTAGATGCTCAGAACCAGCATGGAAGATAAGCCACTCAGTCTGGCTCCGACCATACTGTTGGAACAGGAGAGATTCCTGTTATCTTCACCTGATGCATCAGTGACTTCAACATTCACCTTCTCCAACCTCCTCCTGATGACTACTACCAATTCCAGGATCTCCTGTGTAGACTGTCGGGTGAACTTCACATCTCCCCCATGGAGATCCAAGACACACATCATAAGTTGCCAGATAATCATTGGTGCCAAGCAGAGTCTCTCCTACCAATCAATGATGCCATCCTTGACCCAGCTCACACATTTGTGAATGCCTCAGTCACATGTATGCCTACCCTAAAAGGGGCAGAAAAAAATACTATGTACCAGCCACGTGGTCTGAGTTTCTGTTCTCACCCTGTTCCCCCCAAATTCACTTGTGGTCCAGTCAGTGATGGAATGGGCTAGGGCACAGCATCCATGCTCCATCCCATCTGACAGGGAGGGCAAGTGACTGGACCTTTTAGGCTGCAAAGTTTTCTCTTCATCCAGCCTTCAGTTCAGGACTTCGAATGATCAGGCATTACTTGCCTGTATTCTCACCATTTATAACCTATTCAAATGAATTACTAATGCAACACATGTACACAGCAACTACCAACAAAGCCAACATTTATTATGTCTGCTCATGCACAACCCATGAAAAAATACATGTATTAATATTCATAGAGAGAGGGGACAGTGTTTTGAATCACGGGCATGTGAACTTCCATACATTTAGAAAGAGCTTCTTATTATATTTGTTCAGATATGCATTGAAAACATCCAAGGACTCTCCTCTCTTCTGAAAATTACTCAAAAAGGTGACTTTTCAAAGAAATTCACTGAACTCCAATACCATTAAATCCTCACATACATTGAAAATGTATCCTATTTTGTTAATTATTACTCAGCGTGCCAAAAGGCTAAGTGATTTAAATTACTCAGTTTTATATACGTACCACACTGAGATGCTGAGATATTGTGTATATAAAATAAAGGGCCCCCTGCTTGTCTTTCTGGAATTATAACATTCTTTTGGGAGCTATTTGGATGATATCTGCAATTGCCCAAACAGTGAGTGCAAGGAGATGACCAAGGAGGAGCTCTTTATAAGACCTGAAACATAGACTAATGATATGGACATTAAAAATGAACAGGTAAGAAAATATAACTATTCTGAACTGTCTACAGTTTATTCTGCAATGGAATGTTATAAATACTCTTTCTCCATTTGCCCTTTTTCAGTGCCACTTATGCTAGAGTACATCTGAAGACTCTTTAGCACGCAGCAATTCTTTGGAGAAAGAGAAGATTAGAGTGGCGATGTGATATGTGGGATCAGTTGCAAGTACTTCATAGTGAAATCTGAATGTTTTTTCTTGCTGTAGGTTTTAAACCTTAGGCAGAGGAACCTATTGGCTGAAGGCCTTGGCAAGGGATGGGCTAAAAGACTCAGAAGAACTTTTCCATCTCTAACTCCTATGATATAAATAGGACTTATTTTTCACATGAACTGGGGGAAGTTTGGGTTTTTTTTGGTCACTGCTCTCTCACATGCTAGACCTACTAAACTTCTGTCAATTTTATGCTCATCTTTTAAACCACTGCAGCATAGATCTAGCAGAAGTTTGAACATTCCCCAAAAGTTTGTTCCAAAGCAGACATTTTTGGTTTCCCCTAGACTGAATCTAAAAAGAGGCTTAAGTGAAAAATAATGAAATTCTGGGAGTTCAGACTCATTTAAAAGCAAGATAAATGTACTCATTGTAATAGGTAATATTGATTATCCTGTGCTAAATCTTAAAAAATATAGTGCTGCAAGTATGTTAAATTAAATAACCAATGTAGATTTTCATATTTTGGCAAAGCCTTTTCTTTTCACTAATGGTGAGAAGTTTGCCATTTGCTCCTAATTAGGCATTATTTTTGTTCCACTGTGGATTTAGTACAGATGAGGGATAATAAGTACCTTGCAAGTCCTGTGTGCTCTGTCATACAGTGTGTTTTTTGACTTTGTATTAAATAGCCAGCTAGTTCTCTGTAGACCCCGTGTAGACCCGCTACTTGTCTTCACAAGACTACAAAAGTTGTGACTGAAACAAAATTAGACTAGAATTTTCTGAAGTCATATATCTGGTCCACCTTTCTTGTGATTTTCACTTTTATATTTCTCATTTAAGGGGGCCATTTAGGGATATGGAGAAAAAAATCTGTTGGATGATTTAGTTGGGGTTGAACTAGATGATCTCCTGAAGTCCCTTCCAACCCTGATATTCTATGATATAAACTATTTTAATTGAGGGTCTCTGTGTCTTATTAGTATCATACCCTAGCCACTAATGCTTATTTCCTCTGATTTTCAGTCATGTCTATTATTTCTGTTTCTTGTATTGAACTGATTTCTGCCATTGGCCTCTCCAGACTAGGGGAGCATAAAAATAGAAATGGTGAGGTCTGCAAGAATGGCAAGTTTCTGTTCGATTTTCTTGATTAAATGACTGTATTAGCTCCTGAGTTGTACTCAACATAATTTATCAGCCAGTATATATGAACTGTGTATTTAGAGACAAAGGGGATCTATAGCTGAAATGCTTCTAGTCATGACAGTTTTTTCCTTCCTAAATTTTTGTCAATCTAGTTCTTCCTATTTTATACCAGACTGAAGAAATAATTTAAGATCATGAGATGGGATCTTCAAAAGTGCTTAAGTGATTTAGGAGCCCATTGACTTTCAATAGGGCTTCCACTCCTAAACCACTTAGGGGCTTTTAAATATCCCATCTCATGAATATTTTGTATGTATTTTAGTGCTGTGGTAACTTGTATTGAATGGCTACTGATTACAATCTTTAATTTGCAAAAGTTTGTTTCTTTTTCTAGTCACTACTTGACCTACTTGAGCTTGTTTATGAAATTTTGGCAGTCGTGTGTTCTTCTTTTGCCAAGTCGTCTAATGAGTAGTTTGGGTAATCACTTTTACTATTGTCTTTATATTTTTTTAGAATCCAGTTTCTAGAAGATGTGTTTCTTAATCCATGAGGAGTTCACTGTAGATGATGAACCACAAAGGTTTCTCTGTTGTCCCTTTGGCTGGTATTTCATTAGCACATACAGTTGTTGATGTAATCATTTTATCAACATTTGCAAGAGTTAATGTCTTGACTGTGCTGATCTTAGCATGAAGAATGTTAATACTGAGATATAAACCGTGTTAGGGTCAATAACTTCCATATGCTAAATTGTATGATTTCTTGAATTTTTTAGATGTGGAATGGGGAAGAAATCTTGACGTGATTGAAAGCACACCTTTTTGTTGCTTTATGGAAGTCCAGTATTGTAGTTCTTTTTTATAGTGTGAGGAAAAAATATCTTTTGCATTCTTTTGATCTTTGTTGCATGCTGCATATATTTTAAATCTTTACTATGTTTTAAATCTTTTATTCTTTATCATTTGTAATGGGCAGTCCATTTAAACTAGAGGTTTCTCTACTTACCTTAGATTCCGGGGTTGTAAATTAAGTGTACACAGTCAAGAAAAAGAAACGAGAGGTCATTGAAAACAGCTTGATGAAAATATCTGCTAAATGTAGTGACAGTCAAAATAGCAAGCAAAATGTGAGAGTTTATAAAGAGAGGGTTAGAAAACAAAACCCCAAATATGTTGGCTTTATGTAAATCAATAGTATACCCTTATCTGGAATATTGTGTTCAGTGCTGGTGCCAACTCAAAAATACAAGAGGAAAATAATGGGTCCAAAAATCAGACAATGAAATTGATCAGAGGCAGGAAGAGACTTAGGCGTGATGTAAGGGTTTGCTAATGCGCATGCTTCAAGTAAGTCTTTTCCCTCCCTCTACCCATTCCCCCTCCCCTTTGAATATACTCTATAAAAAGCTGCTTGGTACTGATAATAAACGGAGCTGCTGCTAACCCCCTTTCTGGACCGAGAGGAGGGTGCCTCAGTTTCCCCTTTGATCAAAGTTGACTTGTGTGTTTCTTCAATGGTCTCTGACAGCTTGTGAGCTTCTTGCCGCCACTACTATCCGGAGTGTACGGTAAGGGGGAGAGACGTGCCATTAATTTTCCCCTGACATGCTAATGACTATGGATCAAAATGTAACTGAGAAGAAAAAAAAAATGTTCTGAGTGTTTTGAAAACCTGACAGTATATTGCAAAGTAGAATTTTCAGTTGAATGCTCAATTAAGTGTGCAATTGCTTGTGCAAATTTCCATTTTCAGTAGTACTAGTTCTTATTTAAATTACTCATGCAAAATATTTTATTTGCGCATGTAATAACTGCTAAAGCATCTGTGCCGTATTTGTCACTTAAAATACAGCCTTGCTATCTCTCACATCACCATTGATTCTTCTTTAACAAAACCAGTAGGGAATTACTTAAATTTATTTTTTATCTTACATTGAATGTCTCATCCACAAGATGATAAAATTTTCCACAAGAGGTGGAAAAGATTCATATGTAGTACTTGCTTATAGAAGTTTGTGGGGAAAGGCCCACCCTGTTTCAATCCTCTTCTGACTGAGCAACAGCGCCAACGCAGTTAGTACCCAAAACTAGATTTTTTTAGAATCTTTAAACTTATCACAGGCTAACGAGCTGCCTATTGGCTACTGTTGCACAGACCTGTTGTTATGATTTTTCTTAAAAAGTTCCTTGAAAGAGGAAATAAAGTATTAGAAGTAAATAATATTAGAAAACGAAAGGGAAGAAAGTACTGTACTACAAGTGAAAGAGAATCGTCACTATACTTTAGGCACAGATCTTGCATTCTTTGTGCATCCAAAACTTGGTTTGAAGCCAGTTTGCCCAAGTAAGGACCACAAGATTTGCTCTCAGAAAATTAGAAACAGGACTGAATTGAGGGAGTTTAATAAAGTTCTCATCCATAAAAAAGAAAAGGAGGCTGAAGGATTGTTTGTAGACAGGGCCTTTAATGTGCTCAGTTTCTCTAGCATTTACAGATAAGTGAAGCAAGTGCTCTCCAATTACTAGTGACAGTTTTGGTGGAATGCACACCCAGGCATGTGACTCTATATACACTGTGAATCTGCTAAGGCAATGTATGCAGAAAAGCCAGGCTGGTGAGTAAATTAAAAAAAAATAGTTTGAGAATTTGTTTATAAGGTTGAGCGGAAAGACTGCATCAAAGGGAAAACCACAACACACAATGGGAAAGTGTCTGAATAAGAAATAGATTTAAATACATTTTTTTTCTTTCTGTGGCCAGGATTTGGTTTGGGTGAGATAGTACATTTTTAAAAATTTCCTGAATTCTTAATTTTTCCCTGTGAGCACTCCAGCCACGGAGCACTCACAGAGTAGGCGCCTATGCCCCTCCTGGTGCAAGGCTGTTGCCTGTAGATGGAACACTGTGGGGGGGGGGGGGGGGCTGCTGCATGCTAGAATGCTTACTCTCCCTTCCAGCCCTACCTCCCCCACTGCAGGGGGCTGGCATCTCTGCTTACCCCTCCCCGCCACATTCTTCCGCACCACACCCTACTTTTTTTGACAAAAGTGAGGATTTATCCCATTTGCTCTTGCCAACTGATCAAATCAGCAAGAGCAAACCGGACAAATGCCTCCTTTTGAAAAAAAAATTGGGATGGCTGGGATAGGGCTTAAGAAAGGGACAGTCCTGGCCGAAATGGGACGTATGGCCACCCTAGTATTCAGCTTTATGCAGGACTGGACCCAAGGAGAAGTGAACATGACAAGAGTTAGACACAGAACATTCTAGACTTCCCTCCCACTCCCATCTGTGACATCATAGAATGCCACAGCAGTTTCACTGGTTGAAAAACTCCTGGTTGGGAGCACAGCACTATTGTACACAGGGCAAGAGACAGAGTATTAATGATGTAACTAAAGGAACAGCAAAAATGTTATAGTAAAGACAGCAATTTGACTTTCATTGTAGCTCTTACTGTTTCCAGTAAAGGCCTATTAGCCAACTTCAACAAAGATTTTGAAAAAGACACCCCACCATCAGCCTCAGCCTGGACCAGTCTACATGAGAGGTCCACTTCCTGGACACCACGGTATAAATAAGTAACGGTCACATAAACACCACCCTATAGTGAAAACCTACCGACCGCTTTGCCTTCCTTCATGCCTCCAGCTTCCATCCCAGACACACTACACACTCCATTGTCTACAGCCAAGCACTAGGTACAACTGCATTTGCTCCAACCCCTCAGACAGAGACCAACACCTACAAGATCTTCTCCAAGCAGTCTTAAAACTGCAATACCCTCATGAGGAAGTAAGGAAACAGATAAACAGGGCCAGACGTGTACCCAGAAGCCTCATGCTGCAAGACAAACCCAAGAAAGAAACCAACAGACCACCACTGGCCATCACCTACAGTCCTCAGTTAAAACCTCTCCAACACATCATCAGTGATCTACAACCCATCCTGAACAACGATCCCTCACTTTCACAGGCCTTTGGAGGCAGGCCAGTCCTCGCCCACAGACAACCTGCCAACCTGAAGCAGATTCTCATCAGCAACCATACACTGCACCATAGCAACTCTAACTTAGGAACCAATCCATGCAACAAACCTTTGATGTCAACTCTGCCCACATATCTACACCAGCAACACCATCACAGGACCTAACCCAATCAGCCACACCATCACTGGTTTATTCACCTGCACATCTACCAGTATAATATATGCCATCATGTGTCAGCAATGCTGACTGTCGCTTTTGCAGATCCAGACTAACATGGCTACCCCCTTATACTAAACTAGAGAATGTGACATCACATTAACACTTTTCTTGAACAGACTCTAGACTATGGTGTAACTTCTCAAATTCTCTCTGAAGTGTTTAGCAGTATGCATGGAAGCAGTTAAATTAGAATTAGATTTCCTTGCTTTACCATTTGCTGCTTCAGAGATAAAAGACAACAACCATCAGGTGAGGGCTTGATTACACTGGCACTTTATAGCGCTATAATGCCACCAGGAGCGCTATAACTCACTACCCGTCCAGACTGGCGAGGCACGTAGAGCGCTCTAAATCCATGTTTATACCGGTCCTGGTAATCCTCACTTGCCAGAAGATTAACAGCTGTAGCGTATTGGGAGCTCCACTTTAGCTCCAGTCTAAATGGGTATTAACAATACATCGCTTTGAGTGATCTCTGGAGATGCCCCTAAGCCATTTAAGGCAATTAAGCCTCCCTTCCCTTTGTTTTGAACTCGGCGGGAGGAATGCGGAAGTACATTTTCAGAGCTTAGCTTTAACTCTGCAAATCAGCAATGCAAATGTTTACCGAGTAAGCCAGCATGAAAGAGAAGAGTGGCAGGCTTTGCATTTCAAAGACAGTGTGTTGACACACTCTCAGCACCCCAAAATACCACTTGGTCTCTCCCTCCGCATACACACAACACGCTCCCCCTCAACCTCCTCATTTGAAAAGCACGTTGCACCCAGCTGAATGCTGGGATAGCTGCCCATAATACACCACTCCCGTGCCGCTTGAAGTGTCGGGAATGTGGTCACGCTATACCGCTGGCGGGTCTAAGTGTGGACACGCTATAGCGCTATCCCTTTAGCTGTATACGAAGGCTGGTATAATCGCTATAAAGCTGTAAGTGTAATCAAGCCCTAAGTGAAGAGCAAATTTATTTGCAAATCCAACAGAAATCTGGACTATTTACAGTTGTAGAAAAGGGAATAACATCCAAGCTCTTAAAAGTAATTATCAAACCATGTTAAAGAAGCAGTTTAAAAATAATGAAAAACCCAGGAGGTAAAAACATATATCTGTTATACATAAACACTAATTACTTAACTAAATTATCATACTAAGAAATAGTCTTACAACTTTATTTTTCTTTAGGAGCTGGTGGCCTATCAATGCTGTAACCTAACAGATTTAAAGTCTTTGCTTCCAATTCCTCTCTGGGTTAGTACAACGTCATTTTCTATGTTTTAGACAATCCTTGTTTGAGGGTCAGTGGTAGTTTGCCATTGAATCCATTAGGACAGGATTTCACCCAGAAAAAAAATCCCCAGTCACTGAACACTTAAGCACAAGTTTAAATCTCAGTGAACTGGATTTAAATACACATTTAATGTTGTTGAATTGTGCTTAAGTGACAAAATTCATTCCTCAGTCATCAATTGTTGGTTAGTTGATTGTTTCCCTAGTCTCTGCAACAGTTCAGCATGTCCTCCTGGTACTGTTTTGGGTAACTATTTCAGTGTGTCCACAACATTTATAGCCATGGTTATCCTAGGTATGGTCCTGGGATCCAGTTAGGGTGACCAGATGTCCTGATTTTGGGGGTCTTTTTCTTATATCTGCTCCTATTACTCCCCACCCCATCCTAATTTTTCACACTAGCTGTCTGATCACCCTAGCTCCAGTGTTTTAAAGAAGCATCAAAGAGTCATGTGGCACCTTAAAGACTAACAAAAGTATTGAAGAAGAAGCTTTCCTGGGCTTTAAAGAGGAAGTTTATTAATAGCCCCAGCTGGCTTAATGATAGCAGGCCTGGGGCAGGTGCTACCTTCCCAGGCTAACCATACAGCAAGTGTGAAAAATCAGGATGGGGGTGGAGGATAAGAGGAGCCTATATAAGAAAAAGATCTACAAATCTGGACTATAACATCGGTACATCTAGTCACCTTTACCCCATCCTCTCCCTTTTGTCCTATGACCTTAGTACTAGACAGACAGGCTGGGTGGGTGGCTGAGATAATAGCTTTTATTGGCCACATTTCTGCCGCTGGAGAGCCAGACTTTGGAGCTGACAGAGCGCTTCTGGCCAGGCTCTCCCCAGAAGTGGGTGGGTCCAATAAAAGCGATTACCTCGCCCACCTTGTCTGTCTGGTATCCTGGGCCCAGCAGGGGCAGGGCTCCCCCAGCCCTGCAACCACCCGCAGCGTCCGGCCTGGTCTCGCCCAATTCATTGTAGCTTTATTGCCCGGGGGGAGGACGGCCGCATCCCCAGTGGGGGCCCAAGGAAGCGATGGGGGGGGTTATGGCCATAGGGCCCGAGCAGGCAAACGCGAGCGGGGTGGGTGGAGGCAGCCGCCCCCTCTCCCGCCGCGCGGCCCGTCCGGCCTCGCTCAGCGCCGCTTGTCCTGACTGCGGCCCCGGACCGCTCCCGGCCCAGCTTGCGGGAGAGGCCGCCGCCGCTCCCCGGCGGAGGAGAGGCCCCGCCCCGGCTCCCCGCCCAGCGGCCGCCTGTCAGTGGCGGAGGCTGGCGCCGCCGTCCCGCCCCTCGGCTGCTGTTGCGGCGGCGGCGGCTCCTCCTCCCGGCGGGCAGCCCCCGCTGTCACCGAGCGCGCGGGCCGGGTCCCCCCCTCCCTCCCCGGCGCCCTGTCCGCCGGCGGGCCCGGGCCGCCGTAGCCATGTTGAGGAGGATTTTGCAGCGGGTAAGCGGGTGACAGCGGCCGGGCCGGGCAGCCGCGTGGGGAGGCGGCTCCGCTTCCTGCTGCGGCGGGTCAGGGCAGGGGGCAGCGTGTGGCGCCCGCCCGCTCCTGCCTGCCGAGGCCCGGTTGCCTGCGGGCCCCCCGGGGGGGGGGGGGGAAGGCAGCACATTCCCAGCTAGACAGGACCCCCGCGGCTGTGGGGCAGCCTGTGGGCTGTACGGCCCGGCTGGGCTGCGGGGTGGGGATTCCCGTCTCCCCAGTGTCCGGTGCCAGGCAGGGTCCAGGCAATGCCCAAGTCTCCCCCTCCCACCCCCGCACGGAGTCTGGGCTGGGATTGGTTCTGCTCCGCCTGGTGCAGGCCCAGGACCCAGCTCCTCGCCACCTGACTCCAGCTGCAGGAGGTGGTGTCCGCCTGATGCTGGGCTGGAGGCCCGTTCCAGTGGCAGGAGAGGGTTAATGGCAGGGCTCTCTGGCGGGGAGGTGTCTCGGCTGGGGTTGGGAGACATTACTCATGCTCCTAAATCTTGTATTATTAAACATACAATTCTTGTATCTCCCTCTGAAGCTCTCGGAGCCATTATACACTCACAGAAGATCAAAATAATATCAAGTCACACACATTCTGTAACTCAGACTCACACTAATCCATCCTACTCCCCTCGGGGCTCTGATTAATAAATAAACTCTAAAGTAAATTGAAATACAAATGCAAGCCAGGATACCCAAAACTACCAGCCAGCTGTCTTCTATTTTAAGAATTGGTTCCTGTGTAACTTTAGCTACCTTTATAAATCAACTTGTGCTATATGGTTCTGAACCCCATCCCTCCGTCTGCTCTCCCCATCTGCCTTTAAAAAAATCTCAATTATTTACCTTACTACTATGTTGTTGTATTACCTGTCCTTCTAATAGGTTATTTGTGGTTTACATGGATGCTGACTATGCAATATTAGTATGCAACAAATATAGATGACAAACATGGTTGTCAAAAAACATTTGGTTTCCACTGGAGTTGGATAACTGGTTCAAAGTGCAAAGGGAATGCCTTCATCTTTAGTGTTTAGCATTGGGATGTACAGAATAGAGTTGAGTCACCTAGCTAGTTGAAAGGGTGTGCTCTAATTCCTGCATAGCTTTCTTGCAATATCAGTCTCATGTAGAGCTTAGTCATGTATAAGTGGTGAAAATAGCCAACTTTGGTATTTGACACCAGCTTTGAAAATTGCCTGTCTTTACAAGCATATTTGTGAAAGGGTTTGAAGGCTTTTGAAGTTGGTGTTCTAAGAATACTCTATGTAAGGAACATGTATTGCAACAATGATAACAAAGAGTCCTGTGGCACCTTAAAGACTAACTATAAAGTATAGAAGCATAAGCTTTCGTGGGCTAATACCCACTTCCACTAGCAAAAATGAAACTGATTTTATTCATTTTTATTGTTCAAGTAGAAGGAAATACAAATTATTAACAAAAGGCATAATGACTATGTGAACTTTAAAAACCTTTCTTTTTCTTTATTAGTAGCACAGATAATGAAATGTTTGCTTATAACATATGAATAAAAAAATGAGGATCCTTGTGGCACCTTAGAGATGAACAAATGTATTTTGGCATAAGCTTTCGTGGGCTAAACCCACTTCATCAGATGCATGGAGTGGAAAATACAGAAGCACATGAAAAGATGGGAGTTGCCTTACCAAGTGGGGGTCAGTGCTAACGAGGCAATTCAATTAAGGTGGAAGTGGGCTAGTCTCAACATTTGACAAGAAGGGATTAATACCAAGGGAGGAAAAAAAAAGTCACTCTTGTGCTCATGAGGCCAGTGTAATCAAAGTGGCCCATTTCAAATAGTTGAGAAGAAGGTGTGAGTATCAGTAGGGGGAAATTAGCTTTTGTAGTGACCCATCCACTCCCAGTCTTTCTTTAGGCCTACTTTAATGTTGTCCAGCTTGCAAATTAATTCCAGTTCTGCAGTTTCTCACTGAAGTCTGTTTTTGTCGTTGAAGAATTGCCACTTTTAAGTCTGTTGTTGAGTGTCCAGGGAGATTGAAATGTTCTCCTGGTTTTTGAATGTTATAATTCTTGATGTCTGATCTGTGTCCAGTTATTATTTTGCGTAGAGACAGTCCAGTTTGGCCAATGTACATGACAGAGGGACATTGCTGGCATGTGATGGGATATATCACATTGGTAGATGTGCAGGTGAATGGGTTCCTGATGGTGTGGCTGATGTGGTTAGGTCCTATGAAGGTGTCCCTTGAATAGATATGTGAACAGAGTTGGTAGTGGGGCCTGTTGCAGGGATTGGTTTCTGGATTAGTGTTTTTGTTGCATGGCGTATAGTTGCTAGGGAGTATTTGCTTCAGGCTGTGGGGCTGTCTGTAAGCGAGGACTGGCCTGTCTCCCAAAGTCTGTGAGAGTGAGGGATCATCCTTTAGGATAGGTTGTAGATACCAGATGATGCACTGGAGAAGTTTTAGTTGGGGCTGTAGGTGATGGCTAGTGGTGTTCTGTAATTCTTTTTGTTGGGCCTGTTCTGTGGTAGGTGACTTCTGGGTACCCATCTTGCTCTGTCAGTCTGTTTCTTCACTTCACCAGGTGTGTGTTGTAGTTTTAAGAACACTTAATAGAGGTCCTGTAGGTGTTTGACTCTGTCTGAGGGACTGGATGCAGTTGTATCTTAGAGCTTGGCTGTAGACAGTGGATTGTGTGATGTGGTCTGGATTGAAGCTGGTGGCATGTAGGTAAGCATAGCAGTCAGTTAGGTTTCTGGTATAGGGTGGCGTTTATGTGACCATTGCTTATGCGCACTGTAGTGTCTATGACAGAGCTTTCCAAACTGTGTGCCGCGACACTTTAGTGTGTCGGCAGCAGTGTATAGGTGTGTCGCGGGAACTAAAAGCACTTCCCTGGTCAAAACTGCTGGAAAGCAAGCTGCTGCTGCTGGAAAGCAAGCTACTGCTGCAGGCTTGGCCAGTGCCGGCCAGCAGAAGGGGGCGGGAGGGGGCAGAAAGCCCACTCCCCTCCCTCCCCCCGCAGAGACAGTCGGGGGAAGGAGGATTGCACCGCGGCAGGAGACTCTGTGGGCCTTGCATGCAGGTGCCAGAAGGGGAAGAGCCCAGAGAGCCTCGCACCGCCCCGCAACCTGGCTCTGCCCCCCCCCCCCAAGGGTCCCCCGGCCTCCCCTCACTGCCCCTTTACACCTTCTCCCCAGGAGCAGAGCGTCCCTTCTCTTCAGTTCCATGCAGCAACATGCTGCCTCCGTTGCTGCAGGGTCCTAGCACCCTCCTGCTTCTGCTGCCTGTGATGGGGGTGAGTGAGTGTGCTGCTGCTGAGGGGTGGGGGCAGGAAAGGAGGAAGCTGACCCAGAGCTTGCTGCTGCTGGCAGGGAAAGGGCTGGGGGGAGTCCTCCTCTCTGGCTCCAGTCCCAGAGCAACCTGCCTACACCCATCCCAAACTCATCCCCAGCCTGCCCTACCCCAGAGCCCACACCACTGCAAGAGCTTATCCTCCCCGCACCCCAATCCTCTTATTCCACCAAATATTGAAAAGCTGTGTTCATCCCATTAAAATGGTAAGTCGTTATTGGTATTGTTCAACTTTTTTTAATTCTTGCACATATTTACATAGTTACTCATAAATGACAACAATGTATGTTATTATCTTACAAATCATATATTTTAAAAAATATAAATGAAAGGTTTTCATGAGATATGTTGTGTCCCCATACATTTCATTATTACAATTTATGTATGTGTCCGTATCTCTTATAACGGGTTAGTTTAACCTCTGGTTTGCTAGTAAAACTGAACTACTGTGTCGCGAGATGATGCATGTCTAAAAAGTGTCACCAACATGAAAAGTTTGGAAAGCTCTGGTCTATGAAGTGATTCTCTTTTGTGGACTGGTGTAGGCTGAGGTTGATGGTGGGGTGGAAATTGTTGAAATCCTGGTAGAATTCCTCAAGGGACTCCTTCCCATGGGTCCAGATGATGAGATCAGTGTAGCACAAGTAGAGTAGGAATGTTAGGGGAGGAGAGCTGAGGAAGCATTGTTCTGAGTCAGCCATAAAAATGTTGGAATACTGTGGGGCCATGTGGGTACCCATAGAAGTACAGACTAACTACAGATACAAACTAACTGATACAGACTAACTTGGCTACCACTCTGAAACCTGTCAACCTGTGATTAAGTTCCGTGTCCCTTTAACAGAAAATTGTGTTATAATTATACAAACAAATGTATGCATGGGTTACATTCGAAGCAGTTCCTGGTACTGTATATGATTAGGGCCCCACCAAAGTCAAGGTAATGAAAAGTGCATCACAGATGGTTAAATCTGATCTCCTCTGTGAACTCTGCTGCCCAGCTGGAGCTCCTACCCTGTGCAGCACTCCAGCTGCTAGTCCCAGCAGGGGATAGGGAAAGACAAAACTTCTTCTTCTTTCCCTACATGGGCCACTCCCAGGGTGGGTCAGACCCACCTCTGGGAACCTGTCCATGCAGTAATGAGCTGTCACCACCCAGCACAGGAGAGGCTGCAGCTTGATGTGTCCCCCTCCCCCATGCGGAGAGGCTGTGGCTTGATCTGTCTGTCTGTCTGTCTCTCTCTCACTCACTGACACCCTGTGTGGAGAGGCTGCAGTTCGATCTGTCAGCCCTCTATGATGCTGGGAAAACTGGTCATATGATAACCGATCCCACCCATTTCCTCTCTGCTGCTGACAGTGGTGCTGGTTTAAAGCTAGGTGGTTGGCCAGCTCTGAAGACAGCTTCCCTCCCAGCAGCAAGGCAGAAGTAAGAGTGGCAACCTGACAATCTCCCTACAATAGCTTTGTGAACCCCTCCCCCAACTCCTTTTTTAGTTGAGACCCCTCCCATGGTTAGAATACCTGAAATTTCAGATGTAAACAGTTGAAAACATGAAATTGACTAATTAAAAAAACAACAAAACCCTGGCCCTGAAATTGACCGAAGTGGACCATGAATTTGGTAGGGCCCTATGCTGATTTGGCAAAATATGAGGAAGACTACTACTTGTACTGGAGTTAATAACTATCCATAATTTTGTTCTTAGATTGTATGAATACATACTAGGAGTATAAACTTTAAAAAGTGAGATATTATATTCTGAAATGGCTAATTTAAAGCATGTATTGGTTTCTTCTATGCTTTTAAGTGTGTAATACTTGTACACATTTGATTAATAATGAAGAAAATTATACAAATTTTTTTCTTCGTGGCCATAACTTGAATTCAGTTAATGTTCTTCTTCCTAAGCCAACAGTATATCATGAATCCTGAAAGTGTGTAACATAGGGAAATTTCCACCTTTGTAATCTTTCACTTTGCATAGCAGTTATAAGACGGCAGCAACTGAAGCTGCAAAAAGCACTGTTTTCATTTCATTCACAATTGTGATTTTTTTCTTTGAAAAGTATCCTTTCATTTTTTTTCATAATCGAAAATAAACAGAATCCTTGTTACTATTGATCATAACTCATTTTAGTTTTTGAAGTTGGCGAAACAAATCAGGGATGTGTGTCTTTTTTCATTCCTCTCTTTATTTAACCAAGATGATGTGTTGAATATGATGGCTTAGTTATCTGTTGTGTGTTGCATCCTGTGTCTTATCTGTTTTTCATATATTATCTGTTAGGCTCCATTCCTGAAATCAGGTTTGGATGGATGGACCCTTGCATTCATATGGAGCCCCATTGACTTTGTAGGGTCTCCAGGTGGATGCAAGGTTCTCTTACATGGATCTCATTGCAAGATGGGGACTGACTGTCATTTGAGGCAGGAGCTGTTTCTTTTTACCTGTCTGTAAAGCAGCTGGCATTCTTCAAAATAAGTAAATAATAATATTATACAGTACACAGTGATTCTAGCATGTGAATTAGTTTAAGTATTAGTCCTTTTGGCTAAGAAAGCATTATCTAAAAAGTTGTATTTGTAATCAATTTCAGTGGTTAAAAAGTGATGTACTGAGGGCTTGGAATGATCTTACGTAATATTAATTTGTATTCTGGTATTACCTTTTAATAACTTGGAAATAGTCCTTTTCTTACTAAAATTCTGAAGGAAAAATGAATTTGTGAATAGGCTTCTTCTTTTCCTCTTTTTTTTTTTTTTTAATAGCACACAACTAGTTAAAGGGACAAAGCTAATATCCTGAAAATTGCTCAGGAGCAGAGACTTAAACTAGCAGTGCTGTCTTTTTATATTTTGATTCTTGCATTTAATTTTTGTTAGGGAATTCAGAATGATTGAACAGTAGTAGCCTTATGCTGGATTTAAATCTCTGCTGGGAAAATTGTGTAACTTCATTTTCATAACGTTGTTTTTTCATTTCTTTTTAAAGAGGATGAGTTAAATATTATTTGAAAAATGTTTTAAAGGGCACTGCTGATAAGTTCAAGTACAGCTATACGCAGACAAGAGACTGTAAAAGTGGCATCGTGGGAACCCATATCTATATTCTCAGTGATTTCATGAGATGTGCTAGGTTTCCAAATTTAAAATAAATAAGTAAATATATATAAAGCATCTCCTGATTTTCAAAAAGGAAACTGTTCTCTTTCCCTTGCTTTCTTTGTTGTTGGTGGTGATGTTTATGCATTCAGTTAGCTTTCAGTTTTGATGATACATGAAGAATACTGTGTAGTTCAACTTGGTTTTTAGCAGCTGTATTGACTCTTCAGTGCTAACAGTAGTAAACTTGTACTTATAGTTAAAATAAACAAATATGACTCAGGCACTCAGGAAGCAGATATTTTTGAATAAGAAGGTGCTGGTTTTACATAATCATTTTTCCAATGCTAGCCATACTTCAGTGCTTCAGAATTTTAATCTTGTGAAAGTGTTCATGATTAGCTTTTCTTCTCCTCCCCTCTACCCCCCAGACATTTATCCAGGAGTGAATAATTAAGACAAACAAACAAGAAAACCGAAAGGGCATCAGCCTTCTTCTATCCTCTTCTGGGTTATATAGTATGGACCATACTTATAAAGCTGTGGGTATACACTGTGATGTTCATAGTGCATGGTATAGCAGTGTTTATGCTTGAAGCCTAAACTAAATGTGTATTCATAAATATTTAGTAATGGAAAGATCAGTTAAAAAGATTATTTCTCCAATTTACTGATAAAGTCCATGCACACTGTAACTTTGAAAGTTGTACCATGGATTGATTTTTGAGGTTTCAGGATCTTCCCAATAGCCTACTAAATTTGCATTTAAATTTTTCATGTTAGTAAGTAGTTTGTCTGCTATATTGCTAATGGACATGTACGTTTCTCCAGATTTTGAAGGTTAATGCCGTTTTTTTTTTTTTTTAAAAAGCACACACAAACCACTTTGTAGCATGCTTTTTCCGGGTTGTAGGTTGGAACTATATCAGTTTTAAGTGAGCATTTTACTTTCAAAAGGTTAAAAAGATTTTAACATAATTGTTTAATAAATTTGGCTTGTATTTGCATAATGCCAGGAATAAGACATCCTGCAGTGCATTTCAGTGTGACTATAGCATACCTAAGGTATTTCATAAAACAGCGACTTTAATCAAGCAAGCAGTAATAACATCTTATATTATATAGCACCTTTCATCCTGAACATTGCAATAACCATGCATTTGCAGGGCCAAATGCTTTAAAGCATTTTGTGTTTTACAAGGTATCAATATTTAATATGCATAACTCATGTGGAAATGCAGGCATCTCTGGGGTGAAGCATGGCAGCTGTTTAACTGTGTACAATAACATTATGTAAGAATTTACAACGGAAAGAGAATAACATTTTCTTTATCATTAGTTCCTTCAGCAGATTCCCTACTCTTGGCATTAGCTCATCCTCTGCTGTGGAGGCACACATCTCTGGCACATGTTCTAGACGTGTGGGTCTAAAAGCATCTACCCTCCCACTATCCCTTTTTTTCATCCTATGTAGATGGGCTACAGAACAGTCTTCTTCAGGGGCGGCTCCAGGCACCAGCGCAGCAAGTGTGTGTCTGGGGCGGGAAGCTGCAGGGGGCGTCCTGCTGGGCACTGTGAGGGCGACAGTCAGGCGGCCTTGGCGGTGTTTCTGTGGGAGAACCGATAGTCCTGCAGATTCCGCGGCATTTCGGCGGCGAGACCATCGGAGCCGAGGGACCGGTGGGCCTCCCGCAGAAACGCCGCCGAATCGGCGGCACCAGCAGACCTTCTGCAGGCGTGCTGCTGAAGGCTGCCTGACTGTGGTGCTTGGGGCGACATGAATCATAGAGCCGCCCCTGGTCTTCTTGCATCACTGCCAAGGTTAGCAAGTGTGCTCATTTTTCAGTACTTCCATCTTTCTGTTCTAAGGCGTCACTGCTAAAGTACATGAAGGAGCATTCTTTGAATTTTAGGTCCTGAAGGATGGAACCAAAGACCTGCTTTCATTGCAAAAGTTCCAGAAAAGTTACATCCCTTAGTGAAGACACTTTCTTCATATTAGAAAGGTCTGTTACCACTTGGGATAAATTGTATACTAGAGACATTTGAACAGATGGGAACCTAATTAATTCTCGAAAACTCAGAGCCAAAGTTTCTCTGTTAGGGCCTGTAGGAAAGTCTCTCCATCATCCTCAGAGCTGAGCAGTTTGTGGTTCTAAGAATTCCCTTCTTATAAAAAATGGGTTAAACAGCTGATCTGACAGTCTGAACTTGCTGTTTCTCTATGGGAGAAAAATTTAGTATCTGAACATGCATATATCTTCTTTGGGATTCTTCAGTGCTGGGTGGGATGGAGGTACAAGAATGATGTCTGGGAATAACCTTTGTTCAGCATGGCCACAGCTCATGTACTGTGTGGCAAGGTGCTTCTGCCTTAGTCATAGAGTTGCAAGGTAAAGAAAAGTAGAGTAATAACAAGATGCAGTGTTCTCATGCCTCCTTCCTTCCACTTGTTTAAGTAAGATAAGTCTTTCGTCTGGGTATGTGCACATTAGAGATGAAATTTTGCAATAGAAGTAGGTGGAACCAGCAACATTTTAGTCCTGTAAATTCTTTGGAGAGGGGAGCAGGCTTTCCTTTATTTTATGGACATCTAAATATTTTGTGTGCATTACAGAAAACAAATTCTTAATAATTAGAATTGAAGAGATTTAGTCTCTTCAGTCTTTTGATTTTTTCCCCCCTCCCCTCTGGATATCACAAAGGTGGAAGGAGCAGTAATACTTCCCTTTTTCAAAGTCCTGATTTCATTAATTCAAAAACAGAGGAAACTTAGAGCACATTAATGGAACCAAAGATTATCGCCCACTACTTGAATGCTAGCCATTTAAAAACGCACTCCTACATAATTAGTTCAAAGCCCCTCTCCTTTTCACATTCATCTCACATAGAATCATATCGTGACTGCTAGACCCTCCAGATCTTATGGGTGTCAATCTCAGAGGGCTCCATAGCCTAAGCAGTGCCAATCCCAATCTTGCTCAACACCCACGATGACGCTGGCCATGATTATCCTCTCGCTTATGTAAGGGTAACTCCATGGCCTTCAGCAGAGCTACTACTTGTTTACACCAGTATGAGTGAACATCAGATCCATTGTGAACGTCTAGGTCCAAGTAGCAATTTTGCTGGTTAAGTACAGAGAACCTCTCCTATTGGCCCCCCTCATCCATGCTGTTGAGGATTTCATTTTGTTGTCCTTTACAGTTTGAAGGGCTATTACTATGGGCCATTGGGTTCTTGGTTATAAAAAATGGTTCCACCTCTATTTCTGATTAAAAACCTAAATTCCCTTCTGCCCACATCCATCTCATGTGAAGTTGAGGAGAGAAGTCCTCTCTTTTTCCAACTAGGAACAATAAAGTGGGTGCTAGGATCTTTTAGTTTTAGATTACAGGTTTTTACTCTCATTGCTTTCTCATTCCCATGAAGAAAAGGGTGTCTGTGTCCAAAATTTCATATAGTAACATAATTCCTTGTCTTCGCAATATTGCTTTGGAGTTGGACACTCAGGATGCATCTTTCACCATATCGAGAAGGCTATCACACGTGACATACCTAAAGTTCAAGTTAGGCAACAATAATTTCCCGTTCAGGTTGCTCCTGTTTGGACACACTGTTCCTTCACTAATTCTTTATTAGTGGCATTTACTCACCTCTGTCATCTAGAACTTCAGGTATTCATACTTACACAGCTGGTATATTAGAGGTTATTACCACAACATGGGATTTGGGCGTGGTTTAGAAATCCCTATCAGAAGGTTTTCTGGTACACTGGAGTCAGTGCTTCCATGCCTTTACTCTCTGTTCCCTTTACCGCAGCTCAGCTGATTCTAGGATCCCAAAATTGGGCAAGTCTGTCCTTGTTCTCAGATCTCTTTGCTCTGGAGAGAGAATCACTGAGTCTCTCAACCTGGCAGTTAGAATCTTTGGACCTTAGCTGAGGAAGAGTTATATTTAGAGAAAATCTAGTAAAATTTATTAGCAATTTTCCAAACATATAGTAGATTGATCTGAAGGTTGACTATTGACTGACTGTAGATGTAGGTGTAGCTCTCAGGGTGTGGATGTGAGTTAGAAGCTATTTGTCATCAAGAAAGGAAAGGAAATTAGTGTCTTAAACATATAGAAATGTTGTTACATCACATTATATCATTTAATCTTGCGCTAATATTCCTGTGGACTGGTTGTCTCCCCAGGAGTATCAGGAGACTTTCCTGCTCCCTTTGATGCTAGATATTTCATACTTTCTAGAAAACAGTGATATCAGCAATTTTGTCCTTGAGTATCTTGTCCATTACTTTAACAATGTAATATACCTAACCTCCCTCTCCCGAATTATTCTTATCACATTGCTCCCCACTTTGATTCCCTTCACTGAATCTCTGCATGTTAGCAGAACTTTCTATAAAATATATATTAATTACTATAAAGAACACTGTCTGCTGGTACAGAAGAATATGTAAATAACATGGTTCATTACTTGTAGGTGCTTTGTTTTATGAACTTCAAATAGCTTCTTGAGTGCAGCTTACCTGCCACAAGAAGCTTTTGTCAATGCTGTCCGTGCCTTGCATGATACTTTTGCCCCTCCCTACTTATCTGACCACATTTTTTGTGTTGCTCCCTGCCCCCTTCATTTCACCACTGTTGCCAGCTTTGCCTTGTTTTCCTAGTCTCTGTACTTTCTTCCTTCCTACTCCCTACCCATGGAGTGCCCTTTTTGTGTTTATACTGATCTCATTTTTAAATCCCACCCTAAGATCTACTTCTGTTGTGAAGTCTATAGGAAGTTAACTGGTTGGTAAGAAAGCAATAGATGGTAGTTGATAAGTTATGAGATATAAGTGCCAGGCATCACCTTGATGTATATATTGTGTTTATGTATCATATTCCTTTCTTCCACCTTTGATCCATTAAACTTTTAGAGGTAGGGGCTATGTCATCATCTTCTGTGGTTAGAAATCTTCTACCATATTATAGATGGTACTGCACTCTAAATAATTTATAACTGGAATGAGACTATATTGTTCTCCCATGTTGTTTCGTCTTTTCATGTTTCCAGCAAATAGACTAAGTAACAAGACAAAAAACTTGTAGCAGTGGCCATTTCAGCAACAACTAAAGGGGGAGGATGCAACAAGAAGAGGTTCTCCTCCTATCTTTTGTCATTGTCACCATTGTCCATCTCTGTTAGGTATAGTGAATTCAGCTAATCTCCCCCTCCCACAACCATTCACTTCATCCTATTTCATCTTCAGACTTCTTTAAGGTGTACTGTATGTTAGCAGCAATTAGATGACCCATTTGATCAGATAGATTTAAAATTATATTTAATTACTAGTTCAAATCTGTAACCCTGGTGGGGAAAAAAGAAATACAATATTATTTATAAACACAGATAGAATCTATACTTCAATTTCAAATGAAGGGAGAAAATTACATTTAGAGGCATCTTTTACAAAGGACTATTTATTAATTTGTTTAAAAATAAATACATTCCAAGACAAATAATGTTTAGGATTTTTCCGTTTCTGAAGTCTGTAGACAAAACTTATTCATGTAGCTCTCTCCCTTTATTTTAAAGTTCTGTATGCATAAAGTGTGAATACCTTACATAAGATCAATAATATTTCCAGATTGCCTACAAAATTATATCGGTACTTCATTTGTGTTCTAATCCTGTCAATAATCAGAGAGGTAGCCGTGTTAGTCTGGAATAGCAGAGGTAACAAAGAGTCCTGTGGCACCTTAAAGACTAACTAAAGTATTGAAGCATAAGCTTTCGTGGGCTAATACCCACTTTAGTTAGTCTTTAAGGTGCCATAGGACTCTGTTACCAATCCTGTCAATGGAATTCTTAAAGTAAACTTTGATTTGGCTCTAGATTGGGAGTGATTGATGCTCAATGCTTCAGAGACCAAAAGTAAAAATGTACTATGAGTAAACCTTTTTTTTTCCTGCCCCCCCCCCCAAACAATCTAGAGACCCACAGAATTTAAGAGGGAGAAAAATTTTATGCTATTAAAATTTTTTTTGATTGGCTGTTTCAATAACTTTCCTCGCTAAAGTTTGCCTGGTTGAGGATGCTAATTTTCTTTTATGATTCTGATGAAGCAGTGGAACTTTTGAGGTAGATAAGAGAAGGAAAAATGAATCTCTTGCTGAAAAGTCAGATGAATCGGATGAGGATTCAGAACCTGAATCTATTTCACAAGAATTTGAATGAAATAGAGTTTACTTACTGGTAATTTGTTTACTGGTTTGAAACTGTAATTTGGAAAGAAGCATATATTGGAAGCAAATGAAAATATAAACTTAATTTTATAGGATTCCTTATTGAATAAGCTAGTCTAATTTAATTGGAAGTTTGATATACGAAGCAGTTTTTACTACTTATCCTCTATATTGAAATTTTGTGATTTGTAAAGTAATATATTTGTATTTAGTTACTACCCTATTAATGGACCTATTTTTGTCAGTTTTTCTACCAAATAATCTGACAAGTATAAAAACATTTTTGTTTTAGTTATCAAAACTCCAGTCTGAAGAGTAGTATATTAGTATTTATTTAATATCTTGTTTAAGGGGCAAAACTTTAATTTCTAGGATTTTTCTATTGAATAACTATTTAACTGTATGTAACTGTAATTTGAATGATAAGTGCAGTTTGGCTTAGTTCTTTATGTATGAAATTCTTATCTAGTGTTGTGTATTGATCTATCTAATAAATACTCCTTACTCCAGTGATGATGTGAGGGCTTGGCAGTAAGTTTGGATTGTACACTATAGCATTAACTATTTATGCAGTGTGCTTATCAGTTCAATTTACTATTGATGTAAAATCTTAAAATTATGAACAAATTTATAAAAGAGATTTCTTTTTGCAACATAGACTTCAGACTCGGTTTAACAAAATGTATATTTATTCCGTTTCAGACTCCAGGCAGAGTTGGGTCTCAGAGCTCGGATTCAGATTCCTCTGCAGCCCCAGGAAATGCAGTGGATGTGAACAATGAAAGCACTTCAGAGGTATTGTAGGATAACAATATATGGGACTAGGTTCTTACACTTGGCACCTGATTCACCTCTCTTTGAGAGAGACTTTAATTAGACAAAATCGGTGTAAATGGACAAATGCGTGCAAATGCGTTGTACCAGGAAATTAACAAATGTTTCATAGCATGCATGAATTAGTGAGTTGAATTTGTGAAGTTTGCTACCTTAAAATGAGCAGACTTATTCTCGGTAGTCTTCATAGTTAAATGTCAGCACATATGCAGTTAACTGTTAACAAGAAATATATGAAATATATTGCTAATATGAAATAATTTCATCTCAGAACTTTGAGTAAAGTGACATGATCCTGTGAATTTGGGTGAGGCTTCAGTAATTCTACATTTGATATAAAAAAAGAACCTGCATATTTGTGTAATATGCCTCAGAGATATCAAGAATTGCTAAAGAATTCTATGGTGTCTGCATTTTTATGGAGTCAAGTTGCTCCGAGAAGAACTTCTGAAGAACTCGGGCATAGGGCTCATATATCACTTGCTTTTCCAAGCTACTGTCTAGTTGTCTAAAGAAATGCCTAAGTAAGTTGACTAGTGGCAAACTGGAGTGTTCCTGTAATACAGTATGTTTGAAACTCCCTGTGGGCATGTAGTTAAGTTCAGTGGTTAATTTAATCACTACAATAAAGTATGGTTCCATTGTTGAAGAGTCCAAGTTAATGATAGGTGAATCTCAGAAAGTTCAGATAGTTACAGTATTTAACCTCAAAATCTGTTGTGGTCTCCTACTCAACTGGCCTAAAATGTTTCCTTCTTGTGATCCTTCTTTCCATGTACATTGTGATGTGCTGCCCATGCCCATCATAGCCAGACCCATTGTAGGACATATGCCTCCCATTATAATCCAATCGGATCATTTAGTATTATGTGGAATTGAGAGTCCCAATGGATTATTCATTCTGTTCCAGGCAGGCTGGTTAGTCTTTCTAAATCTCCCAACCCAGAGCATTGTAAGATCTGAATGGAAACAATAACCCAGGCCCAACGGAAGATCTGGGGATCTGTGTAGGCTATGTCTACACTACAGAATTAAATTGACACAATTTATGCTAAACGAAAGAAAGGTCAGCACTTATCTCACGTAACTGAGCATCATCAAATCAAAATGAGCCCTTACCAGAGCTCCCCTCTTGTGCATTATGTGCACCGGAACTGGAGTGCTGGGACTGGCTTGAACCCTCTGGACTCGAGAAGAGGTCCTGGCTTGCCATGCCTACAGGACAATCGTGTCACCTGTTCCACCTCATCCTCCTTCCTTATCCACCACTTTGTCTTTGGGGTTCAGTCCACTGACCGCGTCTCCAATTTCCCCTGAAGTATCCATGGGGCTCTTGTTGGTGAAGGTGGAGATGCCACTGAGGATGGCATCCAGCTCCTTGTAGAAGTGGCAGATCTTTGGCGCAGCTCCAGAGCAATGGTTTGCCTCCCTTGCCTGCTGGTATGTCTGCCTCAGTTCCTTGATCTTCACACGGAACTGATGCATGTCCTGTTCATGGCCTTTCTCCAACATGCCATGAGAAATCTGATTGTAGGTATCGAAGTTCCTATGGCTGGAGCGAAGTTGGGGCTGCCCTCTTTCCCCACTGACCCAGCAGGTCTAACAACTCTGGTGAACTCCAAATGGGAGCATATTTTCTGCAGGGAGCCACCATGGTCAGCTGGGAAGATGCAATGTGAACTGTCCATACCAAGCAACCAGGAAGTGGAATTTCAAAAAATCCCAGTTCTTTAAGGGGTGAGGGTGTGGATGTCGGTGTACCTGGCTGCAGGGCAGCGGAGTTCGAACAGCTGACCACAGTGGTCAGCTGGCCATTGTGGGACACCTCCTGGAGGCCATTTTACAGTAACATAATTAAACACAATGACACTGCATCGATCTAACTTTGTCACAAAAAGCTCTGTACCTCTATTGAGGTGGTTTTATTTTTTCAGAGTAACGGGAAAGTTAAATTAGTCGGAGGAGCATCATTGTGTATATACCTCCACTGTTTTGTTGCTGAAAGCTGACTTTTGTCAACAAAACTTTGTAGTTTAGACAAGGCCTTAGATCCCATGAGTCTTCAATAGATATCAGGATTGGATTGAAGGGGGCTGAAAGAGGAGGAGGGGTTAATTTAATTGAATGGATCCAAGTCTTGGAGTTTCTTATTTTGGTTAGGACTAGGGCTGAGGTCATGAAGCTGTTTTCAAATCAATATGTCTGAATATCTGATGCCTAAGGTAAATCTGATCTGAATATGTAGTATTTTTTAAATTGTGTAAGAGAGAAACATCTTTGTAAATCCTCTCTGTTCTTTTCTTCATGTGCTAGGTGCATTGTGCAGTGAAAACCCTAAAGAGAGAAAATCAGATCAGTGTATCTAGTATGTAATTAACATGTCCAGAAATACATATCCATCTTCGTAACCCCCTCAGGTGTTAAATGATAATTCCAGATGTATTGTAGCTCAGCACAGTCTTTCTGCTGTGCAGCATTATCTGTGCATTTTCATTGTCATGGTTAAAACTAGTAAGACATTTGATTCTATGTGCGTCTATCCAAATGCCCATGTGTACCTTGGTGACTTTATCTTGCCATTTGGTGTTGAGTATATGGTGTAAACAGCATAGGTGGAAACTATATAACATTTTCTCCTGATGAGCATCAGTTATCCATGGTCTACAAGGATGACAGCCTGGCTCAAGCAAAGATGACTGTGTTGTCTGGGCCATCTGAGTAGATTGGAAGATGTTCGCATACCCAAGGACACGCTATACGGGGAACTGTCAAAGGGAACAAGAACAACAGGACGTCTCGAGCTTTGCTATAAATACACATGCAAGCGAAATATGAAGGAATTTGGAATTGATCCTGACCATTGGGAAACCTTGGCAAGTGATCGTAACAAGCGGCGCCAACGTCTCCATCAGGACATCAAAGTCCATGACAGGAGCTGGCTCCTACAGCTTGAAGAGAAAAGAGCCCGTAGGAAGCCATCAAGCAGTTCCCAACCAAGAAACATACATTTGAAACAACTGCCAAAGGTCATGCAAATCTCGAATTGGATTATTCAGTCACATGAGACATTACAAACCATCTACCTCATAGGCTACAAATCCCACCATCTCTTGCAGATGAGAGGATGCCAACTATGTGTACATGCATTTTACACAAACAAGTGCCATGCACAGTTTTGAAGACTGAGCTTCAGAAGTTGGCTTGCGTATATAACGTTCTATTTTTTTAACAGTTTCTGTAATAAAGCTTATTTTAACTGGAAAGCAATAGAAACCAAAAAGTAGGTTTAACTAATGCAATTTGAGTCTTGGATCTCTACTCTTATTTTCCTCTTTCATCAGTGAGAGAGACATTATTAAGGCATTGCTCTCTTTTGATTGACTTGTTAGCACGTACTTCAGAGAAGGGGTCAGAGGAAAGGTACTTCTGATGTTGTAAGATTTTCTTATAGCTGCACAGATTAACTTCATAAGTTAATTTGTTGAACACGAAAGTGCAATGAACAGGTGATCCTTTAAACTGAGGTAAATGAGCATTTTGGGTGACAAATGTGTTGTAAATGTTGCGAATTGGTTAAAGCTGTTCTGAATTAAAAGGAAAGGTTACAAGGTTTTTTTTGTTTTTGTAACGTGCACTCTTACCTTGGTAAGTCCTTTGTATAGAACTTTGACCTGGGCTATGTCTACACTAGAGAGCTTACAGTGGCACAGCTGTACTGATGGCGGTAGTTATGTTCGTAGGAGATGCTCTTCCACTGACATAGCTCTGTCCACACTGCCACTTAGTGTTACTTATGTTCCTCAGGGATATGGTTTTTCCCCCCACACCCTTGGGCGACATAAGTTATACTGACATAAGTGGTAGTGTAGACATAGCCCTAGCATTTTATAGTGGCTATGTCATGATACATTATGCATAATGTGCCCCTTGTGTATTGTGGAGCAATGCCAAAGGTCTAATAAAACTATGAAAACAATTAACAGAATGAATGTACTGTCAAAGCTCAGTGTCTCAGATATGTTTTGTTTTTCATTCACTTAACATTCTGTTTGCCTTCTCTGTGTTTTGGACTCATGATCAACAAAATTTCATCTTAAGAAACTTACTGAAAAGTAATATACACCAGCTCTGTTTCTTGCATATAGGCAGTAGCATGCTTTTTTAAGAATTGTAATACATCTTTGACACTTAAAGTGCTCTTTCTGTTTATATTCTTAGTTTTTTAAAATGTACATACCTAAAAGTTACTGTTTCACAGGGCTTCATCTGTCCACTGTGTATGAAAATGTGTGTAAGTGCCACTGGTCTGTCTGAACATTACCAAAATGAACACACTGGAACAGAGACAAGAAGACAGGAGCATCATGACCTGCCCGCTGTTACTGTGGGTCTTGTTTATTTTGTTTGAGTGGCTTGGTAATGGGTTGCTTAAAATAAATGTCTGTCTTTTTTCTGGTTGCTTGGGTACCAGCCTTTTTCACTTTGTTTCTTGTGATTCCCTGCTGTAAAGAAATATGGGTTGATCTTTATATGCATGTTTACTAGATGGTATCTCTTGAAATGCCTTCTTTTGTTACCTTTCTGGTTGGCAGCTGTGTCTCATGTGGAATTTCTGTAATATCAGAAATTTGGATTCACTTTTTTAAAATCAGTTTTTGCATGATTGTTCTCTGAATTAATATTCGTTACTTCTGCATTAGTTGATGTGCTTTACTTCTGCATTAGTCACAATAATGAACCTAAGTACAGTAAACCCTCGATTTAACGGACCCCAATTTAACGGACTTCGGATGCAACGGACAAAATTTCCGATGCATCCAAAATCCGTTATTCGGGGGCTGCTGGCTCCCGCCCGGGTCCCACCTGCTGGCTGCGGGCTGGCCGGGTGGGGGGGGAGGGGGTTGACAGCTCCCGCCCCGGCTCCCAGCAGCCGGGGTCCCGGGCGGGCGGGCTGCTGGCTGCCGCTGGGCGGGCTGACTCACGGCTCCCGGCCGTGATCAGTAAAACCTCTATATAACGGACTAATTCGGGTGAGGGGGGTGTCCGTTAAAGTCAAAAGTCCTGTTCTTTAATGATTTAAAAAAATTATTAAATAACGGACTTTTGGCTTTAACGGACACCCCCTCGCCCGAATTAGTCCGTTATATCGAGGTTTCACTGTATAAGATTTGGGAAATCATTTGTACAGTTAAATGTTTTAGAATTTCTGTTTAGTTATCTACTTTACTCTTAAGACACACTTTTAATGGGAATCTTGTTTTGAGGTACAGTTATAATTTAGGTAGGAGATACTTCAATAATATTTGGGATAGGAACTTTTAAAAATCATTCAGAATTTTCCCTTTAAACAATTTTACTAAGGCATTTCAAGTACACCGACAAAATCACAATAAAAAACTTTCATAAAATAGTTCTGAGATTTAGAACACCATCATTGTTTTATATCTCACTGAGCAAATCTAAAAGATTTTTAAGTAGCTTTTATGTTTAGAAGTATATTTCTCCATCTTCAGTGTGGTGTTAATTTTATGTTGGTCACTCTTCTGGTAAATTAAGTCATTTTCCTCAAAACCCCTGGACATCAGATACTGAAACGATCAGTTGCGTGTGCACCTGTAATGATCAGTTGCAATTAGTCATGTGCCTAAATTATCAGAAAGATCAACCCCTCCTCTTTCCGCTCTCTCCGCCCCCCAGGGGGAAAAGTACCAAGCCATCCAGTTTCTGTCCTTTCTGGAATATAGTGAATGTTTTTTTTTTTTTAATTATTTTTTTAAAGTCATTTCCATTCAGGGAAAATGGAACTGCTGCGGAGAAATGGGATTAGGTGATTTTTGGCCATCTGATGGCCATGTGGTTTGATACACAGGTGGACCTATTTACATCATAGAGTAACAAGAAAATTATAGCATTTGTCTCCAGATATGGGCACTAGTGGACATTGAGGATGAACTACTACTTTTTCCTGGGATTAGACTAGCTAATGTGTTTTTTCCCATAATTCCATTATGTTCTAGGAAGATCATGGTGGCCAAGTGAGCCTTGTTTCATACAGGTTTAAAATTAGCAGCTGTGTTAGTCTGTGTCCGTAAATAAGACGATGAAGACTTGTGGCACCTTAAACTAACTAGTTTATTTCAACATAAGCTTTCGTGGGCTATAGCCCATTTAATCGAATGCATATGATGAAGTGGGCTATAGCCCACGAAAGCTTATGCTGAAATAAACTGGTTAGTCTCTAAGGTGCCACAAGTCTTCATGGTCTTGTTTCATACAGCAGGACCTCTGCAAACTAGGGAAACACTTTAGCTGTTCCTGTCATAATTTCAGGATGCTCTTGCCAGGGCTGCCTGGGGAAGATGGAACAGATGTGTGTATTCACAAACAAATAACATGCAGGCTTTGTCAGGCTATCTGATTGCGCCCTACCTCCCCAGCTTTAAGAAAGTCTTAGATTGGCTTTTTGGGGATAGGATGCTTGCTACTTATTAAATGAGGCTGGAGGGCAGGGGAGGATCCTTTTGCCTCTCTTCTCCCAGCATCACTTTTGCCTGTGCATGAAGAGGTCGATTGTTTCAGTGGTGTGAACTATATGAAGTTGTATGTTTTTCATTTTTATTTCTCCCCTGGGAAGTTGATATTATGGTTGAAATGTTGTAATTTAAGTTATTTTATTATTTATTGGTATTTGCAACATTGAGTGCTTGTAGGACAGTCCTCGCAAAGGAAACTTTACAGCCAGATGGCAATTAAATGGAGGAAGTGATGTTTGTCCCCTGTTTTGATGACTGGGGAGTCTGGGGAATGTGATGTCTCAGGAAGTGAAACTCACCAATTGGGATTCTAGGAATTGTCCTGAGATTACTCTAGACCTCGTTACAAGGATCAAGTGTATGCTGATTTATTGTTGAAGTGAGCTGGCCACATTTTTGTAAGTGTTATGGCCAAACTGGTCCATGGACCAGCAGGAGAAGAACTAGGATTTATTAATTGGAATTAGGTGCTGCCTTTGATTAGGAGATGGGCTGCCCTTATTGTGAGAATTTATCTTTATTTCTCATATTGATTATGATTGTTAAATAAAGTGAGGCCTTTTGTATACCATGCTGTTCAGTCAAAATGCAGATGTCTTGCCTAAAGCATGCTTGGCAAATTACCACTTACCTGTGCATGTCTGAAGCAACCAGACCTTGAGTGATTGAATTTAGTTGCCTGGAACTTCAGTAGGCTGAACTTTAAACAATGTAGCTACATGCAGAAATTAGTAGGTTTCCTGCTTAACTTGTGGTTATATTCTGAAAAGTAACTGTGTAAAACAGATTTCATAGAATTTCGTGTATGTTTTTTATTAATTACTCCAGAGTGAGTCACTGACCTGTAAAAGGATGACTTTTTTCTAATTGGTAGGCCCTGCACACTCAACCTGGCATTTGAAATTCAAACTCAGCTGTTTCTGGCTCATGCTTTAACACCAGTAATACAAATTCTACAAGAGGAACTTGGTTAACAATTTTGTATTTTAGGTGCTTGCCAGATTAGAATCTATCTCCTTTTTCTGAAGCTGCATTGACTTTGCAGGGCTGCTAGGAATAAAACGTAATAAGAACTACCTTTGTTAGAAAATTAAGTGGATGAGATGCTTAATAAAAGTAGGGTGCAGATATGTTATGTAAGTGTCATTTTATGTAACTTCTCTGATCATAAATGAGTAAAGTCAGGGACACCTCCATCTCCTCAGAATACAAATGTATATGAAGTAGGCAATTTAAAAAAAATGTACATCAGAAGTAGGAAGCCTGCCAGTCAACCAGCAGAGCCACTGGATGATCACAGTGCTAAAACAGCACTCAAGGAAGATAAGGCCGTTGCAGAGAAATTAAATGAATACTTTGCAGCGGTCTTCACTGCAGAGGATTTGAGGAAGATTCCCACAACTAACAAATCCTTGTAGGTGACAAATCTAAGGAACTGTCCCAAATTGATAATTTAAATAGTAATAAGTCACCAGAAGCAGAAGGTATTCACCCAAAGAGTTCTGAAGGAACTCAAGTACGAAATTACAGAACTACTAACTATGGTATGTAACCTGTCATTTAAATCAGCCTCTGTACCAAATGCTTGGCGAATAGATAATGGAACACTGATTTTTAAAAAAGGCTCCTGAGGTGATCCTGGCAATTACAGGCTAGTAAGTCTAATTTCAGTACTGGCCATATTGGTTGAAACTGTAGAAAAGAATAGAATTATCAGATACACAGATGAATACAATATGTTGGGGAAGAGCCAACATGGCTTTTGTAAAGAGAGATCATGCCTCACCAATCTGTTAGAGTTCTTTGAAGTTGTCAACAGGTATGGGAACAAGGGTGATCCAGTTGACATAGCGTACTTGGATTTTAAGGAAGTGTTGACAAGGTCCTTCACCAACGCCTATTATCTCATGACTGCTTACTTTGCTTAAGACGGCAGGTTCTCCCACAGATCAGTACCTGGTTAAGAAATAGAAACAAAGAGTAGGAATAAATGGTCAGTTTTCACAGTGGGGAGAGGTCCCTTAAGGATCTGTACTGGGAACAGTGCTCAACAAATGCATACATTATCTGGAAATTGAGATAAATAGTGCGGTTGCAAGGTTTGTAGATGGTACAAAATTACACAAGTTGAGTCCAAAGCTGACTGCGAAGCTACGTATAGGAATCTCACAAAACTGGGTTACTGGGCAGATGAAATTCATTGTTGATATCTGCAAAGTAATGCACATTTGAAAACATCCCAAGTATACATATAAAATGATGGGTTCTATATTAGCTGTTACCATTTAAGACCAAGATCTTGGAGACATCACGGATAGTTCTTTGAAAACATAGGTCAAGGTCCAGCGTCAGTCAAAGAAGCTAACAATGTTAGGAACCACTAGGAAAAAAGGGATAGATAAGACCGAAAATATCACAATGCATTATAGAAATCCATGGTACACTCCCATCTTGAATATTGCATTAAATTGTGGTTGCCCCAGCTCCACAGAGACATATTGAAATTGGAAAAGGTACAGAGAACTGCAACAAAAATGATTAGGGGTGTGGAACAGCTTCCATATGAGGAGAGCGAAAAAAGGCTAGGACTGTTCATCTTAGAAAAGAGATGACTGAGGAGGAATATGATAGAGGTCTATAAAATCATGAATGGTATGGAGACAGTGAATAGGGAAGTGTTATAAATCCCTTCACATAACACATGAACCGGAGGGGGGGGGGCGGGCGGGGTCACCCAATAAAATTACCGTATTTTTCGCCATATAAGACGCTCCGGCATATAAGACGCACCTAATTTTAAAGGAGGAAAATCTAGAAAAAAAAGATTCTGAACCAAATACTGTAGTAAAATATTTTATATCAACTGTATAAAGTTAACAGCAGTTTAAGAACAATTTTATGTCAACCATGTAACATATTAAGAACTATCTTTACTCTCATTAACAGTCAGTAAAGTCAGTAAACAGTGAAAGTAACAAAAATAAGGCTGTAATGTTATTATTCGAACCCCAAGAATTCCTCTTGCACTGGGGGGCACAAAGGGTTGGGGGGGCAGAGCGCAAGGAAGTCACAGAGTGGGGCGAAGGGGGATGACACAGAGAATCGGATGAGGGGGAAGGGAGAGTCCGGGTGGAGTGGAGGGGGTTGGCAGAGAGGATCGGTGAGGGGAACAGGAGAGCCTGGGGGGTGGGAAGAGGATTGGGGTGGGAAGGAGAGTCGGGGGGAGGGGAAAGAGCACCCCAAGAGGGGTGCAGAGGGTCTGGTGGGAGGAGGAAAGAGTCCCAGGGGAAGGCACAGATGCACGGAGGATTGGGTATGGGGGAGGGGACAGTGCCCTAGGGGAGTCACAGAGGATCAGGTTGGGAGGACAGGGGAGGGGTGAGGCACAGAGGGTCAAGTGGAGGGGGAAGCCCCAAGAAGGGGCACAGAGGGTTGGGTGGAGGGGAGGACACAGAGAGTCTGTTGGGGAGGAGCGACAGAGTCCTGGGGGGAACACAGAGGCTGTGGTGAGTGGGGGGGGGGAATCCCATGGGAGGACACAGAGTATTGGGGGAGGGGAGAGCACCCCGGGGGGGGCAGAGGATGGGGGAACTACAGACTGTGGAGTGAAGAAGGGGAAGCCCCGGGCGGCACTCGAGTGACGGGTTCTGGTGAGCGTGGGCTGGGGAACCGAGGGGGTTGGGTCTGGTGACGGGGGAGCTCAGGTTCTGAAGAAGGAAAACGAGGAGTAGGGGCTCTGGAGCAGAGGGAGGGAGCCGGAGGGCGGGACCTGGCGAGGTGAAGCCCGGGGGAGGGAGATTTTCTGAGTGGGAGCGGAGGGGGGAGGACCGGGTGGGGGACCAGAGAGCCGGTGAGGGGGGACGGGGGGAGCGGTGCTGACGGGGGGGGGGGGCACACAGCGGGGTCTGGTGACAGGGAAGCGAGGGGAGCCGGTGAAAGGCAGCGCGGGGGAGCCGCAGCCCCAGGGACATTTGGTGACGAGGGGCGGCCGGGTGAGGGGGGACGGGGGGAGCGGTGCTGACGGGGGGGGGCACACAGTGGGGTCTGGTGACAGGGAAGTGAGGGGAGCCGGTGAAAGGCAGCGCGGGGGAAGCGAGGGGAGCCGGTGAAAGGCAGCGCAGGGGAAGCGAGGGGAGCCGGTGAAAGGCAGCGCGGGGGAGCCGCGGGCCAAGGGACATTGGGTGACGAGGGGAGCCGGGGCGGCCGGGTGAGGGGGGCGCCGCGGGGGCAGTTACCGGACTCACGAGGCTCAAAAAATTGGCGGAGCCGCGTGGGTCGCTGCGCCGCGCCCCGGCCGGGCTGCGGGCGCCTCACGTACAGCCGGGACTAGCCAGGCGCTCCCCTCCGTGTCCCTGGTTTCCTTCGCCTCGCCCCACCCCCGCGCAAAGGGCAAAGTCAAAGTGTGTATATTCGCCGTATAAGACGCACCAACTTTTCCCCCCCCCCGTTTTGGGGAAGAAAAAGTGCGTCTTATACGGCGAAAAATACGGTAATTTAAAAGCAGGTTTAAAACAAACAAAAGGAAGTACTTCTTCACACAACACTCAGTCAACCTGTGGAACTCATTTCCCGGGGCTGTTGTGAAGACAAAAAGTAAAACTGGATTTAAAAAAGAATTGAATAAGTTAATGGAGGGTCGGTCCATCAATGACTATTAGCCAAGATAGTCAGGGATGCAACCCCATGCTCTGGGAATACTTATGCCTTTGAGTGCCAGGTGCTGGGATTGGATGACAGGGGATGGATAACTTGATGATTGTTGTGTTCTGTTCAATCCCTTTGAAGCATCTGGCATTGGTCACTGTTGGAAAGCAGGATACTGGGCTAGATGGACCATTGGTCTGATCCAGTGTGGCCGTTATGTTCTAATAAAAATTTGCTTTACATCTAATTGTGATTTGTTGCAAAAAATGCTGTTTGTATTAGGGAGCAAGATTATAGTTTACAATCTGAAATTTGGTAATTTAGCATAGCTCTTAAATTCTGTGTAGCTGTGGTAACCAATACCAAATTATACAGCATATTAAAAAAATAAACCAGTTCAATTATATTTATTAGTGTAATATCAGAGGGGTTTGAGAATAGAACTTGCTTTTGTTTTAAAATATGGTGTGATTTTTTTTAAACTAAGATGTTGGAGCAGCACCTGTCTCCAGTGCACCACATACCATACCAGAGCACCTGAATTCCATCCTGCAAGAGCCCTACCACTATATCCCTGAAACTCATTTTGAGAAGGGACTTAGGCTACGTCTACACTACACAGCTTTTATCAACACGCTTGTGTTGCTACAGCTGTGCCACTAAAAGTCATACAGTATAGCCACTATTTGTTAGCTCTCCTGCTGACAAAAAACGTCCACCCCAATGAGCCAGGTTAGCTTTATCAGCAGGAGAACGCTCCTGTCAACAAAGTGCTGTTCACACTGGCACTGGCACTGCTGGGACCCGGGCGGGAGCCGTCAGCCCTCCTGCGGGCGGGAGCTGGCAGCGAGCTCTCCCGCTGCCGGGACCTGGGCGGAAGCCGGCAGCCCGCCCGCCCGCAGGTGGGACCGGGGAGCCGGCAGCCCGCCCGCCCGCAGGTGGGACCGGGGAGCCGGCAGCCCGCCCGCCCGCAGGCGGGACCGGGGAGCCGGCAGCCCGCCCGCCCGCCCGCAGGCGGGACCGGGGAGCCGGCAGCCCGCCCGCCCGCCCGCAGGCGGGACCGGGGAGCCGGCAGCCCGCCCGCCCGCCCGCAGGCGGGACCGGGGAGCCGGCAGCCCGCCCGCCCGCAGGCGGGACCGGGGAGCAGGCAGCCCGCCCACCCGCAGGTGGGACCCGCGAAAAACGGATTTCGGATGCAGCGGAAATTTTGTCCGTTGTATCCGAAGTCCATTAAATCGGGGTTTTACTGTATATGTTTTGTAATTGATCACAAGGAGTGGTTCTTCCCAGTGCTGCTTTTAGTGTACTGGCTTATTTCCCAAAATCCATTGTTAAGTACTCCCAATTACTTGAATAACCCCGTCACACTATGTTGATCAAATTCCCCTACCGTATGTACTTCCTACAGCAAACACTTTAAATACATGCATAGAGCTAATGCTCAGAACTTCAGATATAAAAATTATACATACATACAGATAGGATGAATATATTAAGTAGATCATAACCTTTGCAAAGATATGTTACATGGCATATCTAGCATAAAACATTCCAATTATGTCATATTTACACTCATAAGCATATTTCTATAAAGCATTATAAGGAGTAACAACCAGAAACACCATTGTTGTCTGGCTGAGCATGCTCCCCCTTCCTCCTCCCATGTTGTTGTTGGTGGCTCCGGCTCCTCCTCACTTCTGCATGGAGCTTCCCTGGAGCAGGGAGCAAAGCTGACGGGAGGGGCTCCCAGCTGCCGGGATGTTGGGGAGGGGAGGGTCATCCTTCCCCTAGTAGGGCTGCTTCCCCTACCTGTAGGGCAGCTGCTTCTCCCTGCAGGGCAGCTGCTTGGTCCCTGCTCTGCTCTCTGGCTCTTGCTTCAGGCTCCCAGCACTCCCTGGGGCTGCTTATGCAGGAGAGCCAGAGGCCTGTGTACTGTGATGGCAGCAAGTGAGAGCCAGCCCCAAAACTTCCACGCAGCCTCCTGGGGATCCCTTCTCTCTGCCTCCTGGTGTGCAGCAGGGGTGGGAATAAGGGATCCCCAGGGGGTGCTGGAGCACACTGCACCCCAATCTCTGGGGATGCACTTCAGCACTCTGCAGCTGGTAGCAGCCAGGCCCTGGAGCGTGAACGTGCCTTTCTTCTGAAACCTACATTTTATGTCAAACTTCAAAACAGACAAATAAATAAAATACGAAACACACTCATTGTGAGCATCCCATTTTGAAAATTATGAATTGAAAAGTTGCATTTTGGTAGTTTGACAGCCCTGGAGACTGATGCCCTATTTACCCTCATAACTGGTGCACATGAGCTTTTTCCTGCTCGTGTGACTCAGCCTAGAGCTGGAGAGCTCAATTTTCAGATTAGATGGTAGTTCAATATAATGCCTTTTCAAACTGCAGTCATTCTACTGAGACAGCCACCAATGGACCTAATTACTGTATGCACTTTATGTACTTGTGCTCCTTAGGGTCACAAGTCCCATCAGTAGCACCACCACAATCAGGATGCAGGGTGGGCAGTGGAATTTCCCCACAGAGCATCATGTTTCTAGGGCTAGAAGGTCAACAGTGGGGAGAGGGCGCTAGGATCTCTGGGATATGGTTACTTTGACTCAGGTCTGTGCACAGCAGTGTGGTTGCCAGAGCCCTAGGCTTGAACAGGGGCCAGAAAATTTTCAACCTAGGGTTAAAATGCAATGTAGATGCTCAAGCCCAGGGTTTCCTGACACGGGTCAGCTGACCCACTAACCCTAGGCTTACATTGCCATGTAGGCATAGCCTCTGTTACATAAACCTATTCTAGATATGTGTCTCAGACCCTTATCTTTCTTGCCCCCATTTACAGCTTTAAATTGGCAAAAAATATTCCTTGGTATATTTTTTAAAAATAGCTCCAAAGCTGACATTTTGTTCAGTAACCTGATTAGAGGTTGAGTTTTTACATTTGAACTAAAACCCGTTTATAAAAAGAGTTTGTTAGAAAAGCTCTCTGAAACGGTAGCCAGATTTTCAGATGGCGTACATTGGCATAGTTCCCGTGAAGTCTTCAGCCTCTGCAAGTTACTGATCAGAGTGTCAGCTTGGAAGCTGCTGCTTCTTTTTTAAAAAAAAAAAAAAAAAAAAAGAGTATTTGCTTTGATTTTAAGCCTTATGGGGCAGGATGTTAATCAAATGTTAATTCTGACTTCAGTGGCGCTATCCCAATTTGAAATCTTGGCCTGGGTCTATATATCTGAGGAGTAACTTTTGGTCATGAATATGTTTCTTTTACCATTTGTATCATGCACTATGAGACATGTATGTAATAAAAATCCAGTTAATTAAACTGCATTTATATTATGGTCAGCACTTAAATACCTCTCATCTAACTAGGTGATGTATGTTTCTGTGAGGGAAGGCATTGAGCAGTTCTGAAGGACATGTAATTGATCCATTTGCTGTGATGATTGACTGGCTTACAACCCATCTCAGCTGGATTAATAATTGATTTCTGTATACATGCACCACCAAGTGCAAGTCATTTTTATTTTTTTGGTGACCTATTTTGAAGGTACCATTCTAAATGATTATCATGCCCATGTGTGCAAGTGGAGGATTTAATTGCCCAATGGAAGGTGCACAGCTAAATCCTCCTTATGCCTTGCATCTAAATTTTACCCTACCCCCAAAATGTGCTGCTGTTACAGTACATTTGCTTGCTGTCTATGGTGAGTGAAAAAAGAGTAAAATCTTTGGTTCTGATAGCGAGATCAAGCCTGTTGTCAGTGTCACAGTGAGAGCTTCCCAGAATTTCTTGTTCTTCCACTCTGAAATGAAAAATACGTTGTATAATCTACTAATTATAATGCATCAGATGATTAAAAATATTGGTCGTAAGGTAGATAGAGAATATATTAACTTTAGATACACCTTTCATGGCAGCTTGAAGATTAGATATATACAACTTGCTCACTTAAAAAAGAAATACTTGCTCACTTAAAAAAAAATCCTAAATTAACTGCTGAATCTACTAGAGTCATGGAGATGAATGTTGGGAATTTGGAATTGTTTAGAAAACAAGTAACAGGGTGGATAAGTCAATGATTTAAAAATCAGATTTTTAAATTTAAATAGGTTTACTTTCAAAAAAACTATTTAAAATATAAAATTTGAAATGGACGCTTATGTTAAGGCTTAAACTTTAGCTATTCAAATATTAAAACTAGTATTAAACAGTACATGCTTGCTACTGAGTTTTAAAGAAAGTTAAACCACTGAACTGATGGAAGTCCTTAGCTAAGCACCTAGAAGTAGTTTGTTTAGCTAACCCAGCTTTTGACAACAGTAACCTTTTCTGCAGATGCAGAGAGAATATTTTCTTCATTTCAGTTCAATGACTAGTTCATTCAAAGTGAAGATACAAATGGGGAAGCTGAAAAGCAAGAAATCTTGTTTTCCCTTTTCCAGTGTGTGACTAAAATTTGAGAGAAGATGGGTTCTGTTACATCTGAAATCTTGAAGCACATGGTGACCAGAAACAACCAGTTCACTAGTTAAGGTTAATACTTCATTTCTTTAGTAAGACAGTTTGTTTTAAATGCAAAACATGCTTTGATAAATTTTTCTTATGAATTCACCACTTTTAGGTAGTTTTATGTAATGATAATTTAAATAAAATGCTGGTTTTGTGCATTTAATGAATTTCCATCCAAATAGAGCTTGATACAAATTGAAAATAAAAAAATTCAGTAGATAAGAAATGTACCATTCACTATTTTTAACGTATGTAAAATTTAAGAATCTGACTAAATTCAAGGTAAGCAATATAATCGCTTTAATAAAAATATATCCTTCTAGTTAGCTGAGAGAGGGGAAAAAAATACAAAAGCTGCACCAAATGTAATGTAAAGACTATATTTAGTTGCATATCAACATATTTTAATGGTTACCATCAAATGACAACCAACTTTTCTTTGGGAAAATAATTACAAACAAAATCAAATTTTCTTGGCAAATAAGTATGCTAGTTGGGTATAAATGTTTGCTTTCAGGGGAATAATCACAAAAGGGGAAAGTTGTTCATCTGAAGCCTCATTTGGCACAACCACTGAATCCACAATCTGGTGTGCTGATTTTGGGAATTTAATATGGTAGCAGAAGTAAGGTGTTTGTGTTTTTGGAGTTTAATAAATTATTAAAGGTTTCCACCCAATCTTTTTATAAATACCCTAATTCATTAAGTAAATAAATACCTGTAGACTAGTCAATTCTCTCAGATTAAATCAGATTTAAGTGTTTTATTTTACAGGTCAAAAATAACTATATAACAGCTGTATTGTTACAGGATAAATGCCATCTCAAATAATATATACATACTGTATACACTACTTAGGTGATTATATTTTAAGTTACCAGGTAAAGCTGAGAATATTTAGTACACAATATGCTGTTCAGCTCAAAAACTAAGTATTTAAGCAAAGCTAATTATGTAATGTTGCCATTATCTGGTATGTAATTGCAGATTTTCCTGCAGACAAGTACAAATTACATACAAATGACAAAGCTTTCAGGGGAATTATAATCTCCATATAGTTAAGTTTTTTTTTATTTTAATGTTATAGAAATATGAAGTGAGCTCACGACAGTGCAAGGCACTGAAGGGTAACATTTTTAAATATAGCATGTGTGAATAGAGAATAAAAAAGACTGAAGGCTTTGTTATTACTTAGAGCAATGCAAATAGGCCTTTGACATTGTAAAAGGACTATAAAGTGGGTATAAATTACACTTACTTCCACTTTAGGGCTTCTTTATGCTGCTAGAGTAGTGTAAAGAGACTTCAGAGTAAATGAGAATCAGGCCCAGAGTGAAAACATAAAAAAGGATAAAGAGCCAAGATAGAATCCAATTCTTACCAAACACATAGAGAGCTTGTCTACACCGTTGTTTTTTATAGTGTGTTAATTGGTTGACAGTTAAATTGAGGTATTTTGGGTGCCTGAAATGCTTTGCTGCTGAAGTTCTCAGCCTGGGACACTCACAGCCAGCTGACAAGCACGCGGGCCACATGTTGAGTGTCTGTGTGCTAGATAGCTCTGGTTCTGCAGCTCTGACCACAGCAGCCTGTCTGCAGCTCCGCTCTGGCTTCCACCAGCCTTGGTTACAATCAGCAAGGTGACCCCAACACACTCCCACCTGAAATGTTCAGTCTTCACCTGGACCATTCAGAGAAATAAGGTTTGTTGCTCCTTCAAAGAGACAAAAGTGCATTACAACTTATTAACTTAACTGGGGTAGATACCCCCTTCACTTCAAACACAGCAGTGAGTTGGTTTATAGTAAAAATAAAACAAATTTATTAACACTATGACATAGGTTAACTGATGCCAAGTAAAAGAAATAAAAGTTGAGATGATTAAAAGGGCTATAACTTGATCTACCAATGTACAGGTTTTGTTCAAGATGGTTTATCTCACCAATCTTCCTTCTTCCCAGACATGGCTCATTTTCCCTCAGTCAGGGTCTTCCACAGAAGTACAAGATGCTGCCTTCCCTAGTCTTCCTGTGGAAAGATCTTTGCCTAAGTAGGTTTTTCACTTATATTCAGGCCCAGAAACTTCAACCCTCATTGGTTGAAGGACCGATCTTTCTCAGCTTATACGAGTTCTGGCCCCATGTGTTCATCTAATGGTGGATGCCAACCTGGCGTCTGTTCTTGTTTATATCTTCCTAAATTCAATGACCTGGTTTTAGGAGGCAGGATAACCTCATGCTGTTCTTCCCTTTTTCCCATCCTCCTGCTGATTTTTATGTAAATAGGGCTTCCATTGTTTTTCATTACATTCTGCTCATTTTCTTGGATACAAGTAGATAGTGGTGATGTTTCCCTTTTTCCTCTTTGGTCACAGACTGCAAAGCATAATATCATTAAGTATCCATAATTCCTTATGTAGTGTTAATACATACAGTTCACAATATTGATCACCAATGTGTTAGAGGCTTTCATAAAACACCTCTCTTGATAAACTGCATATAGAATTATACCATATATGCAGTTTAGTCAATTGAGCATACATCACATTCCTGTATACTAGAAAATTCTGGTTCCCCAACCTCTTGTACATGTCATCTTGCCCACGAATTATCCTCCCAACATACCCAGAGCTCCTGACCCAGTGCAACGGCAAGATCAAACACCACAATCCATGACTAGTCCACCTCATATTTGGATGGGCATCATCTCTAGAACTTTCATTCTCCTCTCTAATACCCATGAGGAAATGTTACCTAGCTAAATGCATTTCTGAGGGAATTCTGCGCCAAAAAATTAAAAATTCTGCAAATTTTATTTGTTAGTAAATAAATGTGGCTCCAGCATGGCAGTGGGGAGCACAGGTAACAGGCTGCATTTTGGTGGGAGATCACCCTGAAGCCCCATCTCCTCGGGTACAGGGACTTGGCAGTGAGGCTGTACCTGATCCTGACACAATGTAAGGGCTGGGCCTTTCCCAGAAACACCCCTGGATCCTGCCTCTTTGTGTCGGGTGCACCAGTTGTGGGTGGGCAGGCTCAGTGTAGCAGGATTCAGGTGTGGATGGGCATAGTGTGGGAGGGATCCAGGTGGGGGGAAATCTGGGTGCGGGTGGCTCAGTGGGAGGTCTGGATGCATGAAGGCTTATGGTGGGGTTCTGGGTGCCAGAGCAATGGGACTCTGCAGGGGATCTAGGTGAAGGTGGTTAGGGCTCAGCAGTGGGGGTCCGGGTGTTGGGAGATGGGGGTTGGCGGGGGGTTCAGTGGGGGTGTCGGGTGCTGGGGGAGTGGGGGTTCAGGTGCAGCTGTTTGGGGATTGGTGAGGCTGCGTGTGGAGCACGTAACCCCATGTGCCTCCCCTTGTCTCACCCCTGTTTGGAGGGGAGAAGTCCCCCTCCCCCCCCCCCCCCAAAAAAAACCTTCATCCCCGCACAGCTTCTCTTTGCTTCCTTGTGTTTTCTGTACAGGAATCCTTGGGGGTGGGGGGAGGAGTGTCCTGTGGGTGAGCAGTCCTGCAGAATCCCCTCAGGAGTATAAATGGAAACGCTTCTCATCTTGGATGCAACAAAGTGGCGTCCTATCAGAGACACTAGATATTTTGCTCATCTTAACTATATTCTATCTTTAAAGACATAGGATCTATCCATCAGCTCCTTATGAATACACTTAGCCGCCATTAGTGCATACCATCCCAACTACTCAGGACTACATGATTTTCTCACACTCTCTAACCAATAGATTATGGAAAGGCTTAATAAGGACTTTCCTTCCTACTTAGAAGTTCCCACCCCAATGGAACCTGAATCTCTTTCTCTCAGTGCTAGGAAGCCTCCCCGCCCCCTTGAGCTACTTATACCATGTCCCTACTGTCCATGAAAGGAGTGGTGTTGAAATGGGGTCAGCACCTGCCTCTTTTGAGCACTCTCTTTGGCCCATTCAGTGTCTGCAATCTCTGTTTGGAATGGGGCAGCACCCACCTCTTGCGAGTGCCCCCTTTCTGGTCAGGTTTGAGCCTGCTGTTTCTTAGTTCTTGATGATGGGAGCCTCTCACGAGCCCCACCCCCTCCGCCGATGGTTTCTTCAGTGTAAAAGGGGCAGTGAGCTGAAGTGAAGAGCTGAGACTGGGAGGGGGGGAGGGTTGCAGAAAACAATCAACACAGGGCAGAGAAAGTAGAGTTAAACTTGTGGAAAGTTCTCTGAATGTCCCAAGGTCCCTGTGTTGGCTGCTTCTTCTTCTATTGGCTGGGGTTTCTGGCTGGCTCTTCTCTGTGGTTTTCTCTCAAGCGTACTATAAGAGGGAGGTGGGGAGACTACACCATGGGTCCTCAAGAGTTGTGTGTGCAGATGTCTTTTCTGCAGAATTCTGTGTTTAGAGGGCTACTAGGGGGAGGGTTGGGCATGACTGGACCTCATTTTACCCTCTCCCCCAGTGCAGCAGCCCCAGCTTTGGCTGCTTCTGCCCCTGAGTTTCTGGTTGGCTCTTCTCTGCAATTTTTTATTCAGTCTGATTATTATGAGTGTGGTTCTCAAAAGGAAATTTTTTGAAAGGAACAGAACCCTTTTTAAATAAAAATGTTGTGAAACTGCCTTTTTAACACAGCCTTTCCTCAAACATTTAAAATAGTGACTGAGTTCTTTGTGATGCTACATTTCTTATAATTTATTACAATCCTGTGTACTACTTCTGGGAGTGAAATCTGGGAGGTACAGTTTTACTGGAAAGCAGAACTACATAATGAAATAGGGTGTTTATTTTATGCTTTTCTAGTCCTCTCCATTTTCCATAATGTCAGAGAATTAGATAACTGGTATTTTTTATGGTAACTACTCTCCTACATTTTATTTTTTTCTGTTAAATGGTACCAATGAATCTCTTGATTAGGATGAAAAGGATGGAAAAAGGCAAAAACTACCGTTGAATTTTTTCTTTCCTTTATAATAGGGCTTTATTTGTCCTCTGTGTATGAAATCTCATGGATCTGCTGAAGAACTTTTCAAGCACTATGAAGTAGTTCACGGCTCTGGTACTGATTCAAGTCCTGGAGAAGAGCATCCTTCACAGAAAAGGTAGAACAATATTAATCTGTGCATATAGTCTTCTATCAATGTTAAGTATTTCTAATTACATTTAAGCCTGTACTAATCTGAACAGTTAATTATGCAGTGAAATATTTAAATCATAATGCCCCATTTCTAAAACCAATTAAAATATTAGTTTAATACTATGCTTGCTGATACTGGGCTAGTGATAGAAGAAAATTTTGTTTTCATATTGATATTGTTAATTCCATTGGTTGCCTTTAATGCTGTTGATCAGGAAATGGTGTTGACTCTTATATTGCTCAGGCATGCAGAAGTGAAATCAGGAAGGCTAAATCACACTTGGAGTTGCAGCTAGCAAGGGATGTTAAGTGTAACAAGAAGGGTTTCTTCAGATATGTTAGCAACAAGAAGAAAGAAAAGGAAAGTGTGGGCCCCTTACTGAATGAGGGAGGCAATCTAGTGACAGAGGATGTGGAAAAAGCAAATGTACTCAATGCTTTTTTTGCTTCTGTCTTAATGAACAAGGTCAGCTCCCAGACTACTGCACTGGGCAGCCCAGCATGGGGAGGAGGTGACCAGCCCTCTGTGGAGAAAGATGTGGTTCAGGACTATTTAGAAAAGCTGGATGAGCACGAGTCCATGAGGGATGCGCTGTGTCCGAGGGTGCTAAAGGAGTTGGCAGATGTGATTGCAGAGCCATTGGCCATTATCTTTGAAAACTCATGATGATCGGGGGAGGTCCCAGATGACTGGAAAAAGGCTAATGTAGTGCCCATCTTTAAAAAAGGGAAGAAGGAGGATCCAGGGAACTACAGGCCAGTCAGCCTCACTTCAGTCCCTGGAAAAATCATGGAGCAGGTCCTCAAGGAATCAATTCTGAAGCACTTAGAGGAGAAGAAAGTGATCAGGAACAGTCAGCATGGATTCACCAAGGACAAATCATGCATGACTAACCTAATTGCCTTCTGTGATGAGATAACTGGCTTTGTGGGTGAGGGGAAAGCAGTGGATGTGTTGTTCCTTGACTTTAGCAAAGCTTTTGATAAGGTCTCCCACAATATTCTTGCCAGCAAGTTAAAAAATTATGGGCTGGATGAATGGACCATAAGTTGGATAGAAAGCTGGCTGGATCATCGGGCTCAATGGGTACTGATCAATGGCTCCATGTCTAGTTGGCAGCCAGTTTCAAGTGAAGTGGCCCGAGGGTTGGTTCTGGGGCCGGTTTTGTTCAATATCATTATCAGTGATCTGGAGGATGGTGTGGACTGAACTCTCAGCAAGTTTGCAGATGACACTGAACTGGGAGGAGTGGTAGATATGCTGGAGGGTAGGGATAGGATCCAGAGGGACCTAGACAAATTAGAGGATTGGGCCAAAAGAAATTTGATGAGGTTCAACAGGGAGAAGTGCAGAGTCCTGCACTTAAGATGGAAGAATCCCATGCACCGTTACAAACTAGGGACCAACTGGCTAAGCAGCAGTTCTGCAGAAAAGGATACAGGGGTTACAGTGGATGAGAAGCTGTCTATGAGTCAACAGTGTGCCCTTGTTGCCAAGAAAGCTAACGGCATTTTGGGTTATGTACATAGGGGCATTGCCAGCAGATTGAGGGACATGACTGCCTTTTTGTTAGTCAGTGGAAAAAATGAAAGTACTACACTTCAAAGGTCTTTGGGGGTTGCCTGCAGGTGCAACCCAAATACATAAAGAAAAATTAAATAAAGCATGATAGGCAAACCACTGATTCTTTTTTCTTCAAGTATTCTCTAAGTATGATAAGGACAGCTTGTTAGCATTGGTTTTATCTTCATACCCTATTATGGTTTTGGTGTAGCAAAAAAGGTCATTCAGAAGTTATTGGGGGGCAGTAGACTTGAAATTAATTATGCAACTATTCCAGCACAGATTGTTGAGGCAGCAGTTATGATATACTTGTACCAGTCTTTCAGCATTGTTTTTATCTTCATTGCTTCTGTGTTTTTTGTCCCGTCCTCCCAAAATTCACCCAAAGATTCTCAATCTTGGGGACCCCTCTGAGACTCTAGATAACATTTGCCTCATGTATCATCACAGTTGTCCAGCAAATTGAGTTTCTTTGAAGATAATGGCGTCAAATTGGTTTTCTGGGAAGCCTACAGTTGCTAGGAAGAATTTCTGAGGAAGCAACAATTGTCAGATATATTTTCTGACAAATCCATGTTTGACAGTTGCTGTCGTTGTGGAAAGACGCACTATTGGATTGCACATGCACATTACATGTCTGAAGGCATATGTTGTTTAGATTTTTTTGAATCACAAGTGGCATAATACATCTTTAAATAAGAGATGAATGTTTCTCAGGGACCTCGGTACAGAAATGTTTAGTCCACAGGTACAGGAAAGGATCATTCCAGCCTTGCGTAAGGCTTCTATGGAAGTAATGTCTAGTGTCCTGGATACTAATCCAGAGACTAATGGGGAAGATGTTGCATCTGTTCCAGGGAATGAGATAGAAAAGCACATCAGAAATGTGTGAAGTGTAAAAACTTACTATTTTTAGAACATATGCCACCTATTAGCTCCATTTGTTCAAAGTAGTAGGCCATTTATTGCAACTTTGCTGTGTTTGTGCCTTTTAGATTGTTGCTATCTATTTTCATTGTCTAAACATGGGGTAATTTAGCCCCCAATGCCTGTAAAGTGTAGTGTGTTCCTTTTTAAAAAATGTGTTTCATCTTCGGGTCAGTTAGACTGCAGTACAAGTACTGTATAATGTGCTTCTTCGAATAATGTATCTCAGGGTGCTCCAGTGCAGGTGTGCTTGCATCTCTGCGCTGTTGATCGGTTGGGAGAGAATCAGTTAGTTCATGTGAAATGGGGAGGTTATCTCAGGAATGAATTTTGGATGTGGTCTGAGTGTAACCTTGCCACAAAAGAATACCATGTAGGGGGGATCTGCACCAGAGCCACTATTTCTCCTATTCTCCAGGCCAAAGTTATTGCTATTATGAAGGCCGTTTTCATTGAGAGGTATGTAAGTGAATAGGTGGCCCTAGTCAGTCATCTGAACACCAGGTTTAAGTCCCATGTGGGAGTAGGAAATCAAGGGGGCTTAGCATACTGACTAGCTTTGTGGCGCAGCACAAGGGGAGAGAGTGCATGTGTCGGTCTAATGAACACTGCTACCGAAGTTCTCTGATCAGCAGCCCAGAGACGCAAGCACACCGATGTGTGGAGTGTTCTATGGTGGAGCACCCATAGAACCACACATCTCTAAGAACCATTGTTACTGCAGAAGGTGAGTAACTACTTCTGAATCTAGAAAGTTTTAACTTATTCATAGTTTTGTAGATCACTGGTTACAAGTAAAGTCAGTTTTAAATGCATCCCATGTATTATCTCTAATTTTCACATGCTAGGGGTCTCCAAGACGGCAATATGGAAATAGTTGGGTTATTTTTGGTCCAATAAAAGGGTTAAAAGAAAATTCCATAAACCTTAATGCAATTACGCATTCTGAGAGTAGACCAAATACATTAGATTGAAAATTATTAAGATATTTAAGGTAACTAAGCACTTTTTAAATCTGATGATTAGTGTGAAAATGAGATCATGGATTGCAGTACAGTTTGTGTTAAATTTCAAAAAATAAAAAAAAGTAAGATTATATTAAGACACTGATCAAATGTGAGGTGTCCCATATCCAGTTTATTTAATAATAAATCTGAATAGGAACTATTACATGTACTAGAAGTTTAATCAACAAAATTTAACCATGACTTATTCATTTCTCAACTCACGGATCTTTATTCAGCAATGAAATATCACTACTCCGACAAGAAGTCCAAGACTTGCAAGCTTCACTTAAGGTTAGAAATTAATTTTACTTGAATATAGTTCATGTTTTCAAATTGTGAAGTGTGCTTGCAGCTCAGACTGTAAGTCCGTAATACACTTTCTCTCTCCTCCCTTCCCTCCCCTCCCCCTTATCTAGGAGGAGAGATGGTACTCAGAAGAGCTGAAGAAAGAATTAGAAAAAGTGCAGCGGCAGCAAGTAATTGCTTTAAAATACTTGAAGCAGGCTTACAACAAGAGTTTATTATCATCTTTGATACTGAAGATTAATACCTTGTCGTAGTGCATGTGGCCCAATTAAATTAGTTCCATATATTTATTCCTGAAGAGTATTAAAATATCATAGACTCCTAGAATATCAGAGTTGGAAGGGACCTCAGGAGGTCATCTAGTCCAACCCCCTGCTCAAAGCAGGACCCAATCCCCAATTAGATCACCCAACAGATTTTTGCCCCAGATCTAAATGGCCCCCTCAGGGATTGAACTCACAACCCTGGGTTTAGCAGGTCAATGCTCAAGCCAAATCAGTTGTATATGCAATGAAATAACTGTATGAGGTTAAAGGTGCTATGATTGTACATGCCCTTTCATTTCCATTCAGATTTTTCCTCACAGTATGTTCATTCAGACCATACTCAGTTTATCTGTTTCTTCACTTTTGTTGCAGCTATTTGAGAAGCTGTAGTGAGTTATTGCTTCCAAAGTATTTCTGAAAATAGCAATATAATCTTAGTCCCCCCCCCCACCTCTCCCAAACCACCCACCAAACAAAGTTAATTGTAGCCTCTTGCACCTTATAAACTTGCCTCCTGAAACAATGGAGCTCTAATTTACTTTCATATATAGAAGAGTTACTTCAGAGCTGATTTATACAAATCTCAGAAATAGGCATTAGGGATGAATTTCACTCAATATGTAAAGGATTAAAAGTATAGAGTTGCTTGAACCTTTTGGGAAAATCTGCCTTTACAGTTACTCCTCTTACATGTCATAAGTCTATTTTTGTAACCTTTCTAGAGGCTTCAAGTATGGAATTCTTTCAAATGCTCAGGAAATGTCTGCTATTGAAACTTTTGTTATTACCTTTACTGTCTAGTGACACACTTCTTTTTTTTCTTTTCTTAAGGAATCTAAACTTGATGGAGTGGCAACTGCTGCATCTACAGGTGAGAAATATTTTAATAGAGAAGTTTCTACATTGCATTGAAATACTACAGTACTATGTGTGAGAAAAATTAAGTGAAACATCAGACTTGATGAAAAATACTGTTTCCTATGTTGAAAGGCTAAAATGGTTCAATTATGTAATGTCTTCTCTTGCCTACATTTTTTTTCAATAAGTTTATAGGGACATGTAAGATTGCCTTGTTCATTTTTACAGTAAAGAAACATTAGAGGTTGATTGGGTCCATCATTTCTAGGATAAAGGACGTGAAATTGTGACCATAAAAGTACTTCTGATCATATTTTTGTTTTTTGATCATGTTCTTAATAATTTTAAATATCCAAACAGCCATTGTGCTGAGGAAGACAGAGTGATTGTTGACATTTGAATTACACCAATTGTCAGTGCTCATTCTGCTAACTTCATTGCCAGTCTTCTCTGCTCGCTGCCAAAGAAAACACTTTTTAAAAAAATCTGCATGTTTATAATTATTTTGTTCCATGTTATATTTGCATGAGACAGTCATGGAATAATACATTTCTTATGTACACACACAATCTCTGGCTGATCCTTATTAAATAACTTCTGACTGCACCTCAGGGCTCAGAAATTATCAGTGTACAAAAAGTAAACAAAATGGATAAACTAATTTCCATTGGTTAGCTAGAATAAATTATGAGCTCAATGCTGAAAAATGCTGTGTGCACTGTTGTGTTCCAGCAAAGCACTTCATCACATGCTTAACTTTAAGCATATGAACAGTCCTATTGAAGTGAATTGAAGGTTAAGTGAGCTTTGGCGAGTTACTCATTTGTAATGCTCTTTTATCAATACAAGTTTCTGTATAACTTCTGATTTTAATTTTTTCAATAAATACTACTGTTTTTGAGCTAGAATCATTAGAACGGCAACTCGAAGAGACCCAAGTAGAAAATTTTAATATTAAGCAGATGAAAGACCTGTTTGAGCAAAAAGCTGCGCAGCTGGCTACTGAAATTGTAGGTAAGTACATAAAATTATTATGCAATTGGTTCTTCTTTTAATTAAAACCTGAATGATGATGATTTTTTACATAACTTCCTTCTTAACCAGATATTAAGGCAAAGTATGATGAAGAAATGAGTCTTCGAGAAAGTGCAGAGCAGAAAGTGACAAACCTGATGCAAGAACTACAGAAAGAGAGAGCCATAATAGAAGATTTAAAGACTGAATTGGTAATTCGTACCACATTTTATTTATTGATTGATTGATTTATTATGTCTTTCCCAAATGAGAAGGAGAGGGTTTTCAGTTGTTTGCCCATTCTAAACATCATTTTAAAATCAACTATCATTGTTTACTTGGACAGTGATTTATTTGTGAGAGGAAGAGGGGCTCAGAGAATCCCCTCTTTTAAACTTTCTTTTCCTTTGCTCTAAACTTCCAATAACTTCCCAGCCAAGGAATGTATATTCTGCCTGCTCTATTTATTCAGTTATTAACATTATTATTGGGATGTATGACATGATGCTTGTTTGTGCTCTGTTCAGAGGCCTCTATGTGGCTTCTCTCATTTCAGGACTTTCATTAGCAAAATATGAATCCTCAGACATGTTTTACTTAGGCCTAATCTTGCAGCCCTTACTGACAGTGATTAGAATATACTCATGTGAATAGATCCATTGTTGTTGTCTTCAATGGGTATCTCTATATTAGCCCCTCCTTCCCCCATGTTTTTCACTGTTGCTGCCACTGGGCAATTGCAGCTCTGCCCAGACCTCGGTGATGTGCTGGTTAAAAGGCTGGCAGCTGTCATCACTTTGTCTACACTGATGTTACCATTGTTGCTCTTGGCTGTCAAGGGCTAATGTATTCCAAGAGTGTGGCTCCACAGAGGCAAAATACTAAAGAAAAGTTATTCCTAGTAACCCTTTTTCACAATCATGGCCTCCGAGGAAGCTACCCAGCAGCCTTTCTTCCACATAAGGAAAAACAGAGTAGCCAGGAGGAGCCTTCTAGCCTCCTGTCATCTTCATTCACTCAACTGTGAAACTTGGGCTCTGGATTTTTCTTTTCCTGCTGTTGATTAGTGGCCTTTCTTCATTCCTCTGTCCAGCCCTTCCTGCCACTGCAATCCTTCAGCTGCCCAACCTCACTCTCCCAGCCATTGTGCTTCTGTCCCTTCTCCCCTTCCACTTTCCCTCCCATCTCATCTTTATTCTCTTTCCTGTTCCCTGTCCAATACCAACAGTCCCTTCCCCCCACCCACTTCAGCTCCAAGTGCTACTTTGCCCTCCAAAAGCCTACCTAAAAGTTTTTTTTGGATTACACATATAAAACAAATATGTAAACAACCCATCCATCCATGGAACTAACATGATGTATGGCTTTATGAAGTGGTGGTGTTGCTGTGTTGGTCCCAGAACATTCGCAAGACAAGGTGGATGAGGTAATATAGTTTATTGGACCAACGTGTTGGTGAGAGAGACGGGGTTTGAGCTACATAGAGCTCTTCTTGTCTGGGAAATGTACTTAAAGTGTCACAGTTAAATATAAGATGGAAGATTGTTTACATAAATAGCTAACACATATTTCAAGGGACCATTCAAGGTGAAGTGGCCTCTTAACAGCTCTCCAGTCATGGAAAGGGAGAAGTTGGGGGTGGATTTAGATTGTTGATATAAGCCATAAATCCAGTGTCTCTATTCAGACTATAATTTTAGTGCCTAGCAAAATTATGAATTTAAGTTCCCTTGCATGTTTTTTGAAGGTGTTGTCCAGGTTTCCTTTGAGGATGAGGATAGATAGGTCAGATATAGAGTGATCAGTTTTGTGAAAAAGTGTTCACCCATGGATGATGCCGTGTTTTTGTCTTTTATCGTTTTTCTGTGAGAATTCACCCTAGAGCATAGTGATTGTCTCATTTCACCCACATAGTTGTTATTGGGGCATTTACCACACTGGATGAGGTACACAATATGTTGCGATAGGCATGTGTAGGTCCCATGGACCTTGAAAGGTGTATTGTGAGGATTGCTGATTATAGCAGAAACGGAAATTTGTCCCAGTTTTGCATTTGTTTTCACAATGTCTGGTGTTACTTTGAGTTGGTGGGCTCTGATCTGCAGGGAGATTGCATCTGATGATGAGCTTGGAGAGAGATTGTGGGCTTGTTTGAAGACCAGAAGAGGAGGTTCAGGAAACGTTTATTTCAGGATGTTGTCCCCACTGAGTATGAGTTGTAATTGTTTGATGATACCCCATATGGGTTCTGCTGTGGTGTGGTAGGTAAAAAGTAGAGTTGTGTGGTCGGAAGGGGTTTTATTTCTGTATTGAAGCAGGTTCTCTTGGGGTGTTCGGATGGCTGTTCCCGTGGTTTGGACAAAGGGACTTTTTTTTTTTTTTTTCCTGAATGTAAAATTGTTACAGGTGAGGATGAAATGGATGAGTTTGGCAGTGTGTTTTGGGGTGGATTTCTGAATTCATAACTTTGCTAGACTCCAAAAAATCATGGACTGAATAGAGAGACTGAATTTATAGCTTATTACATCCAATCTATAACCCACTAACCCTTCCTCCCTGCAGCTACCCTCTCCTTCCCCACTTTACCTTGAATGGTCTCTGGAAATATGTGTTAACTAATAGGCTAATCAATCTGTTCCACCTTGCATTTTGCTGTGACATTGTGAGTACATTTCCCAAACCTGAAGGAGTGCTCTGTATAAGCTCAAAAGCTTGTCTCTCTCACCAACAGAAGTTGGTCCAATAAATGATATTACCTCACCCACCTTGTCTCTGTGATGTATGGTTGGGATTACCACCCTGGCTGCTTTTCCTGTAAGGTTGATCTTTTCCTTCTATGTGTTCTGTTGTTCTTTTGTATTGTAAGCTCTTCAGGGCAGGGACTCTGTTTTTATGAATGTGAGCACAATGCCTAATGCCCCACTCCTGATTGGGGACTTCGGTTGCTACAGCAATGTATATAATAAAACACTGATAAATAATATCATTCTCTATTTAGATAAAAATGAAAGTGTATTTTAAAATAAAGGGTCTGAAAATAATCCAAAATAGTTTTGGCAGGAAATCTTAAGAAATGAATTTGGAAGCTTTTGCAGAAAGTCAATATGAAGCGATACTGAAGATGTATCTGTAAGAATTCGAAATCCTTATAGGTAGTAATTATTGTTATGCTGCCTTTCAGCTGCAAAGGCCTGGTGTGGAGGATGTTTCTGTTCTAAAGAAGGAGCTGGTCCAAGTTCAGACATTGATGGACAAGATGACTTTGGAGCGCGAGAGAGAATCAGAGAAGCTGAAAGATGAGTGCAAGCATTTGCAGGCAGAATATGCGAACTCAGAGGTAATGAAGCCAAACAAAAAGGCTTAGAACATGTTTTTTCTTTGCCATGATTTTCATGTAATGATAATGATGAATGTTAAACCATCAGACTGAATAGAACTTTGCTTTCTTCCCTAGGGAGTGTTTCATTAGATTAGAGTAGATTGATACAATCTGTGCATTGGTATCCAGACAATAAATCTTTTTTTAAAAAACTCTCTTTTTTTAGCATGAAAAGTTAGTTTTGTACAGCCATGTAGAGGAGAAGCAACCTCCACTGCCGATTAGCTGTTGTGATCTCTCCAGTGAGACAGGGAAACAAACAGAGCAATAAATTTCTGCCTCAGAAAGAAAAAAATTATTTTGAGCTTTTCTAAATTGTGTGCTGCAATACAGAGATGGAAACTAATTTTTACCTAAGGTTATGGTTGCTACTTAACATTAGGCTGACCATATTTCCTTTAGACAAAAACGGGACATTGGGATGCCAAAAACGGGACAGGGTGTGTGTGTGTGTGGGGCATGGCCCCACCTGGGCCCCCCAGCGCCGGGCGGGGGGGAGGCAGAGGGGGGGGTCGGGGGGGATGGATGGAGGAATAAGCAGAACAGGGATGGGGGGTGAAGAGGATGGAGGGAGAGAGAGAAGGGGGGATGAGGGATGAAGATGGAGGGGATGGAGGGAGAGAAGGCACGAAGGTGAGAAGGGAGAGGATGGATGGATGAGAGAAGAGATGGGGGTAGGGAGCAGGGGGATGGAGGAGGCAAGGGACAGCGAGAAGGAGGGATGGAGAGAAGGGAGATGGAAGAGGAGGCAGTGGATGGAGGGAGAGAGAGAAGGAAGGAAGGGAGGGATGGAGAAGGGGGATAGAGAGAAGGAAGAGAGGGATGGAGGGATAGAGAGAAGGGAGGAAGGAAGGGATGGAGAAGGGGATAGAGAGAAGGGATGGAGGGAGCGAGAGGAGGCAGCGGACGGAGGGAGAGAGCAGGGAGGAAGGGAGGGATGGAGAAGGGGGATGGAGAGAAGGAAGAGAGGGATGGAGGGATAGAGAGAAGGGAGGAAGGAAGGGATGGAGGGATGGAGAAGGGGATAGAGAGAAGGGATGGAGGGAGTGAGAGGAGGCAGTGGACGGAGGGAGAGAGCAGGGAGGAAGGGAGGGATGGAGAAGGGGGATGGAGAGAAGGAGGGAAGGAGGAATAGAGAGGAGGAGGCGGCAGCGGGCGGCGGGCTGGAGGAGGCGGCAGATCGGAGCTGTCAGGAGCCGCAGCTGGGGGCCGAGCGCGCCGGCGGCGGGAGGGGGGGGGACGTTTTATGACTCCATGTTTTATGAGTCCACGTTTTATGAGTCCTGCCCCAAAAACGGGACAAAATTGATATTTTGGACAAAAAGACGGGACGGTTAAAAAACATAAAAAAACCGGGACTGTTCCGTTCAATACGGGACGTATGGTCAGCCTACTTAACATTAAAATTGAAACATATGTTTCCAAAACAGGGTTGCAGTTTTAAATAATCCCCTAAGCAAATAAATATAAGAAAATGAACCATTAATGCAAGCTATATAACTATTCAAATGTTCTCACAGTTCATATAGTCCCTTGAATAAATGTACATGTGCTTGCAGAATATGCATTGTGACTTTTTAAAATCGGTGTAAATTCTGCACCATTTTTTCTACCCAGCATTAACCTATTAATCAGAAGCCTTTTGAGACTTATCCTTTATCACATCTATATTTTGCATATAAATTACAAACCTTAACGTCACTCATACTCCCCCCTGTCCTCTTCTCTTCCCCCCACCCCCCCAATATCCTTTGGTTCACCTGCTCTTTATTGGCCATAGAAACCAACATTTTTCCTATTATCCTCCATATACAAACCAGAAACTAAGCTCTTGCCAGTCCCAACTACCTGTTTTGGCCAAGAGACCCCAATATATCATGTCTCATCCTTCATGGTCAGACCAGAGAGAGAACTATTTTTCTTCATCCACTATTCCATTCTGAGGTTGAAAACAAAATCTGTTACTTCCACCTTAATTATATGTCCCGGAAATATCTCCCCATGTCACTTGTTCCTGTTTATCCCTTCAAAGTGAGACTCCATGTTCCATATGAGATACAGATTGAAGGTGGGTTTTTCAGAAGTGCTAAGCGTTGGCCTAACCAGCATCTGTTGAACTCAATGGGAGCAGAATTAGCCCAGTGCTGAGAGATCTGAAAATACTTAACAATATTTACCCAATCATGCTGTACTCAGTTGGGCACAGATCTCAGTGTACCCTTTTGGTTTAATGAAGCTAGTCCATAACCTAGGAAAAAGAGAAAGGGGGTCAAAGAAACTTGGAGAATGTTTGGTGTTTTCATCTATAACCAGTGATTTCAAATATTCTTAAAACTATTGTTGTTCCAATAAGCCCGTGGTTCTCGAACTTTTGTACTTGTGACCCCTTTCACATACCAAGCCTCTGAGTGCGACCCCCCCCTTATAAATGAAAACCACTTTTAAATATATTTAACACCATTCTAAATGCCGGAGGCAGAGTGGGGTTTGGGGTGGAGGCTGACAGCTTGCGACCCCCTCAGGGATCCTGACCCCCAGTTTGAGAACCCCTCCAATAAGCATTTCCTGTTGAACGTTAGGTGGGTAGATAAAGGGAGTCTGAATTAAGGTTGTTTTTGAAATGTGCAATGTGATTTTATTTTTACACATGCATGTTTATTTCAGAGAATGTCTGAACTGTGAGGATACTTGAATATTTATGTACCTTCCTTTAACTATTCATTTCCAGACTTTCTTAAACTGGAACAATCCTTGGTGTGAATATGCTTGCACTTCAGCAAGAGGTAGCAATCTTAACACCTATAACCTTTCTGTAATTTTTGGCTTGGATCAATGCATTTTGGTGAGGAGGTGCTTGTGCTAAAAGTAACAAATGTATCTGTTAATTTCCTTCTTTTGAATATAGGGCCAACATGGAACTCAGGAGCTCTACAAGGTCCCTACTCCACTATGACTATGTGTTTCCCTGTCCTGTTCAGCTCAGATAAACTATTATGTTTTTCAAGTTACCCCTAGTTTATGCTGTTCTAGAGACCTTTACAATGGTGCAGAATAACTGGCCCCTTTATAACCACTCCCCCCAGCCCCACAGTTCATCTGCCTTGCGGAATTTCAGGGCTCTACAGATTCCAGCTCCTCCTTCCTTCCTCTGTCCTGCAGAGCTTCAGAGATTTGTGGAGTAATCCGTTCTTTCAGCCTTGTACTGTTTCTAAACTCCTCAGGGTTCCTGTCTTCTTCCTTTCTTTCCTTGCCCTGTAGAGACTGTACAAGGCATTCATGGGGCCACGTGAATTGTATAAAGAGTACAGTATTATACCAAACAATACGTCCAGTATTTCCTTATTCAAGTTTTAAAATATTTAGACTAAGGAGAAGCTCTTCACAGATTTTATCAAACATGTATGTGAAGAAAGGAATGTCGCAGTTGGGGCCCTGGGTATACTGTAACTCCTTGCTTAATAGTGTAGTTATGTTCCTGAAACATGCTACTTAAAGCGAAATGATGGAATTAATGTAAATTTTTGGGGTTAGATTCCAGGGAAATTTTTTTTGCCAGCCAAAAGATTATTCCCCTCCCCCCCCTACGCGTGCACACACATGCACACACTTAAGTTTTAAACAAACAATTTAATGCTGGTACACAGTGATGATGATTGTGAAGCTTGGTTGAGATGGTGAAGTCAGAGGGTGGGATATTTCCCAGGGAATGCCTTACTACTAAATGATGAACTAGCACTCAGCTGAGCCCTCAAGGGTTAACATGTTGTTAATGTAGCCTCACAGTCTACAAGGCAGCATAAATGGAGGGAGGGGAGACAGCGACACACATCATATATGAGAGAGAGATGCGTATTGCTCCTTTAAGTATGCTGATCCCACTCTAAGTACACTGTGTTTTTAAGCAGATCAGCAGGTTGAGACAGCAGCTTCTGCCAGCAAGCTTCCTCCCTCCTGAGCCCTGTTGTGTTTTCACCCCCACCCCTGCTCGGTGGCTGCTGCACAGGGAATTTAGGGGAGTGGGGAGCTCATAGGGGTTCTTCTGGTCCACTTTGGTTCCAAGCCCCCACCAACTTGCTCCAATGAGATGCTTTTTCTGCAAGCAGTGGACAAAGCAGGCGGCTGCTAAACAACATTATAAAGGAGCATTGCACAACTTTAAACGAGCATGTTCCCTAATTGATCAGCAATGAAACAACATTGACCAGGATGACTTTAAGTGAGGCGTTACTGTAATTGGTTATATGGTCATGTAAATTGCTGCCTCATTTTTGAGTGTATCACAATCGTACTTCAGAATTTAAGCTTCCATTTCAAAATATTGCTATCTAGTCTGTATGTTTCAAAGACAATTAAACTAAACATAAAGTGATGTCTGCCAGATTTTGCAGAACTAGCTCTAACAGAAATACGAACTGCTGCCGTTCATCTTAATGGATGGATTTACATATCAAAATGGGTAACTATTTCACTGCGTATCATTTAGCAGAAATAATCTAATGTTAATTGTCGCTCTCGTTGGATGTAGTAGCAGATATAGGGAAGAAGGGTTGCCCTGGTGGTGTAGCTAGTTATTCTCATGCATATGCATGGGAAATCTTGGTGGGGCTAAAGGGAGAGAAATACTGACTAAATTTCCCGTAGAGTGTTTGCAGTGACATTAGTTATCTATGAAAAATTGGATAGGTACTATTTAAAGTGAACCAAAGACAATTGGTACAATTTAAGTGCTAAAGTAAGTAGCGGAAATTCATTCTTCTATAAAATGTTGCTATCTTCTCTGCATCATAACCTTTAATATATCAGTGACTATATATATATATATATATATATATATATATATATATATATAGTATAGTGTGTATATATATGTGTGTATATATATTTATATATATGTATATATATATAATGTGAAAAAGGTGAACTATATTAAAATAAAACTTTGCTGTCTATGAGAAGTGATATTAGGTCTAACAAATTTTAAAATCATTAGCCTGAATTTCACTTAGCTTTTTAAAACCAATAAAATGTGTTTGTGAAAAGTGCTAGATTGAGAACACTGGAAACTGAAGTCCTCTACCTATGGAATATACATAGTAATGGTGGTGAAAGCTTTCTCATGCCTGTGATTCAGCCTTGTTCTTGAGGGATCACTTCTGGGGCTGAGAGAGTAATTCGGTCTCTATTTTGTCTGCAGAGTGTGAGAGAGTTTTCTGTAATCTTCTGACAATCACACTTGCCTCCGTTTTCCTGGTGGATATTATGCTTTTGGACTTAATGGAATTAAATCAAAGGAGGCAACTAATGGGAAATGAAACAATGACAGAGATAAGATACCTCCAGAGAGGTTCCCTTATGGACAAAGGGTCCATAAGGGAACAGTGAAAGGCCCATTAATTGGGAAATGCCCATCTGCCTGGCTTCTAGCAGGTTAATTTCTCTGAGGTCCAAGCCTAGGATCAAAGGGATACTAAACTATGAAAGACCCTAGCCTAGAAAGGCAGGGGAGTGAATAGGCAGCAGTGGTTGAAGTTGAGTCTTTATGTATGTCTCCACTGCATTTGAAAGTCCATGGTAGTGAGTCTCAAACCCTGGGTCTGTAGACATGGACTCACGCTATAGTGCAAAAAACAACGGTGTAAATGTTGTAGCTTGGCATGGAGCTAGGACTCTTAAGGCTTGGGTGAGGAGGTGGGCTGCAGCCTCCCCTTTTTACCAACCATGTTAGCATGGGCTTCGGAGCCTGAACCCAAATGTCTACACAACTGTTTTTAGTGCCATAGTGTGAGCCTGCATCTATATACCCAAACTTTGAGACTTGCTGCCATGGGTTTTAAAACACAGTGTAGACGTACCCTCTGATAGTGAGACATTGACAGAATGTAGCAGGAGCTGTCTGTCTCTCCTAAGCCAGCAGTAGGGGGTGGCTGGGCTGAGTGGGACTTTCACAGAAAGAATAAAGTTTAGGTAAGACCCAGGGGTATAGGCTTTTTATTATTTTATCTCTTTCTCTACTTGCTGTGGACCCTTGAGTGAATAAACAATTCCTTGTTTTGAAGAAGCTGTTTGAATCACTTTAATCAGCCCATGTCATTGGCTCTGGAGGAAAAGGGCCTGCAGTAGCTAAACACAGTTGAGCCTGTTGTGTTAATACGGTTGGTAAATGGGGCTGCAGGCCAGAGACCCATTCTGAGAGAGGTAGGATGCATGATTCCACCCCAAAATGGGTGAAGGTAGTAAAAGCTGTCACCAGATGGATGCACTCATGAGGGATCAAAAGGGGTGTGGTGGTTAGGGGCAGGGGTCTCTGGAAGGGGTGGTCAGGGGACAAGGAGCAGAGGGAGTTGGATGAATTGGAGATTCTGAGGGGGGCAGCCAGCGAGCTGGAAGTGGGAGAAAGTCGGATAAGGGATGGGGCCAGGCTGTTTGGGGATGAACAGCCTTCCCTACTTGGCCCTTCATGTAATTTTGCAACCCCGATGTGGCCCTCTGATCAAAAAATTTGCCCACTCCGATCTAACTAAAATAGCATTAAGAACTTAAACCGTATCTTCTCATATTCATAGTATTGGTTTCCAGATAATGTAATTTTTTAAAAAAAGAACTGTATAGCCTGGATTGAGAGAATAAGAAAAAAATCTTACTGTTTTAATGGCTTTCTTCCTTTAAATACTGAGAAACTAAGTAGTTTTGACGTCAAAAAATTTACCATTACCATATATGTGGCATTTCTGCTCTAAATGTTGGCTTTATGTTTGTCATCTTGTGCTTGGGATGGTTTTTTGGCCTTCATTGCTAAGGATTAAAAATAAGGAGCGATATATATAACTAAATTATAATTTTGGCATTAACTAATTAAAAACTGTTGAAAGAATTCTAATTTTTCATATTTAAAAATCACTGATCCAGCTGTAGGCTGAGCTCTTCTTTTGCAATTCACCATCTCGCCTTCTTATTCATTAGGTATTGTATGTTGTGCTTGTTATGGAGTTATACTTGAAAACATGACAGGTTGCTGTCTTAGATTAGAGTTGCTTTTGGGATCCTTATAATTATCCCATGTTTGGTTTCTCACTATAGTGAATCCCACATAATAAATCTTCTGTGTGGCACCTTAAACACACAAGACCTACTCCAAAAGCCTTTGAAATCAGTGGAAAGACATGGTTAACTTCACACACTGTGCTTAACTTCATTCACTGTGGATAGTCTCACTGCAGTCAAGGTTAGCATGTGTATGAATCTTTGCAGGGACTCATTTTAGTTATTTATATATGGGATAATTGCCTATATGGCATAAGATACTAGGCATAAGACACCTGCTAGATTGTTGATATTATTTCCATGGCACATTAACATGAGTAGGAGATATTAACATGAATAAATAAGTATTTCTGTATAAATATCCTATATTGCAATAGTCAAGATTGTCTCTTTAAATAATGGCAAAGAAAGATAATGTTTGACTATAGATTTTGAAGAATTGTACCTACAACTTTTTATCACTGCTTGTTTCCACATTTCATCCATCATTTTATTTTATTTTTTTCTGCTTTCTAATGGAGACACTTACATTTGAGGTAATTTTTTTGTGAAAGCTTTTTATCATGCGTTGTAATTCTGTAGTCTCAAGATAACATCAATACCTTGTTAAACAGATATGTTCCTGTTTGCTAATTGGTTTATTAATTAATTAAACACATCAGCCAGCACTTATTTTAAATGATTATTTAACCTCACGTTGTTGCTGTTTAATAACTAAACATGAGGTTTGGGTTTTTTTAACAGACTGACAGAACTATATCTTGAAATATATTTTACAGTAACTATTCTATGTAGGTTCTTGTTCTGTTTCTGATTTAAACAGCTGCAATAGAGTTTGACAAATTTGTGTGCCTTTTTGCATTTGTGCTATCGTTTCTACAAAATGTCCATGTACTTATCTGGATACTCTCACTAAACTGTGCATTTGTACAGTAGAGATCCCATGTTTTTAGCAACAACTCTGCAACTAGAGCAGTATAAAGACTGCCATTATGAAAATTCAGAGTGAATAGCAACATATATTTTTACAATGAATGTGTTTATACATTCTCTTTGCTCTTCCCAAAAATGTATCCTATTTTATGCACCAAAGTAATTTGTCTTTATTTATAGGCTACTACTTCTTTCTGGAATCAGAGAGGTAGCCGTGTTAGTCTGGAATAGCAGAGGTAACAAAGTCCAACGAAGTGGGTATTAGCCCACGAAAGCTTATGCTTCAAAACTTTATAGTTAGTCTTTAAGGTGCCACAGGACTTTGTTACCTCTACTTCTTTCTGGTAACTTTTGTTACATGCACAAAATAGTGTAAACTTTCATAGGATGTTCTATTCTTTTTCTAAAAAAGGAAATCATCAAATTAATGTCTATATTTGTGACCCGAAATCTGTGGCTAGAATAACTTAGGGGAAGAAAAAGCATTTATAACAAATAATGCCATTTGTGTACTATGTGTTTTAAAGGTAACACAACATGCATTTTATTTTTTTCATTCATCTTTAATATGCAGAAAACAGATGTTTCTCAGTATCTTTCTTTGTTGGAGAAAGATTGAAATAAAGAGTAAACAAATAAATTGGCCTTGTTAGCCATTGGATGGTTTGCTTCAGACACATCTTAATTAGGAAGCTCAGTATTAACTCATATTTTATTAAAAGCAATTACCTTTGTCTTCCACTTTAAGGAACAGATCATGCTGCCTAAATTCATGCATGGAGGGGATCCTTCACACACTTATCTCCTTCCGTCCACATCACTGTGTCCCTTTCCCCACCCTCTCTTTCCCCCCTCACCATTTCCTGTGTGCCATGCTGAGGTTTCTCAGCTGTCTGGGGTCTTTGTCAGGGGAGGAGATGGGGACTGGGTGATGCACATTGTGCATGTGTCTCACAGAAATTAGCCCTTAAAGATGAGAGCCTAGGGCAGCCATTGCTGTCCATCCAAGGAACTTATGCCCTCATCACTTTAGTATCTGAACACTTCAAAGTCATTAGTGTAGTTTTCCTTACATCACTCCTGTGAGGTAGGAACTATTATTATTCCCACTTTACAGATGGGGAAATGATGAGATAACTGGCTCTGTGGATGAGGGAAAAGCAGTGGATGGGTTATTCCTTGACTGTAGCAAAGCTTTTGATACAATCTCCCACAGTATTCTTGCCAGCAAGCTAAAGTAGTATGGGCTGGATGAATGAACTATAAGGTGGATAGAAAGCTGGCTAGATCATCGGGGTCAACAGGTAGTGATCAATGGCTCCAGGCCACTAGTTGGCAGCCAGTATCAAGTGGAGTGCCCCAAGCGTTGGTCCTGAGGCCGGTTTTGTTCAATATCTTCATTAATGATCTGGAGAATGGCATGGACTGCACCCTCAGCAAGTTTGCAGATGACACTAACCTGGGAGGAGTAGTAGATACGATAGAAGGTAGGGATAGGATCCAGAGGGACCTAGACAAATTAGCGGATTGGGCCAAAAGAAATCTGATGAGGTTCAATGGAAGAATCCCATGCACTGCCAGTATAAGAAGGACGTGGAAAAATTGGAAAGAGTCCAGAGGAGAGCAACAAAAACGATTAGGGGCCTGGAGCATGTAACTTATGAGGAGGGCCTGAGGGAACAGGGATTGTTTAGTCTGCAGAAGAGAAGAATGAGGGGAGATTTGATAGCTGCTTTCAATTACCTGAAAGAGGGTTCCAAACAGGATAGATCTAGACCAGTGGTTCTCAAACTAATTGAGACCGCGACCCCTTTCCCTCCGCCGTCGGTGCGCCACGACCCCTCCGGTCCAGCGGCTGGCTGTGGGGCGACCCCCCCCACCCCTGGCGCGGGCGGCCAGCTGCCGCTCGACCCGGCCCCCGCAGTGGGCGGGCGGCTGGCTGCGACGCAACCCCTGGCCCCCGCCGCGGGCGGCCGGCCGGCTGCGGCTTGACCCCCCTGCGGCCGGGCGGCCGGCTGCGGCTCGCCCCCCCCCCCCCGCGGGTGAGCGGCCGGCTGCGGCTCGACCTCCCCCCCCGGCCCCCGCTGCTGCTGGTTGCGGGTCGACGCCCCCCCCCCCCGCCACGGGCGGCCGGCTGCACCCGGGCCCCCCGGCCCTGCTGCGGCCGGGTGCGCGCCAGCCCCAGTCCCCGCCGCGGGCGGGCTGCTGGGTGCGCGCTGGCCCACCGCTGCGAGTTGCGGCGGCAGGAGCTCATGACCCCCCGGGGAGCGCTCTGCGACCCCCAGTTTGAGAAACCCTGATCTAGACTGTTCTCACTGGGACCAGATGACAGAACAAGGAGTAATGGTGTCAAGTTGCAGGGGGGGAGGTTTAGGTTGGATATTAGGAAAAATGTTTTCACTAGGAGGGTGGTGAAGTACTGGAATGGGTTACCTAGGAAGGTGGTAGAATCTCCTTCCTTATAAGGTTTTTAAAATCAGGCTTGACAAACCTCTGGCTGGGATGATTTAGTTGGGGATTGGTCCTGCTTGAGCAGGGGGTTGGACTAGAATGATCTCCTGATCAACCCTGATATTCTATGAAATGAGATACAGGATAGATTAAATGACTTGTCCAAACTCATACAGGAGTCGATGGCAGAACTGGCAACTGAACATGGCGTCTTAAGTCCCTTCTAGTGCCCTATCCACTCGACCATCCTTCCTAGCTGACTAGAGATTTTGGCAACATTGCTGAAATGGAACCAAGGGATCCCAGTTCCGCTGAGAGTCAGAGCCTTGGGAGACACAAGACCTCCATGCAGATCCTTTGGGATCTGCCAGGTTTGAGGGTGGAGATCTTGGCCTTTTCCCCCTGGAGCGGGCAAACATCCATCTTCCTGATGAGATGATGTGAAAGGATCTCAGCAAGGGGTTCCTTCCCCCCACCCCCGCCCAGATATTTCCATGGGTAGTAATCTGGGCCAAAAATTGCACATATAGTTCATAGTAATTAAAGACATTATTTTTTGCAAGCTGGTTTATATGTTGCTCCCCCCCCATCTATATTTGGGCTATCAATGTAAATGATTAATAATTATAACTATTTTAATTTTTTTTATTAAGGCCACCATAAATCAGCTAAGGGCTGAGCTTGCAAAAGGCCCTCAGGAAGTTGCTGTGTATGTGCAGGAACAACAAAAACTTCAAAGTTCAGTTAATGAATTAGCACAGAAAAACCAGGTAAGAGTTTTATTACTACTCACATTAGTAAAACCTGAATTTATGTGAAAAAGTACAGTCTGGCTCTTGTGTCACAAACTGCATTTCAGAGTGTTACCTGAAGAGTTTAACAAAATATATCATTGTGGCATCAAAAGTTAAGCTTTACTGATTGTTCACTATCACAATTAGCCTGAAGGGGGTAATACATTTACAATAGTACACTTGAAGGACTTTCTTTACATTATAACTTTTTTAAAGATAGTCAGGTCCACTCCAGTTATAATGTAATTGCAGTGTTCTAGTATCTGCCATTTACACTATATATATTATTGCCAAAACAAGCATTAATATATCATTAGTAAATTCCCAAAATATTATGAGATTGGCTTAGAAATAATTAAATTTAAAAGTGAATTACATTCTTTTGGGGGTTCTTTTTATGTGCCATCTGGTTCCTGAGCCTTTAGGTCTCTCACAGGTCACATTTTGAGGCTTTTCACAACTGTGAAGGCTAGAAACTTATTTATTTTTTTATAATAAAAGCCGAGATTCTCAACTTGAGGAGCTGGGGCTTTCAGAAAAACATCAAATGTTGCAAAATTTATGATAAAATCCTGAGTTGGTATCATTGCATATGTAATATATAAATGAATACATACGCGTACAATAGAAACTCATCATTACAAACATGTAAGTTACAAAGTGACAAACTACACACCTCATTTGGAAGCAGAAGTATGGAATCAGGCAGCAGCAGAGACAGGAAAAAAAGAAAAGAAAAAAGCAAATATACTACAGTACTGTGTTAAACGTAAACTACTAAAAAAATAAAGAGAAAGTTTAAAAAAAGATTTGACAAGACATGGAAACTATTTCTATGCTTGTTTCATTTAAATAGAGATGGTTAAAAGCAGTATTTTTCTTCTGTAAAGTTTCAAAGGTGCAATTAAGTCATTCTTCAGTTGTAAACTTCTGAAAGAACAACCATAATGTTTTGTTGAGAGTTATGAACATTTCAGTTATGAACAACCTCCATTCCCAAGATATTTATAACTTTGAGGTTCTACTGTATTCCTTAAAGAAGAAGTGGGGAAAAATAGTAAAAGGAGACAGAAGAGAAAAGGAGACAAGAAGAAAAATCAGAGAACTTTTTTTTTTAATTTTTTTTTTTTACAATTTTATAGTTTGCCAATTACAGTAAACCCTCGATTTAGCGGACCTCGATTTAACGGACTTCGGATTTAACGGACAAAATTTCCGGTCCGTATGTCATATGTGAAAATTAACACCCTGTTAATTTTAAAATGCTTTTAACCAAGATTTGCTTATAATTAAATTAACAGGTTATTTTTTGTTGTTAATTCACTGTTACAGTAGACTCCTGATTATCCGGGCGCGGGTTAACTGGGCTGCGGATTAACTGGGATGTCTAAATGGGTCGGTAGGGGAAGCCCCAAAGCGGCGGCGGGCTCAGCCTTAGCCTGCCGCTGCTTTGGGGCTTCTCCCACTGGCCCCTTATGAGCTGGGGTCTCAGCCTGCTTCCAGCCTGGGTGTAGGAAACCCAGGCTGGCAGCAGGCTGAGACCCCGTCTGGCAGGAGCCTGGGGGGGAAAGCCCAAAGCAGCAGCAGGCTGAGTGCTGAGCCTGCCGCTGCTTTGGGCTCTCTCCCCAGGCTCCTGCCACCTGCCCCACTCAGCTCCCGCTGATAGCCTGGGTACAGGGAACCCAGGCTGACAGCGGGAGCAGACTGGGACAGGAGGCAGGACCCCTGCTGGCAAGGGGCCAGCGGGGGGAAATCCCAAAGTGGCGGCGGGCTGAGCGCTCAGCCTGCCGCTGCTTTGGGGTTTCTCCCGCTGCGCCCTTGCCAGCCGGGGTCTCAACTTGCTGCCAGCCTGGGTGTAGGAAGCCCAGGCTGGCAGCGGGCTGAGACCCCAGCTGGCAGGAGCCTGCGGGAAAATCCCAAAGCGGTGGCAGGCTGAGTGCTCAGTGCGCCGCCTCTTTGGGCTCTCTCCCAAGGCTCCTGCCGCCTCCCCCAGTCAGCTCCCGCTGCCAGCCTGGGTGTAGGGAACCCAGGCTGGCAGCGGGAGCCGAGACCCTGGCTGGCAGGAGCCTGGGGGGGAAAACCCCAAAGCGGCGGCGGCAGGCTTCCTACACCCAGGCTAGCAGGGGAGCTGACTGGGGCAGGTGGTGGGACCACCACCATTCCACTCCCACCCCCAGGGCGGGCGGCGAACCCCCCCCCCCAGTAGACGCATGATTATCAGGGATTTTATTAACTGGGATTAAGGTTTTCCCGATCATCCCGGATAATCGAGAGTCTACTGTATAGAAAACTTTTCTGTGAAATTAAAGTTTTCATACATACTTAATTTTAATTACACAAACATGTCTACATAAGTAAAAACAGGTAAACTAACTAATTTATCAATTTTTTAACATACGCATTCAGAAAACCTACTTTATTATATAACGGACTTTCGGCTTTAACGGACACCCCCTCGCCCGAATTAGTCCGTTATATTGAGGTTTTACTGTATATGTATTTGTACATATAAAACATTTGAGTATATTTGTATTGTATATGATTTTCTATGTGTGCATTTGTGTATGTGTGTATTTATTTATATAATGGCAACATTAGTAGTTTAGGCTAGGCCTGTGAAAAAAATTCTCCCCAGTTATTGGCATTATTAATATTTGAAATTACTTATTAATGTGGGAAACCACCAAATTCTAATTTAACCACAAATTCCTTTATTAAATCCAAAGGCCAAATGGTGTGTGTGCAACTGTCTAAACATGCCTAAAAAGCCTCATTAATAAGCAGTTTACTACATCCAAACAGTAACAACATGTATAAGGATTTGATCAAGATGTTTACAATTGGGCTAAACTCAAGGTGCTTAGAACCATATTAGTTGGCTCCAATGTGGTCAGGCAAGTACTGGCAATGAATCCTTTGAGTTTACTGTTTTTATACTGTTTATCAAATAAGTGGTGGTGTTGCCAATTTTGGACTTCAGCTCAAACCAATTTGAGACAATTCCCCCTTATTTCCAGACCTTATTCAGATAAGATTTACAACTTCCTTTCCTCCCCTCCTTGCTGTCTGACAGTCTATTCTGGATTTACACAGATTTTAATGCTGGTGTGTGGAGTGGGAAGGGCCATGCTGGCTCATTTTAAGACAGATTCTTTTTGTCTTATTTAAAACCATTTGCACTTACACCTATTGGTGAGAGGCCTTCTTTTTAGAAGCTTTCCCTTATCTCGTTTGTTATTCTTTGAACAGACATCTTCCTTATTTTATTCCTTATTATTTTCAAGGTTTTCCTTCTACTTGCTGTTCAGGGCCTTCCTTTACAACACACACATCTTTTTGTAACCAAACTCAAGCTAACAGTAATTCTTTAATTTCATGTTTATTCTACACCACCCCAAACCTAACCATTGCTGGCTATAAGTATTATTTATTTTTGGTCAAATTATGACCTAGCTAATGCAGTGGTGTAGGAGTGTCCACATACAGATACTAGTGCTGAAGGGGACCACAGTGTCCTGCCCTTGTGCAGCTAAGTGGGAAGGGCAGAAGAAGGCAAGGATAGGTTAGACCACTGCCAGCTTGTTGGGGAGCATACACTGCTTGCTCTGAGTAAAGGCCCAGCATGATTTCCTCTCTTCTTGGAGCAGCAGGGAGACTCCTGGGGCAGGAGTACGGTAACAATGTGCTGCCCATTCCTTTGAACTCATGGCAAAGTCACAATTGAGCCATTTGCTGTCACATCAGTGTGCACTAACCACCCTTAGTGGAGGGGTTCACCTTAAACTTAACTGACATTTAATGTAACAATGTATATTGGGGGCTATCCATGTCTCCCCCACCCCCGCTTCAGAAGTGGTTCTTTATCTATGTTTGTATTTCTACATAAGTGCATGTGCACGTGTGTATTTCTGTGTATGGATATGTATGTAGAGAACACCATAGATGTGGTAGTCGTAGACATGCTCAATTAACATGACTGCCTCACTTTCACGCTGCTCATTAATGCATCTGGGCTTATTTCTGATTTTCCTCATCATTAAATAGATTTAAACAGCCTTGTTAACCTGCCAGATAAATAATTTTGTCCTTCCTTGACTTGTGGAATTTCCCCTCTAAAATCACAAACCGTACTCCTGAAATGTAATATGTTTAAAGCTCAATGTGTTGTGACTCCAGAGAGCTGTACATGGGGGCATTATAGCACAGAAAAAAGGAGAATCCCAGCTTCCCAGTGGGAGTCGTCATTTGATTCTAATTATGGAAGATCTCAAGTTATTCAGTTTCAAAGCCCCGTGGATTTTAGATAAAACTCTTTTGGTTGCTTTTACAGTTCTTCGGAGCTTACTCTGAGGCTGCCCTGTACAGTTGGACTCATGGCAAGTGGCTCACCCTTCTCTGTGTCCCCGGAGCCATCTTGCTTACGTAGCCTGCCTCGGGGCAGGAGATGCTAGTTCCCTTTCTTTCCACTAAAGAAAGCGAGGAATGCTTGTAGCACCTTAGAGACTAACCAGTTTATTTCAGCATAAGCTTTCGTGGGCTATAGCCCACTTCATCGGATGCATAGAATGGAACAGAAGTAAGATGCCTTTATACACACAGAAAGAAAAAAAAAAGAGTTGTACATTAGCATACCAATGCTAAGAGGCTGTTAAATCTGGATGGGCCATTATCAGCAGGAAAAAAAAACTTTTGGAATGGATTTCTGTGTCTGCATGAGACAGCAAGTGTTGAAGGTAAATTAACTAGGGAAATGCAATCAATTAGTGTAATGAGAGAACCATTTGCAAGCCCTATTTAGCCCTTGGTTAATTGTATCCAATTTGAAAATTAATTCCAGTTCCTCAGTTTCTCGTTGGAGTCTGTTTTGGAAGTTTTTCTTTTTCAAAATCGACACCATCAAATCTTTAATGGAATGGCCAGGAAGATTGAAGTGTTCTCCTACTGGTTTCTGAATTCCTGTCAGGAATAATATTACACTAATTGATTGCATTTACCTAGTTAATTTACCTTCAACACTTGCTATCTCGTGCAGACACAGAAATCCATTTCAAAAGTCCCCCCCCCCCACCGAAAGATATAAAAAGGCATCTTACTTCTGTTCTATTCTATGCAACCGATGAAGTGGGCTATAGCCCACGAAAGCTTATGCTGAAATAAACTGGTTAGTCTCTAAGGTGCTACAAGTATTCCTTGCTTTCTTTACGGATACTGACTAACACGGCTGCTATTCTTGAACCTGTTTCTTTCCACTGTCCCTTTTCTGTGTAATTTGCCTGTGCCTGCCCTTTCCTGTCTCTGGCATGGGTTACTGGGGATGTGGAGTAACAGCCCCCCTGTTTTCCTGAGATTACCCTTCTCCGTGCCCCTCGAATCATGCTGTTTCCTGCTTTTCTGGAACAATGCTTTCCTGGGGCCATGCAGCAAGCCTTAGAGCCTCAGCCTGTTCTGAGTAAAGGGATGGAGGGCCCAGCCCCACTGACCTTTTAAAACACCATATTCCTATAGGGCAAGTCATTTACCATACTGACTACTCTTTCCAGAGCTTTGTCTTCCCTCATCCCCCAAGCCAGGAAGCATTGCCTTCTCCCACTCGGCCAGCCAGCCAGCCAAACTCCTCCCTGCTTAGGTGCAGGGTGGCGAATCGCTAGTGTTTCAGTTGTCTCTTTTTTAAAAAAAGTTCCAGTAAAAGACCTTTTAAAAAAAAGTTGTTGTTAACCTCTGTAGTATATGCAAAAATATGGAGAGTTGGTAGGGTATAAAGTTTTCCTCAGGACATGTTTAGACCTGTATAAATTGCTCATGGCTTCACAGCTAATAAGTAATGTGACATCTCAAACTCTTGCTAATCAACCTTTTATACTGTACCACAACATTGTGTGTTCTCGGCATATTTAATACAGTATTTTATCCAAGTTCTTATACTTAGCACATCACCATGATATCAGAGTGACTATTTTATCTATCTATATAAAATATATATAATAGTATAATATATAATACAATATACATATAATTATATATAAAATGTAATCACAACTCTTGTTTAGTTAGTGTAGTTAATGAAGCATTTCAGTGTGTTATTAAACATCACTGTTATTTTGAAAGCTACATACCTTTTTCTCATCAGCTGTAGCCTGTGTGAGTAAAGTAATTTATTCCTCCTCTGTAGAGGTGAAGCATTTTTTCCAGTGCTCTGTATTTATTTTACTATTGTAATGCTGTTCACAAATGTCTTGTGACTAAATCTAAGACATGTTTACTGTATTTGGCAAGTGATTCAACATATAAAAGGCAGGATTTTCTTTTTTCTCGAACTTCCTTTTTTTTAAATGTTACATATTTTCTCCCCTCACAGTTGCTTTTGTAATTCTGCATTGCCAAAACATTTGGATAAATTTTCCTTGCAAAGCATAATGCCCCACTGAATGTTTTATTGTATTATCTACTATTCTGCCAAAACAAAACTGGGACAAATCAACATGGAAAATGTTCAGGTCAAGTTAGTCATAGTGATAACTCTTCATTTGGAAGTTTAGCAGATTCCTGTGCAATATTGCTACCCTTACATTAACGTGAAGCATGCAAAAAAAGTGCAGGCTTCTAACCGCGAAGTCTCCCACATCATAACGCTGAATACTACCTACTGACCTATGCTGTTCAGATGCTTTTCTTTGTTTGTGTACTCCCACAATGTCTGTCTCTCTGTGTGTATGTGGAGATAAGCAAGACCAAATATGGAATTCAGTTGTGATGGAGCACTTCCTTAGAAGGATGAATCATATAGTACTTGGTGTATTGCTGGCAGAGTAGTTATTATATAGCACATTGCCCAAATAGTGTCTTGGAAAGGAAGCATATTCATATTTAGGAAAATAGAACATGGGATGTCAGTGGAGGGCAGGGACTGAGACCAATGCTGTAGTTTAGTGTAGTTTAATGTAGAAATAACATTTGCCAGGAATATAGTAAGATGCAGTTTAAAATATCTTTATACCTTATACTCCCATGCCAGAGATCTATTTCAAATTCTGTCATTCACTTTTAAGGTGCATGTAAATGTTCAGTGTCTTATTACTTTTTTTAAGCACCTTTATACCCATTACTATTAAAATACCTTCTAAGGGTTACAAAGGTATTGTGATAATCAGCGTATGAAACTGCTAGAATGCTGTTATAAATCAGGTTGTGAAAAAGGTATTGAGCTGTGCTGGTGCTCCTGTGCTGAACCTGTTTTCCTGGTGTTAAAAAGGCCAGCCAGAGTTTTTGTTTTTCTAAAGGTTAAAACATTCTAATTCACACCATAAACTCAGGGTGAAATTCTGGTGCCATTGTAGTCAATTGGCGTTTTGCCACTGATTTCATTGGGGCCAGGATTTTACCTGTGTAACCTTCAAAATAGATATTCTCTCTGTACTGTTTATTATTATATATTGCATATATAATGGATATTATAATATAATCATGTAACTCAAAATAGTTATTTTGTTTTTCTGCAAATATTGTGAAAAAATGTTATTGCCAGACTAGAATTCACATTCAAACTTCAGCCTGGAGCAAATTTTCTTGCCAAGTTGTAAACCTTAGAAAGTATATTTTATAATGGAAACTCTGAGAGGACTATGATTCTATTCGTGAGCTGCTACTGCCAAGCCATTTGCCAGATTGCAACATAATTTTAAATCTGATGTACTGAAGAATAACTCTCCCCCACTCCGAACTTGTTAAAAAGCAAGTAAACTATATATAAGGACTTTTTGCCCTTTTAAAATTTGATTGAACTTTAACAAGTGTTAAACTCTGTATCTTCAAAATTAGTCTTGAATAGTGTTTTAATTTTAAAAGTAACCAAAGCAAAGTCAATTTGGGATTGGTGCCTAGATGCTATGAAGAAGTGTGCTTTAAAAATGCCCAACATAACTAGAATTACAGTTCTTTCTCAGTCTTCTCTTGAACCTATATATTCCAGGAATTTCAGAATATAAATCACTATCTGACACTCAACACTAAACTTGTGAGTGCTGGGATTTTTCAAGCTGCCAGCCATCTGAATTCTTAGAAATGTTTTGTTTAAAGAGGAGCTGAAAAACAGAGTATCCAGTTAAACTACGGGGAGAACATTGGTAGCTGAAAGATGCTATGCTGGGACAGGAGGTGAAGAATTCAGTTATACCTATGTGAGGGTTTTAGGGAGACAGTGAATTCCCTCAGCTGGGATTTTACTATGGTACCCAGGAAGACAGCTGATAAATTTTAAAAAGTGCCATTGGCTATTTAAGGACAATGGTTAAGATCTTGGTTTTAGTTCTCTCTTTCAAAGATGACACCTCCAGCAGGAATATGGCCTCTGTTGCGGAGGCATTGATCAATACTAATTCAGAGGGAATGCATTTGAATTACTATCATTACTTGCATCACTTTATTCAGCAATTGAATTATTCCATTCAATTCCTGCCTAAACTTGGTGCTTCTTAGCTCCTCAGACTTGACGATCCAAAATGCTAATTAAAACCAATGAAAAAAGATACCACATATCCTCTGTAAATATTTTTCAAACTTCATCTTAATCTGTGGATTCCAAAGTAAGGGATTGCTGCCTGCAAAATAATTTTTGCTAAAGTGTGGTGAGAAAAAATTGAGACTCCAGAGCTCTTCGTCACTAAAAGGCCAATCTAAATTTGTGGTATGTTCAAATTAAAAACAAACAGCTGACTTGTGTGCAGTTTTATTTTCCAACAGAAAAGTCTGGCTCCAGGGAAATAGCTGGTGTGTGTTAGTAGAGCACAAACATGTTTAAAACAAGCTAAATTATGAATCATGTTATGAGTTCGGTGGTCTCATGCTATCATCGTTTTTTAACATCACCCACTTCATTCATTTTGGCAGTCTCTGTCCAAGAGAAGCTCATAATTTGATTATCTTGGGATGTTGCATTTCTCTTGAGATGTGATAGGGCAAAGTGAGGAAACTTATTGAAAAAGTGAGGGCATGATGCCTTATGCCAGTGGTTTTCAACCTGCAACCTGGGTGTCTCAGACTATGTCCAAGATTTCCAAAGGGATTCATACCTCCATTTGAAAATGTTTAGGGGTCCACAAATGAAAAAAGGCTGACAACTACTGCCTTACACAGAATTATAGGTGAGGCAGTGACCCACAAATGTAAAAGTGCAGAAAAGTACATGAAAGGGTACATGTACATACAAATAACATACACATAATTTTTAGCTCTCACAAAGAAATTTGCCAAACAATGCAAGTTTATGCATGTAGCATAGAAGCTCAGTTGTTTCAGTAAAACAAGCCAGGCTTCAAGATGTAGAAATAGTGGCAACTGAGTCCGCTATCAGAAGAAGAGGAAAAGGGCTTATGTGAGGTGTAAAGGAAAAGTTAGTTTAAGTCCAGAAAGCAAGTTTACTGAGCACAGTTTAAAATGTATAGAGAGCAAGGGAGCCTGAAAAGGGGAATTATAGTTGTAATGGTAGGCTATATGGACTCTGGTGTTGACTGCTATTATATGAAATAGAAATTAAAATGTAGAATTATTAACAGACCTATTTCATGTCTCAACTCAATTCTGGAGTTTATTGTGAGAGACTTGTTTATTGCTCTCGATAAACTCTTGTGAGGAAATGTGAGTAATAACAGTTGATCAGATGTAAGCAGAATTGTAATTTAATTTCCATTTAATTGCTGTTATAGAGTCTGACAGAAAAGCTGTTGAAGAAAGAACTTGATTACACCCAGTTAGAAGACAGGCACTATGAAGAATCAGTGAGTAAAAAAAACATGCAGGCAAGCCTCCATCAAAAGGACCTGGACCTGGAGCAGCTTCGAGCAAGACTATCTGCCTCTGAAGCCTCATTGCAGAGGTTGCAAGCAGAACTGGGTGAGAAGGGGGAAGCAAGCCACAAACTTAAGGAAGAATTGTCAGAAATAGAGACAAAGTATCAGCATCTTAAGGCAGAGTTTAAACAGCTACAACAGCAGAGAGAGGAAAAAGAACAACATAGCCTACAACTGCAGAGTGAGCTCAATCAGGTGTGGTTTCTTCAAAAACATTGTTTTCATTCATATTATTCTTCTCAATGGTACACTTTTCTCTATATGTTTGTATACCTATAATATAGAGCTTCTCTGTGTGTCTGTAATATCTACATTTAAAATCTCTGGGAACTACAGTGCTGTCCATTTGTATGTGTGTGTACACATTTGTTTATTGGAGGGGAAAAATGCAAACATGCTGTTAAATTTGTATTTCCTGGCTGTTATAAATGAAAAATAGATCTCAAGTGTCATGTTTTGGCATGTTAGAGAAGTAAGCAAAGAACGCAAAGAAAGTCAAGAGGTAAGGGTAAAAGAGAGAGTACTGAAGCTTACTCTGATCAGTACTGTCATACCTGAAACTAGTTCTAGGGCCAGACTCTCAGTTGGAGCAAGTTGGTGTAGGGTGCACTCACTTACACGAGGTCAGGGTCTGGTCTATAATTCATATTATTTTAGTTTTGTATCTCTAAGAATACTAATGCTGTCTGTTTAAAATAATTAAATTTCTGCTCTGTGTGAAAGGAACCTCTAATTCCTTTAACCTTGTAAATAAGTTTTTTATAACTAGCTTTCCATTTTTTAAGAATAATACTCTTATTAAACTAAATTAGCCTTAGATCTTATTTCTTGTTTTCAGAGGGTTTGTCTGCATTGTGCCTTAATCCAAATCAGCTGAAGTGTAAATTCTTATGCATGCTGCTGGATCAGGAACTAACTGGCTCATGTGGACTCCGTTGGCACACACTAAAAGTTCCCTAGTGCACATTAACATAGTCCCGTTTCAAATAGCGCTACATTAACATCCACTAAAGAACGTTTAGTGTGTACCGGCAGGGTCCACCCAGGTCAGTTAGTGTCCAACACGCTGGTGCATGTTAGCATTTACACCCCAGCTGATACAGCCTAAGGCACTGCCTGGACTAGCCTTAGGAGTCAGAGAAATCAATAATTTCCAAGTTCATCATGACCTTACCCAGGAATAGGGATCTTGAGGCATATCTGTGATATTCCTCTTCTGTTGGGGGTTCTTAGTTGACTGACCATTGCACTATGATTGGTCCCTCCACCCCATTTTTGTTGTTGTTCTGATCACATTCTTTTCCTGACTCTACGCGTGGAGTATTGACAAATGAAAATGCTACTTAGATTGAGTTCTCTTGCCAGATATGAAAGTGATCAAGCCTTCCTCATGTGTCTAAAAGTTTTGCAAGGTTGTAAATAACAAGGAGCAAGTAATATTGTTTCTGCTAACTCAGAGTAGAGTAGATTGTAATGGGATGAAGTAGTACGAAAGAAAGATTTGGTTGAATATGTGGAAAGTTTCCTAGTTGTAAAGCTTGTTAGACTGTAGGATAGTATAGAAGTATTGGAAACCCCGTCGTTTGATTCCATTAAAAATCTACTAAGCAGTGAATGTAACATAGAGAAGAACTGTGCATGACCAGAAGAACAGCATAAAGTCCTAATAATTTTTTTTCCAGTTTCTGATGTCTGGTTCTGTGTTTTGAGCCTTTATATTGGAATGCATATAGTGAACAGTCCCATAGTCCATTAACATGCTAAATCCTATGGAGTATGATGAGAGTTACTTTATAGAGCTATGGGATTGACCCACTGTTATTCAGTGTTAGATGAAAGTTAACTTTGAGGTGCAATTTTGTTTGATCTTTGTTTTGTTGGATGCCTGTGTGTGTGTGTGTGTGTGTGTGTGTGTGTGTGTGTGTGTAAGATCAGAGAGATGTTTGTGTTTCAAAAATCACGCTCAATCCTTCAATAAGAAATCTCTGGCTCATTCCAGCTTGGTTTACTTTACTTTTAGGCCTGTGCTTTTACAGCTTTCCCTTTTCATAAAATAATTTAAATAAGTAAGTTGGCTTGATGCCCACCCACAAGCCTGTAATAAATTACATCTTAACCTATGCGTGCATACTTTCTACTGGAATCTCCTGTGGTTTGGCAAGAATCCAAGTTTAATTTAAAAAAAAAAAAAAGCGGATGCTTGGAGATGTGATGAAGTTTGAAGTTTCATCCATATGCTTAGGAGTCCTAATGGGTGACGTTGCAGCCATCTTCCTAGACCACAAAGAATGCAAGTTCCAAAAGCACAACCAGCTGGCAGAATTCAGCTGGAGACTGGTTTCCGACTAAGAGGGCGTGCTCCAGCTCAGTAGGGCTTGTGAAAGGATTTTTGGTGAGGGAAAAAAAACTTGGATTGCCTAATAAATTTCTAAGAAAGGAAGTGCAGATGAGACAAATCCCCCAGTGATACCATCAGAAGGGAATTCAGTCCAACCAAGAAAACCTGACTGAAAGGGGATCACTGGAGTTCCCAGGATTGTCTGTTTAGACCAGTGGTCCTCAAACTGCAGAGCATACCCCTATTGTGGAGGGAGGAGCTGGAGGAATGTTTGGGGGGGGATATGTGGCAGGGCCCAGGCGAGCCCCCACAGGGGCAGAGAGGAAGCACCACCCAGCTCTGCTCTGCCCCAGCTCTCTTCTTGGCCCTGGTCCTAAGCTTGGCCCCACTACTGGCTTTGATCCCAGCTGCAGCTCTGGCACCAGCCCCAACAGCGGCCCTGGTCCTGTCCAGGCACCATTCCCAGTCACAGCCCCTGGCTCCCAGTCCCAACTGCGACCCCAGCTGCAGTTCTGGCCCCACGTCTCACTCCTCCTGGCCCCAACCACGGTTCCTGGCCATGGCCCTCCTCCCAGCCCCCCTCTGGCTCCTGACCATGGCTTGGGGGTGGGAGTGCATCATCATAAAAAAAAATAAAAATTGGGGACTACCGATTTAGACATGGTGGAGGGAGGACTTCAGGGGATTCGGAGTCTATTCATGATACAGTAACTGGTTACTCACAGAAAGAATGACTTGTCTTAGTTTTTCCAGTTTCTTCTCTAATTGCTTTGTACAGTTCCCATATATTTCATATTGTTGTTCACTTAGTAGTCTTAGCTCATTGTTCTGAATATCGGAAATAGGTTTGTAGCTATCTTTCTATTTCCTCTTACCTCTGATTGGAGATGATTATTGCAAGGGTGTAGCCTATTAGGGTATGTCTACCCTGCAAATTAACCACTTGCAGCTGGCTCATGCCAGCTGACTCGGGCTTGCAGGGCTCAGGATAAAGAGCTGTTAAATTGTGCTGTAGATGTTCGGGCAGCAGGCTGAGATCTGGGACCCTACCGCCTCGCAGGGTCCTAGAGCTGGAGCTCCTGCCTGAGCCCAAATGTCTACACTGCAATTAAACAGATACCGGTTAAGATTCAAAGTCACAGAATACTTTTTTTCAAGTGTGAGATTTTACCAGTGGCTGGGAATGGCGAGCTGCGGCCATTGGGAGTTGCGGGGGGCTGTGCCTGCGGAGGGTCAATGTCAACAAAATGTCTCCATTTGCTGTATGGCTAAACGTGCTTTATATGGTAACCTACCTCACTCATTAGTGGATAAAGCACATGTGCCCTTTTACCAATAATGTCTCAAACAATTGTCGGCCCACATCCTGAGAGTTCCATCTGCTTCTGCAAGGTACTGGGCACCTCAACTGCCATTCTAACCAGCAGTTGGAGACCTCAGAACATGACAGAGTTGTCCCTTAGTCTTCAGCAGGAAATGCTCATCACGCGCAGACTTGCTGTCTTACGTAATGTTAACACTTCTGATACAGCAGTTTAACAAAGCACGGTTTCTCTATTTTGTTTCCATTTTGCTTGATGATGGCTGGAAAGGAACTCTGTGCAGTTGATGGTTTGACTTGTTTATGGAGAACCCAAAAGTGTGCATTACAGAAAATATAAAATATAAAAACATAACTTTGTCCTGGCCCTGATCTTGTAATGACTTGGGTAGACCTGTGTGCTTGCATGCAGCTCATTGCAGGATTGGGACTTTAATTTTTTATGTGATGTGCTGAGAGAGAGAGAGTAACAAACAGCTGAGAGATGGGGGGAGAAAAGAAAAGGGTTTCAATAAAAAGATGATCCAGTTTCTGAGTTTTTGATAGGTGCACAATTCTGTTTATTGGTTAAGTGTGTGTTTGTACAATATACTTTTTTTGTGTGGTGACACTGCAGAAGTGGATTTCATGAGTTATTTGAAAGAGAAGCAGCTGATGGTTTTGTTAGGCAAACAGGGATTAGAAGAATATTCCACACCAGGGGTTTGTTCAAGAGGAAGGCTCTGAGACAGTAATTGAGGGATGCGGAGTGGTGGGATGCAGTGGGAATGGAGAGAAGGAAAATATAAAGCCCTGTCTTTTCCTAAGAAGAGATAGCTACTAATAAATATTGGTTTTTATCATGAAATGTTGAACATGTTAGCCTGCTTATTGGTCATACCTTTTTAACTCTAGAGGTATTTTATCTTTATAGGTAAAGTTACTAATAACTATTTTCTACTTGCTATGGTAATGTCTTGTGTTATACAGCCCTATTAGCTTAAAGTTCATCACGTGTCCATCCTGTGCTGCACCATTCTACACAGAAGTTAGTGATTTAAGAGCTCTTGGCCATGTACTCTGCTTCTTGCTTTTTTGTGACATTAAAGCAGAAAATAGGTATAGTGGTTAGCAGTATCTTATAGGGGAAAAATAAAATACATTTTTACCACATTTTATATTAAAGGAACCTCTATAATACTTAATAGTGTTTTTTAAATAAATGGGGTTAATCAATTTATATAGCTTGTTAGAATCCAGATAGGTCAATAAGTTGCATATAACCATGACTTGTAACCATCTATAGCCCCTTCTTCTAACATAGAATCATAGGACTGGAAGGGACCTTGAGAGGTCGTCTGGTCCTGGCCCTGGACTCGTGGCATTACAAAGTATTATCTAGAGTCTAGACCATTCCTGATGGGTGTCTGTCTAAGCTGCTCTTAAAAATCCCCAATGATGGAGATTCTACAATCTCCCCAGGCAATTTATTCCAATGCTTAACCACCCTGGCAGTTAGGAAGTTTTTTCTAACGTCTGACCTAAACCACCTTTGCTGCAATTTAAACCAGTTGCTTTTAGTCCTATCCTCAGAGGTTAAGAAAAACAATTCTTCTTCCTCCTCCTTGTAACAACCTTTTACGTACTTGAAAACAGTTATCGTGTCCCCTCTCAGTCTTCTCTTCTCCAGACTAAGCAAACCCAATTTTTCCAATCTTCCCTCATAGGTCATGTTTTCTAGACCTTTAATTATTTTTGTTGATTTTCCCTGAACTCTCTCCTATTTGTCCACATCTTTCCTGAAATGTGGCACCCAGAACTGGACACAATACTCCAGTTGAGGCCTAATCAGCATGGAGTAGAGTGGAAGAATTACTTCTCGTGTCTTGCTTACAAAACTCCTGATAATACATCCCAGAATGCAGGTGCTCCAGTTAGGTGGAAGTAGTTTTTCTACTCTAAGGGCTTGGTTACACTGGCACTTTATAGTGCTATAAAGCCTACAGGAGCGCTATAACTCTGTCCCCAAACACACTGGCAAGGCACATTTTGCACTATAAGTCCGAGCTTATCGCGCTACTCGTAAACCACATAAACCAGAGGGATAAGAGCTGTTGCGCTACCCCTGTAGCGTGTTATGGCAAGTGTAATCAGTCATTACGCTATAAGGGATCTCTGGCACGCCTCCTAGCCATTTAAGGCAAGTGACGCCTCTGTGTTGTTTTGCAAAGGGAAGAAGGAATGCGGAAGTACCTTTTCAGAACTCCTCTTTTAACTCAGCAGTTAAGCAGTGAAAAATGTTTACGAACGGATCTGTGTGACTGAAATTCAGAGCCTGCTACTTTTCTCTAGAGAAAAATCACTGACAGCATGAATTTCTCTCCCTCCGCATACACACAACACTTCCCCCTAACCCTCCTCTTTTGGAAAGCACGTTGCACCCAGCTGAATGCTGGGATAGCTGCCCATAATGCACCACTCCCTGTGCCGCGGCAGTTGCCGCAAATGTGGCCACGCCAGGAAATGCTATAGCGCTATAGCGGGGGGGGGGGAGGGATAGCTCAGTGGTTTGAGCATTGGCCTGCTAAACCCAGGGTTGTGAGTTCAATCCTTGAGGGGGCCATTTAGGGATCTGGGGCAAAAAATCTGTCAGGGGACAGTACTCGATCCTGCTAGTGTAGGCAGGGGACTGGACTCGATGACCTTCAAGGTCTTTCCAGTTCTAGGAGATTGGTATATCTCCATTTATTTTTATTTTTTTTATTTTATACCTATTGCAGTATATGGGTACCGCTATAACCAAAAGCACTATAATCCTGTAAGTGTAACCTAACGCTAAGGTCTGACCCATTCAATCTTTCGCATTGAAATACTTCTCTCTTACTCTGTAGTTACCTGTTGCTCCTTCTGAATCCACAAGATGGAAGCTCATAGGTATATGTCGGTTTGGATTCATTAGTGTGTAGGAGTGGGCAGGAGGTAGCCAAAAGCCTAGAATAACAACTAGAGGTTTCAGAGGGAAGAAAAACTTGTTTGAAGGGATGCCTGTTTATAACAAATAACTGTAAAAGAAACCCCTTGGCTCCTTTAGCTGATGACAGAGTCCTTACTTTGTACTCTCTGGGGAAGTTTTCTATGCATCAGCCGATCCAAGAGAGTGGGTTACAGGTACTATAGGAGGAGTTGGGGAGTAAGCTACAAAAGGGCATGTGACCACAGCACACGCCTAAAGATTTAGCACATCTTATAGAGAGAGTCCATACATCAACCACTGTTGTATGGTGAGCTGAAAACACAAGTCCCACTGGCCCAGATAATGCAGAACACCATGGTTCTGGAACCAGCGTAGCTAGTAAAAACTTAGAGCATGGGCCATTGGAGATGGGAATGCTGATTTACAGCATGGGAATGCTGATTTACTCTGAGCTCTGTGTAAGATGTTGATTGAGCCATTTCTGTTTTACATGATAAATATTTTATACACTTGGTGGGGGATGGAATTTAATCATGGCTTTGCTCGGTGTAAGGCCACATAGCTCATATAGAGGGGAAAGGATGCTTCTGCATAGACTCACTTCCCACCTTCTGAATGTACCTCCCCTTTTGATCCTATGTTCCTGCACATGCACTTGGCTGGTATGATTTAGCTCAGGTTTATGAGAATAATTCCCAAGATGTTTAGTCGTACCATTCTTGTGTGATTAAAAGCATGATGAAAATTACTATATTATGTGGATAATAAGTCTGAAGTACAGTGTAGTGGTTGGAAAACTGAGAACAGTATTTTCTTCCAGTTGCACAGTAAACTTCTAGAGACAGAACGCCAGCTAGGGGAAGCACATGGTCGACTTAAAGAGCAGAGACAACTCTCTAGTGAAAAACTGATGGACAAGGAACAGCAGGTGGCTGATCTACAGTTAAAACTTTCTCGTGCTGAAGAGCAGGTAGGAGTGATACACATGACCAGATTTTGCCTTTGTTGTAGTGGTGTTTTGTGTATTCTACTTGCAACATCCTCTCATGTTGGTGTTTACATAGATTGCGCCCACCTGACAGCTTTGACTAAGTTAGTTAAAACTTAATTGCATTTTGTAAAAAAAATATATATATTTTTTTGGCAAAATAGTTTCTCTGTGACAGTTACGTTTTTTGTTTCTGGAAGGCTAAAGAATTATTTCCTTGCCTAGAGCCTAAATGTGTGCGGTGCTTTACAGATACATAGAGGATATATAGCGCCTGCACTTGAGGACTTTGAGACTAAGGATCTGAGCATACAAAAAGATCCATATGCGCAGAAACTTATGCCGTGCGTAGTGGAGTTTTGTGTGTGCATATCTTTTTATGGGATCAGGGTCCAATTGAAGAAGTAATAGACATAACACTTGATTATAGTGAATAATGTGTAGGGGGGAATTGGTGTCAGAAAACAGTAATTTTACTATTCCATTAATAGGTCAAGTTTTTTGCAATAGAGTACTACCTTAGTAACAAATTTGTTGTTGAACTGTTTATATTAGCTATATGCAAACGTGCCAAATATCTAAAGGGTGGTAAATTTTCAAAGTTTTGCACTGCAGTTTAGCAGACCGCTCTAAATTGCAGTGTAAAACTTCAAAGAGAGTCATGCAGCTAGCACTGCAATGCTTTGGATGTTGGCTCCAGAACATTTGTTAAGGTAAGTAGAGCATAAGGGCAGGTGTATACTTGAAATGCTGCATCGGCGCTGCTGCAGTGCTTCAGTGAAGATGCTCTATGCTGATGGAAAAGAGCTGTCCTGTCACCATGGTTAATCCACCTCCCTTCGAGGCAGTAGCTATACTGATGGGAGAAGGTCTCCCACCAACATAGTGCGGTCTAAACTGGGGATTAGGTCTGTATAGCTACTTTGCTCAGGGGGGTGGATTTTTCACACCTCAGAATGACCTTGTTATACCAGTGCAAGTCTGCAGTGTGGACCAGACCTAAATTGCTCCTAAAACTGCTAATGATAATTAGCACTTAGTATACTTTATGAATATAAATTACTTCAACTCAACCTTATCCATAAGAAAAAAGACTAAATCTCCTTTAACAGTTTGGTATTAAGATGTAAAATAATGCCTATCTGACACTTGAGATAATTTTTGTTATTTAGAATTTGCCTACTGTCAGTGTTGAGAAGTACTTCAGTGCTGTGTTTGTTCTTTGCTATAGAACTGGTATGACAAATGACTACTTTTACATCTGTTTGAAATGTTAAACTCTTTAGTGTACAGTCTTTCAGTATTAGAGTAAATGATAAATGTTATTGAACTACTGAATTGTGCTTGTCAGTTTTCAGTCAACTGTCCGTGACTGTTTTTTTAAGCTAAAGGAAAAAGCAGCAAATTGCACTGAATTACAGCATCAGTTAGATAAAGCAAAACAGCAGCATCAGGAGCAACAGACTCTTCAGCAAAGCACTACAGCAAAACTCCGAGAAGCCCAGGTAAAAAAAAATCAAACAAACACACATTCTTTTCAAACTAGTGTACGGCAGCAGTTAATATTGCCAGTGCATTGTAATATGTAAACAAGCTGCACAATTTCCTAATGTATAACACTTTCTTTTTTTAAATTAAATAACATTGAAGGAATTTATAATTTCAAAATAGAATGTGTAGTCAGTATTTGTGAAATTTGACATCTAACATTTCATGCATCAGGAATAACTTCTAAGGTCCCAGTACTTAAAGAAACTATTTAATGCATTTTTAGAATGATTTGGAACAAGTACTGCGTCAGATTGGAGATAAGGACCAAAAAATTCAAAACCTTGAGGCCTTGCTACAAAAGAGTAAAGAGAACATCACCCTGTTAGAAAAAGAAAGAGAGGACTTGTATGCAAAAATTCAAGCAGGGGAAGGAGAAACAGCGGTTCTTAACCAGCTGCAAGAGAAAAATCATACTTTGCAAGAGCAGGTAAGAAATGTAGAAGTCTCCAATACCCTTAAGAAAGTTTTTGTAAGAAGAATCTCCTTTGTTTCTATCTCTTTCTGCAGCTTCAACCTCCACTATACTTCAGTCTTTCTTGGCTACGGGTATTACTTTAAGCATATCTTTATAAAATTCATAAGATTTCTGTGTTTCTCCCCCCATCCCCCTTGTTCTGATAACAATACATTTTGGTGCTTCACATCCAGGTGTACAAGTTGTCCACCTGGATATGAAGGATGGTGTGTATACATACAATCAAAATGATTTATTATTTTTTCTTCTGTGGAAATGTAATTGTTAACATATTTGAACAAGAAAACACACAACATGCACTGAATATGATTTAATGAAAAGTTCTTTGAAGTTGGAAATTACAATGACAGTGTAGTATTATTCGATATTTTAAAGGTATTTTTAAAGTAATTTTAGCTGCATAATCTTTTTAAATGTATATGTGTCTGTATATACACACACATTTTTTAAAAAGCTATGATGGAATTAGTACTTCTTGTGCATACAATTTTTACTTCTTATTTTTGCAAAAGGTAGTATGATTGTATGCTAGTGACTCTTTTTTTGTACTTAGATTTTTTTTAGTATACTGTTTAAAATACTAGTATGGTAATATTGTTGCACACATACTAATAAAGGTTATTAGAACATCCTGTCATTCTTTCCCAGCACATGTATAACACATTACTAGTAATTAGAGCTGAATGTAAGTTCTCTGGCATATAGTCCTTAGTGTATTCTACTGGTACAAATAAGATAGAAATGTACTAGTTCCCAATACCAACTGCTACTTGTTTGTAACGGAAGAAACACCTGTGTCTCTTATGAGCAGGGCCGGCGACAGGAATTTTGGGGCCCCGTACGCAGATCGTGCGGGGCCCCCCCCCCCCAGTCTCCCGCCGCCCGCGGTCGTCCCCCCTCCCCCCCCAGCCGGTCTCCCGCCGCCCGCGGGCCCCAACCCCCCGCTCGGTACAGCTGTACCCGTTGTACCACCTGTACCAGCTGTACCCCGGTACGGCCCGGTACAGGTGTACCTGTCGTACCACCCTGTCGCCGGCCCTGCTTATGAGCTACTTGAAAAATATTTTGGTAGCAAACACATGTCAATTTTTTGTGAGTAATTAATGGATGTTTTTTGCGATACTTGCTGTAAAGTTATAATAAACATACACAATATATAGAATACTAATATGAATTAAATGGAATTCAGTTCATGTTTATTGCGGACACAGAGCTTTGAAACTGGCAAAGATTAAATTGATAGGGATATATTATTTTTTGGCTGGTGACATATAACTCATATTAGTGTTAAGGATTCTGTGGATATTATCCTGAAGAGTTTATAATCCAAGCTACTGATCATATGAACATTTACACACCTGTCAGCGGGATTGCTCTTGTTGTGTAAGGTAAAGCTTGAGCATAAGTGTTTGCAGGATCAGGCCTTAAGAAAACGAGTGAAAGGTGGAGGGAGAGGGATATAATCAAATGTATATAATTTTCTATTAATGGATTTACTTGTAAATTCTTGGGAAATACATTCTATATTCAAGGAGCAAGAGCTCTATGTTGAATTTTTCATACTGTTCGGAGCTAGGAGAAACCTGGTGTGTCAAGCTAAAACCTCATTCAAATTGATGAGTGACCATGCAAAATAAAGCCCAATAGCATCTGTCCAGAATTTAACACCATGTGGGCAGAGTGTTTTACTGGGTATTGTGACCAGGAGTGTGTGGGAAGAAGTAAGGATAGGAGCACACAGAAATGGAAAGCAGACAAGGACAGAGAGAAGGAGGGTCAAGAAAGCCAAGCAGGAGCCTGAAAGGCATAGTGAGACCATGAAAAAAACTAGAGAGCTTTTGGATTGGTGTTGGCTAAAGAAGTTTGTGGGCTCTAAGCTTAGAAAACTGCTCCTTTTGTTCTTGGTTCCCGCTATATTCAGAAGCCCATCACTTTGCACATTCCTTCCAATAAACAGGACCGCAGCAAATAAAATACCATCACATTCTACTTCCAGCTGGAATATCTCCAGGGCCCCAAACTATGACTCTTCATTCAGATGGAAAAGGTGCAATAATACATAACCAAAGGCTTGAATCCAGACCTTCAGCGTAACTATTCTACCGCAATTGGTGCATCCATGATGTGTTTATATTATTTTTCTTATAAATAAAGCAATAGTCAACCATCCTCATTTGTCTGTCAACCTTGCCAACACTAACTGGGCACAGAGAAAAGGATGCACACTTAGTGTTATATGTGAGTGATCATGCTTGCTGGCTTTGAATTTCTTGTCAAAATAGTTATGCTTTTAAAAGTTGGGATCACTCATATTTTTCACACTAAAAATAAATGCATTGTTGTTGTCCTAAAAGAGAAACTCTGTGGAATCAATAAGTGGTGAAGTTGATCAGTATTGGGGCTTCATAACCAAGACAATATCTTTTGAATTTTATGGTATTTTTAATTTTGCCTTTGGACTTTTAGTTAGCAGCTTATTTATATTGTAGGTAACTCAGCTAACGGAAAAGCTGAAGAATCAGTCAGAAAGTCATAAACAAGCCCAAGAGAATTTGCATGAGCAGGTGCAAGAGCAGAAAGCACATCTGAGAGCTGCTCAAGACCGTGTTCTCTCCCTAGAAACAAGCATTGGTGAACTAAATAGTCAGCTAAATGAAAGCAAAGAGAAGGTATCCCAGCTTGATTTACAGGTAATTTGCCTTTGTACTATATGCTAATGAAAAAACCTATCTTATTTCATTGTGGATAAAGGAGGCCTTTGAATATACAAGGCTAGTAGGCTAAGTTTCTACTAAAGTTTACTTGTTTTGTGAGCAACAAATGGCCAAATAAAGTGCAATAAGCAAGATACAATCCAGCAAGACACATCAGAGGTTCTAAGGTATAAGGGTTGCAGCCAAAAAACAACACACTGAAAAGAAGACAGCCACCACCAAGGAATCGATGAAGGAGAAGTTATGTCTCCTTAAAAGACTCAGACTTACTGTGTGTGTTAAGGCTTAGAAGCCTATCTGAAAACTGCTTTAATGGTTCTACAGTCCACGTGCCATGGTGAGAATCTGTCAAAGCAGGGTCATGAAGAACCTGACGCTACCCAGAATTTTAGTAGATTACTAATTTTTGAAGTGGTTTTATATATTACTGGATTTTTGTCCAAAGCAGTCAAACAAAAGTTCCCACAGGGACTTAATCACAATTGAGAGAGACCAAGGGCTTGTCTATACTTAAAACACTGCAGCAGCACCGCCACAGTACTTCAGTAAAGACACTACCTATGCTGTGACAGGAAGGCTTCTCCCATTCGCATAGGTACTCCACCTCCCTTAGAGGTGTATTCTCCCATTAGCCTAGTGCTGTCCACGCCAGGGTTAGGTTGGTTTAACTGCATTGCTCAGGGGTGTGAATTTTTCACATCCCTGAGTGTGACATAGTTCGACTGCCCTATTGTCTAAGGTAGCTGCATATGATATTTTCTGGGTCCCCAAGCCATATAACTGGAGTATGAATGTGCTGAAATAACTTGGGTCCAATCCAACTTGTAGTCAATGAAAAGATTTCCCTTGACTAAAAGGAGAGCTGGATTGGACCCCATAAATCAGGGTATGTCTACGCTTATCGTGGATCGACACTGCACGATCAATCCACCAGGAGTCGACGTAGTAGATCTAATGAAGACCTGCTAAATTGAATGCAGATTGCTCTCCCATCAACTCTGGTATTCCACTAGAATGAGAAGCATAAGGTAAATTGTCAGGAGAGTTTCTCCCCTTGACCCAGCGCTGTGTAGACACTGCAATAAGTCAACCGAAGCAATGTCATTCACATAGCTGGAGTTGCATAACTTAGGTGGACTTAACCCTGTAGTGTAGACCTGCCTGCAGAGAAGAACAATTATTCGTAACTTTATTTTATTTTGTTCCATTCTGTCTTCAGCTATCTAAACTTTGTTGATAACTTGTGTTTTAGCTATGATTTCTGTGCCCAACATTTCATCATGTCAGAATTACTAATAATTAGCAATAAATAGCTAGTATTAAAGTGCTCGTTATTAGGAAGAAAATTAGAGTTAAAAGCAGCTACAAACAAGAATTCTTTATGGTCTTCACATTACAGACATTGTAACATGCTTCTTTTCAGATAAAAGCAAAGACTGAATTACTGCTTTCAGCAGAAGCATCAAAAGCCGCTCAAAGAGCAGATCTTCAGAATCATTTGGACACAGCCCAGAATGCGCTGCAAGATAAACAACAGGTAGGATAAATTAATGTTGCTAGATCATCTAAGATAACCTGCATACAAAACCAAAAAGGGCAATTTGGTTTGGGGGAAAAAAAAATCAGTCCTTGTAGATTTCCATTTGCATTGGAGACATTATTCAGCGTATTTGAATATGTGATATATTTTGTCCTGTTTGCTATGAGCAGGGTCCTGTATTTTGTAATGTATGGAATCCACCCCTGCTGCAGAAATGTACTCTAGAATCGAAGCTTCCATATTGTAATAGAATTGTTTCTAACCTGTGTGATTATGAAGAGAGACTTTACAAAGTATCCTGAGTGTAAAACAAAGCAGTGTTGTTTTTCTGGAGTCTGCAGATTCAAGATAAAAAAGCAAACTTCAGCTAAATAAAGAAATATACTTTTATTCTAAAATAAGTGTGTACACACGCACACACACTTGCATTAAAATAAAAAAAGGATGAATTAAAACCAATTTAGTTACTTTGGTGCAAATCTATGTGTGCTCCATCCCTAAATCAGCATGTCTCATTGGGGTGCTAATACTGAAAACAAATGATAACAAATTGACAGTTAACATGGTTAATTGTTTTTCTGCTGATTATTTCAGAAGAAACATCTACAATTCCAAACCACTTCCAAAACTAACACCGCCTTCCATGCCTTCTTGGGTGGGGAATTGAATATCAATATAAATAGTATAAGTCCTTCTGTAGTGATTGCACTTTCAATTTTCATATTTAATTAATTAAAAATCTCCCATATTTTATTTTAAATGAAGCTGCTGACGAATTTGTCAGTCTCTTGCATCAGAGTGTTGCATAAGTTAGGTCCAGCTCAGCATAAAATGCACATGTCTTTTGATGGTCAGCATTATGTGTTCCATTTCTGGTAGAGAATGGTAGTGTTCCGTGTTGAACCAATAGTTTTCAAACTCTGATCTGTAAACCATTCGTGTCTGTGGAGAGTTGACTGGTCACATGGTATTGGCTGTCCTTGTTCCTGCTAAATTTAATCAACTGCTACAAATAGGCTAATATTATGTTCCCATGCACGCAATTGCTGTAGTTGCCACAAGAATATTATGTAATTATGAATGGGAGAGGAGTTGTTCTTTAAGACAATCTCTTTATGAAGGCATGATCCACAGCATGAAAAAGTTCTGCCTTAAAAGCAATTGGAAAAGAATAAGCTATGAATATACTGTTTTTCTCCAGTATAACATGTACATTTTAAAAAATATCATCTGAACATTTTAGACAAGTAAATATTTAGGCATGTGTTTAGAGAACTTTTTAGTAATTTAAAAAATACTCAGCCCTTAATAAAAGTAACCATTTTCAATTATATTTTATTTCATAGGAGTTAAATAAGGTCAACGCTCAGTTAGATCAGGTTACGGCTAAGCTGCAGGACAAGCAAGAATATTGTGCACAGCTGGAAGCCAGTCTTAAAGAGTATAAAGAGAAACATCTTTATTTAGAACAGAAAACGGAGGAGCTAGAGGGACAGCTTAAGGTTTGTATTCAGAAATGAACTTGAGTGTATAAAACTAGCTTTCACTATGTAAAGCAACAAAATTGTTTCATAATGCATGGTAACAGGAGTGCGGAAATTACAGGAGGAGGATGGCCAGCCACCTAAAAAGTGGTGTTGATAGTATTCTCTTTTCCCAGTGTTTCCTTTTTCAGCTGATGAAGGAGAAAGTGGGGCTAAACCATAACTGCCTCCATGGCCCCAGCCTCCTTCCCCACCAATTGCAACACTGAATATAATTCATGGAGAATATTAAGAGATGAGGCATAGACCACGTCCTAAATTCAGAGCTCTCATTTGTGGTTATATAAACCTCAAGTGACTTTATTCAAGCACATAAGTGTTTGCAGGATCAGAACCTAATGCACATATGTCTTCACTGTATTACATTTGAGGCAGGAGGCAAAAAGGCAGAATACAGTAATATGAGAAGTGTATACAGTTGCACAGAGGTGGAGTATGTTCCATTTATAAATTACTGGGTTATTTTTAGATTACAGTATTTTAAGCATCTTACAGATATTTGAATCCATTAAAATATAGAAGTATATTTAATTTTAAATGTACGTGAAGACTAGGGATGAGATCCTCACCCCCTACTATAGCCTCTTTATGCTTGGAGTCAGTAGGCATTTATGAACAACTGAGTGATTTTTCACTCAGGTGGTTATGTTATGGTAACTGTAGCTTTCTTTTCTTTTACAGAAATTTGAAACTGACATTCTTGAGGTTAAATCAAGCAAAGAACAAGCTCTTCAGGAGCTACAAGAGCACCGGCAGCAGTGTACCGAGTTAAGCCTCAGAACAGCAGAACTGACTAAACAGCTTGAAGCAGAAAGAGAAGTGTATGCTAACACAGTTTAATGCATTACTTTTCAGCTCTAGAGACCTATAAGAACAAACAAATGCATGTTTATACTCTTAAACTAGAATTGAAATTATTATTCACCTTCATGATCACCAGAACTCACCTAAAATATTAGAGTAACCCCACACCTTAGGGGGGGCTTCTGCATCTTTTCCGTCACAGGGGGGAGAGAAGCGTTGCCTTGTTTGACTTGCACTTCAGCCATCACCCCATAGGAGAATCATTCAGTACTGTGAATTAACCTGAGTAGGTTGAGATGCACTCAGTGTACTTCCTCCATTTCTTCTGTACGCTCTGTGTAGGTCTCACTTGTATCAGCAGCAGAAAGCTGGTCATCAGCAAACAACCTTATATTATTATAACACCCTCTGAAAAATTAGGGGAATCCTTCACAGCATGAGGCTCAGATCTCTAATATGTATATAAATGAGACATTCACCATCACCACCCATATTTGATATATGGGTCAGAGCAAGTTATATTATAATAGAACAAGTGAGAATATTGGAATTCATATGCTTGACTAAGTGGATTTAAGTTTTGTGTGATAAATGGATAAGGGAGCTGTAATCCATATGTAGAAAGTTAGTGGGGATACAGAATAGCATTAAAGCTTGTGTGGGAATCTTAATTGCAGATGCAATTTCTCCAGCACTTAGCACAAACAAAAACTACCAGAAAATATATCTGTTAATGTTGTTGTGTTGAAAGTTGGTCTCTCAACTTTTAACTCTGGGAATAATGTGCGACAGACTGTATTTTCTAGAACTAAAGGGGATATTGCCAGTTGATGGATCTGAATATATTAACCAGTTCAGACATCTGCCGAGTAAAAAATCTTAATTTTGGGTTTTATACATCTTGATTTACAATTTGCATGTTAGCTCTCCAGGGGCAGTTCATAGGCATAATGTTAAAGAACCACCACCAGCCTGAAAATGGGACTTCAGAGTGTGTCAGTCATTTAAGTGTAGAAATGAAACATCAACACATCTGAAAAATAACATGTTTTAAATGAGTAGAACAATTAATGTATTTGATTAGAGAGAGTAGATTTAATTACAGAAAACAACTTAAGGATTTTTTTTTTAAGGTTTGTATTTCACTGTTCTCCTTTGTATTTGCACAGTGTATCTAGTACTAAATTGGAGTTGGAGAAGAAATCTGATGCCCTGGAACAAGCAAAACAGCAAATATCAAAGCAAGGGGAAGAAAAAGCAAGCCTTAAACGGGACCTTGAGAAATTAAATCATGAGACAAATAAACAATGTAAGGAACTAGATGGCAAGATTCAAGAAGCAACATCAGAGCTTCAGAAAATGAAGTTGGAAAAAGACACTTTATTGAAAGACCTTACAGTTACCAAAGACAAATTATCAAAAACCATTGAAACCTTGAAGGATATAAAGGATGAACTGGAAAAGGAGAAACAGAAAGGAAAAGCTGTGGTGGCAGAAATGGTTAGTTGTGGATTTAATCAGGCATCCAGTATTGGGTGTTTTTCAATTTGCTCATTCATGGTGCCAGTTCTGCTTCGCATTCTAGTATGAAAACTGCTCATATTTATTGCGAAGACGATGGCACCAACTGTGGAAATTATGATTGCCTTAAGAAAAACAAAACTGAGATATAATTGTAAGTCCTGAATTAAGTTGTGGCTGGATGTTTTTACTGGTAAACATTGGTTCATACCAGAAACCAGACCCCTTTAGTTGCCTTTTAATATGGCAAAGAAAACCACAGACAGGGATGAGCATTGAAACAATTATATGTGAAATGTGGAAAACTCTGGACAGCCCTATAAAAACGTAGGCTGTGAAACTTTGCCAAAATGCAACCCACATTTGAGAACAATGAAGTCAGTTTTTCTTAACCTATTATAGTTTTGGTTTTCTAATCTATTTCATGCAGAACACATTGGTGCACTTGTTATGGGTGTGATGGAAGATTGCTGGCTCTGGTAAGCATAATGGTGTCTGGAGAGACAAGGTGGATGAGGCCATATCTTTTATTGGACCAATTTCTGTTGGAGACAAGCTTTTGAGCTTAAACAAATCTGTGGCGCTGAAGAAGAGCTCTGTAAGCTCTCACCAACAGAAGTTACAGACTAAAAGATATTACCTCACCCACTTTGTGTCTCTAATATCTTGGGAAACAACATGGCTACAACACTGCATAGAATAATTGTGTCTGTCTTTTTGGGAAATATCACACCCGAACATGTTGCAAGACCTATCTGAAAGCTAAGTGGCTAAGAAGCAGCATTATGACAGCAAAATGCTTGGCCAGGAGTCCATTATAAAAGTGACCATTCTTCTTCAAGTGATTGCTCATGCGTATTCCACACTAGGTGTGCGTGCTCGCCACGTGCACCGGTGCTGGAAGTCTTTCCCCTAGCAGTACTCATAGGGGGAACACCCCCCATGACCCCGGGAGTGGCGCCGCCTTGGTGCGCTATAAGGGGTGCTGCGCACTCCTCTACCCTCAGTTCCGTCTTGTCAGACCGCTGACAGAGTGTGACTGTTACTTTTGTTACTCCCATGTGTGATTGTTACTTTTATTTCCACTAAAAAACAATCTGTATTTACAATTACAAATAACATTTCCCCCCCCCCCATCCCTTTTATAAAAAGCCCTTTTGTTTCTTCTTTAACAAATGCCTACAAAGTGTTCTACAAAGGCAGGTCTATGCTTAAAACGCTGCAGCCGCATCACTGTACTGCTTCATTGAAGATGCTACTATGCTGACAGGAGAGCTTCTTCCATCAACGTAATTAATCCACCTCTTTGAGAAGCGGCAGCTGTGTCAAGGGGAGAAGCCTTCCTGTCAACATAGCGCTGTCTATACTGGGGGTTACATCGGTATAACTGCATCTCTTAGGGCTGTGGATTTTTCACACCCTTAAGCGATGTAGTTATACTGAGGTAAATTTATAGTGTAGACCTGTCCTTAGATACTTCTGCTTAACTATTCACACTCACTTTAATAACTGGAAGGATTTACTCTTCAGGTTATGCTATTAAAAATAAGGTTCATATCTTACTACCAGGGAAGTCCATGGGAGTTTTGCCATTGATTTCAGGGAGTAGGATTTGGACCTAAAGTATGTGTGTGTGGGGTGTGTGTGGGGTGTGGGGGAGGGGTGAGAGAGAGAGAGAGAGAGAGAGAGAGAGATTTTAGATCACATTACTAACAAAGGTTCCAATTCTGCCATCTTTACTTACTCTGTGTAATACCTTCCTCCAGAATTAATAAAGATGGTGTCTTGAGCCTACACTGTTCTCTGAAAAGGGGAAGAACCTCAGTATTTATTGGCACTCTAAGGGAAGTCACCCTTCCCTGCCTTAAAATGGCCATCCTTGTGGTTCCACTTCTGAGCTGCCAATCTAGGCCTCAACTGAGAAAAGCATCTCTATTCAGGAAAGCACTTCAGTGCATTCTTAAAACCCAGGGACTTAAATGCCATTTACTCTTAAAATTAAGCATGTGCTTAAATAGCATTTAAGTCCCTGGGTCTTAAGAATGTGCTGAAGTGCTTTCCTGAATCTGTGCCTTGGTGACCTGGGAAGAATGACTAGGACTGGGTTTTCAACATTTATAGTTTATAGCCTATTGCGAAGATATTTCTGTGCTGGAAACAGATTCTGATTTAAGAGAATGCTAGTGTTTTTTCTTGGTAATTTGTAGTTTTGTAATAGTAGCTGAAATGCATTCGGTAAAGTTGACAAAAAATGCTCACTAGGTAATCTGTTTTTTAGGAAAAATCTTGCCAAGAAACTAAACATCAGCTTCAAGTACAGACAGAGTCTGTAGCTAAAGAACGGAATGAGTTGAAAAACTCCCTGGAAAAACGGGAAGGGGTAAGATTACTAATTCCCAATTACAAAAAAATAAAAATATATGAATGTCAGCTTTTCCAATTACATATGCAGAGATCAGATTGGAGGGGGGAAAAGGTAGTGGTATTCTCCCAAGACCTATGTAGAAGACACCAAACAAGATGACAGTCACAGAAGACTGTGTATATTCTAATATGATTATCCCTTGTTTTGGTATGCTCTTCGTACAATACATACAGTGACAATAGATGATCATTGTGTGTCTGCTTTCCTACATGTTTTGAAATAGTTAACGGTGTTAACTTGTAACTTGTCGTTAATTTTCTGAGTTAACATCTCTTTTAAATGAAATACTGACAGTTCACACCCCTTTGATCTGTTGTTTCAAGCTCAGTTAGACATCTCCATATCATTGTATGTATTGTTTTATCCGTACGCTGTCTGGGAGAAAATTTTCAGAAACTCTTGACAAATTTAGTTGTTTTTGAAAATCTTCCCATAGGAGGTTATCTTTTTAACTATATGGACTAGTCTTACCTTTTAAAAATGAAATCTTACATTCTAGAGCACAGGATAGTCAAATCAATGATAAAGGATTTGCTGTCAAGCGACTGTGGAGTGGCCCAGTTTAGCCCCTGCATGAAAAAAAGTGCCATACAATTAGATGTTAGCTATAAATAATTATTTAAATGTACAGCAAAAAAAAAAAAAACAACTAATAATGATTAAGGTAAAGATAATATGCAGTTTTTTAATATTTTTAAATATAGATTTCTAAGCAGCTGACAATAGAACTTGATTCAACACGAGGACAAATTCTGGAGATTCAGGGTGTCCTAAAAGAGAAGGAAAAGAATGAGCTGCATCTCCAGAGAAAGCTGAAAGAACTGAAGGAATTGTTTGATCAGAAGAAAAGGCAAACTGAAACACAGCAAGCTGAATTAAAAGGTGCCCTTTTAGAAAAGGTAGTGCTGGCCTCTCTTCATTCCTCTTACTTATAAAGGAAATTAGTATTAACTCATCTGTTGCATGCTCCTGTTTTACGTCATTATCTGGGTGATAAAATAGCTATTTACTGTAGCTGAAATCTGTTACTGGAAATGGTAAGGTCAGGAAGCAGAACTGAGCCTATCAGATCTTGTTCAAGGTCAAAACTATAAAAATGTTGAGTGTAAGACCCAAATAGTGAATTATGGATTATGCAAGTAGTACACCTGTCATCAAATTGATAAAAATAGCTAGACCTGCTGTGTTCATTCTACTGCATCTGTATGCAGTGTGGCAAGAGTTGCCATCTTGTCACATAGCAGTATGCAGTTTCATGAAAATTATTTAGACAAGAGTCCTCAGCATTTTGGAGCATAAGTGGTGGTTTTAAATAACTCATTTTATATTGTAAGACGAGAATAGAGCGTCTTAATGACAATATGAAATGTGAACTCTGATGAAAAAGTTCAAACTCCATATAGCTTTAGGGTTGTTAGTGTCATGTGCTTTACTATTAAATAATGTCTGCACTCAGTCTCTCATTTATCATATCAAGTATTGCAGTGGCTTTCTGTTGTTCCACCCATGAAAACTGAAGGGTTTGGAAATACTGTTTAGATGTTTGAAAACCGGACTCCCTGTGTTTGCTTATAACAAGTAAATCACAGTATATTAATGTAAGAAATAATATGATTTAGTAATATGACCTTTTTGCAAATTTTGTAGCTGGGATAAGTAATAGCTATGTGTATTGCAGAGTGAATCATGAAAAAAGATTTATTGAAATCACGTATTGAAATTGTTTGTTTAACATTTCTTAAAAATTAGTTTAACAAAATTGAGAGCAAATAATCCATATTTTACATTTTATCTCACATGCCCGCTTTGTACTGTAAAATATAATCCAGGATTCATATGTGTGTTTCAGGCAGAATTAGAGAATAAATTACAGCAACAGGTAACGTTATCAGCACAGGAGCTTAAAGCAGAGAAAGGAAAACTAGCAGAGCTACAGAAGATGCATGAAAAAGATCAGGAAAATATGAAAGAACTTCAGCTGGATCTTTATGGTAAAGAATCTGAGCTGTTGGCAACAAGGCAAGACCTTAAGGTACAGTGTCTTTTAAAAGTCATAATTGACTTAATAATATTTGTCTTCAGGATGAGTGCGAAGAAAGAAAGTGAGAGCCATGTGACGAAAAACCTCTTGCTATGTATAGAATTGTATTGTGTTCTTTTCAGTCAGGACTCAGTACACATTGGAATTATTTAAATGCTAAATATTTTTGCCTGATGTACCTAGAATGCCCTTCCAGTTCACAAGTGTTTCGTAGCAGTGCTGTTGTCTGAGCTCTGGGAACAAGATGAAGGATTTAGGAATACTGGGTTCTTTCTTTTCGCATTCCACTCTTTGTAAAGCTTGTTCCCAGTCTTACTCCTGCTTAGTTTCCAATCTGTGGAAACAGAAATACAACTGGTGGCATCCATTTCTGCCAGCATGCAAGGGAGTAATCCCAAGAGTATTTCCCTCCCTCCAAACTTAGTGCCTTTTTGGCTTCTTCATGTGGACTTAATAGGCTTTGACAGTGCTCTTCAGCTTGCATTCCTGCAACAGACTTGTTCAGTCTGTATTGTCCTACAGGTGACCCAGTTGTTTTGACCAATTTATATACTATTTTCATTCAAGGTATATTTTTAAAGGGCTTTCTCCTTCACATATAAAGTGGTGCAGTCATACCATCTTGATTCAGATGTCAAATCTAAGCACACCCTGACATTGTCACTGCTTGGATGGGAGACCTCCAGGAAAGCCCAAATAAGGCTAGAACTGGTGTTGGAGAGTCTGTGCTTTTTCCTCTGTTAGTACTCATAGTCATGGAGTCATAGAGTTAAAACCAGAAGTGATGACCCATTCATCTCTGTGGTCTTTTTTGGAAAGAAAGGCCTATCAGCCCTCGTGTCCTGGCATAGCTAAATTATGAGAGCAGAGAAGGAGCAAGGCTGATACTGCAGGACTGTTAATATTAATTTAAAATAGTTCTAAGAACTATTTTCAGTGTGTCTATTATTTTTGCTAAAAATAAAGGGGGGAGGGGCACAGAAAATGTTCCTATCCTCTTCAACCCTGGACATGCTGTTTTAGCTTTTATTGCAGTATAAACTTAGAAAGCATGTGTTTTAGATTAAGAAAGTGAAGAAAAGAATTGTGTTCTCCATAGCCTGTGATCTACAAACCAATGGTGACACAGAAGTAGTATTTAGATGTTAAAGTAGTAGAATTGCTAAAGTCAGGAAATTCTTGTAGCAGAATTTCATCTTCTCAAATGCAAAATCTACCACTCATAGGCTACATAAAACGAAGGGCCTTGCTTAATACTAATAATAAATACACCTGAGCCAGAATCACAAAATTTGGATTGGATCCAAAGTTTGTGTGGGGGCTCAGGTCCAGTGTTGTGGTTTGGTCACTTCGCTACCATGAAGTATCTCATTCATAATATGTTGAAACATCTGGAGTGATTTTGTACAACACAAACCTTTGAAACATAAACTAGATGGTCTTGAATGTTTTTCTTGTTACTTCAGGTCTATTAACAGAAGAAGGATAGTCACTGCAAAGCAGTGATGAGTCCACATGGTGTCAAAACCAGTTTTGTTAAAGAGAAGTTTAAATAAACTTGATTAGGTCTGAGTGTGAGATACTCTCATTGTTAGCCTTCACTTTAGCTAAATAAAAATATATTTGGAATGGCTAAATGGTTTAACACAACTTGGCACACAGACTCTGGGAGGCCTACGTTTCAGACGGATATGATAATACATGTCCTCAAGCCATGTGGATGATATAAACTGAGGTGGCATGTAAAGTGTCTGGGTAGGATTGGAGGGCATGAGTTGAGCTGTACTGATAGCACCATCTGCTGGTGTGAGAATGGAATATCATTGTTAAACTACAGAGTTATTTCCTGACCTTCCTAGCTAAAGGAATCAGTCTGCTGTGGAAGCTGCACTAGGATGAAAAGCAGATCCTGGGAGTTCAAGGAAAATCTTGTAGCTCAAAATATTTAGGTGACATTGTTCCATGAAGGCTAGCCTCAGACAACTGCTCTGGTGAGCCCAGTTCTTCTCCCTATCAATACAGTTAAAGAAATGAAGGGCTGGTTAACATCAAAGCCTTCATTTTAATAAGGAACATATGTTATGTCACTTTAGCCAAGGAGAAAAGGTATGGTGTAATCTGAAGGGGTGGATGGTGGGACAGAGGTGCACACAATAATGTTTTAAAAATCAAATTTGAACTAATATTATTATAGATTGAAAATGCACATACCTCTATACATAATAATTTAGTACATACCTGTTCAGTTTAAAAAATTGCCTTGTTCCTCCCCCCACAAAAATGGCACCAAACCAGTTCACTTTGGTTAAAAGTAAAGTTATAGAAAGGATATGTTCCTTTTTTAAAATAAAAAGGGTGTTGATCTCTTGCAATTCTATAACTGTATTGATGGTGTGGGTGGGAGGGGGAGATGGATGGATGGATTTGAGCCGACAAGTTCAAATAAATTATATTCTCTTTTAATTTATGTAAATCGGGGGGGGAGGGCTTTGTATTGTTTACAAAAATTACAAAAAATATATATCACATTTTCTGTAAGTGAATGTGTACTGCTCATGAAAATGAGGAACTGTTAGCCATAGTATGGATCGAGTTAAACGAATAGTGTATGAGATCTGCCAAATGCACCTCAGTCTTAGCCTGGATGATTTTTAATCCAGTTCTGGTCTCTTTGAAAGACAGTGCCATCAATAGAATGTATTTGGGGAACAAGGTGACCAGACAGCAAGTGTGAAATATCGGGACAGGGAGTGAGGGATAATAGGCGCCTATAGAAGAAAATGCCCCAACTATCAGGACTGTCCCTAGAAAATAGGGAATTACCTTACTTCATAGCATAATCTTCCTCGTTGGTGTCTTTTTTTTATATGACCTTTCATCTCTGTGTATTTGCTAGTAATCCTTTACATTTAATAATTGGACCATACCATTTGCAGTGCAGATACTTACCTTCACCCCTTTTCTCCTGTTTTTGTTTTTTAAAACTTTAGAATACTTCCTTGTGTTCTGAAATGTATTCTGATACAGATTTTCATTTTCTTCCCATTTTAGTGTGTCAGGTCTTTAAACCATTATCTGTTAACAGCTTGAAATGCGGCATGGTGGGTGTGAGATTCATCAGTACGTTCAGATATTCACGCACTTCAGTGCTTGTGTGCATGCCCATTTATTATGTGTATCTTAATCTAGACTAATACATAGCCTTCCTTCAACAGGCAGCTTTGTATATACACACAGACTAATGTATTCTTATAATATATATATTTCATGCAATATATTTTATTTTTGTAATAGAACAAGTTATTTTTTCTATATTTGAATGAAACAAAGGTAGGGTAAACATCAGAAAAAAAAACAAACAACACATTTTTGTAAAATCCGGGATTTTTAGTTGAAAATCAGTTTGAACTGAAAACAAAGGGGCTTACTGCTACACACGTATGAATACTTATCAGGTATAAGCTAGACAGGGTCTAAGTTGTTGGTGTGTATATTAATACTTAAGTTGGTCTGACTTGTCATCCACTAACTGAGGGTACTGCTACTCATACAGAAAGACAGTCACACAAACTGTGTGTTATACATTGGAGTGATTATCTGTTCATTTAAAGATTGTTTACTACTGTTGAAGAGGATACTAGTTAGGAGAGGACACTTCAATGCACATGTTAAAACTGGCCTGGTGAAATTGTAGTGGGCAAAACTCCCATTGATTTCAGTTGGGCAGTTTTTCACCCAGTATTAAAATTTCATAGCCTGAGTTTTCATCATTGTTAAGTTCTGGCAGTCTCCCACATCATAAAGGTCTTTGCAAGATCCAATGGGCAAAATTCCCATTGATATCAGTGGGGCCAGGATTTCACTACATGTTTTGAAGAGGGGTTTGTGTCCACTTAAAATATATTGTGAGATATTTACATAGCTCTACTGTTCTGTTTTATTTGTTACCAGATACTGAAACGGGTTTTAATGACTTGCATGCATTTCCTTTTTACCCGTCTTTGAATATGGTTTGTTTAAGTTTCGTAAAGATAATATGCTTTTCTATAAGGTACTTTCCCTCTGTGCTTAAATCCCAACATAATACTCTTACTGGAGCTTTGTGATTCCAAAAGGTAACAATAAATCTGACCTTAAGCCTTGTTCCGTTATTTATATATTTGTTTACTGAAAACAGGTTGTTTTTCTGATATTCCTTAGTTCTAGAATCTTGAGTCACCACCTGCTCCTTCCATTGATGTAGCCAATCCTGCTTTCAAACACTACTGTTGAAATTCTCCTGTTACAAAAGTAGCATCACCAACGTCAAGGCCTCAGAATTTGAGCTGGGCTTACACATCATGAAATCTAAAAAAATTGAGGCTTTTTATTGGCGTCTGGTTTCTGGGCTGCTAGGGTTCACTTGCTTCCCACTTTTCAAGCTTTTCTTCACCACCACAAGAGCTAGATTTTCTGTTTAAACTGAGACTAATGCAATCTTGTGATTCCAGCAAACAAGATAGGGCTTTAAGAAGAAGAAAACCAAATATTTTGAGACTTCTGAAAACATCACAAGAGTTTGGAACACTGTAACAATAGCGACTTTGAGTGAGAGGAGATGAGTTTAACAAACAGATATTGCATGAGGGGGATAAAAGCTTTAGTTTTATTTTTTAACGCTTAATTTAAGACACTACAAGAAACTTATTTGGTAGAAATTAAGTGGTTATCAGTTGTGTTGAGCAAAAAAACATTTTCAGGTGCTAGAATCAATGAGTAGTAAGCCTTAAGTAAGCCTTGTCTGCACCAGATATTTTTCGTTTAAATTTACCATTAATGATAGCAATAATTTAAATTTTAATTGTGACTACACACAGACCAAGAAGCTCTAAAAATTGGTGAGAGAAAATGTAGCAGTCAGCCTCTGCTGTACTGTATACTGTGTAAATATTTTTTAATTATGTCATTCTATAAATTTTCAATAATTACTTGTATTATATAGAGTTTGGAAGTTAAAGTGAAGTCTACTAGGTGTTCTAATTTACACACAAAGTGCCACTTAAGTAAGATGTGGTTAATAGAGGTGTCTTCTTAATTGGGACTTGAAACCAATTTTATATAATTTGTGTGTTAACATACCTAGCATCTCTTCACATAATTTGTCTCTTCCTTTGCTCTTGCTTAGCTCAAACACTTTCCTCAAAGCACCTTTTGGAAATGAATTGCAGCCTCTTTTGTCCATGACGAGTGTTGAAATTATTACGTCTGCTCCTCATTTGCCCTCCCCGAGATAAAGTTCAGTTTACTTCTCTCGTCATTATTCAACAGCTGTTAATTGCAATTTAACAGTCACCTCATTCAGTTCCAGTTACCTTATTATTTTTTATGTTTTACTGTTGTTATCACAATGTTTTAGGCATTGTCTCAACAAGAGAAGTAAAGAACTTACTTTCCAAGAAGACAGGTTAGATGTGTGTGTGTGTGAGAGAGAAACCATACAAATTTGGGACTTTTAGCATTTCTTATGCTACAAGACAGGTGGGATTTTCAAAAGCAATCAGGTTGCGCCTAAGTCTTTTCCCATTGAAGTCCATTGGAAAACTCAACAGGAACAGAGTTAAGATAGCACTGAATGCTTCTGAACAATCTCATCCTACCACTTTACCTATTTCTCATGTGTACAACTACCTATAATCATAGGGCAATTCAAGTGCCTGAAGAAATAAGTTTATTGATTTTTCATTAATTTTTTTATTGTGTATGAAGTACTATGCACCAGAAGCTGATCTTTCCATGCAGATGCATAACAAGTGTTTAAATTATTGTGACTAATGTGGAGCTCTGATCTTGCAATGGCTTTGAAGATGATTTTGAGAACTTTTTTTTTAATTAGTCTACAGAGGAGAAACTTACTCTGGCTCAGGAGGAATTAGTTTCAAGCAGAAATCAAATTGGTAACCTTAATCAGTTGATCCAAGAACTTAAGACAATAAAGTCTACTCTGGAGCAGGATGTGTCAAAGAAAGAACAGCAGCTGAAAGAACAGAACAAAATGTTACAGGAAATCCAGAAAGACAAGGTAACTTACTTTTCCCATTACCTTTCTCCTCTTTCCTATTTTCTAATGGAAACATATATAGAAACGTGCCAGGACGTCTCGGTGTATTGTGCTAATGCAATTTTTACCTGCACTTACAAAAGTTTATTGGACCATTGATACATAAAAGATTTTAAACAAATAGTTGAAATGGCAGAATAAATTAAAACAATTTCAGCATAAGTTTATTATCCCAGAGGGACCATATACTAAACAAAATCAATGTGAAAAGAAAAAAAAAACAGATTATTGATATTAAATATGAAACAAAATGGTTTAATCTAGGGTTTTCTCTGAGATCAGAAAAAATAATTGTGGATGGAAATCTGATACAATCATTCTTCCTTTAGCAATCTTTGTAATCAAGAGGTTTTTGATAACCGTAAGTCTGAATGAGGTCCCATTTTTCCTTTGATTTTTTTTTTCAAGGTTTTGAAAGAAAAAGAATTGGCTAATGAAAAATCTAAAACAACAGAGCTCCAGGAAATAAAAAGTAAACTGGAAAAAGACAGTACTAAATTTAGTGAAGAGCTTAGGAACTGCAAGCAAGAATTTGAGAAGGTATGTTGAGAGATAAATTGGAACTATAGATAGTAATAAGAATAATAATATGCACGAATGTAACATGTTTAGTCAGAGAATCTCAAATTGCTTTGCAATGATGAGTATTACTATCTCCATTTTACACATGAAGGAACTCAAGCACAAAGGGATTAAGGCCCATGCCTACAAAAGTACTTAGGAGCTAACTCCCAAATTTTGGGCACCACTGAGATCTTCAATACCTCTTGTCAGCTCCCACCTAACTCTGGAGGTGCCTAAATTTTTGCTGTAAACGTCCCCCAGGTGCCTATGTTTCTGCTACTGGGTATAACATCTCAGTCTAGACTTCCAGGCACCTATTCTCATGGCTGAGCCCCAGTGAAATCCTCAAACCAGGTGAAGGTAGATATCCGCGCCTATCTTGTGGGGCCCAATCCAGTTGGTGTTCTTAGAGTACTGCGCTATGGATTATTCTGATCTGGGTCAGTGTCTCTTGTTGAAGTTGTTCTACTGAGTATAAATAATTAAATATGCTTTGGGCCAGCGTGTGAATGTGAAATAGCCTCGTGAATAGGGTACTCTCATGCAATGCCCCATGTTCAGTTTCCCTCTCCATATCAGGCAGAAGGGGGAATTGAACTGGGGTCTACCACACTCTGATTGCGTACACTAGCAACTGAACTAAAGATTATAAGGGAGGCCTCTTTGCTCCTTGGCTGTTTTGTGAGGAGCTAGACGTGCACTGTGATCACTTCTGTAAGAAACAGCTTTTGCATCTGACTCCAGGAGAGGGTCCCGTGCTCTTGGTTGCAAGCAGAGAGCTGACTTTTTCCAGCCCAGACCGAGGTGCCTCACTCCCCAAGAGGGGCAGGGCTAGGACCTACCTTTCTCCTCAGCGTCTCCCATTGACTACTTTAAACAACTCGCTGGCTTCTGTGGATCCCATTCTTAGGTGCCTCTCTCTCCCTATGCATTCTGTAGGGAGCCTAGGCACCTTAACTAGGGTTTGTAGATTCCACTGAGGTGGCAAGGTGCCTAAACGTTAGGAGTTGGAACCCCTGTGTCTCTTTGTGGATTAGGCCCAAGTCATTTCTCTATGCTCACACAGCAAGACTGGGTCAGTTGGTTGTGATCCAAGTCTCCTGACTTCAAATTCTGTTCTCTAACCTCCAGACCCTGCTGTCTCCTTTTATATAGATGACTCGAAGCAATTAAATATCCAGACTTTCTTACGATGTTTTAATGAAAGGTGGACAAGAGGGAAAGTTCTCACACTGTGTCCCCAAATTCTGAGAAGTGAGGAAATTAAACAGCCTCTTCCAGCCCCACAACAAAACAAAACAAAAACCCAAGTAAAACCAGCATCTTAGTTTTATTAAGGTACATGTTCTCACTGATAAGGAAAGCCATGTAAAGTGTGATGTTATTGGGGAGAGGAGATTTTAAGCTGTTTTTGAATAGTTGTATCCAACCTGCACTCTGGTTTTTAAAGCAACATTCCTAATTAAAAAAATTTGTACATTCATTAAAAATGAACCTACCTGTCACTCTTAAGTCCATGTAATTTATTGCAACATTAAAATACCAAACTAATATTAGTTAAACCAGTTTTGTTGAAAGTACTTTAAAAATCACTCCTGACGCGAGACTAAATCTTTTTAAGGATATATCTTTTTAAAAAAAAAAAGAGAGAGAAGAAAAAATTGGAGGATGGAATGTTGATTTTTGTTGTTGTTAGTCTTTGTATTATAAGTGCTCCTTACATTTTACATCTTTAAATCTTTTCTGTCTCATCTGAAATCTGACACTTTAAAAAAAGACAGCCTGGCTACATTTTCTTACATATTATATTTATTAATAGTTATTTATTTGCTTCTGCTGGCTTCCCCAGTGTTGTAGGTCAGTGGTTTGAGCGACCCTTTTTAGGAATTCCTCCTCCGATCACGACCCTTGTATGTCTGCCAAAATGCCGCCGAATTGAATGTTTCTGCTTTTGGTGGCATTTCAGCGGACATACCCATACGCGTGAGTATGTCTGCCAAAATGCCGCCGAAAGCGGAAACAATCATTTTGGCGCCGCCGATAGCGGCAATGTTCAATTTGGTGGCATTTCAGCAGCCACAGAGGCGCGCAACCCCCGTTTTGAGAACCGCTGCTGTAGGTGGTTTTGTGAGTATAAATGAAGACACAGTCCATCCCAGAAAGAGCTTACAATTTAATATAAATAAATTAATTTTAAAATAGCCTGAATATTTATATTCTAGGGAAATACAAAAACAGATATAATGGCTTTCAGATGTTCTTTTGTGATCCAGTGTCTAAAAATGATGGTTACTAGAGAATTCAATGTCCAATGCATTTTGATTTTGGGAAGACTAACTATAATTGTCAAACACTTCCTGAAACCTCTGTGCTAAAAAGAGAAGGAATTTATAGAGCCACAGAGAATTTTAAAACATACACAAACTGGGATTATCTTAATATTCACCTCTTGTTCTCTGTGGTTGCAGTCAGACTGAAACCAAAAATATCTCCATTTATGAAATAAAGTATGGCCACATCATCCACGGGTTTGAAAGGAGAAAAAAGACTGTATCCTTGGGATGTTTTGTCTTGACTGTCAGTGGAATGCATTCTATGAAAAACTAGCACCCCTTATTCATCAGAATAATACATTCATATTGGGCTGTGGATTTAAGGAATTCCTGTCAAATTAAGTTATTCCATCTATTTTTGAAGTAATTCCATCTATTTCCAGTACAATATGTAGGTAAATATTTACAAACTTAAGATCGGTAGAAACACTCCTAAGCAATAATTGTTTCCAATTGATTAAATAAATAAATAAATAAAGATTCTCTTCTTGCCACTATAGGGCTTGTAACTCCTCTTGTGACACTTACCTAGTGCAGAAAACCAGACAGTGAAATTTATTAGAATCCAATTTAAAGTGAAATTGTCAAACCTGCTACTTGATAGACAGAATGTAAACAATCAATTTCCACTATTTTACTGGAGAAGTAAATTAGAATTTTATTTTTTTTCTGTTTGAGTAATCTAAGATGTAATTTGTAATCTAAGTAACTAACTTAATTTTTTTTATAGTGTCACAGTCAGTTGATATTTTGTACAATAAAGGCATTTGCTTTCCTATTCCAGGAAATAGTTATCATCCGTCTGAAGTTAGTTCACAGATAAGTTTTACTATTTTATTTTTAGACCCTATGTGATAGTTTAAACGTATATTTTAACAGGAGGTGACAAATCTAAAGGATGCGAAGCAGCTATTGATTCAACAGAAACTAGAGCTGCAGGGCAAAGTAGATAACATGAATTTAGCTCTTGAACAGGAGAAGAAGAATCAGCAAATTATGAAAGATCAGCTGAAAAAAAGAGAGGAAGAACTGAAGAAGGAATGTGTTGTGATTGAAACTAAACTGGTGAGCATGTATAGAACTTTAGCACATGTCTCTGGTTCCCTTCAAAGAGGTGGGAGGCAGACTTAATTTTAATCTAATGGCATTTACATTTTTAATCAATGATTTGTAAATATTTCCAAAAACCTTCAATGTGAGACAGATCATATTGTAGGAAGACTCAGGTACAATAGGCTAAGAGCTATTGTGACAAATAGATATAAATCCATAGTGGGACCATAAGAAGGCATTTGTTTAGTATAATAGCTGTTATTAAATAAAACTAACTTAATTTTGAAATTGTAAATACACAATTTTTCATTTCTCTGCCTCAGTTGAATAATACCAGAAGGGTAGAGTCTAGTTTTCTTTCACTTATAAGGAACATTGTTCCACTAGAAAAAGTGACTCTTTGGAAAGACATGCTGAATAACTCCCTGATAGATGTAAAATATCAAAATGTACCAGAGATAAGCATTACCATCATTTTAATTTTGATGTTAGAGTTGATAACACACCAACCTGGTTACAAACTCAGATCTATTTGATAGCTTATTGTTCAATGTTTCCTTTTTTCTCAGCGCACAGAGATAAAAGAGAAAGAAGAAGAAAACAGAAAACTTGAGGAGGTGGAAGCCAAGCTCACCATGCAGATCACAGCTCTGAATGAGAATCTTGCAACAATGAAAAAAGAGTGGCAGAGCAGTCAAAGGAGGGTCAGTGAACTAGAGAAACAGACGGATGATTTGCGTGGGGAGATTGCAGTATTAGAAGCAACTGTACAAAATAACCAGGATGAGAGGAGAGCATTGCTGGAGAGGTAAGTCAGTGAGTTTGCTTTTGGTTGCTTATTAGGAAAGTGATAAATTATAATTTGAAAAAAGTGTTTGTCTTTCTAGTGTTCTACATACAAAATGTATGCATCGTACTGCTCCCAGTACTCCAGGTAGGGATTTCCAGAGAGTGAAGGCTCCCTTCCTTACCCTCAGGAAGTCTTAGTAGGCTGTTCAACCAGTCAACCAGCTAACCAGACAAGAACCTCCACATCCTGTGGGCTTTGTGATAGAGTGCCCACCTCCTGCAAACTTTGGCAGGTGCACTCCGGGGGGGCCGGGGCTGCACACCCCTCTCTCCCCTGGAGCTGCGCGGTGCGGAAAGAGCTCCAAAGGGCCGGGGATGCACGCCCCTCCCCTCCCCCGGAGCGGCACAGACAGAGCTCTGGGCAGCCGGGGCTGCACGCCTCTTCCCTCCCCTGGACCCGCGTGGGCAGCGTTCTCCCTCCCCCCCCCCCAGCTGTGCCAAGCAGCTATGGTAATGGGGGGGGGCTAGGGGGTCGGGTTCTGGGATAGTGGTTGGGGTGCTCTGGAGGGGGAAGTCAGGGATCAGGGTGGGTTGGATGGGGGTGGGGTTCTAGGGTGATGGTTAGCTGGCGGGAGGGGAGGATGGATAGGGGTGGGGCAGTCAGAGGACAGGGAGCAGGGGAATTGGGTAGGAGTGAGGTCCTGAAGGGTGGTTAGGGGTTTCTGGCAGGGCAAGGGCAGTCAGGGGACAAGGAGTGTGTGTGTGGGGGGGGTTGGATGGGTCGGGGATTCTGAGGAGACGGTCAGAGGGCGGGAAGTGGAAGGGGGCTGGATTGGGGGCAGGGCCTTCCCTACTTGGCCCTCCATATAATTTTGCAAACCCTGATGTGGCCCTCGGGCCAAAAAGTTTGCCCACCCCTGCTCTAGCTGATGGAAGTGCATTCAGTCCTGAACCACCTCTGAAACCTGGCCCCCACTGTCCCTCATTTGATACTCCCTTTGAGAGCGAGGCTCAGATGTGATCTTAGGTTAATTGTTAAAATACTACGTCAATTTCCCAGCAAAGAAATACAATGGTTAATTACAGTGATATATTTATTTGTTATGGATACATGGCCAAACCTTTCAGTGGTGACATTTTGCCAAGTGGATAGGAATTGCTTTGTATGCACTGAATTTACTACTTGCTATCCATCTTCAGGTGTATTAAAAGTGAGGGAGAAATTGAAAAGCTTCAAGCCAAACTCCTGGAACTGAAAAAAAAGCTGGACAATACAACTGCAGCAATGCAAGAGCTAGGCCGAGAAAACCAGTCGTTACAGGTATAAATCACATTGGGTGACTAAGCATGCCAGTACCAATATGTAGTGATGAAAACTATTTTGACTTGTTGCTCCAGACGTGTTAAAATGAGGCCCAGTGCACCTCAGGAGGCGGTTGATATCAATGGGAACTTTCATGTAAGTTCAGAATTCAGACCATAGTTTGGACTTCAGAAAGTTCTTTTTTATTTAAATAACTGTGAGCTCGCATTATAACTGCTGAATCACCATGGCTAATCCTCAGCGTTTTATCCTGATGCGTACAGCATGTGTGATGTAGTAGAGGACAGTAGGAAGAAATGGACTTGCATTTTAAAAAGTCTGTATTTGTTTTATTCATCTAGATCAAACACACACAAGCCCTAAACAGAAAATGGGCAGAAGACAATGATGTACAGAACTGTATGGCCTGTGGGAAAGGCTTCTCAGTGACAGTCAGAAAGGTATGTGTGCCTTCTAGAGAATCCCCACAAACTTTTTTTCTTTTTGATCTGTTATGGAGTTGAAGCATAGTTAAAGAGCATCTTTAAAAGGTACTCTTAAACCTCAGTACAGCTCAGAAATATAGATGGTTTGTATTGTTTCAGATGTTATAAATAAACTGCTCAAGGACATGTCTACACACAGGTGTTTTGTGCTGTTTTAACTATATCTGTGTAGAACTAGATATAGTTGAAGTGGTACAACTCCCTTGTGTGGACACAGGTTTTAGCAATATAAAGGTACTTACATCAGTATGACTTATGTCTGTAAATTTAAATTGAGGCCTGATGTAAATGTAATTCTGTTGAAATCAGTAACAATGCTCGCTTACATCAGGCATGACTTTAGTCTGATATTTTGGCTTTGAAGTACTTTTTATGGACTGACTAGATCTAGAAATACAAGATTCACACACAGCTCTGTCAGTGTAATCCTGTCCTACTTCCCCTCTGATCATTTGAAGTCCTTGGTGTTTCCTGAGTCACAGTTCAGGGAAACAGTACCTGTGTTTCTGCTCACTGGTTCAGCAAGGGCATCCCCTCTTGGTTTTCAGCTTCCCAAGTGTTGCTTTTCTTGGGTGGAGACAGGAGTCTCTCTCTCTTCTGACCAGGGCATTCCCAGGCTGGACAGTTCCCTACCTCCACTGTGTCAGTCCCAGCACAGACACATACTGTAGGACAGGGTTCTTCAAAGTGTTTGCTCGGCGGCCCCTTTTTGTGTCCTGCCTCCAATTGCAGCCCTCGGGTATGGCCTCCGAAATGCCGCCGAATTTTCTGCTTTCTTTCGGCAGCATTTCGGCAGGACAAAAATAGGCCGCAACTTCAGCGGTCTCCCGGGTGGGATCAGCGGTGGTGCCAGGGTCTCGCGCACCCCCAGGGGTGGTCTCATGCACCCCACTTTGAAGACCACTGCCCTAGGACACCAGACATCTGTCTTTTCAGAGACCAACAACAGTGTAATTGCTACACATATAAGTTAACACACAGTTCTTTGTAATCAAATCCATTTTATTCTTAAGGTAAACCATTACAGAGAAAACCTACTAAAAACAGTAAAAAAACCTATATGCATTCTAATAAGTTTGCTAGAATTCATCCCGGCTCTCACATGGGCTCTGGCAAGTACAGACATTCAATATCCTGTGTTAAGGGCATCCTTGTGGTTACAAGTTCATCATAGCTTCAGCACAGAACAAGTACATAGTCTTAAGAGGTCTCAGCGGGCAAACTCTTTCCAAGGTTTGGGGCCCTCTGTGGACCAGGGGTCCTTTCCGTTGGAAGAAGGCCCTGAGCCAGATTAGAACTTGGCTATTGTCCAAAAATCTTTTCTCTTGATCCCTGGAGAATCCCGTTTGAACTAGTATATGGCATTTTGCCTAGGAGGATGGCTTCAAAGTCTGATAATGGAGAAAGTTCATTAGCATCCCCCCTCCCTACTACAGAAGGTGCATACCATGCCACAACAACAGATATACAATTGCATTTTTAATACAACCCAGGTGTGCTTAACTAATTCAGGAAGGTTTAACTTAAGCTTCTCTGAGTGGTCTTAATTCTATAAGATTTGTTCAGTATATTATAGGTTATAGGTCTATCACAACTGCTAACTGTATTGAATTATAGGGTGGTTTCAGCCATTTGAAGGGATTTCATTAAGTCCATGAAACATGCAGGTCATGGACCTAAACAAGATTGAGGGTAAAATTTTCAAGTAACTCTTAAATCCCATTAAAAGTAATTTAGCCTATGAGTCATTAAAAGTCAATGAGGCTTAGGCTCCTAAGCCACTTAAACACTTCTGAAAATGTTACCCTTATGCCCTTTAGAGATGGAGTTGCATATAAATCCAAAGTGCCACTTAGCCCCCAGTGTTAAAAATTTAAATGCACATCTGAAATTAAAACATGTAATTGATCTGAAACTTTATGTAATAATTACTTTTCATGTACTGTGCCTGCTCTACTGTATTTGACAATTCAGTATTTGTTGTTTTCATCTTTCACAGCATCACTGTAGACACTGTGGAAATATCTTTTGCGCTGAGTGCTCCGCAAAGAATGCCTTAACTCCTTCTTCTAAGAAGCCTGTCCGTGTCTGTGATACTTGTTTTAACGACTTACAAGGATAACAGGTTATCTCGAAAGGCACTTAAACTTATGCTAAAATTAGAATTTCTGTTGATGCACTTCGTACAGCACTCAGACTACTATTCAGTTTGAACAATGATTGTAACACTTGCAAAATTTAGTATATTTTAAAATGTTTTATTGATACTAAGTAAAACTATTGTATTTTTTGTGAGACAGGCTCAGATCATCCTCAGCTTATTGCCATTTACCCAGGAAAGAGCTTTTATGTCTAAGTTAGGAACACCGTTATTTGTAAATAAAGTTTAAACAGAGAAGTAACAATGTATTTTTTTATCTTTAATTTGTGTTCAAAAGAAACGTGTATGTGATATTGCAGTTTTTGTTTCTTTCAAAACAGAAAGTTACAAAAATTTGCAAGGATTTTGTGTATCAAATATTGCTGTTTCAGTGGCATAATTACATTTTAATTGTTGCATTTGATTGCATAACTAACATTCTTTTAAATCCCCCAGTAATTTCTTTAGGAGTTTTTCTTCTCTCTTGCTCTTGAATTTTTCTCTCTAAAGCTCCAATCCTGTAATGGGGACGAACATCTGTACTCACGTGGAACCCCGCTTACCTGCATGGGGCTCTGTGTGGGCACAGCAGTCTGGCCACATAGAGCTAATTGCAATACCAGTGCCTAAATCATTGTCCAACTACAGCATTTGGATATTGGAGAATCTTTACATATACTGAAAGGTACTAGCATTTGTACAGACAAGCTAGAAACAGGACTGCAAGTTTGGCTTCTCTTCTAGGAATGTTGCATAAATCTCTCCCATATTGATTTATAGATTTGTCGAATAGAACGCAGATGCTCCCCAGGTTACAGAAGACCCGATTTATGCAAATTCACACTTACGGAAAAAGTTCCATAATCCAGAAATAGGATTTTTGAGTTGCGGAAATTTTTGCATAACGTATGGGTATACGTTTCCAATTTATGCAAAATTCAAATTATGAAACCTTTCCGGAATGAAACGAATGCGTAAATTGGGGGGGCGTCTGTATAACTTTCCAGATTTTCCTATCTGTGGACATATAAAAAAAAAAGTATCCTCAAATCTATTCTTTTTCTTTCCCTACTAACCATAGAAGCCCTTAAAAGTCCTTGTTTGGTCTTTGAGGAACACCCAACTGTCCTATGCTACCGGTAGGTTTCCTACTAATGACCTATATTCAGAGATTCCAGCATTTTATATGATCTCTTCTTTTTGTCTCCCACATTAACTGGACGAGGTTGGGATTATTCTATCCCTACCAACTTGGTCTTTCCACTGCTTCTCCTGAACTTGTGGTGCTTGCATTTTTCTTAATCCTGGGTCTTTCTTGGTACAATAGTTTCATGATTTGGCCTTCTCAGAATTGTGGTTGAACTTGCCACTGTTTTATTTATATACAAAACAGTCAGACTTAATTAAGGGGTGAGGATATGATTTTAGACTCCCTTACTGTCATATTTCTTCTCCCTACTTGTGCTGGAGGAGTTTTTAAAAGCGATGTATATACGTACCTCTCTTTGTTGTGTAGGCTGAAAAAATAGTATGTACGTACCTGTAATTTTTCCTTCTCTGAAGTGGGCTCCTGCTGCTCTATGATCCATTGCAACTGGGTTATTCCTTGTCATCTTCCAGAACCATTGCCTCTCTAGGTCCCCCACTAACTGACCAAGGTAAAAAGACTAACCATAAGTTCTAATGAATAAATATTATGAAAGATTAGCCATCCCCATTCATGCAGTCTTATCGAAGGCATGAATTAACAACCTCCGTTTATTGAGCTCTCTAGCCTCATGGTCGTGAAGACCCTGTTGCTTCTGCAGCTATAGCTTTTGCTTCTGTCCCATTCTATATGACCTCTCCCTGGAAGAGATAGGGAATGTTTTTAAAACTAACCAACCCTCTATCTGCATATTTGCAGAGGCAGTATTAAGGGGGGAAAGAGTAGAGTTGAGCATGAGCACTCATGCTTGAAGCCCCTAGCTTGTGCATTAATACTCTGAACTTTAAGCCTTTTTTTTTTAAAGTGGATTTACAGATGTACAACAAAATGTTGTATTCTCCTTCCTTAATGCTTAGTACAAGATCACAACCATTTAAATTGTCTGTTTGACCTGATGGTCTGAGCAACTGGACACTCGCAGCAGTGTTACTGGCAGGTCCAGGCCAATATGGTAAGGGTGAAGGGAAAATGGAAGGAGAAATATTTAATTACACCTCTGTCTGTAGATTCCAGCTGTTATTGATAAGAAGAATAATTGGCTAGTGTAGTACAAATGCAGGTGAGGTAAAACCCACTGACCTAAAGGAGGCCAGTCAGGAAAGAGAAGATCTAGTGGCACTGGTAGGTTAGCAGAGAGAGGCCATGCTGCATAAACCACATGTGAAGGAACTGAAACTGGGGGAATATAGTCAGTGCTCAGAACTCTCAGGCTGCCCTGATGTAGTGGTGACTGGTAATAAGTATGGTGAATCTGAAACGTTGGAGTGGGGATTTTTTTTAACTGTAGGAGTCAGAACTGCCCTCAGATAGAGGGGGCTGACAGACCCATTGAGGGGGAAGGGCTGCAGGATGCCAAGCACAAGAAGAACTGGCCTAAGCCCTGTTCTGGAACAACTGGGCCAAAGCAGTCTGAAAGGAGTGGGAGGTCCTGTCCCATGGGATTGTCCTAATCCTCTGACTAAATGGCTGGAAATCCTCCTTGACACCATAGTTCACCCCAGTCAGAACAGAAAAATGGCCAAGGACCTCTGACTTGTTGCTTTCAAATACCAGGTCCTGCTGGTGAATTTCTGCCCCACATAAATTAAGGCTTGATTGCCACATTTCCGCTGTTGGAAACAGCCCTTGCTGGTATGTTTCACCTTCGACTGAAGTTCTGAGTAGCCTAGGACAACTGGCTTGGAGATCCTGCTTCAGCAGTGTTACTGGCAGGTGCAAGCCAGTATGGTAAAGGTGAAGGGAAAATGGAAGGAGGAATATGTAATTGCACCTCTGTAGATTCCATTTTCTGCACCAAACAGCTAAAGCTGCATGCCATGTTGCTGTACAGAGTGGAAGGCAATACAGTAGTGTGTAGCTGGATCTGAGCAGGAGTTCCTTTAACCTTAGCTGCTACATTGCTATGTTTTCTCCTTCAGTGCTGGTTTCCTGCAGACTCTTGTTGTCCAAAGATCCTTCATCTACTAGGGGCACCAAGGAGAAAGAGAAAAATAAAAAAAATATAACAGAAAAAAGCTCCAACCTAGAGATAAAAGGACCTGGAGGAAGAACCTGCTTCTGTGAGCAGATTTGAGACACTAAAGAGCTACCTCTTTAAGAAAGAAAGAAAAAAAAAAAAAAGCAGTCACTTTTCTGAGTGGCTCCACGGGCTGGTACTGGTATGTGATGATGAAGAGAGAGAGAGGTGTGTTTTGTTTTTGCTTTGTTTTAAAGACAGTCCCTCTCCTCCCCCCAAACCCTGCTCTTGGAAGATGCAGACTAACCCAACTGTAATGGATCCTGGAGTACCAGGTGCTCATTAGGGGGAATAATTTTTGTCACTCTTTGAATGACTTAGACTATTGAGATCATCTCACTGGAAAATCTTTTCTTAGTGAAGCAGGAAAAGATTTTTGGGAACAAAAATGTGAAGTAGCTTTTTGCAGATTTTTGCCAAAAACAATTGATTGTCATTTGTCAAACTGTTGCTTGACATAAAAGAAGTGACCCCTAAAGCAGAATGTTCTCCAGAGTGCCGTAGGGGCCCCAAGAAACTCAAGTACTTTTTAGTTTGTTAATGTAACTTAAATGCAATATGGGAATAAATGCTTCTTACAACATTTGCAATTTCTGACAAATACCTGGAGATAGAAAGGAAAATGCTAGAGCTTAAGACCAGAAGGAAAATAAATATTGTCTGGAGTGACGAGTGAAAGCTCTGTAATGACACTATGATTGGAAGAGGGTGAGAACTTATGAATTAATTCATTGCAACCTCCTGAAACCTCTGGAGGAGTAGGAAATAGCATTGTCACTTGCACTATGCACTTTTTTCTTTCTAGCATAACTGAATATGATATACAATAAATGGAATGGGAATTTTGAATGCATAGATGTAGTAATCAATCCACAGTGGGAGATATTCTTAGCTGGATTGCTCATTGAATTATATAACTCCCCTTTGTTGTTAAGGGGAGTTGCACTCATAATTTCTCTGCACCCTAGGGGAGCATAACCCAAGGAGACATGTAACAAAGGAACTGACATGGTCTTTAAAAAGCACAGCTGTGTTTATAAAGCTGTATCTTAAGGTTTAAAATTATATGAATTTTACATATTTTTTTAAAAAAGCCATGCCAATCAGTTTTTATTCTCCAAGTACCTTTTATTCTCTCTTGTACCTTAAGTTATAGGGTATGTTTGAAACTAAAACACACACACACACAGTTACACCAGAAGTCACTAAATGGTTCGTTTTTCAGAAATAGTAATAACCAAAAAATAAAATTCTTGTAGAGAAACATGTACCTTTATTTGTCAGTTTTCCCCCCAGGGGCTCTAAATAAAGCAATTTGTATTTTCAGAGAGAGAAAAAACAAGACTCGCGTTAAGATTTTAAGAAAACAAAAAGATTTACTAGTAGTTAACATTAACCATTTCTGCCTTTGTCCAAGGCATACCATATTATACTATGCACTCATCATAAAGCAGGTTCATGAGTATCTTTTCACTGGATTACATAAATAGAGTACATTTGAAGATATTAAATTGGAAAACACTCTGATGTTAAGCCTCTCACAACAGTGTTTTAGAAGCAAAAAATTTGGTGAAATCCCCCCGCCAATTTAAAAATAAAACCCTAGTCTTTTTTGCATGCCTTTTGGGGTGGGGGCTAGAAGGGTGAAGAGAATGGCTTGTGGAGAGTGTGTTCGTTGTTTATATGTCAAGAGGCCAGTGCTGGCCGGTCCAGAGCTCCTACCGTTGGCTCTATTGCAAAGTACTTTGTTGTATCACCTTGTTAAATCCCAGCTCCTGGCACCAAAGGGATATTATTAGACTGTCTCACTGGGTTAGTGAAAACCGGAACTTTTTATAGAAATGTGTCCAAAATGCTGCTTGTATAGGATTTGTCACTTTTGTAAGAAAAAAAAAAATAAAAAAAAAATAAAAAAAATCCAGCCCATCACGTGATGCCATATATGATTTTATTTAAACTACCTCTCAGTGTGTAGTTCAACCAAGTAGCCCAGTTTAATAGGGGTTCCTCACTGTAGTGTTATGTAACAGTTATAGAGACTGCCAAATTTGCAAGTGTCTATCACCAAAAAAACCACCTTAGTCATTTAGTCTTTTTGCATATGTTTAAACAGTATCCACTAAATTCTGATTATTGTAGAGTTGGTCGTTCTGTTTTACCTCTGTAGTTTTAATCCTACAACTCTAGCTGTTAGAGAGGAAATAAATCCCTACCCCAAACTTTCATAGTTATGGTCTGTTGGGTTACAATGGATGTATTAAGGAGCTTTGTCATAGCATCATCCACTAATTAATCCACTCTTAATTTAGCCTTTTTTCCCCAATACTCTAGATATGAACTTCATGAATGGATTTCTGTAATGGGTGCGTGCTACAAATTATATTGCCTTGTTTGCCTCTTTTCTGAATTTTAATGATCAGTTTATTATTGTTGCAGATGTGAATAATGGGCATAAAATTGACTGATTTTCTGTGTAATTGTATAAAATAGAATTGAAAAAAAGCTTTGTTTTTAATCCACTATTTAGAGATAATGTGTTACATTTGCCTTATGCTGCAGTTTTACCTTCGGAACACTGCACTTCTTTTAAACTGGATCATACACGCATAATGGGCGTACTATAAAACTTATGTATGTGTAGATAGACTTTGCATGAACATTTTTTCATCAGTTTGATTTTTAAGTCTTACTTTCAGTGTTGTGTTTACTAATTGTGATCATGTAGTTGTGCCTTACATTGTGAAAGAGTTTAGTCCAGTATGCACTGCAATTCCTAAACTCTGAAGTTGGGTGTTGACTAAAGTTGTGGACAAGAAAATGATACCATGCATCAACTAATTCTGTATCAAGTATGATGGACGGATGCTTGTTGAAATGTTACTTTTGTTTTCTAATCTGTTAAAGGAATGATAATAAAGTTAGATCTTTCTAATAGACCAATTTTGTAATTTTCACACTTATCTTGTCCCATCTTAAACAACAATATTTTGAACTGTGAGTTATATTAGTTTAGAAACTGATTGTTAGGAAGCAAGAAACTGGAGAGCATCCTTGGCTTTCCATCTTCTTGCTCCTGGAGGAACTGCCAAGAAACTTTTCATTATTGCAAGGAGGTGATAAGGGCCATTATTTAATCAATTTCAGCCTTCACCAATTTCACTGAGTGATTTGTTTTCCCCTCTATCTCAAAATCTGTCTCCACACTCAGTTAGTAGAGATTACTACTGTGTATATTGGACATTGGCCAAGTATTGTGTAGCAGTCAGTCCCTTTTGTCATTAACAGTGTTACCTTTGTATTATGTCCACTATAGTCTGTATTGTTCTGGCATGAGTGAGAGAGGCTCAAAGTCTGCTTCCTAGTCTAACAAGCGTCTTTTACTTTGCACCCAAACGCCCTTTTGTAGATCTGTCTTCACTGCAGTGTTAACCTGCTTGATTGGCACTCAGGTCTAAGCACCAAGGTTATCCCAGTTCAGGTGTAAGCAGCCACATTGCAATACCATACCTAAATTACCATCTCCTCACTGGTACTGTACAAAACCATGTGAGGTGCTAGGACTTCTGGGATCATATCCCATGATTCTTAGTGCTGCATTAAGCTAAGCAGCTCTGATTGTTTCCTAGTGAATTGTGGGAGAACTTTTGTCCTTCTGGAAACTGGGGGAAGACACTGGAGCACTATCAGCACTCAAGTGATGGAGTCTGAGTCTTCATTGGAAAGTGGATGGTTACCAGCACAAGTGTAAGAAGCACTTGGACTTCAGCATGTAACTCAGGACAGGCCAACTAGCCCAGGTGTAGAGCTAGCACCACACTATGAGAGGCTTTTGGGTGTGGACAGCAGAGTGTGGGGTAGCATTCCAATAAGAGTCTGAGTTAACACTATAGTGAAGACAAGCACTAAAACTGATGGTGTCTACTGAAAATTTGATATCCTGGGGTTGAATAGTCAAATTCTTCTACACACTCATGATCAGGATTGTATGCAGAGTCTACATTGTCATCAGTAGAGCCCTGTGAATTTATTTTTATGTGGTATAATTTTCCATTGTATTTTACTTTTTGGAAACTTCTTGTTGTTTTGTTTTATCCATTCTCCCCCATGGCAAGGCGGCAGGGTTTTCAGAGCAAGCCCACCCTGCCATCACCCCACAGTGGTGGATCCTGTCCCATAGGGCTGGGCCTAGATTGCAGCTCCAGGTGTTGCAGATGGGTGTTTCCAGTTGCAGTGCCACGCAAATTTGGCCCAGCTGCCTCTCCGTCATTGTCAGAGGGGTGATAGGGCCAAATTTGAGTGAGTAGCATTTTATTTTGTTTAACTTGTTTTTCATTTTATTTGGTGTTATTTCGTATTTGTGAAACACAAAATAACATGGGGCTCTAATTTTCAGTATGATCCTGTAATCCTTCCTCATGTTTACACCGAGTCTCATAATCTGGTGCTGAGTAAATCTAAAATATGCTCTTACATTCTGCAGCTGTTTGGTACTTTGCCTCCTTATAATTTATCTTAAGAAACTGATCCTGTGTAGCATGTAGATATGTTAGTTATATCCTGAATGCTTGGTTTGACCACTGAAGTATTAAATCACACTGAACTATCTTAATCCAAAGTGAAATCTGAAGTGAAATGAAGCTGTCTAAGAAAGGTAAGAAGTAGCCATCCAAATACCAAAGCCTGATCACTGATTGAGGTCCATTATTGAAGAATAAGAGCTCTGACAACTCTAGAATAATACATTATCTTTGGGAAAGCCACCCATATGAGGTTTGTTGACCAGTTTAGCCAAAGTGAGACACCTTGACTTTTATTCCTCCTTTAGGTAAAAGAACCACAAAAGTTATGCCCAAATAAATTTGTCTCTAAGGTACCACAAGTACTCCTCGTTCTTTTTGCGGATACAGACTAACACGGCTACCACTCTGAAACCTGACTTCTGTGCAATGTGATTTCATTCTGATTATGTGTACTGGAAAATTATCAGTTCACTCAGTCAATGTGAGATGTAAGGTGGAGATCTTCAAAGGCACAAAGGGCAGTGAGGCACCCAACTGCCCTTGAAAACCAGTGGGAACTGGGCACCATTTGTGTCTTTGAAAATTCCCCTTGTAAGTGCAATATTAGCACTAGTAATTTTTTATTTGTATTTTTGGTGGTGGATTAGGTATTAGATAAGGAAGCCCATGCTTTGTCACACAACCACAAATGAGGATCTTTCTCAAAAGATTCCATAAAGCCCCAAGGCATTTGAATGTATTAGGACAGTGAGTGAACTCAGAAAATAATCATCCTTGCCGTTTCTCCCTGGGCACACATTTTTCAAGATACTTTTCCTTCTGCTCTCCGTGAAATAACAGCAGCAAGGCAGCCATACCCCTGTAGCCAGAGCCTTCCTCTGAGAAACGCTAGAGGGCACCCAAGAATTATTCAGTTGTTCCACTGAGCTCACTATTGCACCGTGTCTCTGTTTTGTTTCTAGCTCCACTTTGGCCAAGATGCACCATGCCCAGCCCAATCAGTCAGATCATAGGGCCATTGTTACCAAAAACTAACAAGGATTGTTAAAATAAATAATTTTGTTACCACCATGTAGACTGGCTTCAAACTGAATCTGTAAATTTTGCATTTACACAATTAAATTTCAGAGGATTCAGTTGGCAAACAGAAAAAGGAGCTTTGCTGAGTTTCATGTCCATTGGCATAATTGGAGACCGCAGTTTCCAACTCTGACATCCATGTTTTCTGTAAGAGGAAAAATAATGTTTGATAAACCCTGAGGGACCTAAAAAATTTTTAGTAACTAATATACCTGAACTTTTAGAGTCTTGAATCTATAAAAATACATTGAGGAGCCCCATCAAACACTGTACAGAGCTTACTTGTAGAAGAGAAGGTTGATTTATGGCCATAAATTGTTCCATAAACCTGGGATCCAGATTCTCAGGGCATATTATGCTGCATAAGCTGTGCAAAATGACCTTAAAACAACCAAAATCTCTGTGGATAGGGAAACTGCCGCCTCCCGCACCAGCCATCTCCTCACCCGCATCATCGGAGGAGGAACATGGGTAAGACGTGGAGCTTCAGAACCCATGATCCTTCATTGGACTAAGGTCTGTTACAGACCTTATGGCAGAATAGGTCCCTGCTCTCCTCATTTATTCCAAGGCCATTCACTCAAGTATTCTCACAGTGGAGAATCAGGACCGGGGTTTTGTTTAGTAACACAAATAACTTTTCTATAATCAAAAAATAGGTACTTTCCACTGTTGATTAGCCTATATGTGCAAAGAGTGCAATATCAAGCAAATAAAGGGCAGAACAAAATTGAAGCACAATACAAGTTTGGTTCAACTACCATACAGTCTCTAGCTTTCCCATACAAAACATGATTGAGAAGCCAGGATGTAATATTCTGTGTGTAGTGCAGAGATGATACTGGTCGTATTTGTGGATGGTGTCCTTTTTACCCATGGGCAACAGAGAGTCTTCCTTGTTAATACTGTTACTCTGTGACTATCCTAGCACTTGTGTCGGTAAAACCTATGTCACTCAGGGGTGTGAAAAAAACACCCTGGACCAACCTAAGTTGCACAGACTGAAGCGCTGGTGTGGACAACGCAATGTTGATGGGAGACACTCTCCCACCGATTATAGCTATTGCTGCTTGTCGGGGATGGTTTAATTATGCCGATGGGAGAGCTCTCTCCTGCTACCATAGGACAGCTACCCTGGAGACCTTACAGCAGCACAGCTGCCGTGGTACAGCTGTACCACTGTAAGATCTCTAGTGTAAACATGGCCTTAGATCAGTCAGTTGGTCATGAGATACAGCTGATGTGCTTACGACATCCGATGAGCACAGATAGACATACTAAGCACCATTTTTTTTTTGGTTGGATCATAGAGGGTTGTGACAGAAAACTGCTGTTCCTCTCAAAGAGCTCTTTTATGTGGTGCCCCAGAAGGTTAGATCTCATCTGCCTTCCTACATGATGTATGTGTGAGACCTCTAGAATAAATAAACCTCCCTGGCTTTCAGTGCCACCAGTATGCTGATGGCCCCCCCGATCTACAGTCTCTTATCAAAAGCAGGTCACTTTCTTGTCACAAAGCCTTAGTTGAGAGCACAGAGATGATCCTGGCTGAGAAGAGAGCAGTGCTCTGAAGATTCATATAGGAGAGCATCTGTGCCTGGTGGTGCAGATGGTGAGAGTCTCAGGGACCTAATGGACTCCTCACTGGTCTAGGATGCCAAATGAAAAGTAATACTCAGAAATGTCTCTTCCCACCTGGATGGTCAGGAGGCTAATAGCTGAACTTCTGTGTCTTATTGGATACAGCTCTAGCCATGACTGTCTGCATCATCTCCAGAGTCAGTCCCTGGAGCACTGTATTCAGGGAAGAAATCAGGGACAACAAAACAAACACCTCCTCCCCCCCCCAGCCATGCCTCTCAAACTTCAATCCAACCACTATTTCACATTGGCAGTCAAAATGTGTGGCAAGAAGCCAAACTGTGTTTTATTGGATATTATACCATAATTGATAGGTTTTATAGTTAAAAACATTTTAATGTGTTTTTAAGGAGGTTTTCTCACTGGATGAATTAAATCTGTTTTAAAAATAGAAAAACAACTGCAGTCATGTGTAACTCTAAGGAACCTGCATATAAGTCATGAACAATGTTTGAATACTGGATCTTTTCTATTTCTAGCAGAGACCTGTAACTTTTGATCTAAGGTAATAATGGTTATCTTGTCTGTGGAGCAGGGGAGGAGGGTGACAGGCACACTTTGAAGTGGGTGATTGTGACAGAGACACTCACCTCTCATGAGTGCCTCCTGTCAGGTGTGAACCTGCACACACTCCCTCTCTGCTCCCAGCGCCCCCGACAGCTATTGACCTTGTCAAGTGAATCTTCAGTGGCCCAGCCCTCCAGCCAAGTCACACACAATCAAATGAACAAATAAACCCTTTCCAGATTGAAAAAAGGTCACCGGGGCCTATCCCTGTGCCCTGGTTAGTATCTGCAGCCCTGTCTCTAGGCTCAGTTCTCAGCCTTTCTGGGTGAGCTTTAGGCCCGTCCCTACCCTGGTATGGAGCAGTGCCTACAGGGCTATCTCCTTGGAGAGTTTTTTGCCTTATCAATTCTTCTCAACCCAGCTCTCCAGCCAGGTTACTCCTTCAAGGGCAGTCCCCTTCCTGGGGTAACAGAGTTCAATAAAGCGTTGGTGCTTTACAAGGTCATCAGCCATGTCCTAGAGCCCTTTAAATTCCAGCTTTGTGCTGCTTGGGCTTCTAAATGAAACTTGTCCCCTTATCAAGGCTTTGGCCATTCCGCCAATAGGGGGGGAACCGGCCTGCCCACTACTCCAGGTCCCAACCCAGAAACCCAACAAATAGCAACTACATGCTGCTTCCTTTAACTCCATTGCTGCTGCTGTTCTTTGAGCCATTTCCCACGTAACCCCTTCGTCTTCACCATTACTTCTGGGCTGAAGTTCTCAACTCCTTTCCTTCCTCACAAAATGCCACTGCCACCAGAACCTGTCTTCTGGTTCTCACTTGAGCACCAACAGGGGCACCTTCCTTACTCCTCTGGTCCTGCCAGAAACTGACCTGTAGCTCTTTTTAACTGTCTGCTTCACGCTGATTGGCCAGTCTCTCTAGGCAGACCTGGAGGACCCACATTCACTGCTCCTTTTCCTCAGGCAGCCTGTGGCAGGATCACAAAGTCTCCAGCAGAGGGCCTGTACAACCCATCACAGTGATATAGCTGTGTGCTATGCAATAATGAAATGTTCGATTCAGGATTCTTGGGCTTAACTCCTGCCTCTGGGAGGAAGGATGTGATCTCATGGTTTGGATCAGAAAAGCCAACTAAATTGACTGGGCAGAGCCTTTCTGACGGACAGTACAGCTGTGCGAATGAAACTTAGTCTGCCATATTAGAGATTTGGATTCTACTCCTAGCCCGGCCAAAGTGACTTTGTGTAACTTTTCACTTAACTTATCTCTTGCATTCTCATATGTCTACTGAATGTTGTCTGACTGCACGATGCAGCGGTACAGGGAGCCTGATTTAGCTGTAATATGGAACATCCTACAGAATCCTGTAAGTCTAAGAGCTGTCCTCAACTGCTTCAGAATGTAGTAGCCTTTTCTGAATAGGACAGGTCAGTGAGAACGTATGACTTTGGTGCTCCATGCAATGTCCTGGTTCTTTTTAAAGTGCCCCATCTACCTCAAGATCCTGATTTACGAAGCTGTCAGAGGATCGCAGACTGTTTTATTCTTAGGCCCACAATACCAGTTGTAAACATCAGGGCCCTTGGCTGAGGTAGCTAAAAATTGTGTTGATTGTGAAGTGCATAAAGGGGCCAGCTCACTTCATGTAGGCCCAATGCGATCTACCTTTTTAAAATAATGTGGAACTGAAAGAATGTGGTGTTGCATTATTATTAACCTATAATGCAGATGCTATTTAATATCAGGATTTTAGTGCTCAAACGTTTGTTCCAGGACTCGGAGAAGATGGAACTAAACTGGAACACTGCCAATGTTGGAGGGCTGGGTATTGTAGCAAGATTGTAACTACTTTCAGAACCTATTTCAGATGTGAGCCCCAGTGACTTAGAAGTAGAAAGGATATATTTATTGCCTTGCCCTGGGGCACTTTCTCTACCATGTTCTGTATTTTTAAGAATTAGTGTTATTTGAAAGTCTCATTTTATTCTTCTGGGTCCTAAAGAATGAAATACAACTTATAGACCCAATCTGTTATGTTCCATGAAGCACCTAGCCCACATTTAGATGCTGCAAATCTATATATATAAAAGTCAAATGGTGTATGCGTGTATGTGTGTATGTACGTGCACTTACTCCTTCCACACCGTTTGAGCTAGAGACTTGAAATTTGGTACAGTTAGAGGTCTTAGGGTCCTAATCAGGGTAAGAGTCGAAATTTTTTCAAATCTCACCTCTGATGCCCCCCAGGGGCCAATCACATCAGCTGGGCAGCTGCTGTTCTCTGTGACATAGTTATGATGTCATAATACCCCCTCCAACGGACCCTGCATTCGCTCAGCTCTCTGCCCCCTCCCCCCTCCAACGGACCCTGCACTCGCTCAGCTCTCTGCCCCCTCCCCACCTCCGACGGACCCCGCACTCACTCAGCTCTCTGCCCCTCCCCACCTCCGACGGACCCGTTGGGTTTGGTCAGAGGGTAAGTGAGGTAGGGGTGTCGGGTTTGGTCGGGGGGTGAGGTGGGGGTGTCGGGTTTGGTCGGGGGGGTAAGTGAGCCGGGGGTGTTGGGTTTGGTCTGGGGGGGTGGGTGGGAAGGTGTCGGGGTGGGTGAGGGGTGAGGTGTGGGTGTTGGGGTTGGTCAGGGGGTGTTGGGTTTGGTGGGGGGGTAAGGTGGGGGTGTTGGGTTTGTTTGGGGGGGTGAGGAGGGGGGTCGGGGTTGGTTGAGGGGTAAGTGAGGTGGGGGTGTTGGGTTTGTTTGTGGTGTCGGTAGGGGTGTCGGGTTTGGTTGGGGGGGAAAGTGAGGTGGGTGTGTCAGGTTTGGTCTACGGGGGTGAGGTGTGGGTGTTGGTCAGGGGGTGTTGGTAGGGGGGTGACGGGGTGTTGGGTTTGGGTGGGGGGGGTGAAAATGTGAGTCGGGGTTGGTCGAGGGGTAAGTGCGGTGGGGGTGTCGGGTTTGGTCGGGGGGGTGAGGTGGGGGTGTCAGGTTTGCTCTCTACCCCCTCCCCCCTCCAACGGACCCCGCACTCGCTCAGCTCTCTGCCCCCTCCCCACCTCCGACGGACCCGAGCAACGCCGGGTATTTTCGCTAGTAAATAATAAAATGCAACTGTCTATTACCCAAAATTCAGGCTGGTGTGCAGATGAAGAGGAATTTAAATATTCTGGAATCTAACTCACTTTCTTGGAGACAGATAAGTTTTCATACCATACCCACTGGTATGTAATTCCAATAGTTTTATAAATGTATATAATAATATATATGCAAAAATGATAATATACATTTTCAAAGTGTGGTGTGGGATAATTAGACTGACAATGTCAAAAGTTTTATGGTCTTAACATTATTACATAAAAATTGTTTTAGTTTTTGGGAATGGCTCAGTTTCTTGATACCTGTTATGTAGGAATTGAACTTTAAAACGTCAGAATTTGAAAACCTAATATGTGACCTGCTGGGGGTCCTCGATTAAAATCAGTACATGGGTATTGTAATTACAAACTCTATAGCGTGTTAAATGATTTTGTTTTAGGGAAGAGAGTAAATCCGGTCATATTTCTGTCAGATATAGTTGCTTAAATAAAATTCTCTTTAGAAGAGATCTTTCCTTTGATAAATATAATTTTAAAAAGGTCTCGTAAAATACAGGACTTACTTTGGCCATCTCTGTTTGTGCTTGTAGTAAGAAGACTCCGATGCACTGCTGATATCTATTTTCATGTTGTATTACAAAAGCATTTCGCAGCCCAAGGACTATAAAGCAAAACAAAGCAAATGAAAGAACACACATAAAGTAAGCCATCTCATCAAAATCCTACCAGATTGATTCACTATATATCAATCATATCTTTGTTTCTCCTTGGAAAATCAGCTTTTCTCATTTGCTTATTAGAGAAACATATGCTGGCAGTTTGAATTTTATGTTATGAAAAAAAATAGCCTCAAATTATTTCAAAAAGTTGGTTCTGCAATTAGCTGCTTTTGAGTCTTGTTCATGGGGGTGGGGGGAGGAGGGAATGGTCTAAAGAGATGTGGCATGTGTTGTACTGAAAATACTGGGAGAGATTCTTTGCTGTGACAAGAGAAAAAGCAAAGAACTTGCAGCCCAGGGGATGGGGTGAGTCTATGGTGACTTTAAACCACCTGTGAACTAATCTAATACTGGGCTGCTCCTGTGGCTGGAGAGGTCCCAGGTGTAACTTGGACAGCCTGTGTTAGTTATGGCTGACCTATAGACTCCTTACTTAGAGTCTCCTGTGCCTAGTGGTACATATGACAACCCATTTTCCCCCACAGCTGTCTGTCCAGAGCAAGATGTTTAACTCCATCAGATGTTGCCATAATGGAGACAACTTCCTTTCTGATCATCCTGTGATAGGTCATTCTTTGTCCTTGTCATAAATATGAAGTGCCTTAAACTTACTGTTTTACCTGTAAAGGGTTAACCGGAAGCCAAAAGGGCTATGATGTATTAAGAATGCAAATTTCTAGGGACAAAGGTGTGTTAGTTTTACTTCTTCTGTCAGGGGCTATTGGGCTGACTCCATCTTCTCTTCTCTTCTGGCTTTGGGAGAATGTAATCTCCTTCCTATTCATCTCTTTGAATAAGTTGCTAAATTAAACTAACCGTAAGTAGGATTGTTGATTGTATAAACTTGCAATTGATCTGTGGTGTCCTTAATCTCATCAGAGGGAGAAATCTCAAGAGAGGGGTTAAGGCTAGAAATTTAAGTATCTGTGAAGTCTGTATAAATGTATGCTTTTTTTTTCTCTTTAATAAACCGTTTTTTGTTATAAAAATTGTCTGGTAATTCTAGTGAAGGGATCCTAGCTTTGGATCGGGGTAGCCACGGCTAGTGAGAGTCTGTGTGCTGGTGAGAATCTCTCCTGGGTGGCAGGGGGGAGGGGCTGTTGCTCGGAGCTTGTATTCTTTTCTCTCTCAGGTGGCTTAAGGGAGAGAGGGGGGTTTCAATGTGCCCCACTCCATGGTTTTGGAATATTCACATTGATGGTGGCAGCGAATTTCCAAGCCCCAGCTGGAGGAGTTGGGTTTTTGGGGAAAAGATTTAACCTAGGCTGGAAAAGTAGCTTAGAGTTAAGTGGTCATGCATAAAAGACCCCCACCTTTTTACCCTAGAGTTTAGCGTGGTTGAAGGGTATTCTCTTACAGTCCTGCATGCTTCTCTTCCCTCCAGGTGGAAGCCAACTTAAGATGCATCTTGACCTTCTGCTATGGAGTAGCCTGATGACCTGGCTGAACCACCGTAACCATCTCTGTCTGATTATTCAGTCCCCAGTGTGCTGACTAAGTTTCTTCTTAAAAAGCACCGCTGAAATTCATTCAGCTTCCTCTTGTACACTTCCACCATCTGCCAGGTTTCCAAGGTGTAAAATTGTGTTGGAGGACAATAGCACTGTACAATCTCATTTTAGGTGTTTAGATGCATCTTCTTACTCTTCCAGCTATTTGACAAATGGGGAAATAATCCATTGGCTTTGCTGATTCTTCCTTCACTTCTTTAGCAAGCTGACCATTAGCAGATATTTCACTTCCAAGAAGGCTGAAGTCACTAATTTTTTCTTACTCTTTTCCATCAATCACATATCAACCAGTGTTGACAACATTCTCTCCTATCTCCATGATCTTGATCATTTGTGTACTGATAAGTCACATTTTGGCAGCGTCTGTTTTTTGCTCATAAAGAGTCTTTTCATTCCATCCAAGTTGGTATCCAACGTGACTGTATCATCTGCAAAATCTAGGTCTTTCAGCTTATCTCTTACCCAAATAACACCAGTTATCTGGGCAGCAGCCATTGCTCTTCTCATCACAAAGTCTTTGACAATGCAGAAGAAAAGTGAGGAGAGTGCAACCTAGCTTTGCACCACCAGTAACAATCTGTCTCTCCATTCTCTGTCCCAACACAGCAGGCACACTCATCATACAAAGCTTTTATCCAATTAAACATGTGAAAGGTTCTGAATGAATGCCTCCCTGACAGCAACCTGGGAGGGGGAAGAGACTATGGCTGTGTTTATGTAAATACAGTTTGCTCCTGTTCTGTTTACATATTTATCATTTACAGCTGTCAAAGGATGCATTTTGACTGGTTTTGGGTACAAATGGCCTTCGTACTGAATACAGGGGTAGTGAAATATGGTTACCAATGTTGTAATTATTGTAGGAATATAGGAAAGCCAGACTGTGTTTAACCTGTCCCAGATGAGGGGGAGTGGCGCACTCTCAGTTGAAAGAACCTCATTAAGCAGGGGATCGAATGTTGGAGCCTGTGAGTGGGGATAGGAGTCTGTGTCCTGGTTAGGAGGCTGCCTACATTTACTTAAGATTTTCCATCAAAACAGTGTTGAATCAATTATACTTGAAGTAAGAAAATAACTCGACCTTTTAAAAGGAAAATCAAAATGGAATGGTTTTAATGGTTTTGGTGTTCCAGGCAGTGTCACTATGCAACCTAAGTAACTAAGGGTTTGTCGACATAGCATTTTGAAGTGAGCCTCTCAGCCTGAGTCAGCAGACTTGGATTAGCGAGACTTGCTCTAAAACTAGCTCTGAAAACTAGTGTCTGGAAGTTGCAGCTCAGGCTGGAGCTCAGGCTCTGAAGCCCACCCCCTCCCAAAGGTTCAGAACCAGAGTCTCAACTTCACAGTGCTGACTACACAGCTATTTTTAGCATACTCATGTGAATCTCTCAACCGGCCTAGGAGGCTCGCTCCAAAATGCAGTGTAGACATAGCCTTAAGTGCTCTCAGGTGCCATAACTCGTTGTCAGATGCTGAATTCTCTTTCACACTTGAAATTCACAGGGGATGATGAGGTCATTGAAACGTAGGATTGGATGGGACCTCGGTAGATCATCTAGTCCAGTCCTCTGCACTGAGGTAGGATGAAGTATCATTTAGAATATTCCCAACAGCTGTTTGTCTAACTTGTTCTTAAAAACCTCCAATGAGAGAGATTCCACAACCTTCCAAGGTAACTCGTTCCAGTGCTTAACTACCATCAGAGTTAGGAAGTTTTTCCAAATGTCTAATCTAAATCTCCCTGACTTCAATTACTACTACTTCTGTCCTCAGTGGTTAAGAAGAACAATTTATTACCCTGCTCTTTACAACAACCTTTTATGTACTCGAAGACTGCTTTCATGTACCTTCTCAGTCTTCTTTTCTCCAAACTAAATATTTCATCCTATTTAATTCAGACCATTTCTCCACTTTGTCAAGACCATTTTGAATTCTAATCCGGTCCTCCAAATTGCTTGCAATGCCTCCAAACTTGGTATCATCTTCAAACTTTATAAGTATATGCTCTATGTCATTATCTAAATAATTTATGAAGATATTGAAGGGAACTGGGCCCATGACAGATTACCGTGGGATCCCCCTGAATATATCCTTCCAGCTTGACTGTGAACCATTGATAACTACTCTCTGAGTATGGTTCTCCAACCAATTGTTGGAAAGTTTACTTGTTAAATTATTGCTATGAAATAATGTTGCTGTAGCACGTCCTTCCTCTGCAAAGTCAATTTATTTTTAGGAACAAGATCTCCTGAGGGGACAACACAAGGCAAGAGTATTTTGAGAAAGAGAGAGCGCACATCGCTTTCCCTAGCTGCTCCTTCAGATGGTGCCTATTGTTCATAGTCCATTGATTTATTGCTGTTATGTAGTAAATTCCCTGAAGACATTACTTCACACAGATGCAGTACTGCCTCTAACTCTGATGGTTGATTTCAATTCCAAGATGGGCCTGCAAGTGGCCCAATTCAATAGAATTTGTGGACATGGGTTTATCGTTGAGCATGTGTCTAATCCCATCTCTGTTCAGCAAAGCATATGCTGAATCATCTTGGATTTCAATGCAGAGCAGAGCTGTGCTTGGTTTTGTTCCTGTTTTCGGTGTTGTGTACACCAGACATTTCTCTACCCAAATGACCCACACTGCACAATTCCCTCTGACTTCAGTGGAGCCAGGATTTCATCCCAAGTACTTAGGTCTGAGAAGTGATGGGGACTTTCCCTCGTGCCTTGCATTTTGGGCTGCAGTTTCCCTATTACACTCTCTCTCCCTCCTGGGGTATGTGTTGGGGTAGCATTCACAACACTGAGTCTTGAGGTGGGCCCAATTACGATTTCATTCTTCTTTTTTTTTTTTAATTCCCTGCTTCCATGAATGCAAGTGAGATCAGAATCTGGCCCATTTTATATTTAGTGCTACTGGGAGGACAGAGCAAAATTGAATTCTGAGAGTGTGGGATGGGATCACCTCCTTGCAAATGATGCCCCTTGCCTGAGGTTAGCTTTTAAAAGCGTGTATCCCAGAGGGCAGTGCAGAGTTCAGGGTGCCAAGACATGCCACTCATCTCTGTATTTGCTAAATTAGAGGTACCTTTTTTGATTGCCATTTAGTTCACATTGTTTGCTTTGGAGCAATGTGCTTTTGTGTAGTATTTGCTCTTATAAAATGCCTCTCATCCAAGTGCTCATCAGACCCTGAAACACTCTGGGGAGATACCAGCAGGTGAGTGTTATATAATTCTCATTCTGCAGCTGGGGAAAGTGAGCTGCAGAGTCTTTAAATTACTGACCCGAATTGGTAAATACAGCAAATCCATAGCAGCACTGGGGATAGAACTCTTGACCCTTATATCTTTGAGATCTACAGGGAATACAGCTATTCAGTTTTAAAGATGAAATTTTCAGAACTACTGTAAGAGACTCTCAATAACATCAATGACCGAGAACCTACGCTTCATAGCAGTAAAGATTAGTAATCTTTACTGGGGCATAATATCTGTGTCTGTAAGGAAGGATCCTTCCAGCTTACAGGTATAGGATTCTCAATAGAGAGAGATCATAAGGAATTGCAGAGTTTAAATTCAGAGCAGCGATGTTAAAAGACATGTTGCTCCTTATGTACCTTCAAACACAGATTTCCACGATTACTCTTATATCTCTAGTACATGGCCCTGGTGTGAAGTATAGCTTTGGCTTTAGGACAGGCTTCCTAGAATTAGAAGGGTAAGATTTCTCGTCATTGGACTGATGTGGCAGGCTTGAGGCTAGAATTAGAGTGAATAATTATACAGGTCTTGTCTGCTGATGGAATTCTGCTCTGAAGGGTAATTCCTTACTATTGCAATGGAATATTATTGCAGTCAGCTGGATTTCTTTCCAGGATAGAACTTGCCTTCAGTAATATGACAGATGTGCTCTATTTATTAGATTAAAAATCAAGCTTCCCACTGTGATTAATGTGACCACTGCAAGTCTGCATAGCCCAATAAAAATACAGCTCTGAGAGGAGTTCTCAAAATATTAAACACTCAAAAGTTACCAGCAGTGAACTCTATCCTGCAGGCTGCACATACAGATCCATCACTTCCATTCCCTGTTTTCACAAGCTCACAATTGTCTAGGACATTTATCTTTTGGGCTGAAAATTTCCATTCTCTGTTCTTTGTTTAAAGAGAGAAACCCTGCCAATGGATTTAAAAAAAAAAAAAAAAAAAAAACAGGGTCAGATCACAGATAGCTGCAGTGTGAACAGTGGGGCTGGAGCACCCATTGGGAATAATGGCAGCTCCCTGCCCGTTCTGTCCCAGCTCACCTCTGCTCCGCTTCCTCCCCTGACCGTGCTGCCATGTCCTGCTTCTCCCTCTCCCTCCCTCCCAGTGCTTGCACCATGAAACAGCTGTTGCACATGGCAAGCCTGGGATGGAGGGGCGAGGAGGGGGAACGCGGCATGCTCAGGGGAGGAGGTGGGGCTGGGGTGGGGATTTGGGGAGGGGTCCAATGGGGCAAGGACAGGCAGAGTTAGGGTGGGGACTTTGGGGTGGGGAGGTGAGAGTACGCACGGGAGCCGGGAGAAATTGGTGCCGGTGGCTCTGGACACAATGTGTAACAACCCGTGTGTACACTAGTTTGCTTGGGGTTGGGCGAAAATGTGAAAATAAAGCAGCACTGGACTGAAAATTGCTTCTGGACTATGCTGCGGGTTTTAGCAGAATTCGTCAAATCCCCATTAGATATCCTTCCACGAGAGGCACAGCGTCTGCTCCTCTCACATCACTGCGGAGACAGCTTTAATGGGAGTGACTGTAAATATCTCATTAAAACATGCAGCCAAATTGTCCCCATGAGCTCCCTTAACATTGCAGACAAGTAAACTGAGGGAAAATTTTGAATCCTGCTACTTTTGGGTGTGGTGGCAATATTTTGTATATGAAGATTTCTTTTTAAGCCCCCTCAACACCCCTCCCCCGCTATGTCTTTTTTTCTTTTGCAGAGTTACAACTCTCACAATGTAATCGGCTGTGAGTTCAGCCTTGCAGAAACTCTTCTCTAACAGTGGGGAACTCCCCTACCACATCCACTTCATTGGGGTGTAGACATCAAAATCTAAGTGGGGCACCACTTAATAACCTTATTAGGCACAGAAAATATTTTCTGAAATCATTAGGAAATTATATAAAAATGCCTCTGCTAAGGCTAGTGCTGAGCACAGGCCATTCCTTAGTGCCAGAAGGAATCAGCTGAAGTTAGAAATCTTTTGCACGCTAACAGCAGCACTAGCCCGTTACTTAACTCTGCAAATCCCACCGCCAGATCATGAGGGAATCTGGGAGTTGGGTTCTGTCACATCATATCCCAGATCATAGACAGTGGAATCACCTACTGCGGCAAAGTTCTCAAATGGATCCTCACAGACTTCAGTCCCCACAACTGGCCTTTAGATAACATTTGATGGGGTTTTAGACTCTGATCCTACCTAATTTTCACTGGCATTCACTATGTTAGATGTCCAATCACCACCAACCTTCTTGGTGAAAACCAAAATGAAGTCATTAAGCATCTGTGACATTTCCATGTTTCTGTTGTTAATTTTCTTCCCTCATTGAGTAACGGGCCTATTCTGTCTGGTCTTCCTCTTGCTTCAAATGTACTTGTAGAATGTTTTCTTGTTACCTTTTATGTCCATAGATAGTTTGATCTCATTTTGCACCTTGGCTTTTCTAATTCTATCCCTACACACTTGTGCTATTTATTTATATTCATCCTTTGTAATTTGACTGAGTTTCCACTTTTGTGGGACTCTTTTTTGAGTTTTAGATCATTGAAGATCTCCTGGTTTAGCCAGGGTGGTCTCCTGCCATACTACTTATCTTTACTACACAATGGGATAGTTTCCTCTTGTGCCCTTAATGACATCTCTGAAAAACTGCCAACTGTCTTCAATTAGTTTTCCCCTTAGACTTGCTTTCCATGGGATTTTACCTACCAACTCCCTGTGTTTGATAAAGTCTGCCTTCTTGAAATCCATTGTTTTTATTTTGCTGTTCTCCTGCCTATCATTCCTTAGAATCATGAACTCCTATGATCACTTTCACCCAAGCTGCCTTTCAAATTCAAATTCTCAACCAGTTCCTCCCTAGTTGTCAAAATCAAATGTAGAACAGCCTCCCCCTGGTAGCTTTCTTGACCTTCTGAAATAAATATTGTCTCCAATACATTCTAAGAACTTGTTGGATAATCTGTGCCCTGCTGTGTTATTTTCCCAGATGTCTGGGTAGTTGAAGTCCCCCATCACCATGTGAAGGAACATTTATGCTTAAGGTCTTCTGCTCAGATCAGAAGCCACTAGATTGAGGGATGTGATTGTTCCCCTCTGTTCAAATTGGTAAGGCCCCATCTGGAGTACTATGTCCAGTTTTGGGGCCCACACTATAAGAAAGATGTGGAAAAATTGGAAAGAGTCCAGAGAATGGCAACAAAAATGATTAGGGGCCTGGAGCGCATGATTTATGAGGAGAGGCTGAGAGAACTGGGATTGTTTAGTCTACAGAAGAGAAGACTGAGGGGAGATTTGATAGCTGCTTTCAACTTACCTAAAAGGGGGTTCTAAAGAGAATGGATCTAGACTGTTCTCATTGGTACCAGATGACAGAACAAGCAGTAATGGTCTCAAGTTGCGGTTGGGAAGATTTAGATTGGATATTAGGAAAACTTTTTCACTAGGAGGGTGGCGAAGCACTGGAATGGGTTACCTCGGGAGGTGGTAGAATCTCCTTCCTTAGAGGTTTTTAAGGTCAGGCTGGGATGATTTAGTTGGGGATTGGTCCTGCTTTGAGCAGGGGGTTGGACTAGATGACCTCCAGAGGTCCCTTCCAACCCTGATATTCTATGATACATCTGTCATGGGATAGCATTATCCTCATTATTATTATTTATTATTGTTAAGTACCAGTGATGTGTCCAGACACAAAAATGAAGTCAGTCCCTTCCCTGGGGGGTTTCACTCTAAAACAGACTCAGAGGAGACTGGATGCACTAAGAAAACAGAGAGGGAGTTAAGTTACAGTTTAATGAGTTATTCTGAATTACTATTTTCTGCAGCATGGCATGGTGATAGAGAGGTGTTCTGGGATAATTAGGGTTTGTGGACATTGTGCTCTTTGGGAAGGCTCTGAAATGGGAAGGAAGTGGACACCCAGTGTCCTGGGATACAAAGGTGTCCCATGCACAGTGGGCAGCGTGGAAGATGGCACAGAGAGAGGAATGGCAGAAGAAAACAAGTGGGGCATTGTCTGTCTTCATTGATGGGTTGAAGTGGTGGACGTAGGCATGGGGGAGAGAGACATAGGATTCAACACTTCGATGATGTGATTCCAGATCTGCTGCAGCTTTTACATGTGATCTGATAGAGCACTAGCTGTGTGTGCATTTAGACGCACACAGACAGTGTCTGCAGCAGGTTTAAGAAGCCACTGCTTCTTAATTCTGCTGCTAGTGCTTTTATAGCCGTGTTAGTCGTGTGTGTTCTCTCTGTTGCCTGGCTTGACAGTGGTGCAGAATGCCGATGAGTCAGGATGGGTGAACTTCAAGGCTAGCATAAATTCTGTGGGTTTCAGGTTTGTTTTTAACATCTGTGGATTTAGGGGGCTAGATTGCCCAGTGGATAAGCAGTAGGATTTTGCAAGTTGATTTGGACGTGGGACCGAAACATTTTTAACAGACAGCCCTGTGTTATTTCTGTAACTCAGCATTGGGCTCTAGGAGGCTCTAAACTGAAGAGAGCATTAAAGGTGGTAAACTCCCCTCCCCAAACTGTAAGGTCACTTTATAGGGCTTCATAGCCCTGGGAGAATGCTGGTTATACTCTATAGGATTCTCCTTCTCTCCAAAGCCACAGGGAAAAGCAACACAACTTACAACAGCTAGGCTCCAATGACTTGCATGGCTTCTGCTGTCATCCTTGGAACTCCCCCCCACTTCCCACTCCCCAGTCCCATGATTCAGGAGGCAAGTGACCCTCATGGGAGCTCTTTGGTGGCAGACCTCCTGTAGGAGCCATTCTGTGCTGGGGCAGGAGGGAGGTGAGCGAGTGGGTGTATGTGGTGCAAAAGCCAGGGGCTCTATGTGTACCCTGTACATAGAAAGCTGCCTTACAAAATATACAAAACACATTGAACCTACCTGTCACATGGAATGGATCGATATTTTTGAGCGTCAGTCTGTCCAGTGGAATGGGCTGGTCCAGGACTCTACAAGAACCACCATCCTTTACCAAAGACTGCAGCTCAGGAGAAAAGGAAGGGCACACAGGTATTAAACCAACCTCTGAGCCCCCGTATTTCTGAAAATGGGAAGGGAAAGCACTTGATTATATAGTCACCAAACTCCTCTCTCTAGCCACTCTCACCTTGTTTTCCCCTCAGAATGTGCTTAGCGGCCACGTATATACTAAGCCTCAAAATAGAACATTTTTCTGTTATCATCTGAACAACCTCCAAAGTATGCATCGAACCCGCATATTAAAAAGCAAAGCCAAGCCCAAGTGCACAAACCAAACCATACTAGGTTTTTTCAAATGCCTTGTTTAACACAGGTTACTGCTCTCTTCACACTTGTGGTTTATTGTTGCTAGAAAATATGACAAGTGTAGAATCCTGTGCAGTCCATATGGGTGGCTCAGGACTGACCTCTAGCATGAGGAATTTGCAAAGGGCCACACGTGATGCAGCGCTTCTGAAACACGATTCACGCGTACATAGGGCAAATCCTTCTACAGGGCCTGATGTGTAGTTCAGAGCAGTGGTGCTCACCCTTTCCAGACTACTGTACCTCTTTGGGGGGTCTGCTTTGTCTTGCATACCCCAAATTTCACCTCATTTAAAAACATGCTTACAAAATCAGACATAAAAATGTCACAGCACACTATTACTGAACAATTGCTTTCTCTTTGTGGACAAATTTTAGTTTCTATTGACTTCACTAGTGCTTTTTATGTAGCCTGTAGTAAATAAAACCAGGCAAATATCTAGATCAGTTGATGTACCCCCTGGAAAACCGCCATGTACCCCGTTGAGAACCACATGACCGGGAATGTGACTGTTATGCTGTTGCTGGCATAGACTAACCTGTGCTCCTTCAAAACCTATAAAATGTGACAACTGCTGTCTGTTTAAATCCACTTCTAATTCAGACAATGTCTCCTCCAATCGTCTATTGCATTACAGCATGTCACCTTTGCCAAGCCATTACATGATCTTTATAAATTTAACTGACTTTGTACTCAAAGACACTGGAGCCTTAAATGCCAAGTGCTTGTTTGGTGGTGAATAATTAATAATACTTGGCTTTTATATAGTGCATTTCATCAGCAGATCTCAAAGTGCCTTACAAAGGAGGTAGCATTGCTCCCATTTTACGTCTGGTGAGGGCAGTGCCAGAGAGAGAACCCAGAGCCTCTGAGTATGTTGCTATTCTTTCCACAAGGCTAACATTTTCAGTTTCTCTCTGCTTTTCCCCATTAGCTCCCGAAAGTTCTGATTTCTGACACCCTTTTTACACAGTAGACTGTAAGTTTATAGGATTGATATGTACCATTAAAGTGTCCAACCCACTTCAGAAGATGTTGTTGACTTTAGAGATCAAGTATGTTGGGTATGGGAACAGGGGGAACAGTAAAGGAATTAAAGAAATGTCCAACAATGTATACTGTGAACACCATATCAGCCCTATAACATCACATCTTTATACACTTCTCCTGTCATTTAAACTATCCCAAAGAACTACTGTGGTGTGTTTTACCCTTGCTATTTATATATATAAAAAAATCTATTATCCTTTGTCTACATTATTCAACTTGCATTTTTATCTAAAAAAATAATAATTCTTCCAATATACAGTACTTGCATAAATATTTTTCAGGCTGCAAAAGACACATACAGTAAGTGTCACTGTTTCTGCCCATTGTTACCTTTTTGTTACGTTTAGTTTTGGTAATTAGTAGGAAATCATTGAATAGAAAGAGGTAGACATCAAGGATCCTTGTACTTTCTGAGGAGAAAAACAAAACAGTAGCATGATTGTTTTGAAGAACTGCAATTTCTATTCTAAATCAGATCTGTGTAATGTGGCACATTTTAAGCAGGCCTCCATATCTGGCAGTCCACCCCTCATAGTCTCTTTTGTATTCTCACACACTCCAGACTTTAAAGGCATTCTTCTTTGTCACTCTGGCCATTTATAATTGTGGTGCATTGCAGCCACTTTATCATAAAAGACCAGCAGTTTCTCATTGCCAAAATAACTCAGATCACACATCTTTGAACACCACTACAAAGAGCAGCACGCCGTCCACCAAGCAACTCACTTATGGGTCACCAGGGAATATTAAGCCTCTGGCAACTGCAGATACATACTGAGGGTAAATTCCAGTGTTCAGCTGGATCCCTTAAAAACAGTTGTATAAAGTCTCACCCCATTGGGCCTACATGATGGACTTCAGATTTTCATGTTGATGGCATTATAAAGGTCCTTCAGTAACTACACAACATAGAGTGGACTCAACTTCCATCACTAGCTTGGCAGTAAGAGAAGAAATAGTGAAGCAAAAGTCTTTTAAGGGCAAGCTATTTTTTTATGGGTATGTTTTGAAGTCTTCAAGGTGGAGGCTCCGGTCCTGTTGGTATTCTGGTAGTATAAACCATGAGTGATCGTGCATCAGAAGCAAAGGTGACGGTTTCAAAGTGAAATAAGGAAACCCAATGAGCCTGGAATGTTGCAAACTATTTAGAGCTCTGTGAGTCTGTGGGATCCAATGCCCAGAGGGTGGAGCTTCCACCTCAGTCAATCTTTAGGGCTCCCTCTACAGGTTTCCAACCTGCTGCTGTTTCTTTTTATTCCTTGCAGGGTCCTGTCTCGATACTCTAGTCTCCTCCAGAATCACTGCCTTTCTCTTCTGCAGGCCTTTATCCTTTCCTGCCCTTTCCTCTTACTTATCCCTCTTCTCTCTTACCAGCAATATCCTTATTGTATAATGCTTAGCTGTATAGACTCCAGACGACATCTTTTAATGCTATCACTGGCCACTCCTAAGCCTTTTATATCCAGTGTCTTCAGCCCGCCTGTTTCTTTTGATGCTCTGGATAGGAGCACTCCAGGGTCAGCATTAAATAAAAGGTTAACTTCAGAAGGTTTGGTGCCGTTAGGAAATTCCTTACTCGGAATGTTTGTCTTGAAATGGACAGTCCCTTAAAATGCATTTCTGTTCTCAGGACACAGGTCAGACTGGGACAGCCAGAGCTTTCACTCTCAGGCAATCTGAGACTGGGAAAATAGGTCATTGAGTTCTTGTTCTGGAATGTTTTGGTTTGAAAATGACTTGGTTTATTGCAGGAGGCAACAGCAATAGCTACTAGAGGTTAACGATGTCATGGATCAGCCACTTGTAGGAAGGAGGCTGGATTAAAGATTTGGGGGGGGGGGGCCCTACCTGGAGTTGTTGGGTGTCCATCCGACATTTACCCCGCAATGGCTCTTGTCCTGCACTGGCTCTTGACACAGCATGCAGGCAGGGCCCTTCCCACCCACAATGCCACACCCCACTGCTTCCTGGTTTTTCGTGTGTTTTGTTTTTCCTCTCGGTGGTCAGGTTGCCACAGAGACGGGGTCCTGTGCAAGTGGACTGAGTACACATTGGTTAATCAGGGGCCTGGCTGGAAGACTGTGGGAGCTACAATGAGAATCCCCTTTTATCTCACCAGGGATTCAGGGCAGTACAAACAGTCCACCACAAGATAACATGAGATTCCCCATCACATTTGTTTAAAACTTACTTTTCTTGGGCCCAAGTATCATATTAAGGCTCTTGTATAATTTTTGTCATAGCTCCTTCATGCTAGCAGTGGTACATATTTCATCACATATTGTTACCTGAATGATACTGATGTAAATTATTTATTGTAAACTCTATCTAGTAGTTTGTCTAATCTATGCACAGTAGCTAATCTGCTATGTTGTATTCTATTTATGCTAGGTATTTTTGCCCATCATTGCCTTACCATTTCTACGGTGGCTGTAGCTAATGTTTTCTTTGATTTTGTGCTGATGGGGGGGATGGCATTGTCAGCTCGAGCAAGCATGTCTTCTACTTATAACAACATAAGGATAATTGATCCTTTGTCTCCTTTTTCTGCTGGGAATTTTCATTGTGAAGATGGTGGGGTTTGTGGCCAGTCTGACGTTCAGCCATGAGTTCCACAGCTGTGGGCCAGCTACTAAGAACTGCATCTTCCACATACCATCCCTAATATTCATATGTAGTGCATTATGCTGAGATGGTGTGGCAGGCTTGAGTCAGGATTTCTGGGCCCTTGTCTGGTTGCTTCTGATTCCCAATCCTGCTTGAACATAAGATTTTGATTACATTGTTTTAAAATGGCAGAAGGAGACATTTTAGTCCTGGAATGTCTCGTGAAGTAAACCTGTTTCTTAGAATGGAAGCTACGAGCAACATTTTACTCATTTTCCTTTTGGTTTCAAGGCGTAATAAGAAACAACCTGGTTTTGAAAGAATGATCTCAGAGTAAAAATGCTGGACACCTCAAGGTATTGACACTGGTCTTAGACTGTGTGTGTCTTTAAATCTGTATCTTTAGGAGATGCTTCTTTCCCATTTTCAGCATCGCATCCTGGTTAGAATTATGTTTTTTCATCTTGAAAATGAAAAGATCAAGAATTATTGCCAAACCGCCCGCTCTCTCGGATTGCTTATGTTAGCTAAAATAAGTTGAGCTTGACAATGTATTTCTGCAAGATTTAGGGATGTGTCATCCTATCTGTCTTCAACATAAATTTCTTCCTGCAAGAAATGTAAGTAGCAGTACTTAATCTCATCGGCAGTGGACAGCTCAGGTGATGGGGATTGCTGGCTGAAATTTTGGGGCTGAGAGGAAGAGCTGGATTAAAAAGCTTGTGCTCGGCCCTCCATCTGCCAAACCCTCCCAAACAATAGCAATGAATTTTTGTAAGTTTAAAAAAGAATTGAATTAATTTATGCCCCAACCATGGCACCTGTTCTACCATCTTACATTTTCATCTCCCTGTTGCTGTCCTGATGTAGCTGGTGATTGGTCCTGCTTTGAGCAGGGGGTTGGACTAGATGATCTCCTGAGGTCCCTTCCAACCGTGATATTCTATGATTCTAGGGATGAGCATGCTTAATCCCTGCTGCCTCATGCTCAGATAGGGACGTTGCCTTATTCGTCCAATGAGACAAACCTGCTCGTCTTTACAACATGATGCTTGTGCTGCAGAGAGAGGCCGTTGTGTTATGTTGTGCCACAGCAGCACAATGTGATGCTGCTGGGATTGCCATGGAGGATATGTTCCAACGCTGTAACATACTGCAGCTGGGCAAGATCATGTCATTGGTGGGATAGTCTGAAGAGTCCCCCGTTTCAATAAGCGTTTCCTCACTAGCAGCGGACACAATCTAGCGTGATAACACTGTCCTCCTTGAAGACATCCACCAAAGCTAATCCCTTTGAAAAGTTGTTTATAACTTGGGAGGGATGAAAAAATGTTGTTTTGATTCTTTCCTCAATGTTGCATATGGCACCTAGACACTAGTACAGTGATGGATGCATTAAAACTGCATAGATACCTCGATCAATCACACAATAACAAGGATGCCTTGTTACAGAGCAGCCTCAACTTCCTCTGTGTTCCTTGAGCCACGATCCTGAACATCACAATAAAAAACCTGCTCTGAAATTTAGACATTGGCAGGTCAAGCTGATTTCTTCAGCATTTAGCAGGTTGGCCATTCAGAAGTGACAATAACCAATCACACAGATTACTCTCCTCTTGCCAGTTTAGCTATTTCCACCTTGCTGTATATTTGTTTTTCTTCGATCCATATTTTGAATTAATCAGAGGGGCACAAATCCATGCTAAACTGAGCATACAGAATATGGTGCTGTAATGATGGCACATGAATAAAATGGCATTTACCTGCAAGAGTTAACTTCCCTTCATGAAGAAGTTGTCTGTTTGAGGAAGACAAGATGTTTTCACTCATGTTTTCTCTTAAAATATGTTTCAGACACTTGGAAGAAAAAGTAGAAAAGAGAATCATGCAAATTTGACCTGGAACTGGAAATTGACCAGTTGTTAAGAAGTCTAAGAAATACTCTCTCTGTATTTGTAGAATAATCAGGTTTATATCAAACTAAGCACGTCAGGCACCTACCAACTAACCATTGCCATGGTTTTTCCAGCAATACTATGGATTAAACAAGTTTAATTATTTGAAAATTCAAACTGGGACCATCTTCTTTCGGGTGAGCTTAATGAATTTAACACCCTGAATATCAAGGTGAGCCCCACTTAGCAACTGTACCATAATGTTACTTAAAGTCAGGCTTCAAAGGCAAGGGGAGGTCAGTGGATCAGCTCAGCAGAAAGCAGAACACATTCTTATGGAAAATTCATATTTTTACATTATTTAAATGCAAATGTTCATCCTGGGAAGTGGGGAAGGTGAACAATTTTGCATGGTTCTCCCTCAAAACCAGGTACTTATTGTTTATTATTCCTTTATTAAGATTTGTATCACCCCCATATAATTCATGGGTTGGGATACTTCAGCTCCCTGGAGTAAGCAGCATGGATGACTGGACCTCAGAGCGAAGTGCGGTAGAAACTCTCCTCCTCCTACAAGACAGACCCTGAACTTCAGAAGGGGAAAGGAGGACTCTGATTACTGCCAGAGATGCAGCAGCAGGAACAGTCCTTCTCTCCAGCCCTGAACTACTTGTGTGAGTAAAGCTAAGCATGAAGAGGGTAAGTTTTCAAGGCTAAGAATATCTGTGCATATGTCTATCCAGTGCCTACCACGATGGCGCCTACTCTTATTGGGGCCTCTACATACATTATGTTGCTGATCAATTAGGGAACATGCTCGTTTAAAGTTGTGCAATGGTTCCTTCTAATGTCGTTTGACTGCCTGCTTTGTCGGCTGCTTGCAGGAAGAGCAGCCTGTTGCAGCTAGCTGGTGGGGGCTTGGAAACGGTGGGACCAGCAGCCCCCCTATCAGCTTCCCGCTCCCCTAAGTTCCCTGTGCAGCAGCTGCCCAGCAGGCTATTAATTACCGGCAGTTCAGATGTACCTCCCCCCACTGCCATGTGCAGCTCCTGCCCTCTGCCTTGGAGCTGCTCCCTGAGACTCCTGCTTGCTGTGCAGGGAGGGAGAAGGAGAAGAAGTGGGGAGCTAATGTCATGGTGTCCCCCTCCCCCTGCTCCTGCACTCCACTTACCCCATCTTCCATAGAGCAGGGGATATACACAACAGGGCTCAGGATGGAGGGAGCTTGCTGGCAGCAGCTGGTCTCAGCAAGCTGATCTAATTACCAGTTAAGAGTTGATCTAATTACTAATTAAGAGTAGGATCAGCATACTTAAAGGGGAAATGCACATCTCTCTCTCACACACACACAGTCTCTGTCTGTCTGTCTGTCTGTCTGTCTGTCTGTCTGTCTCTCTCTCTCTCTCTCTCTCTCTCTCTCTCACACACTCACACTCACTCACACACACACACACACACACACACACACACACACACACACACACACACACACACACACACACACACACACACAGTGTCTGTCCTCTCAACGTCCCTGCTGCTGCTTTGTAAATTGTGAGAGTTAACCCTTGAGGATTCCACCAATTGCTAGTTCATCATTTAGCAGTAAGGCAGTCCCTGGGAAATATTCCATCCTCTGACTCCTCCACCTCAACCAAGCTATATATATATCTTTTGCCTTTTGTCTGGTGAAAAAATATTCCCTGGAACCTAACCTCCCCCCCCCCCCCCATTTACATTAATTCTTGTGGGGAAATTGGATTTGCTTAACATCGTTTTGCTTAAATTAAAGTCACATTTTTCAGGAACATAACTACAACATTAAGCGAGTTACTGTACTACCATAATGCAAATAATATGAATGTACATCTACATTAGTTAGAATATAGATCTTTATAATCATCAATATAATCAGCTTTAGACCACAACTCTAAGGTCAGGCAATGTGGGAACTATATGAAAATTTTCTTCAAAGAAAAAGTTCTCAGGCTAACACTTAAATAGTGGGGAATATAATGCTTACCTCTGGGACAAAGAACCTTTTGTCACGATCCCAAAGTGGAGGCCAAATTATAACTTCCTGCAGCTGCCTAAATTTCTGAAAATTGTCCAGGCATTTTACTTTACCTTCAAGATCTCCTGAAAAATTAAGAATATCAATTATTCCCAAGGTTGACAAGCTTGGAAGATGTGGAATGCCTTTAACAGTGTTAGACTGCAGTGGAGGGCCTCTGGCCTACACCCTCAAAGGTGTTTAGATGGCTAACTCCCAATGATTTCAGTGGGAGTTTGTGGCACTCTGTACCTCAAAGCAACACCCTGGAGCTCCCAGATGCATCATTGTTACATGTTTTGAACAAAGTATGCCTTGTGGGACATTATTTTAAAAGTATTGATCTGTTGAACATTAATATCCTGTTGGATTGTATGCGCTATCATTGTATGGGAAATTATGAGGCTTTGTTATGTGTGTGTTGTGAGGTTGGGAGCACCCACAACCAGCCTTTCAGGTCCGACAGCAAAGTAGCCAGTCATAATGACAGCCCATTAAAGAGAATTCACTATTCCAGGAACTGTATACAACGGAGACTTCTCAGGGAAAGAGTGTATACAATGGAGGCTGCTTGACCAATGTGGGCAGACCTCTAGTCACAAGAAAATATATTTTCAGCAAATTGGAAGAAACTATAAAAGAGGGGAAGTGATGTCATCTCTTGGCCTTGTTGCTGCCACTACTCCACACCTGGAAACACATCTGGAAGACAAAGACTTTGAACTGGGCAGTATGGTCCCAGGCTGGAGGAGAGTTCCATCCCTTGTATTCAAGATCTGTGATCTGTTTGTACCATCTGTCAGGGTGAGGCTCTGCTTTCTTCAAATCCCGTTTAATTTATAGAAATTACACTGCAAATTTATTTTATTTCTTAGGTAACCAACTTTGATCTCTATACTTGCTACTTGCAATCACCTCAAATCTATCTTTCTGTAGTTAATAAATCTGTTTTTGATATTTTACCTAAAACCGTGTGTTTTGGTTGAAGTGTTTGGGAAATCTCAGCTCAGGTTACAAAGACCAGTGTGTGTCCTCTCAACATCAGGGGAGGAGTAGACAGAGTAAAACTTATACTGGCCAAGCTTCTGACCAGAGCAAGACAATATATACTGAGGGTGCAAGGCTGGGGAGCTGGAGGAATTGGCTTGAGTCTCTCTATTATTGGTTCATGAGTGGCTGGGAGAAGTATTCATGGAACTCAGTTGGGAGTGTCCCTGCCGGTGGATGTCTGTATAAGTGATACATTGGATGTCATATTGCCAGTCTGATACTGGAAAAATGTATGACTCTAAAGATTCACTTATTATTTTGTCTTAAACTTCAATTAAAAAACCTCACTATTCCAAATTGGATTCCAGTAACATGAGAAAGTTCTTTACTGATTTAATTAAGTGTAAATTAGCTTTTATCATTTAGGGTCTGATTCAAAAGCCATTGGAATCAATAGAATCTTTAAGAACAAACTTTAAACAGAGGGATGGTTGTGTGATTCAAGCACTGGACTGGGACTCCGGAGATCTATTCACAGTGTATAAAGAGAAGCACGTGTGTTAGTCTGCAGGATCAGGGCCTTAAAGAGCAAAACTTCAACATGACTCCTAATTTTGCATGCACAGCCATTTTGCACACAACACTGCAGCATGCATACACACTCAGCAAGGAAGGGAATGCTGGAGGCAAAGTAGCCCCTCACAACCAACCCAGCAAGGCCAGGTAAATTGTAATATCACAGATGAGGACATGAAGGCAGACAGGTTAAGTGGCTCAAAGGCACTTCCTGATTTGTAATCCTGGGCAGAGATCACTGGTCCAGGCATACGCCAATAGGTGTATTCACTTTCCATCTATTAATATTTTCAGTGATTTCAGTGGGAGCTGGATTGGGGCACTGGAGAATAAGTTTGTCTTATAACAAGCTTTAGACTTATCAGATATTTACAGATGCAAATTGTGGGTTCCAGGAAATGACTGAATTAATAGATTATTTATGTAAAACAGAATCCAGTATAAAAACCCATCCATTTTTTTTCTGCTTAAGCTGAAGAAAGTTTTCCTTAGCTGAGATGGCACCTTAGGTACCTTACATGTTATGACTGTCACTCCGAGGAAGGTTGTTGGCATAATATGCCTCTTGTGTGTAGAATTTTACTCTTTTAAGGATTAAACCCTCTGAATCCTTCCCAGACATGACTCCATCTCAAAGACCTTTGTTTGAGATATTCCTTGATTTGTTCCCATTTATGAACTGATCTCAGCTGTTTGCATCTCAATGCAAATGATTCTCTGTGAATACAGATGACTGACTGATTCAGGTGCTGCATTACCATACTGAGGGGAGACTGTGACAATATGAGAATGGTACCAAGCAATTTTTGAGAAAAAGAGAAGGCCTCAAAGGGATCAGAAGGAGTTTTCATGCGACCAATCACATCTTCACACAGTAAAAAAACCAACCACCTCATTTACACTTGAACCTCAGAGAAAATGCTAAATGGAGAACTTGACTTTTAATCTGTTACTTACGTAGGGACTTTTCCACCTTTTCCTTAATAGAGCGGATGGTGGCTTTCTGTGCTGCATCAGTGCTTCTCTTCCAGATGTTGTTGAGGAGGAGGGGATATCGGGTCAGTCTGTGTAAAGGAGCCACCAACAGTTCTGGCAGATGTAGTCGTTGGCACTGTCCATTTTGTTCACACCACTACTGAATATAAAGGGAGCCTGTTTTAGAACCCACGACTTCAGGGTGCTTTCTGTCAAAACCATTAATAAGTAATTAGCTGCATCATCAGGTGACTGAAATGAAACAGGGATCCACTTGTGATGAGCCGATTCAGTTCCCAGTGAAGTCAACGGAAAGGCTCCCTTTCACTTCAAGAGGACCTGACTCACTCCCACAGGTTAATCTTCTGTATAGATAATTTCACATTTCAGGCATTAATACTAATTCCTACTAATATGTTTCTTCACTGCACCAGTTGATCTCATGAAGACAAATCTCAATTGGGGCTTCCTCCGTGGCCATTTCCTTCCCAACATTTGACTGCTTATAAAGAAGTGAGTTTGTCCTGAGATGAGTGTCTGTTGCCCCTGGGGGGCTCCTGGTGCTGCTGGAGCTATTCAGACTCCAAATGCCCCTCCTGGGGGCAGAAGACCTGGCTAGTACCCCGGAGCTGCCCAGAAGAGTGAGCTCATTTTTCAGTTAAAATCTGAAAGCTGATCAAGTTTGAAATGATGATGTCCAACTCTTCCAGCCTGGCAGGGGTTTAGGTCAGGTCAATGGAGATACAGCTACATGACAGGGAACAGCCAAGCCACTAAATATAGTATTGTGCTAGCCTCCAAATCTCTCTCTTCTTCCCAACTGGTTTCAGATACAGTAAAATAAATCTATCTCAAGAGGTAAAAATGACATTTACATCAATGAGCTACTGTTTTAGTTCCATCCTGTGCACTTAAGGAGATTCTCTTCCCTCCCAGATGGGTCACAGAGATATAAATATGCAGGGGGGCGGTGGGAAGCATTCAAGTGTTCTCCCTCGGGTTCCATGAAAACTCTACAAACTCTCTTCTCACAGACTCACAAAAAACATGCAAAAGCACTATCATGCTCTTTCATTACATTGATGTGTTTGGTGCTGCTAGCTTGGTTTAAACACAGGCTTTTAACTTCTCTCTGCAAAGAGAATTCAGGCTCAGAATGAAGTAATAACGCACCTATCTTATTCTGAACGTTGTGCTTGTAAAGTCTGATATGACCATGTGGATATAAACACGGCTTCAAATAAAGACAGAGCTTAAGTGACAAAACCACCACACCAGCCTCTCCAGTTCACACAAAAGCTTTGTGAATCTCCTATTCCTCAGGCGTGCAAATTCTTGTGAGTTTCGTATAAGTTTCATACTATCTGGTGTTCTCATTAAATCAGCAGCTCCTGGAGTCAAATGATTATATGAAAATCTCAGCTTTCATTTTTTAAAAAGTAAGTTTTTAGTCCTCCTGGTTGCAGAGAAAAGCTCGAACATGTGTCCTGAACAAATCCTAAAAGGTCAGAAATAAGAAGGGAAATAAAAAGGATCCCATATTTATTATTTTTTAAGATTGCTTGATTTTTAAACCCATTTTCTGATTATTGCGGCGGTCTGACTCATGATTTTTGAATGCCTGTGGTTGGCAATACTTACTCCCTGTCTGCACAGATGGTCGGAGTGGCTGGGTCCTTTATGGCTTCCACACTTTGTTTATATTTTAAAGGTTCCTAAGGGCTAGCATGTGTGAACCTGTTACTTGCACTGGTGAGCAGTGACTTGTAAGAATAGGCCCACTGAAGCTCATGTAACTACTCATGAGAGTTATCGATGGCAGTAACAGGGTCACAGTCTGGCCCTAAGGCAGCGTGGCCCTAAGCAGCAGCCTATGGCAGCAAGTCTCAGAGCCTGGGTGGACAGACTCAGGCCAGCAGGGTTCAGGCTACTATGCTAGAAATAGCGGTGGAGACAGCACTTTTAAGCTGAGGCTCAGGCTGGAACTCTGGCCCCTCCTAGGTTTCAGAGCTCCAGCCCAAGCTGCAGCGTCTACACAGATCATTTTAGTGCAGTAGGGTGCCCAAGTCTCTGATTCCAGGCTCGGAGGCTCCCTGCTGCAGGCTGTGTAGATGCAGCCTAAGTCACAGAATCTGTGATTTGTTACAACATCTGATCTTTGAGTAGATCACATGGGACAGAAAATCCACAGACCCCTTAAAAATAGGCAGTTAGTTTAGCTCCTGCCCTCAGTGTTGGGAAATCCCAAGAGGGAATCATTGCATTAGGCACTTAGTTATGTCAACTGCTCCCCTCTCATCCCAGTGTTTGCAGAATCACAGGACATTATACATTGGCCAACCCTGTTGCTCCTACCCTGTGATAGGAGGTAACATATGACAGGTTTGGATTAACAGCCCAGCTGTTTGACCCGCCCTGGTTGGAAGCTAGTCCTAATATCTACAAATTCTGTATTTTACAGGCTGCACTAATGGAATGTGCATTAAGATGCAGTTGCCATTGGAAAAGCACTATATGAAGGTACTGGCTGAAAACCTGGTGTCACTGAAGGAGCTCACATCAATGGAAATTTTGCCTATGACTTCAATGGAGCCAGGATTCCACCCAGTATATTTAAACCTGTGATATCATTTGCATTTTCAAGAAAAAAAGGCAGACTATCTAACATAGAATACAGCTTTTCCTATGTGTTTTTAAAGACAGGGTAGGATGGTTGAAGACTCAACAAGGAAAGCAAACCCAACACTTTACTTTCAGATAGATTCCAAAATCTTCTCTCTGCCTCAGGTTCTCCAAGTAAAAGGTGGCTGAGGTGTAATGAAGGCAGTAGATCTGGTGTGTCTGGCAGAGGTTACCTTGAAAATACTGCAAGACAAAAGATTTAGCAGTTTAACAAGACTGAAAAAGAGGAATGTCATAGTGAGGAGCAAAAGAATGGGGTAAACACTCTACTTTTCTTAGTTTCTATAAGATGCATTTTACTGGAGATTTGATTGTAACAGGGAAAATCGGGCTACACTAGAGAGTAAGCTTGCCAAGGAAAATTACTTTCTTAATGAATCCTGCCACAACTCTTAACGATCCTATGAGCATCTGCAGAGTTGAGAATTTACTGCAGGAAAAATAAAGTGCTAGGCCACGGAACAGCTTTGCCTAGCCTCATATTTAGGAATGTACTACAGGATCCATGTGTCTTAGAGACACTTACAAATTTGGGGTGAAATATTTTTCCCAGTGAAGTCAATGATAAACTCTCACTGACTTCAGCGGGGCCAGGATTTCATCCATTGAGTGAAAGAAGGGCAAATGTATCTCTGAAGCTCCCATTAGACAGCTTGATTCCTCCCATTATATGATCTAGGTCTTTCAATAAAAGTGGAATGTGACCAAGAAAGCAACTTCACAAACTTTCTGCACTACATTCAGACTTCTGCTACAGAGCATTTCCCACCACCTTACCTTTGTGAGTACAGAGATGAAATCCAGGGAGGATTCAGATGCAGTGACGTGGTCCATTATAATGCTGAAAAAATCAGTCACAAAACTGAGACTCGCCTAGTTAAGGAAAGAAAAAAAAATTAGTCTGTCTGCTCTTCTGAGCTTTATTTTTACCACTAAATCTTCTTAAAGGCCAGATCCTGCAACTGCCTCCACACCCAATAGAGCCCTGTACTAGCACGTCCATTGACTGACTTTACGTCAGCGGGCACAATCCCTTTCTGAATCATGGTCTTAAGTGCTTACATTAACCAGCAGTTAAAACGACCCCGTTAAAAACACCCACTTACACCTTGTCCAGTTCTATTTAATAAAAATGATGAAATGTGATTACGTTTTTCTAATTACATTTATTTTAGAACAGTAGCTACATAGTTAATGTGAATATTAAACACAAATTAACATTGGGAATTACAGAAATACGTGCAGTATCTGATGTGACAGAACATGGGAGATGCAATGTGATTAAAGAGGTCTTCACATTCATGTGGAACGCGATTGTAATTTATATCCAACCTTCTTTTAATTTCCTGAAGATAATGAAAAACATTTATGTAAAACTGCAAAGGGACCAGAATGTGAAAATTGCCTTTGCAAGCAAGGCATTCTCCCAAATGAAGTTCTTTAAAAATATTTCCATTTAGATTCTAATGGTCCTATTTGAATCTCCACATCTTGTGCATCCATAGAAAAATTTACTCTGAAATCTACATTTACCATGTAGTCAGGTACCAGGGATCTACAGTGTTCCTGCAGAGACAGCATCAAAACTAACTGCTGTATCTCCAGTACCATAGTGAACGGCATTTAAAATCCTGGGATTTTAATTTTAACCACTATAGTTTGGTTTGCAAATTTGTGGGCCTACATAGCTTTGGGGGGGCGGGGGGTGTTTGCTCGTGGTATAGTATTTACTCTAGCCTGCAAGGGCATCAGTGTCATTTCCCCCACATTTGACCATAAGGGCTGTTACTCTAGTATATACATCTGCAAAGATTTAAAAAAAACATAATGGGAAAAGTATTAAAAACAAGACCCAAATCATGACTGTATCCTTATCAACCCTCGGGTGTGTTCGTCCTGTAAATTGCACATAATTCAACCCCTCCCCTGTCTCATACCACAGTAGGGCCAGGCAAAGACTTGATGCATGTTCCGTTTATGTAGGGGTGCCGGGGGAACTGAAGGCCTAGTCCCTTTTTGCAGTAACAATTATTATTTACATTATTATGTTGTATTATAATATGCCGGGGCGTACATGCCCTGCACGGGGCCTGCAGGGATTAATTCCTCTCTTTGGGCCGAGGAGGCCAGGCCCCTTCAACTCTGCACCAGTTGGAGTCCAGGTATAAAAGGGAACAGCCCAGCTCGTTCAGGGAAAACTGTTAGAGAGGGACGAGGGGTGCTGCAGGCTCCGCTGAAGGACAGCTGACACTTCATGCTGCCGAGGCCAGCCAGCAGGGGCGACCGACAACCCCCAGGCTCCAGATGCCACACGAGGGCGGAGAGACCATGGGAACCCTGAGACAACAAGCCACGGAGAAGCGGGTAGGAAGCAACCCAGGGAATCTTTGCAGGGAGGTGGTTGTAGAACCAGAGACTAGCTTGGCATGTTTCTCCAGATTCCTGAGCTGGGGGCGGGCAACCTTGCTACCGACAGGTCCCTGGGTTGGGACCCGGTGGAGGGGGAGGTCCTGGGTTCCCCTACCCTGGCCACTGCCCACCCTGGGGATGGTGGCCCGACTCACCTATGCTATTGACTCTGGCCAGTAGGCTGCATAGCCCTGATCATGAGGGCAGCTCTGTTGACCCTGACTGTTAGGCCACCCCTCCCTGATAGAGAGGGCGAATATATTGATGTTGACCATTAGGTCACACTGCTCTGGGACCCAGAGGGGTCACTTGGCCGTGGGGCTATAAGGACCCCAACCTCAAGGGGGATGGAGCATGCATAACCCACAACATACAGGAACACCATCAAAGGGCTCACACTGATATAGGGGCCTAGTGGGATAAGCACTGCATAAGCAGAGTACAAATCAGGGCCTTGTCTTGAAGGGATTACACTCAAAATAGGCAAGAAAGATACGGGGTGGGGGAGGAAACACAGACACAGAGAGATTAACTGATTGGGTCAATGTCCCCCAGTAAGCCAATGGCACAGATGGGAGTAGAATCAACAACTCCTGACTATCAGTATCTATATCTCATACTGCCTCTCTAATAATAATACTTAGCCCTCTGTGTGTTCAAGCCACTGGGCAGACACTGATTAATCTTTGCAATCCTTATTACAAAGGCAAACACTCTTTGTGCTAGTAGTAGACAAGCAACACAAATGAGACGTCCATGATCGTGGGAAGTGTAACTTTGAGAAGGAAAACTGCAACACTACGTTTTCTTAATACAGTAGCATTTGATCTTAGTGATCATCTTCTGTAGTGCTCATTCACTAATGCAGTCAGAAACTGTTCCCAGATGCCACCCCCTATTCAGTCAGGGTGATGTATTTGCTCTTATACTGATAATTTTGTATTCAGTGAAAAGAATCAGTTGGGAAATAATTTCCTTTGTTTTATGTGATGCTGTCAAAGGTAGGACAGAGTTTTGCTTTGCCATTAAAGCCAGGTAACAACTATTTCAGCTCGAAGGAATGCCAGGTATTATCAACTGCAATCTCGACTCTCTTGTCTTGGCATTAAAATGCATTGCAGAGAATGCTGTCCTTGCAAAATGGAGATCTTAGGCCAGGCTCTCTGCATTGCCGAATTTACACTCAGGGTGGGTGGTGCTAGGGATGCCTGAGTCTTTTCCTGGCCCCAGCACAAGTCAGAGCAGTATAAGGACAACTTTAAATTGCACACACTGGGAAAGAGTCCCCAAAGGGACTGGTCACCAGCTCAGAATAGACAGAGCACTCCGAGCGTGTCTTCTCTCCATCTTGTCCTAGAAGCTGCAGGGTGAATAGCACAGGAGTCAAACATGTCACCCGGGGAATCCCTAGCTGGGGAGATGTGGGTGGTTTCTGTTCCCTTTGTCCTTCTGCAGTAGCACAAAGAGACTATAGTGTAGCAGATACTTCATTCCTATGCCCTTGCTTGATACGGGAAATTCACTGTTGCATGGATCTGGCTGTTGTGATTGTTCTGCTCTAATGTTTGTATACTGAGGACTGCCAAACCCCATGATTTAACAAGACTCTATTTTAAAGAGCTAATTCCAAACTCGTCTTGTGACTTCAAAACAGGAAACCATCAGACTACAGCCATACCCAAAACTCAACTGGCTCTATGCCTATTCATGAAATCATTTGGACTGATGATGCCTTATCCAAATTGTTCTCCCAAAGAGAGTTGGGGGAATGTGTTCTTAGGGTCATGTTCAAGATACAGACACTGAAATCTGGGTCTGGCAATTCTGTGTGTTCCTCTTTTTAATTGTGCTGTCAGCTTTTGATCTAAATGAGATTTCTTTTTTTTCTCCCCTCACCTGGTTTAACTCCTCCAAGTTTGCAAAAAGTCCCCACAAATCCACATCCACGAGGAAGTCATTGTTTTGCAGGTATTTTAGCGTATTCACAAATATCTTTAAAAAAAGACAATAAAGCCATATTATTTACCATCTGTGTTAATTCAACATTAACAAACCAATTATTTTGCAGAAGGCAGATAGATTTACCATATATTCCTGAATCCTTTGGAAGCCGTAATTCGCCGGGCAGACTACAAAATGGCTGGGCTCACACCATTTAGGAGCAAGTCGTTCATGGCCTGGACAAAGCCTAAAAATAATAGGTTTGGGGCAGGAACTAGGCAGTGGCTGACGTGAGAGAATCCATACACAGCCAGCCCACTGACTGCAACACAGCCCCATCATGGCTGTTATTCTCTCTTGTGGTTGGGAATGGGGGCAGAGGCCTCTTTAGACTGTATGCAGGGGTTTATACCCACAGATCCATGCAATTACAAACCTGGCGGTCATGAATCCCTCTCTTCCTAAGCCCCTGTCCTTTAACCTAGGCCCATCCCAACTCTTTCCATCTACCTCTCTGAATGCTCCAGCAAGGGGGTGGAAGAGTCCGGGCCGAGGCTTTGAGAGGCGGGGTGGCTTGTTCAATCTCTCTTCTTTTTGGGTGAATTTCAGTGGTGTTGAATGAACACGATGAATGCAGGTGACGAATACTGAATACGTTACGCATCAGCTGCTGTAGCTTGGCTCGTTGGGGGTTGCACTAGCTTACTGTGATTTCTACCAAACAATGCTCCCAAAGCAGCTAAAAATGACCTGAGAAATGTAATGTATTTAATAGAAATGGCTTTACATAAAAACATGAATAAAATGCTTCCTGATGTTGCCCAACGTGCTAGGGGTGGGGTGAAGAGAGTGAATGCTTCTGCTTATCCCTGCCTTGCTCTAGCTGCCATGAACTAATGATCTGAGAGCCTGAGAACGCCACTTGAGGAGGAAACACTCCATTCTCTCAAATCTCGGCTGAGCTCGATTAGAACAAGTGGAACATTTAGTAGTGAGAAATATTTAGAGCAGCAAGAAATAAATGGAACTGTGAGAATTGCCAAACTGTTTCATAAGAACATTTGTTTTTGCTGCTGGAGGATAATTAAAAAGGGGGATGGGAGGGATGGGATGGGGGAGGAGCGGCTGTATCATTTATAAACCACACAGAGCCGCCTCCTGTATCTACCTGCCTTTCTTGCTAGGTTCTTACCTCCCTCATCACCAAGGGGTCTGAGTGCCTTGTAATACCCCCTGCCTAGTAGGAGAACCACATTCCGTTAGCTGAGCTCCTCAACGATCCTCTACCACTTCCACTCTTTAAACAAATGTTTCTCGATTGCAGGACACTTTCATCCTGGCTTTTCCCAACTGTCCTATTATCCCTCCCCCCCATTTCTGCTCGGCATAATGGAGCGGTCTGGGCTCTTCCTCATCCACCTGACTTTGAAGTATTTTTTTCTATGGGTATGTCTTCACTACCCGCCGAATCGGCGGGTAGCCATCGATCTTCTGGCGATCGATTTCTCACGTCTGATGAGGACGCGAGAAATCGATCGCTCACGGCTCCCCCGTCGACTGCGTAACTCCAGCTTGCCGGGAGCCGCAAGCTGGAGTTGACGGGGGGAGCGCACCGCCGCCCACCGCCGCCATGAGGATGGACGGTAAGTCGGCTGCAGATACACAAACTTCAGCTACGTGATTCACGTAGCTGAAGTTGCGTATCTGCAGTCGATCCCCCCCCCCCCCCATAGTGGAGACCAGCCCTTAGACTAAATGACCTTTCCAGCATGAAATGTGCTTTTAAAATGCAGTTCCTCCCTGGACTCTATTCTCCTACCTTTAGAGGTTGTGAAAGTGTGTGTGAGTGTGTGTATAGAAACCCTCTGGATAGATCTTCCGTTGTCACCTATAAAGGGATACTGTGTGACCTAACACTCAGGAGCGCAGTCTTACCAATCTTGTTCAGCTTTGAAGATGCTCCTAATTTTCCTCAGGATAAGGTTAGTCTTGATTTTATTTTTTCTGCTGGGTGGGAGGGGCGCTTGAAATACTGCCCTGTTGAATTTTTGCCTTTTCAGATTCTAGTCTGGATAACACAACTAACCCATTAGTCCTCTTCAAGCTAAGCTATTAAAAGCCAGGAGTACAAAATGAAATGGGCTAGCAATCATGGAAAGTACAGCATTATGAGTCTGAAAGTGGGAGTTGAGAGAGAGTGAAAGACAGACTAAAATGGCCTCTGATGCTCCTGGGAGTACAAAATGTACGGAACCAAGAGAGACTGACGCAAAGCCCTGAGAAGAGGTACACAGAGGAAAATATTTCATTTGGATGAAATAAAAAACAGAGAATTGTGGAAACAGGTTTAGAAAACGAGACATGAGGAGCACAAAAGTATACGGGACAAAAGTAGACGTAACTTCCATTGAGATATAAAGAAGGAAAGATTAGAGATGACTTTCTTCTTGCCCCACTGACGGCAGGACAAGTCCCATGTTTAATCTACTGGAGAAATAAATCCAAAATTACCAGCTTGAGAACCAGTAAGCGATCCAGAAAGTAACTGCATTCACTTGTAAAAAGTTCCCACACTGCTTCTTCTTTCCTTACTTCTAAGGGATCATCAGTGTCTTTCTGCTCAGCCTGTTGAGTCATTATCATTTCGTGCCAAGTTTTATTCTGTTGATGTGGGGAGAGGGGGAGGAGGAAAAAACCTTAGACATTTCATGCAAAATAGCTAACTGATGCATAAACTGCTGCAATCTTTATGCAGTGTATTAAAATACAGTATAAACTATAGAATCAGAGAAATGTAAGGGTGCACAGGTTCTTCAAGAAGTCATCAAGTGCAGCCCCCTATGTTGTGGTAGGACCAAGTAAACCTGGCCTGGATAAAAACAGTTCTCATCCTTTGGTTGGATGTTTAACAGTTAAAACATAAAAATCTTGACATTTTACTCTTGAGTATTACAAAGCATATATCAAATAAAAGTAACGCAGAACAATCCTTTGCATTTATGTAGCACCTGTCATCCAAGGATCTCAGGGTGGTTTACAAACATTAATGAATTTAACCTCACATCATCCCTCTGAAGCAGTAGTGTATTATTATACCCTTTTTACAGATGGTGAAATCAAGGAACCTTACAGTGTATCTACACTGCAGCTAGGAGAGAGCCCCCAGTGTGGAGGGAGACACTCAAGTTAGCTTTGCTTGAGCCAGCGCACTAATAATTGCAGTGTGTCCAGTGTAGCATAGGGAGGGGTTCGGGCTAACTACCCGAACTCTGACCTACCAGCTCGAGCGGCTTGAATTCAGGCAGCTAGCCTGAGCCATTTCCAAGGCGCAACATCCACACTGCTATTTTTAGGGCACTAGCTTGAGCGAAGCTAGAGTGACTCTCCCCCCAGGCTGGGAAGCATGTTCTGAGCTGCAGTGTAGACATACCCTAAGTGACCAAGGTCATATGAAGCCTGGCAGAGCTGGGCATAAATCCCCAATTGCCTGACTCCCAGACTTCTGCCTTAACCACAAGACTAACCGCCTTCAGTTGTAACAATTGTACCCTACAGTTGTATGCAGATTCTGCATGTAGATTGCCTATGTCGATTACTGGCATGGAAAAGATTAATTTTAAAAGGGACACAAAGAAGGGAAAAAAGTTTTGAGTCTATTGGAGAGGACTATCAGTGTAATACACTGAGTATTTCAGTACCTTAAAACTGTGAAACTCATATCCGCTGCAGTCTGTGATCTTAACAGTTGAAAGACAGTTCTTCAGATCAGACATTTGCTTTTGTTTGTCTTTACTCTGTTAAAAGATAAATTTTACATGTTATAATTTAAAGAGGTAAATAATATGCTTATTGGCTTCAGTAATTTTGTTTTAATCTGCAAGGACCTCACCCGAATGTTTGGTTTCTCTGCCAACCCCTGTACACATAACCAGTGAAAAGAGTGTTGATGCAGCGCTGTCATTTGCTTCTACATATTAGATATGGATAGGAGCCAAGGTCAAGGTGTCCCTTTGGCACAATGAGATTCGGTTGCACAGTGCGTAGTCTTTGACTGTTGCTAACCTAGAACATCACAAGGGATAATGGGCTAGTCTCAAAACCCATCTAGGAATAAACTCAGCTTGATTTTCTTATGCAAAAAGCAGTGATACGTGACCAAGAAATCTATGAGGGTAAACATTTTTTCAAAATATTTTAATATTGAACTCTTCACCTAGTTTAAACTACACATTTAAAGTGACACTGGCCAATTTTTTTTCTTTTGTAAAAAGATTTGATGAACACTAAAATAGACTTTTACATGATGTGAATAATAATAGTAATAATAAAAGAATAATGGAATTTAAAAACAAACAAACATTGCTTGCAGCATTTGCACACCAAACCTAACAGCATTATGCTTAGTGCCACAAATATTTTAGAATTTCAAAGTGAATATTGACTTGACTGTGTTTCATATTTGCTTTCAGAGACCATTTGAGTGGTCGAACTTAATATGAATACTTTCAAAAATTATTTTTAAGATGAATGCTGGACTATTTTCCAGAAGCACCTTATGAAATCTGTATTTTATTATATTTGAAATTCACAGTTTGATCTTGTGTCTGTGTCCACAAGACATTCTATCAGTGAGCAGAAACAATATCACTTGCATTTTCTAATTAAGGCACTGATCCTGCAAACACATAGGAACGTGCTTAACTTTTACGTCCTTGAATAATCCCAGTGAACTCACTTCAGAGTGAACATCAAAATTATTAACAAATGTTTCTTGCCATTTGAATGGCTTGTTTGCAGTTTGTTGCAAATTTTAAATATTTGAACCTTAAAATTCTCAGTCTCAGGTTCCAAGCCAACAAATACTTATGCACGTGCTTAACTTTCAAAATGCATATAGTCCCATTCAAAAAGAGCCAAATGTTAGTGGTGAGATCCTGGCAGACTAAAACCATAATAATGTAGCCAACTATTTATGACTTATGAACATATGAATAATTTATTTACCTTTAAACAAAGTAAAGACAAACAAAAGCAAATATCTGATCAAGAAAATTGACTTTCAACCATTAAGATCACAGAATGCAGCAGATATCAGTGTTCCAGTTTTTACTAATGTATTGAACACAAGCAGACTATTCAAGTACATTAAGCTATATATGCATTAGTGTTTGCAGGATCGGCACTTATAACCGTAAAGATTTTGAACTTAAAATGCCTAATATTTGCAACAAATTCTCATAAGCTATTTGATTAGAGATGGAAATTTTGTCAAAAAAATTGAATAACTTTGACAAATACAACTGAGAATTTTGTTAAGAGAAAAAGAAAGACATTATTCAGTGCAAATTGCTCACTCATCCTTAGTTGTTTTAATAGGGCAGAACAGGAAGGTGAAAGTGACTAACTAAAATGAAATTTACTCATCTATTTTCATTATCCAAGCTGCCAGGAAAGTGAGCTATAGCCCACGAAAGCTTATGCTGAAATAAACTGGTTAGTAAGGGCTCGTCTTCACTACATGCGGGAAGGATCGATCTTCTGGTGATCAATTTATCGTGTCTCATTAAGATGCGATAAATCGATCGCCAGTGGCTCCCCCATCGACTCCGAAAGTCCAGCTCATCAAGAGGTGCAAGCTGGAGTCGACGGGGGACCGTGCCGCCGCCCGCCGCCGTGAGGACGGGAGGTAAGTCGGCTGTAGAGACGTCAATTTCGTATCTACAGCCGATCTACCCCCCTAGTGAGGACAAGTCCTAAAAAGGTGCTACAAAGTCGTCCTCGTTTTATTTACGAATACAGACTAACACGGCTGCTAATCTTAAACCTAAATGAATAAATAAAACAACATAAGCAGATAAAAGTCAAATACATTTAAAGAATTTCATTTTTTTAAAATAGTTTAGTTGTGGTTGGCAACCTAGAAAGGAAATTAAAGTGTTTTTTTTAAAAAGTGATTATTGACCTGTCTGTTCAAATAAAGTTTCAGTCTGCATCTACAGTGGTGTAACAGAAATGAGCTTTCCTTTAGAGTTCAACTTTACCCAGACAGAGAAATACGTTTATAGTGTATGTGTGATTTAATAACAATATTTATGACAGATTTCTATAGTGATTTCACTGCTCTGAGGGATCAATCAAGTTTGAAGCCTCATTAGCTACCATAGCAGCAATAGGAATCTGAGTTTGGTTTGAACCTCCTACAGTGGAGTTACTAATGAGACTAATTATATGGACCATTTATAACCATTTGAAATCAAAGAAAGTTAATGTTATGATAACTACTGTATTGCTACTAAAGAAACAAAATGGGATAATGAACTTCTATAACCAAGGATATAGAAATCGAATCCCCCATGGAAAAGCATTTTTGTAGTTTGGTCATTTATTTATGTGGATATATATATACACGCACATACTGAAATAGTAGAGAAAATATGGGATCCTCATAATTTTCCTGGTTTAATAACTATATTCAGAAATATTTATTTTAAAACAGTTTGGGAGTATCTGGTATAGGAGCTGCAGGAAGAATTTGTATTCACAATTGGTATTTGGGTGGAGGATGGGGGTGGGTGAGTGGGAGGGGAAGGGCTGGAGGAAGAGAATGCTTTGGAAGTTTTTCAAATGAGGTATCATTGATTTATTTATTGAAAAAGACACTGTACTTGGTTCATTGCTTTGTCCTAATTTCTTAACTCCCACTAATGCCAATGGGATTTAAGCACATGCTTAATTGCCCTGCTGAACTGAGGTCTAAACTGACAAGTAAACAGGAATATTTGTGCTCATGGAGGGGGACCAAAACGAGAACAAAGTGAAGACGTGGCTCAAAAGTTAATCACCTAGCCCAGATCCTACTCCAGGTGTAAGGAAATAAATAGTAATTAAAAAGATGGAAAAAAAGTGGTTCTCTTTTGCCATAGATGGCAGGAGAAGAGGCAGTGGGTTCAAACTAGAGCGTAGCAGATTTAGATTTAATCTCAGAAACAAACTTCCTAACTGTAAGAACAGTAGGACAATGGAACAGACTGCCTCAGAGGTTGCGGAAGCTCCTTCACTGGAGGTTTTCAAAAGGTAGCTGGATAGCATCTGTCTTGGATGGTTTAGACACAACAAATCCTGTATCTTGGCAGGAGTTAGACTAGATCAGCAGTTCTCAACTGAGGGTCCGTGGCTCCCCTCAGGGGCTGCAAACAGGTTTCAGGGGGTCCTCCAAGCTGGATCAGCATTAGACTCACTGGGGCCGCGGGCAGAAAGCTGAAGCCAGAGCCCCACCACAGCGGGGCTGAAATCCAAACCCAAGCAATTTAGTTTCCTGTGGCCTCCTGCGGCATGAAGCCACAGGGCAGTTGCCCTGCCTGATACCTCCTAATGCTGGCCCTGGCTTTTATGTACAGAAAAACAATTGTTGTAGCACACGGGGCCGCAGAATTTTTATAGCATGTTGGGAGGTCTCAGAAAGAGAAGGGTTGAGAGCCCCTGGTCTAGATGACTCGGGCAGTCCCTTCTAACCCTATGATTCTACGATTCAATGTGGGTACATGGTTCTGCCTGCACACATCAACTGGCAGGATCCGAGCCCTACTAGGTATACCCAGGAAAATAATCAACTTGTTATGGGGCTTTTTTAAGGAAGTCAGAACAGATCCATAACCACTGTTGCAGCATTACACCACTGGTAAGACAACCTTGACTAATATTAGGAAGTTGTCACTTAGAAAATAAATACTTTACAAAAATATAGTGCCTGTTAAATCGAAAAGTAAAATTTTAAAAATTAGCACTACGCCGCTTCCCGCAGTCCCCATTGGACCGGGATGGCGAATCGCGGCCAGTGGGAGCCATGGTCGGTGAACCAGCAAGTAAACAAACCGGCTAGGCCCGCTAAGGGTGCTTACCCTGTGGTTCTGTGTGCCAAGGTTGCCAATCCCTGGCTTAAGCTATTTAATTCTCACCAGACCTTCCCATTTCTATATTTTAAATCCTATTTCTAACACATCGTCCAAATGAGGGGTTGAAGCTACTGCCCCTATGCATGTGAATTGCCACACACATTTCAAGGGGGTTAATCATACAAATAAGGGAGTGGGATTCAACCCCTATATTGTAACATTTCGGCCCCATTTCTAACATTTCAAGTATATATGTTGCCGTGAACTGTGTAAGGCTGGGAGGGACCATTAAGAACATCTGGTCTGACCTCCTGCATAACACAGGCCATAGGATTTCACCTTGCAAATATATGAATTGTGAAATATGTGTTGGTAAACTATTAATTTAACCTTTCTGAGCCATCAGTCTAGGTACTTATGGCCCTGATCACTGTATTGAGTGCCTAAAGGAGCAGTAGGTTATTTTAAATCTTTGATTAAAATGAAAGTACTCACTTTAAACATCTTTGGTTTCCTCAGAAGATCATTTTGATTTTGTGACTAATATTGTTTTTCAAAATTGCTCATTGACAATAAATACAACAAAAAACCTCAAGACCTAATTGTGTGTAGGCAGGTGACTAACTTTCAAATGATCCCATGTACACCTACAAGTGGAAACAGCAGATCCTTTCAGTACAAATTCACACATTATTTCATTTAGAGACACTTGAGACATTTTATAAACACAAATGGTGCAGGAACAAGATCTGTGCTAACAGATTTCATTGTAAGAGTGGGACCTTAGGGCAGATCTTTGCTACCTGCTGGATCGGTGGGTGGCGATCGATCTATTAGGGGTCAATTTATCGCGTCTAGTCTAGTCTAGTCTAGTCTAGATGCGATAAATCGATCCCCAAGTCTTCTCCCGTCAACTCCGGTGCTTGACTGCCACAAGAGGAGCAGGCGGAGTCGATGGGGGGAGCGGCAACAGTCGACTCAGTGCCTTGAAGATGCTGCAGTAAGTTGATCTGAATATGTCGACTTCAGCTACGCTATTCTCATAGCTGAAGTTGCATATCTTAGGTCAACCCTCTCCCGCCCCTCCAGTGTAGATCAGGGCTTAGACACTAAAACCAACTCAGGGTTAGGCTGGCTAAGTTCTTAGCAGGGCTCTTCAGTTATTGGTAAATAGTATTATTTCAATACATCAGTTTTGTTTCATTGAAGCATGTATCCTTCAGTTAACACCACTGATGAAGTGATTTTTGACTTCAATACAGTAGGTTACTTTAACAGGTTCTTAACTTTAAGTATTTGTGTAGTCCCATTGTTAACTTCTTGGCCTCAATGATATGTGGCCATACGAAAACAAGGACTTTACAAGATTAAAAAGAAACTGCACAGTTGTATGAATTTCTAGAGTTATTGTAATTAAAGCCAACAACAATTTTGGAAGTGTTATTAAGCCTTGCGCTTCAGGGCTTACACCAATTTATATCTATTGGAGAACAGGATGAGACCTATGTAGGGGGAAGGGCATCCCACAGATTACCTGGCTGAATCGGGGCATTTATTTTTCATTTCACCTGCCCTCTGTCTTTCTTCAGAGATAGTAAAATGTACAACCATGTTAGCCTTTCACAGCATTAATCTGTGGCAAAGTCTATTACAAGAAAAAGTATGTTGTGAAATACTCACTGCTCCTTTTCTGGTGAATGGCCACCTGGGTTTTTTGGACTCTAATGGGTGAAATTAAAACAAATACATTGTTGGGTTTGAAAACAAATGGAAGATCATTAATATTATTTTGCAGCTTTTTTTTTTTTTTGAAGGAAACAAGTAAAATTCTTAAGGAGAAGAAATAATTTATAGTTAACTAAAATTTAACAGCTGTGCACAAGCAGATTTGTGGAGTTGAGCTAAACCCATTGATGGCTTTTGGGGCAGGTCCCATGTGCAATAGTGACGTGTACCGATGACTGGGTTTTCAGAGTTGTCGAGTGCTCACGAGTCTCATTGTCAAGGTGAGTTTAGCACTGCTAAAAACCCAGCTACATGATTGCAAGTTAATTTCAATTAGACTTCACGTTAGTTCTTTAAAATGACATCATTCGACTTTCAAGAACACTAGGCATCTAAGTTCACTAGGCAAGATGTTCATTACAGCATCTAAGGGGTTGTCCACATATATAAGTTTACCAACCTAATTATACCTATATATTATATAATTATATAGTTATACTGGTATAACTTCCCGTGTGGACATTCTCTCTCTTATTCCAGAATAATTATATTGGTACAGTAACACCTCACTTAAAGTCATCCCGGTTAATGTTGTTTCATTGTTACATTGCTGATCAATTAAGGAACATGCTCATTTAAAGTAGTGCAATGCTCCCTTATAATGTTGTTTGGCAGCCGCTTGCTTTGTCCACTGTTAGCAGGAAGATCAGCCCTTTGCAGCTAGCTGGTGGGGGCTTAGAACCAGGGTGGACTGGCAGTCCCCCTATCAGCTCCCCACTCCCCTAAGTTCCCTGTGACACAGCCGCTCAGCAGGTTATCAATTGTCGGCAGTTAAGCTGTCCCTGCCCCCACTGCCATGTGCTGCTCCTGCCCTCTGCCTTGGAGCTGCTCCCAGGAGCTGCCTGCTTGCTGTGCAGGGGGAGGAGAGGCGAGGGAGGGTAGAGGGGAGCTAATGTCAGGGTGTGCCCCTCCCCCCTGCTCCTGCACCCCACTTACCCCATCTTCCATAAAGGGAGGGAGGGGGGACTCGACGGGGCTCAGGAAGGAGAGAGCTTCCTGGCAGCAGCTGCCATCTCAGCTTGCTTATTTGCTTAACAAGGCAGTGTACTCAGATGGGGTCAGTATACTTAAAGGGGCAATGCACATCTCTCTCTCACACGGTGTGTGTCTCTGTCTGCCATGCTGTCTCCCCTCCCTCCATTTGTGCTGCCTTGTAGAGTGTAAGGCTACATTAACAACAATGAGTTTAGTTTTGAGGGCTCAGCCAAATGCTAGTTCATCATTTAGCTGTAAGGCATTTCCTGGGAAATATCCCACCTTCTGACTTCAACACCTCAACCAAACTTCACAATCATCATTGCAGAGTACAGTATTAAATTGTTTGTTTAAAACTTTCCCTGGAATCTAACCCCCCCCCCCCGCCATTTACATTAATTCTTATGGGGAAATTGGATTCGCTTAACATTATTTCATTTAAAGTTGCATTTTTCAGGAACATAACTACAACATTAAGTGAAGAGTTACTGTATAGTTATACCAGTAAATTTCCCCATGTAAACAAATCCTAATAACGTAGGCCCTGATTCATGAACGCACATGCTTAAGTATCATTGTATTAAAATTGAAGTTCAAACCCACATTTTTAAATCATGTTTTAGACAACTGTCAATTTAATAGTTCCAAAATAATATCCCATAAGACTGTGCAACATTTGATATCCCTTCATAGCTCACTACACCTAGCCTAATTCCTGACCTTTTTAATAGCTGAAGAAGCTACAGCATCAAGATAATTATAGATTAAGGACTTGTCTACACTGTTGCTTAAGTCAATGTAACTTATATCGCTTAGGAGTGTGAAAAGGCCACCCCCATTGTGATGCAAGTTACATGGACCTAAGCCTTGACCACACCAGTGCGAAGTCAGTGGGAGATTCTCTCTCCTGCCAACATAGCTTCCACCTCTCATTGAGGAGGTGGAGTAATTATGCCGACGGGAGAGTCCTCTCCCATAGTGTATCTTCAGCAGATATACTAAAGAGGTAAAACTGCTCCGATGAAGCTGTGCCAACATAGCACAGTAGTGTACTGTAGACTATCCCTAAAAAAAAAAAATCTGTATTCACCTGGGCTTGAGAAAAGCGGTGAAGTGTCAAGCAATAGGAATAGTAAGCCATTGACATCTATAGTTTGACTCACCTTATTTATCTCATCGAATTTCTTTTGGAGTAAATGGCTTATAAACTAATGATGATGCTAAACCACCGTAGGCAGAATTCACTGTTCAACTGTATTATACAGCTGATCATCAAAGAAGATTGATAAAAGTAAATCCACAGGGAATTTTCATATTTGCACCTGGCAGTTTCAACTCTGAATGTCTGAATCCTGAGGGGTGTTGGTTTATGCCCCAGGAATAATTTACCTTTTTTAAAACATATAATTTTGTGTGGTTTAAATGAATCAAAACTTACCCTGTACTTGACCTGCATTTAGCAGCAATGGTGAGCGTTGCAGGTAGTCAGCAGCATCGTTTGACACTAGGAGGTCTCCAGGGAACACCTCAAGTCCAGGCAAGCTTACCACCACAGAGCTACGTCTGCGTTCTGTTGATCTACATGAACTACAAGCGAAAAAACGTCAGAACCTCTTCTAATATTATTACAAAGGTGATTTATGTAAGTGCTCATTACTAATAATAAGCAACAGCAAGCAAAAAAAAAAACCCCAAAGCATAATTATAATTTCATTATTTAATGAACAGAAAACTGGACCTCATGTAGAAAACACCTGCTCTCTCTTGCTGGCACTATCATTGTCACTCCTAAAACAACAGGCATGCCAGACACGAAAGTCTCGAAAGACAAAGTATTAAAGACAAAGTATTAAAATACATAGTGCCGTAATAATTTCCCCCACTACTTGTGATGGAGAGAATGATGAGCAGGTATACACTAGTGTATCATCACTGTGGCATGATTGCATTAAATCTGATACAAAGTATGTCATGTAAGGTATAAATGCAAAAGTTGTTATCTGCTAAATTTGATAATTCTGTGTATCGTCTTTGTGTCTGAAGTGAAGAATATTTGCTATGTATTTGTATCTCAAACGTGCTGGGTTTTTGGGCAATACCCCTAGACAGCTATTCGTCAGAACTAGTCAGCCTGCTTGATGGCCCATGAAGAACAGTCACCTATTCCAGGGACCCTCCCGAAAACATCTGTTGACTCAGCAAGGCATGTAAGGACATGATCTAAGACTCCATCTGTTCCAGTAACTTTCCATACTCATGTGACCCTGGACCCCATGTTGGGCAGTAACTTTCCAGGCACATTGGCTGAGCTATAAACTGCAAGCTGCAACATGACTGCTTTGTCTTCATTCCTGCTCCACACCTCTGCACATGGTTTCGAACAAAGGAGAGCTTTGAACAATGAACTGAGGACCCTCAATCTAATGGGTGAATGAGAGACTTATTACAAGTTAGCAGATTTAACATCACTGCTATTATTTTCACCTGCAAACTCTGAAATCAATTGTAATGTATATGATTCCTTTAACAAATTAATAACTCTTGTTTTCTTTTTATATTAATAAACCTTTTGTTTTCAGCTATTAAAGGAATGGGCTACAGCATGCTATTTGGCAAGATCTAAAGTATACATATTGACTTGTAGGAGTGGCTGATCCTTTGGAATTTGAAGAATCTTAAATATGATGACTCTGATTTTCAGTAACCTCTCATCATAAAGACCTGATGTCTGAGTGGTGGGAGGGACTGGATTGTCTAAGGACACCATGTTCTTACACTTGATCTTAGCCAAAAGGCCAAGAGTTTCTTGTTAAGCAGTGTGGTGATACAGGAACTCACTTTTACTGGCTTGGTGAACTCTAATGTTAGAATAACCAGCAGTTTGGGGTGTGTCTGTCCTATTTGTTATCAATTTGCCCTGAAAGTGCCATGCTCAGTTGTGACCCACACCAGGCATGGCCCACACTGTTCCTTTTGCAATGGATTAAAATAAAATGGACTCCTGCTGCATTTTTTCATTGTATCAGGTCTTACATAATTTATATTGGGTTCTTTTGCTGGTTTTGCTGGAGAAAGAAAGCTGAAATTTTGTGCAACTGAATTATCAGAGTTTGAATTCTTTACTTAGAAATGCAGCATTTCACCATTATTTTCTGCCTACAGAGTGTTTGTAGGTGTGCATTTTCTTCAGGATTTTTTTTGTCTTGAGAGGAGGGGAAGAATTTCATGCTTAAGTGTTTGAATGAAAGGATCGTGTTTACCATAGGGATGAACTGAAGCGCAGCCAGGGTTGCAAATATTTGTGCAATAATTCTTCCTTTTAAATCTGTTTCGCCAGTGAAAGAACACAATGTCAATGGTTTGTATTACAAAGTTATAGAAAATGATTAAAAACCTTTAACTAAATCAGGATCCGGAAAAATCAAACGTACACTATGTCCAAGCTCTCCTAACACTGGAATGAAACTTCACATGGTATGTTTTTAAGGCGTGCACTTTGATTGTTCATAATTTTCTCTTAACTACAGTACATCTCAGATGTGACAGTGAATACGTGACCTATTTCGTGCACCATATTTGATTTTTAAAAAATGCTTTCAAAGCTGTTATTAAAATAAATCTAATTTAGGTAAAAAAATAAAAAAAATTAGATGACAAAAGATCAGCATTGTAGGATGTGTGCAGCACTAAATTAGAATGTGAAATATTCCAACAATATTATAAGCAAGTTCATTTGGAGGGCACAAGGGAATGGACAGGATTTCAAAAATGGATAAGCCTGTATCCCATATCCCACGGCAAATAGACTGTCCTGGTTATACTTGAGGATGAGAGCAGCCTCTCTAGTGGGGGGAAAGCTTGATCATTTTGGTAGTAAATTTCACAGCGTGTCAATGGATGGGGGTAGGGTGAAGATGAATTCATAGTAAACTGAGAAGAAAAGGCAAGTCCATTAGGATTGCAGATACTCAGAGATGCATCTCTGCCCTCTGCCTTCTGACTGATCTGTGAAGTAGTGCTAAGAATGACACAGCCACCCCTCACAGCAGCCTTCCGATTGAAGAATTCTCTGACATTCCAATAGCATTTCTTCTGGCTGTGATACCAAGGGATTAGCTATAGGGCTGAATTAACTGATTTGGATAAAATCAGTTGAATAAATGCTTTGCTGAGAACTTGAACCAAATCCGATTACTGAACTTCAAAATTTTGTTTAAAACAACAGAAAACAGTACCTCTTGTCCCTCACAGCTCTGCATAACTTAATTTTGGCCAGAACAAGAAGTAGAGATAATGATGTACCATCAAAGTCATAAAGAATTCTCACAGTATTTCCTATCCATGAGTATACAACTCATTCTGGAAGGTTTCCACTCTTATTTCCTGATTAAACAGGTCCAGATGAGACTGGATGTAATTCAGATGCACTTGGAGAGTCAGATTCTCCGCTGGCGTAAATTAATGCAGCTCCAATGAAATGAGCTAAATTACCCCAGCTGAAGCTCTGAGTACTAAACTTTTGTCCAGTTCAATCATCAGAAGTTTTCAGATCTACCCACTAGTAGATAGATTTTAGCAGAACCATATCTCTGGCTCATACAAACATTCATGCTCTTAGTGGGCCTGTATCTATGCAGTGTTGCTCTGACATAGACAGATCAGAATGGCTATTCCCATAGTAACTGTTAGTCTCCTGTTTGCTGAAAGCTCCAAAGACTGAAATGTGGGTTGGGATTTACAGCAATTCAGGAAATTTGGGGAATTCACCCACCCATAAGTCAAATGGTTTTAAACACATGCACATGCACACTGGAGCATATTTTAGGAATTCTCTTCCTATGTGAGACAGAGAACAAATTAACCCCCACCTTTGCCATTCACTCACATTAGAGTCTTGCCAATACCTAAGGGAGTAAGTGCTATTAAAATGTAGTCATGAACTCACCACTTGAATGTTGTTTGTGAGGCTATTCCTGCTGTTTAGATTAGTTTCCGGCCCTCTAGAAGCATCCCCAACCTAGCATTAACAGTTTTACTGGTCCTGCATTTTCCATATTTCCCACCTAAAATTTTCAATGTACTATTCTTTAAAATTATTATAACACCAGGAAACAAGGAAATGATATGTAGGGAGGTGCTAGTGACACTTCTCTTGTTTTATGTTCTTGTTGCTATTTTTGTTTGTTGTGTATGTAAAATCCAGGTGCGCAAATGTTTACAGAAAGGAGACACAAAGGAGTACAAGTGTGGCTGAAGCAAATTCAGTCTGAAATTCAAGTTAATATTCCCTGAAAATTCTTTACAGTATTGACCCAACTCTTCTAAGGGCTTAGTGAGATAGGTCACTGCAAACTGCACTTTACCACTCTGCATCATGTCAGCAAGCTGCTGTGCTAACTCTTCAAAGCAGAGAATCCAAGTCTTCTTTCTGGTCTGGAGGGTTAACAATCCCTTCACCCAGCAGTAATCCTCAATCTGATTCTCTTGTGAGAACAATATAGAGCTGTTATGCTAGGTATTTTCCACAGCTACTTCAGAAAAAAATACTCAGGATTTTGAGATGTTTTATGTTCTTCAACATGTGAAATCGGACACTAGTTAATCCAAATGGCTAGACTTGCTCAGCAATTCAAAACTATTATGTAGCTGTCCCAGACAGTCCAACTGAAACATTGTGCAAACATATCAGGGCATGTCAGAGTGAGAGGGCCTCTCAAATAAATCTCATTAACAAGCACCAGTATAAACGAACCAGTGATCCTATAATTTAAATGTGAGTTTTCCATGCATGTGTGTACAGTGAGCGTTCCACTAATTAGACCAAACTTAAAAGAATAAGGGATTTCAGCTTAAAATAAAATAAAACAAATACTTACATACCTTGAGATACGTAGTTCCTTTTCCTGAAAGGAAGTGAAAAATTGTTGTTACTTGTTATGAAAGATAGTAATCTAGTCCTTTTTTAGGAGCATCAGTTTCCAATGGAAATATGATTTCAGACTCAAGTATGGCTAATTAATTATTTCCTGAAAGATATTTATGAGGCAGTGGGACCAGAACTCATTTGATAGCAATAATATATTTCTATATTTGAGGGGAAAATATAGTAAACCTATTTAGATTTAAATAAATAGGCTTTGGACTTTGATTCAGTAGAGCATTTAAACACATGCTTAAATACACCTTTAATTAGCAAAGCATGGGCTTAAGTGCTTTGTGGAATAGGGATGGACTGAATCACGTAGAATCATAGGACTGACAGGGACCTCAAGAGGCCATCTAATCCAGTCCTCTGCACTCAAGGCAGGACTAAGTATTATCTCAAGGCCATACCTGACAGGTGTTTGTCCAACCTGTTCTTAAAAATCCCCAATGATGGAGATTCCCTAGGCAATTTATTCCATGCTTAAAGTTAATAATTTACTTAAGTGTTTTACTAATTCAGGGCCTTACTCACCAATTTTGAAGGAGATTCTTTCCTGACTAACATAAACATTGGTCTATTTAAGCAATAAAACCCTGGTCAGCCTGTGGTTAAATCGGACAGGCCCTGCTTTAGTTTGCCCATGATTTACTTTGAGATATAATTCAAGCATACAGAGCTGAAGAAGGGGGTGGAATATTTCACTCTAGCTCATGTTACCTGAACACATTCCTGCTGCGTAGTGTTAAACTGGGAAACTTGTTCTCTCCCAGGCAGGGTAGCAGTGTTGACTTTCCAAACTTTTTGAAACACTGGCGCAGAACTGCCATTGCTGAGCTGATCTTTTTGACGTGGTAGCTTTGATTTGAGGTCAAAAGTCTCCAAGGCAGCTAATGCAGTGTCAGAGTTTTCTTTGGAAGACAGCAGTTTTTCATGAATGCAGGAGGGTAATGAAAACGAGGAAGAGGAATAGTACATAGTACACCGAGGTGGACTTTTACAAATATGCCGCAGTGAACCAGTGTGCTCCCTCTGGCTTCCCAACCTAGTGCCATCAAAGCATTCCTGAAGTCCTGAAGCTTGTGAGACGGAACCCACGCTATTTCTTAGCCTCCTTAGCGTTGGTGAGGTGGAAATTCTGCCTGGAGCATGCCTGTCAAACTGGAAAGGTGCACTGTAGCTTTCCTCATGCTCCTTCGATGGAACCTTTAGCAGGATGGGAGGCTCACTGCAATTTCTTCTCTGGATGCAGCCAACTGGTGACATTTTACCATCCATACTTATTGAGATAGCCCTTAGTTCACAGTGCTGGCAGATGTCACTTTCTGAGTCACTGTTTCCTGACAAATCAACATTTTCTTCTTGTGGGTCAATCTGCTTGTTTAGGTGACAGTCTGCTTTGGGGTAAGTTTTTCCATCCATTTCCAAAGAATAATCACAAACTGGTTGTTGCATCCTTTAGCTACAGTCTGTAGCCCTCTAGCTGTTATCAGTTAGAAAGAACAAAATCAGAAAAGAAAGCTCCATTCTCAAACTGAATGTTCCTTATTTACCCTCACGTACTTCACATCCCTTTTAAATTTAGTTATTATCCCTTGCTGAAAACCAGGTGCTGTTTAAGATTAGGACCAAAAAACAAATTCCTGACCACCATTCTTTGATGTCACAAAGCTCTTTTAAATCATTATTTCTATCTACTATACAGTAACATGTTCAGTCTGATGTAACTGCACTTACTAAAGTCAATGGAATTTAATATAACTCTAAGTCAATGCAGTTAGCCCAGGGATAAAATTGACCTATGGATTTAAATGGTCATAAGTGACTAGTGATTTTTGGGTGCTCAGCTTGAAATGACTTAAAGGGACCTGCTTTTCAGAGGGATAGTCAGCACTTTCTGAAAATCAGATGCCTCACCTTGTGCACTAAAAATCACTAGTCACTTTTGAAAATTAAAAAATTCATGATCGTTAACAGAAAAGGGCTTCTTTCCTTTTAAAGGGGCTCAAAAATTATCTTCGTCTCTCACTGCACATTAAAACAGATACATAACTGCATGGTAGAATGAATGTTCTATAAAAATATAAACATATAAACATATAACTATCCTCCTAAAGACCCAGGTGTAGAAAATATGTCGGGTTGAAAAATCTAACTTTGTCTGGTATCTCTGCTTCCTTGTTAGAACTTTTGATTCTCCTCTTTCCACACACATTCTTTCTGTGTTTTATGTGCACTTACATTTAATATGCCAGCACATACAAATAAATAAAAAAGAGACAGATACATTGATAAAGATGCATATGTATAATTATAGCCTAGTGTGTGCAACTGCTAAACATCTCATCATAAAAAATAATAAAATTGTTGAGTACTATTGAACTTTGAGCATTTGGGGAATCGATTGGTACAAAGTTAGTTCATGCAGGGGCTCCTGTGGTTTAAGACGACCGGGGAAATATAAAATGTTCAATGGTCCTTAAATTCATCACTCTGCCTCTAGTGTGAGGCTTTGTGTTTATTCTCCTTATTAGTATGGTAGGTTGTGACATAATACATGTGATTATAGTACTGTTCTCCAGAATCTTACTCAGCATTTTAGGGTATGATTGCCTTTCCATGGACTATTGTATTTGATACTCTCCTTGAAAGTGCCATGTGAAGCTGCTACATCTACACTACCCACTGCTCGCTGTCGACTCCTGTATTCCGCCTCGGCGAGAGGCGGAAGCGGAGTCGACGGGGGAGTGGCAGAGGTCAACTCGCTGCCGTGTGGACGACCAGGTAAGTCGACCTAAGATACATCGACTTCAGCTACACGATTTGCTACACTATTCATGTAGCTGAAGTTGTGTATCTTAGTTTCCTCCCAGTGTAGGCCAGGCCTGGTACCTTGTTCAGTGCTCAGATATAACAATGGTGGGCCCTATAGATATACCTTAAAAGATATGGACTCTCACCTCCCACGATCATGCCCCTATAGCAATTTTTCTCCATGTGAATATTCAGATTTTCTTATAAGGCAGTTTTGCTTGTAATGTAAGAACTTTGGGATGGATATCTGAAAAGGCCCTGTTCTAAAAGGTTTCAGGAACAAATAAGAATTATATGAGCTCAGAGGCCCTGACTGAGCAAAGTACATAGGAACATGCTTAACTTTAAGCTTGAGTGGTACCATTACTTTCAATGAGACTAATGATGTGTTTAAGATTAAGGGTGTAGCTAAGTACTTTGCTAGATTGGGCCAAAGTCTCTTAATTTTATTTAGGTCTTTTTCTGCCACGAAGTGAGACTACAGCACTATATTAGGAATAACAATGAAGCCAGCAATGCCCAGGACCCTTGTTTCTTTATGAGCAGGATAAATGGGCTACATCAAATAACTATTATTTACTGAGAGGTTGAGTAAATAAATTCTAAAAATCATTTATGACAAGGCTAACCTGTGTTGTTTTCTTTTCAGCAGGGAAGCAGGATGCTTTGAAATAAATAAATATAATTGGTATTATGTAATCAAATAATAAAGAAAAAAGTTAAGCAAGCTATAGTGGCAATTCTTGCCAATTTATCTGGTAATTAAGTGTAATAATCTGTTTTATGTTTCATAATGTATGAAGGTGTAGTTCTCAGATACTATGGTAATAGTCCCCCTAGAAATGGCTTGATAGACAGTACAGGTAAGAAAATAATTAATGATAAACAATTTATTTAACTAATGTGGCCTCTCATTTTGCTAACAGAGTAGCTGAAAACCATTCAGGATTTCCCCAAATCTATTTATTAGTTGTTTATTTAAACATATGCTTGATTTTTACCCCGCTTGATTGAATGTGGTTTGTGAAATTTGATTTGGTGTTGCTTAGTTTTAAATAGATAATCATGTGGTATTGTTTCTGTTCTCTCCCTACCAATACTTTTGACCCAAATTCTTGAAGGTGCAAATTTAAAATCTATTTTTTTGTGACTTCTGATGTACGCAACTTTTACATTTGTTTTCCACAAACATTTGGGCCCATCCAATCCAACCACTCAAATGTTTGCAGGAAGCAAATACAAAATTTTCTTGAACATGATGGAAATAAATTAATCAAAACTGTGATGAGTAGTCATAGAATTTTTTTTGTCTTATTTACTCATCTTTGAAAGAAAGAGAGAGAGAGAGAGAGTAATCAAAGTATGTGCTCATTAAAACTGAGATACACTTGGAATCCACACTCTCCATAAATCATGCACAAAGTCTATATTATTTCCCTGTTTTTCATCTACGCTGTAATAGCACAAGGTTGTAACAAGATCTATTACTATGGGATGAACAGAAGTATATTTTGTGATGCATTACATTTGTTTTGTTTTTTTTATAAGTGACCTCTTGGTTGTCTGTCTGCAGAATCCTATAATTCACAAGGAGGCATCAAGATATTAGTATGAATTAAGTAAGTGTAGACTTTATTGTTGTTAAACATATCTAACAAAATCTTATGAAGCATAATTTGAATTAAAAACTTACTCTCCAGAAAGCTCTTAAGTTAAACTGAACATATAATAAATTTCAGTAGTTTTTTAAAACTAGGAGTTCAAGAAACTCTACTCAGAAACACAATCTTGACAAAGCAAAACACGATATAAAAAAAGGGCAGAGAAACAGACACACGGACATACTCTAGGTCACTAAACTTGGTACCTGATACAGCTGAAGCATTGGTTTCATTCTCAAATTGTCAACTTTCAATCTGTTCACATCCTCTGCAAATATAACAAAATAAAAAAAAAATGTCAAACATTTAACTTGCTTGACTGTATGTTGGACTCAGCTGAAGCAACACCTTTTCCTCTTCCTAGGCTTCCTTGCTGAGTGCTGAAATAGAGAACTAGTTTTTCTCCTTGTAGAGTCAACGTTTCTAGGGGATTTGTTTATCAGAAAGGTCAGACGGAGTGGCTTCAGGATCAATGCCAGTTTACAAACGGTAACATGATCCATTTTAACACAAGATTAATAGTATTCACTCTAGAATAATTGTCTCTCCTGTTTGCTTTTCATTTCCCCCTTCAGATTGCTCTACATAGATTTGTACTGATAAGATTTGGCAAAGGAAATCTCACTCAGGTAAAGAATAGAAATCAAGAGCAGATGAAATTCTAAGGAGCAATCCTGTTTCTATGCAAGTGTCTTAAGCAATTAGAGCTGTCTGAATTAATCATTGTGAATAATTTAACCAATGGATTCAGCACTTTTATTCTGTTCATGAATTATCAACAATCAGGTTGGGATTCTAAAAAGTATGTTCACAATTTTCTGAATTATATGTGTTGAAAAGTTGTCTATGGATTATTCAAGAGCTAGTCTCCAAGTATTTGCAATTTTTTATTCACTGCTATACAAATGATCAACTAAGGTAACTGGTATTATTTCCACTCTATGACTGGATGCTTAAAACTGAAGTCCCCTTTATTTGTTCACAAATAATCCACATATCATCATAATTGTTCAATCTATTGTGCAGACAATACAATTTTTCAAATGGCTGAGCAAAAACACTGCCAGTACAAATATTCTCAGTGATATTTGTACTAGAATTTGCGACACTTTTCACTTTCTTTAAACATTTTTGCAAACAGAATACTCACCCAACCCAAAGGTACATGAATAAGAGTCTGATCCAGTACTGACAGAGGTCAGTGGAAAGACTCTCCCTGAATTCAGTGGGGATTGGGTTAAAGTCCCAAGTGGATAGATGGAGAAAGCAAATTGGAAAGTTTTATTCACAAGAATACTCAAATACTTGTTTTCTGCTTTTATCTGGCTCAGCTAGTAATAGAAAGGAATGGGAAAAACTTTCCCTTCCCCCCATCGATCTTGAAACATCCTTTATGATATAGGCAGATTTGTTTTAAATAGAACATTTTAAATCAACAAATAAGGCCATGTTGTTTTCCATCCCCAGCTTGTCCTTTACATTGATATCAGATGAGGTGGAGAAGCTCTCCTTCATGAAATGCACACAAATAGCTGTGCTGATGTGGAGGCCAGCCTGCCTCATTGCTGCTGTAAGGGTGCTACAGCTGGGAGGAATGACAAAGTTTTGCCAAAATCCCCAAAGTTTTGATATTCCCAAAGTACAAAACTAATACCACCGTGGTCAATTGGGCACTGAAAAGGTCAAGAAGAAAGGTGACCTCTCTAAACTGATGGCAGAGATGTTTGCCTCCATGCCTTGGAAAAGGGGGAAAGGAAGAGGTCACACCTGGCTTCTAAAAAACATCTATATATATAAAAGTCAAGTGGTGTATGTATGTATGTGTGTATGTATGTATGTATGTACGTATGACTGCGAACTCCTCCCGCACCGTTTGAGCCAGAGACTTGAAATTTGGTACAGTGAGGGGTCTTGGGGTCTAGATGCTGGTAAGGGTCGAAAAATTTTCGGATCTCACCTCTGACGCCCCCCAGGGGTGAAAGTCTTTCAGGGCCAATCACATCGGCTGGGCGGTTAGGTGGTGATGATGTCATAATACCCCTCTCCAACAGACACCTCACTCGCTCAGCTCACCCCTCCCGCCTCCAACGGAACCCCGGAGATCCCTCAGTTCTCTGCCCCTCCCCCCTCCCAACGGAACCCCGGAGATCCCTCAGTTCTCTGCCCCTCCCACCTCCCAACGGAACCCCGGAGATCCCTCAGTTCTCTGCCCCTCCCCCCTCCCAACGGAACCCCGGAGATCCCTCAGTTCTCTGCCCCTCCCCCCTCCCAACGGAACCCCGGAGATCCCTCAGTTCTCTGCCCCTCCCACCTCAACCCCGGACTCCATCAGCTCTGTGCCCCCCCCCTCCACCTGCGAAGGTTCCCGGAATCCCTCGGCTCTGGGCCCCCTCCCTGCCCGCGAAGGATCTGAGTTGGGTTTGGTGGGACAGTAAGTGAGGTGGGGGTGTCGGGTTCGGTCAGGGGGTGAGGTGGGGGTGTTGGGTTTGCTTGGGGGGGTGAGGTGGGGGTGTCGGGTTTGGTCGGGGGGTAAGTGAGCCGGGGGGTGTCGGGGTTGGTCTGGGGGGGTGGGAAGGTGTCGGGGGGGGGTGAGGGGTGAGGTTTGGGTGTTGGGTTTGGTCTGGGGGGGGAAGGTGTTGGGGTGGGTGCCCAGACCAAACCCGACACACCCCCCCGGCTCACTTACCCCCCAACCAAACCCAACACCACCACCTCACCCCCCCACCAACCGCAACACCCCCTGACCAACCCCAACACCCACACCTCACCCCTCACCCACCCCGACACCTTCCCACCCCCCCAAGCAAACCCGACACCGCCACCTCACCCACCCCGATACCTTCCCACCCCCCCAGACGAAACCCGACACCTCCTGGCTCACTTATCCCCCGACCGAACCTGACACCCCCACCTCACCCCGCCCCCCACCAATCGCAACATCCCCAGACCAAACCTGACACCCCCCGGCTCACTTACCCCCCCGACCGAACCCGACACTCCCACCTCACCCCCCCAAGCAAACCCGACACCCCCACCTCACCCCCCACCAACCGCAACACCCCCTGACCAACCCCAACACCCCCTGACCAACCCCAACACCCACACCTCACCCCTCACCCACCCCAACACCTTCCCACCCCCCCAGACCAAACCCGACACCCTCCCGGCTCACTTACCCCCGACCGAACCTGACACCCCTACCTCATCCCCCCAGGCAAACCTGACACCCCCACCTCAACCCCCCACCAACCGCAACACCCCCTGACCAACTGCAACACCCACCCCTCACCCCTCACCCACCCCGACACCTTCCCACCCCCCCACACCAAACCCAACACCCCCTGGCTCACTTACCCCCCGACCGAACCCGACACCCCCACCTCACCCCCCCCACCAACCGCAACACCCCCTGACCAACCCCAACACCCACACCTCACCCCTCACCCACCCCGACACCTTCCCACCCCCCCAGACCAAACCCGACACCCCCCCCCCCCCCGGCTCACGGTGCACTGTGTAGCACACAGATTATTAAATACACTGTTCGGTCGGGGGGTGAGGTGGGGTTGTCGGGTTTGGTCGGGGGGTAAGTGAGCCGGGGGGTGTTGGGGTTGGTCAGGGGGGGTGGGAAGGTGTCAGGGTGGGTGAGTGGGTGTTGGGGTTGGTCAGGGGGTGTCAACTGTCTACCCCCTCCCCACCTCCGACTGACCCGAGCAACGCCGGGCACTTATGCTAGTTCTTTATAATTAATTCCATCTTGTCTCATGGCAGGCCTCCCTTATCCCCTCATTGGCAGTGCTGACAAAAGGAAGCCACATTTGGATATGGACTTCCAAGTGTTGCAACAAGAGATATAAACCCACTTGTCTCTCTGTAGAGACAGTAACAAGGTGGAGTCAGAGTTCTCAGTCTGCCACTATCAAATAAGTCTCTTGCAAAAGTAAGTAGGCTGAGACCCCGAGAAAACTGAATCCAGTAGTGTCCGTTCTGCAGTGAGTGTCAGAGCTGATCATTAACAGTAGATGATTCTACTCTATTCGGGTTCTTGCACCCGACCCAACACTGTGGTATTTGATGTCCGTAGAACTTTTCCTATGATTTCTCTCTGTTGCTACCACAACTGCAACTCTGCCAGTGTCTGTAATGGTGGGTGTATTATCCTAGACAGTTCTAAGGAGCTGCCAGCATTTAAAACATTACTAACTGATCAAAACAGGTCTAACTAACACACGGATTCAAATTCTGGAACCCACTGACCCCTTGAGTACCATAGTGCTCTTAACCTTGGTACCACCAATATATAGACCAGATCCTTAGCTGGTATAAGTTGGCAAAGTTCCATTGATTTAAATGAAGCTACACCAATTCACACGAGCTGTGGCTTTGGCTCTATATCCCAAACAATTTATCAAATTTCAGGCTATATTTTGAATATGTTAATGAGTGATTTCGACCCTTTCAGCTGCATATTGGACACATTCTTTTTTTTTTTTTTATGCCATTCCCAAAAAGCATTAAACAATTTCACTGGATTACTTTACCTAGTGGGTAAAATGACCATGTTAAACAAAGACTAGTTTCTCCTGGCAGAAATACTAGTTGCCAGGATTTTTACTTAACCCATGGGTGCGAGAATACTTTATACACTTGGAAGCCGAGAGAAATTGTCTGTGTAAGCTATGGTATAATTTTATGCAACCAGTGACAGAGCAATAAATAAATCTCCATTGATTTCACCATTTGCTCCTAATGATTCAAGCTTCAAAAGACTGAATTTGCCCTATGTTCAAAGATCCAGTGGCTTGTTATCCAACATACAGTTACTTCAAATGCCAGATGATAAAAAATCTAATTATGCTTCACCTCAAAGCAGTTGGTGCAATCAATAAGCACAAATGGAAAAAGAAAGAAATAGCAGTTGGATGTCCATAAAGATGGAGTGAAAGTAAAACATGCTGTTTTTTAATGTAACAGGAAAGAAAATTATAGCTGAGGTAAATGTAGAGAGACATAAGCCCATTTTTTCCATATCCCATAGTATGAAAGACAGAAACTTCCTGTTGTGATAGAGGAGGGTCAGGGAGCTGCAGCTGAGTGCTTGAGGGGAGATATGTAAGCTCAGAGCTAACTGAGGTGTGGCTCCCTGTGGACTAGGGAAGCTGGCCGCAGGTTGATTGGAACACCTGCAATCAATTAAGGCCCTGTTAGGAATGTAATAAAACCCCCTGCTTCAGGAGACAGGGGAGGAGAAAAGGAGGTGGAGCAGTTTGGAGGAGAGTTTGGAACCCAGACCCTAGGTAAAGAGACCCCTGGCTTGTGCAGAGAGAGGGCAGGAAGCCCCACAAGCTGAAGAGTAGGAGCTGGCAGTAGCCCAGAGGAAGGAATAGCTAATTCAAGTGGTTTACTGCTATCCTCAGGGCCCTTGGGCTGGGGCCCGGAGTAGAGGGTGGACCTGGGTCCCTCCCTTTCCACTGCCCTCCCCTAGGATACTAGTGGGGCAGTTAATACCCTGTTCAGGGGCAAGAAATGGTGCCTGAATCCCTCACAAGAAGAGAAAGCATGGGACCCACCCTAATAGTGCTGGCAATCTGCCACACTGTTTGCACTGTAAATAACTATTTAAAGAGTTCTTTTACTATGGAGAACAACAAACACAGAACTCTCTAAGGCTATGTCTACCCAGCACACTACTGGTGGTGGCATGTAGGGGATGTAATTATGTATTGCAGGGAAAAGCAGGCAGCATCCACACTAGGATATGTAGTTACATGTGTCCATGAAAGTCCCCTGTGTGGGGAGTCAGTGAGGAAAGGTTCCTGCAAGGGATGCTGTCAAAGGCAGAGACTGTCTCTACTGCCTCCCCCTGCCCTGGGTGGGCAAGGACTGTGGTAACGGGGTGGCAGTGGGACATTACACAGATTTTAAAAAAAGTAGCAGTGTAAATGGGAAAGGTACTGCTTGGGCATGTAGAGACTCATGCAGGGCACATACCTACAGGGGTTCAGACATGTCTTTGCTCTAGTTGCCTAAGCAGTGCCACACTGTCTACAGAGCTATTTATACCTGTGCTGAGGTGGGGATGTACAGCCCTAAGGAGTATGCAAGGTAGGGACAAAGAGATAGCTCAGTGGTTTGAGCATTGGCCTGCTAAACCCAAGGTTATGAATTCAATCCTTGAGGGGCCATTAGGGATCTGGGGTAAAAAAAAAATCTGTCAGGGGACAGTACTTGGTCCTGGTAGTGAGGGCAGGGGACTGGACTCAATGACCTTTCAAGGTCTTTCCAGTTCTATGAGATAGGTATATCTCCATATATATTAAGGTAGACATACTCTAAATGTAGTTAGATATACCCAGGCACATACACCTGCAACCTCACTCCATGAGAAATTCCATCATTAAAATATATTTATGCCATGGGGGCCTCTCAGTGATTAACTACCATACACTCAACACACTGTACATAATAAACACACACAAAGACTATTATTAAGGCTGCAGAGTCAAGCACTCAAAGTTAGGAAATGCCAGAACTAAGGTTACCAGTGCAACCTTAATTTGTGCTTGCCCATAATGATACGGTCTTTAATGACACAATCACAGACTATTTTTTTAATGGTAACTTTAGGGAATTTAGAACCTCATAAAATTCAGGGAATTTGGCTGGAAAGGTCCAGCAGGTCTCTACTGAGTGTGTACAAACCGCAATTTTTGAATTTGGACAGCTTTTTCACAGGAACAGTCAAAGGCCCATCTCTGTCAAATTTCAAGTCCCTGCTCCAAACCAGGAGCTTCTCAAATAAATAGTTGTCAGAATTTTTTCTAACATGGGCAAAAGAATGTATTTTTCACTAGCCTCATTCTCTAAAATGGCTGAACTGTTGTGGCTGAAGTTTTCTAAAACCTTCAGCCTGAGGCAGATAGTCACTGTAGAAAATTTCAGCCCAAATGGTTTGTTAGGCAAAATTAGAAGCTGCCGAAAACAGGGTTGTCTAATGGGAAGTGTCGGGCAACATTAATAATAGGCAGTGCTGCCAGTCCCACCTATAATAAATATAATAAATAATATTTAGTACTTTTTATCTAGCTCTCAATACATTTTATAAAATCAGGTAAATATTGTTTTCTATTTTACATGAATATATAGAGCTAGAATCCATCTCTGACACACAATACATGTATTACATTATAAACAATGTAGACACCGAATGAAAATATGACCCACAGAATAAAATAGCCAGCCCCCCTGTAATAAATCAAGCTGAACATCAATATCATGTAACTACTCAAAGTCATTGTTCATACAAAAGAAAATGCAACTAAAAGCAAATACCAACTCTGTTTTTCAGCACCAACTTCCCAAACAGCCATTTAACTGCATATCCATATGGAACACTATTTTTTTCTGTTTAGGTTAACTCCTACTTAAGAAAGGGATGTGGGTAGTTAAGAAGGAAAATCTGTGTAGTTCTTACCAATGGCTGCAATCTTCCAACATGTTAGTGTATCATCATAAACAAGGGGAAATGACCTCAGGCAGGCAAACAGTGGCATGCAAATACAAAGTTTACTTCAGGAGCAAATGATGTGAAAAATAAAGGGAGGGAGGCACTCCCTTACTGTAGTCTGGCTTGGGAATGTGTATGTGTAATACTCTGAAACATGTAGGTTTTTCTGATTGTCTGAGGGGAATGTAACTACACAAAAGGATCATACTAACCCCCCTGTAAGCACGACTACAGTATGTGTAATCTCCCTCTATACAGGGTTGAAGAATGCAATTGGTGTTACAAAAAGAATAACTTTCTGTTCCTTTAAAACAGATTGTTCCCAAGCATTTTATAGACTATATAGAGAGTTTGCCACCAGAACTAGCCAGGTCTTAGGTGGAACGCTAGAGTTAATTAGCACATACCAACACTACGCTACAGGAAGTGCCCAAGAATATCATCTTTCAGTTGAAAATTCAGGGGAAGAATTTTCTCTGTTGGGAACTAGCCAAAACAAATTCAATTAATGGATAATTAAAAATTTGCTGCTGTCATTCCACAAAATCAGTGTGCTCCAAAAAGTCCATGAGAAATTAAAACAGACTGTAAATAGTTCTGTGGTGGTTGGGGCTAAATGTAGGTCATGCAGCTGGGCACTGGCACCAATGTAATTTCCAATGCCATGCAAGACATGCATTTTTAAGCAACCAACCCTGCAAACCCTTGGCATGAGGAACTCTCCTTGATAGCAGCAGGACCAATGGACAGAGAGCTTGCAACATTGGTCTGACAGAGAATCATTTTGTAGACCAGACAGGTATCTCACAGGAAACAGGCTAGAGAAAGACTAAGTACATTGTTCTCAACCTTTCTGAGCTCAGGACCCATTTGTAAATGTTTATGGGTTGTTACAACTCAGTAAATAGTCTGTGAGGCTCTGGGGCAGAGTCGTATCTATGCATTTTAACACCTGGAGTGAGCAAGCATATTTGCACCAACAACTAGCAGTGATGTGTATGGGGGGGGCATGCACGTCACCCCCCCCCCTGATTTTTTGGTTGTTGTCATCTCCCCCCACCCCCCACCCGCAACCCATAGGTGGGTTGGCTCACTGAGGTTATTCAGGGAGTGGAGGTAGCTCGCCTTCTCTAAGCCCATCCATGCGAGACTGGCCTGAGCTCCCTGGCAACACCAGCCGAAGCCACCCCATAACTTTTGCTCCCTTGGCAGCTGCCTTGCCCAGGGGTAGTTTTGATCAGATCCTATCTCCTGGGGGACTAAAGGGGAGGTTGGATTCTGCCTGGCACTCACCCCACAGTGGCAGTTCCTCAGCTCCTATGCAGTGGGGCTGGCTGGCCTTGGCTCTCTGCTCTGGGCATTGCAATCTCCAGGGCTATTAATAATAATCAATAAGGTTAAAAAATAATGTTCTAAGGAGAGTAATGGCTAGCTGAGTGCCAGCTGGTGTTATATGCAAAGACGACAAATGTCTCAATTGTGTTGTTTTTCACTCTCTATGATTCTAAGCATAGAATGAATGGTACAGTTTACTTTCTCCATGCCCCGTTTCTCACAGGATGGGCAACCCTGGTCCTCACCTTGCTTATCGGGAGATGTCGGCAAACCTTGTCTAACAACCGTGATTCAAGCTCCTTCTCCTGATCACTGCAGATGTCATTGGGTGAGCTGAAGTGCAACACTACATGTTTCATCAGTGCATCTGGAACTGACTCAGTCTTTTTATCGTTCAGTGGTTTGAGAATGTACTTTGAGAAGGTGCTATGCAAACCGACAAATACTGATTTTCATCTGGTGTTTCTCGTAGAGAGCCTTTCAGGTCAATCTGTATGTGCTTCCAGGATTTACTAGATTGGGACATTTCTCTTAAAGGAGTTCTGCCTCTTCTTGCTGGCACTTTCCTTTCTAGACGGGAAAGTTCACAGTCCTTAACATCTGAAGCCATTCTCAGACAAAAAATATATCAGGTGGCTCAGTGTCTTTTCATACCCCAAGTAGCCTGCCAATGACCCTGTGGTACCGTTATCTGTAAGCTTGCTGACAAGACAAGCCTGTTACCTTCATACATCACCAAGTTGGTAACCAGAGCCCAGATCAATGATAATTGTTCCTGAATGGCATCCAGCCTCCCCAGTAAGGTTCTCGTTCTGTAGCTCTGTTGGCACACCAGACATAACTCAGGGTCCTTAGACTGTTCTTGCCAGATGTGCTCACAAGAGCCTCCTGAGTCTATTCTCACTGCCTTCCCCCGCTGAGTGCATCTACAACCACATTTTGCTTTCCATGTGTATGGTGAACTGTGAATGGATATTCAGACAGTTTGTGTATCAAATTCCACAGGCATCCTTCTGGGCTGGGCTTCATATAGAGCCACTGCAGCGCACTCTGGTGGCTCAAGTCACTGCTTGCATCCGAGGAAGTGGGTATTAGCCCACGAAAGCTTATTCTTCAATACTTTATAGTTAGTCTTTAAGGTGCCACTCTGCAAGGGGTGGCACTCCGGCCGCACTGCCCTCCCTTCACTCCTCCGTCTGAACCGCAGCCGCGCAGCCTTGAGGGACTGCACATTAGTTTTACATTAGCTGCACATTAGCTTTACATTAGCTGCACATTAGCTTTAAGGTGCCACTCTGCAAGGGGTGGCACTCCGGCCGCACTGCCCCCACTTCACTCCTCCGTCTGAACCGCAGCCGCGCAGCCTTGAGGGACTGCACATTAGCTAAACAAAGGGTCCGTTTCTGGAGCTGAGAACTAAATTTCTCTCTCATTTAATTTGCAACCTCCAAAAGCCACTGTGCAAACTGAATTCATCAATTTGTTCAAATGTTAATCCCAGGTTACCATGAGTGGACAGGATGGAACTGGGAATTTAAACCCAGCATGGTTTAGCAGTCCTTCCTTCAGTAACTCAACTACTGACCAGTATCCCCCTATCCTGACAAAATTGCCCTTAGCTAGGTGGTATAATGGTGCTGCCCATGCTGAATATTTAAAAAAAACAAACAAAAACTCCTGTAATATTCTCAGAGGCCTGCAAGCTGCTGTACCTCCTCCAGGTATTTATAATGTTCAGTTTTTGGGACTCCAACCCATTTTCACTATACGTCCTTGGGAGATAATGTGACTCCTCGCAAACAGACATTTGTGCGAGTTTAAACCCTAACTCTTTAAAATGCTTTAGAATCCTGTCCACATCTGCCAGATATTCCTCCCATGTTTCATGGAAACAAATGAAGTCACCTAAGAGCAGGAGGATGTCTTCAGTTCTCACAATTTGGGTCAGACCATTTACTCCCTACTGGTATTGCATCCCTGGTATATTTACTACATTTCTGGTGCGTTCATGAGACTGAAAGACATTCTTCAGAATTGAAACAGTCCCAAGGGTATCACAAAGACAGAGTTCTCTCAATCTTCAGGTGCCACTGTGACGGGTTGGGATCATAGAAACCCTCTTAGAAGCTGCCAACTGATATGCCAAGGCTACTCCTGCCTCTGTTTTCCTGCCCAAACAGTTGAGGACATCAGCATCCCACCTGGTTTGAGTCAGTCTCACTTGCCTGCTGCAATCCCAGCATGTTACATGGCATATGTTGCAAAAGCATATTCCAGTTGTATTATACATACATTTATAAGCATCCCCTCCATACAGCTTTATGGGGTACACTGTCACAGCCAGTTTAATCTTATGGTTTCTAGACACCAAATCAAAACTGCCGAAATATTTTGCTCCTGATATTGTGTCCAGTGTTTATTTTACCTCATAAACATGTATTTCATAGCTTGGTCAATCTGTGGGCAGAAGAATAAGGCCCTAAAAAGAAGGGCTTCACGTTCACATCACTATGGATATCATATATGAGCCATTTTGAAGACAGTTGCTTACAGATCAGTCATGGGATGGCCCACTGGTTAAACATGTAGGGTGAAATCCTGTCCCTGTGGAAATCCATGGAATTTTTTACATTGATGTCGGTGGAGCTAGTATTTCATCCCCACCCTGATGACTTTCGTGCTGGCAAGCTCCACATTGGACATCATAATGAAACACGCATCAATGGGAATTAAAAGACCTCTGAACAAGATAACACCGCTTTAGTTTGATATTAATTTATCCAAAAGGATGGATTACTGGATAAGTACATCCTACCAACACAAGATATGCTGTGAAGAATGGCACTAAAGAGTGGCATGTGAGGTCTTTACCGAGAGCCAGCAGCCCAGTTGTCATCATGAACATTGTGAAATACATGTATGTATCATATTTAAGGTGTTGTGTTTTATTCTTAAAATAATGTTCTTAAGGCAGGTAACCAGGAGGTGACATGTCTTAGACAGGTTCCTTTTAGGCAGAGGGTTACAGATGCTTCTCTCTCCATCTGACCAATGTGCATTGTGTCCCTCCCAGTGTATGCCTATTTGCATAGTGAGCCAGATGCTGGCTAGCAGACAACAAAATCTATAAGTAAGAAGTATAAAGGAAAAAATAACAGGGAGGGTCCTGTTTATGAATAAGGACAATGGATTGTTCTTATATATCTTGTGGTGCGACCTTGGATCTTTCACTGAAGGACAAGTTGACAGAGTGATTTGTCTCATGAATGGAAGATTACAGCCAAATCTGGCTATAAAACACTGGGAGGAGGTTGGGTGAGCATTGTTCTATAAGACATGAAAGTAGCTAGTTAAGTAATTCAAGGTTCTAGAATGCATCTTATGATTGTATTTTGTGTGTAGTCATTTGTTCCCAATACTTATACCTGCTATCACTTTAATAATCGCTATACTTTGTTATATAAACTTTTACTTGTTTTCCTATAAACATATCTAAGTGCTATGTGAGAAGCTGAGTAATGGTCTGAGATAGAACTGGTATGCTGGAATGTACTGCTTCTTTCAAAGCAACAAATCTCTGTGTGCTGCTAGTGTCCAGTGGAACAGGGGGTGGTCAGTCCAGGGGACACTCAGAGGGCTCAAGAGCTGGAGTTTGACTATCGCTAACCTGGAGAGAGAGGGCAGGGCCTGCATAGGCCTAGAGGGGAGTGCTTGTGTTACCTGTGGCACATAGAGTTGGGGAGCTGAAGGCAGGTGGTAGTGAGGTGCCTCACAGCCCCGGGTCCCCCTGGGAAGAGTCCGAGTGTGATTATGTAAGTACAGAGGTCGTGTTCATATAGAAGATGAACCATCTCTTGTGTGAACAGTTCTAATAAAATCTCCAGTTCTCCATTATGGGCAGATGTAGAATAATACTGCTTTTGTAAATGGCCTAGCTGACAGCATTACAATGAGACCCATCCTTTTCTGTAGATCTGAATATTTACACTTCTACACTTTGGAAAAACATAGCCATTTGTTAAAGATTCAACCCCCCTTCACCTTCAGTTAAGGTGTAAGACCTCATAATACACATACCATAAAGCTCCTCTTCAGCAAAATTAGGGAACCTTAGAGTTGATATTGGTGATATTTTTAGGTTAAAAACAAGCAGAAAAAAAACTATTAAAAACTCCTTATACATCACAAAGAAGCAAAAAAAGTGCACAAACCCATCTAACATTTTTTTTCTCATTTCCATTAAAGAAAAAAACATTTTAAATAGCCATCAACAGATTGTCAAAATAGTAACAGGAAGCTTCAGTCCTGAAATTAAAAGAATTTAAATATGTGGTGGTTTTTTTTGGACAAACGAATAGTAACATCAACATTGTAACAAAGTATTTACACTAAGAGAAATTCATACATTCAAGTGTGGGGTCAATACTATAGTTAAGCACTTATTTTAAGCTGAACAACTTCAAAACTGAATGAAGCAGAAAAGAGACGGAGTTGTAACTCAAATAAAAATGGTCTCCCAATGTCGAAAGGTTGGCTGAGACTCACAAACTTTGTTTATGGCACTTCTGATGAATAACTTTTATAGTCAGCAGATGATGCCATCTGCAGTACACCAGCAACATTTCTGTTGCCATAAAAGAAAAGCAAATGTACTGAAGCTGCCAAGATCAGATAACACTCACACTACACATACAATAATGCGTTTTCAAAATTCATTGCTTGTTTGTGAAAGTGTTTCCTGCAGTTTCCAACTACAATAACACACTGCTTAAAATATAGGAAAGCTGTTTAAAATGGCAAAAATGGCATTGTGCCTGAGGGAATAAGAATTCTTGGGTGAAATCCTGGTGCCATTAAAGTGAATGGAAAATACTCCTATTGATTTCAAGGAAGCCAGCATTCTACTCCTGGTATTTAAATTTTGTTTACACAGGGCTAGATGTAGAGCACAGAACCAGGGTATTCAAGAAAGGAAGGAGTCTTGTGGTTAAGGATTTGCATTGCCATCTGCATTCAGTTCTTGGTGCTGCTGTGCATTTCCTGTGTAATGCTGCATTTGTTACTTCATCTGTCTGTGCTTCACTTCCTCATTTTTAAAGTGGGGGTAAGAATGGTTCCTTTCGCCTGTGCTTTATTTTTATTGTCTACCGTAAACTCTTCAGAGAAAGGACAGGCTGCAGCATCATTTACGGGTACATCTTCACTACCTGTCGGATTGGCAGGTAGTGATCGATCTATCGGGGATCGATTTATCGCATCTAGTGTAGATGCGATAAATCGATCCCCGATTGCTCAGCCTTTGACTCCTGTAATCAACCAAGACGAGAGGCGGAAGCGGAGTTGATGGGGGAGCGGTGGCAGTTGACCCCACACTGTGAGGGTGTGAGGTAAGTCGACCTAAGATTCGTCAAATTCAGCTATGCTATTCTCGTACCTGAAGTTGCATATCTTAGGTCGAACCTCCTCCTTCCCCCCAAGTGTAGACCAGGGCTAAGTGTCTAATGCAGTGGGGTCCTGATATTAGATGGGGCACTAGTAGCTAATACTGCTATTAGTAGTCAGGCATATTAGAAATACTAAATAAATAAAGTCACCAGCCTCAGCAGGAAAGATATGAGCAATGTTCTTTCTGATAATTATTTTGTTCTCCCCACTAATGACAAATTAACCATATCTTGTTAGTTAGCACTGTCCCCTTCACTAACTAATTCACAGGAATTTCTGCCCCTCTGATATTGCGCCCTACTTAATACCCTGCAGTGAAACTAGAAGGACTTTTAAGGTTATTTATAGTACATATGTAGGTCAAGATTTTGAAATGTCATTAGTGTTTTTAGATATCTCAATTTTGGGGGTGCCCAACCTGAGACACCTTATAGGTGCCTAATTTTCAGAAGATGGGAACTCAATGCATCCTGAAAATTAGGTCAATTTAAGGAATCTTACTTTGGGTATCCAGAAGTTGAGAGAGTTTTGAGCTATGGTGATGGTACTCGCTATGGTGGTGGCTTTTCTGCTCTGCTGGTTGTCCTACACTAGCTTTGCTGTTGTCATTGATTCAGTACATAACATTACACCTCTAGCTGCAAAGTTCCAATGCATTTTGCTATGACCAGTCTTGTTTGCAAACCAATCGTATGCCTTTTCTTCAACAAGCTGGTAACACACTATACATCAGTCACTTAAACGTTACCAACAAGAGGGCTTTATTGAAGGGAGACCTTGTTTGGTGCTAATGATCTATTTATTTGATAACTCATCTTTTTATCAAGAGGTTAATTACATTTGGGGCAGTAGTACCACTACAGTTATTAAATAATCTCTGTATCTCATACACACTCCTGCTCTCACACACATACATAGCACTCTCCCCAAGGATTCCTTTGCTGAAAGATATAGGAGTCAATGGGAGTATGGGAGTCCTCACTTAGGTTATGTCTATCCTAGGAGGTAGGGGTGTGATTCCCTTGCTTTTGTACACAGACTTGCCCTAGCTCTCATTGAGTAAGAAAGTATACACAGCAGTGTAGCCATGGTAACATTGAGGCATGGCTGAGCTGTGCTGAGTACGTATTCACCGATTTCAGGCCTGTTTGTGCTGGTGCCTTTGCTGCCACAACTGCAGCTATGATGTTGTTTATACTCATGCTGGCTTAATGTGAGTATGAGCACATGAGCAGGGAAAAATCACACGCCCTAGGTCTTAATGTAGACATGGACTAAGAGTGAAACACATGCTGTGTCGAGGGCTAGCACAAGGCCATGCGCAAATAAGTCCCACGGAAGGCTCCAGTCCTGTAACTGACAGTGTGTAGGTGAGTGCTTGTGCCTTTGGAGAGCCCCATTGTCTACTCAGTGTCCCCCTTGTATCGTAAGTTATTACTCAATGTGAGTAAAGGTGGCAGCATTTGGCCCAAAACATTTTCAAGTGTTAGCTCTATATGGTTTTTTGCATCCCACCTATTTCTGTCTTCTGACTGATAGAAGTCGTTACTGTAGCCGTTTATTTTAAATATTACCATTGCTTAGTTTGGCTCAATCAAATCAGACAATTCTTTTTTATCACAGTTCGTCACGCTACAACTTCAAAACAATCCAGAATGAATGATCTAATAGAGACTTAAATCAAGAGATATTATAGATATTCATCCTTGTTCTGCCTGAAGCTCTGAATTATTTTAAAATGCTGTCTTAGGATACAGAGAATCAAATAATTTATCACAATTCCCATTACCCTTAAAAAGAATAACAATAAAGACTATAGCTTCAAAAATGTCCATGTAGAGGCTATTCATATATCAGCTACTTGATAGGAAAGATATACTGCATAAGAAGGGTGATGACAGCTGTCAGAGAATGCATACAGCAGCCCTCCAGGGAGAGAGAGAGAAAACATTTTGCCCTTCAGATGGGGGAGGCAGAGAGAAACATAAATACTTCCTGCCAAAGATGGCAATCTAAATCACTCTCAAAGAAAAACAACTGCTTTATTATAAGTACAGTTGTGGAAATGCATCAAGTGTCACTGCCCCAAGAAATATTTGAAACATTAAGGTGAAATCCAGGCTTCAAAGTCAGTGGGAATTTTGCCAATGATTTCAGTGGGGCCAAAATTTCATCCTAAAAATTAAAACCTTCCCTCCCCCACCCATCTCACTCTTTGCCCGTTATGATTCCCTAGCTTCTTTGTTCTGATCATTTTGCTTTGTAAGTGTCTAGAGAGTAGTGAACGTTGCAACACAAATCACGTACATTAACCAAAGAGCAAAATGATCAAAATGGCTCCTAATCTGGGTCATTCAGTTGCCGCATGTGGATGGACATTTTGTGAGAGCAAAGCAGGTAGTTAGAAACCCAGCTTCCTGCTTGGTGGCCACCTTTGGAGAGTTTTGCATGTGAAAATTTAGAGTCCAGAGTGAAGATATTTGAAAACCTGGCCTGAAGTATGTCTGCCTATCTATTGCAATTTGGCTATCATTTTCAATAATCCATTGTTATTGAATGGTACATATATATATATATGGTACATATATTAGTGGTGCAAACAGTGCTTCGCCCGTTCGCCTCCCCAACCCTCTCTTCCCAAACCACCAGGTCCCGTCTTGGCCTTGGCCCATTCCTCGGTATCTTTCCTCCCAGTTATGGTTCTTCTGTAGTTCTCAAGAATCTGGGGCCTTGGGTTTGGGGCTGGCTTCCTGGTTTGCCGTGTCTCACGCCCTGGGGTTTGGAACATTTCACGGGATGCCAGCTGTCTTTCCACGAGGGAACTCATCATAGGTGGAGGGGTCATTCTTGCCAACCCAAACCCGGAGGTCTGTTGGTAATGCTCTCATATACCGGTCCAGTACTAGCAGCTCAATCATTCTTTCAGAGCTGAGAGCCTCAGGGCATAGCCATTTCCAGGTTAGGTGGATCAGGTCAAACAATTGTGATCGGGGTGTCTTGTCCTCTGTATACTGCCATTCATGGAACCTCTGGGCTCGCAACGCTGTCGTTACTCCATATCTGGCCAGGATCTCTGCCTTCAGTTGGGGGTAATCTGCCGCAGTCTCTGCAGCCATATCATAGTATACCTTCTGGGCCTCCCCACACAGGAACGGGGCAAGGATACCAGACCACTGGTCTCGGGGCCAGGCCTCCCGCAGGGCTGATCTCTCAAAAGCCAGGAGGTATGCCTCCACATCATCATCCTTGGTCATTTTCTGCAGACAATAGCTGGCCCGTATGGTCTGCGTCCCGTCATACCCGCGGCTCCTCTCTGTAAGGGCCTTCACCTGATTCATTAGTTCCTGCATCAGGGCTCGGTCCTGGCCAGCCTGAGTCATCAATAGACAATTAGTCTCTTGCTGCACCCGAGTTGTCTCCTGTTGGGCGGTTGCTTGGACCCAGGTAGCCTCCTGTTGAGCCGCGGTAGCTTGTATTACGGCCTTGACCACGTCAGCCATCTTAGGGACAGGATGGTTTTGGCTAACTCTGGTTTAAGTCCCCAGCGCGTGGATCCCACCACTGACGCCACGTGTGGCAAATTACTGGCACTATATTGATGGGTCCTGCGCTTTCTCTTCTTGTGGGGGATTCAGGGAGCCTATTTCTTGCCCCTGAACAGGGTATTAACTGTCCTACTAGTATCCTAGAGGGGAGAAGTGGAGAGGGAGGGACCCGGGCCCGCCCTCTACTCCGGGTCCCAGCCCAGGGGCCCTGAGGATAGCGGTAAACCACTTGGATTAGCTATTCCTTTCCCTGGGCTACTTCCCTCTCCTACCCTTCAGCTTGTGGGGGCTTCCTGCCCTCTCTCTGCACAAGGCAGGTGTTCCTTTACGTAGGGTCTGGGTCTTTCTTAGCTCACCCCAGCACTTCTCCAAACTCTGCTCTGCTTTCCTCCATACCGCTCACCGCTCCAACGCCTCCAAACTGCTCACCACTCCAACGCCTCCCAACCACTCCAACGCCTTCCAAACTCCCTCCCCTGTCTGCCTGAAGCAGGGGGTTTTATTAGGGCCTTAATTGACAGCAGGTGCTCCAATTAACCTGCTGCCTGCTTCCCTAGTCTACAGGGAGCCACACCCTAATGAGCCTGGAGTTAATATATCTCCCCTCAAGCACTCTGCCACAGCTCCCTGACCCCCCTCTATCACAATATATATATCTATATATATATAAAAGTCAAATGGTGTATGCGTGCATGTATGTGTGTATGTGTGCGTGCGTGCGTGTATGTACGTTCCCTTACTCCTTCCACATCGTTTGAGCTAGAGACTTGAAATTTGGTACAGTTATAGGCCTTAGGGTAAGAGTCGAAAATTTTTCAAATCTCACCTCTGATGCCCCCCAGGGGTGAAATTCTTTAAAGCCCATTCACATCAGCTGGGCAGCAGGTTAACACCTGCTGTTCTCTGTGACATAGTTATGATGTAATAATACCCCCCTCCAACGGACCCCGCACTCGCTCAGCTCTCTTCCCTCCCATCCAAGGGCCCCCACACTCACTGAGCTCTCTCCCCCCTCAGGAAAGAATCAAAAATTTTTAAAATCTCACCCCCCTCCCTCCCTCCAATGGCCCCCGCACTCGCTCAGCTCCCCCCCCCCCAACGGAGCTTGCACTCGCTCAGCTCTCTCGCTCCTCAGGTAAGAATTGAAAATTTTTAAAATCTCCCCCTCCTCCCCCCACTCCAATGCCCCCCACCCACTCGCTCAGCTCTCTCCCCCCTCTCACCCTCCAACGGACCCCGCACTCACTCAGCTCTCTGCCCCCGCCCCCCCTCCAACGGCCCCGGCACTCGCTCAGCTCTCTCCCAGCAACGCTGGGTCCCCTTCCCTCCCTCCGACGGACCCGAGCAACGCCGGGTATTTCTGCTATATATAATAAAGAAAGTAGTGTTTCTTTGCCAATCTTATACACCTTAATCTTTGAGTTGAAAATTAATTTTCTGAGAATTTACAAGTCATTCTGTTTCAGTTAACGTTGATTTTACAATGGGTCCTTTAAAAAGTACAGAATCCTGGGTAAGATCATTTTTTGTCCTGGGTGAAGTTAATAACAGAATAATAAAAACTCTTAAACTTTCCATGTATTTAAAACTTATGGAATTCTAGTGCATAGGCTACATTAAAAAAATAGTAAGTACAGTTCTTATATCTCTTTGTCATGATTGCAGACCAACAAATAGAGCCAAGTCAATAACAACTCAGGTCACTCTTAAGTAGGGCCATTGTGACATCAGAAGTAACTCAACCAGTCATAAAATCTTTTAAGCTAAATTATTATTGGTTGAAATGAGTCAGGAATGTAGGTGGGCAGTGTGCAAGCTGGAAGTTTTCACTGGTAGATTAGTTGGCCTTCAGAAGTCACAGATTGGCTCCAACTATGTGCCTTAATGTAAACAAAATAAAGGCCAGATTCACCTATGTACTCTGGCTGTTTTGCACTGCTCCAGTGACACAAAGTAGGTGTAATCTCATGTAACTGGCCAATAGGCTCCGGCTGCTTGTGCAGCTCCAGAATGTCAGTGCTGTGATAGAGGAGGGTCAGGGAGCTGTGGCAGAGTGCTTGAGGGGAGATATATTAACTCAAGGTTCATTAGGGCGTGGCTCCCTGTAGACTAGGGAAGCAGGCAGCAGGTTAAGTGGAGCACCTCCTGTCAATTAAGGCCTTAATAAAAACCCCTGCTTCAGGCAGACAGGGGAGGGAATTTGAAAGGAGTTTGGAGGTGTTGGAGTGGAGAGCAGTTTGGAGGCGTTGGAGCGGAGAGCAGTTTGGAGGAGTTGGAGTGGAGAGAGTTTGGAGAAGTGTTGCGGTGAGCTAAAAAAGACCCAGACCCTAAGTAAAGGAACACCTGGCTTGTGCAGAGAGAGGGCAGGAAGCCCCCACAAGCTGAAGGATAGGAGAGGGATGTAGCCCAGGGGAAGGAATAGCTAATCCAAGTGGTTTACCGCTATCCTCAGGGCCCCTGGGCTGGGACCTGGAGTAGAGGGCGGGCCCGGGTCCCTCCCTCTCCACTTCTCCCCTCTAGGATACTAGTGGGACAGTTAATACCCTGTTCAGGGGCAAGAAATAGGCTCCCTGAATCCCCCCACAAGAAGAGAAAGTGCAGGACCCATCAATATAGTGGCAGTAATTAGTCACACTGCCTACAGGTGAAATTGTCCTTAAAAATGAAAATACCCACAAATAATTTAAGGCTGATACTCCCTGTCTTCAATTTGTTATAAATGTCAGATGCTGACATTCTCTTTGATATTTCTCATTTAATGTTCATGTATGAAACTTGTAATAGTTTTAAAAAATCCTACATTAAACTGAAACTAAAGTTGAGAGTACATATCAGTAATATAAGGGTCAAAAATATCATAGAGATGTAGCTACTGTTTCCAAAATAAGCACTATAAACCCAAGAATTCAAAATTAGGGTTAAATTTAAGAGAAACCCAAATATGCTACAGTATGTAAGTGCACAGTTAAAGCACCAGAGCAAACCTACCTCTGACCTGTAGTAACACATGAGAAGGAAAGTGTGAGGAATTAATCGCTTTAAAAATCAGATTTCTTCAGCTCTGGCATTGGTTTGTTCGTGGTCCCCGTCACAACTGTACAGTTATTGCATGGCATTGCGACATGGTAGAGTTAAGCTGTCCACGAGGCTGTGAGAAATCTGGGGAGACACTGGTGCTGTGACTCTCCCTGGGCCAGGACCGGACCCAGCCCAGAGGCACATGCTCCCTGCTCCTGTGTCCCCAGTTCCCCAGGAACCAGTGGGATTGGCTGCCCTGGGCAGGGAGGTGGGATGGAGAGTACGTTCCAGAGGTAATGTGTGGGATGGTCATGTGTTCCCCTTTACATTGTGCTCCCCCCACTATCAACAATGAGTCCTCTCTGACTGCAGGGTCCCACAGAGGAACTGTCGACTCCCCAGGCTGTTGGGATCTTGAACCTGGACTACGCTGCTGCTGGCCAGCTGATCGCAGAGACCGATGGGAATGCCGAGCTGCTGCAGTCAAGGAGATGCCAGAGATGGGCTTTATGATAGGAAGTGACCCAGGGAATGTGTTAGGAGCCAATGCTTGAATCCTTAATAGGGAGTTTACTGGCTTTCAGGGCTCTGCACTTGCCACTAGGCATCGCTACCGGGATTCCTGATATAGACTAAGTGTTTGCTGTGCCCAGGGGCTACAAACTGATTGTTTGCTCTCCCCACCCCATGGCTGTGTTCCAGACTCTAGGCTCCCATTTTATTTGCTGTAGGACTACATATGAACATGCTTCCTGTGTTTGAGAGAGCACTATCATTGTCTTCCTGCACAAGTTTTTCATTGGTCAAATGTAAAAAGACGGACTAGCTTTACTGCCAAATAATTGTATTTGCTAATTTTCATTTATGAGTTAAATACTGACAGCTGAACAACTGTTATTCACAATATTGTGTTTCTAAGATTTTCTTCAGCACTGACTATGCTGATCAGAAAAGAGAACAATTTCCATTACAAACTTAGAGCACACAATCTATGTATCTAACAAACAAATCCTCAGAAACTCAGATAAAAGAAACAGCAACAAAAATATAGCCTATAAAAAAGCAAGAGCGCAACTTGTTAAAAACAAAATTTGCAACCTCTCATCACTTCTGCTTACTCCGCCACTAAATATTGTTGCTGTACCTGCTTCCCTCTCCTGTGGTCATGGGTTGTGTCTGAACTAAGCACTAGAAAAACTCATATTTCTTCCCTCTCATGGACTTTGACCACTTCCCTCATGGAAGGGTGAAGCCAAGAGGACATGGGTGGCTTTGCACTACAGCTACCGTGTTTTCCCGAAAATAAGACAGTGTTTTATATTAATTTTTGCTCCCAAAATTACATTACATTATATTACAGCGAGAGGCAAAACTGGAAGTACGTCTTATTTTCGGGGGATGTCTTACTTTCGGGGAAACAGAGTATTAGTAACTCAACAGATGTAGAGATTGTGCTAAATACAATTGTGTCAAGTTCAACATTTGTCTGTTGTGGGGTTTTAGTGCATACCACTGAGCTACTGAAACCCATCTGGCAGCAGAATCACACACCTTTACCAGGGACAAGAGGGCGCAGTGAGTTTTATTATAAGGCTATAACATGATTTTATTTCTTCTAAATGGAAGTTTAAATCTCCAAAAGGGAATGGAAAGAAACTGGGCAGAAATCATGTCTCAGAAATATTTGATGGAGGGAGCATGAGGGAGACTTGAACTTGAAGTATGTAGATTAGTAAGAAAATAAAATTGGTTAAGTTGAAGTATCAGCGAATTTTTCGTGACTAGAAAACTGAACCTCTTGCTAGTAGATGACTTTGATTGCTAGTTTGAAGTTGTACAGGGAATATCTAATTTCAAAGGGCTAAATGAATACTTGAGGATCTGAAAGCATTTTGCTCAGGAGTCACTTCCATGAAGGCATGGTTTCTATGTTGTGGTAATAGGAGTATTAGTTATAACTCAACCTCCATTTTCACACTGCATGAAAACATTCACAAATTCTACTTAATATAAGCACTAGCTAACACTTCCATTACAGTGCTTTTAAATGAAGTGCACTGGGGAAAGATGAGTGTAAACACCTCAGACAGGCTTTCTACCTCTTCTCTGGACTTGGACTGTAGGACGGTAGTTGAAGCCAGTAGACCCCAACAGGGCTTTCAGTCTCATCCAATCACTACTGGCTAGGGTAAGAGTCCTGAGATTCCCACTAAAATCTCTTCTTCATAACTCCTGACCTGCATGATAACAGTAGCAGTGGAGTAGGTTTTGCATGCCCATTAATACATGAAATAATAACAACAGGATTTGTGTGGTGCAAGCACTCCCCTGGTATCAGATCCCTCCCGGAGCAGTGTCTGGGCACATTTTGAGTTCACAAGACCAGATGCAGTCTTCCTTTCATTTTGGACAGGTAGCAGAAATACCATAGGTACTTGTCTGTCCATGTCCAAAGAAATCACATTTCATTAATGGATAGAATTTGTTTGTCATGTGCCAAGGCTGACCATATCAGAAACACTCACTGGGACTAGTAGTTTCATGAGGGGGAAAGTGAAATGGCAATCACAAATGTAGACATAAGAAAAGGTACCTCCACTGATCAGGACAAGGAGATGGAGGCTACCATAGAAATAGAAGAGGACCCAGGAGAGCTACCACTGTATATTCTGTCCAATGCCTTTCATATAGGGGCTGAGCAATGGACAGATGCATCCTTTAGACAGGCTGTCATAAGTGTAAAGTGCCGGAGAGTGTTATTCTGCCTGTATGGGGTTAATGTTACCTGAAAGGGAGTGACATAAGAGCCCCGGACCATAAGAGGGAGGGAGGGAGTTTTAAGTTTCCGTTTCCTGCCGTTCCAGTGTTGGCAAGAGACCCAGTTTTTGCCTCTAGCTATGGAGGATGAAAACTTCTACTTTTCTGCCTATATTCATAACTAGCTGTGCTATGAGTAATATGTTGATTTCCATAATTTTCTGTACCTATTTAGAGTGTCGCTAACCTTTTCAGAGGGGAAGTTAGGGAACTCTAGATTGTGAAGTTATATTGTAAGTGTATGCTGTATTCTCTTTTCTTTATTAAATCTTTTTAGTTATAAAAAGGTTTGGTTCTTCTCATAAAGAAATCCTAGCTTGGATTTAACCCAGTTCCCAGGTACAGGAAAGTCTGTGTGTCTAAGAGGAAGGCTCACAGGGTGAAAGCCTCAGGGCGGTTTCTTATCTCTCTCGGTAACAAACGGGAGGGGGAAGGGGGAAGGGAAACAGCCTCTGAGTGTCCCGGCTCTCAGGAGAGAGAGACAGGGTTTGGGGGAGTCCGGGTGCCCCCCTCCAGGGTTTTGGAGATACACCCGGATGGTGGCAGCGATTCCCCAAGTTCCCAGCTGGTAGATTGTGGGGTTTGGGGGTGTGAAGACTTAACTTAGACTGGGAAGCAGCTTGTAGTTATTTGGTCTGGCATAGAAGAGTCCCCTCTCTGTACCCCAGGTTAAGAGAGAGGGAAGACACTCTTACACAGACATATTGGGCAAGTCATTCCAGTAAGGCAGGCTTCTGGCTATCTCCCTTTCTAGTTAGAGAATGATCTGCGATTAGACCAGTAAGTCCATCACCAGCTGCTAGTGATTCTGCAACTTGCACTTGCTTTACATCTCCCGGCCACCTGAGGGGCCAACAACAAAACCCTTTGCAGTTAGTCTGTTTTTTCAGGTCAGGAATTTACATGCAGGAAACTTGGTATGTGGTTTTTGTTTCTTTGTTTTAGGGAGTTTCATTTTGCATCCTGCCCAGAGTGCTAATGAGTGGCATACAGGGGCCCCTTAGTCCTGCCACCCTTAGGGTGAGGGTAAATAAAGAGTGCTAAAAAACACAGGTTTATTTTGATTCTGGTTGACTATCCTATCTGTTATCTAGATGCTATCCCCCTTTGCTCAGTAAACCCCCCCCCCCCCAGTAGTTGCTAGAGAGTTAGTGCTTCCAGGAAGAATAACCTTCCAGGAAGAGTTCCCCACAGAGATCCTTACTGAGTAAGGGACTAACTTTGTTAAGTTAAGAAAGAGGTATGGCAGTTACCGAAAGTAAAACCAATCTATGCATTGGGCTGTCATCCACAAATGGAAGGACGGGTGGAGAGGTTTAATTACACCCTGAAATCAGAGCTTCAGAAGTTTGTGAAAATGGATGCAAAAGAGTGAGATAGGCTGTTATCTCCTTTTCTTGGTCAGTGAGGTATCCCAAGTACCGTATTTCCAAGGCTCTTCCCTTCTAAGCATTTGTTTGGGCAATGACTACAAGGAGCACTAGATCTTGTAAGAGAAGAGTGGAAAGAGTTGCTTTCTCACAGAACCCATGTAATCCAGTATGTCCTCCAGAGCAGAAACTGTGGGGCAGAAGGACCAGCAGGGTTTAATTGGAGTCTCACAGGCTCACATGGAACTATATAACAAACCAGCCCAGGAATATATATTTCAGCCAGGAGATAGTGACCTTCTTCTCTTTCTGAGTTCAGAGAGTAAACTTCTAGCCAGTTGGCAGGGATTGTATGAGGTAGTGAGGAGAATAGGTCAGATAGATTATGTAATCTAATGCCTGGACAAGAGAAAGGGAAAGCATATCTACTACATAAACCAGTGGAATCCTGGCAAGAACAGGAGGCCTTAGTGGTAGAGTCAGAAGACAGGCCATTAGATTTGAAGCCTCAGGTTTTAGGGCCCTTGGGACCAGCAGATTTTCTCTTAGTGGAGGATTTAACATCACAGCAGAAGCAGTAAATCCACAAGCTAATGGACACTTTTAAAGATGTGTTTTCATCCACACCAGGAAAAACTCCTATACTTTCTTACCACATCAACACAAATCCAGATGTGAACCCATGGGAAAGTTATACTGGAAACCAGACATGATCAAACCGGGAATTATAAAAGAATCTCAAAATGATTGGTGCAGCTGCATTGTTCTGGTACTGAAACATAGAGAAATAGTGTGGTTCAGCATGGATTTTCAAAAGGTAAACATGATTTCTTGCCTAGCTGAATATCCCAGGCCCCACTTAGAAGAACTGTTAGATTAGTTAGGAAAGACCAGTTATTCAACTACACTAGATCTGATGAAAGGATAAGGGCAGATTCCCCTAACACCAGAATCTCCAGAGGAGAAACCAGTGGAGGGGGAGGTGCTGGGTTAATCTACCAGCACATTGACGAAGGAGGAGCAGAACCTCCCAGACAAGAGTAAGAACTACATCCCTAGAAGAGATATCAAGAGGAAAATAGGTAACGCTCCCCCCAGTCTCCATTCTGGTGGGGTCACTTTCTGTTTCTGTTTTAGATTCACCCCCAGGCTACATTGCCTGATCAGTGTTCATGTGGTATAATTTGATTTGCTCACTCAAATATGAAGCAATCCTCTACTTAAGGTCTTGCAAGTTAAGCATTAAGTGCCCCCAACAAAATCATCTATACAGTGAAACCTCGATTTAACGGACCTCCATTTAACGGACTTCGGATGCAACGGACAAAATTTTTCAGAAAGTCTGATGCATCCGAAATCCGTTTGTGGAGGGCTGGCTGTGGGCTCCCTGCGGCCACCGGGGTTGTAGCTGCGGGCGGGCTGCCGCCCGGCTCCCCACAGCAGGCAGTCGTGCTGGCTGGCGGGTCCTGGGACCCGTGCAGGCTGACTGCCCGCTCCCTGCGGCTGCCAGGGTTGCAGCTGCGGGCGGGCTGCCGCCCGGCAGCAGCCGGTCGTGCTGCCTGCCGGCTCCCCGGTCCAGGCAGCGGGCGGGCTGACTGCCGGCTCCCTGCTGCCGCCCGGGTCCAGGCAGCGGGCTGGCTGACTGCCGGCTCCCCGCTGCCTCCCGGATCTCCCCCACTCCCAGCTCTCCCCCCCCACTCTGTACTCCCCCAGCTCCCCCCCTTGTTCTGAGCCCCAACCCTTCCCGCCCCCCCTTGTTCCGAGCCCCCCCCCCCCTCCAGGCAGTGGGCGGGCTGGCTGCCAGCTCCCCACTGCCAGCCCGCCCGGGTCCCGGCTGTTGAGACCCGGGCGGGAGCCGTCAGCCAGCCCGCCCGGGTCCCAGCTGCTGGCTGCCGCCCGGGTCCCAGCAGCCGGGGACCCGGGCGGGCTGGCTGACGGTTCCCGCCCGGGTCCCAGCAGCCGGGGACCCCGGCGGGCTGGCTGACGGTTCCCGCCCGGGTTCCAGCAGCCGGGACCTGGGCGGGCGGGTTGACGGTAAAACTTCGATATAACGGACTAATTCGGGCGAGGGGGTGTCCTTAAATCCGAAAGTCCTGTTATTTAATAATTTTAAAAAATTATTAAATAATGGACTTTCGGCTTTAACGGACACCCCCTCGCCCGAATTAGTCCGTTAAATCGAGGTTTCACTGTACTTCATTATGCCTAATGAAGACCCTAGTTGACATGTTTTCATAGCTGTCTAAAGTGCAGCTTTTCTTTAGATAAAAATAACAACAGTGGATAACACTTTATTATAATGGCTAAGCAGTTAAAAGGAGGAGGAAGAAGGTTCATTAGAGCTACAGAAGTCCAAGCCTGAGCTGTGATTCCTTTTTAAAAAAATGGCTAGAGTAGAAAAGCATATTCATTAAGCCTCGAAAGTGTTGGGGGACGGACTTTGCAGTGACTCGAGATAGCTATCTCTTGATCTGATCGCTTGCTTTCCGCAAGTACACTAAATACATCTATTCTCAAGACTTTGGGTTAGTAAGGGCAATAAATGTCTGAAAAGAGTTTTCATCACACTCACAAAATTATGTGACTAGCTCATCAATTTATCATGCTAGACAAAGCCAAAGAGCTTCTGCTCTTTTGCATAGGACTTAGTGGCACATTGACCACAAGCATTGCCTTTCTGTGACAGCAGGCTAGGTTCTGTTTTAGCTCCATTACTAGCTATTCTGTAATGCTCAAACCAACTGTTCAGCAGTGGTGGAAGCAGTACAACTATCTCTCACCACACGATATGCCTGTGCCAATGCTCCCAAGGTACCTTTTGATTTACTGTAGACTGCTGGAGCCGTCACTTTACCCACAATCCCAAAGGACTTCACAGCAGAGGCTGCTTCAAAGGATTGAACAGCTGCAGTGGGTAGGTCAGTTCTTATCTGGGCAAACTGAACACAATTAGTTATAAAATGCTAGCATCAGGCTTCTTATTTTCTGCGGCTGACAATACAAATGGAGGCTGTTGGGTTTGTTTTCTGTTATGTAACGGGCAGTGATCCCAGCTGTGAGTGGGTGACTTTGCATATGTTGCTCAGTAGTGGGTCCAAGACTAAGCAGTTTAGAATTCTGTGCCCATTGCCAAAGTATGAAGGGGTGAGGAATATTGTGTCAGCAGAGGGACATGGGGAGAAACAAGACATGTGGTACCAGATTTTTCTGTTGTTTGCTGATTCTCTGCCCCAATCCTAGCACAGTTTAGAATGGCAAAAGAGGCTTCTTTGACTTGTGCCTGTAGACGATGGTCCACTAAGGATCATGTGCCAGCTGAGATAACCACGGTGCATTGTGCGGTGACCACACTTCCTCCCCCATTAGGCCTCTCCCCATCCCTGTCAGAACCCCTGTGCCAGGGCCTGTGGGTGGGGAGGTTTAGGAGCTGGCTCTACGTCTACTGACAGAATCCTCAGCAAGGGAGTTTCTCCTCCCCTTGCACCACTTGAGCTATACAAAGGGAGTAAAGTGGAACAGAGACTCTCCCCCATGGAAAGCAAATGAAAAGAGACCAGTGTTCAGAAATAAAAATCATATTAAATGTGTAAACTGGGCTTTTCTTTCCCACATTACATGCTAGGTTCTCCTTTCAGCTCTAAGTGACATTGTTTTCTGCAGACATGCTAGAGATCACCTGTGAACCACATATGAACACTTAGTAGCTGTATAAGGACTGTTCCACACTAAGGAAGTAAGTCGATCTAAGTTAAGTTACATAATTAAGTCAACAGAGCTTAGATCGATTTACAACATTATGTTGTCGGGAGACGCTCTCCTGTTGACACACCTTCTGCCTCTCGGGGAGGTGGAGTACTGAAGTTGACAGGAGAGCGCTCTGCCATCAACTTATGAAGTCTTCATGGTCCAGACCCACTAAATTGACGCTGCTGCATTATGAGGGACCCCAGCCTTTACTGTAGAGAAGCTGGCACTCCTCTACAATATTTTCAGTGAGATGGAGGAGTTGGGTGAATCTTCCATAGTAATGTCATAGAAAGAGTGTTGCACGTATCTGTGGTCATTCATTTTACAAAACTTCTCTCAGAGGCTCGTGTGAGTTAAAGCTACAATTTTCAATTCACTCTCTTCCCAATACTGTGATACTATCAAAGTCTCCAAGCTTCTCCATGAGTGTCTTGCTGCTACTGTAGTCTGGACTGGAATTAAATGGCCTGCAAAGGCGCAGTTATCTACTGCAAGTTCTTCAACATTGGCTGACACTTCAAAAAGCTGATAGTCTTGGTCTTTTAACAGTTTGTTCAGTGAAGAAAAATAATGACGAGGAAACAGGGATTGAGGAATTTTGAATAGTTACTGTCTTTTCTTGGCTTTTCCAGGCTTACAGTCAGAAGCCTGATAGAGGGCACAGGCAGCAGCAAAAGTGGGAGTGGAAGCCTGGCATCTTTAGCACTCAGTTGATTAAAGCTGTTCTGTGAGCCCAACTCTAGAAAGTCAATTAAATCAAATGTTTGCTGCAGAAGAGCCTGCAATCGATTGAATGTTGTGTGCAATTATGTAGCTGGCTCACAAGGAGGATTAGGCTCTTTACCGCTGGAGATAGGAGAGATTTTCTTTGAGTGATTAATGTCTGTGTAGGTAGAACTCAAGCATCGGTCCCAGGCATGTGGATTCCTTCCCAGTGTACAAGAAAGCTACAGGACAGTAGTACATTTTCATTAGTTGTGTGTATCCACCTGTGAAAACTAGTTGCAAACATGATCTAGAGTAGGTTGAAATCATCTTAGCTTCACCAGCCAACACCATTCTTCCTGATTTAAATGACAAAAAAATCATATTGTGCATGAATTTTCTTCGGGCAGCAATCTGTCTTTTTTGGTGACTAAAATGGCTTTTTGTATCAAAATGACAATTGCCCGTCTGCAAAAAAATTTGGCTCTTGTTTCAGTAGAAAATTTTAAAAGTAGAATGAAATATGTTTTTGCTTTTTTTTTAAATCTATAAACCCATGTTTTTCACCCATTTTATCCTCATCTCAGTGTGTGTATGAACTCTAAGGTGCTACAAGTATTCCTCACTTTCTATACTTTCTTGAGTGTTTTTCTGTCTTATTTCCTGCACAGCTCTCTTCTGTCCCTCTGGGCAAATTGGAGAAAGTCCAGAGAAGAGCAACAAAAATGATTAAAGGTCTAGAAAACATGTGCTATGAGAGAAGACTGAAAAAATTGGTTTTTTTAGACTGGAAAAGAGAAGACTGAGAGGGGACATACCAGTTTTCAAATACATAAAAGGTTGTTACAAGGAGGAGGGAGAAAAATGGTTCTTCTTCACCTCTGAGGATAGGACAAGAAGCAATGGGGGGGCAAAAACATTTTAAATTTGACATTAGGAAAAACTTCCTAAGTGTCAGGGTGGTTGAGAACTGGAATTAATTGCCTAGGGAGGTTGTGGAATCTCCATCAGTGGAGATTTTTAAGAGCAGGTTAGAAAAACACCTGCCAGGGATGGTCTAGAAGCTAGATAATATTTAATCCTGCCATGAGTACAAGGGACTGGACTAGATGACCTCACGAGGTCCCAGCCAGTCCTATGATTCTAAGGTTGGAAGAGCTCACCTGAACTGCCGTTAATTATAGGAAAGCAACGATTGTATCACGAATTGATAGGAAGAATATAAAGACGTGTACTCCTTTTCTGTATTGCAAATAAATAATTTTTACGTTAATGTCCTTGCTTTAATTTCCTGTTCTTGTTGTGTGCGATCATCATAATATTTGGACATCCGCTAGTCTCAAAGCTTTATTATAAGTGTTTAGAAATAAGTCACTTAGTGCATCAGAGGAGATATCTAAATGCAGTATTTTGTGATACCTGAAATCTTGTATATGTTGTCAGTGAAATTTAATCTCCAGTGATGTTCACATATAGACTTTATTCAGAAACTTTTATACCTAAAATACATATTTTCATTGGAACAAAAAACAAACAAACAAAAAAAACCCTATATACTGATGTTCATAATACTTTGTAACCACAAGGTGGCTGTATGACATTACACAGTGGTTTAAAACAATAACATATTGAGCTGCTTTATGCTTTCCTTTCTGTTTACTCAGTTTTCAGATAGGCAAACCTTTTAGGATAACAAGAACATAGTGAGGAAGGAGCATTGAAAGCAAACCAGCTTGCATTAACAGCAGTCAAAAAACGATGCATGGATATCTGCTACACGTTACATAGGGTTGTCAACTTTCTGATTGCAGAAAACTGACATCCTTGCCTGGTCCCTGCCCTGCCCCCTTCCATGAGGCCCCGCCCCTTATAAAAATCCCCACTCCCTGCTCCCTCCATCCCCCCCTCCATTGCTTGCTCTCCCCCACCCTCGCTCGCTCACTCATTTTCATTGGGCTGGAACAGGCGGTTGGGGTGTGGGAGGGAGTGACTGCTCTGGCTGGGGGGGTGTTCTCTGGGGTGGGGTCAGGGATGAAGGGCTTGGGGTATGGGAGGGAGCTTCAGGATGGGGCAGGGAGTTGGAGTGCGGGATGTGTGCATGAGGGCTGTGGTGTGGGGCCAGGGATGAGGGAGTTGGGTGCAGGAGGGGGTTCCAGGCTGAGGCAGGGGGTTGCGGTGCAGGAGAGGATGAGGAATGCAGTCTCCAGGAGGGGGATCAGGGCTGGGGAAGGGGGTTGGAGGGTGGGAGTGCGTTCAGGGTGTGGGCTCTGGGCAGTGCTTACATCAATTGGCTCCTGGAAGCGTCCAGCATGTCCCTGCGGCCCCTAGGCACAGGCGGCCAGCGCTCTCTGCCTGCTGCCTGAGTGCTGGCTCCACAGCTCCCATTGGCTGGGAACCACAGCCAATGGGAGCTGTGTAGCCGACACTTGGGGCGGAGGTATCACACGGAGCCTCTCTGACTGCCCCAGCACCTAGGAGCTTCAAAAACATGCCAGTTACTTCTGGAAGCTGTGTGGAGCCCCGCTGCGCTGCCGACTGGACTTTTAACGGCCTGGTCAGCAGTGCTGGCCAGAGCCGCTAGGGTCCCTTTTCAACCAGGTGTTCCAGTCAAAAACCGAACACCTGGCATGAAATGCCCCAAATTCTGAGGTGACACTGTTGTAAGCTATGCTCACTAGTGCTTTGGCCAGATGTAATATCATATTGTTTGTATAAAGGAGGTGCAGGAGGGGGTTCCAGGCTGAGGCAGGGGGTTGAGGTGCCTGGTAGGGAGACTGGTAAAGAATTACAGTGTAGTTTTAAAAAAAGATAAAACAAGATTCCCAATATTTGTTGAAATTCTGGAGTTTGGAAAGGACAGGACTGTTTACATCAGCTCTTAGTCATGCAATCTAGGCAGCACCTAAATAGTAGTGCAGTGCCTAGCTACTACAGATGAGTCCAATTAAAAGACAGTCACCTTCCCCCAAATAGCTTATAGTAAAAACAGGCAACTATGTAACAAATAAAGAACAGCTACAAAATACTCAGCACCCTAAAAAGTCCTTTCTTGGAAGAAAGGGATCCTAAGAATCTGACTCCCCCAACTCTAAAATAGCATTATATTCTGTTGGGACCCACTTCTTTTATAAGACCCATCATTTGGGCAGGCAAGAGGAATTTTAAAGTGCATGTTTTTGGCCAGTAGTCTACTTGGAATAGAGTTTCAGTCCAATGAACTTAATCTCCCAGCAATCACTGGTTCTGTCTGTGGCCTTGCTATGCTAGCATATATTATCTAAAGCCCTTTTTTGTCTCGTTGATTACTGAACAGAAATAGATGGTGCAGCTGAACTGACTTAATGGAAACCCTGCTGCTTTGTTTCACCAGCTACACTAAAAGCTGCATGCTAGATCTTGACTTTGATAACCGCTTTGTTTCTTTTCCAAGAATTGGTTGGCAGAATTCATATTATTTCATGCTTTTCCTCTGCATGATTTACTTGTAGCTTGTAAAATCAAAATGTCAATGCAGATACCACTAAATCCTGTGATCTGAGTCACTGACAGTGTTTGGAAAGTACATTCCTTGTATCCCTAAAAGACATTGTCAGTCCTGGCCTGTTAAAGGCCTAATAGTTATGCTAGCAGTGGGAGAGTTACATGCATCTTCCTGCTCTTGGCCAGGGGATACCACTAAGTTAGTACTTATGGCTAAATTGCTCACTTTGAAAATGGTGACACTGGATACATTAACTTGTTCAGTTTTTCCTAATACCCAAAATAAGCGGTGTAATTTTCAGAAAGACTAAGTTCCCTAATGACATATCACATGGAACCTAGCCATCACACCCTTCCGGACCCTCACTAGGACTGCTATGCAGGGAATCTATGCCTTTGCATTCCTGGTTCTGAATGGTTTAAATTTACAGGTTCTCCACAGAGTCTAGCCACTGCCCCAATCGTGGGGTACCTGGGCACATTCCGCAATCCTTCTTGCTGGCCAGCTGCCTAGTCCTGGGGTGAGGGCTGACCCTGCAGACTCCCTTGTGTTTAAACACACCATCTCCCAGAACTCCATCTGAAATATGTGAGGGCTTCAGGTTAAAGTTTAACTCAGGGGCATGCAGCTATTGTGAAGCAGGAAACACATAGACAGACACATTGTCCAGAGTGTAACACATTAACACTCTTTTACTTCATCATATAAATCACAAGAGCATACAGATCATACAAAACAATAAACATTACACACATGTCCCTGCCTCAATTTCGCCACAACTCCAGAGTATTCTTTTGGACTGGGGTCAGAGTCCCTTGGATTGTCCAACATTTGTCTACTTCAGTGCATGGTTTGTGGGCTGCAAAATGGAGACTACTTCCCTCGGAGTCCTTTTCCTTTGATCAGGAGGTCTTTTTCTTTCTTCCTGGACCCTTGTTTTTGTGTGTTCTCTTAATCTCCTCCTGGTCTACCTTTTTCTGTTCCTGGTAAATCTTCACTGTTCCCCCTGTGCCCTCCCTTGCGAGGAGTTGGCTAAACTGGATTTCCAAGGATGCAGCTGCTTTTTCATATAGCTTTTGTGAGATCTAAGTACCGTTGTTAACATAAAATATTCCCCATCGTCCATATATGTTTGAATAGATTTCCAATGGTTCAGCCCTCGATCTCTGTGTGTTGAGACTTCAGCCCAATATGGAAGCAAACAGACAATACAAAAAAGGCAAAACACCGCACATTCAAAATGGAATTTGGAACCTAACCCAGATACATGTAGTTCATAGTCTCACACAGAGTCCATAGATTGTACAGCCAGATTCCCAAACTGTCACAATATGACTCTGCTTTTCCACTTGAGACTTTTCCACTGGGGTTACTTGTGAAAGAGCAATTGAGTTGAAGCTGGTGCTATATTGAGCATGTGATTCCAGAATGATTGCAGATGTGCGGTTTAGCAAAAGATTGCTTTAAAACTCATTGACTTGATTAAATGCTCATATTAAATGCCACACAATATAATACCTTGATATACTTTAATATTAGGATTATGGATCATAAGACATCTTTTGGGTATGGTGGTCTGATTGCACCACTGTCTGCGAATGGTCATGGAAATGTCATGAGTCAATCCTTAAATATACGGCTATTGAACACATCTCAGAATAAGAAAAAGAAGCAGACAGACTATCGATATTACTACAGCCCAAGACTCATAAATTAGGAGCCCGCCTTTTATATAAATGAATGAAAACGTAAGTACTAAATTATCGTACCCTTACAAATATACAGTTCACTCAGCCATGGAAACTAAGATTCAGCTTTGTGAACCAGATAGATTGGTCTAAGTAGGTAAGTCTGGAGGAATACATGCACTGCATTCCATATCTTGGCTATCAGAGTCATAAAATGACTGAAGGCTATTCTTGTAACTTCTTCCCTGAAACATTTCAATATCCATTGACACTTCTCTTCTGTCTGGAAGAGTTTTTGCATGAGGTAAAGTTCCTTTGAAGTTTTTACATTATCTTTATTACAATCACATCCCCGTGGTAGCGTAATTAGTTAAAGCTTGTATGCTTGAAATAAGGTCAAGTTTGTGTCACCCTCACATTATATTTGGAGTGACTGAAGCATTGGTAAACAGTATAGCTATTCCCTTGATTGCCCTAGCAGGGGCATGGAAGAGAGATCCATGTACTCAAAGAAAGAAATCTGAGGTCAAACAGTTTTTATGGGGGGAGAAACCGCACCCTTGGGATTATCCCAGTCAAATTTGGCTTAACAAATCTCTCTGACTAGTTTATTGTGGCCAGCTAGTTTTTCATTTCTGCATCTGTTTGTGGGTGTGCACAAGATTTGGGGGTACCCCTTTTTGAAGCCTTTTTATACTAGAGACAGATGAAGAGAAAGCTACAAAAACATGTATCCAAATGCATTTGTGGAGGTAGAATTAAAAGCATATCTGTGTTCCTAGGAATAGGGCATGTGGTTAGAAACACTTTATTTTCCTAAAACATCTGCTTGAAAGGAGAATTAGCATTTTATTTGAAAATTGCTTATTACTTTCTGGTTAGGACCCCGGAGTACATAACTGAGGTGGGGGAATTTGCACTTGGTGGTTTGAAATGTTTCATTTTATGAAACCAGAAAAAATATATTTTCCCCACCCACCTGCTTTTGAATGTCATATAAAGAACATATTAGTTAAAATCAAGGGTCCAGTCCTATGAAGTGCTGAATGACCTCAACTCCCATTGATTTCATGAGAGGATGGAATCCACAGCATGTTAAATTTCTATGATTAACTATGAATGCTTCCTTTTTACCCTGCCGTTAAGAAAAGCTGCAGAAGAGTGGCTAATTTGCTGAATAATATTAATCCTGGGATCTTTATTCTTCCACCCCTTGTGTCTTTCTGTCTTTACTTTTGCCCACGGTACAGATGGTAACATGAAGGATACATCAAGATCTTTCCAATTTCCTTAAAAAATATCTCCCTGCCCTGCCCCAATGTTGCTGTTTGCCTTAAGCCCCAGAGATCTTATATCTAAGAATTAAATTATTCAAACATTATAAAACACAGCAATGAGAACCTGCCACACTCATTCATTGACTGCTATCCAGAGACCTGCCTTCCCAAATGGAAGATGACCTTTGGTCTCTGCAGGCACTGCCGCATTCTTATACAGCAATGACAATTCTTCTACATACCCCACCACACAACATTTCCTAGAATTTAAAGTGTAAGTCTTGTATGACACCTCACACTCATACAGATAATCATTTAAAAAATAACTAATCACTAAGGGTGAAATTCATCCCTGTGCAGAGGACCAGCTCACGGCCTATACACAACTCAAATCCCACTTAACCCCTCAAAACAGAACTTAAGTGGTGCATAGGCCCTTTACTGGCCCTATGCATCGGGGGGTCAACTTCATCCTAACTGACACTCAATATCTGGATATAAGGGAGACAAGGTGTGTGAGGTGATATCTTTTATTGGACCAACTTCCATTGGTGAGAGAGACAAGCTTTCGAGCCATACAGAGCTCTCCCTCAAGTCCAGAAAAGGTACTACGAGAGTTAGCTAAATGAAGATCAAACAGATAGTTTAACATGAGTAGTTAGTACACATTCAAAGGGATGAAAGTAGCATGAACACTGGCTCAGTAATTAATGTCACAGAGTTATGGAGGTATTATGGGGTAGCAGACCAGATATGAAGGTGAATGCTAAAAAAGAAACAAAAGTCAGCAGTATGTCAATTATATTATCCCAGAAGGAGCTAATGTAAGAAAAAAGTATGCCCTCAAACTGGTTATCTTTAAACTGCATAGCAACTGTTAATGACAGAGGCAAAAGTCTGACCTCAGCTAAGGTAACTAATGGCTACTATTCACACTATAACTTAGGGTGGAAAAAGACTGGAAGAGTCATGAATATGCATAAAATGGGAGGAGAGTGACTGAGTTATAGAGCACAGCACAGTGAAGTTGCCTAATAGGATAAAAACATTTCCAGATTTAGAGTTTGATTGGGCTGTGAATCAGATACTCATATCAGAACCAACTTACTCCACTGGTGAGTCTACCATTTGAAGATATGAAGCAATTGATCTTCAGCTCTGGTGTGTGCATTCCAGCAACTTCAGGGCTTTGATTCCTGAAGATGTCCTTTTAAAGCTCTTGCTATATTAAGACATATCAATATCATTTGAAAGTGAGCACTTGAGTACCTTGGGCCTTTAGTGTTTAGTCAATCCCTGCTGAAGAGGAAACAGGTATTTGAATTGGGAAAAGGAGAAGAAAATTTAATATAACCAAAAAGGATGGCAATGCCAAAAGATTGAGAAAGGAAAGCATATGGAAGGAAGGTCTTCAGAAAATATCCAAAACGACATTGTTCTTTGCTCATGTGACGCTTGGTCAACACTTTGTTCATTTATTAAAAAACTGCTGTTCCAGCAGACACACATTCTGATAACAAAAGTGCAGGGAGGGATGAGGTATATTACCTCTCTCAGACATGGAAGTGTGAGGAAGGAGATGAGGTCAGAAAGCCTTATTGTGTGCTAGGACTCTGTTCTAGGAGGCAATGGTTAATAAGGATGGCCCAGAGGCAGATGGAAACCATTGGCCTGCCAAAAAACACCAAGACCTATAAAAGGAAGAGGAAAAGGAGGCTACTGAGGGTGGCTGGGGTGTTGTGTAAGAATGGTGAGGAAAGCGGGTGGCTGATAAAGAGGAATCTTTCTAACTCAATTTGTGAGTAAATTTACATCCTGATGAAAGGAAGTGTGGGTCTTCTGTTTCTCTGCTGTGGAAATGGGGCACAGGAGATGGGTTGGACTGTGAGAAAAGGGTTTGGTGGCTTTTGTTTGTGTTCAGGGTCCTGAAGGGAGAAGGAATGAAAGGCTCCAGTTGGTTTCATCCTGAGACAAAGAGTTTGGGTAATCTTGATTCTCTTGACACTGAAGAGAGTCATCTTTAGGACTGGGTTTAGGGTTATTTAACTAAACCTTAAAAGCTGCTTTATGGTAGGGGAGGGAGAATAGCAGTGGAGATGACTATAGTCACATTAATATTTTGTTTAAAGCCCTAATGAGATGCCTAAATCTCCTAATAATGAGAAATCGGTCTATTTCCACTTCATGAAGCACCTCCTTATAAGATGTGTAGGTAAACTGCTGTTTCAATATTTGTCTGTCTCTCCAGAAATAATATGAGTGGAATAGCTCTACTGTCCATATGTGAACTCATCCATTTACTTTTTTTTTCAGTTTTATCTCTTTCGCTAGATGAGGGCCTGGTTGCCATAGGACATCTTGTGCCCTTGAGAACTGAAGTTCTCACTTGAGGGTAGCTATTGATCATCTCTCAGTGAAATTTGTTCAGTTATTTACCATTGCATCAATTCCCTTAGTTGAACACAAAATTCCTGAATAACTTCTGGATATTAAAACAGCAATGGAATCCATGGCAGTTTGTGCCAAAAAAATCTAGCTTTAATTCTAGCTCATTGACAGACTGCACTAAAAGATTGGCTAAAGCAGAAGCTTTCCACTTACTGGAAGCCGTTAGGCTTCTGACACTGTTGCATCTTCAGATATGGTAGTACACAATATTTTGGACAGTCATTGCTAGAGATACAGAAACACCTTCTGTCCCTATGATAATCCCATATTGGTCACCGGAACAAAGTTGTTTTTGTAGTAGACGTCCCCCAGGACTTTAAATATACAGTTTTGGTGTCAGCCGTCTATAAATATGTAGACGCTCTGGTTCAAGAGTCCAGTACTTGCTTGGTTCAATGAATCAACAACTGGTGTAATTAAATTATCATATTTTTGTATTTATGACAAAATATAATTAAATAAAAACCTCCCCAAAAGAAATGAAAGTTCAAGGCAATGAATCCAAAATATGGCCTTACTGCATTTGATAGTGGACAGGGGGGAAAAAGCATCTGAGTCTTTTCCTGTAGAAAAGCAACTTCCATGCCACCAAAAATGTAATCATCCTTTTTAGAACACAGAAGTAGTACTCATATATGGCAACAGTATTTTAATGAGTGCTTAACAATTCTGAAGGAATACTCATATCTACTGTATCAGTCCATGAATTACATATCCCTAGGTCTCAATGTAGTTAAACAGTAGGAAATGGCAGGATGGTTCTGGTTCTGATCATGTTGCCTCATGGTAAACCAAAGATTAATGCCATAGCCACCTGGGAAGAGATATGCACTGAGTAAAATTCTGACTATAAAAGACTATGGAAACAATATTTAAAAAGCAGTAGAGAAACAAGAACATGATTCTTTTCTGTGTGTTCTTCTGGTTGTTTTCCCTAATTCCGACAGTCACAGCTAGCACCCTCTATTCTAAGACACTCACAGGCCCCATCAGTGAATTTAGAAAAGGACTGTTTGCCTCAGACTTGTTACCTGGCAAGCCATATTATTAATCCTCTGCAGAAAATGCTTGAAGCTAACATAAGACATGCCAGCTCCTGTTTCCCAGCTGATTCAAATTAGGTTACAACGCCTATATTAGCAAACTTCACCCACATAAAGTCATGAGCAAAGATTCTGCCAAATGGATAGAGCACCTTAAACATCACAACGTATTAATTTAATTGCGATAGTGCCTAAAAGTCTCAATCCTAGATCAGGACCCTGTTATGCTAGGTGCCATAAAACTGCACCACAAAACAATGATCCTTACCTTGAAATCTGTGGTCTGGTCTTGACCTAAAATGTAGGTCAACCAAGCTACATTGCTCAGGGCTGTGAAAAATTTCACACACCATGTGATGCGGTTAGGTTGACTTAACCCATAGTGAAAATGAAGCTAGGTTGACAAAACTATTCTGCCAACTCAGCTACCGCCTCTCAGAGAAGTCGATTACCTACACTGATGGAAAAACTCCTTCCTTCGATGCAGGAAGTGTCTACTCTACAGCAGCAGAGCTGCAATGCCATAGCTTGGCCCCAGTAGAGGCACAAGTGGAGTCGATGGGGGAGCCCACTGCCACCGTGAGGATGCCAGGTAAGTCGACCTAAGATGCGCCAACTTCAGCTATGTTATTTATGTAGCTGAAGTTGCGTATCTTAGGTTGACCCCCCGGCTAGCATAGACCAAGCCTTGGACTATGACCAAGTCATCTCTTGATCTTCCCTTTCCAGAAGATATATATAACTCCATATAGTTTATCAGTCTCATTACAAGGCAGCTTGTCCTACTGTTCTGTCTTGTCCTATTGTTCTGACTTGTTTCCTAACATTCTCCCTCTGATTCACTTCTGCCCCTATAACCTCATTTCCGGTACCTCCACAATCTCTTGTCCTCTGCCTGACCCTCAAAGGTGACCACCATCTTCATTGAGGGGGCAAACTCACTTACATCTATAAGGATGTAAACGCCACCCCCTTGTGGAGTCTCTATGCCGTGGCACCAGTCCCTGTCTCATGTAGTCCATGATAGCATGCCAAGTGCACCATGGTTGAGGCCAGGTGCTTTAGCTGCTAATGGTATACGGGCCCTGATGCCTTGTGAGTCCCAGTATGTATTATCCCCATTGCCTTCAAAACCAAGCTCCTCTCAGGTCCTTAGTCACATGGCCTCTATTAATCACCCCTCCCAGCAGACACAAAATCCTCTGGGGCTGATCCCAGACTCTCCTGAGTGGGGTGCGGGGAGGAAAGAGGAGCAGGAGATCATCACTAACAGATTCACTTCACTACCCTTAGCTGACCTATCAGTGCTCAGCTGATTTATCATAGTTGGTACCGCTGCAAATATTATCTACCCTTTTTTGGCAATGTACTTGCTCCCATTTATAAGGCGCTCAAAGCTGCAAATGTTGCTGCTTGTCTCATGAGTCAAATGGAGTCATAAGTGACACAACTGATATTTTTCCTCCCCTGGAGGAGTCACACTTTCAGTGTGTTAAATCTCCACAGGCTTGGAAATTTGTCTCCTGTACTTTTCCTTCTACCGCCACAAGGACACATGTCCTATCTGGAGGAGTTTGGACTCTATGGTATTGGATGGGTAGAAAGGGGCTAAGAGCCTCCAGATCCTCTTAGGGACCCTGTGGCGGGGTGACCACCCACCCCCTACCGGAAGGGGCTTGGAAAAGCCCCAAAAGGGGGTTTGAAAAGCCCAGGAAGGGGGTTTGAAGCTGGGAGCCAGCAGGCTTTTCAGATCTGATTGGGCATGAGGCCCAGCTGGGCGGCCACGCCCCAAACACTCCCAGCCAGGATATAAGGGCTGGGAGGCAGAGAGGCAGAGAAGGAGTCTCCTCTGTGTTCAGAGGGAGAGTCTCCTCTGCAGCCAGAGGGAGACAGGCCTAGCTGAAGGAGCTGAGCCAGGTACCTGGGTTAGGGCAGAGCTGGGGCAGGGCAGAGGGAGCTGGGCAGGCTCTAGCCAAGAGCCCCAGGCCTCCGGGCCTGATACAAGGTCCGACCCAGAACTACCAGGGTTGCAGGGGGCAGCCTAGGGCTGGAGATAGCAGCAGCAGGCCAACCCTCCTTGCCTGGGATGAGAAGCCATGATACTGCAGTCCGCCCCAGTGAGCGGGGGCAAGTAGTGACTGACAGTGGCACACTCTGAGGTGAGTTGGGGATAGTGGGTGGTGGGTTCCCGGGTGGGGGAACCCTAAGACCAGGGGGGGGGTACTGCAGGGGTGCAGCACCCTCAGCAAGGGGTCCGGGAGGGGCACGGAGCCAGAGTGGAGAAGTGGATGTTGGCCAGCAGGGGGCGCTCCAGGGTCAAAAGAGCTAATTCCCGTGACGACCAGACGGGGGCGCCGCCGGGTGAGTGACCGACCCTGTCACAGACCCAATCTGTGGTTATCTTTCTTGTCCTGTTTTCCCAAGTATCTTTAAGGTGGATAGAAAGCTGTTTAGATCATTGGGTTCAACGGGTAGTGATCAATGGCTCCATGTCTAGTTGGCAGCTGGTATCAAGTGGAGTGCCCCAAGGGTCATTCCTGGGGCTGGTTTTGTTCAATATATTCATTAATGATCTGGAGGATGGCGTGGATTGCACCCTCAGCAAGTTTGCAGATGACACTAAACTTGGAGGAGTGGTAGATATGCACGAGGGTAGGGGTAGAATACAGAGGGATCTAGACAAATTAGAGGATTGGGAAAAAAAAATCTGATGCGGTTCAACAAGAACAAGTGCAAAGTCCTGCACTTAGGACAGAAGAATCCCATGCACTGCTACAGACTAGGGACCGAGTGGCTAGGCAGCAGTTCTGCATAAAAGGACCTAAGGGTTACAGTGGACAAGAAGCTGGACATGATTCAACAGTGTGCCCTTGTTGCCAAGAAAGCGAACAGCATTCTGGGCTGGATAAGTAGGAACATTGTAAGCAGATTGAGGGATGTGATCCTTCCCCTCTATTCGGTATTGGTGAGGTCTAATCTGGAGTTGTGTGCCCAGTTTTGAACCCCACAGTACAAGAAGGATGTGGAAAAATTGAAAGGAGTCCAGCGGAGGGCAACAAAAATGATTAGAGGGATAGAGCACATGACTTATGAGGAGAGGCTGAGGGAACTGTGATTATTTAGTCTGCAGAAGAGAAGATTGAGGGGAGATTTGATAGCTGCTTTCAACTACCTGAAAGGGGGTTCCAAAGAGGATGGATCTAGACTGTTCTCAGTGGTAGCAGATGACAGAACAAGGAGTAATGGTCTCAAGTTTCAGAGGGGGAGGTTTAGGTTGGATATTAGAAAAAACTTTTTCACTAGGAGGGTGGTGAAGCCCTGGAATGGGTTACCTAGGGGGGGGGTTGAATCTCCTTCCTTAGAAGTTTTTACGGTCAGGTCTGACAAAGCCTTGGCTGGGATGATTTAGTTGGGGGTTGGTCTTGCTTTGATCAGGGGGTTGAACTAGATGACCTCCTGAGGTCCCTCCCAATCCTGATACTCTATCATTCTATGATTGTGAAACACAATTTGTATGTGTTTTTTGAGGTGTCTGCCTCTCTTAGAGCTGGACCTCCTTGTAACTTTCTGGTATACCTCCATCCCCCTCTGTGAAAGTACAGGCATTTCCTTCTGGGCAGTCATGAGCTAGGCTACTTCTATGAGCAATGTACTTCTGTAAACGTGTTCTTGCGTGCCTAGCAATCTGTTGTGTGTTTATGCCCTCTTGACATAACAGCCATTTCTACAATAACAAAAAATTGTGAAACTCTTGGGATTTGTGAATACTTTCATTTCCTCTCCAGCTTAGTTCTCTGATCTTGTTTCTTGCTGAGTTCCCTTAACTCTCTGCTTTGCCAGTAATACTAATCTTAATGCTTCCTTCACCTCCTCTCATTTCCATCTCCATGCTTTTTTACCATCCTCCTCTTTGGGTTTAAAATGCTTTCTGCTTCCTAAATCTATTAAGTGTCTGCTGAAAACTCACAAATTTACATGCAAGTGAATCAACAATACTAATAAGGAATTATTCTCCTTCTTTCCTCTGATTTCCACGGTGTGCCATATTTTTAATAGAATGTAAACTCTTCATGGAAGGGCCAGCAGCACTTATCAATAGCAACAGATGAACAATACACTGGCAGTCATCCTAATGCTTTTGAACAACTACATGTGACTCCCAACTAACAGAAGAGCAAATCTGCCATGCTGTTCACCAGTGAAAATATTCCGGTATCATTTTTGGTCTATTCAAAGATCACAATAAATAGCAGACAGAATGGCTGTGATAGCCTGCCTGCCCCTTAATGGAGAACCATACTAATTATTCTGTATTTTAAAGAAGCTGAGATGAGAAGACATATCATGTAATACAGTCAATCACACATCATTGCAGGACTGTTGCCTACAGTATGCTATCTGATGCTTGAGTCACTCTAGTTAAAGACCATATTTTTAGCTTGAGTGTCCATTCTGGTGGACTCATCTTTTTGCATATGCTAAATTCTCAGATATTCACTATCTTCCCTTTATCCTTACTGTGGGCATGGTTTCATAGATTTTCTGTAGTCTCTGACCTCATTACTTAGTTTTTACAACTAGTTTTAGAGAGAAGTATCTAAACATGTAACTGAAGCACAGACCAGAACTTGTCCTGAACCTTGATACAGAATAACCCCATTCAGAACTTATTTTCAGAAACAGTGTTCTGCTAATCACCGATTGTGTCTATTCCTTGCAACAAACATCAGTTTAGTTCAAATACATTGATCCTGCCACTATATAGAATGGTTTTTACATGTAGTATGTGTATAAATAGCTACATAGTGAAACTTGTCTGAGCAACCAAAGTGGTGATTAAAACCACTACACATTACTAGGCTTGGCTTTTCTTGATCATGCTAGTATTTTTTATACACTACTTTTATTAGCAATATTATGAACATGTGTTTAAGGTGTAAATCAGTAATTATAATCCACTTTTCTCTAGTGGGAGAACAATAGAAGAACAGAGAAGAGCTGAAGGACAGTGAGTAAAACAAACTACAAGCCAACCAGTCACTGGACACATCATTCAGTTAATTTAATCAGTCTGATTAACAGAACACTGTGTTATTGTATGATGAGAATTTGAAATTTGAATTATGGTGAGTATTAAAGGCAGGTCAGACACTCTAAAAAAGAATCTGATATGAATCTTGCTAATAGTGAGCTGTGCCCATGGGCTGGGTAAAACAAAGACTTATACATCTCTATTCTCATCCCTCTCTCTGGTCCACCAAAGAGAAGCATCTGGTGATAAAGTACTACAGCTTATTCTGCTGGGAAGTCCACCTCCAGCACTCACTCCTTTCTGTCTCTCTTCTGGAAACCTGACTCCACCCTACAGCATGATTCCTGCTTTTGGGGCTGGGAACTAGAGAAAAGAAGCACGAGTGGCCAGCACCACCTTATTACTTGCTTTGTGTTAGTGCCCACAGGCACTGAGCAAGGATTGGGCCCCATTGTACTAGGTTCTGTGTACACACAAAAAGATGTTCTCTTCCCCAAAGATCAGACAGCTGATGACTACAAAAGTCACTAGGAAGCACAAGGTAATGGTGAGACTGTCATAAGAAGCTACCACCTGCTACTGCTGTTAGTAAATGGGAACATTAAAACTCTACTAGGTGCTGGCCAGCTCTTTCTGAGGCCTCTTGCTGCTAACAGGCCTTGGCCAACAACCTTATGCGTTTGACCCAATGGGGAAATCCCTGAAAGAAACTGCAGCTGTCTGTGGACCCAATTTTGATTGATATATATAGTCATAGCAACTAAAGTCAATAGATTTACCAGCATGAGCAATAAGAGCTTTTTAGTGTAAGGGCTACAGAATTAGGCTCTGTAACTTCAAAGAGTGAAGATCTTAAGTCGCAAATGAGAATGGAAAATGGCAGCACTATTGTTTCATGGAGTGTGAGTTGCATAATGACATGGGAGCACATCATTCTTACTACACCCTAAACTGGTTCTCTATTCAAGTACTATTTACAGAACTACTATATGACATTTCTAGCCCTTTTAAAGTGGCTAGGAACAATTCTTCAATCACTGGAAATAGTTGGATGAAAAAGATCTCACTCTTTTCAGGGTATATTTTGTAAATCAGCTTGAAAAATCCTATTTGCAGATTTTTTTTTTATGGGGTGGGGAAATTGTCAAGCCTTTATCTGTTGCAGGTCTCTGTCTGCCAATGGTGTAATGAGAAATACTTGTAAAACAGTAAACAAACGTATCAGTGCCAAATTACATATAAATAGGGATGCATGGCAGGAGAGCCCCCCCCTCCCCAAATTAGGATGCTAAATTTCTGCTAGCTTTCCAAAAAATTAAAACTCATTTAAAATGAGTGTTTCCAAAGAAAATGCTACATAACTCAATGAGAATATAGTTTGCTGACTAAGTAAAATATTTGACTTTTATATCCGAATGAAATATGGTTCTCTGGGCTGAACAAATTCCTCAAAGTTAGATGCTTTGATGCTAACAGCCAGCTCTGCTTCTCACTCTATTCCCTTATTCTTTGGTCTCATTATTATTCTTTCCCTGCTCCGAGGCCTTCCCCAAAACCTTCTGAACTAAAACCTTGGTCCTGCAAACATGCCCATGCAGGTTTTCAAGATTAGGCCTGTTGTACTCAGCAGAGAGTACAATACATATCGGATGCAACTTCTATGCCTAGCAGTACTAATCAGCACATTTTCAACATCATCCGTGCTAATCTTCTACTTCAGTGCTACTGGCTATCACTCCCTCTTCATTCTGAGCAGAGAAATATAAACCACCGACTCATTTGCAGCCCATAGTCTGAAGGGCCAGCACTTCCTAGAGTTCAATATAAAAATGTTCCATTCTATTGGGAAATTTCAAACCCACATTCTCTGATAGGTTTGATACTCTCTGGATCTCTCGGCATTAACAGGGCTGTGGAAAATTCTACCTCTCATGCTCATAATAATTCAGCATATGTTCCACATTTTAAGATATGACTGCAAACATTTTTACATAAATCTTTTAACTCTTAAGCACTTCCCTGTTTTTATAGGCTTTTCCTCACACAAATTTCTGCAGCCTTACATCCCATGATCTCATTTCTCATGAGATAAGCAGGGTTTGGCCTGGTGAGTATTTAGATGACAGATCATAAAGAGAACTTCAGAATGCTGCATTTTAAAGTTGGTGATTTAGCAGGTGGCATTTTCCCCTCTGTGTAAATTCTGGTGTATTGGGCCCTTATAGGTTCATTTACTATAAGGAGCAGGAATCTATTATGTGGAGTCAGGGATTTTCTTAGGGCTTGTCAACATGGGTATAACGAAGTTATACTGCTATAACTTCGGGTGAGAATCTGAACGGATATAGTTATATCAGTAGACCATCCCATGTGGACACTCTTAGTCCAGAATAAGAGTGCATGTTTTTTGTTTTAGCTTATGCTTCTTAAATGAAACTAAAACCACCATGCTTATTCTAGAATAAGAGTGTTCACAAGAGGAATTATTCTGGTTTAATTGGTAAAACTTTGCCATTTAGACAATACCTTAGGGCAGGTCTACACTACCCGCTGGATCAGTGGGTAGCTATCGGGCATTGATTTATCGTGTCTACTGTAGACACAATAAATTGATCCTCGAGTGCTCTCCCCGGTGACTCCAGAACTCCACCCCTGCGAGAAACGGAAGCAGAGTTGATGGGGAAGCGGCAGTGGTCAACTTGCCGTCATTAAGATGCCGCGGTAAGTCGACCTAAGATATGTCGACTTCAGCTACGCTATTCCCGTAGCTGAAATTGTGTATCTTAGGTCGACTCCTCCCCTCACCCCAGTGTAGACCTTAGTATCAGTGGCTTAGTGTAAGTTGTTAGAAAATGTACACAATTCCTTGAACAGGCATGTTAGCAAACAACACACAGGCAAATCCTTCTTGCAGAAGCCTCAGCTATAGTATCTGTGCCCTGATAGTATCTTGCATCTCTGTCTTTCTAAGGGTTTCTTAAGTCTAAATGCTTACCATACTCTGTGCCTCTCCTTGTCCCTCTGCCTTTGTGCTTTTCACCTGGGAAACCATTAGTTCAAATCCACTCAGAGACCCCACCCTCCTTTTGTGGAGCTCCTCTGTAAGGGTACATCTACACTACCTGCTGGATCTGTGGGCAGTGATCGATCTACTGGGGATTGATTTATCACATCTACTGTAGATGCGATAAATCAATCCCCGAGCGCACTCCTTGTTGACTCTGAAACTCCACCTCTGTAAGAGGAGGAAGCGGAGTTGATGGGGGAGTATGCAGCGGTCAACTCGATGCCATGTGGTTGGTCAGGTAATACACTCTAAGATATGTCGACTTTAGCTACGCTATTCAGAAAGGGCTAACAACCCTAAGAAGGGTGCTTTCATCCCACCCTACTTTTCAGAGTTAAAGCTGCATAAAATCTTTTCCTATGGACAGTTGCATCCTGGGTGTTTATACATTAATCACTATTAACACGTAAGCTCTTGGCACTACTTGTGGCAATAGTGAACCAATATCCCCATGTAGTACTGGGGTGGGGAGTATTCTGCTGCTACAGTTGTTTTCTTTAAAGGCCTGGTCTACACTTAAAAGTTTTGCTGGCATAGTTATGTTGATTAGGAGAATGGAGGCTAATCATACCCCTAAGGGCACGTCTTCACTGGCAATGAGGGGCATAGCTCAGGAAGACAACAAGTCAGTGTCAGAGGCTGGAATAGAACCCAAATCCCAGTGCAGAATCCTTCAAAATGAGATGCTTAAGATGGGGCATAGACCATGCAAAATCCCTACAAAAATAGCCACTACGTTGTTGTTTTTATAATTAACAGGCAAGAGATTTCAGTATGTACAGGAGTCTTGTTTTCAAGTCAGATGCAATGTGTACTTGTGTTTGCAGCACGCATAGACACAGTTTGCACACGGAGCTCCAGAAGATTTGTATTTAATGACATCTCATGGAGAAATGCTCTCTTGGGTGCTCAATTGTGTCTTGCTTGAACAAGGGTAGGCTCCACAATTTGAAAATCTATATATATAAAAGTCAAGTGGTGTATGTATGTGTGTATGTATGTACGTATGACTGCGAACTCCTCCCGCACCGTTTGAGCCAGAGACTTGAAATTTGGTACAGTGAGGAGTCTTGGGGTCTAGATGCTGGTAAGGGTCGAAAAATTTTCGGATCTCACCTCTGACGCCCCCCAGGGGTGAAAGTCTTTCAGGGCCAATCACATCGGCTGGGCGGTTAGGTGGTGATGATGTCATAATACCCCCCTCCAACAGACACCTCACTCGCTCAGCTCACCCCTCCCCCTCCAACGGAACCCCGGAGATCCCTCAGTTCTCTGCCCCTCCCCCCTCCCAACGGAACCCCGGAGAGCCCTCAGTTCTCTGCCCCTCCCACCTCAACCCCGGACTCCATCAGCTCTGTGCCCCCCCCCACCTGCGAAGGTCCCCGGAATCCCTCGGCTCTGGGCCCCCTCCCCCCCTGCGACAGATCTGAGTTGGGTTTGGTGGGACGGTAAGTGAGGTGGGGGTGTCGGGTTCGGTCGGGGGGTGAGGTGGGGGTGTTGGGGTTGGTCAGGGGGTGTTGCGGTTGGTGGGGGGGTGAGGTGGGGGTGTTGGGTTTGCTGGGGGGGTGAGGTGGGGGTGTCGGGTTTGGTCGGGGGGTAAGTGAGCCGGGGGGGTGTCGGGGTTGGTCTGGGGGTGTGGGAAGGTGTCGGGGGGGGGTGAGGGGTGTGGTGTGGGTGTTGGGTTTGGTCTGGGGGGGGAAGGTGTTGGGGTGGGTGCCCAGACCAAACCCGACACCCCCCCGGCTCACTTACCCCCCGACCAAACCCGACACCGCCACCTCACCCCCCCACCAACCGCAACACCCCCTGACCAACCCCAACACCCACCCCTCACCCCTCACCCACCACGACACCTTCCCACCCCCCCAGACCAAACCCGACACCCCCTGGCTCACTTACCCCCCGACCGAACCCGACACCCCCACCTCACCCCCCCACCAACCGCAACACCCCCTGACCAACCGCAACACTCACCCCTCACCCACCCCAACACCTTCCCACCCCCCCCAGACCAAACCCTACACCCCCCGGCTCACTTACCCCCCGACCAAACCCGACAACCCCACCTGACCCCCCCAAGCAAACCCAACACCCCCACCTGACCCCCCGACCAAACCCGACACCCCCCCCCCCCGGCTCACGGTGCACTGTGTAGCACACAGATTATTAAATACACTGTTCGGTCGGGGGGTGAGGTGGGGGTGTCGGGTTTGCTCAGGCGGTGAGGTGGGGGTGTCGGGTTTGGTCGGGGGTGAGGTGGGGGTGTTGGGTTTGTTTTGGGGGGTCAGGTGGGGTTGTCGGGTTTGGTCGGGGGGTAAGTGAGCGGGGGGGTCTTGGGGTTGGTCGGGGGGGTGGGAAGGTGTCAGGGTGGGTGAAGGGTGGGTGTTGGGGTTGGTCAGGGGGTGTCAACTGTCTGCCCCCTTCCCACCTCCGACTGACCCGAGCAACGCCGGGCACTTATGCTAGTATGTTATAAAAGTAAAATCTTTTTGAGAGGATCTATCTATAGTTAGAACTGTAAATAATAAGCCAACCCAGAAGTCTAGGGAGTCATACTATGAGTACCTTGCTGGCAGAAGTTGGGACTGCTCTGGAGATTACATACTCAGCCTTTTGGGGAGGGAAATATATTTTAGTGCCTGATCCAAACGGATAACAATGGGATTTGGACTAGACGCTCAGTCTCTTGCAACGCCCTCTGCTGAACAAGGAACTGAATCTTGAGCTAGCTAAATGTAGCTTTTCAAGGCTAGCCGGACAGATTGGAAAGATACAGCTCTTTTTAACATGGAGGGGGAAAGCAGGAGAATGTGGAGTACCAAAGAACCAGTGCCATGGCAAAAAATAGTGTATATTACATTTTTTTGTTTGTTTTTTTTGCTGTTGAGTATGAACACATACCTAGTGAGCACGTGCAAGGTCAGGTTGTGTGCAGATATGTGGTGAAGAACTGAAATCTTAGTGAAGCACTTGCCTTCCCAAGTACACAGCAGTGTAGGGATTCTGCAATAACACATGAAACTCGAGTTGAGGAAGATGTTGTATGCCTCTCCTCAATTGTTTAAAATAGGCATCCGGATACCATGCTGAAGAATGGAAGCAGCCAGTATTGTCTGTTGACAGACTACAACACAAGGTTTCACTTCTGGTGAACAATGCTAATAACCATTTTTGTTAATTATTATAATAATTACATAACCCCAGAGAGACCTCTAAACTATTATTGTCTGCAAAGTTCTGGCTTTATACAGTCTCTACTCTTTAAACTTGAAGAAAATGAAAAATCATGAGATTCTTATCAGAGATGTGTGTTCCATTCTGTGCATCTGAAGAAGTGGGACTATGGTCCATGAAAACTTATGCTGGAATATATTGGTTAGTCTCTAAGGTGCCACAAGTACGGATACAGACTAACACGGCTGCTAATCTTAAACTTATTAGAGATATTCATGAACTTCTTCCTTTAAAGCCAGTGTTCAACTGATTAGAATTCAGAGTCTAACAGATTTACTTGTAATTCTCAGAAAATTCAAGAAATCTCCTGAAAGAAGTCACTGAAGAGATTGAATCTTGGACAAGGACAGCAATGCTGATGGTGTGGAGAGACCTGAAGTCCACGCGAAGATCACCTAGGGAAAACAAGTAGGGAGGGGAAGACTTGTATAGAGTATTGAAGGAGGTGATAACTGACCAGCAGTTTAAATCTGATGTAATACCAGATGGAGAAGCAGTTTGGGGATTCAGAGGGGAGTGACACGATCAGACAAACAGGCAAAGACTATGAAAAAAGATGTTGGAAAAGTAATACAGCAAAATACAAAATGTCCAACAAGTCATTGGAATTTACTGGGGACAACTTGAAGCTATTTTAGACTTGATTCTGACCAACAAGGAGGAATGAACTTCAGAAAAGCAGTCTTTACTTACCAGTTCTCTGATTTTGTTCAGATGCCACGAGAAGAAAATCAGAGAGAAAGAAGAGAACTGGAACTTTCTGAAAGAGACTATGAAACGTTCAAAGGCCAGCTAATCCGGTGTGAAGGAAAGAGAAGCAGCATAGTAAGATTCTAATATGGCTCCATCAGGAGCTCTTTAATGACCTAAAAAAGCCAAAAAGGAATCTTACAAAAGTGGCAACATGGACAAACTGCTAAGGATGAGTACAAAAGAACAGCATAAGCACATAGGGACAAAATCAGAAGACGAAGGCACAAAATGAACCACACGTAGCAAGGGACATAAAAAAGCAATAAGAAGAGGTTCTATAAGTACAAGAGAAAGATGAAGGAAAATGTAGGTCTACTTAGTGGGGAAGAAGAGCTAATACCAGATGACATCAAGAACACTGATTTATTTTCATACCTATTTTGCTTCAGTCTTCACTAAAAAGGTTAATGGTGCCCAGTTTCTTAAGACAATTAATATAAACAACAGTTGGGAAGGAATGCAAACCACATAGGGAAAGAACAAGTTGAAGAACATTTAAATATATTCAAGTCAGCAGGGACTAGGCTGACCAGATGTCCTGAATTTATAGGGACAGTCCCAATATTTGGGTTTTTTTTTCTTATGTAGGCTCCTATTCCCACCTGTCCCCATCCCGATTTTTCACATTTGCTGTCTGGTCACCTTAGCCGGGTCTGATGAAATTCATCCTAGGGTACTTATGGAACTAGCTGAAGCAATCTTTGAACTGTTAGCAATATCTTTGAGAACTCATGGAGGAGGACAGTTGAGGTCCAGAAGACTGGAGAAGTGCAAACAAACATATCTTTATCTTTTTGCATACCTATCTTTAAAAAGGGGAACAAAGAGGATCAGGAGCATTATAGATTAGTCAACTTTGATATCTAGAAAGATGGTGATATAAATGAATGAGCTTGACAAATTGGAGAACTGGTCTGAAATCTACCAGATGAAATTGAATAAAGACAAGTACACAAAACTTAGTAAAAATTGAATGTACAACTACAAAATTGGGAATAACTAATTAGGTACTAGTACTGCAGAAAGGGATTTGGGGGTTATAATGGATCTCAATTTGAATGAGTCAGTAATGAGATCCAGTTGTGAAAAAGGCTTATCATTCTGAAGTGCATTAACAGGAGCGTTGTAAGATATAGGTAGCATTTGTCCCACTCTGTTTGGCACTGATGGAGCCTCAGCTGCAGTATTGTGTCCAGTTGTGGTTGCCAAACTTTGAGAGTCCACGGGACAGCAACAAAAATGATAAAAGTTTTAAAAAATATGACCTATGAAGAAAGGTCAAATGAGCATGTTTATTTTGAGGAAAGAAGACTGAAAGGGGGATCTGATGACAGTCTTCAACAATGTTAAGGGCTGTTATAATGGAGACCGTGATCACTTGATGTCCACATCCACTGAAGGTAGGATAAGAAGTAATCGGCTTAATCTGCAACAAGGGGGATTGAGGTTAAACATTAGGAAAACTTTCCAACTATAAGGGTAGTTAAGCTCTAGAAGAGTCTTCCAAAGGAGGTTGTGGAATCAACATAATTGGAGGTTTTTCAGAACAGGTTGGACAAATGCTTGTCAGGGATGATTTGGGTTTACTTTGTCCTGCCTCAGCACAGTGAGCTGGACGAAATGACCTCTCAAGGTCCCCAACAGCCCTACATTTCTGTGAGTTAGTTGAATTTATTCAAATAAATACACTTATTTTAAAAATTATTAAATCCTTGGCCTCATAAGGAATTTTCAGTCCCTTCCCCCTGACCTGACTTTTTCTAAAGTGTCCAGTACATATTCAACATGTGTCCCTCTTACATACCAATGCACATCACTTTAAAAACAAATATATTAAATACTTATTAATAATGAATAATTAATAATAAAAATACAATGTTTTTAAAAACAATATTTCAGATACTTTGTTCTTACTCTATAATGTGCTCATGGCCTTTCAAATCTGCCCTAGGCCGACTACTCAGATTATGAAATAATAATGTTTGCTTATAAAGACATATGGTATACCTTTCCTCAAGACCAGTGATGTTACTCAAGGGCTTGATTCTTCTAGTATTTTTTCACTTTGCTCGTGCAAGAAGCCTGGTTAAATTAAGTGATGCTATGATGTCTGATTAAAAACTCCTAATGTGAAGGTTTTCCAGGATAAATTGGAATCTGTCTTTGTGCCCCATACTCCTCAATGTTTGCCCACCTTTAGGAAGAATTGAAAGACGGGGCATAGTCATATTTTGATGGACTCCCAATAACCAACACATGCTCTCCTCTGGAGCAGGGTAAAAACTGGAGTGTAGACTTGTGAGCTCCCCACATGTGTCAAAATATGCAACCATAGGTGACAGAAGTTAGGTTGACAGAGAGGCCCACTTAATACAGGGCATATTCTGACACGACACTACTCTCAAAAGAGAAATCTAAATCATTTCAAAACTGCAATGGAATTTAGATTGGACCAGGCATATTTCTGTGTTAGGGGTCAGGGTATGTCTTTAGGAATTCAAATGTTCATTAAGGCAGCAGTTTAAATGTTAGAAATACCAGTGTATTGTATATCGTATTCATTCATGGACCTTAGTGATGCTAAATTGAAATTAGTTGAAATTAGTACTGGCTAATATGATAAAGTTTCTTAATTTGCCCATCCGCATTGTCTTTACAAGAGCTTTATAACTGAAGCCTGGTAGGTAGCATTTTCGATTAAGAACTGCCCCACTCATCAAGAGCACATTGTTCTTCATGTGTGTGTGTGTGTGTGTCTGTCTGTAACTGTCCTGTCTGGCTTAATTAGAAAAGTTGGCCAACTGGTAAATTTGGCTTTGACTGTGAGCTGTCAGTCATTTTGGTGAGTACTTCTACACAAGCTTAGCTTGTGCTCATATGAACTCAAATGCTGTTCTCACTGATGCTCTCTTTTTCATCTGTCCAAGTTAGTGTAGAAAGAGCCATACCAGTGCCTACAATATCATCTATGAGTGGCTGTTTACTTGTGAATGAGGAATTGTTTCCCTGCTTGAGTTCATGTGAGCCATCCGATTGCTGGGCCAAGGGGGCATAGTGAAACAGTGAGAACACATGACAAGAGTGCTATTTATAGATACAGCAGTCCACATTGGACAGTCAAGATTTAAAGGACCAGATACCTTGTTTTAAAAAAACATTTTATTTTGCTTCAGTAAAGTCTTTCTCCCTTCCCCTTCTCTATAGCCTTTACATCGTGTTTATCCCCAAAGTGGGACCAACTCCAGTTATAACAAAGAAATAAAAAAGCATTGAAATGCCAAATTAAATGTTAACAATGTGTGACAGAGTCAGACCAGAAGGGTATAGGAGAGTGCTGGAAGGCAGGTATATCAGTCTCAGGATGTGCAGGTCTCTGTTCCCTGGATAGCCAAACAAAGGTTACTCCAGGCCAATCAAGACATGTGGAGCCAATTACGAAGGTTCTAGAAGGCAGCAGAAACAGCTAGCCTGATTGGGACACCTGAAGCCAATCAGGGGCTGGCTGAAACCATTTAAAAACCCTCCCATTTGGTCAGGTGGGGGTGGGTGCCAGGAGTTTGAGAGGCATTGCAGCAGAGAGCAGTTTGGAGGCGTTGGAACAAAGAGCAGTTTGGAGGCGTTGGAACAAAGAGCAGTTTGGAAGGAGGCCCTGAGGTAAGGGTGAAGTGGAGAGTAAAGAAGCAGGGACTGCTGTGGGGAAGTAGTCCAGGGAATTGTATTGTGCTTGGTGGTTAAAAGGTCAGCCATCTTAGCTGATACTATTAGGGTCCCTGGGTTGGAGCCCGGAGTAGAGGGCGGGCCCAGGCTCCCCCCTTCCTACCTTCCCCAATTAATCACCGAGACTATGGAGGCAACAGAGACTGTGCCCGGAAGGATAATTTCTCCTCACTGGCTTATGATGAAAATGGCTCAATAGACTGTGACCTCGTCTCTAAAGAGAGAAGGGCTACGTGGATGGTCACAGTGAGCCTCTGAGGCTAGTGAAATCCGCCGAGAAACGCAGGACCCACAAGTACAGACTTGGAGCTTTGTCACAAATGATACAAATGGTATTAAAATAACTTTTTATTTAAGTGAGAAGCTTTAAAATATGCATTTTATTATTTGTTCCAAATAACTGTTTTGTATGGATCTTAACATTGAGTAACGTACTATAACACCTGCTGAACCCAATGAATGATTTGCTACTTGCCCCAGGAATGGTAACAGTTGTTTTATTGGAAAAGATTGCTCACAATGGTACAGAATGATAAAGCATGATGTGGTTTTATTAGGGAGTTCGGCAGTGTACGGCCCCAAGGCCCCATAGATTTGGGGAAAGGAGGACTCTGACCATAATGATCTGCTAGAGATGATGTTTGATGACATATCCCATTTCCTTAGCTTGTTTTATGGGAGACCTGGGCGTGTTTCTCCTCTGTCTGTCAGGAACTACAGTTCTGATGCTAGCCCCTTCTCCGCCAATTTTCTCCTGCAGGCTCCCCAGTGTATTTCTGCCTCAAACTGAGCCCCCTTTATAACATCATTTAGTTCATGTCTTCAGCCTCAGAATAGGAGCCAGAACAGAGGAGCCTGTGAACCTTGAGATTTTCTCCCCTCACCTTCCTCTCCCACCCCCCCACAAAAACCCACCCAGAAAAAAGTGGAGGAACTGTGGAGACACCTTCCACTTCTCTCTTGCTGGACCTATCTGCCAACAACGGTTGATATCTTTAATTTCTCAGGTTGAAGTACAAGCTAAAGAAGAGGAACTTGGGCTTCTGATTTTCCTGAGGGGGAGACTTTTGAGGGGGCTGTTCTAGTCCTTTCGTCAATAGTTAAGGTGCTGGGGAGAATGGTGTGCTTTCTCTGATTTCTCTATTGGGTTTTTTTGCAAGTTATTTGAAGAGTCTACAAGTTAGACATGTCCCTTCCCCCAAAATTCTAAGACTTCTGGTTTTCATAGCCTGAAGTTAACTGCTTACTGCTTCGCAGTGTTTTTCCACACCAAGCCCTTTGATCTCTTTGTGAACTAATGGGTCTCTTTAGGACCCTTTTGACTGTAAAACAGAGGAGGCATTCAAGAAAATCTGTGGCTTTGATGGGAATCAAACTGCAGCGTGGCTTGTCTTTCCTGAGCTACCATCCAATGGCTTTCAAATACTCAATAGTGAAACAGGAGACCAGCTTCAAATTCCCTAAATTAGTTTTCAGGAATTTATCTGGGTCCCAGGTAGTAGATGAAAATCTCAGATATCAAAACTCAGTCCTCCTCCAGGTTAATGCTATATAGTCTTAGTCTTCAGGTCCCTTTGGAGTGACCTGGGGGAGGGAATATCCCTATCATTCAAGGGTCACCGTGTTTTTGGGAATATTTCTGACTACATAGGACTGAAAGGGGCCTCCTGGGCCAGACATATAATCCCATTCATAAACATATCAAGCTCTTTCTTACCTAGTTTTACTACACCCTGGGGTAAATCTCAGGGAAGATCATTTCTCTCCTTACCACAACCTCTCCCTCCCACAAATCTGTGCCAACGTCTTAAACTTACTCTTCCCACATGATGAAACTAAACTTCTACATCCATACACTTCAAATCAACTACAGTCTTTAGTATCTAATTTAACAGCTATGTTCATTATGGAAGCCAAGTCCATCCTGGGGTGAGGGAGATCTGATAGCAACTAATTTTAATTTTCTGTTTCTCTCTGAAGGTTGTGGCTCTGTGGAGCCAGAATGTTTCTTTACCTGATCAATCATCACCTTAGATATTTGGGTGCTATTATAAACATAGGTATTTAGTAGAATTCCAGTCTTTTCTCCCCCTTCTCCCCCTTCTCTATCTCTGCAAAAGCCAGAGAATTAGACGAATGTCTGGGGTTAGCTAAACTAATTTGGTCACATTCTTAGACTTTCTTCTATTGGTCGACATAAAGGTTACTCCCCTTTCTGTCTCCATTGCTCCTGTCCGTGAAAAGTACCTTTATAATTTACAGCACAACATCTGCATTTCCAGTACAAGTCTCTTCCTTTCAGTGTCTCTTTGTGACACATCATCCCCAGACATCAATAAAAGTAATTATCTTCAGCCCTCATGAAGGAAGGGGTTGATCTCAACTCCAGTAGTACACTGCTTTGTTTGAATGCAATAGTGAAATGTGTATGATTGAATTACTCAGAGACAAATACTTGTTGAAGCCCCTTTATAGATATATTCATATCTGCATGATGTGGCTACTGCAGCCACATCCGGATCATTAAAGTCAGGTATTGTTTTCTGGACCCAGACGCGCACAGCATCTAGGCAAAACTATGCTCAGTTTCACGGACCATATGGTAGGGAAACGTGTGGCTTTAAGACAGGAGTTACCAGTTCAGAATACAGGAAAAGAAGTTAAGGGCTGGGACCTAGGGCTGGTCCTCACTGGGGGCGGGGGGGGGGAGATCGACTGCAGATACGCAACTTCAGCTACGTGAATCACATAGCTGAAGTTTGCGTATCTGCAGCCGACTTACCGCTCGTCCTCATGGCGGCGGCGGTCGTCGGCGCGCTCCCCCGTCGACTCCAGCTTGCGCCTCCCAGCAAGCTGGAGTTCCGGAGTCGACGGGGGCGCCGCGAGCGATTGATTTCTCGTGTCTTCATAAGACGCGAGAAATCAATCACCAGAAGATCGATGGCTACCCGCCGATTTGGCGGGTAGTGAAGACATACCCCTAGATGTTTTCATGGAAATAGATAAAATCCAGAAATTCTCATAGACATAATAATTGAGGGGGAGGGGATCTTTTCCCTCTAAATATGTAGACAGTATTGAAATATTTAAGGTTACACTATGAAGAGATATTGCAATAGACATAAAAAATGAAATGCCATAGAAGGACATCTCTGGTATTACATTAACTTTGCAAAGACAGATACGCTAGCACAGACCCGACAGAATAGTGCACAGGCATTTGTTTCCTAGAAGTCTTTCCCCAAACAATAGGAAAATCTTTGTTCAGATGAAGCCCACTATAAAAACAAAGAAAATCTGTATAGACTCTTATCTAGAATCTACACGAACCAACTGTTTCCTTAAAAACATTCCTTGTGGAATATAATTCACAGTCCATCTTAACATTGTTCCTTAAAAAAATAGTCAGCTCTTAAATTTGCTTCTAAAAATGTATTATCACATGCAGCTGAACAGCACTATGAGTAACATTTTAGTTGCCAAAAAGAATTAATCTCTGATGGGAATTTTTAAATAAAATTCTTGTAAATAAAGCATATAGAACCATACGTTCAAAGCTATTTTGAAAAACTCTCCCAGGGACATTAAGCTTATTGCTAACATGTGTATCTCTCTACGTGGGGGCATAGCATTTTCTCAGTTGTTTTGCAATGAAATGACTACTTCTTAAGTGAACAAATTTATCCCTATCATGCATTGCAGCTGAAATAAAACATGTGTAACTTTGTATCTTGAACCTAATCGTAAACAAGTAACAAACATTTTCCCATGTGCTTAATCGGGTAATATGCATACAGGAAGAATCCTGCTGTATTTCTATGTTTTCCACCACAAGTGTAGCTGGCAATTTATATATTTCAGTAAAAAGAGACTGTCTGCCCTGTTTCTGATAGCACAAAGCCAGTCAAAAATAATCTGGAAACGTTTTCCAGACAAGGATTATCAAGTGTCAGTTCTGATAAACCTTGAAAACGAAAGGCATGATACTGAGTTGCAACATCCCTGTAATGATGGATCATACTTCCACATTAGCATTTGAGTAGCTGCAAGTGTGCAAGTTGTGTGTAACTATTGTGACTTTGATGTAGATGCCTGGATTCCAAGGCCAAACGGGACCATTATGATCAGCTAATCTCACCTCTTGTATAACACAAGCTCAAAAACCTCCCCAAAATAATTCCAAGAGCATATGTTTTAGAAAAATATCCAGTGTTGATTTAAAAATGGAAAATTCACCATAAGGTTTGGTAAATTGTTCCAGTGGTTAAATATTCTCACTGCCAAAAAGATACATTTTATTTTCAGTCTGAATTTGTCTTGGTTCAACTTCCATGCAGGGCAGGCTCCAGGCACCAGCATAGCAAGCAGGTGCCTGGGGTGGCACTCTGTAAGGGATCAGAGAGGTAGCCATGTTAGTCTGGAATAGCAGAGGTAACAAAGAGTCCTGTGGCACCTTAAAGACTAACTATAAAGTATAGAAGCATAAGCTTTCGTGGGCTAAAACCCACTTCGTTGGATGGAACTGCTTGCATCCGACGAAGTGGGTATTAGCCCACGAAAGCTTATGCTTCTATACTTTATAGTTAGTCTTTAAGGTGCCACTCTGCAAGGGGTGGCACTCCGGCCGCACTGCCCCCCCTTCACTCCTCCATCTGAACCGCAGCCACGCTGCCCCCCACTTCGCTTCTCTGGCTGTGCCGCCCCCCCCTTTGTTCCTCTGGTCGCGCCGCCCCCCTCTTCGCTCCTCCAGCCATGCTGCGGCTGTGTCCTCCCCCGGTCCTCCCCTTTTCATGTGTATTCCCCTCTGCATTGTGCCTGCCTCAGGGCAAATGGTGCTGGGAAATGTTGCTGGTCCACAGTCCTTCTTTACCCACTCATATCAGGGCAGTGGATTAAAGCCATCCTTTAGTTTTTCGTATGTCCAGTGCTAAACCTAATACCTCATATTTTCAGAATTTAACTAGCATGGAAAATGATGGCAACTTAACAAACCTTTGCTGCATTCAAGCAAACTCTAAATAATGTAATACATTTCCAGAAAACTCATTAAATAGTCATACTACTTCTGCATTGCCTTTTCTTTCCCATCATTGCTAAACAATTACCCATGAATTTGTGTGTAAGTAGGAGCATTATCCTTTCTATAATTATAGAATGCTATAATTATAAAAGCCTTAAATAGATTCTAATCAGCCCTGGGTAGCCAACTTTCATATCATCCATGACAGGGGCAATAATTTGTAGTACATTTCTGGGAGAGAAAGAGGGACATTCTTTTTTCTCTAACCAAATTAAATTTGAGATCATTTGCCCCCTGGTCTTGCAGGTCTTGCTGGAGTGTGGGGGGAAGACTTACAATGAACAGAATGAGTGGCAGCATGACCTCTGATTTCTTTGGTGAAGCTACAATATTAGTGATGTCTCCTTATTTCCTCAAAAGAGGCAGCATTATACACTGAATCACTGGGAATCAAGATACTTGGGTTCTTCAATGCTTGGATCTGCCACTGACCTGATGGGTGACTATGGGCAACTCACTGCACCTTTGTGCCTCTGTTTCCCCCTCTCTAAAATGGGAATAATGATTCTTTCCCTTTCTCTCTTCTTTAATACCAGATTATGGATCACTGAGGAAGAGAAGAGCTGTTTAGGATCATGAACTTGTATTTATAAACAACCTGGCAAATACTACAAGAAAAATAAAATGCCAAAAAGGTAAATGACAGTCTAATGGGGTTTTGATAGAATATTATGTCCTAGTGTGGCTGGGAGTCTTTTAACTCTAATTAAAACCTTGCAGTTCTACTAGGCTATCCTTAAGATATTGCAAAATCTCTCTGCTCTTTGTTGGTAGCTGTGGCTGCTGCTTTTTGCCGGTGTGACATAAGCTAAGAAAATGAAAGATGTAAGTAATACCCTGAAGAAAAATGGAAACTTTCCACCAGTGACCATAGTAAAAAATTCCCCATTGCAAGTGCTTGTCTAAACTTATTGATGGTCAGTTTATATGCATTTGTCCTTAAACATCTTAAATGAAACACACATATTGGTGAAGAAAAGTGATCCATAGAAAAGATTTCTGTAAAAAAAGTTTAGTTTAAATCCGCTAATGCAAAGACATTTTTTCGGTAAATTCTGAAACTCTATTTATTTATCATCTGCTCAGCATGATGCTGTAGTCTGTCATGCTCTCTTCCTCCTCTGAGGAGATTGTTAATTGGGTGCATGGTACATGTTTTGTCTGTTTAAATTCTCCTTAAGACTTGGGTTGAAGAGGGGATAGGTAGTGGTGGTCAGCAGGTGGAATGCTGGATAATTAGAGGCACGTTTGCTCATTTTGTCCAACGTGTGCTTATGCTGTGATATGACTGTATGAAACCACTAGGATTTCTCCACAGTGCCTTTACCTGCAGACTCCTTTAGTATGTGGTTTATGAGGGTGCTAACTCTATCTGTGCCTGAAATCCTTATATTTGTGTTGGAAAAACCTTGGGTGGAACTTCATTTCTAAACCGAATAACTCAGCTGCAATATATTTAGATGAGCTGATATAATCGCTTATTTTTATATAATCTTATCATGAAAAGCTAATGTAAAAGCATCTCTTGTTACAGCATTGCAGAAAAATTTGCTGTGACCTTTTACATCAAGTTTCAAGCCAAAGGGAAGTGTAAGTGTGTGTGTAAATACAAAAATATAAGCATGTCAGATGTGTATATATATATAAAATACACAGATATACAGCTCACTTAAAGACTCCTGGAAACAGTGACTAGTAATGTTTTCATGATGAACCTTTGAAAATAGAAGCACTAATTGGTGCCACTTCTCTGAAAAAAGGGAGTTTTAGGAGTGTCTATCAGACCAAACAAAAAATACCCAAACCACACAAACTGTGTTTAAAGCATAACTGAAAGGAGGAAATGGGTATTAAAGATCTTTATTTCAGGGGGGAAAGTTTCCTGAGGCTTGCTTCTAACACATTTTCAGTAAGATCAGTTTATTAAGGAGGTAAGAAAATTGACTTCAGAAAAGGGAACCAGACTCTTATCTTTCTTTTTTACTCTTGGAACACTTCAACATATGTACAGTAAAATATTGACGAGAAGGAAAAGGAGATGAACCCTATACACAGTTTCGATGCTTTTGATATAACTTAAGTGTACACTTAATGAGGAGAAGAAAAGCTAATTGCAACATAATTGAACTGCAGCAATACTCTGTATGACTTACGCCAGGCAAGCTAAAAGCTAAAACAATCCCCCCCTCTTTCTCTCCAACAGTTCATCACTTCCACACAATTCACCCCCATTTTCAAAGGCTGGGTGAGGTGGGATGGGAGACTGAGCATTGCAGCATGTCCTGAAGAATCAATTTCGAATCAGGAGTGGGTGAAAAAATTCCAAAGCTCTGGGGGACTGCCCATGAGGCAGCAAGCCCAGGTCTTCCAGAGACTGTGGCAATCAGCCAGATGGACTAACCCAGAGTAGACTCCAGGTGTCTCCTTTCATGGAGAACTTCAAAATGTGTGTGTGTGTGTGTGTGTGGGGGGGGGTGTTATTTCAAATAGGAACAAAATGAATTTGCAGAATATCAAAATCCTCTGTGAAATGTAATTACCTTTTTCAGTACAGCTCCAGTTAAAACCTCCGCGGTGTATGTAAATGATATCAAGACCTGATCCTGAATCCCTTAATTCCCTGAATAGTCTCACTGACTTAAATTTAGTTTGGTGTCTTTGAAGACAGCCCAGATTTAGTGAGGCTATCTGGTAACTAAGCACTAGACAATCAAATCCAGAGCACTTAGTGACTGAAAGAAACATAGAAGGAAAATCATATTGAATACTCACCCATATCTGACCACGGATGTCAGCAAATATGCGTGGCCTATATGGCACTTTTATCCAACGGCAGTATTAAAAGCCAAAACATATTATATATTATCTATTCTAACAAGGAGAATTTCTGTCAGTTTTGGGTTCTTGACTAATGTCTCCTGTTTATTTACTATTTGTATTATGGTAGTTCCAACAGGCTTCAGCTAAGACCCAATTACACTATGCACTGTAAAAATGCATTGTCCTTTCACCAAAGAGGTAATGGTCTAAACAGACAAGATAGGCAAAGAGTAGGAGGGGAAATGGACATATGGAGGTGAAGTGATTTGCTCAAGGCCATATCAGAAGTTAGTGGCAGAATGGGAATAGAATCCAGGTCTCCTAAGTCTAGGAGTCCTGTATCCACAGGAACATTCCATTTTTTAAATATAAAAATGGGTGATAGTCCTCCAATATTGAAAGACTATGTGCACTCAGGCACTGAAAAGACTTCAGAAATCATGTAACAAACTTCCTATGGGATGGGGCTTTTTGTGGTTGGTTGCAGCCTTTAGGGGAGGTGGAATCAGCAGATCACAACTAATATTTTTTGGTAGAGCTGGTGGAAACATGTAATTTTACTTCTGTGAAAATGTCAAATATTGTTGTTGAAAAGTTTCATGGAAACTTCAATTTTTGAAGTAAAAAAATTGGAAACATTTTCAAATGGAAATTTTTACATTTCTAAAATAACATAAGTGGGAGCAAGAAAAAGCTAATTAGATTATCAAGTTCATTTCTCTGCAAGTGCAGAATGATTTCCTAAGTACATTGGCTAGTATCTCTTATAGATAGATTGGGCAGAATTAATTATTTTTATCGTTTTGACAGCTAATATCAATGTTTGTTCTTAAGTATTTTAATATATCTGAATTTTAACAATTGTATGAAATTATGGGGAGATCACACAATTGGGGGAGTGTCAAATAATCATTAAATAACAGTAAATGTTGAGATTCAAAAGTTAAAGCTTTATAACTGTTAAAACAAATTGTCAACTTCACACATCAACATATAAAAGGAAATAGCCTTAAATCAAACTCTAAACTCTCAAGCAGCATTTGTTTTTCATAAAAAGAAAATATCAAATCAATCTGTTTCATGAAATATTTCAATTTGGACAAAACTGCTTTATTCAATTGAAATTTTTCCCAACCTGTTATTTCTGATTTCCTTCTCAGGAAAAGAGGCTCCAAGAAAGCGCTTTTAAAAGCTTTCTTGTGAACACTGCAGTATGTGCCTCAGAGGCTGAACCAAATCTGAAGCTTTTGTAATGACAATCACGGTTACCTTCTTGGATTCCTGAGGAGAATCCAAATAGTTGATACGGAAGATTTTAAAAGCTTCCTGTCTGATAATTAGAGCAGGGGCACCCATGTTTTGCCCAACTGCATTTATATTTTGTCATGGGTCCAAGGTCTGAATCTACCTTGTACACAGTGAAACAGAATATAGCTGCTCTCATCTCTCACTACAACCGTGTGTGTGCAGAAATTGCAGGCCCTATTATGGAAGGCACTCTAGTTCAAAACTGTGCATTGCATGGGAGGGCCAGTTGCCTCCCCAGGACATGTTTTTGAATTGGAGGAGGTTGGTTATCAGCCATCTTTTAGGATGCGATGGACTGGATCTGGCCCATAGCCATACTCTGCTACCCGTGAATTTAGCAGACAAGTGATTAACGCTAGCAGTGTGAGGGGTGGTTATTTTAATTTTTGCTCTTAGCATTTCTCAGCTGTCAGCATTAGGCTATTATTATGGCACAGAGTTGCAGTCTGTTAGTGTTATCACTTAACTATACCCTTTCCAATTTTGTTTAGGACTTAAAAACAAAATCAAACCAACCTCATTTGACTTTGCACTGCATTAATTGATTTGTAAATAAATGGAAACTGACACATGCTTCTTCAGAACACGCTGCTATATGAACAAGTGCTGTAACATGGGCTGAAAGACAATCTGGTGCCACCGGGCCCAGCTGTTTCTTTGGTAGTTACTATTGTGTTGTCTCTTTCATTTCAGCTTGGCAAGCACATTTTCAGCTAGCCCCACGTTTTGTCTCCAGAGAACTCTATCTTTGGCACTGTTTGCAATAGATGAGTCTCTTTACCGGTGCTGAATGCAACTCTTGTGTAGACTTGAACTTTGGTAAAACAGGTTCTTCCCTGCTGCATACAAAGTTCTCTGCACTCTATGCCAATAAATATATCTGATGTTGGCCTGGTAACTTTGTTCCATTGAAATAACACTTGTCTTCTGTTTCCACACTCTGCTATGCTGACATGCTAAGCAGTGCAGTTTTGGAGAGAGAGGAATTTCTGTTTGTACATTGTGAGGACAGAATACACTTAACCTCCTGAATTTACAGTAAATAGAAGACCTCCTTGATTAGCTGACAAAGAACCATTCATAATACAGGGTGAATGATGCAGTCGGATTCACTGAAGGATGAGCATCCTGGGGGTGCTGAAATACACCGTGGCACCTTAGAGTTTTGTAGCACTGCGGTGGTAGTAGGCTCTGAAACAGCATGGAGCGAATAAGCAAATGACAAATGGGCTGAGCAAGTGTACGTTGGAAATGTGCCTAATGAAGTTACATTTAACCCTGTAGCTGATGGATTTTTCAGACTGGGAGAGAGTTTCTAAAATCTGAATTTTAATGGGCTTTAGTGGGGCTCTTTGATGGTATCTGAGAGTACATCTACATGGCAGCTGACTCTGTCTGGCTGGGTTCCTGCTCTAGGGTTGACAACAGCAGTGTAGATATTCAGGCGCAGGCTGGAGCCTGAGCCCAAAGACCCTGAGCCCATATGTCTTCACTGCTATTTTTAGCCCGGCAGCATGAGCCCTGCAAGTCTGAGTCAACTGACCTGGGCTCCGAGACATGCTGCTGTGTTTTGGTTTTGCTGTGTAGGCATACCTTGGGCGTCTTCCTGGAGAAGGCACATATTCCCTCATGCCATGTCATTTTAAGATGTACCCCCTAAAAATGTCTAAACCCTGGAATCAAATTAAGCCTCATTTCTAATGGTCAGTTTGCATTAGAAATAGCATTTAAAAACAACATAACAGGGAAACCTGTGTCATAGTTCAGCTCTCGCTTGCAACCCACCACATTTTCAGCAGCTGTATACCCACCCCACACTGTGCTCTGGAAGGATCATACCAAGGGCAGGCTTTTAGTATTTGGCTCTCCTAACTGTTACCAGAGCTATGACCCTCTATGCTACTCACCAGCGAAATCAATGCCTTTGCTGAAAGAAAAAGATAATAGTCGAGACACCCACCCACACCAAACTTTCTACCATGTCTTTCCCCTTTATTTAAAACATGTTCCACACACAAACTGTCAACATTTGTGAGATTGACACTGGCCATTATGAGGCACAAAGAATAATATTGGCTATGAGTGTACTCTTAAAGCAAGCTCTTCTGAAGCAACGCTTTGAGTTTTCTTTCCTTTATTTCAGTCAGAACCAGAAATATGCAAGGGGTAGGCTGCCTTTCAGTCTCTGTGTTGCAAAAGTAACAGATTACGTTTCAAAAATAGCACAAGTGAAAGAGAGAAAAAGCTGATTAGATCATCAAGTTCATTTCTCTGCAAGTGCAGAATGGTTTCCTAAGCACATTGGCTAGTATCTGTTATAGATAGATTGGGCAGAATTAATTATTTTTATCATTTTGACAGATCAATATTTGTTCTTAAATATTTTTTATATATCCGAATTTTCACAATTGTATGAAATTATGGGGAAGTCATACAATGGGGAGTTTCAAATAATCATTAAATAACAGTAAACATTGAGATTCAAAAGTTAAAGCTTTATAACTATTAAATTTTTTTGTCAACTTCACACATCAACATATAAAAGGAAATAGCCTTAAATCAAACTCAAAGCTCTCAAGCAGCTTTTTTCTTTGCCTGTCTGTAAATTTTGATTAATATTGTTGGAAATATGGTTTAGTCAACTTGTGTGTGTAGTGAAAGTGAAATTCGCTGATAAAAATCTAATCTTTCCAAGCCTACATATAGACTACTTTAAAAAGTTCCCAACAATGTGGCTTCTGCCATTTCCCTTGGGAGATTAGTCCTCAGTTAACAAATGTGAAATCGGGAAGTTCTTGCTGATCATCCTGAACTTTCCATTTGTTATTTTCATCTCACTTAATTTTTTTTCCTATACCCCCAAAATTTTAGTAGTTTAAAACAAAAATGTGTGCATAACAAGAAATCAGTATTACGTCTTGTCTGAAAATGGACGTGGGTTACTTTGGCCATTGACAATATAATCATGGCATTGCTGTTCCAAGCCTGGTTGAAGATGCCATAGTATTCAGAATGGGCCTGATTCAGAGCCCAGTTGAAATGAATAGATCTGAGATTAGTTTTTGACCACAGTTTCACTGTACAACAGATGAGCATGATGCAAAACTGATTGCTCCCTTGAAATTTTAAATAACTTTTTAATAACCCTGATCAATAGCTCTTCTTCTGAGAAAGCCCAATATGGCTTCATTTATGGTGTCTGACTGCAATAAAGGAAAGTAAATGTCAGTTCCTGCTTTAAGCCTTTTTGTGGAAAAGTTGGCTTTGAAACATCATTATCTAGGCTGTCACCACTTGTCCTCAAATTATTTTCCAGTCTGAATTATTTATGAAATATATTGCATCCTTCTTAGCAAATATGGCAGACTGAAATTGTAGATTAGATTCTGCTCACATCATAAAAATTGTATAGCCCTATTGACATTGCTAGCATAACTCTGTATTTACACTGGCAAAGGTGAGATCAGAATGTGTCTCTTCTCACTACACTCTTTTAAAAAAAAAATAGGATGCAACTTCAAACATATCTTCCTTTTGTAACAAAGAGTTCTTGATCCTGAGCACCATGTACTTACTGTATTTCTCTTCCCTTCTTCAAATACCTCCTATGTTGTCCAATACAAATAACATAACATTATGTAAATCTTATCCCCCTTCCCCTCATCCCCACGTCTGATGCTACCGTCTTCTATGTCATGCATATACTATTGTATCTCAGTTGTAAGTTCTTTGGGATGTTGTTAGTTGTCTATAGAGGTGCCAAGTATATCTATGGTGAAGGGTATAAAAATGACCTCAGAGACTCACCAATTTTCACGCTTGTGCCCTACGTTTCAGGACATAGCTCTGGATTTTCTCCTTTCAGTTGTGTGAGGAATAATCAGCTCTGGAGATCCTGAGGTGCTGTGAGGTGCAACTAAATGGATGGAAAACATCAGGGCACCAGCAATTTTAAATAATGGCAGCAGACAAGAGGCTCTGAACCTTTCCATCTGCTGTCAACAGATAGACAGTGGAATGTGGGATATCTTACTGCTCTTGGAACATTAGTACAGTAAAACCTCCATTTAATGGACTAATTCGTGCGAGGGGGTGTCCGTTAAATCAAAAAGTCTGTTATTAATAATAAGTAAAAAAATGAGCTGTCGGAGCAGCAACCCTCCCGCTGCTGTGACCTGGGCGGCAGACGGAAGCCAGCAGCTAGCCCGCCCGCGGCTGGGACCCCGGCGGCAGCCAGTAGCCGGTAGCCGGTAGCCAGCCTGCCCACTGCCTGGACCTGGGCGGCAGCCGGGAGCCGGCAGCCAGCCCGTCTGCTGCCGTGACCCAGGCGGCAGCCGGGAGCCGGCAGCCAGCCCGCCAGAAATGGATCAGGAATGCATCAGACTTGCTCAGAAATTTTGTCCATTGCATCCAAAGTCCGTTAAATCGAGGTCCATTAAATCGAGGGTTTACTGTACTTGGTTTGGGAGTAGGGTTTTATGGGCAGGTTGGGACATTGAGGGTTAGGGATATATCGAGTGATAAATTATAGTGTAACACAGGACATTCTAACTTAAGGACCAGTGTACTCCACTACAGGAGTAGCTAAGAGGACAGTCTGTGAGAGTACAGACACAGATCATGGCTCCTTTGAGAGTTTGGTTACATTCAATACCAAAAGACTCTAATACCTCTCAGTGTCTAGGAACACTGAGAGCTTTGGCTCTATGGGACCAGTCCTACTGTGTCCGCTAAATCTCCAACTATGGGAGTTCTTTTTAACAGAGCAAGGATTGCAGGATTTGGCCCTGGTATAGCTTAACTCTTTGCTATACTTTCCCATTTCATGAAAAGCACATTAGTGTCTTGTCTCTGTTGATCTCCATTTTAACGCTCTTTAAGTTTCTTTAAGTTTCTGTGTGGTACATGATCAGGTTTACCCTCTGTGCTGGCACCGTTTTTCTTAAATTTGATTTAATTCCTACATACATTTTGTGGTGACTTATAACAGGTGACTCACCTGGAATACAAGTGATCCCCCAGTCAGAGGACTCTGCAGGCATATAGATCTGCCAGGAGCAAAGTACAGAGGCTAGCGAGGCAGTGTGCAAACGACTACTGGCTCCAGCTCTGCCAGAGCATTCAGCTATTGGCTGACACTGGAAACATCAGGGGGATGTATGACGGCACCAAGAAGGCCATGGGACCCACAAAGAAGGTGACAGCGCCATTGAAGTCTGCAACAGGCGAGAACATCCAGGACAAGGGCAAGCAGATGGATAGATGGGTGGAGCACTATTTTGAACTATACTCCAGGCAAAACACCGTCACTGAAGCTGCCCTTAACGCCGTGGATGGTCTTCCCGTTGAAACTGAGTTGGATGAGAAGCCCACCATGGAAGAACTGAAGAAAATCATTGAGAGCTTGTCCATAGGAAAAGCCCCAGGAAAGGATGGCATTCTGCCAGAAGTCATCAAGTGTGGCAGTAGTGTCCTGCTAGAACACCTCCATGACCTCCTCTGCCGGTGCTGGGATGAAGGTGAAGTACCTCAGGACATGAGAGACGCCAACATCGTAACCCTGTATAAGAACAAGGGCGATCGAAGTGACTGCAACAACTACAGGGGAATATCTCTTCTGAGTATAGTGGGCAAAGTCTTCGCATGTGTCATCCTGAACAAATTGCAGAAGCTTGCTGACAGAGTGTACCCAGAGTCGCAGTGCGGGTTCCGAGCAGGGAGATCCACAATCGATATGGTTTTCTCCTTGAGGCAGTTGCAAGAGAAATGCAGAGAACAGCACAAGCTATTCCTTGCCTTCATAGACCTGACCAAGGCATTTGACCTTGTGAGCAGAGATGGGCTATTCAAGATCCTGGCAAAGATAGGCTGCCCACCGAACCTGCTGAGCATGATCCAGTCCTTCCATGATGACATGAAAGGCACAGTACAATATGACGGCTCGTCGTCCGATGCCTTCAACATTCGCAGTGGAGTAAAACAAGGCTGCGTTCTCGCTCCCACGCTCTTCGGCATCTTCTTTGCAGTCTTGCTGAAACATGCCTTTGGAAACTCCACTGAGGGAGTCTATCTCCATACCCGGTCTGATGGGAGACTTTTCAATCTGGCTCGACTAAAGGCAAAGAGCAAGGTACGGGAGGTAACCATCAGAGACATGCTGTTTGCAGATGACGCTGCCCTGGCTACCCACACAGAAGTCGATCTACAGCGCCTGATGGACTGCTTTGCCAGAGCTTGTGAAGAATTCAGGCTGACAATCAGTCTTAAGAAGACCAACGTTATGGCCCAGGATGTGGAACCCCCAAGCATCGCCATCAATGACTATGTACTGGAGGTGGTTAATCAGTTCACCTATCTCGGATCCACCATCATGGACAACCTTTCATTGGACTCTGAGATTAACCAGAGAATTGGGAAGGCCTCCACAATCTTGGCTAGGCTTTCACAGAGAGTGTGGAACAACAGCATGCTGACCATCAACACAAAAGTTGCTGTGTATCACTCATGTGTGCTGAGCACTCTCCTCTACGCTAGCGAAACTTAGACCCTGTACGCCTTGCAAGAAAAGAGACTGAACGTCTTCCACATGCACTGCCTCCGTCGCATACTCAGGATCACATGGAGTGATCGAGTGACAAACAACAAGGTGCTGGAACGTGCCAAGATCTCCAGCATGGTCACTCTCCTCCGCCAGCGCCGCCTCAGATGATGGCTAGGCCACGTAAGTCGAATGGACGATGGGCGGATCCCCAAAGACCTGTTGTATGCCAAGCTTGCCTCCAGAAACAGAGCTACAGGACTGCCCCACCTTCGCTTTAAAGATGTCTGTAAGAGGGACCTGAAAGCTCTTCAAATCAACATCAACAGCTGGGAAGAGCTCGCCCAGGATAGATCCAGATGGAGACACGTTCTGACCACTGGACTGAAAACTGGCGAAGACAAGCTGCGACAGCTTGCTGATCAAAAGCGAGCTCAAAGAAAAAGGAAGCAGCGGCTCCATCCCATAGCTGACACTGCCTTCAAATGCAGCAAATGCAATAGAGACTGCCACTCCCGAGTGGGGCTCTACAGCCACAACAGACGCTGCACAATCAATAACTGAACATTTCCCATGGGCGCATATCCATCGTCTCCCGAGACTAACGGGCGCCAACAATATAACAGTCAATGAGGCAAGCTGTCAACTTCAGATGACTTTGCCCAGAGCTCAGGTCAGCCAGTAGAGGGTACAATATGTGCAATAAATTCAGCTTCTATGTCCCGTCCTTTGGATCATGTCACCTCTTTCTGCACCACCATCCAAAGCGAGTCCAGAATCCATGCCTGAATAATGGTAGCATGAAGAAAGCTCAGTATTGGGTTACTGGGCTGACAGAATGCTTCGATTTATCAGATTTCAGCAACATTTTGCAGGTAGCACTGTATGTTCTCCCCACCTTTAACATAACACCATTCTTATACCACATCCTGTGGATACATTTGAGCTGCTGTAGAAAACAGTGGTGTCTAAGTATATTCCCCTCCCCCCCCCCAATCCCCAGGCCTAAACTATCCACATATATTCCTTTACTTCTCTTGCTTTTGGCTGTGAGTCAATATCTTGAATCTACCCGTTCTTGGGTTTTGTTAATGTGTGATCATGAATTATTCATATACTGGCAAATGACACAATGAAATAATCAGGCATTAACTATGCACCGTAAATCAACCATGAATGTAGATATTTGCAAACTGAATATATTTCAAGAAGATTTATACATTTATGGATCATGAGCATCTGGAAATTAGTCTGCTGACTGAAATATAAATGAGTCCCATTGGTAACTCATGGTAAACTTTACTGGGGGTGTCTGAGCCAGGCAGTGCTTGTCATCTTTCACTTTGGCTTCCATTGGGCTAGACAACACTACACTATAGTAAAGGTTCATCCACTTAACTGTTAAGATGCTGGCTACTGTCTAGCTAAAGCTTATAAATACCTGGGCCAGCTGGGCAACAACCAACGTTTCTTCATGCAAGATAGCGGGGTTGTGTTCTGATAGCAGCCATCTTTCAGACCAGGCACCTTGTCATAGGCCCTTTTAGAAGGAACCGCTCAAGCTCATCTCTGCTGTGTTAACAACATTGAGTTGAGTGGGCCTAATGGAGGACAGGTGTCCCCTGTAAGATCAGTAGGAAGCTGGAGAGAGGGAGAGGCACAGCAGGAGGCTCCTATAAGAGTCCCTAACCGAAAGAAGAGTTTGGGTCTGGAGACTAGAATCGGAGGTTCTGAAGAAGGCTGAGGACTAGAACAGTAGAGGAACTTGAGTGCTGACCTCTCTAAGCTGGAGAAGACACTGCCCTGGGAGTGAGTTGAATCCTTTCCTGGAGAAAAGACAGGACTCTGGGCTGGAAGACTGCAGAGTTCCTGACAGGAAAAGTGCGAAAGGAATGCAGAAGGGGCTGGCGTAGCTGCTTGATAAAAAGCAGTCTGGGAATGAAGAATTGCCCCGGTACTGGCAGATCTGAATAGCTGTTGTGTTGATGTATTTTTGGACTTTGAAGATGGTTTAAATTGTTTGTTAATAAATCCTGACCCCACATAGGTGTATAATTGGCCACAAGAAAGCATCTAGGGAAGTTCTTCAGGGGCCTGAAGACAGGAAACAGAGCAGGGCAATGGAGAGCCAATCCTGACCACAGAGATTCTCAGGGAGTGACTGAGCCTGTTACACCCCTGAATGCATTTAGCACCTGGAGGCTCCATTCAACCAATTCTGGTACTGCAGTGTGGTTGAATATAATCCTGTCCTTTCCTTTGCCCTTTTTAGTGGAGTAGCGGGGAGGGTCTAGCATAACTCCTGAAGTTTTGCGCAGCCTTTCAAAGAGCTGCATTTTCTCGGACATTAGTCACTTCTGTTATGACGGATACCTAAATACAACCAGCTGGTAAAAGCCTTTCAGATGGGATTGATTTTAAGAGGTGCTGAGCACAAGCATCTCCGACTGATGCCAATGCACTTCTGGTGGTGTCTAAGAACAGCAGCCATTCAACACAAGAAGCAAAAGCTACAATGGATAAGTACATAGCACCGTAAGTACATAGCACGGGGGGGGGGGGGGGAGGGGGAGGGGAGGAATGCTGTATGATATCACTGATATCTTCAGATTTTGTGATCGGACCTGACTTCTAAAGACATTTCTCCCTGCTGCTACATATTAATCCCACCATTTTTTCTACTTGTGTAAAAGAATATGAACTCCTATTCAGTACTACTACAACTGTATCAGGTCTATCTGTTTAATAAAGAATTACAAAACACTAGAAAATATGCTGAACAAAACTCTGCTATATTTACAGAGAGGAACAGGATGACTTACTGGGCATTGTCCATATTTAAGGTCTGTGATTCTATGAATTATTTGTTTCTAGCACCGTGACAGGTAAACGGAAAGAGCAGTTTTAAAACCAAGAAAGTTAACTCACAGCAGGAAATACTGGGGGGTGGAAAGTTCTGACAGGCAGCAGTAAACAAGGAAAAGCCTTTGAGGTCCTTTGGCCTTTGCAGTTGCTCTTTTCTTCCCCCTTCCTTTCCCCTATGCTCATGCCACATGGGGTGCATTAGGTGAGATCACCTACTGTTTAGAGGGCCATGCAGCACCTATGTTTGCAGACTTGGCTGTGAATTTTCTGGCACAGTTGCTGATGTGTTTGGTTTTTTTAACAAGATATTGCGGTGAGATGTATCTGACTATCTGAGACGGAGATCAGTCCCTAAATATTACATCAATGCAAGCTGTGTTTTCATTAAAAATACCCAGGAGGAATTTCACCATCACAACATGTTGGGATGCATCATTGTTAAAAACAATGGATCAGGTTTGTTACTTGGATTTTGTTTGTTTGGCTCTTTTATTTCCCCCCCTCATTCTCTAACGGTAATACCAAGCAGACCTGGTAGAAATTTGTTTGTGAAGAACAGCTGCTTACTGTGCCCCTTCATACCCTGCTACCCCAACTCCAAATCCCAGGTAAGTAAGAGACTAAGAGTGAATGTTACAAATACCTCTTACACCTGGAGTTCAGAATAAAAATGCTGACAAGCGTTGCCAAGGTAGGCGCTGCCATAAGCACCACAAAGGAGAAGTGAAAAGAAGTATTATTTTACAACACAAGCCTGGCTTCAAGGTCCTAATTTAGGTAGCCAGCAAGCAGACTCACTCCTTTGGCTTGTGAGTATAAGTGATTTTTACCATGGCTTGGAAAGAAATGATCATACAACTAGAGTTGCGTGGTGCTAAGTTGCATTAGCACCTGCAAATCCTACTTCCTGCACTGGGATAATCTATACCAGAGGTGGGCAAACGTTTTGGCCTGAGGGCCACATCAGCATTGCAAAACTGTATGGAGGACCGGGTAGGGAGATTAAAATGGGGCATAGTCTCAGGCCACAAGAGGTTATCATGGACTGCCCCCACCTGTGCATTGGGTGCTTAGGCCCCCCTCCCCCATCAAGGAGGGATGAGAATGCCAAGATTTGCCTATGCTATCCATAGCTGTGAGATGTCTGATTTTTCCAGACTGGTGGATGGTGCAACAGTGACAACCTCAGAAGTTCTGCTCCCAGGCTTGGTGGCCGACCTGGAGGGCTGAAGGCTGTCATGAATGCTGAAAGGAAAAGACACATAGGTCCTGTCAATTGGGTGTGTGGGCTGTCCCCAATAGGTTGGGTCTGCTCCTGGGGAACCAGAGACTCTATGGATGGTGGGAGGACACAGGTGATGACAGCCTTGGGCAGGTCTGGACTATTAAGAATACTGGGATCCCGAGTTCAGGAACCCAGACATCTGCAGAAGCTGGATGGAGAACTGAAGGGACATAGTTTGGGGCCAGGAGGAGTAATGAAACTCAAGCAGGAAAAGACTTGGCTCCTAAAACAAGTTTAGATATGTTAGAAGATGCTGCCTTACAAAGACTTTGGGCCAAGAGACTGTCATTATGGGAAGTAAGAGATTATAGGCCTGAACAAACCTGGGTACCCCAGAAGCAGATGCCAGGTGGCAAGCTTCAGGGGCAGAGGTTGGCCATGAGTTTCTGGCTTCTTCCTCCCTCCCCAATGATCCTTTCCAGGGATGCCTTGACTCAGTCTCAGAGCATGAGTTTGTGGGGAGCTTAAGTAACTTGATACAGGATCCAGAAAATGACCCAGTTAGCTTCTCCGAAAGGCAGCAACGTTCCTGCACTGGGGGAACCAGGGCAAAGACTCACAGGAGGTCAAAAATTCCAGGGGCCTTTAGGCACAGGTGTGACAAGGGTTCTGATGATGTTATTGAACAATTAGCATGCATTTGGGCCTGCAAGTTATTGTTCTCACTGAAACTAGCCGAACGACATGAACAAAAGCAGAACTAGAAGATATGCAGAAAGAGCTGGTTGTAGAGAAAGAGAGAAGCCATATGGTTGTGACTAAGCTGAAGGAATGAATCAACGCATTGGAAAACGAGCATGCTGTCTTCAGGAGAAGATCCAGGTTAGCGTTTAAGAAGACCCACAGTCAAAGAAGTTCCAGCATCTGAGTGAGTAGATGTAGGATGAGATGAACCAAATGCATGAGAAACTTACAGCTGATAAATGTGGAAAGTGTCAGGCACTTCACAATAGGTTATAATCTCATGATGGGGACTACCAATTCCCAAGGTTAAGCGGCACTAAAGAAGACGCAATGCCAGGTTTAGCTGGAGGAGGAGCAGAACAATAATGAGATAGCAAACAACCAGCTCGAGTAAGATAAATCTTCATGTCAGCCAGGTAAAGACAGATTCAAAGGCCGAGATGCAGGAGTTGGAAAGAACAATGATATCAGTGATGTCATACATGTCCTAGTCTTTCCTTTGGTCTTGGAAATAAGGATAGCCTAATGGGAAAAGCTAATGGATTTGTAGTTCAATAAATGCCAGGCTGCTTGCCACCAGGAATCTGAAGGGAGAAAGGAGTTGTACAAGAGGAAATCTACCCAGCAGTTGGAACTAGAAGAGCTTAAGCAAACCCTACAGCTTGAGAAGGAGCAACTCCAGAATGAACTGCAGGCCAGTAGTAGGGTAATACTTGCCTATTATAAAATACTGCAGATATATTTCTCCTGTCTCTTTCTGTCCTGTAAAGCATGAGTTCTCAACCCAGGCATTCAGACAGGTGTCAAGGGTCATGATCACCCTGCCCATTCCATATTATTAAACATGGAGCTAAGAGATTCCAGCTAGCTCCTGGCTAGATGGTAGGGGAGTCCCGATATTGTAAAGATGGAGAACCTTTGCTGTAAGAATCTGTTCTCCCTATTTCAATATGATTCAGTGTAGAATGAGAGGCACTGCATTGTGAAACAGATTAGGTGCAGCACTTGTTCATATACTTCTACAACGAGGGAACAAATCCCCATGGGCTTCACTGTACTGGTGGAATGTTATCAGTTGTCAATGATGGGGCCAGTTTGAGACGTAACAAAGATGGCCAGGACACTTTTATCTTGGTACATGCTTATGTCAAAGTTGATTCTGTATCTTGAGATCTGCCAGATCCTGCTCATGGAGACTCATTTTGCTTTTCTTTTAAGTCCATTTTTAAAGCCTCACCATCTAACAAAGAAAGACTTTGCTGTATTTTTCAATAGCTCACTTGTAATCTCCTTCATTTAAATTGCGACAACTGATTAGTCCTAGATATCCTGACACAACCAATTTGTAGCAGGAGAATGCTTCTTTTTCAAGCCGATCCTGCCATTTACTGTACATAATGGAGCCCAAGTTCCCTGGCAAGACCACTCTATAACTTAAAAGCCCCAACATTTCAGCGCCATCAGAGCTCTGACTGCCTTTGCCAGAGCTGGGGATTTGTGGTACCACACACCATGTGAACACACTGTTCCAGTTTTCCATTCTCTCTTTCAAGCTTCAGCCACTATACAAAGGCCCTGGGAGCGGGGAAGGCCACTTCAATATTTACACATATTTGCTACAAACAGAGCACTCTTTGTGTAATGCTATCTGATGATTAGACTAACATTGTAATTGCAGGTGTGTATACATTAGTCAGTTATTGTGGGAGTGCTAAGGAGTCACAAAGATATTTGAATGACCTGTTTACAAAGGAGATTTTCAGGGCACAGCCTTTCAGAGGCTCAAATGAAGTGCTATTGTAATTTGACAAGGCAGTATAAGATTCAACAACATAATTAACGTTGTGAAACCATAATGATAGCTTATTCACTAATTGTAAGAAGTCTTAAGGTAAGAGAAGGGTCATTTATAAGGACTGTTATGCATGTTCACGTTTTTATTATGAGACAGTGTGCTGGGGAAAACAGTATTTTTATGTGCTGGCTACTTCATTGTTTAAGACTCTTCTTGTAGTAGAGTTAACTTGGGCTTTTAATCAGGTGTTAAAAACATAAGAACGGCCATACTAGGTCAGACCACAGGCCCATCTAGCCCAGTGTCCTGTCTTCCAACAGTGGCCAATGTCAGGTGCTCCAGAGGGAATGAACAGAACAGGTAATCATCATGTGATCCACCCTCTGTCGCCCATTCCCAACTTCTGACAGAGGCTAGGGACACCATCTCTTCCCATCCTGGCTAATAGCCATTGATGGACCTATCCTCCATGGACTTATGTAGTTCATTTTTGAATGCTGTTATAATTTTGGCCTTCATAACATCCTCTGGCAAGGAGTTTCACAGGTTGACTGTATGAAGAAATACTTCCGTTTGTGTCTTTTAAACCTGCTGCCATTCATTTCATTAGGTGATCCCCTAGGTCGTGTGTTATGAGACCACATTTTCAAAAGGCAAAAATGGGAAACTTGAACTCTGCATTTCGGGACTGTCCCATCCAATTTGGGATGGTGGTCATTCCACCCTCCATATACATACACACCCACACCTCTTACTCAAGTTTGTTGCTTTCAACCCAGGTAAGCAGGCCTGGCTGTGGGTGTGAGTTAGCACTTGGGTTCAGCTTTCACTTTGACAGATAAACTGTCCACTTTGTAGTGAGGACCACACGCTAAATCACTCAAGTGCTGATAGTCCTCCATTGCCTTCCCACAATTGGGACAATTGTGTGCCCAGAAGGACTGACAAGTTGTCCCATAATTCATTGAGAAAAAAAGCAGAGTACTCAGCTTACTGCAGCTCGAAAAACCAGGGAATATCCCCACAGAAGGCCTAGTGACACACTCAATATCTCAACTTAACTCTACAGTGGAAATCTCCCAAGTGTCAAGGAACCTGTACCAGGTAAGCCCTGCAGTGAGGCTGGACAGGGAACCCATTTCACCACAACCACATCGCAGGTGTGTTTGTGCTAGCTCCAATTATGCAAACATGGAGGGAGGGGACGTGGGTAGGTAGGGGGTATAGGATCCACTCCTATATGAATCCAAGTAGTGGGGTGACTGCCCCACTCCAGTGGAAAAGGGTTTAAAACAGCCCTGCAAAGGGCTGTGGCTGGGGGTAAGCAGCTCCCAGGCTGATTGGGCAGAGCAGCCACAGCTGTGGCTGGGTCAATTAGGGCCCAGCTGGCCCTGATATAAGGGCCCAGAGTTTGGAGCTGAGAGAGAGTCTCCTCTGGCTGCAGAGGAAGACTGGCCTGGCTGCTGGGGAAGCTAGACAGGGTACCCAGAGTGGAGCAGGGCTGGGGCAAGGCAAGAGGAGCTGGGGGGAGCTCCTGCCTGAAAACCCCCAGGCTGCAGGGCCTAGGGGACGGCCCAACACAGGGTGCTGGGGTTGCAGGGGGCAGCCCAGGGCTACAGAGGCAGAGCAGCAGGCCAAACCCTCCTTGCCGGTGATGAGTGGCAATGATACTGCAGTCTGCCTCAGAGAACGGGGGCAAGTGGTGACTGGCAGTTGCCTAGACTGAGGCAAGGTGGGGATAGGGAGTGGGGGATCCCCGGGGAGGGGAGACCCTGAGACTGTGGGGGTACTGCAGGGGTGCAGCACCCCAGGTAAGAGGGCACCGGGGTCCAGGGAGGGACACGGGGCCAGGGGCAAGCGGGACTACAGCTGGCAGAGGGCGCTCCAGATGCTAGAGTGAGCTAATTACCTGAACGACCAGCGGGAGGCACCGCAGGGTGAGTCGCCGCTTCGCTATAGTCCAGTTACTGAAAATCCTTATATCAAGGAGCGAAGGGGTGGTGGCTGCCGTTTCAACATGTAGACTCAGTTTTAAGTTCTTTGATAGTAAATTATTTGGAACAAAGTTAACCCTGTTCTCGGAGGTGCCTGTAAAATTCTTAACACACTGTTGCCCCTACACAGTTAATAAATCATTTGGACTGTGTTGCAACCCTGTAACTTGTAAGTTGAAGGATGAATTCAAGTCCTGTTCCCACTTGATTCACACACAGCTTAAGGGCTTGGCTACACTCGGAGCTGTAGAGCGCTTTGAGTTAAACCAGCCTTCAGAGAGCGCACTAGGGAAAGCACTGCAGTCTGTCCACACTGACAGCTACAAGCGCACTGGCATAGCCACATTTTCAGCCCTTGCAGCAGTATTGGGAGCAGTGCTTTATGGGCAGCTATCCCACAGAGACCTCTTCCCTTTCTGGCGCTGTGGCTTGTGGGAAAGGGGTGGGTGGTGCGGGGGCATTCTGGGTTCTGTCCCAACATGCCGTGATGCATCGATTCGCATCCCAGCAATCCCTGTGCTTCCGTCCACATTTGGTGCCATCTTTCACGTTTTTTGTACTGTGTGCTCTGTCTTCCCTTCGGAGTGTGGGAATAGAGCCCCAACTGCTGAGGAATATGCTGACGAATCTCACCAGCATGTCACGTTTGGCAGTCAAGTTACTCCTTAAGATCCAAACTGACAGTGAGGACCCTGACAATGATATCGACTCGAGTAATGCATACGAATGCTTGTAACATTCACAGACATGCTCAGCACCATGGAATGCCACTTTTGGGCTCGGGAAATGAGCACTGAGTGGTGAGATCACATCGTCATGCAAGTCTGGGATGACGAGCATCCTGTGGCGCAAATGCATGAGATTGAGAGCTGCCGTGACGGTGGAGAAGCAGGTGCACTTGGAGAAGCTATTGTAATCTGGCAGCTGGCTACCCCAGACAGCTACTGATCGGTCGGGAAAGTCAACCATTGGAATTGTGTTGATGCAAGTTTGCAGGGTCATTATTCGCATCTTGCTCAGAAGAACCGTGATGCTGGGTAACGTGCATGACATTGTGGCTGGCTTTGCACAAATGGGTTTCCCTGACTGTGGAGGGGCGATAGATGGGAAGCATATTCTAATTCTGGCACCAGCTCATCTAGCCTCTGAGTACATCAATCAGAAGGGGTTTGTCTGCATGGTTCTCCAGGTGCTTGTGGAGCACCGTGGGCACTTCATTGACATTAATGCAGGCTGGCCCGGATAGGTGCCGGACACACGCATCTTTCAGAACACTGGCCTGTTCAGGAAGTTACAAGCCGGGACTTTTTTTTCCCCAGACGAGAAGATCACCACAAAGGAAGTTGAAATGCCCACTGTGATCCTTGGAGACCCTGCTTTACCCTTTAATGCCGTGGCTAATGAAACCCTTCACAGGGAGCCTGGACAGGAGCGGTTCAACAGCAGGCTGAGACAGTGCAGAATGACTGTGGAGTATGCTTTTGGCTGTTTGAAGGGCCATTGGTGCTCTCTGTATCAGAAGTTGGACCTAGCCGACGACAACATCCCCACAGTTATATCTGCATGCTATACCCTGCATAACATTTGTAAAGGGAAGGGTGAAAGATTCACTCAGGCATGGGTCTCGGAGGTTCAACACCTGGAGGCTGAATTTGCACAGCCAGAGAGCAGGGCTAATAGAGAGGTCCCGTGCAGGGCTGCAAGGATTAGGGATGTGTTGAGGGAGCAATTTGAGGCTGAAAGCCACCAGTAACATCTGGTGCCCTGCACGGGAGTGAAGTGCAGTGGTTCCAATGTTAGTAGGAATCTGTGTTTGCTATGCTGACTTGCAGTGCCTGTTGCTTTCCTGGGCTAAGGTATCTTTTACTTTATGCACTAATACAGAATGTTTTCAAAGCCCAAAAATCCATTTGTTGAAAAGAAACAACTGCCTGGGAAACAGAGAGGGCCAGGGGGTGGGCGGTGGGGAATGGTACAATCACAGATTTGCATATGTCCTATTATTATACTCAGCCTTCCTGTCTAGAGTGTTGTGCAATGAGTGCTGCACTTCAGGATGGCTATAAGCATGGTAATGGGGGTTGAGTGTAGTGGGTAAGGGTTGTAGTTTTCAGGGCTGGGTGGTGAAGCTACAGGTGTTGGAGGCAGCTGGTGGCAATAAGAACCCGGATGTTGGGAAACATGGGTTGGAGGTGTAAGAGGGGGTACCCCAGTCCCTGTGCTCTTGAGTACAGAGAAAGGGACTCTTTATTGCCAGACCGAATAACTCTAACTGCTTCCCAGCCTAGTTATTCTTTACACCCCCAAACCCCCACACTCTACCAGCTGGGAAATTGGGGTTACCCATGCTGCCACCACTCAGTAATCACCCCAAGATCATGGGATGGGGCACCTTGACACCCAACTCACCCTAATCTCTCCCTGAGAAAAAGGGATCCTCCACGCTGTATCGCCCTCCCTTCTCCCTCCCGTCTGTTACCAAGAGAGATAAGAAACCGCCCTGAGGCTTTCACCTTGTGAGCCTTCGTCTTAGACACACAGACCTGGGAACTGGGATAAATCCAAGCTAGGATTTCTTTGAGAGAAGAACCAAACCTTTTTTATAACTAAAAAGATTTAATAAAGAAAAGAGCATAGAACATAGGCACAGTACAGCTTACAATTTAGAGTTCTCTAACTTCTCATCTGAAATGGACAGAGACACCCCAAATAGGCACAGGCTTAAGAAGTCAAAAGATCACTTACAGTCAGTTAAGTAGGAATATAAGAAGGAAAGTTGAGTCGTCTCCACAGCTAGAGATGGGCTCCCAGACCCTTGCCCATGTTGCATGGCAAGCCCAAACTGAAACTAACTCTAAAACCCCTCCCTCCCTCTCTCATGGCAGGGAAGCTCTTACGTCACTTGTTCTCAAGTAACATTAACCCTCTCCAGCACTTTACACTTATGACAGGAGGTGACATGAGGGCACAAGGGAAAGCATTTTGGGACAAGGGCTGCAGGGTGGGAGGGCACAGTAGTGCTCCACCTGCATGGCTATGAGCACCTAGATCAAGTCCGCTTGGTGCTCCATAATGTTTAGCAGCCTCTCCATCCTTTGGTGCCGGCATTCCACATTCTGCTGGCAGATCCTCCTTTCATTCTCCCTCCAATCTTGCACTTTTAGCTTGTTGTTAAGGGACTGCTGCATTACTTCATGCAGCATGTCTTCTTGGCTTCTATGTGCCCTCTTCCTAATTCTTTGGAGTCTTTTGACCAATGATAAAATGGACAGCTGAGATCTCAAGGTTGCATTTGTAAAGGCAAACTGCACCATTTAACAGAGGCAGCATTGTTCACGCCAAACAGAACAATGATTCCCCTGTACTTAAGGGCAAGAACAATAGCTTAATTTGCCCACTCCAAAGCTAGCACACCTATCCCACAGAGCCCCAAAATGGTGAGTAAGCACAGGGTCAAGGGGGACTGATTGTTTCATGGCTGTACTGTCCTCTGGGTTTCTGTGCCTTGGGGAGAGCCATCAACTGCAGGAGGCACCTACACTGAACACTGTCTCCACATTTTCCACTGTAGTTCATCCTAGAAGATACCTCACTGCTGAGGGTGACTTGGGAAGCAAGGGAGGGTCTTCTACTGCAATGTGACTTCTGCTCTGGCCCATATGCAGCTTGCTTGTGTGCAGCAATGGTTCCTCTGCCCCCCAGGGCACAGTGGTGAGGACATGTTAGCCTGACTGGCAAAAGGACCACAGTGGCTCTCCCAAGAAACCTGCGCAAGTGCATGGCCCAAGTTCTGGATGAGACCTTTGAGGAGATCACTGAGACCGATTACCGCGATGTGAGAGAGCACATCAACGTCCTATTCCGCATCCACGCATGCATGCAGCTCAACCCTCCTTGCCCCAAGAGCCCTCATCGAATAACTTCCTTCCCCCCCAAAAAAGCCACTTACCAGGAACCTCCTCTGGTGTTTGTCCTTCCCCAAGCACCAATCGCCGCAACTGGCTATCTTCCTCCTGGCTTGAGAACAGCTCCTGGCTGAATGCATCTAGGGATTCCAGAGTGTCTTCCTCCTCCTCAGCACCCTCGCTCCCACTTTCCTCCTCTTCCTGCCTTGTTGGACTGGGCTCTGAAGTGTCCATGGTGGTCCTCGGAGTGGAGGTAGGGTCACCCCCAAGAATCACGTCCAGCTCTTTGTAAAAATGGCAGGTCATGGGGGCAGCACCAGAGTGCATGCTTGCGGTAGATATTCCGCTGTTCCTTCATTTTAACCCTGCAGTTCAGTGCATCCTGATCATGGCCCTTTTCCATCATATCCCTTGATATCTGCCCGAAGGTATTGTAATTCCCACGGCTGGAATGCAGCTGGGACTGGACAGCTTTCTCCCCCCCAAACACTGCTGAGGTCCAGCACCTCACCATTGCTCCATACTGGGGATCGTCTGGCGCGTGGAGGCACGGTCACCTGGAAAGATGCGCTGAGAACACTCCACGCCTGGCTGAGCAAACGGGAAGGGGATTTTCAAAATTCCCAGAGAATTTAAAGGGCAGGTTTGATGGTTGCTCCTGAGGGCAGGGCAGTAGAGTTCAAAGTGATGACCAGAGTGGCTAGAACAGGCATTGTGGGAAACTTCTGAAAGCTGAACAGAGTGCATTAAAAGACCAGGGCATCCACACTGGTGTTGGAACAATAAAAGACAAACCTCTCTTTCTGTATCTCTTATGCCAGGGGTGGGGAACCTTTTTTCTGCCGAGGGCCATTTGCACATTTATGATATAATTCGCGGGCCGCTTCCCCCCACTCCCAAGGAAGCCCAGGCTGGCAACGGGAGCTGAGACCCCCAGCTGGCAAGGGGCCAGCGGGGGAAACCCCAAAGTAGTGGCAGGCGGAGTGCTTAGCCCTGCACTGCTTTGGGGTTTCCCTCGCTGGTCCCTTGCCAGCCGGGGTCCTGCCACCTGCCCCAGTCAGCTCCCGCTGTCAGCCTGGGTGTAGGCCAGGGGGTCATCTTCCTTTACCCCTGCCCAGCCTCCCCCCCATCTAACCGCCTTTCCTCCCCCACCCCTGCCTAGCCCATCCCACCGAACCTAACCTCCTCCCCCCACCCACTCTCAACCCAGCCTCCTGCCCCCATGCCTGACCCGCCCAGCTCAGCCTCCCCCCCACCAAACCTCCTTCCCTCCCGCACCCACACCTCACCTACCCCATCCAGCATAGTCTCCTGCCCCCTTGCCTGCCCCCCCAGCCCGGCCTCCCCCCCCCACCGCCCCCTTGCCTGCCCCCCAGCCCAGCCTCCCCCCCTTGACCGTCGGCTCCCCGCGGCTCCCCCAGGCGCTTCCCGGACCCTGCCTTCAGCGCGGAGCCGCCCCTGCCTGGTGGCCCGCGTGCGTCTTCTACCCCCGTCCCCAGGCGCTTCAGCGCAGGGCCGGCGGCAGCCCCGCGTGTCTTCTGCCCCCGCCCCCAGGCACTTCAGCGCAGGGCCGCCCCTGCCTGGCGGCCCATGCGCGTCTTCTACCCCTGCCCCCAGGCGTTTCAGCGTGGGGCTGGCGGCAGCCCCAGGCGCTTCAGTGCGGGGCTGCCCCCACCTGGCGGCCCGCGCGCGTCTTCTCCTCACACCCCAGTGCCTGACTCAGCCCTGACCCGCCGCGGGCCGGATGGAATGACTTGGCAGGCCGTATAAGGCCCACGGGCCGGAGGTTCCCCACCCCTGTCTTATGCCCTTATCAAAAGAGATTCTTACATTTGCTGCTTACCAGATATTAAGGGAGGGGTTAACTGTTGGTCAAGAAACCCCTCTTACCGTAAACTCTGCCTGACCTTACACAAGACAATCTTTGGAAAGATTGTCTTGCATTATTCCTTCTCAGCATTTAAGCTTGCTTCAGGAACCACGAAAGCTGTTCAAGCAGGAGGCCCCCTGGCCATGCAGAGAGTGGTCTCCTATGAAGAAATGCAGAACTTGTCATTGTCTTGTAGAACATAAATACTGCTGTGTGAAGCCAATAAAACGCCGCACTCTTCCAAAGCTATCAGCCTGAGGAAGGTGTGCGCCCTTCTTGATCAAAAAGGTGTCTGTTGTCTGTGTGTTTCTTGGTCTCTGACAGTTTTGAGCAATAGTCCGACTTTGCACCATCCAGGTGTGGAATAGGTAAGTAGGACAAGCTAATTTAACCTAACACTGGCACTGCGGTGCTCCAGCAGGGGCCCATCAAACATTATTCCATTTGCCGAGGTGGAGTACTAGGAGCGCTCTAGCCACAGAGTCCGGGCACTCTATGTGCCTTGCTGATATGGACGCGTCATGAGTTAGAGCATATGGGGCTGCTTTAATGCACAAGTGTAGCCATACCCTGACTATCTCCGCACTATGTGCTGGGGGAAGAGGATTCCTTCCTCAGAATTAGATGCTGTGGGGGAGATCCTTTTTGTTGTTGGGACAAGCTGGGGTTGGATGGATTTCCCTATACTTGGTTACTGCTGCTTTATGAATAGCTGTATTGATAAAGCCTTTGTGTTTATGTATAACTTCAAAGAATGCTCATTGCTATATGAATCCAGATCAGATTTCAGGGCTGTGTTAGAAGACAGGAAGAGCCAGATGTCAGACTGTTTCAAGAAAATCTTTCATGTTTAGCTTAACCTCTCCCACGCCTAACCTAACAGCAATGCTAGAATAGACCAACTTGCTCTTGGAACCATTGCTTGCTTTTCATTTTCTTTTCTGCCATGAAAAGGGTAGTTCTTGTAAATCAGGGGTGGGGAACCTTTTTTCTGTCAAGGGCCATTTGCACATTTATAATGTCATTCGCGGGCTGCTCCCCCCCCCCCCCCCGGAAGCCCAGGCTGGCAACGGGAGCTGAGACCCCAGCTGGCAAGGGGCCAGCGGGGGAAACCCCAAAGCAGTGGCAGGCGGAGTGCTTAGCCCTGCACTGCTTTGGGGTTTCCCGCGATGGCCCCTTGCCAGCCGGGGTCCTGCCACCTGCCCCAGTCAGCTCCTGCTATCATCCTGGGTGTAGGGGGTGATCTTCCTTTACCCCCGCCCAGCCTCCCCGCATCTAACCGCCTTCCCTCCCCCACCCCTGCCTGGCCTGGCCCATCCCACCAAACCTAATCTCCTCCCCCCTCCCACTCCAAACCCAGCCTCCTGCTCCCCCATGCCTGACCCGCCCAGCCCAGCCTCCCCCGCACCAAACCTCCTTCCCTCCCGCACCCACGCCTCGCCCAACCCGCCTGGCCTTCCCCCCCCACCCCCTTGCCTGCCCCCCAGCCCAGCCTCCCCCCCCCACTCCCTTGACCGTCGGCTCCCCGTGGCTCCTCCTTTCACCACCCGGCTATTAGTGGCCGCGTGACGCCGGCGGCTCCCCCAGGTGTGAGCCACCCCCGCCTGGCGGCCCGCGCGTCGTCGTCGGCTCCCCCAGGGGCGAGCTGCCCCCGCCTGGTGGCCGCGCGGCACCGGCGGCTCCCACAGGCGCAAGCCGCCCCCGCCTGGCGGCCCACGTGTCATCGTCGGCTCCCCCAGGGGCGAGCCACCCCCGCCTGGTGGCCGCGTGACGCCGGCGGCTCCCCCAGGCATGAGCCACCCCCGCCTGGCAGCCCGCGCCCGTCCCTGGCCGGCAGCTGCGGCGCGTCCCCAGCCCCGCCGCGGGCCGGACAAAATCATTTGGCGGGCCGTATAAGGCCCGCGGGCCGGAGGTTCCCCACCTCATTCTGTAAATGAACAGAATATGAATCCATTCCTTAGACTTGAATTCCTGCAAGTGCTTTGCTCTTCTCGGTCAGTTCCTATATATTGTATTCCCTTTTGATAATCTTTGGGTGGTATTGTTTACCTCCTGGTGAGCCAGAGGCTATCCTCTCTCAAGTGGCAGGAAAAACCAGCAAATCTTGTTTGGCAGTTTTACATAGTAAACAAATGATCCAAGCTGAATAGACAATTGTACTTTGTGACTGTAATTATAAGTCCTATGAGCATCACCAACACCCCTTTCCCCCCTGCCTTATCACCAGCACACATAACAACCCCCACAAAAACAAACACAAATCCTTTAAAAGCTCCTCTTGAGGTGCCCATGAATTTCAAGATAAGTTCATCTTTTTAGAAACAACTAAGTGGTGGGGAGGGGAGGGGAGGGGAAGTCACACTGCATTCTGTTTACTGGCACAATGCATTTAACAAACTACTTGTTCATTTAGAAATCCCATAAAATCAGCTGAGGGTGGTTAAATAATCTCTACAAGGCAGAAGAAGAAGTGAGGAACTGAAAAAATTGGTATTCGTTTTTTGGGTTTCTTCTGTACCGAGGAAGGGATGTTGGGGGAGGAGATAGTGATATTGTGGGGCGTGGGGGGGGGGGGGGGGGGGAGAGGTATTCTCTTGTGGAAAAGTCCCATACAGAATTTAATAGGGATGAAGTCAACAGGCTTCCAAAAAATGTTTAAGGGTGCAATAGATATTACTTTAAACAATATAACTCCCTTTTAAAAACAATCTTTGTAGGATACTATAGCAGGGTTATATATAATTCCCTATTAAATTGTATGTGGATTGTTAGAAAAATTTCCTATACATCTGTTCTACAGGAGTTTCCATAAGGTTTTAAAAGCAAAGGGCAGAGAGATAACAAAGGTGGTCCTTGAAGATGCCCAGATTTAAGCATTTTGACACTGGTGTAGTTATCTTATTACAGCTGAGTGAATAATTTGCAATGAATAATTCATCAGATGCATCTAACTGCTTCTTCCTTTTTTTGGGCTCATGGAATATCCATGAGCAGATGTTAATTTTTTTCCATAACATTTATTTATTTGATATGATTTTATAACCTTTTGGTAAACTTTTTCTCCTTTCACGGGATGCAGGCCACTAGAAGAACAATTTGTTAGGGATTTTCAAAGGAATCTAATGGATTTAGATAAATATCTAATTTTAATAGAAGATATGTCTTAATGTCCTAGACTGCTTGACATCTTTACTTACATAACATAAGTTCCTGCAGACAAAAATATACAGTTGAGTTGGTGGAAATCCATCTCTATTTAACAGGCATGTTATAAGGCTAAACTCCATTAGTGATTGTGAAGGGCCATGTAAAAACCTCAATTGTGTTGCAACACTTTTATCTTTGTTTCATGTGAATTAACATTTCTTTCTATGGCTGTAATTACTAGATATTTCCCCCACTGAATAGTCAGAGAAGTTACCCCAGCTTTTGATGTACAATCAAACCAAGAACCTCCAGCTGATTTCCTCCCCCCCCCCAAATCATGTGTTCAGACCTGTAACTATTTTATATGTAAAAGGAAGGAGGAGTACTTGTGGCACCTTAAAATTCATCAGTCATAATGTGGTGTCATGGTGTTCACATCTATAGTTCAGAAGACTGAAAAGGAAAATCTAAACTACTTCTTAGCTGTCAAATGATTTGTAATAAACTAGATCCCTTCACTGAGCACTGTACTTTAATCCTGAAATTTTCATTACAAAAACGGACTCTGCTCTACTTGGCCACTATGTTTTGTATCTTCACAAAAGAGCAGACTCAGCAATCCATGGTGTTGTTGCCAACCACATGTTTTGAAGTAGTGTTGCAACTTTGCTCAACTCATTATTTGTCACATTTAGGCAATTTACCAGCCAGTCTGTGCATTGTTTGCATGACAAACCCAGAAGTTATCGTCATTACGTACCTGGTGTTGCAAAATTTCTGGACTTCAGTTATTCTTGACCTGAACAGTACATTTTGCAATACTTTATGGACTTTTAAAACCCATAAGTGCATCATGAGAAAATTGCATCTGTTTGCTTCCTGGTTAGAAATCTTATCTTTGGATGCTGATATCAAGCAGTCCAATAGAAATCGCTCTACACTGAACCAAATCATACCAGAGCCTGTGATTTACAGGCTGAAACTAGTTCCAGCTCTAACCTCTCCAGGCTTTCTGCTGGAAATGTAATCTCTATATCTCTCTGAAGTTGAGAAAGCACATTCATCAGCAAGCTTTCCCTGAAGTGATGTGTTCTTGGGGAAAAAAAAATAGGAGTGTTGAAATCAGTTAGGTCATTTAAAGGTTCCTAAATTTGTCACATGCCCAGTCAATATACACTGATTCAAACACGCACACACTTAAGCAAATGTGAACAAATTCCCCTACTCCCTCATTTTCATACATACAAGTATACATGCAACTTCTGGAATGGGAAGTTTTTATTAAATGATACTAAGCAGATAAACACAGACTTTGGGTATTAAATTAAATTCCAAAAAAGTATGTCCATGTAATGTTGTATGGTTTTTAAAAAGGTCAGATTAGAAAATGAATGTGCCCTCCGGTACAGGAGTATTACCATAGTTATGATTGTACATTTCCTGATTTTTGAGTAACCATGCAACCTAAATAGTGCATGAACAGTTCTGAGGGGATTTAATCTTAAAATATTCAGGGAAGGATTTTGTATATCGAAGTCTGGTGAATTCTTTCAGTGAATTATATGCATTACTTGAGAAATAGCAGCTTATGTATTTAAAGACTTTGTAATGCTCAAGGGGGAGACACAAAGTCTATTATAAAATATATTATAAGAAATATAATTGAAAAGGTTCTGCAGGCTTTGATACATGTTGCTTGTCCCAATATTTTTTCCATTGCTTTCTACTATTTCACTGCCATAACAGTCACTAATTACTAGACCACTGTGACAGTGATGTTCATGTATATTTATAGACGTAGACATTTGGCTGTGGGAGTAGGTGCTCTGTGTTGATCACTGATTTACGTGCCCAAATGTACAGAAGAACATAAGAACATAAGAATGGTCATACTGGATCAGAACAAAGGTCCATCCAGCCCAGTATCCTGTCTGCCAACAGTGGCCAATGCCAGGTGTCCCGGAGTGAGTGAATCTAACTGGTACTAATCAAGAGATCTCTCTCCTGCCATCCATCAATACTCAGTGTGGGTTCAGGGTCCACGCCTCAGGTGCCCATCTTGGATAAACTTGGCTACTACCTTGTCAAAACTCTTTTTCTTGTTATTTGTTTCGCTTATTTTGTCAGCATACCTTCATTCTAAACATTTGTCTTTTCGAACAGCATCCTGACCTTCCTAAGATGCAATACAGGGGATGAAGGAGTATTGTTAGATGACATGACAACTTTCATGCTTCAGCCATTTCAGCTGTAAGTTTGTTCCAATTAAGCCTTTATATTACTCTTTATCAGCTGGAAACGTGTATTTTTATTAACTGTCTCCTCTTGTTCAAATAGCAAAAACAGCTCAAATGCTTAAAAATATTTTTTTACCTTTATGGATAGAGACCAACCCCAAGGCAATTGTTTCACAAAATATGAGCATCTGAAAGTTGAGGGTTATAATGGAAAGTGGTTCGAATGTTAATTGTAGTGATTGTCACTTCTCCGGCTATAATTCTTATTGTGTCTTCAGACACACAGCTCCAGATTCAGCGGTGGGTCACATAAACTGGGAGGATAGCTTACACCTTTATCTAGCGACCTTAGTGTGTACATTCCACAAACCTAGGCACAAAGTAGTCCAGTCTCACTGTTGTAAATTGGTATAGTGCTATTGAAATCAATGGAGCTATGCCAATTTATACCACCCGGAAGACCTGGCCCTTTCACAAGGCTGGATTCCCCTATATTCTCACCCACTGATAAAATTTACACTTCGCGCTTGTGTGTGTGTGTGTGGGGGGTTTCATAAGAGACAACTATACCAGCTAAAGGCTTTCATTGCTCAGAGAGAATTCCTAGCTGGGGAGGTGTGGCCAGGTTCTGCTTCTTGGGCGCTGGTGTGGCATAAAGGGAATAAAGCAGAGGGGAGAATCTGGGCAAGATTTGAGGGGGAGCAAACTGACCTTCCTAACCCCTCAAACTACAGAGGGGACGCAATGGCAGCCAGACACACCTCTTCCCTGGAAAGAGAGTCTTGCAAGGTGTTTGGGGCTTTTTTTATTTCTCAGGTGTGTCTCTTGAAAGGTGTCCCTGGGGCCTTTCAGGAGCCAAACGGTTTTGGAGGTTCAAAACTAGCTGAAACTGAGCGTCCAATCCTTCTAATTTTTCATTCGTGGGTTAATTGGAATCTAATACCTCAACAGAATTCAAAACACACGAAGCTGCCAGAGGCAGACGAGGAAAAGACATGGCCAAACCTATTGCAAAGCAAAATCAACTTTTATATGTTTCTCTACTGAATTTAAATGGGAGTTTGAGTAGTGGTGTGAACTATCTATTTGAATGGAATGCGTAGGTAGAATAAGAAAATATATGAAAAGCAGTCACTGTGGCTGCACAGGATCTGCTCCCCCCCAATAAATAACACAGCTGGTTTAGCTTTCCATTTATACTACTTTCAACGGGAATTTTCTCTTAGAATCATTCATGCTCTACCATCCAGTGTTGTCCTTTTCCATTTCCCCCTCACCTTCGGTTTTCAGTGGAACTGAACTTAATGTGCCCCTTTCAGGTTTTGTTTTGGTTACACCTAGAAAGAGGCCAACTGGTTTTGAAGTCACCAGGACCTAAAGCAAACCCTTGTCTTCCCTTTACACAACCGCAAACCTCTTCTGAGCTTTGAAAATGTTTAGACTACTTTTTTTTTCTGGTGTGAGAGCTTTTATCCACCACTACACATTCTGCTTTCAGCCAAACCACTGAGGGCAAAACATTAAAAAAGAGAGGGCAGCTGCAAAGCAGCAGTTGCATAAGGGTCAAGCCGGCAATGAAAGTGGAACCTCCTTTTGCTTCCCCCAAATACTTTCAAACCTGCATAGTCAAACGTTTGGCAGCTTAAGGACTCGGGTTTTTTTATTTTCTTGACCATCCCACAGTAAAATTGAGTTCACTGGGTTTCTCTGTAAAGGACCAAAGGGCAAACAATGCCACTGATTTTTGGACAAGTCTCTCTGCCAGCCAGGCTGTTGCTGGAATAATATTGTCATATTATGATGGTTCTACTAAAAGAAACCACTTGCACTTACAGGGGGAGGATGCTGTGCCACGTGAATCAGAAAAAATCTCCTGCATAGTGCTACCAGTCCCCTCTATTTCCACAGCCAAGCCAGTGAATAGCCAGCTTTGTTAGCAGTAATAATTCATAGCATGTACCACTTTACATCTTCAAAGCACCAGCCAAACATTAACCCAGGGGTCTCAAACTCAAATGACCACGAGGGCCGCATGAGGACTAGTGCACTGGCCCGAGGGCCGCACCACTGACACACGCACACACCCTCGCTGCCCCAGCTCCGCCCCCACTCCACCCCTTCCAAGAGGTCCCACCCCTGCCCCACCTCCTCCTCTGAGCACGCAGCTCCCCATTCTCTCCTGGAAAGCGCTAGGCACCACCAACAGCTGTTTGGCAAACAAAGCAAGAGCAATCTAGGAAGTCCAGAGCTAGAAACATGCGTGGCCCAGCCAGGCAGCAGAGAAGCCTCTGCTTCTGGCCCCTCCCTCCCGCAAACTGCTATGGGGGGGGGGAACAGGAAGCCTGGCGGGCCGCAGGGAAGGGCTTCGCGGGCCACATGGTTGAGACCCCTGCATTAACCAATCGTTGCTACTGCCTTGTGAGACCAAAGTTATCCTCCAGACATATAAAGAAACTAAGGGCTTGTCTACATTTAAATCGGAGCAGCTGCACTGCTGTAGTGCTTCAGTGATGATACTACCTATGCCGATAGGAAGGGTTCTGTCGTTGGGGTGGGCAGTCTACCACCGAGAGGTGGTTGCTAGGCCAATGGGAGCATTGTCCTGTGACCTAGCACTGTCTACAGGAGGGGTTAGATCCATTTAATTGCATCACTCGGGGGTGTGGATTTTTGAAACCCTGGAGTGACATAGTTATATCAACCGAACGTCCTAGAGTAGACCAGGCCTAAGAAAAGGAGGGGAAGTTACTGGCTCCAGACCATGCAGGGGGGCAAAGGTAGAGCTAAGGGGATTCCTGAGTTCCAGATCTGTATCTGGCCCACTTGACTTTAAACATTTTTGGTACATGACAAGTCATATTTTTCCAAGGACCTCCCATGTTATCAGCTATTTATAAGAAAATGTAAATAAAATGTACTGGGCATTATTTCTTTTCTCATTTCTATATTTGTAATCGGAACTGAAGGGACTGAAATTTATATTAAAAACAGTTTGGACTATATTGCTGTCACCAAGGATATGATACTAAAATGTACTTATTTGAGATCTATCTATATTTCTCCATTCACTACATGACATACATCTTACCCATTCCCACCCTTGTGTGTTATGCTCAGATGCCCTGTAGTGCCTAAAATTAGGCTGTTACCTTTGAGATAGGGACTATGTTGTGCTTTATTGATTTGCTCTGTAAAGTACACAGCATGTCTTTGGCACTGCATTTAAATCATTTAAATCTGTTATTCTTTGTCTTGATGCCTTGGATGAAATCCTAGGCCAGGGGTAGGCAACCTTTCAGAAGTGATGTGGTGAGTCTTCATTTATTCACTCTAATTTAAGGTTCCACATGTCAGTAATACATTTTAATATTTTTAGAAGGTCTGTTTCTATAAGTCTATACTATAGAACTAAACTATTGTGTATAAAGTAAATAAGGTTTTTAAAATGTATAAGAAGCTTTATTTAAAATTAAAATGCAGAGCCCCCAAACTGGTGGCGAGGACCTGGGCAGTGTGAGTGCCACTGAACCTCAGCTCACATGCCACCTTTGGCATGCCATAGGTTGCCTACTCCTGTCCTAGGCTCAGTGAAGTCAATGGTAAACACCTATGGATTTCAATAGGGTCCTATCTTTAATAGAATTGTTGCTAGGGGGACATTTTTCAAAAATACATATGTAAGCGGGGGAATAGTCCCGCTGTTGTGGGGAACTCTCCTGGCTCCTGCACTACCCCGGTGAAATGGGCTAGCGGAAGGATCTGAGTCCTCGCTCCCAGTTCCTTTACCCAGAGGCCTCCCTGACCTTGAGGACTCCCCTTCCACTCTCCTGTCGGTGGCGTCCTCATAGCCCCAACAAGGCTGGGCCCAGGATTCCTGGGGGGGCTTAACCCCAAACCATGCTGTGGTTACCTAGGTCAGAGGCTAGGGTGTCCCCACTCCGGGGTGCTCCCTCTGCACTGGGCACTTCACTGGCCCACATAAAACTTAAAGCAAATGCAAATTATTTAATGAACAATTTATCTTAAAAATGAACAAGGAAGAAATAGAACAGTTAGGGAAAACACATCACCCTGCTCCGTGGCAGGGAGCATCACACACAATGTCTGTCTTACTACTCCCCCTTGACTACACAGCTGTCAGCGTCTTTTAGTTGCGGCTTTTATTTGGATTTTCTACTAATGTATTTTGCTTTGATTGCTTTTCATAGTGTAGCTGAGCCAAACCAAACCCCTCTTCAGAAAACATCAGGTCAAAATAAGGATGACTCAGTCATATTCAGAATGTATTCCTTGAAATTCCAATCAATCCAACATCTATATTATCTGGTAAATCGGATCTGTCCGGTGTTTAAAAAAATGAAACCCCTCTGCTTCCGTTGATTCTCCATCAGGCAAGAAATCAAGACTCTAATCTTCCTCCTCATGCACGGAAAGGATATGGGGTGGCTGCAGCAAGTGAAATATTTTCCTCTACTTTTACCATCTGAAGGAAATGCAGTCTAGGATTTGTTCCCTTTTCCTCCAGAAAAACGTGGGGAAATTATCCACCAACAGAACAACTGCCAAAACAAAACCAGTGTATGTTCTGGCTGGATGTGGCTCTCCACATTTCCACAGGCCAAGGAATCATCACAGTTTAGATGTGTGACAAAACAAATCAGATTTTTGGTGAATGAACCATCTGTCAGAATTCACATTCAGAGAAGGGGATACAAGTGTAGATTCCCCCAGGAGCACCAGAGCAGGGATCAGTGCAGGAGAAAAGAGGAAGAAAACAATGGTGGCTTTACATGGCATTCCTGCCCCTTGATAAGGAGGGATACTGTGGGCTGAGCCAGCCCCAGTACAAGCTGGGTAACTCAAAGGGTGCTTTACAACGCATTGCAGCAGATAGCAGGCTGCAAAGGGACTTCACTGCTGGCCTGGATAGCCAGAGTGCATCAGGCCATAGGATATTACACTTAATAAATACTGTGTTTGAAGATGTAGCCATTAAAGGTTGATTTTAAGAAACTATTCTCTGTAAATGTGTCTGACCTATGGAAATGGGGTTGTTTAAAAAAAATTGGCACTTCTACCTTCCATCCAAGGATCTAAAAGACCTTTATAACCTCCAATGAAAGAAGCTTCACTGTGTCTTTCTGCGATGGGTAGGGACAGGGAAAGGTAGGCAGAGAGAGCTCGAGGCTTGCTGAGGGTCACGGAGGCAGTCTGAGAATGGGCCCTGGAATAGAGCCCTGATCTGCCGGTTTTCTCTAACAAAAAATGATAATAAAATCACGTTCCATGTTAACACATTAGTGTCCTAGGTTGCATCTGAATCTGCCAACCACATGGACCTAATCACAAAGCTTGACCAGGACCAGACTGTCACTTGAGATTTTGCATACTTTTTAACAGTTCCTTAATAATTAAGGAATTATTTCATGCTAGGCATCTTTGAACTCAATATCTTTGAAATCAACCTCATTTTACAGAGGGCCAGGGAAAGTACCTATCCTTTGCACAGACGCACAGGTAGGGGTAGGGCACAAGGAGATTTCCTTCTCCTTCCCCTTTATACCACCAGTGCAAGGGATGGATGTGATATCAGTGCCTGCACTCAGGGAACTCTGGGATTGTTGTTCCCTACTTGTACGCCTGGGCTCTAAATCACCAGAAAGGCAGCAGGGGAGAGGCAGAACACAACCCACTCTCTCGTCTCTGCAGCGGCCCACAGCACTGGGCAGGAATGCTGAGGGAAGCAGGCTGCACCACCAGAAATGATGGTGCAGTTTGCATGATGGGGAGCTTGAGGAGGGAGGGGCATGTGTGAGGCCCAATCTCTTTGAGATCCCTTGGGTGCATGTGGCTCCACATAACCCCCATAAGGAATAGGCTGACCATTGTTGTTGGCTGGAAATAAGAGAAAAACCTGTGAAAAATAAGGGAGAACTCGTATTTAAGGGACTGTCATGAGTGTAAAGTGCCTTGGAGTTACTGTTTTACCTGTTAGGGGTTAACTGAACAGGAGAGGGGGGTGACGTCAGAGTAGCCTATCTACAGACAAACCAGGAAGTTTCTCAGTTCGTCCCCAGGCTTTTGGGCTGACTCCATCTTTTTCTAGCTATGGAAACTCATCTCCTCCTTTTTATTCATATATATTCATAAGTTAGATAAACAGTAAGTAGAACTATTGATTACATAAGCTTTGTATTTGATCTCTGGTGTCCTTACCCTGTAGAGCTTATCAGAGACAGAGAAATCCCCGGGGGGAGGGGACTAGTTTATGCAAGGAAACTCAGGTTAGAAAGCTTTATATCTGTGAAGTTGTATTAGTTGTATGCTTTGTTTCTTTCCTTATTAAATCTTTTTTTGGTTATACAAAGGGTCTGATTATTTCTTTTGGAGTAGTCCTGGCTCTGGATCTGCTACAGCTTATAGCAAGCAGTTGCTGTGTGTTTAAACTCTCTCCTCGGTAGCCAGAGGGGGAGGGTAGAGCGAAGTCTCGGTATTTTCCATCTAACAGATAGAAAGGGAGGGGTTGGGAGGGTTACTCTCAGGGGGGTGTCAAGGTGCCCCACCCCATAGTCTTGGGGTACATCACTTTGATGGTGGCAGTGAAAATTCCAAGCCCCAACTGGTAAAGTTTGGGTTTTGGGGGGAAAAGATTTAACTTAGGCTGGAAAAGTAGCTTAAAGTTAGTGGTCTGCTTAAGAGACCCTTTTAAGTGAGGGATTATTGTCCAGGATGGGTTGTAGGTCACTGATGATGCATTGCAGAGGTTTTAACTGAGGACTGTAGGTGATGGCCAGTGGTGTTCTGTTGTTTTCTTTCTTGGGCTTGTCTTGCAGCAGCAGGCTTCTGGGTACATGTCTGGCTCTGTTGATCTGTGTCCTTATTTCCTTGTGCGGGTATTGTAGTTTTGAGAAAGCTCGGTGAAGATCTCATAGGTGTTGGTCTCTGTCTGAGGGGTTGGAGCAAATCCGATTGTACCTCAGTGCTTGGCTGTAGACAATGGATCATGTGGTATGTCCAGGATGGAAGCTGGTGGCATGAAGGTAGGCATAGCTGTCGGTAGGTTTTCGGTATAGGGTGGTGTCGATGTGGCCGTCATTAATTTGCACTGTGGTGTCTAGGAAGTGGACTTCCTGTGTGGACTGGTCCAGACTGAGGTGGATGGTGGGGTGGAAGCAACCCATCCTGGACAATAATCCCTCACTTTCACAGGCCTTGGGAGGAAGGCCAGTCCTGGCACACAGACAACCTGCCAACCTTAAACAGATTCTCACCAGCAACAGCACACTGCACCACAATAACTCCAACTCAGGAACCAATCCATGCAACAAACCTCGATGCCAACTCTGCCCACATATCTACACCAGCAACACCATCACAGGACCTAACCAGATCAACCATACCATCACTGGTTCATTCACCTGCACATCAACCAATGTCATATATGCCATTATATGCCACCAGTGTCCTCTGCTATGTACATCGGCCAAACTGGACAGTCCCTACGAAAAAGGATAAATGCACACAAATCAGATATTAGGAATGGCAATATACAAACACCTGTAGGAGAACACTTCAACCTGCCTGGACACACAATTACAGATTTAAAAGTCACCATACTGCAGCAAAAAAACTTCAAGTCCAGACTGCAAAGGGAAACTGCAGAGCTGCAATTCATTTGCAAATTTAACACAATCAATATGGGACTGAACAAAGACCTTCAATGGCTTGCTAATTACAAAAATAGCTTCTCTCTCCATGTTCACCCCCCCCCCCCATTCAACTGCTAGAAGAATAACCCACCCTCCCTGATTGGAGATAACAAGCTGGTTCAGCCTAATTGGACTAACCTTGTTACCTCCTACCTGGTTCTTGCCTACTTTTCTATACCTGCCTCTGGACACGTCCACTGCTTGCATCCGACAAAGTGGGTATTAGCCCATGAAAGCTTATGCTTCAAAACTTTATAGTTAGTCTTTAAGGTGCCACAGGACTTTGTTACTTCTTGTAAAATCCCATGACTTGTAAAAGCAGGATTTGCACCCTGTATAATAAATAATCTGATTAATGAAAACACATTTTCCCATTTTACACCTTTAGGAAATTTCAGATGTAGGGCACAATAGTCACAATTCAGCAGAATAGTCACAGATTCACCTTTAAAATGTGCCCTCAGAGCACGTTGGAGTTGAAGCGGAAAGGATCTTGATTTACAGTTTCATTTTAAAGACTGTATTTGCTGGCAATCTTTCCCTGTGCACCCTATACATGGAAATGCAGTTAGCATTAAGTCCAGTCTCCCTCATGAAGGGTTAGTGTCCTCTTTATCACAGGAGGTCAGCACTATTTCTTAATGAGAATCCCCACTGAATGTTCAATTATTCAGGTGTTCGTCTATATGATGAAGTTACTTTTTATGCTGAGAATACTCTTCAGTATCTTCTCTCAGGAACCCACCTCAGTGAACTCAGTAATGGTAAGGCAATAAAGGGAAGATTATACACTGAAATAAATGAAGTTACTGTTAGACATTTGTGCATAACACTATTTGCATGTGTAGTGCTTTACAGAGAGACTCAAGAGACAAGTTACAATTTCAAAAGCACCTCCATGATTTAGGATCGAAAGTCCAGTGGGATTTGCAATCCTAAATCATGGAGGTGCTTTTGAAAGGTTTTCTTATGACCCTCTACCCTGAAGAGTTTGTAAAACTGGGCCTCTACATTGCAAACTCCTATTCACATAACTGGTCTCTGAATTCAATGTGATGACTTGTGTAAATAATTTATGACCTATGTTAGATCGAACAGCGCAGAGTTCATAACAGGCTACAGGGGAGGGAGGTTCACACAAGCGAGGTTATGCGGTTTCTTTTTTATCACAAAAATGTATTGCATTAGTTGTCTTTTGGTGTGGTATTCGTTTCAATATCCTCAGGTTGTTATTGTAACCATATGAAAATGCTAGCAGATACTTTCAAGGCAACATATTGTTTTCTAAGGAGAACTAAATGGGAAGGGGCACCTCCTGGGAAATGTCTGAGAAGCCATGAGGCTGAAGAGAAGCCACAATAAAGCTGGATTTGGTTAATTAACCTGGTGTCAGGGTGAGATCTCATATGTCAGATGATCCAGAGAGAACAAAGGGGTCTGGGTTACTGGTGGAGATATTGTGGAAGCTACTCGTGTTATAATACCTCTTGTTGCATCACAGATGTGAAGTAGTCACACATAAATATGTGTAAATAAGCTGGAACAATTCACCCTGTAACAAAGGGGAACTGACTTGCCCAGGGTTCAAAATGGACAGGGTCCAGTACTCGCTGATACTCTTGCATGCCCAACTTTAGTTATATACCACTTGACTATAGTGATCTATACAATCCAGCTGGATGGTGACAGTGCTTGTTATTAGAAGGTGCAGGTAGAGTTGATCAGAGGGAAGCCAAGTTTCTAGCACTGAAATGCTTTAATTATCTGGAAATTAACACAATCATGACCCTCTACCCTCTACCCTCTAAAATAGTTGTGTGGAGATGCTACTGTGGCCTGTTGGACTTATCCTGCCCTCCTTGAAACCAATGATTAAACGCTCCTTGACCCGACTGAACAGGACTGTGCTTTTGGCTCTGCTCTATTCAAGTTATTGCTGTGTCCATCACCGCTGCTTTTTCTGTGAAATAAAAATTATTCACTTGTGAGCTGTTTATAGTCCCCGTACTCCTCATTTTTGTTATTGGAGTGAATTAAAACTACTGCCTTTTACATGATAAAGGACTATTTTTCTGCTCCTTCACCCAGTGTAAGGGAGAGCAGAATTTGTGCTTACGAGTGTCTCTTACCCGCAAGACTTGGCCATCTGCTCAGAATCTTGTTTTTTAAAGTTATCCACCTGTGTAGAAATGAATTCTGGTACAGAGTTGGGAAAATCACTTCAGTGGGCATGATGCTGTTTTGCTCTGGACTAGGGACCCTAGGGTTTTATTAATGGGGTGAAGATGAGAAACACACACAGTTCAGTTTTACGTGGTGCTAAGCTGACCTTTGACATTTGCTGTATCAATACCATAGTCCTGTATCTTACGTCAGATCACATATACCACTTCAAAGACTTGTGGCTTTGCCGTATGATTAACTTTGAACAGTGCTGGTTGCAATTTTGGATCTGCATAGAGGATTCAACACTGGATTTGTGAGCTTTATGTGTCATTTTTTCCTCCATATCTCCCTGCAGTTATCTTGTTGTATCATCTTGTTGTTTCATGACAATGACGCAAGTAAGAGCCATGTGACTGGCTTTGAAGGGGGAAGAAAAAAAACCCACACTCCTGTTTCTGAAACTTCTGAAGGGCAATATGGAAACTCCCATTAATTCTGCTGCATTTGCTTCAGAATATATTAACTGGCCTGTTATTTTTAAGCTAGTATTTTATAACTCTACATTAACACTTAAAATATTACTGTTGCTTTAAGTTCTAAATTAGAATTCTTGAAGGCTTCTTCACCCCCAATACGTGTCCCACACTAGTCAAGATAAACCTTCATTTTCTTGGTTTGCAAGGAATATATTCCTTCCCTCACACATTGGAAAACTAGTCCTTTCCTACAGTAAGAGCAGGTCTACACTATCTGCCAGATTGATGGGTCGAGATCGATCTTTTGGGGATCGATTGATCGCGTCTCGTCTAGATGCGATAAATAAATCTCCGTGCGCTCTCCCATGGACTCTGTAACTCCACACAGGCGGAGTCAATGGAGGAGCAACTCAGTGCCGTGAAGATGCCAAGGTAAGTCGACCTGCATACGTCGACTTCAGCTACACTGTTCACCTAGCTGAAGTTACGTATGTTAGGTTGACCCCCACCCCAGTGCAGACCAGGGCTAAGCGTTGAGTACACCTGCTATGTAATGAAGCTTGCCAGAAATATACAATAGGCTGCCTGCCAAGACATTATCCACCATTCTCAGGGTACACCACAGCTAAAGCAGGGCATGTGACCAACCATATGCAGGTGTGTGTGAGAGCAGGGAAAGGGCACAAAGAGACTCTCCCTCTCCTAGCAACCCTGCACAGAGACAGTGCCTGGAGAACCTCCAAAAGACATTATGTTAGCAGCATGCACAGCAGCACTGGTTTTCCAAGCCCTTATCGTGACACCAAAATAGGTGGTGGTGCCGCCCAGAACTTTAACCGTGAATGTTTAACACAATATCCACTGCAGCCAAGGCACACATGGGGGAGGGAAGGCCAAAGGTAGAGGTGGGCCCATCCACTGCCTCCCTGCTCTTGCTGACAGAGCTGGCCCTAGGTGAGGAATGCGCCTTGCACTCTTTGAAAGGGTGCAGCAACAGTCACACTCCCACTGCACACCCCATTGCTCGGGGCAGGGCAGGGGAGGGTCCTGTGCTTGCCTCTGAGCTAATGCCTCCAAACAGTTCTGCTGGGTAATGAATCTCTACAGAGCACACTATTGAGTGCCTGTGCTTTAAAAGCATAACCATTATTGTTGGTTGATTGTTGGCTAAATACTAGCCATATTCAGTTTAAAATTTATAAATCTGCTGTTTCATTGCACTTGTGGATTACCCATATTCCATGTCTTCTTTTAGCATGCTGCATCCACTGTGCTATTTGGAGTAACAAATCTTAGAGGTTTAAGATGCAGTTCTGGATGGAGGGAAATATCTCTCTAGATCAAGGTGTGAAACATTTGTTATCTAATCAGTATCATATATGCCTTCTGGTCCATATGAATGCTATACTGAATTTATCCAGCATCTTCAAACAGTATCTCATAGAATCTCAGAGTTGGAAGGGACCTCAGGAGATCATTTAGTCCAACCCCCTGCTCAAAGCAGGACTAATCCCTATTTTTGCCCCATATCCCTAAATGGTCCCCTTAAGGATTGAGCTCACAACCCTGGATTTAGCAGGCCAATGCTCAAACCACTGAGCTAGCCCTCCCCCTGTAGGAATGGAAAAACTAGTTTATTTGGATAAATAATGTGGCCTGCACCTTCCTCCAAAACTTGAACTGGGCACAAATCTCTTTTGAAGAGTTTGAAAAGTGTTTCCTATTCCCTCTCATACAACTGTTTTCCCTGATTTTGAGAGTAGGCTTGCAGCAGAAATACCTGAATTCTGCAACAAAGGTTACTCTTGTGGTGTTTCTGGCTGGGCTGCAATCCAGGACAACTAGAAAACTTACGTAAGAGTCTGTTCTCAAGATATTTCCAGCCTGGTTTTCAAACCAAAGAATGTCTGTTCTATGGCTCCATTGCTGGATCTTTATCTGAATCAAGGTCCTGGGCCTCTTGCTGTTTGGTCAGTATAATTCATAGTCCTACTAATTATGTTCTCTTCAGCATAACACCTGCCATTGCATGCATGCTCAATGCCCATGGCAAATTAGAATGGTGCTGGTATCATTCTGGCCCCTCCTTTTCCCTTCTACAAGCCCTTTAGTCTTTGTTCAGCACAGTTAGTAGGGGCTAGCACACTGTGGGTGTGAGACAAAGCAGAATTGAGGCAGCAGTTCCAGCAGGAAATCACAGAGCTTACTCTTCAATTTACTTACAATAAATCTAGGCGAAAGATTAAAGCTGAGTAAGAGGTCAATGAGAGTAGTCAAAGATTTCAAATGTCTGTCCCTTTTATCCCTCATGTTTGTTACCCTTGTTTTCTTTTAAACAAGGCTTCCATCAGCCTGTCTCCAACTGGCTTAGTTCCAGAAGAACGCCCAGCCTCTGAAAGGCCTACTTTCCAGCCTCACAGACTTACAGTGAAAAAGACCGAGGGAAAATGTTGCCACCTAGGAGCAGTGATGTACTGGGGGAGTAAGTCCACAGCCCACTTGATGGTACCGGTATGCAGTATGCCTTTGAAAAAAGTAAGTGGCACTGGGACACTTGCACCACCACAGCTCACAGTGAGCAGGCAGTGCCAGCCAGAAATGGGACGGGGAGGGGGGGCTTCTGGCCAGGGGCTGTGCTGATGGACCGGCAGAGGGAGGTACTGGCCCCTCACACTACATCTTCGCCCCACCATCAGCCTTGCACACCCACTCTCCTTGTCAGCCACTGCCTCCCCCTCAGGTGTGAGTGGGTGGGTGGCTGGTAAGCAGGGACCTAGTCAGCCACAAGACCAGCAGGACCGGTGGGGGGTGAGACAGAAAATAGGGGACAATTTGCCCATTTTCAAGAAAAAGTCAGGACACCTGACATATAGCACATATGGGACAGTCCCTTTAAAAACAGGAAGTCTGGTCACCTTATTCAGAAGTCCCTGCACTCCATGCAGGCAAAGATGGAACTTTATAACTTGTAATGGAGTGTGGTGGGGTAGAACATGGCAGATCTGGGAGAGCAGACGCACCAATTTGATTTGATCTGAGCCCAACATATATCCAGGTGCCAGCTAATGCTACTCAAATTGACACTTGCTCTCATTTGGACCTGCAGGGAAGCTTGTGTGTGGGTGAGTGGAGAGTCACTGTGGGCCTAGTGCTAGAGACTGGCGCACTAATGCAGCTGCTTTTCCCTGTAGGACCCTGGAGTCCTTGGGGCTTGGAGGTTTTGCCCTTCTGCTTCTCCAAAGGGAACCTGGTGGTATTTCCTGGGCCCTCCCTTGGGATTTGCTGTAAGATGGTGGGATGTTCCGAGATAGAGGAAGAAAGAAGATCTCATTTCGAAATTTGATAAATTCCCATTAAAATAAGAGGGGGTAGGTCACATAGCAAATAAAGAAATGGTTTTTTATTTATATTTTTAATTATTTACATATGCTAAACAAGTTACTTTCCAGTAGCTTAATCAACAGTGCATGTAACTTACCCGTGAAAGGGTGATATTTTGTTCTGTAACAGATGAATGTAGATGCAACTACAGTTGCATTAAAAGCTTGGTTTGCAAAGGTATTAAGCACCCATCAGCTCCTATATGCACCTCGAGCCTTTGAAAATCAGTCTGTATATTTAGATCACTAAATACGCACGTAGGCCCTTAACTGGAAGCAGCCAGTTCTGAAAAATTTGGCCCTAAATCCCATGTGGGGATTTCCTAAGAAGATATGTATGATTGGACATTGAATTTCAGCTGGGTAGCAGATCTTCTAGGAAGCTATTATACCTATGCTTCAAAGTCACAGCTAACCGAAGACTGCAATGTAGAGATGCAAAGACTACAAGCTTTGGCCTTACGATTTATAAGGTGAATTTATAGCAGCTGCCAACCAAGTGCATTTAAGAGTCTCCTCAATCATATTGATAATTTTACTCAAAAAACTCAAAGAATTACTGTATGTAAGACTTGTGTGTTACATGTACGTCAACATTCAATAAACTTGGTATCCAGAAAATAAAAGGGAGTTTTTTCCTCCCAAGAACGAGGAAATCAAGCTCAAGTGGGACTGATTCCAAATACTGACCAATTTTATCCATTCTCCAATTTCACCTTGACCTTTTCTGACTAATACAGAATAAAGCTGGCTACATGGAGGAGTTTATGCAGTGTTTGTACTGTATCAGACATGCCGACTAGAATTGATTCAGACTTGAGCTGTTCCATTGACCCACATAATACAATAGATTCTTTGAGAGGATCAGTAGATGTAGTGGGAAAGGTCACTTAGTCTCAATTACTGCACATGCCAAGTTGCTGTAGCTGAAAGGAGGGGGTGAATTCATGCTAAATATTGCCAGTTTTAAGAGGACAACTCAGAAAAAGGAAGAAGGGGAAAAAATCTGGGATTTCCTACGGGAAGATGAACATACTCAGAAAGCTCTATGTACTTCTTTTTTTTTTTTTTTTAAATAATGAAGGAATGTGTTTAAAAAACTAGTATTTTAAAATCCTTTGCGATCAGTTGGGACCAGCCTGATCCATTTAGGGGACAAAAGCTATAGGAAAGTCAGAGCCTCCATCAAATATTTTTCTTTGGTTAGCAGGGTTTGCACTATGTGGACTACCCTGTGAGTTCATTCCCAAATACTATAGCTTCCCTAAGAACCAAGTAGTTCTCCTGGGAGGTGCTGGATAATGTTGTATGTTCATGACAGCCTAGCTCCCTTGGCCCTTTACTCTTCAGTGTTTCTCTTTTTTTCTTGGTGTGGAATCGCCCTTAATTAGCCACCAATGTTGCAGGGGCCCTAAGTATGTGTGTAACTTTAGACATATGAGTAGACCCACCGAAGTCAAGGGAGTATTCACATGCTTAAAGATACACATGGTTGAGTACCTTGATAATTCAATTAGAGTAACTTGCATCTGTTCTCTTTTAGGGCTACTTAGGGACATAATGGTACAAAGAATAACCATCTCCACAAGGCCTACCCAATCTTCACCTAAACTCCTGTGGAGCAACCATGGAAGGGTTTCCCTAGATTTTAGGAGAAAGGAATCAGTAGTGTGGAAATTTTATCCTGGGCATAATAATAACAATTTGTGTAGAGGTCAATCATGCTCTGTACTCTGTACTTGGTAAAAGCAAAGGGAGCAACTGACTAAATTAAGAGACAACACATTTGCAAACAATAAATGAAAAACATATTTTAATTCCCTGTATTATTAATCTATAACCCTTGCTGCCACAGGATATATTCTAAGCAAATGGCTCAATAACATTCAAAAAAAGATTAGACATTTTTAAAATAAACTATTTGCACTTATATGCACACTTTTATGTAACAATCTCCACATGTTTTATAAACGACAATTAAGCCCTTACAACTCTGTGAGGTAGCTAAGAATAAAAATAAGAAAGGAACAGCAGTTTAACTAACTAGAATAAAATTACAAGGGCTATTAATTCTCATGCTTCACATAATAAATTTACTCCTGAGGACCAAGAACTTCCATCCCCCCCCCCCGTGGTACAATATTCTTTGTAAAGTTGCCCATGTTGATGATAGGGATTATTCGCCTTCATTTGAAGCATTGGTTATAGGCCATGGGCAGTATCTAGTTAGCAGATTAAATGATATAATTAGTCTGTTCTGGTATGGTAGTTCTTCTCTTCCTAATCTGGTGTTTTAAGCAAGTAATAAATTCATTTAAAAACAAACAAACAAGCACACATCTTTAAAGAATGAACCACTGACTTGCCTTTAAGTAATAATAATTAAACTTTTCATCCATAGGATTCAAAGAATGAAATCCTGACTCCAATGACGTTTTTGGCAGCTTTGTCATTGACTTCAGTGGGGCCAGGCGTTTGTTCAAAAGTGCTTTGCTCCAGAAGGTAATTATCACCCCCATTTTTTACATAGGGGAAAACTGAGGTAAAGAGAATTGAAGAGACTTGTCCAAGGTCAGTAGCAGAGTCAGGAATAGAATTTGGATCTCTGGACTTCCAATAAATGCTAATGAATCCGTCCTCCCCATTTTGGTCAAATAAAGTTCTTTGCATTCCTGTAGTCTTGCAGATATTGAATGAAATGTTACCACCACAATAGTCACTTTAGTTTATTAAAGCATCAACAAAACACAGTAGCTGCTGATAGTGGTCCCATCTTCCATAATGTAGCAACAATTTCTCTTACCGTGACTGGAGGTTTTTCCCCATTTGGATACAATGCATTTTAATATACTAGATCACAGGTTCTCAAACTATGATCCGTGGACCACCAGGGTACACGGGTATAGGGTACAGGCACCATTCAGGTGGTCCGTGGATAGTTTCCTCTAAGGTGCACACCTGGGCAAGAGAATGAAAGGCCACCCACCTATTTAGTGGAGCTGCGCAGGCATGGCTCCACTAATTAAGTGCTTAGACCCTGGATGAGATGCACATGTAAGGTGAGGTGGTGGCCTTGACGGGAATAGAGGGTAGGGTGGGAGGGAGCAGTGGGGTGAGAAGAGGGGGTGGGGCTGTGGTTGCTGGGGAGAGAAGCCCCTCCTTCCCAGCTCCAGCTTGAGGGGCTACCGCAGTGTGGGAGAAAAGGAGAGATCTCCCCTCCCTTCCAGTCCCAACTCGGGGGCTGCCACAGTGGGGGAGAGATTACTGATATTAAAATATGAGTTGTGTGCTGTTATTTGTAGAACAAAACAACATTAATCATTATTACTTTTTTTATATAGCACTTTTATCCAAAGCACTTCCCAATAGTTAGTAACGGTACAAACATCATTTGGAAAGATCATTAAGTGGTCCACCAAGATCCTCAGCAATTTTCAAGTGGTCGGTGAAAAAAAGTTTGAGAAGCACTGTAATGACATGCACCATTTGATATATTGTTTCATTACCAAGTGTAAATAACTCACTTAAAAAAAATCACTTTGTAGAAAAGTGGCATGTTGACGTGTGTTGAGCACTGGATCTGTAACTTAAACTTGAAAAGAAACCCATCAAATTATTTTTCACAATTCTTCAAATCCTGTTTTTTCTCACAGTTGTTTTTAATAATCTTTTGGAAGCCTGAAATGGAAAGTTGTTCCCTTCCTAGAATTTTTTCTTTCTTTTTTTCATGCATGCACACTGGGCTATTGTAGTTCCTGGCATTGATACACTTATAGAAGAGAACTGCCTTGTTTATTTGAGGAAATAAATCACCACCACGTTATAAGTGTTAAGTGGATTTTTCAAATAAATGTACCAAAAGGAGAAAAAGGCAGGTGACCTTTTCGGCCAATCGACTTTGACAGCGTCCTTTTAATATGCCATGTTTTTCTTTTGCTGCCCTAGATTGAAGATTGAGGTAGAATTCTCTCTTGTGATGAGGAAAGTGTACAGATTTGAGCAGCACTAAATGGAAGCGTCAGGCAGGCACAGATTTAAAGTATCTTTTCTTACTCCTGCAGTGCTAGTGCACCAGCTCCATGAAATGGAACCCTGCGGTTTCAATCCTGCCATGCAAATGGTGAGTCCGAACTCTTTCTGAATGTGGCATACATTGAAGTCAGAAATAGTTCAGAAGGACAGAATTAAAGAAGAAGCAAAAGCGCATCACATCATGTCCTGGGTAATACTTCATGCACGGCCATGCCAGTAAAGCCAAGTGTCAGCAGGTTCAAAGTTACCAAAGGACTTTCATGGTTTAATAGTCTGATTCAGAAACCTTAATACTGTACATGTTTTTGCTTTTCCTGAGGCTCAGCAGGTTAGAGCTATTGCCTCTTCTGTTAATGCTACATTCCAGGCATTCAGCCCTATCACACTATGTGCTGACAATGAATAACTTTAGCAGAGCCCTTAGACATGAGAATCATTTTTTTCAGGCTACCAGTGCTGGGAAGAACTCTGGAAAGGGAAAGGCCGATAGGTTTCAATGTTTGTTCACTCCTGAGACAAATTGCTCTTCTGATAATGTTACCACAGACCACTGGGGACTGACCTTAAACTGCCAAGCTCAGTCCATTTAAGATATCATTCGAATTAATGAGCATTCAGAGTCTGATCTCATGAGGTGTAAGGTGCCCTCAACTTCCCTGACGTCAGTGGGGGAGAAGGGCACTCAGGACAGTCCAATTCCAGCCTCTCTAGGAAGAATGACTGATATCTATGTTCAGAACATACCAATTTGCAGCACTAGCTGAAGACAGTAAAATTACTGGTTTCCTTTTATTTATAGAAGAATCTTGGCCTTTTAAATACAAACAAGCAGATTAAACACACAAAAATCCTTTGGCCAAAGCAGATTTTAGCGTTTTCTCTGTCCTCGTACTTGCTTCGTTAGAGCCTGAAATGTTAGTAGATTCTGAGGGGAATGATTAATGATACCTGGTGGGAACCCAGTGAGCATTCCCCTCTTTTTCCAAGTAAAGCTCTTTAATGTATGAAATCAATATTTCTAAAAATAGAAATGAATGTATAAGGGACAAAAATGCAATTCTGGGGTGGAAAAAGGTCTTTAGTCACTATATACATATATATTTGCCAAATGTACAAGTATTTATCATTGAAACCTCCGCTTATGAACTTTTCCCACATTCTAATAGGCTGCAGGAAGGATGTAGTAGGGATTGTAGGGTTCAATGCTGCAAAGTGCTGAGTGCCCTCAGCTCTCATTGAAGGTGAAGGTGCTTTTCACTGGCAGAAGATCCTGAGAACCTCACAGTAGCAGGGCCTGTTAAGTTCACATTTTTGAAAAATATCATTGTCGCGGTCGCCCGCCAACCTATTCAGGATCTCAGAGAAAAACAGACTGGTTATTCAAAATTTAATTAGGTAAATGGTAAATATAGCTGCTTGAATTATGAAAATCCTCTTGGCCATTAAGAATTAACGACATAGTTTTATTAAATAAAAGATTTGTGGGATGATTAATTTACATTGCATCAGAGTTCTTGTTGGTTGGTGCCTTTTTCATTTTTGCTTGTGAGTGTTTAATGCGGGGAGCCTGGGCCTTTGATAGGGGCATTTGTAATGGCACCAATTTACAAAGAGGTCTGTGAGAAAATGTTAGAATGGAAGGAAAAATAGATTTGTCATTTATCTTTTATGTGCTTCCTGTCTACATGTAAAATCAATAGCAAAGTCCTTAATGGATGGCATACGGTGTCTAGCTCTTCTTCTGTTAAGATTCCCAAGTCTGGCCCAATTGCACTTGGTGCAGGACTGAAGGGGGGACTAGCTCCAAGCTGCCGTTCTACTCTTCCAGTTCTGGGGCAGACTAAAGGCTGAATTGGGCCTTGGTCCAATCCTTTGGCTGCTCTGACTGACACCAATTTACACTATGAGGGACAGTCCCTTAGAGACCATTCCCCTGACTGAGGATCACCGGAGTGCAGAGTGCTTTGGCTATGTTCCTGACTGCTCCTAAACCAAGGTGGAGGGCTGGGAGCAAGTGAAGTGGAGCTGGCTATGGTGGCTTCACACTACTGGAACAGTCCTCTATGCCAAGGACATTTGTAGCTGCCTCATTAGGGCAGCTTTCTGGCCACTTTCCTCTGCCGGATTAGTGTAAAACAGCTGGACGAGGGGCCAGGGATCTGGCCCATTGTCCCTGCCCCAATAAGCTTACAAAGTAATTTTAGACGAGATACAAAACAGAAGAACTAAACGATGGCCAGATGAGGGGAAGTGAGTACAGGACAACAATAATGTCATATGACAACATAGATTTGTTTATGTATTATGCCTCTTTGTTTAGATTAAATACAGATAGAGTAGTTACATCAGTTGTGGTTGATGTAGAGTAGTGGTTTTTAACCCTTTTTCATTTGCGGATTCCTAAAAAATGTCAAATTGAGATGTAAACCCCTTTGAAAATCTTAGGTATAGTCTGTGGGCTTCCAGGGGGTTGAAAAGCACAGTCCTATGATAATGACAATGTATCTGTGGATCACAGGTTGAAAACTATTGATGTAGAACATGTCATGGGACTGAGCCACCTCCCATTGAACTCAACCTACTACTTCCACTTTGTGGTTTAGATATGTTCTACTTTGTGGAAGTAGAATCAGGCCCTCTATGTCCCCCCCCCCCCAAATAATACAGTGCTTGAACATATCTAAACCACAAAGTGCCTGCATAATTTAAACATAGGCATATCTGATTCAAATCCCATTGAAATCAGCGAGGTTCTCTCTATTGGCTCTAATGGGTGCTGAGTCCAGTTTTTTGTGAACAGATACTATAGAATAGCCATTGTCACATCAAATGTTGTTTATTTTACTGAATCCAAGGCTCTCATTTCTTTTGATAAACAGCTTATTTTGAAATGCCACCAAGGGTGGCAATTCCTGACAATGGTACAACTTAAGTAAGATAAATGGGGATAGTTAAATTTTGATTGACTGCAAACCTGATAACGTTTTTTTTGGGTTTAATCTCCTGCCTAAAAACATATTAAACTGAGTAGGGTTGGCAAATGAACAATTCACAGAGCCAGTGTATCCTCCCTCCCTGTCACCTTCTGTGATGATACAAGCAAATGAGCCACTGGTGCCTAGAAATAGTAGGAGAAAGGGAGAAAGGGAAATACAACAAGATCTAAAACTGGATATATTTTTAATGCTGATTATTTGTAAATGACTCTCTTGTTTACCTTCACCTGGACTAAAAAGGTGCCAGTTGTTCTGTCAAAGGAGTGAGTGACAGGACAATTTTCAACAACCTTCCCAAGAGTCCCCCCTCCACCCACACGGACTGAGAGCCCGGCAGCTGTTTTAGGAAATACTGTCACTCAGGATTTAAATACTTTTACATAATCTGGAATGGAGTGGTGAATCCAAGCTTTTCATTGGTCAAGTAGCAGGTGAGGAATTTAAGCTTTTATAATAGGCCCACAAGCTCTGCTCCCACAGGAATTTTCTTTTACTGTCTGTTGATTTATTATCAGATCTGAAATAAAGACTGTGGGATAAAACGGGGGGGGGGGGGGGGGGGAAGGGGGATGCTATCTGAAGGTCAGACTAGTGGAGATGGAAAGGGAAGTGGGTCTACTCAGCTGCAGCGGCAGCACCGGCCAGCAGAGAGTTCTGTATCGCCTTGTTTTAAAGTCTGCAGTGAGGAAGAAAAACACTTGAGCTGTTAGAGCACCAACAGGCGCAAGCGAAGCAGAAGAAACAATAAAGTTAATTGTGGGATTTTTTTTAAATGGGTCTTCAAAAAATTCTCTGTCCCTATTTTTATTTATAATGGACAATTTTATGCCATTTTAAAAACTATAACTTGACTCATAACATCTCATTAGATTCAACTATGTTCTATGACCTCCCATGTCACCTGACTCTTAGATGAAATAGGGCAGGTCCCCAGCTGGCGTAGCTCTATTGAAATCAAATGGAGTTATTTACCCAGCTGAGTAGCATCTAGTACAAATCTAAATCTAGTGAAAGTGTCTCAATAGCTGCATAAAAGAAATCACGATTTAGAAATTGTAGCAGTAACTACACATGAAAGAGAATACTGAGTACATAGTTTTATACATTTATATGCTTGGTATATTCCAGATGCCTCAGAATAACAGCTCACTGACAGCTCAGAAATGATGTCAGCCTTGATCTAATATAATAGTACTTAATAGTCTTGGGATTAAAGGAAAAGAACACATTAGATTGCTTCTGCTTAGTTGGCCATCTCCTCTGTTTGCATTCACTGTGACAACAACCTTCAGGTGAAGGCATGTTTACATGTCAAAGCTAATGAAACTTGATTCCAATAGATCTGCCCTTCATCCTTGCTCTTTCAACATATCACACTGGTTGTAGCCAGAATTAAATTGGGTTTTGCCTAGTTTTCAGACACATGGGTGATGAACTAGCTTTTACACAAAACAAACCTTCATTCACTGAGAGCAGGTGCAAAATGTTCTTTTGTGTCAACAGTGGAGAGAGCAGTAACCCTTTCATAGCTTCACTTTAGCTTTAGGCACTTTCTGCGATGCTAGTCATGAGAAAAAGGGTCTGCAGGTTAAAAAAAATGTTTTCAAGCAACTCTGTAATCTAATTCCTCCTAGTCACACTATGAAACTTTTTTTATTTTAGATTAATATCACTAATCTACTTTTGTGGCTTGAGTGATCAAGTAGCTAGTTCATAATAATTCCTGATTTTCCACTGTGTAAACTATATTATATATTTTTTGTAATTTTCTTAGGAAATTCTTCTGATGATTACTGCCGCTTTGCAGAGGAACTGCAGGTATCTCCTTGCATCTGCTGTAGATGCTCTCAGGTGTTCAGGAGATGGAGGGGGCAGGGTGTCCATGGGGAAGCACACAATCCAACTGGCCACACCCTGTCAGGGCTATGGAGTGTAATAGCTACCCTTCTTCCCCTCATACTCATGATATGCTAGTGATAGAAGCCCCAACCCAATAAAGCACATGCTTAAAGTTAAGTATATGAGTAGTCCCACTGAATTCAAATAAAGATGTAGGCTGAAACTTTCCAAAGGAACCTAGAAGAGAGCAGAGGGAGTGAGGGAGCTGCTGGCAGGAGACCTGAAGTCTGGAGCAGGCTTGCTAAATGAGCCAACCAGAGATACCTGGCACAGGGAGGGAACCTCAGGTTGTTGGTTCCATGTAAGAGCTGAAGCAGGTCTGTGGGAAGTCTGCAAGAGAATCAGCTCTGAGCAGTGTAGTGACAAGCTGAACCCCAGGGTGGGACACTGTCTAAGACCTGATAAAAGGACTCTGTGAAGGAACTTTTTGCCTTACCTAGGCTCTGAGGTAAGAACTGGGCCCTGGGACAGATTTTTGGGCCTTTGAGTTTTATTTTTGAGTTTATTTTGTCTGTATAAACCTAGACCCCAATAAGGGGGTAGTTGGACGAGCAAGTGTGTAGAGTTTGTGTAAAAGGAGAATGAAGAGCAGGGTAGTGAAGAGGCACCCTGGCCATAAGGAGGCATATGGGGAGCAGCTAACTCATTTACTTTTGATGCATGAACAGGGCTGTAATCAGCAGTTCCAGGCTTTTGTGTGAGGCCTACTGAGCAATCCCATGAAGGTGTTCTCTACTGAGGGTCTTCCAGGGTCCACCCTAAACAAATTGACTAACTAATCACCCTGAATATTCCTGACAACATTTGAGTAGTGGCCACCACTGGCCAAGAGAGGAGTCTCTGGGCCACGTAGCTCACCCCTTATCTAACTGAGAGGTTCATGCTTCTTACTAGGCCCTAAGGGAAGAGAAAGTCCAGTCCTATTCCTCTCTGAAGGCTGTCATATTATATTGACTGGGATTTTTCCCAGAGGTCTATTGGAAGAAATTCAATGAGGAGCTATTCCCAAAAAGGGGCTGCCCAATGGTCCCATGATTTGGCCTTTCATTGGCTGACCCCGGAAACCAAGACTGTGGGCAGCCTTAGGGAGAACATTGTTCTGGAACAGTGTTTTAAAATTTTCCCTAGAGTAGTACAAGCCTGGGTCTGTGTGTTCTGCCACAGCATCTGTTTTAGAGGCCATAGAAACAGTGGAGAGGTCTTTGGATGCAGAGGCCTTGAGCATCGGGAGGGTCCCCTGTGTAATTCCAAGGTTGTTGAAGCTAGGCCAGGTTTTGGTGCCCTTGGAACACCCAAGGGTGCCTGCAGTACAGAGGGACAGAACTCCCTATTTTCCTGGAGATCTCCAGGGGTTAATGCTCTGAGGCACCAGGTCCAAAGAGGTCTTTGTTGACCATTCAAAGGGGCTTACTCATGTTATCATTGTGGGAAGTCAGACTATATGCCACGAGAGTGTGCCATGATGGAGTGCGTTTATTTAGGTGTCACTTCATCCAACAGGATAAGAACTCAAACCTACTAATGAGGGATGCCATATGACCATTCCTGGTTCCCTCAAGATAGGACTAGATAGAGGGGGGAAATGCATTCTGGCTGTGACCAATGCTCCTGCACTGAGACTTCCTCCTCCCCCAAAGCCCTCAAATGTGACGGAACGGTCCAAATTTCTTGCATATATGAGGAAGGACATAATTACCTAACTACTCCTGTTATCTTACAAGTAGCCAACCAGGTGAGGTGTCACAGGGTGGGGGCAGCAGAACAGCTTCTGTGGCCTGTAATCCTGGGCAGGGCCGGTGACAGAAATTTTGGGGCCCCCTAGTCTGATCGTTGGGGGGGCCCCCTAGTCTGATCATTGGGGGCCCCCCAGTCCTCCCCACCCATTCTCCTTCCCGCCCTACCTGACCCGGGCCACCCAACCAAATCTCCTCCCCCAGCCTAACCTCCTCCCCTCCCTGCCCGCCCAGCCTGGCCTCCCCGCCGGCTACCAGACATATCTGGGGTGGGGGTGCGACCCAGCGGCGGCCGCAGCATCGCTGCCGGCTCCGGTGGGCTCGGTGCTCCGCGGCTGCCCCGCCTCCCCCCGCTGGGCTGCCATTGACTCCCGGCCCCGGGTCTCTCCAGCCCGCTCGCTGGCCCCCCGCCCCCGCGGAGCGCTCTCCGATCACTCTCCCCGCGCTGTCCTGAGCTGCACCCTACCCCGGCGGCTAAGGAAAAAGGGGCCCGTGGGACGTTACTTAGCAGCGAAGTGCCAGGGCGGTGCGAGCCAAGCCCGCGGAGGAAATGCGATTTCCAATGCGAGAGGCAGCCGCGGCGGCTCCCCTTTCCCACCCCCGCCACTCCAGGCCTTTCCGCCTCCACCCCGCACAACTCCCCGGCGGGGAGCGTGTCCTGTGCCGGCCTCGCCTTTCCCCCCCTTGAGGTGCCTATTGTCTGGCGCTGTGCCGCGGCGAGCCCCGAGGGGCGGGCGAGCTCTGCGTGTGGGGGGCTCGTGGCTGTTCCAGCCCGGGGCACTCCACGGGGAGGAGGAGGCGGCGGCGGGCAGGGTGCGCCTCTTCCCTCCGCAAAGGCCTGGCGTGGCGGGGGTGAGAAAGGGGAGCAGCCGCTGCTGCCTCTCGCATTGGAAATCGCATTTCCTCCATGGGCTTGGCTCACACTGCCCTGGCACTTCGCTGCTAAGTAACGTCCTGCAGGCCCCTTTTCCCTTAGCCACCAGGGTAGGGTGCAGCTCGGGACAGCACGGGGAAGTTGCCGCCTGGGCATCATTCAGGCCCCGTGACAAGGGGGGATGACTACGGGTTGTACCGGGCCCCGGACTTAAGGGGGGCCCCCCTTAAGTCCGGGGCCTGGTACAGCTGTACCCGTAGTACCCCCGTCGCCGGCCCTGATCCTGGGTCATGACTGGAAACACCTCCAGTGTTTCGTGAATAGGAACTCTCTGCCTCTGACCCCGATCAACTTTCAAAGGCTGAATCTGACTTGGGCCTGTGCTGGAGATGCCCGCACGGTTTGGGAAAGAGCCCACCCCAAGAAGAGGATCCCTTGGAAGAGGCCCCTTGAAAAGCTCCCCGTCAACTTCTGCCCACAAGTGAGACAGAGACTCTACCCACCCTGGATTACCATCCTCTAGATTAATGCAGTGTGTAGCCCTGTTGGTCCCAGCATATTAGAGAGACAAGGTGATAAATGGGTTCGTCCATCCCCCTCAATAGTGTCACCAACCACCACTAGCCTACATTTCCTCCTGGGAGTGGAGGCTGTGATCCTCCTAGCCTTGGGCGTACATGGCTTCTCTTCTCTACCTTTAGGGGTGATTCCTCATTGCCAGAGCAGCATATTGGTTTTCCATCACCATGGTGGGTGGGATGGGAGTAGGGGTGGAGCACGGCCTGCTGTCAGAAGTAAACAGCTGCCAGTGTCCTCCCTGTGACAGATCCATTTCCTCCTCCTGAGTGGTGTGACAGCAATCCTCTGTAGCTGGATAGCTTCCTCCGCTTTGGATGTCTCCATGTGAATACTCTCGAGGAATCCCTTGTGGGCATAGATGCTCCTCAGCCTAGCAACCTCCTCCTGTAGCTCTCCCATCTGCTCCTGAGAGATTCCACCAGCAGGCACATTTCACACTGGATGGTGTCCTAGACTGGCTTTCTGTGAGTGGGAAATGCAGGCTAGAGTTTCTGCAAGTCCACAACAGGATCTGTGTAGAGGCATCCATGGTTTAAGCTGCCTGTCTGGATACAGGTGGAGGAGACAGGATCAGCGTTTGCACTGGCAATATGATCTGTTTGTGGTTCCCTGTTCACTAGCTCTCCTTGGTTGCTTAGCCTCTGACTTTTAAGGCTGTCTCTCCTAGGTTAGCTGTACCCCCTTGTTAATCATACCGCGATCACAAGGCTGATTGAGGCTGATCAAAGATGATCAGTTATGTCTGAAAACTGATCACTTATTTTTCTTTGATGAAAGCTTCTTTCTTATTAGATATGACAAAACTTTTCTGCAGTGAATTACATTCCTTGCATTTAAGACCATTGTAGATGATGTATTACTCTAAATAGGAAGTAAGGCAGAATAATGCAAAGATAGGACAAGCACATTTTAGCTGTGTACAAAAACATACTATAGTTGGACAAATTACAGAATTTAATAGTGAAGCAAGCAGTGGATTTATTGGTTCTGAAAGAGCAAGATATTTTATGAGCGTCTGTCTATAACAATTCTGCTTGATACCTATAAAACTGCAGTGTCTACTCTCAGCAGGAATTCCATAACATCATTAAAGTCTGAGGGTCCTTTAGGTTGACTGAAAAATCTTATTGCGAGCCATCCCAAGTCCTAAGAAACTGATCATACTACAAAAGTTTAAAATTAATGGGGTCGAGTGGATTATTGTCTACTCTTACTGCTGCAATATGCTTTCTTATGAAGTGCTTTGCTTTAGGGCACAACAAGAGACAGATACATGTGCTAGTGTGCATATGAGAGTATGAATTAAATGATATAAAATGAGAGTACAATATGATGTATGTGTGAGGGTATATCAGAATATGATGTAAATAGTGCTGACAATTTGGGGAATAGTATTTGCAGCATGGATTTTTAAAAAGCATTGTCTGACAGTTGGAAACCTGGGAACACTAACAAGTAGAAATCCTTACTTTTTTTTAAACTAGAAATGTCTTGCAAATTATCTGCATAGTCATTCACATTTGGCCAGACCTTACCTAGACAAAATGTCCCTTAAAGTCCTTGGGAGGACAGTGTAAAGACTGTGTGATTTGGCTTTGTGAATCCCATTACTCCAGGGGCCTTAGGAAAAACTGAGCATGTACTGAAGCAAATTTGCAGTTCAAACTCTAAGCACTTCCAGATTTAGGGCTAAATTCTGTATTTGGGTTCAAGGATGAGCACACAAATCTCATCAGTCAATGGGAGCTGTACAAGAGTGTGTGGGGGAGTAAAATTAATCCCATGTAGAACATAGTTTTGACATTTATCTGGATGGTGATTGGTTTAAAAAAATTAAGTATTGAGATGAGACTAGAATAAAGAATAAGGGAGGAATGGATTGTGGTGCAGAAAGCCAAGGTAGGGGCTCAAAGTGCACCCCTCTGGACTCTCTGGGTATCATGAAGAAGGCCTCCATACTAGCCTTGTGTAGGTAGTATTTGGGATGCACCTAGGCGAGGCTTGGACCCATCATTGTTTAGCTCCAGTAGAAATTAGTCTTGTACAAGAGGTAGGGAGGGACTGTAGCTGTTGTTGAAAACTACAATGCTAGAATAATTGTTCGTTGCAAATTTGCTTTGTGATGAAGTTGGAAAAACGACCAAAATTTGAACAATAAGCAATAACCAACTTTTAACAGGCGGGATTTCATCAAAGTGTTGATACTGTAGTTTGAAAAGCAGTAAAAATAGCAAAAATGTCTCGCAAGTTGTTTGGTTTGATTTTTCAAACAACTCTAGGAAACATCTGTCAAATTTTAGAGTGCTTTGTCCTTGGAAGAACGTCAGAGCCTGGAAGAAGCTTGCAAGGTTCTAAATTAACTGTTTGTAAGAATTTATGTTAACACGGGGAGTTAAATAAATGGGCTTATATCCTGTGAGGGCTGAGTGCCTCCTGCCAGGTTGTCATTTGAAAGCAGAACCATTTCTGAGTGAAAATCAGCACCCTTGACTCAAGATAGGTCCTACTTTGAAATAGACAGATTGTCTGTGAAATTGGGGCCATTTTCATGAATGTGAGGGAAGTAAGAAAACCTCTAAAATGAATTAATTTTCTTCTGAAATATAAGGTCCTGTTAAGATGAGTTTCATGTCCATTCATTCTCTGACAATATAGCAAAAACATATGTATCACTTGTAAAATATTTCCCCTATCTTTATTTTCCCTAGCCATCAAACAGTACATTCATTTGTTTACTCCTATAAATAGTTATATATGCTTAGGCTCGCACATGGCTTTTGTCATGTGACCTTTCTAGTTAATACATCTGTTTGCCAAATTCTCTTGCTGTCAACAAAGGTTATACACTAAATGGAAAGACAGTAGGGTTAACTGTAATTAGGTAAATGGTCTAGAGGAAATGCTTAGCATTTAAATTACATTATTTATCCATAACTTCAGAAGTATCTACTGGAACTGTAGAGTCTTGTTAAACAAAGGCTGGTGACAAGGATATAAACTGGGATGAAGGGGCCCTTACATTATTTTCCCCAAAACTACACTTTTTAGGACTTTATTTTAAAGAGAATTTTCATTGTGCCAGAACAGAAATAAGTAATACAAACAAAGTTGCACAAAAGCTAGAATGTAAGGGAAATAAGTGATGATGAAAGTTATTTGGCAGTAATGTAAAGGGAAGTAATAGTGTGTCTGGAGCAGCATCCCCTCAGGGACCTTCCAAATATCCCTTTGTGCCAAAGGCCTTCCTAGGGTGGGGAATAAGTCTCTGTTTTTGGTGTCAACGTAGGTGGGTGGGAGCCAGCCAGCTAATTGTCCCCTTGGTTTTATCCCCATTCTGGACTCGGCCTCAAAAGTGTTCTACAAAGAAATCCCCCTCTGTAATTCAATACTTGTCTGTCCCTTAGTTGCCTGAGAGCGGGATTAAAAGGGGCATCTTGGCCCTGTTGTTCGGACATGGCTCTCAGTCTCTGCTTTGAGAGTCGCTAGCTTCTTTGGGTCTCTCAGTTCTTCTCCAGTGCCTGTTCCAGCGAGCCAATTACAAAAGCAGTTTCTCCTCTCTGGGCGTTCACACCTCCAAATCACCTGCTGGAAGTGGGCCTCACCCACCCTGATTGAATTTACTTTGCTTTCTTGCCTACATATTTATATCTGCCTCTGGAGATTTCCACAACATTCATCTGATGAAGTGGGTCTTAGCCCACGAAAGCTCATGATCCCTAAAATCTGTTAGTCTACAAGGTGCTACAAGACTCTTTGTTGCTTTAACCCCTTTGTTAGTATGGAGCTTCTCTCCTACACCACAAGGAGGAAAATTAATGACTAAGCTGAGCAATGGAAGAGGGGATCATATGGGACAATTCACTTCACATGAACCTCCCAACACATGTCTTCACTTTTAATACCCAATGGAGGGCAAAAAAATCCTTTTCAGGGAGCACCTGGGAAAGGAAATGACCACAGTCCAGCCAGTACCTTGGTGGCAGCGCTGCATGATAAAGTATGCAAGACAAAGGCACAGGTGCAATGCCAGATTTCTCTCTCCTCACACTGAAGTGCAGACATCTCTCGCTGTTCGGTGTGTTTTATGTGTCCTCCGGTGAGACCTAGCCACGTGAGTCAAGCTCTCAAGCGGAGCCTGTAACAGATGTTTTAGTTCAAGTGTGCTGTTAGCTCCTGAAGTCCTGGGTTCCAATACTCAGCATGGACGCTAAGATATCAGCAGTTAGAGGCCTACTGAGGAGACTAATTCTTGATTTCCAGGAAAACAGGGAGCAGTTGTCACCTTTATGTGTCGGGGGCTAGCCTGTGGATTATGATACAATCAGCTGATGTCAGCATAGTCTGCTGTCTTTGGGAGAGGAAGCGCTGCAACTCTCCAGATTCCAGAAGTGACTTTTCGTCCAGTCCCCTGAATATTTTGGTGTATGATCTGGAGCAGGACACAGAACTGTGCATCTTCAAAACATTGGGTCAAATCCACACCAGCTAAGGAGTGACCAAAATTGTTGTTGTTTAGTGCTTAGCACAATGGGACCTAAACCTCTGGTGTTTACCCTATTGTTATCCAATACAAAAATAAGTTGTTACTCCCAGATGGCTGGACCACAGTCCTAGCCAATCAGATCATAGCTACCTTTAGACACAGGCCCTCCCTCTCAGCCATAGCTGCTAAGTTTTGTGCAGCTGCTTGTCCTAACTTACTTCTGCTTGGGACTAACTATATTGTCCAGAAATGTAAATTTTATGGCACTTACGCAAATTATTTGCAAGTAAGAAAATTAGTTCATTACACAATCTACATAAAATAGCTGCACAAAACTTGGTAGCTACAGTTTTAAAGAAACTACATAGATTCTTATATCTACCCAGTTTGTGTGTAAAACACATTTTTACACCTCTAAGTGGTACAAATATCTTCTTGTAATACCTCACTTAATATCTATTAGGTGGGTAATAACTTTGGGGGCCTGATTCTCCTCTCACTCACTCTTCTGTAAATCAAGAACATTTTGTATGTAATTTCCAAGGGTTTTATAAAACAAGAAATTCCATCAGGTGGACCTATATTGTTCCCTACATGGGTCATAACCAAGATCCACAACTCAGACCTCTGTCACTGGAGTTAATGGAGTAACTGACTGAAACAGAAGGCTGTTATCCTCTATAATGGACCAGCCACTAGTGGGGGATGAGATGTACACTTTGCCAGTGGGTTTCACAATTATTTGCTAGGCACCAAAGGAATTTTGAGGTTGACACTCAAAAATCCTGAGTTCTCTTCAAGGTTCTGGAAGGAAGTGTGATCTAGTAGCTATAGACCTTTCCTTTTCTATAGACCCTGCCTGCCCTGGCTCTAGCATTTAGTCCAATAGCCTGTATCTGTCTCCTGTGCCTATCGCTCGCATAGCTTATCCCCACTCCTCAGCCCTATGTGTTCTAGTCAGTCAGCTCTAGCCTTCTCCTGGGCATTCTCTGCATGAACACCGAGAACACAGGATAGATAGTCTCTGTCCTCTCAGTACCAGCGCCTGGTACCACAGTGGATGCTGATGTTAGAAGAAGCCATCACTGGCAAAGTCCTGATTAGCTGTGAAGCCCAATTTGGATAGACTTTTCACAGGGAGGGGAAAAGGCACGTCCCTGACACTGTGGTAACATCCCTGCTTGAAAGGATAGAGGGGTGAGAGCTTCTTAATGAAACAGCTGTAAGAATTTATCAAGGGCAAAGCGTTTTCCTAACTCCAGCAAAAACTGTTTAGACATTTCTCAGAAAGAGATGTTTCAAAAAATGTCAATCTGAGGCAGACAAGTCAACATGGGACATTTCAGTCTAGATGGTTCAAGTTTAGTGAAGTTATAAGTGGCTGAAAACTGTCTTATAATGGAGAGTGTTTGAAATCTTTACCTATAGATATTGCTACCAGCTCTGGATAAATAGTGTGATGCTGCCTTCAGGATGTCTTTAGGAGTGGATATAAACTGTGGCAATATTTAGTCAAAAAGACAGCATGCAAATTCTACACCAAAATATGTCCAAACAAATACAGCAAAAATAAAGTATGAAGCATTGTTTTCCATTTACCATTCTGTTTTTTTCTTACAAAATTATTAACTTTCTATAATTGCATAGTTATGAGGTTACTTTTGCTCTGAACCTTAATTAACAGAGCAGAAAGGAGTATGCAAACCAGATCATTGATACCAGATAGGCATTTCTTTCAGTTGTAGATATCAGTTTTTAAGTGTGCTATCCAAGCGTGATGCGACCTCGCTGCCTGAGGAGGCAGGGCATAGGAGTGGGATTCAGGAGGTCTGGGTTCCGCCCCTAACTCTGACACTGTCGTTGAATGGCCTTGAGTAAGTGGTTAAGGTAAAGTGACCTTTAACGGGATAGTGTTCACTTCAATAGAACCCCTTCTGTCTGGAAATGTTTTGCCTGCATTTGGTACTGGCAAGACTTATGATGAGCATAGCTGGAAAAAAATTGCAGAGGAATTTTTTTTGTAGTTTGTTTGCTTTGTGCAGTTGACAGCACTGGACTGCATTGTGGGGTTGGTCATTTTCCCCTTACTTTGTGTGGGTCTTTCATACAGCCATGGAGAAGAAAGACATGTTCTTTAAAATGTGAGTGTAAAAGCACATGAAGCAACAGAGGAATTTTGGGGCAGGTTTAGCACCTGAAATTACTTAAATTAAAAAAAAATGAACCAAGTTTTAAATTAATGATGTCCCTTTACTTCTGATTTTTCTTTTGATTGCCAAATTTGAGCTACTTTAGGCATCAGAAATAGAAACACTCAAAATTAGTCACATTTTGAACATGTGGAACTCAGATTACCCATTTCTAAAATGAGGGGAAGCGTATGCACCACATGGGAGTGCTGTGAGGCCAGTACTAGAATAGAGCTGTAAGAAACTCAGAAGTTTTGGTTTCTAGCTGGGGGCTTCATCAAATCTTTGTTTCAGTTTTACTTTTAAATTGGGACGGACTAAGTTGTGTGTGTGTGTTGTTTATTTTGCATGGTTTCAGTTTAAAAACTATGCAAAAATTACACATCCCTCCTCTAACCCACTTCTCTGGCCTCAGCAGGGGAAACCACTGTAGCAAAGAAAGGAAGAAGCACTAAAGTCCCTCCTCAGAAGCTTTACTGGGCTGTCTTTTGCCGTTTTCAGAGTGAGATGCAGGGAGTTGTGGCTATTGATAGATAAGTGTCACTCATTACTATTTTAAACACCCATCAAACTGAGGGCCTGTCTTCATTGCAGAGCTAACTCTAGTTATAGGGTTTGTACATCCTACCATTTACGTTGGAATAGCTCAGAGATGGGCAAACAGGCCACATCCAGCCTGTAGGACCATCCTGCCCAGCCCTTAAGCTCCCAGCTGCGGACGTTAGCCCCTAACCCCTCCCCTGCTGTCCTGCTACCCCCTACCCTCCAACCTCAACTCACTGTGCCACCAGCTCTCTGGGCAGTGGGGCTGTGAGCTCCTTCCAGGCAGAATGGCTGCGGTAGTTGCCGGCTTCCTCCAGCGCTCAAGACTGCGTGGCAGTGTGACTGGCTCTGGCCAGGTGGTGTGGCTGCCGGTCCTGGTGCTCTGAGCAGCATGGTAACTGGGAATGGGGGGTGTTGGATAAGGGGCAAGGAGTCCCCAGGGGCAGTCAGGGGACAGGGAGAAGGGGGCAGTTGGATAGGCGTGGGAGTCTTGGGGGGGGGCCTGTCAAGGGGTGGGGGTGTGCATAGGGGTTGGAGCAGTCAGGAGACAGGGAGGAAGGAGGGGTTGGGTAGGGGATGGGGTCCCAGGGACTCCCAGCAGGGACGGGGGGGTTGGGTTTGAAGAGTCGGGGGTTCTTAGGGCAGTCAGAGCAGGAAGTGAGGGGGGGAAAGGATAGGGGGAAAGTAAGGGCTGGGGCCTAGGCTGTTTGGGGAGGCACAGCCTTCTCTCTCTCTGGCCCTCGATACAGTTTCAGAATGCTGATGTAGCCCTCTGGCCAAAAAGTTGGCTCACCCTGCTATACCTTAAGGCAGTGGTCTCCAACCTTTTTATCGGCACGGACCGGTCAGCGCAGGACAGTGATTGCTTGCGGCCCGGGGGGTCGATTTAGGGTTTTTTTTCCTTCGGGGCGACGGACCTTTGTATGTCCGCCGAAAAGCCGCCGAAGCTGATGGCGGCCAAAAACCTAACTCTGCGGACAGCGGACCGGTACAGAAGGCGGCGGGGTACTCTGTGCCCGCCAAAAACCCTCCGGAAGTGAAGGCGGCCCGGAACAAAAGGCTGCCGAACGCGGACCGGAAGACAAGGCGGCGGCGGGCTCTTCTATGTCCGCCGAAAAGCCGCCGGAAGGGAAGGCGGCCGCGGACCGGTACAAATTGCTCCACGGACCGGTACCGGTCCGCGGACCGGGGGTTGGGGACCACTGCCTTAAGGCACTCACGGGTGTAAATAAGCCACTCCCCTGAGCAACATTAGTTATACTGATCTAAGCACCAATGTGGACAGCGCTATGTTGGCAGCAAAGGGCAAATTGTTACAGTTTCACTGAATGCAAAACAGTCAGGGCCTGCAGGAAATCATGCAACAATGACAAATTTCAAATATTATTTAAACAACAAATAGCATTGAGCTGTACCATATGTTCACAGGCCCAGTCCTCTTCCAGTAGTACTTTAGAGGAGGCAGAATAGGCCTACAATGCTTTAACTATCAAAAGCAGATTTTTTTTTTCATGTAGCAGCCTGGATAGCTGGGCTTCAAATGCCCACAGAAGGTTTCAGTTCCTCCAACCTATATTCTTTCCCTCCTTTCCAGATATACTATGTTAGCATGACACTAGAAAAACACCCCCAAATCCTGCAATACCATTATTGACAGCGACTGTGTTTGGGGCTCATAGTGTGAGCCCCAAACTTTTATAAGAGTAAGGAATTTTACATTAGCTACAGTGAAACTGGTTGTGCATCGGAAACAACACAGATGTTCGCTAGAGAGAATCCTGCAAGACAAGAAGCATGTAGCTGCCACAGAGTACGGTTTATGGCCTGCAATAGTTCCAGTAGCCCACTGTGTATTTGTGAAGTTCATAAACTCACTGGTTTACAAACCTGCTACTCCTCCAGTTTACCAACAACTTTCCCTGCTCATTCAAGTTCAGCTGCATGGGCTATGATGTTCACCATGCACATCCATTCCTTACAATGTTTCTGCTGCATTATGTGCTTTCTGTGGTCCCTCTGCTGCCCAAGATTTCACACAAACCAATTAACAGACACAATAGCTAATCTCCTTTTAAAGTACTGAGACTACAGCAGCGTTCTATGGAAAGCCCCTTACTTTCCCAATCCGTGAAAGTCAGTCATCACATGCTTCTTGTGCTACAAGATGAGTCATCAGTGGGAGTTTTCTATCCTACACATCAGAGCAGTGCAGATAAGGGGATTTTCCTCTCCTTCAACTCATTGTGCAGTAAAGTAAAGGAAATATGTTACTCTTACAGAAACCAGAGTGTTCAACTTATTTGCTTAAATGAACTTGGAACCTAACTAAAGGGGGAACCCTTGTTGATCTCAAGGAATCAGTTAATATGTAGTATCTGAGAAGGAAAGAGTGACTTCCTTGTCAAAGGTTAACCACTCAAGTTGTAATCCTAGTTAAGATAAGATTCAGTTCTGCTTATAAACACTGCAATGTCTAGAATTGCAGTAACTGAACTCTGAAAGAAGGTTCATAATCATTTGCACCAATAAACATTGGTAAACAGTTACCAGAAAACACAGTACCAAGGGGAAAGAATATATTTCTTTTCCAGTTGCACAAAAAGCTGCAACATATTAGGCTCCAGACAAAAACTGCATTACATTGGAGGTCAGGAACATAGAATGTGTCAGAAACTTAGGGTAAACTAGAGCGTAAACATTTTTCATCTGAAATTGCATATTTGTCTGACTTGAAATGTTTTGCAGAGCTGGCACAATTTTTATGAATTTCCTCTGGAGACCAGGCAGGATTCCGTCAGTACTCCCCCCGCCAGACAGATTTCTATAAGAAACTTGCTTGGTTTCTTGCCAGCTTCTCTGCATGGGTCTTTGGCAGCCCACCTGGCAGGCTGCTGGGGAGCCTGGGTCACATCTCAATTCTATTTTGTGGAGCATTTTGAATTTTTTTGCGGGGGAGAGGGCGGGTTCCCAATCTGGAAAGAAACTAAATTTTTCAAATATCAAAATCTTCTGTGAAGCAGAATTAGTTTTCTCTGCACAGCTATAGTAAACTACACTGCAGGGACACTATAATTATCCCCAAACCAATCATCATAAACCCAGGAAATTTAGAATTAATTGGATCTCTTTCCAATCTAAAATGGGTGAAAATGCAAGCTAGGGTACCTGAGCAATCTTAACTCTGCCCTGTAGTGACACCATTCACCTGGCCAAAAATTGGAATTTCCAGCCCATGGGAAATTCTGAGATTTGGTTTCATCTCAATTTGGGGTGAAAAGGTAAAATTATTATTTCAGAATATTTTATTTCAATCTTATGAAAATATTTTGTCACAATAAAAGTTGAAATGTTTCTCCCCACTAGAGCCTAATGGGTAGAATTCTGGACTGAAACTCACGCTATCTGGGTTGTGTTCCTGGCTCTGCCACGGGCCTGCTGACCTTGGACAAGTCACTTTACCTCTCTGTGCCTCTATTTCCCCATATGTAAAATGGGAATAACATGCTGACTTCCTTTCATAAATCACTGAACTCTAAGTACAAAAAGAGCTATATAAGAGCTAGCTACTATTTTATTAATAATTAGAGTGACATTTTAGTGTGTGTGTGGCCTTAGATTAGTCTAAATTGATTTGAAAAGAGACACCAAATTTACAAAAAATCTCTCGTGTTATAACAGAGCAGAGTTGTTTGAGTGTCTTCAATGATTTCCATACTTTACCATTGTGGCAGGGTGGGCTTGACCCAGCCTGCCGCCCCTTTAAGAGGGAGAAAAGCCCTCTGCAAACCCCCGGTGCAGGAAGGCTAATTAGCCACCTGAGGTGCAGGCTAATCAACCTGCATGAGTTGCACCTGGCAGCCTCCTCTGGGGGATATAAGGCTGCCAGGAAGGAAGCCCAGTGGTGGTGGTGGCATGAGCTATTCAGAGCTGTGTGGGTGTTTGAGCTATCAAGAGCTGAGTGTTTGAGCTATCAAGAGCTGAGTGTTTGAGCTATCAAGAGCTGAGTGTTTGAGCTATCAAGAGCTGAGTGTTTGAGCTATTTAGAGCTGTGTTTGTATGTTAGCTGGACTACGTAGAGTCCGTAGAGCTGTTTAACTGTTAGCTGGACTACATAGAGTCCATAGAGCTGTATAACTGTTAGCTGGACTACATAGAGTCCATAGAGCTGTATAACTGTTAGCTGGACTACATAGAGTCCATAGAGCTGTATAACTGTTAGCTGGACTACATAGAGTCCGTAGAGCTGTGTGTGTTTGTTGAGCTATTCAGAGCTGTATATTAATGAGCTGTTGAGCTGTATATTAATGAGCTGTTGAGCTGTATATTAATGAGCTGTTTTGAGCTGTATATATTGGTGGTGGGGTCCTGCACTGTAAATTAAAGAGCACTGTTTGGAGCAAAAAAGGGTTTCCTGCCTGTTCCTGAGAGGGGGGAGACGGCGATCTGTCACACCATGTGTGGATTTCTTTTAAGTTGCACCTTAGTTCTAAGTTTCCTAGGTTTATAATACTTGTTTGTGAGATAATTACATCTCTGTGATGTAGTTTACCATAAATCACTGATATTAAATCTTAATTCTTTTTGTTTTTTGTTTTGGAAATTATATTTAGCAAAAGAGCAACAGAAAAATGCATGTAAAAATACATAATCAATCTTCAAATATGTAGTACTTGGCAACCCCAGCCATACACAACATCTATTTATCCCCTTCTTCCTCATTCTCATAAACATTCAATCCTTTTGTCTTCAAATCTGCACAAACACCAGTTTGCACAAGCCTGTGATCTATATAGTAAATATTGTATCTGGAACGTCTGGCAAAATAAGAGTTAACCATCTGATGCAACATTTACCCATTAATATCTGTAGAACAACTTCCTCTCTGATAATAGGCTACAAATAACTCCAAGGGTGGACAGGAGTGAGTTAGGATGTCCTATGCAGGACTGTCTAAGAGGAATGAGGCAAATTTATAGGGACAATTTTGGCTGAAATCCTTCCCAATACTGTGATGGATGAGGTTGTGTATGAATCTTCCTGAGAAGCTGTGGTGAAGCAGAGAAACTGTTCACCAGCATAGAAGGGATTAAAGAGCTCCTTTGGGCCAACTAGCCGTGTCCTGTTGTACCTGCAGCCAATGCCAGGCCCAGAGGGAAGAAAAAAGGAGGGAGCCTGGCTTAGTTTGGGGCTGACTGGTGAAGAGGCAATGGCTTGCTGATCACTAGCCTGCCAGTTGGGTCAGCCACCAGTAAGTAAGCCCCATCTTCATGGCCAAAAGAGACAGTATGTAAGGGAGAAAGAGAAATCGCTCTGCTTGTAGTCAAAAATACTTTCTACTGTAACACACTTATTCTATAATGGCTGACAGGAGCACCTGGCCTAAAATGAACCCAGGTGACTGAAGCGTGGAAACCTTGTGGGGGTTTTGACCCTGCCAAACTTATGGCTGCCACTTGTGGAGAATCCTGGGACTGCAGCAGGATGTCACCTAGGTCCACTAGAGAGCGCTACTAGAGACAAGTTACCACAGGAACTTGGACTATTGGGGCCAGGCTGCAAACTGAAAAGGCAACAGTTGGGAGTTGCTCAGGGCAGTGGACACAGTTTCTGTGCTGGGAGCTCCCCTATTCAGGGGTTGACTTACACAGGGCTTTGGTTTGGGACCTGGTAGAGTAGGAGGGCCTGGCCCCCTGCCTTGAAGACTGAGGCACCTTCACCACAGAAGCAGGACACAGGAAGACAAACACTCCAACAACTAGTGATGTGGGGATCTGATAACTTGACAAAACACTAGCTAATTCCCTGTGGGAAATAATCCTGCATTAGCAAGGATGGAGAGGAGAAGCACTTCTTGACTTTCCTTCTCTTTCTAGCTGTGTGAAAATGGTGGGGGGAGAGAAGGGTTAAAAAAGAGAGGTGAGGCAGGTAGTATGAGAACATGTTCTTTCCTGATATTGCCATTAATTCCTAGTTCAATCAACTCTGCAAGAGCAACCTTTCTAGTTCTATGTGACCCAGAGACCCCTTGGGGCCATCTGGCAGACATCCCTTGGGGCCCCTTGGGGCCATCTGACTGACATCTGCATAATAGTTCCCCAAAGGGTGGCATGTGAGGGCTGTACCAAGAGCCATAGCCCATTGGTGATCATAATCACTGTGAAATGTATGTAGGCATAATACTTAAGGCGTTATGGATCTACATCTTCTGGTGACCTGCCTTATCTTGGAGAAGTTCCTTTCAGGCAGGAGGTAACTGACACTTATCTCGCTGCTTGGCCATTTGTGTCCGGTGTATTACATGCCTACATGCATACTGAGTTAAGTGCCAATTGAGAGATTGTGAAATCTACAAGAGAGGAAATCTACAGGAAGAAATAAACAGCAGGGGGATTTTCTGATTTTCATATCTAAGTGTTGTGTGTCAAGCTGAGCGGTGGTCTGAGGTAAAACTGGTAAATTGGGGTGTACTGTTCCTTTGGAAGTGGCAGATCAGTAAATGCTGCAAGTATCCAGTGGGCCAAGGCGGGGCGTTCCAGGGAGACTGTTAGAGGGCTGGTTGGTGGGGGGGAGGAGGGGGTGCCAATTGCTAATCTGTAGAGTGACAGCAGGGCTGGCAAGGCCTGGAGGAGAGTGCTTGTGTTCCCTGTGACCAGTGGAATTGGGGAACTGAACCATGGCAGGCACAGACAAAAGTGCCTTATGCTAAGGGCAGGTAGTAGTGAGGCAGCATCACGTGATGATATTGATCAAAAGCAGACGTGTGTTCTCTTTCTTTCTCTCTCTCTTTTAAAAAAATCTCAAAGTTTCATATAAGATTTGAGGGTTGCATAAAGATCCTGGCTGTTTTCTTACTTTAGGCAAAACACTTTGTATATCCCTAATCGTTACTTGAATTTCTCAGTGGTTATTGGGTAAATGACACTGCATTGTGCTCAGTTAAATCAGTGGAAATATGTACTCTGGAAAGTTGGCAAACAGATCTCCTGAATTTTATTAATAATCCTTTGACAGATTTCTAAAGTGTTTATTGAGTAGTTCTTTATTGTAACAATCCACTGTCAGTTGAGGCCTGCATGTCAGGCATAATTCTGGAATCAAGGACTACATGTTGCAAGAGAAATTACTCTTGAATGAGCCATCCTCAGCGACAAAAATTCAATCTCATCACTTCATATTATTTTCCTATTTCTTTTACTTCCTTTTTGATGGTGATCTGATTCTCAGTTTCACCAGAATGAGTAAAGTGAAGAGTAGGGCACTCAACTGAGAATCCTGGAAACTCAGATTACAAGATACATCAAGCTTGAATCTACTTAGTGAAATAGCAGTATGGCTGTAACCCCTGTCAGTGTGATCAGATGCCTCTGAGTGGGAACTGGATGAAACGTTTTTTTTGTTTGTTTGTTTTTTGTTTTGCAAAAGTTTTTGTAGTGAAACTCAATTATTTGGTAATTTGACAATCAACTTTCCCTCCCACTGAGTAAACATAAAAATAGAAGTGCTAAACTGTCCAACCAGTTAACCACCTCTCTTTGGTGTTATTTTTTGTGATATTACATGGCAGTTTTGAAGCATGTGCTGCAAAACTTAGTTGCATATTTGCTTGCCTGCTGATGAAAACCCCTGAGAAATGGAATATGAGCAAAGTGGTTGTTTTCTCCCAGTTTTTCTCCTGGAATAGACACAAATGGAAGAATGACTGTCATTTAAAACAAAGCTAAGGAGGCTTTGTCAGGGAACAAAACGGATTGATAAGTGTTTAAAAAAAGATGGAGTCCCTCCTTGTTCTCTTCTGGATCAAGAACACACATGCAGAAAAAAGTAATCTGTTTGCTGCTATACTGACTTGTATTCTTCCTGACTTTCTTCCCTTGACAGGCACATACACACTAGTATATTTTGTGAATATTTAAAGGCCATCTTTATTTACAGTATAATATACCAATATCATATCTTCTTGTTACTGGGTATTGGCTATTTTGCACACACTAGTTTAAATCCTAGGGGTACAATTTTCTTTTAAACTTAATTTAATTTTTTTTTCTTTCTTACTTTTATTTATGCTGGAAGTGATGGGATGTTAGGTGACCGGATGATAGGGAAAACTCCAGATTGATATAACTTCAAGACCAGAGTGTATTCAGTCGCGGTTGATAGCTTCTGTGCTGGGATTTCTTTGCTAGAAGAGGCAAATGTATTGACTGTTTACTTCCCAAGAAAGAATATGTGCAAGCTAATTCGGTGTGACTGAGATTCTTTGGATGGCTTTGCAGACAAAGAATAATCATTTTAAGAAAGCAACCAACCAGTCAGAGGTCCTGATTCTCCTCTTACTAGGGTGACCAGATGTCCCAATTTTATAGGGACAGTCCCGATTTTTGGAGCTTTTTCTTACATAGGCACCTATTACCCCTCCACCCTCTGTCCTGATTTTTCACACTTGCTATCTGGTCACTCTACCTCTTACTTACATCAGGGTAACTCCTTGGACTCCTGATTTTTGCTAGGATTGGTAAGAGGAGAATCAACCTCAGACTGTACAGAGAATATTAGATGTATTCAAAGACTGACTAGCCATGATAGTTTTTGCTTGGTCCTCTGGGCATTTTTTCTTGTTTGATACTGAGACGTAACAATAGCATAGTACACAAAAGTATCTATTATTTTATTATTCAGAGATGTATTGTTGTTAGTCTCTGTCCTTTGTTCCTTAGCAACTAATAGCCTTAAAAGTTAAGTATAGCCCTCTGCTAGCTAATACAGAAAGAAGCCAATATTTTTGGCTGGGAACAGAACATTCTATTGTATGAGCAATTACCCTTCCCCTCCTTACATACTGTCTCTTTCTTTATGTAATAGAAAACAGCTGACTGATTCCTTCAACCCAGTATATTGGCCACAGCGCTATTACCTTCCCAGTAAATTCTATGATTTTCATAGAAAGAAGCTACGCATGAGTCATTTCACACTCCCCAGGCTCTTTATCCAGATAGCATGAATATCCAGATATTCAGTCATGCAAGCAAACCTTTATCTTTCTATTAAGTTAAGTGGTGTATCTCTTTGTGAGGATATATTTGGTGCAATACTTGATTGTACACTGCTAAGCAGCACAGTGACGTGCTTCTAAAGTGCGGCACATCCACCTGCAGTCTATCTAGTAGATGCTATGCCAATGAACTGGGATACATATGGCTTATCATCAAGTCAGGTTTGGAAGTCTACAGTTCCATGATAAATGAGAAACATTTATTTCACTAATGCCTATTACTTCAACTCGATTTCAATCATGTTGTTTTGTTAATTATTTTACTTCCTTATTGCTCAAGTACCCATTCTTGCTCCAGACTTTATGAGCTGTACATTTAATCCAGTTATAAACACAGAGAGCAAACAACTTTCTTTCGCTTTTCTTGTATTCCCAAAACATCTAATTCATTGTTGGCAAGCTGCTCAGTGTTATAAAGACTGAGGCAAAGCAGGTGGTTAGAGTTAATGAAATATAATTTTTCCAATCCTTAACTTCTGATCTGACAAGTGGGCCCTAGCAAAAACTGGGTTTTCAAGCTATAACAAACAGAGTAATTCACACATAGCTGCAAGGTGTTTTTGTGCAATCATTCTCTTTTTTTATGCTCTACCCTCTCTGGGATTTCACAAGGTTTTAACCCAAATACTGCCTTTTAATTTGGACAATTTGAATCCATCTGGGTGAGACATTTTACATAAGCAGAGCAAGTTCGTTCAAGAAGGCCATGAAGCTCACCTTCTTTCTACTTGGACATGGCTGACATCACAGAGCATACTTTATACAGATGCCTTTTTTACTCCAATTAGGCTCATCTGCTTTTGGCGATCAGTTCCTTTAGCTAAAAGTATTTACACTACTGCCCTTTCCCCTGCTGGCAGAATTCAGAAATATGGCTAATATAGACAATCAAGGCTAATCCTTTTTCTCCCCCCCCCACTCTTCTTTTAACATCTTCATCTAAACTAATACCACAACTCCAGGATAGGATCCCATTGTGTACAAAGATCTCAAGACTGAATTATTGATAGCTATAGATTTCATGTGGGCTATATTGCAATACCATCCCTTTATAATAGATACCAAGCAGTAATGGGAAACCCTTAACAAACATAGTTAAAGTCCCATAAGACTCATATTTGATTCTCTCTCCTCTCTTTTCATTGATTTTAGCTTAGAGAATCTTTGCCAGTCACTAACATTTTGCTGGAAGGTTACTGCTCTTGCTGATGTTCTGTAGAGCAAAGGCTACTGAAGAGAACTAACTAGATTAGAAATAAAATAAAGGAGATGCTACAGAAGTTTAAAAACAAATGTTCAGTAGCTGTTGGAAGATAAGAGATTTTGTGCATAGTTGCAGGTCTTATAGCTGACCTCTGCAGTCTTCACTATTTGTTATTGAATCTGATTGGACTCTAACCCTAACCTTTTCTTGTGACTAGGTTATGCATAGAGGCCAAATAAATGTCAACTTCCTCTTTTGTTTCCTAGGGAATTCCCCTCCCATTTCAAGTTTGAACGGAGACTTTGTTAACTACTCAGAGATATGGCTGAGTAATAGAAGGTGTTCAAAGCTGGGATTTTCCCCCTTTCACTTCCCACTCTCCATAAAAATCAGATCATTTTCAACTTTAGAGAATGGTTTATCATCATATGTCCCATTCTGGGAACTGAGGGGTGCTGATAAAATCCAGCAGCACTACACAGCATCAGGGCATATATTTTGCAATATAGTCTTATCATTTTGCCCATCAAAGTTCTCCAGTTACATGGTAGCTGTCTAAACGTATGTCTACGCTGCACATTAAGGCCAGGATCTGACTCAGGTTTGAGCTGAATCTCACCTTTTATCTACATACAAATCCATTTGACTGAAGCCCTACAACCCTACTGGGCGTGAGGGTCAGAGCTGAGTCTTTCTGCAACTCAAGTCCAAGCCCTGTTATTCTGCAGTGTCAACACAGTGCATGCCACAGACCCAAGTCAGAATTTCTGTGTAGGTCACTACGTATGCCTTAGCATGCTTGTGAGATCTGGCTCCAGCAACTGTAAGCCCAGGTTTATAATGCAGTCTGGAGGTTCAAGCCTGGACTTGGAGAAACAGTTGACAAGCCGGGTCCCACAAGTTTACAATGCAGTGTCGACATACCGGTAGCGCTTACAGCAATACCGTATAACACATTAGGAGGGAAAGTGGAGAATACTTTGTGCAGCTGAACTAGGGGAGCTTCTGATACTCAGAATGTAGCTACCCAAACTGCATTTGGGGTGCACATTGGGGTTAACGTCACAGCTCTTGCAAACAATGCCAAGAGAATTCCTGAGCTTCAGTAGCTAAGATCGTAGTTCTATGTGTGATATTAAATTCACTAGTCACATCTCTGGCCTAGATTAATAAAGGACAGCTGGGACTAATTTGATCAATTAGTCTGACCTCCTGCATAACATAGGCCATAGAACTTCTCCATTTGAACTAGAGCCTGTATTTTTGAAAAAATCCAAGCTTGAATTTAAAATTGGCAGTGATAGAGAATTCACCACAACCCCTGGTAAACTATTCCAGTGGTTAATCACCCTCAGTGTTAAATTCAGACTGGAATTAAGCTGTACATCAGCTTCCAGCCATAAGATCGTGTCATACCTTTATCTGCTAGACTGGAGAGCCCATTATCAAATATTTGTTCCCCATGTAGGTACTTATAGATTGTGGTCAAGTCACCCCTAAACCGTCTCTTTGTTAAGCTATATAGACTGAGCTCCTTGAGTCAATTGCTATAAGGCATATTTTTCAATCCTTTAATTGGTCTCATGACACATCTCTGAACCCTCTCCAATTTACCAACATTCTTCTTGAATTATGGATGCCAGAATGGACGTAGTATTCCAGCAATGATTGCATGAGTGCCAGATACAGAGGTAAGCTAATCTCTTTACTCCTACTCAATATTTCTCTCTTTATGCATCCACGGATCACATTAGATCTTTTGGTTACAGCACCACCCGGGGAGCTTATACTCAGCTGATTATCCACCATGACCCCCAAAACTTTTCCAGAGTTATGCTTCCCAGGATAAAATCCCCAATCCTATATATATGTATGGCCTACATACTTTGTTCCTAGGTGTATGACCTTACATTTGGCCATATTAAAATGCATATTGTTTTCTTGTGCCCAGTTTACTTGAGCAATCCAGAGCTCTCTGTATTAATGACCTGTCCTCATCATCATTTACCACTCCCCCAGTCTTTGTGTCTTCTGCAAACATTATCAGTGATGATATTATGTCATCTTTTCGTCACATAGTGTAGGGCAAAGAACGGATCTCTAGGGATGCCATTAAAAACTCACCCACTGGATAATGATTCCCCATTTATAATTACCATTTGAAACCTAGGAAGAAGAGATAATTATATTCTCCTGCCAGCTTCCTCTGATTCCCTGCAGGGAGAAAGGGTCACATGTGTTGGGTGGTGCATTGTGTGTGGCATCATTGGGCCTCAAAGTAAATAATTTGATGCTCATTTCAAAGTGAGGCCTTTGACCAATCCCTTTCAGAACACAATGTGTCAGGACACTCGCTTACAGATACTGAAGAGTTAAAAAAAACAGGATGATTACTCGTAACGTGAAATCCGTAATAGCAAAACACTATATCAAGGTCCTTTTTTCAGCATGCAGGGATGCAAAATATGTAGATTTGGCAGAATTCCATTTTAAAAAAATCATTTTAAAGAATAATATCAATGTTCATTTATAAGCCTTTTACATTTTTTAATCATTTAGAATTTTCACAGTTGTGAGATATTGTGGGGAGGCCAGACAACAATTCTTAATGATAGTGGACATTCTGATTCAAAACATTGAATCTTTAAAACTTAAAACATCACATGTCAAAATATACAAAGGAAATATCCTCAAATCAAACTCTAACAAGTTCCCAGTCAGCATTGTTCTTACTTTGCCTGCCCATTTACTAACCACTAACATTTACTGAAAATAATCTAATTTTCACAAGCTTAAAAAGATTCCCCTTTCCACACCCCCCCCAAAAAAGAGGACAGGGAGAAGATGGGATCCTGGTCCCACCCTCCTCTGTAATAGGTTGTGGAGTGGGGCCAGCACACAGGGACATACAACTGCTTCATCCATTAGGAGGAATGAAGATTGTAGCTCCCTTCTTTTAAAGAAAAGCATGGGGAAAGATTGCCTGCCTCAGGCACAATCTCTCTGGTCTTCCCGCTGGGGTGACGCAGCTCTGTGCTGTGCCCTGCACAAGTCTGGGACCTAACTGCTATGATCCAGCCCTCATAGGTCAACTTAAGAGGACAAAAGAAAAAAGGAAAAACTAAGAAGAATGCCACTCTGCTCCTGCGTGAATGTTGTGGGCTGTGTTTCTCTACTTGATGCACATGTTTTTTCTATCCCTACTTCAAATGTAAGTTTGGCACAAGCCGCATGGAGACCAGGTGCATTTGCTCTATGGGAGTCTTGTGCTAGCCAAAGATACTGAAAACGAGATTTGCTTCTGTCATTGTGGCTGTAATTGAGTCAGTCAATAGTGCTTTTATCTACATAAAGGACCTATAATTAAAACGATGAATTAATCATAACCCAGGCATGTGGTCAAGAAGGCTAATCTTTCAATGTCAGACGCAACATGCTTTTGCCATTTATATACATACGCGGAGTACAGAAAGTACTGTAGCTGGCTATTGCAGTAAGACTACAGAAAGAAATAGGTACTTGTGCTTGTTATGGCACCCATACAACTTAGCTGCCCACCCCCATTCAAGACCCTACATGCATATTTGTGGGTTTCATTCCCTGCGATGGGGGCTGCATTCATTAAGAAAAATCAAAATACTCATGCTTTAATGCATACTAGGACCATGCTGCAGAGAGTGCCTAGTTCCAACTTCATAGGACGATTGTGTAGGATGAGGAGCAGTGACCGAGGGTGGGGTGGACGGTTAGTGAGCTGAGTTATGATTCAGTTATGAACAAGAGCTAGCTAGTATAGAGTAGTTTTAATAAGGGACTATGAAGGTATTCTAGATCAGACAGACTTGAACTGAAAACTGCATGTACTGTATCTGGACACATTTGACAATTTTCCTGTGATGGCAAGGATTGTAGGATTTCAACATTTCTATTATAAACCAGTATTTTTAAGGGGGTTCCCACAGGTGAACAGAATGCAGCCCATCTCTTTAAATAGAACCAAAAGAAAATAAGTTGATTGCCCATAATTTTTGCACATACTTCTACACACATGGCAGGGAAGTAAACCACACTGTCTTCTTGGCGTTGCAGATCAGCTGTTTGGAATCATTGTGTACCTAATTACCCACTAATCTGAGATCTCGTAGCAAAGTAAGTGTCACTGTGGTCAAAAATAGTCCTGGCTTCAGCAAAATTTTCACATCTTATCACTGAGCAAAAGCATGTGCAGGAAATGGCGTCTGTCAGATAAGAGTTGTTAATTATCAGGAAATGGGTGAATGCGTGATTGGCTTTTGTCAGTGTCATTCCATATCGTTAACATAGATTGTTTATATGTGTATATTGTTTGTACAGTTCATAAGCCCCATTACATTTTTTAGAAATTGTTTCAGATGTGCTTCAGTTCAACAAATCTGTTTATCCTATGAGCTACCTTACAGTGAAAGAGAAATCAGTACGGTTCCCAATTACTGTATATTTTCTTGTTCTTTACACTTCCTGTATCTGTAGCATTTCACATAAGCAAAACATTTATAGGAAAAATTATAAATTTGTGAAATTCCACACCTGCAAATGTAAGGACACAGGCTCTGTAGATCTTTTCAGACCAGAAATATTCTGCCAAGGGATTTGTACCTGAAAAAAGGAGTTTGAAAACCTCATTCCCTAGTTTAGTTTAATAAATTTGGGAGAGATCCTGTAGGATTCTTCCAGCCAGTGGTCTGTATATAGTAGTTTGTGTAACCTGTGTAATACAGTTTCCTATGGAAGAAGTCAATGGCAAAACTCCCATTGACTTATGGGAGTCTGAATTTCACCCATGACTACCACAACTTCATATGCTTATACCTATGTGTATAAAACATATAGAAAGCATCTAGTGTTATATTTAAGCGCAGATATAATTTACTCATTTTGAAGTTGTCTTAAGGGCAATGCAATAATATTAATGATCAGTAGTATCATAACCCATAACTGATTGTTTTAGGTCCTACATTTATTAAAGCTTATTTGTTCATACAAGTTTGCACAGCTCAATGTAACAAATCCACAAGATGCCAGTTAATAGTAACCTAGACTCAAAACTCTCAGGCTGGTAAACTCCCTAGTATATAATCCTATCCCCTTTCTTCAGGGAAGTTGAATTTTAAGGGAACATCTTCTGTTACAGGAATTGATTGTTATTCTGTGAAACTCAACTTTCGAGTAAGGAAATCCCCTACCACAGAGAATTTGGAAGGGATGGGACTACGTTCCAAAAGCCACAGAAATGTGGTAAGAGAAATGGAAAGTTCAGACAGAGAGATGAATGCTGATTGCACAAAGCACCTAAAAATCTGTGGAGTACAACTGCATGGAACCAAAACAGAGGATAGTTTTTCTTTCTTTTCTTCTTTAAAATAAAGTAAGTCACCTCACCGCCTTAGTCTTCCTGTAAAATATAGACAATCTATTTTGTACATAAATATGTAGAAAATAGACCAGCTAAATCCCCTTCTGATGCTGAGCAACTGACCTAATGGAAATGGAAATATGTGTTGACCTGGGCATCATGGAAGTAATGAACTACTGTAGAATATGTATGCACTCTAACAATTCAGTCTGTTTTCTGAAGCACACTGTGGTTGTGTAACAAGGTGGAGCACTCACCAGTGCAGCGCCTCCTTCTGATTGGTCTGGGAATTAGCTCTTCCAGCTTCTGAGCACCGCCTGCTGGCCAGCTTCTCCCTTTTTCTAGTACCACCCCACGTCCCTCCGAGCCCACGGTGCACCTTCTCTGGTGTACTGCCCCACAGCAGTGCCCCCACACTAAGGGGAACCTCAATTCCTCAAAGCCCACCTTGCCTCGGTGACTGACTGTCGGTCTTCATCTAGCCCCTTTTCTCAGGGGCAAACTGTAATCTGAAATGGCCGCTCATCATTGGCAATGGGGTTTGGACCTGCTGCCTTTTCCTGACACCACTGCAGCCTCAGTACCACCACAGGCCCCTTTAGCATATCCTCAGATTGGGGACTCCCCTGGCCAGAGTTCCCCAGCTCTGCCTGTCTTTCCCCAATACAGCGCTGTTTGCAATACCCTTCTCTAGCCAGCAGGCAGGTCCTTCCCACTCCACCACTGCAGTGCGACTCCCCCTGCCTAGCCCTCAACCCTTTTATCAGGACCAGCTGGACCCTTATTGGGTGTGACCACACCTGTGGCTGCCTAGCCAATCAGCCTCCCTCAGCTACTTTCAACCCCAGCTCTCTCTAAGGGCCGGCTTTAACTCTTTCCGAGCCAGAGCAGGCTGACCCCCCTGCTACAGGTTGCAAACCAGTAAGAGTCTCTTTGACCTTTCATAGTCTGTATATGGCTTTTTAAACAACCAACCAAACAACTGATCTGCATTTTATTGGGCCACCTTGAACAAAGTGCTCTTTGTGGTGTCAATGATTTGGAGGAGACACGCCAGCTATTAATAAGGAAAAGCAAGATGAGAAGGAGGAAAAGAGATAAATAAGGAAATCAACTAGATCTTCCAGGAAATAAAGCAATGTGCGAAGCAGAAGCACTGCAAGTCAGTAGGAGAGGGACTGTTAAAATAACTGGCTGGCAATGGAGAGCAGTTTATTTATATACAATGATAGACTTTTAAAAGGGTACTTGCATGTTCTCTCGGTTAGTGTAGTAACCCGCTAGTGGGCTTCTAAACTCTGAAGCTATGTCTCTATAGCTATTTCAAGAAGCACATGTCGTTGCATTCTGAACATCCATTCTAAGGGCTTGCAGTTAAAATTATTTTGCAGGAACTCGGCAAATTGCATGCCATCTGTCTGGTGCCTCTGGCTACTCTTTTCAACGTGGCTGCCTGCAGCACAACGGCTTCCTAAGCAAATAGCTAGAAGTCTTTTAAAGATATAGTGTCACCAGTCATGTATAATGCATTGGTCCAGATTTTTCTTTATTCACACATTTTTACACCAGTGTACCTTCATTGACTTCAGAGACTCCACCATGGTTATGAAGAGAGCTACCAGGCTTAGAGTATCACAAACTGTTTTCTTGGAATACATCATATGTGGGTCAGCATATTTGACTTTCCCATTTACTATCTACTATGTGGCTTATTGTATAGGGGTGAACTTTCAAAATACACAATAAAATTCACAGTCCTACTACACTGTGTATGTAAAACTTTGCATATGCAATTCCCCATGTGTAATTACCTGGTTTGTGTGTGTAATGGTCACCTACGCAATTTGACAATTGGTTTTATGTGCTAGCAGGTCCATTCTGCTTTGAACGATGCTTTATTCAGTGAAGCAAGTGACAGATTTCAATTTTTCATTGAAAAATTTGCACTATAAAGCTGTCATAGTCCTTCTGAAGACTACATATTTCTGTGTGGGCTGAGTCTGGTTTCTGGAAGACCTGGGTCTATATAATGAGAGGGACATGGAGTGGGGGGAAGTAATGCTGCAATATCCAAATAATTTCTTGCTTGAAGAGACTTCCAAAATGTTCCAGTCATAGAACAGAGAACCGTCTGTCTGAAGTGGGGCAGCGCCTGACAGATAGTCCTATTCTCTACACATGGCATTGAACTATGGATATGGTCCACCTGTAGTGCAATGTCAAAGAGCTGCTCAGAGAAGGAAGGGCCATCAGTTCTGCTATCATAGCCAGAAATGTGGTGGCAGGAGACACTGCAAAAAGTCACACCAATTAGTGGTCAAGGAGAAATAGAATAAACAACCAATACCTCTGCTGTTCTTTCTCTCTGTGTTAGGAAAGAATGCAGATGTTTTAAAATTTGGGGTCTACAACTGTTTAGTCAAACTTTTGTGTGCAAAAGAAGTCAGGAAATGACATAAAATGTCCTAAAATTTTCTGTTGGTTGGCCTGCTGTCTCTCTGGTCTCCTAAAATGCTTCTTCCCTAATTCTTGGTGGGATTCAATGCTCCAGGGGCTGGTTCACGTCTGTCTCTTGAGGTTAGGTCATCCAATCGAGAACCAGAAAATAATACTATGTGACTTATATGACAGTCACACAGAGTGACTGAGGAATAATCATAGGATTCTATTTACAGGTAGCCCAATCAAATTGCGGACACTGGATAAATGATTTGGTGCATTATTACAGATAAGAAATATGGGTAAATTGGGTTAGTGAGAATAACTCATGATTTTAGAAAAAAAGTCATTCACGGTGGTGTAGTATTTTCAGCATCTTCCCTTGTTTTTGTCTGAAGTTGATAGGTTTTTCTTTTCAAATAATTCTTCGCCTCTTGACCTTCAGAATCACAAATATTTAGGGAAAAAATGGCCTTCTGACAGACTACAAGCTTGAAAGCTTCATTTATCTTCCAAAAACATACTCAGTTAGATAAACATAACCCTCTTCATGATTATTTTATATTAGTAATGCTATTTATACCTTGGCATCCTACCAAATGCATCTTGAGTCTGTTATAATGACATGAGAACATTTCCAAAATAACACATTTTCAGTTTCCAGGAGAAAATATGCATCCCTTTCATAACCTTCTAATTCATTTATTAAAGCTGATCCAATAAAAATAAATATTTAGCATGAACATGAGGACCTTTTCGTTTGCCTGGAGTGCCTGAGAATATTAATAGCATTTCTAAATGTAACTTGCATGTAAAATGTTAGGCCTTGATACTAGAAAGACAGACACATCATAACATCAGACAGGCTCAACCTTCTACCTGTGAATAGTCCTTCTGATGCCAAAGAGACTACTCATGTACTTAAAGTTAAGGATGTGCATATGGCTTTGTAGGAACAGGTCATTAGAACAATTTTTGGTTTTTCTTTGTTAAGGTATATTTACAGGCGGAGCTAGAAGGTAAGTCCAGTTACAAACCTGTCTCTATCTGCATTCTTAGAAACCTGCAAAGGTTGCTGTTGTGGCTTTTTTTAAGGCACTGTTTTGATACATCAAAGTCAATTATGATTAATTATAAATCTGGTTCATAACGATAGTTCTTAAAGATGACCAAAAATGGGCCCCAATTCAGCTGTACAAACATAGTAGTAGGTGGTTCCTGCCCTGGAGAGCTTACAGTCTAAACAGACTGTCTCCTTCCCCGGCCCTAACACACAAACCGAGTGAACAATGTCATTGCAGCAAATAGCATGTTAGTTCCATGTTTTTTTCTTTTTGCAGAGGATGGGGGAAGGTTTAGACAGGAAGGGATAAGTTAGCCAGAAAGAAAAAGGGAAGGAAGAGGCAATATGAGGGGGACAAGGACTGGGTGAGGACGTTAAGAGAGGTAGGTAGGAATGAAGTGAGGCTGCGGTGAAAAAGACTGAGAGAGTTTGGAGCAAACAGTCCATCAGCACAAGCCAGAGAAAGTCCAGTCAAAACTGTAGTGAATTCTCTGAAATCATGAAAGTGAGAAGGGCTCTGCTTGGCTTTTGAGGACACTTCTGCCGACTGGAGTCTCTAGCTGGCCCCTTCCTGTAGTTTCTTTCCCCAATTTCACATTGCAGTGGTGGGAGCAAAGAGGAAACTGCATAGTTCTGAGTAGGGGACATGCTGAAGGGCGGGGGGAAGAGGTTGCCTCAAGTGGGCCCCATTTCACGTAGAATCATAGAACCATAGGGTTAGAAGGGACCACAAAGGTCATGTATTGTTAGGGTGACCAGACAGCAAGTGTAAAAAAATCATGCAGGGGGTGGAGAGTAATAGGAGCCGATATTAAAAAAACACCCCAAAGTCAGGACTGTCCCTATAAAATCAGAACATCTGGTCACCCTATCCATTGTACCTCCCTGCCAAGATGCAGAAGGTTTGGCTGTGAATTTTCAGAGCAATATGAGCTACCTGACCAGTGCTGGAAAATGGGGAAATAAACAGAAAGTGTTGTGATGCATCTGCTAAGCAAGAAACTACTATTCCCATCAACCTTGTCCCTACTGATCTCTGTGAGACAGCCATGCCAGCTTATCTCCTCCCCTTGTCCAGCAGAGGGAGCGGCTTATGGGAGACCCTGATCCAGGAAAGGATCTGGCGCTTGGGGAATGGCAGCTGCCTGGCAAGCCAGAAGCAGCAGGGAAGCTGGATGCCCAGGAAGCTGCTGGGGAACGGCGTGCACAGCAGGCTGCAGCAGGAGCCGGGGAACTGCCCGTGGGACAGAGTGTGACTGCCGGACATTGCAGCCAGACTCAGGTCTGTGCAGATCTCATGCAGAAGCAGCAGAGACTGGCCAGGAAGCTAGTGCAGAGGGGCCCCAGTGGGACCACTAACTGCTCCTGGGGTGGAAACCTGCAAGCTCCTACTTGTCTCTAGCATAGACTGGATTAGGTTTGCCAAACCCTCCAGGATTGGCCTGGAGTCTCCAGGAATTAAAGATTAATCTTTAATTAAAGATTACATTGTGTGATGAAATCTCATCCAACCAAAATTGGCATCCATAGAGGAGAGGCATTCTAAACACTAGATCAGAGGAGCCCTAAGCCTTTCCAAGGACCGTCCTCCCTAAGGCCCAAATAGGAACTACAATGGTTTTACATTAAATTGTAACTGTTTAAGCCCCCATACCCAGAGTATTTGCAAACTTCCTTTGTCTGCCAGCCCTAGTAAAATGTCCCTGCATTTAGCCATCTGTCCCAGTTATTATTAAGACGCAGCAGTTGGACCTAGCTTCTGAAGTGCCTTCAGCTTCTGTCTCTGGACTAGTCTACACTAGAAGTGCTACAGGGGCATAGTGAGGGAGATGTGATGTCTTTGGGGCTGGTCTGGTAAACATTGTGGGGAAATACAGATGTATATTTAACATAGCATAAGTAACTGAGTTCACTGGAATGAAAAATCTGCTTCACAACAGGCAAGAAAAAGAATAGACTGTTATTCACTGAGCTATCGTCCCCAGGAACAGGAAGCTCGGGACATTTGGCCATTTTACAGATTGACAGAGTACAAAGGAGGCTTCCTGTAACTGATAGCTTAATAGTTTTATATTAAACTAAACAATCCAATACACTATCTACAGAGGACAACTGGCATAAAATCTAATATACGGGATAACCAGTTATCGGTTAATCTGCTGCGCACAGTCTCCACTGAGTGTGGCAGAGGGAGGGGATCGGGCTTGTCAGACAGCTAGATAATGGGTTTGCCAATTCTCAGGCCAGGCCCAGTCTCCATCTGGGTTACAGATTTGAGCAGCCTGAGAGCTACCTTAAGCTCTATCTACTAATATCTGACCCCAAACTGGGGACCGTTTACCCACTTAGAACTGTCAGAGCATTCTAACCATTCCCTCTCTTACCCCTGCCTACACTAGGGCTAGGAGAGGGGTTTGTGTAGAAGCTGGCTATGCAGGGCCTATGCCCACTGAGGATGCTCCACCGGATGGAGGAATTCTCTGCTAGTAAGTTACTGCCAATATACAGCCCTTTTACACTGCCAGAGCTTCATGAAGGGCCTGGATTACATTAGAGACTCTTACCTAATATGCTTTGAGATAAGTAATAAGAATTGGTTTATAACTGGAGCACCATATATCAGAGGCCATAAGTGGTTACATTCATGGTGGTAGATGCATTAGCAATATATGAGATCAAAAAAGAGAGGGAGAGAACATGAGTGAAGGCGGGCCTTTTAAGTGGTGATCATATAAAACCCCAGCGCCCTTCCCACCTACCCTCAGGGCCGGCGACAGAAATTTTGGAGCCCCCTACTCTGATCCTTTGGGGGCCCCCTACTCTTATCGTTATAGCCCCCCCAGCCTATTCTCCTTCCCCCCATGCCTGACCCACCCAGCTCAGCCTCCCCCCCACCAAACCTCCTTCCCCCCCGCACCCATGCCTCGCTGGCCCCCGCCCCCGCGGAGCGGCGCGCCCGGCCAGTCCTCTGCAGCCGCCGGGGCGGGGGAGGCGATGGAGCTGGCATCCTGTGGTGCCGCCGGGGGGCTCCCCGCCCCCCCACCAAGGGCTGGCCCGGCTCTTGCTGCAGGTGGGTGGGGAAGCGCTGCAGCAGGGGGTGCCTCGGGGCGGCTCCTGGGGCGCGGGACAAGCCGCCGGCTGAAGGGCTCAGGAGGCAGCCGGCCACTGACAAGCGGACACAGCCCGGGAAAGAGCGGCCAGGGAGATGCGGTGCCCAGGGGGAACGACTATGGGTACAGCTGTGTACCAGTCACCGGACTTAAGGGGGCCCCCCTTAAGTCCAGGGCCCGGTACAGCTCTACCCGTAGTACCCCTCTGTCGCCGGCCCTGCCTACCCTCCATGGTTTGTGGCCCTCTTCATTGTGCCATTGCATGAGACCAGACTGAAAATGCATCAGGACAGGGAACATGTTTGCATACCTGAACTGGGAGGCACCAATCACACTGCTGAGTGCTATAAAACAATGTCAACAATACGAATATTTCTCACACATAATAATGGAAAAGTCTAGTTTGTTTGGGTAAGGACTGCAGAATTAGGCTTGATATCAGTTTTCTCCTGTCATTTTTTAAATTATTCTGTATGTGTATAAAGTATATCAGTGAAAATGTACTATCAAACAATCTACAGTTGCTGCTACATTACAGTTTGTGCATATATTAAGCATGCTACAGTATTTGACATAGGGGCAAGGTAAAAGTATGTACATTGATATCCAGAGCCTTATCTTTAAACACCTTGTGTTCAACATATGCGGAATGATTCTGAAGTATTCTGCTGGTGCCCTCCTGTCTGCCATATGCTATCACAATCAGACATAGATTTAAAACAGGGCATTTTAAAGGAGTCTTGTGACTGATATACTGTACTTCTTATCCACTGAATGAAATAGAGTAGTGACTGATAATGACTGCTGGAACATCAGCTTGTCAGTTAATATTGGACCCAAAATATTAATCTTTCTGTGTTAGCTGTAAAACATTTATTGCGAGGAGACTTGAAATTTGAACATTCAAAAAGCAAGCAAACAAACAAACCCACCACCGCGGGAAGGCCATTATTCTGTCACCCTGTTAAAATATAACTACAGTGGTGCTGCAAAGAAGTATGTTTCCTAGGATACCATTTGAATACGTTTATTGTGGTTTGCATTGTAAATATAGGAGATACAAAGCCATGGTATTGGACAGTATTAGTTTACTCTTTAATGGCACCCATCAAGAATAGGCTTGTGCTCCTGCTTTTTTTTTTTTTTTAATTTTTAAGAATTTCATTTGAAATCAGCTAAAAAGTCATCTAACAGATACACTGCTGTTACAAAGTAGCCCAGCTTAAGGTCTGTCAATATCATCAATGGGCTTGACCCATTGTTTAGGTGGTTTTGTTATTTCCATCGATAACAAAGCATGAAAGATAGTTTGATTGGGAACCAAAGCCAATGCTTTAGCGTTGTTTGTGTCTTCATTTCTCTTCCTTCTCATCCTGAGTTTTCCTGTTGGTCTGTACCTCCTGTTGATTCTATCCACATTCCTGTCTATCGCTTTCCCCTTGCTATGAGGTGAAGTTGCCCAAGAAAGGTTCCTCAGCCCTCAAGCCCTAGCAGTAATGCACTGTAAAACATGGTTCAGAAATGTGCTTTCCCCTCCATTATCATCCTCTTTATGTACATTCCTTAGCAAAGACATTGTTTTTTTAGGGTGAAATTCACACCAGTGCACAGCGGGCACAAAGAGTACTGAGCAACATTTACATGCAAGGTTTACGTGGTGTGGTGGGCTTTGTACAGTGGCCTTACATTAGCTTCCAGGAACCCACTATCTCTTGGCTGCAGATCAGGACAGGAACCAAAGTGGTTTCTGTTTTTATACATAGTGAACCAGAGAGGGAGGGAAAGCTCCTAAAGTGATTCACCAAAGGAAAAAACGGATGCAGTTTAGTATAAACAGGATTTAGTTAAGATTTAAGCAGATATTTTTTTTTCTCCTTGGGGAAATAAGCTGCCATTTAAATATCTATTTCTGGATATTTTACACATCGCTGCAATCACTTTTAGATTATTTAAACATGCATAGTTATTGTTTATTCCTTCTGTCATCTCATCCATTTTCATTCAGCGGTTGTTTATTTTGAAACGCCTTTGATGTATCTTGATTTTAGGTGTTGCCACACTGAGAACTTTTAGTCAAGAGAGCAAATACTTCGAAAAGACTTTTCGGCATTCAATGTAGCCCTCCCTCTTCCTGTCCCACATCACCCCTGCACCCGTCCTGTCTTAAGGAGAAGGGACGGGAGAGGATTTACATGCTGACCTCACTTGTAATACTATGTGAGCTTGCCAAATATGGCTTTCCTTACCAAATTTCTTTTAAGTACAGGTCTAAACATTTCTGATCTCTTACAGCTCACCACAAAGTTGTAGCCTTTTCCTTTGGGGGTATTTCTTAGTTATTAGATACCATTACTTGTGTCTTGGGTAGAGCTCTTAGACACCCTCCATTAGATGGTATCTTTTTCTCAACTTGTCTAAACTAGGCAGTTATGGCATTATTATTAGTATATTATTACATTTATAATTTGTTTTACAGTAATTCTGGAGGTCCAAACTGAGATCAGGGCTCCATTTTGCTAGATGCTGTAGAAACACAAAAATGAAACAGTTTTTTCCCCTGAAAAGCCTGTAGTCTAAATGGACAAGTGTGACAGAGAGGGAATTTTCTGTAATATTTTGTCTTACTACTGTGTGCCTCAGTTTCCCCTATATGCTGCATGGTTAACTAGGTGGTGGGAAAAGGCTATTTACTCTTGGGCAGACTATGACAAAGGTGTGAATGGTGCCTAGCTGTCTTAAGTTTGGATTCCCAGGTCGTGGAGGTCCATGAAGACAGTGGTAAATCCAATCACCAGGATATTTACTACCTAGCAATGACCATTGAGGGCCCACTCCCTCCACAGGAAGCCAGCTGTGTTTGACCAGCTGGACAACAAAGGATTGATGAGGGGCCAAGTGGGACTAGCCTGGGAACTGGAACAAAGAGGGACAGAGTGGGAATCAAGCGTGGATACTATTTGGCTGGAGCGCTGGGTAACCAGAATAGACTATGCTGTAACGTTCTTTTCTCTGTGCTAACCAAGGATTTTCTATGCTATGTTCTAGACAGCTAATAAACCCTACTGCTTTTACAACGCTGAGTAAGAGTCCATTGCAGATGCTGAAAGTGGGGATGCATTGCTCCCTTTGGGTGTATAAGTCTCCCTCGGGTGTCCAACTCAGGTAGACTTATTGATGGGAGCTCACAGTGTGAAGCATGGGTGCTGAAGACTCCAAGGTTCAGTCCATGGAGGTAGTGAAGCCCAGTGGCTTGCCCTAGTGAAAAGTTGAGACCCAAAGGGGGTCTGGCACCCTGACGAGGTCCTCCCATGCACTGTTCCAAAGCTGTCCCTGAGGATCCATGACAGCAAGACAAATAAATTGTGGGAGGGGAAACAAAGAGGTGAAAAAACGTGTCCAAGGTCATACATATAGTAGGCCAATGGCAGAACCAGGAATAGAACCCACGTTGCAAAGTCCTACTGCAGCACCCTGCACTCTGGATGTGCAGCCTCGTGGAAGTGCTGGATGTCATAGATTAAGGATGTTTTTATTACCAGTTGTTTTCCTTTCCTCTATCTATGTCATTTCATGTCTCTGTTTGAAAGTTAAATGGTCAAATTTGACTTGCTGAATGAATAGTCACTAAAGAACAAGTTTGTCATAACTTGTGTCACCACAAAGAAGTGAACAGTTCTTAAACAGTGTGATAAATGTACTCTTTTTTTGCATATGAATAGACTAATTTTTTGCTAATTTGTATACTCTTCAAAACTGGCTTTTTAGGCTGAAATTTGGTTGCACAATGGATTGCGTGAGTATTCCTTGATTTGCTTTATATATGAGCTGTGTGATTGGTCACTTAGTTTGCATATTATTATTTTTGTTCTGAGACTGGATGAACTAATGTTCATAAACTTCTTTTGCCCACAGTGAATTTTATTTTGTGATTGAATATATTTCAGCTACAGACCCCAAATTCATATTCTGTGAAATTTTTGTATGAACAAAACTTCCCTCACACATACAACTATAGAGGGGGTGCAAAGCAAAATTCTATTTAGAGATTAGCATTGTGTTCCTGAATCATTTTTCTCAAAATTTCCTCATGTCTAATCACCACTCATGATCTTGTTCTGGACTTCTTTGTAATTGGTGAAATGGTAAAGGTTCTGAGATATGGGTTTTTTCATGAGTTATTATTTTAAGATGAATTTCACCTAATGCAGGAACCTCTGCACTGGGATGAATTTTACCCCAATGGTTCTTTTGTGCCTCTGGGGGTGGTGTTGGTACTGGGATAGTGCATGATCTTTCACTTTTTTCATGTTATTCTTCTCTTCCATAGTTATCTTTGGAGCACCCCACACTTATCTGGCCTCTTAACAGTTTTCAGAAAGTCACTTCTGAACTTTCTTATTGATGTTTTTTGTGTTGTTGCCAGTCTTGTTAAAAAGTTGCTGAGATCTCATTCTGTGAGCAATTTCTGCAGCTGCCTTGCTCACCATGTAGCCCAATATTTTCTCCAGCATCTACTTTTATTCAGTACTAGCGAAAATACCCGGCGTTGCTCGGGTCAGTCGGAGGTGGGGAGGGGGCAGAGAGCGAGTACGGGGTCCGTTGGAGGGGGCAGAGAGCAAACCTGACACCCCCCACCTCACCCCCCCGACCAAACCTGACACCCCCACCTCACTTACCCCTCGACCAACCCCGACTCACATTTTCACCCCCCCACCCAAACCCAACACCCCATCACCCCCCTACCAACCCCAACATCCCCTGACCAACCCCAACACCCACACCTCACCCCTCACCCCCCCAGACACCTTCCCACCCCCCCAGACCAAACCCAACACCCCCGGCTCACTTACCCCCCGACCAAACCCGACACCCCCACCTCACCCCCCCGACCAAACCCGACACCCCCACCTCACTTATCCTCTGATCAAGTGACCAAACCCAACTCGGGTCCATCAGAGGTAGGGAGGGGGCAGAGAGCTGAGGGATTCCGGGGTCCGTCGGAGGTGGGGAGGGGGCAGAGAGCTGAAGGATTCCGGGGTTCCGTTGGAGGGGGGAGGGGTAGAGAGCTGAGGGATTCCGGGGTCTGTTGGAGGGGGGAGGGGGCAGAGAGCTGAGCGAGTGCAGTGTCTGTTGGAGGGGGTATTGTGACATCATAACTATGTCACAGAGAACAGCAGCTGCCCAGCTGATGTGATTGGCCTTTAAATAATTTCACCCCTGGGGGGCGTCAGAGGTGAGATTTGAAATTTTTTTGACTCTTACGGTCATTAGGACCCCAAGACCTCTAACTGTACCAAATTTCAAGTCTCTAGCTCAAATGATGTGGAAGGAGTAAGCATACATACACGCATACATACACACACGCATACACCATTTGACTTTTATATATATAGATGACACTTTTCCTACTCATGCTGGAAAAATACATACTAGCTATAGTTATTTCCTCTGACCTTCTAGCCTATGTTTGTTCCTTTCTTTTGTTTTCCTGTTGATGTCTCTCTTTCTGCCATTACTGTTACTAATTATCACTTTCTTCACTATCTGGAATTTTTGAAATTCTTGCTATTGCTTACCTTTAAACATCATGACATCTCCCAAAGATCTAGTTAAATATTATAACTCCTCTCCTACGCACACACTAAATTATCGGTGTTGTCCACACAGAGACCTAATCTTCTTGTAAAAGTTATATCAACATCGCTATATTGCTCAGCAGTGTGGATTTTTCACACCCCTTACTGACGCAGTTATGCCGACCTAACCCCACAGTGGAGATGCAGCTGTGTTAATGGAAGAATGTTTCACCAATATAGTTCTCGTCATTCGGGGAGGTGGTGTTCCTACATTGGTGGAAACTGCATCTATGCTAGAGTTTTGTCAGCATAGCTACAGCAACACAGCTATGCTCATATAGAATCCACAGAGTAGGCATATCCTCAGACACTTACCTTCATCAGCATCATGTTCAAGTTTTTATGGGTGAGTCTTTACAACAGTTAGCTCGGGCTTTAACTCCAGTGTTACGGCTGCCTTGAGTTCCATGCACACACAAAAATCTTTAGCTTGAATGAAGCGGTACTTTAACTGGTGTTGGGTTGAAGCTTGAGTGCTGCTGAAGTTTGAGCTAGTAATGCAAAATCTGTTGGATGATTTAATTAGGGATTGGTCCTGCTTTGAGCAGGGGGTTGGACTAGATGATCTCCTGAGGTCCCTTCCAACCCTGACATTCTATGATTCTATGCACAACAGTTCCAGCTGCAATAGCTCAAGTTACAACATCTCATCATCAACTAATCCAATCACTCTGCTATAGTCATATATTGAATCTTGAACAGAATATGAGGATGCTCCAGAGATGTTGGGGTAGAAGAATATTGAAGTCAAGATCCACTGTGAATATTGAGGAGTACAATTTTGATTTTAGAATGAAATTATTTGGCATAATGTGTGAGGAATGCTGGGTTCCCAGACAGCCTTCAGACACTACCACTCTGCAGCTAACTGGTACCAGCAGGGGACATGGAATGGTGGATCCTACCTCAGCAGAAGCACTGCCTACATAGCTCCTGATTGGAAGAGTAATCCGGCCTCTCTGGCTTAGGCGCAATATTAAAGCGAGAAGGAGTCAAAGGAATTTGTCTGAGCAACTAGGTGAATCCTTGGTTGGCTGATACTTTGGACTTTGCCCTTTGGCCTGAGTCCTGCCTTGTTCCTAATTCCTGTCTTCCTGGCCTATTCCTGGTTCCTGCCCTCCTGCCTTGTTCCATATTCCTGTGTCTATCCCCTACCCTTAGCTACTGACTCTGGCTCTGACCCTTGAGTTCAATACTGCCTGTCTCTAGCCCTGATCCCAGTTCCTGACTCCTGATTCCTGCTCTGACTTCTAGGACTGACCACCACTGCTCTAAGCACTAGGTCTGATACCTATGTCCCAGCCCTTGACATAATGTAATGAATGTGACAATGTTTAGCTGTTAGGGAAGGACCTGGACTTGAATTTTTTTTGTATTGTAATGTCTCTCTCTATATTAATGACATTTGGGTTGCAGAAAAGGATTTCACTTCATTCTGCTAGTACCATATACAAGGACATAGTGATGTTAAGGAATACAATTAAAGAAGTCCTTTGTGACCTTGCTTTGTAAAGTCTTGTTTAAAAATAAAAATGATTGTTGTATTGTAACAGATTTAATTTCCATGGATCTCTTAACTTTTTGCTCCCAAATTCAATTAGCTTAGTTGCTTAATGTGCCCTCAGGCTCAAGTTGGTTATGTAAATGAGACCACGGACTCGTGCACCCCCACAGCGACTGTTAGCTACTAAAACCACATTTGCAATCAGTCTTTCATTATATTTAACCTGGCCAAACACAGCTGGATGAGGTTCAGTCCAGAGTTATTAGACAAACAGAGTGAACAGACTGAAGAAATGTGGCCCATTGTTCTGTTTTTATTCAGGTAACTATTTTTCATAACTTAATGGCTTCAAGGACTGTACTTCAAAAGTCATTATTGCGGTTCAACTCATAAGTTAGTTTCAAACAAAGATTGTCAGTAGAATATAATGAAATATAAAATGCCTTGGACCTCGCAGATCTAGCCAGGTGATCCCAACTCAGGCTTCCACCTGTGACACTCAGGCCTTTCTTGGACATTGGTCTGGTGTCCTAGAAAGTGGAACATCCGTGTTGCTTGCTTGGTACAGAATGAAATTGGTGCCTAGCAGCTCAAAGATCTGGAAGTCAAGCCACCTCTACTACGCCACTGACAAATGGCCAGTTCTGAAAACCTGGCTCAGTTCATCCCATAGACAAAATACCTGCAAATACCTGTGGCTACTTACTGATCCGTATTACAGGAAGGTTAATTGATACTTTGCTCTATATTTGGGAGCCTGTTTTTGAACCTCACTCCAATAAGTAAATCCCATAAAAATCACTTCTGGCAATGAATTTCTTAGAATGATAGAATTCATGAGAGGGGGAATAGAGGGGCTTGAAAGTGTCTTGGAAGGGAGTAAATATTAGAATTTCCATTCTTTTATTCTTTTAAATGTTCTTTTTCTTATAAAGGCTTTCAGGGAAGCTCTAGCATGTCTCGTGTACTGTCATCTGCCACCGAGGTATTTGATACACTTCACTAAAGGATTTGAGTTCAACTGAGTATTGAGACAATATTGCCAAAGGTGGCAGATGATATTTTATGAGTTCTAAATTCAGGAATATTATCACTATTCTTTGTGCTGTATGAGAGGACAGCGATTAAGCTTTCTGTCTCCTGATACAGTGTTTGAAGTCATCTGCTGATATCCCTGGAATAGTGTCAGATTGGATCTGCTGGACCCTGAGATACTATGCTATTAAGCAGTTTCTCCACAGCTATTAGTGTGTTTCACACAGGGCTAGCAGCCTCAGGTGCCAGACTATGGGGGAAGGCGGTATGTGTGCCAGCCACTAGGATCCAGAGTATAGACAATTGTGTCTGCTGCTGGTGCATATGTATTCTCTCTGCTCTAGATGCACAGAGATGGTGGAGTGCTGTGCTGGAGGAAGGAGGGCACAAGAGGCATAACAGGCAGGCAAAAGAAAAGATAAGAGGGAATAACAGAAAGCAGCAGGAGCTGCAGGGAAAGAGAGGAGGAGGAGCCTCTTATGTACCTCTCTAGCAGCCCCAGGAGCCTGGGACTGATTAACACCAGCTTCTGAGGGAACTTCCTGGTTCCTGTTGCTTGAGGAGAACAGGTAGTCAACTGAAGTTATAGGAACCAGTTAGGCCCTTAAGGCACTGATATCTTCCCTCACTCAGGCCCTGCTACCAGCCTGCTTATTTGTCCTGTTCAGTTGAGTGCACATTCAACTCCAAAGGCTGTCCTGGAATATATATGCACAAATAAGATGACTGTCCTCCTTCCAAATGCTTTTGTTGCTCTGCGCATACTTTTACAGGAAGAGTTAGTAGTTGCCAGTGGAGAATGCAGCTTCTCCAAGCGGAAGTTAATAAAAACACATCTACGCTCCACAATGATACAGGAGAGGCTGGTCTGCCATTCAACCATCTTGGTAGAGCATGAGCTAGCCCAGACTATGGACATTCAGGAAGCAGAAACAGTTCAAATCTTTGCAACCAAGGCGGCACAGAAAGCACCACTTTGACTATTCAAACAGATAAAAATGCCAATGTTTACTGTGTAGACAAGAACAGTTACATTTGCTGTTCAGGCATTGGAAAGTTAAGTGTTACTTAAAATTTTTGAACAATTCATTTTAAGTTGTTAGTTCTCCTTTATTGGGGTGGGTAGCAGAGCAGTACCATGAGAGGAATAAAACAGGAAGAAGGCAGAATTGAGACCTTTCATAGTTTTTGCCCAAGCGAGGGGGCATGGGAGCATCATTTGAGCTCCCTGCCTCAGGTGCCAAAATGTTGTGGGCCAGCCCTGGTTTCACACATTGTAGAGTGTGTTCAGCATCTATCTGTCTACCATGGGCTATTAGTTCTTAACATTTTTATGTTGGTGACTTAAAGATTTAGTTCTACTTGCACCACTGCTGTGATAGTTATATTTTCTAAGTACTTAGAGGAAATGCAAATCTATTCAGCTGTTTAAAATAACTGAAATGTCATAAAGACTTTTATAACTCATATACATTTCTGCTTAGTTTTACCTGCACTTGTTACAGGTCAGAATCTGAAGAATTATGGGGAAAAGCTGGTAGCAACTCTCATATTTAGGTTGCCCAACAGTTTCCTTTATAAAAGATTCTGGCAACTTTTTTTGAGGTCTTTTACCTTCATTGTGTGCTGCAAACCTTTGACATTTAGTAGGGAGAAAGCCCTCGGATGAAAGAAGTGCCTTGTCCTCATCCCATGTGATTCCATTCTGGTTTAGCTAAGATATAAATGGTTTAACATCACTATTTGCTTTCTCTCGCTGGTGTTCTTTAAGGAAATTTTGAAATAATGCCAGAATAATAACTGAAAAAGAACATAAGAAAGTGCTGGGCTCATAATGCCACCAAAGGTGCAGCCGCAACACATGCTGCACTGGGAACTATAGGAAGAGACAGCCTCTGTGGATGGAGGGAAGAGAGCACCTAAACCTTTCTCCTGGCCTGCAGACCCAGCACTTGGCCCTAGTAATCTAGGTGCCAACACATTTGGGCTTGTTGTATCAATGCGGCTAAAAAATAAAGAGGCTGTAACCCAGAGATGCAGTCCATGAGCAGTAGAACTGCAGTGTACCACCAGAGAGAGGTAGAAGAAGCGAAGCCCGCTACCTCAAGGAATTGCATTTGTGTATAACTGTAAAGAGGTCTGAGGTGTGCCTGGCATTGAAATTGTGGCACCAGGTAACATCACCCTGTTGCTTAATTGGTGTAAGGCTGTGCTGAAGGGTCAGTGTTTGAATGCTGGTGTCGAGGAGGAGGTTTTTACAATTTCACATTATTGTTTGTTTTTTCCCCCCTTTTTATCCCCTCCCCCCCCATGAAATTGCATTTTTAAAAAAGCTTGCTATTTATACTGTAAAGTCAAGCACTCAAAAACTGGGTTGTGCCTGTATTTTTGTTTCTTCTGAAACTTTAACTCTACCTTATTTTGCTGTCTTTATTTACATGCTGTTTTTCCCCACGGGACCCCTGCTCATTCAGTGCATAGGATAATCATTATAACAAATAATTATTATCAAACAAAAATAACTTCCTTAAAAAAAGAGTTAAAATTGAAAGTGCATTTCAATAGAATCCAGTTAATTCCCAAAAATGTATTACTAGTTTCCTTTAAAAATATGTGTATTGCTGCCTTACAATACATATATTGGTTTGTTGAAGAAAAATGACACTGTATGGTATTGCAGAACTGGTTAAAGGACTTGTAATATATTCTTTAATTGGAAAAAACTATACATAAAACAAGAGGAAAACAGAGGGACTTTGAGTTCTTTTGGGCTCCATTCATGGATTATGTGAAGGAATGACTGCAAATCCCCAGTGTGCCACTTGAGCTGCAGTTTACTAAAAGCACCTTTATGTTTACCTCATTAGATTGGGCTGCTTCCAAATTACTGTAAACCAAAGCTTCTTGACTGTGGTCTGTAGAATGCTGACTGTCCACAGAACAGTTGCTTGTGGTCTATGGAGGGCTGGCAAGTCACATGATGTAGGCTTCTTCTTAGTTGCTAAATAGCTTTAGAAGAAGCTAAACAACATTCAATTATTTCCTAATGCCTCTTTTCCAAGTAAACAATTGCAAAGGGAAGTGGTCTGTGCCATTTTGAAAGGGTGAGTTAAGATGTGATTCATAAGGCAGTCTTTGTATTAAAATATGGCCCACATGATGGAAAAAATGTGGTAGCCCTTTGTCATAGGGTCTCTTAGCCCCTTTAAGAGGGAGATGGGCCCAGTGCTGCCTGTCATAATCCCTGGGATTGTGTGCATTGAACACAAAATTGGCCAATAGTCAACTCCAAAACTCCCTCCAGTTTCAAAATAGAACTGTCAGCACAGGGTCAAAAAATGCATCCAATTATGACATGGAGAGAGGAATGTAAACAGTGCAGGAAAGAGTTCCCATACCATCTGAAATGTGGTATGGCAGGGAGGTGCAGACCTCTTTTATCATGTAGAACCCAATGAACAAATGGGGGAATAAAAGGTATGTCTACACTACAATTGGACACCCACGGCTGGCTTATGCCAGCTGACTTAGGGTCATGGCTTTAGGCGTTTAGATTAAATTTCAGGGCAGATGTTTAGACTCGGACTGCAGCCTGAGCATGGGTTTTTGATTGCAGTGTAGACATACCCTTAGACCATTCAGAACCCAGGAAACTGTAACCTAAAAATAGGTGGAGGGCAAGTCTCCTTTATTACAGTCTGGAACACAATAGGTAAATAGCGAAAGTACAGGCTCCGTGGAAGTCCCTTGTCAAATGTGTATGGAATTGGTGGAAGCAGAGGAAAACCCCAGTTATAATCCGAAACTCAGAATCTAGGTAGTGTGAATACAGGCTCAGGCAAAATGCATTGATTCTAGCTTGGAAGGAACCTAGTAAAACAATGCCACCGTCACAGCATCTCAATGCCAGTAAGTAGAAAAAGGTCTTGTCAGGATGCAGAACTTGCTGGCTGATTTGTATGTGGAGCTTCAGATCTAAACACCTCCAAGATTCAGGGATGTTTGGATCCTGAGTTTTGGTTCTGGCCCTATTCAAATAGTTTCCTGATCTATAACCCTTGCTATGGGAAGGTTACGAACTATGCTGAGTAAAATAATGGCTTATTTGGAAAAAAAGAGAATCACTGTTGTTAAATTGTTTCTGTAAGTAGTAGTGGTAGAAACAGCAAGTATTTTCCAGTGTTCTAGTATTGTTACACTGCTACTCACTTCTCTGAGCATACGCATCAGAATCTCAACCCACATCTCTGCCCATCACCATCTGTAGGAGTGATCCATGCTGATGAGATTACCAGTGGAGCACGGGGGGGGGGGGGGGCTTCAGAGTCTGATTTAAAAACAAATAGATTTACTAGAACCGTGGGCCTGACTTTCAATTGGTGGGGGGGAGGGGGGCTTCAGAGTCTGATTTAAAAACAAATAGATTTACTAGAACCGTGGGCCTGACTTTCAATTGGTGTAATTCTCCTATACGCATATCCCTCAACTGTTCCTCATTTCCAGTGAGTCACTCATTTTAGTCACAGTTACCTAAGACTCACAAGCTTGGTGTCCTGCCCATTTGCTGTTGAAATTTTTGTAATTACCATGAATCTGAGATTATAGAAAGAGTTTTTCATGCTTAAGCGATGAGTCACAGCATTTTGTTTCTTCCTGCATCATATTTTTTTTTTGGTGTCCTTCATTCTGGATCTGTATCACATACTATATTACACGTTTGGATCTAGGCAAGTTGAGAGACATGGGTGTGCCAATTAATGCCAGCTGAGGGTCTGTCTGTTCCAGTGTGCGTACATGGATGCCAGAGGGACTGAATTGATCCTATTTAGGTCTAGTCCATACCTAGAAGAAAGGAGGCCTCTCTCTTTTGCACTTATTTATCAGTTTTCTTTGAACAATCTACAATAAACCTCTGGCATAACAAATAGCTTCAAAATCCCTTCTTTCTCTCTGCCTCAGAGGATAATAACAAACAATGCACAGTTATGCCCCTTATGCTTACTCAATCATTTTCCTGTACAATGAACAAGTTATTTCCAGGCCTAGGCTGATTAAGTACCTTTTCACCTTTTCTGGGTGTCTTTTTGAAATGGTTTCTTCTTATACTCCGTGACTGAATGAGGTGCAGTCAAGTTTGAAAGGCATAGTTACAGTTATCAGCATGGTATGTAGGATTTGTGCTAGTCCATGCTAAACAAGCAAACAAATCCAAACTATATGTGGCCCCAGATGGGCCGATACCCACTCACCTTCCATTAAGGAATTTTTGGCAGGCACTACCAAGCTGGGACAGAGCAATACTGTTCACATTCACTGTAACAGCTCTGAGCGCCTGTGTAGGGCTTTTGCTACAGTTAACATCTGAGATGATATTATGATTTATTATGGTACTGTAGCACTTAGGAGACCTAGTCATGGACCATTGTGCTAGGAAAATGATTTTTGCAGCTGCATTCTGCATGGATATGAGTGGGGGAAAGACTGCTCTTGTCAAGACTAGAAGAAAGGAAGTTGCAATAATCAAGATTCATGGTGATGAGAGCCTGGAGGCGAGTTTTAACTGTGGATTGATGGGAAAGGCTTTTTCTTAGAGAGGTTGTGCAGAAAGAATCCACAAGCCTTAGATGTAGCCTGGAGGTGAGGACCTACAGAGAGGTCTGAGTCAAAAATGATACCCAGGTTACAGGCCTGAATGACAGGCAAGATAGTGGTGTTGTCTTCAATGATCAAGAAAGGAGGTAACGGAAAGGGCTTGCGGGAAGATGAAGAGCTTTTAGTTTTAGCCATGCTGAGTTTGAGCTGAAAGCTAGACATCCACGAGGAGATATCAGGCTGTGAGTTTAGTTTGGATAGGAGAGAGAGAAGCAGGCTTGTATTGTGAGGCGAGAGAGCCAGAAGGGAGGGAGAAGTTAAGGAGATGAATAAGGGAGGAGATGAGAATAGGTGATTGGGAGATGAGGAGAAGAGATGGAGTCCCTGGGGCAAGTGAAGCAGTTAAAAGAGGAGAGAAGATGGGATTAATAATGATATGTAACATGTTTGTTAAGGCAGAAAGCCATGTAGTTTTAGATTATAATGATGATATATGGAGGGGAAACCAATTAATCACCATTGCTACAAAATAAAGCACAGTAGATCTTGGTAATATACAGACCTCATCAAATACTATCCCTCATCCTATCCTCCCTCCAAAAAGGAATATTTTGCAAAGAGTAGAGTTTCTCTTTGATTTTGAACACATTCAGGCTCTCTAGTGGTTGTGAATTCACAAAGCTTCAAAACTGATCTGCCCCACTGGAATGAATGCATGTGTTCAATGGAATATGTTTATTCAGCCACAAACACTTGTCTTTGATGTAAAATATGTATGTGTGTCCTACCCACATTCATAGTTGATGAATTTTGAAGCTTGGAGTTTAAATACAGTACCAGCATTTGATACTTTGTTAAAAATCCATAGTGTGCTATTTGTGCACTTGTGATATTTTTCCAGTATTTTGAATAGTGAATAGATAACGGGGCTAATATACAAATGCTCACTTAATTTTGTTTCCATTGAATACCATTCAGCTAGTACTAATGCTAACAGTGCTTCTATATGAGACTGTATAAATAACTCATGTCCCCCTACCTGTGATGTCTGCTATTCTAGCTACTAGTTCACATTCTTCAGTTCCTTCCTGTAGGTTATAAAGTATGGAATCTTCTGCAGTAACTATCCTGCCTGCTAAAATGACAGTAACTACATCTAAGGTTTCTGGTTCTGACTCATTATTTTCCACCTACGTCTGTGCTCTCTTAATGTAATATTAGAGGGAATTATCAGACAGTGCTACTATGGATGGCAATAGTTTTGTAAGTCCTGTTTAACAGAATGCACAGGCAGTTTCGTCTTAGAGAAAGAGTTTTTGTTAGTGGTCTTTGTGACAACACGCTGGGGTTCCCAGAACTGTCAGCCACTGTGTTACCCCTCTCAGCCTCAGCAAATCAGAGCTTTTTTGTTGCTAAGCTACATGTCAGCTCCCTGACACACCAGCTTGTCCGCCTTGCCAGCAAACTTTTCTGGACTCTGCCTGTCCAGACCTGGCCTAGCAGGTAAAAATCAGTGAACCCCAGTTCCGGAGATCCTCAGCAATGTCTGTCTGCAATGCTCAGCCCCTCACACTGTAGCACCCACAAAACCTTACCAGATTTGCTGCTTCTTTAAAGAGACAGTACACAGCATCTTATTAGCTCAACTGCCATTGACAAACCTTCCATTTCAGACTAAGCACTAAGATGGTTTATGATAAAAGTAAAACAAATGTATTAACAAAAGGCCATAGGCATACATGATACCAAGTAGAAAGAATTAAGATAAAATGTCTGTGGATAAAAGGAAAACATACTTCTAAGATTAAAACTTAATTTATTCAGCTATCATTTTTTTTCCAGGTGGTTTCCCAAGTTACAGCAACTTCTCTAGTGTGACTGGCTGTTCCAGACAGGATCCAATCTTACAGAATCAAAGTGCTGCTTTCTTTGTTCCTCCAAGAGATGGATAACTTAGGGGTTTGCTCCCTTTCTTTTTATAGCACAGTTTACGTTCTTCTGAAGGGTCTCTCCAGCTAAAGTTCCTTTCCCCTTCTGGGTATAGATACCATGCTGTCTGTCTGTCTAATGTGGGTATAGATACCATGCTGTCTGTCTGTCTAATGTGGGTATAGATACCATGCTGTCTGTCTGTCTAATGTGGGTATAGATACCATGCTGTCTGGTGTAGATTCCATGGTAGTTCCTCTCTGTAGTGGTGTGACGACTCACCCCTGTGGCGCCTCCTGCTGGTCATCCTGGGAATTAGCTCTTTTCAGTGTGGAGCACCCTCTGCAGGCCGGTGTCTCACCGTCTACTGCCTGTGTCCCTCCCAGACCCCAGTCCCCTCTTATCTGGGGTGCTACCCTGGCAGTTCCCTCTCACTCTGTCTGTGGATCTCCCCTCCCTGGGGAACCCCCAACCCTCTAAGCCCTACTTTGCCTCAGTCTGGGCTACTGACAGTCATTATCAAGCCCCCACTTCCTGGGGCAGACTGCAGTATAAGAGCCAGTCATCACAGGCAAGGGGGTTCTGGGCCAGCTGCCTTTGCCTAACCCCCAGTATCTTTTTAGGCCTTGTTATCAGACCTGCAGCCTGGGAAGTCACCAGGCCTGAGCTCCCCAGCTCAGCCTGCCCCTTCTCCAGCACTTCTCCACCCTCAGTACCCTGTCGCACAGGCAGCCAGGCCCTGCTCTCTCCCAGCATGGAGAGAGACTGTCTGAGCACCAAATTCTGGGCTCTTTTATGAGGGCCAGCTGGGCCCTAATTGACCCACCCACAACTGTGACTGCTCCGCTCCAGCTGCTTTCAGTTTTGCAGCCCTCTGCTGGGCTGCTTTAACCCTTTTCTTTTAGGAGCAGGGTAGCCACCCCGCTACACTCCCCCACTAGTGATTTTTACAATGCAAATGATCTCTTCCTGCAACTTCTGATACAAATGAATAGCCCATTGAATTTGGCCAATACCTCAAACCAGGTATAGCCTCTTTCTTTCTCTGGAGAAAAAACTGTTTTTAACTCCCTCACCATGCTTGGTTTAAACATATTTGAATCACATATTTCCAGCCCATCTGTAAAGTTCTTTGTGGGTTAACCGTACCTACATCACACAAGAATATTAATAATCTGTGAGTTATTAGTTTTCCAATGATAAATTATATGCCACCTTTTGAGTAAATATCATGACATCGATATACCATCTGGCACTGGGGTGCTTTTAAGGTCACAGTGGTGCAATTCTTTTTTTATATTAAATATAACACCAGCAAAATTGGATCTCTTTTTAGGTGCAGAACTAGGCTCATAGACAACCAAAAAAGAATGGGTTGGCTTTGGAGAGTTGCGGGAGAGAGGACAGAGAAATGGTGGATGTGGGTCCAAGATTTCCCTCATGGAAAGTTTTGAAATGACAGCTGCAATTCCCTGCATTTTAGGTGCTTTTAAGGTAATTCAGGCTCTTGCATTGTCTCCACACATCTCTCACACTCCTACACTTGCGCTATCTCTAGTACACACAGCTGCTTTCTTCTGTTTCTGCTCTCACTCTCTTTTGACCCATTAAACATGTATGAAAGGTAGGGAAAGAAAAAGCGAGCCTGGGTGGTTTTGTACATGTGAGGCGTCAGAGATAAATCATATGAATGTGTGCGCACACATGTATGGAAGCTGGAGACAGCTTGAGGGGGTGTGGTGAGGAGTGAAGAGAATGAGAGAGTATGAATGTGACTTCATGCAGTGAATATCTGGATTCTGCTTTATTCTAGTTCAAGAAAGGGTTTTGTGCATGCTTGCGTTAGTATAGACTTGTTTGGCATTAATTTTCTGGAGGGAATTCTTTGTAATGTCTCATTTAAATCCATGCCATTTTTGTATATTTGAAGACTACCACCTCTCTTGCACAACAATGTATGGTTCAATACCGTCACAAGTCCCTTTTTATGCTGGAGTTGCCCGGGTGTTGCTGGAATATTTATTGTGTAATGCGCACCCACAGCCAGTCACCACAGTACAAACATATCAGTTTTACTTTTACACTACTTTTACTTTTTGAGGCCATATCTTGTTTACGTGTATTGTGAGGAAATGTGGGTGTTTTCAGTGACTAAATTCAGGTGTAGCATATTATACTGGGCAAGTGCGGTGTGGTTAATACTGAGGTGGGCAGCTTAACGTTTTGAATGGTCTGGACCTGATTCTTATTTACACTAAGGCAGCCCCTTTATATCACATTGGCAGCCAACCAACCTTAGACAATGAGGGCTTGACTTTAGATGCAGATGTGGGTGCTCGAATTCTCTTGTAGTGTAAATGAGTCATGCATTAGTGTCTAGCAAAAACTGAAATCCAAAAGCAATGTAGCCTAACTATAATGTTTAAATATTCCTTCTGATCATTAAACCGGTCTTAAAGCAAATTTAAATTCTTCTACCTTTGACTTATACCTTTCATGTCCTTTTTCAGCAAGATGTTGGCAGCCATCCATTATGCTTGGAAATGCCAAATGCATTTCAATGGCATTCAATTTTAGATATATTTCATCACTTTCTCTTGAATTTTTAGACTGAGGAGCTGAGCAAAATGGGTGGAGTTGTTTGTTAGTGTTACACAAACGCTACACTAGTACTTGTCATAACATTTTTGGGATGTTTCCCCTGCTTGGAATATGTGTAGTGATACATTCATCCATGCACATTCCATAGTACATTGGCATATGTTCAGCAGGACATTCTTAAATGTACATCCTCTACTAGAAATCTGCCAAATAACAGGTGTTTTTTATTAATCATCTCAGCTGAAATAATAAAAATACTTTACATTGTGAATACCAAGCAGTCCTTTAACAAGCAGACCTTAAATATCCCTAGTGCCCGTCTGTTCATTTTGAGTGAAATAAAATGAAATTGCTGTGATCATTAGACTTTGTGGGGCACAATCCAAATATACTACAGTTACTGAAAAACATAATGAAGCATTTTATTTTCCAGGAATTGCACAAACTAAAAGGAAACATAAGTCACTCTGGCATGGTACATGACTTTGGCAATAACAAGATAGAATCCTTGATGAAAGACCAGCATACTTAGTCCAGGCAGAATCACTTATTTATTATGGTTGGATTTTTCTATTTTTTTTTACTTATTATACTCCTCCTACTCAATTCAATAAGAAAAAAAATCTGAGTGTTGGTTTTCTTCACTGTAGGCCACTATTGCAATTCATCATCTTTCCCCCCAGCCACAAGATGGTTTGATCCAGGTTCTTCAGGCAATACCACTTTGGTTGAAGGACTTGGGCATGCTTTACAGCCAGCATGGCACCTTCTGGGCTGAGAAAATGCCAAGATTGGGAGAAATTAAGTTAGGATAGAGCAATTGAATGAAAAGAAATCTGAAAATCAGGAGTCAATTTTGCATGAGATTTGGAGATAGGACACTAATGACAGCGATGGAGGTAAGGTGCTTTTTATCCAAGTGCTTTTTATCTCTATTCCTCTTCTTCGAGCAAGAGTCTCCACAGCTGTGTGGAGTCACTGATTTTTAGAAATAAGGCCTTTATATTCAAACAGTTGGGTGTCCCCTTTAGAGCTATCATGGGTACTGGAGATTTTGGCTTTCTCCCAGTTCAAAGTTTCCTGCCAACTGAAAGGTTGAATAGATATTGTGCTTCTTACACTAATAAATACCTGTTGAGCTCATATGCTGTTTTTTGCTATAAAAGTACCATCCTCTCCGGTGGAGGCCTTTCAGCAATAATATTTCATCATTGGAAAAATTGATTCTGAGTGAAGAGGCACTAGCTACAGAAATGACATTGATTTCATCTCATGAAGATAAAAGTAAATACCTGTGGCTAGGTCAGCAGAGTGCTACTCTTCCTGCACTTCACTATTGATTCTTCATCTTAAAGTCTTCTCCTGAAAATCACAAGACCGAACATACCAAGTGAGCAGACATAGTTTCTTGGAAAAGAAAGCTCTTAATCTGTGGAGTTTTGTTGAGTAGGGTATTGTTGGAGTTACTGTAAGACTGCTGAATGACACATCCGTTTCCTTATCTTTCACAGATGTTGCTATACAGAAAATAGCCCAGCCAGAGTCAGAATCAACACAATGGAATTCACCAGATCTTGCCTGGACTCCAGTGTCTACCTGGATGAAACTGCAGTGCTGGAAAAGATTGAAATTGGTTCACACACAAAGCTGGCTTTGCAAGTTTGTGAAATCCATAACCAAGGACCTCCAATTTTTTGGAAGGTCCCGACAACTTTATCTGCAAGAGGTCTGCTCTGGTCACTATTACCAGAGCTTAGGCCATCTGGCAGTTCCTTCCGTCTCTCAGCAAGCTGCCTGCATCTGCAGTCTGCCGCGCTGAGCTACAATTGCAGCCTCAAGCCAACAGAGGTAACACAGCTGGGGAGCAGTGTGCATCACAGCCAGTACAGCAGGCCCAGCTCAGACAACTGAGTTCCACAGTGAGGTGGAAATAAGGGGCCCTGAATGTTATCTCAGCACTGAGTTTCAGGAGCTCATCTCTGGTGCAGGAGCAACGGAGAATAGGAGGCCCAGCCCCCCACTGAGATCTCCTAAGAAACATAGCACAGTTAGAAGTCAGAGAAATCTGGGTAGATGAAGACCCCCTTTCTCTTCACCAGTGGTGTGTGGGTAGTGAGGAAGGCAGAAGAGAGGGATGCAGGTAGATAAAGGGTGGCAAACAAACAACAGGAACAGAGGGAGAGACACAAAATCTGGGGGAATGAGGAGGATAGAAAGAATTTGGTGCCCTAGAGAGACAACAGACCGAGTCATAGAGTGAATGGAGTATTCAGGAGAGGAAGTGGATGAGATATGTGAGGAGAATCAGGGACCTAGGCAAAGAGAAAAACATCATTGAGGTGGGTTGGAAAAACTGAGGAGCCCCTAGGAAGGAGGGAAAGAGAGAGAAGTCGGAGGGACTTGAGGGTTATGAGTCTGTGTGTTGGCACACTGAAGCAATGTCATGTGTAGGGCCAAGTTCAATAAGTATAGGGTCTCTTTTGAAGAATAAAATATTCTGGGAAAAATAAGTAAATCCTCCTTTGGTTGCCCTTAGCATCCAGAAATTCACCCCCCCCCCCCGCAAACACTCTGAGGCTATACACAAGGGAATCTTTATTAGGAAAATCAGGGACATAGGATCTGTGAAAATTTAGCAATAATCTAACATTTCAATAAAGATTGAAGCAATCAGTTATTCTCCAGTAGTCAATTCAACTCCCTCCCCAGACAATCTCTACCAATGCCCAACATACAAGAGTTCCCTGGCCATCTTACTCCACCCACCACAAGCCCCACTTACAGTTTGGGTCAGGGGCTGTGGTCCAGGTGCTCTCTGAAGATTTGTCTTCGGTCCTGTTGAAGCAGTTCACCAAGTCCCACCTTGGGGTGCCGTCACCTGACACAGCTTTGTGATTCAGTTCAGTCCCAAAGGGGGCGGAGGTTGCCTCAGTTTTGCTGCCATCTCACTGCCCCCTGACAAGAACTCCTCTGTGCCATCTCTGTGAGGCATCCTCCCCGCACTGCAGGATCCTCGGTAGGGGAAGCCAAGAGCATCTAGGATGTTGGGGCGGAATCCTTACCGCTTGGACACGTGTGCCTCACCACAAGGAGATAGCTCTGTCCCCCTTCCTCTCTCTGAATTCAAACTTCACCTCCCTGCCAAAGTAGAAGTCTGGTGCAGTTCGGGTGATCTCCACGGGTAGCTGGTGGAAGTGTGAGTATTAGAACTGGTCGAAAATTTTTAGACAGAACAACGTTCAGTCGAAAAATACTGATTGGACAGAATCAAAACATTCTGTGGGATATGTTGATTGCATTGAAACTTTCACTGGAAACCAGGCAGGGTGGGCTGCTGAATTGCCTGGCTCACTGGACTACCCTGGAATGCTTAACTCCAGGGTTCCCCGGTTCCCAGGCTAGCTGGCTCCTGCATGGCCTAGATTTTTTTTTGTAAATTCCTTTTTATATAACATTTCAGTTTTCACAAAAAGGAATTAGGGATGAGGACCCCTTGCAGCACTGTAGCCTGCCACAAAGGGGTGATGAGTACATGACCTTATAGGACCTCTCAAACTAACTTCACTTGAGCTCCTCCAAATCCTAACATCAGTGCTGATCAGATTTTCCCACAGAACTGCGAATTCAATCCCATTGGCTCTGGTAGTGCATATAAATAGGGATACCATTTTGGAATATATCCAGCAGTTCTTGCAAACAGTGCTTAGTGGCACGTGCAATTGTTAATGAGGACCTTTCCTGGGCACCAGACCTGAGAGCAGGGAGCCTGTGTTCCTCTGCCAGTGCCCAGCCAATAGTAGCCACCTGATTTGAATTTAGAAGGGAGAAGGCAAGACTTGGGGCCAGATATGGGGTGGAAGAGTAGGGTAGGACAATGAGCTTTGGTGGAAGACTCAGATTGGAGGCAGTCAGAGCGTGGGGTGGAGAGGGAAACTGGGAGTGGGAACTGGGGACTGGGAGCTGAGAAAGGGGACAATGGGAATTGGAATTGGGCCTGGATGGGCAAGGAGATTGGGACAGGGGGATAGGGAGGGAAACAAGAAGGAGAAGGAGCCAACATATTGGGGGAAACTGAGATCAGAGGAAGAGCCTGGGACAACAGGGGCTGGGTGGGCAAGGAGACTGTGAATCAGTGTGGAAAGGGGGAGGAGGTGGGAGGGGTGTGGAGGGAAGACAGATATGACGAAGAGCTAAAGTGTGGAGGGAGACCCTGACAAGGAGCCAGTCTCAGAGGGAACTGAGAATGGCCGGGAAAGGAAACAGGGATGAAAAGCCTAAGAAGTGGAGACTGGGGCTGACTAGGTGACCAGAATGGAACTGAGACCTGTGTGCTGAAGGGGGCTGGGGTCCTGTGGAAAAAAATAGTATGTGATCATGCAATTAAAAACTGTATCATAATCCATGTACATAAAGGTTACGAATTAAGGTTGCATAGGGAACATTTCCTAACTTTTCAATGCTAGACTTAGCAACCTTAATAATGTTCTTTTAATAATTTTTTTGTAGGAATATAATATACATAAAAGGTTAACAAGCTGTCTGCTGTTTCCCATGAGACTGACTACAGCACTCAGACATCAGGCTTTGAGGATGTTTCATGTCGCATATGTACAGCCACAAACCTACCGGTAATTTGTTAGGTAGCATCAGTTAGACTGTTAAGAATTTCGACCTCATCTCAGCAATCTTCCTTGTTCACAGTAGTTTTCCAGAAGACAGAACATCCTTGGGATGATCTAATATGAAATGCTTTTCCTGCTGTAATTTCCACATGTGTGTACTTTTCCTGGCTCAGAGTCAGTGACCCAATTCTTCTCTTTTCCCCTTTGATCTTATACTGTTTCCAAGTTTTCCTTGTGCCCTTTTCCACTCCGTGGCCTCTTTGCGTTTTATTTACTTTCTATCTTACCAGTGTCGGATGTTCACAGTAACTACCATTGCTCCTCTAAAGTGCAGCAATTTAGGGACTGGGGACTGAGCTGGCTGGGGACAGGAGGCGAAGAAGGGGAGCTGGGTACCAAGAACACTTCTTCTGACCTAGCTCCAAGCCTCAGCTGGATCTGCACAGACACATTCAAGCATACATGCAGAGCCCCACTGAAGTCCTGGGCACAAAAACTTGGAAAAAGAGTAGCTCTCTCTTCTCCTGGGGTGAAGGGAGGGCTAATCTAGAATGGAGTCTGTGTGTATCTTCTTGCCCTTCTAAAGTAAAGAAGGACTCCATCAAAACCTCTCCTGACAAGGTGGGAGGGTGCTGTGTTTGGGTAAAGAAAATACCACAACCATTAAGCTAAAACTCCTTGTTTTTTCCAGTTGGGAAATTCCAAAACTAGTATGTGCATGTTTCCCAAGTTCCCAACCTAAAGTGAGACATGCTTAGGCCAGTTGAAAGGCACAGTGAGCGGACTCAGCAGTTTCTCTGCCTAGTGCCTTTCATTTTATTTTTTATCCCTTTGTTCCAATAAATATATGTGAGGTTGACAAAAGGCTACCCTGGCCTTTCATGGCCTCTTGTCTTTTTTGATCCACTCAGATGCCCTTCTGGGACTGCATTGACTTCAGAACTGCACTTTTCTCAGTTGGTAGATAAGGTTTTGCACAAAGTTTGCATTATCTTTTACATATCACAGTGTCAGTATTAGGCCCTCTGCATTAAAGTGCATGTAGGTCTTTATAAACACTATTTCCTGAAATTACTACCACCATTATAGTCACTAGTTTCAGATGGTGAGTAGTTCTGGCATACTTTTTTAAAAAACCCTCTGAAATGCAGGATTTAATCAGTCTTCAGATAAACCAATTTTAAATTATATAATTTTGTAAAAATGTTTGTCCCATTTGTGGCCTGTACCTGCAGCCATGTAAACGGTACAAGGCCTGTAAGGATGCCTAGCCTGACTCCTTAATAGGCTGACTGACCTCCTCAGGAAAAGGCCAGGCTCTTGCACATCCCTACAAACATTAAAAGAGCATATAAACATAACATATAACATATAAAAGAGCAAATAAGCTGTCTGCCATACGTGCTTTACAACAGCGTGTTCTCAAACCTTTTACTTAGCCCGTGGTACTCTTAATCTTCAGTCACTTTTCTGCATGATCTTTGTTGGGATGATGCCACATTCAGGGTTCAATCTTTTGGCTGATACTTACTGTTGGTTTTTTAAATTAATTCTGGCAGAAATCTCCCAAGTTTCTCACCAAGGAGAGCTGTAGGGAAGCTCCACCTCCATGAATATTTTTTACTTTAGGGAGTTCTTTAGAGACAGCATCAGACCTCAGGAGTTCCTGTCTCCCAGCACTGAGGTTAAAGCACTAGGCCCTTCCTTTCTCTTTTGTCATTGTAGGAAACTGAAGAAAAGGTTGAGTTGCTTTCATTGAAATAAAACTCTGGGAGCACATGTAACGTTCTGGATGTGTTCCCCCCCCCCCCCACCCATTTCTCAATGGTGGAATGACTCACAGTATATACATGTATAAAAGCCTTCTCATGTTACTCACAGAACAAAAAGTGACCCAGTCATTGGCTTGTAATCAGAACAAAAAACTTGAGATGAAAGAGTTACATGTTGCCTCAGTCATACAATCATGATTTTTTTTTTCAAGTGAACTCTTGGAAAAACTACAATTTTACCTCAGGACATGTTGGTTTATATCAATGTGCTAATTTTATTAAGCAGTAAGACCAGACAAGGCTTGAATTATTGTGAAACAATTTATGGCTAGGTGCATTCTTGAGTGTAGGGTGACCAGGCGTCCCAATTTTATAGGGACAGTCCTGATTTTTTTTCTTATATGGGCTCCTATTATCCCCCACCCTGTCTGGTCACCTTACTCGGGTGTGAACTGATGACTGAGTGGTAGCACAGCCGCAGCACCTAGATGTCAATAATTTCATTATAGATCAGGCACTGGAGTGTCTCGGGGCAGGGCACTTATTCATTAAACAAAAAGGAGGCCAATGGGATCTCAGATGTTTAGACTGAGGCCAGACTCCATCTGGATCAGTATCCAGAAGCTCACTAGCACCCCTGCATGCCACCCTGCCCCAAATGCCCCCCTGCAATGAAAGAAATCAGTCACCCCCCCAATAAAATAATTTAAAAAAATAAATTAAAAAACCCAAACCCTATCCCAAGCAGAGTTTTAACCCTGAAAAGGGAAAAGAGCCAGAGACTCCATGTCAAGTAGAGATTTTTCTGTTGCAATCCATTTTATATGGAAGGTGCTCAGATATCAGGATGTTCGCAGTAATATAAAACCTTTAGAAAGAAAGAAAGATAGATCTTGAGATCAGAAAGGAAAAAGTCAGGGACGCGTAAGTGTCTGGTGTGTACGTACACATTCTTTTTGAAGGGGCAGATTCTGATGCCTTTATTCACACTGAATAGCAAGTGCCTTATGCTCTTAGAAGTCCCTTTGAAATAAATAAATATGAATAAATGAATAAATAAATATTTATGGAGTAAGGTGCTAATCAACTGGAGTGAGTGTATCAGAATCTCACCTTAACCACATTGTTTTGCTTTAGTGCTTTGACAAATTGTTCAAAATTGAATTAAAGACTGTTTTTTTAAATAAAAGGCAACAATCCATTTTTCAAAACAGAGCAAGAAAACCCAGCAACACAGGGAACCTCCCTAACATAGGGTGGCTGGCCCTTTAAGGGAAGGGTCTGAGCCTCATCTGTGACTGATCAGCTACTTCTCAGCTGAGAGGATGGAGTGATTATAAAAAACAGCAGTGGCTCAGTTGGAGGAAAGCTGATCAGTCACAAGCAAGGCTGAGTCCATTTCCTCTTAAAGTGATAATCCCTCAAACATGGCTACTTTTCACTATATATTTATTTCATTTGAAGCTAATGTGAATAACCTTAGACTCTACCAGAGCCTAGAGTCTGTAGCCATTCTTCTGATTCCAACAACTTAAATCATGGGGTATTCCATAAAAGCAGCTCTTCAAAACATTCCCCCTCCCAATTGCTACTGCCTTTTAGAATCATAAAATATCAGGGTTGGAAGAGACCCTAGGAGATCATCTAGTCCAACTTCCTGCTCAAAGCAGGACCAACCCCAACTAAATCATCCCAGCCAGGGCTTTGTCAAACTGAGCCTTGAAAACCTCTAAGGATGAAGATTCCACCACCTCCCAAGGTAACCCATCACCCAGTGCTTCCCCACCCTCCTAGTGAAATAGTGTTGTTTCCTAATATCCAACCTAGACCTCCCCCACTGCAACTAGAGACCATTGCTCCTTGTTTTGTCATCTGCCACCATTGAGAACAGCCGAGCTCCATCCTCTTTGGAACCCCCCTTCAGGTAGTTGAAGGCTGCTATCAAATCCCCCTCACTCTTCTCTTCTGTAAACTAAACAATCCCAGTTCTCTCAGTCTCTCCTCAAGTAAGTAAGTAAGTCCCTCAGTCTCTCCTCATAAATCATGTGCCTCGGCCCCCTAATAATTTTCATTTCCCTCTGCTGGACTCTCCAATTTGTCCACATCCTTTCTGTAGTGGTGCCTCCAAAACTGCATGGAATTCTCCTGGTGTGGCCTCAATAGTGTCAAATAGAGGGGATTAATCACTTCCCTTGATTTGCTGGAAATGCGCCTACTAATGCTGCCCAATATGCCATTAACCTTTGCAACAAGGGCACACTGTTGACTCATATCCAGTTTCTCATCCACTAATCCCCAGGTCCTTTTCTGCAGAACTGCCGCTTAGCCTGTTGGTCCCCAGCCTGTAGTAGTGCATGGGATTCTTCCATCTTAAGTGCAGGACTCTGCACTTCTCCTTGAATCTCATTAGATTTCTTTTAGCCCAATCATCCAGTTTTTATAGGTCACTGTGGACCCTATCCCTATCCTCCAGTGTATCTACCTCTCTGCCCACCTTAGTGTCATCCACGAAGTTGCTGAGGGTACAATCCATCCCATCATCCAGATCATTAATTAAGATGTCGAATAAAACCGGCCCCAAGACAGACCCCTCGGGCGCTCCGCTTGATACGAGGTGCCAACTACACATCAAGCCGTTGACCATCACCAGTTGAGCCCGACGATCTAGCCAGCTTTCTAACCACCTTATAGTCCATTCATACTGTGAGAGACCATATAAAAAACTTTGCTAAAGCCAAGATATATCATGTCCACTGCTTTCCCCATAGCCACAGAGCCAGTTATCTCATCATAGAAGCCAATCAGGTTAGTCAAGCATGACTTCCCTTGGTGAATTCATGCTGACTGTTCCTGATCACCTTCCTCTACTCCAAATGCTTCAGAATGGATTCCTTGAGGACCTGCTCCGTGATTTTGCTGGGGACTGAAAAGAAGCTGACTGGTCTGTAGTTCTCTGGGTTCTGATGTTGTATTTACAGCCTCTTCGGATGTTGTATTTGCTGCTCATAGAAGCCTGAAAGGCAAAACAAACTTTTAAAGCTTTCAGAATTTAGTCATGATCAGAGGAAAAATGTTTCTGCAATGAAATCTGCTTTTCTGAAATGGCTCAATTCTTCTGAGGTCACTGCAACTTCAAAGAGCTGCCTTTTTGGTTAACATAAAAGCATTTCAGGGTTAAGCCAGAAGTATCATGAGGGAAAGCAGGAATGGGAAAGGGGCTTCAAGAAGGGTGGGGGGATAGCTCAGTGGTTTGAGCATTGGCCTGCTAAACCCAGGGTTGTGAGTTCAATCCTTGAGGTGGCCATTTAGGGATCTGGGGCAAAAAATCTGTCAGGGGACAGTACTCGATCCTGCTAGTGTAGGCAGGCGGATCCTGCTAGTGTAGGCAGGGGACTGGACTCCATGACCTTCAAGGTCTTTCCAGTTCTAGGAGATTGGTATATCTCCATTTATAAAAATGGAAGCAATAATGAATATTTTAAAAATCATGTAGTATGGAATTGATATTAAAATCATTGTGTCCCCTCTCATTACACAGGGTCTGCAGGATCTGATATCAGTGTGTGGGTGACATTCCTGTTGGAGGGGAAGTGTTAATTTTCAGGAATATATTTGTATTTTGGAACAATGTAAGGGAAAATAACAAGGTCGAAAAACAACTGTGGGGGTCAGGCAAGGAGGATGGTGACTGCAGAAGAATAGCAGCAAGTGCAGGAAGGGAGTTCAGTCCAGACTGAATACTGTGTTGTGAACTCCAATGGAAACACCAAAATTCTAATCCTGGCTTTGCCATTGACTTGTTGTGTGGCCTTGTGCAAGTCACTTTTCTGCTGTGCCTCAGTTTCCCTGTCTATTAAACAGGGCTGGTAACTCATTTGCAATTGGTAATGGCAGTAGGAAGATAAGTTAATGTTCATGAATTGTTTTGTTTCCTGTCTTTGAGGACAGAGACCCACTGCCCCTCCTGCCATTCTCATGGCAACAATCATGAGGGGGAAAAACTTCCCATCCATTTCCCTCCCATTCAGCAGCAGTGGGTCACGAGTGTCTCTTGCTGCTGCGTCCTCACACAGCCCTAGAATAAGGAAGGGTCTGAGGTATCTCAAACAAGGGACACTTCCATGTGAATTATCATGCGGAGGGGAGGTGGCAGCAGCTGAAGGCCTAGGCTATGAGAAAGCTAGCTGGGGTTTTCCTGAACCACCTCACCTTGAAAATGTTGCCAGGGGGAATCCAGGAGCAGGGGCCTATTTCCTTCCCCCGGAAGATGCCAGATGGTAGGCCCTCCAAAATCTCAGGAGGGGAGAGGGCTGTAACCAGCCACGGCACCTTACCCCTCAAGGAAAATGGCTACAGGTACGTACTACTGGGCTGTGGTGAAGGGAAGGGCTAATGCTCACCGTGATCGCCTGCAATAATTTGCTTTTCTGATTTATTTTGCTTCTTTAACTATAAAATCGGTTTAAGATTAAAATGTACTAGATGATCCCACTGTGGAGAACAGCAGAGAGAGGCCCAGATTTCCTATCCATAAGGCATGTTTTGGGTTTGTGTTTATTTATTTTTGTTCTCTTGAAGCACTTGCTGCAAACATATAGCCACTCTATTTCCAAGCTTGCCAGTAATGAAAAGATCTAGGGTTTCTCTGTTCATTTCAGCTTGTAATTTTCCAGGTCAGCCCTTTCATGGCAAATTAATTGCCTGCTTTTTTTTCCTTTTTCCAGGGAGCTTTATTAGAGCCCGTGGTGCCAGCTCAGCTTTTTAGAAAGCAGTGGTGTGAGGTGGCTCCAATAATTACATTAGTGGAATGGGCACAGGCTTGCCGTTAAGATTTTAGCTTCCATTTAATCAAATCTGTTTCTTGGCACTTCACCGTTCAAATAATGAATTTCTTGCCCATTTTCCCACCAAGTAACGTAAAGTGACTTTTCATCTGTGCCTCCCTCCCCCTGCCTCCCTGTGGTACAAGTTGTTTACTGAGCAATATGCTGCGCTGTGCTGCACTGAATGCATGGTAACATCCATAGAAACCAGGGTTACTTCAGACTATTTGTGATAACATGGCTAATAATTTGGGTCACTCCAGCGCATGGAGAAACCACGGCTGCTGGCAGCTGTGATGCACTCATTGATTGATTGTAATTGCTGTGAACTGCAGCATATCAATGGTATTTTATTTGTGAAAGAGTTTAGCAAGAGTGGATGAAGGGGCTACACTGCAGTAGCCTTGCAATATACTTTTGCTCGTTGTCTTTTGCATTAACCTCTTGAAAGCTGGAACATAAATTCTTTGCTTCTGGCGTTACTTTTTGGCAATGTGACCTACTGGAGAGAACACTAGCCTGGGACTCAGGAAACCTGGGTTCTATAACTGGCTCTACCACTAGTCTGCTGGGTAACCTTGAGTAAGTCACGGACCCATGCTGTGCCTCAGTTTCCCCATCTATAATATGTGGATAATGATGCTGACCTCCTTTGTAAAGTGCGGTGAGTGCTGGAGATGAAAAATACTAGATAAGAGGTAGGTATGATTATTATTAGGGCAACCATATGTCCCGTTTTGGCTGGGATAGTCACTTTTCTAGTCCTGTCCCAGCTGTCCCAACTTTTTGGCAAAAGTGTACATTTGTGCTAACTTGGTCAGTTGGAACGAGCAAATGGGACAAATGCCCGCTTTTATCAGAAATGTGGGGTGTAGTGCAGAGGAACGTGTGTAGGAGGGGAGTGGTGATGCTGGTCCCATACAGAGGGGGAGGTAGGACTCAGGTGGGGGTCAGGTGAGGCTCCAACAAGGAGCAATGCCTGTCCCAGCTTCACACAGCGGACAGACAGGGCATGGGTGAACAGCAATGCCAGCCTTGTGTGGGGCGGGGTGGGAGGGGCAGGACTCAGGCAAGCAGTTTGGGCTAGCCTCAAGCAGTGTTCTGTTTTTCCTTTGGGAAATATGGTCACCCAAATTATTATAATGACTATAAATTACATTGCTTGAGATAGTTATACTGGGCCACACAGAGCACACGCAGAAAACACATATAGCAGGAAACAGTCCTGCAGTGGCAGGGAGGTGAACTAGCGATGAGCGAGCAAGTCTTTTCTCTGAGTTCTGTGAATGAATGTACCTGATCATGGTAAATCATCTGTTTGTGCATCCCAGCACACTTATGGGAACATGTCTGAGTTACCAAGAGGAGAAGAGGGTTCACACACATTCTTAAAAAACCTAATGTGTTGAGGTTGGAAATGAATAAAAAACCAGCTAGAGAAAATATTGTGGATTCTAATTGTAACAATTCTAAGGTATATCAAAATTGTAACAATTCTGTCTAATTGTAGCAATTCTAAGGTATGTCAAATTTTGGGGCCTAAAAACCTTGATAGTGCCTCTTTTAAATGTGTGTTATTTAACTATACTAGACTATAATCATCATGTCATTGGTTAATGAGTCTATAATGACTAGGGAGGAGTGAAATGGTTGCATCAGTCAGAAATAAACAGCCCAGGAAAGGTCAAAATGGTGGAGCATGTCACTGTATTTCTTGAAAGATGTTAGGTATTAAATGTCAGATGCACTCTTTGTCAAGAAAATGAAGTACCAAGGCACTAGTGTAACCTTCTTCTTTGAATCATAGTCTTGTCACTTTCTTCTAATGCCCTGTTAGTAGGCTCAAATTGATGGAGAATGCTGCTCATCTTCTTAACTTGTTTAAATAAAGAAATAAGATTAGGAAATAGAGGGAAGAGGCAGGGGGGAAATACACAACCCCCTGTCTCCTCCCACCCAGATTTCCCCTTGTTAAACATTTACCTTTGAAGCCTGCCTGTAATTTGTAGTTTGGATAAATAGATACTAGGAGTGCAATATATGCACCTAGCATTATTGTTTTATTAAAGGGTTTTCCATTCTGTGTCTCCGTGCATGGCTACTCCTGTCTCTTCAGCCACAGCAACAGACTCTGCAGCATATGAAAACAGACACTTCTGACTAATAGGTGGGCCCACGAAAATTGTTATTGAGAGAGGGATTTGCTAACCTTTAAAAAGGAAAGACTGACTCCCATTCCAAATGTATAAACCTCCTGCAGTGCTCAGCAGCTTTAACTCCCAGGAGAGCCGGCCTTACTACCGTAGTCACACTGCTTCAGAGCCCTTTTTCTGCCTGTCTCTTAAGCATTCCTGAAGATGATAGGGCCTGATTCGTCAATGCCCAGCACCACTGAATTGATAGTTTCATACATTCTCTTTGCACTGGTGTAAAGGGCTGCACACAATTAAGGCAGCTGAGGATCAGGCAGAGTCTTGGTTCAGACCTGTCTTTATGCCATCCCCACCTCCTCCCAAATGAAATGTCTTAATCTCATGGGGGCACAGTGAGACGAGTATATCCTAGAGACGTGTCGTTGTTATCCACTTTAAGCAATAGAGCCCTGTGTTTTATTGGCAGTGGAGCACAGGAGTTTAATGTGAATAGCTCCTTTGTAGAAAGTCAGATTTTCAAAAGCTCTTTTAAAAGTTGCTGTCTTTTCATACATGCAGAAACTAGACACAGCTAGGAAAAGAAGCACAGTGGTCTATTTTGTATGGGTGTTTCTATTATGATGTATTGGGCTTGGGAAGGTGGGGGGAGAAGGATAATATCTAGTATCAATGAATCCCTTCTCCCCCATTTCCCATTTCATATTGATGTTGTGTGATAAGCTAGTGTGTGACAGCTGCCATCTTGATTGGCACACCAGTGACCTCCAGAGCTAAAAGCACGAGTCTCACTCTGTAGCTTGAGTCCAGGGTCTCTAGCTGGGCCATAACAGACTGATATCCTCTGCCATTTTGCAAGCTTGCCACAGAATGCTCAGGCTAGCTCAGCTTGTTACCATTTCAGCCCTCCCTGAGGCGGCCTCCTACATTACAAATTTGTCTCATTAGTGACAAAATTGAGTGGCTACAGCTGAAGTGATGCTGATCACAATTGAATTGCAAATGTGGACAAGGACAAACTGTATTCAGCTCTGTTTCAGCTGAGGTTTAATCACAATTACCTGACAGAGTGCAGGAAACAGTTTGTCCTTGTTAGCTGTAGCTATAGACCCATGTTCCATCGGTAGAGTTATGCAGAATAGACAGATTGTGCCACAAGCGTGCCTGCCATTCAGATAACTGTGGCAGCTGTTGCAAATGGAGCTTCCCCACCGACCAGGGCGGAGTGCATGGGCCACACATCTTGTTGGTCCCTGCAACCTCTGCCCTTGCTGCTGCACTGAGTGGGAGCTCTGCAGCCATGTTAGTCTGTCCTTCCTGTTGGTATTTACCTTCCCAGACCAGAGCTGGAGAAAGTGATGGTAGAAAGGAGCCTTTTTTCTCCCCAGCTGACTCACAACCCCAAGTGAAAACCACCATATGCACCTTCTCCACCTCTCACTCCAGCTATGGGACACCATGCCAGCAGGCAGGGAGGACCTGCCCACCTCAGGTACCAAAGGGGAACACATTCCCAACCGACCACACAGCCTGTGGTCAGAAGGGACCCATAAAACTAACTCATTAACAGTTCTTAGGTTATGTGGATGGCAAGATACTCACCAGCTAGCTCCTATTTTGGGGTGGGACAGAAGGAAGGAAACCGAACTTTTCAGAACCAGTCTGACCCATCTCAAACTGATTCTGTTGAATTCTTTCCACTTCAGGCCATGGCACTCAAGTGTAAGTAGCCACAGTTTTACTGGATTTCAGAGGCTCTGAATTCCAGCCCTTACTTGCTTATTGCTGAGAATTCCTTACCACTGCAAAAGTATTTGTTTAATGAGAACCAGATCTGGGTCATAAACCTTAAGCCGTTCGAGCTTTTTGTTAGCTAATGGTTACCTTATTGTGACTTTTTTCCCCCTGCAGTCAAAGGGCATTGCTATAAAGGGAATGCAGGCAGGCAAATAAAGCAAAGAAATCAGAAAATACTATGGACTGCATGTGACTTGCAGCTGCAGAATTTCCCACAACATAGAGCATTGCACCAACAAAGTGGCTTATGTGCTCTAACAAATATCAGCTGTTCCTTTGGGGTGTAATGAACAAACTAGAGCCAGAGTGGCAACTGCTTCAAGTCATTATGAAGACAGCTTGCAAACTATAGCCCCACTTGTTTCAGACTCCAACTGACGACAGTCAGATGGCTGAGCCTGTCAGCTTGATTTCAGAGCACTTTTATTTCCATATTTCAAAGGTCAATGCATTTGTGGTGGTGACCAAAGAAAGACTGTGTGTGTGAGAGAGACACACACAAAGGAAAGTATTTTAGATTTTCCAGTAATCTGATATATTAATGGTGATAATCAGATATCAAGGATTATTTACATTATAGTAGCACTTCAGAGGCCCCAACTGTGAATGGGATCACGTTGTGCTAACCGTTGTATGTACACATAGTAAAAGAGAGTCGCTGCCTGAGGAGCTTGTAATCTAAATAGACCAGGCAGAGAGGATGATTGAAAGGAAGTACTTTATTCCCATTTTACAGGTTGGAAATTGAGGCACAGAGGGATTAAATTACATCCATGGCTGTAGATATCTGCAGATTTGCAGGGCTCTATTCCTCTTTATACAGCAGCATAGGCATGTATGGCACATGATAAAAAGATAAAAGACAGTCCTTGTCCTGAAGGGCCTTCAATCTAGGTCACACAAAGCAAAGCTTAATGGAAAGAGAGGTGAGTTAGAAGTTTGGGATGTAAATGGAGGGAATTCTACCTAGGAAAATGTCATGAGGTTACAAGTCTTTTTTATATGCTTCATGTTTTAGTTTTTAAAATGTCTTCATTTATATTGCTGCCCTCAATATTTATCAACTAGCACAAAAATGTGATCCAAGGATGGAGAGAGAGCTGCAAGGAACATTTTCTAGCAGGGACTTGAACGGGGGAGGCTGCATGGCAGCCGGGATCAGGGAAATCATTCCAAGCATAGGAGTGTATGGAAGAAAGGAGGCACTGTAAGAGAAATGTGAAAGGGAGCAGAACTGGCAGAGCACAGAGTTATTATTATTATTATTAGATGCTCTCATGCCTTGTGATGCATGAGGCAACCTAATGTTTCCATCTGTCTAATGACACGTTTCGTGTTCCATTGTTGCCTGTTTCTATGACAGCAACATCTCTCTTAATGGTTTTCTTAGGTGTTGTCCTTGCTTCCCTCTTACAATGGAATCCAGTCAAATGATAGTCTAGGAATGAATATCTATCTATCTGTCTATCTATCTATCATATTTTACATCCACACAGCATACCCAAACCACTTGAGCCTGGGAGGGAAAGGAAACCAGGCAATCTCTCTTTCCACTGAGGCCCTTCCCAGTGGATTTCTCTGCCCTGACCAATATCTGACGAATCAGGAATTTCTTCAGCCTGATTCTCCACCCCACCGCACCCCACCCCCAGTGCAAAATGAGTAATAAACGAGGACTTGCATCCCCCGGGGGAGACAAACCATCCTTAAGTTTATTGTAAATTGTTTATTCCTTCCCTGTAAGCAAGTCGGACAGTTTCTTAGTCTTCCCTTGCTTCCTGGTGCAATCTGAGTCTGGGAGTGCCCTAAACTTGTTTTCTCACTAGTTTGGAATAAGAGAGAAGGAGGAGATTTTCTTCTTTTCTTGGGCACTTTCCCCTTTATGCCATTGGTTTAGTAACACTTTAAAGCCCCATCAATTTCACTTCTTTAATGAGACTACTCTTGTGCTTAACGTTAGGCATATACTTCAGTGCCTTGCTTAAGAGCTATCTCTATAGAGTCATATGAAGATTTTGATAGTTTTCTGCAGGTTTTTCTGTCTTGGGCCTCCCATTTGTTCATAGTGAATGGCCTCCTCTGGAAGATATCACATGTAAGATAGGTGGAAATATTCCTTGTAGGAAAAGCTAGGCAGCCTGTGCCAAGGGAACAGAGCACCATGACTGCAGAAAAAGCTGATGACAGATCTAAAAGTGCTGAATTATCTGGCATTAGCTCAAATGCTGCTGGCAGTGTGTAATGTGCACCTGATCTAAAAGACTTTCAGCTTTGAACGAGCTCAGAAGAGCTCTTGCTGGCTCAGATAGTGAAGTGCTAACCACGTTGACCCACAAGAGTCCCATTTTGAGGCTAGGACAAAGGCAGGTGCATATCACATGGGCCCGGGATCTGATTCACCTCTCATTTAGTCAAGGAGTAACTCCCCTTAAGTAAATGGAGTTACAGTGGTATAACTAAGACCAAAATCAGATGCAGAGAATCTAGGTACTGGATTGTTGTCTCACTAAGTTCATTTGCTGCATTTGATAGAATGCAGATAAAATACGATACCTGTTTTAAGGGCTGTTTCTTAGCACCTTTTTTGGTGACTGCTTGGTGGTCACTGGTTTCCCAGCATGCTTTCTGTGGGAATGCCCCTTTAAATTTGGCAGAGACCAGCAGTTGCAGCCCTTAAGTGTCTGCTTTGTAATGTGTTGCTGCTTTTCTCTCTTAGCTCGTAAGTACTATTAGTTCCTGTCAGGGCTATCCAATCCCCAAGATTGGATGGAATGCCACCCCTTAAAATGTGCCGCCCCAAGCACATGCTTCCTAGGCTGGTGCCTGGAGCCGGCCGTGGTTCCTGTTATGTTTTCATCATCGTATTTATGAAAAAAATGGCCCCTTCTCTGACAGACTTCCCTGAGAATGTGAAGAGTAGATCTATGTGAACCAAGACCATACTGCTAAAATTAGGATGGCTGGGAACTATTAACTCTAGTTATTTCTTGTGGTCCAGTCTTTTTCCAGTCATAGCCCACTGCTTTCCTCCTTGCTAACAGGCTGATGCACTGCATCATTTCCCTCGGTCTAGTGTGTAAATTCTCATGTTTGAAAATTGAGATGTGGATTTCAATCTCAGTAAAAATGCCAACTAGAAACAAATCCACACCAGAACAGAATCCTGAAAATGAAGCTGACTTTTTCTGTTAATATGGAGAGTGATTTAAATTTGTTTTAAAATTCAATTTCTCTGGGCTGTAAATTTAGATGGCAGCAAACATTTGATATTCTAAGGGGACTACGCAGCATATTGTGAGATCAAATGTTTTCTAGTATCTGCCAGAATAATGTTTCAAAAGAAGCCTAAAAGAAGTAAATACAATTTACTAACATTTAACAGCGGTGTGGAGTAGTTTTCAGGATGGGGGCGTAGGTTTGGAACATATTGGGTATGCTGTGAAGATGGTTATTTTTCTCTTTAAGTTGTCTCTACCTTTATACTTCTATGACAGGCAGCTTAGGCTTTCATGCCAAGAAACACAATGAAAAATAATGGTTTTGCACTAAACCATTATCTTCTTCATTGTTGAACCTGTGAATGTACTTATTTATTTCTATCAGAGGTGAATACAAGATTTAGTCAGCTCCTTTTTCTTTTCCCCTTATTTTCTTGGCTCAGATTTCTATTTTGTGATGGTATATGTGGATTTTTTGAGCGCTTTGTAATGCTGGGTCTAAAAAAGGGGGGGGGAGGGAAGGTGAAAAAACAATTATCATGCCGGTTTCATCAGGAAAGTGCTATATGTGCCATTCTTGTAAGATATCAGATCATTTTTCTTCATTTCTGTACCAGCAGCAGTTCCCTTTATTATCTCCTTGTTACTATCTGCATTGGTATGGGTAACGAACACCATATAAACGTGGAGACCAATCAGAAAATATTAGTGTTCTATTACCAAAAATTTAACAAGAGTGTCTCTCAAAAATGACCACTTCTCCCCCCCCCCCAAAAAAAAAACACACCTGCAAATGACAATGGTTGTGAGTAATTTTAGTTGCATGCCTAAATTTACTCTCAAGTGTACATCTGCAGGACTGGATCCTTAGCCCGTATTGAACCCCATGGAAACGTGCTTGCAAAGAGGATAGCTATATTTGCTTTCCCATTTAAACAAACAAGTATTTCTCATAAGCGTGACCAAGCTGGAAGGCAATGCCACTCTGTAAACAAACTTACATGATGTGAGCTTTTGGAAAAGATTTATCCTTTGCTCCTGAAAACTGAACAGAATATATTGGTGGTGCAGCACAGGCTTCAATGTGTCTCGTTTCATATGGTGTGTGATGACCTAGAGAGACTGGTAGATCGTCCACTAGGAAATTGTTTCGAAAATTCCTGGTGCTTGGTGCAAACCGGTACATTTTAAAAGCAAAATATTTGCTCCTCTGGAGTATTTTTTAAAAAAATCTTATTTAATTTTCTGTCACTTCTTTGCTGACTTATCTATCCCTAGGGCATCTCAAAAATGCTATAAGTCACTTCTTACATCATCTCCTGCAGAAATAGTTGAGCGGTCCTCAAAGATGAGCAAGTTCCATCAGACACAGGGAAATCACCCCAAGCTTCCCTTCTGTTTGTGGGAGAATTTTAACTGGAGGCTCCAGCACACTGGTCAAAATGGCTGTGATCAAAACTCATGAGCACATATGACAAAATGCCTTCTCCACTGATGAATCCAAGTTGAATTAGTGGGAGAGACAGGGTGATGCTATGGGATTAGCTGCCATCAGTATGCTGAGGACACTCTATTATTTATCTCCTACTCAGCTGATGCAGCCACCATAACCACTACAATGTCAGAATGCCTACATGTAATCAGGTCTTGAGTGAAGAGCAGCTAGCTTAAGCTGAACCCAGGCAAGACTGACTTGATGTTTGTTGGAAAGGGAAAACACTGCAAAGAGCTGGCTCCACCTTCCACTGAATGCTCACAGTCCCCATTTATCAAAGCAGTGTGAAGTCTCGGGGTCCTCTTTGTCTCTTCGTTAAGCTTGATGGACAGGTAGCATTGCTTTCCAAAAATGCCACCTTTTGTCTCCACTTTCCTAGGAGACTTCATCCCTTCCTCCTGGATGAGGACCTGGCCACAGTGATTGCTACATTTATCAGCTCCAAGCTGGATTATTGCAACTTTTTGTATCTGAACCTGAATGTGAAGACACTGCAGAGGCTTCAGCTACCATGGGATGCAACTGCTCACCTTCTCCAGGGCTCAGGCCACCGTGAGCACATCAGGCCTGTGCTCAAGTCCCTTCACTGGCTCCCAGTCAGGTTCCAATGCCAGTTTAAGGCCTTGGTCCTAGTTTTCAAAACAATCAGTTGATCAAGCCTGAATTTCAATCTGAAAACCTCCGTGACAGCTGAGGTCCTCTCGGACAATTCAGATCACAAAGCCTGGGATGAAGCATGTGAGAGCTGGTGACAAAGAACTCTCAGGGGGATCCAGCTTTGCAACAATTTTCCAGAGATCATGAGAATGTAGAGTCTGACCATCTTTAGGAAACATAGCAAAGCCTTCCTCTTTGAGAAAACTGTCACACCGTAAATGATGCTCACAATTCAAACACCTCTTCTTCTCAAACCTCTCCTTACAGTCCCACCCCTAATCAGAGTTCTGGCCCTGTAAAAGGAGAGGTTCCTGTGACTCCCTGAAGTCCCCTAGGACTTCATTGATTTTATGTGGAAGGGGTGCAAATACTCCAATGATGACGGCAGTATAAAACTCATTAGGTAGGTAGATATAAATAATGAGGTTGAGTACCAGGTAAGTGCTTGGAGGCAAAAGGGAATCTAGATATGAGACGATCTCTTGTTCCAGGACACAAATGCTTTTGGTCCTGCTGGCTGTTCAGCCTAAACTGGGGGGAAAAGTTTGTTGGATCCAATGGGAGTGGGTTGATCAGCACAATAATTTCATTTGTGCCCTGGTTTCACCATAATAAGTAAGAATGTGTAGGTACTGTTGTTGTAGCTATGTTTGTCCCAGGATATTAGGGAGACATAGTGGGTGAGGTAATATCTTTTATTGGATATTAGAAATTGGTCGAGTAAAAGATACTACCTCGCCCATGTTGTCTTTCTCAGAGTGGGTAGGTCAGCTTTTAAGACTTGATCCTGATATCTTTGAAGTCAATGGCAAAAGGACTGGGCCCTTTTATGAGCTTATGAAGTCTCCCTCAGGCACATAGAAACTTCCAGAACTGCTCCGAAGTGCCACATGAGCCTTAAGAACACCGAATGATGCAGTTGTCTGCATGCAGGCCTCAGCAAGCCTGAATCAGAACAGCTGCACCATGTGACATTTTTAAGAGGCGCATAGCACTCATGAGCAGTTTGGGATGCTTACATCCAGCCTGATCAGGGAGCTGTGCCCTTGCAGAAGCTACTCAGTGTAGAGGAAAGGAGCACAATGCTGGAACAAATGACTTCTGAGTTCTAATCCTACCTCCGCCACAGATTCATCTTTATATGTAAACATCGCTTTGCAAACATTTAATTAGGCACCGTAATATCCCTGTGAGGTGAATAAATATCACATACCTTCATTTTGCAGATGGGTAAACAGAGGTCTGTTGGCTGAGATTCAGCCCTTATTTAAGCAGATCCACTGTGGTGTTCAGCTTACTTATACAAAGGATGAACTTGCCCCTAAGGTGTTTGAGGTCAGCAACTGGGTCATCTGTAGGGGAGGAAGGGTAGACAGGGAAAAGGTGGGGGAATCTGTGCTGCAGCAGCATTGATCGAGATGACACATTGTGCCTCTGCAGCTTCCAAAAATCACCTGCAATCTCTTACATAACTTGAAGGGTGTGATAGGTGGCTAGCTCCCCTTTCTCTCTCTCCCTGTGATCTGGGACAATGGGTCCTATATGGTGTATATGGCATGTGACTGATATAGGAAAACGGAGCTACACTGAGGTTGGTAGACTGCCTGGGAATCTCTGTTGTTTGGTGGGTTAGGCATAGGCCTGTAAGAGTGGAAATGTATGTTCTAATTGTGTTCGCAACAGTGCCTTGCTCTGTAGCCTGTTTACCTTCTTTTAACCTCTCCCTGCTGTTTCCCATCTGAAAAAAGGGGATATTTACTTAACTACCTCTGGCATGAGGTGATTTATATAGTGCTTGTAAAGTGCAATACTGTATATGTACTGTTACATATTCTCCACAGCTCAAAGGAGCAGGGGGGTAACACTACTCAGTGGAGAACAAACATCTCCCACAGAATCCTCTCTTTCACAGGGTTCTCCAAGTGAGACTGTAGACAAGGGAGTCAGGGGCCAGACACAGAAGAGGACTTGGGGAAGGGGAATGGTTGGGGTGGGGGAAGCATTTTCTGCAGAGCAAGAGAAAATTTACAAATAAAAGTGGAGGAAAGATCCAGAACAGCAGCCTTGTTTTCTGACTTTGCAGAAGGGGATGGCAAATTGCTGAAAATATCTAATCTCCCTTGAGCCACAAATTCAAATCTAGGCAGATTTGGCTATGCCTTTCACCCTCATGGTTTTCACTGCCAGGGTTGTGGGTTAGTGTTCACTAACACTCACCAAATCAAGGCCAAATATATGTGGGCTCGATTCTCATTGTGACTGTTTCCTATTGGTCTGCTCAAGAGTGTATATGGAGGAGTTGCTATCTGGATATTTCACAGCACTATGAGATTGGTCACTATCAGATTCTTATGTTTGAGAATATAGTTCTGTAATCAATCTATCTTTTTTTAAACATTTAGATTTAAGTCAAAACTCTTTCATTGCCATGAACAAAGAATGAAATCACAAAACTATATCACATATGTAATTTATTTTTGCCCTTTCCATCTCCTTGTAAGAGAAAATATATATAACCTGACCTTTTCAACAGTCTGTGTTTTGATTGTCCATCTGTTTCTCCTCTTCCCCACAGTTTCTGAGCCTGTCTGAAGAGAACAATAAGAAAGGCCAGTGATTTAGATTATAGAACATCAAAAAGGTTAGAGCAGCACAGTTTGCTATGAGTTTTCAGATAATGGTAGTCAAATCTGGTTCATCTGAATCAGTTGGCAAGGTCACTTTTTACTTTAATTCAAATAAAATTAAGATGAGTAAATCAGTGGTACATCTGTTGTTCAGATTAGTTACCACTTAAATCTCTCAGCTAGCCAGCCATATGGATAAACTAAGCACAGATTAAGCAAGTCTGAGTTGGCATTAAAATCAGGATGTCTCATTCTTGTGATAAATATTGTAATACAAACAAGAATGGGGCAAATGGAATCGTCTAATTTCAGTTTCACAGTGTTGTTGGTTTGGCCCCACTTGAGCGCCATATGGACCAAGAATTTATTCAGGATTTGTCAAGAGATGACAACTGAGAATAAAATAAACACAAGTGATCATTCTCTTAATTTTCTTCTTTGCCGTGGAAGTATTTTATGACCTCTTGCCCACAAAACCCCTGTGGCCTGAATTTTCAAAAGTGACATGATATTAGGGACCTGCTTTTCAGAACGTGCTGAGTATTCACACTCTGAAAATCAGGGTCTTTTAAAGGTATCTCAAGTTAAGCACCCAAAAGGGACGCATCTAAAATTGCATGTAACTTTTGAAAGGTTTACGCTGGGGTTTTCAGAGGATAACATTGGAATTCCATGTGAGCTGGATGCCTAACTCACTTAGTCTCCTTTGACACCCCCCCACCTTAAATCTTATATGCTTGTTTCAGTGTAATATGAATCTGTACTATCTTACCACTTGGTCTTTCCTGAAGCATGGGATCAAGTAAGTGTGCTGGGAGGAACCTATCCTGTCCCATTTGGAATTATTCTTATCTGGTGTAAGTCCTACTTCATTCATCATAACTTTCATCACTATGGCAGAGACTGGCACAGGGACCTCGCTGATCCTTTCAGCCATCACTTGTGAGCAGTGCTGTACCTTGGTTATTCATAGGCCAGATCCTCAGCTGGTGTAAATCAACACAGCTTCAATGAAGTCCAACTATACTAGCAGAAGAACTAGCCCTATACTGAGTCATGTTATTCTGCAGATAGGTTGCCATTTGCCTTTCTCATTGATCCTTATAAACTGGAATTGTATCATTAAGCTGGTGTTATGTAGATATATTTTTACTGGGATAATCCAGTCTTTGTGTAATCAGATTTCTGGGATGGGATGCAGTAGACAAAGTCATGCGTATCTCAGGAAAGGGTTAATCATAATGCTTCGGGGGGCTTTGGGTATCATCCTGGAATAATTCCATCCGCTAAATTTTGCTGAGTGGCTTCTATCAAAAGTTTGTCCTGTATGCTCAAAAAATCTGAGGTGTGATTGTGGATTCAGATGCATCACAAATTGTTCTTTGCACTTGGAACTAGAGCTGGTTGCATTTTTATTTTTGAAGTTCTGACAAAATATTCATGAAAATTTTCAAAAAAATTGTAAAAGCATTTCACCATTTTTCAGCCAACTCTGCTCTGGGAGAAGGGATGTTCCACTGGCAAAGGCCAAGTGTGTGTAATAACTTCCTTCCAGTGGAGATCCTAGCCCAGGTCACAAGTGGCAATGAGTTTGGTTTCATCTTAGCCTGACTGTTCAACATAAGAAACTCCTGCTCACAGTTAAGCACAATGACATATCTGCCATTTCTGCCCTAGATTGCAAAGTCAAGGATCAAATAGTGCAAGACTGAAGTAGGGATAGTTTACAGTTTCCTTGCTTACACCTTGCCTGTGTGATATTATCTGATTAAAATATAATCATGAAAATCATGTATTGCTACTATTGTTATATAATTGCAACACATCTTGTATGAAATATGACACATGGCAAGAAAGGGTTAATCATCCTGAAGGCTAATTAACCCAAAGCCAACCTTTAGAGACACATTAGAAAGCCTGCAAATAGTAATTAGGACATTTCATGCTAGATAGACTAGAACTTTGAAGTGCAAACCTGTATTGTTAGAGAATTCGAAGTGATACTAATTGTGTGTGTTTACTTATGTCTTAGATGGTAGCCTAATAAACAGACAGTTCCTGTATATCACTATAGCTATTGATTCAGAGATCAAAAGGGAATATTAACATTTAGATGAATCTTGGGTGCAATAATGACATTATCTATATGTCTCTTTAAAGTTTATGATAATTTATCCATTAAGCAGTTTATCTTATGTTAATCCATGTAGTTAATTACCGGTGAGCTTTGGGAAATAGAAGGTTACATCAAAACACTATTGTTCACCCAGGACTGTATGGTCAAGTGGCTGCCTGAGAACTGTATAAAAGACCCTTGGGTCTTGATCCTGTGAACTCAGATCTGCTTGAGGCTTCATGCAGGGGAAGCTTAAATTGTAACACCCTGAATATGAACATTGGACTACAACCCAGAGATTAATTATGAAAGAACTCTTTGCAATTACAAAGCTCACCATCTCTGCTATGAATCTGAAGCTCAAGAATTGTACTCATGTCTGTATGTATACTGATCTTTTAACCAATACTCCCTCTCTTTTCTTTTTAAATAAATTCTAGTTTAGTTAATAAGAATTGGATGTAAGCATGTACTTGGGCAAGATCTGGAATATTCATTAATCTGGAAGGTAATGTGTCCGATCCTTTGGGATTTGTAGAAGTTTTTTAGATGATGAATACGATTTTCAGTAATCCTCATCACATTTGAATTGGTTGTCTGGGTGGAGGCCTAAGGCTGAGTTACTTCAAGGGAACTGTTGTTGGCTTCTGGGTTACCAGTGAAGCATTCTAGAAGCTGTTTTGAGCTGGCCGGGTAAATCTAAGTATTGGAATATCCACCAGCTTTGGGGATTGTCTGCCCTGTTCTTTGCAGTTCACCCTAATTGAATGACCTCAGCTGGCTCCCCTGAGATCCCGGTCACAGCCTGGTGTTAGCTAATGCCATTCACTTTACATGAACACTAAATTGCAACTACAGAGATATAAAACGTAGATCTACATTTTTCCAAGGTGACATTGAGCTACTAATCCAAGCATTTGTAAACTAAAGGTTGGAATATTGCAATGTATTACCTTATTGGTCTTGCCCTGTCTTGAGATTACTTCAACCCAAAGAAAACAAATGAGCAAAAATTCTTACAAAATCCAAGCCCTACACCCAACAGAATATCAGTCCAGTTACAGAGTGTTTACATGTGCTGTTAACAAAATTTAGAATTGATTTCAAGATTTTGCTTCCAGTTTGCAAGGTGCTTCACAGACTTTCAATACCTGATGCTTTAATTCTCTATTGCTTCTGTTCATATTTTGTGATGCCAGGATAATGTATTTTGACTGTCTCCTATAATCGGCTCAGGGTAAGGACTTTTGAGTATTATGCTCCAGGCGTTTAAAATTCTTTCCCCTTGGACTTACGGAGGGTAGCAAATTTCTCATTAACTGCAGTGGCCAAAGATGTCAATTACTTTTAAAGAGACAAGATGGGAGAGGTAATAACTTTTATTGGACTTCTGTTGGTGAAAGAAACAAGCTTTCAAGTACACAGAGCTCTTCTTCACATCAGAATTATACTTCAGAACATTTGAAGAAGAGCTCTGTGTAGTGCAAAAGTTTGTGCAACCTGGGTTAGACATTCAGTGGACAGATTTCTAGGTCTCTGTCACCTTTTAGAACCACAGACTGGAATTCTTTTGGGCTTATATACTGCCTGTTCTAATCTGTAAATATCTCTCTCATTTCTTTTTCCTAGTTAATAAATCCTTAGTTTTCCTGTAGGATTGGCTACCAGTGTTATCTCAGGGGTGAGATCTAAAATACAAAGTGACTGGTCTCTTGGGACTGGGAGCAACCTGAATATTTTGTAATGTTTTTGGTTTAAGTGATCATTTATCACTAAATTCAGCTGGCCTGAGTGGGAAGATAGACTGGAGTGCCCAAGGGGACTGTCTCTGACTCCCGGATAAGACTGTTATAGCGATCCAGGAATTCAGATTAGTTACAGGTTAGTGAAATCTAGTTATGGAACTAGGATGACCAGATAGCAAGTGTGAAAAATTGGGGTGGGGTTGGAGGGTAATAGCCACCTATATAAGACAAAGCTCTGAGTATCAGGATTGTCCCTATAAAATTGGCACATCAGGTCACCTTATGTGGAATATACCACCACTTTGGAGTGTCTGCTGGCTTTTTGACAGTCTGCCCTGTGATTGGCACTTGTGGTTGTAAACCACTCCAGGCAGGATGACACCTTAGTTTACTTCTGCAGCCGAAATGATGGAAATAACCTAAACTGTTAAAAAACAGTTCCTACCTCTTTACCCTGTCTCTTCTCATTGCTCCGTCCCTGGCTGTGCTCTTCCATACTCTTTGCTTTCTAGATCCAATTATTTCACTATCATTCCAGTGGGTTTTGTAAAAAGCCACTTTGGTCATGATTGATGGGTGTGTGCCTCATAGAGGCGGGACACATTGAGTGAGTCATCTCAGAGTTAGAATTAAAGCATTTTTCTTTGATTTGTCTTTTGTATTTCAATTAATGTAGTTCTGATTTCACTGCTGCATTATGAAGTGCTCGCAACCCTTTAATGTTGTATACTTAATATGTAGTATGCGGCTTAGGTATGGTTTACTGTATAATTTTCAGATAAACTTCTATAAGTAGCTCTTTTCTACATACACATTAGTATACAACACTGCAATATGTTACATCTAAGGATGTAGGAAAAAAAATGTATGGTGTCTTTGAGGAAAGGTACGTGATCATGTAATTAATATGGTATTATGCTAGTTTGTAAGGGACAGAAAGTTTGCACATGCAACTTTAACAATGACCCTTCTTGACTCTTGAATGTTTAACAGTGTGACCTCAAGGTTCTCTTAAAATAGTTTGTGTGAAATATGTGTGCATTGATATATGTGCACTCCCTGAAAGAATGTAAAGGTGCTACTTGGAAGAAATAAATGTTTATTCTAAATAGAAAATGTGGGAGCCCAATTTTAAAAATTTCCTTGATTTAAACACCTTTAAATAGGGCTCCACAGAGAAAATCAAGTCTGCTTGGCTGACCATGAAAGCACCAAAAGTCGTGCCTTTTGTTGATGGGATGCTTGGAGAAATTGTGGGTTCTGAATAATCAGTCTGCCGCAGTATTTATCTTTTTTGTTACCAACGCAGTAGCACTCCATGACTTTAAATTGTTCAGTTATAAAGAAATTCTAGAAAACTCCCAAGGACAAAATCAAAGCAAAAACTGGGTGATATATTAAAGGGGAAACTCCGGACAACAGCCACAAGCTATGAGCTTGTATACCTTAGATCTTTGTTCTAAATAGGAAGTGGGGACTGTGTAGTTGCTATTTGGTTTTGTTTCCAGAAATTATATAACATTTTTAGCATAAAACAATATGTGGTTCAAATATTTATAATAAAAATGTATAATTCATGCACAAGCATCTCTCTTTCTTCATAGAAATTAATTTGTTATAATCTCAAATAATGGCAACCATCAAAATACTTGAGAGAGAATGGCAGGGGAAAATATCATTATTGGAGTTTTTGATGGCAATTGATTGTAACTTGCATCATTATTTCAGTAAACATTGTTTTACAGTGGAGTTAATTTTTAACAGTATTATATATGGGTATGGATAAACAGGACGTATTTTCTAAACAATATTTGCTATAGCTCTGTGGTGCTCTTTTGTAGAATAAAGAAGAGCTGCATAGAATTAATACATTTATTAGGCAATTGGAGTCTGGGACCAGAAATTGTAATGCCTGCTCTAGGGGAAGGAACATAAAAGCTAATTCAAAAATTTGAGGACAGTTGGAGTCTTTCCACTGATTTTATATCCGGTTAGTAGTGGTGCTTGGCTCACTGTAGCTGGAAGTGAGGAACAGTGCTTGCAGAACTTAGTATACATGTGTGTGAATAGGGAAAAGTAGGCAGTGGTATTTGAAATAAAATATGTTGTTAACAGCCAGACTGCCTGGGTTATTGAAATACAATGACTGAAGGTAAAGGGTACTTTGACAGCCGAGAATAGGGTAGCATAAAAAAGAAACTAATGCAGTAATAAAGTTAAGCAAATAAGCTGTAAAATCAAAACAGAAGTATAAATTGTTAAGGAAAATGGGTTCCAGTTTATTAGATTCTTGCAGTAAATTTAGTCTGTAATTTATAATCTCACCTGCTACAATTTCAGAATACTGAGTTATGTTACTGTATCTATTTGGAAAATTACTTCACATAATATGATTCTGTAGCCAGTTCAACTATAAACATGATTAAAATAATATCTGGGAGAGAAAAATAAATTCCTGCTTACCTTTATTCTGCAAATTTGCTGTATTTGATAGCACTCATAAATATACAGTGAGCAATGTTGTCTTTCATTTATTTGCTCATTTGTACCGTCTTTTCTTTATATATTTTAAATATGTTGTCTTTGCTTATGTCATACAGCTAGAAGCCTATTTCTAATGCATTGCTCCCTAAATAGGTTTTAGTGACTTAAAAATATATTTTCTCTGGCTACAAATCAATTTTTACTAATTAAAATGATTTCTACTTTTTAACAGCGAAGCTGATGTTAACCTGCTGCTGTTGGAGAAAAATGATTTTAATCTGAGACAACATTAAACATAGGGGGAAAAAGCCAAATCAATAAAAACGTGAAGATCATGGAAACAGATGATTAGAATGTGCAACAACACCGCCTGCTAAACAACAAGGTTATAAAATAAACCAAAACGAAAAGCTTATTAGAATATATCAAATGTGAGCTTTAGGAAGAGGTTCCTCTTTAGAGTGCTGAATCGTCAGATTTATCCCCAGACCTTTTTTTCAGTGGGAATTGCAATGTTATAAGCTAAATGAAACTCCGAGAAACCTGAATCACTAATGTGCCAGGCTTTGCTTGTCTACAAATACCCTGTATCGCCATGCACAAGATGTGAAGCACATATGCAGCTACCACAGAGAGGGACAACCTAGGGTTGCCAGGTGTCCAGTTTTCGATTGGAATGCCCAGTTGAAAAGGGACCCTGGCGGCTCTGGTCAGCACTGTTGACTGGGTCATTACAAGTCCAGTTGGCAGGGCTGGCAGGCTCTCTACTTGGCTACACACAGCTTCCTGGAAGCAGCAACAGGTCCCTTGGCTCCTAGGCAGAGGCACAGCCAGGAAGACTCCACATGTTGCTCCCACCCTGAGTGCCAGCTCTGTAGCTCCCTTTGGCCAGGAACAGCAGCCAATGGGAACTGCAGGGGTGACACCAGTGGGCAGAGGCAGCACGCAGAGCTGCTTGGACACTCCTGAGCCTAGGAGCCGGACATGCTGGTTGCTTCCAACCTCCTGTCGCAGCCCAGAGCCCCCTCCCACACCCTGAATCCTTCATTTCTGGCCCCACCCCAGAGCCCAACCTCCATCTGGAGCCCTCACCCCCTCCTCCACCCCAACCCTCTGCCCAAGCCTGGTGAAAATGAGCGAGTGAGTGAGGGTGGGGGAACTCAAGCGACAGAGGGATGGGGGTTGGAGTGAGTGAGGGTGGGGCCTCAGAGAAGGGAAAGGGCAGGGCCTGGGGAAATAGATGGGGCAGAGGTGGGCAAAGGTTTTGTGCCATTAAAAAGTTGGCAACCCTAGGGCAACCTTGTATAAACCTAAACAGAGTGAGACACATACAAGCTCAGAAGATGAATAACAAAAAATACCTATCCAAAAAGTTTTCTGGTTTATTTGGGGGTGGGAGGAAAAGTTTATAGTAGCCATAGTGATTTAGGGCTCAATGTATATCCTGGGCTTAATAAACAGTTGGGGTTAATGGCTTGAGGTGATTAACTGCCAAGTCACTAATCCCCAGGAAATATCCTGAACCTTGATCATTATTGATTAAAAATTACATCCTAGCATGCTGCATTTGTACTTGGTTCATTTACTTTCAGAATCGTTTGTCAATGGCAGACATCAGTGTATCCGGATGAAAACCAACAGCACAGTGTCACTTTTCTATATAAATCATCTGAGAAAGAAGCTGGCTGTGATTTTCAAACATGAGTGCTTGAAGTTGGCTCCTAATTCCATATTTAGGTGTATAAATAAGATTTTCAAGGGTCCTGAGCACCCAAAAACTCTCAGCACTTCTGAAAATCAGGCCATTCACTGGACATCTAAATGTTGATTTAGGAGCCTTACTCTAGAAACCCATTTTTGAAATCTTGGTCACTACATTTTACCCAAGCCCCAAATCTGATAGCAAACTTCAGAGGGATGGCACCTGGCTTGACTGCGCCCAGCACATTCAGCAAAGAGGTGCTGAAATCAGTAGGAGCAGGGGTTGATTGTAGGTGTTTTAATCACAATGACCTGCACGGGCCTAAACAAGGTAAAAATCTGGATCATCTGCTTCAGAAGTAGCATCAAAAGCAGTATTGGAGATTTCACTCTGCAGTGGACCAAGAGCAGTTGATAACAATGAACAAAACGATTAAATTAGAGCCAGAGGCATCAATCATTGTGTAAGGAAAGGATCTGATTCTTTCTTCAGAGTCCAATTTGGCCTGACATCAGCTTGACAACATCCTTTCATTCTGTAGAAATCCATCACAATCCTACATCACTAATGAGGCAGCAACAAAAAAATGGGAAAAGGAATCTTTGTTAAAATGCTCATTTAAACTTGCTTTGCTGTTGAGATTCTGTTTGTGATAGGTGCAGGGGCACATGAATGGAGTGGCTGGTGCCTGCAATTACTTGTCAAGATAAATATGGAAGAACAAGCTCAGCATCTTGAATTTGAAATGCTGGTTCTGCTCCCACCCCTTTTTCTTAACAGCTAGTGATATAAAAGAAGACAGCTTTTATTCATGGCCAAAAGCAGGAAAAAATCTAAGGAAACTGAGGTGTAGACAAAGCTTCTGTAACTCTGAAGTTACAATGAATTTCAAGGATAAGGAATTCTAGCTATCTAGGTTACTGTGGCTACAGAATTTAATTAGACTTGCTGCAAAATGTACTTACCTTGCTGCAGGATTTGGATCCGAAATGCTGCCTAATACTAAGGTATGGATTATGCTGTTTTCTTGGATTTAGCTGTGATTCTAATGGTCTGGTCAGTGAAATTACTACATTCTCATACATACTTTGGAATGCTTCAGATGTGGCAAGAACATATTTTTTAAATTGCATTAAAAAAAACAAACTGATGTGTTGTATATTGAATTCACAGAATACGGAGCCAAGTGGGACGTCAAGAAATGGTTACAAAAAGATAAATGGTTGAGAGAAGTTTATAAAAACTGGGAGATCTTATAGCAGGTTCGGAGGTGTAAGACCCATAATCGTGTTCATAAAACCTGCCTGATATTTGAATTAAGGATTTATGGTATTAATAACAATGCAGACCGGTTGCCAAAGATGTCACTGTAGACAGAGTGTTAGTAAATAAGAAACCAGTGCATGCAGAGAGCTAGATTCTCAGCTGGTGTAAGTTGTAACTCCATTAATTTGATCTAGCATAGTGTTTTGGGTGTCTCATGCACCTGTGGATAGAATTGCTATTCACTCTGCTAATTCCAGGCTCTAGTTTATTGTCCAATGCAAATTTTCAGGAAACTAAACTATTTTGTTAGTCCCATACCGTCTCATATTAGTATTCACAGCTGCTGTGTTCTGTTGACAGATCCTGATAGACCGCTTCTCCATCATTGGCATATAGTGGTCATATGGTCTGGGATAAGAGTTTCTGATGTTTTTTTTATATCTGCTATCAATTTGTATATATATATATATATATATATATATATATATATATATATATATATATATAGTGTGTATCAATGGGAGTCTGTTCCTCTCACAAAACATTTTGGTACAAGGCATGGAGACCGTTTTTTTTCTCTTGGTGTAGCCAGAACACTATCTCTGGTTCCATCTCTGATTATGGTTTCTCCTACCACCATGCATTTTTAGAAGGAATGGCTACAACAAAAAGACCTATACACATTGCCTCAGAATTTGGGCCACTAAGTCTAAGGGCCCGACAGCCACATCTGGGTTGTAGAATTATATGGAGGGCAGGGTAAGGAAGGTTGTGCCTCCCCAAACAGCCTGATCCCCACCCTCTATCCACACCTCCCCCTTCTCTCCCCTTGACTGCCACCTCATAGCCCCTGACTGATCCAACCCCTCCTGCTCCTTGTCTTCCTTCAGGGACTCCTCTGCCCCAACGGCTCCCCTGGAACCCCACCCCTCTCCAACCCCCCTGCTCCTTGTCCCCAACTTCCTCACCCCCTATCTACACCCCCATCCCCTAACAGGCCCCCTGGGACTCCCATGTCTATCCAACTTTCCCCTGTTCCCCATTCCCTGACCGCCCCCCCCCCGAACCCCTGACCCATTCAACCCCCCTTGCTCCCTGTCCCCTGACTGCCCCCGGGGACCTCCTGCCCCTTATCCAACCTCTCCCCCCCCCCCCTCCGTGCCCCCTTGCATGCCACTCAGAGCAGCAGGACTGGCTTATTGGAAAGCCTGGGAGGTGGGCGAGTGCAAGCCATGCTGCCTGCAGAGGAGGAGGGACAGCAGGGGAGGAGCCGGGGGCTAGCCTCCCTGGCCAGGAGGTCAAGGGCCAGGCAGGATGGTCCTATGGGCCAGATGTGGCCTGTGGGCCATACTTTGCCCACCTCTGCACTAAATCATCCCAGCCAGGGCTTTGTCAAGCCCAGCCTTAGAAACCTCTAAGGAGGGAGATTCCACTACCTCTCTAGGTAACCCATTCCAAGGATTCACCACCCTCCTGGTGAAATAGTGTTTCCTAATATCCACCTTGGACCGTTCCCACTGCAACTTGAGACCATTGCTTCTTGTTCTGTCATCTGCCACCATTGAGAACAGCCAAGCTCCATCCTCTTTGGAGCTCCCCCTTCAGATAGTTGAAAGCTGCTATCAAATCTCCCCTCACTCTTCTCTTCTGCAAACTAAATAACCACAGTTCCCTCAGCCTCTCTTGTAAGTCATGTGCCCCAGTGCCTAATCATTTTTGTTGCTTTCTGCTGGACTCGCTCCAATTTGTTCACATCCTGTCGGGGGAGGGGGGGGCAAAACTGGATGCAATACTCAAGATGTGGCTTCACCAGTGTTGAACAGAGAGGAATAATCACTTCCCTCGATCTGCCGGCAATGCTCCTACTAATGCAGCCCAATATGCCATTGGCCTTCTTGGTAACAAGGGCGCACTGTTGACTCATATCCAGTTTCTCATCCACTGTAATCCCCAGGTCCTTTTCTGCAGAACTGCTGCTTAGCTAGTTGGTCAACAGCGTGTAGCAGTGCATGGGACTCTTCTATCCTAAGTCCAGGACTCTGCACTTGTCCTCATTGAACCTCATCAGATTTCTTTTGGCCCAATCCTCCAATTTGTCTAGGTCACTCTGGACCCTATCCCTACCCTCCAGTGTATCTACCTCTCTCCCCATCTTAGTGGCACCTGCGAAATTGCTGAGGGTGCAATTAATCCCATCATCCAGATCATTAGTAAAGATGTTGAACAAAACTGGCCCGAGGACCGACTTCTGGGGCACTCCGCTTGATACCGGCTGCCAACTAGACATCGAGCCGTTGATCACTGCCCATTGAGCCCAACAATCTAACCAGCTTTCTATCCATCTCATAGTCCATTCATCCAGTCAATACTTTTTTAACTAGCTGTCAAGAATACTGGGGGAGACCATATCAAAAGCTTTGCTAAAGTCAAGATAGATCCCATCCATCGCTTTCCCTGTATCCACAGTGCCTGTTACCCACCCCGTTACTAACTTTGTCATCTGTTTGTGTCTTTGGGTCTGTTACATCCTTTTGTCAGCTGAAAGGACTTAAAATATTTCATATGTGGATTAAGCGCAATGTATGGCCCTAAGTAACTCCTGTTGATGAATTCTACTTTTGATTGCTTGGCTTTTCTGAGTTGCTTACAGGAAAATTGGATAAAGAGGATATAATTTGTCAACAACCTACTGGAGTGATAGATTTCTGCCTGGTATAGCATGTTCTGTATAGTTTTTAAAATAAGTTTGTTTACATTGAATGTAAGAAACTAGAAATGTATTTACTCCACCCTTTATAATGAAATCTATGACAATTTATTTTGTCTGAAAAGTTAAATGACTTAATAATGGCCTTCTCTCAACATTTTAATATTTTCTGGTTATGTTGTAAATGAAGTGCATTTATTTCCTCCTACATAGGAAAAAATACATCATTATGCTCTTGCTTTATGTAAATGACCTTACAGATAAATGAAAATGGATATTTCAAAGCTATCTTTTATTATAGCCTGATGGCATATTGGCCTTATCATTCAAGACCGTGTTTATCTTTGAATAATACATTATTCTAAGTCTCTGAAATTGTTGTTATGATATTTTAATACATCATAAAACAGGCCTTATGATCTCCAGCTTGCTGAGATATCAGTCTCACATTAATTTAAAATATATCTTGGAAAGCAGTAGTTTGGCAAAATTTGCATGCACACAGATATTAATTTCTCACACTATATTTCCAGAAGAAGTTGATTTTTTGTGAAGGATGCAACATTTGAACATATGGACTGTCTTTTTGTCTATGTACAGTGCCTAGCACAGGGGTGGGAAAACTACGGCCTGTGGGCAGCCTCCAGCCTGCCGGCTAATTCTGTCCAGCCCCCCGAGCTCCTGGCTGTGGAGGCTAGCTCCTTCTCCCTCCCCCGCTATTCACCCACCCCAACCCCCTGTACCACACAAGCAGTGCTCTAGGGGGTGAGGCTGTGCGACAGCATGACTAGATCTGGGCCAGACATGCTGTTCTGAGCAGCATGGTAAGAGGGCTGGGGCAGGGGGGTTGGATAAGGGTCAGAAGATCTGGGGGGAGGGGGGGAAGGGAGGCAGTCGGGACGGGGAACGGGGTGGAGGGGTTTGGATAGGGCATGGGAGTCCCAGGGAGCCTGTCGGGGCGGGGGTGTAGCTAGGAGGCAGGACAGTCAGGGGACAGGGAGCAGGGGGGTTGGATAGGGGTTGGGGTCCTGGGGGGGTGATTAGGGGAAGGGGGGCCTCTGGAAGGGGTGGTCAGGGAACGAGGAGCAGGGGGCTCAGATAGGGGGTGGGGTCTTGCTGGGGGTGGTTAGGGCATGGGTCTCTTGAGGCAGTAGTCGGGACAAGGAGCGGGGTGTGTGTGGATGGGTCAGGGTTCTGAGGGGGGCAGTCCGGAGGCAGGAAGTGAGAGGGGGTTGGATAGGGGGCGGGGCCAGGCTGTTTGGGGAGGCATAGCCTTCCCTAACCAGCCCTCATATAATTTTTGAACCCCGATGTGGCCTTCTGGCCAAAAAAGTTTGCCCGCCCCTGGCCTAGCACAATGGAGTCTTAGTCTATGGCAAGGTTTGCTTGGCACTACCACAATACAAATAATAAACAACAACAATAATGTTGGTGGCACCCTCTATAGTTAAGATTCCAAAACTATTCCAGTGAGTACCCCCTGCTCTCACCCCCAGAAGTTTTCTAAATGTTCACCTAAGGGGGTGAAAATATCTGCTTGGCCTCTACCCATGGGTGATTGATTTTATTTATTTGCAAATCTGAGGAAAATCATTTTAGCCAATGTCTAGTTTGAAAGTTCAACTCCTTTCCCTCTCCCCCGCCCTCCACCCTCCCAGCACACGTTTTAGGCTCACTCTCGTATTGCACTGAATTTACACTGAAGACAGCTGGTAGGGGACAGAGGGCAGCCATTTCCCACTTGTGAGTGGGCTGCACTCACCACAAATTATGTCATACACTCCCAGCAAGATGCTCTGCTCAGTAAGTGAGCTGCTGCATTCTGTCTCCCAGTTGTTTTAAGATTTAGCCTCATGTAGGGCATATTGGAATAGTCTAAACATGCTGAGTCCAGGTGATTTCATAAAGATGCACAAGATGCATATAGGAAACTCAGTAAAAGGAGGACTTTATAAGCAGCGCTGGAAAAGCCGGTGAAATCTGTAAACTGTGCAATTGGAACAGGAGTGAAGTAAGGAAATTACAAATTTCTGCTTGTAAAGCCAGTGGAGATTGTATATTACACAAGTCCATTTCCTTAGTATTTTTTTAAAATATTCTGGTTTTTTTAAAGAAAATAAATTAGGAAATAATGTAAAAATTAGTGTTCATGCAATACTAGCATTTGGAGATAAAACCCTCAGAAGTCAGGAAGTACCCAAAGTGAAATCTCTGATAATCTAAACTCATCCATATTTCATATAAGGAATATTTTCTCATTTCCCCCCACCTTTTAAAATGAAACCCAGTAATGTGTATTTCAAATCTATCAAAGGTTCCTAGATCACGCACAATGTGCTTGTAGTAGAAGGGTGAAAAAATAAGATCACTTTCTTCATTTTGAATGAATGTCGTAAAATATACATGATGTGGAAAAGAGCTGAACTGAGAAGGAAGTTTAATTTTTGGCATGGATGTTGAAAGTTGGATACTTGATTTCCCAATCCAAGCATCGCAGCAATGCTAGGTTATTATCGTCTTTTAGAGGTTTTCACAATGTGATAAGCCAATATTGGGCCAGAAGCTCAGCTCTGACTGATGCTTGGCTCAGCTGGGGAAGCTAGGCATGGAGTCACCATTTTGTTCTCAATTCTGGGACCATCAGGGCGCTAGTCCAGTTAGAGCAACCCGAAGGGCTGGTTTGGCCGTTGCTGGTACATAAGGTCACCCCAATTATGACCCCTTTTCTCCTATGGGCAAAAGGGGGAGGCCTAGAAGTTGCTGTGGTAAGTCCAGGTATTTTAACATATGGCAGATCCAACCAGAGGACTATTCCCCAAGGCTTAGGGTTAGTTAGTGTTCTAGGGGCAATGCAAAACATCCATCAGAGCATGGGACTGTGGCCACTGGTGACTGTTCTGGGGAATAATAGGGTTTATTGACTTGAGAGGCTGAAGTGAAGCAGAGGTAAATACTTACACCAAAGGAAAATTAAGTTCATTTTTTAGCAAAATCATTATTTTATTATTCCTTTCTGGAATAGAATAGAATTCCTTTCTGAGGCATAGTAGAACAGAGAGGATATGCCATATACAACTGGAGAGAGAAAACACCTCTCAGCTTGGCAAGGTTGTGTCGCAAATGGGGACGACAACCTCAAAGATCCACAATCAGGTGAATAACAGTGTAGAAAGATTAAAATAATGACATTTGTATCATTAGCATGAATAATATTTTGTATAACAATCGTCTCATGCGTGAAAATGTCTAAGATAAATAAAACAATTAAAAAAGTGAAGCTGTGTATGGGAGGAGCAGAGGTAAATTTGAGCCTAAAATGAGGCACTTGCTTTGTACTAAGGGACGAGCGAAAGGCATGTAATGGAGTCTTCCATATATACAGCAACGAGGGAGAGAAAAATGTCTCAAGTTCACAAACCAAACTGTGTGCTAGCTTAACTTTTTTAAGTTTTTGCATGCGCTCTCTCACAATATTTATATATACAAAAGGTAGTGTGGTGGTTGTGAAAATATGATACAGCCAGGTCCACAGCTGATGTGAATTAGCAAAGTTTCACTGAAGTTAATGAAGCTATGCCAATGTACACCAGCAGAAGATTTGAGCCATAGTGTATTTGTGGATAAAATGTGGGGCCCTACCAAATTCACAGTCCATTTTGGTCAATTTCATGATCATATGATTTTTAAAATTATAAATTTAATGATTTCAGCTACTTAAATCTGAAATGTCATGGTATTGTAATTGTAGGGATTCTGTGGTTTTAGGGGGGTTGTGTTACTATCCTGCCTTTGGAGCTAGAGAGTGGTGGCTGCTGGCTGGGAGCCCAGCTCTGAAGGCAGAGCCGCTGCCAGCAGCAGCGCAGAAGTAAGGATGGCAGTATGGTATTACCACCTTTACTTCTGCGCTGCTGCCTGAGTCCCTCACCCCTAAAGCCCACTCAGCATCTCAAAATGGCAGCCTTGACCCTCCCCCACCCCAGGGGCAGATTCAAATAAGGAAAACATTCTTTTTGTGTGTATGCCATGACTGATTTAGAGAGTGGTTGGTGCTCTTACTTTACATGGTGTAGACATGGACATTGCAGGCCCGTGGAGCCACAAAGAGAACAGTTCACCAGAGCCACAAAGAGAACAGTGAATGCTTCAGGCAGTCATTGCAGAACCCCATCGATTTTTTTTTTCTCAGCACTTTCAGCATGTCTGCAAAGGGGAGAGAGCAAAATCTAAAGCTGAGAAATTGATTAATTTTTGTTCGGTGATTATGAGGAATAGCTGTATGGCCGTCCCCTCCACTGTAGCTTGCGACTCCCTTTCACTCATGTGACACTTCTGCAGGGCCCATGTTGATGAAAACTTCACAGTACATCTCGCTGGTCTGTCCGTTGCCTTTTTGAATACAACCATTTTCTAATTCCTATCCCTCTGCCACAGTGTAACCTCACAAGACTCAGGACAAGCCTAAAGAGAATGGAGTGAGAATTACTATTCATCTTGCCCCCAGATTCACCCTGCTGACCCCTCAGACACCATATAAGCACCTCCAAGGCACAGTGTGAGAGGGTTGAGAGGACCCACACTGGCAGTGAATGGAATAGGGAGGCTAGGAGTAGATTCACAGCCCAACTTACTGCAAACTAAATGTTTGTGGAGACAAGACTTTGCTTACATGAATAGAAATCTGGAGTATTTCCACTGATGCCACTACACCAGAATGAGACTTCTATACATGGTATCTAAATCAGGGACAGTACTGAAAGTCATGATAAAGAAATCATAGAACAAGTTTTTGATTCGTGTGATTTTCAGACGTTCACTTAGTTTGTCTATCCTGTTTTCTGAAGATGCCACAACTAGACAAACGTGTCAGGGTCCTGATTTTGTTTTACTATTAGATTTATCATTATTCATTCCTCTGATAGTGTGAACTTTTTAAAAATCCCTGCTGTGTTCCACTTCTGCCACTTCACTAACAAAGCACAGAAGATTCAGTGCACATAAACATTCAGGCAAACCTTTTCAGTTTATTCCCACAGCTCAGGGTTCCTAAAGGCAGTCTTTCTCAAGCTGTGAGGTTGACCTCCCTAGAAAGGCACTGACTTGATTCAGGAAAAATGCAAACATGACAAGGGAGGTGGGGAATGCTTAGCCATCTTTCCATTGCGGGCTCTTTTCATATAAACCTTTAGAAGAGCAGAATCCTCTCTATCCAAATATCCATCAGAGTGTACTGGTTTTGCAGGATCCTAAATAAAAATGAGCAGGGGAAAAGAAGAAAATATGAAGATTGCCTTGTGTTTTAATATATATTTCTTAAATATATCATTGTTTTTTTTAAATGCAGGGAGAAAATCTTCAGACCCATCTTTAAGAAATGTTTACAACAGAGGAGGCAAATGTAGCCTTGCCTTAGGTACAGAAAAAAGCTAGGCCAAAGCCTGAGAACTCTTCTGTTATTAGAGCAAAACAGCCACATGGGCTGGAAGAGCATAATGTGTCTGATAGAATGGGGCACATGAACAATCACCCTTTGCTTTCCAAAATCCTTTTTGCTCTACAATAAAGGTCAAGCAGAACAGCTATTTATCTACTGGTATTCATGGATAAGGACATGCATGATAATCTTCCTCAGCAGTGAGCCGCGTTTCCAAGCCCACATCATTCATATTTATGCACTACGGCCTAATGGTGCAGCTGCTGCGTAAATTCGCAACAGGAAGACAATTAAGGTCCCTGTGATGATTGTACTCTGCACAGACCTCTTGGTGTTCTGATGCCGAGATACTCAAATGGATTGCTAGGTGTCCGTGATGAAAAGTGTGCGAGATGACCATTTGAGTGGCAAGCTGACTGTAGTAATTAGTTCTACTATTGTGGCAGAGATGCAGAGAGAATTCTGTGCCAGGGGGACTTTAGAAAGTCATGAATCCCTTTACTCTGCCACAAAGGTCCTCTCTTTATCTTCCTTGTCTTCCCACTTTCCTCCTCACACTTTCTCTCCCACCCTCCCCCTTTTTATAACTCTCTCCTTTCTCTGTTTGGCTGCCCATCAGTCCTTTATTTGTTTTTTCTCTTTCCCTGGCCCTCTTTTCCCTCTCAGCCCTCCCTCTCTCTGGCTCTTTCTCTCTCCCTCTATAATTCATGGGTGCTTTGCCACTGGTATTGTTGCCAAGTTCAGTAATACTGCCAGGATGCTGCTGAGCCTGGCTCACTGTGCTCATCAAATCCTCCTCCTGCTCTGTACCATGACACATGCAATGCACACAGAGCAGAGAGTAGCTCACATGATGGGGGTGCAATAGGCCAGGCCCTATAAGTGGGATCAACACTCTTGAAAGCCTTTCTTATTTTCAATGCCTGCCTTGCCCAAGGAATTTCACCCTGGAGAGGTCAAATGTACATGGACATTTAAATTATCTCCGAGTGCTACACTAACAGCCTTCCAATGTTGCATGCTAGTTGCATAATTTAACTACCCTGATTTGTGGTAGTAATTTCTGCAAGGTTGCTTTCTCTGGTATTCTGTAACAGCTGTGTCATGCAGCAGCTGTCTGCCAAAGGTCCCCTTAAAAATGAGATCTTCCAGCCTCAATTGTGCAATTTGACTCTTGTAAAATAAATAAAAGCCAAGTGATCTCATTGTGGATGTGCTGAAAGCTGGCTGGACTCGCTAGCACAGCACAACATTCTTGTCAAGCTTAGGTGAAGCGGAACTTATGCTTCCTGCTAATAATGGAAAAGGCTGTGGAGGTAAAACAGGGAAGGGTGGGGGAGTATTGGGAGAGGCTGCCAGCCTGCAAAACCCATAGGTGTAGAGGATGCTGATTGGAGGAGAATAGTGCTAGTGGCTTCTTTCCATAGAGTCTGCACAGGGTCTGATTGTTGTTACATTTATAATTGGGATCCAGGAAATATTAGCCATTCCCAGACCCCCTGAAAATCCAAAGGATTGATGGCCCTCGGTAGATGTAAAAACAATTAGCCCCATTGCAGGAGACATGCCCCCCCCCCCCCATCTGTGTTCCAATGAGATGTCATGTACTTGAATATATACATACACAAGTGCATGGGATCTTAAGGCTGCAGAGCCCCTTCCAGAGTGCTGCATAATGACAGATTTTTCTGGCTTGGGTCTGAAGAAATTGTGCTGAACTCCCACATGTAATATTTTATTAACTTTTGTACAGAAAACAAACCTACGTGTGCAGTAAATCCAAATGTGGAGTCACAAGCAAAACTTGACAAAATCAGAGTTTTGGTCATAAATCATCTTTGTTTATGCTAATATGCAAGAATGTTATTTATCATTAACAATTACAGTTTAGCTCTACATTTGCAGTGCACACCATGTACCTGATTTATAGGAAGCCATTTACTTCAGTTTGTATGCTGTCCAGCTGCCAGTAATTTGATTTTAAATTTAGACTACTACGGCATGTCTGTGGCACCATAGTTGAGGGGTGTCTACAGTATGGAATGTGTATAGATATATGGCTTAAGTGGCTGGTGGTTTTGGGGGCTCCAACCTAAGATACTGTTTAAGGAGGGGCTGATTTTCAAAAAGTGCTAAACAGCCATCCTGTGAAAAGTAAGGTCTCTTTATGGTAGCTCAAGCTGGGCACCTAAATTCATTTTTGAAAATGTAGGCCATGTATGTATTATATAAAATGTACATCTATAATATACACATTAATTTATGCACTGTGTATTTTCATAATTGTACAAATACATCACTAGTTTTTTCTTCATAGGCCATGTCTACACTTGGATTCTTGGGTGTGATTCCCAGCTTTCACAGACATACTTGTGCTAGCTCTCATCAAATTAGCATACTAAAAATAATAGTGAAGCTGTGGTACCAGGGACAGGAGTGGCACAGACTAGTCTCCCCAAATTCAAACTCACCTGGACCCTCTGGTAGGGTGACCAGATTGAAAGTGTGAAAAATTGAGACAGGAGTTGGGAGGTAATAGGCACCTATATAAGAAAAATCCCCAAATAACAGGACTGCGCCTATAATACTGGGACATCTGATCACCCTACCCTCTAGGTATGTACTCAGGCTGGAAAGCTTGTGCTGCCACTGCCACTGCTACCATGACTACCCTATTATTTTTAGCGCAGTAGTTGGATGAGTGCTAGCACAAGTATGTCTGCTAAACCTGGGAATCTCATTCTTAGGACTGGTCTTCACTAGGGGGGGGGGAGATCGGCTGTAGATAGGCAATTTCAGCTACGGCAACAACGTAGCTGAAATTGGCCTATCTACAGCCGACTTACCTGCCGTCCTCACAGCGGCGGCGGTCGGCCTTTTGGTACGCTGGAGTTCCATAGTCGACGGGGGCGCCACTGGCAATCGATTTATCGCGTCTTGATGAGACGCGATAAATCAATTGCCAAAAGATCGATCCTTCCCTGCTGTAGTGAAGACGAGCCCTTAGTTCTAAGAGTAGATGTAGCCTTGGTGACTGAGATTAACTTCTCCTATTTTACCTAATTTCTTCAGTTACTTCCTGAGAATTAAGAATCAGAAAGGTAGCCGTGTTAGTCTGGAATTGCAAGTGACAAGGAGTCCTGTGGCACCTTAAAGACTAACTAAAGTATTGAAGCATAATACTATAATAGTATTGATGCATCTGACGAAGTGGGTATTAGTCCACGAAAGTTTATGCTTCAATACTTTAGTTAGTCTTTAAAGTGCCACAGGACTCTTTGTTACGTCCTGAGAATTATTCGCTGGGGCAAACTCAACAAACTGGGGTTTGTCCTGCTCTGAGCAGGGGGGTTGGACTCGATGACCTCCTGAGGTCTCTTCCAATTCTAATAGTCTATGATTCAATGAAACTGGCAATTACAGTTTCTATATATCCTATTCTATGTGGGCTACAAAGGAAATTGTCAAATTACCACAACAAATTCCCAACACTGAGGGCTTCCTTGACTCCTTTCATTGTGGCCTCGATGTCCTCAGACACTGTAGGCTCTTGAGCAGGATTTTAAAGGAAGAATGGAACTAGGTTATTCCACAATACAGAAGAGTGCCATAGGCCACTGATTATCCATCCTATTCATTCTTATAATTCCGATGGGTAATATAGCACTTGGCTACTTTTTTGTATATGTCAATGTATGCCTTTGCAAGAAGAGCACTTTCTCCATTTTTGTTCAGCTAGAATGAGTATGTTATACTTTATTTGTTTCATTGAAGAAGCTTGTTATTTTTCTGGTACTGTAGGGACACTTACTGTGGAGGGCAGAACTAATCAGCAGTTGGTTTTTATTCTACTAATCAACCAAGTCTGTAAATTGTTTAAGAGTCTAACTCCTCATTTCTACAATAAAGAGCTCTTGGAATAATGCAGGTCAAGGACAAAGACACATCCTGTGTAAGCAGACAGACTGACTCCTGCCAGTATAATCTGTAAGTGGAAAATCGACACTTGGCTCTGTGAACAAGTTCTGACCTGACCAGCAACATAAGCATCTCATAATGGGGTCATGAAGACTAGAGGGTCTAAGAAATTAATTAACTCAGCGGTTGAGGCTATATGGATTGGGTGATGTTTTGCATGCCATTATCCCTCCCGTTCCCACTCCAAAAAACAAAACACATCCAAAGGTTCAAGGAGCTTTTATGAAATATATTTCCATGCTGATCCTAAATAAAACTAAAAAATACTTTAAAAGCTATATTGATTCCATGTCAATGTAGTAACAATTACATCTCTTGACTGTTTTTTCAGTGTTTTTCCCCCTTTTAAATCAAAAGAAATTGGCAGCAGCTTTCCCTTTGAAAAGGAAAACAAAAAACAAAATAGACAAATATTTTAAATGTTGGCTGCTGGGCCTAATCAGGCAAGCCTGAGAGGGGGAGTCTGCCCCCATTAGCTTCTATGCCATGTGAATCCAGGCTGCAGGATCGTGCTCTGCCCCTCTAGATTTAAACTGAAATGCTTTGAGGGCATTATTCTAACCATGGAGAGTTAAAATTCCTGTGAACAAGAGAGGTTCACCCAGACTGAGTCACAAACCAGAACTGTGCCACTCCTTGCCCACTATAGCAATCCCAAGAGCACTTTTCCGGTGACTTTTAAACATGCAAGTAACAGAGTGTCAGTCTGTTTACTTCAAAGCCTATTAGCGAGAAGGAACTTGTTTTGCCTCATTCTGTGGGTGTGCAGTCAGGGTCTCTGGGAAGAATCACTAAAGGTTCCCTCTCACATGAGTTCAGAGACCCTGTCTGCACTGGGGATCAGACTGTGCTAGCCACAGCATATATGAACACAACTCTTTCGAGCAGGATCAACCACCCTACTATAAATCTGTCTACAAATTCATTTGATATGCAGCAGAAGGGTTTCTGTGATGGGGTGTACAAACCCTACACTGGAGAACAAGGGGCTAAGGAGCAACTATGGACCCAGGCAGCCAGGCCCTCCCAGCTGCACCTGCAAAGCCTGAGCAAGCTGGAGGCGGAGTTTAAAAGGGGGGGCAAGCAGTGGAAGGATAGACCTCTGCTCTGGGGAAGCTCTAGGTGCTCTTGTTGAGCCCTGATTGTGCTGACCTGAACAAGCCTGCAAAAGAGGGACTGGTGACTGTCTGGGGAAGTCAGACACTTTATTATTGGTTCAGTTCTTTATTTACCCTGTGGGGAAATAGGGAAACACGGGTAGGAAGTGATACAGAGAGGCAGCTATGTAGCAACAACCCAAAGTTCAGGATTTAGCTGCCTACCATTGAGTCCTGGATTGGAACCTGGTGGCAAGTGTGGTCCTGGGTCCCCCTACCAACCTCTAAAAGTGAGACAACAATAAGTGTCTTGCCAGCTGGGGAAGGCCCTGAATACACAAGGTTCTAGACTCTAGACCCTATGTCCCAAAGCTAAGAAGAAAGCCCTGAAGCCCTAGAAGATTTCTCTGCTATTAAACTCTTCTTTTTTGTATACCCCAAAAGCATAACCCAGCCTGAGGGCTGAGTTGCAAAAAAAGGAACAGATCCCAGAGGATGGGAGATACCAGGGAGGGGGACCATCTCCCACATCTCTGTCTACCACTAGGTGGCCCTGCTGGTGAAAGTCATCCTTCACAGGTTCCTGTTATTTATTGTTCCTGCATAAAACCACACTTTGTAAAATGGTTCACAACATGCCTCACCCCCTTTAACATTGGCCAGGGAGACCATACGATTGGCCTGCTAGAAGGAACTGTGTGTAAATATACGGCTGGATTGTGTCTCCAGGATTCACACTGCTTGACCAAGGAGAACCATTTATAAGGAAAAGAGGGATGGAGCGTGGTATACCTGCATTGTCCCCTCCACAATCCTAGGAGAAATCCAAGTCTCTCCTCACTGTGGTACTACCCATCAAGAGGGGTATTTGCTGGCAAGGATGTGGAACTGTGTGATGGGACTGAGAGAGGGGTGCAGGGAGCCGGGAGGCTGCAGAGAGACACGCTATCTCCATGTAGATGGACCTGCGGCAGGTTTGGGAGCTGAATCCATTACCCATTCTGTAGGGATAAATCTGTCTGTCCCCACAACCACCACCCACCTACACACACACACAATGGAATTTTATATGGGGAAAACTGAGTGGAAATCTTCTCTGGTCTTACTCTGTGGGGTTTTCCAAATCAAGGCTGATGTGGCCTAAAGCTCTAACTCAATGATTCTATTAACAAAAAATAATCACAGACCACTTGAAAATTGCTGAGGGTCTCAGTGAACCACTTGATGATCATTCCAAATATCCGACGAAGTGGGTATTAGCCCACGAAAGCTTATGCTTCAATACTTTAGTTAGTCTTTAAGGTGCCACAGGACTCTTTGTTACCTCTGCTATTCCAGACTAACACGGCTACCTCTCTGATTCTATTCCAAATATTGTTTGATAGCTAACTACTGAAAAGTGCTTTGGATAAAAGCACTATATAAAAAAAAATAAGGTTTTTTTTTGTTCTACAAATAAAAGCACACAACTCATATTTTAATATCAATAGGCTTACCTCTCTAATGCAATGGATGTGCCCTTTCTCCCGCACCGTGGCAGCCCCCAAGCTGGGGCTGGGAAGGAGGTCCGTCTCTCCCTGTCTGCTGCAGTCCTGGAGCTGAGGAAAGTTGCTTCTCTCTCTGGCCACTGAAGCCTTGCACATCCCAAATTCCCCCCACTACCTCTTCTCACCTCACTGCCCCCACCAACCTACCCCATATTCCTACCAATGCCACCATCTCCCCTTACTTGTGCATCTTCTTCAGGGTCCAGGCACCTAATTAGTGAAGTTATGCCTGTGCAGTTCCACTAATTAGGTGGGCGGCCCTTCATTCTCTCATGTGCGGTCGTGTAGGCATGTGCATTAGGGGGAAACTATCTGCGGACCACCTGAATGGAGTCCGCGGACTACAGTTTGAGAACTGTTGCTCTATCTAACATGGTTTGAGTGTTAGTATGTAGACCTAAATGGCCCTTCTTCAAAGTCTGAATTTATGAGAGCTTATTCAGCCAAGCTGACTTAGCAATGCCATATAGCCTAAACTATGGACCAGTCAGATCAGGCCAGGCAGCTATTCTGCCATCTTTCCACTTTGACAGTAAATTCCTCCTCTTTTTGGACTATATTGACATGTTTCAGTCAACAGATAACTCCCGAACTATTTGCTGCAGCTAATACTATGAACATTCAGTAATTTGCGCCATGCAGCTAGTCATCTAAGTAGCAGGATAATAACTCTGTTAACGGATTTGGGTGACTCCCTTACACTCACGTAGCTTTCCAGATGGCCTTGTTTATATTACTGGCACAAGTACTTGGGTAGATATATATTTGATATGTATTCACACCACAAATATGTATTTTTAACAATTTCCCTACCCATCAACTGTGCTGCAAACAAAATTTTTCTCAGTTGAATGTTCACAGAAAAAACCAAATAAACCCAGGGCACAAATGCTGCTGATGTGCGCTTTCAGTTTTTAATCTAGTAAATGTTTATGGTTGTTTGCTGGTTTTGCTGTTCTGTAAGTGGAGCACCCTGATACAGCTTTTTCTCAAACCCACCCCACCACCCACAAAGAACCACAAAACAAACAAACAAAACATGCCACAAAACACTGCTTTGGCTAAGGGAAGAGGTAATTCAAAATCTATATATATAAAAGTCAAATGGTGTATGCGTGCATGCGTGTATGGGTGTACGCTTACTCCTTCCACACCGTTTGAGCTAGAGACTTGAAATTTGGTACAGTTAGAGGTCTTGGGGTCCTAATGACCGTAAGAGTCAAAAAAATTTCAAATCTCACCTCTGACGCCCCCCAGGAGTGAAATTCTTTAAAGGCCAATCACATCAGCTGGGCAGCTGCTGTTCTCTGTGACATAGTTATGATGTCATAATACCCCCTCCAGCAGACACCGCACTCGCTCAGCTCTCTGCCCCTCCCCCCTCCAATGGAACCCCGGAATCCCTCAGCTCTGTGCCCCCTCCCCACCTCCGACGGACCCAAGTTGGGTTTGGTCGGAGGGTAAGTGAGGTGGGGGTGTCGGGTTTGGTCGGGGGGGTGAGGTGGGGGTGTCGGGTTTGGTCGGGGGGTAAGTGAGCCGGGGGTGTTGGGTTTGGTCTGGGGGGGGGTGGGAAGGTGTCTGGGTGGGTAAGGGGTGAGGTATGGGTGTTGGGGTTGGTCAGGGGGTGTTGGGTTTGGTGGTGGGGGGGGTAAGGTGGGGGTGTTGGGTTTGGTTGGGGGGGTGAGGAGGGGGTCGGGGTTGGTCGAGGGATAAGTGAGGTGTGGGTGTCGGGTTTGTTTGTCATAGTAGGTAGGGTTGTCGGGTTTGGTTGGGGGGGAAAGTGAGGTGGGTGTGTCAGGTTTGGTCTACGGGGGGTGAGGTGTGGGTGTTGGTCAGGGGGTGTTGGGGTTGGTAGGGGGGAGACGTGGGGGTGTTGGGTTTGGGTGGGGGGGTGAAAATGTGAGTCGGGGTTGGTCGAGGGGTAAGTGAGGTGGGGGTGTCGGGTTTGGTCGGGGGGGTGAGGTGGGGGTGTCGGGTTTGCTCTCTGCCCCCATCCAATGGACCCCGCACTCGCTCAGCTGTCTGCTCCCTCCCCACCTCTGACTGACCCGAGCAACGCCGGGCACTTTCGCTAGTGATTTATAAATAAATTATTATAGCTAACATATATTTTAAATCAGTTGCCCAGATCTAGAACTGGACTGATAATTGGCTGAATACATTTGTGAATAACTTAGTAGGTGAACAAAACTCAGTTCTTTGAAGAAATAACATACAATTTCTTGCCCAGCTGTAGTCATGATTAAGTAGTCCCTTTATGCACTTGGACTAGGCTAGTGTGACTGGACGGCTTGAAGTAGCATGGTTTTAAGTTGCCCTCCCTGACCTGATATAAGTGTTCTGAGTGTGCTCATTTGAGTTGACATGTCAGATAGCTGAGTTTCTCTCAATCTAGTGATGTGAGGGGGCAAACCAGGCCATTTCCTGCTATTTCTAGTGGACTTCGAACTTATTAAAGCTTGAGACCGAAACTCTGAGCTCCTGCATTGGACACAGTCTTCTCACCACATCATTATAGTTCTTGAAGACCGTAGAGTGATCCAGTACCAAAACAACATACATCCGTTTTCTTGTTAGCTAGAGCCCTGGGAATGAAATCCTGGTCCTGTTCAAATCAAAAGGAGTTTTGCCATCAACTTCAATGGAGCCAGGATTTCACCCCCTATAATCAAGACCGGGAGTAACTCCAGAATTCCCACTACACTATCTTTTAGTCAGGAAAGAAAAGGGAGCCTGAGCTTAAGCTAATGAAAGAAAAGGGTTTTTATTTTGTGTATGGATCAGCTAAAACATTATCAACCTTTGTAGAAGATAATTACTGCTTCTGGTTTTGCCTGTAGGCATCTTGTGCTTGTCTGTGGTTCATCTGGAATAAGACTATCTGAACCCATTCTTCCGACAGTACCTGAGGATTAAGTTGATCTTCTGCGGTTTTAGTGTCTGTGTCCCTGATGCCCTGAAAGGAGACATAGGAAGAACATAGACTAAATGTATAATCAAGTAATAGAAAAAGATTAACAAACAATAACTGTCTTTTGTAATAAGCATTTGAAACAATACTTCTTCTTTTCTTCCTGACTGACATGACATATTCAGTATTTGAGCCAAGATGATGGGATGCACACATGAACAGCTCAGAATGCTAGGCTTCAAATGCACTGTCTATAAACAGAGATGATAATGAGACTCGCCGCTCATCCTCATCCCCTCTCCAGCATGCATTGAGCAAATTTTGCTCATTCATCTCGTCCTCCTTACTACCATTGCACTAAGATCAATGCTCACAGACAGCAGCAAGACTGCAGGTCCAAGTCAAAGGTGATGGTGGGTGACACAACTGGCACTATGTCTAGACCAGGGTTCGGCAACCTTTGGCATGCGGCCCGCCTGGGAAAGCCCGTTGGCGTGCTGGGACAGTTTGTTTACCAGCTGCATCCACAGATTCGGCTGATTGTGGCTCCCACTGGCCGCGGTTTGCTGCTCTAGGCCAATGGGGTCTGTGGGAAGCAGCTTGGGCCAAAGGATATGCTGTCTTCCGCTTCCCGCAGCCCCCATTGGATGGGGAAGCAAACTGCAGCCAGTGGGAGCCACGGTCTATGAAACGGCAAGTAAACAAACCGGTGGGGCCTACTAAGGATGCTTACCCTGCGGTACCGCGTGCCAAGGTTGCCGATCCCTGTAACTAGTGCCAGAGCTGAATTTAGTCCACATAGTTAAATCAAAGGCAATTCTGCAGGAAGGCTGAGTAGAATATGACTAATTAATATTAATATTTCTTAGACACTGCACTCATTTTTGATTGCCTGATCTTCTCTGATGACACTGAGTTAAAGCATTTTGCACAGTGGATTAGAAATCCCATTAAAACAACACATAGTAGGTCAGATGCTCAAGAAAAAAATCCATGTAAAAATATCCATACCAAGTACAATAATGTACAGTTGTCTGCATGCACAGCCAATTACTTCTAGAGTTCTGATGAAATTTGGGTGACAGCAGTGTAATACAAGTTCCATATTTTTGTAGAGCAATATGCTACAAAAATTGATCAAAGATTTGGATTTTTAATTAAAAGACTATTTTGAGGCATTTTCACAGAAAAAGGATGATAGTGGCGTGCAAGTACTAAATTAATCTGTACTGTGTTCCACAGATTACACTAGCATCACAGTTCCATTATGGAACTTAGGGCTGGTCTCCACTATGGGGGGGGGGGGGGGGAGGAAGGAAGGGGATTGACTGCAGATACGCAACTTCAGCTACGTGAATCACGTAGCTTAAGTTTGCGTATCTGCAGCCGACTTACCTTCCATCCTCACGGCGGCGGCGGGCGGCGGCGCGCTCCCCCGTCGACTCCAGCTTGCGCCTCCCGGCAAGCTGGAGTTCCGCAGTCGACGGGGGCGCCGCGAGCGATCGATTTCTTGCGTCTTCATAAGATGCGAGAAATCGATCACCAGAAGATCGATTGCTACCCGCCGATTCGGCGGGTAGTGAAGACATACCCATAGAGTGTGAAAAGCAGAAGCAGACTTGGGATAGGATCAGGCTGAAAGATACAATGGCAGCATTACATCAATGGAGCAAGGCAGTGGACAAGGGGCAGATAAGGTTTTTGTGTAGGAAAATGCATTAATGTAGAAATTACAATGATTATGAATATGTCAACTGAATTAAAGTTTTACCTGCCTGCCTTGAGTGTGGAAGATGGAGGCACCAGAGTCTGGAAAACGAACCAGGATCATTAATGGCCAAAGCCCCAAACTGAAAGTAGACTCTTGTTCAAAATGAGAAATGGTTCTAAACCCAGTTTCTGGATCCACAGAGCCCCAAGCTCTGTGAGGAGTTTGCAGAGTGAACTTGGATTCAGATCCAAATTTTGCTTCTGGGGGCAGGGACCTCACTTTTCTACATGTTCGTACAGTGCCTAGCACACTGTGACCACCACTGCAATATAAATCACAGATTATTTGTACAGTGCTATAGCTTGATTCTTATTAAAGTTATAATTGCTGGCGGTTGGTTATATTCTGTGACCAAAGTTCATATGGCTTCAATCGCCCTAATGTACATTTTCCATATGCCCTTGGCACCCAGCCACTGCTCTCCAAAACTGAGCTGTTATCCTCTAACTTATCACAACTCTGCTACTTTTTATGCAGTCAAGGACTGAAAGTAACATATTTTCATGCAGTGTAAGAAAAATGCATGAAGCTGACTTGAAATTGAACACCTACACCTGCTTAGATTACACGTTTTTGAAAAAGGGAATTTAGTCCTTGTGAAAGGTGTTAGAACTATTAGAATTAGGTGTGAAGATTTTCCAAGTCTGTACATCCAGGTTCTGTTATCTACGATCTAGAAACTGAAAAGATACAGTTTGTTTGGCTTCTCTACAGGGTTCTAGAATTTTTGACTGAAAAATAGGAGCCTTATGAGAGTGGTAGTATTTGCTTTGCATGGTATACATCAATGCTTTTCTATTTATACAAATGAGACCTGTTTTCATCTCCCCTGCAAAGCATGTCAGAACTAATCTACAGCTGGCTGACATTTGTGCTTATTTATCTTATACTCATTCTTGACATGTTAGATTAAATTTAAGGAAAGTAAAAGGGGAGGTATAGAAGGAAGAGCATATTTTGACATCCATGTTATATAGGTCAGGTTTCAAATAGACAAGGTGGGTGAGGTAATATTTTTCATTGGACCAATAAAAGACATTACCTCACCCCCCTTGTCTCTCTAATATCCTGGGATCGACACGGGTACAACATTATATACAGCAGGCTTTAAATAGGCAGCCTTTCTTTTACTTACTGAAGAAAGGAATAATGTCAAGTTTACTGCAGTAAATATATTATTCTAATTGCTAAATAACTGGCCGATATTTTTTTAAAAAAATATATAATCCAAAGTGAAAGATTAAATGTGTTATCATGTAACTTTAGTTGCTGAACTCTTCTTTTGAACAAAGTTCCTTTCTGTATTCTGCTCTGTTATTTAGGTGTGACCCTCCCCCCCCCTCCCCTGACTGCAGTAAGAACTTCACCCATGTAAATAATGGGAAGAGTGTGGCTCGGAGCTTTTATCTTTTGGGTGAAGGCATGCTAACAGTTGAGCCAACATGTTTCAATAGATACATGTTTTAACGATGTATTGCTCACTCTTTCATTTACACACACTTTGAAACTCCGACACAGAGTCAAGGCAGGAAATAAGTAACAGACGTGCTTACAGATAGTTCTCCAAAGATAAACTCTCTGACCTGCATGAAGCAATAACATGCAATGCTTTTAATATAAATATTTTTATAGATTACTGTAAAGTTACTGCTCTGACAACATCCGGAATTTTGACATAATCAGGGTCTAGACCAGGGGTGGGCAAACTTTTTGACCCGAGAGCCACTTTGGGGTTAAAAATTGTGCGGAGGGCCGGGTAGGGAAGGCTGTGCCTCTCCAAACAGCCTGACCCCGCCCCTTATCCAACCCCCACCCACTTCCCGCCCCAACTGCTCCCCTCAGAACTCCTGACCCATCCACACACACACCCGCTCCTTGTCCCCTGATCACTCCCTCCGGAGACCCCCACTCTAACTGCCCCCTAGAATCCCATCCCCTATCTAAGCCCCCTGCTCCCTGTCCCCTGACTGCCCCCTTCCAAGACCCCCTCCCTAACCACCCCCCCCCCCAGATTCCACCCCTCATCTAAGCCCCGTGCATTGTTCCCTGACTGCCTCCTCCCAAGATCTCCGCACCCTAACCACCACCCCCAGGACCCCAACCCCCATCTAAGCCCCCTTGCTTTGTTCCCTAACTGCCCCTTCCCAATATTCCTCCACCCTAACCACCACCACCCCCCGGGATCCCACCACCTAACCCTCTCCCCTTGCTTACTTTACTCAGCCGGGCGCTCCTCAACCCGGCCCGGCCAGGGACTGTGGGGCCCCGCAGCTTCCTGCACTTGGCCAGGCCCCCATCCCGGTAGTGGGGGCCCTGCGGCTCTGGAGTGCGGGGACCTGCAGCACGTCGGCCCGGCCCAAGCTTGCGGGACAGATGAAAATGGCCAGCGGGCCACATGTGGCCCGCGGGCCGTAGTTTGCCCACCCTTGGTCTAGACTGAGGAAAGGTTCATTAAGGAGCTTGTAGCGATGCTGAGACTCACTGGTGCAGCACCTCCTGCTGGTTGTCTGGGAATTAGCTCTTGGCACCAGCCTTGGAGCACCCTCTGCAGGCCAGTGTCTCACCTGTCGCTGACCCTGTGTCCCTCCCAAACCCCAGTCCCCTTTTCCCCGGGGTTTTGCCCCAGCAGTAACCCCACACAGTCTTTCCTCGCAGGGGAACTCCCAACCCTCTATCCCCACCTTGTCTCAGTGACTACTGTCTGTCAGCATCAAGCCCCTGGTCCCTGGGGCAGACTGCAGTCTGTAAACCACTCATCACTGACATGGGGAAGTTGGGATCTGCTGCCTTTCCCTGCCCAGTACCTTTCCAGGCCTTCCTATCAGGCCGCAGTCTGGGAGGTCGCTAGGCCTGAGCTCCCCACCTCAGCCTGCCCCTTCCCCAGCTCTATCTTCTGTACCCTTCGCTCCTCCAGGCAGCTAGGTCCATCTCCCTCTAAAGCTGAAGGGAGACTGCCTTAGCTCCTGGCTACCAGCCCTTTTATCAGGGCCAGCTGTGGCTGCTTCCCCAATCAGCCTGCCCTCCTGGCTCCCCAGTGCAGCCCTTTCCTAGAGCTGTTGACCACGCCACTACAGAGATCCTTACCCAGTTCTACATGGCTGGGTGAACATCTAAACACACTTTTCTTTAAATGAGGTTATAACAAAACCCTGCTGAATTGCAATTACTATAAATACTATGAAATGTATACTTGAAAAGTCAGCATGAAAATGTATCCTGACAATTACCTCATAACCATGATGCTTAGATTAGTGAACCTTTACAGAATTCACCAGAAAAATCTGCTTTAGCAACCTTTTTGCCAGAAGAACGGTGACAGTACCATTGCCCTTCTGTAGTTTCAAGGGAATATGGTATTATCCACTGCTTCCTGCCTTGAACAGCTGTGCAACGTGGTTGTGTAACAAATTACATATGTTGCAGAAAGTAAATTGCTTAACAATCGTGCAAGTTGCCACGTAACAGTACAGATGTTGCTTCACTTCAGTTCTGCATAAAATGATCCGTATACTGTAATCTGTTATATCTTACAGATATACAGTGCTTCTGGATGCTTTGAGATACAGGCACTATATATGTGTAACACAAGTTTGCATTAGTGGTGTGTCCCTTGATGCAAACTTAGCAAAAGAAGTATTCAATGAGTATTCAGGTTTACAGAGAGCAGTTTTAGGTGTATTTCCATGCTGGCCCAATTACACAGAGCTTATGATATTTTTTGGACATTGTCTTGTGGGCAAATACCTTTAATTGCCCCACAAGGATTTGTTGGGATGGTAAAAGTGTCAGGTAGTGAACACCATCGTTTAACCTGCAATTGAATGACAGGGGCTGACTTGGACTCTGCTGGCTGCATTATAAGTTTTCCTAACTTTTGAGTACTTTGTTTCTCACCCTCAAGGTTGCAAATTGATGCTTAGACTTTTTGCACATAAAATATATTTCACTGTAAATATGTGTGTTTGCATTAAATTCTGTTGCTTTGTGGTGTCCACCGTGAGATGCCAGTCTCTGAAAATCAGCCCTCTTAAAGGCATCTCATGGCGCACACTCGAAATCACGAGTGACTTTTGACAATTCTAGGCCAAAATGCTGAAATCTATAAGAAAAAATAAAGGAAACAATACATATAATACAATATTTTTAAAAGAGTTGTACCATCGCAGTGTATTTCCTGTGTCTGCACTTTAACTATGAAATATGGTTTTTGAAACATACTTGAGGAAAAATAGTATCATAATATGCTTCCCCCCAGTTATTTTTATATTATCCATGTATACTTAATATTAGATGCCAAGATGAATAAACATTAGATACTGGATAATAATCTAATGTAGAAGAATAAATTTCAGTGTGGTATGTGAACGCCTAAGTATAGCTGCATACCAAAAAGATTTAGGTGTTATCTGTGACTTGCCCTGACATACTGTATGCCTGACTGTAACCATGGAATATGATTCACTCCTTTTTTTAAACTCTTTCAGTTTTTATTTTTGATTGTGGCATAAAGAAAGATGTGCAAGTACCAATCTGGTGTGGAAAAAAGATGATCCAAGGAGGGGGGAAAATAACAAACCAAACCACATTTGTAGTGAAAGCAATCGATTTAGGAATAAACGTGTGGTGCAAAATATGAAGAGAGTATGCCATAGAAGAGAAGCCGTACCAATCTCCCTGTAGCATTTTCCACTCTATAGCTTCGTTTTTCAGTCTGATGCTGGAACTCAAAGACTTCATTGTCTCGGGCAGAGGGCAGAGGAGAGAGGGGAAAGACAATGGATAAAATATACTGTGCTTATGTGATGTGTGTTTTTCCAAAATGCATAGCCACACATATTGTTTATTATTTGTAAGGTGGTCATACTTAGGAGCCCCAGTCATGGGCCAGGACATCATCGTGCTAGGTGCTGCACAAACCACAGAACAAAATATGTTATTCATTTCTGACCTCCCATTTGTTCATCATGTTTGGTCCCAGATCAGTTCATGAGAGTTAACAGCTTTTCAGGGTTCAAACACCTTGAACAAAAGTGCCAAGATCCTACAGATATACTCAAGGCCCAATCTTCCCCTCCAACCCGGGGTGTAGCTGAGACCAAATTGTACAGGAATCACTAAGTAGCAGAAAATGTGGTGTAACCTTCATGAATGATATTGTGCTGAGCTAATGTCCTGAACCACAGTGCTGAAGTGTCTGTGCAACACTTTGGGACTCCAGAGACATGCAGCAGATAGCAAAGAGGGCATGTTCATAGCTCGCAACACTGCGCCAAACGTTACCTTCTCTTGCATATATAAATAGAGTGGAAAAGCATTCAGACACCACAGTGATGGGTGCACTCTAAATGCCTAGATAGATTAGGCAGATATATATATTAAAGCAGCCTTGGGCAGCTTTCAAATATGCTAACAGAAAGGCTGCATAGCACAGAGCCCATGAAATACTAGATTAATGAGGTCAAGAAGTGTATATATCCCGAAGAGGAACAGCCAATGGTCAGATCCGAGGTGAGACACTTCCCATGAGGAGCCTACCAGAGATGCCTACTTATATCTCAGGATCAGGAACCCAGTCCACAGGAGCATGTCAGAATAACAAGCTCTCCCCGTAACATCCGGCAGCTGACAAATGGGTGGGTTCATATGTGCACTGAGACTTTACAGTACATTGTGTTCGTGGTTAGATTTCCTATTTGTACTGTTTTCTCACCTTATTGTGGCTTCGAGGTGGTGTCCAATGTAAATGGGGAGATGACCAGTGAAGCTGATTGTTAAACACCCACTCTCTGTGCCGTGGCTCTTTGGGAACTCTTTCATCATCTTGTGCTCCAGCAGCATTCTGTGGTAGTGTCTATTCTCATTCACCATTATGTCCCTTGTTCAACACTCCCATGGAAACATGTTGGTATGCAGCAGAACCAATGCTTGTGTGATGGGAGATTGCAGTTAGAACTGCTACTTGTAAACTAAATACATTCTCATAGTGGGAGGTGAGAATTTTACATCTTTGGTGCTTAATCCAGTTTCCTGGGATGCAACCTATCCCATGGCTGTTTGCCATTCTCATCCATATTCCTGACTGCTTTCGGCCCATGCACTTGCCTTAAATGAACATTGTTGCATGCCTGGTGACTTCTCCCTACCTTGTAGACAAGTATCTGAGCATCTTTGATGAAGATCAGGGTCAGCTCACACTGGGTGCACTTTCATGTTCTTTTCATTTAGACACATTTTTCCATGCATTTCTATATGGATGCATGCACACACACGCTGAGAATGGTATAGAATTATCTACCCACGTATTTACCTAGTATTCTATTGCCTTTGCATTTTCTAATTATGAAAGTGTTTTTCTGTTCCAGTATTGCCTGATTTTTGTTTTTTAGACTGACTCATCAAAAGCTATAATCTTCTGAAGGATCAAAATCTGCTCCTCGATCCTTCCCTCTAACCTGTTGATGATTTTCATCTTAGGTTCCTTCTTTTCAAATAGCTATGACTTTGACCAGACAGTAAAATATATGGTTGGCTGGCTCTCGTCACTGACACTCTTTATATGACTTCTTGCAATTCCTTCAGAATGTGTTTGACATACTTGCTGAAAGCAGCCTCAGAATTCCATCTAAATCAGTCCATTATGGTGCGTTCATTTTTTCCTAGGCCACACATGTATACTGTTGATCTATTTCGATCACACAAAGCTATTTAGATCTCATTATCTATTTGTGACTTAAGTCCCTTAAAGCAAAGGTTGGGAAAATGGGTCAAGGAGTTCATCATTTTGTCCTGTCCAGGAGGCAGACTGTCCTGTGTCTATACAGAATAGCTAATTTAATTTGTATGCATGTCACTCTAATCACGGGTATTTTTAGCTGTTACACTATCTGTAGCAATGGTGGAGCTTACTCCTGCCAGCTGTGTTGCTTTAGGGTAGGGCCATTAATGGAATTAAGGGGTATGAGCATCACAAATGTAACTCTGCCACAACACCCCTTTGTGTAGCCTCTTTATGCCAGAATGACACAGTGCATAGGATTAATTTTTCCCTTTGCAATCACTATTTGCATATATATTTTTGAAGAAGATAAGGCAACCCGATAATCATCTTGGATGATAAAATCAGGGCTAGTTTTACTATATCAACAGAGCAGGTTGTTGCCTCAAGCAGCCAAGTGTTAGGAATACTACAGTGTTTTGTGACTGTGTATGGTGTATTTGTGAGTGCCTGAGGGGAAATGAGAGGAGCCCAGTTTAACTAGACAGGAAAAATGTTAGCTCTAGCTTTGGATAGACTTGCCAATGGCGATAATGAAATGGCTTGTTCAGAAAATTATTACCTGTCTGTCATACATATTTCAAGAGGAAGCATCGGTAACTCATGCATTTTCATGAGAAGCAACATTATAACAAAATAATGTATCCCTCAAATTACTGTAGCGATGATTAAATTAAATGTTTGTTTCTAAGCAGTTTGCTTCTGAAGCAGCTTTTAGCAAGGGCTTTAGCAGAAAAAATGAATGATTTGGAAGGCATACTTACCAGCACCCACATCATTAAATGGCCGATATCATGCTTTTACAGTCTTCTCAATGTTAAATAGAAAAGTGGAGTTTTATGAAGACCTGGGAATCCATCCCAGAGAAAGGAATAACAGTTGTTGCAGGTCCACTACATGGCTTGTTTTAAAGCAAAGGTTTAGAAAATGGGTCATGGAGTGCATCGCTTTGTCCTGTCAACAGGCAAACTGTTCTGTCTCAGAAGTGGGACATATAGCAGAGAAGGTACCTTAAATAATATAGGACACCCTAATCACAGATATTCTTAGGCAGTTATATTATCAGTAGCAAGTGGACCTGACTCCAGCTAGTAGCCCAGCGCCTCAATTGTGCCAGAGCACTGTTTGTCACAGGAGGCAAAAAGGGCCAGAAGTTACTTTTATACCCCTCTGATCCCAGAGTTGCCTGTAGTTGGACACACATTGGGAGCCATTGAGAAACATCTTTAGGACTACACACTATTTACATCAAGAGCTGCAGTGTGGTAGAGATCTAAAGAGAGAGACACAGTCCCACTTCTATTCCTTTGGGGTGTCTTGCATGGAGGAAACAGTCACGGTGCTGCTAGGAGTACAGGGACTTCAATTGCATCCCACTCCTGCACAGGGACATAAGGGGAAAGGAGGCTCTTGCAACCGCTCACACTCACCCACACTGTGTTGGGTACAATCTGGACCTATAGCAACAGCTTCTTCCTATCGTAGGTTGCTTCAATGGATAGAGCACCTAACTGGGAGTCAGAAGGTCTATAATATATTATCTCTTTTGTTTTTGACGTGTTGAGTGACATTTAGGTCAACATTTTCAGAGGTAGCCAGTGCTTTTGATTTCAGTTGGAGTTGTAAGTACTCTGCAATCCTGAAAAGTAGGCCTAATGAATCACAAGTTGAGCAACAACATCATTGGCCCACTTTTAAAAATATGGATCTTAACTTTTCTGAGGCTTAATATTCTCATATGCCAAATGGGAATAATAATGGTTATCAGACGCTGTAAATTTCTCTGAGAGCTGTAGCTGAAAAAGCTATAAAAGTGCTATGTACTATTAATAGTTATAAGTTAACCCTTCACTTTCTATGTTATTATTTATTCAAGTGTGTTATAATTTTTCTCCAAAATGTACCACAGTTTTCCTGGTGTTTTTATATGGTTCCCTCAAAAGTAGTCTTTAAAATGTTGTGTAATTTTAAATTGAAAATAGAATTGGACAGTCAACATTTTCCCCCAGGAACTTTTTTTATGTTTTCAGATTGCTCACAATTATGTTGTAAAATTCTGAAATTTGTTATTTGAAAGAATTGGCAAAATTCTTCAGAATGGAATTCTTGGTCTGCAGATTATTTGCAAATCATAAGAACATAAGAACATAAGAACATAAGAACGGCCATACTGGGTCAGACCAAAGGTCCATCTAGCCCAGCATCCTGTCTACCGACAGTGGCCAATGCCAGGTGCCCCGGAGTGAGTGAACCTAACAGGTATGATCGAGCGATCTCTCTCCTGCCATCCATCACCCCCCTCTGACAGACAGAGGCTAGGGACACCATTCATTACCCATCCCGGCTAATAGCCATTTATGGACTTAGCCTCCATGAATTTATCCAGCTCTCTTTTAAACCCTGTTATAGTCCTAGCCTTCACAGCCTCCTCAGGTAAGGAGTTCCACAGGTTGACTGTGCGCTGCGTGAAGAAGAACTTCCTTTTATTTGTTTTAAACCTGCTGCACGCCAATTTCATTGAGTGGCCCCTAGTTCTTCTATTTTGGGAACAAGTAAATAACTTTTCCTTATTTACTTCCTCCACACCACTCATAATTTTATATACCTCTATCATATCCCCCATTAGTCTCCTCTTTTCCAAGCTAAAAAGTCCTAGCCTCTTTAATCTCTCTTCATATGGGACCCGTTCCAAACCCCTAATCATTTTAGTTGCCCTTCTCTGAACCTTCATCATCTGTGATGAAGACTGACAATTTGCAGTTTGCACTGAGTTCATTAGTGACATAACTGATAGTGATATGATTTCTCTTTTTCATTAACAAATACAAAGCAAACTATTTATTTTACAATTGAATGTGCCATTCAAAATGCTCTTTAATTGAATATTTGAGCATACAGTTTGAAAACCTGTTTTTGTTTTGTTTTGTTTTTGGCCAGCACCTGTGCTGGTAAAAATCAAATGGTGGGATATTTGCACAAAGTTACTGCAATGGGGTTGGGCATATGGTCTAATTAGAATTCAGATGAATATTTATGGCTGATATTCTCCATTATTTGCTCAGTTAGATATGTGAATGAGAAATAGTTGGATATGATTACTCTAGAAACAAAAACCATGTTATGGAAAAAGGAACAACTTCTTGGGCCCTTACGTCTGATTTTCTCTGAAGTGACACTACTGAATTTCTAAAGTCCAGGAAACTAAAGGGCAGGAGCTCATTTACATTCCCAAGACCGTGACCCTGGAGAACTGGATGCTAAAGGGTCAGTGTGAAGATGCAGTTGTTGAAGAGAATTCTATGGACTCTGTCTCTTTCCATGATGCCTGATCTCATACTTTAGCATTGGCAATAGCTCAAGGAGGAGCCATTTATTCCCGGTGGCTGTGTGATTGGAGAAGGGGAAGCATGAAAGGGAGAGAGGGGGATCAACAGGGCGAACATCAGGGTGGAGAACAAGCCTCTAAGTGATTCAGCATAGTGGAAAATATATTAAGCCTCATACTATTCACACTGAAATTGGTGGTAAAAGTCCCATTGACATCAGTGCAAGCAGGATAGGGCCTTTGGTAAATATACATAAAAGCCAGCAGGTCATAATACACCTAAAAATGAGCTGACATCATGCTCTGGGAACAGGAAGATTTTGATAGACAGGTTGTCTGTTTTTAAAAAGAATTCCCACTTGTGATTATTTTACAACAAAGGCACACACTCTTTAAAGTTGATTAACCATTCCCTGTCCCCAAACACATATATTTTCTGGAGAAGACCCATGTCACTTATAAAATAACAGTGCTCCACCATCTTTTATTTTTCTTTTAATTTACTTAGAGTGAGCACAGAAAAGAGATGATTTTTCCCCTCTAAAATATATGCTTGCTCGCCAATCTTTTAAATTAATGAACAATATTGTATTCCATTTATTTTATGCAACCAATAGGCTTGATATATGATTTGTATTTATTACAGGTAATTTTTTGATGGGATTATTCTCAGAGATGAGAGTGCTTTATTTACTCTTATTAAGAGCGGTAAAATGCCTATTTTCCTAATTCAAAAACATTCACTGACGACAGGCATTTCTGCAGCCAGGAGTTTGCAAAATTGAAGCCAGTGTAGCTAATTTATGGAAGTAGTAGGAAGAGTATGGTATGTTTTTTGGCAAATTGTTAAAAACAGAGTTGAAGTCATTTAAAATGATTGTATTCAAAGTGAAATGAAATCAGCAATTACCAAATGAGCTTTACGAATTGGCATTAGATTATGATCAGAATTTAATGGGACAAATCTTTAAGTCCCAACTCAGTCTACACTTTTAAGGAGCCAAATTTTGAGAGATATTGAGAACTTTTAAATCCACAAGAGCTGTTCAGTGCTCATCACCTCTCAAGATTTTGTCTCAGTGCAAGCAATAGGAGTCTTGCCTGAATACAAACTGAAAGTCAAATTGTGATTGGTCATTGAGCAGGGGTGGCTGGGAGTGGGGAAAAGACACAAAGCTTTCTACATCGTGCACTTCATTGAGTGCAGGGACTGCTCCTGGGTAATACCCCCCTACCTTAACCACCCCAGGCATTGTGGTCCTTCTCTTTCCTCCTGGCCAACACAGGTTAAGAATAGTCCCCTTGGAGCTCACCATCACCCCCAATATGGACCAGTGCCTATCAGACACTATCTGGCTATGTGTTCACGATTTCAGGATTTTGTCCATTATTTATTATCCTAAGACACCCACTCCCCTAGTTTCTTGGGAACCTCTACATTCATATAGAAATGCATCAATTCTATGAGAGGAGTAACAAAATGAAGTCAAAATTTTGCCCTACACCTGTACATCTTGGCTGACTTAAATGGAGTTTCTGGGTGAAACAGGAGATTCTTAATATGATATATATTTAAAATACTGGGTAGTTTGCAGATTTAAATATACACATATTTATAGACTCCAGTTCCCAAGCATTATCCATTACTAGAGAATTCATTTAATTGAAATGAGGCCTGTTTTCTCTGAAAAGCCCTGTATTAGTATGTCTTCTTCAGATTAACTGATGAGTCTGCATTAAAACACAATGTAGGAAATTACAAAATATTGGGCCAGATCATTTCCTCCTGAGGCAAACCACTAGGAGGAAATCTGTGAGCAACCCTCAAAAATGATCCCCCACATCACTTATCATACCATGTTGTTCATATAGAAGATGCCGAGGGATATGCTCCCAAACATGGAGAGAGTCTCCAGTAGATCTTCTGGGATTTACCAGGTTTGGGGGACGGCCCCCAGCCTTTTCTGATGTGGGAGAAGCAAACATGTTTCTTCATTAGCTCTGTCTCCTGGCATCATCCTGTCTGGTTCCCTGGCAGCATGGCTCTGTCAGACCCTGGCTATCAGGCACTGCAGCTGGCTGTGACTAAACCCAGGGGACAAGGAGAGGAAAGAGCTCTGCAGAAAAGACCATACAGTTCCAGACTAACTCAACTATGTGGAGCCAGAAAGAAGGTGGCTCACCCCTCAGTCTCTACCCATTCCCTCAGCAATGATCCTGACCTATGGAGTGCTCTCTGCATGACTCTTGGGGGATGAGAACATAAGAACAGCCCCTACTGGGTCAGACCAAAGATCCATCTAGCCCAGTATCCTGTCTTCCGACTTTGGCCCATGCCAGTGCCCCAGAGGGAATGAACAGAACAGGTTCTGGCAAACAGAATCTCATTCCCAGCTTCTGGAAAACAGAGGCTAGGGACACCATTCCTGCCCATCCTGGCTAATAGCCATTGATGGACCTATCCTCCATGAATTTATCTTGTTCTTTTTTGAACCCTGTTATGGTCTTGGCCTTCACAACATCCTCTGGCAAGGAGTTCCACAGGTTGACTGTGTGTTGTGTGAAGAAATACTTTCTTTTGTTTGTTTTAAATCTGCTGCCTATTAATTTTATTTGGTGACCCCTGACTCTTGTGTTATGAGAAGTAGTAAAGAACACTTCCTTTTCTACTTTCTCCATACCAGTCATGATTTTATAGACCTCTATCATATCTCCCCTTAGCCGTCTCTTTTCCAGGCTAAAAGGTCCCAGTCTTCTTAATCTCTCCTCATACGGCAGTTGTTCCATACCTGTAATAATTTTTGTTGCCCTTTTCTGAATCTTTTCCAATATTTTTTGAGATGGGTGACCATATCTGCACAAAGTATTCAAGATGTGGGTGTACCATGAATTTATATAGAGGCAACATGATATTTTCTGTCCTATTATTTATCTCTTTATTAATTTTTCCCAGCATTCTGTTCACTTTTTTGACTGCCACTACACACTGAGGGGATGTTTTCAGAGAACTATCCACAATGACTCCAAGATCTCTTTCTTGAGTGGTAACAGCTAATTTAGACCCCATCATTTTATATGTATAGTTGGGATTATGCTTTACAATATGCATTACTTTGCATTTATCAACATTAAATTTCATCCGCCATTTTGTTGCATAGTCACCAAGTTTGGAGAGATCATTTTGTAGCTCTTTGCAGTTTGCCTGGGTCTTAACTATATTTAATAGTTTTTAATCATCTGAGGAGGGTGGGGGGAATGCAGCTCAGAGGACATTGCATGAAGGCCATTGACAAAGGTTACACACCTTTTTATAATTGGGTCTTTACCAATTTAACGTGGCAATGACCTTAGAACAAATTATGCCTCTTTTTTTTTTTAAAAAAAAAAGACTTGCTAACATATTTTAAAGAGCCACAAAACAAGTTAAAGTGCAAAACATTAAAGTAAAATGTTAGGCTCATCCTCTGCAAGGCGCAGGCTCTCACATGAATGTACTGCTTAGTTCTAAAAGAGCGGCTTACTGTCTTTGCTTTTATGTTCGATCCTGTTAAGCAGAACACCCTGTTCCCTGCCACAAGGAACTCGTATGCCACTCCTGAGGATGTGTACCTAGCATTACATCTAAGAACCAAGTGACCCCTCTGTAACAGGGCGCACACGCACCCGTGCGGCACCTCCCGCTGGTCGATCCGGGGAATCAGCTCCTCCAGCATCCGGAGTGCCCTCCGCAGGTTGATGCCCCGCTCTTTTCCTGGCCCCGTGTCCCTCCCGTACCCCGGTGCCCTCTCCTATGGGTGCTGCACCCCTGCAGTACTCCCTTTGGTCTGAGGCGGGTCTCCCCTCCCTGGGGGAACCCTCTACCCCCTATCCCCACCTCGCCTCAGAATGTGCCACTGCCAGTCACCACTTGCCCCCGCTCACTGGGGCAGACTGCAGTATCATGGCCTCTCATCACAGGCAAGCAGGGTTGGCCTGCTGCTGCTGTCTCTAACCCTAGGCTGCCCCCTGCAACCCTGGTACTCCTGGGTCGGGCCTTCTGTCAGGCCCGGTGGCCTGGGGCTCTCTGGCTAGAGCCTGCCCAGCTCCCTCTGCCCTGCCCCAGTTCTGCCCTAACCCAGGTAACTGGCTTCAGCTCCTGCAGTTAGGCCAGTCTCCCTCTGGGTACAGAGGAGACTGACTTTGCCTCTCAGCCTCCCAGCCCTTATATACTGGCTTGGGAGTGTTTGGGGCATGGCCTCTCAGCTGGGCCCACTCCCCAATCAGGCCTGGAAGCCTGCTAGCTCCCAGCCTTAACCCCTTCCTGGGCTATTTCCAGCCTCTTCCAGTAGGGGGCAGGTGGACACCCTCCCACACAGCTAGTCACATTTCTTCTCTCTGTTGTACACACAATTTGTTTGCTTCTGTCCATAAATGCAACTGAGACAAACTGGTCATGGTTTGATGGGGGGATGGGAGGAGAGACATAAATCACAAGGCTGCACCTTTTTTAGACTAGTAAACAGTGAACATCTGAAAAAGCAGAGATTTTGTTTTTCTCATTCTTCATCACAAGCATGTTTGAGACATCTGATTAATTTAAGACAGCGGTTCTCAAACTTTTTGTAGTGGTGACCCCTTTCCCACACCGAGCCTCTAAGTGCGACCCCCCGAAGGTTCAGGTGGGGAGGGGGCGTGACTGCAGCCCAATGTGGCAGGGGCCAGACTGGGGGGGGCGGGTCCAGCAGCCCCCCGGGGCAGGGGCTGGGGTAGAGAGGGGGTGCCTGTAGCCCGCTGAGGCAGGGGCTGGGATGGAGGGGTTCCAGCAGCCCACCGTGGCAGGGGCCAGGCTCATGGGAGCGCCGGAAGCCCACCTCTGCAGGGGCCGGGGCTGGGTCAGGCATGTGGCAGTGCTGGCAGCCCGCCGCAGCAGGAGCCAGGGCCCGGACCGGGCTCACGGGGCCGCCAGCAGCCCACCGCAGCGAAAGCTGAGACCGGGCTCGCGGGACCACCAGCAGCCCGCCACGTCAGGAGCTGTGGCTGGGACCGGTCTTATGGAGGTGCCAGCAGCCCGCCACGGCAGGGGCACCGGCTGCCTGCAGCAGCAGGGGCTGTATGCCAGCAGCCCGCGGCAGCGTCATTGTTCAGGGCCGGCTGCTGGCAGCAGGGGCTTGTGGCCCCCACAGAACTGGCTTGCGACCCGCAGAGGGGTCCCGAACTCCACTTTGAGAACCAATGATTTAAGACATACCATTGATCTAATTTTTCACATGTACAGTAAAACCTCGATATAACGGACTAATTCGGGCGAGGGGGTGTCCGTTAAAGCCGAAAGTCCGCTATTTAATAATTTTTTTAATTATTCGCCTCGTCCGAATTAGTCCGTTATATCAAGGTTTTACTTGGCAGCCAGGAGCCGGCTGGGACCCGAGCGGGCGGGCTGACAGCCCCCAGCAGCTGGGACCCCGGCGGGCGGGCGGGCTGCTAGCTGCCGCTCGGGTCCCAGCAGCCGAGACCTGGGCGGGCGGGCTGACAGCTCCCGCCCGGGTCCCAGCAGCTGGGACCCGTGCGGGCTGGCAGCGGGGAGCCGGCAGGCAGCCCGCTGGCTGCCTTGACCCGGGCGGCAGCTGGGAGCCGGCAGCCAGCCCCCGAAAAAACGGATTTTGGATGCATCGGACTTGCTCATAAATTTTGTCCGTTGCATCCGAAGTCCGTTAAATCGGGGTCCGTTAAATCGGGGTTTTACTGTATATTCATTGTTGTGATTTCTGTTTTCAGTGTTTTAGTTGTGCTCATCTTGCACTCTCCAAAATCAATGAGGGTCACCCATCTTGGTGAGATTAAGTTAAAATATTGCTTCTTTTTGTATTTAGATTCTTCTATTTCTGGTGTTATCAAGCATGCACGTGTAGAATACTTGCACTAACATTCAGCTATCCATCCTCTTCTGGGGAAAATGGTACCATAATAAAGCAGGTTTTGCTTTCTCTTTTCATGGAAAGTTTTAAAAATTCAAAGTAGGTACCTGCATTTATGGCATGGTCCTTCTTAGAAAGGAGAAAAAGCACCCCAGTTTGAATTACAATATGTATCATCTTGGATTATGTACAGAGAGGTCATTGTGATCCTGCAATCTCTTTTTACATGAATAGTCCAGAGACTGTTCTAAAGTTCTTTAATCTCTTATGTGTCACCCTTGACATATTTTTGGTAGACAGGTGTTGTGACAAGGTGGCTCCTCTGCTCCCCTGACTCAAGTCCTTTTGGGTTCTGACACAGCACTGGCGCCCTGACCAGGCTGAAGCAGACCCCGTCTTTCTGCTGCTCCTTAGCAGCCCTCTCCCTGTCTCTCTCTCTCAGGGCCAGGCTCCTGCAGGCTAGGAAAGCTAGGTTCCCCCTGGGAGGGACCCTTTGTTCCCTTCCCCTGCCTGCCAGCAGCCTCTCCGTCCCTGCTTCCCTCCACTTACTCTGCACACTCCTCTGCTTTCACCAAATTCACTCCTACTGCCTCCAACTCACTCCTCAAACTCCCACGCTCCTCCCTGGGGAGGAGTCTCTTTAAAGGGCTCTGGCAGTCTCCTTAACTGGCCTCAGCTGGCCCTGCTCCTGGCTGTGGCAGCCTTGCTCAGCTGGACCTCATTCCCCTGTAGTAACCCTTCTAATTACAGGTCCTTCTGGCAGCTGCCTGCCCTGGGTCTACCACACATCCCCCCCCCCTGCGCAACACCATGGGGTTGGGCTACTTGGGTCGCAGAACAGTGTATCCTCGACAGACCGTCCGCATTCCCATGCAGGGGACCGGACCGATGTTGTACGCGGAAGTGGAAGGGTTGTAGTGAGAGGAACCATCTCGTAACCCTTGCATTGCTGTCCTTATTTTGATGCATCCACTTCAGCGGGGCATGGTCCGTAACTAGGGTAAACCGTCGACCGAGTAGATAATAACGGAGGCTCTCTATGGCCCACTTCACCGCCAGGCACTCCTTTTCTACTACAGCGTATTTCCGTTCTCTGGGCAGGAGCTTCCGGCTGAGGAATAGAACCGGGTGGTCTTCACCATCCCTTAGCTGGGAGAGTACCGCTCCCAGCCCTACCTCAGAGGCGTCTGTCTGTAGGATGAACTCTTCCTTCCAGTCTGGGGCTATCAGCACGGGGTCGGTGCAGAGGGCTGTCCGCAGGTCCCTAAATGCTCCCTCAGCGGCGTCCGACCACTTCACAATGTCGGGGCCACGGGCTCTCGTCAGATCGGTCAACGGGCAGGCCCGGGTGGCGAAGTGGGGAATGAACCGTCGGTAGTACCCGACCAACCCTAGAAACGCCCTAACCTGTTTCTTTCGGATAGGTCGGGGCCACTTCTGGATCGCTTCCAGCTTGTTAAGTTGGGGCTTCACTACGCCCCTCCCTACCACGTACCCGAGATATTTAGCCTCTGCTAGCCCAATCGAGCACTTGGGGGGATTTGCGGTCAGCCCTGCCTTCCTCAGGGTATCTAAGACGGCCTCCACCTTCCTCAAGTGCGTCTCCCAGTCTGGGCTGTATATGATGACGTCGTCCAGATAGGCGGCCGCGTACTGCCTATGGGGCCGCAACAGTTTATCCATTAGCCGCTGGAAAGTGGCGGGGGCCCCGTGTAACCCGAAGGGGAGGACAGTATACTGGAACAACCCCTCTGGGGTGGCAAAGGCCGTCTTTTCCTTATCTGCCTTGGCTAGGGGGATCTGCCAATATCCCTTGGTCAGGTCCAGGGTCGACATAAACCGGGCCGAGCCTAGCCGGTCAATCAGTTCGTCTATCCGGGGTAGCGGGTACGCGTCGAACCGTGAGACGTCATTCAACCTCCGGAAGTCATTACAGAATCTGACCGTGCCGTCTGGTTTAGGCACCAAGACCACGGGGCTAGACCACTGGCTATGGGATTCCTCGATGACCCCTAGCCTTAGCATCTTCTGTACCTCCGCTCGGATTTCTTTCCTTTTTGCTTCTGGGACCCGGTAGGGCTTGACGTGCACCTTTACTCCTGGCTCGGTGAGGATGTGGTGGTGCACCTCAGTAGTCCGGCCCGGTGTCTCCGAGAACACATCCCGGTTACGCCGGATCATGCGGACCACTTCTGTGCGCTGGTTTGGGGTCAGGTCCGGGGAAATCCCCACCCGGCCGGGTGGGCTGCCCTCCCGGGGAGGCGCCCCCAGCGCAACCACCAGAGCGTCTCTTTCCTGCCACGGCTTTAGTAGGTTGACGTGGTATATCTGTTCCTGCTTCCGGCGTCCCGGCTGTCGGACTCTATAGTCCACGTCCCCCACGGCTTCTATTACTTCATACGGCCCTTGCCACTGGGCCAGCAACTTGCTCTCAGCCGTGGGTACCAGCACCATCACCCGGTCTCCCACCTGGAACTTCCGGCTTCTCGCTCGGCGGTTGTAGTACGTCTGCTGGGCCTCTTGTGCCTTCTCCAGGTGTTCTCTCACTATGGGGGTGACTTGGGCGATCCTTTCTTTCATCCGCACTACGTGTTCGACAACATTTCTCCCTAGGTTCGGCTGTTCTTCCCAACCCTCCTTGGCGATGTCAAGTATGCCCCGAGGGTGGCGTCCATACAGCAGCTCGAACGGCGCGAATCCCGTGGAGGCCTGGGGCACCTCCCTTACGGCAAACAGGAGGTAGGGGAGCAGGGTGTCCCAATCCTTCCCGTCTCGGCTCACCACCTTCCGCAGCATACTCTTCAACGTCCGGTTGAACCGTTCGACCAGGCCGTCAGTCTGGGGATGGTACACAGACGTCCTTATCGTCCGCACCCGGAGTAGGCCACATAGGTCCTTCATTAACTTGGACATAAAGGGGGTCCCTTGGTCTGTCAGGATCTCCCTTGGTATCCCTACTCGGGCAAAGATCTGTAGCAACTCTCGAGCTATGGTCTTAGACAGCGTATTCCGTAAAGGCACAGCCTCGGGGTACCGGGTGGCGTAGTCCAGCACGACCAGTATGTGTCGATGGCCCCTGGCAGACTTCTCCAGTGGGCCTACCAGGTCCATGGCGATCCTCTCAAATGGGACCTCTATGATGGGGAGGGGCACTAAAGGGGCCCGCAAGTGGGGCCGGGGGGCATGCAATTGACACTCCGGGCAGGAGGCGCAGTACCGCCGGACCGCTGCATGGACCCCTGGCCAGAAGAACCTCTTCATGACCCGGTCGAGGGTCTTCTCCACTCCCAGGTGGCCCCCGAAGAGGTGGCTGTGAGCCAGGTCCAATACGCCTCTCTGATGCTTCCGTGGCACCAAAAGTTGTTCCACCGACATGTCATGCATCGGGACTACCCTATACAGCAGGTCCCCCTTGATTATATAGTACGGCCCTCGGCCCTTACTTTTCCCCTCTACCGGGGTCCCATTTACCTCCACCACTTCGCTACGGACATTTTGGTAGGCTGGGTCGTTGGCCTGATCTTGCCCAAAATTCTCCGTGGCCGGGCCAATTGGCCCCAACTCCGGGGTATCTACCTCCGCCTCCCCTTCGGGGGCTGCCTGGGGCGCACCAGGCCCGGCGTCGGCCTCCCCCACCACCCGCCTGGTCCTCCTTCCGTGGGGGCTTCCTCGTTCCCCCACTAGTGCAGCCCTCTGGTATTGGGTCAGGATTCTTGTCCCTAACGCCTTGGCTGCCCTCCTCTCCCTCCGAGACTTCCGGGACCCCCCGCCCACAGAGAATAGTTCCGGGTCAAACTCCCGGAAAGCTGGTGCCCCGGGAGCCCTCGGCGTCACCTCCGGGACCCTGGCACTAACTCCTTCTGTCCCCCGCCCGGGGAGCAGGCTGTCAAAGTCGGGGAAGTCTCGACCAATGAGGACCGGGTAGGGGAGCTTCGGGACTACGCCCACCACTACATTCGTGGGGTGTCCCAAGACGTCTAAGCTTACAGAGACGGTGGGGTAGTAGTTAATATCCCCATGCACACAGGATACTGCCGAGCGCTTGGCCCGGGTTAGCTGGTCCTGGCTGATCAACATCCCGGAGACCAGCGTAACCGCGCTCCCTGAGTCTACTAGTGCGGTGGTTTTAATGCCATTCATTTTGACGGGCCGGGTATATCTATGGGGAGCCATCGCGACCCCCACTTGGTTCACCAGGTCACACGGATCCCCCATACCCCCCAAGTCACATTCCATGGGGTCGGCCCGGTTTGGGCACTGGGCGGCTAGGTGTCCCATTTCCCCACAAGCATAGCAGCGTCTCCCGGCTCGGGACAGCCCCCCAGTTTTCGGGCTGTTCGGCCCTACCCCCCGAGTCCCGTTCCCCCAGTCCCCAAGTCTGTCCAAGCTCTCAGGCCGTCTCCCGGCCTCCTCTTCTTCCTCCCTATAGCGTCTTGGGGTCTTGACAATCCGGGGCTTTGGTCCGGAAGCCGGCCTTCTAGTTACTCGCAGCCCCTCCATGGTGGTTTGTGACAACTCCTGGGAGGCAAGGTGTCTCTCTACGAGGGCTACCAGCTCGTCGTAGGAGGGGGGATCGTTCTTTCGGACCCACCCCCTTAGCTCAGGTGGCAACCCCCGCATATACCTGTCCAGCACCAGGATCTCGATCATCTTCTCCGGGCTGTGGGTCTCGGGCCGTAACCACTTCCGGGCAAGGTGGATCAGGTCGAACAGCTGAGTCCTCGGGGTCTTGCCGACCTCGTACCTCCACTCATGAAACCGCTGGGCCCGCAGGGCTGGCGTTATTCCCGCTCTGGCCAGGATCTCGGCCTTCAGCTGGGGGTAGTCCGCAGCGGCCTCAGGGGCCAGGTCAAAATAGGCCTTCTGGGCCTCCCCGCACAGAAAAGGGGCCAGGATGCTTGCCCACTGTCCTCGGGGCCAAGCCTCACGCAGGGCCGTCCTCTCGAAGGCGAGCAGGTAGGCCTCGGTGTCGTCGCCTGCCGTCATCTTCTGTAGGTAATGGCTGGCCCGTAGTGGCCGGTCGTCAGGCCCCCCACGGCCCATGGTGCTCAGGGCTTTCATCTGCCGTACCACCTCCTGCAAGGTGGCTCGGTCCTGGGTGGCCTGGGTTATCAGCAACTGGTTGGTCTCTTGCTGCACCCGGACAGCTTCCTGCTGGGCCGCAGTGGCCTGGACCAAGGCCTTCACCACCTCTTCCATCTTCCGTCTGAGTATGGGGGGAGGGGCTGGCCACCAAGTCTATTCCCTTCAGATCCCACCTCTGACACCACGTGTGACAAGGTGGCTCCTCTGCTCCCCTGACTCAAGTCCTTTTGGGTTCTGACACAGCACTGGCGCCCTGACCAGGCTGAAGCAGACCCCGTCTTTCTGCTGCTCCTTAGCAGCCCTCTCCCTGTCTCTCTCTCTCAGGGCCAGGCTCCTGCAGGCTAGGAAAGCTAGGTTCCCCCTGGGAGGGACCCTTTGTTCCCTTCCCCTGCCTGCCAGCAGCCTCTCCGTCCCTGCTTCCCTCCACTTACTCTGCACACTCCTCTGCTTTCACCAAATTCACTCCTACTGCCTCCAACTCACTCCTCAAACTCCCACGCTCCTCCCTGGGGAGGAGTCTCTTTAAAGGGCTCTGGCAGTCTCCTTAACTGGCCTCAGCTGGCCCTGCTCCTGGCTGTGGCAGCCTTGCTCAGCTGGACCTCATTCCCCTGTAGTAACCCTTCTAATTACAGGTCCTTCTGGCAGCTGCCTGCCCTGGGTCTACCACAGTGTACATGTGCTATACCCCTCTGTCTTGATGAGTAAGGGCGCTGTATACTTCTTTGTGGTGCACCTTGGTTTAAAATGTCAAGAGTGACTAGTGATTCTAGATAAGATGAGGAATACTAGTGGCACCTTAGAAACTAACCAGTTTATTTCAGCATAAGCTTTTGTGGGCTATAACCCACTTCATCGGATGCATAGAATGTATCTATGTATCCGATGAAGTGGGCTTATATAGCTTTAGCTTATGCTGAAATAAACTGGTTAGTCTCTAAGGTGCCACTAGTATTCCTCATCTTATTTACGGATACAGACTAACACGGCTGCTAATCTTAATCCCAGTGATTTTCGATGTCTCAATACTTGGGTGTTTATTTTGAGATGCCTTTAAAGGGAGCTGATTTTCAGAGGTTGTGGACTGAGCACATTTAGAAAATCAGGCACCAAGCAGCCACCTTGTGCAAATCAGGCCATAGTCTCCAAATCCACAAGCACAGCAGAATTTGCTCAAGGACTTTCCTGACAGACCACAACATTAAACAGAAGCTCTCTTCTAGATCCAAAGGAGTTCCAGAAATTGTTTGCCTAGCCTTTTTTAGAGCACGGTAAAGTGAAGTATGTGTAACGCCTGGTTACACAAATGAGTTACGGGGTCTTGATATTTGCTGGATTCTGAATTTTAGCATACTGTGGTCCTAACATTTAGTACAGATATGGAAAACTATATTTTCCCTGAGTAATGATGATAGTAAAGTTCAATTCTTTAGATTAGTTTTATTTTTACACCCTTGAGGCAAAGACAGGAAAATAACATTTACAAATATTGGAAAAAAGCAGGGATTCAAGCCATTGGACAAGTTTATCAAGATATATACATGGTGGATTCTCCATAAATCAGGACTGGATGGCTTTCTAAAAGATATGCTATAGCTCAAAGAGAAACTAAGGGCTTGATGCAGAAATTACTGGGTAAGGTTCTATGTCCTGTGTTATGGGGGATATCAAATTAAATTATCATAATGGTTCCTTCTGGCCTTACAATCAATGACTCAATCCTAGAGTTCTTTTTTGAAGAAAAAGCTCCAATTGAAATCAGTAAGGACCAAATCCTTTACCCAGGCCTGTCCCATAGTTCCACTTCAGGCCACAAAGGGTCTTTAAAGCAGTTCTAAACGGGCAGTGAAGTATTCTCTTAGGGCTGGTCTCCACTGGGGGGGAGATCGACTGTAGATACACAATTTCAGCTATGGTAATAACGTAGCTGAAATCGACGTCTCTACAGCTGACTTACCTCCCGTCCTCACGTCGGCGACGGTCAGCGGCGCGGTCCCCCATCGACTCCAGCTTGCGCCTTTTGGCGAGCTGGACTTCCGGAGTCGACGGGGGAGCCGCTGGCCATCGATTTATCGCGTTTTGATGAGACGCGATAAATCAATCGCCAAAAGATCGGTGCTTCCCTGCCGTAGTGAGGACAAGCCCTTAGACATCAACATATCCCTGCCTGTTCCTCCCTACCATCCCCAGACATCAGGGGGCACAATGTGTTGTAAGGAAACATAATAGGAATACACTGCTCTGGAAATCCCTATGAGGCCATGATAAACTGGGATAACTTAGATCACCCTCAGGCCTGCTCTGAAGTTACGCTAGAGGCCAAAAAGACCCCTGCCAGCACTGGGAACCAGAGAAACACATGGTCATTTTTGCCCTCCTCCCTTCCCAGCTACACCAAATGAAGCTCTAGAGTAGCTGAGGATAAAGGCCTAAGAGTTCAGATACACTATTTGCAGAGTGCAACAAGAAAAGGTTAAGTATGTCTTTAAAATCAGTAATGTGGCTTTAAAATTATCTTGATAATAAATTTACATTACCATGCAGGTGCAGTTTCTGACAATTTTTTTGATCTGTACTAGTCTTGCCCAGTTTTGCTCATAACTGAGTATAAGTGAAAAACAAATCATGTCGAAGAGTAAGAAGAACAATAATGGTTAAGTCTAACTATTTGTTGCACACAAGTCTCTATTATCCACAACACAGCTTTAAAATAAGCAGCTCATACTGTACTTTCCATTTTTTATTAGTTCAATAATACAAAGATAATTTTGATTTAAGTACCACACTTGATCCAGACATTTGCTACTTTTCCATTGAATAGACTATATATATATATTCATAACAACAACACATTTTTAGAGTTTTTTCTGAATCTGCTTTTAGCTGCCACATGTGGATGCTACCATTCCATTCTTGAGCAAGTGGAGAAAGCAAAGAAACAACACAACCTTCAATGTAATCCCTCTGGGTTTTACTCACAATAAGCAGTTCTTTCTCCATGAGTAGTCCCTTTGAAATCAATGGATATCTCTACATTGGGACCTGGGGATGTGATTACAACTTGGTGAGACATATTCATGCTAGCTCTCCTCAAGCCAGTGCACTAAAGCAGTGCACAGCATGAGCTAGCTGTCTCAAGTACATGCCTGGCAGACCCTGCACACATACTCGCGGCAGCTAGCTCATCCCACAACTCACGTGCCACAGCGACACTCTGTTTTAGGGCACTAGCTCATTGAGAGCTAGCACGAGGATGTCTCCTCAAGCTGGATATCACATCTCTGTCTCCAAGTATAGACATACTATCTGATTACCCAGGGAGCAAAATACTACTCTAAAATATGGCAGGCAAAATTTGTCATCCTATGATTTCATGAGCTCAAGCTAATGGAATTAGTTTTGCAGCGTAATTTTAACCTGTCCTGATAGCTACTCTCCTGCCGCTCATGGATTTCCATTCCTTCTCTTCACCTTTCTGTTAACGTAGTGTTATGTTTTACATTATTAGAGCTTATTCGTCAACCTCTTACTCATGCAAATTCAAGGGGATTAACACGAGTGTTTGCACTATCTGGGGCTTCATGACACACCAGTCTAGAAATTTGGGGGGTTCAGTTTGATACTGAGTTCAGTTTCTCTCAGACTACCATATGCTTTCAAAGAAAAATTTCTCCAGCTTGGGAGAATGTATGGGAGTGGAGCAATCAACCATTATTCCAATGTAAACTAAACACCAATTAATAATTACAGTGTTGTATTTTATAGTGTGATACTAGGTTGAGAGGAAGGCCTATGGCCCAAGCTAAAGAGCCTCACCTCCACCTCATTGCAGAGATGCCAATTACATGTGCTCTTCCCCAGTAGTGCAAGGATTAAGATAACTAAAAAATGCTTGTCTTACACATCATACAAAACAAGCTGTTCTAGTTTGGGAGAAATAAGACCTTGTCATAGGTTTCAGAATGCTTGATTAATAACACTAATATTATAATATTCACAACCTGCACTAAAAATATCTTTTTTGATAATAAGAATGGATTTCTAACATATATTGTTTCTTACATGTAGCATACAATACATCTCAGAAAAGGTACCCGTTCATCAATCTCAGGAACAAATGCAATTTTTCAGTAACAATCACCAATGATTTTTCAACTCCTGTTTCTTTATGAGGTCAATGCCAAATACAATAAAACTCATAGACACAACTGTGATGGTATTAATATAGGGAGAATATCCTTAATTGTTCACTATACAGTCTGAAAGGTTTTAACAAGATACTGCATAAAAACAGTAACACAATAGCACTTCCTTATTCTGCTAGGAATTATTTCCTAAACAAAACATCACTTGTAAGAAAAATGATACATGCCTCTTATTTATTTCCTTAAACAGACATGCATTAATCCAGAGACTGTAGGCCCATAACATTAAAATGAAATAAAACCACATAATTCTTATTGATCTATTTTCAGCTCTAGAATCTTGGCCTTCATCAGAAAGGCCAGGGTAAGCAGATAGGCTCTCAATATTTAGGTTACGTAATATTGCCTAGATAAAAGTAGTCAATTTTTATTATTTATTTCTATGATAGTAGAATCCACAATGAGCAAGGCAGTCCCCACACCAATAGGGAGAGACAGTTCCTACCAAAACAGCATGAAAAGAATGTTGCAAAGTCAGGTACTCAAAAGTAAGAAATGTCAGAATTAGGAGTGCCTAGACAATCTTAATTCATTCCCCTTGTCTGTATGCCTTAGGATGTATTCCTTAATTACAGGGTTATGTACTGTTTTCCCACAGGACTGCATATTCTTCCAACGGTCCAGCACAAACTGGAAAAAGCACAAAATAAACATTTAAGTCATTCAGCTGCCTGTCTATATACTACACTAACCAGTTCCTCTTTACACCTCAACTACCTCTCTTTTACCACCCACAGCCAGCATACGTCTGGTATCATCCTAAAGACACAATAGGCAGCCTTAACTGTGACCCTAAATATAATACAAAACACATATATGCAGACATAAATTCTGTAATTTCTATATACTATTACTACCAATCTTTACAACATGGTTCACTCATTCACACAACTTTTACTAAACATTGTAGGATCTCACAGCAGCCATTTGCAATCTTACACCCAAGCTAATTTCCATCATTTTGTACTGGTATATAGTTCATTACTTGTGCATACAATGTAAATTAGAAAAGCCACACCAATCATTATTATCAAAACAAAGGGACATATAACCAATTAAACATGGCCACAGTTCAAGGGTGTGTGTATATGCATATATTTTTAACTCTCTAGAAGTATATTTGTTCACTAGCTAAATACATACCGCTCTCTGTACATATATTAAATATATGCTTATGTGTCTGTGCAAACAGATGTTTCTCTCTAGATACATGTAAATTATCTATATATACGCAAACCTCTTTGGGTACATGTAATGAATCTATATTGCCTGGGTAGATATTTCCATTGCTAAATATGAATGTATTAATAGATAACTACATATACATAGATAATGTAGAGTCCATTTGTGTTAGCAAATATATCTTTGTGACTGTGTATACAGAGATTGTATCTATATACATACATACTCTGTATATGTACAGATGTATTCTTGCATACAGGTAGTGAATCTATAGTGTTATGTATGTGGGCAGATGTTTCTCTTAATAGATACAACAGAGCTATATAGATATTGAGCTCTCTGTCTACATATGAATTCTTTATTGTCTGTGGACAGTGGATTTTCCTTGTAGGTATATTTAAACTCGATTGGCATAAGCCTGTAGAAGTGGTAGTGGTAGTATTGTGTGTGGCTAGTTCTCACTTTGTATACAGCATTCATTATTTAGACATTTGTAGACACTACTCTACATGCTCAGATACATTTAGTCTCTCTTCATAACCCCTTCTCTCGAGGTACAAGTCCTGACATGTCTATGCCTCGCCTACATTTTGCTGAGCTTCATCTATAGAGTATGTATGTATTGCACAGGCCCTTCCCCCAGGCGGCAGCAGCAACGGCCGCTGCCCCCTCCCCCTACTCTCAGCGCCAGACGTTCTGTTCGCAGCGCCTCTCGGCTCCCAGGCTCGATTTGTTTACAATCAGATTACGTCACCCCCTCCCCGCATCCCGCCCACCCGAACTCGCGTCACAATGGTGCGATCGCGGGATTGGTGGCTGCGGGTCCCCGGCCACGCCCACCCCAGACGCCATTTCCGTCCTGCGGCGGCTATAAAAGGCGACGCACGGAGGCGGCTCGCCTCGTTCCTCGCAGCAGGAGATGCTCGCTGTTTTCCTGCTGTCGCCGCTGCTGCTGTTGCCGCCGCCCCCCTGTCTGCGGAGGAGGCCGCCGCCCCCGCCCCTCCCGGGATGTGAGCTGGGGTGCGCCGCTCTCTTGTCCCCGCGTTAGAGCCGCCGCCGCCCCCATGCATCCCGCCCTGTACACCCGGGCCAGCATGATCCGCGAGATCGCCGCGGCCGTGGGCTTCATCTCCAAGTTCCTGCGCACCAAGGGGCTGATGAACGAGCGGCAGCTGCAGACGTTCAGCCAGAGCCTGCAGGAGCTGCTGGCAGGTGAGGGGCGGCGCCGCGCGGCCGGGGGCTGCTCTGGCGAGCAGGGCGCCGTCTTCAGCCGCCCCCCACCCCGTGCTGCCCGCCGGCGGCGTCTGCTGGGTCTGGACGGTGCGGGGGGGGTCATCCGGCCCCCGCCCCGGGAGATGGTAGCTGGACACGGGGCCCAATGGGGGCCGCCCACGTATCTGTTGGGGCGCGATGGCTCCCCACATGGGAGCCCTCCCCCCACGTCAGCTGTTGGGGCGCAGTCTCCGCGCCCCCGGGATCCGTTCCTCCCACGTCAGCTGTTGGGGCGCAGTGCCGAAGCCCCCCCTCCGCCCCCGCCAGCTGTTATCCCACCTTGGATCCCTTTATTCCCCCATCCCCAAAGCTCCGTTGGCCCCCAAATGTTTTTACAAGCTCTAGTTATTCTGTTTACCTCTTTCCCGGGACCTAGCACAACAACGCACCTTCCCCCCTCGCCCTTTGTCACTTTCCAGTTCCTAAACCGGGCCTCTAATCTATCTCCGTAGTGAGACAAAGACGCAGGACTGGTTGCCGGGAAGAAATCCCTCTAGCCCTTTACAACTCTGCAGTTTTATACCGTGCGTGAGTTTGTCCGAGAGAGGAATGCTTTTAAAAAAGCCACAGTATCCCGATAGTGTAGTCAACCAATATCCTGTATCTTGTTTTGGTTACTAGTATTATAATACAGTTACATAGTTTTTAAATAAGGAAAAGCAGGGTCCCTTCCTGGCTGCTTACAAAGGTAGTGAGCGGGGAGGAATTTAAATTGAAGCAGGTTTAAGTTTTACAAAAATCTGGACACAGACAACAATTTCTGAAAGCAATTGGCAGTTTCTGAGGTGCTGAAAACCCCATCTAGTTTCAAGTGTAAAGTGTATTGTTTTTATATCTGAAAATATTGCAGGTGTGGGAGTCAAGTTCCTTTTAGTACCTATTTTACAGAAATTGCACGTAGGCATCTTTCTATTGTTGTACCTTTCAAAGGCACCAGTCCGGGTCCTTTGTCCTAGGTGCTATACAATCACATAGGAAAATGTGGTTCCTTCCCTATACAGTTTCTGATCCAAGGGCCAAATTCTGATATTCTTGGTTATATTTCGGTGGCCTTGCCCAGCTACTTGGGTAACTGTGGTGAGTAGAGATCAGTATTTATACCTAGGACAACAAGCAATACAGATAGAAAGGTGGTAGAGTGGTATGCAGTAAGAGGAACATTCAAAATACATAAGGTCTTTATTTTAAATTGTCAATAAATGTTGCCAGTCTGCTTTTCCCTATTTTAGTTTTCATTGGCAGTACTTGAAATGGGGAATATGATGCTGAAATGTTTCAAGATGCTTTTAGTGTATTTTTCCTCCAAAAGATGAGACTATTAGTAAATCGGGGATATCTGAAGCCTATAAACTCCTTACTGCTTCACCACAGCCAGCTTGATACTATGGTTTTGTAATGTGTCATGCTTATAAATAGCTCTGTGTTACAGGGGGTATTTGAATCATTTTAAAAAATGTGTTGAGTAAAAGTAATGACTTGGTTGCAGTTAACTCTTGAAAAATACTTGCCACATGAGATCACACTAGGCAGTGTAAATTACTTCCAAAATATTTAAGAGCTAATCTTGAGTTTTTCCCACTGTTTTTCAAGTTCACAATTTGTTAATGTTCTGACAGTCATTTCTTGAGTTGGAAAAATCAAATCTCTTGACATTCACAAGTGTGAAATGGGTTTAAAAAAAAAAGACCATGACAAGCATAGTATGTCTTTCGGACTCTGTTATCTAGAGCTAAGCAGCACAATCTTTTTTTTTTCTTTTTCTGTAGAACATTATAAACATCACTGGTTCCCAGAAAAGCCGTGCAAGGGATCAGGTTACCGCTGTATCCGGATCAACCATAAAATGGATCCTCTGATTGGACAAGCAGCACAGCGGATTGGACTGAGCGGTCAGGAACTGTTCCGGCTCCTTCCAAGTGAACTCACTCTATGGGTCGACCCATATGAAGTCTCCTATCGTATTGGAGAGGATGGCTCGATCTGTGTGCTGTATGAAGCTCCACCAGCAGGAGGTAGCCAAAATAACACCAACATGCAAATGATAGACAGCAGAATAAGCTGTAAGGAGGAACTTCTCTTGGGCAGAACAAGCCCTTCCAAAAACTACAATATGATGACTGTATCTGGTTAAGATATAGTCTATGGATGGATCACCTTAAAATGGATGGATAAAATTGTTTTTTACTTTGGGTGGGCTCCTCTGGGGATGGATTATGGAATTTAAACCATGTCACAGCTGTGAAGATCTGGCACATAGAGTGGTAAATTTTCAAGTGACAGTGCCGTAGTTTGGACAGTACCTTTTCAGTGATTTTAATAGCCTGTGAGTCAGAATGATCACTTTATTTACTAGGGATTGAAGAAGTCCAAGGAAGGTTTGTTTGTCCCAGACATCTTACTTAATTTTTACACAAATTATTTCAATCCAAATCTGTATTTATAAAGTTACTCTCTGCAGTTGGTCTTGCAGAGGAATTTTGCACTATTACATTTACAAATTGTTACATTTTTGGCAGCTCAGTAACAAGACTACTTGTAAACATGATAGTACTGGAAATGTTTTGACTTTTACCTAGCACTTAAAGTATGTATAAATGTACATAAAACAAACTGGTAAGCATGCCCTGGGGAAGTGGCCAGATCTTCATATTGTGTATTGGCCTTGAAAGTAACAAGTGACCATTAACTGCCATGGCAACAGGCTTTTTAAAAAAGACCATATAAAGACACTGTCTGAACTGTGGTGTTAGCACCAGCCAGCTATCTGTACATTTGCTAGCTTGTAGTTTTCTAAGACTTGAGTAAACTTCTTATTTTTAGAAAGTGAAGGTCTGGTTTGTACTTTCCTTGTATGTAATTGGGTAAAAGTCTTTTCCACAAACCACCATCTATTTTGTGAACTTTGTTAGTCATCTTTTATTTGGTAAATTATGAACTGGTGTAAATTTGTACAGTTCATGTATATTGATTGTGGCAAAGTTGTACAGATTTCTATATTTTGGACGAGAAATTTTTCTTCTCTATAATAAATTGTTTCCTATCTTAGCATTTTAATTAATCTCTTGTCGTGATTATATAGGATCAGGCAAATGATTTATGCTCCCAGTAGATGTAAAATAGGTACTGTAAAGGATATGAACATCAATGGCACACTGTTGGGGAAACACTTGATACAGCCATGGATTAACGAAGATCACTTGTATACAAACATTTGGGAAGTCTAGGGGAACAGTATTTTAACATGTCACCTTAATACCTTTTTAAAATCAGTCATAATATGGAAATAACTTCAGGGCCAATAATTCCAGGATATGAGGAAAAGGGACAAATAACATCCACCAAAGATGACTTGAATAAATCCAGAGGATTAAAGCTTACATGGTTTCCTGATGAAGTGAGGATATAGCAAACTTAAGTGTCCATTTTGATCTGCTTTTGAAAAAAAGTTCTCCATTCTTCTCTGATGGATCCCTTGCTCTATTAGCTGTTCCTGGGACAAATGTCCTGTAGCCTTAAGAGCAGGTTAACCACTTGGCAGAAAGGTTGGTTGCCTTTCACTTTTCTACAGATGCAAGCAAGACTTTCACTTCTAAATCAGTCTGATGGGATTCAGCAAACTAAAGGTATGTGGGTTTTTTTTCCAGATTTAAAAAGATGACTGATACTAAATTGATATGCCCATCTTGAAAAGCATTCCAAGTTAACAAATGGTTAATGGTTCAACCTAAGCACCCCCAAAAGGAAAATCTTGCAAGGGTTAGACTATAGAAGTTCTATACTATACTGCCATTTATTAAAATAATTGATTTTCAGATCCATGATTTAATGTGCACATTGTTTCATGAGCATTAAATAAAATGCCTACACAACTCAGTTCTCTTCCAGTAATGTTGCACTCCTTATAAAAAGCTGTAACTGATAAGCAAGTGCATGGCAAACTCCTTATTCTGATCTAAATAACTTATTGTCAAAAGAAGTATCAAATTAATTGGAGACTTTCCACCTGTCATAACAAACCTCGCTGATGACTGGCTTTAATTTACATATAGTCATATCCGTTTAATCACAATATTTTAGTCGTGGTTTAATAGATTCCAGTGCAGGGCCAACAGCCCAAATCTAGGCCTACAAATGATGGCTGTAAGCACAGCACTCGTCTAATAGATTTGCTTTGTTGAGGCAGAACACAATTCCTTCCTGTCTTGGAAGCTCAGTTTACATTGAAGTTTGGATCATGATGAAACTTAAGAATTGCTTTAAAAATTACTACTCCCCCCCCCCCCCCCCCAACACAATCTAACGTGTGCCAACATTATTTTATACTTGGGCTTTCCTCAGTTAAGCCACGTAAGTTATTGGTCAAGTAGTGGATCTTGAGAGGCTTTCTGTTTACTTTTGAGTCCTACAGTAGCAGTTTAGTCACAGCTTCTAAGTTGGCGATGTGCTTTAAAACGCTGCTGTTGATCTTTTCATTTTGCATCTCTGAAATGTACACAAACTATTGTATTCAATTTTAAAAGATCCATCTGCTTAAAATTTGGAAGATTAAAGTGAAGTATTAAAATATAAAGACAAACTTGTGGTCCACTTCTGTGAACAGCACTAGTGCATCCGAATAGATGAGGCAATATAAATGTTGCAGATGGTTTCCTGTGAACCAAAGGTAAAAAAACAAAACACTTGTCTGAAACTTGCTATATTTACACCACAGAGCAGCAAATGGAACTGTGCTTGGTGTATTGTGCAGGTGCTTCTGTAAACTGTCTTTTCAGCTATCAAGAAAAGGGTGAGGGAAAAGTTAGCTCTCTAGCTTTCCTTTGACATGAATTATGCAAATTGTGAACGCATGATCAGACTAGATGTGATCTTTGTCTAGCTGATATGTTTGCAAAGCAATGGCTAACTTATTTCAGCTGAGTCTGATGGGACATTTATTTTGGAATGACTATACTGCCTCACATGACTAACATTTTAATCCTTTTAAGGTAGGGTGGCTTCATTTATGACAGATTAGATATAGCTGCAATTAGTAGTTCATGTCTGCTTTCAGAAAAGTTTATTTTCCCACTGGAATTGTTTAATATATTCCATCCAACACCACTGCCCTCTTCTGTGCTCAAAATATCTACATGAGCAGTAGCAACAGCATAGGAAGCTTTAATATTGGTGAACTTTGAGAGAACCCTGGCTACAAGCGGCTATTAAAACTCTTGTTTCAGTGCAAACAGGACAAATGTTGCAAATAAATGTAAACTTTTATAATGGCACCTTACATTCGAAGGAAGATACTGTCCAGGCTTAAAATGCAGTAACACAAGCATACCAATAGACAAATGTGAGTAGAGCATACCCCAAGGTTGGCTTGCATGGGTAAGCTAGCTAAATTATTAGGCCTTGCATGTTGAGTATTGAATAACTTCTGTTCGTCAGTGTTCTGACTGAGGCCAATGTTTCACGGTACATAGAAGCTATAATGTTAAAATGATTTGCCTGGTTTTAATATTTAAACTGATTAGAATCTACTCAGGTTATCATGGGGTAAATAATTTCTACCAAAAGTGCCTTGTAATGTGTACCTGGCATCATAACTGGTTTCTGGTTCTTATGCCTTGCTCTCTTCTCTCTCCCCCCCCCCCCCCCCTCTCTTTTGGTGTAGTTCCACACAGCTGAGACTCCTTTTTCAGTTTCTACCTCCTAGCCATCTTCCCTGTGTAGACAATTGCATTGTCCTATTTTTCAGAGCTGTCAGTGCTAGAGTTTAGTGGCCATTGGAGCACCAATAAACATATTTTTCCTTTGTTACCCCCCAGAAGTGAATAGCCTTGGTTAGTGTTTGAACCAAGACTTAAAAAATGAGGTCTTTGCATTAAGGCTCACACTTAAGTAACTAAAGAGGGATTTAAGGGCCATAATGTCAGGCAGCCATTTAAAAAAAATAAATCTTGGCAGTTGATTTTTACATTTCCATTTTCTCCTGACTTTTTTAAATAGGGGTTTTCCTAGATGCTGTGTGTGTGACAGGCCTCAACTTGCCAGTTTTTGTCATAAGTGTCTAGTTCTGTCATGTAGCCTGACATAGTTTGGAAATAAGATGGTCCTTAAAATGAAGTGTTACAGTAAAAAGTTACTACAAAAATGTGATTCCTTCCACACTTACTGTGCCTCAATGATTCTATATCAGATTGGCTGAGCTAACAAGTAGGAAAAAAATCTTCATTGCTAGCACTATATATTCTTCTGGGATCTGGAAATGAAGCTGATTTGGGTAATGCATCATTACTAGAAATGATAATTCTGAAAGTTGCATGGTATTTTTAAACTTGTGCACTCCTAATCTTTAATGAAACTGCAGGTGTAACTTGAGCTATAATTTGGAGACTGTGAAACTGCATGAGGATAATCCAAAGGGAATTTAAAACAGATCTGTTGATGTGCAAGCTCTAAAGAATGAAGTTCACTCCTAGCGCTGTTAGTTTTCCTGTGATGTGGTTAGTAAACATTTGCCACTCTGTTGAGCAGCCATTGCTGAGCAGCTGAGAAGGTGCTGGGTTTTTAGCATGGTTACTTTGAGTACATATGCATTTTAAATCTGTGCTTTTTAGTTTTAATGCATAATGAGCTGTTCTGTACAGCAAAATTATATTGCTTCTATTTTTGCACATCTATGTTGCATTTACTGCTGAACATTCATAAATCAAGAGGCACAGTTTTTTAAAAGTTTTTTCTGTCTACTACATGCATTGACTTGAAGGGAAAATGGTTTGTGTATATGGCAAAAACTGCCACTTGACTAAACTTTAAAGATGTTTTTAATTTAAGGAGTGGAATATGTATAGACTAGAGAAACATTTGGATTAAAAAGGAATGTATATTTACATCTATTCCTGGGATAACAGAAGTTATTTTTACATGTGTTTTACATTTACATTCCTGTGAGGCATAAAGTGAACATTGTGAAGCAGGATGTTAATTCAGTGGCTTTCAAAAGCTGGAAAAGCAAGTCAAACTTAAACAGTAAATGTATTAAGAGTTAGCAGTGACACTTAATTTCCTCAATATAGAAATTGCAGGGTATAATAAACATCCGTTGCTTTGACATTGCACTTTTAATGTATGGTTTCACAATTTCTTTTGGCTGGAGAATATGCTGTGGCTGTATTGTTGATATAAAGTAGGTCAACAGTAAAATGGCTGACTTACCATACATGGACAGACCTGAAATACTCTTAACACACCAGTGCTTTCTGCACAATGGATTTTCATGGGGGTGGAAATGTAGCTCTGAGACCCTTAAGCAAGACCATGTGTACCTTTTGCTAATTTTTTGCATTCTTATCACATTTGCTCATTACTGATAATGTGTTTGAACAAGGGCATTGCTTCCTCCCAGCTTCTAGTGTACCAAAGCCTGCACACAAGTCATAATGTTGCATTTGTGGCATCAGTCTTGCCATGGTAATGCTGTCATAAGACTGGTTGTGACTAGACAGCAGAATAGGCCAAATGGGGCCAGAAGTAGTATTGAAATTCAATAGCAAAGGGAGTGTAATTACGATAGATACAGAGAGATGTATAAAAATTTGTTTTGAACGGATATTTTATTTGAGAGAACTGCCTCATGATTCCATTAAGGGACAGGGAAATCCAGCATAAATCAAACTGCACTATGGGGACCAAGTCCTAGGTTGAGGAAGACATCTGAAGATTATTTTTTATTTTTTTTAAACCTAAGGAATGGCAGTTCCATATTGAAGTTCTAGCAATTAGCCACTTGATTTCTAATCATGCTTTATCCAATGACACTTTAAAGGTTTTTGGGTGGTGTGGGGGTTGTATTTGACACTTCAACTTCTTGGATGCCAGCCTTTGGCCTTGCAGTTCTCCTGAGACATGTTAGAATCCAGTGCAACCTTTTTTGTTAGTATTTTATTCACTTATTAAAAACAAATATTTTGAGCACTGGGAGTTTAAAGCAGGGGAAGGAAATAATGTTTAATATTCTTGGAGCAGCCTTAAATACACACAAGGAGTGACAGCATCTAACAAAATGGTGGACAACCAGGGGGTTACTGAGGCAGGACTGTTTTCACCACTAGAGCCCAAAACTGCAGCAAGGAGAAGTAGCTAAGGGTGTGAGGTAAGAAAAGAGGGACTCCCCTTTAAGTTACATAAAAATAGATGGGACATCTAATAGTAACACTATCAGCTGCATTAGGAAAATGTAGTGTGCTCTCAGTGCTTTGTGCTGTGTGAGACCTAGGCATTATTTTGAAAATTATACTTGAAAATTAATGTTTAACTAGTTTTTTTTTCATTTTTTCAAGAAGTTAACTGTGTATTGAGAGCATTCTCCCACCTTAGTGGGTGAATATTTATAAGAGTCAACATTCCTCCCAAGTGTTGGACATTAGAGGTTTGTAATATCTGTTTAAAACCAAGTGTTTTAAACTATCTGGTTAGAATAGTTTCACCTCTCCACTGATTCTCACCTTTCAGGCCATAGTGATGTCATTATTTTGCTGGTTCGCAAGTCACCAGAGACTTTTCTAGGGCAGGCAAGTAATTTATTTCTTAATGTAAAAAAGGCAAGCAGAAAAAAACCCTTAATCTGCCCCTTCCATCCCCTCCACATTCCACACTTTTTCCATGACTACTTTGTACATTAGAATTAAAAATCTATCTTTTTCCTCATTTGGGAACTTTACAGAAGATTCTAAATTAGGAATGGGTGGGTATAGGGGGAACTACCCAGTAACAAAACACAAATGTAATTAAAACTTTTATTTTAAGGGCAATAGCAGTTTTGCCACCTTACATTTAATCACTTAAATTTTTAATCTGTTTTAATATCAAGCTAAAAATTAAATTGAAAATAAAACTAAGATACTCATAACATGGAAGATCTTATTTCCTATTTACCACACAGGAAATACCTTTCTACTTTCCAGCAAGCAGCGTTGTCTGAAACATCAGTAAAATGTCAGTTTGAGTCTAGCTAGCTTCATTCACTGAGTACATAGTTTCTTTTAAAGTTCAAATACAATCATCCATAATTTTCCAGTGCTGAGACCTTTCCTAAATCATCACAAAGTCATGCTATCAAAATTGTTTAACTTTTCTAATTACAATTGTATCTTTCACTACAGTTCACTTTTCCTTTAAACCCCAGATAGAACTCCTTCCCTTCCTTTAGCATTTCCATTTTTCAAGCTCAGTCCCCAGCCAGCAATCACTATAAGGCCAGTGTGTATCTAAATTTCAAAATAGGGGGGAAGGTTATGTGGTAGAAATGGCAGTGCCAATATTTGCAAATGTCAGGATGACATTAGGTGAATGCTAAGTTCGGTGCCAACTTTCAAAGGAACTAGGTTTGGAAGAATACAGGAACATAGTCTGAATTTGGATTGTATTTTGATGCATTTTCTTTGTATTTGATGCATTTGATGTTTTTTCTTTCCAAATGGTGATAAAACAGTGTAACACATACTTGTGTAAATACTCTGCAGAAGAACACTTGAGGCAAATATGTACTGTATTTGCATGAATGTTCACACCAGGGTGTTTGTGTGGCCATCTTGAAAGCTTTGCATTTGGCAGATAGCTAATCATTGAACAATAACAATCATGTGAGGGGTGATTTCACATAGCATGAACAGCAGAATACTAATAGTGAATACTCAAAGCAGCATACTTGGTGTAATAGAAATATATTTTCAAATATCATTTATCTAAACAATTTCAAATCACTATTAGTTAAACTCACTGGATAATTTGAAGAGAAAGGGAAGCTCAATTAACTGAATAAACTATTGCTTGTGGTTAGTGTGCCACCTTCTGATATGGGCATTATCTATACCTACATATGCCTTACATTTTTCCTAATTTATCACTTCCATGCAATACTGTGACAGGTTTTTCAACACACATGCCCTGGTGAACTTTGTACCTCCTTTATATCTATTCAACATATATGAGCAACCTTTTATAATCTGTTTACAGAGGCAATCCAGGGAAGACAGGTGTTTCAGATTTTCAAGAGATTATATCTTCTTAAAATCTTAGGCCCCAGCCTTACAAATATGTATGTACATGCTAAATTGTATTCACTTGAAGAGTTCTGTTGAAGCCTATGGGAGTATATATCATATGCTTCAGGGTTCAAGGACAGGGGTATATCTCAGATGCTTTCTCAGTGAAGCAAACAGGGTATTTTCTGTTTACAGGGATACTGTAGTGAACCCTAAAATCCTTGCCATTGACCAGGGAGAAACTTCCAAATTTATTCTTACACATTGCAGGTATGGTATGTGCTGCAATGAATGATTGGTGCACATCCCTCCATCATGAACTCACTCTAAACATGATTCAGTATTGCTCACCCCAAATGCCCCAAAATCACAAGTCAGAACCCAATATATGAGATTAGTTTAAAAATAAGTGTTTAAAAAAACATTTCTAAATCTTTATTTGCCTTCTGTTCTTTGAACCTTTAGAGGCTCATGTTTTCAAGATTTTTCTCTGCAACTGCGATGAAGCTTACGGTCTTGTTTGCTTTTATTAAAATGCAAGTTGAGATTCTCATATGACCCCAGGAGCTCTGGGGCTTTAAGGAAAATACCAGATATGAAACTTGTGATAAAATTTTGCAGGAATTGGCCTCAGTGGGATTTGGGAGATGAGTCAAGGCCAGACAAATAATCCTGCTAGTAAGAGACAGCAGAGCATCTCACAAGCCTCATTAATGAATAGTTGGTTCTTTCTTTTTCGCTGTTGGGAGAATGTTTGACCATCCATCACATTCACACACTACAGTGTGGGCTGGTGCAAAATATGCCCTATTGCTTTATGTTGTACTTGGGGTGTACAGTAAACCCTCAATTTAACGGACCTCGATTTAACGGACTTCGGATGCAACGGACAAAATTTCTGAGCAAGTCTGATGCATTCCTGATCCATTTCTGGCGGGCTAGCTGCCGGCTCCCGGCTGCCGCCCGGGTCACAACAGCGAGCCGGCTGGCTGCCGGCTCCCGGCTGCCGCCCGGGTCCAGGCAGCGGGCGGGCTGCGGAGCTGTCGCCCCGACCCTGTGGCGGGCGGGCTGCTGCTCCGACAGCTCTTTTTTTTTTATTATTAAATAACGGACTTTTTGATTTAACGGACACCCCCTCGCCCGAATTAGTCCGTTTTACTGGAGGTTTTACTGTATTGGGAAGGGGATAAGGGAGAGCAGAGGTTCCCATCCTTTTTTTGTTCTGCCCACCTTTGGAGGTTACCCCCCCCCCCTTTTCTCCCCTGCACCCAAACACCTTTCTCATCTCCCTCCACCCCAATTGCTCAGCATCACATGCAGGGAGGGTGACCAGATGTCCCAGTTTTAGGGGCTTTGTCTTATATAAGCAACTATAACCCCCTCCTTCCAAAAAAGAGTGTCCCAATTTTTCACACTTCCTATCTGATCACCCTATGGTGGGGTGCGAGGTGGAAGGGCAGGGCCGTAACAGACACGGCGAAGGGGCGGGAGGGGATGGGCAGGCTTGCTCTCCAATCCCTCCCTCAGCAACCTTCGGGCACATCTTCACTAGCAACATTAAAGCGCTTTTACGGCAGTGCTTTAACATGGCTGTGTAGTTGTGTGACACCAGTGCTAGGACAACTTTCTCCTAGCGCTATAAAAAAAACACCCCCATGAGAGGAGTAGCGCCCAGCACAGGTGCACTGCCTACACTGCCACTTTACAGCACTGAAACTTGCAACTTTCAGGGGGATATTTTCACCCCATGGAGCAAGAAATTTGCAGTGCTGGAAAGAGGCAGTGTAGTAGACAAGGCCTTTCAGTGTGTACCAGCTGCTTGCAGAGGGGGGTGACCTCGGCCAGATCTCCAGAAAGTAAACTGGATGTGTGAATGTTCTACTTCACTCCAGGTCCTTGCGCCCCCTGATAATCGCATTGTTTTGCCTCTCTGCAGAAGCATTCGCCCCAAAAGGCACACCCCACAGTTGTTGCACAAATTCTGCTCGTTCCCTTGGAGGCCTCTCCAATTACCATCCAAGTACAGGCAAAAGACTCAAGGTAACCTGAACAAAAAGGTTTATTTGTGCACAAATAGGGGAATCGGGAATACAAATCCAAAGCCTGAAAGCCCACCAGCACAAGGCAGGACAGAACATATATACAAGGTTTGAATATGCAAACAGCCAATACCATCAAAGAGAGTCACAGCTACATACAGCCAATAATCTAATGCCACATACATAACTTGTATACAGATTCAAACAGTGTCATGGCTACCAGCCATTAGCCCACAGCCCTCACTGATACACAAGCATGGCAGACATTGTTGCAAATGAAAGATTAATGAGATGCATGATAGAAGCTGACAGCTCCTACTTTCAGTCTCAGTCCCAGATTATGGCTGCATGCTCACCCAGCTGACAGACTCCATTTTAAAAGCAAAAACTCCATCTTGTAATACACAGATTACATAACCATTAACCCAGGAGTTACCGCAATGGATAACACATCTTATACAATACACAGTTAAACTCCTGTTAAGCTCCTATTTCTATAGCAGTTAACTAGAAACAGACAAGTAATCAACAAATACCATTTTTATATTTGTATTACACAGTGTGAAAACCTCTGAGTTGCCTCCCTCTCATTCTGGTCTGTTGACAGTTTCCATTTATAGTTAGCCATGTTGCCTCAGGCTCCTAAACTAAAGAGCCTGACAAATTTTAGTTTCGAAGTAAGTGTACTCTCCAGGGGCTGGTCTTCACTCGCGCGGCGTGGGATCGATCTTCTGGCGATCGATTTATCGCGTCTTGTTAAGATGCGATAAATCGATCGCCCGGAGCTCCCCTGTCGACTCCAGAACTCCAGCTCGCCGGGAGGCGCAAGCTGGAGTCGACGGGGGAGCGCGCCGCCGCCTGCCGCCGCCGTGGGGACGAGAGGTAAGTCGGCGGCAGATACGCAAACTTCAGCTACATGATTCACGTAGCTGAAGTTGCGTATCTGCCGTCGATCCCCCCCCCCCCCCCCCCCCCCAGTGAGGACCATCCCAAAGACTCTTCCAATCTTCACATTTCTGCTCCAAACTATGTATACAAATGTGGAGCTCTGTTTGCAATATTCAGGCTATATAATTGTGAAATAGGACATCAGTGGTAGTTTGTGAAACTGATTTTACACGTTCACAGTTCAGTGGTTAATCCCACTTCATACCCCTTGAATTTGGTATGTGTTTGACTCCATCCACTGTTACTATATGTCAATCAAATCAGAGAGAAATCCCAGTGCTGATTTGTTGGCATTAGATTCTTGAGTGATTAGATTCTCCACAGTCTGCTTTCCAGATGTAGCTGCAGACTATGGATCCAATGTGGGGCTGCAGATGACACAAGGTCAATATACAGAATAAGAGATGAGTGGCAGCAATTCCATCAGAGCACTTTGATATGAATTGAAGAAAAGGGTTTTGTGGCTAATGATTTCAACAAAAGAATGCCCTGAAATGGAAATTATTCAGGGCAATTCATTATAGTTGAGTTTGCTTTTAAATAATGTGTTGATCCACCAGTGTGCTCACATTTCAAAACCTTTTTGGCTACTTAAAATACTGAACAGTGCAATATATTAAATAGCTTCCTATAAAAAAGAAAAGATTTTGGCAGTTTAAAATTTCTGAGAAACTTCTCCAAATGTCCTTATCTCAGTCTTCTGAATTCAGCAATTGTTCTCATGTAACATTAATTTTAAAAGTCCTGAAAACAGCAAAAGAAGGGAAGCATAGCAGCTCTGCCTGTTTCCCTCTCCCTGGAGCATATGGAGCCTGTTCAGTGTGACCTCACCCACGCCGATCATACACAACCCCCGAGGCTCTGTGGTTTTGGAGGGACATTAGATGGACAAAAGAAACTGAGGAACAGCTTGCTCTGCTCAGCATAACTCCTCATGCAACCCAGTGGAAATACAGTAGGTGTAGTAGGGGGAATTACTAACAACATGTTTCCTGAGTTAGCCCTGTGTATGGGAGTGGGATGAGGCCCGTAAACACTGTGGAAAGTAGCTGGTGCATGCTATCAGGGTCCGTTGTGGAATTCTCCACAGATTGTCATGGTCTATGCAGTTTGTAGGCTCCCTATCCTATCCCTTTGAAAGGTGAATACTCCCCTGGGAAAGATTGATTTGGCCTTAGGTACTAACTTAACCAAACCTTCAGGAAAACTCACCGTATTCTTGTACTTAGAATGAGAAATTTACCTTCTGTGCTTTAATTCAGATACAAGGCTGACTTTGGACATCATCAAAGGTAATTGGAAAATGGTAGGAAACAGCTGAAAACACCCTTTATAGCTTATGCGTGAGCACATTAATTCTTAGATTGGCATTTGCCATTTGGCAAGCAAATGAACACAATTGCATGATATCTGGAGATGTTAGTTGACACAGCAGTTATAAAAGGTAAAATGAACACTTAGAGCATGAGGTGACTTAGCACTAAGTGTGGTCCATGTATGGGAATAATTAGGGTTGGAAGTAGTTCAAACCTACTTTGTAATCTTACAGGCAGTAGAATGGTTGTTACAAGTTTTTTTTAAAAAAAGGTTTTTTTCCATAGTCATTATAATGTAAATAAAAGCAACCTAAACAAAATGAACCAAATTCTGCTGTCTGTTGTAAATCTGAAGTGACTCAGATGAAGTTATTGCATTATATATGGATTTACACCTGTCCATTTGTCAGCAGATTTTGTCTCAGTGAGGAGAAAATTAAACAATTTAAAGTGAAGTTTTACTCTGAAAAGGGACTGCACAAATGGTTAAATGTCTGGGATTAAATAGATTCAATTTACTATTGTTTTATTTTTTAAACTGTCAAACCTGAAAATGCTGCCTAGGCTTTGAATGGACTCTCTCCAGCTCATGTATCATCATGACTAGTAATAATTGTTCTGGAAGCCAAGTTAGGCCTGAGTCACACCTGTCCAACCATTCTGTAGGGCTTTCACAGGTGTGGCTGAGAGACAATTTCACTGCTGATGCATTAGGTGAAGGAAACTATTGGTTGCTTTTAGTTGACCCTGCAGGAGTAAAAAATCACTGAAAACACATTGTAGTCACTAAAATCAATGGCTATGACTCTGAATACATACACGGACCAGCCTTGTTGAGTAAGTAGCTGCCATTTTTACAGTCATTTTCAGAGCAGAGTCACATATTTACATACTGAAAACAGAGTATCTGTAGTCCTCTGGATAACATGCTCACTAGTAGTCAGGAGACTTGGGTTCTGTTCCAGTTCTGCCATTGATACACTCTGTGCTCTTTAGTAAATCATGTAATCTTAGTTTTCCTATCTGTAAAATGGAAATAATATCTACCTATATTTTGTAAAGCACTTCGAGATCTACTGCTGAAGACAGTTATTTAAATGTTAAGTGATGTTATTGGTGGATTTGGAGACATTTAAATTGTTTTGGTAGGAGAGATATCACAATCATTATCCTCTTTTAATTTACATATATCCTGTGCACACAAGAACATTATATTCTTACTATACTATAGGATTCTGAAAAGTAATACAGTAAACCCTCAATTTAACGGACCTCGATTTAACGGACTTCGGATGCAACGGACAAAATTTCTGAGCAAGTCTGATGCATTCCTGATCCATTTCTGGTGGGCTGGCTGCCGGCTCCCGGCTGCCGCCGGGGTCCCAGCCGCAGGCGGGCTGGCTGCCGGCTCCCAGCTGCCACCCGGGTCATGGAAGCGGGAGGGTTGGCTGCCGGCTCCCGCCCGAGTCCCGCCAGCGGGCGGGCTGGCTGCCGGCTCCCGCCCGAGTCCCGCCAGCGGGCGGGCTGGCTGCTGGCCCCCGCCCGAGTCCCGCCAGCGGGCGGGCTGGCTGCCGGGTCCCGCCCGGGTCCCGCCAGCGGGCGGGCGGGCTGCCGGGTCCCGGCTCCCGCCCGAGTCCTGCCAGCGGGCGGGCGGGCTGCCGGGTCCCGGCTCCCGCCCGAGTCCTGCCAGCGGGCGGGCGGGTCGCCGGGTCCCGGGTCCTGCCAGCGGGTGGGCGGGCTGCCGGGTCCCGGGTCCCGCCTGCGGGTGGGCTGGCTGCCGGGTCCCGGCTCCCGCCTGAGTCCCACCAGCGGGCGGGCTAGCTGACGGTTCCCGTCTGCCGCCCGGGTCTCAGCAGCGGGCGGGCTGCGGAGCTGCTGCCCTGACCCTGTGGCGGGCGGGCTGCTGCTCCGACAGCTCATTTTTTTTGTTTTGTTAAATAACGGACTTTTGGATTTAACGGACACCCCCTCGCCCGAATTAGTCCGTTAAATGGAGGTTTTACTGTAGTTGTAAAAGCTGTTGCAGTGTTGAAGTTTCAGATGAGAAACAGAGTAACAAGTACTTGAAGTGACAGGGTGGGTCTAAATTTTTTCAGACTTTCTCTGATAGTCTTTCAATATGTTTAAATTCTTTCCAGTGTTACTAATCCAGGATGCTAAATTGGCATCTCCTGCAATTCATGGAACTGCAGAAATGCTAATTCAGTGTATCAGAGGACAGGCAGACTCACAGGAATGGGACAAGGGCAATAAATAGTATATTAAATGTGTCCTTTGAGGTGTGGTAAACTCCCTCTTATATTAGTTTTAATATACTATATGTAGAAGTTTCCTCCTATTCCTGCCTACTTAGTGGCGGGCAGAACTTTGAGATCAGTAATGGCGGAATGTCAGTCTGTGTCAGGAAAATGATTTGAGCTGAACTTGACACTTAAGTATGTGGCAGTTAGCAGTACTGTTTCACAGCTAAACATTTAATTGGGGGCAAATTGTCTTTTCCATTTCCTTTGCTTATTTCACCTGCTCTTTAGCTTGTCTGCAGTACACCCCATGCTGAAAATTTTAAATATTACACTTCACTTGACCCTGGGCTGTGGATAATTCAGGACAATAACTGCACAAAAAACATTGTACTATTATATCCTTGCACGGTGATAATACTGCCGACTGGGTGAAATTATTCTCACTGTAAGTTACTAAGAAAATTGGAAACAGATAATTTGTTTACCTTCTAAAACTTGACAATCTTAGTTCAAACTCAATGAAATGATCCAGTGTAAAGGCTTGAACTCTGTTTTGGAAGATGTAATTTGAATAAAAGAACCGTTTTCTCCAGAATCAGTTGTTATTCAGTTCTGGTATGACTTCCCTGCCTCTAAATTCTAGTGCAGCATTAGAGTCAAATCCAGCACAGTAGACATAATTAAAATGCACTTGGAATGGGGTATGTATGTGTGTGTAGTGCTTAGATAGAGTCCTCCAAAAGCAGTCTGCCAAGGGAAGTGCCAACATCTAACTAACACAGAGGTGGGCAAATGATAGCCCATGGGGGACCCTCCTGCCTGGCCCCTGAGCTCCTGGCCCGGGAGCCTAGCCTCCGGCCCCTCACCTGCTGCTTCCCCTCCCCCACAGCCTCAGCTTACTGCGCCGCTGGCGCAATGCTCTGGGTGGCAGTGCGGCTTCAGAGCTGCGGCCTGACCCAGTGCTCTGTGCTGCATGGTGGCATGCTGGCTCCAGCTGGGCGGCATGGCTGCCTGTCCTGGTCCTCTGGGCGGCGTGGCTGTAGTGCTGCCAGCCACCGGCACTCCAGGCAGCGCAGTAAGGGAACAGGGACCAGGAGGGTGGGTTGGATAGAGGGCAGGGGAGTTTGGGGTGGTGGTCAGGGGGCCGGGGTGAGGTTAGGATTCGGGGCAATCAGAGGGCAGGGAAGAGGAGGGTTGATGGGGGCAGTCAGGAGGAGGCGGGGCTGGATGGGGTGGCGGGGGACGGGCGTTCCGGGGGGGGCAGCCTGTGATTTACACCAGTGAGGCTCTAGTCACCCCCATTCCCTCCCCTCCCAATCACTTAGGGCAATACTAAAGATGTGGTTGAGCCCAGTGCAATGGGCCTTGAAAGATTGTGGCAAGTGGTGCAGAGGGCTTTATATGGGCCCAGAGGATCTATATAAATTTCACCTATAATTGTTCTTCCAATACATATTAGTGATGTCTTCTTATACCCACTCTTTCCAATATTTTAAGTGTCTGTGTCTATCATATCTAATAAAATAAATAAATGTGTCATTTTGATGCCATTATGGAACAGCTTCAACTTAAACCATGTCAAAGAGATATATTCTATATGGGTAGATTTTTTTTCCCACCTACAAACCAGTGTATTTGTACACAGATAGTGTTGCTTTTAAGTATTAATTAATCTTTCTCAAACAAAGCAGGTTAAAGTTATAACCTGCAGCTCTGTGTTGTTTATGTGTATTAGCCCAGGGAAATACGATTTTCAGTTTGACAAATAAAGCCCTCCTTGTCTCTCGTGCCTTTTGTCTGTAGGCTATTGTGTATGTGACTAAAGCCATGCACCTCTTGAGCAAATGTTTAAATAGGTTCTTGTGCAATAGAGCTGAGTAAACAGTTAGCCATACCCCTTTAGCATTATGATGAAAACACTGATGCAAATGTGCTGGCACAAAGCAAAGTAAAACTGTTTTCGTGAGAACAGCATAAATTGCTGGCTAATCTTGTTTCTGCTCTTGAGTTTTATAGTTGATGTGTTTATATGCTACTCTTAGATATCTATCTATCTTCATATGCAAGCATGAGAAATTAGGGGCGAATGTTAGATTAGGAGGTCAAAACCAAAGTGTACAATGTAATCGGTCCTCCATTCTTAAGTAAGAAATCCCTACGTTGGAACTCTATAATACTGTCATTTGCACAGTAGACTATTAATTAGTCCCTTAAAAACAGTAGCTATTTTTTTCCTTTATACATGCAAATCCTTTACGAGTGAACTATTTTTTCTCTTCTCTGTATAAACAACATGAATATTGTGATGGGGATTTTGCAATGTGGCAAACATGGTAAACTGCTGTCTGCCAAGCTGTTTCCTTAACAGTCCACCTTATTTACTGCCAAATCAATGCACTGTCAGCTGTAGTTAAGTGGCATAGCAATCATATTAGGTCAATCAATTGAATCCTAGGTATATATTCCCTATGGGTAGCAGCTATTCATTTTTGTTTAACATTGTCAAACTAAATTTAGCCTGCTACTAAGCATCTTCTATTGTATAACACTAATTTACTAAACTATCTTTGCATTTGGTTAACTATCCTTGAATTTGTATCCAGTCAATATCCTTCTTCAAAAGAAAGAAATAAAAACACATTTTGTGTGCCGGATTCAGTCTTCAAATACTTTATCATTAATATCTTTAACCACCTGTGGAAGGCAATGCTCTTTCATATCAGACAAAGAAAGTGCATTTTATATTCAGGATTCACTTAAAAATTTATACTGTAAATAATATTCTCACATAGGAAAATAATACCCTCTCTACATATCCTGGAAAACTTGGAGCTTACTGATATTTAAGAAAATATGAAAAGTAAGACTTTTTGTTAGACCAGGAGAACTGAAATTTTAAAAGTAGCATATTCAGGAGTCTCCTCATTCCTAAAGGAGATTTATAGTCCTCATTAGGGTAATCCGCCAGACTATTAAATTACAAAGAAATAGTCTGACATCTTGCAAATACAACAGAATTCTAGTTATCCCAATTCCATTTATCTGAAAATCGTCCTTATCTGAATCCGCAGTATCCCCTATGTTAGTTAATAGCACTTCTGTTTACCTGATTATCCAAAACTTTTGGCTGCCCCATAGTCCATTTGGATAAATGGTAGTGTACAGTACGTGTTGTGTATATATAATATATGCCAGTGTAACATGATTTTCAGCTATGGTCTGTGCCTCATATTGTAGGATGCAGTAATTTATAATATGTTAGGTCCAGAACCTTAAACAGGGGCATATATGTTTCTTACATATGAAATATGTACAAATTTTGAAACAAATGAAAGAGAAAATGCTGATGAGAATAAATTTATAAAGAAATAGGTGGCTAAGATTGAGACTGACTAAAAAATAAGAAAAAATATTGTTATCAGAAATGCAGGCACTTTGATGAGAAGATAAAGACCTTAATATATTCTTAAATTGTTTTAAGAAAATCTTGTTTCTATCAATATGTTATGATTTATCCTTAATTTGTTGTCTTGCTGAAGATGGACTAAACACTTTCATTTCCTGGGAACACCAAATTACTGTAACTTTGTACTGTGATTTTTATTCTTTAAGTGACCTGGTTTGGTATTTTAAAATGTCTTAAAAAAATTAAAACTACACAAACTAAAAGAAATAGACATTGAATGCTACTGCAGGTTGATATAAACAGAACGTGAAGGTGGAATATAGGCTAGTATCCTAATCTCCTAGCAAGACATAATTTGTAGTAGAGTTATGAAGTTATTATACAGTTTGAGGAAACTGGAGCATCCCACCACAGTGTGTTTGATCCAATGTGTTCCCCATAGAATTCATATCCTTTCATTTTATGTTTGTTTCCTTGAATTGTGCCATCACAAATTATTGTCATTACTCATTAGTTGCTGATGTTAAGAGCAGTCTTCTAATGGTGACATTGTGTGAACACAGCTTAGAGGTTTACAGGAAAGGTTAGAAACTCACAATCACAGTGACATTTAGTGAATGGAAAGGGGACAGAGCAGGAGAATGACTCTTACTTGACACCACCAAAAAGAACAAAAGAGCCATTATTTTTCTTGGTCCTCTCTCTCCTGGTGTTTTGTGGCATTCTGATAAAAGGAGGATATACCTGCATGTGGGATGCTGTTTTATAATTCCTTTCTGAATGAGATGGGTTGAATGCAGGAACAAATGTACCATGAAACAAACTGTGTGGTGGCACGGGGCCTCGCAACGACAGAGAGGTCCCCCAGATGCAGGACAAATATCTGACAACCTTTCTGGCGGCAGAGTAGAGCTCAGGCAGGCAGGCTGCCTGCATGCTGTGGCCACTGGCCTTACATGGCTTCTGGAAGCAGACGGCTTCTGGCACTTCTCTGTGCATCCGTGGTGGTGGGGCAGAAGGGAAGCCCCAGGCAGCGCATGGAGACCCGCTGCCCCCATTCCCTTGAGGTGCGTGCAGAGACATGTCAGCAGCAGGACTAAGGCGGCTCCCTGTCCACTCTGCCTCTCTCGCTCTGCACTGCTTCACTCCTGGAAGCGGCCAGCATGTCCCAGCAGCCCCTGGGGGCATCTGTCTCCATGTGCTGTTGCCACACCAAGCACTGACTCCACAGCTCCCTCCCACTGAGGAACCACTACTGGAGGGTGGGGGAGGGGCGGAGTGCCGGTTGCTTTGGGAGCCGCATTGCCCGAGGTAAGTGCCACCCCCCGCCTTTCCTGTATCCCAACACCCAGCCCCAGCCCAGAGCCTGCACCCAAACTTCCTCCCACAGCCCGGACCTCTCTCCCCCTCCCACACACCAACCTCCTGCCCTGATCAACGTACCTCACTTTATTTTCATTTACTTCCCATTACTTATAATACAGGACAGGGGTGGGCAAACTTTGTGGCCCGAGGGCCACATCAGATTTGCGAAATTATATCGAGGGCCAGGTAGGAAAGGCCCCCCGTTCCAGCCCCCTCCCCTCTTCCCGCCCGCTGACTGCCCCCTGAGAATCCCTGACCCATCCAAGCCCCCCGCACACACTTTGTTCCCTGACTGCCCCTTCCACAGACCTCTAACCACCAGGACCCCATCCCCTACCCAATTCCCCTGCTCCCTGTCCCCTGACTGCCCCAATCCCTATCCACCTTCCCAGCCCCTAAGCACCACCCAGGAACCCCACCCCCATCCAACCCTGCTCCCTGACTGCCCCCTCCAAAGTACCCCCTCAACCACCACCCTGGAACCCCCCCCATCCCTCCCTCTTACCACAGCTGCTCGGGGGGGGGGGGGAGGGGGGAGGGGAAGCATGCAGCCCCGGCCCCCAGAGCTCTGCCTGCGCGGCGCGACTCCGGGGGAGGGAGCCACAAAGGGGTCTCTGAGATTTAATATGTTTCCCTTATGAATCTTCAGTACAGCAGAATAGGCATGTTGGCTGCCCAGTATTCTACTTTGCTATCCTCCAAAATATATCTGGTTTCATCTGGTTTCCTTATGTTGAAGGAAAGCCTGTTTGCATCCATCGTATTGCTCTTGAACAATTTGTCCAGGTCATTCATGTAAATGTGTGTCCCCCAGACGTCTAATGCTGCCATGTCTACTTACAGCTTGTGTGATCTGCTCAGGAAGTGCTAGGCCTGCTGGCACAAATCTGCCTGGTGGATGAGTTGATATAATGCACATACCTAATTGTCCATGATTTCTTAAAATAAATAAACCAAACAGAATGAAGAGCTTATTTACCTTTAGACCAGGGTTCTAACTTCTACCCACCAAAGCATGCCCACCGCATGGAGCACCATTTGTTCATTCAAATTGGGCACAAAGCCAGGATAAAGGCAGAGGAGATATTGAAATAGTCAGTTTAATTTTAAATGGAATTAACAACTTACTGTCACAAGTATTTGTTTCTTCTGATATGGATAAGTAAGATAAAGGGAACATGTTTCCCAGGAAATTTGCAAAAACTCAGGAAATTCTCTGGTGCTTCTTTATTCTCCATGCTATACAGGAGAAGGAAGAGGGTCTATTCAGTATAAATCAAGTTCTTATGCTTATTTCCAGCAGTAGCCTCCTGTCTTCATACTTGATTCAAAATTTGCATAGTAATAAAACATATTTTTTTATCCTTTTAGCAGAAGGTGTTGGTCTTATTATTTGCTACTCTCCTGTCTCCCCCTGTCCCACCCACTACTGCTCAGAAAACAGCAGGAAAAGAGCTATTGTACTGAGAACAGTCAAGGTCAGGGATTTGTTTTTAATGTTGGCTGCCAGCAGCTTTGTTTCTCTGAGCATAATTTCTAAATAAAACTGAGATAACAATCTAGTTGTTAGCTTACCGCAAGAGATATTGCAGCTACAGGTAGTTACAGTAAGTACAAAACAGCAGGAGATAAAAGGACCAATCCTATTCAATGTATTCATAAATGATCTGGAGAAAGGGGTAAACAGTGAGACGGCAAAGTTTGCAGATGATACTAAACTGCTCAAGGTAGTTAAGACCAAAACAGACTGAAGAACTTAAAAAAGATCTCACAAAACTGAGTAATTGGGCAACAAAATGACAGATGCAATTTAATGTGAATAAATGTAAAGTAATGCACATTGGAAAAAATAACCCCAACTATACATAGAATATGATGGGGGCTAATTTAGCTACAATTAATCAGGAAAAAGATCTTGGAGTCATCGTGGATAGTTCTCTGAAGACATCCATGCAGTGTGCAGCGGCAATCAAAAAAGCAACCAGAATGTTAGGAATCATTAAAAAAGGGATAGAAAATAAGATGGAGAATATCTTATTGCCCTTGTATAAATCTGTGGTGTGCCCACATCTTGAATACTGCATACAGACGTGGTCTCCTTACCTCAAAAAAGATATACTGGCATTAGAAAAAGTTCAGAGAAGGGCAACTAAAATGATTAGGGGTTTGGAACAGGTTCCATGTGAGGAGAGATTAAAGAGGAAGATCTTCACATAGCACACCGTCAACCTGTGGAACTCCTTGGCTGAGGAGGTTGGGAAGGCTAGGATTATAACAGGGTTTAAAAGAGAACTGGATAAATTCATTAATGGCTATTAGCCAGGACGGGTAAGAAATGGTGTCCCTAGCCTCTATTTGTCAGAGGGTGAGAATGGATGGCAGGAGAGAGATCTCTTGATCCTTACCAGTTAGCTTCACTCACTCCTGGGCACCTGGCATTGGCCACTGTCGGTAGACAGGATACTGGGCTGGATGGATATATCCAGGATACTGGGCTGGATGGATCTTTGGTCTGACCCAGTATGGTTTGTCCATGTGGATCAGCTTGCAAGATCAGGGCCTTATCAATTAGTACCCACAACTACAAAGATGTACTCTCTGTAGCAAGCAATTTTTTAAAAACCTGAACATTTCTCTAAAAGAGCTGGAATCTAGGCATCATATTTTTTTAGATGATGTTGCAAGTTTTTCAAGGCGGGTTCTTTGGCATGTGATTTTCTTTCTCATCTTATTCATATAACAATCAAAATACTCTTGTTGTTTTTAAAGCCTGGAGTTAATTGAGAAAGGGAAAGTGGTAATAAAATAATCTGTAGGCCAAAGAATATACCACAGTATTCAGCTGTGGCAGTTCAGAGCCCTTCTTGCCAGGAAAAGAAGCTTGAAAATGCTGCATTTTGGTGGCTAGAATACACAGTAAATTGAAAGTTAGAAAATGTGCTGGAGTTTATTCTCTGATCTGCAAACAAATTTGAAATTCAAGAGAGCTCAATTCTAAGAATCCCAGTACAGACAACTTCCTGGTACAGACATTCATTGATAATCTGTAACAATCCACGAGGTTTTCTTTATTCCTTAATGTAAGACTCAGAGTTTTACGAAATCATTAATTAGACATTTCTGTTAATGGAAACTAGGTTCCAAGTGCTTTTGGACAAGCATAGATGAGAATTGCTAAAGCATACTGGGTTTTGTAATTAACTATAATTATTAGGAGTGGGACAAAAGATGAAGCAAGTTGAAAGAGATGAACAATGGTCCTAGACAGTGTTGTGCAAAGTCCACTACCTATTTTGGTTTGCAAGCAGCTTTTTTAAAATGGTGAACACTTTTTCAGCTCTCTTTCTTTTTGACACAGCCAAGAAATAAAGCAAACAAAAAGCCGACTAAAGGCTGTTTTTCATGGTCTACTTACTTTGTTTTAGATGAAATCCTGTGCCCTACCTTTGTTTTTCCCTAGCTCTTTGCAGTTCTCCTGCAAAACAATAGATATGCACAAGAGCAGGCAGTTGCTCCATGGCCTTGTGTTTATCTGGATTAACTGTTACACCAATAAACAAAGTAAGGGAAGCAGGGTTTGGTTTTTTAATCTACCACTGGCCTTCGCAGTTAGTGTGCCAGATGGCATCATATATGTGCAACCCCTCCTCCAAAAAACCAACAAAACTTTGCAATTTATAATGTTGACTAGGCTCAGTTGCTTCCACACCACCAGGCTGTTTGGAAGGGCCTTTGATGTGTATGCTGCCTCCCTCCCCCTTGGCTGCACCCCTCCTGCCTAAGATAATGAAATGCAGTGGCAGCTGGCTAATGGCTGGGAAAGTGCAAACCCTGCATTGAACTCTTCCCACCAGACAATTCAGCACCAAGGCAATGTCAGTCTAGGGAGAGGGGGAAGAAACAGGGGCTTGTTGCTGTGCAGCTTCTCGGCAAACTGCTGTAGGTGGGGTATTATTTTCTCTGCTGAATGGAAGTGGAGTGCCCAAGGCAAAGGGAATGTGGATTCATCAAGTTTTATGGTCTGAACATGTTCACCTTCTAGATTGTCTTAGGAAGGCTTTGTTTAGAGCAAGAGGGCAAAATTGTCAGAGACACTGTACTTAGGTAAACTTCTAAACAAAAATATATTTGCCAGAAATCCCATTGGTCATGTAATTTTCATTGGTTTCCTTTCCACTGGTGACCAGTGTGAGGCTTGGCTCAGTGAAAACAAACATATATGTCCAGACTTCCTTTGCAGTCTGCCGAGGCAGACGTGGGACAGATCGAGAAACAAAGTTCCAAAATGGGAGGAGAACACTCAGACCAAACACCCACCCACACACTATTCATTCTGGACGTTTACAATCATGTGGGGTTTATTCCTTTAGCATAAATAAAAATTTCTATTCTCAAATGATTAACATTTATCATGTTAATAATTTAGGCCATGATCCCGCAAACACTTAGTGAAATGTGCTGATCTTCATGCACATTAGTACTGTAGTTCTATTAATTTTAGTGGAACTGTTTATCTGTGTGTATGGTGCTTGCAGGATTGGGGCTTGAGACAACAGCACATTTGTGCAGGATGGGTGTCAATTAGGTATATCTGTCATAGTAAAGAACAGCTAAGAGGTACAATTAAAGTCCATGCCAGGCAAAACATTGTGTTTTTGGGGAATCAGGCAATGATGGCTTTTGTTACTTTGCAGAAATTGGTTTTTGTTTATTCACTTTCTTACGGTCAAATCAAATCCATAAATATCAGTGTGCAAATACAAGCTTTTGACTTGCAATCACCCTGTTCCTACTGCTAGAGAAGATCAACGATGTTACTCTCCACTACCTTGCACTATTATCCACTTTGTAAGCATAGCTATCCGACCAAGGTTACATGCAGGTTAGACATGCCCTAGGTGTGCTGTGAAGCTTCAGCCCAAAGATCACAAGCCCTTTGATTGCCTAAGAATTGTACTTACAGTAAAGCCTCATTAATTTGCATGAATGATTAGGCAACTCGTAAAATGCTGAATTTTGCTAATTAGGCAGTAAGCAAACCTATAAACAGATAGGGCATCACAATGAGTACTTTAACCATTAAGATGACAAGTTCAGTTTAATTTTAACTATTTATGATAATGTTTAATAGTAACCACAGAACTCTGATGGGAATCTTTTCTAAAATAAAAGTGATGAGACTTCAGTACAGCATGGCAATAACAAAACTTTGCTGACAAGTGGAAATGGCCATATTTGGTATGGGAATTAGGGGAGAGTGTGGGCAGCAAAATTATGCTGTATTTAGAATGACCTGCCATTCTGGAAATGAGTAGTTAGTTGCTTTTATGAAATTGACACTTACTTGAAAATCCCATCCAGCGTGGATCTATGGCTGTCATTGTCAGTCAATTGGAATACTCCTTTCATAATGCTTGTTTTCTAAATCATCTTTCTAGAGTGTTTGGTTGGTTTGCCAGACTGTTTCAAAGACTTAAAGCTGGTTGCTCTGCTAATCTATAGACTTTGGTCTTGAAGCTGCTGTTTATTTAATATTTTTATTGGTGGTTGCTGTTTTTAAACTTTTGTGTTTGTATGTTTTCAGATTTGCTGCCCATTTCAAGATCACTTTTCTCTTTGTATCCTGGTGTTGGGGTGGTTATTGTGATTTTAATTTCTGCTTTGTTTTGTGTGTATGTGTGTCCTCTCTTGTTCTGCAGAGAACAGAGTTGCAACCACATACCTGCCTTTCATCTCTTTCTTCTGCTTTGATATGATTTCTGGTAGAAGTGGCAGCTGCTTTGGCTTTTGGATCCTCTGTAAGATCTCTACAACAGGTTTAGACAAAATAATAATGACCCCTTGCTCAATTTTCTCCCCAAACTCAAAACGCATTGAAACAATATTTTCCCAAGGTTCAGATGAATTCTTATTTTTGTGTGTCTAAGCACTTCTGGGATCAACATCTTCTCAGTACCAGAGCCAGGCTTTGTAACTAAGGGGAAGGAAGAGTCAGCAATGAGTCATTGGTGGTCATTTTTCAGTAGAAAAATATGCTTGAAAAGATACACCTAAAAGGTGACGGGGTGTGTCACTGCCCCCTCTGTCCTCCTATTGGCTCCACCACTGTGTCTTCCTTCTGATGGCCACTGAAAAAAGCAATATTAAAGGTCCATGTTCCAGTCTGTCATTCACTCTACGGCTGCCGATGACATGGAATGAATCAAGCCTGCCCTCCAGAGAAAGAACCGAGTGGGCACAAGATGTTTTATGGTTTGGAGTCCTCTCCGTATTTACATATTGGGCTGTCCTTCACTTTTCCATTTGTGCAGTAGATAATGACAATGCCTGTCTGAGGTTCCAATGCAGTTTGCTGTGAGCCATAACTTGTGTGACTTGATGAAAGCGGGTGGCTAGTCTGTAGGGTCCAGGATTAAGGCCACGATTTTGTCACGGAGGTCGCAGAAGTCATGGAATCTGTGACTTCCAAAGACTTCCACGGTTTCAGCCCTGGTGACTGGGAGCTGCAGGATTGCACTGTCCCCCACAGTGTCAGGGAGCTGCAAGGTACCCTGCCGCTTGAGGCAGCAGGGCCCTCGAGCTCCGAGTTTCCATGGATGACGGGGATACCCCGCAGCTCTCTGCCACCATGGGTGGCAGGGGGACCCGGGAGCTCTTAGCCCCTACAGTTGGTGGAGGCTTTGGAGCTCCCAACCACCCTACAAATGCCCAACCCCTTCCTATTTTATCATGGATATTTTTAGTAAAAATTATGGACAGATCCTGGCTTCCGTGAATTTTTCTCTATTGCTTGGGACCTGTCCATAACTTTTACTAAAAATACCTGTGACAAAATTTTGGCCTTATCCGTATCATATGTTGATTCTTGACCCTGCTGTTTTCTCACAGCCTCTGCCACTGTCTTTTGGTGACAGTCCTGAGGTTTTGAGAACTATGGCCGTTAACCAGAAGGGGTTTCTGGACTTAAGGCACCATCGTGGGGGAGTGGTAGATCTTCAGTTAGGTAAGTCTGGATTAATTATTGGACAGTCATATTCTCATGCTATTGCTGCTTAGCCTCCCACTATCCCTTGAAGAGATGTGTGAGGACAGAGAATCAAACCGTTGGTGCTGGGCACCCCTGTGGTAATTCCTATAGCAGTGTCCAATTGCATGTCAACTAATTTTGTACACAAGCTACCTGCCCTTACTGGTGCACAATATTCAGCTGCTGAAAAGATGAGAGCAAAGATGGCTGTCTTCCGAGTGTTAGCATCAGGTTCCCAACTAGTCTTGGCTAGCTTGTGGATTATATTGTTCCTAGCCTTTACCTTGGCAGCAGTCTCTCTCAGACATTCCCAGAATCACTGAATGCCGCTGGTCAAAAAGAATGGGAAAAAGCTATGCAGAGCCTAAATTTTACCCGCTCAAGCAGGCACCCCCTCCTCCAGTCTTGGTGGTGCTAACCCTGGCAATCTGTACCTCAAAGCAGTACCCTGGAAACCCCATATTCACCACTGTCATCTAATTATGATATATACGAAGCATGCCATGAAAGGTTATGATCTGCTGAAACCCACTGTTCTGTCCCAATATGTATATTATTAGTGTATATCAAGTTATGGGATTTTGCTATGTGGTTATTACTGAAATATGTTGAAAGTTTACTAGTGATATACAAAGGACCCCTGTCCAGGAGGGTGTTCAATGACCATTAATCAGCAAGGGAGTTGTAATTAAGGGATTTACAATTCAATGACAGCTGTCCAAGCACAACTCAGTGGGGCCTGCTCAACTCTGACTGAGTTGCATAAGACCACACCAGCAGGATTGCCTAGCCCAGTGACTCAGCAAAGCCCACCAGGACATGTCTCGGCAAGTGTCTTCTAGGCACATGGACTGAGGATATACAGTAGGGAACACTGGCAGCATGCCTTTGCTATTCTCCTCCCCCACCCATGCTGGAAGCAATAAGAGCACCAAGAAGGAGAAAACTTCAACTGAGGAGACTGATCCAGGTTTAAGAGAGGCCCGTGTATTAAGAACTGTAACATTCAGTGGGGTGAAAAAATTGCTAGATCGAATTACTGCCTAAAATAAGGTTAAAGATTTAAAGTGTGTACTTCTTTTATTTTCTTTGGTAACTCTCTGACCTTTTATGCCGGGGGGTTGCGAGCTCCCGGCGCTGCTTAAAAGCCGCCGAATGAATTACTTCTGCATTCGGCAGCTTTTTGGCGAACATACCGAGCGCTCACTTCAGCTGTGGTCAGGAGCGCTTGGCATGTCCGCCGAAAAGCCGTAGAATGCGGAAGTAATTCATTCGGTGGCTTTGCAGCAGACATACAAGGGTTGCCGCAGCAGCCGAGGAAGCAAAAATGGGTTGCGGTTCTCAAAAGTTTGAGAACCGCTGTAATATGTCTACTATTTATAATCACTTAAAATCTATCTTTCTGAAGTTAATAAATCTGTTTTATACTTTACCTAAAACAATGTATTTTGCTTGAAGTGCCTCAGATATCTCAACTCAGTTTACAAAGGCTGGTGCATGTCTTCCCCACATTGAGGGGGGGAGGACTGGATAATAAATTTACACTGGTCAGGCTGCTAACCAGGGCGGGATGGTACAGCTCTGGGGTATAAGACTGGGGAACTGGGGGAAAATTGGCTGGTGCCTTTCTCTCTGTGATCCATGAGTGGCTTTGGGAGCATTCATGCAATCTAGTGGCTCCACATGCAGTTGTGCTGAGTGATAACAACTCCTAGAGGGGTATGCTGCTTGTTACTAGCAAAGCATTGTGAGAGACTGCCCAGACTGGAGAGTTAACGGGGCACAGCGGTACCCTATTTTCAGCTTGTATCCCAGGGATCCCATCATACCCTCCCCAATGCAGAATTCCAACATGTCACAGTTGATGCCATCACCTCTGAAATTCCAAGGCCTAAATAGAGTGTCATCGCAAAAGAAAAGTGAAGAAAGAGCATCATTGCTCCCTATCCTACTGCCCAGCAACATTGAATCTATCAAAGCCATTCATTAGAGAAGTGGACTAGGCGATAAGTTACCAAACTCAAATGGCATCTTCCCAAAATTTCTGTAAAACCTAAGTCAGTATGGCCACAACTGGCTAATGAACTTCCTTGTCAATAAGCATGTCTTTGGCCAAATACCCAAGCTATGGCAACAGACAAAGGTCACCACCATCCACAAATTAGGGAAAGCCGCTGATGATCCATAAAACAACTGGGCAGTATCACTATTGTGTGTAACATACAAGCTCTTGGAAAGAATGCTATTCAAGAGACTTACTCACATCATTGAGGACTACATCCCTCAATCCGGATTCAGGCTAGGATGAAGCACGTTGAATCAGGTAGTCACACTGGTGACTCACATCAAAGCCAGCTATAAAAACAGGTTCAAAACAGCAGCAGCCCTTGTGGACCTGTCCATATCCAACATATATTGATGGGATAGCCTGTTGCTGAAAGTGTTGAAAACAATATGCTGCAGAACAACATTATGTCTGCTAACTATTATGCTCATGAACTGCAAGTTTTGCGTATGTCCAATGGAACAGACCAGCAGACTTCATCTACTGAACAACAGGCTCCCACAGGGATCTGTCCTGGCATCATCACTCTTTAATATGAATATCAATGATATGCCATTGACCCAGTCTTGGAAATTTGGATGATCTTGCACTTGCCATCTGGGCAAGTATTTTCACCCAAGTGGAATGCATCCTAACATAAGATCTGAAAAAAATGGAGATCCAAACTATCATTATGGCAACTCCGACTGTGAACCCTCAAAAGCTGTCTCCACATTCCACATGAGTAACCACCATGCAAAAGAAGGGTCTGAAGGTCACCTTGTGATGTACAAAATTCCATCATAAGGATTTCTCAAAATATCTAAGTGGTTCTGGATTATAGCTTTGCATATCACCAAGGTTACCTGTTGGCCTGTAATCCTTTAAGAGTGCATCTATGCTAACCAGCAGAAAGTACAGGTTTCTTGTAGTCCCGGGGGATGTTCTTTTCAGAGCCACTTTGTGGAGATGGCTAAACATATCGTAGTTTGGCTACATTCCCCTTAGTGATGAGGGGTTTTGTTTATTGTTCTAGTTACCTAATTAATTTTTTATTAAGACTTATTCTGTTGTTTCAGCCACTCTTATGTCTGTGTTGATGGAGATGTGGTCATCTCTTGGCCATTTCATTCCCAGTGTGTTGAGAAAAAATAACCACCAGCTTCACAGTCCCTTAAGCTGTAGGGAGCAGGGATGGATTTAGCTTTTTTCCTTGTTCCTAGCTTGGTGCTTTAATGTCACTTGTGTGCAGTTTGTTATCAGTATTTTCATCACATTTTTCAAAGACTCATAGTCATTCTCCTAATTCACTAGCTAACTTTGTGGCTGAACGACTTTCTGGGTTCGTCTCCATTGCTTGTCCTTTGCGGATTTTTGGCCATTTCAATTTGCATTTTTATCAGTCCTCTCAACCTTCAATCCTTAACTTTTATTAAGTCAGTAATTGATTCTTTTTACATCCTGGGTTGCTGAGGCAACACACTCAGTTTGTCACAGTCTCCACTCAAGATTATGTGACAGTGTTCTCTGGAGTTCTATCAGAAAACAGTTTCCCATTTCTGGATGATAACTTGATCTCATTCAAAGTTCCATTTTATTGTACTCCATGTTCCAATGATGCAACTTTGGAACTATTTATATTAATAATTTGATAGATGAAAATACTGGCTTGTTTGCCTCACATTCCTTTGCTACTAACTCCACATTACTTTTTAATTTTGTTAAATAAGATAGGAAATCAATTTTATTCAGTCAATGGCCTGAATGCATTTACCTCTGGTTTCTAGAATGAAAGAATTCTTTCTCTCAGCTATGGTTCATCTGAGCTAAATAGTCCATGATGCTTTCCCATTATGAGGGGTGGGAGTGAAAATCTATTAAAGGTCTGAGTGAAGAAACTAAGCATTTCTTCCAATATAACCTGTATGGAAAGTTTTGCCTCATTCTGTCCAACAATTTTGTGTTTAGTTACATTACATTCTTATTCCTTGGAGGCCCTGAAATGTTAGATAATCTACTTTAAGTGCCTTCTTCCTAACCCTCTGGTTCACACCCAGGGAAAACGTAGAAATGAAAGACTAGTAGAACTAGCTGAAAAACTAGGATCATTTTTCATAGGATTGTTGTCCTCAAAATTTCATATGTAATATTAAATATGTAATTGAATAAGTTTTGGTTTTTGATTTTAAAAAATGTTTAATTTTTTTACCAATGCCCCCAAACTTTTTAGTTTCCAGTTTGTTTGTGGTTTTTTTGTTTTTGAAATTTTTAATATTTTTTCCATGAACATTTTCATTTTGATTGAAAGGCCGTTTTCCCTCAGGGTTAAAAAAAAGTTTTGACCCTCCAGCTCTGACTAGTGGACTATGTTCTTTTACAAGAAGATCAGTAAGATTTAGGATACCGTGTCTTCTTCCGGTGTGGATGCCACTCAGCATGTTGCTTCTTCCTAGTCTGACTTGTTGTCTCATTCTGTTCATGTTCTCTCTGTTTCTTCTGCTGATATTGCTGTCATGATTTCAACAAGACGAATTAGCTATGTTTTTAACTGATCCTGCTCTCTTCTGAATTTCTGTTCAGTTTGGTAAGCCCGGTTACTACTAATGCTTGCCCTTGGATATTTTCTCCCCCAGCTGTTATTTCCTTATTCTAATTTAGGACTTCAGACTATTAGGGTGAGATTCTGGCTGGCCCTGTGTGCTTGCACAAAGAGATGGTGAGGATGTAAAATGCTCTCCTTCCCCTTGTACACTGGGCATGGGAAGCTCAAGTGCTGCCAGCAATACAAGTCTCTCCAAAGGAATAACACCTGTAAGGGAGGGGAGCACAAAAGGGGAGATTTAGGAACTACACTTGAGCATACTCCAGAGGTGGGCAAACTATGGCCCTCAGGCCACATGCGGCCAATGGGACTGTCCTGCCCAGCCCCATAGCCCCCGGACCCACCCCTGTTGTTCCCCTTCCCCCGCAGCCTCAGCTCACCGCACCACCAGCGCTCTGGCCCGCCGCTCCTGTCGGGCAGCGTTGCAGTGGCGTGGCTGGCTCCGTCGGGGCTGTGAGCTCCTGCCACTTTGAACAGCATGGTAAGGGGTGGGGAGCTGGGGGGGGGGAGGGTTGGATAAGAGCGTCCCAGGGGGCAGTCGGGGGACAGGGAGCAGGGAGTGGTTGGATGGGACAGAGGTTGGGAGGGTGTATAGGGTGTGGGAGTCCTGCGGGGCCTGTCAGGGGGGCAGGGATGTGGATTGGGGTCAGGGCAGTAAGGGGACGGGGGTTGGATAGGGGGCAGGGTCCCGGGGGGGTTAGGGGTGGGGTCCCTGGATGGGGCGGTCAGGGGACAAGGAGCAGAGGGGTTGGAGGGTCTGAGGGGGGGCAGTCGGGTCAAGAAGTGGGAGGGGGAAGATAGGGGTCAGGTGCCAGGCAGTTTGGGGAGGCACAGCCTTCCCTACCCAGCCCTCCATACAGTTTCACAACCCCAATGTGGCCCTCCGGCCAAAACGTTTGCCCACCCCTGGCATACTCCCTTCTCTGCTGCCAAAGGCATTCTCTCTGGCTGTATACGCCAAAGGCAGAGTGTCTCCAGGAACGGGCCATGGTGCATTTGCTTTATCTAGCCTCCTCTCTACAGCCTGGCCTGGGCCTGTGAAGCCATGATAGAACTCTTAGGCTGTCTCCACTGCAGCCTCCCAGCATGGGTAGATAGACACAAGACAGCTCTGCTTAAGCCAGTGCACTAAAAATAGCAGCATGGAGGTTACAGCATGGGCAGCGGCATGAGCTAGCCACCCAAGTATAAGCCTCCCCTACTCCTGGGTACGTCCTTGAGTGGCTAGTCTGAGCCATAGACCACGTTGCCATTTTTAGCACGCTAGTTTGAGCAGACGTAGCACATATCTGGGCCGGGGGAGACACTCCCATCTGCAGCATAGACATGCCCTCCGTGATTTTTTTCACCCAGCTTCTTTCCTTCACTTTGTATCCAGGGATCAGCATAGTGGACAAGAGCTAGACCTGCAGCTGCTGGGAGAGATGGAGGGAATATGTTGGGACAAGGAGCTGATGTGGGGATACTGGGACAGAGAGATAAGGGTTTGGTGTGAAAACTGATTGGAAGAGGGATTGGGGGAGTGCAAAGAAATCGGTACAAGACTGGGGATACGAATGTGGCATGTTGAGCCTGGGTGAAGAGCATGTGGGAGACGGACTGAGTGGAGGGAAAACTGGGAGCTAGACAGGGAGCCTACAGTGGGAGACTGGGCCTGGCTGGTTAAGGAGACTGGGATGAGGAACCAATGGGGACAAGGAACAGACAGGACTAGGAAAGGAGCAGGATCGATGGGAGGGGACAGAAATAGTCACTCTTGGGGGAAATAAGTGCAGGAGAGTCTGTGACCACAATAAAACAGTCTGGAATGGAACCTAAGATTCTTGCACCTCACCATTCCTCCGCCATCAGCAAATATATCTGTGAAACCCACTGGCAAAGTGTGTGTGTGTCACATTGCTCTCTAGTGGATGATCTGCAAAATAAATAAGGCACGAGGCTTTGAACAATGAGGCTAAAATGAAATATTGAATACTTGCTAGAGCACCATGAATCCTATGCACTGAATGAAGCAAGGATCCTATGGAAAAAATAGCCTGTAATCATGTAGTTAGAGACTGTATAATAATGCATACTCAGAAGGAACTGAATTAAGGCCGGAAAGGCACATTTCCAAGCTTTTGAATGATTGACTTAGGACAAATGTCCTTTGAACCTAGGTTTTTGTCTGTATATATATTGACCAGAACATTGTAGGAATATGGCCCACTAGAGCAAAAGGCTGGTCATACTTATGTCTATATTTGGTATCAAACTTCATGTGTATTGAGATACTGTGGCATGCCTATCCCCCTTCCCCCAAACTCTTGCTGCTTTGTTTATTGGTACAAGCAGGATGAGTAGCTGGCTAGTTTCCAAACTAGTGATGTAATGTGACAATAAGAAACGCAAAGCATTTAAAAAGAAGTGGGGGAAAGCGAGGCTTTCATTCTTTTTTCTTTTGGTTCTTTCATTGCCTGACAAACTATATGAAAGTTTTGCTGTCAGGGTACGTGATTGTGTACTATATACAGTGTGTTTATCTTACCACCTCAAGTTTGAACTTTGTAGATGTATATTTCTTATGTGTCTGAGGTTGCTTGAGAAAGCAAACCTGCACAATCTGCCATTGTCCTGCTTCCTGAGTAATTTCAATGCACCTTCTGTCAGGTTGTTGGAAACTAAGAAATAAGCTCAGTGCCTTACAGCAAACTGCTAATGGGCAGTGTTTATAATGGAGCTGCAGAGATTTGGAATGAAACCCTAACAATTTTTTGCTAGAGAAAATGATATAAAAGTCAGAAAAAGAGATCAGAGTATGTTGATTCAGTTGTAGAATTTGGCCTTCAAGCTACTAACCTAGAGTAAATATTTCTGTTAGACTGCTTCCCCCCCCCCCCCCATAGTAGGGGCAGGGAAGGAATAAGGCCCAGTTCTTAGCTCCAGCTGGGAAAATGATGTTTTCGATTTCACTTTGTGAAAATAAACTATCTTTGGAGTGGGACTGTACTGAAACCAAACCAAACCCCCTTTTTGTGGAGACAGAATGGTAGAATTATGCTCTCATCCAGGTCTGTGCAAATAGTGAGGTTCCAGGTAGTGGCAGCCCTGGAGCACAATGATTAATGGCCAGTCTCCTAAATGCAATTTCCCAAGGGGCCTTCATTTTAAGCTTTTATTTTATTAAATTTTTCTTGGGAATTTATCAGTGTTTATCAGTGTTGATCACCACAACAAAAACAGGTGAAAATCAGGGCAAAAAACTATTAATAATTTTTCTGGGTAAACATTGTGGTTTATTTTGGTGGACAGAAAGATGGGGTGGGGGAAAGTATTCAGTAGATTAATGCTTTGAATTCCGTTCATCAATGTGGTTTGCTGCAGAACTAAAACAGAACTCAAAACACAATGCCACCTCTGAGTTTCAGAATACAATATATCTCTAATCCCCAAATACAACTTTTTACTTGAATAAAGAGTTTACTGTTGTAGACTTAGAACTATTAGCCTATACACATTTACATTGAATAATTGGACTACATCATTTGCAGTGTAGATACTCAACTTCATCCTTTTCTCCTGATTTTGCTTTTTAAAAACTTTTGAATGCTTCCTTGTGTTCTGAAACATATTCTGATTTTTGGTCCCCCCCCATTTTAGTGCATCAAATCTGTAAACCGTTATATGCTAACAGCTTGACGTGGTGTACGTAGTGGGCATGAGATTAATTTCATCAGTATGTTCAGATGTGCTCGCACTTCGGAGCTTGCATGCATGCCTTGTGTGTGTTTATTGTGTGTCTCTTCTAGACTAATATGTAGTCTTACTTCAACAGGCAACTTAATTCATTACTTCACATAGACCCATTTCCCCTCTTCTCCCTTCTCATTGCTCCCTAAGAGGCTAAATATCAGCCTTCCTCCCCAAAATATAAACTCAGCTGTGTTGCTAAATATACCACTCTGAAGCACCAGGGAGATTTCACAACCAAGGCATGTAAAAGGAGCTGTTGTTTCATGAAAGAGCTCTGAGGTACTAAGCCTACTCTCTCAGGCTGGGGTAGTGGGCTGGGTGATCAAATCAGGTGGGGGTAACTGTGCTGCTGGGAATGAGGAAGGAGGGTGCTATTGGGGGAAGGTACAGTGCATGAGAAGGAAGGGCACTTAGTTATGATTAAGGCCCATCGTTTTCAGTTTAAACCATTGTTTACTAGAAAATTCCCAGGCTTTACAAACATAATTCTGTTTTACAATAATACATTAGTGTGTATATGCAAAGCTGCCTTGTGAAGCAAGGCTACCTATTAGTCTAGAACATACACAAAAACAGCCATTGACTGTCAATGAGAGCTGGGACCCTCCTTGCCATCTGTGTCTTTGAAAGTCTCCCCTGAGCGTTGTAGGAATCATTGTGGGTCGGTGTGGAGGCCTCTCTGGGAGTGTGGTGAAAATCTGCTTGGGGAGATAAAGAGAGATAATGAAGAAAACAAGTGATATCCCCCATTAGATAGACACACCTCCTTTTAAAGTATCCATGTTGTTCACTAACTCTGTGCTCACATGTGAACAGGAATACATTCCACTATTTTTTCTCCCGGAGCTCACTATACACAATTTATTACTTCAAAATGGCGACTTCTTCCCTGTGTCTGTGCCTAGTAATGGGGAGACGGGGGGTAGGGGGGCAGAGAGGGGAAATGGTGCTAAGCTCAAGCCTAAAGGAAATAAAACATCCCTGGGGAGGCTTGTGAATCCTCCCCTCCCCCCCGCCCCCCCCCCCCCGAAGTCAGTGGGAATATAGAATGCTGCCTCATCAGAATGGTAGCAGTGGCCCGACTGGCAGTGGGGTAAATGACTTCCCAAGGGGCAAGGCATCAGAGAATCAGGCTCTATTGTCCTACTCGGAAATGCCTTTATTACTGGCAAAGAAATTGCCTTTCTTCTTGGGTAGTTATTAAACTATAAATTCATTCTCTGTCATTGTTCATGTCACAGCAAATAGCCAATAAAATATCTGTGCGGAGGTTGCTTGTGGTCCCAGTGAATTGTGTGCTAGAGAAGTTTGTGCGTAATTCAGTCTGCTCTTGCTTACAATGTAAGAAGGGATCAGTACATATTTATCCATGATTGATTCAGTGCTTCTCCTTTTCCCCTCCCACACTATGGGCATGTCTTCACTACCACTTTAATTCGACCTTAATGACGTTAGGTCGAATTAAACGTGTACCTGTCTTCAGATACATGCCCTTAAAGTCGATTTAAAGGGCCCTCAAAATCGAATTTGTAACTCCTGCCTGACGAGAGAAGTAAGGTTAAAATCGACTTCTCTATGTCTACTGTGAGTAAGTGAAGAGGCATCTGAAGTTAAGCCTCCGACCTCCGAGCAGCCCCACCCACCTGAACAGCCCCCCCGCCGGACCCCCCCCCCGCCCGAGGGGGGGAGGGGAGAGCCGCGCAGGGCTGCTTGAGCGAGGGGGTCAGCTGCTTGGTCAATTTCAGGTGAAATTGACTAGGCAGCTGACCAGCTCGCTCAAGCAGCCCCACGCCGGCTCCCCCCCCCCCTCGGGTGGGCGGGGGGGTCCGGCGGGAGGGCTGTTCAGGTGGGCAGGGGGGGGCCGCGGGGCTGCTCGGGTGGGGGGCGGGGGGTCCGGCGCGGGGCTGCTTGAGCAAGTGGGTCAGCTGCTTGGTCAATTTCAGGTGAAATTGACTAGGCAGCTGACCGGCTTGCTCAAGCAGCCCCGCGCCGGCTCCCTCCCCCCCTCAGGCGGGCGGGGAGGGGGTGTCCAGCGGAGGGGCTGTTCAGGCGGGCGGGGGGGGGTCCGCGGGGCGGCTTGGGGGGGGGGGGGTCTGGCACGCATTGCAATGTGGGCTACCTACCCAAAGTGCAATGCGGGCTATGTCGACCCCTGCAAAAGTTCTAGGACAGACAGTGTCGACCACTGTCGACCTGCTGTCCTGGTGTGGACACACTGATTCGATTTTCTAAAATCGAATTTAGAAAATCGAATTAAGGGAAATCGACCTAGTCCTGTAGTGAAGACATATCCTATGTTCCACTCCCAGTTTAAGTGGTTATTTTGAGTGTAGGGGGGGAGGGGACTTATCAAAAGGTGACCAGCACAGTGTGTAAAGAAATTCTGTCTGCAAGGGATTGACTCTCTAATTTCAATTTGTGTATTTTAAATCCTCCAGTTTGCATTATTCCAGATAGACTTGTCATACACCTGTATTCCATCTCCTTAACAAGGACTCGTCTTCATCCTTTCCCTGTCCATTCCCCCCTCCCCCAAATATAGACTTAAGTTCCTTCATCTCTTTCAACATGAAGACCCTTTCAAGTACATTACCATTCCTGTTACTCTCTGCTGTACTATTTCCATTTTAATATATTTCCTTTTAAGCGGTTTGCAAGTCCTGCAGTAGCAAAGCTAAAAATTCTGCTTGGAATATTTTCTAAAGTTCTTGACCTTATTGCAAAAACTTAATTTTGCCAAAAATGTCAGTGTCCCATAGATAACGCTTTGTGCCCCTTTAAATGCCATTGCACTGATTCCTGGCCTTCTGTATGGTTGTCTGGCCTAGTACTGATGCTGTGGCAAACACTTATGCAGAGACAATTGCAGCACTGAGGCCATAATTTTCTGTTTAGTAGGATTTTTTTTTTTTTGTAGGATATGAACCACACCTTTGAGTCTGGCTGGGCAGTTCTGAATCATACTGTAAACACGTCAGGGTGAGTCCCATTTAGCCATATGGGACTGAGCCAAAGCCCAGTGGAACAAGTGAATATTTTATTCAATATCTTTATCAATGATCTGGAGGATGGTGTGGACTGCATCCTCAGCAAGTTTGTAGATGACACTAAACTGGGACGAGTGGTAGATACACTGGAGGGTAGGGATAGGACAAATTAGAGGACTGGGCCAAAAGAAATTTGATGAGGTTCAACAAGGAGAAGTGCAGAGTCCTGCTCTTAGGACGGAAGAATCCCATGCACTGCTACAGACTACGGACCGAATGGCTAGGCAGCAGTTCTGCAGAAAAGGACCTAGGGGTTACAGTGGATGAGAAGCTGGATATGAGTCAACAGTGCGCCCTTGTTGTCAAGAAGGCTAATGGCATTTTGGATTGTATAAGTAGGGGCATTGCCAGCAGATCGAGGGACGTGATTGTTCCCCTCTATTCAACATTGGTGAGGCCTCATCTGGAGTCAGGGCCGGCGACAGGGGGGTACTACGGGTACAGCTGTACCAGGCCCCGGACTTTAGGGGGGCCCCCTTAAGTCTGGGGCCCGGTACACAGCAGTACCCATAGTCATCCCCCCTTGTCGCCGGGCCTGGAGAGCGGGGAAGGGGCGGGGAGGCGGCGCGGCTCTCCTCCGGAGTGGATGAGCACGCGTGTCCCCGGCAGGAGCAGTGAGTCTGGCCGGCGGCAGCGGCGCACCGCCGCCTGCAAAGAGGGCGAGGGCGGGGAGGCTCTGCAGCACAGTAGGGCTTCCCCCGCCGGGTCCGGGGGAGAAAGGGCGCGGGGGGGGGGGAGGGGAGGAGAGCAGCAAGGGCGGCTCGCGCCGCTCCCGGGTTCGCGCTCCTGCAGGACCCCGCACTGCCGCCAGCCGCTGTCAGCTGGGGGGGGGGGGGGAGCGCCGGCTGGGCTGGGGGGCCCCCCGGCTGGGCTTGGGGCCCCCCCAAATGATCAGAGTAGGGGGCCCTCAAATTTCTGTCACCGGCCCTGGAGTAGTGTCCAATTTTGGGGCCCACACTACAAGAAGGATGTGGAAAAATTGGAAAGAGTCCAGAGAAGGGCAACAAAAATGATTAGGGGCCTGGAGCGCATGACTTATGAGGAGAGGCTGAGAGAACTGGGATTGTTTAGTCTACAGAAGAGAAGACTGAGGGGAGATTTGATAGCTGCTTTCAACTACCTGAAAGGGGGTTCTAAAGAGGATGGATCTAGACTGTTCTCAGTGGTAGCAGATGACCGGTCTCAAGTTGCAGTTGGGAAGATTTAGCTTAGATACTAGGAAAAACTTTTTCACTAGGCGGGTGGTGAAGCATTGGAATGTGTTACCTAGGGAGGTGGTAGAATCACCTTTCTTAGAGGTTTTTAAGGTCAGGCTTGATAAAGCCCTGGCAGGAATGATTTAGTTGGGGATTGGTCCTGCTTTAGGCAGGCGGTTGGACTAGATGACCTCCAGAGGTCCCTTCCAACCCTAATATTCTATGATTCTATAAGTCCCATTGTCTTAAGACCAATTGGCTTTGGCATGGGCCCTATATGAATGAGCACCTCTTCTAGACTTGACTATAATGCTTCAATTTCAGTTTGCACTTTTTCCATTTGTTCCAGTACTTTTGCTGCTCGTATTTGCTGAGTTGAGCTAAGGTGAGGTAGTTTGATTACAATGGTCCAAGTGAGCTTCTTTCACAGTCCCCAGCTGAGACCCAGGCAAATGGATAGAAAAATATATTTGGATTGTGCATATCACATTGCAGATCCAATTATGTTGGCTTTTCAGTTCTGAATGCATCTACTATTTTGAAACGTCTCACATATTGTTAGACTTTTAGCTATTTTGGATACAAACATGTCATTTCCTCTCCCTCTGCTGCAATCCCAGTTGGGTCCTGAAAGCATTTCCCAAAACAGGCCTCAGTTATCAACTGCAGTAGTTTCAGAATATTTTCCTTTACAAAGACTTTTGTTGCCAGGTGGGAGTTGCTGGCTGCTTATATCAGGCTATGAGTAATGCCCTTTTGCTAGCACTGTACACAATGGCTTTTTCCCCCTTGACATTTATTCCTTCTGTTATTATCCAGTGCTGGCTTTGCAAGTTTTAAAGAAGAATCCGGTTTACTCAAGTATCCTCTTCTGAGCCTTTTACTGTGTTCCAGACATTTATTTTTTGATTTTTAAAGGTAAAATTAACTTTTATAAATAAGAAAAGCTCTCTGGGCTCCTCTACTACTTACTCACTGCTGTCGATGAACACCTCTCTTATATTTCAATTTTGCCTCTCTGCTTTCAGGTCACCCAAATTCCACTCCTCAAATTCCCTTAAAAGGTCCATCTTGTCCTATGGCATGAAAGGCCTGGATGCACCCAAGATTTCACCAGCTGACTCTGTGAGTTTCTTTAGATGCAGAGAATTTTCCTACCCTCTCCACAATTTGCCGTAGGGGCCTTATCTTATGAGGCCCTGACCACCTCCTGTGAGATGCTGAGTACCTTTACCTCCCATTTGTTACAGTGAGCACTCAGCCCCTCACAGTGTCAGGGCTTTAAGCCTGAAATAAAATCTTGGCAGACTTTTCAGTTCACCTTCAACATCCTTTTCTCTCATTTTACTGAGAAAATTTGTATATCCTCCTATCTGCTTGTTCCCCACTTTTCCTCCTTTCTAATTCCTATCCCATTTATTCTAGACTACGGTCCATGTAAGGCGCTGTACATGTTCTGCGATACCATAGAAACAATATATATTAAGGGCCAGATTGTGGCTTTTGTGCCATTGCTCTATAGAGCGCATAATACAGAGGTGCATTCCCTAGTAGGAGATCTGGAGTGACGGTGCTTCAGGTAGGCATAGTCTTGCTCTCTTATGTAACCTGTGCTAACATGCCCTCCTCTCTAGTGGCTAGACCAGAGGTTGGCAACCTTTAGCACTCAGCCCATCAAGGTAAAGCCACTGGTGGGCTGGGCCGGTTTGTTTATCTGAAGGGTCTACAGGCATGTAGCCCCACAGCTCCCAGTGGCCACGGTTCCCGGCTAATGGGAGCTGTGGGAAGTGTTGCGGGCCAAGGGACGTGCTAGCACCTGTTGGGGATGGTCTAGGTTTGCTTGGTCCTGCCACAGCACAGGGGGCTGGACTTGATGATTTCTCAAGGTCCCTTCCAGGCCTACGTTTATGTAATTCTCTTTAGCACAAACTTAGCTGCAGATAAAAATAAAGGGGAAATGTTGCTCTCAGTTTCACCTGACTCCCGCTGAAATTGATAAATGCACATCCCATGCAAGGATTTGGCTATAAATACATAGTTCAATTTAGCCTCATTCCTCAAGGTTATCTAGTTGCTGGTCTTGATTTGCTCATGATAACAAGTGAAAAACAAGTTTTATCCCTGGAATTCTGTTGTTGCAAGTGAAAACATTATGCAAGATCAAGAAAAGGTAACAAAATTTGTTGCCAGCTGGAACTGCGGATAACAGGCTGCTGCTGGTTTTCCCCGTAGAGAACACTGAAGAACACATTTTTATGTCAAAGTAATTGCACTAACAGGTGCAGTTGAGCAACTGTATTTTGGTTGCGACACTGTTATGGCTCAATGCTTACCACAAATGTTTATATAAAAAATATTCAGTTCTGCTTTTAAAATCCCATCCAAACTGACAGAAGAGAACAGTATAAACAAGGATGAAGCAATAACTAAGTTTAAAAACCTAGAAACTCATTTGTGTTTGATGGGTAAATTTCACTATCTACGGTAATAACATAAGTAATACTTATTTGTTTTTATGACAGCTGTCAGGAACAGATTAAGCACTGGGCATTTAAGGACCTTTAAGACCCAGGCCCACACCCTTGGAGGAGAACATGGGTTTGTGATCGAGTCAAGTGTGTATATAATGATGTTGTTGTCAGAAATCCACAACATGAGACACTGGATAGTCTCAGTTCAAGGGGCCCCTTTCCTGTCCCCACTGAAATCAACAGTAAAACTCCCACTTACTGAGAAAGATCAGCCCCTGGAGTGTACAATGAAAAGTGTGCAGGTAGTGAAATACTTATGGATCGCAATACTCACCTGCTTCACAAATTCCATGAAGTTTGGAGACTATCCATTAGTTGCTCCATAATCATGTCAACTTGCAATATACAAACAAAAAAAAAAAGTCACCAATCATGCTCCAGATCTCAGCTACATTTTGAGTTTAGTCTCAGCAAAGGAAAGAATTGGGAAATGATAGTGCTAAGGGTATGTCTACATGGCAATAAAATGTCTATCCTGTGCCAGATGAATCAAGGGGCTCTGGCTGCGGGGCTGTTTAATTGTGGTGCAGACATCAGTGCTCATGTTGGAGCCTGGGCTCTAGGACCCTGCGAGGTGGGAAGGTAGCTGGAGTCAGCTGGCACGGCCAGATGTGGGTTTTTAATTGCAGTGTAGACAAAAGAGACAGGCTTTGTCTGAAATGGCCCCTGCCATAATTTAGAACTTCACATGTGCTGCTTTAAGGGCCTGTTTACTACATTTGGTCAGGATTTTTGTCAGAAAACACCGATACATCTAAACCAAAACTGTGCACAGGAAAGGATCAGTTATGACAAACAAAAAAGTTCCATCGTTTTGACTCTAAAGAACTTATTTTTCAAAACGAAAAGTGAATTTAAAGGTTTAAAAAAAAAAAAAAACTCCTTATGAGCTGCTCTGGAGGAAATGCTGCATCCAAACAGCTTTTCTTCACTATACATATGTATATTCTCCTCATTCAGCTCTACCATCTTCATTGCCTAGCACAGCTACTTCTTCCACATGTTATGTCTCTGGCTTGCAACCACCGTCACTTGTTAGCCTTCTTTGCATCCTTCCTAGACGCTCACCCTTCCTGCAGCTCCCTTCTTTTCTGCAAAGGATCAGCAAGACCCTTTACAAAGATAGACTAGCTCCATTGAGACTTCTTTTCTTCCGTTCTCTTCCCAGCACCTTTTTCTAGACTCTGAGGTTATTCACCTGTTTTGCCCCTCTAGCCCCCTGAACCTCCTATTTTCCATACTGTTAACCTCACTATCCTCAGCCTCTCACTCTCTTCTGGTTCCTTTCCTTTTAAGTACACACTTTCTAGTTTCCCACCTCCTAACAAAAAATTGGCCTTGTACCCTCCCTGCCTTCCCAGTGTACACCACTTTACCTTTGAACTCATGCCCTCTATATCCACTCACTATTATTCTGCACTGGCACAACCCAACATCCAGCATTGGGATGGGTAGGTTAGATTGGGATGGGTAGGTTAGATTGGGATGGGTAGGTATCACATGTGTTTGTATCACTGGATCATTTAACTTTGCTCTGGCCACATTGATAAAAATGTCCATGACCTGTCTGTACTAGACCAGTAGAACTATGCCAGTGCAGAAAAATTCTTATGACTTTTTCTAGTGTAGACATACCATTAATTGCTCTCACAAAGGTTTCTAATGATATCCTACTAATTCCTAATTTCAGGGCCCTGTGAAATTTGCCAGAGTCCACTTCTTAACTCAGAACCAAGTGCTACTGCACCTTTTTTGCTTGCTACTGTCCCAAAGTGTGGATGCACAGTGCTCTACTTGGTCTGGTCTTCCAATCTACTTTACTCCTTCTATAGCTTCTCCTTGAAAATTCACCTCTTCCACAATGCCTGTGCTCTGTGCCTCCATAATCCTCTCAATCTTCTCTGTTAATCTCCCTTTATTTATTTGTATTAGTTAATTAGTTAAAATAGCGCAACTAAACCACCAAAATTGGCACATACTTAAACTGAATAACCACATGATCACCAGGCTGCGTAACCCTCATCCTTCCCCATCTTCTCCCCTTCCCACATTTGTCACATCCACTTGTATTGTCGTGCCTAAGACTTCGGTGATGAGACCTTGAAGACCGGGTCTCAAATAAGATCCAACACCTTTGCACTGCTCAGGAAGCTCCATAATGCTGAATTCTGGCTGCAAAGGGCCAGCTGGGAATTCCCCGGTTATAGGGAAACTTTGTGCTCTTGGAAAGCTGCTGTAAACAGCTCTGGTGTCACTCACCTCCTCCTTCTCAGTGTTGGGATGGGGGCGATTATTGTGCAGTAGAACCCTGCTGTGGCTAATCTACCCTGACAAACAGCCCATTAAGGATCCTGCACCGGTGGCATTACTTAGAACAGCCTCTTACCTGAGGCTGTCCCTTTGAATCAGGAAATTTTAACTGGCTCCCTCACATAGCCCCCATGCTGAGCAGAACTCGGTTGCAGGAGAGAATTTGGTCTTGTTCCTTTTTGGGGTACTTGACTTTGTAACCTTAATGCTATTCTTTTAATGTAGAATTTTTTATGTGTAATTCTAGCGAAATCTTTCTAAGCCTGTAAAGTGCTACTTGCTTTCAATCCCATATGAGCAGTTCACACCTTGGATCAGGATATTTTGTTGAACAGTCGTTGTTTCAGTCTTTTACCAAATAGACAGAGATACACTTTTGCTATCTACTGTTTATCAGCAGGTAAGGGCTGGGGTGTTCTGTGATTCTGATGGATGTTTCCTAGAATGACAGTGCCACCTAGAAAGCAGGCGTGACCAGGAACAAGGTTAAACTAGAGCTACACTCAGCATTCATAATGAAATCTGAAACCAGGCATGTTCGTTCTGAATCCAAAACTTAGGCCAGATTTACTGAAAAGCTCACAAAACCTTTGAACAAAACTGGTGCCTAGAAGCAATTCATGGAACCACATGGAAGGTGGGAGGGATGCAAAACTCGATGACTTAATCTGAATTTCATTTTGAGTCTTGGGGGCTTATCTGAGTGTGAAACTCAAACTGAAATTCATGGCATGTGAACTCACATGAACATTAAAAAGAAAATTGAACATGTGGAGTGGGACAAATAGCTTGATTCTGTTATGATTACTTATCTCTCCACTGCACCTATAAAGGGGGAGGCATTACTTTCCCTGTTGCAGAGGGAAGGCAGCTGCCATTTTGGTTCATAGTGACACAGACTGTTTCCCCTCTCATGGTGACATTCTTTTGCCATTCCCTTGCTGTGGCATGGAGGGCATTCTGATGGAAGGTGGGTGTGTTTTGCTTTTGATCCACTGAACCCTCCTCTTTCCCCACAACCTGGGCAAATTGTAACTGTTGAATTTCTCACAGCTGTAGTCAAAGAATTAAGACCGAGATTGTCACAGTCCTCGCCTGGCAATGCAGGGTCCCTTCTTTATTTCTCTGCTCAGATTGTGATTTCAACCATGAGGCCGGGATATGGGGCTGCTCCCGTGTTACTCTCCACTGCGAGCCAGTGGGCAGGAAGGGAGTGGGAAGAGACCTGGTTCCATCCCACTTGTCGGTCAGAGTAGTTGGCTGGACATAAGGAAGGTGCTCTGTGGGGAAAAAAGGGAGAAGTAGTTAGCTTGTCCCTACAGAACAAGTGGGGTGCAGGGGAGGAATTGTGTCTCTCTGCAGATATGGTGCAGTTGTACATCCTTACTTAGGGCAGACTATCAGGTTCTAGTCTAGTCCTGGTAATGTGGATAATTTACCTGGGTTGAAGTGACTTAGATCATGCAAACCTCATTTCCCCTTTAAAGGATCTTTGTTATAAGGGGCAAAGAGTCTTGTAGCACCTTATAGACTAACAGATTTTAGGGATCATGAGCTTTCGTGGGTTAAGACCCACTTCATCAGATGAATGTTATAAGGCTAAACCGATGGAGAGTTGTCATTCCTTCACTACATTCCATGGCAATAGTCCATAATTTTCTTTCTGTGATAAGGAACTCTGCCCTAGAACTAGTTTCATGTTGGCTTCTTTGAAAAAGACTAACACAGGAAAAAGCACTGTCTTTCATTTTATATTTGGTGAAAAGCTACTTACAAGCCACCTCTTTTCTTGCTCACATCAACAGGGAGATTAACTGTCCATAGCAACTCCATCCAACATAATAATAATAAAAAGGCCAAGAAGTTGTGATCTCTGCAGAACAAGCTCAGTTGCCAAGACTTTCTTATCATTTTGAGTCAATAACTGTAAGCGGATTGCTTAACATGTGAATGACACCTCCCTGCATTTAATTATTTTTCATATTTATTTATGGATTGACTGTGTATTTAGAAAAATTTGATGTCTGCAAAGTCTATGGTCTAATTCAGTCAATTCTGAGCCATTTTACTACTCTGTATTTGTACTATATGTACTATATTTACTACAGGTATATATATATATATACCTGATGGAAAATTTACTTATATTTTTATAGCCTGTAGGCTACATATTTGGTGATGGGGTCTGTGTAGGATGAATGCACTTTTTTAACCAGAACAGCTGGTAATTCTCTAGTGACTTGTGTTTGTTTTAAATTCATGTGGTTGAAGGGGGGGGGGGGAGAGATTTCAGCCTCTAAAAGTAAATTTACTATTTAACTCCACAAGAGCTCAGCTACAGCACATGTTCACACAAGAAGTCTATTCTTCCCCTACTGCGAGAAAGGGGAAGTCTACTCGTACTGAAAATCTCTGTCTAAATAGAGAATGAATGCTTGGTCCTACCACTTTCTAGAGCAGCTGTTTAGATAAGTGCCAAGGAGATGTGATCACATTTAGGACATGTCGAACACAACTAATACTGCACTTAGGGGCATAACTTGGTCTTCAGAGAGTCAGTGTCAAGACTCCCCTGGGAATAGGATTTGTCCATTAATCGTGGTCAGTCAGTGGAAAGGTTTAGTGTTAATCAAAAGCAGACATGTTGGTCCATGTTCCATAAAAACTGTTGCTGACAGTTTTTAAAATGGTTGCACTTTACCAAAAAGAAAATACTTTTTTCTTTTAGAAAACACATAAGTGGATCACATGGCTAACAGGTTTACCTACAGAGGAATGTCCCAGAATACTTTCAAAGTTTTGCCCAGGCCTCCCCAAACTCTCAACTCTTAAAATATGTTTAAAAAGTAATAGAAAGCCTTGAACTAATGTAACATACATTCTATTATTTTAATTTTAATATTTGTCTTTTGTCCAGTGTTTAGTCCCATTGCTTCTCTGTTTACATATTCCCACATACTATCATTATTATTGTGATTTTGCTGTTGTTTTTGGGGAAAGAGCACAACAGCAGTGTCAGTATATTGCTTGTAAAGCAGAGTAGTGTAATGTCTGTGTATCTGCAATTTAGTGTAAAGTAGTTGGAGATGCTATCCCAAAAAAGGTCAGATTCTGTATGTTTTGGCGGGATTTAAGCGATAGATTACATTTTAAGGTTTTGGGGTATTTTCCAACTATTTCTTTAAAATCTGCTCAGATTTTCAGATTTTTACATTTTAATTCCAGTCAAAGATAAGATCAAGCCCAGAGGAGACAAAAAAAATTGTTCATCTAAGTCAAGGACAGACGAGAAGCACTACAGTCTCTCCACATCTCCCTCTTGACCATCCCCCTCCTGAACCAAATGACAGGTAACAAACCAGGACTGACACCTCTAGGTTTGATTCTGCTCTCACCTACACTGGTTTATGTTAAGAGTCACTCTGCTGGAGCGTAAGGAGCTGCACCAGGCTGAAAATGAGATTGGAGCTGTGTAATTTTAATTGGATTGTAGTTTGAAAATATTTTCCCCTCTTGTAAAATAAATAATGGGTTTGTTTGAAATTTATTTACAAGAAACCAAATCTTTCTTGTCTTGCACATGCACATTTTCTTGCCGAAGTCAGTGGGGGTTATATGGGCACGGTGAGTACGAATTGCACCAATATGTCCCCAGTTTAATTTGATAAAGTTCACATGTTCCTATTTGTTCATAACGAAATATCTTAACATAACAGTTTTTTTTTAACGAGCCTACATTTAAAAAACAGTGGTAAAACCCTGTAGTCTGGTATGCATAGTCAATACAGCTGTCGCTTATATAGAGCAGTTGGAATCCATTCCTGATATGATACATCTTTCCCACCATTGACACAAATGGGAAGTGCCCATGAAATCTTGCTCTGACTCTGGCTCTCAATTAGCACTAATTGTTTTAAGCACAGTGTTTTGGAAATGCAACCATGTAAATTTACCAAACTATTCGGCTTTGATAGCGAGAGCACTTTAACACAGCTTCCCTTTACCTGGATCAAGTCAATTTCCCATAAAGATGGTTGAGCTTAAAAGCGCTATGACTCACAGCAGTAGTCTCAGATTTCATAGCTGTTTATAGTATTGTTGAGTTTGAACTTTACCCTGGCTTGATGGCTCTGTCTGAACTTTTGACCAAAGCTCTGACCTACGGGCAGCCCCTGACCTCCTCCCCACCTCTGTAGCCATCTTCCCTTTGTCTTTAGGATTTACATTTCTTAAGCAACTGTAACGCTGGTTTTAACCGGTTATACCCAGCAGAATCTTGATTGATTATGCATGACCATTATGACCTGTTAATCACTTTGTTTACTTCTGTGTATAAATATTGATGCTTACCCCTAATAAAGTTGCCACATTTACTCTGAAGCTTTTGAGCTAGGAATAATGTGAGCCCGCTGATCAACGAATTTGTGTCTGTGTAACTTGGTCTCTGACAGTTTGTGAGCCCTATACCAACTCCGCACAAACTCGGGTGCTGGAGAGGTGAGTAGGACTCATTCATCCTACACAGACAGCTATTTTTACCTAACAGTATGACAAATATCAGGTCCTTTAGCCAGCACAACACACAAGTTCAAAACTCGGAAGACTAAACAATTATTTGCCTGATTAGCTTTAACCTGGTATGTCGGAAAACATCCAACAAGAATCTGTTGGCCTTTAAAACTTTCCAATTATGGAAAATGGCCTCCTTGACACCTGGGATATACTGCTCCTGACTCAAAACAGCTAAATTCTTCTCTCAAATTCATAACCTTGTCCTCAGACTGGAAGGCGTTATTGAGAGCCCCTTGTTAAAATCCTTTCCCTGAGGTAGAGGGCGAGTTAAGATGATCCTCCTGCTGCTGATGGAGTTCACCCCCTTTCTGGTTTACTAATCTATTCCATTGCTGCCAGAGGTGACTTCTCCCTGGGACCCATAACAATACCTCAGAAGAGCAGCATTCTTTTTTGCCTTTGGAATGGTTCAGGTTACACTAGAAGACAGGCTTTTTCCAAGCAGATTCCCAGAAGAGGATATCCCAGCCCCTCCTGCAAAGTCTTCACTCCTCACCCCCAATCAGTAAATGACGCAAGTTGAACTCTCTGGTGTACTAACCATATCAAGCGATACTGGGGCTTTCACCCAAGCCCCAAATAAGGGGCAGAGCCTTGGTTCTACTGCCCCAAAAGCAACCTGGGAACCAAACAAGGACTCAGTCACAGTCTGCTTCCTGGCTTCCCACCACCTGCTCTTGGAGGAAACAATCCATGCCAGGCCTATCCATTGAACAGATGACTGTTCTCAGCACAATGGCACAGCTATGCCGTCTTGCTCAATCCCTGACCAACTGTATGGGAATAGGGGTAGCAGCAACTGCAGGAGCTGCTCCTACTCAGGTGCTGCTCCCCACAACTTTTTATATCATCCCTGAAAATCATACTAACATGCAGTAAAGTGTCTCCAGTTTTTTGGTTCCCCAGTGACATTGGCTTCTTGCTTGGTTATAGGTATGAAGAAGCCCATTTGTTTAAATGGGAATGTAAATGAATAGATTATCCACTCTCTTACCCTTCCTCTCTGCTGCTTACATAACTCAGGGGCAGAGAGTTTATCAGTTACTATGGTGGAAAATATTATGGGACTCCCTTGGCAACATATTGCTAGCAGATCAGTCCATTCCAGGATTCTAATGGGAGTGCAGCTGTGTATACTACCAGGAGAACAGTCCTTAGGTGTTGGAACTAAGGGTGCTGCCACAGCCCTGACTTGAAGTGGTTTCCATCATATTCAGGGTTTACAGTTTTGTTCAGTGGCTCTCAGCACCCACACTATGCAAATTGTTCCAGCACTTCTGGAACAGTACGCTGCTACTGAGTTATACCAGGCTGATTTGAGAGGAGGCTTTTGCACAGAACTATGATGTTCGTTCCAGTTTTCCTATAATAATTTCATTGCTTGTTAACTTGTTGAATGACTCTTTAGAAATAGAGTCACAGAGGGGGTTGTAAATTATTCTGAGTGTGGCAAAGCAATGTGATCCTAGGGTATCAAATACATAATTTGCCATATCTGATTTACTTCCTAGACATTGTATATTGGGTACTAACAGAGACAAAAGGTTGCTAGTCCTAAAATTAGACCTACCCGCTTTTCTGTGGGCATGCTTATGAATGTAATTCTCGCCCTCCCCTTTGCCTTACTGCTCTGTTCTTGCACTATTGAAATGACTCAATTTTTGTGACAGCAGGAATCTTGTAAGCTGGGTTTGTGTGCACTATACTTCCAAAAGGACCCAATGCTCTGACTTTGTGGCTTTTAGGTTTCTCAGCTGAGAAACTGGGATTTCATTTGTTGCTGCTATCTGCTTTTAGAAGGAGTTGAGGTTTTATTTTCTTTTTTCAAGTTTAGGAAGAAATGGAAATACAAATGCTGTATGTTACCTTTGGGGCCTGTAAATTTTGACAATGTTACTTTTAAACTGGGCCACATATTCTCCAGCATCTTCAACAGTTTACAGCTGGTGATATTTCATTATCCATGCCATAATATCACTATGCTGAATTCATATTAACAGGCCAAGCACTGAGACCTAACATAAAGTTTGCACAATGTAAAACAAGTATCCAGTGTAATTTACAGTGTTGTTCTGCATATTTATTTTCCCTTCCCAGTGGCAAAAGGGTCAATGAACCTGATTTTAAAATCAAGACATTTGGGCAAATATCAGAGTATCATCTGCAATCGGTGCATCCAGGTCAATTGCTTTTTGGCACAAAGTTATAAACTTTAGTTCTTCTGCCTGCTAACAGCTGTTTTTGTAGCAATCAGCGGGACTACTGTCTAAGACTTCCTGATGGAAAGCAAACCAGATTTAGCAAAACAGAAAAGATTTCTTGGATCATAAACAACAATTTGAGGGAGGTGCTTCCCATTGTATAGGTTTCAAGCCGGAAAACAATGATGCTGATGACAATACCAGCTGCTATTCACAATAGGTGAAATTCTGTCCAGTGCAGAGGCTTAGCAGTGGGACCAGGGGAACAGAAGTCTGTGTGAGCCATATGCACATAGGTAAACTTTGTTCACTGACCTGCTTCTCTCAGGTGCTTTCCCTATAATTTATCTGCTAAAATCTCAGCTATAAATCTGCTACTTAACTTGATGAAAACAATCTGATTATATTCCTGTCCCATTATCACCAATGGAATACATCATGTGATCAATTCGAATTAAAGTGATCCTTGCAAAAATTAACAGGAATGGGAGATCCCACAATGATTTGGGTGTTTGTGAGCTTGAACTTCTAGAGCTTATGGCCCTGATTTCAAAGTTGTCCTAGTCATTTCAATGGGACTGCTCACATGCTAAGAATGAGGCATGGGCTAGAGTACGTTGCTGAACTGGGGCCTACAGAAATGTGTGAGAGATTTCCAAAGTGCCTCTTGAAAAATGTTGTTTTTAAAGCAATTGCTTAGATTTCATGTCATAAAAGCTATCAAAGGGTGAAATTCACCCTTGTGCAAAGGGCCAGGAGAAGGCCTGTGCTCCATCTGAATCCCATGTAACCCCTCAAAATAGGTTTAATAAGTGGTGCATATACCTGGCCACAGCTGTCTGCACAGGGGGGAATTTCACCTCTTGACTACAGAACCCTTTTCACAGTATGAAATGGGTTAGAGAACAAGGCTTCATGGCAGGCTTACCAACTGGCCAGGAAAACATCGCTGGTCCAGGAAATGGTTTTACTGACATTTTACACATTTTCCCTTCATCACAATAAGATTTGTGTTTAAATAGTTTTCATTGGCAGGTGATATTCTTTGTTTTTGCTAGTCCATTAACATACCAAGTACTGGCATCATAGCTCCATTATCTTAGCAGACAGGACAATCTGGGCACTAGCATAACAGACCCAGAGCAGGACCCTCATTGATGCTAAATAATCTGCAGTTATGGGAATGGATATTGTGGAACCCTGAGTTATTCTGATAAGTCTTTGTCTTTGCAAGGGGAGGATGTGTATGTTGTTGTTGTTTTCTATTACTCCATTTCATTTTTTTCTCTCTCTGATCTTAGGCCTAGTCTAAATTGTACCAGTATAACTAGAGGTGTGGTTTCATACCAGTGGAGTTAAACTTAAGGGGGGGGGGGGACGGACTCTCTCATCAGTTTAAACCTGGCTTGTATTGATTTAGCTGTCTTACCAGTTTTACTCTAGGCACAGGTTAAACTCGTGTAACTAATTTTAAAACTGAGAATCCACATTCCCTCCACTTCCCCCCATACTCTTTTATCTGGTCCCGCTTGTTCTCTTTTCACATCCAGTCTCCCTCTGTCTTTTAGCAGGTCATTTACTTCCTATCAGCAAGGCTCTTTCTCTTTCTCAGCAGCCACATCCTCTAAGAATTACTCCAACCTTCTCCTCTTGAGAATCACAGCAGGAGGGATGCAGGATTATCATATGATACAAGCTGGCCTGGTTTACAATAATCTTTTCTTTTGTTTCCCACCTATTTCTTACAATACCTTTCCAGACATCTTCCCTTGCCCTTCAGATGATGGAATTTAAGAGACAACAACTCAATTGTTTCTACACAAATAAATCCATTCTATCTTTGTTCATAAATTTTATAAACAACCTTTCAGCAGCCAGAATATGAATTATTTGCTTATAAACTTAAGTAGTGGCGGTGTGCAGGGGCTTTCTATTTGTTCCTCTTGCTCACACAGCACTGTTTGCTAAAGAAAGGTCAATCATCCTAGAAGTCTCTCCCAGCTCTTCTCTAAATAATGTATAATAAACAAAGCTATGTGAGGCGGGGCATGAAGAATATTGGTGATTTGTAATACATCTTTCAAGTAGTAGCCAGACATCACCTGCCAGCTATAATGTAGTTTATTAGGCAGATTTTATGGTTGCTTCACTGGATATTTTTTTGGCTGGCAGAGTTCAGCTAGGAAGAGGTGTAATGTGGTTCTGCTTCTACCTAATTTTACAGGTGGGTTGACTGTCATACATAACAAAGTGAGATAATGATGCTCCCTCCTGGCTCGCTCGCTTTTGCTGTAATCTTTAGACTACATGGCCTCCTATCATCAGCACTGTGCTGAGTTCTGCTCCTAGATGTCTCTCTATAGAGGCCCACAGCTACAAATCTTCTCACAAAATTGTTTGTTAGATGCCAAATAATCAATTTCAACATTCTGCTTCTGCTCTAATTTATCCACAGTAGAATAATAGAATCATAGAATATCTGGGTTGGAAGGGACCCCAGGAGGTCATCTAGTCCAACCCCCTGCTCAAAGCAGGGCCAATCACCAACTACACCAGTGGTTCTCAAATGTTTTGTACTGGCGACACCTTTTGGACACCAGGTCTCTAAGTGCGACCCCCATTAGGGGTCGGGCTGTGTGTGTGTGTGCCTGCAGCCTGCCACGGCAGGGCCCAGGCTGGGGACGAGGGTGCCTGCAGTCCCTCGGGGCCAGGGTAGGGGGTTCCAGCAGCCCCTTAGGGCCGGGCTGGGGAGTTCCAGCAGCTCCCCAGGGCTGGGTTGGGGGTGGAGGGGTTCCTGCAGCCCCCCGGGGCAGGGGCTGGGCTCAGGGGGGTGCCTGGAGCTGGCAAGAGCCGAGCTCGGGGAGGGGGAGGAACCCGCTGCCACCAGGGCTGATCTTGTGGGGACGTTGGGAGCCCGTGGCTGCGATGAGGGCCCGGCTCGTGGGGGCGCCTGGAGCCAGCAGGTGCTGGCTCAGGGGGGCGCCGGGAACCCGCTGCGACTGGGGCCTGGCTCGCAGGGGCGTTGGGAGCCCGCTGCCGCCTGGAGATGGCAGGGGCCGGGCTTAGGGGGGTGGGGCGGAGCCAGGAACCCGCTGCGACTGGGGCCAGGCTCGCGGGAGCGCCGGGAGCCGGCAGGGGCCGGAGCACGGGCCGCCTGCGGCAGCAGGGGTCAAGATCGGAGCCAGATGCCAGCAGCCCACGGCAGCAGCAGGGGTCGGGGCTGGCTGCAGGCAGCAGGGGCTCAGGACCCCCAGAAAACTGGCGACCCCCACTTTGGGAACCAATGAACTACATCATCCCAGCCAAGGCTTAGTTAAGCCTGACCTTAAAAATCTCTCAGGAAGGAGATTCTACCACCTCCCTAGGTAACCTATTCCAGTGCTTCACCACCCTCCTAGTCAAAAAGTTTTTCCTAATATCCAACCTAAAACTTCCCCACTGCAACCTGAGACCATTACTCCTTGTTTTGCCATCTGGTACCACTGAGCACAGTCTAGATCCATCCCACATTACTAGCTGTATTGGTTACAAAGAGTCAGCTTCAGCTCTCGTGTAAGAGATACAATTCCATTAGAATGCACCCTCTGCTTCTATCAGGACTATATAGAGCCCGGGAGCGTATTTCCAATGTCATCTTTTGCCCTAACTGACAGAGATTGGGAATTGGACTCTAAGATATGTCCATGACTTACAGAAGCTGTGAAAGTTTTGTCATGTGTTGCACATCTACTTTGTATCATATTCAGTGGAACTGAAGTCAGAAGGCTCATGTTCCTTGGAAGGACTGTTATTTAGGGTATGCCAGAGGAATAGGAAATAGATGGAATGAAGCTGGAAGCAGCTCAGCCACATGGACAGAGAAATGCACAGAGCTTAAAAAGTTCCATTTGTTCAACTTAACCTGCATTCAGCTTCACTATTTGCTAATGAAATGCGCTTGGCGGTCGTGTATGATGAACCAATCATGAATGAGAAGCTGACTGGAAAATCTTTTGTCATTAAAGAAATAATCCTGCTCTGCTTGGTAAAATCACATGTCCAACAAGGGGGGAGGAATGCAAGACAAAATAGAGAAAGAATAGGTTAAAGGATATTTAAGTAAGTTAGATGTATTCAAGTCAGCAGCGCGTGATGAAACTCATTCTAAGGTACTTAAGAAACTAGCTGAAGCAGTCTTTGAACCATTAGCAATTATCTTTGGCAACTCTCTTGGAGGACAGGTGAGATTCCAGAAGGCTGGAGAAGGGCAAATGTAATACCTGTCTTTAGAAATGGGAACAAAGAGAACCTGGGAAACTGTAGGCCTATCAGTCTAAGTTTGATGCCTGGAAAGATATTGGAACAAATTATTACACAATTTGTAAGCACCTGGGGGATAATAGGCTTATAAGGAAAAGCTAGGATGGACTTTTCAAAAACAAATCATGCCAAACTAACCTAATTTCCTTCTTTGACAGGTTTATTGGCCTAATGGTTAGTGGGGAAGTAGTAGATATGATATATCTTGGTTTTAGTAAGGCTTTTGACATAGTCCCACGTGACAGTCTCATAAGCAGACTATGGAATGAAAGTACTATAAGGTGGGGTCACAACTGATTGAGAGACCTACTCAAAGAATAGTTATCAATGGTTTGCTATCAAACTGAAAGGGTGTATCTAGTGTGGTTCCTCAGCAGTCAGTCTTGGGTCTGGTACTATTCAATATTTTCACTAATGACTTAGATAATAGAATTAGTATTCAAAATGCCCTTGACAAATGAGAGAACAGTTTGAAACCTACAAGAAGAAATTCAATAAAGACAATTACAGAGTACTTCACATAGCAAGGAAAAATCAAATGCACAGCTACGAACTGAGGAATAACTGGCTAGGTGGTGGTATTGCTGAAAAGGATCTGGGGGTTAATAGTGGATGACATATTGAATATGAATCAATGATGTGATGCAACTGCAAAAAAGGCTAATATCATTCTGGGGTATATTAACAAGAGTGTTGTATGTAAGACGTGGGAGGTAATTGTCCCACTGTACTTGGCACTGGTGAGGCCTCAGCTGGATTACTGTGTGTGGTTCTGGGTGCCGCGCTTTAGGAAAGATGTTGACAAACTGGAGTCTAGAGGAGAGAACTAGAAATGACAAAAAGTTTATAAAACCTGATCTTTGAGGAAATGTTGAAAAAACTGGGCATGCTAAGTTTTGAGAAAAGAATATGTGGAGGGTGGGGGGCACCTGATAACAGACTTCCAATATGTTAAGGGCCGTTATAAAGAAAATGATGATCAATTGTTCTGCATGTTCACTGAAGGTAGGACAATAAGTAATGGGCTTAATCTGCAGGAAAGGAGATTTAGGTTAGATAGTAGGAAAAACTTTCTAACTGCACGGGTAGTTAAACTCTGGAATAGTCTTCCAAGGGAGTTGGTGGAATCCCATCACTGGAGGTTTTAAAAACAGATTGGACAAACACCTGTCAGTGATGATCTAGGATTGCTTGTTTCTGCCACAGCACAAAGGGCTGGACTTCATGATTTCTCAGGGTCCCTTATAGAAATGTGGGGCTAGGGTTTGATGTTGTAGTAGCCCTGGTTATGGGATTTCTGAATGGAAGTGGGATACTGGGTAGAATTATATACAAAACACTATCCAGAATGCTCTTCCAGCTATTTCGTAGTTGTATTGTTATCTAAATACAAGGAGTAAGTGTGGATCAGTTTGTGCGCAAACTGAGCTCTTGTCTACTTTGGGTCAAGTTCTGCCTTTTGGATGTGCCAGTGTCACTTTCTCTTGTTAATGCCTATGAAAACTGTGTGTATCCATCTGAAGGGAGAATTTGTATGATCACAGAAGGTGAAATTCAACCCCTGTCCCAAAGGCAAAGACAAGACCTGTGCATAAATTTTAGGTCTTGCTTAAGCCCTTGTGACACTTTCTTGGGGTGCCCAGGATGGAGTCATCTTGTTACCTCCCTGCCTCCAGTATGAGGAAGTCTTTCTTGTAGGAGTTGAGTGTCAGAGGCTGTACAGAATCTGCCTTCCAACCACGCAAATGCTCTCCTCAGGATTCTACAAGTCCTACTTTGCTGTGACGATGAACAATAGGTGCACCAGTCCATAAGCCTCCTTGAAGAGCATTCCTCTGCAGTATCCAGCCTCTGTGACTGGACCGTCACAGAAGTTACCTGGTTCACTACCCCAAGGGAATAGTACCTACACACCACTTTGTTTGATTTAACTGAGCATCAGCTCCAATATACCACAGTACTATAATCTGTTTATAATGAAAACAAATAGATTTATTAACAAAGGTTAAGGGTTAAGAGATAGTGAACAAGGGTAATAAGAACAACAGATTACAAATAAAACAAAAGTGTAGTCTTTCTAGAGACTAAACATTAATTTTACAGGCTAGAATCCTTTTCGAAAGCAGTCTTTCTAAGCCTTTTCTGCAACCTTTCAATCCAGGTCAGTTGAGAACTTGTTTTCCTGGATGTAACTGCACTGCCCAGTTACTCCTCAAATAGAGGATAAAAGAGGTGTCCTGGTGCTGCCTTCTTATACCCCCAAAGTTAATTGTCTTTGTCTCCAGAGGCAGGATGACCCCGGGGAGTTCAGATTCCTGTGAGGTCTCTCCCCTGTTGCGTTCACATTCACCCTTCAACCTTTCTCCTGTTGACTTTACACAGAAATGGGTCTTGTTTTGTGTTGACTTACTTACATTGGAGACCTAGGCAGATGTGTGATTCCACATCCTTTTGCCTGGCAAAAAACCCTGTCTGGGACACAGATTCTAAACATATTATCAATACGTATGTGCAACTTCTCAAGTATCATCTATATGTACATCACACAATTATTAGGAGGATCGTTAGGATGTAAGTTTCCATTAAATACTTCGCACAACCCTTTTTGGGTGAAAATTAAGAAAGCAGTGTGTTAGGTGTTGTGAGTTTGTCAGGCCTGATAACAGTTCCTGTTACAGTACAATGAACTCTTTACGAGTTGGCACTGAGGGTCTCTTAGGGTTACAACCCTATTTTGAGCAGTTAAATGAGATTTAAATGTTGCATAGGCCTTATGCTGGCTGCCTGCACAAGGGTTAATTTCCCACTAAGTGAGCAACGTGGGATAATTATAAATAAACTATAGAAGGCTCTTGCAACTTTTAGGCTTCATTCCCCTTTTGAGCTTGAGTTTCATCACTGATGAGAAATGTTATATGCTTATTTCCTCTTTAGTTTTTGTCCTTAATTTCAGTGAAACAGGTCCTCACTTTGTGTGTGTGTGTGTGTGTGTGTGTGTGTGTGTGTGTGTATGTATAGGCTGCAATGGAGTAAGACTAGAGGGAACTAGGTGCAATTTCTTGTGTGACCTTGGGCAACTCACTTGATTGACCCTGTTCCTCATTTTCCCCCTATATAAAAACACTTCTTCCCTACCTCAAAGCAGTGTTCTGAGGATAAAATCCAATAACGATAGTGAGGCACTCCACTTTTATGATGCTGAGGGTCATAAACGTATCTAGGTACTTTTTTTTTTAAGTTAGTGGGGGCTATATAAAATTTCCAGCAGTCTCTGGATGACAGTCAGAGCCAAGTTTACAGCTATGTAAGAAGCTGTACAAATCTAATAGCTAGTTTTTTGGAAGCTGTAGCAAATAAAGAAGGATTTCTTTCCTAAGTTGATCTATACCACCTAGCAGCCTGAGGGTTGAGTCATAAAATCTGGGTAGTTTCCCTCTATCCTTGCCAAGATCAAAGAGATGTGAATCTTAAAAAACCTTTCCAAGAGCTTTTACTCACCACGTCAGCAATAAGCAGCAATTTACTAGGAAAAGCATGAATTGCATAGACAGTGAGACATTTGAGAGTACATTACTTGTAAAGTGGTAATGCAGTAGAAGAACTAAAGCAGTAATGGCCTAGAGGACGTTAAGAGTAACAGTAACAAATATCTGACATGGCTGGTGCAAAGAGCAATGTGTTTATTTCGGGAGCCTCTCTTTAACGTGACCAGATGTCTCTGTTTAGATGGGCCGCTTCTGATTTTTAAAAAGTCAGTGCTGTTTCCATTCAGCTTCTCTCTCTTGTTTGTGGGCTGTCCTCTCTTCTCTCCTCACTGCTCTTTTCCCCAGCAACAAGGGCTGGATCATTACTACATAGTTTGTCTGTCACATTCACTTCAATGGGAGTTGGATCAGGTTCTCAGCGGGTACCGCTCAAAACAACACTTCTCAGTTGTTGAAAGGAAGTGCGGCCGTCTCCAGATGGGAGGTTTGGAATGGCAGGGCAGGGCAGGAGATGAGTGACAGAGTGCTGGCAGTAGGGCAAACAGGAAGTCAGCTTTTTAACTCTAACAAATAAAAAAGCCCCTTATTCCCACAACTCTCCCACATCTGACTTCTGGGCTGCTCTTGTGTTGATTTGGGGCTGGATTCTGCACCGTGAAGTCAATGGGGGTTCAGTCTGTGGCTTAATTGGAAACAAGATTGGACTTGTCCTGCCTAGGTCACCCTACCTACCTATAAAACATCATAAGGGTTTTCAGCCCACCCCAACTTCTTCAACGTGATGAATCTGCAAAGAAGGCCAGAGACTGCTTTTCATGGGGGGAGGAGGAAGAGGCTGATCCTCAACTTTATAAAGGATTTTTTTATTCAAGGGAATTCTTTGGGGGTAATTTTTCTGGCTGTAGAATAATAATTAATGCATAGCTCTTAGCACTTTTCATCAGTGGATCTAAAAATGCTTTAGAAAGGACTTCAGTATCATTATTCCCATTTTATAGATGGGGGATACTGAGATAACCGAGCAGGACAATGGCAGAGCCAAGACTAGAAGTGAGATCTTCTGAATCCCAGCCCAATGTGTTCATCATTAGGCTATACTGCCTGCAGCATAAAGTATATTAGGTACCATCATATGTCCAACAGGCCTTCCAAAATAATTTTTTGAATGGTGATTTGAGTATACTTAGCAGCCCACATTTTCAAAAGTGACTAGTGATTTGGGAGGGGAATGGGGGGGCAGGAGGACTCAGTTTTTGAGTGCCCAATTTGATATTGTTTAAAGGAGCCTGAATTTCAGAAAGTGCTCAGTACCCCACTCTGGAAGTCAGCCTTTTTATGATGTGTAATATTGGATTCCCAAAAGCGTAGGTACTCAAATTCAGTAGTCACACATGAAAATTGAGGCCAAATCAGACTTTTAGTAGGACAAGATGGAGGGAGCAGCTGCTGTTCATTTTCATTCTAATAGTACTCAAGCTAGGAATCTATCTAATGATTTGAGGTCACCCACTCTCTCTTGTTGTTACCCTCAGCCCAGTTTACAGAATACATTTATCAGGACGGACGTGGATATTATGGGCAGATATGATCACTAACCCAGCAAATGCGCTTAGATAATAATCGAGCCATCTTTTTGTAAGAAGCTTGTTGAGTGACTAAAACAACAACCCTGCCTGTACAGCATGAGAAATGTTGCCCCAGGAAATTGAAAAATGGCATGCAACTGCAAGTGCTAATCTCCCCCTCAGATTCTGTAAAGAGACTTGTGAGTTTTCCATTGGCAGAACTTCAGCTTTTGGAATGAACATTTGTGTTTTGTGAAATGAGTCACCAGACTCTGCTGCCGCAGATACACGTGTTGTTCTGCCATGTCTGTACCTGCTTCAGTGTCAGCGCAGAAATATAAACAAAACAAGACCCTGTTACTTTAGGGGTGGAGAAGAGCTCTTCAAACCAGCTCAGAAAGGAAATGAGAACAGTAATTTTTGTGTCTGTCTTCTGTCACTAAGCTCTGTGTGTGTGGTGTGTGGGGGAAGAAGGAAATCATATTTTTCCAGCCCCAAACTGTGAACTTGAGAACAAAGAACAGCCTTGTGACTCATAGAAATGAACCCAGAGTACACAAAGCAAAGGTTTAAACTGCAGAAATGCCATTAATTTACTATGCAGAAAAAATAGCTGTAGTGGTCTTTGAGGAAAAGGAGGCAAGGTTAACCATAGGAGCCTGAGATCACAGGTGTTTTGTTTTATTTAGCAAGATAAATAAAAACTATCACATTCTGTACCTTGTACATGAACAGATACGTAAGTGTCAGATAATGTAGCTTAGAGCAGAACAAAGCATCCCACTTGCACTTTAGCGTATCAAAAATGTGTTTACCATCTCTGTAAATTCACTGAAATCCCCCCTCTGCAAATGTGTTAATGTTTGTTTATTTCCGTTAATCTTGTTCTCACCATCTGTTTGCAGTGTGTTCTAATAGAGAGAGGCATTGAAACTAGGACCCGAGTTCCATTTCTAGCATTGGTCACTGTGAAACCTCAGAAAAGTCAGATAAACTCCCTACACCTCAGTTTGCCAATAATTAAACATGGGGATAATTAGGGGGTATCATGAGGCTTTATTAATTAATGTTTGTAAAACACTGAGAGAGTCAGTCAGATGAACAGTTCTGTAGAAGTGCACAAAACTATTACCTAGCATAATGGCCGGTTCTTTAAAGGTATTTAGGCACCTACTGGGATTTTCAAAAGCACCCCTAACAATAATTGAAATCCTTATATTTGAGATGCCTAGGTGCTTTTGAAAATCCCAGTACATGCCTAACTATCTTTAAAGATCTGGTCCTGAGTAGATTCCGCTGTTGAAAGATGATTACCAGAATACCCGCAGCCAACTTCTACTTCACAGTCCCGGTCCCATGCTTCTAGCTCTTTAGTGAGAAGTACTTGCCAGTTTTTATTAGTTCAGAGGATTTAGTCCTGCATGCAATTAAATCAGTGGCAAATTTCCTCCTGACTTCAATGAATGCAGGGCCAAGGGCCTGATCTTGCAAGCCTACATGTGCTTAACTGTACTGCCATGTGTGGTCTCACTGAAGTCACTGGAATTTTTATCACTGGCTTACATGCAAGCAGTGCAAACACCCCCTCCTTCCCCCCATACTAACAAAAGCTAGGAAGTACATGTAGTAGTAAAGTTAGGCACATGCATGAGTGAAGGTTTGGCACTCAGGTCATCAGTGTACAACTCCAGAGAGCCTTCTTTTAACTGGGGGGAAAAACACTGGGTTTGTTTCTTTAATACTACAATATCTGGAAAGGTTATTTAATTACCGTGTAAGGTGGATAACGGTTCTCGTGCCTTCTAAAATAGGTTCCATGAAATGTCTATTAGAATTCTGTAAACAAATTGACAGCAAGCACAGTGTGGTGTAGTGACAGCTGAGTAAAGGGTCATATTGTACTAATAACATCCTGTACTTCTGTGGCAGTGATGTGGTGAATGCACACGTACTCCTCTGCAGTCAATAACCACTTGTCAGATTTTCACAGTGGCTGATTTTGCTGATATTTAACAAATGTACTGTGCTGTTCCTTGCTTGGTTTATTTTGTTGTTGCTCTTCTCTGTGGTTCTAATTCTTCTTAGCACTGCTAACCGATTGCCTTGCATTTTTGTAAGTATATTTTACTGGGTTTCGAAAGTGTCAAATCTGTTCTCAAGCTTTATTTACACAACATATACAAGAACCCTGGGTTGAATTCAGCACCTCTGCACATATAAACCAGACACTATGTTGCATACACTGTTAGGTACACAGAGAATTTAAACAATCAAACAAAGAAGTGTATTTCCTCTTTAAAAAGCAGAAAGGTATGCAGCTGTGGAAACATGGGAGGAAATAGGGCAGTGGTAACTTCCTGGGCACGTGATGCACAGGCACATGACGGATGGTGTGTAAAGTAACATTAAATTAAGCCTAGTGGATAAAGAATATGTGTAAGGATCTACGATGGTGCAGCACATGCTAGCACACTTTGTGAATGGATGGTACCCCAATCCATATCACTCACCATGGTACAATAGAGCAGGATGTGGCATCAACTGTGTAAAGATCCTGTTGCCCTCATCCAGCCATTGTCTGTGTGTGTGTGTCTGTGTGTGTTTATGTCTGCCCTGTGATAAGATCACAGAAGTGCACACCCTTGGTAATCATCTATATGGAATGGACTGATGTCCTATGCTAGGTAATGGGATTGGAGACTGCTATCACAGGTTCACTGTTTGTCCTCTAGTTCCATATGGTCAATAGTCAACATTTTCAAATGTGTGTGTTTTAAAATTGGATACTTACGTAAGAGTGGAGTGATTTTCCCAGGGGCTGGTCCTGAGTCCTGAGTCTTGAGTAGGAGTAACTTGTCTTTTTCAGGAGTGGGTAGACTATCATGCTTTTCTGGTTGCAGGTTCTCTTTTCACATTTTTTACTTTCCCCCCTTTTTCTAGTGGAAAAAAGTGGGGGAAGGGAGTTAAAAAAAGTGAGAGAGAATGGGATCCCCCCCCCCCCACTCACACATTTTTTAAACATAGGTTTTTAAAATCAATTTTGTTCAAAGAATTTCAATTCAAATAATATTTTTTTCCACATAAAATTAAATTCTGGTCAAACCTCACTATTGATGATTATAAAAAAAGAAAAGATTTGACCAGCTATAGCTGTGAATTTCTCCATGTGACATGGTAGTAAGAACGAAAAAGGATTTGTCATGTCTGCAGCTAGGCTGAAGTTCAGGTCCAACTTGTCTGGTTGAGGTCTGAGGGTCTGTAGATGATCTGAATGTGGCTTTTGGGAAAGACCTAAGATCAGATGCTGATGTGTCCTTGGCATTGTTTAGACTGAAACTGAGGTCACCAAGAATGATGAACCTTGGGAATTTGCTAGGCAGAAGGTGCATTTGTTCCTCTAGGGAGTGTCTTAATCTGGAGATCCATATAGCATCACGAGTTCTAGGTTCTGTTTCTCCTTAGTCTAGCAGACCCTGTAGATTAATTAAAAAACGTGTATGTGAAGATTCTACCCCTACATTTGAAGGGACAAAGACCATTCCTCCATCTTTCCTTCTTCTTCCCCCCTACCCCCCGCCTGTTTGGGTTTTTTTAGGTTTAGGCTTATTTTTGTGTGGTGTGCTGAGCTGTGTGAATAGACTAGCTGAGCTAGAGTAGGGCTTGGCATGGCATTATGCCAAGTCTCAGTGATACTGGCAAGGGGTCTTGTCCAAATTTGGTTCACAAGTGACCTTGTGTTCATCACCAAAATGAGAACTTGAGAGAGAAACCTTCCAGCTGATAAAGATGGAAGATCAGCCAAAATGTCCTTGGTGGTATCTAGATAAAGTAAACATTTTTCTACAAAAAACAAACATGCTCTCTTGCACCATACTTAGTTTTGGGCTCCTTATTTGTAAAGCGTAAACTTGCAATTAGAGCTGGTCAGAACTTCAAAATTAAATTCCAAACTGGACCAAAAAAATTCAAAATCTCCCGCAACAAAAATTTAGTTTTGGGTGAATCAAAATGTTTCACTTTTCAATTTAAATTTGACCTTTTCCATGTTTTAGATACTTCATATTTTTATATTATTTAATAACATAAAGCACAATACAATAAAATATATAAAACAAAGCCTTTTCCAAATGAAAAATAGTAATATTTCATTTCTATGTTGTCAATTTTTTTCAAAATCAACTTATTTCTGTAGAAACTTTTGATTTTTGATGAATCGGCATTTTCAAGTAGAAAAATGTTCCATCTGTTCCACTTGCTGTACCAAGCAGAATATAAGCATAAATCTCAGCAACATTCATGGAAAGTTTTTTCCTTTCTTTCTTAAATGTTTTTATTTAGTGAGGTTTCCAAACATGCTGTCAGTACAGATATAATAAAAACCAAAAGCACCTGACACAATGTGTGTGTGTGTGTGTGTGTGTGTGTGTGTGTGTGTGTGTGTGTGTGTTTTAAGGCCAAAATGAAGATTCTCCTCAGGGACCCACCCTATCATTCAAAAGCTTAAGACAGTCACGTGAAAAATGACAATGAGCCAAAAAACCTGGAAGAAAGTGTTTGCTAAAATATGCTTGGTGATTTCAATCCCTGAAAGTATTAGAACCGTAAATCATATAACCTTAAATCAGGGGAATGTCTCAAATTTGCCTGGACAGAGTGTAATGTAAAGAGATACAGTAAACTCTCGATTATCCAGGATGATAGGAAAAAAATTAATCCTGGTTAATAAAATCCTAGATAATCACAATCCATAGGAAATATGGTGTGTGGGGGGGAAGCGTTGGTTCACCAGCCACCCTGGGCCGGAGAGAGGGGGTTTTGGTTCACTGCCCTGGTGGGTTGTTGTTTTTTGTGTTTGTGTGTGCTTGGGCAGCAACAAAGCCAGAGCCTGCCCTGTGAGTTATGCATATTTTTTTGGACACCGTGGTTAATCCACAACCTGGTTAACCCAATTCTGGATAATCGAGAGTCTACTGTACTGTCAACAAGTCTGGTCGGTCTAAAAATGAGCCTACTTTCAAAATATAAGCAGGGCAGCACACCACCAACAGGTGCTGGTTTGGTTTTGTTTGCAGATGCTTGCCACAGTATCCCTCCACTACTCTGGCATACCGTTTTTTTGAAACTGGCAAGAACTGTTCTCTCCCACATTATTATTGCACACTAGAGCTATGTTAAAACAACATTAAAGTTCCAAGTCAAGCACTTGAAAGTTAGAAAAGGACAGATTTAATGTTCACTGAACAACAGATTTCTCCCTAATCTCATTCTTGAAAATAGGTAAGAAAATATATGTCTAAAGCAGACACCTGACAGAGAAAACTTCAGCCAGAACAGCTAACTTTTGACAAAATCGTAACCAACTAGAAACAGGATCTTTTAATGGGAAGTGCTAGACCGCATTTATATAGGTAGTGCTGCCAGCACCATCTACAGTATTATTATGATTATTCAACACTTACTTATACTATGGTAGTGTGAAAGACCACAGTCAGGTTGGCCCCAATTGTAGTGGGCATAGGGGAAGTATATAATCCATGGCTGTCCCTGCCCCTAAAAGCCTGGATGCTTGCCAAGTAACAAGATTAGGGGAATTTGTGATTTAGGAAAATTAGGACTGGTGTGTAATTCAACACAATTCCATCTGTGGTAGCAGAGCCAGTGTTGACAAGGCTTGAGCATTTGCATCGCTGCGTCATCAGACTCTGCTCTGAATGAGGCCAGGCCACATGGTGATAAATACCTGAGCCCTGTGGATTCTATAGCTTCTGCAGTTCACCAGTGGTGAAGTGTAGCTTTTCCTAGCAGCACAAAGCTGAGGAGCAAAGGGAAGCAGATAGGAAGTGTGCATTGTGACTGTCCATGCTTGCAGCACATGGATTCTGTAAGAAACTCAGAAGCTCGGTTTGCTTCTGGAGGGATGCCCACCTGAGGAGCATACAGCCATCGTTTAAGAAGCCTGATTGTTTTTCTGCTTTGTGGGAACAAAGAACAGGCAGACTCACCACAATCTCTTTTTTAAGGCTGATTTTAATTAACCATGAGATTGCACCTTTCATAGAAGGGGTGGTGTTTTCCAGCATGTATGGGCATGATGACAATATTAATGAATCACAGAACTGGTGCAAAGCCCAGAAGTAAAGTCATTTTGAAACCTGTCTGAGCCAATCGGAGCAAAAAGAAACCAGGAATAAAAAAGGTAAAGACCCTAATGCAAGGGTTAGAAACAGAAAGATTGACTCAGGAATAACTACAGAAATTCAAAGAGCACCATTATGAAAGAAGTGAGAACATTACACTAAAGCAAACCATGGGAAAACTTGTTTCAGTACGGGTTTTTAATAGTATTGTACGTTTTATGACATAACTTTTCAAAGGCATATCCACCTACACTAACTTTTCCCAGCATCACAGTCAGGATCTAGTTTGTCATTTAATACAGTTTTGCAGTGTAGGGACTTGATTCTGCTCTCACTAAAATCAAGGGGAAAACATCTTTTGACTTCAACTGAACCAGGGTCAGACCCTAAAATGGCTGTTTTTGGGTGCTTATGATTCTTTCCCTCTTAACATCTTCCTAATTAAAGTCATAGGGCCTGGTTCACAACTGTACATACAGTAGTGCAACACCATCAACTTCAGTGGAGTTATACCCAGGTGTAACTGATATGACAGAATAGCCAATCAGGCCCATAGAGTCCGGTACGACAACCATTTCCCATGTGAGTAATCCTTGTCCCCAAATGAAATCCTATTGGCTGGGTCCATAGATCTTGGCTGTTTCACTTATGGAAAATCGTCTGGAAACATACGTACACCAAAGTAGGCAGGAAGTCTACCAGACTTAGTAGGTGACTGTACAGTTCATCAGACATCAATAGTGTGAGTTCTGCTGACAGAAACTTCACCCAGAAGATGACTACAACATGTTCAGACTGAAAGTATCTACTCCCCTGGTACACTTTGTTAATTCAGTAACCCTGAATATTCATAGACAAAAGCTTCATTACAGGTTAGAAAACCTAAGGTGCTTAAAAATGTCTTACTGCTGCAAATCTGAACCATTTTTGTTTTGGTTGGGTAAACAGTGTGTGGTGCTTTTTGTTAGGTTAAGGTTACACATTAAGGTTTAAATATTATGTTTTACTTTTGATAAATTATCCCATGGCTTTAGGGTATTGAACTAGATATTAAAACTAACAGCTCATCCCTTTATGTCCCCATGGTCCCTATCTGTCCCTATCCTCGGACCTTCCCTAGATTGACATCTGTACAGTCATTTTAAAAAAGAAAATACTATTCAGCTTTGTAACAAGGGGATTAGTGAGTGGGACACTCCTTTGTATTTTAAAAATTCTTTCCCTTATTAATCATTACACTGATGCTGGCTAATGCCAAAATACGTCAGGGCCAGATCTTCAGTTGGCAAAAAACAGTATAGCAAAGTTGATGGAGCTATGCTGGTTTACACTAGCCAGGATCTGGGCTTCTTTATCCTCTGACGATGGATGCAGTGGCAGGTATTTGGGTGGGGTGCAGTGGGCAGCTGGTTGCTGTTGAAGGTTGCTATGATGGGGAATGAGCTGTTCCAGCTCGCACAAACACATGCATATATACTTTCCTAAATTTGGTCACCTTTGCCCCTACCCACATAGAGGAGGGAAAGGCGATGCACTCCACTTCCATTGCCAAAAATCCCACCTGCTTCTATGGGCTTGCACTGCCCCTTACTCTGCAGCATAGAGCAGCAGGTGAAAAAGACCATTGACACTCCATGGGGAATTTAGGCTGGTAAAATGTAAGGACCCAGGTTGAAATTGAAACCAGGCTTCATACCCTACTTTGGCCAAAACATGCCATAGGACCTTTAATGAGCACAGCTATAAAGCTCTTGGCTTTGTCTCAATCCAAGTCCACACCTCTGGCAACACAGTTGCTGATAATACCCTGCTAGGGCACTGGTCCAGCACTGACTCAAAGGGAAGGGTGCCACCTGGTGCCTTGTCATCTCTCCTGTTCACAGCTGAGGGTCCTTTTTTTTTTTTTTTTTTTGTTGGAACCCCTTTGGGAGAGACTGCCACATGGGCAACTCTGGTGTTCCTTTGCACCATGTCTCAGACAGTTGCTCTTTTCTCCTTTCTCCTCCACCCCTATTTTTCCCCATTCTTCTTTTATTTTGTTTGCTGTCTCCTCAGCTCCCTCTTCTTCACTATGGTATCTTTGATGCTGTTCCCCACTCCCCGACTGCTTCCTGCTGGGGAAGCAGGGAGAACAAGGTGTCCTTTGGTGCTGGGTAAGATGGAGCTGAGTGCCAGAGGAGCAGAGAAGGAAGGCATGGGCTAATAGGCTGCTGCCTGGTTCAGTGTTTGTCCTGTGCCTGTGAGCAGCTCCCTTCCCCAGCTACAGGAGGGCTCACAATTAGAGTGAGGGAAGGGAACCGAGATGGCTTTCAAGGAGTCACCTGCCACATCTCCGGCAGACTCTGCCCATGCATTTGCAGTGTTTGTGGGAACTGCAGTTTTCCCTGCCAACAGTGATCCTTTCCTCTGCACCACACCTTTCCTGAATCAGTCTAGCTCAGGGTTTCTCAAACTGGGGGTCGCGACACCCCAGGGGGTCGTGAGCTCCTGCCGCCTCAACTCCTGGCGACTAGGGCTAGGGCGCACACCCGGCAGCCCGCCTGCGGCGGAGATGGGGGGGCGACGCGCACCCGGCAGCCCACCCGCAGCGGCGGGGACTGGGGACGGCGCGCACCTGGCAGCCCACCCGCAGTGGCGGGGACTGGGGGCCGGATGGACCCGGCAGCCCGCCCCCAGCCGCGGGGCCGGGGTGCAGCCGGAAGCCCGGCGGGATGTGTGTGTATGCGGGGGGGACGGAGGGAGGGTGCTTTTTTTTTAAAAAAAATTCTGCGGCTTTTCCGCGGAGGGGTCGCGAGGGGCCGCCGGAGCACAAAAAGGGGTCACGGTCTCAACAAGTTTGAGAACCGCTGGTCTAGCTCTTCCCACCTCCAAGAGGGCAAGTCTCAGATTGGGAAATACTGTCCGGTAGCACCTAGGTCAACCAGCCAATACCTCTTTACATTCGATGCTCTGATAGGGTTGTGATGCAAACTGGTATGATTTCATACAAAAAGATGTTTACATAGAAAAAGAATAGTAAAAAGCAACTATGAATTAACATATATTTCCAGGGTACCAGAAAAAGGCTGGATAGCATAGGCCGTTATCAGAGTCATAAGATCTATGCTTCTGTAGAGCTGGTTAGGACTCCTAACTGCAAAATGTACAACAAATATATGAAATCAACATCCAAAGCCTGCTGCACAGTAAATTGTTTTTCTTTCCTTGTTTTTTTTCACTGTTGGGAACTTGTAAACATAAAATCCCATCCTGACCTCTGACTGCTGGGAATAGTGTGTCTCCTTTTTCTCTGAGAACAATTTCCCAGTTTAATTGTCAACATAGAGCAGCCAAAATAAGATAGTACAAAAGAAAGCATAGAAAGAATAGTTGACTCTTCAATAATCTAAGGGCAAGGTAAAAAGACCAAAAACCTCAGGTACATTTATTTAGACTTCTATTCTTGGATGCTATCACATTGAAAATTGCTGATCTGGGAAACAAGGCATGAGCCAAAGCCCAATGAAGTCAATAGTAAAAACTTCCATTGACTTCAATGGGCTTTGAATCTGTTCTACAGTCAGATTAAAACCATAATCTGCACAAGTATACTCCAGTCCCATGGACTAAAATCTGAGGGCAGAATTTAGCTGCATTCCCATTTAGTCTTCTGGATTAGGCTTTAAGATGACACATTTATTTTTAGAAATGTATATCTCTACATTATTATGGATCATAAACCACCTTTCACACAATCTTAAAAAAAAGGAAAGGCATGGACATTTCTCAGTTAAATGTACTGAAGGTCTTATTTATTTTACTTATTTTTTGACACTTGTCAGTATTCCAAAATAAAACATTTACTTTTTATATTCTGTTTTATCAATAATCTGGTTTAGTGCTTATCTGTCATAGCAAATTACCTTACAAGAATCCTATTTCTAGGTCACATAAATGCTTATAAATAAAATATGATCATATACTCTATCTAGGCTGGGTGTCACAACTATGTTGGCACATATCCACATGATGTAACATAGGAATACTTCTTATTTAAACCCATATATACTTAAATATGCTGCTTATATGAAAAGTCAATAAAATATTAATCAGGCCAAACAAAACAGCATGTGGCCAAAACTAATGACAAGGCCCATGTCTGTATAACATGAACATTTCTATGTAAACCAGAAGAGCACCCTTGTGGTATGGCTAAATATATCCTCTTACAAAAACAGCCCAAACTACTTCACGTTACTGAGCAAAGCTGTTGCTGTTTTAGTCTAAATTTTTACATATGAACACAATTAGCCACATTTTCTATTATATCCTATCTAGGGGCTGATCCTGCTCTTCTTATGGAGACAAAATGTCCCTTGATGTCAGTGAAGTTTAACTCTGCACGGAGATAGCAGGATTAGGTCCTTAGAAGTGCCTGCTGTGGAAGGAGAAAAATCAGTTTGTGCCCCCCACCCTTTTTTAATTTATCTAAAGAAGACCTCACAAACTGTTTCCCCCTGTTTTGGACCTTAGAAATATTCCCGATGCCAAGTCTGCCTCAGCCCGCTTTTATGGGTTTGTTTATTCAGTGTTTAATTCCGTTTCTGAAATCGGCATGCAGTTACAGAAACAAATGGAAAGATTACAAATGGCAAAGCTGAATAAAATGTGAAGTATTCTTATTCCAGCTCTGCAGATACATTAATCAACCCAGTCTGGTTAGCAACTATAGAGGTTTGATTAATAAGTCAAATGCACTTATCAACGTCCCATGGAATAGAATCTATCTAGAAGGCAACTGACTTTGAGCTAGGAGGACTTCTTTATAGGCTCATCTCTTTTCGTTTACAAACCCTTTCTTGTGTGATGTGAGCTCCCTTCCTACTCCCTCTCAAAATTTACATTTTTGGATCTGTTTTTATTATACCCCCAGTGTCCTCGATTCAAATAAAGTTGAAATAAGTTGCACCTAGCAATAGCCACAAGCTAGCTGGGTAAACGGTCACCTCTAGTTAGATGCCCACAAAACTGCTTCAGAACCAGGTAATCTCAAAACTTAATAAACAAATACACTAATCAATTAAAGAGCCAAAAACCTGATGTCATTGCATTGTAGAGATAAGGTGGACGAGGTAATGTATTTTATTGGACCAACTTCTGTTGATGAGAAAGACAAGCTTTCTAGCTACCAAGAGCTCTTTGTCAGGTCCTGTTTAAGTTTGAAATCTTGTCTCTCTCACCAACAGAATTTGGTCCTATAAAAAATATTACCTCACCCACCTATTCTCTCTAATAGCCTGTAGCTGACATGGCTACAGCACTGTATTTAACCTATCTACCTTTGCCTGTGTGGTAACTGGTATCTAGAACTCTCTGAAGACACCAGGAGAGCTGTTACATGTGGCAACAGTTGAGTAATGGGCCACTAGCATGAGGTAGCAAGATGTACCGAGAGCCATAGTCCTGAGGCAGTGGTAGTGGTGTATAGCTTCAGTCTACAGTCAACATGTCAAAACAATGTATTCTCTCCTGCTTATGGTAATTACTTTGCATTGGTAATAAAAGGTATTTTTTTTCCAGTTTAGTTTGTTCTGTTTGAATATGGAAATGTGCCACGTGAAGGGTGAATCATGTTTTTATATTTGGGCCTCCCACTTCCCACCCAATGTAAAATGTGCCTGGGCAATCATCCTATTCTCACACATCCATTTCAAATGGGTTATGGTGTCCTGTCAAATGCCACTCAAAGACTTTTCAATACATGCTCCTTCATCCAGTGATCTAAATATGAAATAAGAATGAAATTTGCCCCTGTGTAAACCAATGAGCCATGGAAGACCTCTTCTCAGGGCTTAGAGTGAGGGTGTGTGTGTGTGTGTGTGCGCGTGCATGCGCGCGCACCTTTTTCTGACTTCTTCATGGGGTTGAATGTCACTCTAAATATTTTTGGGGCGTGGGAGGCATATTGGAAACCATATCAGCAACGCATACAGAGAAAACTGAGGGAAAACTACTGTTCAATGATTCATCCTTATGGTGCAAACTCTGAAAAAGAGAGCAAGCATTTGTACATATTGAGTCAGTGTAGCCACAAGATTACATTTTACTGTCACTAGTCCAAACAGCTTCTTACCAAAAGCAGTGAAATCTTCCATTAATTCCAAGCTAGACTCTTCCCCCTTGCTCATGCTGAGTGCCACCTTTAGTCCATGAGTGATTACTCTGCAAGTAGACTGAATATTTCAATGGAATGTGCTACTCTACAGGAGTGTCAATGGCAGAATTGGGCCCGCAGGAACCAGATTAATAGATAGAATAATTTGTACACTTATAAATATATCGCCCTTTTAGGAGACACAAATAGTTCTTCCAGTTTTGTGCCAACTTAAAAAAACCCAAAGTTGTCTTTGGGCTGAGACTAAACATTACAGACATAGTTTTTATAAACTTAAGAATAACTGAAGAAGGGGAGTTAGACTCTAACAAACCGGTCCTCCCCTTCACTACAGTGTTTGCTGGCTTCTCTGCTGTAATGCAGGCCTGCTATTTACCACAATGTGTCTGGAATTTGCCTCAGGACTCAGAGCTGGTTGCAGATACAGTAAAACCTCCATTTAACGGACTAATTTGGGCGAGAGGGTGTCCGTTAAATCAAAAAGTCCGTTATTTAATAATAAAAAAGAGCTGTCGGAGCAGCAGCCCGCCCGCCACAGGGTTGGGGTGGCAGCTCCGCAGCCTGCCCGCTGCCAGGACCTGGGCGGGAGCTGGCAGCCAGCCCGTCTGCTGCTGGATCCCGGGCGGCAGCCGGGAGCCGGCAGCCAGCTCGCCCGCTACCGGGACCCACGCGGGAACCGGCAGCCAGCCCGTCCGACTGCCGGGAGCCGGTAGCCAGCCTGCCCGCTGCCGGATCCTGGGCGGCAGCTGGGAGCTGGCAGCCAGCCCACCCGCTGCCGGGACCCGGGCAGGAGCCAGGATTGAGGTGGGAGCCGGCAGCCAGCCCACCAGCGGTTGGGACCCGGGTGGGAGCCGGGAGCCAGCCCGCCTGCTGCCGGGACCGGGGTGGCAGCCAGGAGCCAGCAGCCAGACTGCCCGCTGCCGGGATCTGGGCGGCAGCCGGGAGCCGGCAGCCAGCCTGCCAGCGGCTGGGACCGGGGCGGCAGTCGGGAGGCAGCCGCCAGCCGCCTGCAAAGGGGACCGGGGCCAGAGCCGGGAGGGGTCGCGGTCTGATATGGATCAGAAATTTTGTCCGTTGCATCCAAAATCCATTAAATCAAGGTCCGTTAAATCGAGGTTTTACTGTACTGGAAAAGGGGTTGCGAGGTGAGGATTGGGAAGCCAGTCAGGAGACGGGAATTGTTAGGAAGAACCTTTGCCATTTGGATAGAAAAGAAGACAAACAATTAATATACATATGAGCCTCCTGGTTATAATCTATGTGGAGTGTAAACTCATGGGCCAGGGACTATTTTTGTTATGTATTTACACAGGGCCTAGCACAGTGGGTCCCTGGTCCAAGGTAAAGCCTCCTAGGTACAGTGGCAGTACACATAATTAGTAATAATTGACACAGTGAGTCCCAAGAATCTGCATTTGGATGGGACCTTCCCTACATTCCCCCTCCCCCACTCTCAGTTGCCTCTGGGAAATACCACTCCCCCTCTTCTCTGAGGCTCACCAGCCTATATCTGGATTACTTTTTTTGTGCTCCCTCATCCTCTCCCTATCAAACACTGTGAGAATCCCCCACCCTTCACCCCCAAGGTTGGCCCTTGCAACAGCTGGAGCCAAGGGAGTCTCTGTCCTGCTCCAACTGAATTTGCATCAGAAGATTTCAAAGTGACAAGACCAGGCTCATTGACTTGATGGACCAAATCCTTGTTTCCCTGAAGTAAAAACCAAAAATCTCATTGACTTAAGAAAGATCAGATGTGGCAAAGCTAAGAGCTGGCGGTGGTGTTGCTCACACCAGAATTTGGTCTTGAGTGTGCACAGAGTCCTAACTGCTTGCACGAGGAGCATTTAGTTTAGTACATAGCTTGGAATGTTTTCATTCTGCTTCCGCAATCCCGAATGAAGGGGCTCATCTCAAACATGAAACCTCATTGGACACTTTCAGCTTAAGCATAGCCCAGCTACAATTTCAGTTTCTGCAGATTATTCAAAGACCTAAAGGACGAGTACACCAACAAGCTAGATCAGGAGCTGATTCATTCATGTATTGGTGCATTCATGGTTTATCTTCATGCTTTGTGGAAAAACCAAAACACTGTTATAGCATATGTGCTATAAAACGTAAAAGTGGGGGAGACCATTTGGGGCCTGTAAAAGCAGCATATGAAGCAGCAACTATATATTAGCACCATTATAAGCTGCTTACTTATGTGTGATCAAAATGTAAAAAATAATAAAGCTCATTGCTACCTTGAAAGCCCACTAGAAATTCAATGTTCATTTTATTTACTTGAACATACCAGAAATGATGTTTAATGTTGCCTTTTTGCTTAGTGCCATATTTTCCCCCCCTACATTAGAATAGAATCATAGACTATTAGGGTTGGAAGGGACCTCAGAAGGTCATCTAGTCCAGCCCCCTGCTCAGAGCAGGACCCAACTAAGTCATCCCAGCTAGAGCTTTGTCAAAACTGACCTTAAAAACCTATAAAGAAGGAAATTCTATCACCTTCCTGTGTAACCCATTCCAGTGTTTCACCACCCTCCTTGTGAAAAAGTTTTTCCTAATATCCAACGTAAAGCTCCCCCACTGCAATTTGAGACCATTACTCCTTGTTCTGTCACATTCTTCATTGTTCTTTGAAACCTCTCTTGAAAATACACTTTTTTCTATAGCCACAACTGGTATGAATTCAGATTTACAGGCTTTGGCTGGACAAAGTGAGGAAACCAAAGAAACAGAACATTCAACTCTTCTAAGAATAAAAAGGAGGAAGAAAATTAATCTAGCTACCAGTCTGTTGTAATCATCAGCCAATCAGGATGTGGCAATGATATATAAAATTTTCTTTCGTGCGTGGGCAAGTAAGCTGCAATTCTGCACTCCCATTATCTTTGATGATATAATGTTATAGATATAAGAGGTAATTATTTGTTTCCCCCTGAGAAGTATTTAAGAAATAAAGTGTCACACAAATAGCTGCTAGAAAATATGAAATGGCATTTTCTTGATTCATGAACAGTTTACCTCAAAGCTTAGATATGAATGTACTTTAAAAGCAAACAATATCTTGGATCTCTCCTGCATCCATCAAGTTCTGTTTTCATCAACCAATCAGGATGAAAGTGCTCAGCAAACTATGAAATTTCTGAGGATAATGATGGTTAGACATCAGCCTTTTTTTGCATTTTGATTGGCTAGAGATGAGGTAAAGATAAACCGTATAATAGTTACACCTAGGTAAAGTACATTTAATACTATACCATGGATAAGTTTGCTTTTATCCTAGCTTCATCTCTGCCACCCCCATGTCATTAAGTTGTAAGAAGTTTTGTACTTTTGTTGAAGAGTTTAAAGCACAGCATTAGTAATACTTTAAAGTACACATGTTTTATTCTGTAGGTTGATCCCCTGTATAATTCCAACATGCTATGTCAAACTGTACTTAGTTGTTAAAATTGCATGCAATCTATTTTTCATAATTTTACTGGAAAATTTCAATAAAAGGGAAACATATTTTTAAGGCAAAAAAAAAGTGCACCCATGTTTAAAACACTTATAAAGCTTTTCATTGTTTTTATTGCTTGCTGTTGGTAAGGTTAGGGTGAATTTAATTGACAAACGCAAGAGGAACTCATATCCACCACTCTCACTAGGAATGATGCACAGTTACAGGTGCAATTGTTTAGGGGAGGTATAAAGTGAGGTCCCTAATATCAGTCACCAGGTACAATCTATAGATCCCATGTCCCTCTTTGAAAAGCATATGGCAGCCTTTCAAAATCCTACCTGTCCCCTCACCCAATGCATGTAATTTTTGGATGGGTAAATTAGAATATTGTATTAACTTCATCCTTGCATATGGTGGATGATCAGATTGTGTGCCTGAGTTGGATTGTTTTATCACCATTCTGTGAGGTTAGAATAAGGCACCACTGTAGCGTCTGGGCCAACATTCCCTCTTCCAATAATACAGCTTCTCCAGGGAGTGCTTTGTACATGCTATTGCTGAGCACATGTCTAACTCTTCACATGACAAAAGTTCAATGTATCAAATATGAAACGTGTTAGATAAGACCAAATTCAAATATTCCCCTCCAAAATGTATTGCCTTTTTCTCCATTTTCATAAGCAGACCAATTCATCGGTTCTGTGTTGAGTAATCTTGCCTTTTTTCCCTTAGGAGAGATGGAAAATTATGTATTTGAGGAGCAGAAGATCAAAATTTTAAAACCTAAGCCCTTGATTTGAAGCTAACCGATATGATCAGCACTTTTGCTTGTCACAACAAGGGGAGCCTGATGAACAAAGGAAAAGAGATGATAACAGGAAATCAAATCAAAAGAAAGATTTAAAATTGTGCTCCAGTCATCTTTATATTCATAGAAACTCTCAAAATTGGGGGGGGGGGACTGATTGCACAGTTCCTTCCAAATTTTTGTCCCAGCAGGTGGAGTTTAAAGCTGACAGAGAGTCCATCTTCAAGAGGGGTCTCTACATAGAGGAAAGACTTTAAGAAAGTTAATACAGCTTCTGGCTATGTGTTTTTAATTTGCATTTTTTCCCATGACCAGCCAAACCCATTTCTAGTTAATGAAAAATGTCAAGTCTGGAATTTGTTTTTGTTTCAGTGTGGACCAAAGTTGAGACCTTTCGAAAGTTTTGGTGGAAAAATGAGAGAGGCAAAGAGAGAGAGCGAGCTAGTGTGTCGTTTCCCCCTCCTCCCCCCTGTGCGCAAATAGCTCATAGCCTGGAGGTAAGGGAACTCTTGTAGGCGGTGGGAGAGCTACATTCAAGGCCCTGCTCTGCCTGGTTTGGAGGGTGTAGAGTCAGTCCATTCTGTTAGAGCTATTTCACTTTCTATAATTAAATTGATATTTTCTCTCCCTCCCCCCCCCATTCTAGTAGGTGGGCTGAGGTAATACATATGTCCCCAGCCTAGCCTTGGATAGCTATTTCCTATATGCACAGCCCTAGAATCACAAGGGATTTTTGGGGAGAGGTGATCCAGGCCAACTGTGATATCATGTCATGGAAGTGGTTTAACACCTCTTCCTCTCTACACAAAAGCAAGAGCCATACACAGAAGGAGGTATAAAGATCTCCTTTCCACCTTTGGTTTTATTTTTGTTTTTGCTGGGGAAAGAGGGTGGGGACTGTGGGAAGGAAACCATGGGAGTAGCCACAGTCTGCCTATGAGAAAATAAGCAGTGGATGGACCACAGAGCACAGAACTGGCTTCTTATTTTGAACTAACATTAAAAAGCCTAGATCTTTTGGAACTTACTAAAAGTCTTGTAGTTCCTCGCCTCAAAACAGGTATCCATATAAATGTGGGGAAGGAGACCATTTCAAAGCCGGGAAATTAACACAAATATAGGAAAAGCAGGTACACTAGGGCAGCAGGTTAGTTGTGCCAGTTAACATTATGAGGAGAGGGTGAAGTATGTGAGGCAGATGGGAGAACTTTCACACTCCGCTCCTGGGGGTATTTGAGAGAATTCCCATCGCACCTCTGCCTCAAATACCTCCGTAAGATGAGTATGACAGTTTTCCATCAGCCCCTCACATTCACAGTTAGAAAAAACATTTTAAAGAACCAATAGCTGCAGGTGTCATGTATGAGTGAGAATGGATAGGTGGGTCACTGCCTGCCACAGTGAATTCTGGGGTATACTATCTTGCAGCACAGTTTCATTTTGCAGTGATAACAGGATTTTCATCATGTTCTGTAACCAGGCACAAATTCCCATTGGCTTGAAAGGAGGCAGGATCAGGATCCTAAGTGCAACTGTACAATGACTGATGTTTCTAAATGCGTACAGCGCCCTCTACTCCCTTTTTTCTTTTCACAATCAAAATTGTGTTTGGGGGGGGAGCAAAGTTCAGAAAAGGTACACAGCATTTTGTGGACTTTCAGCTGTGGATCGTTGTAATAGCATTTCCATGGGCAGAAATTATGACTTTCCATTTTAAAGTCTGTGTGTAAACAAAATGGACCTTTCTGTTAAATTTTGTTTTAGAGTGCAGTCTCTCTCGGTTTCCTCCTTCCAGCTCTAATTTTCCTTGGCATGAAAATACAGCTGCATTCTGTGTGAGCAGCTGAATCATTGAAAGAGGAATTTCTGTTGCACTGTCTGAATCTATGCAAGTGGGTCAGAATGAACTAGAATGAATTCTCTAATTTTCATTGTGCATTGTGGTGCTCAGTTAATTTATTTTACTGTATGCTATAATAAACTGTTAGCCTGGCATTATTTTGCTTAGAATAAGATCAGCTAGCTCATTGTATGAGCATATTTCACACCAGATAAAAATTGAACTATTATAATGCACCTGATATTTGATTATTACATGAACCGAACTGAAGGATTTCATAGACAATGTGTTGTGATTTATGCGAAGGATCAAATTACTACTTTGCTCAAGGAACTTTCTTCCTTCATCTTTAAAAGCCCTAGGGGCTTCAGGTACAGCAGAAGCTTGCTAATTCAGGGACGTTCTGCTAGGAGACCCATTCCCAGTATCTGAGGCCTTGATTCCCTGCCCCTGTTCTGACCACTTTGTGCTATTTCAGGCATCAGAATCTGCCCTTAAAGGTAAATTGGGGATTCCTCTGGCATAAGGGATTCATCCAGGTGGAAAAAAACCTTTGGAGTCAGCTTTACACCACTCACTTTGCTCTTGTGAAGAAGAGGTGTGTTCGGCTGGATTATGGGAACAGGGAAAGGTACGCCGGGGCATGTTGCAAGTGTGTCATGAGAAGGGGCCTGAATGCACAGCATTCACACCGATCCTTGGCTGCTGGAGCTGTCCCTACAAAAGTGCACGCTAGTTACCTTAAAATATTTTTGATAATATTAACTAACCCCTATGATACATCATGGTTTACCAGTAAATGCTCTGAACTACATACACAGTCGTTTGTGAAATGAATGAAACCAGCAATATGAGATTAACAGCAGCTCTCTGCTATTACATCTTTGCTGAGAAATGAGGAGGAAGTGACAGTTTTTGCTGAGTAGATTATGGGGTGTGTAGATTAGCAAAATGTAAATGCCAGGTTTCCAGTGGTGTGTTTAGGGGTTTGAGGGTGAAATGCTGGAAACTAATCCAAACAATTCAATGTGTTTTTACATGTCAGTGCACCATTATGCTACAAATATAAGATCAAAGTCTGCTACCACCGGTTACATTGATCTAATTTCAATAGTATCGCTATATGTGTAGGACAGTAATACAACTGAGCTCTGTTCTTGTGTCTCTTGTAAAGTGGTGGTTGAGGAATAAGGCAGGGATTGGATTTTCTTGAAATTTAACCTTAACTCTGAATTTCCTGCCTTTGAATAACTGGACCACTTTGATCTAGGAATTTAACCCTTAAATTACTTATCCGTACTGCTACATTTAACTGTAGTTTAGTGAAATTCTTTGCCTGGAATACTATTCTATAGTTCTTCCAAACTAGAGAATATAATTTACTATGTATCTCTGGTAATATATGGTTAAACAATAAACATCTTGTCTGCTAAATACTGGATTTTTCTTTCTTTACCAGAATTTGTTCAAAATATTTTGTTGCCTTTTTTTCGGAAAATAGCAAAATGGAAACATTAGCATTGCACTTGTTACTCCTATGAAAAAGCTCTTGCCTCTTGCAAAAATGTAGTGTTATGTGAAAATGAGAGACACTCTGCTATTTTGCTTCAGGTTAGCTTCTCCCACCCCGTCTCTTTAAATGCACTTTTCCCCAGAGGCTGAGCTGGGAATTGTAGGGTAGGTGACTCAGGATTCTTAGAATTCATGGGTCCAGCAATAGCAGGTGTCATTTGTAGACCCCCTGGTTCTCTGTACAGCTCTATGCTTTCCCTGGCCTTGGAGTAGTTTAGGACAGCCTTCGGTCTACTGTAACATGTGCCAGCTGGTAAAGATCCCATGAACACTGTCTTCTTAACTTGGGCACAGTGCTTTTTGGCCTCAACATGTCCCCTCCATTGGGGTCAGGAGTTGCCTATGTCATTGGATGACTCCTCAGACTGGGAGACATCTCATCTTGAGGAAATTTAGCCACTATGGGCCTCTTTGTGATACAAGAGTGGCAAAAAGGAGCCAGAGAAAGCCAGTGAATCTGGTCCACTAAATCTGATTCTGATCTCATTTACCCAAATGTTAATCCACTGACTTCATGGGAATGAAAGAAACATAAATCTATTGGTTTAGTCTATGTTTAATGGGTGATCAGATGTACACAATTTCTGTGCACTGTTTTTTTAACAGATGAGTTTCTGAGGGTATGTCTACACTACACACTGGCTCAGCAGGCAGTGATCAATCTATTGGAGATTGATTTATTACGTCTAGTGTAGACACAATAAATTGATCCGAGTGCTCTCCCCGTTAACTCCAGAACTCCACCTCTGTGAGAGACAGAAGTGAAGTTGATGGGGGAGCGGCAGCAGTCAACTCGCTGCCGTGTGAACGGCCAGGTATGTCAACCTAAGATACGCCGGCTTCAGCTACACAATCTTAGGTTGACCTCTCCCTTAGTGTAGACCAGGCCTGAGATTTGTTCAAGGTAGAGGCTTCATCTGAAATAATTTTCAAGAAAGAAATTAGTGGCTTTAATTTCAAGTTAAGAAATACCAGCATCCATTGAGTCTCTTTCCATTGCCTTGAGGCAAGCCACATGGTACCCGGGGTATGTACAGTATCTCCTGTAGTCTACATCTGTATCTTTGCTTATCATTTCTAAATTTACAGAACAGAGAAATCAGCATCTTCAAATGCAAAGTTTTTATAATGATTAATCTCCTTTTTCTCCTGCTTGTTAATTTTGCTTATGCCCATTTGATGGCAAGCTGTCACAGAGACTAGAAGTAAAGGTCAGTGAAGCAAACAAAATATCTACTGTCATACTCACTGGACCAGAAACTCTGTGTAAACTGGTGTGTGCTGAGGATCTGATCTGATATCATGTCTGGAAGGCAGAAACTGGATGGCAAAACATTGCAACATTGAAGAAGGAGATGAAGTATGTGACATTGCCCCATACCATAGAAATGGACTTGCAGCATCTTTTTACTTGTTGGGGAAACACACACAAAGAAGTGGGAGCCCCTTAATGAGTGAGGGGAAGTCACTAAAACATGATGTAACTGCATTTCATATGCAAATATGCTGGACATTTAGGGAGCATGTCTGAGTTGGTACATTTTAGGTATGATGGCTCATATTTCTGACAGAAGCTGGATTAAGTATGCCGTGAGTTTTGAAGGTACAGTAGACTCTCGATTATCCAGGATGATAGGGAAAAAATTAATCCTGGTTAATAAAATCCGAGATAATCATCATCCATAGGAAATGTGGTGGGAAGGGGTTGGTTCACCAGCCACCCTGCACCGGGAAGGGGGTGTTGGTTCACTGGCTGCCCTGTGCCCTGGTTGGTTTTTTGTGTGTGTGCGCTTGGGGTGGCAACAAAGCCAGAGCTGGCCCTGCGAGTTACAGTATTTTTTTGACATCCTGGTTAATCCACATACTGGTTAACCCAATCCTGGATAATCGAGAGACTACTGTAGTTTCATTTCAGGTACATAAATACATTTTGCAGAACAAAGAACCAATATTTCTTCCTAGGAATATAGCAGAGTAATAACTCTGGCAAAACCCCTTTTATTTTTAAGTTATATGATTGGCTTTTTTTGTTTTTCTTTCCTATTTTAAGACTGCTTCCAAACAGTAACTCATGCCAGGAAAAACAAAGCCACTTTCTCGATGACAACAATGCCCATTGTGTTTTCTGTAACAGCTGCCAGAATTTTATCAGGCCAGACATTAACCCTGTTGGCTACATTCTGAAAAGAAGCATCAGGGCCCCATGCTGACTTCTATTCCCTATAGTGTGCTTCATTATGTCTCCTACCTTTACAGCTCCATATACATTTCCTTGCCCTGTAGCCCTGTATAACATGAAGACATAAAGAGTTTTCTTTTTTAAATTGAGAAATTATTTTTCTCTTTGTTTTTCAATCAAATTGGGGTGAATAAGAAAGAGGAGTTGTTACTACTTTGCCTCCTAGATCAGAGACAATAATTTGGTGACTATACTATAGAATGATCAGACAGCAAGTGTGAAAAATTGGGATGGGGGTAATAGGAGTCTATATGAGAAAAAGACCCCAAAATCTGGACTGTCCCTATAAAATCAGACATCTGGTCACCCTACCATCCTAGCATGTATAAAGCTTTCAGTCTCTTAGGCAATAGCACTAGAGCAGATCAGAAAAGGAACAACTTTAGGAATTTTATGTACAATGTGTTATATTATAATGCTACTGAATATGAGAGTGCACTTCTGAATCCTTAGAGCAGGTAACATTTGCTCGCACAAGTTATCCCGTTCTCTGGAAGGGGCTATGAATGTGTGCCTTGCAACATGTTTAGAAATTGCAGTCTGGCCCTAACCTGTAATGAATACAAACTGAACCTGGCATGCTATGATCAGGTTTAGCTATGAAGAGCAAGGAGGTTGATTAGATGTACATGGGCTCTGTGTGTGTGTGTGTGTGTGTGTGTGTGTGTGACTATGACTGTGAGTGTGTGTGTATGTGTCAGACAGAGAGAGAGAGAGAGAATAGGGAGTGACTTCCACATGGGGAGAGTTTTTCAAAACAAGATTCTTTTTTCTTTTGGAAAAGAGAGAAGTAAGAAGAGAGATAATACAGCTATATAAAATACAGACCAAGAAAGTCAGTAAGATGCTCCTTTTAATCCCACCCTATAATAAACTATAAGGGGAAATTCAGTGAAGCACACATGTAGGCCAACTAAAGTAAAAAGCGGTGCAAAGTAGAATTAGCTTGTGGAACTCACTGCCATTTGATCTCATGGAGGGAAATAGATTAGTAAAACTCGAAAAGAAGCACTCATGAATAGGAATACAATTTTCAATTATACAATTAGCATACCTGTCCTCAGACTTTAGATTATGGGCTGATAGCCAGCTGGGGAAAGGATTAAATTTTCCCCCCAGGGGATAGTATTATACAATTGCTAAGTACATCATGGAGATTTTATTCCTTCCTCTGAAACATCTGCTATAAATCACTGTATGCAAGGAGATACTGGACTGGACAGATCATCAGTCTGTTCCAGTACAACAATTACTATGTGTTAAGCCTCAAAATAATTTTAACAGAATTATGTATATTATTCCTTTGCAAACACTTGGAGCCAGAAGGACAAGATATGGCTGTGAAGGTTTTTTTTTAGGGAATATGATATTTTCAAAGAACATTTTTTGATTTTTTCATTTTATGAACCAATCAGAAGAAATTTGGGCTCTCAGTTTAAGACATATGTAAGGCCATTCGTCTATTACATTAATATTAAACATGAGGTCTACTCTGTTAGCTATCACAGTTCAGAAGGGTGAAAGGGAAACTTTATTCTGTTACTTTCATTATATAAAAAAGCTGCTTTACCATAAATATATGATGATGAAATAACCATAAACTACCCAGACAGCTTGATAGCAGCGATTATCTCCTTTCTGTCTGTCTTATCAACTTCTGGTGTGTGTGGCAGAGCCGATAAGAAATGCAACCTTTGGATCACCATGAATTATTTTTATGCACTGCTGTTCAGTGACAGCCAGTTGTTGAGAATTGGAAAGCAGTTTTGTTGTTCATGCTGGGCAGTTGCTATTCTTCCTCCCGTAGGGGAGCAGAAAAGGATGCATCTGCCATTGTGTGATAGATTGAAATTTCATTACTCACAAAGCTCAGGCAGCACTGGTTTCCAAAAGGGGGCCATCTTCATGGGAGCTCTTTGAAGAGGCAAATGAAAAGAGTGACAGGGGAGGGAGAAAATGGATGACATGAACTCTGAGCTCTCAAGGCAGCTGCTGAAGTAAGAAGGGACCTGTGAGAGAGAAACATGCACATTGAATGCGTTAATGGTTAACATCCACTCAACCCACTTCTGCTTTTCACCAAAATAACCAGGATTCTGCCCATTACTGTCTAGATCATTCCCTGAATCTTAGAATTGACCAGATGTGGTGTTCCAGAGTTACCACATTACAGACAAATGGAGAGATGCTGTTGAGCTGAGTGCAAGGCCTTTCAAGGTCAGCTATACTGTAACTTGTCTCCATGCCCAGTGCAGTGGGGCAATGAAGACTGTTGTGATGTTGGGTTTGGGTGTGCAGAGGCAAGTGGGTGCTGCGTGCTCACTTATTCCCCCTCCTGGAGCCAGCAGCAATGAGGGGATGGCAAATGGGAGAGCCTAGGCCCATCTCCACGCTTCCAATGCATTAGGGAGAACAGCCACGGCTTCATGGGGAGTACTGTAATTTGACACTGTTATAGGCCAACAGCCAGTTACTACGCTTGTGTCATCCCACCAAAGAGCAATGGGGAAACAGGGGAGGAATTGCATCTCAAGGGTTTTTGAGTAGCAGACGTGTTGGTCTGTATCCACAAAAAGAACAGGATTACTTGTGGCACCTTAGAGACTAACAAATTTATTTCAGCATAAGCTTTCGTAGGCTACAGCCCACTTCATCAGATGCACAGAATGGAACACACAGTAGGAAGATATATATACACACAGAGAACATGAAACGGTGGAAGTTGCCATGCCAATTTTATTTAATTAAATAGCCTATGAAAGCTTATGCTTAAATAAATTGGTTAGTCTCTCAAGTGCCACAAATACTCCTGTTCTTTTTTTCAAGGGTTTTTGTGACTCAGTGACTCCCCGAGCTACTCAAGCGGTGTGACACAGTTTGTGCACCATTCCTTACTCAAGGGTCTGGCCTATTATTGGATAAATTCCTTAGATCTTTACCCAGGGTGAAATTCTGTCACCCTTACTCCATCACTAATTTCACTGAAGTTAATGGCACTACTCAGAGTGAGAAATTGCTCATCCCAAGGAAGGATTGTACAATCTGGCCCTCAGTCCTTGGTCCAGCAACCTCCCATTTAAAGCTGTTTTTTGCTTTGTTTTGTTTTTTTAAGAATTTACACTTTAGAGCTCTGCGGTATATTTCAGACTATACAGGCATTCTCTAACCTACTTCCTAGATTTACTGGACCCTTTCATAGGGACAAGCTTGAAAGCGTGACTCCAGTGTATGCTAGAGCTCCAAAAACAGAAGGAAAATAAAACAAGCGCAAAATGTATTTTATTTTTTTTAAGACCTCATGATTTTAAAGTTGATCCCATGATTTTTGAGGCCTGAGGCATGATTTTTGGACCCCTGTTTCACAGGATTGACAGCTCAATTGCTTTATATTTAAATCACGCTATAGTTTACAGATCTGTAGATGTAATGATCATTACAGATCACCTAGCCTTGGTGAACTGAACAAGAAAATTCACTGCAGAATCCATTCCAGCAGAGTCAACAATCCAGCCTGGTTTATGGCCAAATCTGTAATAGGTATAAAATGTTTGCAAAAAATGTTGGCATATATTTTATACAGGTGGGAAATTTAGCCTGGTCATTTAATTACGCAAAGGAGAATAAGTTAAGCCACACATCTCTACAATTAAATTGGAACATGCTCTTGTAAAAGAGTTTTGGGTTCTCCCATGTGTGATGACCTACAAATAGTCTGGCCTTGTGCTTAGTATGGGTTGGTGCTTGAGAGCATGTAAATAACTAAGTCTTCATTCCATATTGACTAAATGGGTCACCTTGTTCCATCATCCTTTATTTTGATCATTTATCAATAATCCTGGGTTTTCAGCAATCACTGACTGAGAGACTTTCAATGGCACATCGACATGGATGTGCCGGATAAATGACACTGCTTTGTTATTGAGCAAGGTGAGGGGTGTATAAACTGCACTGCTTCAAAAGGAGGCTTGAGAGGCTGTGTGCCTCAGAGACACCCCTACGCTACTGAGTTTGTATCAAGCAACAGTCCCATGGAAACCCTTGCTGTCACAGAATATCCCAGGATAATGATGTCCCAGAATTTTGTGATCTAGGATGTCTTAGGAACATGAAATTGCCAGAAAATTTCATACATGGACTTTTTAAAAAGCTATTGCAAACATATTCCTTTGCTGTATGCCAGGAGTGGACAAACCTTTTGGCCCAAGGGCTGCATTTGGGTATGGAAATTGTATGGTGAGCCAGGAATGCTGATAAAATTGGTGGTTGAGGGCATGGGAGGGGGTGAAGGCTCTAGCTAGGGGTGCAGACTCTGGGGCACAGGAAGGTGGGGCCGAGGGGTTCGGAGGGCAGGAGGGGGATGAAGACTGGGACAGGGGTTGGGGTATTGGAGGGGGTCAGAGGGCAGGCTTCAGTTGGTGCTTACCTCAAGCAGCTCTCAGAAGCAGCGTCATGTCCCACCTCCGGCTCCTATGCAGAGATGCGGCCAGGCAGCTCTGCAGGCTGTCCTGTCCACAGGTACTGTCCCTGCAGCTGCGGGGGTGGCCCTTGGGGAAGGGGCAGCGTGTGGAGCCCCCTGGCTGCCCCATGTATAGGAGAGGGAGGAGGGACTCATAGACTTTAAGGTCAGAAGGGACCATTATGATAATCTAGTCTGACCTCCTGCACAACTCAGGCCACAGAATCTTACCCACCCACTCCTGCATAAACGTCTAACCTATGTCTGAGCTATTGAAGTCCTCAAATCATGGTTTAAAGACTTCAGGGTGCAGAGAATCCTCCAGCAAGTGAACTGTGCGCCATGCTTCAGAGGAAGGTGAAACCCCCCCAGGGCCTCTGCCAATCTGCCCTGGAGGAAAATTCCTTCCGGACCCCAAATAGGGTGATCAGCTAAACCCTGAGCATGTGAGCAAAACTCATCAGCCAGACATCCAGGAAAGATCCCACCCCATCTAACATCCCATCACAGGCCATCGGACATATTTACCGCTAATAGTCAAAGATGAATTAATTGCCAAAATTACACTATCCCGTCATATCATCTCCTCCGTACACTCATCAAGCTTAGTCTTCAAGACGGATAGGTCTTTTACCCCCCACTACTCCCCTTGGAAGGCTGTTCCAGAAGTTCAATCCTCTGCTGGTTAGAAACCTTCATCTAATTTCCAGTCTAAACTTCCTTCTGGCGAATTTATATCCATTTGTTCTTGTGTCCACATTGGTACTGAGCTTAAATAATTCCTTTCCCTCCCTGGTATTTATTCCTCTGATATATTTATAGAGAGCAATCATATCTCCCCTCAGCCTTCTTTTGGGTAGGCTAAACAAGCCAAGCTCCTTGAGTCTCCTTTCATAAGACAGGTTTTCCATTCCTCGGGTTAGCCTAGTAGCCCTTCTCTGTACCTGTTCCAGTTTGAATTCATCCTTCTTAAACATGGGGGACCAGAACTGCACACAGCATGCCAGATGAGGTCTCACCAGTGCCTTGTATAACGGTACTAACACCTGCTTATCTCTACTGGAAATACCTCGCCTGATGCATCCCAAGACCGCATTAGCTTTTTTTCATGGCCATATCACATTAGCTGCTTCCCGGAGCTGCTTGAGGTAAGTGCTGCCTGAAGCCTGCACCCCCAACCCCCTCCAGAGGGGACATGCTCCTGCTTCTGTGAGTGGTGCAGAGCCATGGCACACATGGAGCAGGGCAAGCCCTGGACCCCGTTCCCCAGCAGGAGTTCAAGGGCCAGATTAAAACATCTGAAGGGCCGGATGCTGCCCCCAAGCCATAGTTTGCCCACCCCTGCTGTATGCCCTTCCTCTTCCCTCTAAGAGGCAACCAACAAAATATTTCTAGCCTTAATTTAATTTTCATTTGATCTCTGCAATTCACCTTCGATACCTATTCCTTATGCTTTCCTGTAATGGTCTCTTGACTTTTGATAAAGTGCTTTTGCCAATCTATAAGTACAGTATGTATGCTCAAAAGCTTTCTGTCATGAATCATAAGAGGATTCTGGGAGGAAGCTGCTATCTATTTTCTACAGTACTTGGCATCCTTATATACTGATGCTTTCCCCTTTGGCTCACACTAGATAATGCCATACAAGTAGAAGCTGTTTGAAAGGAAGTTCGTACAAGAAATCCTAGATGCACAAACACGTATATTTTTGCCTTTGTGTTTATCAGACTGATAAGGTTTTAATATTGGCTACAAAAAAGGGTGATGAGGAAAATAACAGAGCCAGATAAAATATCTTATCTGTATGCTGTTATGGATTCAATATTTTGTGAAACAAAAGGTGGCAGGAGAAAGGAAAAGAACAATAAAAGGATACATCGATAGGCTTGTTGGATTTGGACAGAATGTTTAAACCACACCTTGGAAACAAACTAAGTTTTGGCTGGTGGGTGGGCAGCTATATCTGGAATGGCTTTTCCCTCAAAGCAATAAAGAATACATGTTTTGAAAAAACAAAGAACTTTTCCAAATATTTTTAAGATTTTTTTCAAATTCTTCCTGAACAATAGCTGATAGTTGCCAGGGAATATGCTAATCACAGGGGACATGTAAGGCCAGGAGAGCTACTCAAATTGATTTGAACATCTGTTTCCAGACAGTCCATAGAGGTCATCTTTGGAAAGGGTTGGTCATTCATCCCCCTGGTTAAAAGCAACATGCTGGAGACTTACGCTGAAAGTGTAGGGAAAAGAATATGTGAATGAGTTTAGGGAAAAAGGGGAGAGGAAGAGGTGAAGGGAAATGGGGAACAACTATGATACAGTGTGAAAACCATCTAGGCAGTAAAATGTGACTTTTAATGTCCCTGTGGTTCAATTTAAAGCAGCCTCGGGGCTGCTCTACATTATGTTGATTGATAATGTTTGCCAAGGGGCTATTATGACCAGAGTGCAGTGTCCACCTTTCCTGACAATTCCCTGATGACTCCTACAGCAGAGAGAGTGGCATAGAGCAAGCATAACTGGCCCCAAGCCACCTGGTACCAGGATAGGATGACCAGACAGCAAATGTGAAAAAACGGGATGGGGACAATAGGAACTTATATATGAAAAAGACTCCAAAACTGGGACTGTCCCAATAAAATCAGGACATCTGGTCACCCTGTACACAAGTGCAAAAGCAGATGGAATGGGGGGGGGGGGCAGCATATGACCCAGGAGTTCTGCCTAGAGCTGGTCAAAAACATTTCCATCTCAACTTTTTTGGGAGAAAATGGTCTTTTTGAAAAAATGTTTTTTTTGCAAACAAGTCAATTTTTCTTGGGGAAAAAAAAATCAGTTTTCAGGTTTTTGTTGATTTACTTATGGGCAACCAAAAACTTTTGCTTGCAGAGAATAAAACAAACAACATAGACAAAATCTTGCTTTTGAGGCTTTTGACAACTCCCCCACCCTGTCCCTCCAGAAAAATAATTTTTTTGACAAATAAAATAATAAAATTTTTGACAAAATGAAGACCAACAAATTTTTATGTCAGTTTTTGTGAGGGAAAAGCCATCATTTCCCAACCAGCTGTAGCTCTACTGTAGAGCCTGGCATTGTTGCTGTGAATCTAGTACACAGTAATCCAACCTTATTCAAAGTCATCTGAAGGGAGGAAGATAGCCAATCCAAGAGATCCATAGGCACATTCCTTTTTTTAAATGGTAGACACTCAGAAGGAAGATGTTTGGCCCATCTATTGTTTGTATTTTGAACTCAAATACAAGATTCAGTAGCTAGCAATCAAAGCAGAGTTTGCTTTCTTCAAAAGCAATAATGTGCTACTATCTACACTTTCACCATCATTTTCCTTTCTGGCATTCATAATAAACAACTCTTGGCTTGCAGAGTTGAGGTTAGTTCAGCATCCATTACAAACTGTCTTTTGAACTGTAAAAATTTGTTCCCGCCAAAACATGAAATAGCAGATCTCTGTCCAAACTTAGCATTATCCAACTGAATAAAAAAAATAAGTTTGACCATTCTTAAATTATATGAATATAACATAGAAATTTATTTTATTTTGGGCTGACTTTATACAAAATCACACTGAATATATACTTTAAAAAAGTGGGTAAAGATTCAGCCCATAAAATAAACTTTTTTTGTAAAATGAATGGGGGAAATCAAGCTATTTAAAAAAAAAAACGGGCACTCCGCCTATTCAGAACTTTTTACCATTAAGTTAGACATATAATGTTTTATTGAAAAATCTGACTCATTAGGACGAGTCCAGATAAACTATACATTCATAAGAAAAATCTGAAAAGGGAATTTCAATACTGTTAAAGGAGACTTAATTAACTGATACATGCAGCAACAATATGACCCTTTCTCATAGGGCCTAACACATTAAAGTAAAGTAAAGCATGCATGATTCTATTAATGCCTCAATAAGAATATATCATATTTTTACAGTCTGTGGAGGTGGAGTAAAAAGGGAGGAAAGGCATTAAGAAGAGGGCAAATTCTGTGTAAAGGGAAAATTGGAACAAAGGCATGATGAAAGAAAATTTCTTATACAAAATCTTAGAGCAGAAGAATATATTGTTGGGATCATGTAGGGGATTCGAATTTTCAGTGCTGCACTGAGTCCAATGAGCTTTGTGTGTTACAGCACTAATCTTGTCAACTGTACTATGTATTTGGATGCAAACTCCCCTGGTTAGCAACAGTCAGCTTGGCTTCCAAAGGCGCTTTGCAAAATATAGGTCCAGGAATAAGCTATGCCTGTTATGTCCTGGTAATCTCATCATCTAAAATGATCCATTTAAACAGGCAATGGAAGGATCATAAAGTAAAAATCTAGATCTTACAGTTCTTTGGGGGGCTTTTTATTGGATGTTTCTGAGTTTATAGGTGAATGAATGAAAAGCTTTTATAGTGCATACTGTAACTTCTAACACTGTTGCTGGAGGAAAAAAAGATTTTAATATCCAAATCAAGAGATTCGGAGAGATTCAGAACTGTGTTAGATCAACAAACTTCAAATAGTAAGTTATAATCTTGACAGATCAGTAAGCTGTTTGATAGGCAAAAAGAGAACAAATATTAGCTGCATATATTGAAGATAAAGAAAACAAGGAGTGTTGAAAAAAATATAGACCTTTTGTTGAGAACTAAATATATATTCACTGTACACAGCAATCTAGCAGATAGACAATGTTTTAATAATTGTGTAGTTATATGGTCTACACACTTGACTATACCAGTTCTTTATAGTGAAAATTATTACACATTTAGAGAGCTGTCTGAAATTTATGAATGACTAATAGCTCCTATAGAATGTGGATCTTTAATACTGGCTTTGTAGTTGTGGGTTTTATGCTCCCCCACCCCTTTGAATATAATAATGCTTCAATGAACTCAGGGGTAATCACATTCAAGAACAAGCATATTTTAATAGCAATATTTTTGTAATCACAAGTATATGGTGAGTGTTTTTTTGTTCCCAGCTGAGCTACAGCAAAAGTTGCTTCTTGTATACAATTACTTATTGTGTGCTCTCATCTTCTATAGTATATTTCTACCTGCTCTAGAGCCTGCTTCTTTCTGCATTAGTATCATTTTACTCAGAATTTGGATGAGAAAACCACTGAGCTTCATGCACTCCTTCCTTTCACCCAGCTAGCTCACAGGATGACGTGGAAATGCAAAAAGACAAGCTCCAGAGAACACAGAAATCCACATGATTTTGCATTTCAACAGAACAACAGAATTATTATACAGAGGGAAGTCTCAGTCTGCTTAGAAGACTCATGTTTGACTGAAAAGACACATTGTTCCTCAGAAACCAAAATAATTTGTATTTATTTTTCAGGTTATAGGAAGCCTTTCCCAAGATTTCAGGTTCTTGGGCTTCCCTTTCTATTAAGGTCAGTAAAAATAGGTACTTGGACATTTAAGAAAGAAAGGATACCACAAAGTAATTAGTAAGATCTTAGGAAAATATAGCTTCTAATCTTTAAAATTGCATGTGTTCAGAAATATATATAATATAAAAGAAAACTGGGACAAATACTGAGCAGACCTGAAAACATTCAAAGATGTTAATGTTGTTTACTAGTGCTGACCTATCTTCCTCAGAAATATGGTCTTGGCAGAGTCCATGTGTGACCCCAGAACCTCTCGATGCCAACTGGCGCAAAGCACTGGGGTACATAGAGATCCCTGAGAATCACAAACAGGTCATTCAAAGGTAGCGTGTCTTCAGACAAACCCCCTCTAGACAAGGAGGGGGAGACACTTATCTCCAGGGGTGACCATTTTGTATTGTTAGGTCTAAGATTATATCACAGAGGTCACGGAAGTCACTGATTCCATGGGGGAGGGGTAAGCTGCTAAACCCAAGGTTGTGAGTTTAGTCCTTGAGGGGGCCATTTAGGGAACTGGGGCAAAAATTTGTTGGATGATTTAGTTGTGGGTTGGTCCTGTTTTTAGCAGGGTGTTGGACTGGATGACCTCCTGAGGTCTCTTTCAACCCTGATATTCTATGATTTTCTGCTTCAGCACCTGGGTGTTGGGGCTGCAGCTGTCAGCCGGAGCTCCGAGCTGCTGCAGCGGTGGAAGGACTCCGACCTCCAAGCTGTTGTGGGTGGTAGGGGCCCTCACAACTTTTGGATAGCAGGGATGCAGGAACCCTGTAGCTTCCAGTTGGCAACCCCAGAGCTCTGAGCTGCCATGGATGGTGGTAGGCTACCAGAACTCTAAGCCACCACAGGTGTCAGGGAGCCCCCCAGAACTGTCATCCACAGAAGTAGCAGGTGCTGGATCTTCCACCTTGGTCTCTCATCTCCCCATCAGCCCCATTTTGTCACAGTTATTTTTAGTAAAAGTGAGGGACAGAGCTTCCCTGAATTTTTGTTTATTACCTTTACCTGACTCTGACTTCTACTAAAAATAACTGTGACAAAATCTTAACCTTATGTACTGTCATACCATCGAAGTCTGTTAACATTCTGAGTCAAATGCGAATGAAGAGCTGGTGGAAACTTGAGAAGGAAACTAACAGGAAGAGGTAAACAGCGGAGCAGTGGAGGAGCCCTCTCTTGAGGCGAATATCAAAGGTCTGTTCTGGTAAATGGAGAGGTGCAAAGAGACACCTTGCCATGCTTAACCCAGGAAGTAAATGGACAGGGAGTTTGCTTTGTGGAAAAAGGGATCTCACCCAGAGTTGGCTGAAAACTCCGGAGAGAACTTTGGGTGAGAAAAGCTTCTTTAGACTAAAAGGTAACCTACTAGTTACGTTTAGGCTGTAGAATGCACAGTATGATGTTGTTTTATATGTAATCATTTGTTCCCATCTCTCACTCTGATTTCTATTTGAATCCTTATTTTCTTAAGTAAATTTCCTTTTGTTTTATAATTGAACTCAAGTGCTCTTCATAATACGGGATAGGTGATCAAAAGTAAAACTGGTAAACCAGGATCCTTTGAGAACAGAGGATCTGGGATTTCTGTGGATATCCAGTGATTGGGGGCTAGATACAACAGAGGAACTCTTTGAATGGACTCAGGGGCTGGTGTCCAATCTATAAGCCAAAGATAGGGCTGGTGTAGCCCAGAGGAAAGTGCTTAAGTCTCTGACAGGCTGATTGCGTTAGGGAGCTAACATCTCTCTGGTAGAGGCAAGACTCTCTCACACTGGAAGCAGGTGGTATCAAAGTGACTCACGGCCCTGGGTGCCCTGAGAAGGATCGCTCGATCTGTCACCACTGGGGTGGTTCTTCCAGAAGTTCTGTTTCCATGTTTTGAATCAGCAGGACTGACAGGAGTTCCTCTTGTAGGCAGATGTCATAAAGGTACCAAGTATTTTACCGTATACACATTTGTACTATTTCAGTGCCATCTCAGATGAATCACCATTCTCTACTCATGAGAGAGTGTTTCATATCTCAAAATATGCCTCTTTTCATAGGAATGCTACTTCAACATCACTAGGTGTCAAGATTGACTCATTGCCTTGACATACCACCCTGATTTCTTCCTCTTCAGTTACACTCCATTATCCCTAAAATATTTTATTGTTTGCAATAGCAAAAGGTAAAAATTCACCAAGCTACTTACTGAAGATTCATAGATTTGGTAAGTGGTAAGCCCAGAAGGAACCATTATGATTACCTAGTCTGACCTCTCTGTACAATATAGCACATAGAATTTTGCCCAGTAATTCCTGCACCAAGTCCTTAACTTCTAGTTGAGTTAGAACATATATTTTAGAAAGACATCCAAGCTATATTTGCAAAGGTCAAATGATGAATGATCCCCCAGATCCCTAGGTAAGTTGTTCCAATCGTTAATTGCCCTCACTGTTAAAAATGTGTACCATGTCTCTAGTCTCAATTTGTCAAGCTTCAGCTTCTAGCCACCATCAGATCTTGTTATGCCTTTGTCTGATAGACTAAGGGCAGGTCCCCACTACGACTTAACGTCGACTTTAACGACGTTAAGTCGAAATAAACATGTACCCGTCCTCACATCCATGCCATTAAAGTCGATTTAAAGGGCCCTCAAAATCGACTTTTGTACTCCTCCAAAACGAGAGGAGTAGCTCTGAAATTGACTTCTCTAGGTCGATTGTGATCTAGTGAGGAGGCAAAGGACTTTAAGCCTCCGACCTCCGAGCAGCTCCTCAAAACCCCCTGCCCGCCAGAGCAGCCCCGCGCCAGACCCCCCGCCCGCCAGAGCAGTTCCGCAGACCCCCCCGCCCGCCCGAGCAGCCCCATGAAACCCCCCCTCCCGAGAGGAGGGGGGAGCCAGCGCGGGGCTGCTCGGGCGGGCACGGGGGTCCGCGGAGCTGCTCGGGCGGGCGGGGGGTCTGCGGAACTGCTCGGGCAGGCGGGGGGGTTCGCAGGGCTGCTTGGGCGGGCGGGGGGGGTTCGTGGGGCTGCTCGGGCGGGCGGGGGGTCCGGTGCGGGGCTGCTCGGGCGGGCGGGGGGATTCACGGGGCTGCTCGGGCGGGCGGGGGGGGGGGGGTCCAGCGCAGGGCTGCTCGGTCAGGCGGGGGGGTCCGGCACTCCTGGCACTGTGGGCCACCTACCCACAGTGCAATGCGGGCTATGTCGACCCCTGCAAAAGTTGAAGGACAGACATTGTTGACCACTATCGACCTGCTGTCCTTTGTGGGGACACACTAAGTCGATTTTCTAAAGTAGACTTACTGCTGTAGTGAAGACATACCCTAAAGAACAGTCTACTTACTCAAACTTTGCAATTTACATTGGTGTAAAACCAGAGTATTTCCACTGAGCTCAGTCTTAGGGCTTGTCTTCACTAACGCGGTCCCGGATCGATCTTCTGGCGATCGATTTATCGCGTTGCGTTAAGACGCGATAAATCGATCGCCCGCGGCTCCCCCGTCGACTCTGGAACTCCAGCTTGCCGGGAGGTGCAAGCTGGAGTCGACGAGGGAGCGCGCTGCCAACTGCCGCCACCGTGGGAACAAGCAGTAAGTCGGCGGCAGATAGGCAAACTTCAGTTACGTGATTCACGTAGCTGAAGTTGCATATCTGCCGTCGATCCCCACCCCCAGTGAGGACAAGCCCTCAGATGAATCATAGTTCTGTCATTTGTTCCTTTTGCTTGAGATTCCACAATGCTGAGAACAGTATAAATGCTAGAATTGTGGAACTGAGAGGCAGAATTTGTTCTCGGTGCTTTCTGTGACTTCCAATTTTACATTATAAAATTAATCAGTTTCTGGGAAAACCTTATTGTTGAAAGACAGAGCTAAGAATGGAATCCAGGACAGCTTGTACTCAAGACTATCCTGACCTGACCTGACCTCAGAGGTGCAGAAAATGGCTAGAGAATCCTAGCTTCTGCACAGCCACACGGAGACCAAACTCAGAATCCTTAGCACGAAAATTGCCACAACAGACTCCAGATTAAGCTCAGGTATTGCTGGCATGAGATCTGAAGTGGCCAGTCCTTTGCTAAGTCTTGTGTTCCTGCTTTCCTGTCACACTATCCCCAAAGGGGTTAAACTGGACACTAGCATGCCTAGAGCTAGGTGGAGCCCTGGGGACCATGTGTAAATCAGGAGGTCTGAGAAAGCTAGACTGTGGAGTTTCATGTCCCAAGGAAGGTTTCAGGTAAAGTCTGACCCTGTGAGGATGCCTTAGAGACCCAGAGGTAGGAACAAGGCCCAGACTATACCCAGCAGCTTAGAAGCATGCATAAGGCCTGTGGCCTGAAGCTCAAGAATAGGGAGCTTGCTACAACCATCTGCTGATGAGCTGGGGAAAGAACAGTCCGGAGCTACTTCAGAATTCCAGGTGGACAGAGGATCTGTGGGGAGGGAGCTCTCTGCTGGAACCTGTTGGTGAGCAAGACATTTCAATTATGTGACAGCTTGGAGCATTTTGGTCCAAATTCTGTTAAGTTTTGAGGTAATAAAGCTTCATTATTCTCATCAGGTAATGAAAGGGCATTAGAACTACACCAGCTGTGTCTAGAGTGAAAGGTCACCCTAACCAAAACCTCAATCTAGCACACTTAGGTAGTGGAGTCTGGACAAGTCAAATGGAGAGGGTGTTTTCTGTCTTTTGGAGAGGGTGTATTCTAGGTGATAATGACTCTGGGCTCATATGCTATTGATTTCTCTCTGAGGACTTTCAGAGGGGTAGCCTCTGTGACCTGAGGTGTCGCAGAAGGCAGCAGGATAGCTGAGGAAATCTGCTGAAGACCCATCTATAAAGCATTATTAAAGCTGAAATTACTGGGTTAGGTGGTGCAGCACCCAGAGCAAAAGAGGAAGCACTTTAAGGGCTGGAGATGGACCAGTTTATTATAAAGTTTGGTATTGGAGGGAGGACTGGATGCTTTGTCTTACTGATTTCATTCAATAGTTAACTTGGAGGGTTACTTGTGATTTGGGGAAAAGAGAACAGACCCTAGTTCACAAAGCCTCCTTTAGATCCCTTATCAAGATGCAGGTTTTCTGCAGTACATACAGCTAGTCACAAAGGGTTAGAGTCTTGGCCAGTAGGGGTTTCTGATATTTATCTAATTAATCTGTTACAATTCATTTGTGGTGTTGTAGTACTGAGACCCCAGTCAGGAATCGGGGTTCAATTATGCTAGGTGCATATAACAGAAAGATGGGCCTAACACAATGATTTTATAACCTAAGTGATTATTGTCTCATTAAAATAAGACTTGAGACCATTTAGCTGGCCTATCTTCTTGCTGCTGATTTCCTTGTCTTCCCTCTCCTCCATCCCACTCCTGTCATAGTCACAGTAACATCCTCTCTTGGACTGTGATCTCTGCAGCACAGGGATGATCCTTTTATTCTGTGTTTTGTCACTAGCTACTTCCATGATGCAAATAAATAATAATAATCAGCACAAAGATTTGGTGAAGTGCTTTACAGGCCCACAGACTCAGAGGGGTGCAAAGAGAGACAGAAGACAATTAGGGAAAAGGGAAAAAGTCAGCTCTCTACCAGGCAGAGCTGAGGTGGTGCTCCATATTTCTATCATAATTTGGTCCTGCTGTGGTCTGGCATTGTACAGAAATCTTTATGGGGTGGCAGCTCCAGGCACACCACTGACTTTTTCCACAATCAATCAGCTACTATCATGACTACCCTGAAAATCATCTAAGTTTAAAAATAAAAAGTCACTAGAGGAAGTGAGTAAAATGCTTTTATTGAACTTCGTGATTACCAGGAGGATTAGGTCTGCCAGGAGCAGGAAAAATGCAGGATAGTTCACTGCCCTACCTCATAGGTGGATGATGTAAAATATTTGTTTAGGTTCTCTTCTTATTGGTTTCATTCACTTTCATAACCGTCTTCCAATGTTGCCATTTTAATATTCCGGGAAGCTCATTTTTCTTTCCACTTGAATCAAATTTACTTTACTGAGCCAGGAGTCAGAGGCTTCAGTGAAAATAAATTATTTCAGCAGTTACAAAATATGCTTCCCACAAGATTCATTGAAAGTCTCACTCTTCTGGACTGGATCCACAGTCTTAATATTCACATCTGGCAGCAGCTCAGCTCTGCTGACTCCAACCACCACATCCAAGACATGAATATTAATTTTGATATGCACACTGGGTCCCCTCTCTCTCAGATGGCATTTAACTCTGAGTACCAGGGAGATCCTTTAGGGGAGCTGTGGAGCCTCTGACAGCACTCAACAGCAACAGTGCCCATTAAGGGAATTAAGTTTAGAAGTGTTGGCCTACTCAATATTCCCAAGAGCTTTTACGACAGAAAGAGGAGAAATAAAGATAAATAAACAAACACTTACCAGTGGGGAAAATTTCCTAAGTGTGCCAGAATCTTTTTACTTTAATGGAATAAAGTACTAAAAAGGAATAAAATGTAAAATAAAATGGTTGATAATTTCTATAGGCTTTTGGAAGAAAAATTGTTACATTCAAATAGATACTGTACAGTTCCAATGGTTACTACATAAATTAGTGAGTACAATAACTACGGAAACATGGTGGTGGTAAGCTCTTTCCCACTTATTAAATTAAATTGCTAACCTCACCACATCAATACTGTCTGTGCTTACAACTAGCATGCCGGTCCTCTTTCACTGGCATTCTGCATTTATGCGTGCCTTGGGTACTAAAACTTAAACTTGGCAGCTAGTCTTATCAAAACCAAGGAAATGGAAACATTTGAAAGTACAGAAACTTGATGAGTTTTTGAACTGTGTAGATAGCAACAGTTTGAACATGTTTTATATTACTATTATTAAACACTTTATGTTCAGTATCATCTAGCTGCCTCAGAGCTGGGATGAGGGGGGATGTTCAAAAAGCTGTACAGACATATAGAAAATGAAGGCCCTGCCTCTAAGAACTTGGGGTGTATATTGCACTTGGAGTTGCGGGTGGGATTCCCAGCCCGAGCAGACGTACTCACGCTAGTTCTCATCAAACTAGCGCTCTAGAAACTGTAGTGTCGCTGAGGTAGCGTGGGCAGTGGCAAATGGTGCCATGGGCTAGCCATGCCATGTACATTTCTAGAGGGTCCATGAGGGTTTGTACTCGAGGATGCCAGGCTGTGCTGCCACTTGCTACGGCCCATGCTACCCCAGCTACACGACAATGAGAGCTGGGAGGAGGGATAGATCTGCTCAAGCTGTGAATCACCCCCAGCTCCAACTGTAAATATACCTGAAGTCTAAAAGACAACTCATTACGAGTGGATGAGAAAACTGGGGATCATGGTGAAGATAGGGAAGATGGGGTTACAAAAACAATAGGATGTGTATAATTCATAGTCAGGAACAGTGAACAGAACTCCCCGTCTATCCACTCACTATCAGTTTGCAGTATACTGTAAGCCTTATGGAAGAGGTGAGTTTGGAGGAAGGACTTGAAGATAAGGTTAGTGTATTAGGAAAACGGTCTCTTCTGCTTCTTCCACTTTTCCACCAAAGGATAGTTCCTGTTAATCCAAATACAGTAGGAGTTAAGAGTCTAATACCACTTAATAAATATAGACCAGTTAATAGACACCCCTAAGATACTATATATGATTTTAGAAATCTGATACATTTTAGCGCTTCAATGAATTCAGAATTCCTTTTGAAGCACATGACACTACAATCAATACTGGTTGAATTGAAAGAAAATGTAATAAGTGCCTAATAAAATGGGTTGATCAGGCCAAAATTGTTCTGTGTTTTAGTATGCTGCCTCAATAGAATTTTCCTGGAATTGAAGGTATCTTTAATGACTCTCGTTCAGTAGTACTCATGCAAGTTTGTTTTTGAAAAACACGTGGATGTCCTGCACTCTATTGTCCTGCAAAATTAAATTTCTGTTCTAGAAATAACATTTGATGAAGGGTTCAGGAATGTTTTCTAAATGGTACTGTCTGGAAAAAATGTTTGAGATAGAACTCAGACTATTGTGGGCAGTATGTGAAACACACGCATATTGATGATATATGCCCTAAGTAGCAATTACAGGAGGATGGGAATGGTTTTTTTTAAAGCTGATTCATGATGCGTTTCAGCAAATAAAGATAAGCTTCAAATAAATGGTAGTTTATAGAATAACAGAATCATAGAAATGTGTGCTGCAAGAGCCCTCGAGAAGTCATCAAGTGCAGCCCCCTGTGCTGTGGCAGGACCAAATAAACCTAGACCATCCCTGACAAGTGTTTGTCCGACCTGACTTAAAAAACTTCCAATGATGGGGATTCCACTTCCTCCTATGGAAAACTATTTCAGAGTTTAACTTTACTTGTTGTTTAAAAGTTTTTCCTAATATCGAACCTAAATCTCCCTTGCTGCAGATTAAGCCGATTTCTTCTTGTCCTATCTTCAGTGGGCTTGGAGAATAGTGTTTACTTTATAACAGCTCTTAACATATTTGAAGTCCGTTTTCAGGTTCTTCCCCCTCCTCCCCCACCCACGCAATCTTCTTTGCTAAAGGTGTTCCGATTTTTAACCTTTCCCCATAAGTCACATTTTCAAAACATTTTATCATTTTTGTTGATCTCTTTAAGGCCTTTGTCCAATTTGTCCACATCTTTCCAAAAGAGTGATGCCTGGAATTACACACACTAGTCCAGCTGTGAGGCCTCACCAGTTCTGAGTAGAGATGGGACAATTACCTCCCATGTTTTACATACAACACTTCTGTTACTAGACTCCTGATTGATATTAAGTCTTTTCTCATCTGTATCACATGGTTGATTCATATTCAAAATGTGATCCACTATAGCCAGTTACCCCCCATTTTGTAGCTGTGTATTTGATTTTTCCTTCCAAAGTGAAGTTTTTTGCACTTCTCTTTATTGAATTTCATCCTGTTGATTTCAGATCTATTCTCCAATTTGTCAGGGTCATTTTGAATTCTAACCCTGTTCTCCAAAGTGCTTGAAACCCCTCCAGCGTAGTCTCATCTGAAGTGCACATCTCCTGTCCAGGAGCATGTGAGCTGCTTGCACACACTAACGTGGCCAGGAACAGCTCCCAGTGAGCCTGGTGTCCATGCCAGTGGGCAGGGTTGGGGGGAGGTACAGCCAGGCTGGAGGAGCCACATGGCAGCCACCCAGGACAGATCCCTGTGGGACCCTACTGGATATACCCACCTAGTTGACAACAAACGATTGATAAATACTTTCTGAGTACAGACGTTCAGTCAGTTGTGTAGCCCAGGGGTCTCCAAACTACGGCCCGCGGGCCGGATGCGGCCCGCGAGGCCCTCTCATCCGGCCCGTGGAGATCTTTTTGGCTCTTTAGGGAATTTTTGGCTCTTTTGAGCTTTTCGCTGGGACGGCTCCGCGCTGGGGCCTGGAAGCGCCGCGTGGGCCGCCAGCCGCGGGGCCGGGACGCGCCGCGTGCTCGGCTGCCGCCGCGGGGCCGGGACGCGCCGCATGCTCGGCTGCCGCCGCGGGGCCGGGACCCGCCGCGTGCTCGGCTGCCACCGCAGGGCTGGGACCCGCCGCGTGCTCGGCTGCCGCCGCGGGGCCGGGACGCGCCACGTGCTCGGCTGCCGCCGCGGGGCCGGGACCCGCCGCATGCTCGGCTGCCGCCATGGGGCCGGGACCCGCCGCGTGCTTGGCTGTCGCCGCCGGCTCAGAGACAGGGGCCGGGACGGCTCAGAGCTGGGGCCGGGACGGCTCAGAGCTGGGGCCGGGACGCGCCGCACCGCCACGCAGTTACAGGGGGCGAAACAGGGTTTACAGGGGGCAAAACAAGGTTTGGAGGAAAGGAGGTTTGGGGGGGAGAGACCTGGCTGGGTGGGTCAGTTGGGAGTTGGAGGAAAGGAGGTTTGGGGGGGAGAGACCTGGCTGGGTGGGTCATTTGGGGGGGGGGGGGGGGTTGGAGGAAAGGAGGTTTTGGGGGGAGAGACCTGGCTGGGTGGGTCAGTTGGGGGGGGTTGGAGGAAAGGAGGTTTTGGGGGGAGAGACCTGGCTGGGTGGGTCAGTTGGGGGGGGGTTGGAGGAAAGGAGGTTTTGGGGGGAGAGACCTGGCTGGGTGGGTCAGTTGGGGGTTGGAGGAAAGGAGGTTTTGGGGGGAGAGACCTGGCTGGGTGGGTCAGTTGGGGGGTTGATGTGTAGTGTTCATGTATAGTGAACAGGTGTTCATGTGTAGTGTTCATGTGTAGTGTTCATGTGTAGTGAACAGGTGTTCATGTGTAGTGTATCAATGTGTTATTAAATAATAACTGAATAAAATAATATTAAATAAATAATTAAAAACAACATCCATGTTTTGATTCTTTTTTATTTGGACCTCGAGTGTGTTGTCGGCCCCCGAACTGCTATTTGATAGTTAATGCGGCCCTCGGGCTGAAAAGTTTGGAGACCCCTGGTGTAGCCACTTGATAGTAATTTAATCTAGACCACATTTTCCTAGTTTGTTTATGAGGTCAGTGACTAAGTTAGGTATTAGAACCCCACTCTCCTGATTCCCACTTCAGTGCCCTTCCACTAAGCTATACTGTTTCCCTAATTTGAAGTAGCCTGTGGCAGCATGAGCCCAAATCCTGTTTTAGGCCATTGTACTGCAAGAACATCCAAGTTAGTGGACTTCTATGCCCACGAAGAGCCCCATTGACTTCAGATACTCACCATTAGAAGTTACCTTTAACCTTGAGTATTTACCATATTACTCATGAGAGAATTTTGACTTGGGCTATAAGGCCCAATCCCATGGATTTCTGAAATCAGAAAGAGGGCAGAAAGGATGGCAAACTTGTCTCCCCCCCCCCCACTTCCTGGAATCTACAGTACATGGTAGTGAGGAAGAGGGGAGCAATAGAGGGTTGGCTGATTTCTGATTGTCTGGCCTCCATCGCCATGTTGGCTTTGTGACATTGCAACACAAAGAACAGCTGAGTAAAACTATTAGGATTCAGTTCACCAGTCTCTGCTGCTCTGACTGTTTGCTGGCTTTTGGATTTCTGTCTGAATGGTTTGCCTAGCTGTAGAGGACATGAAGCATAAACTTTAGTCTATTCATATAACATTGCTATTTGAAAGTCTGTTTACTTTTACCCATGTGAGCCAAAGTTCAAAATGTGATAATTCACACAATGGAAAATGATATCTAGCTTTTCTTTCGAAAATGCTCAGTCAGCCAGAATCAAATTGTGATAACAGCTTTGCAACTGTCCAAAGAAAAAAGTAGTGACAAATGTGCCAGGCAAAAGAACACAAAAGAAATTAAATATATGTACAAGTAGTTGTTCAGGATTAGAGATAGATCTGAATCCAGACTCGGGTCCAGCACCAAACACCCCTACATTTTGCAAGTATGTGTGTGAGAGTAGGGTTAGACTGGCGCTTTGTAGCGCTAAAACCCTCCAGGAGCGCTATAATTATCTAACCCTACACACTTGCAAGTAACATTTTGCGCAATAAGTCACCGTTTAAAGCGCAACTATAAAACCACCTCCCCGAGGGTCAGAAGGCTTTTTGCGTATTCCCTGTAGCGTGTTAGGGCCAGTGTATTCACTCATTACGCGATAAGGGATCTCTGGCACCCCTCCGAGCCATGTAAGGCAATCAACAAGCCATTTAAGGCAAATGACGTGTAAGTGTTGTTTTGAAAACAGGATGAAAAATGCGGAAGTACCTTTGCAGTTTCTCTCTAACAACTCACAGCAAATAACCACTGAAAATGCTTGCGGATGGAGCTGTGTGTCTTAAATACAGAGCCTGTCAGTTTTCGCTAAGGAAAAGTCACTGACAGCCTGATCTTGTCTCCCTGCGAACAAGTTCCCAGTTCCCCCTCACCCCCCTCCTTTGCAAAGCACGTTGCACCCAGCTGAATGCTGGGATACCTGCCCTATTGCGCTACTGTCACTGCCGCCAGAAGCGCTGCAAATGTGTGCATTCTTTAGCGCTACAGGGTCTAGCACGATACCTATTGCGCTAAATTGGGAAGCGCTACAAACAAACGCGCTATAATCTCTAGTCTACCCATACAGAGAGGAGGGGACAGGATTTGAGTTCATATCTAACTCCAGATTCTAAAGGCAGGCTAATTGCTGTAGTAAGCTTGAGCAGACCCTTCGATCCAGGGCTGAATTTCACAGCTTGGCTCATCTATACTGAATACATGAGTGCATCTTTTAGCTTTTTTTTAATTGTTCGAGTTTAAGGCCAGCTCATGGCATTTAGCGCTGCTCTGAGGAGAGGGTAAAGAGTGGTGGTGTTATGCGGCAGACCCTCCCAGAGCTCCAGAAAGTGCACAAAAACTTATTTCACCATTCTTTAGGATAGTACATTGGATTGCTCTCTCTATGGCCTGCCAGGTCCAAGGACAGGCGTGGTTTGGGGGCAGAATAGACCTTCCCTCCCACCGACTTGGAACATTTGTGGCCCTGAGAGCAAGCTCCATACACAAGATTTCTCAAAAAGGTGGATGTGGGACCGTAAATAATATAGCAATACAATCAGAAATAAATGTAGTGTACACACCCACATTATCTCCCACTGAATTTGTGTGTAGACTCTAACTCTTTTTATTGGAATGCCTGGTTTTTTTTGTGGGGGGAGTTGCTGTTTTTTCATACAAAGAAGTTCAAAATAACAAACCACAGCCTTCTCTCTCAGCATATTGTAAAGCACATAGTACACCACAAGCTAAATTTATATTTTCATCAGATTTCTTTTTGGTTGGGAGCCATTACTTGGATTGTTTGAAGTTTTGATCTGCTCTCCCTAGAATTGCCACACGATTATGGGAACCTACATGTTATTAGCAAACCTTGTTATTAGCATAGGACAGGCAAAGTTTGGAATGGGTCATTAATGACTAGGTGTGGGCCATATGAAACTGTCAAGCCATCAAATGGCGTATTTCCTCCCTCCATTTACTGAAGATCAGGCTTAACCAATGTCTCTGTTGAGAAAGCAGAGTCTGAAGCCAGGTATTTTTCCATAAATATTTTGCAAGTTTACTGTTGCAGCAATTGTAACTGAATGCTCCTCCTCTCCCATGGAAAGCAGGTTTTCTATACATTCTACAATACAAAATAAAACTAGTTAGAGTGTTTACAGTGGCAGTGGCAGCTTTTTTGCCACCCTAGGTGGCAAAGCCAAAAATAAAATAAAATTGCTGCTGCTGAGGGATGCCGCTGAAATGCTGCCGAGGAGGGGAGGAGCTCCATCCCAGTTAGGGACGGCATGCCACCCCCAATGGTTTGCCGGCCCTGGGAGGAGCCACCGCCGAAATGCTGCTGACGGCCGAAGTAGTGAAGCAGGTATGGCTGCCAAAATGCTGCCGAAGAGGGGAGGAATGCCAGACGCCGCCCCCACTCTATGGTTTGCCAGCCCCGGGAGGACCAGGCACCAAAATACTGCTGAGGGCAGCAAAATGCCACCCTAGAAATCATGCTGCCCTGGCATGTTTGTGCTTGTGCTGACCCTGAGTGTTTAACAAAAAAAAAGTGGGGCAGAAAGAAAAGAAGGTTCCCCTGTCTGTCTACCTCTAACTATTAAAAAAAAAAAAAAAAAGCAACCAACAGGCCACTCAAATGACTATAAATGAACTGAGTTCACTGAGATTCCCCAGGGAGTCCTGTGGACTTAAAAGCAATGTTATCAGAAAAGCCCAGTATTTACCCTTTTTCCCTCCTCGACATTTACATAAATTCTAAATTCCTTTATTATAGTTTTTTTTAAAAAAATCTTTGTGGGTTTCCAAGTTCTGAGAGAGCAAAAACGGAACAAACATGTCCTTCCCATGAATAAAAAGATAGTAAAGGAAAAATGAAAATTGTCCTTAGGAAGTTATCATTCTGCCAATTAAACTAGCCTTTGGATTAGAGCTGGTTGGAACATTCTCATTCCCACGAAATATGCTATTTTATCAACGCCCAAACAGTTTGGCATTTTAATCAGAGTATGGGTAACTGTGTGGTTAGGGGACCAGTCTGGGATGGAGGCGATCCACAGTTAAGTCCCTGCTCTACCTAATTCAGAGTGATTTGAAATGAAAATCTCTGCTCTAAAGGAGACAGAGCAGGGACTTGGACCTGCTCTCCCATATCCCAGTTCAAAGGGTTTGTTTTCATTTAAATTAAGAAAGAAAACAAACATCACAACCTTAAAAGATGCCACAAAACATAACAGTTGTCCTCCAGTCTGCTCTACTATAAACCCCCACCAGTACCAGCTCTAGGCACCAGCAAAGCAAGCAGGTGCTTGGGGCGGCACCTTTCCAGGGGCGGCAGTCAGAGGGAGACACACGCTCAGCTGAGCTGTTGGCGCAGCGGCAGGAACACGATGAAAGATTCAAGGGCTCTGTCACTTCGGGTTATGAACAACGAGCCCGCAGGCCGGAAGAGCCGGAGTCTGGCCCCTGGGGGCAGCCACGTGAATTAATGCCCGCCGCGTGGGCCAGTCTGCTGGGGCTCTGGGAGAGGTGATTCACACCCCCTGCTCTCATGGCTGATTGGCTGGTTTGCAAAGCGGAGTTCGGAGCCGTGTCCTTCAGAGACTTGGAGCAGCTTGGAAACCTGCCAGTGCATCTCCCCCTCCCCCCCCCCCGGTGGCTCTCAGCGTCTGGCGGCAGCTTGCAGTGCTCAGGCGGGCCTGCTGTCCACCACAGCCTGGTCTGTGTAGGATGGGTGGGCACTCTCCACCCCTCTGTCCCTGCCTTCTCGGGTCCCTGGGGCTGGTCCCCGTGGTTGGTAGGAATCTGGAGTCAGAGGCCAATGCAGAAAGCTGCTGAGAGTGGGGTTAGGCCAGCCACATGCTCAGCACCTGGACAAAGGGGGATTCACGTCCAGCAAGCCGCAGTATGGTCCGGCATCAATGAGACACATGGGCCGAGATCAAAGAAATCCCCAATCCATGCATTCTTTTAACGTTAGCAGTATCAGTGGCTTCTAGGGAGCGCAGTTTCGCAAAACTGAAATTATTAAAAAATTATTTAAGGTCCACCATGTCTCAAAATCATTTGTCAGGCCTCGCATTGATTTTAATTGAAAATACCATTGCAAAAGATTTAGATTTCACTGAATTATGAAAAGACTACGCAAGTATACAAATCAGAAATATTCAGTTCATATAAATTCTTTTAATTTATGAGAAACTGGGCACACCGGAAGACACTAAGATTTTTCATTAGGGTGTATAGTTGAACCCAAATTATTTATAATTTGGATTTTGTTAAAATTAAATGAGTACACTAGAAGGAAATTGTTTTATTTCACTAACTACAAATTCTCTGTTTTCATTTTTTTAAATTTTAACCAGTCAAAAAACAAAACAATAAAAAACATTGCAAAGTGCAAAGTGTAAAAGCCAAAAAAAAGGGGGAAGGACGGCAAATTTTCTTTTTTGCTTGGGGTGGCAAAAACCTAAAGCCAGTAATGACCCAATCATAGAAAACAAATAACAGCTTTGGAGTAGAACTGTGTGGTCATTGGATTTTTCATTTGGGTGGAATTTTGTGACTGCAAAGCTTCTTCCATTCTGCAATGAAACCAAATTTTTTGAAATAGCCCTATGAACTGAAATCACCGCCTTCGTCCATCAAAATCATCTCAAGGCAATTAAAATGCTTAATTCTTCTGATTGTGATGGGCTGGCTGGCTGGCCCTTTGAGACAAGCTGGGCTCAGCCTTGCATGTGACTTAGCAGCTAGCCCTCTGCCTTGCTGAAGAGCTGACAAATAAGGGAAAATTAGTGACCCCCCCCAGCTGTGTGCAATGAATTAGAAAGACTAACCCCAGCTGTGGTAGTGAAGCAGGGAGAGCACTATTGAAATAGATCTGGGAACTCACTAGAGGAGGGAACAAGGAGGAAAAGTTCTGTGGACAGCAGATTAAAAGACCCACAGGGAATATGGTAGAGTTTTGTGGGGACAGTCCTGAGCTGGGGGCCTACAAGGTTAAGGGAACTGAAGCTGAGCCTAGGAAGGGCAAATGACCCTTTGTTTAGAGCTGAGTCATGGAAGGGACTGAACTGTTGTGTGATTTGTCACCACAGATGCACTGAGGGACTCCAGGGAAGAGTCTGGCTGTGAGTGGTCACTGTGGCTGAGAGAGCAGCCTGCAAAGGGGGGGGGGGGGGAGAGACAGTCCCCTACAATGCTATGTCCAGGGATGAGGGGCTCTCCTAGAGGTGAGGATTTGTATTTACAATCTTATACTGTAGAACTTCTTTAAAAAATGGAAAATAATTAAAATACAGATTTGACATTTTCTAGTCCAAAAATAGTCAAAATGGAACGTTTCTAAGTCACCAAGATGCTTTTCCTCAACTTTTGTTTCCAAAAGAGCTTTCCACAAAGGTGACTTTTTTGGTGTGGAGTGATTCCATTTCAGTGGATCAGCATTTTCCAATAGAAAAATGTTCCTTCAGAAAGCTTCTAAATAGCCCTACTTTGAAGGGAAAGGCTGTCATTGAGCATTTTGGTGAATGAGCATTTGGATTCAGTGTCCACACTCCAGCTAAACTCTACCAGAGAATCTGAAATATTAAATTGTACAAATACTAGTAGTACAGCTGGTATACAATACAAATACTAATAGTACAGCTGGTGTGTGTATGCTACTTTCTTTTCTTTCCCCCCTGGATTTGAAAAGGAACAACTCATTTATTCAGAACTTTCAAATGTCTTTCTTTAGAACATTTTTGAAAATGTCTATTTTGTTTTTCTTCCCCTGCAGCAGCCCTGAGGCGCACTGCTGGCATATGTCTTGTGTTTATGTAAATGAATGCTTCAAAGCTTCAGCCAGCCAAGTGCAGGGGGTCAGGAAGGGATTCCTAATTTCCCTTCCACTGTATTCTGGGAAGTTTTTCTGGTCTCCTTTTCAGGATGGTAAAAGTTTCCTAACAGTGTGTGTGTGGGGGGACCTCCTGTGCCTGAACTGTGTGCTCCCTCCCCACCCCCATGCTGCCCCTTCCACCTAGAGGACCCTTGCCTCTGCAACCCCTACCCCCCCATCCTTGTCTTTATAGCTGGTAAAAAGTGGTGGGGCCATGGCCTCCTGGCACCACCTGTTCTGGCACCTCTGCTCCTTCCTCGGAAGCATCAGAGATACCATAGCTGGAGACGGGATGCTGTCCAAAGTGGGAAAGTGCTCTGAGGTGGCACTGAGCATTCTCTCAGGTACTTGGCTGGCTGGTTCTTGATCACATGCTCAGGATCTAACTGATTACACTGGGTTTGGGAAGGAATTTTCTCCCAGCCAAGGTTGCAGTGACCTAGGTGTTTTTCATTGTTCTTTGCAGAGTGTGGGTGCAGGTCACTTGACATGGATCTCTGAGTATATTTCATTTAATCTGTTCCCTGCCATTGCAGGGGCCTGGGGTAGTACTGTACCTTGGTCCCTCCTGTTTTCTCCCTGTGGCACATAAGTCTAGTTTCCTGTGGGTGGCAATGCCTGGTCTAATTTTACTTGTTGGGTTTAGTGTGTGAGTATTAGGTGGTGGTGGTAGCCTATGAAGGGTATATGTATAGTGTGTGTGTGTGTATGTGTTGTTTTTTTCCCCTCCCCACTCATTTTTCCCCTAATGGTGGAAGTGGAAGGAAATATTAGACCTTTAAACAAGACGCCTCCAAAAAAAAAGTTTCAAAACATTTATTCTGGTTGCAAAGTTTGACTTTTGTGTGGGACGGGGAAGGTTGCTTTTTGTCACACTTCCCGCTCCTTCCCCTCCCTCCATCTTCCTCCGCCCCAAAAAAAGAACTTTGAAAAATTCTGACGTGAACTAATTAATATTTCTGAAGGATGAACCTTAATGTCCAGTACTTGTATTTGATTATATCAACCCCCGTCTATGCTAATTAAAAGAAAAAAGTGTGTGAGGATAAATTATATGACTGAGAAGTATGATGGACATCTTACGGTTTGCCATCGAATAAGAACAATCATGTACTTTGTCTGAACAAATTTGTTTTAGATTAAGTGGAGATACCAAAACTGGGGGTGGGGGGGGGGAAACCCCGAATATACAAGTCCTTCATGGAGATTTTGTGTGTTTTCCCTCCTTTACAACAGGATGGATCTGCTATAAACACAAAATAGCATATAATTCCAGCAAAGTGGAGGCTCCTAGAAATTTAAAGCTGTGATCCACTGAAACAATTCTCTATATAGCACAATATAATATCAGAGTCAAAGACCACGGGCAATCATAGAGAGGGTGGTGAGCAAGAGTGGAGAATCATGGACAGCTAGAAAGTGGTGAAGGAGGGTTTTTAAGGACTCTAAATTCTGTCTAGATACTGCTGTCATTGTCTCGTGGTGTATGCATCAGAGTTCCGCAGAAGATTCTGGCTAACCAAGTTCTCTTCGTTTGTTGTAGATCATGTGCAAGAGTGGGGTGGGGGTGGGGGTGGAAGAAGCCATGATGAGTAGAGCTCAGTGTCTGTCATGGAGGTTGCAGAAGTCACAGATTCTGTGAGTTTCGATGAATTCTGCAGGGGTCAGTGTGGCTGACCCCAGGGCTCCCAAGCAGCTGGTTCTGGAGCCAACTGCTCAGGTGGCCCCTGGGACAGCCACACTAGCCACTGTTCCAGCAGTTCCCGGAAGATGGTACCACTAGTCCTGAGTGTCCACTCCCCAGCAGCAACTCCCACACTCCCAGTGGTAAAGATTTAATTACAGGTATTTTTAGGAAGAGTCATGGACGGGACATGGGCTGTGAATTTTTGTTTATTGCCCGTGACCTGTCCATGACTCTTACTAAAAATACCTGTGACTAAATTGTAGCCTTAATGATGAATGGTCTTCTGAGAGATCTTTGATTTTTTTAGGGAAGGAGTGCAAGGCTAACTGCCATAATACAAGCAGAAACAGTTATTTATTTAGGCCAAAGTTTGCTTGTCTCCACATTGATTGGCTGCTGGGAATGAGAAAATAAAAACAAGAAGTGAATCACAGGTTGTTTGGGGAGATGGGGGGAGGAGACACTGAAGCACTGTAGGGGATTATTCTGCTACGATTGTGCTGCCCACATCCTGTAGGCTAAAATCCAAGGCTGTACTTTGATGTAGGCAATGAGCACTTACATTTCTACATCCCAAATATTTGAACTAGCCACCGTTACTAATAAAAGTTTACATCAAGCAAACTATCGTATTGTTTTGTAAATGCAGACCAGACACTCTAAACCAGAACTGACCATAGTGGGAGTTATCTTTTTTTCTTTCCTTTAGGGGATTGCCAGCTAATCTCTCACTCTCTAATTCACCCATCATATTCCATCTACAAACATTACGGCCTATTTTCAAAATAGCTACTCATGCTCATATAAAATAAACATATGAACACAGGAAATATACTGCATCAAATCTATGTTCCATCTGTCATATATTGAACAATAGCCTGTACCAGATGTGTTGGAGAATACAGAAAACCCTGTAGTACACAAAACTGTGGAATTTCTTTGTAACTTCTCTTGGCTATTGATTGGTCTATGCACTGAAATAGGTTAAAAACAAGAGAATCATTCATTACTAGATATTCTCATTACCTAAATAAAAAATTTATATAAAACAGTATTTTCTCTAAAAAAACAAAAACAAAATTGAGGAGTCCTTGTGGCGCTGTAGACACTAACAAATGTATTTGGACATTAAGCTTTTGTGGCCTAGAACCCACTTCAACAGATGGAGTGGAAAATACAGTAGCAGACAAATACACAGCACATGAAAGGATGGGAATTACCTTACCAAGTGGGAGGTCAGGCTAACAAGACTATCTGCTGTAGATTGAAAGGCAACACATTTAATTGTCCTCTTTGGAATGCTACAGAGAAGCTATACATTATTTTACATACCTCTATCCTTCTCCCTGCCATTCATCTCCTCTTCTCACAGGGAAGTGTCTCCATGCTTCATATCTTATTTGTTGACCATCTTTGATCCCCATCTTTCTGATACAACTTATTTCATAGAAGGGCACCTCATTTATTTATCAAGTGCTATTTTCTATCATTACTTGCTTTTTGACTACTGCTATATCTTGAACAAAGATATTCAATAAAGTGTTCACACTGATGCCCAGGACTTTTTCCTGAGAGGATTTGGTTATATTAGGACCCACTAATATGTATTAAACAAATTATTCCATGCAATACACATTACCTTTATTTGTCAACATTAGATCTGCCATCTTGTTGGCCAAGCATTATCTTTAAGCCCTTCTGAAGTTCCTCAAAAAAATTTCTATTTTAGACTAAGCTACCTAATTTTTGTCATCTTCAGAAGTTATCATCTGAACATGTCAGTGGGAGCAGCTGGATGCTAAATTACCTAATTCTTAGAAGTGCTAATTTACAAGCCTAATGATAGGCACCTATTTCTGCAAATATTGTCCTTTGATACCTGTGATTTATCTGACTAATCTCAACTGAGCAACAAAGTGCAGTCTTTGAATTTGCACAGTTTGCACATAATAAATAGGAACTATTTTTTTCCAATAACTATCAGTCCAAAGTCAATTGAAGTCAATGGGAATAATTCTATTAACTGCAGCATGCTTTGGATCAGGCCCTAAATGAAGGAAACTGAGATCTGTTTGCAGATCTGGTGCAAGCAGAAAAAGAAGCTGTATGTAAAATTATTCACTGTAAATTATTCACTCAGCTATAGCTAATCTTAAAATCAAAACAATAGCGGTCTTGTCCTCAGTGTACTCCAGCTAAGGAATTACTTAAATCCTTGTCCAGAGCCGTAGATATCAATAGCAATGTAATTGGGGCTGCCATTTGGAAATATGTATAAAACACCCCCAGGCCAGAGCCCTGACCGCCTCCCATATCTAATCCTCCTGCCTCCAGCCCTGAGTCGTCGTCCCCCCGCCCCACAAATCCGGGACCAAAATAGCTCCAGTTTGAAGATCACTGTTCTAGGGTAGCAGTACAGTTTTGTCTGATCTCTCTAGTCAGGAAAAGAGGGTGAGTTTTTAATTCCTCATTCTCTCTTTTTCTAAATGTATCCTGTATCTCTCAAAAACCTCTTGCTAGACCTCTCTAACCTATAGGCATAGACTGTCATCTCAGATTTCCTGCAGGGCCTCACCAGTCAGTATCTAAATTTAATCTTTTGCAGGATAGCTATTAACAATTCATTTTAGAGAGCCAGGATATTAAAAACATGTGTTAGGTATTGTTGTACAATCTGCCCAAAGTTCTATTGTGCACGGTTGTGATCCCACAGAACACCATCCTCCCTTTGGTCCACAACGTTAGTTTTCCTGCCAGTCCATTACTACAAAATATTCCATCCCCACCAGCTCAGCAGTGGGGGCTAGTGTGTTGGATGGGTAGAGTTAAGGTTTTGCTCACTTCTCATCCCTCTCCAGCCACTCCCTGGCTAGCTGATGTGGTGATGAGAATATTTGGTGTGCAGCATCCCCTTACGCCAGTGCACCAAGATTCAAGGACTAAGTAGATTTGTGCAAGAGTCTAAAGGGGAATTTTATCCCCATATGTCTCTATGAAGGGGTGTGGGCTAGACTACAGACTAGCCCCTGGTAGATACATGTCCAAGATCACCTTTTCAGTCAATCCAGAGGAGGAGTAGAAAGTCAGCAAATCTAATATTTCCACCTAATAGCTTTGAGAATCTGAGGACACCTATCAGCAGCTATTTAAATAGAAATCTTGAGTTCATGCATCTAACCTGTCGCATTTTTTAAATGCTAACTTAGTTCCTGTGGAAGTTCAGTATTTCATTATTTATGTGATGCCAGTAGCTTATTAGGTGAGAATCTCCTCCAAATTAAGATATTTTAAAATCTAGTAAGAAGATTCTTTTAAATCTAACTTTCTAAAGAGTCTCCAATATATTGTACTTCATTGTGTGTTAACTATTGTAGTGTTCTGATACATCGTTATAGTTTCTATTTCTTTTCTCTGTTTATAATGGGAACATAATCCCAAACTGCATTTTAAAAAATGGAATTCACTTTATGGTTACTCGCATTTTGCCTCAGCTTACAATCTTTCATGTTCTTTGAGTTGCAAAGGACCTGGTCTGGGCAGGCTATGAAAAGCCAATGGGAAATGAGGATGCTCTTCTCCTCACAGAGGGTTCTCAACAATTCAAAGGACTGTGCCCTACCAACCAGGGAATGTCCTAAACCGTGCACGCTTGTCTTTTCAGCTAAATTACTATAAATGCAAATTGCATTTTGATTACCTTGCCAAATTTCCAAATGAGGAAACCCCATGACAAGTGATCCTCTTAGGTGGGTCAGTAGAAATATAAGTGCCCATTTATGAAGGACTAGCATAAGTGCCCGGCGCTGCTCGGGTCAGTCGGAGGTGGGGAGGTGGCAGACAGCTGACACCCCCTGACCAACCCCAACACCCACCCCTCACCCCTCACCCACCCCAACACCTTCCCACCCCCCCAAGCAAACCGGACACCCCCACCTCACCCCCTGACCGAATCCGACACCCCCACCTCACTTACCGTCCCACCAAACCCAACTCAGATCCGTCGCAGGGGGGGAGGGGGCCCAGAGCCGAGGGATTCCGGGGACCTTCGCAGGTGGGGGGGGGCAGTGAGCTGATGTAGTCCGGGGTTCCGTTGGGAGGGGAGAGGGGCAGAGAACTGAGGGATCTTTGGGGTTCCGTTGGGAGGGGGGAGGGGCAGTGAGCTGAGTGATCTCCGGGGTTCCGTTGGGAGGGGGGAGGGGCATTGAGCTGAGTGATCTCCGGGGTTCCGTTGGAGGGGGGAGGGGCAGTGAGCTGAGTGATCTCCAGGGTTCCGTTGGAGGAGGGAGGGGCAGTGAGCTGAGTGATCTCCGGGGTTCCGTTGGGAGGGGGGAGGGGCAGTGAGCTGAGTGATCTCCGGGGTTCCGTTGGGAGGGGGGAGGGGCAGTGAGCTGAGTGATCTCCGGGGTTCCGTTGGGAGGGGGGAGGGGCAGTGAGCTGAGTGATCTCTGGGGTTCCGTTGGGAGGGGGGAGGGGCAGTGAGCTGAGTGATCTCCGGGGTTCCGTTGGAGGAGGGAGGGGCAGTGAGCTGAGTGATCTCCGGGGTTCCGTTGGGAGGGGGGAGGGGCTGTGAGCTGAGTGATCTCCGGGGTTCCATTGGGAGGGGGGAGGGGCAGAGAACTGAGGGATCTCCGGGGTTCCGTTGGAGGAGGGAGGGGCAGTGAGCTGAGTGATCTCCGGGGTTCTGTTGGAGGGGGGAGGGGCAGTGAGCTGAGTGATCTCTGGGGTTCCGTTGGAGGAGGGAGGGGCAGTGAGCTGAGGGATCTCCGGGGTTCCGTTGGGAGAAGGGAGGGGCAGTGAGCTGAGTGATCTCCGGGGTTCCGTTGGGATGGGGGAGGGGCAGTGAGCTGAGTGATCTCCGGGGTTCCATTGGGAGGGGGGAGGGGCAGAGAACTGAGGGATCTCCGGGGTTCCGTTGGAGGAGGGAGGGGCAGTGAGCTGAGTGATCTCCGGGGTTCCGTTGGAGGGGGGAGGGGCAGTGAGCTGAGTGATCTCCGGGGTTCCGTTGGAGGAGGGAGGGGCAGTGAGCTGAGGGATCTCCGGGGTTCCGTTGGGAGGGGGGAGGGGCAGTGAGCTGAGTGATCTCCGGGGTTCCATTGGGAGGGGGGAGGAGCAGTGAGCTGAGTGATCTCCGGCGTTCCGTTGGAGGAGGGAGGGGCAGTGAGCTGAGGGATCTCCGTGGTTCCGTTGGGAGGGGGGAGGGGCAGTGAGCTGAGGGATCTCCGGGGTTCCGTTGGAGGAGGGAGGGGCGAGCTGAGCGAGTGCGGTGTCTGTTGGAGGGGGTATTATGACATCATCAGCACCTAACTGCCCAGCCGATGTGATTGGCCCTGAAAGACTTTCACCCCTGGGGGGCGTCAGAGGTGAGATCCGAAAATTTTTCGACCCTTACCAAGATCTAGACCCCAAGACCCCTCACTGTACCAAATTTCAAGTCTCTGGCTCAAACGGTGCGGGAGGAGTTCGCTGTCATACGTACATACATACATACATACATACATACACTCATACATACACCACTTGACTTTTATATATATAGATATAGTAGTATGCTTCTATCTCTCAAGGTTGCAGTGACTGTCAAGGTTAGTCTCTAGGCATTATTTTGACCTATTTATACTTTATGTATCACAGCAGAATTTTTTAAAGTGAAAAATCAACTTCATAAGGTGGCAAAACTATCATTTTCAAACACAGCCTGTGAATTCACATATGTAAGGGTGAATATATTTTCTTCAGAAATGTCCTACATCTTGCATCAAATTTACTGACATTCATATTTGCATACACTGCATTGTCAGTGAAAAAAAGGGTGCAGTGTATGTTTATTTTTTTATATACATAGCAGGACAATCTTCATTGTAGAGCAGACTTTTAGATTATATGCAGGGTATATTGCAATTTAAAATATTTTCTGATTAACTAAGTCAACTGATAAATCAAATCTGCTTTTGTTTGGATCTCAGGAGATATTGCTTCCATTTGTAAAGCTAAAGGATCAGAGTCTCAGCTGGGGTAAACTGACTTCAGTGGAGCTAGGATGTTTTACATCAGCTGGATCTAGTTCAACGGGTAGAAACAGCCTTTGATGCCAATAAAGTCCACGGTGGTTGGAACCGAGATTTTTGAGGCTATACAAAGATCAAGGCTAATCTGCTTTTTCATTAAATAAGAGTGTCTAACCTTTCTTTTTTTGGTGATAGCTTTGAAAAATTGTGGTTTTATAGAACTCAAACACTACAGGTATAAAATGTTATATGGTGTCTTTTTCTAAAAGCTATGTTTTATCTACCATTCCTTTTGCAACTACAGTAAAACCTCCATTTAACGGACTAATTCGGGCGACGGGGTGTCCGTTAAATCAAAAAGTCTGTTATTTAATAATTAAAAAAAAAAGAGCTGTCGGAGCAGCAGCCCGCCCGCCAGAGGGTCGGGGTGGCAGCTCCGCAGCCTGCCCGCTGCCGGGACCCGGGCGGCAGCTGGGAGCCGGCAGCCAGCCCGCCCGGGTCCCAGCTGCTGGGACCCGGGCAGCAGCCGGGAGCCGGCAGCTAGTCCGCCCGCTTCCAGGACTCAGGTAGGAGCCGGCAGCCTGCCCGCTGGCGGGACTCGGCAGCCAGCAGGCAGGACCCGGCAGCCAGCCAGCCCGCCCGCCCGCAGGCGGGAGCCGGCAGCCAGCCCGCCCACTGCCTGGACCCGAGTGGCAGCCGGGAGCCGGCAGCAGCCGGCAGCCAGCCCCCCAGAAATGGATCAGGAATGCATCAGACTTGCTCAGAAATTTTGTCCGTTGCATCCGAAGTCCGTTAAATCGAGGTCCATTAAATCGAGGGTTTACTGTACTTAGCCTGGTTTTGTGTGACGCAGACCCAGGTCTATCAGCTCCTCGATTTTATTTTGGAGAGGGGGGCCTGAAACCAATCTGACTCTTTGAATCAGGCTGCCACTGATGATGCTGTAGCTGCTATGAGCTACCTCTTAGCCACTGTTTGGCTGCCTGAAGCTAATCCAACTACTCTGCTGACTGGGTAGTTGGCTACTGGCCACAAACAAGCACAACTCACGAGAAGCATGGATATAGACTGTTCTCAGTGGTAGCAGATGACCGAACAAGGAGTAATGGTCTCAAGTTGCAGTTGGGAAGGTTTAGATTGGATATTCAGAAAAACTTTTTCACTAGGAGGGTGGTCAAGCATTGGAATGGGTTACTAGGGAGGTGGTAGAATCACCTTCCTTAGAGGTTTTTAAGGTCAGGCTTGATAAAGCCCTGGCTGGAATGATTTAGTTGGGGATTGGTCCTGCTTCAAGCAGGGGGTTGGACTAGATGACCTCCCGAGGTCCCTTCCAACCCTAATATTCTATGATTCTATGATTCTATGAAGCAGCATGGTCTACTAGACTAAACGTGAATGAGAACCAGGGCCTTCAGTATTCTTATCTAGACTCTGGCACTGAATTTGTGGATTTAGACAAGTCACATACCCATTCTGGCTATGTTTCCTCACTGATCCACTGGGGATAACATATACTTACCTACCTCATGAGAGTCTTGAGATGTTGACATTAATGGGTATTAAATATTGCGTGAGTTCTATGTTTTATCTTTGAGAGATGGGGAAATGCCATGGCAATATAATAAAGTACAGGTGAGAGCAATGGATGCAGAGAGGTGAGAATGTGGGGGGCAAAGGGAATAGTAAGAACAGAAGAGTGGGGTGGGGGAGAGGTAGCATAACTGAACAAGGGTGGATAAAAAGATAAAGAGTGAAAAGGAAAGAATGTTGGAAAAGAAGATGTTGCTACTCAGATTCAAGAATTGAATGGCAATGGAGATGTGAAAAGACCTGGCACCATTGCACATATGAATACACTAAAATTAAGAGATCCTATTTTCTAGGAAATTGAAGTAGTGCTATAATTGAACACCACTCTGGTTTTCATTTAAAAAAAAACCCCCAACATTTTATCTAAAATACATTCCATGCAAATAATTTCCTTTGTAAACAGAAACATCTTGCCAATTTGTGCTTGGGGGTATGTGTGTGTCTCTGTGTGGGGCAATAAGGGTGATATAGGGCAAGGTTTGGTTATTTTTGGCTTAAATTTTTCCAAAGTGACTAGTCATTTTGGGTCCCTAACTCAAGAGGCCTTAAAGAGGCCTGATTTCCAGAGGGTGGGGTTTCAGCACTTGCTGAAAATTAGATATTACAAGTTGGGCACCCAAAAATGGAGGCCTCCAACATCACTAGTAATGTTTTAAGCACTTGTTAAGCAAATGGGATAGGAATTATCAGTACTTGTATGGCTGCCAAGCATTGAACACATTGTTTGCTTGCAGTAGATTCCACAATTATGTGGGGTTTGATTGGAAAAAGAGGCATGTCCACTGTTCCTGCCTCAATCTCACTAATCCTAGCCCCTTTTCTAGAAACACTGACATGAAGTTGATGTTTTTAATAGCTTTGGGTGATTGCTCTCTAACTGTGCTTCACTCCAGTGGAAAAAAAGCAGCACATACTAAAAGGCTGGGGCAAAAAGCCAATCCTCCCCCTTCGAAACATTAGGTAATAAAGAGCATTCGCTGGCTTTTCTGCCATAGGCCTCTTGGGAGGTGCCCAGAGCACAGAAATTTTGGGGCCCGGTACTCTGATCGTTTGTGGGCCCCCTCCCCGGCCGGTCTCCCGCCGCCCGCGCCCTGCCCCGCCGGGGCCTATGTGGGACTGCCTTGCCGGTCGGGCATAGCGGGGGTGTCGTGTTGCAGGGGTACCAGGCGTGGTCGGCGGTAGCACGGTGGCGTGAGGCACATGGCGCATGCGGGTGGCCTCTAGCACACCACCCCTGCCTGGCCCACCCACCCCAGCCTACTCTTCTTCCCCCCCTGCCTGACCCGGCCCACCCAACCTAATCTCCTCCCACAGCCTAACCTCCTCCCCTCCCCACCCATCCCTGCCTGGCCCACCCCACTGTTGGGGGTGATCTTCCTTTAGCCCCACCCAGCCTCCCCCCATCTAACCGCCTTCCCTCCCCCACCCCTTCCTGGCCCGGCCCATCCAACCGAACCTAACTTCCTCCCCCCTCCCACTCCCAACCCAGCCTCCTGCCCCCATGCCTGACCCGCCCAGCCCAGCCTCCCCCCCAACCAAACCTCCTTCTCTCCCGCACCCACGCTTCGCCCACCCCATCCAGCCTAGTCTCCTGCCCCCCTCCCCGCCCACCCAGCCTGGCCTCCCTCCCCACCGCCCCCTCGCCTGCCCCCCAGCCCAGCCACACCGATGAATGAACCTCCCGAGCGGCCACAGAGGGTGAACTCACTGCAGAGCCCACCCTCCCAAAGGCCCCCCGGAGCCGCCCCCCGAGTGGGGCCGGGCCCCCTGCCCCCTTACCCTGGCGAGGCCGGCTCCCCTTCTCGGCGCCTCCACCACCGTCAGCGCCGCACAACAGGGCGGCCGGGCGCGCTTCCCCGGGCCCGCTGTGGAGTCTGCCGTGTGGTGCGGGCGCTTGGCTACAGCGCTGGGGTGGCTGCCTGGTGGGGGATTTGCATGTGGCCGGCTGCGCACGCGCCAGGGCTCTGTAGAGCATCCCGTTTCCACCCCGCCTGCGCACTCCTGAGTCCATGGGGGCCCCCCTTAAGTCCAGGGCCCGGTACACCTGTCCCCCTAGTCCCCCCCTGTCGCTGGCCCTGCTCCTGCCTGCTCCCATTGACTTTGACATCTCTGGGGAGGCATTGACTATCCTGCAGATTCAGTCCTTAAGAAGATGTTGAATTCCTTTCAGTATTGCATGACAATAAGTTACAGTAACCTCTCACTTAATGTCACCTTGGTTAATGTTGTTTCATTGTTACATCACTGATCTATTAGAGAACATACTCATTTAAAGTTGCACAATGTTTGCTTATACTGTTGTTTGGCCATGGGGTCTTGGAACCAGTGTGGGTTGGCAGCTCCTGTATCAGCTCTCTCCTCCATCACCCCCACCCACGCCTCCTACTTGCCAGTAGCCAGGGCTGTCCTTAGGCATAACCAGCATATACAGCTGCGTAGGGCATCTGAAAATTTGGGGCAGCCCTTGGTTTCCCTCCGCTCTCCTCTTCCTGTTCCTGTTCTCACCCTTCCTGCAGGTACCCACAGCTGGCTGCTGCAGCCTGGTGAGTCTTCCTCTGAAGGTGGTCTAGTACAGTGGTCGCCAACCTTTCGGACCTCACGGACCACTAAACTCACAATTTTGAATCCCGCGGACCACTAACATGAATTTTTTTAAAAAGGTACAAACATCTATAAAATAATGATCATAAAAATTCCATTTTATTAATATGAAATGCACTTGTTTAATTATAACAAAATTATTAAAGCTTGTTTAATTATAACAAAATTATTAGTGTGATATTTGTTGCTGCTTGTTTGAAATAAGTGTATGGATTCTTGGCTCCAATGACGTCACTGCAACACGGAGAGCCATTTGTATTTCAAGCCAACAGCGGTACTTGTTTTTGATTGCCGTAACAGATAAGAATGTCTTTTCACACAAATAGGTTGTTGCAAATGGAATCAAAATTTTGATGGCTGTTTCACTCAGCACTGGGTACTCACTTTTTACGGAGAGCCAAAAATGATGTCTTGAGGAGGATGAGTGGAATTTAGCTTTGAGACTGTGGTCGGATGATAGATCGATTAGACTTTCTTTTTCTTTCATGCTCAAATTGCTATCTTCAATTTTCGCCAAAAACGGATCCATTACCCACATATTGCCATGTCTGGGGTCCTCTTCCTTTGGGTAATAACGGCCAAAAGATTCTGTGAGCGACCATAAGTGCTGTCGAACAATGGTTATTACCTGTCGGTTGACATCCTCCTCTTTCATATACTCATCAAGATTTGGGAACATTTGCAGATCTTCTTCAGCCAACCGCGTTTGCCACAGCAATATTTTCTTTTGAAATGAATTCATTTTACCTCGCAGTGTGAACACGTCCGTAAGCTGTCCTTGCAAGGACATGTTTAGCTCGTTTAACAGTGAAAAAATATCTGCCAGGTATGCAAGCTTGGCTAGCCAATCATTGTCGGACAAGAGATCTTGGAATTTCGAATTATTTTGCTGCTGGAAGAATAACTTGACTTCTTGGCGCAGGTCGAACAATCGGGTTAGTATTTTGCCCCTTGACAGCCATCTCACCTCAGCGAGAAGAAGAAGATGAGTATATTGAGAGCCCATTTCTTCGCAAAGTGCCTCAAATATTCGAGAATTGAGTGCTTTGTTCCGAATTTCATTTACAATTTTAATTACATCAGAGAGTACTTTGTGCAGTTCTGGAGACATTCTTTTCGCCGCAAGTTGCTCACGATGTATAATACAATGAATAAACGATGTCTGGGTGTCCAACATCTTTCACTTTTGTAACAACTCCTGAACGATGCCCAGTCATGCTTGCGGCACCGTCTGTGCATATCCCAACACATTTCTTCCATTCAATACCATGTCTCAGGAAATAACCATTAAGTGCATTGAAAATCTCAGAGCTGGTTGTTCTACCTGGCAAGTTGAGCGAACAGAGGAGTTCTTCCTTTAGCTCTCCTTGACACTCAAACCTCACAAAACAAAGGAAAACTGCCTTGTTAGTTATGTCTGTTGATTCGTCGAGTTGAATTGAGTAAAACGTTGAATTTTTTCACCATTTCAATCACTTGATTTTCAATATCTTCGGCCATGTCTTCAATTCTGCGCTTCACAGTGTTAGCGGACATAGGAATTATTTTCAGTTTCTGGACGGCCTGTTTCCCCAAAACCTCTTCACAGGCTTGTAACAAGCAAGGCTTAATTAATTCTTCTCCAATCGTATATGGCTTTCTACTTTTCGCGATTTGAAGTGCTATCAAATAAGAAGCCTTTACTAGGGACTTATCTTCCAAAAATTGCAAATAATGTCCAAATTTCTCCAGGGACCACCAAAATTTTCTCGCGGACCACCAGTGGTTGGCGACCGCTGGTCTAGTACTTAACAGTGAAAAAGCCTTCCAGCCTGCCAGACCTATTAGCACAACAGTGAAACTGTTAAAGAGCCATTCAAGTGGTAATGAAGCCATTTAACAGGCATTTGGCAACTCCTAGTTATATACTGTTAGTTTCTGAATTTACTGACAAAAACAGTTGTGCATTACTGTAATATTTACTCAGAACATGTTAGTTTACTGGACCTTCGTTTAAAATTTGCTCTAAAAATATTTCATTAGTGTTTTGCTGAAGATTATAAAATCACATCTCAAAAAAATCCTTGCATAGATTTTTAGATGCAAAATATGAGCATTCATCATTAGCCTTAAATGCTTGGATCTTCAGACATATTTTTTTTTAAATAAATCCTTCAAAAGACCATCCTTATCTAAAATACACATTTTAATTACTATAGTACAAAAGACTTGCTTCCAAAGTCTTCCTGTCCTTTCTGTCCATTCTTTTTTGTCCCTTCACCCTCCTGTTGAAGAGAGTCCAAAGGGACAACACCCCTTTCCTTCCAGATAGCTGGACAAATGAGTTTCCATATCTTTACTTGCCATTACCACAATTTTTTTGCAAATAAATCTTTGACAAACTTCAGGGTATATCAAAATACCTGTGACTGACATTTTTTATCCCCAAGTTTAGTGCTTTTAATTAGGTACCTTCTGCATGTCCAGTCTTCACCATCTGGTATGCAATGGAAAACATGCTCCATTTTCTTTTGAAAAAAACCCAACAACCCACTCTTCTTCAATTTCTTTCTGTCATTTGCTTCATTTGGGTTCAGGGATTTGGCTCGAAGGGGGTGAGCAGGGTGGTGGAGGGAAGAGAGGAGGGAGACAGTGGAGAGAGGGTGTGGCCTGGGCAGAGTGGGAGCGAGGCCTGGGGCAGAGCAGAGGTTGAATATGGGTGGGGCCACAGGCAGAAAAGGTTGTCTAGGGAGGTAGTCTCCCTAAGTGGCAGCTTCATCCACCGCCCATGACAGCAAGTAAGAGCGGAGTCAGCTCCTGCACATCCAGTACACGCTGCATTCTCCTTAGGCAGGGCCATATTCACAGAGTTTCATTCTGCGTGAGGGAGAGGGGATAGGGTTCTCTGCGGGGAACTGTAACTCTCCGCTACCGTGAGGTGGGGCGGGCAGCTCGGTATCCTTTGCTGCCTCAGCCCTCTCCTCCTTCCCCGCCCCCCGCCCCAGGCTGGAAGCCCAGGCTGCTGTCAGGCATAGGGGCACCAGTTTAATACTACTGTGTAGGGGCTCATAAATTCTAAGAGTAGCCCTGCCAACAGCCTCGTGGATCAGCAACTTCCCCCATCCTCCCTGCACCTCCCGCTTGCAGCAATCGTCTATTTTGCAGCATTCATGAGGCTGGGGTGAGAGGAGGGAAGTTGCAGGGTACAAACTCCCCCCTCCTTCCCCAGAGTCTCCTGAATGCTGCAGAACAGCTGATTGCTGTGTGTGTGTGTGGGGGGGGGGAGGTGCAGGGAGGGAGGGGGAGGCTGTGTACCTCCCCCCCACAGCAATCAGCTTTTGCGTCATTTAGGAGTCTGGGGGGAAAGTGGGAGGAAAGGGAGCAGGAAGAGGCAGGACGGGTTGGAGCCTTGGGGGAAGGAGTGGAGATGGGGAGTGCCTGGGGTAGAGCCGGAGGTTGAGCACTCCCCAGCATTTTGAAAAGAACAGCAAGAGGAGCAGCTGGAGAATTCACCCTCCAACTCCACCACCTCAACCAAGCTTCACAATCATCATTGCTGAGTACAGTATTTAATTGTTTAACATTATTTAAAACTTATTCAGGATATGTAATATACTGTATTTCATCTGGCAAAAATAATTTCCCTGGAATCTAATCCCCCCCCTTTACATTAATTCTTATGGGAAAATTGAATTCACTGAACATAATTTCACTTAAAGTCGCACTTTGCAAGAACATAATTGCAACATTAAGCGAGGAGTTACTGTATACTATATCCAATGGGATTGATGGTATTTACTGATGTACAGTATTAGAGATGGCTCAGATGATTTACAGTAGCTCTAAACACAGTAAATTCAGGGACTTATGCCAGAAAATAATATATAGGTTGTCTACATTTAGTTGATGATCATGTATTTTATACACTGCATGCACTTTTCTTTCCATCCTTCTACTTTCACCTTTCAAGTTCCTACTCAGTCCTTGCTCCTTTTACCTTCTGGCCATTTTTTAGACATTAAGTCCCAGAATTCTTCTTCAGTACATTGATAGTGTATTTACAGGCCCATTAACGCTATGATTGGCAGTGGCTTGTTTTGTTGCTCTGACTGTTGAAGAGTTACCTAATTCAAAATCATGCCTGGAAAAAACACCATCTTGTGGAGCCCTTGGTTATAAAAGCTCTTTTACATGTACAATATGGCAAAAGACCGAACAGCTACCATCTGAATTAATCCCAGTTGCTGTGGAACTGATTATTTTCTTCTGAACACTCAGCAATAACTTGGAGTCAATTTTAATTTCAGCGACTAAAAAATGACTGCAAAGAAATGATTCCTTGGGAGCGCTTGAAGTAATCAGAGTGAATGAGAGTTCAAAGAAGGTAGGCTGCAGAAGCTAGACTTAGTAATGATGCAGGTGTGAATTAATAATCACCTTGTTGCTCATTGGCCTTTTTTCTGTGGAAGTGGTTTCATAAAGGCCTAGTAATTAACACTGTCAGAGACACAGACATATATGATGGGTTTTACTTTATTTGAAAGGAAAATTATTATATCCTTTAACACAATATTAAAGTGTACTACTCAATCTACCCATAATTGTTTTGATTAACAATAATAATGGGAGTTATGTTTAAAGACATTGAATTAATTTATCTGTGGCTTGTAAAAATTCAGTTCTCATACTGATCTTTAAGCCTATAGTGAAGCAAGATGATGTTATATTACAGTGGAAGTACATCGATTTGTTTACAAACTATACACTGAGCTCTCTTCATCTGTAAGTGCAGCTTCTTTCTTGAAGGTAGTCATTGTTTAACAACCTTAAGTCTGCACAACCATTTAAGAAGGAAAAATTAAGAATATTGCACCCAACTGAAATGACAGGTTGAATTTGGATACACATAATGAAAGTGCCAAAGCTAGACATTGGGCCAAGACAGGAAGTGTAACACCCTGCTCCTAGAAAGAAATAGGTTGGATGTGTACAGAGGATGCTACAAAAATAGTGGAACATATTTTTTTCCCCTCCTCTGACATTTAGTTCTTGCTTCATTATGTTAAAATTCAAAGAAGAGAATAATTTTTACTCATGGCATGTTGGAAAGTGGCACATTCTCAACAGAGAGAGACCGTGATTTCATCTTATCTCAGCATAATACAAGGCCTCCTCCTGAAAGCTTTGATCACAGCCACTTTGCTGTCAGCAAGGGGCCAGATCAGACCCACCCTGGGGACATTGACTGAGCCTCAGTATCCAATAGAACTATACTCTTGTCAATGGTGAGAGTTAAAGAATACTGTATTTGGACTCTGCCATGTGTGGAAGTGACTATGAAAGTAAAATGTTGGAAACCCTACTCCTGTATACAGCTTGAATCAGAGAACCCATTCTGTGCCATGAAATGAGAGGGGGAGCAGTTTATAGGCACCTCTATTATATCAAAATGCTTGTAAGCAATGATGGAAAAGAACACTTTCTACTAGACCACTTTTGCCCTACTTGTGTTAAATTTAATTACTTTTTACATTCCAGTAATGGTAGTTTGGTATTAATGGAAATCATTTCCTCTCTACTTGTTAGTGGTTGTCATAAGTATAAGGTAGCTTAGAATTTCTGTTTTACCTGTAAAGGGTTAATCTGAAAGTAACCTGAGAGGGAGATGACGTAATCAACCTCAGGAACAAAGAGAGTGTTTTTTAGTTTCAGTTTCTCCCTCTTGTCTCCCTCTGCTGTCTGTCTGTGCTGTTTGCCTGGCTATGGGAAGAACCACACTCCTGTCCTTTCATATCTCTCTGTAATCTTCTAGCCAAGTCAAGTCCAGCAGTAAGTGAATTGCATGCCTGTATCACTTGATAATTGGTCCACGGTGTTTCTTTGCTGTTAAGCTTTAGCAGTGGGAGAATTCCCAGGAAAGGGGGAAGGGGGGACCAGTTATACTATGTGATGCAAGTGAGTTGTTCTTCTATTGATTTCTGTACAAGGGATTTATGCTCCTTCCTTTTTTTTCTTTTATTAAAATCTTCCTTTTAAGATTCTGCCTGTTTGTTTCTATTGGATAGATCCTGGTTTGGATCGGGCACGTCTCACAGAAAGTGAGGGTTTTGGTCTTTGTTCTCAAGTCTCTCCCAGGTAAAGGGAGGAGATTTTTGGGTGATTAAAGTAGGAGTTCCAATTTATCCTAACCCATGGTTTTGGGGGCTTAAATTGGTGGTGGCAGCATTATTCCAAGTCCAAATTGGAGAAGTTTGGGTTCTGGGGAAAAGTTTTAACCTAAGCTGGTAAAATAAGCTTGGGGGGTTATTTCTTCTTTCATGCGGGGTCCCCACATCTTTACCCTAGAGTTCAGAGTGGGGAGGCAGACCTTGACAGTGGTCTTATAAAAAAAACAAAAAACCACGATGTGAGCTAACAGCATCTTCCTCTGCATTAAGTACATGTTCAAATTGCGCACAACTGGGTGGGTAGGATTAATAATTCAAAGCCATGTTAGTGAAGGAGCACAACAGTTGCCTCTTTGTGTGCCACTCTCCCCTAAGGGATTGGCATAGGATCCTCAGTCTTTAGTTCACTTGGATCTAACATACAAAATTTCAATATTCTATTTTTATCTGCAAGATTGTGAGTTTTACCTAGATCCACAAACTACAGTTCTCCCCCCCACCCAAACTGAAATCTGTGGAAAGAACTTTATTCAAACTTTAAAACAAGCAAAGAAATATTCATCTTCAGGCAGTGATCAAATATGGAAAATGTCAGCCCAAAAGGAGAAACTTAAGAGAACCATGAGTGAAAATAGGGTTACAATGTTATGTGATTCCTGCTTAGCATTATCAGGTAGGATATTACATTTTTGCATGGCATCTTGCCATTTCTGGGTTTGATTGGATGTATTCATCACTGAGGCCATAGCAGCAGGTCCCCAGAGCCAGGGCAAGATATTTTAAATACTTATCCAGATAGGAAGCAATTTTAGAATAGGGGGTTAATAAAGTGTCTGTGTTTGATACTTTGTGTATTTATTTTTAGTTCTTGCAATTTGGGGCATTCCAAAGAGATAAGTATCTGTCTAATTCATGGGATTAAAAAAATGAGCTAGCATATGTCTCTACAGAGTACTGCTTAAGTATGTAGGATTCAGTATTTAGATCTGAATCTATGTTTGGATTTCAAACAAAGCTCATGTTCAGAACACAGGAATTGTTTGGGATAATCTCTACTTTTAAACCAAATTTATCCTAGTTTGGTCTAAAAAGACATATTATATATATATAGAGAGAGACAGAGACAGATAAAAAAAAAACTCTCAACAAAGCTTAGTTCAGCAGATTCCTTGAGAATTTAAGAGTTTGAGTGCACAAACGTTATCAAACAATCTTTTTTGTTTTGCAGAAATACTTGCTATTTAGGATGAAATACTTAGAACATACAGTTAATCATTTTGACAATATTTCAATGATCATTGCAATTTTGTATTCACTATTCATTAATTACATGATTGTTTCTTTGCCATGTGTTACTAAGTTTACATGAATGGCAAGGAACTTGCTCCTTCAGAATTTACACTGATATTTGCATGAAGAAATGTGTGATACAGTAGACTCTCGATTATCCAGGATGATAGGAAAAAAATTAATCCTGGTTAATAAAATCCTGGATAATCACCATCCATAGGAAATATGGGGAGGGGGGGTTGGTTCACCAGCCACCCTGTGCCCGGGGGAGGGGGTATTGTTTCACTGGCTGCCCTGCCCCCAATGGGGGTTTTTTGTGTGTGTGCTTGGGGCGGCAACAAAGCCAGAGCCGGCCCTGCGAGTTACGCATATTTTTTTTGTCATCCTGCTTAATCCACATCCTGTTTAATCCAATTCTGGATAATTGAGAGTCTACTGTACTTTGACAAGTCTCACACAGTGTCATAAGTGTAAAGTGCTGGAGAGGGTTATCCTGTCTGTATGGGGCTAATGTTACCTGAGAACAAGTGATGTAAGAGCTTCCCTGCCAGGAGGCAGGGAGGGAGTTAGTTTTTAGTTTCTGTTTGGCCTGCCTTGCCAGCGTGGACACAGGTCCCGGAGCTCATCTCTAGCGATGGGGAATGACTCCATTTTCCTTCTTATATTCCTAATTAGCTGACTGTAAGTAATATTTTGATTCCCATAAGTTCTGTACCTATTTGGGGTGTCTCTATCCTTTTCAGAGGGGAAGTTAGAGGACTCTAGATTGTGATGTGTACTGTAAGTCCATGTTCTATTCTCTTTTCTTTATTAAATCTTCTTAGTTATAAAAGCGTTTGGTTTATTTCCCTTAAGGTTCTCTCTGGTTTCAGACTAGGGAGGAAGGGGAGTAGATATAAGGATCTGAGTGTCTGGCTCTCAGGGAGGGAGACAGAGTTATGGGGGGAGTCTGGGTACCCCACTCCAGGGCTTTGGAGATTTACTCAGATGGTGGCAGCTGGATTCCCCAAGTTCCAAACTGGTAGTGTGTGGAATCTGGGGGTGTAGAGAATTAACTTAAGCTGGGAAGCAGCTGGAGTTAGGTTGGTCTGGCATAGAAGAGTCCCTCTTCTCTGGACCCCAGGTCCAGAGAGAGGGGAGGACACTCTTACACACAGTATGTCAACATACCCTCTGGAAAGCTTGGAAATAGAGGATATATTTCCTGTTGCGGTTTGATGATTTTAAAAAATGCTATAAAGAAGCCTTCTATTTATGTAATTATATTCATGTATTCTTTCACCATGTGTTTTTGGTTACTAGTTTATACTTAGACACCCATACTCAGCAGTAAGATTAGTTATTTCAATATTCTTTCCTAGCAGAATCCTCTAATAATCTTTTTTGTTTTACAGTAAAATATCCAGTCTTAATCAACTGAGACATGCTTCTATCTGATTTTCTTCTTTATTGTATGATTAAATGTTTGTAAGGCAAGTTCAGGACTGGTCACAGTGAGACGTGCAATTTTATTTCCCAGCCAAGGTACTATTTTTTGATACTATCAAAATAAGAAACCATATAAGGCTCTTCCCAGTTTCTGGTCCTGCTTTCCACATGCCCAACTAGTACATTTTAGGCATCAGCCACCTCTTCCTTTAGCCTTCCTGCCACAGACATCAGTAGTAAGCCCTGGGGCATTATTCATTTCCATCTGCATCTGCCATTTCCATCACAAACCAATGTTAATATTGGATGTGGTGATTGAGAGGCTACTTATCTCCTTTTTGATTCCTCAGTTAATCTTCGGTTTGTCTCCCTCAATAATGGTAACTTTAAAAACAAGACATAATGAGCACTTGGTCTACATAAATTTAATTATTAAAATCTAAGATTTTCAAAATGGGTGCCTAAGTGAAGCTTCTAAGGACATATGTAGGCAACTAAATAGGGGGCCTAGTTTCAGTGCAGCTGCTGGGTACTCAACACCTTTGAAAATCAGGTATATATTCAGATTCTGAAATATGGGCTTTTAGGAGTGTTAACTTTAGGCTCCCAGTGGAAAATCTTGCCCTAAGGAAAGAGAAACTTAGGGTTAAACTACAAGGCTCTTGACTTGAGACAACATCAGCACTGTGGTTAATATGCAAATCCTTGTTTTCAATCAATTTTTTGTAGCGACAGTGGGTGTTTCAGTTTTGAAATTGTCCTCTTGTTTTCATTTAAAAAAATCCTTCCATGCAGGGGCAGTTTTTGTCACCCGAAGCACGGAAGTTCTGCAGCACCCCTGCAGGTGGTCCATTGTACCGCGCATCTGGTGGCATTTCTGCGGGTGCCGCGGCCTTGTTGTCCTCGCCGTCGTCCACTGCTGCCCTGACGGTGAATGTCAGGCTGACCCCCACAGCTTGCCACCCCAGACAGGACGTTGGAGCACTGGTGCCTGGAGCCAGCTCTGCTTCCATGCCCTTGAAATTGGGAGAAATTCATCCACTGTCTAATGGGCCAGTCTAGTCCTATGAACTACTCAAGTTCCACTTCACTACCCAAAAAAGGGCTTGAGTGAACTTTAAGTAGCACCCAGGTCTTGTGCTGATCCTCTGCACAAGGGTGAATTTCACTCTGCAGGAATAATTTAATGTTGGCACTTCAAGCATAACTTTTTATTATGACACTCTTGTTGCTTGGTTCTTGCTTCCCACCCTTCTATTATCATTCTGGCTGTGAGGGAATATTATGTATATTTGACAGCGTTAAGAACTAGTATCAGCGTGTGTGGGGAAATTGAATAGTAAAGCTGCAGTTCATATTTAGCTGTATTATGACTTTCAGCTCTCTTTCCTTCAAGGAAAATGGAAATTCTCAACAAATTGCATTACCATGTACTATTATGGTGGAAAGTGATTCTTTTTAATCATCACCCAATGAATAAAATCGGTCTCAAATGCAGCTGGGATAATTAAAGCAGAACTGTACTGTCTTTTGCTCCCCAGGGTTTACCAATATCACTGCAGGCTTTTGTTCCCATCTATTGTACTAACTCTGAAGTAAAGAAATTGATCTGTAACAAAAACTTGTAATCATGGGCTTTCTGTTTTGTACTTCCTTACAAGAGCTTGTTCATTTGAATAATAGAAGCTAAAAAGGACATACTAGCATTGAAAACAGATCATTATTTTTCTAATAGGCAATATAGTTGTAAGAAAACTTGAGTCTAACCCAAAACCTAACAAAGTCAATTGGAGTTTCCCCACCACCTTGAATGGGCTTTTGTTTATCCCCTTAACATGTAAATTCCTGAGGGCCTGCACTTGGCATTTTATCATACAAGTCAATGGCATATTAAATAAACACCAATAATATCAACACAAACTGAAAGTCAACTGCAGCTGAACAAGTGAAGTTGCATTGGTTTAAAGAACAAAGTCATAAATCATATGTACTATGTACATTTCAAATTGTCTAAGGACTGTAAAATGGTAGAACTGTTTTACCTAGCATCACAAATTAAAATTCTCTTCTGCAATTAGGTAATGGACATTCATAGTGAATGGATTTATATGGCTTTAGATCCTAGCACGGTGAAAAGCCAGAGCAAATGTGTCTTACCCAGAAGTTTTCTACTGGGGGCCCAAAGGGGATTAGTATAGCTGTTGCTAAAATCCAGTTCTGTACCAAGTAACTTAAATATTTCAGGATCAGGCCTCTAAAGCAATTGTTTTCAACCTGTGGTCCATGGACTCCTGCAGAATCCAACCACCCATGCCCTGAGATGCGGCCTTCTCATTTATCGTGACTTTTACTATGTCTGCTCCATGATTTTTGCCCCTTTTTTTAATGCAGTGACAGATCTGCAGCCCTGGTAGGTTGGTAGGTTTGTATTGTTGTATTGTATTGTGGTACTTAAGAGCCTCAGTCATCAACCAAGACCTCACTGTGCTAGGCACTCTACAAACACGGAACAAAAACTCCTTCAACCATTCTTTTGCTGCCCCAGTTTGACAATGTCAAAATAAAACTAAAAACCTCCAAATCTTGTAGAGCACATACAACATTTTAAAAAGCCCATCGAAACATTTTTAGGCAAACAATGATATTAAATGTATATTATCATGTCCCCACAAACTTCTGAGGTTTTTCCAGTTATATCTGAAACAGAAAAAGCCTTTGCTGGCACTTAATTCACTGAGCCTTGAAAAATGAGTTGTGGTTTTACCTATTCCGTTGTAGTTTAATGGACTAAATGTAGCCACCCACATGTTTCATGAATCTACCCTGTCATTGTAGATACAACATTCTATATTTCAATAGCTTCCTGGATATGATCATTTTTCTTGTTGAGTATTTTCACTGACAATTTCATTTTTTCTTCTTTTAGACTAAGCCGTCTCATTCACCTTTAGTTATTCTCATTCAGTAATCATTACAAGAAACAGTGTAAGGATGGCAGAATCAGAACAGCCACAGTGGGTCAGACCAAAGATCCATCTAGCCCAGTATCCTGTTTTCTTACTGTGGCCAATGCCAGGTGCTGCAGAGGGAATGAACAGAACAAGTAATCATTAAGTTATACATTCCCTATTGCCCATTCCCAGCTTCTAGCAAACAAAGGCTACAGACACCATCCCTGCCCATCCTAGCTAATAGCCATTGATGGATCTATCCTCCATGAATTTATTCAGTTCTTTTAAGAACCCTGTTATAGTCTTGGCCTTCACAACATCCTCTGGCGAAGAATTCCACAGACTGACCATGCATTGTGTGAAAAAATACTTCCTTTTTTTTGTTTTAAACTGCTGCCTATTAAATTTATTTGGTGACCCTCCACCCCCCGGTTTTTTGTTATGAGAAGGAGTAAATGACACTTCCTTATTTACTTTCTCCACATCAGTAATGATTTTATAGACCTCTATCATATCTGCCCTTAGTCATCTCTTTTCCAAGCTGAAAAGTCCCAGTCTTATTAATCTCTTCTCATATGGAAGCTGTTCCAAACCCCTAATAATTTATTGCCCTTTTCTGAACCTTTTCCAATTCCAATATATCTTTTTTGAGATGAAGCAACAATGTCTGCATGTGGTATTCAGGAGAACCATGGATTTATATAGAGGCAGTATGATATTTTCTGTCATATTGTCTGTCCCTTTCTTAATGATGCCCAACATTCTCTTTGCTTTTTTGACTGCTGCTGCACATTGAGTGGATGTTTTCTGAGAACTATCCACAATGACTCCAACAGTGGCAACAGCTCATTTAGGCCCCATCATTCTATATGTAAGCAGTGTCAGGATGAGCTCCACCCTGACATCTGGTGGGGAATTGCAGGAATTGCAGTGAACTGTGGAAAATAACTTCAGCTGGTGTTATTTGCATAGAGACACCCACCGCGCCTAGTCTGAGCTCACAGCAGCCCAAATGGTCACTTTGGCTGCTGTGGGATCCCCAGGTTCTCTGTTATTAGGGTAGTGTGGCGGGTCCGATTCCACAGCACCCCCTGAAGGCTGGGGCTAGGCGTGGCAGCGGACCTCCGCCTGTCTCTCACCCCCCCTCAAGGGAAAGGGGGGCAGCGTGGCCCAATGGCCGGAGTCTATACCCGCGTCCCCTGTTCTCAGGGTAGCGTGGCCCAATGGCCGGAGTCAATATAATTGCTTCCCGCTCTTGGGGTAGCGTGGCCCAGCGGCCAGAGTCAATACAATTGCTTCCCGCTCTTGGGGTAGCGTGGCCCAGTGGCCAGTCAATAGAATTGCTTCCCGTTCTTGGGGTAGTGTGGCCCAGTGGCCAGAGTCAATAGAATTGCTTCCCGCTCTCGGGGTAGCGTGGCCCAATGGCCGGAGTCAATGCAATTGCTTCCCGCTCTCGGGGTAGCGTGGCCCAATGGCCGTAGGGGTAGGGGGACCCGGGCCCACCCACTCCACCGGGTCCCGACCCAGGGCTCGCCTATCAGCAGGGCTGGTCTCGCCCCAAGCTCGGCGGGGATCCGCCCGCAACACGCCGAGCTAGTCTGTCCCTTTAAAACTCCCCTGGGTCACTTCCTACCCTGCCTTCAGTGTCCGGGGGTCCGTCCGAGTGGTCTCCCTCCGGGCCGATGGCAGATGGGTCCTCCGGCGGCGTTACAGCGAGGCTGCCTTCTGGGTCCCAGAATGTTGGCTGTTCCTCCTCAGGAGCTGGTACCACACGTCCTTCCCCTCTGGTGGTCAGCCCCAACTGAGCAACTCTGCAGGCTTTTATGCTGGGTCTCCAGCTGGAGCATGCCCAGCAGAGCTTCCGGGGCGGGGCTTCCTCTGCCCAGAGAGAAGGGTTAACCCTTGCTGTACCGGTGCGGGGCCGCTCAGCCCCGTCACAGGTAGGAATGATAAAATGTTGCCAACCTAATTACATGAATGAGGGACTGGGACATGTACTTGGCCTTTGTCATGATGGAGGGACTCACCATCATCTAGGTAGCACTCACTGGCCAAGGGGTAGGGGTTCCAAAACCCACTGAATTGAGAGAGGTAATAGACAGGCTTCTATACCTTTTGATAAGCGCCTTGTCTAAGGGCCCCACGAAAGTCTATTGCACACTGTCTCTTCCCACTGTGGAATGTCAGAGCTAATGTTTGATCCTATTAGGCCTCTAGGTTCGGTCTGCTAAACTGAATTCACTTTGGGCCATGTAGGGTATCTGCACTATGGACCCCCTACTATAAGCTGAAATCATTTGAGAGCTGAGATCACTAAGTCCTGTAGGGGGTGCTGAAATTGTATTGCTGAGCAACGGATGGAGTGGAGCCATTTGGGTCACCACTAGTGGAGTAGCTGGTGATGAGCAGCAGTGGATGAAGCGGAGCTGTCTGGGTCACCACTAGCAGAGTAGCTGGTGATGAGCAGCAGCGGATGGAGCGGAGCTGTCCGGGTCACCACTAGCAGAGTAGCTGGTGATGAGCAGCAGCAGCAGACAGAGCGGGAGCAGTTTGGGTGACTGCTAGCAGAGTGGCTGGCGATGTGCAGCAGCAGTGGATAGAGCGGAGCCGTTTGGGTCACCGCTAGCGGAGTGGCTGGCAGCGTGCAGCGGCTGACAGAGCAGACTGGCTGGAGAAAGCAGAGCAGTTCCTGGGCACCTGATGGAACGGCTCATGGTGAGGACTGCAGCACAACCCCATGGAGAGGTGGGGCAGTCGGCCTCTGACCATGTAAGGTGCCCCTTAACCTGCCCCCCCCTTCCACCCTGGTGGCGAGGTAAAACTCTGCTAATGAACTTTTGAACTCTGCCGGGGCTGTTGGACTTTTGGGACCTTGGGTGACTTTGGGGCTTGTGGGACTCAAGAGCCCAAGGGAAAGGACACAGCCCATTTGATTATGTGTGTGAGTGTGTGTGTGGGGGGGGATTCTGGTCCATGGTTTGGTTTATGACTTTTGTTTGTGGTGTTTACCCAATAATATGCCACAGTGTTTCTCTCGGTCATTAAAAGGGTTTTGGTACACTCAGACTCTGTGCTTGTGAGAGGGGAAGTATTGCCTCCTAGAGGCGCCCAGAAGGGTGGTATATGGTTGTCCCAGGTCACTGGGTGAGGGCTCGAGCCGGTTTTGTATTGTGTCATTAGAATGGAACCCCTGGATACTGAACCCGGCCCTTGTTGCTGCCATCTCTGATGGGCAGAAGGGTTACATATATGTATAAGATGGCATTATGTTTTCCAATGTGCATCACTTTTCATTTATCAACATTGAATTTCATCTGTCATTTTGTTGTCCAGTCACCTAGTTTTGAGAAGTATCAGAGGGATAGCTATGTTAGTCTGGAACTGCAAAAGCGGCACCTTATAGACTAACAGATGTATTGAAGCATAAGCTTTCATGGGTGAATACCCACTTTGTCAGACGCATGGTCTTTTTGGCCAAGAGTGAAGTCGGGTGAGGGGCAGGGGGAGTGGAGAAGGGCCTATCACCTGAATCCTTTTCCTGCCTCTTGCGCTACCCAGTCCACAGTGTGGACCCCAAACCTCATGGGGGCTTTGCTAGGTTCAAATAGCAAAAAGACCATATTTAGGAAAGGTAGAAAGATCCAGACTATATTGCATTCTCTGTATAGCCACTCCTGACAGGACTGGGGGCTGCTGCAGCCTGGGGACATCCCACTGTTTACCAGAGCTGTTGCATAGTCTCAACACAGATGGCCTTGATCTCTGGTTAGACTTGAAGGTAGGCTCCACATCCTTTTCTAGGAGTAAATGTCACTCCCACCTCCTCCTTCCTCCCCCCCAACTAATGTGGGAGAATCTCTCTGAAGGAATTCTCCTGAGGCACAATCTCGCCTGGTGTTCCCTCAAGGCAGGGCAGCTTCAAATGGCCCCCTGTGCTGGGCTTCCTTAAAATTGTGTGATTGAGCCCGCAGCAGGGTGCAGCACATTCTAGTCCTCTCACCTTGGCCCTGTGGTGCTGGCCAGTGTGAATGTGGCTGGGACTTCATCCCGTTCCTCCCTGTCTTTAAGTAGGTTCTGTGCTGCTGCCAACCTTAGAGTCCCCCAGAACTTGCTGTCCAGAAGTGGAAAGAACGGAATTGCACCTGCCACTGCCCACAAGAAGAATGGGGAGTTGGTGGGAAGGGTTGCTGCACTCTCCTTCCCTGGAAGACTAGGCAAAATATTATGCATAATTCAGAAGAGGTAGGAAGCAATACTACATACTTTGCTCTGTGCAGCAGAGCACCCAATAGCCCATGTGCAAGTCTAGCATTATGAGTGTTCTTAGTCATATTAAATTAATCTGAAATACAGGCAAACAGATGATTTTAACATCATCATACAGTTCCTTGTAACATAACAGCAAATGCTAGCGTGTGATTCAGTGATTAAAAACCACATAGTGGAAAATTGCAAAGCTAACTGAAAGTATGTCATGTAGAAAAAATATTATTTACCATGCAGGTACATCTTCTATTTCTTGGTCGTTTGAGTGATTTCTTTAAACCATGAAATTCTGTGTTTATTTTTACTTTCTATTTTTGTGATGGATTTCCCTTGCCCCTATCAGGCATCTGAGCATGTTTTTCTCTCTCTCTCTCCCCTTGATGCAACTGGGTGGTCCAGATGAGGTCTTTCTACCTTCCCCTCTCCCTAAGCCTTATAGTTGATTTCTCCATGACACTATAGCTATGTGTGGCTGAGAACACAGGGCTTACCTTTTGCCCTGAAGGCAAACATGTATTTCTTATCTGGGACATTAATTATGGAACTTGCCTGCACTAAGAAGTGAGGTGTCACCAATCACAAGGCATCATTGGAAATTAAACATGGCACTTTTGTAGCTCATTTGAGATTAATTGGTCCTGTGAGCAAAGTACCACATCCTTGCCTTCCATGTGGCACTGCAACATTTCTTGAATTTTAGCACAAATGATCATTCATCTGCAAAAACTTACTGTATATGTATTTATTCAGTATTTGATGGTCCTTATTCAGTGTGTGCTCTTCTGCTTTAGATGTTTGTCATCCAATCAGGGAAAAGAAACAATTCCATGTGACTTACCACACAATGCAAATGATGAATAGCAAATAGCCAGAGTCAGGTATTAGCAAAGAACACACAAACTGAAAATAATTTGTCCAGCTATTTGACTTGGCATACAGATAATGAACACATTTGAAGAAAATAAAGATGTTTATGAACAATTTGCTGCCATAAGTGAGGCTTAATTTGTAGCAAATACAATTCATAATGAATATTTCCACTAGCTCTAATTAGAAACTTAATGTCAATGAAATTTTGCTCATGTGAGAAACCAATGTGAATTTAAGTGGTAGGAGTGTTACTATACCTGGGCTGTGAGGAGGTGGGGGGTTGGGGAGTAGCATCTAGGGGCCAGGTCCTTTATTGATGTAAATCAGGATAGATTGGTGTAGCTCCACTGAGTCAATGGATTTATCCAAATCTACAGAACCTGAGTATCTAGGCCTGTGTTCAGAGAGATTTGAACTTTCAGACAAAAATAATGCTTTATTAGTAAGCTGGGCATATGTGGGATGAAATAGGCAAATGGTTTGGAAGCAAAACAATCTGATTAAAGTATGTAAAGTAGTGATCGCCAAGGCTGTAAGTGAAGACAAAGCAGTTTTGTCCTGCAGTCGCTTAATGAAGGCAGGGCTGACTAAACAGAAGCATTGGTTTTCAGTGACCTTTAATAAAGAAAAGGCTGTCTGTCTGTCATTATGCAAATTGAAGAACATCTGTTCCATGAAACTATGTAATAATGCCTGAGGTCAGTATAGTACTAGAGGGAAAACTGTTTTGACAATGGTTCACAGAAAATACTGGAACCAGACAGCTTTCTCCTCTAGTCCTCCTACTCTCTCGAACTCCGGACGGGGGCACAGATCCTCAGCTGGTATAAATTGATGTAGTACAATGGATCTTGTTCTTCAGAATGCAACACAATGTGTTAAGAATTGTCAAAGCCTAGCAGGTAAATTAAATCTACAAGCATGTTCTCAGAGCACTACAATTTCATTAATAAGGAAACCACAATCTAGATGACATCGGATCTGGGATACAAGGTGAAGTATTTATAGCAAAACTGAAATGTTTCCATTCAGTCCACACATAAGAAGGAGCAAACTTTGTTTTAATGAGGATGCTGTCTCTGACTAGAATGAGATTGCAGTTTATTACATAAAAGCAAAAGACATCCAGTAATTGTTTTGCAGTTACTTTCACTGTGTCTGTTCTGATACTTGATAAACATCAGCAAATGCCTCTTAAAATCTTTTGCTGTAATAGAGTAGCGCAAAAGCAACAATTATAAAATCTTGATTATGGCATTGAGCACTGTGGGGTACTGGGGGATTTGAATAGTCAGTGGGCCAGAGAATGAGTGAGAGTGACTCTGTAGCCTGGTGGTTAGACTTTTCAGATGGGAGGGAGGAGACCTACATTTGAATCCCTGATCTGGAGCAGGAACTTTAACCCAGCTCTTCCCCTCCTCATGAGTGTCCTTACTACTAAACTATTGAGCATAAGATGGGCTTCTGCTGTTCCTCCTCCTCAGTTTTTGGGAATCTAGCCCTTTATTTCATTTGCTCTCTTTCCAAATAATCAAAATGTTCCATTTGTCCCAAAATAATTTTTTCCCACCTTTTTAAAATTAGCTGAAAATTTAAAAAAAATCAGTTGCAAATGGATTTTTTTCAGAACTGCCAGAAAACGGAAAAATGAGCTGTGAATAGCTAATCTGTGCTCTCTCTGCATTGTTGATTTCTAGCTGGTCAGCTGTAATATCTGATTCAGGTCCTACAAACATGTGTGGAGTGACAACTCCATTTTCGTTTCCTGCTGAATATTGTTATAGGTGATGATGTGTTTTGCCTCAGGCATAGTATCCATTTTATGAGCTATAAGTAAATGTATTTAGGAAAACTCTAGGTCAGGAAATTGCTGGAAGTTTGCAAGAACCGTAATGATGCCAGAGAAGAGGACAAGTGGTCAAGTTTTCAAAAGGGCTTAGCACCTCTTGAGCTGTATGGGAGCTGTTGGTTGCTGAGTTCTTTTGAAAATCTGACCTTAAGTTGTCCAAGAAGCAGAGTGTGAATAACTAAGCAGACTAGAACCATTGAGTCATTAAATCATCAGCATTTACTTAACTTAATGTATTTTTTCCCCAGAAATGCCCATCTAGACTGTCTATACAAGAACCCAAGGAAAAACAACACCTATCACAGATCTCTTTTGCCACCAAAACTGTTGTACAACAATATTAATGAGTCAAAGCTTAGAACTTCTCCACACAAATAAACAAAGGCTCACAGTAAATTAGCTTAGTGCCCTCAGCCTACCTCACCTTAAAAATGATGTCTTGGCACATGCTGTCAAGGCCAGCATATTGGGGCTCCATCAGAGAAAGGGGAAAACTCTGTTCCAGAGTCAATGACTCCTCAAAGAAGTCTCATGATGATGTGCTTTTCATCTTTTTATGAAGATGGGGCATAATAACTTAAGCACCTTCAATTATTGCAACTGCCATGGTATCTCACAGGGAGAGAGATCGTCTCTCGGATAGCCAGGACCCAAACAACTTATCACCTTCACTTCCACCTGGGAACTGATTAGCAGCCAGTTCTCATCACAAGGCACCAGTGTGTAACAGAATCTCTACAGCCATATCCACTTCACTCCCATCACAAAACCAGAGTAACCAGGCTTTGTAAGGGGAGGCATGAATTTCAGCAATAGCTTTACACAGAGCACACTCTCAGCCTTGCCATTCATGAGATGGAGCAATTGTTGCATAAAAGGTACATCCATGGCATCCATTACTAATTATTGAGCTAGATGCTGGGGTTCATTGATCTGAATGCAACACAGGCATGAAGTGATGTAAAGCTCTCTTTTAAGCCCAGTCAAGGATCCAAAACCCCACATCCAATGATTTCTACAATGTAGTGAGTGTGTGTGTGTGTGTGTGTGTGTTGGGGGGGGGTGTCTGTGTGTCATGGCCACCTCCACTTACTCCAGCCACAGCCCTTCACTTTCACCAATGACAGCTGGGTTTGTGTAGAAGTCTCCATTTCAAAACTGTGCCCTGGGAGGATTCTCCTTGCTCTGGAGTAATATTAATAGGGCTGGACTGCCAGCAATGAGACACCAAGTGGGGCCCTGCACCACAGAATCTGGCTAGCTACTAGGTCTTGATGAAAATACTGCTAGCCAGGTTTTTGCGGATAGCAAACAGGGAGTGAGTAGCTTCTCTGTAGTGGTTGTAATCATAATCTGGTAGACCTCCAATATGACTTTTCCTCCACTGTGCAGTTTTAGAAGTGGGAGGAGGAGAGGTTGCTGTTGGTTTGTGATCTAGCTATTTTTCAGTAAAATATTTCTTCATGAACTAATGTAACCCCTGGCAGAGAGCTCAGCATGCTTTGGCTTGGGCAACTTGCCTTTCTTTATTTATGAATATCCAGGATCTCTTTTTCTCTCACAAATATGTTTTCACTTCAGTTAATATTTAAATAAGCCTACCACCAACCCTATACACTTCCATACTGCGTGTTTGCAATTCAGTAGTAAGGCACAGGGGGGAAATCCCAGAAAAAAGTCAAGGCTATGATTTGATGTAATTATCTTGCTCGTATTTTTTAAAATAAACTATACAGTAGATTAAAGATATGGCTGTAGATGTATAATTCAGTTCAGAATAGGTGAAGTTACTGCTCTAAATTACAGATCAGCAGCTTCATAGTTAAAGTTGCAACTGAGTTTAAATGATCCGAATTTTTCTCTGTCTTCCAGAATTCCAGAATCTCTTTAACTTTTCAACCAGCTCTACAAGTAATACAGTTGAAGCACAGAATCTCAGGGTTTGAAGGGATCTCAGGAGGTCATTTAGTCCAACCCCCTGCTCAAAGCAGGACCAATCCCCAACTAAATCATCCCAGCCAGGGCTTTGTAAAGCCTGACCTTAAAAACCTCTAAGGAAGGAGATTCCACCACCTCCCTAGGTAACCCATTCCAGTGCTTCACCACCCTCCTAGTGAAAAAGTTTTTCCTAATATCCAACCTAAACCTCCCCCACTGCAACTTGAGACCATTGCTCCTTGTTCTGTCATCTGCTATCACTGAGAACAGTCTAGATCCATTAAAGGAACCCCTTTTCAGGTAGTTGAAAGCAGCTATCAAATCCCCCCTCATTCTTCTGTTCTGTGGACTAAATAATCCCAGTTCCCTAAGCCTTTCCTCTCCTCTCAGTGCTTCAAAATTGATTCCTTGAAGACTTGCTCCATCATGACTTTTCCAGAGACTGAAGTGAGGCTGACTAGCTTGTAGTTCCCTGGATCCTCCTCCTTCCCTTTATAAAAGATGGGCACTACATTAGCCTTTTTCCAGTTATCTGGGACCTTCCCCATCACCATGAGTTTTCATAAATAATGGCCAATGGCTCTGCAATCTCATCCACCAACTCCTTTAGCACCCTCAGATGCACCGCATCTGGCCCCAGTTTTTAAAAATAGTCCTCCATAGAGGGCTGGTCCCTCCTCCCCATAATGTGCTGCCCACTGGAGTAGTCGGGGAACTGACCTTGTTTGTGAAGACAGAGGCAAAAAAAGCATTGAGTAAATTAGCTTTTCCCACATCCTCTGTCACTAGGTTGCCTCCCACATTCAGTAAGGGGCCCACACTTTCCTTGACCACCTTCTTGTTGCTAACATACCTGAAGAAACCCTTCTTGTTACTCTTAACATTCCTTGCTAGCTGCAAATCCAGGTGTGATTCGGCCTTCCTGATTTCACTCCTGCATGCCCGAGCAATATTTTTATACTCCTCCCTGGTCATTTGTCCAGTCTTCTACTTCTTGTAAGTTTCTTTTTTGTGTTTAAGGTCAGCAAGGATTTCACTGCTAAGTCAAGCTGGTCGCCTGCCATATTTACTATTCTTTCTACACATTGGGATGGTTTGTTCCTGCAACCTCCATAAGGACTCCTTTTAAAATACAGCCAGCTCTCATGGATTTCCCCCCTCATGTTATTCTCCCATGGGATCCTGATCATCAGTTTCCTGAGGGAGTTAAAGTCTGCTTTTTCTGAGGTCCATATTCTGCTGTTCTCCTTTCTTCTTTATGTCAGGATCCTGAACTCGACCATCTCATGGTCACTGCCTCCCAGGTTCCCATCCACTTTTGCTTCCCCTAATAATTCTTCTGGTTTGAGAAATGCAATCTTAACTATATCATTTTGAAAAAAATAAGAATATAGGAAATGGCAATATATGCCTGTGGCCTTAAGTTCATTTAAACAATTTTTTGGTGTGATTATTATAAAATGCATCAGAATCTATTTCTCATTTATTATTTTAATTACTATGATTAACTTAGCTTCCTTCATCAAAGGTCTAATTCTGCATTTTTTTAAAATCCCTAGGGAACTATATTCAATTCTGAAGCATGCCAGAACAAAACAGATAAATTATGTCATCGACACATTTATTATTGGTTGCATGTCAAGTTTGCATTCTTTGGTGGATATGTCCACATCATGGAAGTAAATAAACTTGTTTGGTCAGGCAGTCTGTACAGAGTGAATAACACTCAGTTAACTGATTTTTTTTCTATCCGAAGACAGAGGGGGGCAGGGGAGGGATCATTTATTTATGCTATGATTCATATTTTAAAGTCATAATTTATTTACACTGTTAATGTAGGTTTTTTTAACTAGCTTTGCATTACAGTTGACCATACTTCCAAATAGCAGAGGGCTGGTTATATTCCAAAGACAAAGCACCAGCATTCACATGGCTGTTAGTACTACTTTCAGCATACAGTGCACAAACGTGCCGCAGTATTTCAGAGCATCAGAGCTAAATAATACTTCATGCATAAATCACACTTCCAGTCCCTGCATGCTTTATGCACTGATGAATTACTGGGCTGAGCTGAGGTAATTCAGAATGAACTAAAAAGCAAATTATGGCATGTGTGCATTGTAACATTTTTGCCAGTCTAGATTCTGAAATTAATTACTCTGAAGCTGATTCTGAAGAATAGTTTAAGCTTTCATGGTATTTCACCTCTTACAAAGTGATATTCTGAGGTGTCCACAGACTTAGGTGTGGGCTTATGCAGCAAGAATTCTTGATTAATTTTCTAGTCTTTTGGCTGAAATGGGCCCTAAGTGTGATGGGGTATTTACACCACACTTTCCCTGAGAGGGTTAATGCAGACTGAGAAGATGGCTAAATAACCTAACAAGCCGCAGCTGAGGGGAATCAGGTGGCCAAGCTCAGCTTAGGAAACTATGAAGCTGGGTTGTGCTATAAAGGCAGTAAGGTTGAAAAGGGAACACCTTCTCTGCTGGCTAAAGGGTCCCTGAGCAGGAACACAGAATAGAGGACAGGCCCAGGTTCCCCTACCAGCCACTGAGGTAGTGGCACCATGGGTCAGTGACTGGGAAGAGTTCCTGAAGCCTCTAGCATGGAGCAAGACTTTGAAACCCTTTGGTACCCCCAAAGGGGAAAACAGTTACCGTGATCTGGCTGGAGAGCCAAGTCACGAAGAGGCAGCAACAGCTTGTGGAGCGAGAGAGGGGCTGCTGACCCAGAGTGAGAGGCAGAGAAATGGTGTGCAACCATGGGAAGGGGCATTAACCTCACAAGCTATTCCCTAGAGTGACCAGAAGGAGGCGCCATCATAACAATGAATGCAGCACCTTGTCACAGTGAGATATAAAATGCAGTCTGAAGCCTTAGCAAAATGCACAATTTTTACAGATTCTTAGAAAAATACATGGAAACTTGGAACTCATCTTGCTACCTTATTACTCCTAAAACTTTCATTCACTTTGGTGGGAGTTTTAAGTGTTCAAGGCATTCAGACTCAGGCTCCTGGTATATTAAGTGCACTAAAAGAATAATTATGGGTCTGCCAGCATTTCCATTATCTGCATATGAGAGCCAGAGAGCAGACAGTTGTTTTCACTTGAAATTGGCTTTAATGGGTTTTACTCACGCAAATAAGGGTTTGTTGGCTCCAGGCCTAAGCAAACACTTCTGTCATCCTCATGGCTTTCCATGAAACAACTGCTTTTATACTTTGGGCCCAATCTGAGGGGAAATAATGACATGAGTACTGCACTGGAAGACAAACCAGGATGCAGCTCACACATATGATGTGCAATCTTACATACAAGGTGCAGCATCAGCACCCTTTTAGCAGCCTTCCTTTAATTTCACACCAAAAGTAGCTGATGACTACATCAGAGAAAAAGCAATAATGTTATAGAAGAGAGCAACCCTGAAACCAACATCTTGCCTTTGTTCAGTATGTTATCGTCTGCATGCCCCTGAGAGTGTCACGTTTCTCAAAAGAAACAATTCAAGTGTTCACTAAGGGTGTGATTAAGAACCTATTAAAGTAAATGGAAAGATTCAATGATTTCGTTTGGCTTTGGATGAAGTGCTAAGGCTTCCATTTCATTGAATGGTTGGGCCCTAAGACCTGCTCTTCCCTATAACTTGCAGCTATATACTCACTTTCCCTGCTGGCAATGCTGTAGCAATAACTGATAGCCACTCACACTACAATGATGTTGCTACAGAATTGCACTGTATATGTTATTACCCAGATTCATCCCTGCCCTGGCATAGGGACCAAAAGGCAATGTTGCCAATTCTCATTATTTTATCACAATTCTCGCAAAATTTGATGATAGGCTTAAAGCCCCAGTTCCTGGCAACAACTGATTAAACTGATTTCTTTCATTAAAAAGAAAAAAACTGATTTCTTTCATTAAAACTGATTTCTTTCATTAGAAAGAAAAAAAGCTTGTAGCTCTCCTGGTTGCGCAGAAAAGCTTGAAAACATGACCCATGTGTACCCTGAACACTCAAAAATACAGAAATGCAAAGAAACAGACTCTCTCTCTCTCTCTATCTCTCTCTCTCTCATAAAAAGAATGATTTTCCAGAGCCTGATTCATGATTTTTGAATGCTTGCACATTCTCAGATTCATTTATTACCTTCACATCTGAAACTGCATCCACAAAAAAGGATTCAGTTTGATCTAATGTAGGCGGTTTATATCAAACCCTGGGGGTCTTTTGCATGCTACCATCTGAAACAGCTAACACCATACAAGATGGCTGACATTAGCTGGAATAACCTGGGAGGCCCCTAAGATGTGTAGCCAAGGGTGAAAAGTGTTTAATAATGAAGCATATCAAAGGGATTTAGGGGAAGTGAAGACTATGTTAAACATTTTGACAACAGGGCAAACTTGCTTTTAAATTGTCCTAACTAAGGCCTTGATCCTGGAAACTCATGCATTTGCTTAGTTTTATTTCCATGAATATCCCCACTGAATCAATTAAGAGCAGGGTAAAAAGATGGGTGGATCTGTAGATCAGACACTACACACAAGGGCTGTGTTTACACTGCCACTTTCTGCGCTAAAGCTTTTGTTGTTCAGGGGTGTGCTTCCAGCAATAAAGCTGCAACCTCTCGTTCGGGTTTTTTTAAATACCCAAACGATCTGGGCAATGAAGTGTGTCTACACTGCCCATGTTACAGCTCTGCTGCGGCTGCGCTGTAATGCGGGTAGTGTAGACAAAAGTGGTAGGTGGCCGGAATAAAAAGGATTTGTGAATTAATGGCCAGCACTTACTTGACTCGAAACAATTTGCCTGTCATGAGGAAGAGGCGTATTAATGGTAGTGCTTGTTGGTACTTCTTACAGATGATATCTGACAGTGCACCTGTGTCCTCTACTTGGCCTTCTCCTACATAATTGTCAGCTGACTGCTATTTTTAGTGCATTGTGGTTTGTATGGGCCGTGCCCCTTGTGGATTTTGTGCTGTTTTCCTTGCTTGCTGTCCGTTAACCTCAATCACCCACCATCCATGTTGTTCTCCACTCCTCCTCCTAACATTTACACCTCACTGACTGAATTGCTTATGCTGTGGGTGGAGATTGACTGACTGACTGTGAGATGTGCCTCTGAAACTGTCAGATGTGGCCTTGTGAAGTACCGGAGTGTAAGGTAGCAACTGCCACTGCCTATGTTTACCTCTGTCTCTGAGGAGTGGGTTGGGATCTTCCTTGCTATTGTGGCTCCTTAATCTGCAGTGTACTTTAACATGCTAGTCACCATATGATTTCCCCATGATTTTGTCACTGCCTAGCTGGAGCTGAATCCTCCCCAAAATAATTCCTCACATCCAAGTTTCTGCAGAAGAGAAGATACCATGACTTGGTATCAGCAGGCTTTTAGTTCATTTAGGCCCTGATCCAGTGCCTAAAGTTGACATAAGAGAGATTACTCGTGTGCTTAAAGTTAAGCATGTGCATAGATACTTTTCTGCAAAAACCAAGAGTGAATTTGCTGGGTATGAGATTAGATATAAAGCATTGTGTTTCTTGCAAACTGAACAAATTGGGTAAAGAAATAAGTGAGACAGGGAATATGGAACCCCTCCATACCACTTCAAAAATAAAAAGGACAGTCACAACCTACCACTTTTGTAGAGCAAAAGGGCATTTTAACCATAGCTGGCATTACCAGCTGCTATGAAAAACAGCTCATGATAAAATGAACCTACGCTAAGTATCTAGCTGAAATTGTTAGTACTGCATGTTCTAACAAATACAAATTGATAAGTAAAATATGCATGTTCTGAACTGCTTCATTTTCAGAATGTCAGCAGAAAAAAGAATACATTAAAAGAACTCAAAAAGTTGAGAAATGCCCGAATTAAGGTTCTACATGCAACTTTAATTCAGCTCCCTTGTGTGTATGCATTATGATACAACTTTAATTCAGCTCCCTTGTGTGTATGCATTATGATACAGGCCAATGAAGATCCTGTTTAAGTTACATATGAATATTTCTCTGATCAGTTAATTTGAGCTGCAAATACTGCAAAAAGAAAGGAGTATCTATTTGATTTTTTAAAAGAATTTGTTTTAATTACATTCACACTTCCTTTGTGTTTGTTTTTCACAATTTTCTAGGCATGTTCTCTTGCACAAATGTTCTACAAAACACAAGATTTTACAAAAATATTGCAGAATATTAAATTATTACTCAGTTGTTCACATGAAAAACCCAATTCTTAAAGTCAAACTCATCCACTCAAGGAACAGGAAAATATTACGTGATCACCATGTATAGTGAAAACAGCTTGTCTTTCAAATACTCAAAGAACTCCTCTTTAACAAGCTACAGCCCCAGAATTACTTGCATAAATTTAGTGAATTTCAAATATGAGTTAATTCTCATCTGTTCAGATAATTTGCAATCAGTTAAAGTGAAGCTCATTGAATACCTTATTTCCAACTATTCACCCATCTCTACACTTAATCAAGTGGTCTTCCTTAAAATTATAACATACGTACTTTCTAGATTACTCTTTAAATAAATATCCATATGTAGATTTACTGCATATTATTATCGCATTAGGGGAAACAATCCCACCCACAGTTCCTAGGGAGTTCCACAGCTTCCCCTGCACTCCTGAGTAGTCCCTCCATCTCCAGTCTGGGGGAGAGGGAAGCCCAGTAGATTGAAGTCATAGCAGCAGCCCCACTCCTCCTTTGACCCATTTCCCAGCCACTCATCCCTCCATAGCATTAAGCCTGTGACTGAGATGTTTGCTCCAGCTGTTAGTTACTGATCATTTCCAAATTTGTTTTAATTTTTGCCCATGAAGAATGTGACTAACTGGCCACTGAGCCTGTAGCCACCTTGATATGGACATGAGGCCTGCCGAAATGACAAAGCCTAATATTGAGCACTCCAACTTGATCGCAGCAGAAGCTTCTTGGATGAAGAGGGAGGACTACATGGTAGGATTTACAATTTCCAAGCACTGTTTAAAAATTAGACTAGTGGCAATCTCTTTTGTTATATGGAATTGTTGTGGGCTAAGGGCTGTTAGCAAGTTCCAAATGCAGTCTTCATTGGGTAAAATTCACTCACCACTTTTGTAGAATTCTTCATTTAACTTTATCACAGAAAATATATTTATATTCATTATAAATGGCCCCAACCATGCCACCAGTGAGTGCTGAGCAGGTGGTTCCCCCCTGTCCCCGAAGCCAGCCCCCACCACGGAGCCCTGTGCCCCCCACACTCCTCCCTGCAGGAGGGGGAGGTGGCTGCATAGGGCTCCAGAATAACAAGAGACATCTCTGTCTGTGATGGCATAAATGACCATAAAAAGTGTCTAGAAAACAAGCAAGCTGGTGGGTGGTTGAAGAAGTCTGTGTACAAAGGCAGATCACTGTTCTCACGAATCTTGGGAAGCAGCATGACAGATCCTTCTTACCAGGAATATGGCTTGGTGCGATGTTACTAAGTATTGGCAGCCATGGCAACAGAGTTGCACGTGAAGTCCCAGTAACTATGCACACAGCTTCGAGCTCTCCATCGACCAGCCTCATGTGCTAGAGTAGTAGGTCTCAAATTTTTGTGTGCTGCACTTTTTAATTACCTAAATGAAAATGTGGTGCTTTGTAGTTTGTCTAAGATGTATATCTATCCTATATTCATATGTATAATCTATACATTGTGATTTTGTAGTACACTGCATGTTGCTTTGCCAGAGACTAAAAGATTGCAACATAGCAAAAGGCACTTTGATAGCTTTAAAGTGCTATCTGACTCACTATTAGCATCTGTCTTCCAGTTCATAACAGCTCTTGTTCCACATAACACTATAATCCCCTCTGAAACCTCATTTCTTCAGGCATGGACATTACAGGTTCTTTAGGGTTGTAGCAAATAAAAACTTAAATGGAAGTTTTAAGTCTCAAGGATAAAAATGCTTAAGCTGCAAAGTGTTCTGATTGCAGTCTTTAATAAACCCTTCAAGCTGTGAGAATACATGAGAACCTATTGAACAATTTATACAGTAACAAATAGTACCCACTCTACTTACTAGTATGGTCTCACAAAATGTAACACCTTGTATTCTGGGGTTGGATTCCATTAAACCTATATTTTCCAAAAAATGAACTTTTATTTAACTTGAAATGAATTTTTAGCACAATCTTTGTCTCGGCTGAAGGAGGGGGATGAAGATCACATTTTTTTACATACTGAGCTTCCCATACTTAATTTTACAATGACAATGGGAGCAGTATATGTTTTGGGCCAGAACTTGCCGAGTTACATTGGTGAAAATCTTTATAATCTATTATATATTGTAACAGCACCTAGAGGCCAAATCCAAGATACTACTATCTTTGTTGCTTTGCTCATTTAACATCATGCTCAAAGGAGGACAGTTCTGCAGAGATTAAAGATGACTAAATAAAATATGTTCATGCTGAATCTAGAGAAGAGCCAAAGCCAGGCATAGGTAACTTAAAAATGGACTGTCACTTCCGTATTAACCATAGGAGCATCACTAGAAATTAAAACTGGAAAAGGCTAATTAGTATATTTTGTCCATACATACATACCCCCTGCCAGTTATAGGATTGTGGCCTTCAGCATACCTTGGAGGGCTTTTTTGATCTTTTTGGGAAAGTTAACTACCTCTACTGAAAACAGACTTTTTCCCCTCTAGGAGATGTGGGGTGGGGGGAATCCCAGCTCATAAGTAACTCATCACAAAAAAAAATATGAAGAAATACAGCTAGGGGAAAACTGGTATCAGAATTTACAAATAGAAAGGGATTGTTTGTTATACAAAAAATGATTTTGCCACCAGACAAAGAGAAGATATGATTTATGATATAAGATATGATAAGATATGATAAATCGATCCCCGATAGATCAATAACTACCTGCCAATCTGGCAGGTAGTGTAGACGTACCCTTAAGGCTTTTGTTCATATACTCTAAGAAAAATAGGGGACCTAATTCTGATCTCCCTCTACTTTTACACTGGTGTAATTGCATCAACTAAAATAGATTTACTCCTGATTTACTTCAATGTAAGTAAAAGAAGAACCACGTCTTATGTTTTTAATCAATCCACAGGGAAATCCATATGAACAGAAGAGAGGGAAAAAACACATTTCCGGTATCCATCTCAAATTCTACCATGTTTCAGAGTGGTAGCCATGTTAGTCTGTATCAGCAAGAACAACGAGGAGTCATTGTGGCACCTTAGAGACTAACTACCATGTAACTTTTATAGTTTTGCATAATGCCTGATAGTTCCTTCTTCGGTCTGCCACTGAAAATAAAATCTCATATGGAAGGATTCATAAGTGTTGAGGATTATGTATGTTCTTGAAACTCCCATTTCTATTTGCTTTTTCTTTGGCAATATTTACGGAATTCCAGTCAATGCTGTGGTGTTCTTCTGAGAAGTTCATCTTATTGACTGTCCAAGGCTCAGACTGTGTTGGATTATTTATGAATCATGCAGATTCACATCTTGTCTTGCTTTTGCAAAACTTTATTTTTGCAGATGCTTGGGCCAGGGCACTAAAAATCTGAACTCTTGTAAACCATGGTGCAATTAAAACACCAACAAAAAGTCCAAAAGGTGTTTAGAAACTCACAGGTGTTTCAAAACCTCAACTTTTGAAAATACATTTGTGTAGCTTCAAAATCCACAAGCACTAAGCACTTTTGCATTGGTGTACTTGATAGGCATAATAAAGGTTGCCAAAAGTTCTATCCTGAATTTTACTGTCCTAATTTTTCACCCTCTATTATTCATCCCAGGTTACTTGTTAGGACAGAAAATTTCATATTTTAACCATTGGTGCATCTCTTCCAGGAACCACTTCCCTTTCCTTTATTATAAAGTCATTCAGTCCGTCATTGGCCATCTTTAAGTTCTCCTGAATTCTTACTCTACTTGTGTGCCAGATGTCATGAATGTTTATATTATGGTAGCATCCAAGTTTGCATCTCTTGACACAGCTTTCTGAAACGCTTGTGGTTTTACATCTCTACAGAATTGGTTCACAAGCCACGACTTGCTTAGCTGTTGGAAGTATGGTCTCTTCAATATTTTGGAAGATAAGTATTAAGAGGAAAATGGAGTTGCTTTTTTTTAATAACCCAGAAACAGAACAAGAATCCCTGCCAGAGGCAAACATAAATGTGTCAGGACACTTATCTAAGACAGGGATGATTTAGCTTTACAATATTTTTTCTGCCATTCTTTTATATTGTCAAGAACTGCTATTGTGTGTGGATCAATGACATACAATGTACATTTAAAATAAATCCCATATATGAATGAAAGAACATCACTCTGCTAAAGCATTTGACAATTTCTAATGGCCTTCCCTAAATAATGGTCCCTCCTTTTTTAATCATTAGTAAAGCAAGAATTTACTCTAAGACATTTTTATATTCTTTTCCCAATATGTTTTATAAATAAATTACATACAAGGAACTACGTAAAAGTATAAGCTTGCAAAGTCAAGCACTCATAAATTAGTAAACACTAGATTTAAGGTTTCAGCTGCAATATTAATTTGGCCCCCTTATCCATATGCATTGTTCCACATGCTAGACATATTTTTTCCCCCAGAAGATTTCTGCCTCATTCAGTGCACAGAATGGACAGTGCTCACTTAACAAATTCAATATTTTGTTTTATCCTGATCATTCAGCAAGCCTTATTTACTGTACACCATTCAAACACTCCTCTGGAGACAGAATTCTTAATTTCCTCATGGGCTTCTCTGTCTCACTCATGACTATAGCATTGAGTGCTTCACTGGCATTAATTCTTCTTCACAGCAGTTGTGAGATGATGTTCTTCCCCTTTCACATCTGGGGCACAGAAACATTAATGTCAAATGTGCCCACTAATTTGGGGTGCTCAATTTGAGATGCTTGTAGCATGATTTTTCAGAGAACTGTGATGCTTCCTTGGAATACCCATAATTTCAAGGCAGTTCACCACCACCTGCTCTTGGCATAAGGAAGTTTTTGTATGTCCCTCCTGTTGACCAGCTCCCTGAAGCCATCAGACTCTGGCAACACATGCACTTCCAGGCCTCCGCAGGCCTTGCTTGCTCTGTACTGGTTAGCAATAGGGATATACCAATCCCTGCATCCTCCAGCTGAGCTTCTGGAGTGCCCATCCCCCAGGTCCACTAAAAATTCACAGAACTCTTAGATGTGCTATTCCCCGGAGAATAGCATACCCCAAGTTGTAAGCGCCAGCTCATGGTTACCGCTCTGCTTAATGTACAGCACTCAGAGGTGTGTATATAGTGAAAACAAGAATATGTGTATCATCAAAGAACAGAGATTCAAGTGGCAGAAAGTAAGAATATTGGAAACAAATGGCTACATATAAAACAAAAATCATAATGTGATTTTTCGAACCTAAACTTGGTTAAGACACCTGACCCCAAGTCCTTGTCCCAGCATTTTTAATCCCTGCTCTCCTGATTTTTTTCCTCTAGTCCCCATAATCTATCAGTTAGCATTTCTCTCTGACTGTAAATGGGCATTTATTATGAACAATACAATACCCAATTTGCATATGACCAGGCAGAGTAAGAGAAGTTCGTCTTTCCGTCTGTGTGTCAGGAGTATCTGGATTACATTTTGGTGACCTGTCTTAATCCATAAACCTGTTGGCATCAAGAGGTCCTTGTGTCACAAACTCTTCTGAAAATCGAACCCCAGAAAATGAGACTCACACTATTAGTGACCCTCTGTGAAAAGTTTGGATTAAGTATTTTGCTTGCATCATATGGGAATTATGTGGCAGAAGGAGGGATAGAATCCAGTTTTCCAGAGCAACATTCAACTGTCTTGATCATGAGGTCACCCTTTCTCTGTCTCCTTCACTAAATATCTTCCCACACCTGAAATAAATGAGATAGGGTATCTACAGTCTTACTGACTACACAATCCTGATTCATCCCTCAACAATGTCTATCCTGTGCACTGGATGAGGCAGGAGTCTCATGTGGAAAAAAGAGTATAATTATATTATTATAAACTGTATCATAATGCATACTCACAAAGGGGCTGAATTAAGGTTATACGGGACTAACCTTTGAGCACTTGAGTTTGCAACCTTATTTTTCTTTTAACATGGGTGTGTGGGTGTGAGAGATTTCCTAGCTTTTTTAAAAAACAGACTATGGTAAAAAACAGAAATTCCTTCATATGGAACAATACCGCCTCCCACATAAGTCAGCAGCAGTGTTAGAAGCTTCAGATCCACTGCACAGAGCTTTGTCACTTGAGCTAACAGACTATCTGATAGTAATAGGTTGTTGTCCTCTAGGTGGGCTAGCCACTAGTGGGAGATGAGGTGAACATTTTTCCAGTGGGTTTCACAGTTTAGCAGCAGAAGAATGTTGAGATTCAGGAATTCTAACTTCTCTTCCAGCTTGTGAGGGAAGTGGTATCTAATGGCTACAGATCCTTCTGCCTCTAGCTCCTCCAGCCTGCCCTTTCCCCAGTCACTGTCTTCGCACACTGACTCCACCTACCACAACCCTTTCCCAAATTCTCATCCTACTCCCAGTTCCCTTCTCCTTCCCTCACTTTGGCTCCATTTCCCAGCCCCTCCCCCATATCCTCATCACAGTTCCCTGCCCCTCATCAGCACCTGTGGCCCCAGCCTCCCAGGTGCTCTGGTGTACTTGGGGATCTGGACTTTTGTGAATGCAGTTCCTTTAAATGATTTGACATGCTCATGACCATGGCTGCTCCGTTTGCGTTAGGAGGTACACAGCTTTGTGTTGCCAGCTGAGCAAACCAAGAAAAAAAACTATATAGCAAAGGAGGAAAAAAGTATGTGCTTGTTAAGGGGTGGAAGTGATGACATGTTCCTGACAGACTACAGAAAACCCAGAGGCTCTTTCAAATAATTTCTTATGAGACTTATTAAACTTTGGGCCTTAACTATGCAGCATCAGCAAGCTTTCACAGGTGGTTTTGATAATTATAAGGCATTGTTAATTTAAAAGAATGCTGAAAGCCTGAGGGATGTGGTTTCATGATATGGTATAATTCTACTTACTTCACATGAAGCAATAGTATTTTTTTCCCATAGCTGTCTAGAATGGATCCATAAACCTTGTTCCAAAAAGTGTTTATAAGCACAGGAGTAGACCTACTGACTTTAATCAGACTGCTCACGTGCTTAAGTGCTTTGCTGGACTGGGTTCATAAAGAGCAAATGAGAACAACCATGTAAGGAAAAACGAAAACACATTTTTATAGGCCTGGGTTAGTTTTGTATGTGAAATATAAGATGGTTTAGCTACTGTCTTATTTAGAAAACTAGGGCTAGAAATTAGCACAGTTGGCCAACTATAAAGATTGCAGTTACTTGTGTATCATGTAGACCAGCTCTCTGCTACAAAGCTTTGTTGACATAACTGTATTGGACACCCCATAGCTGGCATAGCTATGCTGGCAAAGTCCTCAGTGCAGAGGCTAGCGAGGCTGACAAAGTGCTTCTGTTGACCATAACTAGCGTCATTCCTGGAGGCTGTATATTTATGCTAACAAATATTCTTTCTGGTGGCATAAGCTGGGTCTACACTTGGGTTCTGTCAGTTTAACTATACTAGCAAAGTATCTGTAGTGTAGACAAAGCTTAAAATGCCATCTACACTGTGGAGTTTGAAACCTGTCCTGGGTGCTCAGAAACCAGAGAAAGGATTGGTCCTCCTAAGGCACAATCTGTCCTGGAGCTGCCCCTGGAATAGCACAGCTCCCAATTTAGGTCTGTTGCTAAATATCACAGTCTGTTTCTTAATCAGCTTCTTGTATTATACTGTATAATTAATAACTGGAAAGGGTGGAGTCCTTTATAAACCATGGGTGTGAATAGAGCCTCAGGGCTCTTCCTTCATGTTCCAGTGAGCTGGTACTTCTCACAGTGGATATCAGAATGATCTAGAAAGAACTATTCTGTAATCACTTTCCTGTTTATTTCATTTATGTGCTGGAGGATTGTGGACCTGATCCAAAACCCATTGTGTCTTTTCCCGTAATCTCAGTGGACTTTGGATCAGGCCCTATAAAACAATTTCTGTTCAGGAGTTTTCCTTTGTGAACATTTTTCTTTATGCACATTTTTTTAACCAAAACTTTCAAGACAGAGAAGACATTGCATAAGAGGGATCCTGCAGCACAAATTGAACTAGAAGAGGGAAAAACAAAACAGAAAAATAACTGAAATGAGATCATTCTGCAATTCCTTTGTTATCAGGAGAATGAGACGATTGCTGTCTCCTAGAAACAATTAATAACATGGTGATCAAATCCATTTTTTAAAAAAACCCAAGTAAACTTTGCTCAAAGTAAAAATGACATGCCTTAATAGAAAATCTTGATACTCTGAATCTTCACAGATTATATTTCTAGTTAAACTGGAGCTGTGCAAAATCAATGTAAGCATAATACAAAACATAAAAACTCAGTTACCCAATTTCCTATTAATAATAATAATAAATCTGTCACATAAGAGTTTTTGAAGAGTTCGGCCATGTCTACACTACCAATTTGTGTTAAGTGATGTTGACACCCAAAAGTTGACATAATCAAAATTGCAATTTTCGTGTTCACACTTGCTCCCTCTGTCAGCAGATTGTGTCCACAGTGAGGGCACCATCATCAACAGTGTGAGCAATACACTCTGGGTACCTATCCACAAGAACACCAGAATGAGAGCTGCCCTCTCACTAGAAAAGTGTGGGGCTATTGTTGTTTCTATGCCCTGAACCCATCTCCACACTACATATGCTATAGCCACTTATCAGGAGTCTCATTTCCTGCTTCTTGCTCACCAGAGACCCACTGCTGAGACTGCCCAGACACCTCTGGAGTGGAGAACAGTGTCTGGCTGCCTGCCCCACTGGGCGACTCCACCGGGAGCTACACATCCTCATCTAACTCCACCTTCAAACAGGAAATGGAATTTCCAAAATTCCTGCAGTTTCTAAGGCGGTGGGGGTGTGTGGGGATGGATGGTTGTTACCCGGCTGCAGGGCAGTGGAGTTCAAACTGCTAACCTGAGTGGTCAGGATGGGCATTGTGGGACACCTTCTGGAGGCCAATTAAAGCCACGAAATGAAGCATGGTGTCTACACTTGCACTTTATTGACAAAAATGTAGAGGAAAAAGACATACATCTCTTGTGAGAGTGGATGAATTTTGTCACCAAAACCAGGCATTTTCCCCAAAAGAGTTACGCACATGTACGCACTCACTGTTTGGGTCAACAAATGGCAAGTTTGGAGACAGAACTTGGTAGTGTAGAAAAGGCCGCCTTCTTTAGAGGATACAGTCTGTCTCCTTCGGACCAAGGAAATCCTTTTAAAGAGGACTTTATGCCAGTCGCTAGAGAGGATTAAAAAAGGGGAAATAATTGTTTCTTTTGTACCTTTAGGGAGGTCACCCTCACTGTTTGTTAGGGTTTTTTTTCAAGATGCCAGAATACTTGTTTAGGATACAATACACAGTGTGCACCTTTACTAATGGATTAAATTTAATCTCAAATAGAAGTTTAGTTAAAACTCAAACCTCAACTGCCTTCCCATTTTCATTTCAGTCCTGATCCAAATCAATGGAAAGACTCATTCATTCAGTGGGGTTTGGATGGGATCAATTTTTTCATGAATCCCAATTATCCTGAGGTTTCTATAGTCGAGCAGTGGCTCCATTATCCCAATTTTTCATGATAGGGCAGCATCTTCTTTGACTATCAGGGATGGAAAGGTTTTTAATACTCTTGAGTTCAAGTTACAAAGAGTCTTGTAGCACTTTATAGGCTAACAGATTTTAGGGATCATCTGTTAGTCTATAAGGTGCTACAAGACTCTTTGTCGCTTTTGCAGATACAGACTAACACGGCTACCCCCTTGATACTTGAGTTCAAGTTCTTTCCCTATAGCACAGTGCACTGATAGAAATTGATTCCCTTCCATTTTCTCCATGTTAATCTTCAGTTTTGAAACATAAGGCTGGATTGATTCTTAGTGTAATTTCACTGACCAGTTACTTTAGTGAGAAATTTGGCCCATTGTGCAAAAGCCCCTAATTTTCGATTAAACTTTTGTTACATCACTTTAGTGCAGATTTACAGATCAAATTGCAAGCACCAGGCATTTCAAGATCTGAAGGGAATTTGATTTTAGAACTATAGTGACAGTTTTCTCACCTCTAATTTTGTATAACGCATGCAGCTTTTCTCAGCCTGAAAGGTGTAAGATTGTTTCCTCTGTCTGATACCACCGCAATAAAAATCCTTTGTTTTTCCCACTTCCCATGTATGTGTTTTCCCACTAACCTATTATTGTGAGCTAAGCACTTTGTACAGTTTGAAGTTATTCCAGCTCCCACTAAAAACATTTAATGTAATTTGTGGTACTTTTGTCCTCCAAAAAACAGATCCACTTCATCAGGGTAAAATATATTTAGGCTCAGATTCTGCACAATCTTCTATGTGGGCAGATCTCTGTTACTGGGCAGAGCCACAAAACAATGGCCCAGATGAAGAGGTCTGCTTGCAGCATTGGGGAATTTATGGGGGTCATAAATTTGTTACATTTGTTAATCTCATAGCTATGTCTCCACTCAATGTTCTAAATGAAGGGTGAGGGGAAAGCCCACCAACCCTAAAAAACAAACAACCCTAAAAAGTTAAAACATACGTAAAACAATGTATCCTAATTTCTGACCATTTTGTGAATGCCACATATTTTCTGAATGAGCATATTATGACCTTCAACCAATTAAACTTCCCCATTTGGAGGATTTACTTGCAGGGTTTTTTTGTTGGTTTGTTTTTTTAGTGTACCTCCAGAGGGGACAATGTAACCTACTAAGCTCTAGCCTTTGTGAAAGTTACTGTTCTTGATTGTAGTTCCACCATGAACCATATAGTGAATTCAAAATTAATATATTTGAGACAATATATCCCTACCTTGGTTCTCCACCTAGACAGACTCTTGTCTTGGTTTTTTTTTTTTTTTAATATACCAGGGTTATTTTAGTCCACAAAGCTGGAGAGAAAAGAAATACATGCATAAATCTTTCCCTCCCTTTTCTGGGAAACACAAGGAACATACAGTAATAATGATGGTAGTAAAGATTAACATTTTCTTGAATCCAAAGCAAAGGAGAAAAACTGCTTTCTCTAAGGAAAACTCAACTCACTTGAAATAGTCATGTTAAATTATGTTCAGCATTTCTACTTTTTTTCTGATTAGGTACTCAGTTTCACTGTAACAATCAATGTCTCCTTGCGTCTTTTCATTCTTGGGCTATCCGGAGACTACAGTTACTGTTATCGAAATGACCTGAACTTGCCTCTTTTTCATATTCATTGTGGAATCTTGCAGTCAGAGTTGGCCCTTAGAAGTGGGGGAGCGTCTTCCTTTCAAGCAATGAATGTTCCATGTGCATCACAGATGTAAATTTGCCCCCCGAGTCTGCAGGTACATTCTGCATGCTAAAACAAAGAGAAGTTGGATTTTTTGGGTTAGCAAAATTGTGAAGGACAAAAGATATGATTTACAAAGTGAAAATCAAACCATGAAATAGACAGGACCATCTAAAGCCGTGCCTACTAAGAACATGAGACTCTTTGCTAAGAGTAGTACTTTTGGTTAGAACCTTCTTGTTTAGAACATTCTTTCTGAAAATTGTCCATTTTTCTTCTTTATTCTCCCCCTGTGCTGATTTACTGTGATATGTATCATGTTAACTCGGCTCTGGACAGAAGAGAGGTGAGAGTAGCTCTCAAAGATCTGGGACAGAGAAGGCCCAGCAGGTTAGACCTGCTGGGGTCTAGGACAAAGGAGAAGCTGCTGGGGAAACTCTATGAGCAGGCAAACTTGAGGGAAAAGTTTAGGTTGATGTACTGGTGATCCCTTTCTCAGAGCAAGCCTCTGAGTGCGACCCCCCCCCAATAAATTTAAAATGTTTTTTTAATGTATTTAACACCATTATAAAGACTGGAAGCAAAATGGGGTTTGGGGAGGAGGCTGATAGCTCATGACCCCTCCCCATGTAATAACCTCATGACATCCTGAGGGCTCCAGACCTCCAGATTGAGAACCCCTGCCCTATAGGAAAGCTGTGGGAACTCAATAGAGGAAGAGACAGCAGAGGAGACAGGCTCTTTGTGATACCCACAGAGATTGTCAGACTCCCATGGAGTGGGGAGGGCGGGCTGTGATGAGGGCCTTAGACAAGAAGGCAGGTAGGAGAATCCACAGGAACTGGCTTAGTTTCCTGTGGGGAGTGTCCTGAGGTCAGAGTCAGTAAAAGTACTTTATGGGATCCTGAGAGGGGCAGCAGAATGGTTAGTTCAACAAGGAAAGGAGAGGCTAGAGGCTTGAGAACCAAAGGGAGGCTGTGTGAAGCACAGGCTGTGGGAAAGCAGTCTGATGGGGTTGGCAGTAGGAAGCAAAGGAGTAAGCCTGTCTGTTAATACAGTGTCCCTGAGCCCAACCCAGAGTGGAGGGTTCCTCTACCAGTGTCTGAGGAAGCCCAACTGAAACAATGCTGAGCTCAAGGCTGGGCCGGAGACTGACCCCCCAGGCCAGGGTGAGCAGCAGCCCAAAAGGCTGCCAAAGCCCTTTTTGTGTTGGGAGGTTTTATGAACCTTTAGTTGGACTATCTTAATTTTCTGTGACTGGGCTGGAGGAATGAGCTGCAGAAAACCTGGCAAGAAGCAGATAGTCACCAGGAGGTGCTGGAGATAAGGACCCCTTGCAGTGTCGCACCCTGACACAAGGGGGTGCTCTGGGTGATGAGTACACTACCTTATAAGGTACTAGCATAAGTGCCCGGCGCTGCTCGGGTCAGTCGGAGGTGGGGAGGTGGCAGACAGCTGACACCCCCTGACCAACCCCAACACCCACCCCTCACCCCTCACCCACCCCAACACCTTCCCACCCCCCCAAGCAAACCGGACACCCCCACCTCACCCCCCGACCGAATCCGACACCCCCACCTCACTTACCGTCCCACCAAACCCAACTCAGATCCGTCGCAGGGTGGGAGGGGGCCCAGAGCCGAGGGATTCCGGGGACCTTCGCAGGTGGGGGGGGGCAGTGAGCTGATGTAGTCCGGGGTTCCGTTGGGAGGGGGGAGGGGCAGAGAACTGAGGGATCTCTGGGGTTCCGTTGGGAGGGGGGAGGGGCAGTGAGCTGAGTGATCTCCGGGGTTCCGTTGGAGGAGGGAGGGGCAGTGAGCTGAGTGATCTCCGGGGTTCCGTTGGGAGGGGGGAGGGGCAGTGAGCTGAGTGATCTTCGGGGTTCCGTTTGGAGGGGGGAGGGGCAGTGAGCTGAGTGATCTCCAGGGTTCCGTTGGAGGAGGGAGGGGCAGTGAGCTGAGTGATCTCCGGGGTTCCGTTGGGAGGGGGGAGGGGCAGTGAGCTGAGTGATCTCCGGGGTTCCGTTGGGAGGGGGGAGGGGCAGTGAGCTGAGTGATCTCCGGGGTTCCGTTGGGAGGGGGGAGGGGCAGTGAGCTGAGTGATCTCCAGGGTTCCGTTGGAGGAGGGAGGGGCAGTGAGCTGAGTGATCTCCGGGGTTCCGTTGGGAGGGGGGAGGGGCTGTGAGCTGAGTGATCTCCGGGGTTCCATTGGGAGGGGGGAGGGGCAGAGAACTGAGGGATCTCCGGGGTTCCATTGGAGGAGGGAGGGGCAGTGAGCTGAGTGATCTCCGGGGTTCCATTGGGAGGGGGGAGGGGCAGTGAGCTGAGTGATCTCCGGGGTTCCATTGGGAGGGGGGAGGGGCAGAGAACTGAGGGATCTCCGGGGTTCCGTTGGAGGAGGGAGGGGCAGTGAGCTGAGTGATCTCCGGGGTTCCGTTGGAGGAGGGAGGGGCAGTGAGCTGAGTGATCTCCGGGGTTCCGTTGGGAGGGGGGAGGGGCAGTGAGCTGAGTGATCTCCGGGGTTCCATTGGGAGGGGGGAGGGGCAGTGAGCTGAGTGATCTCCGGGGTTCCGTTGGAGGAGGGAGGGGCAGTGAGCTGAGGGATCTCCGGGGTTCCGTTGGGAGGGGGGAGGGGCAGTGAGCTGAGTGATCTCCGGGGTTCCATTGGGAGGGGGGAGGAGCAGTGAGCTGAGTGATCTCCGGCGTTCCGTTGGAGGAGGGAGGGGCAGTGAGCTGAGGGATCTCCGTGGTTCCGTTGGGAGGGGGGAGGGGCAGTGAGCTGAGGGATCTCCGGGGTTCCGTTGGAGGAGGGAGGGGCGAGCTGAGCGAGTGCGGTGTCTGTTGGAGGGGGTATTATGACATCATCAGCACCTAACTGCCCAGCTGATGTGATTGGCCCTGAAAGACTTTCACCCCTGGGGGGCGTCAGAGGTGAGATCCGAAAATTTTTCGACCCTTACCAAGATCTAGACCCCAAGACCCCTCACTGTACCAAATTTCAAGTCTCTGGCTCAAACGGTGCGGGAGGAGTTCGCTGTCATACGTACATACATACATACATACATACATACATACATACACTCATACATACACCACTTGACTTTTATATATATAGATATCTCTGTCAGAGTATCGTGTGAACAGGAAATTGTTATGTTAGACTATACAGGTGTCAATATTTACAGATTAACAAGTCAAGTCCACAAATTATTAGGGTGGGTAATATGTTGAGTGCATATGCCAAAATGTTATGCTAATTAATCCTCATAGATGTTTGGATGGCATAAAATGCCCATAAAGCTTGCTTTGCTAGCTAGCCAGTTGAGGATTCCATTGGCATGAGGGGAATGCCAGCAGGTGAAGTGGAGCCCCTGCCCTGAGATTGTCCACAGAGTAGTTTTGAATAATGTCAGCATAGAAACTGTCCTGAGGATCAGTGAGCTACCACTGTCTTCTTTTGCACTCTGACCCAGCTGCTCTCTGAAAACTCGGAGCACAACTGAGAATAGGGGTTTTGATTTTCCATGAAACTAGCCTTTCCTTGTGTTGGAATAAGCAGTGTTTTGTAACTTTGAATGTTATTAGTAGACAAATGACACCAAGAAGGCTTGATGATCATTGTTAAGAGAAGATGTTAGCAAGAGTGAATAATCAAAGAACATGAAAAGAGAATTTATTTGGATGAAAGGATGGATTAATAATAATAATGATAATTAATAAATACTTGGAAAAGGGTGATATTTATATTTGAAACATAAATATGAATGAGCAGTTGCCACTACTTAGGAGGTGTTCACATGAAAGCAAACTGAGAGCAGGATACTTAACTAGTGCAAATCAGTGATGCTCTAAATCTGGCTCTATATATTTTGCTCACCCCTCTGTGCATTGCATCACATACAGTTTCAACAAACCTGGCAAAAAATGCCTGATCTTTAACACTTCCCTGTAAATTGAACTGACTTACACCTACCTGACTTTTGAACCAGACAAAGTTTCTCTTGATTTACAATCCTGTTTACAGTACAAACTTAAGGGAAGATTTACCAGATGAGTTTACACTTCTGATGCTGATTCAAATACTAGGTGCAAGACAAGGTATAAAATGTTTGCTTATTGAAGTTTCCTATCCCCTAGCTGGAATGAAAGAAAATAGGTTTCCAAGCTGAAAACATTGTGCCCTGGTCTGGTGTTTTGTCAGGGGATGTAGTTTATTCAGCTGAATACAATACATCAAAATGGCACACTTATGGATACCTCCCAAATGTTTAATGTGGTATACATCTATTTTGGGAATTTGGAAAGCCATTGTTCTAGTGCTGTAATCTGTATTTCAGATAATACGATCTGCCTGACAAGAAAGGCAGAAAATGGGGCAAATACTAATTATCTTCATCTTCCATTTCAATGCTATTTGACAGCTCTTTCTTCTGTAATTCTTCTGGTTCTCCATTCCTGCACGAAAAGACATTTTAAGAGTTGTGTGTGGCTCTGAGTAGCTTAATTTCCTGGCTTTTCTAATGCCACAAATACATATATTATTAAGAGAGAGGACAAGCAAAATGAAAATTTCTATTTCCATGCAAACAGTGTAAGTCACATATTGTCTTCCTCACATTTTCCCCATTCTCTGGGACCAAAACCCAAGGCTGACAAGAGATCATTGATCGCTGTTCTAGGACATCCTACATTTTCTCCAATATATTCACAGAAGCAGGGTCAAATTGGGGAAAAATGCCTTCAATGAAGCTTTGCCTGTCAGGAAAGGATAAAGGAATGGCATGTCCTCAACAGTTGTGAGAATAAAAGGTTGTACCCCAATATGGAGAGGTGAACCAGCAGACAACTGATTACATGTCTGCTGCATAATGAATTCACCTTATTATCATCAGCAGCATGGGTTAGCAGACATGCATGGTATAAGCGACAAAGAATCTTGTAGCACCTTATAGACTAACAGATTTTGTAACACATTATAGACTAATTTATAGACTAACAGATTTTGCAGATCCAGACTAACATGGCTACCCCTCTGATACTGGATGCATGGTATAGTTTTTAAATGCAACATGTCTCTAGTCAGGTTTTGGCTAGTACATGGCAGTGTGGTATGCTTCTCTTGAGGTGCTGTCTTGCTCTCCAGAATCTCAAGTTTCAGTTTAAGAAGAAAAATAAGTTACAAGCTGTTATGATTACAAAGAAATCTTCAGGATATGAACTGAGTGTAACCAATGCAGAGGGGTGTGGTGTGTGGGGGGTCTAGTGAGAGCCTGGAACAATAGCTCTGAGCAAATGTAAACTGCCCCATTCATTTAAGTGAGATGTTAATTCAAATGTCCAGTGGTGGTGATTTAAATTGTCAGCATGGTTAATTATTTCATTCTTCGTGTAAGAAAGGCTCTGCACATTTCACTGTGAAGGACAGAGATGCTGGAACAATTTTTATAGTGGAGTTGCTGAGAGCTATTGAACCAAACTGTAAACCCTGGATATAATGGAATCCACTTCAAGCCAGGGGGTGCTTCAGCAACCCCCCCACCCCTGCACTCCTAGTTCCAGCTATGGTGTCACAAGTGGCTGGTTTATTGGGAGATACCACCATCTCTCTCCCCCACCCCCCGCCCACCCATCCACCCACCCAGATAAAACAGAAGTCAAGCCCAAGGAGCCTATTTTGTGGGGAGGGGTTGGAGTAGGGGAGGTGAGAATGACTTGGTACCAGGGGTGACAGTTGCCATCAGCCCTCAGGTGCCCTGCTTCTCTCCATCTGGGTGAAGATGGCATGTGCCAGTGTTAGGGCTAACTCAGTTTCCCTCGCTCCTTCTCACCATGTATTCTTCCTCACCAGCAATCACATAGTTAAACTCCCAAGAGTTGTAACTCATGCGCTTGAGGCTTTAAAAGGTCAGTGCAATAGTGCTTGACAACAGGTTGTTTATGTACTGTTATCTATACCGAGAATGTAACCTTGCCTAAACAATTACAGTCTGTAGGCCTCACTAGATGAGCTAATGTGTTCTATCTCCAGATTGCATTATATGTATGTAACAACTTTGCTAGAGAACGAATAGACTCTTATTCATAAGCTGGTTGGCATCATGTAAGCGTTCTCAAGGTCCCCACACCAGGTGCCTCAAGAGGGCACTGACCTAAGACTAATGTCAGGGTTTGCTGATGCGCATGCTTCAAGTAGGTCTTTCCCTCCCTCCACCCATTCCCCCTCCCCTTTGAATATACTCCATAAACGGTTGCTTAGTACCGATAATAAATGGAGCTGCTGCCAACCCCCTTTCTTGACCGAGAGGAGGGTTCCTCAGTTTCCCCTTTGATCAAAGTTGAGTTGTGTGTTTCTTCAGTGGTCTCTGACAGCTTGTGAGCTCCTTGCGTCAACGCCGCCACTACAATCCGGAGTGTACAGTAAGGGGAAAGACGCGCCATTAATTTTCTCCTGACACCAGCAGATTTGCAGTTGATTTTCAGTACATGACCTGGGGATGTGCATGATGATATTGGTCCCTTTCTCAGCAAAAGTCTGCTTGGTTATACGTAGGTACAATTTTATAGCTGTCTTAAACCCTGGAGTGACATACATGGTGGTCGGGTTTTTTTCAGGGATGGAGGATATCAGAGACTCCAAGAAGCACAGTTCATCTAACTATTTTTGCTAAGGTTGACGTCTCAGATCAATGTAAAGAGTTTAAAATCAGCAGAGAAGCTGGAGGCTTCTCAGAGACTAGAGTATCCTCATAGTTCATACTCTCTCCCCACTATTCCCATTTATCTATGCAGGCCCAGTTTTGTCTGTAGGTTTGGCTGCTTTTGCATCTGGAGAGGAGGATAATGCTTTAAACACTGGGAGTCAAATTCTTGATCCAACTATTGTCCCATTCAAGCAAAAAAGGACCATAACTTAGCTTGAATGTCTCCCTGACAATTCCTCTTGCAGGGGCAGAAATCTTGGTAGTGGAGAGTCAGTATGAAGGCTCTATGTTATCTTTTATCTCTCAGCGGCTGGTAAAGGGCATGTTCTTGGGAAAAGAGAATATGTCCAAATGCACAATGATCCTGCACTCTAGCAATACCAGCTACTGGAATGGCCCCTGGAGATCACACGCAGTTCAGTGCTCTTTAGAGTTGACCTCAAAGTACTCCTGAAGGTTACTCTAAGTGACACCCAAAATTAAACCAGCAGTAAGCTAGCGCTAGATCAAGGGAACACAGCTCAGTTGTACCAGAGAATTTGGAACATTTCATAACTTTTTTAGTCATGTACAATGACTAAAATAGTCATGTAGAAAGGATAATTTGGGTATCTTTCTTCCTAAGATTCAGAAGTTGGAAACTTCTGCAGAAGTGGTCGGGAAGGGGGTGGGGAATTGAAAGAATATAATTAAGGATCAAGTTAAACAAATCTGGATTTAAATAGCTTTAATATGCTATTGAATTCATTAGCACAAGATAATGTTGTACTGCAGCACAGATTGGAGGCTCTGGGAAAGAAGCTGAGGACTTCAACCTGTGAGCAATAGTTTTTGAAAGAAGGTGCCTAGGGAAATAATCATGTACTTTAGTGCCAAAATTATTTCAGGAATTTTTGGTTGAAATACTTGACCCTAAGTTATTCAATTGAAAGACTTTGTGTTTATCTCCCCCTGAAGCCCCTCTCAGGCCACAATTCAGCATTCTTCTTCGAGTGCTTGCTCATGTCCATTCCCACAAGTGTGTGTGCGCACCGCGCATGCACGGTCCCGGAAAGTTTTCCCCAGCGGTACCCGTAGGGTCGGCAGGGGCGACCCCTGGAGTGGCGCCCTTATAGCACTGTATATATGCCCCTGCCGACCCTTCCGCGCTCAGTTCCTTCTTCCCGCCCATGACGGTTAGTTGGAATCCCCTTTAGATCGTAGCGGTATCCCAACCCTTTGATAGTTGTTAGTGTAAGCTCTGTTTCTAGTTCTAGTTAGTGTTAAGTGTTAGCAGTTCTTAGATAAGATAGTGTGTTCCTATCAGTCCTCGCCCCGGGGCATGCCTGGCGCGCCGGGCTTCAAAAACTGCGAGCACTGTGGGAGGCCTATGCCAAACAGTGATCCCCACACTAAGTGCTTGAAGTGCCTGGGCGAGGGCCATCAATCCGAGCGCAATGGACGTAAAGGGGCATCAGGACCTCCTAAGGAGAGTAGCCCATAACTTGAACCTCCCGGCTGAGGAAGTGCAGGAGGAGGAAGATCCAACAGTGGACATCCTTTCTCCGGATGGGCCCAAGAGAATCGCCCTCCCGTTCATCAAAAAGATCAATACAATGTCGAAGACGCCTGCCTCGATTCCACCAACGGCAAAAGGGGTGGAACGCCGTTATTTCACTCCGCGAGCAGGCTACGAACATTTGTTCACTCATCCACCACCGGGCTCCCTGGTGGCGGACGCAGTAAATCATAGGGAGAGGCAGGGTCACACAGGACCCACACCTAAATCACAGGATGCAAAAAAACTAGACTTATACGGCAGAAAAGTTTACTCGTCGGCCTCCCTTCAACTCAAAATTGCGAACCAACAAGCAGCACTAGGCCGTTACGCATTTAATTCTTGGGCTGCCCTAGGCAAATTTCAGGAGAAGATTCCCAAGGACTCGTCGCCGGAGTTCACGGCTATTCTAGAGGAGGGCAAGGTGATCTCCAGGGCGGCGCTACAGGCTGCGCTTGATTCCGCAGACTCAGCCTCCAGATCAATGGCTACTGGGATAGTGATGAGAAGGGGGGCATGGCTCCAGGTTTCAGGCATTCCTCCTCCCGTCCAGGCGTCCATCCAAGACCTGCTCTTCGATAAGCAGGGATTATTTTCCGAGGATACGGACAAAAAACTTCATTCTATGAAGGACTCTAGGGCGATGCTTCGGTCATTAGGCCTTCATACCCCTCAAACGGTCAGGCGCCCTTTCAGGCCACCACAAGTCCAACAGCCTCGCCCATACCAACCAGCTCCCAGGCGAGACATAAATCGAAGGGGAGGAAGGGGAAACAATAGAGGGAGACCCCGTTCTTCATCCCGCAATGGCCAGCAGAACCAGGGGCCAAGGCAACCCCCTAATGCTAGGCCTAACTTTTGAAGGTGCGCACGGGGGCGACGATCCAGTATCCAATCCTGCACCTTTCCGTCCCTTTCTGCACCGCTTGTCTCACTTTCATCAGGCATGGTCCCAACTCACCTCAGACAAATGGGTCCTCAGCCTGGTGAAGGTGGGATATTCTATCCAATTTTCCTCCCTTCCACCTACCCATCCACTTTCCCCGTCCCTCTTCAGGGACCCATCTCACGAGCAACTCCTAGTTCAGGAGGTTCAGACCCTTCTGGCTTTGGGTGCCATAGAGGAGGTTCCTCAAGAATTTTGGGGCAAGGGTTACTACTCCCGCTACTTCCTTATCCCGAAGGCCAAAGGCGGCCTTCGACCTATTCTAGACCTGCGAGGCCTCAACTCCTACATAAAGAAGCTGAAGTTTCGCATGCTCTCCCTAGCAACCATCATCCCATCCTTGGATCAAGGAGACTGGTTTGCCTCCCTCGACTTAAAGGACGCCTATTTCCATATTTCCATAATCCCCAGTCACAGGAGGTTCCTGAGGTTCGTGTTAGGGGATCGACACTACCAGTTTACAGTGCTTCCGTTCGGCCTATCGACCGCCCCAAGGGTGTTTACAAAGTGCATGTCGGTAGTAGCAGCATACCTCAGAAGGAGAAACGTACATGTCTACCCGTACCTGGACGATTGGCTCATAAGAGCGAACTCAAGGGAACTGGCAGTCCAGCATGTAGATTTAGTCAGGGCAACATTCCTCAGGTTAGGCCTCATCCTGAACGAACCAAAGTCGATCTTAGAGCCCACTCAGAGAATAGAGTTCATAGGGGCAGTGTTAGACTCTCAACAAGCCATGGCATTCCTCCCCCCGGCTCGAGCCCATACCATAACGAACTTGGCCCAATCTATACTACAATACCCGACCACTACGGCCAGAAACTGCATGGTCCTATTGGGCCATATGGCAGCCTGTACGTATGTGGTGACATACGCAAGACTTCGACTGCGGCCACTACAAGCTTGGCTGGCGACGGTGTTCAAGCAGGGCAGGGATCCACTGGACCTGGTTGTCACCCTGCCTCATTACACGCTGAGCTCGCTACATTGGTGGCTTCAACCCAGCTCTCTCAACACCGGAGTCCCCTTTTGCAAACCCCAGCCAACGCTGACATTAGGGACGGATGCCTCGGCCCTCGGCTGGGGAGCTCATCTTGGAGACTCCAGGACCCAGGGACACTGGTCTCGGAGCGAGCTGTCCTTACACATCAACGTCCGGGAGCTGAGAGCGGTGCACCTCGCGTGCCAGGTATTTCGGGACCAGTTACAAGGCAAGTGTGTGCTGGTCCAGACGGACAACACGGCGACAATGTTTTATATAAACAAACAGGGTGGTGCTCGCTCTTCTCCCCTATGCAGGGAAGCTCTGGCTCTCTGGGAGTTTTGTATCGCACACAATATCCATCTCATAGCCACATATCTCCCGGGGGTCCAGAATGTCCTAGCGGACACCCTCAGTCGCTCATTTCGGGGCCACGAGTGGTCTCTCAGGGGGGACATTGCGCATTCAATCTTCCTACAGTGGGGATTTCCCCGCCTAGACCTGTTCGCCACGAGGGCCAACAGGAAGTGCCAGAGGTTTTGCTCCCTCATGAACATCAGCCCAGGATCAGAGGCAGATGCCTTTCAGATCCCTTGGAGGGGGGGTCTGCTCTATGCATTTCCACCGTTCCCACTCATCCACAGGGTGTTACTCAAGGTTCGCCTGGACGGAGCGTCCATGATCCTAATAGCACCGGCATGGCCCCGCCAGCATTGGTACACTCTACTGTTGTCTCTATCAGTGTACAGACCTATAACCCTCCCTCTCCTTCCCACACTGGTGTCCCAGGACCACGGGCGGTTGCTTCACCCCAACCTCCAGTCCCTTCACCTCACGGCGTGGAATATCCGTGGCTGAATGCCTCGGAGCGCCGGTGCTCGAACCAGGTTAGGGAGGTTCTGCTGGGTAGCAGAAAGTTGTCAACTCGCACCACTTACATGGCCAAATGGAAACGTTTTTCCCTATGGGCTCAGCATAAAGGTGCGGACCCCGCTCTGGCCCCCATACCTTTAATCCTGGACTACCTTCTGGACCTTAAAGGACAAGGTCTAGCCATATCGACAATTCGTGTCCACTTAGCGGCTATCTCAGCCTTCCATACAGAAGTGGGGGGGTCCTCTGTGTTTAGTAACCCCCTCGTGGGGCGCTTCCTCAAGGGATTGGAAAGGTTGTACCCTTCGGTGCGACAGCCTGTCTCCCAGTGGGACCTAAACCTGGTGCTGACGGCCCTCATGAAGCCCCCGTTTGAGCCCCTAGCCTCCTGCCCTCTATCTTACCTCTCATGGAAGACGGCCTTCCTTGTGGCTATTACTTCCGCACGTCGGGTCTCCGAGATCAGAGCTCTCACCTCGGAGCCCCCGTACACCGTCTTCCATAAAGATAAGGTTCAGCTACGGCCTCATCCGGCCTTCCTCCCTAAAGTGGTTTCTGCCTTCCACTTAAATCAGGACATCTTTCTCCCCGTGTTTTTTCCTAGACCTCACGCTTCCAATAAGGAAAGAATGCTACATTCTTTAGACGTAAAGAGGGCGTTGGCTTTTTACATAGAACGCACAAAACCTTTTCGTAAATCTCCACAACTTTTTATTTCAGTGGCAGAACGGATGAAGGGGTTGCCGATTTCCTCGCAACGCCTGTCGAGCTGGATCACATCGTGCATCAGGCTGTGTTATAACCTCTCGAACGTTTCTCCTCCGCCACTAACAGCCCATTCAACCAGAGCCCAGGCCACATCCACAGCGTTCCTGGCTCACATCCCGATTGGCGACATCTGCAGAGCGGCGACATGGTCATCAGTCCATACCTTCTCCTCGCACTACGCCATCGTGCAACAGACTTCGGAGGACGCTGCCATGGGACAGGCGATCCTGGCAGCAGGGACTAGATCTACTCCTCTCCCACCTCCAAGGTAACTGCTCGTAAGACACTTGTGGGAATGGACATGAGCAAGCACTCGAAGAAGAAAGAACAGTTACTCACCTCTCGTAACGTTTGTTCTTCGAGATGTGTTGCTCATGTCCATTCCCAATCCCACCCGCCTCCCCTCTGTCGGAGTACCGGCAAGAAGGAACTGAGCGCGGAAGGGTCGGCAGGGGCATATATACAGTGCTATAAGGGCGCCACTCCAGGGGTCGCCCCTGCCGACCCTACGGGTACCGCTGGGGAAAACTTTCCGGGACCGTGCATGCGCGGTGCGCACACACACTTGTGGGAATGGACATGAGCAACACATCTCGAAGAACAAACGTTACGAGAGGTGAGTAACTGTTCTTTTTTTATGGAACATTTTTTAATGTGGAAATCGATGGGACTTGAGCATGTGGTTAAAATTGTGTCTGTGTGTGTTAAAGTGCTTTGCTGAGTAGAGATGGTTTGCTGTAAAATCTTTTTTGGTTTTAGTTCTCTCAAAGATAGTGAGAAAATCTGGAAAATCATCACCATCATCATCATAGTCCTGTACAAAGGATAGCAAAGTCGGATATTTGTTGACAATGCCCATGAGACAGTCCTGGATCCTCAAAGGTACTGAGATAACTAACTGCCCTCCAAATACCTTCTGAGGATATGGACTTCACTCCTGCAGAACACCAACCTGATCCAAAGATCTGTGTGAGAAGCTACTAGCCACTGTGGAGTTCCACTGACTTCTATAGGGTTCTTCCCACACCAATCTTATTGGAGGCGCATGGCCAAGGCTAAAATCCAGGCCTCATTGATAAAAGATAAGACCAAAACAGATGGTTGATCCTGCTCCCCATGATGTCAACAGGGGTGCATGGGAGGAAACAAATTCCCACTGATCTCAGTGATGCAGGAATAAGTCCTAAATGCCCAGTTCATTATATTTTATTCAGCAAAAATCCTCTAATATATGATATTGAAAATATAGGCTGCCTAAAGTGAGGCTTCTAAATCTGTATGTAGACACCTCACTAAGTGACCAGATTGTCAGAGGTACTGAGTACCTAGCAGCTTTCATTGACTATCAATGGTACAGAAACAGGTCTTCAGATGGGTACCTAAATATGAATTGAGGTGTCTAATGTTAAGGCCCTGGGGCCAGATCCTCACATGATATTTAGGCACCTAGTTTCCATGAAATCAATGGAAGTTTAGGCACCTAACTCCCATAGGTTTCAATGGAAACTAGGTGCCTTGCAGGCTCTGGGATCCAGTTTGGAAAATGTTGGTCATATTCTTTGTTATGGTCAAGATCATAACATTTTGTTCTCCAGGCTTTCTTCTCAAATTTAAACGTAAACTAATTTGGATTTAAATGGTTTTAATAAGCTATTGAATTCATTACCACAAGAGAATGCTATCAATGCTCTCAAAATCATTATGCAATGTAAACTCCTTGATTTCTAATTAAGGTTTAGCCTAAATTCAGATTTTATTGGACTTTACAGCATTTTTTTCTATAGGACTGGTCTAATGAATGTTATAAGCACTCACAACTGGCTTTGATTTACTTAATACCCTGACACTTGTGTATGTGTGTGGGTTTGGGGGGATAGTTAGGTTTTGTATTTATGGGACTCCTTGAGGAGTAAGACGATGATTTATATATTTCTGTAATGTGTTTTATGGCCTCATTGGGTAAGATTATGTTCTGTAGTTTGAATTTTAAAATGATAGATGAGAAAAAATGTTTCACACCTTATCCCATGTGTTTAATAAAATGTCAATTTAATAATTCTGAACATATGGCAATTATAAATGATGGATCTGAGATAGTATCCAAGTGCAATAAACTGCAATGTAAACTGTGATTAAGCACCATAATAACAACTATCTATTACATTAGAAAGCCACTTTTACAACTTATATCAGTTAGGTAATGTCTCAAAAGATCACTAAATGCCTTGTGATATAAATATAAGAGTTTAAAACTGCAAAACACACACAGCAAGAAAATGTTATTTGTATGGAGTTCTCAAAATGGTTTAAGAGCATTTAGCATATAATCTAATTTATCAATCCCATTTTTCAAAATGTCATTTGTCAAGTCAGTGGAAGCATTCCTGGTGAGGATGGCTACTGCTGACAGAAGAATAGTGTGCACGTGAACCACCGCTTTAATTACCTCTGTGGCTGTATGCCAACTTAAGTTAGTGCTATCGTTTAGACGGGGCCAGCACAGAAAAAAAATATATACATGCCTGACACAACCAGGTGCAAAAAAAGAACAAAACAAACACTGGCAGTGAAGTTATTGTGCATATGGCTCATTCCTTCAAGTTGAGGAGCGCATGCCCTCAACTCCTATTGAATTCTCTGAGAATTGATGACCCGTAGAAGAGTTAAGCACCAGTACCTTGCAAGATTGAGCCTACTGTGAACTGGGGAAGATCAAGTGCAGGAACCCCAACAACTCTCTTAAAGCAGAATAAAATATTTTCCTTGCAGAAAGATTTTCCTCTCAGAGAGATTGTCAGCCCAGGATATTTAAATAAGTGCTGCTCTAGGCAAAGAAAAAAAATAATTTTCAGGAGCAAGGTTTTATAAATGTTTGTTTTTTTCTTGGAAGGATTTAAGGTACCATGCAGTCTCTTTCCCTCACCATTTTAAAAAGTACATAGTAGTTGAAGTAGGAGAACAATTCACACAGCCACCTAATTTATTTTCATGATGACTATAAAATTGAACCAGTAAAGTATCAGGTGCTGTCTTTTGCCAGCACACTGTAACTAGGTATGATAGTTGCCAATAGAAACAATATTCAGATGCATAAATCCGTAATAAAATCCCATGTTACCTGAGGACAATAATTCTGGTCATTATGGTTTGCTTGACGATAGCTTAATTTGTGCCAATACGTTTAGCACTTCAGTAGCAATTATCTATTCGTTTGGATTAAAAGAGCGATTGCTGCTATCAACAACTGATGCAAAACAACCAAAAAGCAATATTAATACTTGATTTTATGTAAGCAATGTTCCAGAGGGAAAAAGAAGGCATGAGATAGGGAAAATTGAGAAGACATCTGTCAGGGTAGCCAAGCCTCTATCAAGCTTGATAATGATTATGAATCCATTACCTCTGATATATTGCATAAAGCTGGGATAATAGAAAGCTTTTCATATTACACGGGGAGTAATCAACATCCAGCATAAGGAGTCCACAAACACACCCTCATGCTGTGTGTCTCACATCAGAATATGTTGTTTGCTAAGTGCTATTGGTATGGCAGAAGGCGTCAGACAAATAATGAGATTTGCTTAGTAGCTATTTTATTCATCTGCTAATGAGGTTTTCTAGTCACAAAACAAACAGCTGGTTAGTTGCATATATACCCCAGTATGGGGTGACATGGACAATTTAGTTAATGTATTTTAAAGACAGCCCAGTGATGTTTGCATACTGTATCTTACGGTAGGTCCAACTGCTTTAATAGAAGTTCACATTTTTTCTTGTGTGTGTGTGTACATAACTTACTCTGTATGTATATCAATATAAAAGGAAAACTGAGAGCCTGTTAATGTTCTGAGCTTTTTACACATGCTCTAGAACTTCTGGTTTGGCAAAAACTTTTCACATTAAGTAAAATATTGTTGTCTCTATGTAATCAATAAATGTTACGTATCCCATTTAATGAAATTAAATATGTTTATAAAAAAGGGAAACCTATAATACGAAGACAATACAATTCTTCTGGGATTCTTGTCTTTGCTTCTAGGACTAAGAAGGGAAATAAAGTGAGAGAAACAAGTTACAGCCTTGGATGTCCTTTTTGCTAAGACAAAGGGAGCTCAGAAGGTTTGGTTTCTATTCTAAAACCACAAACTGTGACTTTTAAGTGGCTTCTAAATTTGGCAAAAATGAGTATCCCAACCCTAAAATACATTACACATAGTTATTTGTTTCAACAACTGTTTTAATCCTTTTTGCCTACCATGCATCCTTGTGTTTCACAGAAATGTCACATATGTAGGTGCTTTGAACCAGATTTCAGTGTGATTTAATATTCTGGCAGTAGGCATTCTCAACCCTCAGCACATATCATAATGTTGGACCTTGAGAGTATATCTAACTACTGGCTTCATGTACACAACTCTCAGAAAAGGAAGGTGCATCCTGGTTTTTTTTCTCTTTTCTTTATATAATTTTTTTTAGATGTAATAAGTGAAAAACAAGAAACACGCATAAAGCACTAGGCTTTTACAGATTGAGACCACAAAGATTGAATCGTATTTACTAGAAAAAAACCCAGCCAAACTGAACAGCTTTTAAAGAATAATAAGCAACTAACCAAAGAACCAATATGAAAATAGAGGGTGAAACATAGCCCAGGAGATGACCCACCAAATAGCAGTTTAGGTTTAACATTCTGTTTCTAGATATAATAGCAGTCTTTACTTGAAGTGAAAATGAATAAATAAACAGTGCTTCCTTTCCAGTTTACCATAATCAGCCAGGGTCAAAGAAAAAGCCTATAATTATCACTATTATATATAATAAAAAATACTTTGTGATGGGAAAATGAATTGTAAATTGGTCCGCATTGGGCAAGTAAGGTTGGCTTCTCTCTCTCTCTCTCTCTCTCTGGACTTCCTCAGCATAATCTGAAAAGGGTTATCAGATTTCAAGGTATGACTGCACATCTTCTTTTTTCATAGAAGTCGTTTTCCCCATATAGAATGTCCAGATTTTACAGAACCAGCTGCTTCTCTCCTTCCCCTTCCTAAACTCAAAGTGCTTTCAAGATATCTGTGTGAAAACACTCATATGATAATAGAATCAGGGTGGTAGCCGTGTTAGTCTGGAATAGCAGAGTTAACAAAGTCCTGTGGCACCTTAAAGACTAACTATAAAGTTTTGAAGCATGAGCTTTCGTGGGCTAATACCCACTTCGTCAGATGCAGGCAGTAGAAGTGTTCACAAACAGGCAGTTATAGAAAAGTAGGTAAGAGCCAGGTGGGAGGTGAAAAGGTTAGTCCAATTAAGCTGAGCCAGCTTGTTATCTCCGATCAGGGAGTGTGGATTATTCGTCTAGCATTTGAATGGGGTGTGTGGACATGGAGAGATGAGAAACAATGTCTGTAATTAGCCAACCATTGTAGATCCCGGTTCAATCCCAAAGTGTGTGTGCTGAATTTGCAAATGAATTGAAGCTCTGCAGTCTCTCTTTGCAGTCTGGATCTGAAGTTCCCTTTCTGCAGAATGGTGACCTTTAAATCTGTAATAGTGTGTCCAGGCAGGTTGAAGTGTTCCCCTACAGGTTTTTGTATATTGCCATTCCTAATATCTGATTTGTGTGCATTTATCCTTTTTCGTAGGGACTGTCCAGTTTGGCCGATGTACATAGCAGAGGGACACTGGTGGCATATAATGGCATATATGACATTGGTTGATGTACAGGTGAATGAGCCAGTGATGGTATGGTTGATCTGGTTAGGTCCTGTGATGGTGTTGCTGGTGTAGATATGTGGGCAGAGTTGGCATCGAGGTTTGTTGCATGGATTGGTTCCTGAGTTGGAGTTATTGTGGTGCAGTGTGCTGTTGCTGTTGAGAATTTGTTTAAGGTTGGCAGGTTGTCTGTGTGCCAGGACTGGCCTTCCTCCCAAGGCTTTTGAAAGTGAGGGATTATTGTCCAGGATGGGTTGTAGGTCACTGATGATGTGTTGCAAAGGTTTTAACTGAGGACTGTAGGTGATGGCCAGTGGTGTTCTGTTGTTTTTTTTCTTGGGCTTGTCTTGTAGCAGCAGGCTTCTGGGTACACGTCTGGCTCTGTTGATCTGTGTCCTTATTTCCTTGTGTGGGTATTGTAGTTTTGAGAAAGCCTGGTGAAGATCTCGTAGGTGTTGGTCTCTGTCTGAGGGGTTGGAGCAAATCCGATTGTACCTCAGTGCTTGGCTGTAGACAATGGATCGTGTGGTATGTCCGGGATGGAAGCTGGTGGCATGAAGGTAGGCATAGCTGTCGGTAGGTTTTCGGTATAGGGTGGTGTCGATGTGGCCGTCATTAATTTGCACTGTGGTGTCTAGGAAGTGGATTTCCTGTGTGGACTGGTCCAGACTGAGGTGGATGTTGGGGTGGAAGCTGTTGAAGTCATGGTGGAATTCTTCCAGAGTTTCTTTCCCATGGGTCCAGATGATGAAGATGTCATCAATGTAGCGTAGATAGAGAAGGGGTGTGAGTGGACGAGAGTTGAGGAAGCGTTGTTCCAGGTCTGCCATAAAGATGTTGGCATACTGTGGGGCCATGCGGGTGCCCATAGCAGTCCCGCTGGTCTGGAGGTATATATTGTCACCAAATTTGAAATAGTTGTGTGTGAGGATAAAGTCACAGAGCTCAGCAACCACCTGTGCTGTGGCATCATCAGGGATACTATTCCGGACAGCTTGTATTCCATCTTTGTGTGGGATGTTTGTGTAGAGAGCCTCTACATCCATGGTGGCTAGGATGGTGTTTTCTGGAAGGTCACCAATGCATTGTAGTTTCCTCAGGAAGTCAGTGGTATCACGGAGATAGCTGGGAGTGCTGGTGGCATAGGGTCTGAGTAGAGAGTCTACATATCCAGACAGTCCTTCAGTGAGAGTGCCAATGCCCGAGATGATGGGGCGTCCAGGGTTCCCAGGTTTGTGGACCTTGGGTAGTAGATAGAATAACCCCGGTCGGGGCTCTAAGGGTATATTAATTTGTTCCTGTGTTAGTGCAGGGAGAGTCCTGAGTAGGTGGTGCAGTTTCTTAGTATATTCCTCAGTGGGAAGTGGCCCTTAAGTAGACCTACTTAAGACTGTTAAAGGTCAAGTAGTGATATCAAGGCTGCTGAAAAAAAGGCTTCAATTTAAAACTAACCTGCGTAACCATAATTAAGACATGAATTAAAAATACAAATTAGCATAATATAACTAACGTGATTGGATCCTAAGAAGATACTTATAGATGTAGAAGATACTTATAGATGAGGAAGAACAGCATGGCTTAAAATTAAAATGGTGAGAAATAAATAATTTATAAAACAATCCCACCAGGAAAATTTCTGAAAAACAGGAAAGTTCAGTGGAGATTACCAGGGGAAACATACACAGCTCAGTGCTGATGGTTTATTAGTGCTCAAGGATTTTTGTTTCTAGCACTAGAGAGCAACAATGATGTGCTGCCAATATTTTAATAACTCTCATTAAAAAATGTTGGCCCTTCGCCTGTGATAAACCTCATGTACCAAGCGTACATGAGCTCAGAGAAAGACAGGTTGAGAGGCAGGGATAGGGTGACCATATTTTCCCAAAGGGAAAATGAGACATTCCATGGGGCTGGTCCAAGGCTTTCCCCACCCAGTATGGGGCCAGCTCAAGCCCCTTCCCCACCTCCTACCCGCATGGGGCCAGCATGAGCCTCTCCTGCCACACGCCCCTGACCTGGCCCCAGCTACTTTCCTGAGCTCTCCCTCCCATGCAGGGCTGGTGTTGATACTCGTCCCTCCTCCTCCACACCCCACAGTCAGCAAGAGAAAATGGGACAAATGCATAGTTTTGCCAAAAAAGTTGGGACAGCCAAGACAGGGCTTAAAAAAGGTAATGTCCTGGCCATAGTTTGTATGGTCACACTAGGCAGGGGAATGCATGCATTTGCTTACCTGTTAAAACAGAAAGCTTTTCTCATAACTGTTGTCATTATTCCCTTCCTTGGACTTACCATTGCAAACTTACATTAAGTGCATTTGCTGGAGAGACTAAAACTGTGTTTCTTTCTCTTGAAAAACATACTGCCTGTGAAATAGCACAGCCACTGGAGGGGATCCCACTCAGATTTTGTTTTGAGAGAACATGACATTGGGTTCAATATTCTGCATGCATTACCAAGGTGAAAGTATGTTCTTCTGAAGAATACTTATGAACCTTACTTTTTATTTAATCTATCTTTGGCCCAGGTGGTTTAGCAACATGTGGGGAGGTTTGATCTCTATCAGTTTAGTGCAAGGACTAATTCAGTATATAACTGCGTAGCAGCCAAGAAGGTTGATTAAGGAGCTTTTGATCCTTACCAGTCCTTCTTTGAGCAAAATTCCCATTGATTTCAAGTAGGACTTTCACCTGAATGAGACCTCAAAATTAGGCTCATTGGCCAAGTTTTATATACTGTTAGAAATTCTCATCCTAACTTACTGGGATGTGTATTTGACTGAAATGGCAGGGGACACAGTGGTACGTGTGTCTCTTGTCTGGTTCAATCTATGGGGACATGCCATTTCAAAGACTACCCTGTTGATCTCTGAAGTGGCCTGAAGAGAACAACTGACTGCAGGGACTGGAAACTTTGTTATAGCTTCCAGCAGATGAAGTGTCTCTGTTTTCCCACTGAATATTTTTTGTGGTTGTGGTGTAGAATACAGTTTTGTGAGTGGCATTTTCAAAAGTGCTCGGTGTTGGCCCAACCACCCGACCATTGACTTCAGTGGAAACAGTTAAGCAAATACCGAGTGCATTTTAATTCCTACTCCACAACATGAAGGTTTTGTTCTGGGTTTCCTGGTTTGCTTTGGGACATGGCTAGTCATTCACTGGGAGTGACATGAGCAGCTGAAGGTTTTTTTTGCCTTCCCTAAAGCATTTGGTAGGTTCATCTATAAAGGGCGGAAAGTTGCAGAATTTGACTTAGGAAGACAGTCAGTTCAGTTACGTGCTAGTAGGAAGTCGTTTTATTGTAGCAACTTCTTTTGCTGGAGTTCAGTGATAAGTGGCCCTTTGGGATAAATCTCAAACCCAAGGTGAGGAGTGAATAAAGCCTGAACAGCGATGTTCAACTTCAGGGCTGAGCATTGATTAAAGTGCCCAAATTCTTTGCCTGAGGAAAAAGCAGAGTCAAGCATTTTGGTCTGCAGCTAAATCTGGCTTGGCTGATTGGGGGTGAAGGTATGAATGTAGGTGGCTTCCTTCCCATGAATAAAGGGCCTTTTTGGTCAGCTGTTAATTATGGAGCACCCCTTTGGGCAGGTTTGTTGGGTGGTAACATAACTGGAAACACTATTAGTTGTGAGCATTTAACTGTTAAGTTAGGTAAATTGGCTAGTAAAGTTGTAGCCATCCATTTAAACCATGACCATTCTAGAGAGTCTTAGTTCGTCGCTTGCGATGTCCAGGAAAAGGGCTGGGAAGTACGGAAATGCCACCAGTATAGTACAGAACAAGTGGTAAGTTGAGTCTGAGTTCTCGTATCATCCATAGTCAAGAAGTAGAAGGATTTTTTTTTATGATGAGAAATGGCTGTGGCTCTCTCGGACGAGGTCCCCTTTTATATTTTAACAGGAGGGGGGGGTGGGGAACACAGGTAGAATATATATATATCCTATTGAAACTGCAAGAAAATATAATTGTTCCACACTAAGAAATAGCTCTTCACAGACTTCAACCCATTGATTTCAAAGACCAAATCCTTTTTTCTAGCTGCAGTCCAGTTTAATTGTATCAGTAACAACAACATTTTTCCTCACTCCACTGACTTCATGGAAATTTTACTCAATGCTCCATCACCTCCCCTGGGGCTAAGCAAAATTTTCCACACACACACCCCCTCACTCCCACGAGAGAGATACAGGCTACTCTTTAGCTGAAGTTTCCACTCAAGATGGAAAATCAAAATTTGTCTTTCTCCTAACTGCAGTGTCCGTTGGACTCTGGCAGGCAGTGATCAGTGCATTATTATCTTATGCAGTTCCCCCAGTTACTGGGAACTCTCATGTTTTGGCCGACCTAATTATAACCCAGTTTCAGAGGGGCAACTTTCTCTGAAACCAGAGTTCAGTCATTGTAACAGAGCAGAGGCTTATACCCAGTTGTGGGTCAGTACACCAGAGGCTGATGTGAACTCATGTGAACAGACAATAATTTATTAAATCTGAACCTTGCCAGTGGGTTCACCACACGTTTGACCCCAGCTTGAATGCAAAGCTTTGGCAATTCTAGAGCCTGTGAACCAATATGACCTGGGTTTTGTACAAAAATACCCAAGTCTGTTGTTGTGAATCAAACTTGGAAGACGTGGGGTTTTTTTAGATCACTTTCAGCTATAGCTTTCCTCCACGAGCAATACATGTAATGTATACGTTATTATTTATAAGTTAAAACATTTGTTAAATTGAGCTACTGAGCCCCAGTTTTCAGAACTACTAGAGAGCGGCAACTGCAGGAAGCCAGTTGCTCCATCCCAGAGGAAATTAGAGCCACAGGGGGCCTGCTCTAATTTCTGCTGCTAAAGCCAGCAGATTAGGTTTAGAGGAACTCAGCTCCACAAACACATACTTCTGCCCCAGCTTGCCCTCAACTCACCCCCAACATACCCTCATCTCCCCCCCTGAAGCAATGGGTGTGTGTGTGACATGTGAAGATGCTGGGATAGGAAGCAGCTTTGTAGGAGCTTTAAGCTGTCAGTGATTCTTGTACATCTCCAGTACAAATCTCAAGACAGGTTAAGTTCATTCATGTGGCACGACAGGAATTTTGACGGACTGAGGCTGATGAGAATCCAGCCCAATCAGTTTGATTACATGATGGCTAGCAGTTTCAGAAGCTGTATGATACAGATAGCAAATTACAGCTTGAAATCTAATGTTAAGGTGCTCTTTGAGGTCTGAGTCCTTAAGCTTTGAATCCATTTTTTAATAGATTTTTTAAACTAATTTGTTTATTGATTTTTTCCATAAAATAGATTTTTTAAAAGGAAATGTTTACAATGTTATAAACATGATAATAAAAGAATCAGAGAGGTAGCCGTGTTAGGGTATGTCTTCACTACAAGACTAGGTCAATTTCCCTTAATTCGATTTTCTAAATTCGATTTTAGAAAATCGAATCAGTGTGTCCACACCAGGACAGCAGGTCGACAGTGGTCGACACTGTCTGTCCTAGAATTTTTGCAGGGGTCGACATAGCCCGCATTGCACTTTGGGTAGGTAGCCCACAGTGCAATGCGTGCCAGGCCCCCCCCCCCCCAAGCAGCCCCGCGGACCCCCCCGCCCGCCTGAACAGCCCCCCCGCCGGACACCCCCCCCACCCGAGGGGGCGGGGGAAGCCGGCAGCGGGGCTGCTTGAGCAAGCCGGTCAGCTGCCTAGTCAATTTCACCTGAAATTGACCAAGCAGCTGACCCGCTCGCTCAAGCAGCCCCGCGCCGGACCCCCACCCCCGCCCGAGCAGCCCCGCACCCCCCGCCCACCTGAACAGCCCCCCCGCCGAACTCCCCCCGCCCGAGGGGGGGGGGAGCCGGCATGGGGCTGCTTCAGCAAGCCGGTCAGCTGCCTAGTCAATTTCACCAGAAATTGACCAAGCAGCTGACCCCCTCGCTCAAGCAGCCCCGCGCGGCTCCCCCCCCCTCTGGCGGGCGGGGGGGGGGCTGTTCAGGTGGGCGGGGCTGCTCGGAGGTCGGAGGCTTAACTTCAGATGCCTCTTCACTTACTCACAGTAGACATAGAGAAGTCGATTTTAGCCTTACTTCTCTCGTCAGGCAGGAGTTACAAATTCGATTTTGAGGGCCCTTTAAATCGACTTTAAGGGCATGTATGTGAAGACAGGTACACGTTTAATTCGACCTAACATCGTTAAGGTCGAATTAAAGTGGTAGTGAAGACATGCCCTTAGTCTGGAATTGCAGAAGTGACAAAGAGTCCTGTGGCACCTTAAAGACATTTTTAAGGTGCCACCGGACTCTTTGTCACTCATGATAATAAAAGGAAAACACACTATTTAAAACTCCAGTACCAATGCCTGTATGCAATTCTGAGAATGACTTCAATTCAGTCAGGATTTCAATGTGTGTTTTACTATTGACTTCAATAGGGCTAGGATTTCATCTGGAATCACTGCCTGACAATGCCAAAGACATGAAATAAAGAAATTTAAAAGATGAAAAGTTCAGAAAATAATATGATCTTGGTTTTAATTAAGACACATACTCCCCTTTTTATCTTTCTCTCTTCTCTCTTGGAGAATGTAACGCAGTAGATGTTGCATTTATTGACATGTATAATTTTCTGTTCTATGATCTTGACTTCTTAGGTAAACCTGCTAAGAACAGATGAGAACTCAAAGCAGGTACGGAAACTTTGCAATCTCCCACTGCTGGAACTGCATTGCTTAAGAGGCTAGAAGTGTTGTCCACTGTATTGAGATCAGGTGACCTTTGCACCCTTTCCTTTTCTTGTTACTGTCCCAAGGATGGACAATGGGTTCATGCTGTGACATTTCCTTTCTCCCTCTTGCCTCCTTGCAATCTTTGCCGCAAAAAGAGAGAGGTCTAAATTTAGTGGCTATGGAACTGGTAGTTCATTTTAATATTTTCTAAGTTGTTTGGTTGGCCAGTGCTTCTCTACTTTATAGCTGCAGTGTTCTGTGAAGCAGATGTTAGCTGCTCGAAATACAGAATATCACAAAGATTAAACCAGGCCAGTGCTCTCTCTTATTGCTTGCAACATTAAAACTCTTAAGATGTCATCCTTGTGAGAAAGGAAAAAAAATAATGAACAGTAAATGGCCCATCAGCAGGGATCCATTCTCATGAGAATGGTGCGTGAGAGAATGGGAAATAGTACAAAATCTAATCCATTCCCATTACATGCTGGAGATTGTAATCTCCTGGATGTTGAAACCAGGAAAGAACGCTTTCCACAACATGCATCATCTGATTGCTTTAGAAATGGGGATGTGGGCTGGAAGGAGGCGGCACTGGTTATATAATGTGCAATTTAAACTAATGGCCTTTGAGAAGGAGAAATTAATTTAAGGAGAACAGACCTACAAAGCCTCCGTCGTTTGGAAGACAGTTTCAGGCACCCTGACATTAAATAATATCACTCCTACTGAGTCTCAACTATGTTTATTATCATATTTCTTGCCAAAACCCACATTCTCTTATCATGGCATCCCAGAGCTTGGAAACTGTTACTGCAATTAGTAGAAAACAAGACTTATTTATCCAGGTTAATAATAAAATTTAAAGGCTCTAAAATACTGAACCTGGAGTAAAATAATATATCTCAATTTCTTGCTCTAAATTTTCCACAAAAATCAGTTAAATGTTGAGAGATAATGTTGCAACTCCTAATGATCACATCTCTGCCTTTGTCCTTTATAAAGATGAAATTTATGTTTTTAATGGAAATTACAATTTTTACTGAACTAGAATTTTGAACAAAAACAACAAGGACTCCTTGTGTCACCTGAGAGATTAACAAATTTATTTGGGCACAAGCTTTCATGGGCTAAAACCCACTTCATCAGGTGTATGGAGTGGAAAATACAGAGGCAGGTTTAAATACACAGCATATGAAAAGATGGGAGTTGCCTTACCTTTCATAATTGTTCCGATTCCATAATCTTTGGCTAGTACAGACTATTTCCTGAAACATTTTTACAAATCATTAACTGAATTTCAGAGAGGATCATTTTATCTCTCTCCATCTTTTCTACCTTTAGTGTATTAACAGCTTGATGAGACAGGGATAATTTTGCAACGGTTGAAGAACTGTGTTCCTTTAATAACTTGGCTGCATATCTGTGTGTTTGGGGGTTAGGGGAAGGGGATGAGGTATTTAAAAACTCTGCTTCCCACTGCACTTTAAACTTGGCAGCATGATTTCAAGACAGTACATGGATAAGTGTCAGAACTGCAGTGGTTCAGAATCTTAGGGCTGGTCTTCGCTGGAGGGAGAGGGGGGATCGACTGAAGATACGCAACTTCAGCTACGTGAATAACATAGCTGAAGTTGGCGTATCTTCAGCCGACTTACCTGCCGTCTTCATGGCGGCAGCAGTCGGCAGCGCACTCCCCTGTTGGGCTGGTCTTCACTAGGGGGGTAGATTGGCTGTAGATACGCAAATTCAGCTACATTAACAACGTAGCTGAATTTGGCGTATCTACAGCCGACTTACCTACTGTCCTCACGTCGCGGCAGTCGGCGGCCCGCTACCCCGTCAACTCCAGCTTGCGCCTTTTGGCGAACTGGAGTTCTGGAGTCGACGGGGGTGCCACTGGCGATCGATTTATTGCATCTTGATGAGACATGAGAAATCGATCGCTGGCGGATAGTGAAGACATACACATACCCTTAATGTACTGTTGAAATACCAGCCAGAACCCACCCCGCTCTCCCCAAAAAACAGCCTCTCCAATAAATCTATGCATTCTCATATTTCTCATGAAAAATACCTGTTGGATATTCCATTAGGGAAAACATCAGTTGTACAGAAAACAAAGAAAATATTAATGTTGCATATCAGAGAGGCTTCAAGTTTTACAGCAGAACAACAAAGAAAATATAGGTAGACCATGTGCTTGGAAATATAGTTTGTGATGTGATTGTGAGATGTTTTCTCCCCAGATTATACTGACACTGCAAAGAATCCATACAAGGGGCATTTTTAACCATACATGGAAAAGTAGACAGAGATTTCACAAGATCACATATTTCATGGTAGTGGTAAATCAAATGAATATAGTTCCCAGAATAGTATTTATAGTAGCAGATGAAAGCTACCATAAACCAGCTTACTTTAAGGTTATTTTAGTAGCCAAATAGTGTTCAGAGAGAACACAGGCAAACATGCAGGGGGGGAGGGGAAGCAAAAGTAAAACTGTCTGAGAAAGCCAGCCACAAACTGTCCTCCGCCTAACTGGCCTGTGGGGCCCAATCTTGTGAGCATGCTCAGAGCTCACCTACTAGACTGAGCCCCACATGTGAACTTGCAAAAAACAGTGCGGAGAGGGGAGCGGAGAGGAGGTGCTCCTCTGGGATATGGGAGATCCTTGGTTCAAAGCCACTGCCCGCCTGTGGGGGAGAAGGGATCTGACAAGGCTCTGACACCTCTCTCGAGAGTGCCCTAACTGCTGGGCTCTGGGGTATTCTGATGGGGTGCTCCTTCAGTCTCTCCTGGTGAAGCTGTTCCACTGTGGATCAATAAATTTACAAGTCATTAGAGTAAGGCTCTGGATTTGCCACTTCCCCTGTACATGCTCTGATGAGGCTACAGGTCGTGCTTGTTGTCTCTCTGTGGCCCAATGATGAAAAATTATTTAGCCCAAGTGGAACAGTTCCTGAAAGAGAGATTGCAGTTGCTGCTTTGTATAAGCCCCCTACTGGGGTCTGTTCCGGTGGGCAAGCTCAGAGCATGCTTATTGGATTGGACACCATAAGTGAGTTACATGGAGGAACGCCTATCTTCCTCCTGTTTACACTTGGCTATGGGTGGGAAGGCACCTGAAATCCTGGTGTGGTTCTGGGATGTGCATGCTCAGATGCAGAAACATAGGTTCCTAGAGAATTTGTACTGGAAAAAATCAGGCATGGAGTGAGTTTAGGTTTGGCAGCATCTGATCAGGGGCCTGATTCTGGGATTTAGGCAGTTAGGCGCCCAAGGCCTTTTATGAATTTAACTCTTAATGTTACAGTAGGGAAGACATACAGACGGAAGCTGTGTCTCAGTGGATTGAGACTGGATATTTTACTGGAAAACAATAAAACAGCAGAGGAGGATCCTGCTGGGCAGGAATTCTGAAATAACTGTAATTTTACTGCTGAGTGTGAGGCAAATCTCTCTCTCCCCACTATTTGTATAAGGAGTCTAGGCACCTAACTCTGGTTTTGTGCATCATAGTGATTTTTTGGGGGCCTGAGCATCACCACACCTGAATTCCTTTGTAAAACTAGCACATTGAGCTTTCTATTACTTCCAGAGAAGGCTGGTGTGCTGGGAGGGATGAAAATCCATATGATCAGTATTTATTCTTGGCATTGTTTCTTTTGTCTACTTAGTGTTACAGCAAACTAATTTCTTAAAAAAAAAAAAAAGCAATGTCATGGTTTTAGCAAGCTAATTGAATTGCAGCCCACAACCTCTTTCCAAAATAAAAGAACAGTAACAAACCCATGATCAAACAAAACCAAATAAAGTCTGAATGCTAACAAGATCGGTACACCTTCCCAGGAAGAAATCAATATAAAATAAATATAGAAAGGGGGCAGTTGAGCATTTACATTTTGTTTTCCTTCCAGAGAATTCATGCCATTGTTTTTAAGAGGACAGTTCGTTCAACAAGTAATTTACTTTCATTGCCTGATGTACTAATATCTTTACCCCCACCCCAAATATTGAGTTGATATAAACCCAATTAAGAGAGACGTGAACATGCAACAATAACAACAAAGTATGGCCTTTACATAGTTAGCCTACAGCAGGGCTTGGCAACCTACGGCAGGCATGCCAAAGACGGCACGCAAGTCAATTTCTAATGGCACACTGCTGCCTGTCCTGCAGTACCAGATTTACCATAGCCCCCTGGCCTCCACACTCTCCTGCAGTGGCAGGGGGCAGAAGTTTGGTCCTGCTGGCTCCTGCTTGAGTGGGCCGGCGGCGTAAGATCAGCATTTTAATTTAATTTTAAATGAAGCCTCTTAAACATTTTGAAAATCTTATTTACTTTACATATGACAATAGTTTAGTTATATAATATATAGACTTATAGAGACACTCCAAAAAAGATTAAAATGTATTACCGGCACGCAAAACCTTAAATTAAAGTGAATAAGTGAAGACTCGGCACACCACTTCTGAAAGGTCGTCGACCCCTGGTCTAAATAATTAGAGAGTGAGAGAGGAGAGAGAGAGAGTGGAGGGAAAAATAAACACACTCGGTTATCTGAGATATGAGTAGCCTCCAAAGACTAGGAAAATCTGAATCCAAATCTGAATTTTGTGGCTGACCGCTATCTCAAGTCAAATAACTAGAGTCAAACATCCATCCAGATTAGAATATCAACAGTAGCTCAAGCTCTTCTCTAGTTTCAATGTCTCCTGATGACCGAGAGACACTTTTCTTGCTACTGGTCTTGATCTTTTGGAAAGCTTACTTTTGCTCTTTTACAAATATAGTGCTAGAACTTCAGCGGGTATAAATTGGAGAATTATATTAGCTCCACTGAAGCTAGTTACAACAGCTGAAGATCTGGTCCAATACATTTAGAGAACTATATGATGTTATTTTGTGTACTCTCGCTTCAACATTGCTTTAGCAATCTGCTAAATCCTTTCACCTTCCCTACTAAAGTCTCACTTCCCAAGCCGCCTTCTCAATGTTTCCCAGAAGTGTCATGGAGTAATCCAGCCTTGCCGATACATGCACAGTATACAACTTCTTCTAAAATATGAGCTGCAGGCAGACCTAACCTTTGAACGGAAGGAAAGTTCTTACTGTCTAACTAGATCTTATTCAGAAAACTAGTAGAAGTAATCTCTCTTGAACTGAGTGGAGGCACATTGGCAACAAAAGATGGAGGAAATTGCATCTGTGTTGTCCTTGCTGTGTCTCTTCTGTGGGTAAATAAGGTCTTTGGTCTTTAGGAGTGTCAGTGTGACCCCTTTTCTGAGAACTCAATGCACATGCCAATAAGAACAAGAGGGGGAAAAATACCCTTTCCTAGTGAAAGGGTGCAAAGAACTGGGTAACATTGTTTACTCTATTTTGCAATATAGGAGGAGGGAAATTCTTCAGCTCTTTTCAAAAATAAGAATTTTAAGAAATACAGCCACTTTGGAAAAAAATGTTTATTTTCTGGGAGCAGTGTGGGCCACTGACTTTCCTATTTTAAGAAGCAACTGGGACATCAGGTCAAAAGTGTAATTAACTTTATATGTGAGTAACTCAGCAATAGAAATCAGGGAACTGGCACAGAATAGAAGATGCTTGCTAAGTTGGTCAGGGAAGCACTTGTGGGGAAAAAAAATCCATTCAGCTTTTAACTTGTCCCTTTTTATAATTTAAGCAGCTAAGCATAATAAATGTTTTCAGCTGTTAGCTGCTCTTTGTAGATGAATTTGCCTTTGTTGTCTTTGTTTTACAGTCACAAAATGAGTACCTGAGCATAAATGGGGGAAGCAAATCTGTATGCTTGTATATTTTATTTCAAGAGACTGTAATGTCTAAGCAAATGAGTCACTGAAATTCATCTTCATGCTTGCACAAGAAAGGAAGGAATAGATAATGGAGGCTTCTAAGCAGTCTTTCTTTCTTTCTTTCTTTCTTTCTTTCTTTCTTTCTTTCTTTCTTTCTTTCTTTCTTTCTTTCTTTCTTTCTTTCTTTCTTTCTTTCTTAAAAAAAAGACCCTTAGAAAGCTAAGATCACTTATGTATTAGTGAAAAAATGAGATCAAGAGATCATTTCTCATCATTGTTTGAGCTGATCTCTGCTCTGGAACATCCTCACAAGTCTTCTTCCTCCAAATGGCCACTCTCTTATTCAAATCCCTCCTTATACCTCACTTCTTAAAGGAAGTTTTCCTATCTTGTTTTCTTCAGCATCCTCCCATGCACGAACTGCTGTCCTGTGTTTTATATTGTCTACATTGGCTTCTATGACTGGTGGAGCCAGATTAGGGCCAAATTCTGATCTTATTTCACTGCTGTAACTCTGAAGCCAATGAAGTTGTTCCAAATTTACACCATTATAAGGGAGAGCAGATTTTGGCCCCAGGTCTTATTCTGTTATTTGTGAGGTGCATTCATGACACTGCAAAAATAAGTATTAATAGTGGGCCAGATTACCAAGTGATGTAAATCTGTATAGTTCCATTAAAAATACACCAGGTCATCTGGCCCACGGTGATTTTAGTGTCAGCTGAGCAAGTTGTCTGCCACATCTTAAAATCACTACTAAGGATGGGGGCATTACAATACACCGGATGTAAATATTTCTAGAATCTGCCCATTTATCCTTCAGGTTAAAAGTAATTCCTCTTAATGTGTTCAGCAGATGCTCCTTCCATCTATTATACTGAAGACTATATTGCATAGGTTTACATGTGTATATTTTCATATACATATATGGGAATACCTCTCCTTTTGCTTCAGTTCTTGTGACAGAAATATTCAGTCCTACTAAATAAAATGCTTGCAATAACCAATATCAGAGTCTTCCATGTGCTCAGTCATTTGTCATTCTTTTGTGAGCAGCATAATTTCCCATGTTTGCCTCCAACAACACTTTAACAGAGAACATGCTGCCAAGAACAGAACAAAGGCTTTCCAAATCTTCTAGGCAGCAGTACTGATGACAAACACTACTTTCACATTCTTCAAAAACAGCATTAGGAATTATACTACACATCTATCACTTTGTGCTGTGATCCTTTCACACCTCACCAGCCACACAGGATTGGACTGGGACAATAGACTTTCAAATAAAAGAATAAGTGCTATCTCCCTGCAACAAAGGGGTCTGGCAGCAACCGTGCATATTTGATGGCAAATAGAGCCTTAGTGAGGGGCATGGAATGATAGATTTCCTGTGGCTACTTGGTCAGGACCAAATTCTATCACCCTTACCCACAATGATTATTGGCACCTTACTTTGCAAATAGCTTCACTTATTTAAATCCCACTACTTGTGGTGGGAAGGTATTACTCAGCATCAGTATGGATTGGGGAATCCACGCCTTAATTAGAGCTCTATAAAGTAGGTCTTTTTTTATAAACTGGGCATGGCTGCACAAAAGTTAGAGTTTGGTGAACCTCTGTATGACTCAGTAAAAAACTCTAGTATTTGTAATCACTGAGATGAAAGTATGTGTTGTGGATAGTATGGATATGGATAGTCTGTTTTGGTTTGGTTTTCCTCCTTTCTCAGAACATCATTATAGGAGCAGACCTATGGTTGTTTTTTTGGATGCTTAAAAAACAAGTGTTGGGTGTCTTTTGTACTTATAAGTGTTTGGGTGTCTTTTGTACTTAATCTTAACTGTGAATTTTCTAAAACTTGATCTGTTTGTTTGTTTTTAACAATATTTCACCAGTATTTTGGAAGATACTAAATAATGCTGGAAAGAGATGTTACGGATTGTACTCAAGTAATGAAAAAAACAGACTGCCTATATTACTTGATGAAATTAGATGGTTTCACCATAAAGTGGTACTTGTGCAAATGTAACATCCAGTTTCAATCCATGTGGACTGTATACCACATACAATATGTGATGGTTATAATCCACGTGAGAAATAATCATGTATCTTTGACCACCTCACCTAAGCTCTGCTCACTAATCCATCACTTCCAGGAATGCATCTAATATTCCAAACTTTAAAATACTCCATTAAAAATATATTGTTTGAGGTGCTAGATGGGCAATATTCCCTCTTGGAATGGGGACAAAATTAAGAATCAGTATCTTGCAACCTGTGATTGTTAGAAATTTGTGTTCTTCTGGGCAGACTTTTTGATGTGGAAGCTTCTGGCTGTACTATTGCTTGGCAACTGCTCTGTTTTCAGTTGAAATTTGTGGAATATTCCCTTTTTGTAAGTTTTTTATAGCTATGATTAAGGAAATAGCAGCAACTTTAAAATATCATTCTTCTGCATGTACCAATATCTGCAGTTACAAAACTATCCTCTTTTGTTTAGAGAAATATTATGCAGTGTTATAGTCATTTTTCTATTTAGGTAGGCTGTATTTTAACTTTCTGTACACTGCCTAGAACAAGGGGAAATTGCTTTATATGTGTATGCATGTGGATTCGCACCAGGTTTTGAGTAATGCATGTGCACTTTGTGTACACCTGACTTGCACTTGTGCACACAGGAAAGTGTGTAAGTATATGTACATTCAAACCAAGTGCTGCAGGTGTGCATTCTAGTTTGCATACTCAAACCTTGAATATGCAGAAAAGCGCCTGCACATTTTTGCATAACTCTTTTTGAAGTCCATCTCTCGTTTTTTTGCTCATGGTAAGTGCATTCTAATTTCACCGCCTGGGGTGACTGAAGTGTAAATATTAATATAAAGAACATAAATGGGGAGAAGTAAATTAGATTTTTATTGCCAAATGTTTTCCTTGGTTACACACACAAGCACACCTTCCAGGGAAGTCAATAAAAAAAGTTGGATGTGAGAATAACCAAAGATAGGATTTGGCTCTTAAAATTGAAGGCATTCAATTTTTATTGCTGGTTCTGTCCTCTTGTGTTGTTTTTTAATTTAAAGTTTATTTGTTGAACAATAAATTCCTTATACTTTTGTATCTGTCTTTGCCACTGCCATAGTCAAGGTGTTCATTTTCTTATATTGAGTGAAATGTTCTACAAGTATATAATATTTGTACTTTGATGCTCTGCCTTTAGATATCTTTGATGATACTGGTACAAAAATACCTAAATCTATAGCAGATGATGTGTGGGCAATACAATGAATATAGATGCTGCTACATCCCTTTCTGGAAGAATTATAGTCCATTAACTTCCTCATGTGGTGTGCACTTGTGGTATGTTACTGATGCTCTTGAATACACTATAGGAAAGGAAGCCTTGCATAATTGTTCCCTCATTTGTAGTCTCTTAAGAGGTTCTCCTAGAGTTTACATGGTCTTTATGTGCTTTAATAATTATTTTAATAATTACATTTCCCCCATGTTAAAGATTATGAAAATGCTTTCATTCATATTCTTCCAGTCAGTTCAATGGGAGTTTCATTACAATCAGATTCAGATAGTAGCAGACAGATATCCAACTGAAAACATGCTAAAGGATAATATTAGTTATAACTAATAATAGTTATAGCATGAAGGAGGACTGCTCTACCCATTCAAATTTCTCTCTTCTGGGTCCCCGTATGCCATCAGTTGCAGGACTGGGGCCTTTGTTAGCCATTACACCTCACTTTTAATCTATAACTCACAAAATACTTTGCCAGGCTGCATCTGTATTATTGTTACCATTTGACGGATGGACGGCTGAGGGACTGACAGATCAAAAATATGTTAAAAGTATGGGATTACTAGATATTATTTTAAAAAGCTCATAAATAATTTAACTCAAATATAGATGCCATGAATAGATTATTATTACTACTTTTTTTTCCATCCCCCACCCCAAAGCTGAATGTGCACCAAACTTTTAAGCACAGCTTGGAGTTTAAAATGAAAATCATACTTTGCCTGGGAAGCATTGATACACATGCTTAAAACACTTGATCTGGTCAAAAACAACATAGACAAAACAATCCAAGTTAGACCAGACACATGTCAGCCCTGGAAAGCTGGAAAAATCACATGCATAAGGCCCTACTCAAATTGTGAGATGATTGTCAAATAATTGCAGTTGAGTTGTGGACTAGACATGGAAAATCACGGAGAAGTAACAATAGATCTTTACTAATTACTGTAACTTGGAAAAGCCGCCTGTCCGGAGCTGGCATAGGGAGCTGTGCCTGGGGCTGATTATTAAAATGTCATTTACATACCCCCAAATTCAGCATCAAAGTTGCGGTGGAAACGAATATTGTGGGATCCACAATTTCTGCAATATCACAAATTATATAGGGCCTTACACATGCATTATCTTCCAGCCAGGCTCACCATTGCAATGGGCATCCCTAGGGTAGATGCCAGCTGCAGAAGCCTGGACAGGACTGGTAGAATGGCACTGAACTTGTAAGGAAGTGAGGGGAGGATGGAGGAGGCTTCTGGGAGATCTGCACAGTTGCTTCTGGCCTCCTGCTGATCCTCCAGATCGCTGACATTTGCATGGATTTTGCAGGCTGTTCCCCCAGCCTGTTCAGAAAGCAGAGCCCTGCTTCCTGAACAGGAGAAACTTGCAGATATATTTCCCCCCCTCAAAGCTCTGTTGGCTGGGTTTTCCTCCAATGGGTCCATTACATTAGAAAAGAGAAGCTTATTAAACATTCCAATACACTAGTAAGGTGCCAGCACTGGGACTTGAAGCTTCAGTTATTGATAATTGGCTGGTCATCATCCTCTGGCTCGGAAAGATAGCCATGTTCCCTACTCTAATGATGACTTTGAAGCCAGCCTTGTGCGGAGGCTGTACGTTGGTGCTGCCTGTCTCCCAGTCTGTTGTCCACACTCTAATCTGCATTGAGTTAGACTGTTAGAGCATCTCAATCTGCTTTTTTGGAGTCTGAGGAGGCTGCTGACTGTTCTGCTCCATAAAAGGAACAAAGAGGTCACTGGCTGGTACAGCAAAGATTTAGATGAGATCGAGAGTAAAAACCACTGTTTTGATTCGAACTGCTAACTCCATATGCTTAAGCACAATAAGCATGATCCAAAGCCCACTGTCAGTGGCCTTGAACTCAGGTTCAGTCTCATGGAAATGAGACTGAATTTGCTGTGTTTTGCTTAGGCTGACCATATTTCCTTTAGACAAAAACGGGACATTGGTATGGCAAAAACGGGACAGGGTGGGGGGGGCATGACCCCACCTGGGCCCCCCAGCGCCGGGCGGCAGCGGGCGGCGGGCTGAAGCTGACTGCGGAGCAGAGCTGTCCGGAGCCGCAGCCGGGGGCCGAGCGCGCCGGCGGTGGCGGGGGGGGGGGGGGGAAGAGGCGGCGGACATTTTATGACTCAAAATCACATAACTGAATTTATGTGATTATGAGTCATAAAACCCGGCCGGCAGCCCCCCCGCTGGCGCGCTCGGCCCCCGGCTGCGGCTCCGGACAGCTCCGCTCCGCAGTCGGCTTCAGCCCGCCGCCCGCTGCCGCCTCCTCCTCTCTATTCCTCCTTCCCTCCTCTCCATCCCTCCCTTCTCTCCATCCCTCTTCTCCATCCTTCCCTTCCTCCCTGCTCTCTCCCTCCGTCCACTGCCTCCTCTCCCTACCTAAGGACTAGTATCAGATGTCAAAGTCTCCGATGAGCGCAGTTTGCTCATCGGAGATTTTGACATCTGATACTTGTCCTTAGGTGCAAGATTCTTCACCTAAGATCTTGGGAGTCCTGCACCTGCCCCAAAAACGGGACAAAATTGATATTTTTGACAAAAAGACGGGACGGTTCAAAAACATGAAAAAAACAGGACTGTCCCGTTCAAAACGGGACGTATGGTCAGCCTAGTTTTGCTGCTTCAAAAAAAGTACATCCAAACAACAACTTTTTTAGTAATTTGGCTATATATTTCTCTGTTGATGGACCATCTGTTAACAATTTGGGGTCCATTATATTAAAGTGAATCAGTTTGTATATAACGAGAACAACAAAGAATAAAGAGGGCAAGTTCCCCAGGACTGTCTGTGAATGTGTTTGTGCAGCACTCAGTACAACAGGAACCTGATCTTGATTATGGCTTCTGGGCACTAGTGTAATATGAATGTTAAACCATTAGAAGAATGAGTTCTAGCATCAGTAAATCTGAGGCCTGGCTTTGATTATTCCACACCATCTAAAACTCATTTTGAATGTTGGTTTCTGGCTATAGAGAAAAATGTTCTGTTCAAGTAATGTCGGTTTGAGGGTTTTTTTGTTGTTGTTGTTTTTAATTTAGAAAATTGAGCTTTAACATCCTGCCAGATGACTGGCTAAGAAGAACTGGCTGATAAATTTATGATAAGCAAATATAATCACACAGCCAGGCCTTCAGAGAGAGATGAATCAGATGCAGAACAGACTTTCAAAATACATCCATATAATATGCAACGGCAAGCTAGAACAGTTTGCACAAATGTTTTAATTGTTAAAATGGAGATAGATTTGGGGTAGATTGACTATATAAGAAGAAAATTTTGTATTTTGGGGTATTCCTGGCTATCCTGTGTCACTTTCACATTCCTTGAAACTACACCACACTGTGTTTTCACTGCATGTAGATCCACTCATGTCCAGAATGGGGATGGAAGAAAAGTTTCTCTTCAGTTGTGTGTTTTGAAGGCTTTAATTGATCAGAGATGCAGCAGATAATGCAAATGATTTGCGTAGGTGAAACCTGTCAACCCTTTGAAGCTTGCAATTATTCAAATTGCTCAAAGTTATTGAGTTTGCAGAGATAAAACCAACATTAGTGGCTTAAATTCCTGTTTCCTAAATATTCCATGGATTTTCCAAATTCTGTCATATCTAAAGTCACTTAAACCTTGAAATGAAATGTGGAATATTGTTTGGCAGTTTGCAAATGCTTTTGTGATTTATTTAAAAAGTTGATTTTCCCCCCTAAAGCCGTGTCTAATATTCTAGTGTTCAGCATGTTCTGCAGACCAATTCTGTTTTCAAGTGTTATATGGTTGATTTCACACTATACTGATTTTTTTAGATGGATTTCAGCAACTAGAGCTAGTACAATCAGGTACCTTTTTCATTTTTGGAATTTACATTTACATTATTCTCATTATCTAGAATGACAGAGAATGGGAGCATATGATTAACTTTTGACACCTTCACCTCTAGACAATACCTTCAGAACTCCAGATCTATGAGCGTAATGAATTATCAATCAGAGGCAGACTTCTGTGTGGCTTCAGCTAGTAAGCTGTTCTCAGCGTAAATTCCTTGGGGAAAGAACTCCATATATGATGATCCATTTGTCCCACAACGTGGGTTCTATGTCATAAATGTTAGTGAAATATCAGTAAAAACATTTCTACGTTTCTGCTGTAAATGCTGTAAGACCAAGGTACATTGATTTCTGCTTGCAAAGGGCCATCGTCCCACAATGGAATTTATTAAAGACCAGTTTTTTTTTAATATTTTATTTTTAAGTGCAGTGTAGATCTCCTCTTCAGTGCTCATCCCTAGTAACTCGGCTGGACATCTTCAACCGGGGTGGGAAACCTCCCTCCCGAGTTGTACAGCTTTTATATAGGTGCTATGTCACCCCAATGGCTGGAAAAGCCCTCAGTGGCCTCAATTCACCTTGCCACAAGGAGAGAGGCCCGTCACAGACCCTCTGGCTTTATTCTCCAAGTGTTGTTGCATAAGAAAGTTCTTCAAAGTGGGTTCTGTGCTGCGCAGAAGCTCCACATTTCTTGTAAAACTCACCCCCAAACCCAGCTCCTTTCTGTTCGTGGACCTAGCTCTGCTGCCAGAGGACTAGGCTTGCACAGGTGAGAGCGGGAGTCATTCCTAACCGATCTGGAACCATCAAAAGCCTGAGCTTCAGGCTATCTTCAAAGGGAAAGACTTTCTTAATTAAACTATTTAAGATACAGATGTACCCTGTGGAAGTTCCGGGTGCTCATATAGAAAGAAGTGATGCTATCATTAATGGTTTCAGATTAAACTAGGGAATATGGACCTCAGGTCTTGGCATGTAGCCATTGATGTGAGTGCTTTTAAAATTATTAGCCTATGTCCTCAAATACCCTGAGCTCATGTTTTGTTCATCTTGGTAGCAATGGGAGACACAGATGGCTGGGGTTGGTGGAAAGTTTTCCATCAAAACTCTTTTGGGGTGGAAAATTGGGTTTTTGATTAAATGAGAGGTGGGGGGTTGGGTTTTTATGTTGGCTTTTTGGGTGTGTGGAAGTGTCTGCTTTCCTTGAAAATATTTTTTTTCCGTCAGAAAACTGAACATACAAACCCCAAACATTTCCTACAGAAAAACTTTTCAGGCTCTTTTTCGTGTGTGACAAAGCTGCAATTTCCTGTTAAGGTTTGGGGAGGGGGAACCTCTCTTTTCAAGCAGCTCTACCAGTAGCTGCAAATCGTCTTTCCACCTCACTCAGTCTGAGGCCTGGCCAGGGGACCAAACTGACTCCCACAGGGTAAAGTAAAGTAGCCATGGGATAACTCTGAGTCTACGGCCGACAACAGAGCTGCACACGCTGGGTAGATCATTGCGGCTGCAATTTCCGCAGCTTCACGACTGCCCCTTCTGCAGACTATTCAGGCCCTGTCCTCTCTAGCTGACTCTGTGCAGTAGTGCAAGGGGAGACAGTGGAGCTGAGTTCTATGCTGGTGGTGGGGCGGGGGACATTCCCTGTGTAGCACCCCACATCCAAACCCTTCTTAATGCAGAGGAACTACAGAAGTTGTATTGCTTGGGGAACCTTCAGGGGAGGCAGTGGATTTGACTTTAATGATTCTGACTCTTGAAAAGGATTGTGGTTGTTTTGTTTTAACCTGTTTTAAATGACTCTCCAAGAAACTGACAAAAATGGATTGTATACTCGAGATGGCCTAATAAAAGTAGAGCAGAATTGAGTTACTTTTGAGTTTTCTCCTTAAACAGGAGGTTGCCTAAGAATAACAACTACTACATATTCTGTCTTTTGCAAATTATTAGCACTGCCTAATTCGGCAAGCAACAGAGAAGGAGCTACATTTTCTATCACCAGAGATACCCTCTTGGTTTCAAGGAACTTGTTCAAACCCAGTGTTGCTCAAGGGAGGCTGTAAACATGGTTTGGATTATTAAACATTTTTTAAAAATCTGAACAAACGCTATGCCTGATATTGTAAATATCCTGCCCTTGAAAATCTCCTTGAAATCAATAGGAATTCTGTGGGTGGAATGTGTGAGATCTGGCCCTTAAGTGAAGCCATTTTATGAACCTGAGAAAGTCTCTCCATTAAAAATCCTTCTCTTTGCCCCATAAGAGTTTGCATGTGTTATATGATACCCTTGATTGGATAAAGCATTAGATGGGAAATGTCTTCAAGGACATAAACAAGGTATATTTTAAAGATTAACACAGCTTTTGGATTAAAAACTGCTACTTCTGTTGGTGATAGTGGTGGGGATTCATTTTTCTGGATTTTTTTCAACAACAGGTACAGTGATGAACGTGTAGGCAGGAAGACCTTTAGTGACTGTAACCACTGGCTACTCTGCCATTATGGTTCCTGGAATGCAGTTCCTAAGTTCCTGCAGTCCTGATGGGCTGTTTCATGAAGACTCTGCAAGTTTATACCTCTATTAAACTGAATGTTTTAAAAAATAAGCAGCCCAAAATATCAAAATGTATGGAATTCTTGATCCCTGCACTCTCCACAAAAACATGCAATGTAAGTTTGCACGATAGATCAGAAACTCCTGGGAAAATTCAAGTAAGTCAACTGAGAAAATGAAATGGCCAGAATATTTTCCCCTCTTTTTCTTCAGATACTTGCAAATAAGTATCACATAAAATTGCTCTCCATTATCCACCTGAATTGTGTCACTGAAGTCAATGGGTCTACTTGTGTGGATATGGGTTTGCAGGATTAGGCCCTAAAATAGGCAATATTTACTTCTGTTCTCTCTGGAGTCTTTGGGGATGGGAGAGAATATCATTGGTCTGGGAAGGTCATCTCAATAAATCATAACTAATAAGGCATCTGCCTGTAAAGTCATCATCACTTTGTCACTGTGCAATTTCCCACTAAATTAGTTTCCAGATGGGACATCAGGCCTAATCTTTTCCTACCAGCACTGATGCTTTGTGATTGCAAAATGGGAGCACTGAAAGGATAAAAATGCTCAGTGTGCATCAGTAATCAGATAAGGGCTCTGTTTTTTTTAAGAAAGAAAATTTTGAAAAAGCACCGATCATTGCATGTTCTCTCATCCCTGTTGACATTTATGCTACATAAAACAAACAGTCAACTAATATTTGTGCACTCTCGGCAAGGTAATTTTGGTTATTCAAAAAAGAGGTTAATTATAGTATTTTTGTTCCTAAATGCTATTAGGAAAAACATAATTTAGCAAAGGTTGCCAATCAGAGAATTTCAGAGAAATCTAACAATTTTATCTTAATTAAAATGTTTCTCCAGGGGGATTAATTTTCCCTCAACATGCTGTTCATATGTGCTGGGTGTTATTATCTCCATAATAATAATTAAACAAAATGCTGTCAATACAGTTGTCTTACCAGATAATTTATTGTCATCTCTACATAAAACCTGTTCCCTGGTGTCTTTATCACAGGTTTCTTATTTCACTTAGAATTACATTTTGCTGAACCATAACAATCAGTTATATAAGGGGAATAATTCCAGTTAGGTCTACTGCTGTTCTTTTCAGCACTAATTCATCCAATATTTTTTTCTATGGGCCAAAATCTACTCTCGGTACAAATGGGGGTTATTCTGGATATATACCAGTTGTACCCAAAAGCCGAATTTGGTCTTCCATAGTGTACCTGTGTGCTAGAAATGTGACACTCATAAAAACACTGGATGTGTTAATGTGAACAATAGAGCATCGCTTGATTAAATATATTGAAGTCTGTCATATACCTTGTGCAGCTGAAATAGCGATTATAGAGAGTCTTCTTGACGTACCCTGTTTCAAGTTACTAAGGGTATGTCTATAAAATCAGTGGGAGGTGTGGTTGCAGCACATGTAGGCATACTTTATAACAAACAATTGAAAAAAAGCAAATTATGAGTTACAGCATTGGAAAGGCCAGCTTGACAATTTCAAAACTACAGCCATCTCCACTATAACTTATACTTATCTATTCTAAGCAACCCAATTGGTGCTTTTTCCCACTGTGAGAATTCAGGAGAGCTGTGTTCTTATTCTTTGAACTAGGTTTCCGGGGCTATGTCCACACTACAAACTAGGGCTGTGATTTCCCCTGCTTGTGTGCATGTACTCATGCTATCTCTCTTTGAGCTAGTGCAAGTATAAAGAGCAGTGTAGCTGTGGTAGGCTGGGTAGCACCAGGGAGGCGTGTACTAAATATGTACCCACTGGTTTCAGGTTTATACTCAGCACAACTAAGCAGTGCCACTACCTGTGCTACTCAGCTGTACTACTATTTATACCCATGCCAGCTTGATGAGAGCCAGTGTATGTGAACTGGGGAACCACTCCCCAATCCCCTAGTGTAGACATAACCCAACAGTGCTTTGCTTTCAAAATTAACTTCCTTTTTTAAAGTACTTAAAACTGCTCAAGCTTCATAGATCCAAAGTGAGAAATTCTGTTGTTGTTGCCTAAAACTCTCAATGAAGCTCCCTTGCCTGTGTTCCAGCAAAAGTTATTTCTTGACCCATGCCTTCCCAGTTCTACGTGGAACATTGGAAGTTGAGCTGATCATCAAATGGAATTTCTGTCCCATGGGAAATTCCAATATTTCAGCATTTGTTTTCATCCCAAATTAGGACAAAAAGTTGAAATATCAAAACTTGTAATGCAACAAAAATAGTCAAACTATTTCATTCTGGATCAGATCAACATTAATCCATATCTATCTGAGCCACTGTAGTGCTTCATGGGAGTTGTAGCTATATCTTGTGCCCCTATTTTTTTCTTTTTGTCTGGACTGAGCTCCCTGGACAGACTCGCACAATGCACTGTCATTGTGAGGCTGGGGTGGGGTGGGGAAGAAACAGTGCATCCTGAGACATGTAGTCCAGCCTAGAACCCCAAGCCATTGGCAAAAATGGGGAGAGGAGGCATCTGAATTACAACTCCAGTGAGGTATTGCAGGGCTCAGGTAGGTACAGATTAATGTCAAACCAATCCCAAACTAGATGTTTCCATTAGATCTTCCAGATGGAAGATTGAACATTTTCAGCAAAAAATCAATATTTTTCCATGGAAAATTTCAGGTTTGCAACAACCTCATCTTCTATCCCCTTTCCCGTCCCCCAAACACTCCCCAAAAATTGACAGAAAATCCCCGACCAGCTCTAATGGAATGTTGGCTCAAAGCAATAACTCCAGCTGGGACAGGCAACTTGCACAAGCACAGAGGAGATAGGATTTGGTTATAAAATTCTCTCTGCTATGACTATCCTCAATAATCAGCCCTGCTACTCAGGATAGGCACTGGGGTTTGAAGATTTACTTTTTAATCCCTGCCTCTGTTTCACTCACTGTAGCCAAGTCTCCTATTATAGAAATATATGGTGTGATCTGGTGCTGAAGCAAGATCGGTGGCATTTCAAGGTCTCACACTATGCATAAGATGTAGAACTTTGTGATCAAATAGATCAGTCGCCACACATTTAATATAGTGAAGTACTGTACAAACATGTTACTGCAGAGTTGGGAGTATAACACACTAAGGTTGACTAGATTGCTTGTTATATGATGTTCCCAGAGGTTGTGTTTTGTTTAGAGTTTGGTATTAAGTGGTTTAATTGTGCCTGTAGATGGGGAGGTCTTTTTCATTTGCATAATTTTCTCATGGGACTACAGCTGCTAATTTGGTGATTAATTATCCGTACTACACACTGTTTATTTGGCCATCACTAGATTAATTTCTTTTTCCAAGCAAATCACTGTTAGATATGAATTTGCATATCTTGATTACATTTTAATGCCTTGGCTATCATTGTCTCTTCCCCGGGCACCTCATCAGATTAGAGAGAAGTGCTCAAGCAGGGAATGATGAAATGTCTTAAATGACATTGCACATCACTGGACAGAACAGTCACATGACTTTGCTTTAATGAAAAATGTGGGGCTTTATTATTATGAAGACAGTTATGAGATCTAAACTGCAGTTCTTCTATAGCTTTATTGTATTAATTCAGGAAACATTTCAAGGGGGAAACTTTAGAAAAGATAAAATAAAGAAAAACCCATATTTATTCTACAGAAACCAAGAGCCTGAGCCAAAGCCCATTGAAATGAATGGGAAAAGACGCCCATTGATGGTTAATCAGCTTTGAATCTTGTTCCAAACTCTACTGACATGATCCTAATTTTTTACTAACACTTGTAGAAGGCATCATCCAAATTTTATTATAAAGACTTAGGTGTAAAATTCTTACACTGAGAGAATGTTTGGAACTTTATGGCAAGCCCTTGAATATACTTTAATAGAAACATGAATGCTGTCACTTGAAATAGCTTCCCCTTTTAAGCAAGCTGCCTATTCTGAGTGTTTTGGGGTTAGTGGATTCTTCTGTTTATATAGAACATTGTCATTCTCTTTTCTTCACTTATGAACTGTGGAGGTATATCCAGAAAAGTAGAACAGTATGTGTAATAGGAAGTTTCAGTTTTAGTAGTCATTGTGATGACAGGAATGTCCTATCTTCTGTTATGTTTGTTTATTTCATGATGGCAATGATCTCTATACAATATAAATTATATAGTGAAATACAGTATTTCATACTGTAGTTTATAATAACTTTAATAGTAATTAATTCCATGGTTCTTTGCCATCAGAGTAAAGCAGTGAAGTGCATTAGGTCCTGTAAACTTATTGTTAATTATAGGCCAAAATGGAAAAAAATTATACACACATACTCTTACAAAGTTATGAATCTAGTCCAATTTGAGCATTTTTCTTGCTGATAACTGGGTCTCTAATCCATGTTCTCTAAAAGAATAAAGCAAATAAATACAAATACAATTGTTAAACCTGATGATTTAGAGAATCTATCTATTATTACTGCTTGCTTCAGTCAGTGCTTTGAGTATTTTGTTGCCATATGAATGTCAATCTGAAAAACACTTTAAGGTCAAAACATTCAGGGCCTGATCCGGCAAACATTTACACACGTGAATAACCTTAAATCAATGGGAGTATTCACATGAATAAAATTATTCACATGTATTAGTGTTTTCAGCCTCAAACTTGTTCCTTGGCCAGTGACTTTATGGGAAGACAATCCAGTCATCATGATGATTTCACAATACATAAATAGACACTACTGAAGGACATGAAGCAACAGCAGAACATTACTGGAATAAAAAAGCATCATAAAGGTTATGGATGTCAAAAATTAAAGGGCAGCTTAAAGTTGATGTGAGCTGCACAATTTTGCTTTAATTGTTGGTTGAAGTCCAAGTTTCATGAACTGCAATATTGTTTCAGAGCTGATTACTAATACAGACGTAATCTATTATCCAAACGGGTGTTAATATTCCAAATGGCCCATGTTTTCTTACACTCAGTGAGACAGGAAGAGCTTGTGTATGTCTGCACTACAAAAAGGGTTCTTATCTCAGGGTAGTAGCTTGAATTCCAGCCCAGGTTCTTCAGTTAAAAACTGGGATAGCAGCATGAGTAAAACTTATAGAGAAGCCTGGGAGTGAACTCATCTTATTACTTTGGAGGTGAAGAACATACCCTTTTAATGTGTAAACATATACTCCATGAAGCACGAAGAACTTGAGTGAAATCCCGGCCCTGCTGAAGTCAACGGTAAAGCTCCTGTTGTCTTCAAGAGAAATAGATTGGCTCACAAATATGATGTCTCTTTCTGTTCCAAATAGTGCTTTGTGTTCTTCTCGAGGTATGTCTACACTTGTCAAAAAGGTGTGTTCTTAACTCAGGCTAGCCAACCCAGGTTAAAATAGCAGCAAAGACTTCACTGGGACCAGGATTGTTCATTTTTAATAATTATCTTATTTTTATTTAAACACTTCATAACTCAGCAATGCGAGCCTGCTGTAAGCTGCAGCCTGACTCAGTCTGTTCTGCTCTCTGCAATTCAGATCCCCACCTTCCTAAATGGAGAACTATTTTTGTCCTCTGCAGCCTCCCCCCACATCTTAACAGAACAACAATAGGAGTTGTTCCACACACATTGTCTTCAGAATGAAAACTGGTAACAATTTGTTCCCACGGAAGCCCTTTGGCTGGTTTTGAACAAGTAGGAATATAATGAAGAACCTTATTGTACCTGTAAATATTGGGAAGTTGTAATGTAGCAGTTCCTGAAACTTAGTCATAAAGTACTCCTTAACTCCCCAAAGATCAATTATCATGGCCATTATCTCATAAAAGGTAGCTGCATAATGTTGTGTTCTTGACTCGCAAACAAGGTTTTATAATGATGACATATTCTTTTCAGCTGAAAAAATACTCTACCGAAGAGTTACATGCACCTTCTTGTCTGAGCTGAAACGCACTACAGTGGCGAGAGATGATACCCCTTGTGAAAAGCTATCCGTTTCCAGAATGAAAGGAGTTCAGAGACACTCAAAATGAGCTAGGTTCTTATAACTGCATAATTCAAGAAGTGAATGTTACCTTTGTCTGTGGAATAACTGTCCCAAATGATTTGGTATCCTGCAATTTGCCAGGGTTCCATTACATGGCAATTCTATGGGGTACGTCAGTAATAATTATAATTAATAATTAATACCTAGCTCTTCTATAGCACTTTGCATCAGTGGATCTCAAAGGGCTTTACAAAGGAGGTCAGTGTTTTACAGATGGGGAACCGACTTGCCCAAGATCACCCAGAAGACCAGGGAAAGAGCCAGGACTAAAACAAAGGTCTTCTGAACCCTACTCCAGTGCTCTCCCCACGAGGCTACATTGCTTCCCAAATAAACACCCAAAGCAAAAGTTCTGTTCCTTAAGGGGATGACAAAAATAGATTGGAAATGAGGGATGGGGAGATAAGAACCCAGCCAGATTGATTGAATGGACACCATTTAAACATCTGACTGAATGTGAACATTTGAAAGATAGAGGGGGTCTTATGTGGAGGCAATAACTTTTACTTTTTCTGTTGTTGCAAATTATCTGCATGGTTGTTGCTTGGAAATGTTCCTTAATATCGTGTCTCTTCTGATACTATAGTAGAAAAATAAATCATTTTCTGGAAATGGTGGAAATCACAAATGACTCTTAAAAATTTCCCGGGGCCTTTCTATTTCTTTTGTGGTGTGGTTTGAAGCTCACTAAATCCTTCCATTGTGTAAGACACCTGGAAGACCTAAGTGTATGTAATACTGAAGACCCAGAAAGGGCAACTCTAGCTCCCATCCCAGCCTTAATATGCTGTTGTGGTTGTGTACAGGGCACATGAAGTATCATACCCACTGTGAGAGACTTCATCCAGAGTTGTGGCACAAAATCTGTCATTTTTCTTTATATGAGTACACTCATTAGAATATGTGTTATATCATTGCTTTTGTGTACATATCTACCTATGGACATACTTTATGGTGGAGTCATTTAAAATCATTATTTTATACGAAACATTAAGGTCTCTGAGTTCATGTTTTTAACTTTTCATTTTCTTCCAAAATGGGAAGAGTGTAGTTTCTCTGGCAGATTTCACCAGTAATACTCGTTCATATCTCTTTGTTCACAGGAGTTTGATTTGTTATTTAAATACCTCTTCTTGTAAATGAGATGTTCTTTAATTAAGGACATATAGTGCATCCCTTTGTATTCTGTTTCATATATCTTGGCTCAGACATATTTTCCCATCTTCTTGTGAGAGTGTAACTGTACCAGCAAATGATGATGTATGAATACTGTTCTGCATTAGAGTCCAGCTTCCTGCAATAAACCCCATAATGGCCAACAGTGAATCTGGGTTAATTCTGTTTTTTAAGAATACTCCCATATATTGAACAATTACACAGAAAATCGCAGATACAGTAGTTCCTATTTCTTGATTGCAGCATCATCAAGAGGAAGATAATATCCCATTTGACCAGTTTGAGGCTTACTCTGTAGATAAATACTTAAAATCATGTACATGATTATTTTAAAAGGAGAGACTTCTGTTCTAAGTATTTTATTTGCCAGAAAATATTCATCACATTATTGAAAATCCATTAGCTATTATTGAAAACATATATGAGTTATCATCTGAAAGTTGTTAAGTGAAATGAACACAGTCAGATGTGTGCATGTGTATGGATTCCAACGAATAGTTGTGATGTTTTCTGTCAGACACCACAATCCTATCAATATGAGAAAAAATAATCTGGGAGATTTTTATCTGGCAGAAATGAGGTCTCTAAAAATTTCAGAGGTCTAACTTTGGTGCATACACTCTACCACAGCAGGATACAAAGAGTGACTGACCAAGGATTGATACGTGACTGAAGGATTATCCAACATCCTTTTTCATCTGCTTTCTTTTTAATCAGGGTGAAATTAAACCTTCTGCTAATCAGGATCAGACCCCTTGGAAAAATGAAAAGGTCAGAATGCTGATTCAACAAAGGACCTTGCTGAATCAGGGCCTTGGAATGATCTTCCATTGGTACTAAATCCCTGGGTTAGTTTTAACGTACAACATAACCAATATTTTTCTAGATTTCTCTGTTTTAGACACTGTATTGTTTTGGTCATGCACTCTCTTCATTTTAAAATATGATTCTGACTTTTGTCAGTCAAGTTCCAGGAGATGAACCTTAAATTGTCACCATCCCTTTGCCTAACAAAACATAGTGTGAAAATATTTTTTGAAAATAGTAGACTCAAAGAGAGCAGCATAAAATTGATCTGAGTGTCCCTTTAAACTTAAGTAACTTTTTAATTTGGCCAGTAAATAGTGGGGGTATTTTCAGTCAGAGGAGGGAGTGAAACTAAAGATAAGCTAACGCTTAACTAGAAGCAGTAAGGGTCCAATCCAAGCCCCCCAGAAGGCAATGGAAAGAATCTTATTGACTTCAGTGGAGCTGGATCAAGCCCTAAATGTATCTGCATATACAGGTCCTGGTCAACACACATGATGTGTATTTCACATTATCGTAGGAGTCAGTTCTGATGTGAGATACACTTATATGATAAGCTAAAGAAGTAATGTAAAGGCAGCAAATATCAGCTCTGGCATGCATACGGACAGCAAGAGGGCAATAGAATATTAGATATTGGGAATGAGGTCTTCTGTGGTAAGATAAAACAACATATAGTATATTAGTTGAGGTTAATCAGAAGCTATCAGGATATGGTCATCTTATTTTTATTTTACTATGCACATTACTCTAATTATTCTTAATTAAAACTTGTCATTTGCCTAGATAAATAAATGTTACCTTGACTTTCCTTGTAGTAAGTATAGAGAAGGATAGTGAATACTGCAAACACTTGGTAACCTTATATATTTATCAAAAGCAAATACACACTGTTTAAAGGGTAAACCGTGTATATTAAATGATCTAGATTCTGTCCAACTGCCAGAAAGAGGTACAAATGACCATGGAAGCCAGGGAAGATTCATACCTAGAACCTGCTCCCAATCCGAACCTTTCCAATGTTTGAGGATTTTGGTGTTTTCCACTTTAGCCTACCATAGAACAATGCTTGAGTCAGAGAATTCAGACCTGGGCCCAAAGTTTCCTGAAGACGTCTTAGAAAAGTTGTTTCAAACATGTGGTGTGGAGATTGGGACCCATATATGCATTCAACTTCTTGGAAGAAATGTCATAACTAGGGCCGATTGAAAAAATGGGAAATATTATCCACAAAATTGATTTTAAATGATTTTCCCTTCTTCTCTTTTTGCCTGAAATAATTTAATAAAATATTAAACTTTTGAACATGATTTTTTAATCAACATTTTCATATTATTCAAAAAGACTTTCTTTGGCATAAGAACTTTGATTAGTCTTCTTGGCTAGGTGAATCCATAAAAGTGGAAATAATGCCCTTCTGTTTAAATGGTAAACCAGACATTTTTGGGACCTAATACAAAGCTGATTGAAAGCAACAGAAGACTCTCATTGACTTAAATGAGCTTTCAATCCTTTGAGGGAGACATGGTCATCCTTTCTGCATACCATACACTGTATAATAATTATAACTGAAATATTACCTAACTGTGTTTTAAAATATGGTTACTTTACTACTACTGTCAACATATGACGTTTAAGTCTGCATCTGTCTTCTTTGCTTCATGTTCTCTTAAAAACTGAGAGAAAAAGATTAAAGAATAAATGGGCTTTGTTATGCAATATCCAGTTTTAAAAGCTGTAGTTTTCAACTGAATGATCACAGAGAAAGATTGAGCAAGTCATTAATGTGACTACAGTTTTGTATTTAATCAATTCTAAACAACGCTAGTCATGTTTACTAAAAACTTTGCAGAAAGAGTCAGAAAAGAACATAAAAATTGTAACATAGGATGAACAGATAAGCGCATGTTCATAGGATATTTTTGAGAAGTTTTTTATTTTAATCTCAACACTTCAGGAAATATTTGCTACCTATATTATTCCCACCTTTGTGATTTGAGATCATTTTGTGATTAGTGTCTGGCTATCCTGGGTTAGTGATCAATTTAATGGTGGTATTTCCATGGCCACTAGGGCTAATGGGTGTTGGCCAGTAATAAACATGGTATTTGTTTTTTCAAGCTTCTTGTCAAGCTGCATCAGGTCACATTTTGTTGCATTAGGCTATGATTCATGGCACCTGATGAGCTCACACTGTGATACAATGTACACTAAGTAGAGGGATGAAATGTGACAGCTAAGATAGATATTGGAAAAACCAAAGCAAAGTGTTTCTCTATAATTGATTGTCAAAATATCCAAGCCAAAATGTTGACAGTAACTACTGATTTGCATTAAACAGAAATTTCTTATTCTTCGGAGACTGCTTTAATGCATATCTGTAGGGAAGACGATGGTCACTAATCCTGAATATATGTTTAGAATCCACACAGGTAAGCAAGGCAGAGGATATGATGATGTAACAGTATGCTATATCCCGAGGTCACTTTTGTGGATATATAAAGATCTAACTCCATAATTAATAAGAGCCAGATGTTCAAATGAGCTTAACAAGCATTTCCTGTTTAAACTACATTAAGAACATGTAGAAACAACATAGACACCTTTGGGTTCTAAATAACCATGTTTACTAACTATATACAAATATACAGCACCTAAGTACATATGTACACTGCTGCTGTGGCAGTGTTCTGGTGGCTACAGAAACAGAAGACAGAGGCCCACTAATGGGTTCCCAAACTATTTAAAAGGATATTACCCAATTCCTATACATAGCAAAGTCCCAGTTAGGTACCTGACTAATTGGGCAGATTTTCCACAATGAGAGCTGCTGAGTGTTAAGCACGTCCAAAAATATGGCCACTTTATCTAGGTATCAAAAGGGGATCTGTGCTCTTTTGAAAATATGTTACCAAATGTGGGTGCTGAGCACATTTGAAAATATGGCCATGTTTGTCACAATGGAACCAAAGTGACCAACAACCCAAACTTGAGAAATCTGCAGCCCAATGAACCACTCTTCTGACATCAGCAACAGGGGTGTGATCCTGTAATACCTTATGCTCTGGTGAGTAGTCCTCGTGCATACAAATAGTTATTCTCCTCCTCCTTTTATACCCCTTCTCTATCTGGGCTTGGTGACTTTTATACCCTTCGTCCAAAAATCATGATTGTACACCTGGCTGTCCTGCATATTGGTCCCTCTAAGGTGCTCTGATATCTCATCCAGGTATTGAGTCTTTCGCTTCCTCCTTTGTCTTTTTCCATCCATGATCATTACAAGGGCTACCCCACCAATATAGCTCTCAGGTCTCTGCTGGACATGTCTATACTGGTGTAGCCTAGACTCCCTCAGCAAATAGTCCCATTGAAGTATATGGCACTGTTTGCATGGATAAGAACTGTCTGGTAGCAAGGCTTGCATGATCATTCCCCAAGATCCTACAATGTGAATGTGAACAATGCTCACACAGCCAGGGGTGTGCCAGTGGGTTAATACACAACACAGATCTATATGGCCAACATTCCACCTACAGGAGAAGGGGAACAGGATGCCACTCCACCATTACATACCCCACAGACCCATCGGCAGCCAGCAGGGGCCTAGCTACATGAGTGCTTTGGCTCGTCCACATCCATTAGGACTGATGTTTCCTTCAGCCCTGTGTGTTGCAACCCTTATGTGGAGTGAGGGCCATTTATTCAGCCCTACTTCACCTTTCTAGTTTAGGGGCCAAAAATAGGACGACAAAAACAACTCCTGGCTTTCCAGAGGCAGCATCCATGTGATTTCCCCCCTCCCTTTTTTTTAATTCTGCCAGAAAGCACACTCCTCTCTGAAATACCTCTCCAGCACACACAGTAGCTAAGAAATCCTCTTCCAGGGGATTGATTTCTGCAAATGGAATCATCCTATGGCAGATGGAAGTGATATAATAGCACCCCACTCATTTTTGTAAAGGATCTTTCTGACGTGAAAACTCATTATCTTGGTGGAACAATGGGGAATTGAGCCATGACATAATCCAGGGTTATCTTTTGTGAGGAGAGGAAGCTGCCTGGTATAATACATTGATTGATGAAGATAGAGAGCCCACAAATGAATATATGATCTGCTCAAATTAAAAGAAAATTCAATTCCCAGACTGAAACAACATTCAAATAACATTAAGAATGAGACGGAAACAAACTAGTCAGGAAATTCTGTAGTTAAAAACAATGTCCTGTTTTAGCTAATATTTCTGGCTTTTGTTGATTTATGCAACAATATTATTTAAGTGTAATTATCACTGAGATTTTTCTTTAGACTGTAGTATTATAGAGATTTCATAGGAGTTAAAAGACTGTGCTCTATTAAAATTAAAGTAAACCCACTCATTTTTGTAAACACATTATTTACTGCATGATTTCAAAATATATACAGTAGGTGTTTTGAATTATCCTAAAAGTATTTTGACACACATTAGTTACCTGAGAGAACAGAATGCATTTTTGTAAAAGACAATTTTGCATAATATTTTGTTAAGCAGATGTGCTAATTTTGACATTATTTATAATACGTAATCGCCATGATCTATTGAGGAAAAAACTTTTTTGGCTCCTCGGGAGCCATAGTTATATATGTTGCTTAAATTCTTCAGAGTGAACAAAGTTTAAGTGGAATCTGTAGTTTAAACACTTTAAACTTGTTTAGTTAAAACATTAGACAAAAATTTAGGTTAGACTATCACTCTTCCCTTAACTATTCTACGGCGGATCTGTGACTAAATAGTTCAAAATTCTTAACTGCTGTTTTTATTTATAGACTATCATACCCTGAGATATAATAGTTTGAATTAAATATAAACAAACAGTGGAATTACTCCAACAGTGAAAGTGTCAGTTACAACCATGGATTTTCTTGTTTTTTGTTAGTTTGTTCCAGCTTTTTTATAGGGCAAGTGACACTACTATTAAGCAATAAATCACGCTCATTTCCATGGGATTATTATGACGTTACCACTGTCATAGCTACATTGTTCAAAGTATTGATAAAATGTTTTGAAAAATAAATAGTGGGAAGACACAATAATTAATCTCAAATTAAAAGAACAAACCAAAGCACACCAAAGTGACCTGTCTGGGAAAAGTGGGGGGAAAGCATCAGTGATGTTATTAATAGAGATGGGCCTGAATGAAGATTCCATATCCAGTGTCCCGACCCCTGTTCAAATCTCTTGCTAGAGCTGGGCAATTTTTTTTTTGCAAATAGTAAATTCACTAAAATATGCCTGTTTCAGGGCACTGAAATGATTTGAAAATTTGGCAGTTTTTTCCCAGAAATGTTGAAACACTTCATTTTGACATTTTCAAAATGAACCATTTTGACATTCTGTTTTGAATCGATAGTTTGTTTAGAAAATTTCAATTCAAAATTACATTGGAAGTGTTTCATTCAACTCAAACAATTCACCCCCCCACACACATTTTTTGCTTAGCACGAAAAAATATTTCAGTTCAAACCAACATTTATTTTTTTTGATCTGCTCAGCTCTCCCTTTCACTATCATTTCCTAAATCAAAACACCTCACACATTACAACAGTTCAGATCTTGAGTTAGAACCCTCCAGGCTGTGAGGACGCAAATGTGGGATTATTGTTCTGTTTGGGACTATGAATTCTAGATCAGGGTTTGGGGCACTCTGTGCATTTTAGCTTGCACGGTTTGCAGAAAAAAGTCCTGTGCACCCATAGGAATGCACATGACTTGTGAAATTGCTATCAGTAGGAAGAGCAATTAGGGCACTCAGTGCAATGAAGACAGTTGACAGCTGATTTCCAAGTGTCGGAACTAACTAAAATGTTTGGGCACACATTTGGGTGCAGGGAGCTAGTTTTTTCATTGTAGAATTGTGTGTGGCTTCGCCCATGTTTAATCTCCAAACTGCTCTTGAGAATCAACTGTACTTTATATCAAGCTTCACTGTAAATCAGGCCATGACATCACAAGTGGGTAAACTGAACCAGTCCTCCCTCCTTACAGTATTAATGGATGCTCTTATATCTAATGAAAAAGTACACAGGACACCACCTGACAAGTCTGACCAATCATACATATATAGTGTGGAAGCCATTTCCCCCCTGATATCTAATAGAAACACAATGCCAGAATTGATGTGAAATATAATATGTTGTTTCAGTTTATCTTGCCATTTCATTTTTATTAATCTTGCTATTTAAATTTGAAAATTTCCCATCAGAAGTTTCCAAAAAATTGTCAAAATTTACATGTTTCTGTAAAATACTTTGATTTTGATAAAACAGCACTTTTCTGACAGAAAACTGTTCTGTCAAATTTTTCATCCAGCCCCACTACATTTTGCAAATGATGGGCAAATTTCATGCTTCTTGCTTACTAGACTTGCATGCCAATGATATTAATAAACCCTTTGCCTGCCGTGTTAATACAATGAGGCAACAACATGCTTTTACTGGCGTTATTTTCTTTGAAGTGATGTTCTTAACACTTTATAGTAAAAATCTCTGTTTAAATACTCTCTTGTTTACCCCACACTCTAGAAGACAACATATCATTTGGGGTGCCAGACATTTTATAGTTGACTCTCTTCACCTTGATTGTGTCAAAGGCCCTATTTTTCAGTGTCATTTCTAGATTAAACACTCGTTACTCTGGGCGTAGGTGTAGCCATGAAAAAGAATCCATGGGAATTTTAGTTAATATGTTGGCACAATGCCACTTTATGTGAATTGTCCTTTTAAAAAATTACTTCATTAACTCTGTTTCTTGCTCAGTTTCAGTTTCAAAATATGTAGATGCAGTGAAGATGATGCATAGCTGTGGGAAACATGCACTTAAACCCAAAGGTGACATTGAATAACTAGGCTAAGGAGGCGGATGTGAAATCCTATGTATAGCCATTGTGTCTTTCAAATACTGTTAATTTATTTTATAATTAAGATCAGAGACTCTATTGGTACTATGCCTAGAACGATACTAAATTATAGGAAAATACAATCCCTGCTCCTGAAGGTTTAGAATCCAAAAAGACACACAAACAAGAATGGGAGAAAGAATTACAACCTAGGAGCTAAAACAAGTGGAGATTGGCCTATGTCTTGCTAGCTCTGTTTCTTTTCAGTTACTGTTTGACAGGCCAGTTGATTTTAGTTTGAGAAATCTATATCAAGTGTTTTATCTTTTCGGTACTACCCTCAAAGTCAAACCTGGAGGACAGGCCTCGCTCCTGTCATTTGTTAGACTATTCGTCTGTGAGAGTAGGTCTAATTGTGATATCTAATCACTTGTTTTTGACTCACAGTTCTATGAATTCTTCAGTAAAGGCCCCACAAAAAATGGACTTCTCTGAGTGTCTTAACACTGTTAAGGAGCTGTGAAAGGCCTGTGACCAATAAGCTGTTTATGGACAGAAAGAAGAGTCATATCTTCATTTTATGAAATCCAAATATTGTCTGAATGGAATGTTGGTTTAAGAATAATCTATATCAATAGTGCACTTTTATAGGAAAAGCAATTTTAACGAGGTGCATATTAAATGATGCTAAACTCATTTTTTAAAATACTTTTGCTTATTATTTATGTAATCTACTTCTACAACTGGGGTTTACCCGCATCATTTTAGCCTTACTAAGCAGTGAATTTCCCCAAATAGCCCATGTTAGAAACAGCTGAACAGTACTTTACTCCTCGAAGAGTCCCAATGAAGTTATTAGGTGCTACTTATGGAGTATGTTGCTACTCAGTAAGGGTAACAGACTCATAGCTCTTAGGTCCAGATCCACAAAGGTATTTAGTCTCTTAACATCCATTGATATCAATTTAAGTTAGGATCCTAAATATCTTTGTGGATCTGGGCCTTAATGCGAGTAATTGCATCATTTCTTGTACTTTTCTGCTCACTTTTGGCAAACAGCATGGCTGACTACTGTATATACTGCAAGAAGTCAAAAATGTGCATTTCTTCTGACACCACTCTGCAACCTTAGAGCATTACCTAGTAACAATACGTCACCATTCATACATAACACACTTCATATGCTTGGCTATAATGCTACAGGCTACGGATTTTAGATAATTGAAATTCTAAGAATCTCTGGAAATGGTTAATTTTCAATAGTGTCTAACAAACACAGTATTTATTTGCTGTGAAACAGTTAGCTTTCTACATATCTAACATCCTTCATTCCGCAGAGAGATAATTAAAGTGGTAAGAGAAAAACAAAGAGATTAACTAACATAAAAAGCTCCACTTTATGGTGGCCCTGTAAGACAACTGCAGATATCCTATCTGCACAATTCAGTAAAGAAATGCTAACCTGGGTTGGCAACAGTTTCATATGTGAACTGCAAAAGTATTGGAATAGATAGCAGAGAAATGAAGCTAGGAAACAGTAAGGGCTTTCTTTTAACCTTTGTTTTTTAAGTTAAAATAATTGGCTTGGCATGTATTTGTCAAACCTTGGAAAAGGTAACTACAATCTATGTGTATCGGAGGTATCTAGCTGCAAATAAGATTTTGTGACCAATCTGTGGCAAAGAGCATTGCACTATTAGTAAAAATGGTCTAACTTAACTAAATAACAAGACGTTGTTTTTCAAGTTCATGTTTATTTTAGGCTAAAAGGACAAAGTCAATGTACAAAGAGACTTAGTGCCTTCTCCCACTGACTTCAATGGGATCTGGACCATGGCCCTAGGGGGGTATGTATGTCAGTGGAATTACCCCTGGGATGCACTGGGCCTCGATTAGCTTTAAAATCAGAAAAACCACATATTTACTTTGAGCCATAAATGTAAGGTCTGTGTGTGGGACAGAATGAAAATTTCCAAAACATCATAACTACCATCATGTATGGTTACAATTAAAACCAACAGACCCATTTGTGCACAGAGGAAAAAATACAAACCGGACTGATCACGGCTGTGTTTGGTCTCTCTCGAATCATCATGACAAGAGATCAAAAGAGTTGCATAATGCTTTTGAGTGGTGTTACTTATAAAGCAAGATAAGATTCAGGATTATTTTTATTATCATTACTTTTAAAAACTTGTAGAACAGTTTAACAATGGATTTTTGTTTTAAACCAAACAAAATGGTAATCTAGAGCTATACTTTTCAGTTGTGTGGTAAAAAAACTAACAGAGGAGAAAGGTGGGGAAGGGTATGGGGTGAATTTAAACCATGGATCGGCAACCTTGGCACACGGGACTGCAGGGTAAGCACCCTTAGCGGGCCCCACTGTTTTGTTTACCTGGCAGATCACCAATCACAGCTCTGACTGGCCGTGGTTCACCATCCCAGTCCAATGGGGGCTGCGGGAAATGACGCGGTGCTGACCGCCACTTCCCACAGCCCCCATTGGACCGGGACGGCGAACTGCGGCCAATGGGAGATGCGGTTGGTGAAATGGCAGGTAAATACAGCGGCGGGGCCCGCTAAGGGTCCTTACCCTGCAGTCCCGCATGCCAACATTGCCAAACCCTGATGTAGGGGGAAAATATTCTACTTTCCTGGAAGTATAATAAACAGGAATATATTTTAAGCTCACAGAGTATGTAGGTGTTGTTGGCATGATCCACCAGCCTATCTGGAGTTACATCTATTTTGTATGGAAAAGCTGAACAACAAGGAGGAGTCCTACTGTGGTTGCTGTCAGTGAATCTGTTTCAGTTATACTAAAAATGAATAGAAAGCACATCTGCCTCAGATGATCCATAGCAGGGTAAAGTTTAAGTCCAAGTATTCATTTTCTCATTAATTGTGACATTGTTGCTAACCTGTGCAGTTAAACTAGTGAGGTTGAATGCACTGAATTATGTTTTATTTTATTTTTTTTGTTCCAGCCTGTATGGAAAAACAAGCAATGGTAAGCAGCATTTCAACACTGAAGGCAAACATTGTAATGGTGCAAAAGTTCAGTCATTATTCAGCTATTGAGAACACAGCTGAATAAATGAGTCTTAAATTCTCTGATACTGGAAAGGCCTGGGGCTGTGAGAAGCAAGCTCCCAGGCTGATTGGGAGAATAGGCTCAGCTGGGTGGCCACGCCCCAAACTCTAGCAAGCCCTGATAAAAAGAGTTAAAAGGCAGGGGCCTGAGAGAGAATAGTGTCTCCTCTGTCTGCAGAAGTAGACAGGTCTGGTTGCTGGGAAGCATAAGGTACTTAGAATGGAACAGGGCTGGGGCAAGGCACAAGGAGCTGAGGAAGCTCTGGCCTGGAATCCCCCAGGCTGCAGGGTCTAGGGGAAGGCCCAACAAAGGGTACTAGGGTTGCAGGGGGCAGCCCAGGGCTACAGAGGCAGAAGCAGCAGGCGCGCTTGGGGGAGGAGGCGGTGGTGGAGCAGAGGTGAGCTGGGGCAGGGAGCCGTTCCTCTGTCCCTCTCTCCCTGGGTTACTTCCTGTGCCACGCCTCCCTCCCCCCCCCCAGCTCACCTCACTAGCTGTGTGAGGTTTTTTTAAAAAAAATATCAATAAAGTTGACAGTGGATATATTTAAAATCTCTCTCTCTCAAAAGCAGGCGGCACAACAGGACAAAAATACACAACACTGTTGATTCTACTCAGTGAACATGAGTTTGTGAGATTTACAATGTGTATTATGTGATTTTCAGATCCAGAGCCTTTCCCCTTTCTGTGTTTCTTTTTGGGGGCAAAGGGAGCATTAAAGTAAAATTAGAAAAAAAATATAAAGTTCAGTCATAGAAAGACATAGATACAAAGCCAGTCATATTAGAAAAACACGGCTGTTTACATGCTCAAATTATGAAAGGGCTCCCGGACACAGGGACACTCAGGAAAATTAATCCAAATTAACTACAGATGATGTCATGGATGCTGTTCAGAATTTAAGTGGCCTTAATTCAATGTAGTTTAATTCCCTTTGGAAGTGAATGCAGTTCAATGAATCCACTTTAAATACACACCTGTAGTTAATCTGGGTAAATTTTCCTGAGTATCTCTGTGTAGACAAGTCCCACAATGTATTTAGGTCTGATTTGTACCCAAATGTTTGCAGGAAGTTCTGTATCGGGGGATCCTTGCATCAGGGCCGGCTCCAAGGTTTTTGCCGCTCCAAGCAAAAATTTGTTTGACCCCTCCTTTTTTCCCCCACCCCTCCCCAGGCCCTGTCCCAACTCTACCCCTTCCCTGCCCCATTCCAACCCCTTCCCCAAATCCCTGGCCCCTCCTCCTCCTCTGGGCACACCACATTTCCCCTCCTACCTCTCCCACCCAGGTAAACCTGGTAGGGAGGGGGAGAAGTGGAGCAGCGACGCACTTGGGGGAGGAGGCGGTGGTGGAGCAGAGGTGAGCTGGGGCAGGGAGTGGTTCCTCTGTCCCCCCCACCCCCGGGTTACTTCTTGTGCCCCCCCAGCTCACCTCCGCTCCACCTCACTTGCTCCCCTGAGCGCGCCACCGCACCGCTTCTCCCTCTCTCCTTCTCTTGCTCCCTCCCTCCCTCCCAGGCTTGCCGTGCGAATCAGCTGTTTTGTGGCAAGTCTTGGAGGGAGGGGGAGAGGCGGAGCGGCGGTGGCATGCTCAGGGAAGCAGGAGGAGGCAGAGCGGAGGCAAAGGTGAGCTGGGACGGGAGGGGCGGCACAGGAACCTGGTGGTGGGTGCCACCAAAGCAAAAAAAGGGGGGGGGGTCGGCTGGACTGCCACCAAAAAAAAAAAGCCTCTTGAAATGTGCTGCCCCGAAAATGGCAAGAATGCCACCACTTCAAATGTGCCGCTCCAGGCATGTGCTTCCTATGCTGGTGCCTAGAGCTGGCCCTGCCTTGCATGAGTTTGGAGCTCAGTGCATGACTGGAATCTTGGTCTCTCTCTAGCACAGGGGTGGACAAACTATGGTCCATGGGACTGTACTATCCAGCCCCTGAGCTCCCAGCCAGGGAGGCTACCCCTGGCTCCTCCCCTGTTGTCCCCCTCCCCCCGGAGTCTAAGCATGCAGTGTGGGCAGCACTCTGTGGGGCAGTGCAGCATGATCCTGAATATAAGGGGGCTGGTGCTGGGGGTTTGGATAAGGGTTAGGGGTCCTGGGGGGCAGATGGGGTAGGATGTGAATAGGAGTTGGGGCAGTCAGAGACAGGGAGTGGGGGGGTTGGGTGGGGTCCCAGGGGTGGTTGGGATGGGGGTCTTGGGAGTGGGTGGTCGGAGGACAAGGATCAGGGGGAGTTGGATGTGTCGAGGATTATGGGGAGGCAGTCAGGGCACGGGAAGTGGGAGGAGGTTAGATAGGGGGCAGGGCTAGGCTGTTTGGGAAGGCTCAGCTTTCCCTACCCAGCCCTCCATACAATTTTGCAACCCCAATGTGGCCCTCGGCCAAAATGTTTGCCCATACCTGATCTAGCAGGTAGGTCAGATGGTCTGGTGGATTATATCTGATTGGGTCTCAAGAGAACTGGGTTTGATTCCTGGCTCTGATGTAGATTTTTCCTTTTTGAATTTGGGCAAACCACCTAATCTAGTCTGTGCCTCAGCTTTCATCTGGGATGTTCTGAGGACCAAATCCATTAATGACAATGAAGTGCTTAGCTATATTATGGTGATGAGAGCTGCATAAATACTGAGATAAATGTAGCTCCTATGCAAGGGGGTTGCATTCTACACAGTGATACTCTGCTATTTTTTTTTTCTAAAATGAGCATTTAAAAAAAAACATGATTTCACATCTTTGAATGTCTGAACCACTTTTTTTTTTGTACTCTGGCTTTTTTGGTTAGAAATTTTCTTCATCAGTTTTAATTTTTCTTGTATCCAAGAAAACTGGAAAGAATAAATTGGTAGGGAAGAAACAAAAGGTAACAGAGCCCAACCTTATTAAAATTTCAATTTCCTATTCTTAAAATATGATTTTAGCTCTATGTCCACTAGACTACATAATCTGTTCATTCTAGCATCTATATGCCTACTAAATTACATGAAAATCAGACAGTTTACTATGTTTGCTTCATGAGAAGATTTAAAAAAAATAGGTTTCAAATTTCTTCATAAAGCGGGAACCTATTAACTTGTGGGTGAGGGATTGCATGTGATTAGGATTGTACAAAACCCACAAAATGAATAATTCACATTGGTTGTCATTGTCAGGGCATCACTCAATTTTCTCCATCAAATTTAGGTCGGTAATGCCATTGCTTTTTCTGACATGGCTCAATTTATTACTTTGTCTCAGGGCTTGTCTACTTGAACTTGTAGCTTGTTGCAAGCTGGGGTGTGAATCTACCCTGCACTAGTGTGCCGCATGCTAAGTGCCCACAAGGACCCTGCTGCCATGCACTAACAGTTCACTAGCATGCTTTGATGTACTCCCATTTCAAACAGCAGTAGATCAAAGTGAACTAGGAAATTTTTAGTGCATGGCAGCAGGGTCCACACAGACACTTAGTGCGCAGCAGGCTATTGAAGGGCAGATTTACACCCCAGTTTGCTGTGAACAAGCCCTCAGTTCTGTCCATCCTGTATAATATGTCCTCTGCACCCTACATTCTCTTTCTCCCTGCATTAGTCTCCATCTCATTCCTGCCCCTACCTTCAATGCGCTGCTTACTCCCTTCAGTCTTCCTACTACCTTCTCACAGGTGAAGGGTTTCTCAACCTCTCACAGTTTCCTGTTCAGCTTTCAAGCCACAGAGACTGTGAGAGCAGCGATCATCTTTGAGAACACAGAGGTTTCAGTCCTACTGTAACTATGAAATATGGGGGCCTGACTTCCACTGAAACAGATCGCATGGAAATGGCAGCCATCTTAACTGAGCGCAGTCTGGCTTCAGTCCCATTGAGAATGATGGGACATGGTAACCATTTTAAGTAAACATAAAAGTTTATGATGCTGCCAGATGTCAGGAGACCATGAGAAGTCTTACTGAAAAACATATCATTATAACATTCTATTTCAATTCTCAAACTTCCTCCAATATAGTTCTAGTGCACAGCAGTGCCTGTGAATTATTAAACATCATTATTTGTATTGTCATAGTGCACAGGAGCCTTTGTCATGGACCAGGAGCACATTGTGCTAGGGGCTGTACAAATACAGAACAGAAGGGCAATCACCACACTAAAAAGCTTACAATCCATGTATGAGGCCTGATCTACACCCAAAAATTTGGATGACCTAGCAATATCACTCAGGGCTGTAAAATATTTCACACCATGTGTGATATAGTTAGTCAACCTCACCCACACTGTAGATGCAGATGGTTTGATGGAAGAATTCTTCCATCTACCTACCTAGTACCTTTTGAGAGGGTGGATTTACTAGAGCTATGGAAAATCCCCAGTCATTGTAGTACGTGTCTGTGCTACAGCAGTGTAGCTGCAGCTCTGCAGTTGTGTTGGTGTAGTGCTTGTAATGTAGACATACCCTAAGCCAAGGGACTACAGGCGAATACAGACAGGTAGCACAAAGAAACGATGAGTCAAAACTGGTCAGCATGATAGGAGGTAGTCTCAGCACACCAACAGCTTAACCCTTGTGGTTTTGCTGCTAATAAAGAAACTAAATTAGAATCCAAAAATAGCTCCCAATTCATCTTTCTATAGTAAGGGTAACGTTTAAAGAAGCCTAGAAGGTTCTCAGGCCCTGCTGAACACCACAGCTGTGCCTGATGAGGACTAGTGATTTCACTTCACAAAGAAACTACTGCTACCATCCCCCATTCTGTCTCCCAAGCGACAGAAGCAGCTGGGCTGATTTGAAGCATTTCCAAGTGAAAGCCAGCTTCTTGCCATACTGTGTAAGAGGTTGTTATAAATATTGCTTTCTGTAATTACTCAGTTCTTCTGTGGAAAAAAATATATCTTGAGAGTAATATTTTGGCTCAGCAAATGAATAAATAGGCTAGTAATACTCAAAAGGTATTATTTTAAATAAGATCTATCATGTAGGTCTTCTGTCATGTAAGGCTGTGGATTTTCTGTATTATTATTGTTATTATTGTTATTAATGGAAAGGAATTATATACTGCTATTATTCATAGATGTAAAATAATTTAGAATACAGTCTTGTCTCTTTTAAAGCCTACTTCACTAGCTGGATTTGTCATGCTTTTTCAGAATTTAACTGGGAAAATACAATTGTGCAGAATTGAACTAAAGGAAGAACAATTTCAAATCTCAGTATTGAAAAGACAGTATTGTACTTCTTAAATTAAATAGTTACATGCTGATTTTCTGAGTTCCCAACACCTTTCATTTACCCTTACATAATAGTGGATTTCCCCAAAGTTGGGTTTCCCTGTTTTTGCTTCATCGCAGAGGCCAGGAAGCCAATTCCCAATAAGTACAAACTGCCGTAGCTCCATAGGTTCAAAGAAGCTGGGACGATTTACGCCATCTGAGGATCTACCTTTATGTATTTTTAAATGGCGCATGAAAGCAAAATAAAAATGTTACACTTTGGGATATTCATACTCGTCAGGAGCCCGAAAATCAAAGACTGAAAGAGACAGATCTTCAAAGGTGTTTACATACTCCCATTGATTTCAATGGGAGTTAGGTGCCTAAATATCATTTGAGGATCTAGACCAAAGTACTTCCAATAGTAAAATAAATTAAAAAAATAAAACAACCTTCAATCAAGATCTTTACCTTATAATTGTTCTAATGTTAATATATGGAACAGTCAGTAGCTCCATTTCTTAAGCACTAATATGCAGTGGGATTTTTTTTTTATGTTATTGAACTTAACTGTTCACAAGATTTGTAGTGAATTGAAAGATTTGCAGTAGAATCATAAAAGCTAACATTCTCACATAATCTACAAATTATGCTTTTTTAATGACTATTTTTACTTGATTCAAGGTTTAAGAACTAGATAGTGTCGCTCTGGGCTTCAACACCGAGAAGGAGTCGGTATCCTGATGCAGGCTAGAATGAGTCTTGTGGGATGGGAACCAGTCAGCTCCCAAATTATCAGAGCAAGATTCTTCTCCAAGTATGCCAAGACCACCATCCTACAGTGTTATGCACCCATCGAGCAAGCAAGAGAAGAAGAGAAGGATCTATTCTACAGCAGCTTGTAAAATCAGATAGATAAGACACCTCGGCATGATGTCCTAATTGTAATGGGGGACCTGAATGCTCAAATAGGACCAGATAATGAAGGCTATGAGTCCTGCATGGGTTGAGAAGGAATAGGAGAAAGGAATAACAATGGGCAGCGCTTTGTTGATATGTGTTTGGAAAATTGTCTGGTGATAGGTGGTAGTATCTTTCAGCATAATACAATACACAAGTATACTTGTATACTGTTGTGGGCAAAGAAAGAAAGGTACAAGGTTATGAGACAGATACATTCTTGCAGCACAATGGGAGTACTATTTAACGGTGAACCACAGTATTCACAGGCCTGATATGATTTCTGTACAAGGTCATATTCCACACCTAAAAGTGACTGGATGGCTTTCATGTCACACAAAAGTCACAGAAGCATCTCACACACATGAGACAGCCTCAACACGGCTACTGAAATCACCATGCAGCCGGCCATGGTAAGCTAAGCCATATTCTTTACAGCAGCGCTCAGATATTCCAGACTAACCCCACCCCTTTCCCCCCCCACCACGTGGATCCCTTCTCCCCCCACCGCTTGGCTCCCAGTGAACCGCGAACTGCAAAACAAAACCAAAAATCCCGGGCTGCTCTTGCTACGGGCTGGCTGGGGGGTGGGAGTGGGGTGGCGCGTTGGGTCTTCTGTGGAAGCAGCCGCGAGCAGCCAAACTAAAAATCCCTGCCTGCTCTTCCTATGGGATGGGAAAGATTACTTTACAGCTGGGAACATCTGTCTCCCTACTAATTGCAGTCCGTATTTCAAACAGGCAACCATGAATGACATCACTCTCCTTAGAATTTCTCAGAGAGATAGAGAATGCATGTTGCTAGAGTGTCTCCAAAGTCCTGGTCCATATCCGCGATGCTGTGCTACTCAATGATACCAGACTATTTACTAATTTCATGGCGTAGAATGGTTTCCTATCACGGTGGACCAGATAAGATGCTCTCCCCAGAAACCTGTTGCGGAAGGTTCATCGCTACCTGCTTGAAAGTTTCATGGAAATGTCCATAGAGGATTTCCCATCCATACCAGAGTATATTGACAAACTGTTTCAGTAAAAAGGGACCAGCAATGAATGCATGCCAAGTCCTTAGAGCAAGTTAATCATTAATAAATGCTTCCTTTAAAAATCATGAGTCATCTAATCCCTTAAAAAAGCACACTCACCAGAGGTCCCTTCGCCGATTGGGGTAGCAGAAGCTTGGGATGGCTGTGAGGGTACTGGCTCCAGGGTGATAAACAGCTCCTGGATGTCTGCTAACAGGGTTCCTCCACTTGCCTCCTGCTGCTCCGTGATATTTCCGTCCTCATCACCTTCATCGTCATCTGAATCTCCTCAGGCCTGATGATTATCCCATGGGTGGAGTCCACGGAGACCGGTGCGACGGTAGTGGGGGGACCCCCCCATTATGTGATTCAGTTCATGGTAAAACTGGCATGTCCACGGCGGGCCCCACCTCACACGTGGACCATGCGGGAGCTCTTTTCCTCTGGTTGGTCTCCTGTGATGCTGAGCTCTGCATGGCGGCTTGTGCTGCTGATCTCTGAATGGCGACTGACCTGAGCAGGTGAGCTCGCCACGCTGACCAAACCGGAAATGCAATTCAAATGTTCCCGGGTCTTTTCCTGTCTACCAGGCCAGAGCAGCGAGTTGAGAGTGCTGTCCAGAGCGGTCACAGTGGAGCAGTGAGGCTGTCCAGAGTGGTCAGAATGGAGCCTGGGACAGTGGGACAGTCTCTGGAGGCCAATAACGTCCCATGCGTCATCACTACTCCACAATTGACCCAGAGAGGTCGATTTCAGCGCTACTCCTCTCGTTAGGGAGGAGTACAGAAATCGATTTTGAGGGCCCTTTAAATCGACGCAAATGGCGTCCGTTTGAGGACGGGTACAGGTTTATTCCGACTTAACGACGCTAAAGTCGACGTTAAGCCGTAGTGGGGACCAGCCCATATATTCCCAAACAATGTGGCCCCAATCCACAAAACGCTTAAGCACATATGGAAATCAATGGAACTACTCACATGCTGAAAGTTAAGCAGGTGCTTAAGTACTTCGTTGGATTGGGGCCAGAGGGCTAAGCAATATTTTATGGACTTAAGCCGAAGCTAAGGAAATGGAACCAGATAGATAGATTAAAAATAAAGTTTGAGAACCATTACACTGGCCAAAACTAAACCCTTCTTTAAATTTCTTTATGGCTATTTAACCTGTATTTCAAAAGGGGAGAGCACATATCCATCACTATGCATGGAAGATATATGGAGGATAGGCACATCTAACGGGAAAAAAAATAAAATAAAAATCACAGAGTAGGACCAACTGAATTACTTAATACCATGTAATCTGTGTAATTCAATCACTGACCTTCCTCCTTTGACCATGCTTGACTGCAGTCCTCTGTTAGTTAAATAGGCCCTCAATAATAGCAATATAATTGGCAAAAACCACTAATAATGCTGAAATGATCCTTTCTGTTGACATTTACCCAGCAAAGAGGAGGTTAGAGAATAAGTCACATGGTCCAAAAGCACTGATATATAGTATTGATAACAGCAGAAAGACTTGAAACCCACACTCACTCAGAAATCAATTTGTTGCATTTAGTGGAAGATGCTTGCATATTTTGAAGTTTCTCCTGCCCTTGCATATTTTAATTGTTAGGTCTTGTTGTGATGCTTATATAATATTAAGGAGATTGTATTGAATATTTCAGTTTCATAAATCTTCATTAAATATATACAAAAATAAAAAACCCTTCAGGAAATTATTGCCACAAAGTAAAAAGAAAACTAATAAAATTTATCATTCTGTATAATTTGGCCACAATTACCCATTAGGTACCTATTTTAATTAGAAATAAGAGAACTGGTTAGTTTAAATTACCAAAACAACAGGAAGACATTGTGGCCTTGAGAAATAAGGAGGATGTTATAGTCAGGAATGCTAAATCCAAAGCTTCCAAAAACATGAGTCAGACTCAAAATAATAATGAGATTGTCTTAAAAAATCATGATATTAAAAACAAAAACAAACAAGGGATACAATTGGGATTATGATTCTTTGACTTCAGGTTTGATGCCTTTACAGTCCCCTCGGGTCACATCTGAGAGTCTCACATATTCACAGGATATCAGGGACTTGGCCTTTAAGAAAACCACCAAATATCACAATGCTCATGATAAAATTGTCAGAGTTGGACATACTGAATTTGCTGCTTAATCATTTATTTGCTCTGATTTTGGGTAAACCTCCTAGCCACAAAAAGATGAAAGGAAGGTTTAATATGGTAAATTGTGTATCTGAGAGTGGAGCTGGGAAGGAAGAGGTTTTCCCATCCCGTGGAAATCTTCACAGTTTTGGAAGCTGTTCTCATTCCAATCCATGGAAACTGAAATCTTTTGATTTTTTGTCATGGAAAAAAAGAGAGAGAGAGAGAGAGGTACACTTTAACCCCAGTACTTCCACATCCCAGGTGAATGCTGTAATCACCATGCTATTGTACATGTCCGTGCTTCCCCCCCCCCCCCCCGCTATCCCTTTGGAATAAATGTTCCATCCTGGACCTGGGAAACCCTTCCCAACAAAACTTTCTGACAAACCCAGTACGTTCCTGCAAAAAGTTGCAGTTTTGACAAATCCACTTTTTTTTTTTTGGCCAAATTCCCAGTTCTATCCAGAGGGAGTGATAAATCCAGTTTGACTCAGAGGAGTCATATCAAAGAAGTCTACAGAGACAATGCATATAAAGCCTCAACATCCTTATCAAAGAGAACAACTTGTTCAGCTTTAAGCTAGTATCATGGAAAATTTGTTCCTTTTGATTGAATTTTTGGAAGGCATAAGTAAAGATGTTGCCATTGAATTCTTGGAAGTCCTAGATATTGAAATTTAAAAAGGAGATAACATGCCAAATTCAGAGAAAGCAAATTGGACCCCAGTGAAGAAAGCTCAGCAGGGAGAATACCAGAAGAAGAAAACATTCAGCTCATCAAAGAGAAAAAATCCAATAAAAATGCTGTGATTTAAAGTAGTAAGAGAGCTACCTGATCATAATTACAATTACCAAGGGTTTCTTTGTATTTGGTGGCTCTTCAACAACTGAAACAAACACGAAGAGGTTTTAAGTGGGTTTAAGAGGCTCCCTATAATGTGAATGGGGAGAGAGAGTTGTCCAAGAATGCAAGCTAGTAAAGACAGCTAGCCAACAGGAGATGTTGATGCTAGGGGTGTACTAAGCTCCGCCCCTCTCACAGAGATAGGCAGCTAAATCCAGGCTGCAGAGAGGTGCTTATCTCTCTAGCAAAACATAAGCGTTAACCCTTTCAGGAGTTAGGTGTTTAAGGCATTTTTTGCCAGGATGGGGGTGGAGGCCTTCCCTCAGAAATTTTAGCCTAGTGGTTAGGGTACTCACCTGGGATGTGAGAGACCTCGTCCAAATCCACCTATGCCTGATGAAGCAAAGGGATTTGAACAGAGCTCTCCCCCTTCTCAGGTGAGTTCTCTAACTATTTGGCAATGGGATATTCTGATGTGAGGCTCCCTAAATCTATTCTGTTGAAGCTGTACTACTTTGGATTAACTAATCAAAGAGTCATGGGGCCAGAGCGAGCAAGCAAGCATAACAGTGTTCTAACTACCAAACTATCAAGTCATTCTCGCTCTTGCGCTCTCTCATTTCTCTCAGTCTGACCCAAATGATTGTGGAACAACTTCAACAGGATAGACAGAGGGAGCCCCACATCAGAATATTCCATAATCCAGTGGTTAGAACACCCACCTGATAAGCAGCAGATCCATGTTCAGATTCTCTCATCACGTGAAGGGAGGACTTGAACTAGGGGTCTCCCACATCGCAGGCAAGTACCCTAACCACTGGGCTAAAAATTATGGAGTTCCTTCTCCTCCCACTCCCTGGCTGCTTTATGTAAATTTGCCTATAGTGGCTTAATCCAATAGGCAACCTCTGAGAATGCCAACCAGATTGCAGTATGCCTGGACAAAAAATAGGTAGATGAATGCCTATCTTCCCCTGGCTTGTGGGTCTCTCTGGGGCTTAGATGGAGATGTCCAGACACCTAGAGGGAGGTAACAGTGTGCATGTACAGGAGCAGAAATGTAGGTACCTAGGGAACTTTTTACTGAAAACACTTAGGTGCCGAGTGAGTTTAGATGATTACAGGACTCAGTAGGTGTTTTGTGAATAGATGCTTATGTACTTTTGTGAATCTGGGCCTTGTGTCATAATGTGTATTTATGGGGGCTAATGGGGGAAATTACATTTTCACAGGCAAATTTAATTGTGGCATTCCCTAAATTTTGAGCGTTTTACTTTGAAACCTTTATAATACTTTTAATATATTTTGTATGCAATATACTTTACATTCAGGTATGGCATACGTACTATTAACATAATATTTAGTACTGATTTCTCTTGAGAAGCAGTAGTATTTGTACTTTCCATAAGGATCTTATAACAGATATATTTAAAACTTAGAAAAGCCAGAGTTTAAGACCACATCAAATTTGAAAAAAATGATTTCTTGCAAAAAATGAAATCTACAATTCTTATGGGCATGTCAAACTCGCACAATTATTTGAATGGAGTACAATAGAAAGTTGGAAAATATTCCTCTCTGAATCTAACATCAACTTAATTGTGTTTGAAGACATTAGTTCTGCTATCCTGAAGTTTTGGTTAGTAACCGAAACTATTGCTTAGTAACTGAAACAATTCTTAGTTGAATATTTCTGTTACCTTTCATGGCTACTATTTCATTGCATGGAGCAATACATGCAGAGAAAAATATTATTATTCTTATTTTGTATGTAAATATACTGAATCTTCCCTAGTTTTCTATATGACTTTTTTCCATGAAAATTTGTCAAAATTATCATTAACTGAATAGCATGTATATGCTACCCCCTAGTAGTGTGCATTTGTATTTGGAAAATTTGAAAGTGGATAGTGTGCACATATGCAAGCAAATAAAAGTGCATTTTAATGAGGATTCAAAACACAATTAAAAGTAGACTTGCTATAGCCATAATTTAGGACTTAAAAATCTCCCCTTGGCTTTGGAAAACAAATAGCTTTCATTTTGAATAGGTACCATAATTATAGCACATTAAAAATATTGGCCCTCAGTGTATATAGCAAAGATTTTAGAATGTGAGCGCTGATCAAATGCCTTCTGAATCATTAGGAATCCTGCTGATATCTACCGTATTAGATTATCATTTTTACTGCTAATGAACCTGAACAGTAAAATGAGGAAGGGAATGTAGGAGATACAGAGATAGACATGTGCATGTAGGTCTGTTGTATTTCTGTGGGACTTATATGTCCAAAACAGACCTAGAAACTGTTTTTGAAAATATATTGAATGTTTTCAGATCTGGTAGTTAATTGATATCAAATGCTTTTTCTTGTTGTGCTTTCACTTCTGTGTGTTCTTGTGCTGAAGTGATGGCCAAATTTTAGACAGGTACAGCACTGAAAAAACACGTTGCATTTTAAATCCACAACGCTTTGTCTTGTGCAATAAGTTAGATGTGTATGCAAATCTGTCCTAGTTGTTGGTAAGCTCTCTGCCATGTTGTGGGTAGCTCAGTGTGGATATGCAAGTTGAAAGAGGTAGGCATAAGGAACGTTCCATCTCCTGCACAAGGGACAGCTATAATTGAATTCCTTCTGGCACTCTTCTGACTGCAGGGAGCGAGTGCTCCATGAGACACAAGACATCCCAAAATGGGAAGTGAAGGAAGAGATGGAGACAGGAATGGAGGAGGGGTACATGTTGACCTACCTAAAAGGTGATGGAGCAGATGCACTCCACCTGCATGCTGAGATACTCCAGGAAGCACAAAGAATCGCAATGATTTCCAGTATTACCACTGATGTGGAGCTCCTCACTGAAACATCCACTACTCAGGGGTGTGACCCAATACGTATGGGATTGGTCCTGCTTTGAGCAGGGGTTTGGACTAGATGATCTTCTGAGGTCCCTTCCAACTCTGAGATTCTATGATTCTATGATATGATACGTAACCATATGGTACATTCGTCTATCTGTTCTATGAAACACCACCTGTTCTAATGAAAGATATCTCTATCAGACCTGCTCAAGTGGCGTGATCATGTAGCTTCAGCATGCAGGGGCTCACGTCTGAGGGAGAGATGAAGGAGGAATAGGGAGGATGTAGGGATGGTTACATTAATGGCATACACACAGTGAAGTTAGATAAAAACATAGAACACTCTTGTTGGAAGGTTGCAGTGTCACACTACTTCATTTCTTAGCATTCAGGACCTTAATGCACAAGAACCAAAAACTAAGAGAGGGAGAGAGAAGCAGGCTGATCTGTAAGGCAGAGAGGCACAACTCACCCCCCTCTTGCTTTAGCCTGGCTCTTTGAAGACTGACTGACTGCTGCCGCTAGACCCCAATCACATACTTCCCTAAAGAGACACGTACCCCGTAAGCAGGACCAAGAAAACCACTGGGAATTTAAAGTGATAATTTATAATTTTAATACAGCTTTCAGTACACAATAAGGAAAGGAGAAAGGAAGAAGATGGAGAAGGGAATAGGGGGAGTTACCTCTGATACAACAATCCCACAAGCGTATAATTTATTTCCTAGCTACTAGCCTAGGTATAATTATTACTTTAGCATGGGTGGAAAGTCGACCAATAAAATGAAGTCCAGCTCTTCTCGGACAGTCTCAAAGGGTAACCACAAAGGATTTGCAGATTGAGTTTGGGTAAGCATGCAAAGTCAAGGGATTTTTATAAATATATTTCCATCTTCCAAATCTGGAATCAGGATTAGAGATGTCCGAAAGACATACTTTCCGGTGTGGCCTTTAGTACTTCCAGGTTGTGAAATATGAAGAATAGCCTTTTATTGCAGTAGAGTAGAACCTCAGAGTTCTGAACACCTCGGAAATGGAGGTTGTTCATAATTCTGAAATGTATGTCACTTTGAACAAAATGTTATGGTGGTTCTTTCAAAGGTTTACAACTGAACATTGACTTAATATGGCTTTGAAACTGCTCTCCCTTTATTTTATTTTTAGTAGTTTATGTTTAACACAGTGCTGTACTGTATTTTCTGTTTGTTTTGGGCATTTTTGTCTCAGCTGTTGCCTGACTGCATGCTTCCAGCTCCAAATGAGGCATGTAGTTGATTGGTCACTTCATAATTCTGGTGTTCATAACTCTGAGGTTCTACTCATTGTATGTCTGCTTGAAACCTAAAACCAGGAAATGCTGAGGTGTTTGTTTTGGTATGAGCTTTGTGTGAAGAAGGCATGGGCTGGGTCTTATACAAACCAATTTGCCCATTTTTAGTGGGAACAGAGTGCTCTGATAGGGCATGGGTGCACTTGCTTTGGTGATAAAATAAAAGTGGAAAAAATAATGATTATTTTAAAAATCACAGGTGTGGGGATTTAGCACTTTATATAATTATATCAGAAAAACTTGTTCAAGTGTGTGTGCATATATGAAAATTGCAGATATTTTATTGTATCTTTTCCCTCCCTTTTTATCACTTGTCTTATTAAGACCCTAATCTGCATCTGATTTTGTGTAGGAGAGCCTCTGAAATCAGTGAGACCCTTTGCAAGTGCATGGTCTAGTTATTTGCTAGATCTGGGCTTTAGATTGTAAGTCTCACGTGTGTATCTTTGTGTCCCCAAACTTATTGGGTCCTCATCATAGTATGTATGGTTCTGGCTTTTAAATGTCTGACTCACCATGGGATGTTTTTATGTTGTCATGATGGTCTGTGGCAGGCTACTCTAAGAGGAATGAAAGTGGCTGGATGACCTGGGAGAATGCCCTACTCTGATATGATCATTCCTATTTTCAAATTATGCATATGGCCAGCGTTGGCGGTGAGCAAGGCCTCTCATTCCAATATAAATTGGTTCGTGTTCCCAGCATGTCGTATGCTCTAGTTCATATTTGGAGACAGGCGAAAATCTTTTATTGATGTACACTAGATGATGATTTAGCTGCCTGAATTGAGCGGTCATTTCTAGGTCAGATTAATTTGTAGATAAAATCTAAAATTGTTCTGAAGGCCTGCCAGCTGGTCAAGGAGCAATCAGCTGTCCCTCCAGTGAAGATGTCAAGAGAGAAAGGTAGGAGTTCTGTCTGTGAGGATGTTTACTGATAAAATGGTGGTGGTAAGTGGGAAACCAGAGCCTACTCGGAGAAATGTGTGATTGTATATTGGTATGGTTTCATGTCAGGGAAAGTCTCCTCCAGGGAGTAGGTACCTAAAAGTGGGCATATTTTGCACACGGTAGCACTAAGATAGTAACGCTGATTACAATTTCTCAAATTTCAAAATTTGAAATTAAAACACAATGAAAATTCTTGAGGAAAACTGCAACAAAATTCACAAAATACCCCAACAACCCATGTCTTTGGACTGACTATATAACAGGAAAAAGGTCAACATTTTTAAATTTTGAATTTAAGAAAAAAAATGGATCGCTCCCTACCCCCCTCCCATTTTTGACTACCCCATTAAAGGATTAATTCATGCAGGGTATCTTAAACCATTCTTTGACCTCTTCAGATTTCATAGTCATGACTGTTTCTTTAATGTCACCAATACTATACTGTGACATGCATATTATGTTCATTACCTCCCAACAGCTGAACAGGCTATAATTCACGCAAAGGCCATTGTGGGAAGCGCATGGTATTGTTGGAGGTATAGGTTCTTAACTTGATCGGTTCGTGTATTTAATAATTGATAAATTGTTCGGTGCCATTTCTTTACTTTTTGGACTGCAGCTTTGTTATCTTTCTATATGTCTCTCAGAGATGTTTTATTTCCAATTTCTTTTCTATGATGAAAACCATTTGCTGGAATATTATTCATTGGCAGTTGGCAGGTTGTTTCAATACCACCACTGTAACTCAAATAAAAAATTGTGTTATTGTTCTCAGGTCTACAAAAGAAACATTGAAAGTATCTTGTATGTCTTCACAGTATATCATGTCAACCCAGGAAATTATTCCTCTTCCATTCATTAGACTCCACATCACACCACCCAGTGTTCATAAAGTACAATTTAAAGATAATGGAAAAAATACATGACACAACATGTTCCCGGCTGATAGTATTGATTCCAGGTTTTCTGAGAGAGAATTAATTCACCCATATGCTTCAGTTATAACACTGCTTACCACTTTTATGGATGCCTGGTGAAACAGTTCCTACTATTCCACAGACTCCAAGTCACAGATCAAAACTAATTACAAAAATTAAGCTAATTGTTTAAGTGTGTACACCAGGGCATAGATCAGAGACACAAGCAGCTGCATACCATCTGACTTCTGTTTCTCCATGAGCAGTGCAGGTTCTGCAAGAGCTTACAAAAGTAGTGATAATGAACAGAGTATTAATAAAATAAATATAATGGAAATATTTGGAAAATATATGTTATGCTTTTCTTAGCGTAATGTGTTTTGCTTTTTAACTCTTGGTCCTTAGCTAAGTCAAAACAGTGATTTTCCACCATTGTTCTTTTAAATTTGCAAATATTTTGAGTCAGTGGATGCAAAATATTCTCATGTATTTAAATTGACACATTAACCAGATCACTGCTTTATAGAGTTGATGGAATTATTCACTGCAAATAAATTATCTAACAGAAACAAGCTCTTTTGTTTAGTTTGCAAATCATTAGCAAATTGATCTCAATTAGTGCAACCATAGAAAACTATTTGTCAAATAGTTTGTGTGCAAATTTCAACCTATGGGATGCTTGTGAACTACACAATTTGTCCACATTCTAGACTTTTTTGCTATGATAATTCATTGTCTGTAATTTGTCATCTCACCCATTTGATATTGCTTTGGTTCCTGACTGGATAACTGAAGCTGTTTAACTGGGAGAATACAAATGACAAGTAGTGAATAACGAATAATGCACTTCTGAAATGAATTTTTGGATAAAACACTATTTCTCCTAAATAACATAAAACTTGCACATTTAATATTCCCACCAATCCCAACTCTAGCTCTAGCTAAAATATGTGCATGTTTTATGTTATAGCAATGACCAGTTCTGCATCTTAGTATTAAGAGACCAAAAAGGTTTTGGTGCCTAAGCATAAAAAGTAATAAAAGAGACATAATATTAAAATTGTGTTCACCTATAAAGCCAAGACTAGCATTATTAACTTCCTGAACCCAAATATCAATGTCTTCTGGATAGAAAACAAGCACAAAGTCTTTGTAACATTCATCAGTATTAAAGGCACAGAATGAAGTACATTTTCCTCTTAATGCCCACAGAATTACAGACATGCCCTGAAAGAAGAGTCTGTCTTCCCCCCCACATCTGCCTGGGGTTTCCAGTGTTGGGGTCACTTTGATCTTTCAAGTACTGCTTGGCAGTGCTAATAGTAAAATAACGATGATGTTAAGAGCAACAGTATGGAAAATATGGGGGGAAAGAAACGTGTGAGAATCTTATGAGAGGAAATTGAAGATCATCAGCAGTATTAAACATTTAAAGCCACAATATTTACTAATATTGGCTGTTTAAAAGAGCTTAAATTTCAACAGAGCACCAGGTAGTGGAGTCTGAATCCTCAGCTTTTTCTGTAGAGGATACGTGTGAGGTTGTTTATTCTGCCTCACTGACAGAATAATTTGAAAAATAACCTGACACTGGAATTATTTAGAAGTAATCCTCTGTTTCCTTTACTTCTAGATTATCTAAATCCAGATTGCCTCATGCCCGCTCCTGAGACATAATTCTAAGCAAAGTCTTAGATTTTCAACTTAATCTTGTTCTGCCTTTAAATTCACTACAAGAACTTTCTGGCGCTACCTCAGAAATGATTAATTTTTTTTCTGGAGTCAGAGAGAGAATTCCTTTGAAGAGAAAAATGGGAATGTCTTTCTTGGACCTCTCATATGACACAGTGTGACTTTTCTGTATTTTTTTTTTTTAACCTTTACATTAGTATTGGATGTGCAGGCACTTAGTTCTCCTCACTCTGCATCCTTGTCAATATGCAAAAGATGATGGGAACTATACTGGAAATGTGGCATGGAAATCCCCCCTCCTCTGTATTTATACCTAATTTTATGTCACGTATCATAAACATATTAGGTGGCCCACGAAGGCATGCAATTATCTTCCTTTGTTGTGGTTTTGTTTTTGTTACATGATAATTATAACTGTGCAAGGCAGGTGCTTTTAATGGTTTGTGCAAATATATGAAAATGTATGCAAATGTACAATCTGCTGCTTCTTTGTTAGGGGATGTTGGAAAGTATGATACCTTGAAATTCACATTCTTATTTGCATCTATTCCCTGATTTATTGAAAATACCTGCTCAGAATTTGTATATTTATCAACCCTGTAAATAGGTCACTGCAGTTGCTTTAAAAAACAAGCTAGCTGTTAGCAGGTAGAAGAACAATGGTAACCTCTGTACTAGGTAATATATTTTTTTACAGTTTACTAGAACAAATGGGCAGATTTTTTTGTATGGAAATTCTGCATCTGTCAATACTGGCTTTATTTGTGTAAGGATTAAAATGAACACAGTGCACCTCTTTTTATATTGCCATACTATATCTTTATTTGTATGTATTAAAATAAAGGTTTTACTTCAAATTGTGTTCATTCAGTGCTGAAAATAGTTAAGGTTTATTGAAAAATAAGAATCTTACCATCTTTGCCCATTAGCCGTGTTCCTTTCCACTAGAACTTTATAAGCTGCAGAATAAATGTTTACTTTGCCTATGAAGCATTGGGAAAGCAGCATATTTGTGTTTATTTCCTTTAGAAAACATGGGGCAGGTCCATTTTTTTAGCGTTTCCAATTATTTAAGGAAATTGCCTTAAAGGTTTGTGAGGGCACTGCCTGATAATGGGCAATTAAAATTCAACTTGGGGAAGAATAAACTCTAGATTGGTTCGTAGGGCCTGATCCAGAGACCATTGAGATGGGTGGAAAGATTTTCACTGTCTTCAGTGTACTTTGCATCAGACCTTTACTGAGGAAAGGAATTTAGTACAGAGAACTAAGAATGCCCGTGCACAAGAATGTCTGTGTACTTCATGACAGGCATGAGTCCCACTCATCCATTCTTAATGCTAATTGATGCCTCCCTATTTAATGTTTTTATATTATACACAGTATTTGTAAATTATGAATAGGTAAGGTGGCAGGAGTCTTGCAGAATCAGATCATGGGTTAGGAATGTTCCTGTCACTCTCAGAAATAAACATAAGAACAGCCATCTTGGGTCAGACCAACAGTCCATCTAGCCCAGTATCCTATCTTTGACAGTGGCCAGTACCAGTCTTCCTGCTAATTTTTTATGTCCATGTGCAGAATGAATCTTGTTGTGGGCACCAATATGGGGTTCAACGTGTGGGAGGGGGCTCAGGACTGGGCAGAGGGTTGGGATGTAGCGGCTCTGGCTGGGGGTGAGGGCTCTGGGGGGGCTGAGATGACAGGATTGGGGTGCAGGAAGGGGCTCAGGGTTAGGGAAGAGGGCTGAGGTGTAGGGGGATGAGGGCTCTGGCTAGGGATGAAGGCTCTGGGGGTAGGGCTGTGGATGAGGGGTTTGGGCTGTGGGACAGGGCTCAGGGCAGTGGGAGACGGTATGGGCTCTGGCTGGGGGTGAGGGCTCTGGGGTGCGTCCAGGAATGAAGGGTTTGGGTTGCAGGCTGCCATGGGGCTGTGGTGGGGAGAGAGGATATCCCCTCTCCCCCAGCCCTCTTTCGCAGTAGCAGCTTGAGGGAGATGTGCTTTACCCCAACTGCGGTAGCTTGGGAGTGTGTGTGTGTGGGGGGGGGAGAGGTACCTCTCCATGGCTGCGCCGCGGCAGCTTCAGTGGGGATGGGCCAAGGGAGGGGTGCCTCTCCCTGGCTGCGGCAGCTCCAGCAGGGCTTGGATGGGCCAGGTTGTGAGAGGGCGCCTCTCCCTGGTTACAGCAGCTTTGGCTTGGCTGGGCTGGGGGCAGCTCCAGCAGAGCTGGACAAGGGGAAGGGATAGCTCAGTGGTTTGAGCATGGGCCTGCTAAACCCGGGGTTGTGAGTTCAATCCTTGAGGGGGCCATTTAGGGATCTGGGGAAAAAATCTGTTGGATGATTTAATTGGGGATTGGTCTCCTGATATGCCTTTCAAGCCTGTTATTCTATGATGGGTGCTTCTTCCCATCTGTGCAGCCTGTGATAGCCTTAGAGGGAACATAGCCAGTACCAGAGTTTCAGGAGAGTGTACAGACCAGGGCAATTGGAGTGATCCATCCCTGTCATTTGCTTCTGGCAGTCAGAGGCTTAGCATTGCTCCAAGCATGGTATTGCATCCCTGGCCATCTTAGCTAATAGCCACTGAAGAACCTGTCCTCTGTGAACATACCTAGCTAGGTTTTGAACCCAGTTATACTTTTGGCCATCACCACATCCCATGGCAATGAGTTCCACCCATTAATTGTGAGCTGTATGAAACCTGTTTAAATACTAGTGAACCATGTTTCCTCAGTGAATAATAAGTTTTTTTAAAGGGGTGGGGAGAAAGGCGAGTTGGTGGTGACTGAAGTGGAAGGGAGCTACGTGCTTCACACACCGGAAGGATTCAGATGAATAAAATAGATCATGGCAGATTAATCGCTCCCCTCCTTGTTTCTGAAGAGAGCTGCCTTTTTTCAGCACAGAATCTGAGAAACACAGTCTCCATTTTGGAAAAGTAGAGGCCACACATTTAAACTGTTGCAGCTACTTGGGACCTTGCCAGCCAAATATCTCTGCCCAGAAAAGCTTGATGTGGCTATGGAACAATTGTGCTCTGACTGGCTGCGATAAATCTCCCACAAAAACCACTCAGGCTATCACATTCCTACCTTGCAACTTTAAGGAGATGCTGGGAGGGGACGGCTGACCTGGATTATCTTGTTTGCTTTTTCTTACTACTGCTCTGCATGAGCAGCCGATGTCACCATGAACTGTCCTCAATGACATTTAGATCTTTTTTTCTGAGTGGTTCCAGTTAATTGAGAACTCATCAACTTATGATTAGTTCAGATTGTTCCTCCCAAAGTACGGTGAATGTCATCTAATAAAAAAATCATATACATATGTAATATTTTATTTAAATTATAGAGGAGGAAATTATAATTTAAAAATATGCATCTGATCTGTACCAAAGATATGTGTGTATGTGACATTTAGGTTGCTTTCTTGACCTATATGTTTTCAAGTGATGTTCCAAAGAATATTGGTTGCTGAATTAGTTAATGAAATTAATAGATTAACAATTACATGTCTGGTGGTCTACCTCAATACTTGTGAAGTGTAAATCTCCAGCTATTAAACGCGATTATTTCAATATATGTAAACACACCCATTGTTCATCATTAGACCTCAGATAAAAAAAATGTCAGGATACGTGAAACCATGACAGATGGAGCACAGACCCAGAAAAAAGTTGCTTTAAAAATAACTTAATATTCAAATTAAAATAATTATAATTCTGACACATAAAAATATTGAGCTGCTTGATCTAAACTGTGTTTGGATTGACAGCAGTTGCCTGTGTTGCTGGATGAAACAGGCAGAGCTACTATTGACTTGAAAGCTCAAAGTCTATTTAAAACGTGTCACTGGATTCAGCCCATTGTCCACTGACAAATCTGAGTGACATTTGGTTAATGTTTGGGTCCTGATAATATATTTAGTGTAATCTGTTCCACAATGTGATTAACCGTAATGGAAATGCAAATGAAAAAGGTGTGTTTAATGTATCGTAAAGGGTCACAGATGGGGAGAATTACCTCCAACATGTGCAGCTAGCTAGGCAATGATAGAGGTAATCCATACTCGATAGCAAGTTAACAAAGCTTTTCATATTAAGGGTAACAACCATAGACCATATGTAATAGACTTCAGATTCAAAACTAATCTCCACAATAGGCAATGATTCAGGGACAATATAATTCCTAATAATTAAAGGAGGGGAGCAATAACTCAATATATGATATTGGACAGGAAGGCTGAGAGAGTTCTCTTTCAGTCTCTGCCAGGAAAATTAGAGGTCAGAGACTTGATAGTTTCTATAGGGCTCTGATCCAGTAAAGAGTTACATGCATATTTAACTTTACACACTGTAACTATCCTCCTTGAAATCAATGGCACTACTAACTAGGACTGGATCTCATTTACTCTAAGGCAATGTTACAAGGCTTTGGCAGTATCAATTGGTGTTAAAGTAGGCATAAATTACATTTATACTCTAAGTCCCTTTTTTTACCATCAGACAGATATAAAGAGTCCTTAATGTAATTACGAATCAGGCCCACAGTATGTAACATTAAGCACATGCATAATTTTTTGCAGAATTGAGGCCTAAAGGTATTATTCAAAAATATTTATCTGAAGGGCAGTCATTTGATATAAGCAGTAACTGTTAGCATCCATGCTATTAAACAAATATGAATAGTTGTAAGAAATACATATCTGAAGGATATTTTTTCCTTACAAATTTCTTATCATTTTCCAATTATTATTTCTTGATTGTTTTTCTTAGTACAATCTGTCAACAGTGATTGATATTGGAGTTATTGAGATATACATTAATATGGTCTCTTCCAAGGAATTAAAAATCCACAACCAAATCAGCTGTTTATTTATCTTTGCCAAATACTGTTAATCAGTAGTGGTTAAGGAGAACAATTTTTCTCCCTCCTTCTTGTAACAACCTTTTATATACTTGAAAACTGTTATCATGTCCCCTCTCAGTCTTCTCCAAACTAAACAAACCCCATTTTTTTCTATCTTCCCTCATAGGTCATGTTTTCTAGACCTTTAATCATTTTTGTTGCTCTTCTCTGAACTTTCTCCAATTTGTCCACATCTTTTCTGAAATATGGCACCCAGAACTGGACACAGGTCTAATTAGCGCAAAGTAGAGCAGAAGAATTGCTTTCACACAATAAGCCTCAGAGTGTGACTCCTCCCCATTATACTTAAAAATGGTGTGGGGGGGTGGGGGGGATAAATGTAATTTAATGCGGTATGGGGCTGTCAACCCCAATGAGCTGAGACCTTGCAACCCCCCATGTAACTATCTTGCAATTCCCTGGGGAGTCACAACCCCTAGTTTGAGAACCACGGCACTACACAGTCTCCATGGCTCCTAATCCTTCACCTTTCTTAAGCCATGTACTTATTTATTGTTCTGTGAATAAATATGCCATTTAGCCTGGGGCTCCAAAGACATTTACTGATTATGGTTTCATAAACTCTGTAGATATTTTCACTGTAAAAAAAAAATGAAACAATAACAAAACAGTGCTCTACTGGCTTGAAAAAATGTCAGACTTAATTTTTGTGTGTTGTCTGATTCAAATATAAGGAAGATCTGCCTGTGGTCATAACTAGAGATGGTAAGAAAGTAGAATTTCCTTGTTGCACAAAATTCAAACATTTTGACTCTTTGTTTTTGTTCCAATCAGAAATTTCCCATAGAAGAAAATTCCAAAATAATAATAATAATAATTAATAATAATAATAATTAATAATTAATAATAATCCATGTGAAGCCATTGAAACATTTCATTTTGATAAGGAAAAACCTTTTATTTTTGATAATGTCAAAATATAATATATTACATAATATATACCGTATTTTTCGCCCTATAAGACGCACTTTTTCTTCCCCAAAACGGGGGGGAAAAAGTTGGTGCGTCTTATAGGGCGAATGTGCGCCCCGGTTCCCCCCTCCCCGCCGCGGGCGGGCTGCCAGGAGCGCTCCCGGCAGCCCGCCCGCGGCGGGGAGGGGGGAACCTCGGCAGACCGCCCGCGGCGGGGAGGGGGGAACCGGGGCGCTCCCGGCAGCCCGCCCGCACGGCGGGGACGGGAGAGCGAGGCGCTTTTTTTTTTTTTTTTTTTTTTTTTTGGTCCGGCGGGGAGGGGGGAACCTCGGCAGCCCGCCCGCGGCGGGGAGGGGGGAACCGGGGCGCTCCCGGCAGCCCGCCCGCACGGCGGGGACGGGAGAGCGAGGCGCTTTTTTTTTTTTTTTGGTCTGGCTTTTTTATTGTAAAACGAGGGGGCGTCTTATAGGCCGGAGCGTCCTATAGGACGAAAAATACGGTAGATGGAAACATATATAAATTAGAAGTTATGACACAAAGAAAATTTTATAAAGGAAGCTAATGAAATCAGGGAAAAATCCATGGGTAAAATGACAATAAGTAAGAGTTTTTTTTAAACTATTTTTTGGGGGCAAAAATCCTAACCATGGTACAGGCCCATTACTAGATGGAGATGGTAAACTTGTTTATAATGATGCAAACAAGAAATGTTCAAAAAATATTTCTGTTCTGTATTTGGAAAAAAGCAGGATTATGTACTCATATCACACAAAGATGATTAAATGCTTTCCATCATTAGTAAGAGAGCAGGATGTTAGACATCATCTACCAGGTACATGCGCTTTTAAATAAACAGGTTTCAGAGTGGTAGCTGTGTTAGTCTGTATCTGCAAAAAAGAATGAGGAGTACTTGTGGCATCTTAGATATTAACACATTTATTCAGGCATCCATAACTTGCATCCAACAGTCTTAAAAGAGTTGCTTTAGGAGACCTCTGATTGTTTATGTTAATTTTTAATAAAACTTGGACTATGAGGACACTTCAGAAGACTGCAAGATTGCTAATGTTATGGCAATATTCAAAAAGGACAACAAGGAATACCTTGATAGCTATTGGTTGGTTAATCTGAGATCCATCCTGGGAAAGTTAATAGAAAAAATGATACAGGATTCAACTGATGAAGAATTAAAAATTAAACAGGAACATAATTAATGCCAGTAAACATTTTGTGGAAAATATCTTGTTAAACAAAAAATTTTATTCTTTGATGAGATTACAGATTTATTGATAAAAGTAACTGGGTAGATATAATATACTTTACCTATTGTAAGGTATTCAACCTAGTACTACATAACATTCTGATTTAAAAATTAGCACAGATATTAATACAATATCAACAGAACATATATTAAATGGGTTACAAACTGGCTAAAGGACAGATCTCAAAATGTAGTGATCAAAGAATGAGGGTGTTTGTAGTGGGATCCTGGATGGCTCATTATTAGGCTCCATCAGCTGTGTGCACAAGGCGGGGACTATAGGGGCACGCTCTCCCCCAGTCAGTGGGGGCACAGAACTCCTTTGGGGCCTGGGTGCTCCTCCAGCCCAGGCTGGGCTGGAGGATGATTGCTCCTCCGGCCCTGGGCCCACAGCTGGAAATACAGCTCCTCTGGCTGTTGGGGGAGAGCAAGCTCCACTGGTCCCAGGCCTGCAGGGGGTGAGGGGAAGAACCAGCACCACCAGCCCCAGGGCTGCACCATGGGGGGGAGGGGAAATGAGGGGAGCCAGCTCCTCCAGCCACGGAGGGTGGGGGAAGCAGTGGCCAAATTTTTATTCCTGTGCATGCCCTGGGCCCCCAATGCTATTTAATATTTTCAGCAATGAATTGGAAGTAAATATAAATAAATGGAGATATACCAATCTCCTAGAACTGGAAAGACCTTGAAGGTCATCGAGTCCAGTCCCCTGCCTACACTAGCAGGATTGAGTACTGTCCCCTGACAGATTTTTTGCCCCAGATCCCTAAATGGCCCCCTCAAGGATTGAACTCACAACCCTGGGTTTAGCAGGCCAATGCTCAAACCACTGAGCTATCCCCCCACCCCGGTATAAAATTACCGCTGATAAAATGTGTGGATGACAAGGTTGGCAGAATGGTAAATAATGATGAGAACAAGGCAGCCAAACAGAGCAATTGCAATCCCTTGCAGTCAAATGCAAAATTATACATCTAGGACAAAGGAATACAGACCATGCCTACAGAACGGGGGTGGGGGCGGGGCTGTATCCTGGATAGCAGTCACTCTGAAAAGGATTGAGTTCCCAGTGTAGTGCTGTGGTAAGGCTAATGCGATGCTTGGATGTCTAAATGGGGAAGTGAGTAGGAATAGGAAGATGATGGTACTGCTGTATACAGCATTGCTGAGACCGATACTAGAACACTGTGTACAGTTCTCGTGTCCCCATTTTTAAAAGGATGTTGAATAATTGGAGGTGGCATAGGAAAGAGAAACAAAAATGATTTGAGGGCTGGAGAAAATGCCTTATAGTGAAAGACTTAAAGAGCTCAATTTGTTTAATTTATCAGAAAGAGATTGAATAGTGCCTTGATTACAATGTATAAGTACCAATACAAGAAGACACTACCAGGTACTACAGGGCTCTTAACACTAGCAGAGAAAGGCATAACAAGAACCAATGGTTGGAACGTGAAGCCAGACAATTTTAAATTTGAAATTAGGCACATATTTTTAACAATGAGGGTAATTAACCATTGAAACAAACTACCAAGGGAAGTGGTGGATTCTCCATCTCTTGATATCAAGACTGTATGCATTTGTGGAAGATGTGCTTTATTCAAATACAAGTTGTGCGTAGTCAAACACAAGTTATTGAGCTCCACACAAGGGTAACTGCATAAAATTTAATGGCCTGTGATATATAGGAGGTCAGACTACATGATAGAATGGTGCTTTCTGGTTTTAAACTCCATGAATTTCACCAGATGAAAATGAAGGCTGCAGGTTTGTCCTTGTAGAGTAGTGAAGGCTGTGACATTTACAAAATGTTGAGCCTTAGGTCTCCAACTATACCTATAACTATCGACATACACATGTGTCTTTTATTGAACGAGTAATGTTGATTTAAAAACTAGAATTCATTGTTACCTAGCTGAATTGATGGCTGGGGTGGAAATGCAAATTAATGAGACATAATGCAGTCTTTGCAGTTCTCCGTAGCTCTTGATTGAATAAGAAAATATATGAGAAAAAATGTGGGTGAAAAGAAACTGTCTTCTCTTCATACATTCTACATTTGTAATTGAAAATTCTTACTGATATCAACAAGCTTGAGTAAGGAACACATAGCATGAAGACAGGACAGGGTCAATAAGAGAAATATAGAGAAAAAGCACTGTATTGGACAGATAGCGAATATAATCACTTTTAGATTTTATATACTATTCATGCTTTGAAAGCCCAGTGTAATATTTTGAATGATTCAGGCCCATTAAATTTATTGATAAGTGTCTATTCAGTTATGGTTCCAGATTAAGAGACATGAGCAGAAACCTCTGGTACTTAACAGTATCTATCCTATATATGAAGTGGGCTATAGCCCACGAAAGCTTATGCTGAAATAAACTGGTTAGTCTCTAAGGTGCCACAAATGTTCCTCGTTTATCCTATTTATGTAGCTTTTGACAAACCAATTTTTTTTTTAAAGTTTAAAAATAGTGTTGGAAGGAAAATGCATGTTTCATACTAAGTTGCAATATGGTTTGCCATCGATACTTTAGGGGATTGGATTGGAAAATGCTGGTGGTGTATGAAAAAATAGGAGTGACGAGCATAGAAAAGGATACCTGACTCACATTGACACAACACAATAATCCTATGCTTTTTTATTTAACAATTCATTGTAATTTTGTTTTACCACAGAGCAAAATAGACTATTTTGTGCCTAACAATAAGGGAATTTTGTTCATTTCTTCAGTATTCAACCGAGCATACTTCCTTAGATGGTAAGTTCATCAGGGCAAGGACACTCTCTGACCATGTCTCTTTACAAAGTCTGGCACAATGAGTATGTTACCTCGATGTTAGCATAATACAAATAGAAAATTATTTTAAGGCCAGATGGGTTTGTTATGATAATTCTGTTTGACCTTCACGATCAGACTATGGGGACTTGGAAGTACCCAAGACCTCCCTGTTTAGGAATCGAGTCCTGGCTCCTTATGTGGCAAGCTGGGATACTCACCACTAATGGGAAGAACATAAATACTTTATAGCCCATTCAGCTCACAATAACAATGTAATAATTAATGTAATGCAGAAGCAATTGAAGTATATTTGATTTCTTTTTGCCTTGCCTTGTGTCAGAATTACACCACCAGTTCTTTGTATTACTTGGTTGTGACGTTAAACTTCATTTTGAACAGTGTTTAAGTTAAACCTGCTCCCATACATTAGCTGTTCTCTTTGTTCAGTGGCTCTGATGGGGAAATAGATAGAAGCATAACAAAGGGACTTAAGAAATCACCTTATCTTGGCATGGCTTAGACTTTTTCTACCTTACACAGCAAGTTTTTTAGATCACCTTCAGTCTCTTTCTTTTTGGTACGTGACTTTCACCTGCTTTACTTTCATTGCTTTCAGCATCTTTGTTTTGGAGTTTTTAAGGAACAGATTAATAAATCCTACAGTCATAGACGTGTAGAAAAAGATTTTGAGGTGGGGATGTACACCCACTTACAGATATTAGCCAGCTGCTCTCTAGCCAGGGCCAGCTCCAGCCTTTTTGCCGCCCCAAGCGGTGCAAAAAAAGAAAAAAATCAACTCGTGGAGCTGCTGTTGAAACGCTGCCGCTGGATGAAGCAGCGAAGCGGGTATTGCTGCCTAAATGCTGCCAAAAGCTGTGGAGTGCCGCCCCCCAATTTTCCTGACAGGTAAGCTTTATGTAACCTGGACTGTGATGTGTAGGAATTGTTGATTACCTCATGCTTTGGAGAATTGGCAGATCTATATATATAAAAGTCAAACGGTGTATGCGTGTATATATGTATGTTCCCTTACTACTTCCACACCGTTTCAGCTAGATACTTGAAATTTGGTACAGTTATAGGCTTTAGGGTCCTAATCAAGGTAAGAATTGAAAAATTTTAAAATCTCACCTCGTACACCCCCTGGGGTGAAATTCTTTAAAGCTCATTAACATCAACTACACAGCTCACATAACATCATCTGGTCAGCAGGTGAACACATGCTGTTGTCTGTGACATACTTATGATGTAATAATACAGATAACCAGAGAGCTTAGTGTTGTGTAGCGCAAACATAATTAAATACGCGGTTTTTTCTTAAAAAGGACCCTATTCGTTATGCCACATAAAAAGCAAAAATGTATCGGAGAAACCACATCTAAATGCAAGAGAATGAAATTAATTAGACAAAATGAGACTTCTGAACAAAATTTGTATTAATAAAAAACATTGTAGTCTCTTTACATCCCAGTTTCCAATTACAAATACCCTGAGCAACGCCGGGTATTTTTGCTTGTCACTTATAAGGATCAGGAGGGATGATGTCCCTCCGTTGCCTTAAATGATCCGACAGAGGCCACCAAGCTATGGATGGACGGCAGTGCCTATGTGGTGCCCAGTCTACCCACATGATGTAAATTACAGGTTTATGGTAGGCTTTCATTTCCAGGGGCACAAAGCTGGACCAAAGCTTTGAACTAGTGTATCAGAACTGGGTTTCTTTGTCGAGCTGCATTACTTTAGAGCTGTTAAAATAAATTGCTTTTTGACCTGTCATTTGCTAGTTAGCTTACTGTAATCATGTAATGGTTCTGATGGTTTTGTTTTGACTTAGCCATTTCTTACTTACCAGCTGGCTAGAGACAGGCCGGCTCCAGGCACTGGCGTCCCAAGCACATGCTAATGTGCTATCATGGTATTTACTTCCCACATTACTCACACTTCTTCCAGGAGATCAACAAATCTAATTGCTTTGCTTACACTCTCTTTTTCTGGAGAATTTTGTTTTGTTTTAACCAGTGTTGCAATATACATTCTTCTATAACTATTCTTCTCTGCTTACCCCTTCCTACAATATTGTCAAGAGATCTTTAAATAAAGCAGAGCTCAACAGAAGCCATTAGCAGCATCTTAGATAGCACAACATAACCCTTCAATTAAATAGTTTGCTGACATGTCCCATGAAATGTATTTATAATTTTAAAAAGTGTGGTTTGCATGCAGCCACACAAAAGAAGATTTTCCTGAATTTTCATGATTGCTTCTTTTCTTTATAGTGCCCCCTGCCATTTCTCCCTAATAAAGGAGTTGCATGCAGGAGTGGTATTGGACACTGTACCTTAATTCATGCCAGGATCTAACTCCAGGGGCTACTATTGCACACTGTGCCCATCACCTAATAAGGCCTGATGCTTGCATGTGTAAACTAACCTATTCTAAAAGTCTACTGTAGACAAGACACACTGCCTTTTGTGTGTGCTAAAACCAGCAAATTAAAGCTTCCCCTCTAGGCTTTACCTCAAGCACTTTAACGCAAGTTAAAACAGAGTGTCTTGCCTACTCTAGGTGGCTTCTCAGGGCAGGGCCGGCGACAGGAATTTTGGGGCCCCGTACGCAGATCGTGCGGGGCCCCCCGGCTGGTCTCCCGCCGCCCGCAGGGCCCCACCCCCGGCCGGTCTCCCGCCGCCCGTGGCCCCCCCCCGGCTGGTCTCCCGCTGCCCGTGGGGCCCCCCCCGGCTGGTCTCCCGCCGCCCGCGGCCCAACCCCCGCCTGCCGGTCTCCTGCCACTCGCAGGCCCCCCCCCGGCCAGTCTCCCGTCGCCTGTGCCCCCCCCGGCCAGTCTCCCGCCGCTCGTGGGGGGCCCCCCCCGGCCGGTCTCCCACTGCCCACGCCCCCCCCCCCCCCAGCCGGTCTCCCGCCGACCACGGGCCCCCCCCCGCGCCTTGCTCACAGGCCCGGCGACAAGGGGGTACAGCTGCGTATCGGGCCCACCCCGGATTTAAGGGGGCCCCCCCTTAAGTCCGGGGCCCGGTACAGCTGTACCCATTGTACCCCCCTGTCACTGGCCCTGTCTCAGGGTATGTCCACACTTTGAGTTGGAGGTTGAATTTCCAGCTTGGGTAGACACGCCAGCCATGATTGAGCTTCTGTGCTATAGCTAAAGTGTAGCCACAGCACCATGAGTATGTACCCATCTTTGATGCTAGTATGTCCTTGGGATGGCTAGCCCCTCTCTCCTCTTGTGTCACTGTGATTACATTTATATTTTTAGCATGCTAGTTCAATCAGAGCTAGTGCAGGTATGTCTCCTTGAGCTAGGAATTATACCTCCAGTTTGAAGTAGACATACCCTCAAACATGTTTGTTAGCAAGTGTTAGCTAACGTGCTAGCATCACACTTTAAATCTAGTCTAGTTGAGACCTAAAAGACAGATGAAGGGCCAGCTCTTAGGGCATGACGCTTCTTTTTGCAGCAGCACTTGCTCTTGTAGGACCCTCTGAAATCGAGAGACCTGAAGCACTGCCAGATCGTCCAGGGAAGTTCAATATCTATATTTTCTTGGCTCCGATCCAAATGCGTCAAAGGGTTAGTTGTGAATTTGGCCTCGATTGCAGCCACAATCTGGGAAGGGGAATAATTGCACAATAACAAAATCTAAAAAGATTGTGGCTTCGATTGATCATATTTCATCCAGCAGTGCAGGGAAATTTACTACTAAATATCACATAGGTAATACAGAAGGCCTAAATCTCCCCTGACTGCTCTCACATAGGTCACCTGAGTGACTCAGAAAAACAAAATGCAAGGCTAGGAAAAAAATATCAGGGACAAAGCATTAAAATCAGGGTCACCCTCCTGAAAACAGAATAAAACCATTTCTAAGTAATAAAAGAAAAGAAGGATTTTATTATAAATGCATTGGAAAGGGCTATTTACATGTCTCAGTATACAAAAAATAATAATCAGTGTTTATGGGCAACTCTAGAACAAACTTCACAGTAAGGTAAATTATTATTTATTTTTATTATGGTAGCACCTAGGAGCCCCAAATAAGATGGAAGCACTTTGTGCTGTACCTCACACAAAAGCATAGTAAGAGACAGCCCTGACCAGAGAGAGGAGTGTACTACAGTCTAAATAGACCAGACGTATAAAGGGTGAAAGAAAGGGATTAGTATTATCCCTATTTTACAGATAGGGAACTGGAACACAAAAGAGGTCAAGAGTGGAATTCACAAAGATATTTAGGTGCCTATGTGATGTTGTACTCCATAATGTTTTATGAAAATATGCTCTGAATGTGAATATAATGTAACTGGGACATGCATTATGCAAAAGGTCTCTTGTAAGGCATCATTATGAAGGTTATAATCTACTGAGGGTGTTCATCCTATTTGTTTGCATGTATTGTTTCTATGTCTAGATTTAGAATTATATATTAGAATATGATATAAACTATATTAGAATAAGATATAAACTCATCTGAACAGGAATCCTTCTTAAACCTGTGCTTTTCCATTTAGAAGGAGGGGTGGGGACCCAGAGAGACAAAAGATTCCTGACTTGTGCCAAAGCTATAAAAGGGGGTAGAACAAAACAAAGGGGATCCTAGTCATGAGAAAGCCCCTGCTTTTCACATAAGATGCCTGCTGGAACTAACAAGGACTGTAGCAGGGGAAAGGACTGGGCCCAGACTAGGAAGGAGTCTAGTCTGTGAAAGAAGCTTATTGGAACATATCTGAGGGTGAGATTTTACCTGTAAACAGATTCTTAATGTATTAGGCTTAGACTTACATGTTTTGTTTTATTTTGCTTGGTAACTTACTTTCTTCTGTTTGTTATTACTTGGAAGCACTTAAATCCTACTTTTTACACTTAATAAAATCATTTTTGTTTATAAATGAACCCAGAGTACATGATTAATACCTGGGGGAGCAAACAGCCATGCATATATCTCTATCAGTGTTATAGAGGGTGGACAATTTATGAGTTTATACAGAGTAAAGCTGATTTATTTGCAGTTTGGAATCTATTGGGAGCTATGTATCTGAGTGTTTGAGATAGGTGAGCTGCTAAGCAGTTTTTGATTAAAGTCTGAAGCTTTGGGAGCATGGCCCAGATGTGGGTCTGTGTTGCAGCAAGCTAGTGTGTCTAGCTCAACAAGGCAGGGTTCTGGATTCCCAATCTGGCAGGGAAAATGGGCTCAGAGGTAATCTCAGTACATCAGGTGACAGTCCCAAGGACGTCTCTGTGACAGAAACCATCACAGCCTAACTCCTATTCACCTTTGTGAATTTCATCCTATGTGACTTGCCCAGAGTCACACAAAGGAAGTCTGTGGTAGATCCAGGCATTAAACTCAGATCTTCTGAGTCTCCATCAAAAATATGGCCACTGAATTACGTTGGCGTAATACTATGGTAACCGATGGACAATCAAGCCCCCAAAATTTTGGTTTCTAGTCAGACTGGAAATATTATAGGAATAGCCTCTCACATTGCACTTTGTCACTTTCACTCCTGGTCTTGTCTGTGAATGTAGAAATGGCAAAGAATGAGGAGAAATATTTTCAAGTCAGGTTTGGTTTGAGTTTTAGGTGGCAAGGTGAGAATTCCTAATTTTATCCAAACCAGTGCACCCAGTAGTGATTGACACATGCTCGTATTGGTTAAGAGCCATAAGTGCCCAGCGCATGCAGGATTCAAGATAAATAATTGTATCCTGCAGGATATGCCTATGTCTATTTTCTTATGAAAGAATCACACTTAATCCATTATGCAAACATTGTGACATTTCAAAACACTGGGGGAAGGACTGTGGGAATCAAAACTGAAGAGCACCATGTTGAGACTTGTGCTGGGAGCTGCTGTTGAAAAGGGCTTGGTGTGATGTCTGTGGGGATTCAAACCACAGCTTTAAAAATGTGCCTGACAAAGAGCCTGTAGAAAAACTATGGTGCTTTAAAAGATTTTATTTTCAAAATAAACCAAATGTAAATGACATATATTATGATAAGTTATATCACTCCTTCAAATGTTTTCATCAGGACATGGGTGGTAAATACTGCTTGCAATTGTTACTACAGTGAAACCTCGATTTAACGGACTAATTGGGGCGAGGGGGTGTCCGTTAAAGCCAAAAGTCCGTTATTTAATAATTTTTAAAAATCATTAAATAATAGGACTTTTGGCTTTAATGGACACCCCCTCACCCGAATTAGTCCGTTATATAGAGGTTTTAGGAGCTGTCAAACGCCCCCCCCCCCCCACCTGCCTGGCTCCCCGCAACGGGGAGCCGGGCGGGTGGGCTGAGAGCTCCCGCCTGGCTCCCCGCTGCGGGGAGCCAGGCGGGAACTGTCAGCCCACCCGCCCAGCTCCCGCTGCGGGGAGCCAGGCGGGAACTGTCAACCCCCCCGCCCGGCTCCCCGCAGAGGAGCCCGGCGGGAGCTGTCAGCCCGCCCGGCCGGCTCCCGGCAGCGGGGAGCCCGGCGGGAACTTTCAGTCCGCCCGCCCGGCTCCCCGCTGCGGGGAGGGGGGGGTTGACAGTTCCCGCCAGGCCCTCCGCTGCGGGGCCGGGCAGGAGCTGTCAAACCGGCTGCCTGGCTCCCCTCTGTGGGGAGCCGGGTGGGAACTGTCAGCCCGCCCGCCCAGCTCCCGCTGCGGGGAGCCAGGCGGGAACTGTCAAACTCCCCCGCCCGGCTCCCGGCAGTGGGGAACCCGGCGGGCACTGTCAACCCCCCCGCCCGGCTCCCTGCTGCGGGGAGGGGGGGGGGTTGACAGCTTCCGCCCGGCCCTCCGCTGCGGGGAGCCGGGCAGGAGCTGTCAACCCGGCCGCCGGGCTCCCCTCTGCGGGGAGCCGGGCAGCCGGGTTGACAGCTCCTGCCCGGCTCAAACCCCCCCAGTCCGTCCGTCTCCCCGCTGCGAGGAGCCGGGCGGGGGGGTTGACAGCTCCCGCTCTGCTCACCCCAGCGGGAAGCCCGGCGGGAGCTGTCAAACCCCCCGCCCGGCTTCCCGCTGCGGGGAGCCGGGCGGGAGCTCTCAAACCCCCCCCCCCGCCTGGCTCCCCGTTGCGGGGAGCCGGGCGGGGGGGTTGACAGCTCCCGCTCTGCTCTCCCCAGCGGGGAGCCGGGCGGGAGCTCTCAACACCCCCCCGCCCGGCTCCCCGTTGCGGGGAGCCGGGCGGGGGGGTTGACAGCTCCCGCCCGGCTCCCCCCAGCGGGAAGCCCGGCGGGAGCTGTCAAACCCCCCGCCCGGCTTCCCGCTGCGGGGAGCCGGGCGGGAGCTCTCAACCCCCCCCCCCCCCCCGGCTCCCCGTTGCGGGGAGCCGGGCGGGGGGGCGGGGGTTTGACAGCTCCCGCAGGGGTCCCTGCTGCGGGGAGCCGGGCGGGAGCTGTCAACATATAACGGATTTCCCCCAATAACGGATTTCGGATGCATCGGAAATTTTGTCCGTTGCATCCGAAGTCCGTTAAATCGGGGTCCGTTAAATCGAGGGTTTACTGTACTTATCTCTCGTCAATTAACAGCCATGCATTTCTTTTCACCAACACTTAGTGAATAAGGGAATAAGATCTTTACATTCCAGAATGTCTTTATTTTAATTGTCAATCATTGTGCAGAATTAAAAAAGCTATTCTAGTGAATACAGATATTTAAACCTAATAAAATATAATCCCTACACACTAAATGAGAAACTGAAAAAGTCTCATATTTTATCAGGGCAAGGGAAAAATGAAAGTGTCAAACAGGCAATGTGTGCTTGTGTCAAGTGTGCCATCTTCAGAACTGGAGAAATATGAGGACGGTATGCAAATGCAAACACAGCTACAGTACCATGGACTCCCTTGGTAACTCAGCGGAAGTCCTCAAGTGCCAAAACCATAGTGGATTCTACTCATTTACTTTCTGTCCTCTGTTACGAACCTGGAAAGAATAAACAAGTCCACTTTCAAACATCTATGAATAGGTGAACAGTTTAGGGGAGAGTACCTGGGGAGTTTATTGAGCTATTGAACCATATTTTTCTCATATAGATAAGGCAATGGCTGTGGCAGTACATGACCCTTAAAAAAACAACTTTAAATGAGAAATGAAACAAGTCACATTAAAACAGTGAGATCCTTACCCCTCCACACCATCCCCTTTACACTGGGTTCTAAAAGCCTGGGTACTGGAGGGGAGGATTTCCTTAGCACAGGCACTGTGGAAGACAGCCCATACGGTTACCATTGGAGGACCGTTCCAGTCTGTTATGTAAGGGGTATGCTGGGAATGGCAGGGTTGTTCTGAGGGTAGGGTTGCAGCAGACAGTGTTGTGGTCCATAAGACAGCACAGGAAGGCTGGTGAAAGATCTTGAGGCTCCAGTCCCTGGAACAGTCTGGAATCAGGATGGTGAAAAGATGGCTTAGATAAGAACTACAGTCTCATCTTTAAGGTTGGGGTTCCCCCCCCCATTAAACTATCAAACTGATGAATGATGGTGATTAATTAGTTGGAGAGCTAGACGAAACTCATGAACAAAGCCTTCCACTGAATCGCTCCTATTTTGAAAATGTTTGTGTGAAACCCAAAATACAGAGAGAAAAACAATTAAAGCACTACCTTCTAATATAGTTAGCGTCTGCAGAGTGGATCCTCACGTAAGGGCCTCATCCAGCACCCATTGAAGTCAGTGATTGTCTTTCCATTGATCTGGATGGGTTTGGATCAGGCCCCTTGGTGGTGGGTCCTTATGGCAGGAAAGAAAAAATATGTTCTACTCAGTCTGAGCAGTGACATCCCAATTTTTTCCCCCAAAGGAATGCAGTGAACTTGTTTTCGCTTCCTGTCTACATCTTCAGAAGTTTTATGTGCTATCATTATGGGAATGGAGGACTGGAAAGTTTGAATCTGGAGGGCTTTTCTTCTTCTTTTCATTCTGTGGCCTTTCTTGAGTAGTAATTGGGGAAGTGAGAGGTGATATGTTAAATCTTGTTAGTCCTCCTGATTGGTTTTTCCTTTCCTTTCTGACATTATATTTTGTATTCGTCATTTATATATATTGAAGGTGAATATATACATACACACACACACACAATTGGGTTAGGGAACAAATTCAATTTGGCATCCAATTTTGAACTGGTGGCACTCATAAATCATACACAGTATGTATCCGTTCTGATTGGATATGGTCTGGATGCCCAGGGTTTACAAATATCCTTACAACGTATCAGTTCTGATGACAACCTGGCCAGCATTAACATACATTTAGGATTACATTTGACTAAACTCCAGGCCAGCCAACAATAATATAATTTTCCATTCGGTGTTCAAGAGTTCTATTGTATTTGTTTTGATTTCAGTATTAAGGCTGACTAATTTTTCCCCTTTGTCATTGAACTAACTGACAAGCTCGGCCGTTTTAATGAAGCAGATGTAGTGTGGGGAAAGTTCTGTTTCATACTTTAATATTAGAGTTATGATTTTCATGAATGCTGAATACCTGCAGCTGCTGTTGACTTCAACTGAAGCTCTGGTTGACCAACACATGTAAAATCAAATGATTCAACCTGCCAGTTCTCAGCTGCTGGTTGTCTCAGCAGAGCTGAATTTCTGAGGATGTGTTTTGTTGAGGGTGTGAATTATACCCCTGGAATTCAGTTTTAATGTTGGCAGATCCCTCTTCACCTTCAAACAGAATGAAAAGGCAACCCAGCAGATTGAAGCAGGGCAGTGGAGGGCAGCTTTGTCCCACATCAATTTCTTATATCTTTAGGGGAAGTTACTATGGTACATACAGGAGTAGGGTTATCCATCAGGGCATAGCTGACCATTATTCCTGGGGCCTGCTAATATTGTTTCTGGAGAGATAGGACATTTTATATCAACAGGGCCTATTTAGTCAATGCTCACAAAACTACAGCTTTAAAGGACCCTACCAAAATGTGTGTGATGTTTACTTCTCTACTATCACAGAGGGGTGGAACATGAACTGTTTCAAGTCTCTACCTTTATCACGACCACAGTTAAAGTACATCATAAGTTCCTTCTTCCTTTTCCAAGGGAAATCTCTATCCACTGTTTCTTCCATGAACACATATATCACTTCAGAACTTACTATCTTCAACCTCCAAGCATGCCATTCCCAATTCTCAACAATTTAAGTCTCATGAAAAATGCATTGCACATAATCTAAAGGCTTTGCAAAGGGTATCCAAAATATATTTAAACCAGTAAAACACAATGTTAGGAGGGGCTCACATGTGACCAATGCATTTTCACTTATATTTCATGTCAGAAATTTGGGAGAAGGGTTCACTTCCTACCTTGGGAAGGAATGACTGCATTTTCTGTTTCAGTCTAGTGCAAAAAGGGTTAGTCAGTCATTGACTTCCACACTCCTTTGGTTTAAGCTGCATTTTAGCTCTACTCTTCCTCATTCACTACAGAGTAGCCCCTATTTCAGTGTTTTACTGTTATTGAGCCTTAAATGTGACACCAATTGCTCCACAATTTGTACTTTTCAAGTTCAGCTGCAGACTATTTAAGAAATTCTTACTTCAGATTCACTGTGTGTAAGAAGTCAAATCTTGAGAATAATTCACATTGTTGAAAGTTTAACGTTATTTGTTGCTTATGGGCTTGATTCCTGACTATCACAACTCCCATTGATTTCAATCTCATGAAATTATGGATCAGGCCCCATATCATAGCACACATATTCTTTGTCTGTTGGTGATTTCAAGCTCACCATGTAGGCATTGTAATGTCTACAATCTGTGAAGGTTCTGAAGGAAAATTAAACCTGGAATTAGTTTATTTTAATAGTGAATCTTTTCATGGCCCTGGGCAATAATTTAATTTTATATAATTTCATTAGCCTTAATTTACGATGTACTTTTGAAATTTAAACATGAGTTAAGAATTTAGTATCACGGCCAACTCAGAATTGCAAGGCTATGTTCTCATTTGATCTGATGTATTTGTCTTTAGCATCACATATTTCTGTAACATTACTAGAGGCAGCTTGGCTTGAGTCCAGCATATCGAATATACTTTAGTTAAAGTCAGGGTGAAATGTTCCTACTTTTATAGGTGTTAATTATTTGGGATAAAGTTTTCAAAAGCTGCCTTTGCATTTGCATGAACACATTTTCAGGCATAAAAACACACATGGATATGTACATGCAAATTGGATAGCTTGTCTGTTAAATCCTTATTAGCATATGCAAATATGAGATTTGGGGGTAGCATGCAAAACTGCTGGGTGGGTGTCGATTTATAAATTAAGTAGGTGGGTTTAAGAATTATTTATTTGTTAAAATATAGAGATGAGTTATGCAGTTAGTTGCATCACATGTGAATTAGTTCTTTTTAATAAAGAGGAAGATTTTAATTCTTCTGCATTGTGGGCCTGCCTCTTACTCTGTTGTATCAGTTCACTGCTAGGATGATGCCATTAAAATCAGTGGACAAAAAGGTAACTCTGGTATAACAGAGTGAAGAATCAAGCCCCACGTCTTCTTCTCGAGAGAGGGCTAAACTGAAAAGCTAGAAGAGCCCTGTGACAGAGGGTCTGGGGTATGTCAGTGGAATATATTTCATTGCAAGGGAAACTGATAGGGGAGATTTTAGAAGAAGCATAAGAGCATGAACTAACTCCTATAGGCCAGAACAATGGATAACTGAATCAAAAGTCAGTCACCTTGACTTGGAAGAACTGTTTAGGGAGATCAAGACGGCCTCTGAAATTCTGGACTTGGAGATAGGAAGGTGGGGAACAACTAAGAGTGATGAGGGGAAATTTGACCTTACATGGGTATTTCCTCCAGGCGGTACTCTTGACAAAACTTTCCTTTGGAAGTAGTGAAGAAACTTCATCCTGATATGCTAATGAACTCTAATATCAAGGACTTGGGTAGAAGAGAGTGGGGGAAAAAAAGATATCTCTGAACACAGCAAGGGAGGCTGCCAGGTTGACCAAGAAAAGTTCTGAGGGAATTTGGTTTTGAGAGACATAAGATTTCATCATCTTTTTCTCTGTAACTTAAGCTGGGCTTTGTAAATTATTCAGATGAAGTATATTATAGAAGTCATTCCTTTAGTTTTGCTACTACTTTTTCTTTGTTTTTTATAAATCTTGTTTTAAGAAGTCCACTCTTGAATGGTTGTCTAATGCAAACTGCCCTGAAAGGGACAAAAATCCCTCAACTTGTAAAGGGCAGGACTGAAGGATAAAGACCCCACACATGATCTCAGTCAAATAGAACATGGACACAGGTGTCCTCTTTCACGAAAGTGCACCACAAAGGGCTTTGACAGGAGAACCCAAGGAAGAAGCCCAAAGACCCTGGAGGAGATAGGAGTTGGTGGGGGCTGTGTTACATGGGGCTCTTAGCAGATTTGCAGTGGCAGAAATAGCAAGCATGTAGGGAAAATAGTGGCTCCGAGGGTGAGCTTCAGGGTGATATTTTCACAATGCTGACAGTTCTTGACATTTATCATGAGTCTCATGATATTTGGTTTTTGTTTTTGTATGTTTAAAGTTTCATGAGAACCACAACTTCATTTCTTTACAGCAGTAAGTTCCTAGCCCTCATGGTTGTGGAGGAAAGTGTGGAAACTTGAGTGCTTAAGGCTAAAAATCAGAAGGCAAGGAAAAAGGACCCTAAATGTATTATTTTTAAAAGTCTCATACTATTTAAACCAGTCCCATGAATTTGATAGTTTGGAGCTGGCAATGCTGTTTTCAGAAGCACTCAACATTGGCCCAACTCTCCTCCTATTAAAATCAGTGGCAAAACTCCCATTGACTTCAGTAGGAAAAGAGGCCAATGCTAAACGCTTCTGAAAATCCGATCCAGAGTGTACAAACTTTCCTGCTCGTCTGTGAAAGAATTCAGCATATAGCTCTTTAAACTGGATAATGATAAGTTACTTTTTTCATATTTTTGGAATTTTCTCCTTTTAATCTTTTTTTGTTAAAGATATTTTTTTTTTCATATACTTCTTCCCCACTCCTCAATCCGGTAGCCTGTCCCATCCAGGCTCATACAAATAAAGGGCCATATTTAATCAAAACAATTGCACGAAGCAGTAAAATAAAAGACAGCTTATAGCCTGTGTTAATGATTACAATCAGGGCCGGCGACAGGAATTTTGGGGCCCCGTACGCAGATCGTGCGGCCCCCCCCCCCCCCCCGGTCTCCCGCCGCCCGCGTACCCCCCCCCCTCCCCGTCCGGTCTCCCGCCACCCGCGGGGCCGGTCTCCCGCCGCCCGCGGGGCCCCCCCCCGGCCAGTCTCCCACCGCCTGCGGGCCCCAACCCCCGCATGCGCTCTGGCCGCGTGGCCCCGACCTGCGCTCTGGCCACGTGGCCCGGCCGGGAGAAGCAAAGGAGGGTGGGGGGAGGCTGCTGGGTGCCGGGGGAGGGGGCTGACGAGCGCTGCAGCGGCTGCCCGGAGCCGTGCCTTGCTCACAGGCCCGGCGACAAGGGGGTACAGCTGCGTACCGGGCCTGCCCCGGATTTAAGGGGGGGGGCCCCCTTAAGTCCGGTGACCGGTACAGCTGTACCCGTTATACCACCCTGTCGCTGGCCCTGATTACGATATGTAAAACAATACATCTCTGTCTATACTATTAACAGAACACTGCAAGCTACCAGGTCACCATATTTTGTTCCACTCTGACTCTAGTCTATGGTGTATCTTTTGTGTTCTCTGTGAACAGATGCAGAAAAGGTTTGAGTTATTTAATCCCACCTATACAATCGCTCTGATTCACAATCTTCTATTTAAATTCTTTTTTCAAGAGAATGATTTTCAGTTTTAACCTGCCTCTTTCTTTCTCCCTCCTTCTCTAGTACAAAGCCATGATGATTATAGGGAGGAAAGAATAGTGGAGCACATCAGCTATGTCTTTTAATCTGTTTATATACCCTAACAGATTTTGCAGATGAAATTTGGCAAATGTTAATTGTATGTGCAGAATTCATGCTGGGAAAATCTCCTTGAAACGAGAAAAAAAGGCTGAGTGCACAGCCGGGTTGTTATGTAAGATGTTTATTTTCATCAAATCCACCCATCCTATGCTATGCAGAAAATAGGCCAAAGCTGCAGAACAGTGATATCATGTCATGATCAGAAAGGGGAAAGAAACCTGACCAGTGTATAGAGAAATATTAGTTTATCATTATTGGTAATTTCAGTTTTTGGTTGCTCTCTTTCATCTACTGATTAGGATTTAGCATGATTAGGAGGAAGAAGAAAAAACAAGAAAATGGGCTGTCTTCATTTAAAAAAAATTTCCGAGGAGAAGTTGTGAGACAGATATAACAAAGCATGTGTCACTGGCAGGCCAAGAATGATCTTGGAGTTGCTGTTACCCTCCTTCTGTACCCTACCCCAGGAAGAACCTCCAATTCACGTCCATAATTTCAGTTACTTGGACAGTCCCTTTCTACTTATATGCTTTTAGTTAGGCCCATATTTAAGTGCATAAAACAAATGCAACCTAATGCATACACTTTTTACCCAACTTGATTTTAAATTTCAGGTCTCTTTATATTGATTTAGAGGTGGATATTAAAAAGTAGGAAATTTCCATTCAAAAAAGACTCTTAATTTATAGTTATGGTTGCTCCAGTAATTATGTAAATATGATAGTTATAATCCTTAAATGATAGTTTCCATGCTTGATAATGCCTAGGTTTATGTTTTAAATTGTATTGTTTTTATAATGAAGTTTATATAATTAAAAGGAACCCTAGAACAGCTCTACATTAATTAAGTCTGTGTGTGTGTATGAGAGAGAGAGAGTGTGAGAGAGAGAGAATATAGGCAGAAAAATCCCACCCTAGATTGTAAACTCTTCAGGGTACTGACTGTTTTTTACTACAGGTTTGTACACTCTCTTACAACAGCATCCTGACCTACCTGAGGCTCAATGGTACTATTGAACTAGTAATGATAATAATTATTATTAATAATAAATAAAATAATGATAGCATGGAGTTTCACCCACTTGTGAAATAAAAGCTGAAGACAAAGGGATTTCTTTGCCCTTGATTCTACAGCATTAAGTTGTCTCAGTTAATTAGTATTTTAGACACAGGTCTGTGTGAGTTAAATTATTGTGAAATAGAAAAGAAGAGTGTGATGTGGGAAAGAAGTTGGTCCCAGATATATTAGTGTACAGGCATGCTCTGAAAAGAATACTGTGTGGAACAACCAACTACAACAACACAGGAAAAATCCCCTTGGAATTAAGACAGCCCACAATTTAAAGAGTTTTCTTTGAGGTGGACACAGAACCAATGAGACACAGATACCATAATACAACTTTCTTTAAAACTATTATCTAACTCAGGTAAACACCCCACACTACCTGGCAGGTTTGTGCCCATGCTGATCTCAAAAGACATCAGTGGTCTGTGGTGTACTATAAGCCTGAGGAAAGAACATGCGCTCTTCATATTCTCAGGCCCACCAAGGGACCTTGACCAGAAGCTAGTCATTTTTGTTTTCATCAAAAACATTTTTGGGAAAAAACATTTCCTGTCCTGCTCTAGTTAGGTACTTGCTAAGTACTTTGGGGCTCATGACTTATCTGAAAACAATATACAGTAGACTCTCGATTATCCAGGATGATAGGGAAAAAATTAATCCTGGTTAATAAAATCCCGGATAATCACCATCCATAGGAAATATGGGGAGGGGGGGTTGGTTCACCAGCCACTCTGCGCCCGGGGGAGGGGGTATTGGTTCACTGGCTGCCCTGCCCCCGATGGGGTTTTTTTGGTGTGTGCTTGGGGCAGCAACAAAGCCAGAGCCAGCCCTGCGAGTTACGCATATTTTTTTTGTCATCCTGGTTAATCCACATCCTGGTTAATCCAATTCTGGATAATCGAGAGTCTACTGTACAGTAATAGTTTAGTTCTAGAAAATGGAGATCTTGTGGAGAAGTGGTACTTTTCTTTGTTTTGGTTGTGGAAATTATGGAGAGCCAACTCTATTCTAATTCCAGGGAAGAATGAAACATGGATTACCTGTAATCAGAAGGACAAAGGAGGGTTTTGACTGAGTTTTCCTGGTCAGTTGCTGAAACAAAACTGGTCCTCGAGACACCGGAGTATAGCCCAATGAGAACGGAGGAGGGCTAGTGGTATCTCTATGAATTACCTGGTGCCCAAATAGATCTTAGAAATATTTATTAACAATCTAGTCATTACAGGAATCACGTCATAAATACAGACTTGTGTTACCATCTCCTAGACATAGATATCTGGAAATTGCCACTTGCATGCAATGTGAGAATTCAAAATAGATAGTAGCTGGCGCCTACATTTCTACACATGGCGTCACTCCTCATTGTGGACAGATGCTGGACACAATTTCTTATATTACATGGACACATCTTTGTCTCTGTACACATCTCTGTACAGTGCTTAGTGCAGCTGGGCCCTGATGGGGGTACCTGGGTGCCATTGTGCTAATAAATAATATAAATAATAAATATGAATAATAATAATTATTTATTATTGACGTCTTTGCACTATCCTGAGTGCAGGGAGCACTCCCTGCCAACATCCACTGGGGTGCTAACTGCTCCAAGGTGGGTAGGTTGTGTTCCCTCTGTAGCAGTCAGCACAGCTGGCTGGCTATGCAGGGGAGCATATGCTGCACCCTCTGAAAGGGTAGTGACAGTAGGTGCATTCCCCCCCGTGCACCTGTGGCCTTTGGGAAGCATAGTGTTCCGGCTGGGGTGCTGAGGTTCTGCACTGCTCTTACCTGCAAACATCTAGGGCATGCCCCCTATATCCTATCAAGGGCTCAAGGCGTAACCCGGATAATTTAGTTCTCCCCCCCTTTCCCTACTGAGGGCATAGGGTGTAAAGTACCAATCTTTAGCCATGGGGTTCAGGGAAATCCTGGTTAATTTAAGTATCCATCCTTAACTATGGGACTCAGGACCATATGGGTCTGTGGAACATTTTCCCAATGAAGGAGCCTTATACCTCTGAGCTCCACACATCTATTTATTAGCAACACACAGACAATACCTATGCCAAGCAAATCTCTTTTGCTCACCACTCCCAATATCTGGACAGACTTCACCCAACAGCCCGTCAGGATTCACTCGACTGGGGGTTTCTGGTGACACCTCTGCACATCATGGTCATGCAAAGGGCTCAGAGTTCTGGCAGCTTGATGTTGAACTGCAGTCCAGAGATGGTTCCCAAAGAACATTGCTTTTTGTACACATTATATAGGTGAACCTAGCTACCCCCTTTAACTTCACTAAACCAATCACATTATTCGATACCTCTAGGTAACAAAATTTAACCAATCATGCACTGGCACCTATGTTTCCTCCTTCCTGTTTAAATCTTTTTTTACATTTTATCTTTCATGTCTGAATTGTAACTTATTTATGAGCTTTTTTTTGTACAGCTGGCCAGCATAAATTTGCTGGTCGGAGATTATCTATTTTACTCTTCGTTGGGTCTTTTGGTATCCTCCTTAAGCTTCCCAGTGCCTGGGTGTCTCTACTTTACAACCCTTTGTGTTATATAACTCTTGTTAGGGGAACTCTTGAGGTGGGAGTGCCTTAGCAGCAGGGGAGCATTTTAGCTGTGAAATCCCAAGACTAATCAAGAATGGAGGTGAGGTAAATCCCAGACCTACACAAGCCTGGTCAAGGCTAGTTTAGTATGGGGATGAATTAGGTCTCAGGGCTATACTGCTCCCAATGCAAGTCTGTGGTGAAAAGCTGCAGGACAAAACTGGACAAATGGAAATGTCATTTTAACATTGTTTAAACTACAGAAAATGTTCCTGCCTGATATCTCTTTGATACGTCCATTGACCATTTGTAGAACAGATATTGCAGCATTCAACAAGCTCGAAAGTCAAATTCTAAAATATAATCAAATGTCATTAAAAGGGTTGTTTTTGTGTCTAACAGGAACTCTTTGGCCAAATCCTGGAGGCCTAACTCAGCCAAGACTTCTATTTACTTCCGCGGGGCTTTTAGCTGAGTAAGGCTTCTAGGATTTGTCCCCGGAGAGCATAACTGAACAATCCTGAGGGTATAATACTTTGGCCTGGTTCCGGTTGTTGGGTAACCAGTGGAGCACAGGTCAAGCTAGATGATCTGGTAGGCCCCTCAGGTTAACATGTCATAGTGCTTAGGACCAGAGACTTTCTTTACTTAATGAAGTGTATTACACTTAAGAAAGGGCCCCAATGAGTTTTTTCTTCATAGTCAGACACAGGGTCAACTATAGATTTTCTGCTGCCTTATGCAAGCTAGAAAATACTTGTTCTTACATAGCAACCAGCAGGCAACCATACAAATAGTTAGGAGGTACCTTGCCATTCTTAATGTTCTGCTAAACTTTGCATAACAGCTTTTTGTACCTGTGTGCTAGGGAGGCTTCACTTGTGTAAAATACTTGGTATTATTTTATTCCCTTTCCAACATATGGCCTAGCACAGGGGTTTTCAATCTTTTTTCATTTGCGGACCCCTAAAATATTTCAAATAGAGGTGCAGACCCCTTTGGAAATCTTAGACATAGTCTACAGCAGTGATGGCAAACCTTTTTGAGCCCAAGTGCCCAAACTGCAAACCAAAACGACTTGTTTTTTTCAAAGTGCCAACACTGCAATTAAACCTGAATAACGAGGTTTTAGTTTAGAAAAAACAATTCGTACAGTTTTTCAAACTAATTAACAGCTTTTGTTTAAAAAGAAAAACACAATAACAGAGCTTTCCATTAAACATTTTTTTTATTGAAAAAAAAACAAAAAAAAACAAACAACAACAACCCGGTCTCTCCCCCACACCGCTTACCCCTGCTCCCAGCCGAGCCTCCCCCCAACGCCCCCTTGCAAACGGCTTATCCCCGCTCCCAGCCGAGCCTCCCCCCCATGCTCCCTTGCAAACGGCTTATCCCCGCTCCCAGCCGAGCCTCCCCCCAACGCCCCCTTGCAAACGGCTTACTCCCCCCCCCCCCCCCCGTGCTTACTTGTTCGCTGGGTCATGCTGCTGTGACCCGACTCCAGCGAGGGAAGGAGAGGAGCGACACGCCACCCAGCCTCGCGGTCACAGCAGCGCCGCGCCAAACCGCCTCCCCCACCCCCCAGCCTCGTGGTCACAGCAGCGCCGCGAGCCAGATGACAGGCTCAAAAGAGCTACATCTGGCTCGCGAGCCATAGGTTCCCGACCCCTGCTACAGTGTATGACTGTAGTCACGGCGTGCCCACAGAGACGGCTCGGCGTGCCGGCAGCGGCACGCGTGCCACGCGTTCGCCATCACTGGTCTACAGACTCCCAGGGTTCTGCGGACCCCAGATTGAAAACCACTGGCCTAGAACTCATAATAAGAAGTATACAGGATTTTTGTCATTTTACAAAGCCAGCATTAATATTGTATTATGAACACAGCATAATACAATATGGAGCTCTCCTCTAAGCCTAGAAGCTATTTAGTTATTTTGTCCTTCTCTGTTACTCTCTTCCTCTGTCACTACTGACTAAAAACATTGACCCTAAAATGTTCAATCTTTCTGTGTCAGGAAAATTATATTCCTTGATTTCCTACCATTTGCTCCAGCTGTGTCCCTTGGCTAACTTCCAACAGGATTATTTGATTAAGACATAGACCAGGAAAACAGAATTAAAGTAAGCATTCAAAAAAGCGCTGTAAATCAACATGAATTTTCTACCATTTATATCACATATCTGGAGAGGTTGGCTAAGCCCTTGTCTAAGTAGAGAATTTCAGATATAAGTAGTGTGCAGTCCTGATGCAATAGCACTTTAAAAAAATAATCATTTACTGCATCTAGCTTCTTTTTTTCCTCTGTATTTCCTTCCAGACCCTGAATCATTTTCACTCTAGATCAGATTTGAGTTGATTACAACTTTAGCCCTTCTGCCCTTTTAACCCTTAAATTACAGTTGGGTTCTACTGAATACATTAATCTCTTTTCTGTATTAAGCTGCAGGGGATGTGGCAACTCTTTCTACAAATCGCTGATCAACTACAGATTGTTTTATGTTAAATTCTGACCTGTGCAATCCTGGCCCTCTTGATATTTCTGCGTGCGTGTTTGGGGCAAGTGCGGTAAAAAGAGCTGTTTGCTTCTTCCTTGGAAGTGGGTGTGGGGGGACACAATGATGGCCTCACTGGTATCTTCATTTTTGACTTTTCAATAGGATGTTTCTGATTAATTCCTTTTACATTTGGGTTACCATAGTGATGTGACTTTCATTTTACTCCTGAGCAAACAGAATAACTTCCTGAACAATCTGAATACACACACACACACACACACACACACACAAACACACACACGTTTTTAAGTCCGGAGTATTGAAAGGATCCACACCTTTGTGCTCTCCATCTGAGTTTTTATTTGCGTGACACGGAAAATGGGACATGATGAAATTGTTAAGAGGTCTTACTCTGTTATCCAGTGTTCCCTTTCCTTCCTGCCTAGCCCCTGCAGATCATCAAGATTAATGTTTCAAGTTACAGAAAGCTCAATCTTCAGAGTTTGCAGATGGCAACCACAGATGAGATTTCCCAATATTGATTTTTCTTTTCTTCTTTCTATGTCTGAATCATATCTGTCTGAATTATGAGCCAACACACACTTCTCGTTCCCACAGATTCTATTAGAATCATATAGCACCATGCTTCACATTATTGATTGGTGGCAGACTGACGCCTGCTCCACCAACCATCTGTTTCTTCCTATGCTAGACATATTTCTATTCACAGAAGGCTACTCTTGCTTTGGATACACAGAACCTGCCGCACTGTGGTAGCAGATTTTGCTGCTGTTTAAAAAAGGTGCTAGAAAGTAGAAAGATTGGGGAAAGTATCTCTTCTCTGCCCTTTTTCAAATCTCACTACGGAATAATATTATTCCCTATAGCAAATATTCCAACAGTTAGAGCACTCATCCGGGATGTGGGAGAGGCAGACTTGAATCCCTCCTATGGAGCAGGGGCTTGAACCCAGTTGTTCTTCCTACCAGATGAGTGCCCTAATCAGTGAGCCATAGTACATACGCCTGCTGCTTCACTATTGTGAACTCTGCCCTTCATTTCCTTTTATTTTATTTTAAAAGGTCAAAAAGACCCAAATGAATTTTTCCAGTTTTTTTTTCTTTTTTGATTCACTGAAAATTTTGACAGGTTTCAGAGCGGTAGCCATATTAGTCTATATATCAGCAAAAACAACAAGGAATCCTTGTGGCACCTTAGAGACTAACACATGTATTTAGGCATAAGCTTTTGTGGGCTAAAACCCACATCATACAAAAGCTTATGCCCAAATAAATGTGTTGGTCTCTAAGGTGCCACAAAGACTCCTCATTGTTTTTGAAAAATTTGAAACAATTTTGTTTGATTCGACCTGAAATAAAATGTGTTTTATCTTTTTGGAATTGCCAGCAACTGAAAAATCAGTTATTCACACAGCTCTAAATGGACAGTGAATAAAGCATATGTGTGTGTGTGTGTGTATATATCTTTTCTCCATTAAATATGTGAGGTAAGCTATTCATGCATCTGCTATATGTGAAATCTCCCGGAATATAGCATGACTGTATTGTGTTCTGCTTCATTATGTCTGACATTTGGGAAGTTCCAGTGCATCACTAAAAGGGAAAACAATGACATTTGTTTTAACAAACAGATACCCTATAGCTGTCTGTACTGCTCAGTAACTTATTTTCTCCTTTGGGCTTCTATGAGCTAAACCCACCTGTCCCCATTCCTCACCACCCACCTGCCCCATTTTATGTTAGGTGCGAATACCGCAAACATTTATGTGTGCACTTAACCTTATGCACATGAGGACTCACATTGACTTAATTGGGAATATTCATGCATATAAAGTTATGCATGTGACTATTTTCCAAATTGGGGCCCTAATATATAATATATGTGTGGGTGTATATAAGCACAAATTGAATGCTCCCTCCCGCCCATGAAAATATTTTTAAAAAGCTCTTTGAACTAACATGGTATTTGCCAACCACCACTCTGGTAATTATTTGTACATTATAGCTCCTTTCCCCACTGTAAACTGTCTGTCTATGTCTATTTAGATGATAACGTCTTCAGCACAGGGACTTCTCTTATATTTGTCATGACAGGGCTGGAACAATGAGGCCATGGTCCTGATTGGGGCCTCTAGGTGATACAATATAAAAGTATAAATAACAACAACAGATAACATGAATTTCTGGTGATCCATAATATGCATAATAGATATGCTCCCTCTACCCCATCAATTTTTGATAGGATGTTGTTGTGTACAGCAAATTCACCAGACATTTGTTATCTTCTGTGTCCATGTACTCAGCAATCAGCAGGCTCTCCTTATTGCTTATGCAAATTGAAAACCATTTTAACATAATCCAGGAATCTTATTTTGGCATTTCTCTCCTGCCATCCAGTCTCCACAGCATCTGGAAATGCCCACGTCTTACTCCTAAGGATTATTTGAAGAAGGGCTTGTCCTGATTGTGCCACCAACATTTTGGCAGGAAAAGCCCTAAGTGTTCCACCCCACAGTGGAGATTTCTATTCTCTATGTGGTTTGCTGTCCAAAGGAAACTTATTTCTCTATACTTAGTTAGCATCCTTCTTGAGAAAAGTTTCTCTACAATCTGAGTTATTTTCCAGGTACCTAAAAGTTAGGTGTGCCAATGGTCAGTGTCAACATGCCAAAGTTCCTTTGTGAATCTAGATGGTACAGTAATTTTCTCTAACTATTAAATTTCCTTAGAACACTTCTAGTATCATCATTATTAAAGTCTGTCATCCAGATTCTCAATTGGGGTAAACTAGGAAGGCTTCATTCAAGTCAGTGGAGCAACTTATATATACATGCTAGCTGAGGATCTGCTCCTATGTGAATTTATCATCAGAGATACCACTCAACTCAGACTTGTGTCTAGTTATTAGAGCATGTACTGTACCTACCATATCCTTTCAGACCCCATGGCACTAACAAATGTTTTTATCTTTTGTGACTCTATGGATAGAGTGCATACATTAACTCTCTTTTCATATCCAGTTTAAGTTGGTGCAATTCATTTTTCTCTGTATGGTATCTTCAAGACACCAAATTATAAAGTAAAATTAAACAATGGTTTCTTTAACTTGTTTTGACATGGGTTGGCTGTGAATCAGTCAGCTAAAAGAGCAGTCCCTCTGGATGCATCTCTGCTGCCGTAGAACCTCTGCCTTCCGACCCTCGCATTGGGGGCTTGTTGAGAGGAATTATGTCAGGCACAAAGTGGGATGTGGCCAATCTTTGTTCTGTTTTACCAACCCTCCACTGGTAAAGGCTCCAGTGAGACTCTAGCACAGAGGTGTGGTGGCTGAGTGGTTAAGGGGTCTTCCTTAATCTCATCCTGAAAGGACACCTCCAGTTCATTTAGCTGCAAAGCAGGTACTTGGCCTATTGGGTTAAAATAAAAGGAGGTGATGCTGGCAACATTGCTCCCTTGTGTATGATTGGCTGTGAAATTGATATGCCTTAACTGTGTCACCTGGCAAGCCATTGGTGCAGAGGGACTTTGACAGGTTTAAGTGAGGCTGAGCTTGATTTAGGGGCTCCCAATGTCCCTTTTCACTCTCATCTGCACCGAGCTTTAGAGAATCTGTCCCTTTTAAACTATGGCCTTACGACCATTCTCCTGATTTCAACACGGGTCATAAAATGATTGTTCCACACATACTTTATTAAATGTTTTGTATGATCTTTGCTTAAAAAGAGTCGTCTGCCTTTAAAATATATTCAGTCATTCTAATAAGCTTCCGACAGAATCCCTAGATGTTGGCAAAGCAAATCAAGGCAAATAAATGTTAGTTTACAATATTTGGCTTCAGTTTGTAGTGGAAGACGTATAATGTTTTTGTCTAGTAGGTCCTATAATCGATCCTGATCCTGCAAGTCCTCTTTGCAAGGAATTCCCAAATTAAAGTATTTTCTTCTGAAATAGGGAGTATTGTCTTTTCCACAAAGAACTGACTAAACAATAACAAGACATGGACTTTGTTTTTGTAGTTCATTATCCTCCTCCCTTATAATTTCAAAGCCCACACAAATTCTTTGCTCCCAGTTGTTTTTCAAAAATATTCTCTCCATCCTTCAGCGGTGTGGTTTATTTATTTCAGACAGGGAAACAATAAGTACAGCACAGGGGAAACTGGTTAGGTAGGCAGAGAAGGTCCAAACCTTTTGATCCTGCTCACTCTTTGCTGGCCAAGATATTTCCATGATGTGGAACTGAGGCTCCCCCTTTGATGTTTCTCCAACATTCACTGGGCTAAGGTGACAGCTCGGGCATAAACATCTTTGTTTTTTAATGGACAGAGTTCTTCTGCACACTGTAAAATTGCATAGCAGTGTGGTTTAGAGAGACTATGTGATACAACACTGAGTCCTGCTCTATTCTTTGAAGTGCTATTTTGTTTAGCTTGAGCTTCAGCTAAATTTTAGCAGGATTTTATTAGTGCATATTTTCTTCTTTCAAACTTTGCACAAGAAAACCTAGGTAATGAGATTAAGTGTCTGAACACAGTAAAGGGTCCAAAAACTAGGTCATTATTGAGATTAACTGCTGGATTAAAAGGATTTAGGAAAGTGGTAGGATTCTGATTTGAATATTGCTCTAAAGACCTTTGACTTATGTAAAGTCTCCTCTTAAAGACTGTGAAGCCAAAGTATTATATCAAGCAATTTAGTTGTTGCAAATTACTCTTGCCTGTTTTTTGACCTTGTGTATATTACCGATATTTCTACACTGGAATTATCTTCCATAATTCAGCACATATATTGCTCCTTTGGACACTGCCAGTGTAGCTGGATCACTAATGTGAAAGAGATAAATTGTAAAATAATTAAATCTTATTAATCTTATAAGCTGTATGATTCTAGAAGGATTTCATCTGACAATGTTTTAGCCAGCTGCAAAACAGAGGAGACATTGTTTAATGCCACAGTCTAGCAATTCAGTGTTTTCCAGCTGTCATCAAAACCTTGTCTTCTAATTTAATTTAGATAAACTTCTTGCCACTATTAGTGTGTATGCATATAACCACCATTGTGTTATATGAAAAGTATATTCAAGAGAGGAAGCTTATACTGGTAAACTATTGCCTGCCAATTGAAATGTGACTGATGAAGGAATATAATGCCCAGAAGATCTTGCAACAGTTGTTGTGGGAGGTGATCATCCAGACCCGGCTATCACCTGTTGAGTGGTTCCAAAAACACTTGTGGGAGGTACAGCGGAGGGAGAGAGGGAAAGGCTGAAGAATGAAGGATGAAGGTGGGGGAGAAATGGTCATAAGACACCCCCCCCCCCCACCCCCGAAAATATCTAACCTGAATTCCTTGGTGTTTTTTTGAAAGGATAGAAAGGCCTCCTTCTGTTGGGAGGATAATTTCCCTTGAAAGTTCAAGTTCTTGAACTCAAACTTCCATCTGGATATACAGTCATGGTTACATTTTTAGTCCTTACAAACCAAATTGTTCAGTTTGAAAACCCCATGGTGAGCTGAATCCTGGACGGCCTGTATGGCTCTGGTCAGGAGTTGAGAGCTACAGGTAAAGTTAGTTTTAGGGTAGATGGATTTTAAATTAAATATATCCAAAGAGTGTGTGTTTGTGTTTCTTTGTGCATGAGAGTGGTTACTATGGTGGTAATATTTTCTGTGTGCAGAGACTGGGCTCTTTATAAAGTAGTACAGTGGTCGCCAACCTTTTAGACCTCACGGACCACTAAAGTCCCCCCCCCCCTCGAGCGGCGCCACAGCCCCGCCCCCCTCGCTCCAGCGGGGGGGGGGGGCTGTGATGCCGCTCGAGCAGGGGTGGAGGGGCGCAGGAGCGGCCGCGGTAGCTGGAGGCTCTCTATCTCGGCGGGGGCGGGGGGGGCTCCCGCCGCTTGCCTCACCCCCCTGCCCCATAGGGGCACAAACTCGCGGCGCCGCGGCGCTGCACCCTGCTCCGGGCAGGCGGGGGTGGGGGGGGCTCCCGCCACTTCCCTCACCCCCCTGCCCCACAGGGGCACACTCTCGCCGCGCCGCAGCACACTGCTCCCGCCGCTTGTCTCCCCTCCCCTTCCCCCCCTCCCCGAAATTTCCCCACGGACCACCCAAATTTTCTCACGGACCACCAGTGGTCCGCGGACCACTGGTTGGCGACCGCTGAAGTAGTACGACTGCAGTAAGGGAAGGCCCTGGAGAGGTGGGTTTATGAGACCATCCTATGCGTTGTGACACTGGGTAAAATGACTTCTCACAGATTCAATAAAATTGCAGGTTTAAGAATAGCAGCCATGTTAGTCTGTATCTGTAAAGAAAATGAGGAATACTTGTAGCACCTTAGAGGGATAGGAAACCTATTTTAGGTGTCTCAGGATGTGCTTGATTAAATGACAATGGACACACACAAATCTTTATCTCACAAATCATATTCTTAATTGTATTACCCAATTACTTATATCCCAGTTCCAGACTATTTACTCCCCTTAACCTGTCTTAGCCTCTTAACACCCTATAGCATTCCTTTTAATCTCCGTTACTTTAAAATAACAGTCTCAGCTTTCCTTTACTGGAAGGAATTATATTACATTATATTAAGACTTAACAATAGAGACTGAGGATGATATGACTGCAGTGGCTGCCACATAGATCTTCAACCTCAGAAACATTCAGTTTCTGAATGCTATACCTGCAAACACTTGGGAGAAGTGCCATTCAGTCAGTGGAATTACTCAAGTGCCTAAGTTATTCATCGTGCTTGTCTTCACTATGGCGGGGAGGAATCGATGTTTTGGCGGTCGATTTATCGTGTCTCATCAAGACACGATAAATCGATCGCCAGTGGCACCCCTGTTGACTCCGGAACTCCAGCTCATCAAGAGGCGCAAGCTGGAGTCGACAGGGGAGCGCGCCGCCGACTGCCGCTGCTGTGAGGACGGCAGGTAAGTCGGCTGTAAATAATAACGTAGCTGAAGTTGCGTATCTACAGCCGACCTCCTCCTTCCCCCAGTGAAGACCAGCCCATCATGTGCATAAGTGTTTCTGGGATCAGGAGCTAAGGGCTTGAACCAACACCCATTTAAGTCAATGTTAAAACTCCTATTAACTTCAGTGTTATAAGATGAACCTTAGAACATGGTACTGAAAAATTCTCTTTCAGTTCAGCAGCTGTGTAACTGTCAGGGTCGTTACTTTTATGCAATGGCCTATACAACTGTAAATAGTTTTTAGTTTATAACTATTATAAAATACTTAGTGATAGCAAATTGAAATGCTGCTCTCTGAAGATTGCTGTAGCTTTGAATGAATTAGCTGTAGCTATGGATAGCTTCTTTTGTCAGAAATGCCCACTTTAGATTTCTGATTCTTTTTCACCTGGGTGATGATTATGACTACTAATAAGCACACTCAGTACTTTTTTATCAACATAGTTTTAGTATTAAATTTATAGGAATTAATCGAAGTGCAGACTGTTTACAATGTTCAGACCTTACTTAACTTTTTTTGTTACACTTTCTAACCTTGAACTTCATTTTTCTTATTTTCTTCCCTGCTTATTCATTCTTCCTTTCCTACTCATTCCTTGTTCCTAAACTAGCTTTTATAAAATGTTTTTGAAGGAATGTACTTAAAATGGAGAAAGTGGTGGGATAGGGTCTCAGTTTTGAGAAGCCCAAAGAAATAGAACCCCAGTAGTTTTTGCATTTGTTTCGTAAAGTTCTGATCTTGCAATCTGACCCACATATGTGGATCCTTATGCCTTCATGGGGTCTCACTGAATTCCGCAGAGCTCTGCGCTGGCACCTCAGTCCTGCCTCATGGATATGTTTGCAGGATCAGAATCCACCTCCTCAAACTTTGAAGCTTATTTTCAGGCAACCAAATAGAAAAGAGAACCTTGAAAGCGGTAACACCCTTTCCCCAATCAGAGAGGTAGCCGTGTTAGTCTGGAATAGCAGAAGTAATAAAGAGTCCTGTGGCACCTTAAAGACTAACTAAAGTATTGAAGCATAAGCATAAGCTTTTGTGGGCTAATACTTCCCAGCGAGATGAATGACAGGCCTTCCATCCAGTCCTGTTTAAAACTCCTGAGGTTTGTTGGAACAGAGTCTCCGTGATTGCACTGGCTGCTAAAGTTAGCGATAAATGGCCACTCATTCTTGGATCTTGGTAGCTCATTATGAGTGACCTCACACACATTCATTATCTACTGTTTGTATGGGTTGCAGTATGTTTCTTATTCCAATACATGTATTGTGTTGTAATGAGAGGGATTACAGGGTTCTGAATAGAACAGGAACAACTAAATAAATGATATTTTAGTTACCCCAGAGGCTCAGAAAATACATTAAAAGTTGTTCCAACACCAATGTCCCAGTGTTCAAACTCAGACCATCTTCAGGGGAAATTAATTAACTTTGCTAATTGCTAAGTCTTATTTGTAAGAATCTGGAAGGAAGGAATCCTGAGAGAATGGACCTATAAGGATCAATTATGATATAATTGCAAACTGCATCCCTGTAGCTTGGAAGGAACCATGGCTTCCGCTGAGCTAATCAGAAATAAATCAGAATTATTAAATTGAATCATTGGCAGACATTTGTTGTACTTTCTGGAACAGATTCTTGATTCCACTCCAAACATTTTGCATTTTTCAGGCAGAGCAAACCGTATGGATTCTGGACCTGTGTGGCCAGTGGAGAATTCCCCTAGTGGAGGGGAGCCCCCTGCTGGCATAAACCCAGTGGAGTCAGTTCCTGCAACAACTGCCCCATACACCCTCATAGTAGGGGAAGTGGCACAGCACAACCCTAAGATGTAGCTAATGCTGAGGCCAGGCTGGCACAGAGTAATGGAGCTAACAAAACAAAAATGTTCCTGGAAAGTATCCGCTTTCGTCAAAAAATAATTTTTAAAACCAAAAACCCAAATTTGCAAATTGTTCAGGTTTTGGTAGTTTTGGGATGGAAATACAGTAAACCCTCGATTTAACGGACCCCGATTTAACGGACTTCGGATGCAACGGACAAAATTTCCGATGCATCCGAAATCCGTTATTGGGGGAAATCCGTTATATGTTGACAGCTCCCGCCCGGCTCCCCGCAGCAGGGACCCCTGCGGGAGCTGTCAAACCCCCGCCCCCCCGCCCGGCTCCCCGCAACGGGGAGCCGGGCGGGTGGGCTGACAGCTCCCGCCCGGCTCCCCTCTGCGGGGAGCCGGGCGGGAGCTGTCAACCCCCCCCCGCCCGGCTCCCCGCAGCGGGAAGCCGGGCGGGGGGGGGTTTGAGAGCTCCCGCCCGGCTCCCCGCAGCGGGAAGCCGGGCGGGGGGTTTGACAGCTCCCGCCGGGCTTCCCGCTGGGGGGAGCCGGGCGGGAGCTGTCAACACTCCCGCCCGGCTCCCCGCAACGGGGAGCCGGGCGGGGGGGGGGGGGGTTTGAGAGCTCCCGCCCGGCTCCCCGCTGGGGAGAGCAGAGCGGGAGCTGTCAACCCCCCCGCCCGGCTCCCCGCAGCGGGAAGCCGGGTGTGGGGGGGGGGTTTGAGAGCTCCCGCCCGGCTCCCCGCAGCGGGAAGCCGGGCGGGGGTTTGACAGCTCCCGCCGGGCTTCCCGCTGGGGGGAGCCGGGCGGGAGCTGTCAATCCCCCCCCCCCGCCCGGCTCCCCGCAACGGGTAGCCGGGCGGGGGGGGGTTTGAGAGCTCCCGCCCGGCTCCCTGCTGGGGAGAGCAGAGCGGGAGCTGTCAACCCCCCCGCCCGGCTCCTCGCAGCGGGGAGACGGACGGACTGGGGGGTTTTGAGCCGGGCAGGAGCTGTCAACCCGGCTGCCCGGCTCCCCGCAGAGGGGAGCCCGGCGGCCGGGTTGACAGCTCCTGCCCGGCTCCCCGCAGCGGAGGGCCGGGCGGAAGCTGTCAACCCCCCCCCCTCCCCGCAGCAGGGAGCCGGGCGGGGGGGGTTGACAGTGCCCGCCGGGTTCCCCACTGCCGGGAGCCGGGCGGGGGAGTTTGACAGTTCCCGCCTGGCTCCCCGCAGCGGGAGCTGGGCGGGCGGGCTGACAGTTCCCGCCCGGCTCCCCGTTGCGGGGAGCCAGGCAGGTGGGGGGGGGGGGCGTTTGACAGCTCCTAAAACCTCTATATAACGGACTAATTCAGGTGAGGGGGTGTCCATTAAAGCCAAAAGTCCTATTATTTAATGATTTTTAAAAATTATTAAATAACGGACTTTTGGCTTTAATGGACACCCCCTCGCCCCAATTAGTCCGTTAAATCGAGGTTTCACTGTATTTGGTTTTAGGCAATTTTTTAGCCCAAAACAAAAAAAAACACCCAAGTTTTGGATTTTCATTTTTTGGGGAAATTTTTTTTGCAGTGTAGGTCTCCAACCGGGGGCGATTCTACGTTTTTTGCATGGCAGTCAGACGGCCTTCAGCAGCATGCCTGCAAGAGACCCACCAGTCCTGTGGATTTGGCAGCGTTTCTGTGGGAGGTCAGTTGGTCCCGTGCCTCGGCTACCCCCTGCAGTCATGCCGCCGAAGGCATCCTTAGTGCCGCCCTGACAGCGACTGGCAGGCAGCCCCCCACGGCTTACCGCCCCAGGCGTGCTCTTGGTGCCTTGAACCGCCCCGTCTCCAACCAGCTGTCGTAACAGTCTCCCTGATGACCATCCTGGCCCATACCAAGTGAGTTCAGATAAATGGGAGAATTGAGCATTCCATCTCTAAAAATAGATGACATTTGAAGTATCCAGCATTCTTCATCCCCAGCTTCCTCTGTATTTAGAACAGAATTTTCTATGTTTACCAATAGCAGTGCTCATGGTTCTGTGCTCATTGAGTCTCTGATGTATCATGCTCCATGATACACCAATATAGATCAAACAATACTTAGTGCTAATCTGATATACTTCATTTGAATTCTAAAGAAGTAGACTCGTCAGTGTGAAATGCATATCTCTCTATTTCTGTTACTGGCCACACCATATATCTGAGAATAGAAATTAAGGAAAGGAGATCATTTATACTGGTAGATTTAAAAAGACAAGACTTAAATCATTAGATTCCATGGAATTCTGCACTTGGTTGGAATAGTTGTAATGCTGGTCACATTTACAGTTCCAGGAACCTTCACCATGTTCCTATTCAGTACAGCAATTTTGTATGACTGAAGTTAGCCATACTTCAGAAAAATTCCTGTACATAAATGGATTATTTCTCCATTCCACTTCTTTTTATTATCTCCATTACAAATTAGAGGCCTGATCCTGCTCATACTGAAATGAATGGGGATTTTGCCTTTGACTTCAATGGAAGCAAGAACTGGTCAGAAGATAGTAGATCTCTCATTCTGCAATGATATTTGCAAATTCACTCCTGTGCAGAGAATCAATATAAGAGCATTGATGATGCACTGAAGTTCAATTTTAATTGGACTTTAGTGGGGCAGAAGCTTTGGTCTGACTGTCCACACAGGGGTGCATTTGACCCTCTTTGCATAGTCAGGTAGAGTGGCATGCAGTATTTGTAGGAGAGGAGGCTATTAGAGAATGCCATTCATTACTCTAGAATCTGTACTAAGGTGAATGGGAAACTCAAGGAAAAGTTGAAGCAGTCTCTCTAGTTTACATTACCATTAATCTTCACATAATACTGCTGGAAAGTTTACACCCAATAAGCTACAGAGACTGGTCACAAGGAGAACACTGAGGGCAGTTTTGATTAAAAAAGACTAGGCCCCATTATTTAACATATTGCAGTTGTGCCTAGATGTCTCAGCCAGCTCAGGATCACACTGTACAAACATGTAGGGCCAGATTTCCAAATGTATTTAGGTATCTGAGGATGCAAATATGCACCTAGTAGGATAGGCAGGTATAGTACCATTGGTTTATTAGGCACCTAAACTGCTTAAATGTTTTTTGTAAATCCCACTAGGTGCCTAAATGTACCTTTGAAAATCTGCCCCTTAGTGAAAGCCAGTCCCTGCCCCAAAGATGCATACATTCTAAAAGGCAAAGCATCACAGGATGAGACAAACAAGGAGATGGTAGGGCAGGGGAATGGCAGGTAATAAAAAAGAAGATGTTTTAGCATGGAATAGCTGTGTGTGCAATACTTAGCCAATTGATAGCAGTATTAAAAATCTTTCAACCTATTTAAATTTTAGAGATTCCAATAATTGTCATTGCAGAAGAATATTTAATAGTAGGAGGAAATTGGGACCTGCCACTCAAACTCAGATTGCTAGTCACAGAGCTCCTTGGAATATAGGAATCAATTAAATTGTCCATCTTTTTTTTTTTTTTTTGACAAGAACTAATTCAGATTGCACACTATTTCCATCAGGTTAGCCTGACTTAAAGTATGTGGCCTGATCACATTATATTTTAAATGCACACAAATAACCACATAAAATAAATAAATAAAAATGGAGATATACCTATCTCCTAGAACTGGAAAGACCTTGGAAGGTCATCAAGTCCAGTCCCCTGCTTACACTAGCAGGACCACATACTGTCCCCTGACAGATTTTTTTGCCCCGGATTCCTAAATAGACCCCTCAAGGATTGAACTCACAACCGTGGGTTTAGCAGGCCAATCCTCAAACTGCCAAGCTATCCCTCCTCCATCTTTCGCCAAATACCAGATGCAGAATGCATTACCTTCCAAAAGGATTTGCATAATTTAAATTTGTCTTCTTTATGCAAAGTTGTGGGGAGAAGCCTGGGAAAAGTGTGCATTTCAGAGGATGATGCCTTAAGGTGTAAATGAATACACGGTGTTAAAAAAAATCAGTATTTTCATAAAAAACATTTTTGTTCTTGGTGCTGCTTATGTTGGGCCTGCCTAGCTAAACCTACAGTAAGGATCTTGACTACAGGTTCAAAATATAAGTATTTTGTGATGTCACCATCCTTTTAATTAACATAAATCTCTTCTATTTCTGCCATCATTTTTAGTTTGTGAACAGTTTCTAACCCCTTCTTCTCATCATTCAAACAAACCATGGCCATTATAATGAAAGAAAAAACCAATAGCAGTTACAAGTCTTATCTTTATTGCTGTTGAGGTCAATGTTAATTATCTCAAATTATTTAATGTTGTTTCTCTGCAGATCTTCTTTTTAACTCCCCACAATGAATTATAGTGGTAGGATGTATATTATCCCTCGTGTGACAAATTACTGCCACTATATTGATGGGTCCTGCACTTTCTCTTCTTGTGGGGGGATTCAGGGAGCCTATTTCTTGCCCCGAACAGGGTGTTAACTGTCCCACTAGTATCCTAGAGGGGAGAAGTGGAGCGGGAGGGACCCGGGCCCGCCCTCTACTCCGGGTCCCAGCCCAGGGGCCCTGAGGATAGCGGTAAACCACTTGGATTAGCTATTCCTTCCCCATGGCTACTTCCCTCTCTTACCCTTCAGCTTGTGGGGGCTTCCTGCCCTCTCTCTGCACAAGCCAGGTGTTCCTTTACTTAGGCTCTGGGTCTTTCTTAGCTCACCACAGCACTTCTCCAAACTCTCTCCACTCCAACTCCTCCAAACTGCTCTCCGCTCCAACGCCTCCAAACTGCTTCCAAACTCCCTCCCCTGTCTGCCTGAAGCAGGGGTTTTTATTAAGGCCTTAATTGACAGCAGGTGCTCCAATTAACCTGCTGCCTGCTTCCCTAGTCTACAGAGAGCCACACCCTAATGAACCTTGAGTTAATATATCTCCCCTCAAGCACTCTGCCACAGCTCCCTGACCCTCCTCTATCACACTTGAGATACCATTTTACTTCAGGGGATTTTCAAAAGATATGGAATTCACCAAATCCCAAGCTCTTTTCACACACAGGGTTGCAACACAGCCTCTCTGCAATCACTATTGCTTCCCATAGACTGGAAAAGCATGTGATGCTTCTCTGCACCCCCTACACAGATATCTAGGATTAGATGATCACAGAGCATCCTATTCCCAACCTCCTAAACCACTCCAGCACACTGGTGATGTGGCCAGAGATATCCCTGCCCCCAGTGCCCTCACTCCCAAGCATATGTGCTCCCTGGTGGAGAAATGGACATGTGTGAACTTTCTGCACCATGGTGAATTTCATCCTATGGCAATACGTTAATTATTTTGGGCCAAATCCTGCTCTACTCTCTGTGGGCATGGAAGACTTGAGATGAAACAGAACCCCAGCAGTGCCACTGGGCAGGTGAGGAAGAAGGTGCAGAGATTAAACAGAGATCACTGAAGTGTTTGTAATAAGAGTTATAATTTGTTTTGGACAGTGCTCAGTATTGAGGGGGCGGGGGATAGCTCAGTGTTTTGAGCATTGGCCTGCTAAACCCTCCACTGTGAGTTCAATCCTTAAGGAGGCCCTGGGGCAAAAATCTGTTGGACAATTTAATTGGAGATTAGTCCTACTTTGAGCAGGGGGTTCAACTACATGATTTTCTGTGGTCCCTTCCAACCCTGATATTCTATGAGGTAAGTTCCCCTTCCCAATAATTCAGTTTTGAATTTGTATATTTTACCTCACATAGACTGGATAGTTTAAGGTGGTCTTACAAACTTTGTCAACAGAAAAGAACTTCTACAGTGAAAAGTGACAAAAAGTCCTGTTGCATCCGACGAAGTGGGTATTAGCCCATGAAAGCTTATGCTTCAATACTTTAGTTAGTCTTTAAGGTACCAAAGGACTCTGTCACTTCTGCAATTCCAGACTAACACGGCTACCTCTCTGATACTGTGAAAAGCTTACCCTTGAAGGAACATGTGGGACTCAAACTAACTAGAGGCAAGAAAGCCAGAGCTTTGGCAGTCACTCATGCATTGCTAGTCTATACTGTGTAAATACTTCATCTAATCCCTCTTTAACATTGGGAAAATTAATCCGGACCTGAATTCGGCAGTTTGGGTCCATCTATATCCATCTATGACATGGCTCAGAATCAGAAGATTGGATTCAAGTTTCCTCAAAATTTATGAATTTTGGGGAATTCATGGCATGGGTCCATCTCTAATATGAATTTATGGAATTTGCAAATAACTGATATGTCCTCATGGAAACATGTCCTGTAAAAATTAAGCACTACTGCTGAAAAAAGAGAAAGAGTATTTTCTAGTGGAAGGGGGTGTTTCCCCCCCTTTTTTTGTTTTTCAAACATGAAAAATTTGAAATTTTATCCATCTCAGTTGTTGGTTCAAAATTGATTCAGGTTACATTTAGGTCTTATTTTAGACTAACCAGTTTTTACACCCCTACTGCTTATCTAGACTAATCTTTTCAACCTTATGGAGTTCAACCAACTGCTTCACAAGATGAGAGTTTACCACCATGTCTACATCAAATGTAAGGCCTGATATATAATAATGAGAGAGACGATTTAACTAACATAAATTCCTTCACCCAACGAGGGTAATATTTAAAAAGAACCCAGGAGCAGCATGAACCTCCCCTTCCCAAAAATTAAGTATTTAAATTGGAAAAATGTGTATCAATTTCATATGTGGGGCAGTGCATGGAAGGAGCTCTAGCTCTTCCCCCTTTTCATCAGCCAGACCAGATGGCTAGGTGCACAACACCCACAACAGGGAATAAGCTGCTTCAGGAAAAGTGGTGAAGTAAAGTATTTAGGCACCCACCTTCCATTGATTTTAAAGGAAGCAAGGTGCCTAAATACGTTTGAAGTCCTGAGCTTTTATCCCTCCCCCAGAGCAAGGTGGATCAGGAATTGTGATTGAGTGTCAGCTGGTTCTCTGGACTGTTTCTGGGGCACAGTTGCTATATGTGGTCCCTTACTCAGACTAGATTATAAAGTTACACTCTAGTTTAGAGTGTATACATATTTTCCTGCCCATGTTAAATAAGCTACAGTCTAAACATATATATATATATAATTTATTAGCATATTCTAAAGTAACTTGACAAACACTTATAACATGGACAGATGAACAGATGTTAAGTGCACTGCTCTGTTTGCTTGCATCTGACTGATTTTTTTCTTGTGTCTGATAGAGGAGAAGAGAGAAAAGGTGGGTGAGGTAATACTTTTCGTTGGATCAACTTCTGTTGGTGAGAGAGAGACAAGCTTTAGAGCTCACACCGAGCTCTTCTTCAGGTCTGGAAAAGGTACTCACAGTGTCACAGCTAAATACAAGGTGGAGCAGATAGTTTGGCATAAGTAGTTAACATATATTTCAAGGGCCCATTCAAGGTGAAGGGGCCCATTAATAGCCCTCCAGTCACAGAAGGGAAAGGAAGGGGATAGTGAAAGGCAGCTGGGGCAGATGTTAGTGGGTCATAGATTGTTGTAATGTCATAAATCTAGTGTCTTTATTCCTTGATTTTTAGCATCTAGCAAAATTATGAAATTAAGCTCCCAGGCTTGTCTTTGGAAAGTGTTGTACAGGTTTCTTTTGAGGAGGAGGACTGATAAATCAGATATAGTGAAAGGTGCTTAAAGGGCACAGATTTAATGGTGGAATTAAAATTAAACTGGATTTTTGAAGCACTATCATGGGTCAAAATGTTTCTTTTTCAGCACTTAGCATCAATTTGGTATTGTTCATGCTTGTTATATAGTCCCACATTTTTGCAGCCTTCTGACAGACATAGTTGGCAGGCTGTGTGATGAATTCTAAGTTCACAAGTGCTTCAAATGTAGAGACATCTTTCAAGATGTAGCAAAATGCAGCTTTAAGATCAGGTTGCTTTGAGGTTAGGCTTTTCATTTTGGAGACAGGATTCTGTGAAGACTTCTGGCATTTGTTTTAATTTTAGTTCCACCATTAAATCTGTGTCTTTTAAATAATGTTCTGTGGGCACTGGACGAGACAGTGTCCTGTAGTATGTTTCTTTTGAATCATCATTGTTCTTCAGAGTTAATTAAAAATGTAGATACCAGAGGCTCATTTATTGCTGCCTTATTGCTTTGTCTGACAATTTGTTGGACAGATTGTGTTAAACCTTGTCGAGTTTTTATGAAGTTTTATATTGTTTTTGTACTCAGCAAGTTAGATTCTAATTCCCCTTTTAAAAAGGTACCCTGTGGGCCCAATCTTCCCTCAGTTTCTCCCAGGCAGAAACCTCTTTGACTGGTACAGAGCTACACAGGTGAAACTTATGTCCAATTCTGACACATCAGATAAACCCCCCCCCAAGGCTGCCACAGTTATGTTTAATATCTTTGTCCCTTTCTCAGGTGTATTATTTTTCTACAACATTTTTGCCTCCTTGGTCTTGAGTGGATGCAGGAGCCAGTTTGGATTCAGTTTAGCTTACAGCAGCTTCAGTGCTTCTCTAAATTGTGCCTCTTCATAAAAATCCCCGAAGAGTCGTGGCACTGGTAAAGGGTCACTGGAGTGCAGCATGCTACAATCTCCCACCCTAGTACTCCTCCTTTGCCATTGTGCTGGGAGGACTGGCACTTTAAGTTCCTTTTGTGCTACTGGAATGGTGCAGCAGGCTGAGGATCTGACTCATTATCCTCAGCGAGAAGCAGATTTATATATAACGTCTATGACCTGGTTACCATCTTACTGTTCCTGCACATGTGCATAACAGCTGTTTTATCCATTTTAATTGAAGCGATTATAAAAGCAGTTTGACTTTCAGTGTTTGTATTTAAAAAACATCTGACTATTCCATGTGTGTGTGTGTGTGTGTGTGTGTGTGTGTGTGTGTGAGAGAGAGAGAGAGAGAGAGAGAGAGAGAGAGAGAGATTTTACCTGGCACTACTGAGTGAATGTGAAACAAAGAATAAAGCTGGAAATCTGAGCACTGATCAGATAACACAGGACTACGATTTAAAATTGTTAAGAGCAAACAAGTCTCTGTCAGGACCCTCAGTTTGGTTTTATATCAAATTGGTTGCTAAACACTTTGACATTTGAAAACTATTAGAAACTCCTCATTTACGTGCACCTTACTGTAACTATGTTCTGAGAGAGTGCAGGGCTACAAGAGAAACATTGTAAAGAGAGTGTCAGGTATTTGTTGTAATAATTCTGATCCCTTGCATCAGAACACTGCCTAGCCCAATGCAGAGAAATTACTCCTGATTTTTAACTGCATGATCACTTAAAATAGCAGTGATATAACTCCCCTCCCCCCTTCAAACCACCAAGTCAACCAGTAAAAAATATTTTTCATTATGAAATGAACAAACCTCTTATCTGTCCTTCAAAATGAAGGGTGACCTAGATTTTAGATCTAGTATTTGTATAAAGCTGTGCTCTGCTTTAAATCTTGTTCTATTGCACGTGTTAGGAAGAGACTGGCAAGCCCCTAAGGCTATCAATATGGTAAGTAAGCTGTTTTCCTGGATAGATTCTGAGTTATATTCAGATATTAGCAGAAGTTTCTTGTCAAATCAAAAGCTAATAGAATGGAAACCAGAAGAGAAAGCATAACATTAAAATACTGCAAAGTGTAAAAAAGAGAGGGAAAAAATATCTTCCTGAATTAAAAGGAAAAACTTCTAGGGACTGGGAGGATATATTCTTGCCTCGCTAATTGGGGCATTCTCAGAACTCTACTGAAGTGTTGGGTTTTTGTTTTTGTTTCTTCTATAGCTAATTCAAATCCTCCTCTTAGGCTACAGAGTCATCCTGAAGCACTAAGAGGACTGGTTGCTCCCTTCCTTTAGAATGGTGCAGCATTCAAACCTTTGAAGTCAGAAGGCACAGTCCCTCCACAAGTTCTTCCTGGGATAAGGAGCAGGCCTGGTCAAAAACTGGGTTTTGAACTACACCAATTTTTTCTCTACAAGTGTTTCCTTCTCTCATAAGAAAGAGGTTTTCTCACTGTTCGGAGGCAGGGGATCTAGTTGTTGGGCAAAAGCTGAGCTAGGTTGGAGAAATTTCACTCACTTCTCCTTTCAGGGATACTAATTCTTCATTTGACTTGCAGCTCAGAAGGTGAAGAGTCATCTTTATGCTCCACTGCCTTTTTGCCACTTACCAATCCCTCCAAAATGTGTGGAGTTACATTGGGCCTACTAACTATGACCAACAGTAGACTGAAGCAGACTTAGGCCCTGTCTTCACTACCACTTTAATTCAATTTTAACGACTTTAACTAGGTCGAATTAAACGTGTACCTGTCTTCACATACATGCCCTTAACGTCGATGTAAAGGGCCCTCAAGATCGAATTTGGAACTCCAGCCTGACGAGAGAAATAAGGCTAATCTCGACATTCCAAGCTCGACTGTGGGCTAGTGAAGACGGAACCCGACATTAATAGCCTCCAGAGGCTGTCCCACAATGCTCCATTCTGACCGCTCTGGACTGCCTCACTGCTCCACTGTGACCGCTCTGCACTGCACTCTGAACTCGCTGCTCTGGCCAGGTAGATAAGACCCGGGAACATTTGAATACCATTTCCTGTTTGGTCAGCGTGGCCAGCTCACCTGAACAGCTCAGTCGCCATTCAGAGCAATCAGCAGCACTAGCCGCCATGCAGAGCTCAGCATCACAAGACTCCATGCAGAGCTCATCTACCCTGGAGACCAGCCAGAGGAGAAGAGCTCCAGCATGGTCCACTCGTGAGGTGCTGGATCTCATCGCTATCTGGGGAGAGGAATCCGTGATGTTGGAACTACGCAACAACAAACGGAATGCCAACACCTATGGAAGAGTCTCCAAGGCCATGCTAGAAAGGGGCCACAACAGAGACACCACACAGTGCCGCGTGAAAATTAAGGAGCTGAGGCAATCGTTCCAGAAAGCCAAAGAGGCAAACGGATGATCGGGGGGCACGCCACGGACATGCAGGTTCTACAATGAACTAAATCAGATAATGGGGGGTGCCCCCACCACCATCGCGCTGGTGTGCGTGGACTCCGCAGATGGGATAATCGTCAGGGAGGAGACTGATTCCGAGGAGGACGACCATGAGGAAGAGGAAAATCTCACGGAGCAGCAGGAGCCCAGCGGAGAACCCGTGTTCCCAGAGAGCCAGGAGCTGTTTATCACCCTTGAGCCAGCACCCTCCCAAGCCTCCCAGGGGGGTAAGTGTTTCTTTTTTAAGGGATTACATGATGTGTGATTTTGTAAAGGAAGCATTTATTAATGAGTGACTTGCCCTCAGGTCTTAGCGTGCTTTCATTGCTGGTCAATTTCTACTCAAAGAGTTTGTCAATATACTCCGGGATTGACCATAAGTCCTCCGCGGACATTTCAAGGAAGCTATCCAGGAGGTAGCGATGAATCCAGCGCAGCAGATTTCTGGGGAGAGCCGCCTTATGTGGTCCCCCGTGATAGGAGACCATCCCACGCCATTGAAAGTAGTAAGTTGTCTGGTACCATTGAGCAGGCTAGCATTGCGGCGTATGGACCAGGACTTTGCATGGAGGCAAGGAGCATACGCTCCCTATCTCTCCGAGAAATTCTCAGCAAAGTGATGTCATTCATGGTTGCCTGTTTGAGATACGGACTGCAATTAGTAGGGAGATAAAGATTCCCAGCTGCAAAGTACTCTTTTCTGCTGAGGACCGACCAACCGCCCCCCCCCCCCCCCACGAACGCTGACCGCCCCCCCCCAGCCCGTAGCGGTAGCTAGCAGGGAACCAGTCGCAAGCGGTTGCTTCCGCTTCAGATCCAACGCGCACCCAACGCCCCCCCCTCCCAAGCCCGTAGCGGTAGCTAGCAGGGAATCTGAACAGTCCGCAAGCGGTCTGAAGAGCCCCAAAAAGACCTTAGCTAGCCCTTAGCGAGAGATTTTTTGGCCTTTGCTTTGCAGTTTGCGGGTCAGTGGGCGCCACGCGGTGGGGGGAAGGGGGTGGGGCTACTCTACAATATGCAAGTGCCACTTCTAACTTACCATGGCCGGCTGCACGGTGATTTCAGAAGCCGTGTTGGGCTGAGGCACGCATATGTGTCTGAGATGCTCTGACTTTTCTGTGAGCTATTCAGTCACTTTTAGGTGTAGAACATGACCTTGTACAGAAATCATATCAGGCCTCTGAATACTGAGGTTGCAAACGGCATAGTACTCCCATTGTTTACCGTCCGAGACTGCATCTGCCTCCTAACCTTGAATGTATCTGTCTCATAACTTTCAAACTTTCTTTTCCCACATTCGCCCACAGATGAACAATTATCTCAGAATCCCCCGGCCTGCTCCTCCCGCCGTGCATCGCTGATAAGAAAGCGTAAAAAGAAAACGCGAACGCACGATGATATGTTCACTGAACTCCTGGAGAACTCTCGCGCTGAGGCAGCCCGCCAGACGCAGTGGAGGGAAAGAATGATACAGGCAAGGAATCGAGAGAGGCAGGAATCGAGAGCCACTGCAGAAAAGAGGGAAGAGCGCGAAGAAAGATGCATGGATGCTTTGCTCCGCATAATGGAGGACCAGAGCGACATGCTGCGATCTCTGGTGGAGCTGCAGCATGCCCAAAGACCACCTCTGCAGCCCCTGTGTAACCACCTCCCCCCCTCCCCAACTCCCATAGCTTCCCCACCCAGACGCGGGGTGAGAACACGGGGGGGCAAGCTCCGTGGGCCGCTCCACTCGACCCCACAAGCCAGCAGAAGCAGCAGCAGCAGCAGCAGCAGCAGGCTGACGTTCTCAGAAAAGTTTTAAAAGCTGCTGTGTCTTGCCCACCCCTCCTCTCCCCCCTTCCCCCCCCCATCCGCTCCTCCCCCACTGTGACTGCCGGTCTCCCTCCAGGATACCAGGACAGTGATCCCCTGTATTTGTATTTCCGATGCACCAATAAAGGAACCATGATTTTTCAAACTGTGTTTTTATTTCCTCTGCAAGCATGGGGAGGGGGGAGGGAAAGCATGGGGAGGGGGGAGGGAAAGAGGGTTCAAGGGCAGCAGGCTTAGAGCACAGCAAGGGAGCAGATTCTCAAACGCCATCTCGGGCACTCATGAAACTGTCTTTCAAGGCGTCCCTGAGGTGCAGGGCCTCACAGTGTGCTCTTCTACTTTCCCTGCTGTTTGGCTGCTCATAAGTAGCAGAAAGTAAATTTGCCTCTGCCTCCCAGCCCGCCATAAACGTTTCCCCCCTGCTCTCACAGATATTGTGGAGCACAGAGCAAGCAGCAATAACAATGGGGATATTTCTCTCGCTGATGTCTGAGCGAATCAGTAAGGAACGCCATCTCCCCTTCAGACGGCCAAATGCACACTCTATGGCCATTCTGCACTTGCTCAGCCTGTAGTTGAACAGCTCCTGACCCCTGTCCAGGGCTCCTGTGTAGGGCTTCATAAGCCAGGGCAGTAGGGGGTAGGCTGGGTCCCCAATGATAACGATCGGCATTTCGACCCCCCCCACGGAAATTTTCTGGTCGGGGAAGAAAGTGCCTTGCTGCAGCTGTCTAAAAATCCGAGAGTTCCTGAACACTCGAGCGTCATGAAGCTTTCCCGGCCACCCCACGTACAGGTCGGTGAAACGTCCCTTGTGGTCAACCACTGCTTGCATGACCATTGAGTAATATCCCTTCCGGTTTCTGTACTCGGCGGCCTTGTGGTCCGGTGCCAGGATAGGGATATGAGTCCCATCTATAGCCCCACCACAGTTAGGGAATCCCATGGCGGCAAAGCCATCTATTGTGGCTTGCAGGTTTCCGAGGTTTATAACCCGGTGTAGCAGCCGCTCGACGATTGCCCTGCTTACTTGCATCACAGCAAAGCCCACTGTAGACCGACCCACCCCAAACTGATTCGCCACTGACCGGTAGCTGTCTGGCGTTGCAAGCTTCCAGAGGGCTATCGCCACTCACTTCTCCACTGTAAGGGCCGCTCTCATTTTTGGTATTCCTGCGCCGGAGGGCCGGGGACAGCAAGTCACAAAGTTCCATGAAGGTGCCCTTTCGCATGCGGAAGTTTCTGAGCCACTGGGAGTCATCCCAGACCTGCAGCACTATGCGGTCCCACCAGTCCGTGCTTGTTTCCCTGGCCCAGAATCGGCGTTCGATGGCATGAGCCTGCCCCATTGCCACCAAATTTGACAGATTGTCAGTCGCCCTACTTCCAAAAATGGCAGTGTCCATGTCGTCCCCGCTGTGCACGTCCTTGTCCATCTCCTCCTCACTGTCGTCGGGTTCCAGAAAGCGCAGTTCTCCCCGGATCGCATTCCTCCTCTGCAGACGGTGCAGCATGAACTCCGCAACCGTGATCGAGGTCCTCACAACGGCCATTACTGCAGCCGTGGTGTCAGCGGGCTCCATGCTTGCAATGCTATGGCGTTAGCACGGCGCAGAGAAAGGGCGCAAATTATGGGATGCCTACCCACAGTGCACCGCTAGTAATGGGGGTGGGCGGCGCGGAAAAAGGGCGCGAAATTTGGAAATGCCTACCCATAGTGCAGCACTCGAAATGGTGCCTGCTGGGGGATCAGGGAACTGTGGGATAGGTACCCAGAGTGCAACGCTCGTCATGTCGACGCTTGCAAAAGTTTTGCGGACAGACACTGTCGACTTGCTGTGCTTAGCTGTGCCTAGTGAAGACACACAAAATCGACTGTATACAGTCGCGTTCACAACATCGAAATAAAGGAAATCGAACTACTACTGTAGTGAAGACATACCCTCAGACTCTTTAAAAGAGCCCAGCATACCCATGTTGAATAGCACTTAGTACTGAAGCTCTACTGTGATTTTTTTTCTATTAACCCTTGGGTCCAATAAGTTTGTCCAATAAAAGATATTACTTTATCTGCCTTGTCTCTCTTCTCTTCTATCAGAAACCTAAATAAAAATCAGTAAGCTGCAAACAGACAGAGAGCAATGCACTTATCACCTCTTCATACTATAAGTGTTTGTACCATAAGTGACTTTATAATATGGTAATAAATTATGTATGATAGGGAAGAGATCTAAGAAGTAGGAAGGTCGGATTAAGTAGGGTACTGGATGTGAAGGGTTAAAACATGGAATAAATTACTAGAAGATAATTAAATCAGAGAGGTAGCCATGTTAGTCTGGGTTTGCAGAAGCGTACTAGCCCACGAAAGCTTATGCTTCAATATTTTTGTTAGTCTTTAAAGTGCCACAAGACTCTTTGTCGCTAGAAGATCATTGAAGCACAACTCTAAATGGGTTCCAGATACTCCTAGATTGTAACTGGAGGAGGTGATGGAAGGATATGCAAGTAAGTGTGATAAATAGAGATACATTTTAAGGACCTAATCTTAGTCCCACTGATGTCAATGGGTGTTTGCCACTGATTTCTGTAGGACCAGTGTTGGGCATTAAAACTGCAGACTCTTGGGTGGGGATAATCTTTTCCTTTTCCTAAAATTTCTTATTTTCTCACATCAAGAGAAAATGAACTGGGAATACTTCTTTTGATTTTTAATCTGGAAATTCTTTTACTATCAAATACTTCAAATAAAACATCTTCCAGCATGGCAGAACAAGTAGTGTCGCTTGCAAAACATAGCTTGCTATTCAGATTGCCAGTATACTACAGTCTTACAGAGATTACTTTCCAGCTGTTTCCCATTTACTGGCAATATGTGTGGCCTATAAAAAGGGTGGAAAAACCTGGCGCTATTTTACAGTGGCTAGATGCCGCTCCTGTGCCTGCTTTATGTGCCTCCATATGTTTAGCATGGCTTTGTGCTTCCAACATCTAAAAAGTTGAGTGATTACATCCTATTGTAATTTGTGCATGGCTTGATACTTTTTATCCTGCTGTTCTAGAAGACATTTATGGCCTTCAAATGATGGATGAAATTGGGTGACCCTTTTGAGAACTCATGCCAGAAATTGTTTAATTACTATCATCATTCTAAAGGAAATCATGCCCCGGTAGGTTTAGCTAACGTGCAAAGCCTAGCACACCTATAAATTGGCCATTTTTCACTGCCCTTACAACACTGACTGTTGTCAGCGATAATAAAACCAGGGGATAGACCTTGGGAGGTAGGCCAGACATTGATTTGTTTTTGATACTTTGCAGTGTGTTGGCTGATGTGTGATCTCTGGGTTTCACAGAGATAAAGTGCAAATTGTTTTTGAAAATCACTGCAATGGTCTTGAGACATATGCTGTTTTTTGTGGGGCAGGGAGGGGATGTCACCCCCAGTTCTTTGCAAAGGTGTGAGATTAGTGCAGAATTATATTGATTTAGTCTTTTTTAACCTCTACTTCCCCTTAGAGTTCCACCCCAAAATGACAGGCCTTAATACTATACCTGCCAAAGATTTAACTAGTAAATCAATTGTCTTTGTAGAGCTGGAGAACTGTCACATATGTTGTACTGATTCTCATCTAAACTTGTAATGATTATATTAATTCTTGTTTATAAAGCATCCATCTGGTGCTGTGAGTGGTGCATATAAACTTAAAATGGTACAATTCAATACGTTGAAAGATCACAAAAAGACATCCCTTGCGTTGCCTCCACAATGGAACACAACTATGACTCATTGAATCACAGAGAAAAAGTGCCTTACCTTTCCCATCACAGCATGCCTCAGCTCCCTGGTCAAGCCTCCCCCACTCCAGGATCAAGATACACCTTGATTTGTAATGAAAGAGGTGCTTGGGACTATAGGTAGGTGGTCCTAATACTTATGATGATGACCATCAAATTTCAGTGAAAATGACTGGGAATGACTTGCTGAACACTCTTTTTTCCCATTTATACCACAAGGAGAGGAAGAAATGGCTTAACTTGAGTGCCTTAGATGACTTCAACTGCTGCAATATAACAGAATGCGTTCTGGTCTCTCCAGTAGTCAGAACCCATACTACTTGGCTTTAATAGTCCAACCTGGGCTAATCATTTAATCTCATATGCCTTCCTTTGTAATAGGCTTAATAGAATCAGAGAAGTAGCCGTGTTAGTCTGGAATAGCAGAGGTAACAAAGTCCAGTGGTTTAGTTAGTCTTTAAGGTGCCACAGGACTCTTTGTTACCTCTGTTAGGGTTATTGTTTATATAGCTTTGGGGGATATTTAGTTGGAAGGTGATATAAAGTCACAGAGGTTCATTCTGGCCTTTTCCTATCTACAAATCATATTATCTAGGTTTCAAAGCTAAGTTTAAGATGCAGGAAGAGGGCAATTAGGAAGGTACCTCCAAAAGTGGGACTTGGAAGTCATACAGAATCAAAATGTAAAACTTATTCCTCCTCTCACTTGAGGCAGTGGTAGCAGATGACCAGTAAAAAGAAAATTAATTAAACTATTGGTCTCAGAGTATCCACACCAAAGTGCAAAATCCTTCCATTCTAGTTAACAAAATGTTCATAATAATTTGTACTTTATAAAACTTTTCATCTGAGCATCTCAAATAATTTTGCAAACATATATCAGTGATGCCATTACACCTCCCATAAATATTTTTATACCTGCCCAAGTTACAGTCCCTTTTCCATGCTCAAAGAGGCGTGGTAGCAGGGCCCCAACCATTCAGCAATCACGTGTGGCTGGGTTATGCCGTCATCCCAGCACTGTTGGAATCACAGCACATAAGTGGTGCCTTAGTACATGGGCAGGGCTACAGCAGCCCCACTGGGGATTGTCTGAATCCAGCCCTGCTATATAGAAGAAGAGTGACCTAGTTCATTCTGAGAATCACTAGAGCTGGATCCAACCAGGAACCTCTAGAACGTCATCTCTTGGACAGCTGTAGGAGATGTTAGATCTCGAAACCATCTCAAAATCATTACATTCTTGGTTGAAAATTTCCAGTGATGGTCATATCACTACTTCCATTGTCTAGTTCATTTTATGATTACAAAATTACTCATACAATATAATCTAATATTTCTACCGGCTACTTGGACCCACTATTCCTCAATCTGTCAAATCCGACCTGTTTATTATATATAAACTTGGAAGTCTCTATCATGTTTGTCTTTTTTCCAGACTCCTGACTGGCCTGCATTTTATTTGACTCTCCTAACAATTCTTTCTGGGTCATTTTCTTCAAGCATTGTTATTTTAGTTGCCCTGTTTGGCACTCCCTCTACTCTGAAAACAGCACATTTACTATATATAGTGTGGTCTCATGCCTACAGAACAGAGAGAGTAATTAATGAACTAGTTTTGCATGCAATACCTGTACTTGCACAGCCCAACTGCATTTTCCTTTTTTGTGACAATAACATGCAGGGGTCATTTTCAATTTCTTAATTCTACTGTAAACCCCAAGGGCTTTTTCTGAAGTCTGTTTACAAACCTAATACTAGATTACAGTTACATGCCATTACAAACTTCTTATGTAGGTTGTGTGCCTGTGTGTGTATGGCAACTGCAACATCTTCCTGACAGAGTTCTATTTCTTTTTGTGTTTATCTAATGGAAGCTCCCTGCTAATTGTTTTCACTCTCCTTATCTTGATGGCAGTGATTTCTCAGTCAGCTACTTCCTTATTAAATTATTTTCTTTTGCGTAAAGCTCTGATATTTGTTCTGCAGGTTTCCTTGAACCTCCTAGGATTCCACAAGGCAAAACTACTGTTGCTGCACCAATACCCTTGTTCCGTTTGTTTGCTTTGGGCATGGATGGGAATAGCTTGTTTAGTTAGGATGACCAGATGTTCCAATTCTACAGGGACATTCCCGATTTTTGGGTCTTTTTCTTATATAGGTTCCAATTATCCCCAACCCCCACCCTGATTTTTCACACTTGGTGTCTGGTCACCCTAGATTTAGTCCACATTGACTGACAAAGGTTATGGGAAACTAAATGTGGTGCAAGACAGTACCTGTGAATACTACTTCACTACCCTACCAATATGCCTCTACTTTGTTTTCTTTATAGAATCTGTTTGGTCATAGACTGCATTTAAAAGCTGACCATAAAAAAAGGCAAGAAACAAGCATTTGATAAAATATGTCCAGATCTGAACTGGTATGGCTTTAAAATGTCATGTTCACACAAAATATATGATTAGTTGGAAGTCAGTGGTATCAATGATCCATTCCAACTCAGTATACTCCGGGCAGCAAAGCAAGCCCTGGTTTGAATCAGTGTCATGTGGCCCCAAATATTCACCCTTCAGACAATATTTCTGCAGAAACCCATTGTGACCCTGCAACTCATCCCACATGGCAGCAGCACCCTTTCCACGAACAAAGGATATAATATTCTTGAATCTGAACTTCACGGCTTTGACCTCTCTCCAATTAATATACACATATAATGCTGCACTGCTTAAGACCTGCTCTACACAGAAAGCACAACAGGTAGTCTCCTAAGGCAATAAGACATTTAAACCCTCATGTTTTCCAAAGTGGCTAGCTGGACTGAAAAAGTTATGATTATGATACTGGATTGGTGGGCAAATAATTGGACCGAAACGTGTTGAAGGGGAAGTGATTTGTAGGGAACAGTTTGGGTAGGAATCAGAGATGTGCGTATGGGAAGATTTGGGCAGCTGGAGAAAGAAAAGGCTGTCCAGTCAGTCAAGCATCTTCCTATCCTCCATCTCACCCTTCCCACTTTTAGGATAAAATAGAGAGAGATACAGTAAAGGGTAGGATAAAAGAAATACACGGTTGACTCCTCTCTCAAGCTCCAGACCTTTTATTTCATTTTCTGTCCTGTATGTACTGTCCCTGGTCCTTTTTCAACAGGCAAATCAGATTCAGTTACAATTTCAGACAAATATTGGTGGAAATTTTCCAGGAGACAGCTTTGGCATCTCTGCCTCATATCGCTGGCTATGAAAAGAGATAAGTGGCAATTAAAAAATCTGAATTTTCTGAGCCTCAGAAGACATTTCAGTTCAGATCAAGCTTCAGGCAAAGATTCAGAGCATTCTTATTTTATGAGACTGGTTTTGCTCACCCTGTAATTTGGATAGTTGAGTGGAGCTGTTTTTTATTTATATTACCACTGCAGATGTGTATATTAAATAAACATCAGACAGGATATGAGTTCTGGACCCTGGTTTACTCTTGCAGTTAATTTGTAGTTTGATCATAGTCATAGCTGAATTTCAAACTAGCTAACTGCTGGAGGAACAATTTATCAATTTTTCCTGTTTCCTTAAATGAGAGAAAGTTAATTATTTTCCTGGTAGAAAACAGATAAGACATGAAAGAGTCTTAAGTTAGGCTCAGATGGATACTGTAGCAAGAGAATCATTTATGGGACCGTACGTGGTACTCCTTGAGAACCTGACAGTTGGACAGTTACCTCATGGCTGACCCTTCACAAAAAGGTTTTATAAACATTTCTTTACCTGTTTGGCAAGACCGTATCAGTTTTGAGCGTCACCTTTGTCTCCCTGGTATCTGTTTTCCTACCACTGGCTTCTTTTCATTGCTGTAGGGTAGCAAAAAGTATCCTACCATGCTTTCGTAGGGTGACCAGACGTCCCGATTTTACAGGGACAGTCCCTGTTTTGGGGGCTTTTTTCTTATATAGGCTCTTATTACTCTCCACCCCCCTGTCCTGATTTTTCACATTTGCTGTCTGGTCACCCTGTTTCGGTCATTTTTAAAGAAACAAAATCAAGCAGGTGGTGCAGAACCCTGTGTAGCAATCACACAGCAGCCACTTTTCCTCTCACTGGGGTGGGTTCATGCTGCCCCTGCTGCTTCTCAAACATATTCTCTCTCTTAAGCCTGAGCTACACTTGGACGGGGGGTCGACCTTTGATATGCAACATCAACTGTGTGAATAACGTAGCTGATGTTGGCGCATCTTAGCTCGACTTACCTGGTGTCCGCATGGTGGCAGTGGGTTCTCCTATTGACTCAGCTTGCGCCTCTCAGCGAGCTGGAGTACCAGAGTTGATAGGGAGAGCCTTTGGGGATCAATTTATCGCATCTAGATGAGACACAATAAATCGATTCCCGATAGATCGATCAGTACGTACCTTTACAGGGCATTCTCTCCCTACCATCTCTTGAGAGGCCTTTCATTAGCTCCTTTTTCATTCTGCCCCTCCCACACCAGTCACCCTGATGGCTCTATGCTTTTGTTTCCTATCTACATTCTAAGCTGGGAAATATTTAGTAATGTGTCTAGTTTGCCCATACACTTTCTTCATTAGAAAATATGGTCATGTCTCTGGTGTATTCTAAATGCACCTCATTAATCTTTCACTAAAAATTCATTCTTTATAATGCTGTAGCACCTAAAGATGAGGGTCTCCTTGTGCTAGATGCTGTACAAACACATAGTGAGAGACAGTCCATGCTCCAAAGAGATCACAAGGTAAGTAGACATACAAAGCACGGGAGGGGAAACAGGGGAAGACAGAAGTGAAGGGACTGGCCCAAGGCTGCACAACAGTACAAAAGCAAGAACAGAACACAGCTCTCCTGAGAAACAGTCTTATGCCCTGTCCAATGGATCACATTTTACATTTGAAGCATATTGATTTCCTATTTTCTGGGCATAGGCCTATACATTATTCAGTACAGTAAAACCTCCATTTAACGGACTAATTCGGGCGAGGGGGTGTCCGTTAAATCAAAAAGTCCGTTATTTAATACTAATAAAAAAAAATGAGCTGTCGGAGCAGCAGCCCGCCCGCCACAGGGTCAGGGCGACAGCTCCGCAGCCCGCCCGCTGCCTGGACCCGGGCGGCAGTCGGGAGCTGGCAGCCAGCCCGCCCACTGTCTGGACCCGGGCGGCAGCCGGGAGCCGGCAGCCAGCCCACCAGAAATGGATCAGGAATGCATCAGACTTGCTCAGAAATTTTGTCCGTTGCATCCGAAGTCCGTTAAATCGAGGTCCGTTAAATTGAGGGTTTACTGTATATGCAAATCATATGCAATATGAGTGATGCAGTGCTTATAACTCGAAAGACATGTGTCTGTCTTCCTTAGAGGAATCATCATTTCAGCCAGTAGGGCCTGGGTCCTTCAACTCCCTGTATAGCTGTTGTGCTCAGTGAGAGGACGAGAGGTGATAGCAGGGAGGTAAACAGAGTACAACTGTAGGTACTGTCCACTGACATGAAGTTTCAAGCCTGGTGCCTATCTTGCTCACTTACGAGCAAGAGTGCAGGGCAAAAAAACAGAATGGGAGGGCAGAGAATGGGTAAAGCTGTGGAGACATGGATCCTCAGCATGCAAATTTGCATTACTGTAGTGCCTAGGAGTGCTAGCCCCGGACCAGGGCCCCGTTGCGGTAGGTATGTTACAAACAATTTGAGGCTCTTAGCAACTCACGCTCACTTCTCTTTGACGTTACCCCTTCTTAGTAGCAGAAATAATCTGGTAGAGAACCAGAAGTGCTTGGTGCAGGATCAGGTTTCCTTACCTGCATTGTCTTGTGTATTGCTTTTAACCTTTCACTTACAGAAGCACTTCACTGGTGCTTTGCAGGATCTAATTAAATGAACAATGGAAGCAGTTTTCCTTCTCCTAAATATTTCAGTTAAAAAGGTGGGCAGGTGGAGAAACCACATAGGAGCCATGGGAAATGAGATTCCCCAGAGGACTGTACACATTTCAGAGCATCTGACTAGAAGGAGATGGGGCTGTCTTTGTACCATTTCTCATTCCTGTCACAGCTGGAATGAGTAAATGTGGTGTCATCTTCCTTTCCCATTACAATCTGGGGAGCCGAGGTGGGAATGGATTCATTTTGTGCCTTTGTCAGTTCTCATTTCGGGCTTTGTCAGAGGGATGAGTTATAACACTGCAACATCAGGTACTCTCGTTACAGACTTTCATACTTGGGACAGAGATAGTAATAAGAATGGAACATTGCATTAAAAATAGAACCCAGCCTAAAGGTGTGAGGGAAATGAAAATTGTTGAAAAAGATTAATCCATTTTCACGGCAAAAATTGTCCTGAGAACCAGATACCACATCAGATGTATCTGTCATAGCAGTGGCATGCGCCAGTGCACAAGAAGCAGGTTATATCTTGCTTTGGATGTATAATTCCTACAAACCACTTTGAAAAATTCATCTTTAATCCTATGTTATAGAGCATCCTGTTTGCTCACAAATTTATATGACAGTTATGTCATGTGTGACAAGCCATCCCCTTTCCTCTTGAATGGTATCTATCCTCTTCCTTTGAAATGCACTGTATATCTGCCATGGTTTATTAACTGATTAGGAGCCATGGCCGAAACTGTTAGTTTTTCCCCCAGGGCCTCCAATTTAACTCCTTAATAAGCATACATAATGTTCACTTCTATTTTTATTAACTTACATATGCCAGGAAAACTGCAAGTTACAAAACTCTTTGGTTATATGATGGCAAATATGAACAGTGTTATAACAAGGATAAAATAAATTTACTTACAAGCCTTGAGTTTTGTTAAGTCAAATTCCTCCAGACCAAAAAAATTATGAGCAAGAGAAGGCAGAAGACGTATGTAGGATCAAAAGTAAAAGTATACTCCTTTACAGTCAGGCATATTGCTTTGCAGTGAAGTGGCACTAAATATTATCAGCTCAAGCCAAATGGATAATGAAGCAGGAAGAATATCCGCTGCAGGAATGGGGAGGTAAGGGTGAAGACAAGAGGTGAGGAACATTTCTCCACAGTTCTTGGATGGGACAGAATCTCCTTCTTTCTCAGAAACAGATCCAGCAAAGATGGCGCCTAGTGAACAGTCAGGGATCCAGATCCAGGCCCATCCAGGTTACATAGCGGGTCCACAATTTAAAATCCTATAGATTGGAATACACATTATATCCATGACTGGGAGCAGAAGAGTCATTAAAACACCAAACCAAACAAAATGATAAGAAAAAGCCCCTTTCAGAGACATATATTTTGGGATTATTCCTCTTCAGACCATGCATAATTCCAAGGTTGTTTATAACAGTCCATCTAAATTCTCATTTAACCCAAACAATTTTAGCTCGGAAACAGAACAACCTTGAAAACAGTTTTAGGATTTAACACAGTTTGGTTCTCAAAACAACAGTTCCACACGTGTGTCAGGCAGTCTAACTTAACTCCATTCAAGAGTTTCAGACCTTATCTTATGACCCTGAGGTATAATCCATCGGTTTTATACATTTGTGACACACTGTACCTCAAAATAGCACCCTGAAACCCTCACTGTGATATGATTATGATATGTTTTGTACCAAATTGTCCTTGTGAGGTATTATTTTAAAAATCTTGATCTGTTGAAAATTACTACCCTGTTGGATTGTATGTACTGTCGTATGTGAAGTTATGAAGTATTGCTATATGTTTGTTACTAAAATATGTGGTAAGAGGGAAACACCCAGAGCTAGCCTTTCAGTGACAACAAAGGAACAACTAACTCTCACAAGACAGATTTGCATCAGGACCTGCCAGATGTGTTGATGACCCATCCAGAAGAATCCACTCTCCCAGAGACTCCTCAGAGAGGGTATGTACACAATGGAGGCTGCCTAACCCCTACATCACAGCAAGGATCTGTTTAGCACCTGCAGAGAAAGTATAAATGACAGTTGATGACATCACCACTTGGCCTTTCTCCTCCCTACATCTCAACACCTAGAAGATTGTTTGGAAGACAAAGACTTAGAACTGGGGAGATTGGTGGTCCCAGGCTGAGAAGAGAATTCTGCCTCTGTATTAAAAACTGTAAAATTCCTGGAACATCTAGTGGGGTGCGAAAAGCTGTTTGATTCAAGTCTTGCTTAGTCTGTTAAAGGTAGAATTGGGATGTGGCAATCGGGACAGCATGGTGGCACTGGGCCAGGTTCATGCTGTGCAATGCTGCTTCTGGGCCTGGGAAACAGACCGCACAGTGTTGCAAGTATGGGATGATTCCCAGTGGCTGAGAAACTTTCACATGTATAAAGTCACTTCCTTGAACTTTGTGACTAGCTGTCCCCTGCCCTGAAGTGCAAAGATATCAAAATGAGAGCAGCCCTCACAGTTGAGAAGCTTGCAACATCTGACAGCTACCGATCAGTTGGGAATCAATTTGGAGTGGGACAATCTACTGTGGGGGCTGCTGTGATCCAAGTAGTCAACACAATCACTGACCTGTTGCTATCAAGTGTAGTGATTCTGGGACATGTCAGGTCATTGTGTACGGCTTTGCTGCAATGGGGTTCCCTAACTGTGATGAGGCGGCAGACAGAATGCATATCCCTATCTTGGCACTGGACCACCAGGGCAGCCAGTACGTAAACCGCAAGGGGTACTTCTCAATAGTGCTGCAAGCACTGGTGGATCACAAGGGACGTTTCACCAACATCAACGTGGGATGGCTGGGAAAGGTGCAAGACGCTCGAGTCTTTAGGAACTCTGGTCTGTTGGAACAGCTGCAGGAAGGGACTTATTTCCCAGACCAGATAATTACAATTGGGGATGTTGAAATGCCTATAGTTATCCGCGGAGATCCAGCCTACCCCTTAATGGCATGGCTCATGAAGCTGTACACAGGCAGCCTGGACAGTAGTTTGCTCCCCCATTAACTTGAGCATGGCATCCTGCCTGCTCTCATCGCGCTCCTGCCTCCTCTCATCGCGTTCATTTGAATGCTTTGTGGTACTCTGCCATTGTTTGCCTCCACGCATTCATCTGGGTCCTATCAGTGCGGGAGTACTGCATAAAATCTGAAAACAGTTTTTTTCCTCCTTCTAATCTGGGACAGCCTCTGGGATGGAGATGATAGGGACATTTGCACCTGCTGGAGGACAAAAAGGGAGAGTAGAATTTAAAGAGCTACATTTTAGAGAACAAAGGGGAGCCTTTCTCTCTGTGAAAAAAGCAATTCATAGTACATTTAAAAGGATGGCCTGTGGTTTCCATGCAGATGTACAGCACGTCCCCCCTCCTTTCTCTGGGATGATCACTTCACACACCCCCCCCACCCTCCCGTGTGGCTCTGATCAGGGTAGAGCCCTTTAGGTCAAACAAACGCAAACAGGTCAGCGTGAACAGGATATCCCCTCCCCCTCACCACGTGGTGCTGATCAGGGCTGAGCCCTTTAAATCAAATGCAAACAGCCCAGAGTGAACGGACCTTTCCAGTAGCTGTACTGGCTGCGAATGCATCCCAAGTCTTCAGGGCAAAGGAATCATTTAACCTGGTATCGTATTTACAAAGGTAAAACCACCAGAAGTGCCTCTCCAGGGTCATGGTCCGAGAGTCCGTCTTGGGAGGGGGTGGAAGATATTGGCTCCAGGGTGATGAACAGTTCCTGGCTACTGGGGAGAATGGCTATGCACTGTCCTCCTTCTCTTTTTTCTCCTCAAAAAAATCATCCTTCCTGCTCCCTGAGACTCCCCCCTTGCAGGTGTTCATGGACATTGGTGGGGTAGTGATAGCGTTTCCCCACCACCACCCCCAGAATTGCATATAGCTCATCATAGTAACAGCATCAATGGGGCCCAGAGTGACCATTTGCCTCTTTTGGTAGGCTTGCCTGAGCGCCTTAATTTTCACACAGCACTGCTGTGTGTCCCTGGAGTAGCCTCTTTCCATCATGCTCCAAGAGATTTTTGCATATATGTTGGCGTCCCTTTTTTCTAAATGGAGTTCTGCCTGCACAGATTCTTCTCCCCATACTGTGATCAGATCCAGTACCTCCTGTTAGGTCCATGCTGGAGCTCTTTTGAAAATCTGGGACTGCATGGTCTCCTGTGCTGGTGAGCTCACCACACTGGCCAAACAGAAAATGAAATTCAAAAGTCCCTGGGGCTTTTCCTGACTAATTCCCTGCTAGTGCATCTGAGTTGAAAGTGTTGTCCAGCGCGGTCACAATGGAGCATTCTGGGATAGCTCCATTGAGGCCAATACTGTCAAATTCTGTCCACAGTACCCCAAATTCGAACCAACGATGTTGATATTAGCACTACTCCCCTTGCCGGGCAGGAGTACAGAAATCGATTTTAAGAGCCCTTTACGTCAACAAAACGGGGTTGGTTGTGTGGCCAGATTTAGTTTTAATTTGACCTAACGTGGCTAAATTCGACATAATCGTGTACTGTAGACCAGGCCTAAGGTGCCACAGGGACTCCTCATTGTTTTTGCTGATACAGACTAACATAGCTAGTCCTCTGAAACCTATCACTTTACCTAGATTCACTTGGAGTCTTGGACTTTACTTGGGGTTGAGGTGATTCCTAAGTAAGAGCACATTTTATCTAAGAAAAGTCTTTAGCCCTTTTGGTTTTGATAGTGGGCCCTCAAAGTTTCATTGCAATAGCAGAAGATTTGAGAGACATACAGTGGAACCCCGCAATACCGCACCCCTTTATAGCGCGAATCCACTTATAACGCGGGGCGTGCGGGGCTCCCAATGGTGGTGGCACACAGCACTTTGATTTCGCATGACCCCGCAATACCACGACCCCGCGTTTACCGCGATCGGGTATTTTTGGATCCCGATCGTCGCAGTATTGCGGGGTCAGACTGTAATTTCATTTACATCAGTGCATTGTTTGGCATTTGGAATTAAAATTAAATATTATAAAATAAAATATTTTATAACCTTACATCTGATTTGACAACAGATATCTGTTACGAAGAAGCATGTTTTTGTTAACTACCAATTCTTAATGGTGGTTTGCATCACCTTACATTGAATGACCGATATAATTGTAGGTTGTTTTTTTGTTGTTGTTAAGAATGTGCAGTGAAGCACATCACATGCCTAAAATTTGACTCTTGCTTTACATCGAGAAGCCTGCTAAAGGCCAGGTCCTAATCTTAGCCATGTGACATGCTGCAGAGCTAGAAAAATCCACTCTAGCACATGCATATCTGAGATTAGACTGCAACCCCAAGGTATGAAGTTAGAGAGGTGGGTTGTTCCTGCTATGCTCTGTTTGGTGTGTAAAAAATAAAATGGTTGGAGTCGGAGAGTAAGCTATCAACAGTGGAGGTAGATGTGTTTGGTTGTGAGTAGTGCCAGAATGGTCCATTTTAAGATGGCAATTTGTCAACGTTCTGCTCTAAGTGAAAAGGCAGAATAGTATCAACACACAAAGAGTATCTTAATCAGCTCTTTGTCACCCTTCCAGTATAACAGCATTATGTGAGCATCTGATTTGCATCAGCGTACAGCCTTGATTGCTGAGAAAGCAGTTTGCAATTCAATAAGCTTCATACACAATGTTGCTTTTCTCTTATTTTCTTGCAGCAGTGTTGATAACTGGCATTATACAGATCCCACGCTAATGAGCACTGAGACCACTGTAAATAATATGATTTTTGTTTCTGTATGGCTTAGAGGACCCTTTAAGACTGAAAAAGATATTGTTCATATTTAGTATTCTGCAAGCTGAATATGAGAGAGACAAAAAAGGGTTACTGGGTCAGGAAGCAAAGGAGAATTGATTTCTTAGAAGAGAAGCCTTGAATACTTTTACAATCCATTTCTTCTTGAAACTGCAGAAACACTGTAATTTAAGTCTTGCAGTGACTGAGATAGTAATATGTATAGATACAGATATCAACTGATGAACATCCAAACCTCTGAGGGCCACTATGTTATGATTTCATTAAAAAAAGCAGAAGGTGGCACTTCTGGGAATGCACAGAATCATTGAGCGATGCTGATGTCATTTTTAGAAGAGTTCCGGTAAAGCAAAGGGGTGAGAAAAGAAATGTGATTAAAAATAAGCTGAACAATGTTAATGCTTAGCAGGTACATAGTGGTTATACAAATAATTGTACCCTCTTACATCAGATCTGAATTTAGCTCTTCAGTGTATTAGTTTGCACAACATCCCTGCAGGGTAAAAAAGTAATGTTTCCACTTTACATATCAGAAAATTAAAGAAGATATTTATTATTATTTCTATTACAACAGCACCCACACATCCCAGCTATATTCAGGGGGCCCCTATGAGAGGCTCTGAAATTATCTCATAAGAGACAGTTCCTACCACTCACAGTTTTCGGTGTAATTAAGAAACAGACCAAAGCTGTCAGGAAATAAATAGTATGTTCATTTTACACATAGGGGAACTGAGTCAGAGTGATCAAATGACTTAAGATCCTGGCTGAAGGTCACGAAGGAACTGTTGTAGAACCCAGAACTGAACCAAGATCTCAGGCCCTAATTCACTACTTTAACCACAACACCATCCAGCAAATAATAATCATTTTCTGTTATATAGTGTTTTTCCTTCATCAGTGCTTTATCAAGGTCATCAGTATCATTATCCCTGCTTTATGTTAATATTTGATTTTCTTCCGCCAGCTACACCATCCAGAGCAGTAAGCGCCTTGTCACAAAGGAGATTAGAACCCAGAAGTTCTAGGTTTCCACACATGTGTTCAAACCATTTAACCATAGGTTGGCTGCCTGTGTTAAAATATCAGTTTCAAGACTTGGACAGGGAATGTAGAGGACGTAAAAGGCAATTTGTACATTTCTGGAACAAACAAAAGTAATTCATATTCATGATACTAGGGAAACGTCTTTGTGACTATTTGCAAAGAGGCATTGGTATAAGAAATCTTTTAGCTAGTGTTGTGACATAAACCCTATAGGAATAAAAATGCGCTTCCGGTACTCATTGGTTTTCTCTTTAAAATAAGAACTTTCACTGATAAGTTCTGCTGATTGCAGTATTTTCTATACTATACTGTGAAGTCACTGTTAGGAAACATCAATCATAGTGGTGAATATTTAAAATGCACAGATATTTTAGGCAAAGCTATAGGACCCATTGACTTTTGCCTAGAATTGTTTAACTCAGATATACATCCCTAGGCTAATACCACTTAACAAGTAATTTAAGGCTGTTTTTGAAAGAGGATGTAATCTGAAAACAGTCATGTGTGCAAAAGAATCTTCAATTTTAATACCTGCTTTTCTCCAACTCTCTAGCCCTGGATAGGTCACCTAATGTGGATGGATAAGTTAACTCTGGTGAATGAAAAGTTTTGAAATTTTTTAGTTTTTATACTTTTAGCTTCTGGTCTTAGAGGATTTCTGATCCAATGGTATGTCAGGAATCTGAAATTTACTTCTAGTCTGAAGATTTCTTTGTGAATGTCTGGGATACCCTTTGGTAAACAGAACATATGAAGAAAGTCAAAACAGTTGCATTTTTGCTTCTACAAATAACATCTAAATTTGTATAACAAACAAGGCTTTTATTAACATGAATGAACCAAACACATTACATCAGCTACTTGTGATCTGCTTACCAGATGTCTGTAACCCAGAAAAGTTCATGGCATTTGTACTTCTTTTAGGCATTGTATTGTATTGAAGCTTATTAGAGTATGGTATTAATATTCTTTACTCCTTCATTTTAAAATCATACTTAGAGGTGGATTAAAGTTTCTTGGGGCCCTGGGCCAGAGCAAGTGGGGTGCCCCTCCCCTTCCACCTGTATTCCACCCCTTCCGCCGCTGGCCCCACCCACAGCCCCACCTCTTTCTCCCCATTCCCCAGAGCCCATCCCCTTTTCACTCAGGGTCTCCCCTATTCCACTCCCCCACTGCAGCCCTGCAACCTGTTTGCTCCTTTCTTCCCCTCCCTCCCCCCACGGCCTCCCCGCCCCGCCTGCATGGTGCTTCTGCCAGGGAGTGAGGTCAGGGCATGGGGGCTTCAGCCATCCCACCTGCCTCCTTGGGGCCAGGGCTCTTTTTTTCTGGGGTTCCCCAGTTGGCCAGGGCCCCTGGGCATAGGCCCTGTCAGCTTAGCGGCTAATTTTCCACTGATTGCTGGTTTCATTTTAAATTGTATATAAAATTCTCAGCTTCCTCAGTGTTATATATATCAATGCTAATTTTAGCCCTATAATGCAAGACCAAGGCAGTTGACCCAGGCTCTGAGACTCGCTGCTGTGGGTCTATTGTTGCAGTGTGGACATGGCCATTGAGGCTGACTTGCAGTGGAATCTAAAACCTGGACTGGTGCGGATTGATTTATCTCCTTCTTGCAACATGGTCTGGGTATAGGAGCTATTGCTCAAAGCATCAAAGGTCATCAAATGCCGTAGCACAGAGACTTCTTGCCACAATGTTGAGCAGCCATTGATACTGTGCCCTTTTGAATGGGTACATCAGCAAAGTACATACTGGCAATGATGGTCTACTTCAAGGACCTATGCTGAGTCCTTCACTATTCAGCATCTGCATTGGTGACTTACCTGATCATTTCACATAAATTTACTTATGCTGATGACATCGCTCTTCTGATACTAGGCAAAGATCTTACTATCATCTGCGGAACCCTCTCCGCCGATCTCCAAGTAATGGTAAAATACTTTGAATATTGGAAGCTCTGCCCCAACACCAGCAAAAACTTGGCAATTGATTTTCACCTGAACAACAAAGCTGCAAAGGAGCAACTAACTGTCACTTTTTGTAGTCAACAGATCTGAGATGACCCCTATAGGAACTACTTGGGTGTAACCTTGGACAGAAGCTTGACATTTAAACATCTGGAAAACATTCAAAAAGGTAAAAGCAAAGATTAGCCTCATCTAAAAACCTCTGGGCACAACATGGGGATCGGATGTGCATATACTTCAAACAGCAAATTTTGTACAGATATATTCAACAGCTGAGAATTATGCTGGGCAGGCAGCTCAGATATCAGATCTCTGGATGTGCAGATTAATGCCACAATAAGAATAATAACTGGACTATAAAAATCAACACTTGTCAAAAGATTGTCCTTTCTGGTACACATACTCCACCCAAAATTTGGAGAGAGAGAGGCATACAGCTCATGACTACAATCAAACCATGGCCAACTTGAACTTCCCAATTCATGAGGACCTCTAGAACCTTCCAAAGACATGCCTGAAATCTTGTAAGCTCTTTTTGGCATTGGGGTAGAATTCTTCAAGATCCCTTTCAGTCCCGAGGCACACTGGACCAAATCCTCCATTCACATATATGATATCAAAAATCTCCCACTGCAAAGCCTGCAGAATCTATTCTAAACCTGAACCCAGGGGAAAAAAATGAGAAAATGTAGCACAGCGTGTGAAAATACACAGCTATGTCACAATATCATACATTTCTACTAATGTGCAATTTAAGCTGCTGATATTAATTTCTCTGCCAAAGTTGCAGACAGACTGCTGACAATGCATTGCTTTAAAGGGATAATATAAAAATAATATTACTTGTATTTATAACACCAGTGTAGCTTCATTAAAAAGACAACTTTAAAAACTGGCATGGGAAGGGGGACATTTCCTCAGTAAGTGTAAATTGTCATCACTTCTTAGACATCAATGGAGCAGCTAAGTGAGGATCCGCCCTTGATGGTCTGATTCTCCACTTCATCTTACCAGTCCAACACTGCTGTAACTCCACTGGTTTCAGCGGATTTGTAGCAGTATAAAATTCATGCAACAAAGGGGACAAGCCAGCCTGATATTTATATATCACTATTTATGTTGATTTTCTACTTCTAGCATTTTGCTCAGCTTAGGCAGGAAAAATATACTGGTTGGTTATTTTTTGTTTATAGTTCATTTTGCTCTGTAGTTCTACTCAGCTAGCGCAGTTTGGTTTCTCTCCACCACAGGAAATGTTTACATTTTAAAAACAGTTTTCTGTAATTGTTAATGTCATGAAAAGGTTTCTGTTCATACTTAAAAAAAAAAAAAGAACAAAGGGCAAGTTTCCTAGGTGTGCTAGAGCAGCACTTGGAGCACCTGGGTTGAGGCACAGGTTTTCTGCTGTCATTGGAGGATAAACTAGCCTCTAAGATGTCTAAGAAGTGATGACAATTTACAGTTACTGAGGAAATGTCCCCCTTCCCATGCCAGTTTTTAAAGTTTTTTTAAAATTAAGCTACTTGTGTTATAAATACAAGTAATATTATTTTAATATTGTCCCTCTGGTGTACATTAAAGCAACCCAAGTGTTCCTCTAACTTGTGCTGGTGGATAATGCACATGTTGGAATGGAATGCGGATTCATTTGACCAAATGGACTGAACTGAAGTAAATATTTAACAGATCTGGAAGAATATAAAAGTGAACAGTTTGTAAACAATTCAGTGGTTGAAAATTTTCATCTAAAAAACTCCAGCAAATGTGAACTACAAATACATCCATGGAAACCAGGAGTGACTCCCAGACAAAAAGCAGGACTGAATTAGCATGAATCCTGCTTTCTCAGTATTAATATTTACATGACGTTTGTAGGAAACAAAAACTATTACATTTTGCACAGCTCTGCTTTACAGGATCACTTTAAAAACTACAAGTGTGGAACATCCTATCGGGAATAGAAAAATTGTCGGACTTAGATCTGAGTCTCTACCCAATGTACCAATCCATTTCTATTTTTAAAACCACTGACATAATTTGTCAAAGGGTTTAAAATGTTGTTATCCTCCCTTACCAGCTCTTACATATGATCTGAGTTTTTGTATTGTAGCCACTGAGATAATCGGCAAATTTTCCAAAGGCACCTAAGAGACTTAGAAATCTTTGTCCCATTGTCAAAAGTGACTTAGGAGTCTAGATTTCATTACAAGTCAATGGAATTTTGACTCCTAACTGCCTAGAGCCTTTTTGAAAATAAGATTAGGCTCCTAAATCTGTGAGGCATTGCAACATTGATCACACCTTTAAAAATCTAGGCCTAAGTCCCTTTAGAAAATGGGACTTAAATGCCTATGGTAAAATTTTTAAAAGAGTCTTAATGGCTTAGGTACAGGGATTGGCATGTGGCCTGCCAGGGTAAACCTACTGGCAGCGGTAAGCTCCCTGGGGGGAGTCGGGCCAGTTTGTTTATCTGCTGCGTCTGCAGGTTCGGCTGATTGTAGCTCTCACTGGCCGCAGCCCCCATTGGCCTGGAGTGGTGAAGTGCGGCCACTAGAAGCTATGATCGGCCAAACCTGTGGACGCGGCAGGTAAACAAACCATCCCGGCCTGCCAGGGGGCTTACCCTGGTGGGCTGCATGTCAAAAGTTGCCAATCCTTGGCTTGGGAGCCTAAGTCCCATTTGACTTTCATAATTTAGTAAGAAAAAAATGCCCTAATATCTTTTGCAACTCTTCTAGTGATGGCCTCTTTCACATACTCCTACAGGTCATTCTAACCGACCTTGCAATTCTGACCCCATTCTGTGTAACAAAGTCCATCCCTTCATGACATGCCCTGCCTCCCAAACTCCCAGTGACAAGCTCATAACAATTCTCCCTGCTACCAAAAGCAAGAATGAGGGCTACAAAGGGCAGAAGGTAAGGTTGGTATTGGAACCTTACATGAGAATTTCTTGACTTTTTTGTTCCTCTGGTATAAATCATGAAATAATTGTGTTTGGTAGGGACAGAGAGGTTGTGGTTTTTTTTTTTTGCAAAGAGTAAGCTTTCATTCTAAAGCTGCCTTCATTCTGCCACATAACATATCTGGTCTCTCTGGGAGAACCATCTTTGAACTGATGCACTCATGTAAAGTAAGATTTAATGATAGACAACACTTCCATACAACTTAATTACATTTGCGCTTATGCAGCTTTCTTGTGGTTTAATGATAAAACTAGAAACAAACTCTTTGAAAAAAATCATCTAAGTGGTTAAACCACATTATAAAATAACAGCATTTGGCTAAAATATCAAAACTAAGCAAATGATATATATTTATATAAAAATAAGTGATACGAGCTGTGCACATGAAGGGAGATGAGTCAACTCATTTTTTTATGTTGGCCTCATGACAGCCAAGCAATTTAATTATCTCCTTTTGAATCATGCTAGTTTCACTTGTTGCTATTGAGCTTTATTATTATTATTATGAGTATTATTATTCATTTCAATTATTGCACTGGATGAGCTACAAGACTGGAGGATGCAGCACACGCTGGGAATTTATTTGGTATCCATTTAAGTATTAAAAGATATTTCAGTTCTATGAGGTATAGAAGAGTAAAGTCCATAAAGGCAAAAAGTGATCATTATTATGCTGGACATGGTAGAACCCAGACAAATGCTTTATAATAAATATTTTTGCTTAACAGTTTGAAGCTGGCTTAATTTATCTTCATTTTAGAAAATTCCCAGTGGGCCTGAAGGTATGACAAATGCATGCTCTGAATTAATGCAGAAGTGTAAAGCTAGAAATAGTTAGGATTCTTGCTCCTTGTGCAGGGAAAATTTTATTAATTGCAAAGATGACAATATTCACAGAGATGGACCTGCCAGTTGACTTATGGAATAGCTTTGGGGCCAGTGGTAAAAGGCACCACTGGCTTTACTATTATCAGGGCATCTAAGGTAAACAAAAGATTCATTAGGATCTAGAGATTGTAAACCCGGAAGACAAAGAGTGGGTATACTCCCAAATAACTGAAGCAGAAATAACCCATTCCTACCTTCATCAAGTACATCTGATCTGGACTAAGGTCAAGTCAAGTACATATCATCCAATATCCTATTTTGACAAGACCCTGGTAAAACAAGAACACTGCATTTGAGTTTGATGATAATACCTAGAGAGATCGAGCTGAGGCTCATGAGCATGTGATGGGACAGCTGACCAAAGCACCTTGAAATTCTTACTGCCGGCCTCACTTAAATACTGAACAGGAGAGGTGATAAAGTGGAATGCTGAAGAGAAATTCCACATCAAAGTTCTTGGGAGGATGCATAATTGCTCATCACAGACTACTGGGTACCTCCAGGAAGAATGAAGCATGAGAAGAATGAACTGGAGAATATCAGGTTTAATAGATATGAGTCTAAAAATGCCAAAAGATGTGAGAGCCTTCCAGGGGTGAAAGTAACTGCAGCCTCTTAGCGGTACAGGGGTTGGGCTGGAGCCAGCTCAGGATCCCGGAAGGGGTGGGGCCTTGGGCGGAAGGGGTTGGGCTAGGAATCAGAGCCAGCCCCAGCCCAGCCCCTGTGCTGGTAAGGGGCCTCCCCCCCACTCCCCTCTTCAGCTCAGCCCCACCCCACCCGTCCATGGGGGCTCCCATGGCAGTTTAAACGGCCCAGGGAGGTAGGAGCGGCCCATCCCCGGGCTCTTTAAATAGCTGCCGGAGCCAGGCCTCCACTTCCCTGGGGTTCCGGCAACAGGGCTCCCATCCCGTCCCGTCCCCAGCCTTCCTACACTAAGACTCCCACTAGTGAAGATTTTTTGCAAAGATCACCTAACATAGACAAGATCTAAGGGTGGAATGCACTTCCCCTTCATTAACAGTCTTGAAGACCAAGGTCTTGAGCTGGCTGATCTGGGAGCCAGTAGAGGGACCATAGTACTGCAGCACGATACTCACAGTGGAGTAATGCATAAAGAGGAGGGTAGCTCCATTCTGTACCAGATGAAGCCTTTTTTAGATACAATTAATTACAGGAATCCAGTATGGAAGCAACAAATGCATAGAGCACTGTGACCAAGTCTTCATCTGGAAAGAAGAATTGGCTGGAAGAAACTCAGGGATGAGTAGGGTCCTACCAAATTCATGGCCATGAAAACTACATCATGGACTGTGAGAGCTGATATCCCCCTGTGAAATCTGGCTAGTGTAAGGTAGGGACAGGGAAGGGGGCTCTTACCATGTGCCAGGCTCCAGATGCTAGTCTTGGATGAGCTGGGGAGGGACGGGACTCCCAGGGCCGTGTCAGACCTACCTTCATGAACCTTCCCTGGCTGCAGGAGGCTCTGGCAGTGCCACCACCACCAGCAGTACAGAAATGGGTAATAACATAACATCCCTACAACAGCCTTGTGACACCCCCCCCCACCCCTTCATGCCCTTTTGGGTTGGGAACCCAACAGTTACAACACTGTGAAATTTCAGATTTAAATATCTGACATCCAGAAATTTAGGATTATAAAAAGCCTATGTCTATGAAATTGACTAAATTGGAATGTGAATTTGGTCGGGCCCTAATGATGAATCAAATAAGGCCACCATGTTGGTAAAAGGAGGTGGTGGGTTGCCTTGAAAGGAAGAAGAGAAAAGTGTCCTGGGCTATGAGCACACTTCCATCTTCTTGTGCAGGTTGAAACTGAACCAGCTAGCTGCTCTTCATCCAGGAGTTCACTTCTTGAAGATCTTGTGGCATCTTATGACACTCGTTGCATCTGTGGAAAATGGGATATACTTCTGAGTCTCACCATTTACGGCTGGAAAGGGAATCTGGGGCAATCCACTGTTTTTCTGAGTTGTTTCGTAGAGAAGTTGAAGTGAAAGGAAGATAGTATGGGTCTCTGCAGCAGAGAAGGAAGCAGTCATCACCATTCTGAGTTCTGCTGGGATTAAATGATTGTTTTATCAGAGCTGGAGGTATTAACAGTCTCTGGAAAACACATGTGGCTCTGGGAAACACACTTCAGAAAAATAGGTCCTATATCATTGATTTGCTGTTGACTAAGCTGCATCTTCCTGTTGGTTTTCAACAACTTTGGGCCAAATCCAGATATCCTTACTCATTCTGTACTCAGATAAAATTCCCATTGACTGCATTGGGAGTTTTACCCGAATAAGAATTTTACCATTTGGTCTTCAAGTCCCATTCTTTCTATGATGCAATATATATTCTTATAAGTCAGACAAAGTTGCACAGCAGTCGTACAGAGATCTTAATGGAACTCAGATGGTAAGAAGTTTCAGAACATAGAATGATATTTCCCATTTTGAGCTTTAATATTAACTTCAATCTCATATTTTATGCGGAAAAAAATACACATTTTAAAAAATATATATAAAAAATCCTCTTCCACATATTGCCCGCCAAATTCCACATGCATGTCACTAACTCAAAAAAAAAATTGCCATCTGTTAATGAGTATGAATAGTTACTGATCTGCTGACAGTGATATGTAAAAGCAAAAGGGCTGAACAATCTCACAATTAAAACCAATTAAACCTACAACTGCTAGGCTGCCTGGGCACAAGTTCTGCAAAAGGCCAGAGTCAAAGGCATTACTTATTACAGGGTATGTAATAGGAGCTGTGTGGTGAAACTAGGCATCACTGTGGTCAGATTTTGAGCCAGATAATCACTTTTTAAATATCAATATCTGGGCTGAGTCCATGTTTCTTCCTCATCAAAGTACTATGACATCTGACTCAAGTGAAAATAATAGCCTCGACAACTTCAGGAGACAGAGTCCTGATCAATAATGAATGTCAGCATGTCTATGGGATTTCTGCCTTCCCAGGAACTGAATTATTACTGACATGTTTGTGGTGCTCTGCCAATGATGGCTGCTCACTGAATGCTGGAGAGCAAAACCAAGTTGATTTAAAATATAAATGTGAAAGCTGAAGTATGATTTGGTATAGCTTAAAACATGATAGGAGAAAAATTGGAGCTAGAAAATAATAATTCAATGTTTCTCCTATGAAAACTAACCTAATAAATAAAGGGTTGCAAAATATGGCCTTGATCTTGTGGTCATTGATAGATCCTTGCACTTTGGCATAGCCTCTTTGTCTTCTGTGGGATTTTGTATGATCATAAAAAACTCCCTTCATGGAGTCCCATTGAAGTCAAGAGTGTTCTACAGTGGTTCAGGGATCCACCCTCACCGATCAGACTGCAGGATTAGAACTTTTATAAGCAAACATATTTCTGTCAAAGACTAGCAGGATTCAATTGTCTCTGTATAGTTCTATAGAACAGTAGTTTGTCAAGCCACAAAATAGTCATGAGAGATCCTCTCAGTGGCCTTCTTTCACTCTGCCATGCCTGTATTTCCATTCTCTGGCTCACAATCCATTCCAATAGGTGACCACCAAAAAGAAAAAAAAAGGCTTCTAATAGCCACTAGGAACACAGGAATTACCATACTGTATCAGACCAGAAGTCCATCTACTCCAGTGTCTGGTCTCTGGCAGTGGGCAATGCCAAATGCTTCAGAGGAAGATGTCAGAATCCTGCAATGGGCAGATGTGGGGAAATATGCCCTCCCCATAGTTCCATCCTGGTCTCTGCTAGTTGGAGATTGGCCTAACCATTGTAGCATGAGGTTTACGAGCCTTTCCAATATTTCACTAACTCTGGGTAGTGAGCCACAGACCATTGTTTGAGAGTCCCTTCTTTCATAAGATATTAATGTAAATATTTTGTAACTCTTCATTTTAGGCTAATTTTCATATCAGGAAAGAAAATTATAAATTGATGGCTGTCCAGTTTTTCCTCTATGATCAATGTCTATGTCACACACACACATTTACTTGTCTGTGATCTGGAAAGTATACACTTTGCCCATGGCGAAACTGAGTTATGAAATAAATATGGTTTGTAGATTTGATAGGTTTTTTTAAAAAATAAATAGTGAACTATTTCAGCATTTGTGAAAAATCAAAATACTCATGCAGCACTAGTAAGACAGACTTGTAAATATCTCTGACTACTCTTATACAGCCATTTTGTAGTGACGTTTCCTTCTGGATACACTCTTGTGAATAGCATTTCATTATAAAGTTTGTTTCTGAAACGATTTCACTTGCTGTTGGACAGATGTAGGCTATTTCACTTGCTGTTGGACAGATGTAGGCCATGAACCAGCAAAGGACGTAAGCACATGCTCAACTCTCATTAACCTCAATGGGACATAAGCTAAGTATGTGGTTGAATCAGGGCATTAAATGGCTTCAGCCGTTTCTCAGTTAGGGCCTAACTTTCCATTGATTTCAATGGCCTTTGGAATGGGCTCCCTAAATGAACAGTGGAAATAATAGTGAATTGTGCAGTTGATACTGTAATTAACTGCTATGGAGAACTCACTACAATTCCATTCACAAGGTCCTGGATCCTAGGGATGCATGGATAATACTTTTCAGATATATATGGATATATAATCAGACTCTGGAAACAATTTAAAAATTTGCATCTTATTCAAAGCACTGCAAAACTCCCTTGGAGCACATATACATATTTTATATTTTTAAAACTCCTGAATTTATAGTATTTCAGCATATATTTTCTGACTTCAGTGGGGCCAGGATTTCAACTATAGACTCCTATTTTTGAAAAATGTGTCCTGGAAGGTAGCAGCCTAAATACCATTCAGGGTTTGGGCCTAACAGCCCAGGAACACCAGTAGAACTGTGCAGTTTCCAGGCTATTGCAAGAGCACTCCCCATTCATTCTCTTTGTGGGCTGTTTGTCATCTCTGTTCTTCTGAAAGGTTAACAGGTGTATATGATATGGGAAAAGACTTTGCCTTATTTGAAAATAATTTTATTTTTAAGGTACCTCTTACCCTCTCCTCGCTAAAGCATGCAAACAGTTCAATGGGAACACACAAAAGAGGGGATACAAGAGGAGGAGGAAGAGAAAAAAACCCACCTATAAAACTCCAGAACTGAAATAAAAAATGCCAATGAAAACAGAACAAATGCCCACACAGTTCCCTTTTCCGCAGGATCCTCCTCCTCATTGTTGGGACCAATCATTACAACTATTAGTTGAGGAAAAAACAGAGTATATTGGTAAATATATCCGATAGGGTTTCTTTGTAATGATTGAAGATAAAGGTCTGTCAATTAAAGCAACAAATTCTAGAGGCTACAGCAAACTGGGATTTTTTCATTTTCATATATTCTTTATCAGTAGAATCTTTTTCAGCCTTTTATTCTTTTAGGTACATTTTAATGAGTCTGTTTCTTCACATTGCAGCTGATGCACTTTTCAGTGGGGTTTTTTGTTATAATTACCAAACACAGGATGAAAATGAAATCCATTTAATTATGTAATTGTTCCAGAGAAAACCAGAAAATTAAAGCCCTGAGAAAAACAGCCTTGAGGCATAAATTGTGCTGAAAGGTAAAAGAAGGATAATGCCAGCATCTAAGACAAGGACTACATAAAATACTGTAGGAAAAGAAATTATACATAGGCTTCTGAACAGATGCCCTTAAGACACCAATGAGGATATAATCAACTTAAAAGGAATATGAAACAAACAAAAACAGAATATGTGCAACATGATCATACCATCATAAAATGGCTGTATGTGAGTTTCACGGTGCAGAGATTGAAGCTGCAGATTCACTTATAAGAAATTATTCTGAAGAGTAAGCATGTGAAAAAGAAAAATATATGAAGAAAAATTGTGTACTTATGATGTAGCTTGATAATAACAAGGTACAGTAAAACCTCCATTTAACGGACTAATTCGGGCGACGGGGTGTCTGTTAAATCAAAAAGTCCATTATTTAATAATAATTAAAAAAATGAGCTGTCGGAGCAGCAGCCCGCCCGCCACAGGGTTGGGGCGGCAGCTCCGCAGCCCGCCCGTTGCTCAGACCCGGGCGGCAGCCGGGAGCCGTCAGCCAACCCACCCGGGTCCCGGCTGCCGGGAGCCGTCAGCCAGCCCGCCCGGGTCCCGGCTGCCAGGAGCCGTCAGCCAGCCCGCCCGGATCCTGGCTGCTGGGACCCGGGCAGCAGCTGGGAACAGTCAGCCAGCCCGCCCACTGGCGGGACTCGGGCGGGACCCAGCAGCCAGCCAGCCCGGCCGCAGGTGGGACCCGGGTGGGAGCCGGCAGCCAGCCCGCCCGCTTGCGGGACCCGGCAGCCAGCCAGCCCGCCAGCTGGTGGGACTCGGGCGGGAGCCGGCAGCCAGCCAGCCCGCTCGCAGGCGGGAGCCAGCAGCCAGCCAGCCCGCTGCCGTGACCCGGGCGGGCTGCCGTGACCCGGGCGGCAGCCGGGAGCCGGCAGCCAGCCCGCGAGAAATGGATTTCGGATGCATCAGACTTGCTCAGAAATTATGTCCGTTGCATCCGAAGTCCGTTAAATCAAGGTCCGTTAAATCGAGGGTTTACTGTAATGAGATATGTTAATAACGAGGATTAAGAATTCATTACAGCAAGTTAGAAAAACTGTTCTAAAAAGTAAGGAGGTTCTTGGTGGACTAATCTGAACAGTTATCTCATGTTACATTACATGAGACTGCAAACACAACAGAGTTAAATGAAAAATCTGTAGGTTGGGGGCTATAGAAGATTGGGAGATGCCATATATATATAAACTTCACTAGCCACAGATCTCCCAATTACTGTATCTTGCGCAACTTTAGAAACATTTACAGCTGCACAAAGACCCACAGTGAGAACAGCTGGACTCTTCTTTAGAAGGAGAGTGGGTGAAATCTAAAGAGTGCACCCACTATTAATTTTTATGTAAAATGTGTCTGTTAAACATGTCAGTTAACTCTGAGGCATACCCCAAACATTTGTTTTACTAACACTCTCCAAAATGCTCACTCTGGCCCCGTGCATAGTTATGTGATCATGCTGTACAGGTTATGGTCAAATTGATGGGCCGATGAGAAACTGCTTCAGCCTGCCAAATGGTATGGCTGACTCTATGCACACACATAAAATTAAGGGCTATGGAGGATGCTCAGGAGACTCTCAGACCAATGCTCGAGTTAGATATAGTTTACTTTATCTTTAATCGAACAGTGCCATTAACTTTTGACAAAATATCCTCCCTTTTAAAGTTAACTGAATACACAAATGATGATTTCCTTCTTTCTGTTAAGAGACTCATATTGGCATATTAATAAATAATTTCCTTCTGTCAGCAACAGTTTATGTTCATTTCATACATGCCTGGAATTTGGTGGTGGGTAATTATACTGTTAGCCAATAGGTGCTTGCTTCTCATAATTAAGAAACCCTTTACATAGTTGCCAATTAACTTTTTTTCCCTACTGGTGAAGATTGCAAGTTACATCTTGCTTAGGCGGACTTAATTAACATATAAATTGTGAGTTGACACTGGGTGCTTCTGCGTAGGAGATAAAGAATGGTTCATTCATGCATTGCAGGTCACCTGTCCGTAGTTTAAAGGTAAGTAGAGTATGAAATAAATAGACTTCAGAATGAATGAAACATGCAACAAGTTGGTTCCATTACTGTGGGCCAAAACAAAGGATTAATATGGGGTTGTAAGCTATAAACACTTAGGACAGAAGCTTGAGACTGGCACCTTTAATTTTGGTTCCAAATATTTCTTACTGTCCCAAAATTCATACACAGATCTCTGAGGTGCCCAGTCCCCATGGGGCCCAGGAGGTGGGCCCTATACAAGAGCCAGTTGCAGGCTCCTTGATTCTTTCACCACTTTCATGCTAGTTTCAGCATAGTTAAAACAGCCTGGGGACTGCTCTAAACTGTGCCAGCTGTGAACCACTTTGAAGGTGCCATTTCCCAACTGAGATTAGCTGGAGACTAGTAGCATCGTGGCCATATGCCCTTTCTGTTCCCAACATTTCCTCCCTACACCAGGGCCTGGACAGCGCTTGTGGTATAGGACCAAACTATGCTGGATCTATGCAAGCAGAGGAATCTGGCCAGTTTCTAGCCCCCTTTGACTGATCAAAACAGAAAAATAGGGTGACCCTAAACTAAAATTGGACACTGTGTGAGCCATTGGCTCTTGCCCAATCTGCCTGGCCACAGGGGACTGGCCTAAGCCACCTGCCATGATTACTTGCCCAAGCCCCACTGTGCAGGGTTGTCCTGGGTCCTGCCACTCCCCTGAGATGTCTATCTCTGGGGCTGGACCAAGGTGCCTGACATTAATGCTTCTCTTCCCCCCTCCCACTCCTAAATGTTCCTCCATGCCCTCCACCCCCCCAGTTTGAAAACTGCATTTTTCCCATTTACTCTTGCCAACTGATGCTCAGTGTGTTGTGTTGAAGGGGCTATATACGGTATTAACATTATCCCTTTGTCATGTTAAACTATCTTTTGAGAAAAAAATGCTGCATGAGGATTAATCCATGGGTGACAGATTATTTTAAAAACAATTACTAGTATGTTTTTTTAAAAAAACACAAATAGTTATAGTAATACATTGCCTGCTTAGTCCCTGATCCTGCAACACAACATGCTTAACTTTCTAGACATGACCGGTTGTATTGATTCAAAGTTGAGCACATGCTGTTTGCAGGATCCCAGGCCTTAGATTTTAAGCTTTCCAGGGCAAGGACTCTGTCTTCTTATTTATTTGTACAATGCCCCATGGAAATGAATAAGCCTCATCAGTGTGAGTGTGGAGTCCTTTTCTAGCATGTCCTTTTCTGCTTTGCTTGTTGAGTTGGGGCCTGAATGATTTCTTTGTCCAGCTTTATTCATGAGTGTAAAACAGTACTATATTTTGAGTATGTTTTTAGTTAATACAAAAGACCAAACCAGTTTTGCAGACTTAAGAGATGTATGTAAGGTTTGGTGAGCAATGTAATGTTTTTGAATTAATAGGTTTTGGAGTTTTTTTAAATAATAGCATATAGAGCCTGATCCTTGTGTGTGATGTACCTTGAAAGGTGTAAAGATCTGCTATGATATTTCTTGAAGATTATCAGATGGTCAACAACTGTTGCATTCAGTTACAAAAACAGTCGTTAGCATATCAGCACACTCCTTCTCCATTGTTTAGCTTTAAGTTGTCTATATCCCACTGGGACCTTTTGCCAAATACTCATAAGCACAACTCATGCAATATTACTATCAGCAATCCTTTATATAGTACCCTAAATGTTCACAACACTTGAGCACTATGTAACAGGAGTCTGTATTTCAAATAAACAGTATGTCCTCTAGCTCCTGCCTCTATGGTACCTTTGCAGTTTATTTCCTTAGGACTTGATTCTCCATGATTTGCCCTTCCAACATCTTGCATGGGAGTCTGGGGAGTGCAAAGAAAGCAGAACCAGACCTCTTCAGTGGTTGCCAATATAAGAACGTGGCTAGACCGACAGAAATAATCCTCATAGCGATGACTTAAATATAAGAAGGGCAACAAAAACAAAAGATTTTGTGCTGTGTAACAGCAGCCCCTGGAGGAGTAATGTGGTAAGAGAGCTGCGGCACAATGCTATAACTGATAGACGCATCTAAGCCATCGTCCGACTCTCCTCGCATCCTCCTTTATTTGTTTGGGGATTTTTTGTTTAACTTTTTTTTGGTCACATTTTTCAGCATGTCACCAAGCTGCCAGTATTATTAAAAGCTATTTATACTGGACCAATTTACAGCATCTTTGACAGCATATTGGCTGACATTATTTATACATGATTTTATTAAGATTGAGGGGAAATTAGATGTACTAAACAATCTTGAAAATAATCAAGAAAAGTTTCTTGTACTCAGCCGCAAATCAATGTAAGCCTGCAATTTACACTGTCTTTGCTATCTGTGCATCATGCAGTGTGCAAATCCTTCCTGAGACAGGGAATGATTCATGCCTTCAGAGGCAAATCCTACATTTGTTTTATATATTTCACTATTCGTTTGTTCTGTCTTAAACCATTTAGAGAGCTGAAATGTCTTATTACCTTGTTAAACCACAACCAAAAATCATTTCTACAGCCTGGAGCTGTTTGACATGGGTAGAGTATTTCACACACAATGAATTGCTTTGGTTCTCATCGCCTCTCATAGGTTGACTGCATTGTGCTTGTAGCCAATGGGAAGCTAGTTGTTAGGCTACCCAGTCTATTTTTAGCAAGACCAAACACACACATGCACACAGACACTGTTTCAGAGTGATAGATAGGAAAAATGAATGTCAGCAGAATAAAAGCAAACAGTTTCAGGCATTTTGTTTAGAATACTCTTGCTCCACATAAAACCTGAATGACTGGAAAGATGCTAGCTGCTAGTTTAAATAAAGATATATGAATTTATGTATTAGTTATAAAATTGTTTCAACACAAAAAATGCAATTAGCAAGACATTTAAATTAAATTATCAGCCATCACAACTGTAATCAGGATGTAGTTTTGCAGGCATACACATTTTTTCCTTAATGCATTTCTCTCTGTTCTCTTTTGATTTTTAAATTAATTTAAATAATATTTATAATAGTATTTAAAATAATTTAAAAATAATTAAAAAGATCAGACAGTTCAAACTGACTTTCAAATGACTAAAATACCCATTTTAAATATCTGTGCAGTACATTTAGCTGGCGCCTGATGTTCTAAATGCATCGGCAGCAGCCGGGTTAGTTTGAAGAACAAGTTAGCTTTCCCTCCAGAAAAGAGCTTCTGCAAATGGAATTTATGATGTTCAAAGAACAGACATGTAGGAAGATTCATGTATAGAATGCATGTATAAAATTTGTTTTTAAAGATAATGGAAGCACCAAAAGTAATTGTTTATGATGTCTATGTACATCACCATCTAAAAGATTTGATTATACATTAATAAAAAGGAAGCTAATTTTGTGATCAATAGAGAAGGCCTAATTCTGAATATTTCAAGTTCCATTATGCAATTTTGCACACTGAAGAGAACCACACTGGTGTAATGCAGTGGCTGACTGCCCTTTGCTTCTATAATTTTGCTTTTCTGACTGTCTATTACTTAGTATTTAATAAAAGCAGAAAGTTTGGAATACAGTAAAACCTCCAGTTAACGGACTAATTAGGGCGAGGGGGTGTCCGTTAAATCAAAAAGTCCATTATTTAATTTTTAAAAAAAACCGGGCAGTCGGAGCAGCAGCCCGACCGCCCCAGGGTTGGGGCGGCAGCTCCGCAGCCCGCCCGTTGCTGGGACCCGGGTGGCAGCCGGCAGCCAGCCCGCCCGGGTCCCAGCTGCTGGGACCCGGGCGGCAGCCGGGAGCCGGCAGCCAGCCCACGAGAAACGGATTTCGGATGCATCAGATTGGCTCAGAAATTTTGTCCGTTGCATCCGAAGTCCGTTAAATCGAGGTCTGTTAAATCGAGGGTTTACTGTAATAAGAATTGGCCCAACCTTGAAGTACTACTAAAACTGAAGACCTGAGGTTCAAAATAACTCAGATAACTACTAAGATGTGTCTCTGCACTTACTAGCTTAGACCCAAATTCAACAAAGCACTTAAGTATATACTTTAATTCAACAGGACTAGTCGGGTGTTTATAGATATATTTTTGGCATGCAGCAATATGTTTCTAGAAGATTATAATTTATTGATGCTTCCTCATAAGGGTCAGTATTATGAACATAGGAATTTGGAGATGTGTCCTGGAGGCAGGGACTGGGAAAATCACATCCACATATCTGTGGGCAGCAGTTCACCAGAGATGTTCTCCAGTTTCTTTCTTAGGGTATGATTAGACTACCGATTGTAGTGCATTTCTTTATAGCGCTTCCCTATTTAGTGCAACAGGTGTTGCGCTAGAGGCTGTGCACATTTAAGCCCTCTAGCGCCAAAGAATGAACACATTTGCAGCGCTTCTGGCGGCAGTGAGAGTACCGTGATAGGGCAGGTATCCCACAGAGCACCTCTTCTGAAATCTGGCACAGTGCCTTGTGGGGAAGGGGGAGTTTTTTGCGGCCATTCTGCATCCGGTTAAAACTCCCGTGATGCTTTCTTTTCTCTCTTCTCTCCTCTTAGGGCTTGTCCTCACTAGCAGGGGGGATCGACGGCAGATACGCGACTTCAGCTAGGTGAATCACGTAGCTGAAGTTTGTGTATCTGTCTAATTATAGCTTCATCAGAGAGGCATGGCAAGGCTCAGCTAATGACAGCGGCGGGGACCCGGCAGCCCTGCTGCCCGCAGCGGCGGGGACCGTGGCAGGGGTGGACCCAGCAGCCCTGCCGCCAGCACCGGGGACCCGGCAGCCCTGCCGCCCACCCGCCCGCCCGCATCTTTTGCATGTTGTTGAGGGGGAAGTATTGGATATTCATAACAACTTTAAGTTTGAAGAAGGTGAAAGGATGAAGTTAAGTAAAATATTGACTAAATTTGAGGAACAAAGCATGCAGAAAAGGAATGAAACCTTTCAAATACACACATTTTTTACATTCATGCAAAAAGTGATTACACCATAAAGCAATATGTCACAGAATTAAGGAAACTCAGCAAAACCTGTGACTTTGATGAGCTGAAAGACTCTGGTGAAAGATAGTATCATTTGTGACATTAAAGACAATGTGTTAAGAGAGTCTGCTCCATGAAGGAGACTGAACTTTAGAAAAAGCTCTCCAAATATTCAGAGCAGTAAAAACTGTGAAGGCATAAGCCAAAGAGCTGAATCCACCAGAAAGGGTGATACATGTGTGAAGTATAAAAGAATATAGCCAGAATAGGTCAAATCAAGGAGTGTCAATACTCACTATCTATAAAGTTTTGAAGCATAAGCTTTCGTGGGCTAATACCCACTTCGTCGGATGCAAGCAGTGGGATCCGACAAAGTGGGTATTAGCCCACGAAAGCTTATGCTTCAAAACTTTATAGTTAGTCTTTAAGGTGCCACAGGACTTTTGTTACCTCTGCTATTCCAGACTAACACGGCTACCTCTCTGATTCAATACTCACTATGAAAACCACTGTTTTGGGGAAGATGGGGAACAGACGATCATCATGTGGAAGGTATGCATCACAGCATGGCCCCAAACAGTGGGTTGCCTTTTGGAAACAGTCATAAATGTGGGGAAAATCATCATTTTGGAAAGTGCTGCAGATCCCAAATGCAGAAAAGTGAAGCATATTCAGCTAAAGACAATCTGGCTGAGGAGTTTTCATAGATGTACTGGGATGTAGCAAGTCTGATGAGAGGGACTGGATAGAGCCTATGAAAGTGTTGAGTTTGAACTTTCAGCCCTGGCTCTGACCTGAACAGCAGTCTCTGACCCTTTTACAACTCCGGCAGCCATGTATTTATTGCCTCTCTTATTAGCATTTCTGGAACAGTTGTAACACTGGTTTTAACTGGATACAACCAGGAGAAACTTGGTTGATCACGCGTGTACATCATGACCAGTTAAGTCCTTTGTTTACTCCTGTCTATAAATACTGCTGTATATCACAAATAAAGTTGCCACATACCTCTCAAGCTCCTGAGCTGAGGAGGGTGTGAGCCCCTTGATCAACGTATTGGGTGTCTGTATTGTTTGGTCTCTGACAGTTTGTGAGCCCCAGTCCAACTCCGCACTATTCGGGTGTGGAACGGTGAGTAGGACCTGCTATTTTTACTTAACAAAGGTGAATGAACAATTATTCCACTGAAAGTGGACATGGGAGCTCAGGTTGCTATTCTGTCTGAACAACACTAGGGGAGAGTCTTAAAAGAAGAACAAAACTGGAACAAAAAACATAAATAAAAGTAACTGGTTATTCTGGAATAAATATACCAGTGAAGGAGAGGTGCATTGCTAGCATCAACCATGAGCACATCGTGTACAGGCTCCCTTTCTTTGTAGTCCCAAAGGAGGTGACATCAGTTTTAAGCCTGGCTGCATGTGAGAAACTCAGTCTGGTAAAATGGGTGCTCTCACTACAAGATCATATTGAACCTGACTATGAGGCACTCTCTCTCTCATTCACTGGTTTGTTGTTTAATGAAACCCAAGATTGTTACACTCTCCCCCTTAGCATGGGGGCTGTATCCCAAGAGAAGAGACACACCTTTTGGGCTCCTGTGAGAATCCAGCTCAAGTCCAAACATCTACACTGCAACTAAACAGCCCCTTAGCGCAAGCCCCGCGAGCCAGAGTCAGCTAACAGGCCAGCCAGAGGTTTTTAATTACAGTGTAGCCATACCCTTAGAGGGCAGAAGACAGCCAGGCAGAGACAGTGCCGTTTCCAACCCCGTGAAGAGCTAGGGATGCCCGGAAAAGCAGGAGAGAAGCTATCTATAGCCCTGATTTCCCACAATGTGGCAGAGATCAGCTGCAGAGCAGAAGGAAAAGATTTCCCTATAGTCTGCTAGCACAACACACGAAGGCCCAACAAGTGGCCTGTTTGTAACCTCAGCCTGCAGAAAAGGCTCAGGAAGGGACAATATGAACCACCAGCCTGCCAGCAATAGAAGGACACTGTCCATTATCACTACCACCACCTGCAGCCTACAGCCAAATCTGAGGGAACCTATGGGATAAATTTGGGGTGTCTCAGAGACACCTTGTCCTTATCCACAAGCTAATTAAGGGTCAACAGTGTAACACTTGCAAAAAAACCAACATCATTCTGGGATGTATTAGCAGGAGTGTTGTATGCAAGACATGAGAAGTAATTCTTCCACTCTACTCCACTCTGATTAGTCCTCAGCTGGAGTGTTGTGTCCATTTTCTGGGTGCCACATTTCAGGAAAAACATGGACAAATTGGAGAAAGTCCAGAGAACAGCAACAAACATTATTAAAGGTCTAGAAAACATGACCTATGAAGATTGAAAAAAATGGTTTTGTTTAGTCTGGAAAAGAGAAAAAACTGGGAGGAACCATAACAGCTTTTAAGTACCGGTACATAAAAAGTTGTTACAAGGAGGAGGGAGAAAAGTTGTTCTTCTTAATCTCTGATGATAGGACAAGAAGCAGTGGACTTAAATTGCAGCCAGGGAGGTTTAGGTCAGACCTTAGGAAAAACTTCCTAACTGTCAGGAATAAATTGCTCAGGAAGGTTGTGGAATCTCCATCATTAGATATTTTTAAAAGCAGGTTAGACAAACATCTGTCAGGGATGGTCTGGATAATACTTAGTCCTGCCATGAGTGCAGGGGACTGGACTAGATGACCTCTCAAGGTCCCTTCCATTCCTGTGATTCTATGAAACCACACCAGATCTGAGATTTTGGATCCAGACACCTGACCTGCTTATAACTGAACCTGTGAGTTTCAAGCTTTACAGACCACCAGCACCATTCTAGAAGGGAGCTGAAAGTTAGTCTTTGTCCAGCAATCCCTGGGGAGGACCTGCTTGCCTGCAGCAGTCTCTTGTCCTGACCATATAGCCAGAAGAGGAAATTGAGTGAGTACCCTGTATTATGTTTAGATAAATAAGACGAGGAAGACTTTGAAGCACCTTAGAGACTAACCAGTTAATTTATTTATTTAGACTCTAAGGTGCTACAAAGTCTTCCTCGCCTTATTTATGGAGACAGACTAACACGGCTGCTAATCTTAAACCTGTTATAATTAGATAGGTAGTGTAAAATGCTGTGGTCATCCCTCCAAATCTGTCTCTGAGGGAGGCCATGCCTCCTTGCAGTCTGGTCTGCTAGAGTACTCTCAAAAACAAGAAAAGGGGAAATTAGTGGTACTCAATAGGCCCTGGACTTCTAGCAGGGTGGGGCCACAAAAAGTCTGGTTTCTGGTCTGCAGAACTGCAGCAGTTTATATGCCCAGTCTTCAACTAGGGCAGGACAACAAGCAATCAGGGCTCTGGCCTGCGGTCAGGCACTGTGTGAGCACCAAGCACAGTCTGTCATCCTAACTCTGGTGGGAGACAGACAAACCCAGGCCTCTCAGCCTAAGGACAGGGAGTATTGCTACCTCAGAGATGGGGTGGCAGGGATATGGGGACGCAGGCCCACCCGACTCCATTGCATCCCAGCCCCTGGCCATCCACTACTGGTCAGCAGGGAATGTACTCACAGCATGCTGACCATGTTTCCAGTGGCACCACAGCCATATGGTAGTCTGGTTCCCCAGGGCTGCTTCCTACTCTACTCCTCAGGTGTACCTGTGTCCAGGGGTTGTCCTCAGTCCCTGGGATACACCGCCAGGGGTGTTGGTAGCAGCTCCTCAGTGTTGGGAGTGGCAGGGCTCTCTGGAAGCTCATGAAAGTCCTCAGGGCAGCAGCGGTTCTCCTTGGCATCCTGCTCTGGCAGTGGGGAAGAAGCATCTATCTCCCTCAGCAACTCCTTCTCAACTGAGCTGCTGGGCTGGCCTTTTATACGTCCCTTTCCTGTCCTGCCCCTCTGCTTCCAGTATGTTGGGCGTAACCCTCCTGGTGCCACCCACGAGGCGATTTGCAGCATTCCCTCCATCTCTAACTCTGAGGAAGACCACGCCTCCTCGCTACATTAGTTAGGGTTTAATTTGGCACTATTAAGGCAAATTGCATCTGAAAAAGAACTTTTGTCTACCTGGATCAGAAAGACCTGCACTGCCATTTTCCAGCATAATAAAATGTGTTTCTATCAGCTAGCTCCTTACAGGCCTGCAACATGTCTCTATGTGTGCCAGCTAGGGACCTGAGACAGAACTGAATGGGGAGACACTTTAGGTGTGTGGTTACATGACCTACTGTGCTTGCCAGCATAGCCTTTAGTAATTAAAAATGATTATTGATATCCCTAATCATTTTAATATTTTACTGGTTGTATATTTCTCTTTAATCAAATGCTTACATATGGTTTATTGTTATTTATTTTAATTTCTTTGTTTGTGTGAGTTGGGTTGAAGTGTGGTAGCTACCATCAGCAGCAGAAGCTCCTTAAATATGGGGGAACCACCGGCGGCCAAACCATGGCTGGGCCCCCCACACTGCCCCTGTCTCCAAAGACCCTACCCCATCCCTTCTCCATGAGCCCCTGCTCTTCCACCACCTATCCCCCGAGGCCCTGCTCCCACACTGCCTCTTTCCCCAAGACTCTGCCACTCACTCACTCCTCTCCCTTGTCGCTTGCCCTTACAGCTGATGGGGTGATGGTCCTCCGACCCTTCCTGTTCTGTCACCCCGTTAGCCATAGCCTTAGTGTGGTTAACCACTTATCTCACTAGAGATCAAGCAGCTTTAGTCTCTAGCACGCCAGGAGGAAGAGCACCAGCAAAACGAATCCAGGAACAGAAACTTTGGAACTGTCCAAAGTCTGTGCGGTACCCCCACTCTTGTTTACACATCAAACAGGTCTGAATCCAGCCCTAAAAGCGGGACTACATATTTAAAGCTAAGTATTTATCAGACCCTCAGGTTAGAAGAGGAAATGGAAAATGTAGTGAGAAAAGCTGTTCCTGCAGTATCTACTGTCCCATTGAAAGCATCATGAGAAAACAGAAATCTCAAGAGATAATCTCTTCTTGCAAAAGTTTTTTGTCTGGTTGTGCACATGTGGGAGGTTTGAGAAAACATGTGACTAATAGTCAAAATATTTGGCCGTTTATCCACATGGTGCTTCTTAATCTTTTAAGATTTGCATATCAGTATCAATAATACCAGCACCCAGAGCTTTCCAACGCAGCCAAGTCAAAAAATTTAAGGTTAAATATACTTCATTGCAGAGACCAGCATATGGTATGTTTATCAATTAAACCTTCGAAAGAGTATATTAGCTGTGTGCTGTTCCCTTCGCACAGGGTCGAATATCACTTTCTGATTTGCAACTACTTTTCTGACTGCATTATTGGATAATATTGCAAAACAGTGTGGATACCACAAGTGCAACTGGAATGAATCTTGCACTGAAAAGTGGTCTCTCAAACTACTGCAATATCAAGAGCAGGAGCTTTGCCCACCTATATTTTTTTAGTAACAAACCATGAAATGGTGGACGATATCACACTTTCTAGGAACACCCTTCATCGCTCATTGATTTACGGGATGCTTTTCACTTGCCATTAAGAAGGACCAAATCAGAAATGAACCAAAAGAACAAAGCCTGCTACCCAAGTGGCATGTTAAAAAGTAGCCCCTAGGTTTAAAATCTGAATGCAGGACTCTTATTTCCTCTGTCTCTGCCAGGTTCTGTATATATTCAGAAACATTATTTTTAATAACATTTTTACATGCCGTTGAACATTTTCTCTGTGTTCATGGGCTGTCGGTCTGATGCACAGATTAAACTGAGTTCTCACAGAGGAAGCTCGCCCAGCATGAATTCTCTTAGCTTTGCTGATCCCATTATGCACCATAATGTGAGAGTGAAGATGGTTCTGCATAAATATTCATCTAGCCTCTTTCAAGTTTTCACTTCTCATTCTGCTGCTGGCTGACCTCTTCTGCCATTTTTCTCCTACATAATCAACACTGTGGAGCGAGCTACTTGGAGAAAAATGAATTTACAAGATTAAAACAGAATAGAAACACATCCATGTTACTAGCCATTAGGAAGAGAAGAAGCCTGTTTCAGTATGATTTATTTGGTCCTCCTGAAGATTTAGGTTTTAAAATGATCTACAGTGAATCTGGAATAGCTGGACTTTTCTCTTAGTAGAACATATGGAGGCCATTTCAAAGGACTCGATAGAAATACCCCCCTTCCACCTCGGACCAGGGATGGTGCAGTGACTTATATAAAAGTTTTCCTATTTTAATTTTATCAAGTGCAACTACTGTATATTGATGATTTTTAATGTGCCTTCTATTAATCTATTACCCCAGCGCTGGGCTGACATATTCATGTGAACTGGAACTAGTGAAATAGCACAAAGTAATTCAAAAATATTCTAGTGAATAGAAGGGGAGAGCTCCACTGACTTCAATGAAGGTGTGCCAGTTTACACCAGCTGGGGATCTGGCCCTATATTAGTATATTCACCTGAATGTTAATGTGTATTTTCATCACCTCTTGGGATCAAAGCATCTATTCCCCATATCTGTCAAATTAACTCGAGAATGGTGGATTCCTTCCAGAAGTACTCCAGCCCAGCCCAGTTTATTAAAGAATAGATTTTTACAGCTGAGGAACAAGATAAATTATACTGTATAGGCCAGTCCACATGCCACCCTACAGGAGATTGTGCTTAAAGATGTGGGAATGGACAAGATAGGTATGGATTGGGACGATTCAGTGCGTCCTCTCTGGAGTGCCCAGCAGAAATTACAGGTGCTGTCTTTGGCCAGAACCCTTGCAGGAGAGCACAGACAGAAATACAGAGCTCTGGGCCAGGCTGGCAAAGGGAGGTGCCGTTTTCAGCGCCGTGTACCAGAAAATGGATGTTGGTCTCTGCCGGGTGTTATTGAACAATTCTTTTTATTTCCATTTTCTCCATAAACACCACTCTTGTTAGTGAATCTACTGTCAACTTGACTATTCTGTTGGGGAAACTCTGCCTGCACCATTCCCAAAGAAGATATCAGATAGCAGGTGTCAATCCAGAATCAGGTAAACGAGAGTAAGGCCCAGGTCCTCAAAGGTATTTAGGCACCTAATTCCCATTGAAATCAATGGAATCTTTGAGGATCTGGGCCTGTGTGCGCTATCTGCAGATTGCAGATGAGGGTGGATAAAGAGCCTGAAATACCCTGTCTCTCCTCTGGAGATTAGGAACCTAGTTAGACCAGATGAGAGTCCAGTTCCAATTGAAGTCAAGGAAATCTCTGTCCCTTTACACAGGGCTGTCGTTCACCTGATGCTTCTACAGCATATCAGTGAAATATAATGTGGGAGAAATTTGCACCATTATTGACCAAGGCACAATTAAGGCACTCAATTAGGACTCAGAAGATCTAGGGTGAGTTACTGGCTGTGCCTCAGACCTACTGTGTGACTTTGGGCACATCACTTGGGACCCAATCGTGCACTGAGAACTGTACAGGTGAGCCCCTGTTCCCACATGGAGCTTCACTGAAGCCAATAGCGCTCTGTGGAGGCTCAGGGGTTGGCTTGAGCAGTTCTCAGTAGAGGATCAAGGCCCTAATCCAGCGGTGGGCAAACTATGGCCTGCGGACCACATCCAGCCCCCGGGTCCCTCCTGCCCAGCCCCCAAGCTCCCAGCTGGGGAGGTTCTCTGTGGCCCCTATCCCGCTGTCTCCCTTCCCCCACAGCCTCAGTGCACCACACAGACAGCACTCTGGCCCGTAGCTCCTGCAGGTGACTTCGGCAGCCCTGTGCGCGCTGCACTCCTGCGGGGCAGCATGTCTAGCTCCCGTGGGCCATGTGGAGCCAGATGCTGTGTGGTGTGGTAAGGAGGCTGGAGGGGTGGGGGTTGGATAAGTAGCAGGGGGGCCCAGAGAGTGCTCAGCAGGGACAGGGGGTAGATAGGATGGAGGTTCTCATGGGGTGGTCAGGGGACGGTGAATGTGGGGGTTATATTGGGTGTGGGAGTCCCAGAGATCTCTCGGGGGCGGGGAGTGGATAGGAGTCAGGGCAGTCAGGAGACAGGGAGCCGTGGGGGCAGTTAGGGTGGGGGGGTCTTGGGAGGGGGCAGTCGGGGACAAGAAGTAGGGGGTTTAGATAGGGGATGAGATCCTGAGTGGGGGTTAGGAGTGGGGCTTCTCTGGAGGGGGCGGTCAGGGGACAAGGAGCAGGGGGGATGGATGGGCTGGGGGTTCTGAGAGGGGCAGTTAGGGGGCGGGAAGTGGGTGGGAGTCAGATAGGGGTCGGGGCCAGGCTGTTTGGGGAGACACAGCCTTCCCTACCCAGCCCACTGTACAATTTTGGAACCGCAATGTGGTGCTCAGCCCAAAAAGTTTTCCCACCCCTGCTCTAATCTCTTAGTGCATCAGTTCTCCATGTGTAGAGTCCCCACTGGAAAAGCTGCCATCACCTTTAGCAGACTAACTAAAAGAGCATGGAACAACTCAAAGCTTATCATCAAGATGAAAATGCTAGGGTACTTGCGTCGGGAGCACTCTCATGTATGGTGGGGAAACAGTGACAACTTATGCTCCTCAAGAGAAAAGGGTAAATTGTTTATCCTTGTTACATTGTTTACATTGCATGCTCAGCATCAAATGGTAAGATAAAGTCACTGATTCAGAGGTTCTTCAATGGGCAAATTTACCAAGTGTGACAGCTCTGGTCCAGCAAAGATGACTGTGCTGGCTGGGCCATCGGAGTAGGTTGGAAAATGGATGCATTCTCAAGGACGTGCTATACAAGGAGCTATCAGAAGGAACGACAAGATGTCCCAAGCTTCACTATAAAGACACATTCAAGCTAGATATGAAGGAATTTGGAATTGATCCTGACCGATGGGAAATCTTTGCAAGTGATCATAACAAGTGGTGCCATCATCTCCAGAAGAGCATCAAAGTCAATGACAGGAGCTGGCTCCTACAGCTTGAAGAGAAAAGAGCCCCTAGGAAGCAAGTAGCTTCCAACCAAAACACATACATTTGTAAATAATTGCCAAAGATCCCATGCAAATCTCAGACTGGACTAGTCAGTCACATGAGACATTGCAAACCATCTACATCATAAGCTGCAAATCCCACCATCTCTTGCAGACGAAAGGATGCCAACAACTAGAATAGGGATACCAGTATGTCCTCTCTACTGCCCTATCTCTAGCCTGTGTTTTTTGTCTGCAATCTTCTCAGGGTCTGTCTCTTAGTATGCATTTGTACAGTTCCTTGTACACACTACAGGCCCAGTCTTGGCTGTTTTATTTGGAGATAAGCCAGAATGGCAATACGTTTTCTGTTTGCAGTGGCAGAAGAATTTTGAATGACTGTTACCACCAAGTCTCACAAAATAGGCCTTATACTCCTCCGCCTCCGAAGTGTCTCAATAAAACGAAAATTGTCATGTAAAAGACTAGAATTATTCAGATTAAACTTCAGAGAGGTAGCCATGTTAGTCTGGAATAGCAGAAATAACAGAGTGTCTTGTGGCACCTTAAAGACTAACTAAAGCATTGAAGCATAAGCTTTCGTGGGCTAATACCCAATTCGTCGGATGCAAGCAGTGGCAGTGTCTTGCAACCGACGAAGTGGGTATTAGCCCACGAAAGCTTATGCTTCAATACTTTAGTTAGTCTTTAAGGTGCCACAAGACTCTTTGTTACTTCAGATTAAACTTGAAGATCTAGATTTCCCAAAAGACTTAGGTACCTAAGTGCCACTTTCAATGCCTAAATCCCAGAATCAGGCCCCACTGGGATTAACAAAACCCATGCTGAACTGCTATACTCTGTAGGTGCCTAAACTTGCACAGTACCTACAGTTTTGTAGTGAAAGTTCCCTAGGCACCTATGTTTCTGTTTCTGGGTCTGCTTTCTGCAGCTTGACTCTAGGCCACTGGGTGCCTAAGTCCCAGAGTGATTTACAAACCAGGGGAAGACACAATTATTGGGCCTGAGAGAAAGCAAACATGAGAATGACTGTAGCCTGTTGGTTAGAGCACTCATTCAGCGTATCCATTTGCTCTGTAATATCAGTGGAACTGGAGTCAGAGGGCCAGTATTCCCAGGAAGTAGTGTTTTGATGAGGCATGGGGGGGGGGGGGGAGACAGGAAATGTGTACAGTTAAGGCTGGAAGCAACTGAGTCACAAGAACAGAGTAGTCTACAGGAGTTAATAAAGCTGCACTTGTTCAGATTAACCTGCATTCAGCTTCACTCTTTGTCAATAAAATAGACCCCTGCTCCAATGACTCTTTAATTTCAGGATGGGCAATCTCTAGTCCATGGGTCAGATCTGGGCCACTGTTTCTTTTCATCTGGCCTGCAGCAAGTCTCTGCACCACGGGGTGGACATCCTGAGCTTCGGCGCCGGCATGTCCCTGTGGCCCCAAGGTGGAGGGGCAATTAGGGAAGTTCCGTGCACTGCCCCCGCTCCCAGTGCCGGCTTCTCAGCTCCCATTGGCCAGGAACTGCAGCCAATGGGAGCTGTGGGGATGGCACCTGTGGGTGCGGGCACTGTGTAGTGCCGTCTGGCCCTTCCACGTGGGGGCCGGACATGCTGGCCACAATGGGGAGCTGAGCAGCATAAAGCCAGGGCGGGCAGGAGGCCTGCCAAAGCCCCACTGCACCACTGATGGGGAGCAACACCTGGCCATAGCCTGCACTCCGCACTTGCTCCTGCACCCAACCCTCTACCCTAGCTCAGAGACCCCTCCTGCACCCAAACTCTCTCCCAGAGCCTGAACCCTCACCAGCCCCCACCCCTGAACCCCCTCCTGTACTTTAGCTCCTTCCTGACCCCGCAACCCCACATGCACTCCAACCCCCTGTTCCATCCCCAGTCCCACCCAAGAGCCCACACCCCGGCCAGAGCTGCACCCCCTCATCTCCTTCCCCAGACCTGCTCTCACACCCAAAGCCCATTGGCCCCAGCCCCAGCCCAGAGCCCCCTCCTGCACTCTGAATCCATTTCTGGACCCACCCCAAAGCCTAGGGAAGCCCCGAGCCTCTGCACTCCCTGCAGGGCTGGAGCCATGAGCACTGGCTTGCCACTCAGCTGGGGAATGCCCTGAGCCTCTGCACCACTCTCCCTGCCCCTACCACTGCTTAAAGCCCCATACCAGAATACCCCATAGCCTAGTAGTTAGGACACTCACCTGAGATCCCTGGCTAAATCTGTTCTCCCCCTCAAATGGAGAGGGGATGTGAACAGGGGGACTCCCATATCCCAGGTGAGTACCCTGACACTTAAGCTAAAAGTTGTGAGGGGCATGTCTGTCATCTCATCTAAGTTCCTTTCCAAATCTAGCCCAGGTTTTTCCTAGGACATGGTATGTTATGGTTTGGGCCGCTCACATCAGAATATACCCATCACATTGATTTGCATGCTATGTGGTCAATCAGCCAGCCATGTGAGAGCCTAAGCTTTCTGGATGCTTTGAGCTTGGAGCTCTCACAGCAGGAGATCACAGATGTTCTCCGTCATTCATTAATGGCCAATGCAATAAGTAGAATGGAACCACACCTCCCATAAACACTAAAATTGTTCACATCTTGGACTCAGAATATGGAAGTTTATGTTGTACTGAAATATTCTGGCACTTGCTTTTTTTAGAGCCACCTTTAAAGGAACTGCAGTTGTGAGGAACGTTAACTTATAATAACATTTTAAAACAAATGTGGCCCTAAGATATTCCTTATTTTGTGCAACCTTTTATAAATAAAAGGTATTCTAAATGGCCTTACTGAGAGTAAAGCACTATGGTCCACGGTAAGGTAACCAAATAGCAAGGGTGAAAAATAGGATGGGGTGGGGAGTAATTGGTACATATGTAAGAAAAAGCCCCAAATATCAGGACTGTCCCTATAAAATCAGGACATCTGGGTCATCCTAGTTATGTGAGATCCAATTATTACCAATGGAAGCTGTGTGGGTGTGGATTAAGCACTCCTAAACAAGGCTTTATATTGTAAACTCTGTAGGGGAGGGACTATGTTTATTTCTATGTCGAGAACACCATTACCTCTTAACTAATAATAAATATTAGAAGTGTACAAACAGAAGCATATGCATTCAGAGCTAAGCCTGAAATCTTTTTTTACTGCTCTGGATTTCGTGGTATTATTAACAGGATTGAAAAAAATATTGTGGGGAAAAAAAGGATAATTTAAGTTGTGACGGTTTTGGTACAATTTCACATAACTTGCTTGTTTATCATGTATAAATCCATTACTTTAATTTCACATAGAAGTTGGATATGTAAAATACCTGTAACATTATAGGTATTTATGAAGGTAGATAAAGGACAATGATTTAAAAAAGCCCAACAGATCAGATTTTTAAAAAATTGACTAAAAATACAGGTTCATTTTAAAAAAATAAATCTACTCAAAATGAAATTTGAAATTATGACAAACTATGGTAAGAACTAAGCTTACTATAATACATTACAATCATTTAAATTTTTTAAAAACTATTAAGCAGCACATTTGCTAATGCAGTTTTAAGGAAAGTCAAACCACTTAATTGGTGGTACAGTAGTTACTGGCTAAGGGCTTGATCACACTGGCACTTTATAGTGCTATAAAGCCGCCAGGAGCGCTATAACTCACTACCCATCCAGGCTGGTGAGGCACATAGAGTGCTATAAGTCCACATCTATACCGGTCCTGGTAATCCTCCTTGCCAGAGGATTAACAGCTATAGCGTATTGAATGCTCTGTTTTAGCTCCAGTGTAAATGGATATTAACAATACATCGCTTTGAGTGATCTCTGGAGACACCCCTAAGCCATTTAAGCCAATTAAGCCTCTGTTCCCTTTGTTTTGAACTCAGCTGGAGGAATGCGGAATTCATTTTCAGAGCTTATCTTTAACTCGGCAAATCAACAATGCAAATGTTTACCGAGTGAGCCAGTGTGAAATAGAAGATTAGGAGGAACTGCATTTAAAAGACAGTGTGCTGACACACTCTCAGCATGCCAAAAATCCACTCGCTCTCTCTCCGTCTTCATACACAGAACACACTCCTCTTCACCCCCCCTCATTTGAAAAGCACTTTGCACCCAGCTGAATGCTGGGATAGCTGCCCATAATACACCACTCCCGTGCTGCTTAAAGTGTCATAAATGTGGCCACACTATACTGCTGGCGGGTCTAAGTGTGAACATGCTATAGTGATATCCCTAAAGCTGTATATGACGGCAGGTATAACCAAAACCGCTATAAAGCTGTAAGTGTAACCAAGCCCTGAGTACTTGGAACCAGAGTTTGTTGAAGTGCTAAACCAGATTTTGAAATGAGTAGCCTCTTCTTCAGGTACTAAAAGAATATTGTCTTCATCTTAGTTTATTCAGATAGTTCAGTTCAATGACTAGTACATTCAACCTTAAAAAACCCATCAGGAGCTGAAAAAAACAGGAAAGCTTGTTTTCCTCTTCCAGTCTATGATAAAAGTGAGGTGTAAGAGGATGAGATCTACTGGTTTTAAAATCCTGAAAGACACATTGATTGGAAACAATCGGTTCAACTCTCCAACTACAGATAATACTTCTTTTGTTTAATAAAATCAGTTAGATTTACATGCAAAACATGGTTTGGTAAACTTTTTTTTCTTATGTATCCAGCACATTTAAAGTAGTGTTATTTAACTTAAAAAAAACCCAAAGTAAATAAATAAATTTCCATTTGGGTGCATTTTTCATTGAATTCAAATTGCCATCTAACTTGAATTTGACTGACACAAATCACAAGTAAAATAAAAGCTAGTGTTAGGGGAATAACACTAGTAACTAAGAAATTCATCATTAACCACTTTCTAGCATAATCAAAATGTAAAAATCCTATCTCCTATCTCTATCCTATCTCTATCTGCTCCCACAAAGCGACACTTCTCACCCCTTCATTCTCAAAACTTCTACTATCAAACGAGCAAACTCTAAGAACATCAATATGACTATTTTGTCTTTTTCTAATCTTTAAAACGTTTGTATGGATTTTATTTTCACCTGAGATATCATTGTATGGTTCCAAACTCTCATGGTCATTATTAATTTGAACCCTACCAATCATGTAGGTCAGTAAATATTTAGCCAAATACTGAAGCAATAATTATGGAAATACCGCCTTCCTCTCTCTGACTTTCACTAGCACTTTCTGCTGTGAACTGCCACTTTTACTTTTGAGCAGAAAGCTGAGTCTCTTGGAAATAACAATTAAAATGTGTGAAAGAGCAAAATGGAATTGGAATGAATGCTTGAGGTTTTGTGTTAATGTGTAAAACTGTTTGTATAGCCTTAATTAGTCGCTGGCACAGTTTCTTCAAGGCAAAGCAATGAAGCTGAAAAGTCAACATGCATTGCTTAGTTATGGGTTCCAGAGGATTTCTGAGACACCATCCCCTGGCTAGAGAGGTGGCCAGTAGGGATTACTAAGAACTCTTTTATTTGTTTGTATCGTCTAATTCAAATTAGAACGTTTTATGATTCAACCCCCCACAAGGGTGCAGTAACTAATTTATGTGACAGTGTGTTCCGCATAGTGTATTCTTCATTCACTTCTTCATTCACTCTCCATTTGCTTCCTCCATCCAGTTGTCTTACAGTAGATTGTAAACTCTAGCAGAGGACCACCTTTGTGCCCACTGTATTCTGAACTGGAGCTGCCCACAGTGTAAATGAGAGAAACCCTGGGAGGTGCTCTAAAGTCTAGTTTGTGACAGCTTCAGGAGGACCACCTCCAGCTGTATTACAGCCCAGAATCTCCATAGCAGTGATCATGGAGAAACACACCAGAGACAACCTCTCCCACCACAGACTCTGTTCTTATCATGGCCTTTATCCTGGGGCTTGCCAGAGGACCAGTTAGGTGGGCCTACATTATTCCTACACCAGAAGAATTCTCCCCTGCCACTTTTGGCACCTATAGAGCCTCCCTCGATATGCTGCTAAAGTGGTGCCCAGGAATCACAGCAGGGGTTATATAGCAAGTCCCCCATATGTTTTGAGACCAGAAGAGACTAGAATAATTATCTAGAGTCTAGACTATCTCCTGAAATAATACAGGCCATAGAATTTCACCCAGTGAAATTCCTGGAATGGAGGCAATTAGTGTTCCCTTATGTTAGTAAGGATCTATATCTAATATATAATAACAAAATGAGTTACAATATTAGTGTAACTGATAGAGGAAGAGTCTTATTGCAGTATCTATAAGCCAAAAATGAGATCAGTGCCCTATTGTGCTGGGTACTGTAGAAACACTCAGTAAGAGGCAGTTCCTTCCCTGAGAAGTATACACGGTTACTAGAGAAGACAGGCAAGGGAAGAAAGAAAGTATTAACCGTACCTTACTGAGTGAGAACTGAGACACAGAGAAATTAAGTTATTCACCCAAGGTCACCCAGGAAATATAAGGAATGGGCTGGGTTTTAATTCATATAGCCTGGATCTCCCAGCTCAGTGTCTTAACCAGATGACCATCCTTCCTATATTTCTGATTCCTAAAGAAGAGTTTTAAGAAGCACTCCTACTCCCTTCCGAGCGAAAACAATAAATCTAATGGCTATTGTTCCCATTTTACAGTTAGAAAAACTGCAGTAAAAAGGAATGGCACAGTAACTTGCCCAAGGCCAGACAGTAAGCCAGTAACAGTGCAAGGCATGAACAAATCTCAGCGTCCTTGTTCTGAAATCCTACTGAGTTAGCTGCAGCATTCATATTTTAGGTCTCAAATATAGTGAAATAGGTTCTCTTATTTACACATAACATTGAATGGACACAGTCAATAATATGGTTCCCATTTGTACAGATAAGGAATGTAATATTTATTATTATTCTTTTCTTACCTCAAGGGAACTGTTTGTTCAACAGAACAAACTGCTGGAAAACAGGCTAAAAGAGCTGGACATTTCCAATAAAAGCAAAAAAAACCAACAGATGGAATGAAATCCAAATCCCTTAAAGTACATTTATCTGGTAAAAGACAACATTTAAGCTAAATGCAAAAATACTTCCCGTTACACCTGTACATTGGAAAATACTCTACATTCATTTCTGCTGGAATATTTCACAAGCCTAAGTATGATTTTCATGACTGCACCGTCTTCATAGGCTAAAAAAGCACATTAGCCAGGAAAACTGAGCATGTTGTTAAACTGCAGCTGTCTGCAGTTCATGAAATGAAAGATCACCGTAAGCCATTGCTTTGAAGTTTCACTCATGTTTCCAATTCATTTCCTACAGATGGAAAACCTGCCAAAAACACTCCCAGCAGAGATAAAAATATTTGGCTAGTGGAAATCATACACCCTTTTTGAAGATTATCAGCAGATCAAAGATTCAAAAAAAGGCAGGCTATTTTCTACAGACAGTTTACTTAAAATCCCCACCTCTCCCTACTCCTGTATCTCCAGCTAATTAATTTATTCATCTCTTACATCAGGATATCTGCTAAGCAGGATGTGGAAGAATGTGCCAGCAATTGCAGTATTCTGGAAGGCATTACAAGTTAGATGGTTGTTTGGGGATTTAAAAATGTCGTGTTAACCCTATGGGACCTATTTTCTTCCCATTCAAACGTTCATTGATTCTGTGGCACCTCAGCCAAGTAGTTTTCATTTACTGGAATTGCAAGACCATGACTGAAAGTGACTTAACTGTTCCACTTTATTGCTACAAGGCTCCCTTTCATTATGTATTTTGGAATGGTACTTTGCACAACAATGGCAACTGAAATGAACTTCGTTATTAATGGAAGGTGCCTGGGCTGATTGGACCATGGAATCTTAGGTGTTTCTCTCTTTCTCTTAATGTCCTGCAGAAGGAAGGGGTTTTGTTTGTTTGTTTGTTTTTCTTAAATGGACCTATAAGCGAGGCATTTACATTCGACTACCTGCCACTCCCTGGACACAGGAAATATTTACAAACATTTTAAATAATTTATTGTAGGAAAAATAAATGTAGCAAGTGCTTAGACGAGACCAGTTAGTTAGGAACAGGCCGTTAGATCAACACCTGTCAGGGATGTTCTAGGTATATTTCCAGCCTCAGTAGGAGGGTTGTACTATATGACCATTCAAAGTCCCTTACATTTCTATGATTCTGTGTGTGAAAATATTCAAGGGGGCTAGCCGGACCACACCCACTCCACTGCATGCATGGAAAGCCATGGATGCAGCGACAGCACAGCAGTACAGCTGAAAAAGGGAAGACAGAGTTAACATGTGGTTGGAGCATCAGTGCACACTTCTCTCTCCACTACTTCTCCCATCTCAAGCTATACTTCCCCTGCTGCTCACAAAACACTTTCCCCCAGATCCTGCTTACCTGCACATGACCCTGACATCCTTTCACGATCTCATAGTCCCTCATTCCCCTATGCAATCTTGCTCCCCCTGTTCTTATATTCCTGCTCAACCCCCGAACCATGTCTGATTGCTGCACTTTGCATTCTATAGAGCTACTGCACGTGCACTGGGAAAGAAGGGAGCTGGGGGGGAGGGGTTGGCACCGGGAATGGGCAGATGTGGGCTCTTCCGTTACTAACGACCCTCCCTTGCAGTGTAAAGGGCTGGGGTGCACTGGACCCGGACATCAGCTAATGAAGGGGAACAACAAATGAAAAAACTCTGGATGGGAGTGAAGGTCACAGGGTCAAAAGCAGAGAGCCAGAGAGGGACAGGGATCAGAGAATCCCAGAGAGCACCCACTATTCCTCGAAGGTGCCCAGAGAGCCAATGGATGTGGCCCGGAGACATGACTTGGGATTGGCAATAGGCCATCCAGTCACAGAGCACCATACCATCTAGCTTCCTCCTCCTGACACGTATGTGGCCACCTTGGCCAGCGCCGGGAGGAGGGTGGCAAGGAGGTCTCACAACATCATGGGGCAACAGGCAGAGTGAGCACAGAGTAAGAGGTGTGGGGGAAAGTGCAGCCAGAATTTACGGAGAAGGTTTCGGAGGAGCCAGAAGAGGGGCTGCAACCTGAAGCACTCTATATAAATGTGAACCAGAGTCTCCCTCTTGCTGCAGAAGGGGTGGGTGCCAGGGGAGGCCATGCACATGCCAGGTACAGGTCCATGCTCATAGGTCCGTGAAAGAACAGCTAACTAATATCCCCAGAGGGCTGTGGGACCAGCGTGGAATATGTACTGCCCCACCAGGGTCCTGCACCCTCCTGGAGTGGTAAGAGGGCCCGCCGCTTGGTATTGGGGTGGGACACGAGGGCTCAAGAGCAGTGGAGGAACAAGAGTCTGGCTAACTGTAGAATTAATGCTGTGAATGGGGCAGGAGGCTGGAGGAGCCCAGGGCCTGTGTGTCAAAGCCTTAGCAAGGAGCAGTGGGGCAGCAGCGCTGTGGAAAGCTCTTGAGCTGTCCATGTCTTAGTCATATTTAGCTTCCCAGGTATTGGTGCCTGGTGCAACATGGTGGGGCGGCAGCAATGCCTGGGGTTCTCTAGAATGTTCTGCACCCCAAGTTGCCACCCTCCATACAAACCTTTCCCCCAATTCCTTGTGCATCCCAGCTGTGTCAGTCTTCTCCTCCACAGCCTGATTTCCCTCATTCCCTACTACCATACTGGCTGTGCCCAGCCTTTGTCCACTGGCTAGATGTTCAGTGTATAGCTGGAGAGTTGGGCATAAAACTAGCTAGAACACTTCAACAAATACAAAGGGATTTTAACCCTGCTTTAGATAAAAAAAATCATTACAACTGTGGAGTTGCTGCTGCTACCTCTGTAATATTCCTACAGGCACATGCCCTATCACCAGGTTATTATTATAATTACGTATGTTCTTCTTGATTATTCCCCTTTTTTTGCGTGTAGCATTTTGCTGCTTTTTCTTTTCCCATACAGGCTTGTTATATTTCAGGGACACTTGCTGGGCCAGGTTATTGTGCACAGTCTGCTATAATAAGCTGATTTTCTGTTGCATGCTTTATGTTTGTTCAGGCTCTGGTTGTGGCACAGTACTCCCCAGAGGGCACTAGCCAAAACTCAGTGACACTGTGTGTGACCCCAATGGCACCAACAGCTAGAAGAGACTGGATATGCTGATTTCTTTTCCCACAGAGTATTTTCACCAAATGCCTCCCTCACCTCCTTACTAACCTGATTTAAATACAGTTTGAAAGAACAAAGACTGCTTGGGCTAATTTTTATATGGATTATGCTAATCTTTCCTGCATGCAGGATGAATTTCATTTTCAGCTCCAGAATTTGCTTTTAGATATCTAGGGTATTTATTTCACCACTGAAATAAATGTTACTTTTGAACTGTGTTAACTGTATTATCCCCAAAGCCTATTCATCTCCCACAGTCTTGCTTAGCTTGATAGAAATTATTGGGTGAGGTCCCTTGGACTGTTCTATGCAGAACATCAGACTAAGTGATCATAATGGACCTTTTTGGCTTTAAAAAGCTATGAATCGACTTCCTAATTTTCCCATATACTCCTGGAGAAAAGTGAACTTCGGGAGCTGTCCAGAGCAGAGATCACCCAGAGTGCAGAATTGCACTGCAATCCATGTGGATGAGGAAACCTAGAAGGAGGATTAGAAGAAAAGAGACTGAAGGGGAGAAAAGGGAAATCTGGATGAGGGCAAAGGAGGACCATTGGGACAAACAAGACAGATGATGTGGGAGAGACAGGCCCCTGCATTGACACTGGTGTAAGGAACCCTAAATCCTGTCATTTCCTTTCAATTGCAATCATAGAATAGATGGGTTGGAATACCTTATACCTAGTTTTTGTACCTAGTTTTTACAATGAGGTACCTGTATAAGGGTATGTCTTCACTATAGGTCTAGGTCGATTTCCCTTAATTCGATTTTCTAAACTCGAGTTTAGAAAATCGAATCAGTGTGTCCCCACCAGGACAGCAGGTCGACAGTGGTCGACACTGTCTGTCCTTGAACTTTTGCAGGGGGTCGACATAGCCCGCATTGCACTGTGGGTAGGTAGCCCACAGTGCAATGCGTGCTGGACCCCCCCCCCTGCCCAAGCAACCCCACGGACCCCCCCTCGCCGTACCCACCCGCCCGAGGGGGGGTGGGGGAGCCAGCGCGCGGCTGCTTGGGCTATCGGCTCAGCTGCCTGGTGAAATTGACCAGACAGCTGAGCCGATCCCTCAAGCAGCCCCGCACGGGCTTCCCCCCCCCCTCAGCAGCCCCGCGGACCCCCCCCCCGCCCGAAAAGCCCCCCCCCGAACAGCCCCCCCGCCCAAACAGACCCCCGCTGGACCCCCCCCCCGCCCGAGGGGGGGGGGGAGCCGGCGCGGGGCTATCGGCTCAGCTGCCTGGTGAAATTGACCAGACAGCTGAGCTGATCCCTAAAGCAGCCCCGCGCGGGCTTCTCCCCCCCCCTCAGCAGCCCCGCGGACCCCCCCCCCCGCCCGAACAGCCCCCCCAACAGCCCCCCCGCCCAAACAGCCCCCCGCTGGACACCCCCCCCGCCCGAGGGGGGGGGGAGCCGGCGCGGGGCTATCGGCTCAGCTGCCTGGTGAAATTGACCAGACAGCTGAGCCGATCCCTCAAGCAGCCCCGCGCGGGCTTCCCCCCCCCCTCAGCAGCCCCGCGGACCCCCCCCCCGCCCAAACAGCCCCCCCCCCGAACAGCCCCCCCCTCGCGGGGCTGCTCGGAGGTCGGAGGCTTAACTTCTGATGCCTCTTCACTAGCCCACAGTCGAGCTTGTAATGTCGAATTTAGCCTTACTTCTCTCGTTAGGCAGGAGTTCCGAAATCGATCTTGAGGGCCCTTTAAATCGACTTTAAGGGCATGTATGTGAAGACAGGTACACCTTTAATTCGACCTAACGTCGTTAAGGTCGAATTAAAGTGGTAGTGAAGACATGCCTTAACTCTTGCCATAGAAATAGCAGAAGATCATCTAGACTAACAGCTGCTCAGAGGAGGACCGATCCCCAGTTAAATCATCCAATTGATTTTTGCCCCATGTCCCTAAATGGCACCTTTAAGGATCAAACTCACAACCTTGGGTTTAACAGGCCAATGCTCAAACCACTGAGTTAACCCTACCCCACAATCCCTCTATCTATCTTTTAAAAAATGTTACCATTGCAAAGTCTAGCACTCTGAAGTTAAGAAATGCCAGAATTAAGCTTGTCTCTGCAACCTTAATTTAACTCCCTTGAGCGTATGCATTTTAATAGTCTTTAATTACATGAGCACATGTACATAGAAACAATCGCACTTCCCTGCCTTACAGGGGGTTGTGAGCATAAATACATTAAAGATTGTGACATTCTTATACATTCTACTATGAAGAGATAGATATACCTAAGATAGACAGAACACTCATTCTTATTCTGTTAAATGTTGTGAAGAGCAATTAGGAGCGGTATAGCACCAGTCACCTTATTCTGCTTGCTGACAGTTGACAGAAATGCTGGTATAGGAGACAATAAACATTATACTTTTTTTTCATAGGAACATTATCTTTACAGAAGCAACTAAAGTGCTTCCATATCAACACTCACAGCCCAAATTATTTAAACACGATGAAAGGCTTTTTATCACAACCATATTGTTCAGAAAGAAAGAAAACCCATATGCCCAGATGAAGATGTTTTAATAAAGTGAACGCAGTTTGGATTATTACTGAGGGAAAGTGGCAGCATTGTCAGGGGTTAATGGATTAGGTGATGTATGATTTTATATGAGTCAGAGATGGAGAAAGCCTATTAAGCCATGAAACCCTGAAAATGTAGACCCGTTCCACACAGGACAGAATAACAATAAATCTTAGCACAGCGTGATCTCGCTCAGTGCAGTCGTTTTCTTTCCATTGCTGTTAGTTTTCGATCACCCTTAAATTGTTTATAAAAACCACATTTTTTAAAATGTTGAAGATGTTTGTGTCTTCACCTTAAGGCACCACCAGTAAATTTTTCAAAGGGATCTTTGTGATTTCTGAGCCAAGTGACTTAGGCAGTTAGGAGTGAGATTTGTAGAAAGCACCTAGGTGTCTCACCTCCATTGGGAATTAGATTCTTATGCACTTCTTAAAATCCCACTATTAGGACCAGAGAGCCGTGTTAGTCTGGAATTGCAGAAGTTACAAAGAGTCCTGTGGCACCTTAAAGACTAACTTACTTTAGTTAGTCTTTAAGGTGCCACAGGACTCTTTGTAACTATTAGGACCCTAAGTCTCATGGACTTTCCATAAAACTTGGTTCCTAAGTGTCTAAAACCTACTGAAAATGGGACTTACGCACTTTTGAAAGATTTACCCCACATCTCCACCAAGTGAAGTGCATCCAATTCTAGTGTGCACTGAAGCTCTATAATACAGAATGAATGTAAATGCAACATGACTCTGTGTCATTTGATACAATAGAGACTGAGTGGATGATCAGTTGCGAGTAGTAAAGTGACCTCACGAATGAACAATCAGCACCCTCAGCTATAATACCTTCAATTATATCCACACATATTATCAAAAAGGCAGGAAATATATTAAAGGAAGAAACATTAGTATGTTGCCCTCCTAGCTTTTCCCCAATTACATCATCATGAATAAACCTCAAGATAAAATACACATCCATTGTGTCACCAGATGATGACAGTTTAAATTTCAGTACATAGACCATTCAAGCTGCTGAACTGTGGGAAGAATTATTATTTCTACGGATCAAAGCCAAGTTTTCAAAATACAATTGTAGTTTCTTGACGTTTTCTAGCGATATTCTGGAATCAAATGCATGGAAATAAGGTGAGCATCCCAAAAAATGTAGAACCAAGATGCTTGATTAAACATGAAAATTATGATCCAGGTGGGGTAATCCAGTTGAAACCTCATTTAACTTTTGTTAGGAATTAGTTCACATCTTGTGTTGTATTCAGTTCACTGGAGTCCATTTCTAAAAATGACCTAGTGCTGGCCACTTGATGTCACCATTGCTCTCCTCAGCTGCAAATATCCAGCAATAAAGCACAAAGCAGCAGTTTGCAAATCTTAGAGACCCACTATGATGTCTCCAAGAAACTAAATGGCTAAGTATGGCATGGATGTGGCTACTTGGGGGTAAGCTATGTATGATTGTAGACAGATAGATAGATAGATTAGATCACTCTATTAATAAACTGTATAGTCTTTGACATTGTAAACTCTTTGGTGCAGAGACTATCATTCACTGGCTAGCACAATGGGACAAGGTGATTGAGGCCTATCGGCATTACTCTAGGACAAACAATACTAACAACCTAACATAGTCAATTACCATCCTGACCATTTAATTTATAGATTGCATCGCTCCTCTCACACACATATGCACACAGTTTGTTTGTTTGTGATCGGGGCAGGGTGGGTTAGCTCTCTGTGACACGATCTGTGCCCTCCTTATGTCTTGGAAGTGCCTAGCATATTGCAGGTGCTAGCTGACACAAATAATACAGAATAGCAATAGTAAACCTCTTTAAACTTTATAAAAAATCTCTGTCAGCTATTTTTAACCTTGTTGTTCTGCACACTTTCACTAGGATCCAAATACATCATTACATGAGAGATGAACCGCCAAAGCTAAAATGAGCATCTGTTTTAAACCCAGACATGCCTGCTTAGTGTCCCCTACTATCCAGCATATCAAACCCTCTGAGGCAGAGCCTCAGCTTCTGGAAACTGCCATAAGTCCACCAAAGTGTGGCTCTAGCACCATTTACATCAGCTGAGGATGTAGCCTCAAGAGTTTTCCTCTCTGAGAAATCCTCGGGTGTCTCATTAGACGCATAATTATTCCACAGTCTATAACATGATTATAAGCCAGGTCTGCACTCTGAATGGGAATGAGCCAGGTTTTTTCTTCAACCAGTTCACACATATTTCATTGTCTTTCGAAGATGACTTTACCTTGGCTCTGCCTCATTAGAAAGATAAACTAGAGTGAAAGAAGGGTATCAGGCAAATCTCAGAAGTTATAATGAAAGACTCACTTGAAAGATGGCTGGAGGGAACTGAATCCCATAAGTAGGAGTGGGGGAACTATGTCATTTGCAAGCTGCTCATGAATAATGCTTATTTTGATGTAGCACTTTTCATCCCAATATCTCATAGCATTTTACAAAGAAGTACAAGTAGAAGTGGTCAAAAAATTGGAACATTTGTTATGAAAACTATATTACCCCTCCCTTCCCCCTTCTCCCACAAACACTTTAACCAATTCCCAGTGCAAATAGAATTATTCTCATTGTACAGATGGGGAATCAGAGGAGCAAAGATGTGAAGAGACAGATAAATAGCACCCTATTGTTTTAGTGGTTGCATTATCTATTGTATAAAGGAGGCACTCTTACGCCTAACATATTACCTAGCAATGAACCATGGTGCTGGGCTCAATTAAAGCAATGTGACAGTGCCGTATTACAGACTGATGGAAAGACAAAACATAGGATCTGCAGAGCCTCCATTTAGTTGGGGGGAGGAGTGTCCACTAACCAGGGAGTGGCAAAAGGTGGGTTATAGATTTTTGGGAGAAGAAAGAGAAACAGGATTGCAAAAAAAAGTTACACTAATCCATGGGGTTCGGTAAAGTACTAAAAAAATGATAGCTGCTACGGCTAAAATAAAGGGTTTGACAAATTTCTAGGCAGAAGCTAAATTGGTGTAGGTACAGTGCACTGCTGATTTTGTCATCATCTAGCAAATGATTCGACCCAAGGCTTATCTTGAGTTTATAGTCCATTATATATTTATTGCACATTATTGTATTGAAAAGACAATAGATCTTTGTAGCATAGCTCCTAAATCACAATACAGTTATTTTAAAAAATGTGCAAGTGCACAAGTTCTTTCACAATAATTTATTCTTATAATTCAATTCTTTCTTTGTCCACTAGATGGAACTAACAGCATGAAATCAAATTCCTCTTTATAGATGCTGAAGCTATAGGTTAGTTCTCTTCTGTGACTTTTAGTTAAGTCAGACATCCAGGAGTAGATTGTGCTTTCACTTGCACCAGTGCAAATTCGTGGTAATTCCAGTACTTTCACTGAAGTCGTTCTAGAATCATCCTTGCGTGAGTGAGCAGAATTACACCTCAGATAGTAAAATGAATTGAAAGATCTCAGCCGATCACAATGCTTGCAAGAATGTTGTCATTATGATCTGTACAACAATGAAGCAGAGTGCCAAGCATTGCATATTATCTTGGTTACTGAAAACTACATTTTCCTCAAAATCGACCCCAATTTTTTAAGCCGCAATAGACATATACCCATCCTTAGCTTCCTATTTCTACAGCTAGAAGAAGAATATTCTATCTGTAATGTGGCCTCATGAGACCTTTTAACATAATAGCTTATATTGGGCCTGTGGATTGGAACCTACTTCATTATTTGTAAATGGAATAGTCAGGTTACTATGTGACATGTGTGTTTTAACAAGCACCCCTGTAACAAGAAACTACTAGTCTATCTGTTTGTATGGTATAGTATAGTGCTCTCCTGCTCCACACATGAGCCACACCAGGCCCCATACCGCTCCACCCACATGACGGAGGGGGCAGAAAGGAGGGAGCTGCGGGTGGTAGGGAGAGGCCAGCGAGAAGTGAGAAGCAGTGGGAGAGGAGTGAGAGGTGGGCAGGGCCTTGGCGGGCAGAGTCTGAGCAGGGCGGAGTGCAGGTGGAGCGGGGACAGGGCCATGGTGTGGGCGCTGGGGCACCTCCTGAGTGTGGCACCATTATAAACCCCGGTACTGATTGAGGTCAAATGACAACAGAGTTGGGATGCTCTGGGACACCACCAGACCAGACTGATTGTGGATGTGAAGTGAAACACTGGCTGTACCAGTACTGACTAGAGCACCAGAGATTGTTCCCAATCATCAGATGAATAGGGCTGATTTATTATACTATTGCTTGTTGTAAATGGAAAGGACGGTCCTCCCAAAATTGCTCATGTGAGGGAGCTCTACCAATACAATCAAGTCCTGCTTGATTGAGACTGGGGAGGAGGGGGGAAGAATCTCACTGACTACAAGGAGTAAGGGAGAGGTGGAGCATGCCCCCAACCCATAATACTGTAGATAACCCAGTTAACCCTAGCATTACTTTACTACAGAGCAAAGTAAGAGGTCTATTGAGGTAGAGGAAGGGTATACAGGTCCCTTTACATACCCATGGATGTTGGAGATGCACTGAGAAATCCCATACTAATAGTACATCTGTGCAAAGGGCCCGTCACTCTGCATTACTCCCTAGATCCTTCCTTCCCCTTACAGCAGGCTAATGTGTGCTTCCATGGGCTGGCCATCCAATCTTCATTACCACCTTTCTAAGGTGTGTATATGTGAGAGTGAGGTGGGTGCACAGCTAAAGGAACAGAGCTGTAATTAATGATGTAATTAACTCCCAGGGAATTTCCTGTGGATATTCTGCAGGATCCGGAAGGTGAGTGAAAAAGACAAGGGAAAAAAGGAAAGGATGCCAAGAAACTTTCCCCAGATACATCCATCCTTCAGTTGGTTGCTTCCTTACAAAAAATGCATGCTGTTCTCACATGGAGATGAATCCAAGGGCTTTGGAGAAAGGGAGGATTTCGCTGTTTTGTCTGTTTTACATTTCCTTGTATGCAAACCAGGTTACTATGTGTGTTTCTTGTATCTCCTTCACATCTAAAAATGGGTGGGGTGATTCAGCTTTGGTTCTTCACTTCAACATACAAAGGCACTGAAACTAGAGTTACTGCGGTTGCTGCTGCACCCTCTGGCTTGAAGTGGTGTCCATTATATACAGGGTTTGCAGTCTGGTTCAGTGGCTCTCAGCATCCCCACTGTCTGCATGTATAGCGCTTTGGCTTTGTCCTAGTCACCTCCTCTCATTTTCCTTTATCTATCCCTCTTGAAATACAAAGGGTTTCTGATTTATTTGTCAGGAAATATTATGATGTTTGTTGGTTTCTTTATCCCAATAGTATTTGCTTTGCCCCTCTGCTGGAGTTTGCTGAATTTTTGTGTTTCTTCAAGTGTGACAATCATTGTGATTTACTTCGGCCTGGGACTATATCAAAGAGGAGACTTTTGGCTTGTTCATAGAATTTTGGCAGATTCTGTAATATTGCAAGTTGTTCGTTTTTCAAACTACGGACCATGGGAACACACAATCCTCTATTTAAAAGAAAATTTTGAATGTTGTTTAGATAACAGTAAGGATTTTAATCAAGGTAACATAAATATTATCTTGATTCCTATCTAAGTTCTTTTATCCTTAAACCTTGATAAAGGTCTGTTACTTGGCTAAAAATGTGAATGATATTTTAAAGAGTTGATCACACAGAAAATCATTACTTTGTTTCAGAATGATTTTCAGCCGTACCTCTTAGAATTATTTTCCCCCATTATTAATGTGATCTGAACAGCAATTTCGTTATATAGTGATTGTATTATGCTCAGAAATTTTAGCATGATTTATTCAGAGACAGGATTAAGAGAAAGGAACCCATCCAAAATGAAATTTCCCATTGGAAAAGCAATATCGATGGTGGTGTTCCCGAAGAAAGGTTTTATAAACCTCTTTCTGGAATAGCACGCATACCTATGTTCTTTAAACTTGAGCCATGACAGCATTAGCCAAACAGTCAAAGTCCCAGCATGCACAGTGAAAAACATGTATAAGCATAAAAGTATCAAAATGTTGGCCCAAAAGTCAAGAGTAAGCTTCAAATTATTACAAACCAAGTATGAATCAAACCAGCTTTAAAATTTTAACCGGTACAAATTGGAAACTTATGTTTGATTTACAGCCTCAGGCTTCTTACACACACACACGCGAATTAAAAGTCTACTCTTGGGTGGTTCTTTTTTTCACTTGAGATACGTTAAGACACCACTAATCTATTTACATAGCTATTCAGTTATTTTCCATCTGCTTACCTTGGATGTCCCCAGTTCACAAAGCAGCTTTCTGGTGGATTTTGTATAATGATGGGCTTTTGAGTTCTCTTTATAACAGAGTTGGGTGAATACAGGGCAACATTTGACACAATTTTTCACGTATATGTCTAAATGACCTCCTCAAAATTTCCCATGGTTGCTACCATTGCTGAAAGCTCCATCAGTGGAAACAATGGTGGGAGCACTAATGTAGACAGGTCTCCAGGCAGCTACCAGCATTTAAAACACCTTGACATTAAACTCCACTTAGAACAGGCCTGCATAAGAATGGTTAAAATGCTACCATCTTAGCATCTTATCTACATTAGCGTTCCCACCATTGTTACCACTAGTGGAGCTGAAAGAATGGTGGATAAATAAGAGATCCCCATCAAGCGGAGTCATGTGAAGGACATGCTATGCCTCTCCCCCAAAAGACACTGGGAACGTGGCATCACTTACCTTTTCTGGGACTGTTTTCTGAGCTCTGGGGCTGAAAACAACATTCATGTCCATGTTGGGACAGTTAATCTCCAGATGCACAATACTGTTAAATTTAAAATGGACTCAGGAGCAGAGGCGACTGATTTGTAAAGAGACTTTTGAGGAGATGAGCTGCTTCCCAGGAGAATACAAAGTAGCCCAGGGAGATGGATACATTTCCTAAATCCATTCAAAGCCTTCGCCAGATTGGTTCAGCTTAGGAGGTTACTTGCAGTATCAAACATAGAAACCTGAGATATTGGAGTTGCCTCATAAAATGAAGACAGGAAATCGGAATGGTGTCTGGGAAAATATGGGCTGCTTAAATGAGAGCTAGTGCTGATCCCATTGGATGAGATGACCATGTCCTGTGTGCTCAGCAGGTCCTGGAAAGTGCTAATCCTGCTGTTTAACAAGCTGGAGAAGAATGGTGTGGAAGAACCTGACAGAAGAATGGAGGACAAATTACTGGTCCAATAGAGTGTTGTGCCCTGCAGTATCTCGTATTAGAAAAATAAAGAAACACAGTATGATGTCTATAGATCGATAGCTTCATAGATCTTAAAGAAGTCCATTGAAGCAGTAAGGAAGGACCAGTATCTTCCATCCACCACGAAAGAGCTTGTCTCCAAGTTAACTGATGCAATGATGCTATTCTCACTAGTGGATTTTGGCAAACTCTGTTCCACTCTGAGAGTGCCAAGCGTATAACTTTCACAAAGCCACTGTAGCCCACAGTGCAATGCGTGCCGGACCCCCCACCCCCCCGCCCGAGCAGCCCCGCGGACCCCCGCCCCCCCGCTCGCCCAAGCAGCCCAGCGCCGGCTCCCCCCCCCTCGGGCGGGGTCCAGCGCGGGGCTGTTCAGGCAGGCGGGGGTCCAGCGCGGGGCTGCTCAGGCGAGCGGGCCAGCTGCCTGGTCAATTTCATACTGGGGAATTCAAAGGTTGTGATTGGGCAGCCCCGCGGACCCCCCCCCCCGCCCGCCCGAGCAGCCCCGCGGACCCCCCCGCTCGCCCAAGCAGCCCGGCGCCGGCTCCCCCCCCCTCGGGCGGGCGGGGGGTCCGGCGCGGGGCTGCTCGGGCGGGCGGGGGGGGGTTCGCAGATCTGCTTGGGCGGGTGGGGGGGTCCGGCGTGGGGTTGCTTGGGCGGGCGGGGGGGGGATTCATGGATCTGCTTGGGCGGACGGGGGGGTTCGGTGTGGGGCTGCTCCGGCGGGCGGGGGGGGGGGGGTCTGTGGGGCTGCTTGGGCAGGCGGGGGGGGGGGGGGTCCGGCACGCATTGCACTGTGGGCTACCTACCCACAGTGCAATGCGGGCTATGTCGACCCCTGCAAAAGTTCTAGGACAGACAGTGTCGACCACTGTTGACCTGCTGTCCTGGTGGGGACACACTGATTCGATTTTCTAAAGTCGAGTTTAGAAAATCAAATTAAGGGAAATCGACCTAGTCCTGTAGTGAAGACATACCCCTGGGTTGGTGACAGACAGTGGACACATTTGACTGGGAGATGACAACTCTGAATTACCAGTTTTTCTGCAGGATATAACCATTTCTCAATATTTTGGGAGGTAGGGAAAAGTAATATCCTGCTCAGTTCTACAAATTATCTATTATTATTGATCAAATGAAGCAAACTTCACAAGGAAGCTATATGTTGAACAATGTTCATATGAAGTATCAATGAATGATTTTAGCTTGCAACCACGTTTGTAAAAAAGGGGTATTCTGTTCACAGATATATTGTGAACAGAACAAAGAGCTGAATTTCCTAAATATCTGTGAATTATCCTTTACAATAATGCAGCCATTCATTAGGACTAAAGAATATAGTGTTCTGGAGTTAGTAAAAGTAAAAGTGTTCTGGAGTTAGTTAGTAAAAATCTTAAAAATGCATGAACAGCTAAAATGTTTTTTGATAGGATAGTATATTTGGCTGGAGAGATCAGCAGTAACTCTTATAATTAAGAGGCCTGAATTAGGATGATTCTTTTGGCCACCAATAGTGGTGCATTACTGAATAGAAGGGAAGTTGCAGAATGTCAGCACTAAGCTTATGTTAGGTAAATATGTCACAGTGACAGATCAATAAATCTGCTTCTTTGATAGTGAGAAGATGAGAATAAGTCTGATGAGACAGTCAGGATTCACAAGAAGATCAATGCAAAAGTGCAGCAGATCAAAAAACACTTTGAAATAGAATACAAAATGAAATAGTTTATTGGAATTTCTCAACCACAACTCTTTGACTAGGTTAATACATGTGAAAATGAACTTCAGTGAAACCTGAAATAATTATAACAGTTAACAAAAAAATTAAGCTGAGCTGAGAAAGGCTCAAGTTGCAAAGTTTGGATGTGGATCCAAACTTCCCAAACTTGGATGAGAGGTTTGGAACTGGTGGTCTAATTTTGGGCCAAGGCTAATAAAAAACAAAAGAAAGATTATATCATGATGGCTCTGAAAAGCTGAGATCTGATAACAAAAAGAACACAGTTTGTCTCCAATTGTTTTAGCATAGATCCAAAACTGCTCTGCTTGAAGCACAAGTGTTTCTAGTTTAAACAATATGTTTGGTGTGTGACCTCTGCAACCTATTTTCACTTCTATTAAACCAATTGATTTTTAAGTTGAAGTTAACAGATGAATTTACCTGCACCCATTCATTAAAATGGAGTTTATAGTTTTGTGCTGTGAACTTAACAGGTATAAGAGAATCCATTATAGGAGATTTTTTAAGTATCAGCAGACAGAGGAGCTCTGGATTTTGCTTGCATGTTGTCCAGAGCAGAGTTTGGACTGCCCTTGGGGCCTGTGAACAGGTTGGGGGGCACCAAGCAGGGCCAACATTAGACTTGCTGAGGCCCAGGGTAGAAAGCTGAAACCCCACTGCACAAGGCTGAAGCTTGAGGGCCCTATGCCTCACCAATCGGTGCTGAAGCCTGAGCAATGTTGCTTTCTAGGGGCCCTGTGGTATGGGACCCCAGGCAATTGCCCAGCTTGCTACCCCTTAACGCCGGACTTGGCTTTTATATGCAGAAAAGCAATTTTTGTGGCACAGCTGGGCCATGGCGTTTTTATAGCATGTTGGGAAGGGGGGAAGAGAAACTCAGAAATAAAAAGGTTGAGAACCTCTGGGCTAGAGAGGCATTAAACACATGGTGTGTGAGCGTACCGACTCCCATCAGATATACTTGTTTTTTCTTAGTTACAGCCCTGTTACTCCTTATAAAGCTAAACCTCCAGGACCTCAGGCATTTACTTTTAGCCCAATTCACTGTGTCATATCCTCCATTATTAGGAGTGCTACACACGGAAAGCAGAGCCTTTCTTCAAAAGATGCAAAGATATCTTTGAAGCACTGGCATGCTTCTAAGATGCTTAGAGTAACTTCTAAATGAACAGACCCTTTTCTTCTTTCACTCACTGTAGCTGCCCTCTAGAGAAGAAATTTGAGGTGAGTTTCCAGGATCTCAGTGACTCACTAGTGTGAAAGTGATTGACTCTTCTTGGTGAAGAGAAGTTTTGTTGTACCTGAAACAAGGAAAATAGAATCACCTTCCATACCTTAAACTATTATTGGCAAGTGTATTTGGCTAGACAAGCAGGACCAATCCCTATTTTTGCCCCATATCCCTAAGTGGCCCCCTCAAGGATTAAATAAGATGAGGAAGACTTTGTAGCACCTTAGAGACTAACCAGTTTATTTCAGCATAAGATTTTATGGGCTATAGCTCTCTTCATCAGATGCATAGAATGGAACAGAAATAAGATGCATTTATACACACAGAAAGCAAAAAAAAGTTGTACATTAGCATACCAATTCTAAGAGGCTCTTTAATTTGGACTCACAACCCAGAGTTTAGCAGGCCAATGCTCAAACCACTGAGCTATCACTCCCCTCACTGAACTAGCCTGCCACCCCGGAACCAAGTCTCTGTGTATCCCTCCCTCAAGCGTCATGAATCTTATCTAGGTTCCTTTCTGACGTACTCAGCAAGGACCTTGTATGTGGCATTTAATGGGTTACAACCCACCAGCCTTTGCCCTGGCACACTGACAGTTCAAATATAAAAATGTATGGCAGAAATACAAAGATTTCTGAGAAAGAAAAAGAAATATCTGCAGGCCAATGTATTTATTGTAGAGCTCCTCCTTTCCACTCTTATTCATGGAGTGTAGCCCTTTAGTTTTCAAAGGGGCAGCTCACTAAGTACTGAGGATGAGTAAGGATAGTAAACCTGGCTCCTATTGCATTACAAGGTGAAATCAAAGAGCTGGACTTTTTGAAGTTTGCCTCCTTCTTGCTCTGGAGAATTAAATTGATCTGAAACAGGAAAGAAAAAAAAAAACAATCTTTGACTTTAGCCTTGGAAAAGAAAATTTTTCATTGTGATACTTCTCAGGCTCGTCCTTCCTGGCTAAGAAAACGTTGATAAAACTAGATATATTCTATTGGCTGAATTTCCCTCTAATTGCTGCCTCGCTGTGCTGATGGCTTTTAGCTCTCAGCCATGCTCCATATGGTTGTACATCACAGATATGTGGCATTGGGTTTTTTAAATTTGCTGTTAATTTAATGGGTCTCTTTGTTGCCATGTTGCCCTTCTGTAGGTGCAGCAGCCACTGTTAATTGTTGCTTGTCCTGTCTATTCCAATCTTTGTTAATGGCAGCAACAGTGGGTATTTACATTTTTATTTGGTTCTTTCACATTTTCTCTCTCTTTTCCCCCTTTCCTCTTAATTCTCTCCTGCCCCATGAGCTCTTTGTACCTAACCCCCATCTCCAACCTTCACCCATTCCTCATTGACAATAACCCATGTTGCCATATTGGTATGCTTCCTTTTCAAGTCTATTTATCTCCCCTCATCCCATTAGAAGTCATCATATTCCCTCCTCCGGATCTTTCTCCACTGTTAACTCCATTGTCTTCCCCAGCCACAGCCTGCACTGCAGTTATTACACTCCTGCCTCACAAAAGACATGTCTGACTGTAGACGATCTCCAGTCCACAGTCTCCATTGGAAAACTGACATGATAGCATGATTCTTACTCTCCCTAATTGGGCACAGTGAAAACTGTGTAAGTGGCATAAGAGCCCAGTGATCCTCTTTTTCTTCAGTGGTGGCAGCTGTATGACTAATTCTTTTACAGTGTAGGGGGCACTATTGCTAGTGATGTCAGGAGTTGAAGAGTTTTTTAATGGACCATTAGTGGTCATCTCAGAAACCGAGACGAATGTCTGCTCCTGCCCTGCACCTGCTACAAGGTTAATGAGGAATGCATACACCCCACTTTTGTTTGTTTGTTTTCAGCAAGGTTTCTATCGCCAAAAATGAAATATGTGCAGTTGCCTAAGCTAGTCATCAAAGTTACATTAACATTGCAAGCTATTTTCAGTTTGCTTGCTAGTGTAACTTAAATTAGGTTCCTCCATCTCTAACCTGAATCTAAATAATATCAGACATCCTCTCTCAAGTGTAGGAAATAACTTCAAAATGAAACCCAGCAACCACACAACTGTGGCAGCCAAGCTTAGGTCATGTAATATAGTATTCATAAGCATGCATGCGATGCATTTTCCTCTATGGAAATAGAATGCCAACGGGGAACATGGATGCTTCTCAAGCAAAGATGACTATCACTTCCTAATGGTTAGTTTATAGAGGCTATAACTATCGTTACTACAGTTAAGGACTTAAGGTGTATATAGAATACTGGATGCATGTAGTTATCTGGTGACTGCTATTTCTTGATGGGACATATGGGGGGGAATCTTACCATGGAGCTTTCACACAGCACCCTTACTTACTTTTGTAACAACTTAGTTATTAGGCTTAGAGCATCTCTCTCCAACAACCCCTCCCCCCCACACACACCATACAGGGATAAACTAATCAAGTGTCAGATGATCTGACAGTTTAAATTAAACATGGAAATACAGGTCTGGAAGAGACTTGAAGAGGTCATCTAGTCCAGTCCCCTGTGCTGGTGCAGAACCAAGTATACCTAGACCATCCCTGATAGGTGTTCGTCTAACCTCTTCTTAAAACTTCCAATGAGTCCACAACTTCCCTATGTCCATATGCTTACCTTGGTACACAGACATCAGTCTCACACACAGAGACATCTGTCTATTCAAGAGGCTAATACATTCAGTTGCCATTTGGAAATGCCTCACTTAGTTGAGTCATCTATCTCTGTAGCACACTTGCCCAAACATACCCTTAGAGTAAGAATCAGATGTTTGAACTGCAGAGAGAAAAGCAATAATATTTGTTGACCGACTGGATATGTGGGAGCAGTAGAGTCAAAGATTATACTGAGCATGAGAGTCTGAGAGATGGGAAATAGGGTGTGGCTGTCAGCAGCAGTGGAAAAGAATGGGAAGGTGGCATGTAAAGATAGATCTAGTTATAGTTGATCCTGCCTCAGAGCAGGAGGCTGGACTAGATGACCTCTTGAGGTCCCCTCCAGCCCTACATTTCAATGATTCTATGATTTAAAAGGAAAATAAGGCACTCAGTTTGTCTAAGACGAACTTCAGCTGGCAACTGGCTATCCAAAAATATGTCAGAAAGGCAGTTTCGTAATGGTATGCAGACTTGGGTGGAGATCATGAGACTAATTATCATGCACATCCTTGGGGATGGGCGTGAAGACCTTGAAACTGTAAAAATATGTTGAGGAAAACTGGTCTTTACTGTATATATAGTAAAAACTGGTAATAAGACATCATTTTTGGATAGCCAGTTGCCCTCGACCCCCCTGGGAAGAAAGATATTTGCTGAGACTTTATGTTTTCGGGACTTCAGATATAATCTCAAGAAGGTATAGCTCCATGTTTGAAAATTCACCAAATATATGGAAACAGCATGTCCTTTTTGGAAACATGATTTTTTTTCATAGTTTAGGGAATCTTACAGCAATTGCAAATCACAATACAATTCTGTCTTGTTGGCAGGCAGGATGGAAATTTTGCATCCAATTTTTAAAAGAAAAGCATTTCTTTTTAGTGTTACTGCATTTGTATTAACTGTTAGAACATAGAGAACTTTTCATTAAATGGAAATAACTACAAGTTGGGTATCCTAATGGTTTGGAAAATGGGTTTTATAGTGACAAGCAGTCTAGGGATTGGGATGAGTCTCTGTTCCTCAACTAACGGAATCCTTCCTTGATCCCCCAGACATTCACTACCAGTTGACACATGGCACATCTTTGGGGCTAGTTGGGATACCTCTGGGAGAGTTGATACAGACTGTTGTGGGGTGGCAAGAGGGAGGGATCATGAGATAGATGGAGAACTGGGTTGTTTTAAGTACACTGAGATTTAGATTCTGAAGGTCAGCATGCTCCCTTCATAACAATTCTGTGACTGCACGGACTTCACAGATATTAGCACGGGACAGAAGTAATAATCTTCCGATCCGAAAACACAATCCCGCCTGCTCTACCATTTAAGCTATCAGGGACTCTCTCTTAGTTGTGGTAGGCCACCTACTGCACAATGACATCATCCCACAAAGTTGAGTTGCTCTGACATTCTAGTGGAAGGCAATGATTCTGTTGTCTGATCTCAGAGTCTTTTTATTGGTGGGAGAGCACACCAGGCAGAGTTCCTAGAATGATGACATAGTACGAGCTCAGTCAACAATAGAACATGTGTTTATTGTAATTTATTATTGGAAAAGGGTACAGAGATAGCTGCCCACTTGCTGCTGCTATGGCTGACTAGGACAGTTTTGATTTCCTTCTAGGCAGGAAGCATACCCACTGCACCCTCAACATCTTGAGAGTATGATCTTTTCCGTCTGGAAGACCCTCTCCTCCCCCAAATAGGGGCTGTCTGTGGATGTACCACACAGACCCAGCCAGCACAGTAACTGTAACAGTACACCCACTAAATATTAATGATAAGTTACTCTGAGTCCTAAGATTTCGCATGCAATTGGCAGAACAGAATAGGTTTATAACCACAATAAATATTTTTCATAGGCTGATGGTTTATCCTAGGCATTGAGAACTCCATATACCTTCATACAGTGGTTCTCAAAGTTAGGTGATCGCACCACACCCTTCTTTGTGTCTGTAGTAGTTTACGCCCCCTTCCCACCCTGTCACATGAGTACTTGTACTGATATAGGCAGTGGCATGCTTCACTTCAATCAGTTTTGGCTTCTTTGTTCTTCACTGGAGTTGCTTTTTGTTTTTTTTTCTGTTGCACAAATGAGCCAACTATCCATTGTAATAAGAGCAAAAGCAAAACTGTGATTGTGGTCAGTGCTTACAATTAAATGTGCACACTGCGACAGAGCAAACGTATTAGCATACAGATGCTGATGACTTTGTATAACGCTATGCAAGCTTAACAGAAATCTATCAAAATGCAAAGCACCATCTGAAGACCTGGTATGTCTGGGTGAACAATTTATGAGTTTATCCTATATAAGCTTTATGCCAGATAAAACAGATTTATTTGGGGTTTCGACCCCACTGGGAGCCAGGCATCTGAGTGTTGGAGACTGGAACACTTCATGAGTTGTTTCAGTTAAGCCTGCAGTTTTTTGGGGGACAATATTCAGACCTGGGTCTATGTTTGTAGCAGGCTAGGGTGTCTGGCTCAAACCAGGCAGGGCACTGAAGTCTCAAGCTGCCAGGGAAAATTTGCTCAGAGATAGTCCCAACACATCAGTTGGCAGTTAACAAGGGGTTTTTAGCCCATCACACTGCTTAAGAACTGCAGCTAATTCACCTCTGTTGTATAATGGAGAAATCACATGGTAAATATCGACTTTTTAATGGTAACCACTGTCTATAGATACTCTTTTCAATTACTAGTTTATTACCATATTCCATATATGACACTAATTTATTCAGTTGTTTCACTATACTGTGCTGATAAAATACAAGACTGATATGAGACTTATTTTTTAATTATTTAGATAGATTATAATAGCTAAACATTTATTTCTGCTAACCTTTGTGTATCTCATTAGGTATATTTTGTGGGGGACAGTTGGCTGTTGAGGCATACAGAATAATTGTGGTGCAGTGCTAAAGTATTCAAACTGACTGAGAGTTGCCTCTTTACTGATCTCTGTTAATTCCATTTCAATCCTCACAAAGTATATAATGATATCCCAGAGTGATTACCTTTTCCAGGTGGACATTTTTGGCAGACACAGCTGAAAAATAATAGCAGTAATAACACAAAAATTTAGCATAAAGTGTATAATGGAGTGAAAGCTGAGGAACATGCTGAAACTTATAATGTATAAACAGTAGCATCGAGTGTAGGAATGACTATAAAAATAATACACAGCAAAATAATGATAACAAAGCCTAGAGGCAATCCTTTGTATTTTAAGCATTCGGTAGGATGTTTTTAAGCTTAACTGACTGAAATCAAAACAATTTAGGGTGAACATATAATTATTTTTCAATTATTTAGTTCAATCAGTCAAAATCTTTATTTTTGCAGAGACATGGCAATGACAATGTGTTCAAAGATGGCTATGTAATTGCAACATACCTGCAGATAATCATCATAATACTTTGCACTTCCATAACACCTACCATTCCAGTATCTCAGAACAGTTTTATCAATATGAATTAATTCTCCACACACCCTGTGAATTAGGCCAGTGTTGCTATCCTAGCTCAGTTTTACAGACAGGGAAACCAAGTCACCAACTGACAGGGGTCTTGATCCTGCAATTGGATCCAGCTGGAACGCTAGCGACTCTTGCACCTGTGCAGTCTCAGTGATATTAATGTGACTGTGCCAGCATCAGAATCCACTTGTGTGGCTCCAGCTGCAGGACTGCAGCTTGGGCAATGAGTACAAGGTCACACCGACAGCCCCTCTCAGAGCTGGGAACAGAATGCCACCCATCCGACTCCTACTCCTGTGCTTTAGCCCCAACACCATCCTCCCCCTCTTAATATAAACATCCAGATTCTGTTGAATATCAGTGGGAAACTCCCTGACACAAAACTGCACATAAAAGGCAACCCCAAGTCCTCCAGACATAATAAGAGCACGACTGTCTACCTCTTCATGATGAGTGTAAGCGAACTCTACTTTTTGTTTAGTTTAAAAAGAAAAAGAAAAAGGTAGGTCATTTTTCATATCTTCAGTGAAGACTTGGGCTTTACTTGGACTAGATCATCTCCTGCATTCATTCCTGCGATGCGGATGAACCCCCACCCCACCAAAAAAAATCCTATTATTGGGAGTCTAAGCAAAGCTCTCCTTGGCATGCAGGAAAGTGTGTGTGTGTGTGTCCATTATGGCATCATTTCTCCCTGCCCTGCAGAAGCCCCAGACATTGTACTCCCACCCTTAGAAGGGTGGCATGGCTGAGCAAGGAAAGTGAGGGCCCAGTGTAGAACTATACTTTTTGTCATCCTCTCCAAACGCTCAGGAATACTCTTGGTGTAAAATAATGCTGACATTGGCAGCATTTTCTTACACATACTTTCATTCCATTATCTCCCACTAGGAGAGGAGATTATGACTGAGGCCTGGGTGGAGAACCAATGGCTGCATGCCTTCCGAAGGAGCCACCTACCATGGGATAATGGGGGAACTCAAGGAGTAGTGCGGAGGCCCTGAACTTCTACAGGGATTCCTACCTATAGAGGCAATGACTGAAGTCCCAAGCTGCCAGGGAAAATGGGCTCTGAGGTAGTCCCAGCACATCAGTTGGCAGTTCCCAAGTAGGGTGACCAGACAGCAAGTGTGAAAAATCGGGACAAGAGGTGGGGGACAATAGGAGCCTATATAAGAAAAAGACCCAAAATCGGGACTATCCCTATAAAATCAGGACATATGGTCACCCTATTCCCAAGGGGGTTTCTGTGATCCAACCTGTTACACAAGGGTAGAGAACATGCTTGACATAACCTTTCTGGCAACTGGTTCCCCTTGTAAAATCCCAGCACAGTGCTTAAGTGCTGTGGAAGAGCTTATGCTAACTGTTGCAAGGTACACTGAGTCCCATAGAAATGAGGCTCACACGCAGTGGCAGATGAATAAAAGTGATGAGTTTATTGAAGGCAGTGACATAACCGCAGCGGGGGCCCCATTCACGGTGCTGCCACTGGACATGGGGGACCTGACACACCGGAGCAGTGTTCAGGATGAAGCCCAAACACGCAAGAGCAGACTGACACAGAAATACTCATGCACATTTGCATCTCATATATAACTCTTGAATAGCTAATGACATGTCTTGCAATCCTGTTTACCTGTCTGGTTTCACACAAGCTGAGTTTCACACAGACTAGATAACAGCTCCCAGCTGGCGCTGAGAACCACTTCTCACGAGATAACACAGAGCCGAGGCTGTTCTCTAGGCCGATAACCTTGGCCACAATGCATTCCCATGGAGACGCGATGGAAGCGAATTGCATGGCCCTAGTGCGGACTCGTTACATTTTCTTCCTCACCCAACACTGACCCTCTGCATCAAATAGCCCCTTTTTACAGGAAATATGTAACTAACATGCATGCAAAATAAGGATCCCTATTTTATGAATAAATTGTGTAATGAGGTGTTCATAAACTTGAACATTTCATAATTAAAGCAGGGCCATTGCATAAGTTACAGTTTAGTGCACTACATCAGCTCCTTCTTGGCCTTCAAACCACTGCAAAGCAATTTCCATTGCCTTCAAAGTATGTAAGTATGAAGGGACAGTGACTTGTTCTTCATTGAGATCACTTTTGTTATGTTTCCCAAACAAATCGGGACAAATGGTTTGTGTAATTATCTGTTTGTAAGGCTTGTGTTAGTAAAACTGAGGTTTAGATTAGAAATAATCTAAAGTTTGTCTTGTGTGATTGAAGCCATTATTGGAAAAACATTATTTCATAAAAGTACATTGTCATGAAACCTGCTTGGCATGAATAGTAGCCACTTACTCTATTTCCACATATATGTTTTAATTTGAATATAAAAGACTGAACAATCAGTAAAAGACATTCTAGTGTGGTCACTAATAAAATAAAGCTCATTTTTATGTGTGGAAAAGGAGGATATGAATTTTCTATACTACTTTTTGTCTCTTCTTTAACCTTTCAGTAATCTGTGTTTCTAACATTTTCTTTTTAAATGTAACCCTTCTGCCTGGTGGAGTCATCAGCGACCAGGTCTGGGTTCAATATCTAGTGCTTCCTCCTAACAATACAAAACAGAGCTGGATTGAGCCCACACACAGTAACCTGGGAAAATTTACCACCACCCCAGGTGCCTCTAAGAGGCAATACTTCCCCCCCTCATAAGCACAGAGTCTGTGTATTACAAATAAGAACTTTCACTAAAAGGGAAAGGGAACCAAGCATTAGTTTGGGAAAACACCACAACCACATTCAAAAGCATGCAAACATAAGTAAACCCCACTACAGTGCACTGGGCAGTGTAATTTGCCTCAGTTTCCCAAATGGCAGTGGGAAAGTCTGATAAATCAATGTCCCTTTAACACATCATCGGCTGCACCCCACTCACCATTGGCTGTCCTTGGTTAGTGCAGAGTTCAGAGGGGCATTCCCGGTGTTCGCCTTCTACCTGTGGGGCAGAGAACTGAGCAATGCCTCTGCTGCTGACACCTCTGCAACTGGCTGACAGCTGCCACTGTCTCTCTGCCATTGCTGACCACCCTCCTGCCGCTGCTACTCTCTGCTACCACTGGCTCTCCATCACTGCTCTCTGGTACTGCCGTTCCTCTGCTACTGCTGCCATCACGTTATGAGGTTCTACCCCTTAACCTAACTCTCAGTGATTTTAGCGGGTACGGGAAACCTCATTACTACTGCAGCTTCTGTGCTGCCTTTCACTATTCCCACACAAAGTCTAAGGGCAGGTTACACTGGAGGAAGGCGGTCAACCTAAAATACAGAACTTCAGCTATGCAAATAAACTTACCTGGCCATCCACACAGCAGCAAGTTGACTGCTGCAGCTCCCCCTTCGACTCTGCTTCCGGCTTTTGCAGAGGTGGAGTTCTAGAGTCAACACAGAGCATGCTCAGGGATCAATTTATTGCATCTACAGAAGATGCAATAAATCGATCCCCAATAGATCAATCACTGCCCACCAATCCAGCAGGTAGTGAAGACATACCCTCAGGCTTAACCTCTGGACTTACTCAGCAGTGAGGACAGCTCTAAGAATCACCAACTGCGAACAAGGACTGCTACTCAGCTTTTGTCATTACATGTCAGAAAGGGACAGATCAAGTGGCATCTGGGACTTTTTAGACAGTGAATCCCCTACCCCCTGATTAGCAAATGAGGTTCATTTTAGGGTGACCTTCTCAATCAGGGTATGCTAAACACAGTTCCTCTGCCCTTTACTCCTACAATAAGGATAACAGCATTTCATTATCTCTCCATTCAAATACTAGACAGATTTATAACTCCAAACTACCCAGAATTGATCACCTTGGTAAAGCAGCTCCATTAGGCTGCACACCTATGCAGAGTGGGTGTGTCTATGCAAATACTGTCTGCTCCTGAAATCTTTTTTCTAGATGTCTAGTTACTAGATGTCAGGAGCGAGTTCATTCAGACTGTGCTTACAAAAAAAACTATAAGAGTCTTGAAAGGATATGTACACTAATTGAACTGATATGCCCATGCAAGCTTAAGTTCATTTTGACAAAGTTTTCTGTATGTGAGTGAATATGTTTCTATGCATAGAGTGGGAGAGATTTGTGTGGTGTTGGATGGACAAATCATATAAGGAAGGTTTTTCTTGTTTATTTTCTTATATTTATAAATCTAAAAAAAATAAAATAAACCAAAACCTTTGTTGTGCACTAATTTTTGGACTGTGGTAATAGTGCAATTGAATTGAATTGTCATATTAGATTGACTTTTTGGTGTTATTAAATGTGGTGAGAAATCTTATTCCCTGTTCTATTAACAACAGCAACAACATTCTTTTCTATTTCCCAGCCTTCTTTATGGGTCTGAGCGAATACCCATGAAAGTCAATGGGAACACTCTCATAATCATTTCACAGAGTCTTGTGAAACTTTGAATATTTACGGCACTAGTATTCTTATAGATGTACACATGGATTATTTTTCTTTGAGAATTTGTTCTTAATTCTACACTAAGATTGAAATGTATGCCTTTGTGCTAGCTTTGTAAATGTCTATGGTACGTCTCATGGGACTTGTATCAATAGTGATCCCGAAATACTATTGTTTGATTAAATAAATGTTTCAGTTGTTTGAAGAGGGCTATTTTGAACCCATATTGGGAAGTAAATATGTTTAGTGGTTTAAAAATCGAATACAATTAAGGAAACACACATACTCAGTGACTAGATGGGCCAGATGCTCGGCTGGTGTAAATCAGCCTAGCACCATGGACTTTGATTTATTTACACCAACTGAGGATCTGGCCTGTATGTTTTCATGTTAAGAGGTGGTAAGGTGTATTCATATCTTTATTCCAGAAATGTTCATTTCTCTTCCTTAACAGCCAGCAGAACAGCAAGAGAAGGAGAGATGCTAGAAGTAGTAAGTGAGCTCCATTTAATCTCAAGGATCCTAAAAGTGAAAAAAACACCAGTGAGCTTGTCTCTTTTACATTGTACTCTAAATAAGAAATGTAAAAGAATAGTATCCCCTTTGAAAAACACTGGTTTTACCTGGAACACAAAATACAGTAGAACCTTAGAGTTATGAACACCAGTTACGAACTAACCCATCAACCACACATCTCATTTGGAACCAGAAGTTCACAATCAGGCAACAACAGAGACAAAAAAAAAAAATACAGTACATTAGTGGGTTAAACTTAAACTACTAGAGGATTTGGCAAGGTAGGAAAACTGTTTCTGTGCTTGTTTCATTTAAATTAAGATGGTAAAAAACAGCAGTTTTCTTCTGCATACTAAATTTTCAAAACTGCATTAAGTCATTGTTCATTTGTAAATTTTTGAAAGAACCACCATAATGTTTTGTTCAGAGTTATGAACATTTCAGAATTACCAACAACCTCCATTCCTGATGTGTTTGTAACTGTCTGCCTACGACAGAAGAAAGCAATGCTGCAGCACATCAGAACAGGCTTGATGAACCCATGTAATAAGGGGTCTGCCTCTGGGCCGCCTCCACCCCTCGGTTGCTGGAATTTTATCCTGGATGTTACAAGCCACCCAGAGAACAGCATTTGCTGGGACATCTTATGGCATCCTGGCGATGTGTGCAAAAAGCGTAAGGCACCGGCTGTGGACAGTGGCCCACGTAGTCTGTAGACTAAAGTGACCGTAAACGTCTGCATAACAGATTAAGTCATTCCACTTTATGCCCAATATACAACATTGACATTTTGTGTGGAAAGCCTCCAGCTTTGTCCAGCAAACAGCTAAGAGTTACAAGCCAATCCCCTTGCTTTCCATTTGGTGTTTGCACATGTTTTGCTGGCACGCCTGGGGCATCATCCCTAAAAGTCAGGCTTTATGAGGATCAGGTCCACATTAGATGATATTTTGGCCCTCCACTTGTTGTCAGGAGATACATCGTGAGTTCAGGAAGCCACTGTACATAGCGTATGTTGATCAGTAGACTGCATTTGATTCAGTAGACTGTCGCATTATGGAAGGCCTTAAAGGGCGTAGGTGTCCCTACCACTCTGCTGGACTTGATTAAAGAGCTGCATAATGGAACCACTGCCTGTATTCGTCTGGGGAACAGGATGTCAGTGCCTTTTAAATCAGTACCTGGTGTTAGGCAGGGTTGCATTCTGGCCCCTACACTCTTTTATTGGGCTATGGATTTCATAATGCAGCATTCCACCAGGTCCATACGCATTATGAAACTGGAAAGCCTGAAATGGGCAAAGAATGTGCTCACTGCAATACCTAAAGATTTATCCAGATCTCTGAAAGGGGGAATGTCTTGAGTGAAGAAAGAGGCATTTTTGAAACTAGTAAATCTTATTTGAATTGATCTTTCAAATAATAAAATAACCCACATAGCTGCTGGAACACTTAAAGGCCTATCAGTCGTCACCACTTAGCTTTAACTCACAATGGGTTATCAGAGGTTCCTTGCCAGCTACTTAGGACATTATAGTTTCTTCCTCTTCCATAGTCATATTCGCTCTATACCCAGAGACTCTTTCTGTGGCAGTCACAGTGTTGAGAGCCATCTTTGTCTTGTCTGTTTATAGAACAACCACATCTGTCCACTCTGGTGCTTGGGAGTGTGGCTCACTCTTATTAAATACATACATCACATGTGTGTGGGAAGACGACAGTGGAATTTCATTTAGAAGGAACGTCAGAGCGGAGATTAACCTTTGACTTCTGGCCTATTCAATCAAGACAGCAATAACAGAGGCAGGGACATAAGAAGACAACCGACTGATTTGAAAGTATTTAGCCAAAACATTTTCAAATAGTTACCATGTTCACATTTTCTGTAAGGCTTTGAAAATTAAAAATAATGATTTTGGATCTTATTGTTTAAAATTTTATCCATCCAGCTAATAAGTCCATGCACATTTACGTTGGTTGGTAATATGTATTTGCAGATTAAAGAATATATTTTTAAAAAATCCAGGACAGAAACAGAACCAGATTAAAATATACATTTAACCCAAGAAATGCCATGTTATGACCTAGAAAGGCTTCATCATATGCATGATTAATATCTATACTCTAAATAATATCATGGACTTTTCACCATAGAAATCCACCAACGGGCATAGCAAGAAATTTTCCTGTGCTCTCCTGCTCACATTTAAAGCATACAGAAACTTGGATGCAATTTTAGGACCCAGTTTTCCATCCATGTCACGTGGAACTTGCACTCACTTTGGGGTATCTTGTTCTCTCTATACGTCTGAGCCATCAATCTTTCACGGCCATACTAGTGATATGGCATTCAGCCTGAGTAACAGGTAGAGAGATGTGTGTGCGTGTCCATTCCCTCCTCTCTTCTAAGCTACAGAGTAACTGCAAAGCCTTTCCCCCACCCCCCAGAGGCTACTTCATCCCAAAGGCTGAACTGCCTCTCCACAGGTCCAATGCATCCCTGCTATGGAGGTGGGGGAACTGGAGTATCTGCGCAGAAGTGTATGTCACCCTGCCCAGGCCCCACTGCCACACAGACATCTCTATAGAATTGTCCTCAGTGCTGGACATATCCCCTGTACCTCTTCCAGGTCCTCTCCTCGTGTCTACACTCTTCCACCATGTGCAATGCAACTGCATCATTTCTCTGGCTGTGGGGACCTCTGTGAAGGCTGGTTTTACCCCTTATTGAGAGTAACCCATTTTAAAATTCTTTTTTCCTGTAGAGACCGGATCCCTAACTCCATAAAGACTGCGATATATGGCTTTAAAGGCACAAAGTTGACCCAAATGGTCAGTTGGGGTGTCCCCTCTCATACGGGAATACTTTGGTGGAAAAGGGAAAGTTTCTGCACCACCGCTGTTCACATCTCCTGGAGTAGGAGGTGGCTCCCGGGAAGCTGCTACCTACCTATGGCTGTAACTTAGCACAGTGTGCAGCCCTGAAGCTAAGCAAATTTATAAGGGGAGCTGAACCAATTTTTGGCAGCCCATTGGATTCAGTGAGAGCAAAGATGCTGAAAGGTGTCCTTTGTTCTGACGATCAGGGCTTATAACCATTAATTTCATCACAGGACCTCTTATTAATTAGATAACAGGCCCTATGTTCCCTTTTCCATCCACATAGGGAAGGGAGTCTGTGGACTGGGGATGATCTCTGGTGTCATCCTTCCCCTTCTTCTGATTCAGTGGGATTCCCTTCAAGGGTGCTCTATGGATTTTAGGCAGTGGGCAGGTTTGGAGAGACATTCTGGTTGCCTCCAAATTCTCCCTTTCTTAACTTGTGGAGGCAGCTTTAACTTGCACTTCTTTCTCTCCCAAGGGGAAAAGGGGAAATCCATTCTTTCGGGAACCAGCAGGAGATGATGGGGCCAGGTGGCACATTAGAGGCAAGCAGTATTTGCACCGATGACCTTTGCTTCCTGTGGCTCTCCAAGATCTACACAGATCTCCTGGGAACTACGGGCTAAGAGAGCTGAATCCCTGGCTTCTTCTGTCAGGGGGAAACCAAAACAATTTCTTCCCCCAAACCAAAGGCAGAATTCATTAGAAAATCTGCAAGTTGAAACTGACAGAACTTCCTTTGTGAGATTTTGCCTTTATTGTTTTGACTTGTTTGCTTTAATCCATTAACAGAAGTATTTGTCACTTGCATTTGTACCAGTAGAGACTGAATCTTCTTTTACAAACACCAGGTGGTGGTGCTGAGTTATGCAGATAATTTAAGAAACTGCTTGCCTATGTTGCTTCATTGTACAAGAACAGATTGGAAATGGGTGCCCTTTTTCCTTTTGGAAAGCCATTAAATGTGCCCTTTTACTATGTAGAATGAAGGGTACAATATGTCTGAAAGTGAGTTTTGAAAAGAACTACTGGGAAAATAAATAAACAGCAATCACTACACAATAACACCAAGCCCCTAAAAATATCTTACGACACACACCAACTTATTTTTGTGGAAACAGAACAGAAAGTTGCAAAGGATAGATTCATTAATGTTTATAAAGTTATAGCAACTTTATTTTTTGAATGGCATTTTTCATTCATCATTCAAATAATTTGAAATATCAAAATGGAGCATTTTTTCCCTCTTGTTCTCATGGACTCAGAATTTAAGGCCAAAAGGAACCATCATGATCATCTAGTTCAACCTCCTGCACAATGCAGCTACAGAACCTCACCCACCCCCTCCTGTAATAGACCCCCCCATGGCTGAGTTACTGAAGTCCTCAAATCTTGATGTAAAGACTTCACATTACAGAGAATCAGATCCTTAATTTTCTTAGCATAATTAGTTTGAATTGTATCTTTTCCCCTTTGGTAGCAGCAATTGTGCAGTGTCTCTTTTACTGGTCAGTGAGTGTTTTGCCATTGGTGTTAATTCAGATTCCACCAACATGAGGTCTTTTGTTAAGCAAAGGTAATGTGATATTGAAACCAAGCAACTGCTCAAATGAGTTTTAAATATATTTCCAGTTTTTCCTACTGATTGCTGCAATTCTGCTTCTGACTTATATAATTATGTCATATTACCATTGTAATTCTGCACTGTTGCCTGGAATATCACAAAATAGCTAACAAATCCAGCAACCCTGAACATGCTCAGATTCACCTCTTTTCCTTCCCAGGCTGGCCACTGAAGCACATACATCGTACATTTATGAAGATATATTTGGGTAAAATGAACACCACTTTAATGACTTAATTGACTGTTTACCAGAGCACAGAGCTATGCAGACATTGCTTATTTTAGGGGCCTTAGAAGTTGGATTGAGAAGCCTTTGATAATGTGTCCCTAATTCACCATCTTGGCAAGTTTTTAATTTCTCTTGTATTATATTAACCATCATCTTACCTTGTCTTTGTTTAGAACATGATTAAAATACAGGAGTTTTGTTGCATTTTATAACATTTTTGGCCTACCTGCTTAATTTAAGATGAAGTACAATATATTTGTAGAGACCATTTTGTCAACAACATAAATCAATCCCAAACTTCTTTGAGTTCACTCATTCCAGATAACTACCTGATTGCTTTGATAAGAGGTTAGTAAAATCACATTAGCCCAATCTGACAGTACTCACAAATGTTTTGGAGAGGAAGTCTTGTAATTAAGACACTGGATTATCTGTTAGGAGCTCTGGGTTCTTTTCCCAGATGTACCACAGACATCTCAAGCAAGCTACTTAATCTCTTTGGGCCATATGGTCAGATGGTATAAATTGGTATAGCTCCACTGAAGTCAATTGAACTACAGTGGTTTTCCCAGCTGAGGTTCTTTATGTCTTAATTATCTGTAAAATGTGGATAATAGTTCTTCCCAACCTCACAAGTTGCAAAGGATTAATTCATTAAAGTTTGTGCAGCACTCCGTACAATGATTGGAGCCATATAAATATCTAGATAGAAAGATAAATTGTGAACTTGGAACTCAGACTAGGATCTTAAAAAAAATACTAAAATTCATGAAACCATTGTGCATACCTGGGACCAATTATGATTGTGTCAAAAACATTGGAGATTTTCAATTTTCCATTGTTTTGATTGGCAAATGAGCAGGACTCAGTAGTTTTGACAGCAAGGACTTTTAGTTGAGACTCCATCTCAAAGTTAAACAGGGAGGTACAAATCAGCACAGATTGAAACCAAAGAAAATCTTAACACAAATTTTCACACAACTCTCTCTCAGTATCTTACTTTATAAATTAGGTTAAATTAAGGCTTATCAAATGTTTCACCTGGATAATACATCTATTGAATAATATTATAAAGTGTGTAAATTAGAGTATTAATTTTGTGGCAATCCCTCAGGATTAAACATGTGATTTAGCAAAATACTTTAAGCACCTGCTTAACTTTAAGCATATGAATGGTCAAAGTCACTACTTGTGTTTAAAATCAGGGGAAATTATTAGAGGAACCCCTTATTCCTCTACACTACCATTCCCATCACCACCTCCACACCCAGAAACACACACACACACACACACACACACACACACACACACACACACACACACACACACACACACACTGTCTTCCACAGTTTTCCAGCTGATGTCCTGCCAGAATGTTATGGTACAGAGATATTATAATGTTTTCCACTGAATCCACATAATACTATACATTTTCCTGTAAGTATCATTTAATTACTGTTCCCATTCCAGGCTGCACAAAGGAATACTTAAGTATAATTTACTTTTTGTTTTTTATTCTTAGTGCGGGACAAAGGAATAAAAAAATGCACTGAGTAAATAAGACAAAAATGGTATGACAGAATTGCTTGACATATTTAGTTTTACTTGTAAAAGTTAAACAAAACAAAAAAACCCCAACATATAAAGTGCAGTAAAGTTTATATATGCAGAGCACAAGGGATATGCTGAGCTGCAAGCAGAGAGAAAACCTTGGCTACATATGTTCAACTGGTAATATGTGCTTTTATGTTTTACAATGTCGTGCAATAGTTCCAAGAAAATATTTACAAGATGCAATATAAATGTGAATGGAATAATGTTTTCTAGGAACCAAATAATAAATGATGAACAAACTAAGTCTATACAATTTTGTGCAGTTTTACACACTGCACCAATGTAGCCTTATGCTCCTCTAGGACCCTCCTTTGCACAGGGAGCTGATTACCTGAAACTTACTACTACTGCTTTTTTTTAAACAGACACTCTGTTCAAGATCAACTAGCCTGGCAACACATGCCTTTAGAGGTTATCTCTTCATCATCTAAACAAAACCTGGTTTCCAAACGCTTTCCATTTCCACAAGTGTTTCTTATCAGTTCCACATTTTCTCCTGACAATGTGGAAAAAGTCAGATGCCCCTGCTTAGTGACTGTTGCCTAACCCAACACTAAGGAGCTTTCTGAAATGCAGAAAGTGTCCTGTGTGGTTGCTGTAATATTTACATACCCCAAGGGTCTGCTGCTGCTCTCTGTTTTTCAAGTACATGACAGCTACAGTGCAAGACTCACGTGCCTGCCTTCAGCACAGAGGAAAATCTGATTCAGAGTCAGAGAGACAAAAGCTGTGACCTGCTTAAAAATAGAGGAGAAAAAATACAATTATTGGGTGCATTGTGTTTGACTAGCTTTCTGGGCCAATTATTTATCTATAACTAATTATATCGTGGCGGTGAATTTCTATGTTACTACTACTGTTTAATCCTGTTTTGGGGACTAGCTATTTTAACAGTCAAGCATAAATCAATTTCTACGGCAGCCATTATAAAATGATACTATCTAAATTTATTCTTCTACATAAGTACTGTACACACATTTTACCCCTCAGCAGCTACCTATAATCAGCACCCCTTTGGTCAGTGATGTCGCTCTTTTCCACAGAGGTTCTGCTCCTTAATTCAACGTGTAGCACAAAATCTTTTATTTTCACACTGCACTAAGAAAAATAGATCATGTCACACAAATATATATATATATGTGCAAGCAGAGACTACTTTAGGGCCTGATTCTGCAACCTTTACTTGAATTCAGTAGTAGTTCATTCCACAAATGTCCTACTCAGATCCACCTGCATAAGAAGGGGCAGAATCAGAGCCCCATGGAGCTATTTTCACTTTTAGGAGGGTTCCTATCATTAATTCACCCTCTTTTGCCTACCTATGACAGTCCCTATGAATGAGATGGGTGAGATTCTGTGGCCTGCAGGAGGTCAGACTGCATGATCATAATGGTCCCTTTTGACCTTAAAGTCTATGACCCTATGAGATACTCCATCAATCTCTAGTCTAAAGCACCCTGGAAGGGGATCAGAACAGCTGTGCAATTTACAAAATGTGGTGAGGTAAGAATGGAGTTACTGCCTTGCTTCTGAATGGCTTATTGGCTGGTCTGAGAGTCTCATTTTAACAATGCCCCCCCCCAAAAAAGTTAATGCAGCTTTTGAATATTTTTTGTTTAAAAATCTGAACAGGAAAAATGTCTAAAGAATAAGCAAGACTTCCAACAATATTTATACTGTCTATTTATTTGTACTTCCAGAGCTTATCTGAGCATGAGCTGTCTGAAGATACACACACACACACACACACACACACAATGTCTTGCATGTACATGCATACAAGTCATTTTGAATCTCCAAAAGATATTAAAAGCAAAACACTTATTAAAATATATTTCATTGACATAACTGTCTTCAATGTAGACTCTCATCTGCATTGAAAAACTTTTTAACAAGCTGAATTCTGACTTAATTTGTATAATAAGACTGTAAGTGTTTAAGGGCCGGAACTATATTTTACCATGGATTTGTAAAGTGCCTAGTATTAAGGGGCCCCAGTCTTGACTGGTGCCTTGAGGTGCTTACACCAATACAAATGAACAACAATAGTACTAGCCCTGATCCTGCAGTCGGATTCCCCAAATGTGGACTCCTATGCTAGTGCAGGATTCTGTCAAACTCACTGTGGCTCTGCATGGGCCCAAGGGTCTGCCGGTACAAAGCAGGCAGGAAGACGGGAAGTGTTGTAATGAAGATGTAGAACTCACTGCAGTCTCTCTTGCGAAGGAAGAAAGATTAACAGCTGGTTGCTGTACACTTGCACTGAGACCCTGTGCAAACAAGTTTTATGAAGTAACCCAAGAGAAAAAGAGTGCATGTGAGCAATCTGCACTGTTTAAGAACACGATAATCCCACTGTTTATATTTGTTAGATTCTCTTTGCCTACATATTAGACTAAGTGCCTCTTAAATGTCCATTTAAATAGTCTTTTCTGAGTAGCAGCTGTACAAGGGCACATTTGAACTCAATAACTCCATTTTGGTTTTGATGTTAAACTAGTAGCACTCAATAAAGGGAAAAGATTTTTTTTTCAGGTTTGATGCAAAGAAATTCTCTTTTGGCTTTGTATACTAGCCTTCAGCCCTGACTGACATGTGATGACCCAAGTCCAAAAGACCTGACCAAGGGACTTCTAATAAAAATGTTCTGAATGTTGTTGAAAATGAAGCATTTGCTCTGGTGTCTTTGCACTGCTCCACTAATGCAAAGCCAATGTAAACCCAGTGTAATGAGTTTATGGCTGCTTTGTAACACCAGAATAGTGCAAAGCAGTCAGTGCATGGATGTTGTCCTTAGCCTCTGTTGCCAGAAGCTGAGAATGGAAGGCAGGGGATGGATCACTTGATGATTACCTGTTCTGTTCATTCCCTGTGGCGAATCTGGCATTGGCCACTGCCAAAAGACAGGATACTGTGCTAGATGGACATTTGGTCTGACCCAGTACGGCCACTCTTATGCTAAATTGTGAATCTGCCCCTAGTCTCTTCATTATCACTAATCTTATGGAAGTCAGAGCTGGAAGGGAAAGGGAGAGTTAAGGAAGGGTTTCTCCTTAAAGGATTTTGAATGAATTTCACAATGCACAACAAAACAAGCTATCCCACCTGTGCTGTTGGTCAAAAAGGAGAGAAAAATGAAACTGTAGCCCTGATCCTGGAACTTCTTTCACATCCTTGGGGATCCACTCAAACCTAGCAGTTTCCACCCAATAAGTTACATGTTGGGCCCTCTGTGCACTCTTAACAGAGTGAAGCATAGTGTCAAGTTTAAAGACATGCCTTTAGGATGTCATATCCCAATAAAGAAGGACAATATAACTCACCATTTTTGTTATGAAATGTAATTTAGATCCTACCTGAGGCCTGATTCTCATCTCACTGAATTGCAGTGGCAAAATTCCCATTCACTTCTGTGGGAGCAGGCACGGTCCCTTAAACTGTAAGGTACCTCTGGGAGATTTTTGTTTTCCTTTAATAATACTTTGCTCTTCCAGGGTCTAGTCCTACTTCTAAAGAAATCAGTAGCAAACTCTCATTCATTTCAGTCAGAGGGGGACTGAGTCCCTAGTGAATTGCATTTAAATGATATATTGCAATGCTACTAGTAAATAGTAAAACCTCGATTTAACGGACTAATTCGGGCGAGGGGGTGTCCGTTAAATCAAAAAGTCCGTTATTAAATAACAAAAAAACCCAAGCTGTCTGAGCCGCCAGCCAGCCCGCCGGCGGCCGGGACCGGGGCAGCAGCCGGGAGCCAGCCCGCCGGCTGCCCGGACCGGGGCGGCAGCCGGGAGCCAGCAGCCGGCTGCCTGGGAAGGGGACCGGGGCCGCAGCAGGGAGGGGTCGTGGTCTGATATGGATCAGAAATGTTGTCCGTTGAATCTGAAGTCCGTTAAATCGAGGTCCGTTAAATCGAGGTTTTACTGTAGTGATCTAACTAACATGATAGAAATTAAAATCTCTATATGCTGCTGTTCCTCATTTGTAAGTGAGGTGGCGCTTGTGTAGTCTGTGTCTATCTCGCTCTGTCTCAGAGCCAGGGGAGCCAGACGGACCCATAGTCACACTATGTAGATTTACACAGCCCAGAGTTCAGCAGCAAATATCGTCTGGGACAGCTAGTAATTGTCAAATCCTGTATGACTCTACATGGCTCTGGAAAATGGAAAGCGCTGTTTATTTCTTACCTGTGACTGAGCTTTCATGTTTTAATAAGACAAAATTATCTGTTTACTTGACATGCCTTGTTTTGTTTTAGTTTGCTTGATACATCTGAATGGCCACAGCTAATCACTGCAAAATTTAAACATGCTTATCAGCTGGCTGTGCTTCACTGCAATCTTTTGCTTCCATCTTCGTCCCTGTCTTCAAAGGATGCAGGGCACGTCTGTTTTGTGTCAGCGAACGATCTTTGCTGACTCGTGAGGGTAAAGAACCCATCAGCTTTTTTTCATCAGAATTCAGCAGGAAAAGACAGAGCACTTATGAAATAATAAAATACTGTATGACAGTGGAATGTGTTTACAGCAAGCAGAAATGTCATCAAATATATTTATAATATTTTATGGAAGGATGAACAAGGGAGTAAGGAAGGCTCTTTCCTAGATACATGGGCCCAAATCCTGATGCCCTTGCTCAGTTATTACTTATGCAATTCTTACTGCCATCAAAGGGAGTTTTTAAGGTATTAAGATTTTAGAAATCAGCCCACATCTGGTTATACGGCTTCTGCCAAAATGTTTCACTTTTAATTACACCCTTGAATCTCAGACGAAAAGCCTGAATTCTTATGCCACTCGGATGGTGTAAAAGGACTATATAGTTAGTGGAACCCACCTCTGGGGAATCCTACCTGGTGTAAGGGAGTTCTCTAGGCAGTACTGACTGGGTCACAATGGTCTATGCCACACCCACTAGCAGCCTCTGGTGTAGGAATGTCAACTGCATGCTCAGGGTGGGAAGGGGATTGCTGGGGAGTGCTGCGCTTAAGTTATTCTTGGCTGCTGCAACACAGATTAGAACTCTGAAGCTGCTCTAATATATAGCAAGTCTGGGTCAAGGATACAAGGAAGTGAAAAGGTGGATTGAAGCCATTTTTGCCCCACTCCCAGCCTTTGCCCCTCACCCCACACATATATTCCTGTAATGTATGTGATGTAATTTTTTTGTGGAATGTAGACGCACCCCTCAGCTTCACTGTCAGGTTTCACACATCTTTTAAATGAGCTTGGACCCAGGTTTGAGCAAACCTGAGCCAGCGTATGGTTTTTTAATCAAAATTCATGCACAATTTTGCTGTTGTGAAAGTGGATGAAATTCTTTCACCTTGGCTGCTCTCACTTGGAGTTTCAGGTTTGAGCAAAGCCAGATCCCAAAGTGAAACTTGGAGCAGGAAGGGATAAAACCTGCACAGATTAAAACCAAAGACAAAGTTGGGGTATAAAACCTAATGGGACAAAACTGCTCAGTTCCTTACAGCTGTGCTTGAGAACGCACACTTTTTGCAACTAATTGCAACATCTATCTGGATCAGATGATAAATGGGAAGGAGCCAAGATAGTCCAAGGAAGTGGTAATGGAATACAGAGTGTCTAGGTCAATGGTTCAAATGCAACTATCCCACAAGCATCTGAAAGCTGTAACAATACAATGACTATCCAGTGGTCTATGAAATGAGTTGTGGTTTCCTAAATAGTTTCCAACTAGATATGTGTCCAATATCTTAAAATCCTCTGAAATGCCTTGGTACCCATGTTGGCGATCTCAGCAAAGTGATACAGAAACTGAACTACTCTCTTACTCCTATAGGTGGCGCCACTAGGATAACAGAGGAACGCTTACACTGCTGCTACTTGTCATATATCCTTTCTTTTTTACATTACAGAGAGGTCTTTGGATAAATCTGCTACCTTCAATCAGCACTAAATATATCATTTAGAAAAAAATCAATTTTCTAGCACTTTAACTGTCATGGTACAGAAGCATGAATTACTATTTATAGCATATAAAAATAAAACCACAGGGCTGTATTCATCAGCTGAATCTGAGAGGTCATCTAGAAGAAACCCTGTGAAAGGTTATTCACATAGGTCTATGAAGGTGCAATGTGTCTTGTAATAGGTCTTTACATAGCCCAGTCTGGATTTAGAAGAAGTGATACTATACCACAACGGTTCTCAAATCATCGCAATCCTGTTTCAATGGGGTCGCCAGGGCGGGCGTTAGACTTGCTGGGGCCAGGGGTCCAAGCCTGAGCCCCACTGCCCAGGGCCAAAGCTGAAGCCTGAGCCCCACTGTATGGGGCCAAAGCCTTATAATGTCATCCCTTAGTGGCGGGGATCAGATCACAGGGGCTTTGGCCCTCTGGCCCAGAGCAGTGGACTTCAGACTTTGGCCCCCCACACCTGAGGCAGTTGGACTCGGGCAGGCTCAGGCTTCAGTTCCACCTCCTGGTGTCCTGTAGTAATTTTTGTTGTCAGAAAGGGGTCGCGGTGCAGTGAAGTTTGAGAACCCTTGCAATACCACATAGAAAAGTCTTAAATGATTCTATGTGAAATGACAGGGAAAGATTTCTGATAACCATTGCCTGTCCTGTAACTTTGTGATATATGCATTATGCTTTTCTATATACAGTAATTTTGAAATGCACTGTGCATTTAACTTTTGAGTTTTAAAACCTCCTGCTTTTTCATTACTGTGGCTGAAATGAAATACAAAGATGGTAGAGTATGAAAAGGTTATTTTGTCATAGCCACCACTTAACGTCCACCACTGGTTTCTTTGCCCCTGGGAGAGGAGTGGAAATATAGGATCAATCACTCAGCCTGCCAAGGGAATTATGTTATATTTTTACCAGCTGTAGTTGGGAGCCAAGGGGCAGTCGTGTTTCACCTTCAGATGGACTCTTGTCACAACTCAGAAGTTTTGGATGCATGTTTTAACAAGAATATTCAGTTTGGGGAGTGTTGCATGTGAATGAGTGGTTATGATGCTAATCAACTTAATGAAACACTGCACAATTAAACATGAGGGCATCTGGGAAGTTACAGAGAACAGGATCTCATAGACAAAAAGGGCCAGACTGGGGACTGCTGAGCAGCAAGACTTTCAGAAAGGAGTATGGTGAGCATGTAATAGGGAAGATGAGGACTTTTTATTGGCCAGCTTTCAGATGTTTGTTTGGAATTATCAAAGATCAGAATAGGTAGGGCCAGAGTTCTGACTCTCTAGATGCTCAAAGGTGTATTGGGGCCCTATCCAAAGCCCATTAAAATCAGTGGAAAGTCACCCATTGACCTCAGTGGGTGTTGGATCTGTCCCTTACTACACTGTCTCTACCTAAGTACTCAGCCTTCAGGATTTTGAGAAGATACCTCTCATTGCAAAGTATGATATCCAGAGACGCCACTTGATGACGTCACCTTGCTTTCCTCTCCCACACGCAGGGCTCAAGAGAAGCAGAAAATCATTTGCCAACATCACATCTGGAGGACATAGAGACATATGATTATCATAGTGTGTGGTCTGTTAATGGGATGTGCTGGGATGGGTCTGGAGACAAAGAGTTGCTATATATGAAATAAATCCCCTGCTCTCATCACAAGCTAACAAAAGGTAGAAACAATAATGATCAAGGAAGGATTTGCAAAGAAAAATGCACACGCGTTCCCTGGCCATCAGGAAGCTACAGGTACTCTATACCCTTTTAGTAACTAGGAATTTGCTAAATTCACACTTCATGTTTTAAAAGAATGGCCACAGAAATAACAATGGAGGAAAATAAGCTAGGTACCAGTTGCAGCAGTGATGAAGGTGGGATCTCTCTGGTACACCGAAAACTTAATTCACTTTGATTTACCAAAACTATGGTCATCCAACGCAAGAAGGCTGGGCTAGTGTCAAAAGGAGGATCAAATACTATTCATGACATTGGACAATGTAGTAAATCAACTCAAGCACACGTAGCCACACCTCTGATGTGCCAATGGCACACATCTCCTCCAGACCTGGGGGGGTTCACAATGAAATGTGTTCTAAATTGTTAATGCTTTAAAGAGCTGCTTTCAATATAGCTAGTAAAATTGAGTTATCATGATCCATTCCTGAATTTCAGAAGTATACATGAGACAGGATGTGCATAAGGGAATGATATAGCGCCGAGCCAATGGATTAGAGAAGGGACCGAGAAGCAAAAGGGCTGTTGCATTGGATCAACAGAAACTTCTCTCCATGGACATTTCATTATTTCAGGGTTCCTGGTCTCATAAACATAGCTTGTATAAAACATTGTATCCGTTATATCTATTCAAAATACTGCTGCAAAGATTGTCTTCCTGGCTCATCGCTCCAACCATGTCATCCCTCTCTTTTCATCCCCCCCTATAAAACACTCAACAATGGCCAGTCAGCTGGTGCTCTGAGACCACTGCCTATTCGTCTAGCCATAATCATCTCACTTGTGCTCCCCACATCTGTTTGTCACAACCATCTACTGAACTGGGATCGTAAACTGTGAGGGCAGGGACTCTGTTTTTGTGATGTGTGTGTACGGTGCTTAGCACAATGGGACCCTGATCCATATCTGGGACAGCACAAACCATTAACAATAACACTACTACCACTAGTTCAAGAATAGCAGCCATGTTAGTCTGTATCTGTAAAGAAAGCGAGGAATACTTGTAGCACCTTAGAGACTAACCAGTTTATTTCAGCATAAGCTTTCGTGGACTATAGCCCACTTCATCGGATGCATAGATGAAGTGGGTTATAGTCCACGAAAGCTTATGCTGAAATAAACTGGCTAGTCTCTAAGGTGCTACAAGTATTCCTCGCTTTCTTTACTACTACCACTGCATGCAGTACATCAGAACATATTGCCAGGTAGAGGCTATTTTCTTACCCTAGCTCCTGTCAACTACAGTGTGACTGTCATGCTTTGGAATACGAGTTACTGCTAGTTTCCACATGCTGTGCCTCTAACCTCGCAACCCCGCCCCTCATTGTAATGGCTTTCAAGGCCCCTTTTCTTTCCTGTAGGAGGGCTGGATAGTATTACACTGTTCTGTAAGTCGTTCAGCAGGAATGTTCTCTCTCCCCCACCCCAGACCCCGACCCTGCACAGTTGGATTGATGTCTAACAGCCTAGAGAGAAATAAGTCAGCAGTGACTCCTCATGACAGAGAAACATTCACGCTTCCCTTGATCGCTCAACACTAGGTTGGCCACACACTGGCTTTCAAGAAGGATCCAATTGCTTTACCCTTCACCCCCCTTCAGAGCATAAACAAGATTTCAGAAACAAATGCACCAGAGTGCAGTTTATCACCAAAACACTATGTACCATTTTTAAAAGGCACTGAATTCACCAGGGGCCCTGAATCTCTTCTATCTCCTTTGCAGGATTCATTAGTTCTTTTAAAGATCAATCACGTTGCTTTCCTTAGGGCCTGATCCTGAGCTTTTGACTGAGGCAAAGTGCTCATTCATTTCAAAGGAGTTTTGTGTTACTGAGGAACATAGAATCATGCCCCTAATCTTTGAAAGGCAGGGGAAAAGCTAAGTCTGAATCTATGGATACTAGTTTTTACTTTTACATGATAGCTTGGTCATCTTTGATAACAATCGCGCCAATGTGTATTTATTTTACTGTCTGTTCCATGTCCTCTGGAGACAGATTTTTCACAGGAGGTATTTGAAAAACAGAACAAAAGTTCAAGTCATCCTGCAAGGATACTTTTCATTTGTGAGGACTGGGAAATGAATCACAAGACTCTTTATCCCTATAGAATAACATTTTCCTTCCACCCCCATTCTAAAACCCACACAGCTCAAAAAGGTAATTAGCAGTGTGTTCTTTTATCTGTACTTGTGAGGCACCTTACAGTGCAAAACATGATTCCATGTTGTAAATGAGATACCAGTAATTGTGAGAACTATTGTGGAAGTGAAACATGGATCATTTGATTTGTTGTAATATAGTTAGTGATGAAGGCTACCCATTTCATAGACACTAATCTTTATCATATGCCTGTTTCCTGAAACCTTTCTTTTAGCTGGAATTCCACTACAGAACTGAGCACTTCCTGAGAAACCTTCTTAATATAATGGGAATGGAGAGCATAGAGCACCTCTTGGGAAGTACCCAGCATCTGGTAGGATTAGGCCCGATAAGAGGTGCTTTTTAGACAGGAAAGTGAGTAACACATACATTTCCAGTTAGGAGTTAGCTTATCCTCATTTAGACACATCCCTAAAAAGTGGTGCAACATAATAGCACAGGGTGGCCTAATGAGTTCACATCTGCAATCCTACTGAAAATTTAAAGTGATATTCACTTATTTCTAGTTGGAAGAGACAGTTTGCTCCACTATTCTTCGATGCAGTGACACAGTGAGACGGCACAAAACAGATATTCCCCATGTGTCCACTTCTGAACAGAACTCTCCTCTGCTCTCTTACAAGCACACAGACACAGAAAAGTGAGCTGATAAAGTATGATACTTTTCAGACTAGGACTACTAGTAAAATAAGGGATGTGTCAATATAAAAGAGAGTCGGGTTTGAATAGTAAAATATTATCACAAGCTATATTTATTCAGTGTGGTCATATAGTTCTGATGCATAAAATTTAAAAAACCCACTTCCACCTGTATATCATCATTATTACTGCTTTGGGGACTGATTCTCTACTCTTACTGACTATGCATGAGGGTAGCTCTATTGACTGCAGTGAAGTTACTGTGGTTTAAAATTAGTCAATGAAATGGGAAAAAACAGGCTCACTATTTGTACCACAATAGCACCCAGAGACCCCAATTAGGATCAGGCTTTCAGTGAAGGAATGTACAACTCACAGGTAGATGTGGTTTCCAGCTGATCACAGTCAACCCTCCAGTGGTTACCCACTCACCTTCAAAATGTTTGTAGCTAAAACTCTACACATAGAACTGATGACACCAGATGACCTTAATTCTCCAATTTGGAGACCACCTAGTTTAATTGCCTCATGCAAATAACATACAATTTTTGTTACCCACTAGACTGATGGCCTTTGTGTAACCTATGAGAGTAATTTCAAATTTATTTTTCCCCCCTGGAAATCAGAGCTACAACGAATGACTACTAAATTTTAAGACTATATCTGAAACCGACTGTTTAGTGTCTACAACCATCTGACCGCTATAGAGTTAAAGCACATGAATGGTTGAACTCTCATATGAAAAGTACACTGGTGACCTTTGATGGAGAGGACAAAGATTGAAACTGGGATTTTTTCCCTTTATTTAGCATAGCGGTGCTAACATAATATGAGAGTGAAAGAAAGAAAACTGGGGAAAATAATGAGTTTGGCAAGAGGAAAACTTTGGTTCCAACATTGACTCTAAATGATGAATTTCTAAAAGCTTTCCTTTTCCCTCTGGCTCAGTAATTCAGTTCAGATAAAATCTCCTCCATGCAGAGATTCCGCTACACCTGAAACAAAACTTTGTTCAAAATTCAAAAAAACAAATAAACAAAAAACCGTCCCCACATCTCTCCCCGCTCATAATTCTCTCCCCTCATGCTTTTTACAGCTATACATTGACCATATGCCAGATTTTGCCATCTGTCAATACATATTTTTAATCTTTGAAGTTTGTGAATAGGGTTTTGCATATAAAACTGTTTCAAAATTGTAATTACAATGATCCATGCAACTAGGTGGGCTCAGGTTCTCTTTTTGTTTCCTGCTACAAATTCCCACCATAAATCTTTGAGCTCTGCCACACACAAAGAGACTCCATTGTTTCATGTTGTTATGAACTATTTTTAAGCACTAACTGTTAGGTTTTGTAACAACTCAACTGCTGGTTTATGAATATATTACTCTGTAGCTAGCTAGTTTGCCAGTAGCCTCTAGCAGGCAGAAGTGGAAAGGAAATACATCACCGCTTAGTTTATTTTCAGCTGTTTTAGTGAAAAACAATTAACGTAGCCATTGCAAGGTACTGGACACCCACAACTTTAACTGAAGTTGGTGGGAGTTGAAAACACTCAGCAATTCATAGGATGGGACCCTCCATTTTCAGCCAGTTAAAATACCTTTTACACAAAGTAAAAGGAAAAAAAATATTGGCTTTTTATTTGTTTGCATTTACGCTTTGTAGCTATCTGAACAAAGGAATATAAACTAGAAATGAAGGAAATGATGCAAGGTAAAATGAGAAGCATCTCTAATGCTACCACAATTTATACCACACTTGAACTTTATTTTATGGGTTAGAAGGTTGGTTGACTTTCTTTCTTGCTTGCTTTCTTTTCCATCTCTCACATGGCCACCCTACCAGTCCGATCAACCCTCAAATCCAAGGGTCTCAACCCCATTCAGTGGAGAGGGCTAAATTTCACTACTAGTTATTTTGGGGAGAGATACAACAGTTATGGTCCCTGAGCCAAGACATACATTTAATACTCCACAACACCACCGCCGGTCTACATTAGAGTACCCAGTGATGTAATGGGAGGGCATTGTGCAAAGATTAAGGGTAGAATCCAGCCTTTATAAAATGACTGAATCTTAGCAACTATTATTTATTCAGAATGTAGTTGTCACATTCAGAATCATTCAGTGGAAACCTACAAGCCCCATTTCAGGCCACTGCCCTTTCTTCCCTTTGTTTCTCTTCCTTACGCCATTCAGAGCCCATTGCTGCAGGCTGTCTGTAGACACAGGAAAGCAACACCACATCATTTTATACACAATTTGCATTTGGAAGGTTTCCTTTGCTACCACCAGGGCTAAAAAACGTACATTTATTGCCCTCTGGCCACCAAAATAAAGGGTGAGATTATGCCCAATCTGAATATGTCCTTTGGAACCCATAAATACCTCAGATGGACTGGATCCAGCCAGTGGGCCATGTGTTTGACACCCTGGCTCTAAACTTTTTTTCCCATGTGTGCATCTGTTTAGTTGTCAGAAATGAAGGCTAAGGGGGGGGGAGGGGGAGGAGGGAGCTTGATAAGAGTGTTCAAATGTGTTATATATAAAGAGGATGGTGATCAGTTGTTCTCCATGTCCACTGAAGTTTGGACAAGAAGTAATCAGTTTAAAGGGAGATTTAGGTTAGATGTTCAGAAAAACTGTGTTTATAATTAGAAAGCTAAAGTTATCGAGAAAGCCTGTGGAATCCCATTCACTGGAGGTTTTTATTGTTGCAGGGTAGGCCTGACCCAGCCTGCCGCCCCTTTAAGACGGAGAAAAGCCTTCTGCAAACCTCCCTGCAGAGAAGCCTAATCAGCCACCTGAGCGGCAGAGCAATCAGCCTGGATGGGTTGCACCTGGAAGTCTCCTCAGGGGGATAAAAGTCTGCCAGGCAGGAAGCCCAGGGTGGTGGTAGTGTGGTGGTGTGGAGTGAGAGAAGGAGCTAAGCTGTAGAGCTGTGTGTAGAGCTGTGTGTAGTAGGTGGTGGGGTCTGCACAAGCTGCACTGTAAATAAAGAGCACTGTTTGGAGCCAAAGAAGAGTCTCCTGCCTGTGTTTGGATGGGGGCAAGGAGGCGATCTGTCACATTATGAACAGCTTAGACAAACACCTGTCAGGGATAGTCCATGTTTACTTAGTCCTGTCTCAACATGGGGGTGAGGGTGGATTAGATAACCTCTCAATGGCCCTTCCAACCCTACATTTCTCTGATTCTATAACTCCATGAAATACAAAGCACAACTTTTTCTTCCATACGCCAGTCAGATAATCTACGGGGCATCAATACATTAATACTAAACTAATGTAATTTACCTAACCTCTGCACCAAGCTGCCACTTAAACCTCCTGCAGAAATTATATTTTTCATACTTTATTGATGCAAAAAGTGGGTTAACACCTAGAGCTGGCTGCGATGCAAATGTAAATTGCTAAAAGATTCTTGTACACATCAAAGTTTACTCAGTCACCTCAGAATTTCATTAGAACCCTTGCCAATTTTGCTTTTACACCCACTTAATCCCTGCACATGCCTCCTCCCAACAGGCCTGGGCTCCCATCTTCTCCCAGATCACATCAGCTTTACTCGATATAATTTTCTGGAAAAGGGAGGCTCAGCAGCTTTCAAATGGATCATCGTCCTCCAACCCCCCACTAGCCATTTCTGGGATTGTATGAATGGTCATTTCCCCCCATTCTACTTCTTCTGAGGGGCACATGGCCACGTGTGGTCCACTGCTTACATCCAAAATAAGGAATGTTTTGCATATGAAGGGTTGATTATCCACCACCCAATTTTGCAGCATCAAGACCGACAATGCTCTCTCCCCTGCTGCTGCAAGCACCTGCCCATTAGCTATACAGCTGACAGTTTCAGAGTGAACGGGGGCTAAGGGAATTCCCTTCTGATGAAGCTCCTCCTTAGCTGAGACTTGAACAGGGAGTAGGATTAACTTGGGTGGGTGGGCAGGACGGGTAAGTAAAGGCATCAATCACCTCGCTAAGAGCCTGGCAAAAAGGAGTAGAAGTCCACCAACCTTCTGCTTTCCCCTGGATATTTAAGATAATGCAACAGCTCAATGTCCACTCAAGAGGAGAAGGGGCCTTTGATTAGGGGGATCTGGATGCATCTAGCCATTTGTATTATGCAAACAATGGAACTCAACTGGTTAACATAGTGTTAGTGGTTCGGCTTTAATTTTCACTTGCTGATGAAATCTGAGACAGAAAGGGACTCTCAACCCCTGTAAATCAGCCTTTCTGCTTAAGTTTTCCACAGTTCAAGAGATCTTTAATTGACTAGCTGGTTTTCACACATCTTGTTATAACCTGAATATAGTATACTGAAGACACATGACAGTAACTAAAAAAAGCAGAGAGAGCTGTAATGGAAGGGACAACAAAATGAGGTGCTGATTTATACAGATTTTTTAAAAATGAGTCACTTGTCCAAGGTTCTAGATGCCCTAACATAATAAGAGAAATAAAATCCCAGCAGCATTAATCATTGTACCAGGAACTCAGCCAGTTACCTCCAGAGACTCCTTCCTACCCCTTAATCATGGAAAGTCAACCCTCAGCCCTCTTCGAAACCCCTATCAGAGATGCTTTTTGTAGCATACCAGGATCGTCACCAAAAGAGAACAAGTTCCACAGTCCTGGAGCCCTCACAAAGAACACTCTGCTACCTGCCCCCTCACTTTTGGAACAAGGGGCACCCAGATCAAGTGCCCTGCTGACCGCAGCTGTAGCAGCATGGCAGGGGGAGAGCAGTGATCCCTCAGGTAGGCCAGGTCTAGGCTCTTTAGGACAAACTAACGGCTTAGGAACAACCATCCCAATAGTTACATGGAATCATAGCACCAGAGTGGACAAGATCTCAAAAGAGTAATGCTTGAGGTTTAGATGAACTGGAAGATACAGGAGACTTCAGAAAGTACCAAATGGCAAGTGACTCTCTGTATTTTATAGCAATATGAAAGCTTTTCAATTGTCAACAGTTCCCGGGTCTTACATGACAATCATCATCTGACAGAAGAAACTCTGCTTCGAGGAATCTCACAATTACTGCATGTACTGATCCTAGATGTTGTTTCCAACAGTTGTGGTTCGTTCCTGAACACATGTCATGCGACATCAGATACAGAGGTGAGTGAAGAATCAGAGAGGTAGTCGTGTTAGTCTGGAATTGCAGAAATGACAAAGAGTCTTGTGGCACCTTAAAGACTAACTAAAGTATTGAAGCATAAGCTTTCGTGGGCTAATACCCACTTTGTCGGATGCATCAGGTGACTGATTGCATGCTAACTCAGGTTTAGTCAATGGGCTGGTCTTCACTACGGGGGCGGGGCATCGACTGCAGATATGCAACTTCAGCTACGTGAATCATGTAGCTGAAGTCTGCGTATCTCCAGCCGACTTAACTGCCGTCCTCATGGTGGTGGCAGTTGGCGGCGCGCTCCTCCGTCGACTCCAGCTTGTGCCTCTCAGCGAGCTGGAGTTCTGGAGCCGACGGGGGCGCCGCGGGTGATTGATTTCTCGCGTCTTCACCAGACGCGAGAAATCAATCACTAACAGATCGATTGCTACCCACCGATCCGGCAGGTAGTGCAGACAAGCCCATAGTAACAGGAACTACAGAACCTGTGCAGGTATGCGCTGTAACAATAGCTATGATCAACTCTCTCTCTCGTGATTTCAAATTTTTACCCAAATATAAAGTAATTAAGGTTTGTTCCCGACCTTTTTATTGGTCTCTCCCTGAATACTTTAGATCTATAATATTGTAGTCATGTCTTAGTTCTTAACCAGTATTAGGATGATACTTCATGAGACCAGGGAATCCTTTTATGCCTGGAATATTGCAACAGGACTTGAGGATATATGGGAGAACTGGATAGTCAGTTTTGCATGGCTAACACCAGCATGCCTCTGAGTTAAGCAAATAGGAGCTCTGCTGGGCTTGTCTTATTTAGAAGGCTAAATGCTGTCCTTCGATATGCTCACAGACTTCCCATTGATTTAAAGGTAAGCCGAATACCTAAAGTGGCAAAATATGGCCCTATTTCATTATCAGACAGTTTGTTTTCAGCAAATACTATTAGGTGGAATTTTCAAGGTGACCATATTATTCTTTCAGTACATTTGGGGAATGAGAGGGGGGGAAAACCATTCATCCATCGTTAAGAGAGAGAAGCATTTGTTTTTTCTGAATAGCGTTACCTTCAGCATTATACCATTCCAAAAGTCACATTCCACAAATTCGAGAGCATCAAAAACGGGATTACTGATATTTATCCAAGAGACCACAAAAATGCTCAGAGAGCAGCCGGCTATGCAAACTTGTATTGTTACACATCTCACGGCTAAGAATTCGATGGGAATATGGACAGCAAACGTATGTGACTGTTATTCTTGAAAGTACAAAAGCAACATTCCAAATACTCCCAGTTGGATGAGAATAAAAGAACTGTGGCTTGAGTAAGAATAAAAGCTTGAATTACAAATGAACCTTCATTTTCGAGCCATAAAAGCAAACATAAAATATCTTTAATTGTCTGAAGTTTTATTTATGTATTTATTTTTATAAAAGCAACTATTTAGGAGTGGTTGAAGTCTTATTTAGTACTTGACCTAGTCAGAAATACAAAACTGCCTATAGCTTCAGAGCAGACAGCTTTATAATGATTTTTCTGCCTTTTCAATGAACACTGGATATGTCTATTCAACTGCAATAATTTCAGGAGACCTGCTATTAATCTTCTGCAGATTTATTCAGATATTTATGATAAAATCCATTTTTGAATTTACTAAAGGTTACGTCTGCACTTGGAGCTGGGGGTGTATTGCATTTTGAGGACACAGACCCACACTAGGTCTCCTCAAGCTAAAAAATAAACTGAAAACAGAGTGTGGTCTCAGCAGGGCAACCAGAAGGATAGGTTAACCACCTCAAGTATGTGCCTAGGATCTTGGATGGAATCATACTCTGGGAGACTAACCCACTCCAGTACTGATGCTGCCACAGCTATACTCCACAGCTAGCTCAATGAGAACGGTCGAGAATATGCCTCCTCCTGCTTCCATACACTTCCATTTCCAAGTGTAGACGTACCAAAGAGTAAGGTGTGATGTATGTATTAGCTGTTAAGTGGTAGAGAAGTACAAGAAAAATAATACTGAGAACTTGAAAGAGATTTCTACCTTGAGTGGCCCCACTGGGATTACTTGAGGAGAAAGTAATATGAGAATGAGAATAATAGTATCCGGATGTGGCCAAGATAGACAGGTCAATATAATTTCAGTAAACCTTGTACGTGTTTTGCCCATTTCTGTTCCTGAATATTGACATCACTATTGCCTCCATTGTTCAAACTGTGCGCTTTCTCCTATAGCCAGATTTAAAATAATCTATTTAACTTTCAGAATATGACATTGCGGCACTATAATGATCACACTGTGTGCTAGAACTTATATCCTTCCCTATTGTGGAGTTCTACCTTACTCCATGAATACTCCCATAACACAATTATGACAATAAATATAAACATCAGCATTCACACACCTAGGATCTTAAGTACATGGTCTAGATGAAGGACTTCTAACCATCCATATTCCCAAAGCAAAACTTCTTACTTATCAGAACAAAAGTTAGCTTACACCAAGATAAGTCAATTGATTTATAAGTGCTAGTTCTCCTGTTTCCTTTCTTCAGTGGTTCAGAGAAGAGGAAACAATTAGGCAGCCCATGAAAGAGAAGAGGATGAAACTTTCAGGAAAAGTCACCCTAGAAGCTTAGCTTGAATTTTTACTAAGGATGCTCACTGGCCTCCTTGAACACCCTGGATCAGTTCCTCTTCTGCACTGAGACATACTCAGTGCAGAGGAGTGGAAGGGTCCTAGGAAGCAAGTGTAACCTCTCTAATTCTTGTGGTGCATCTGTGGTGACTTCAGCCTTCAGCGTAAATTAGAACAGATTAGGGGCTGCTCTAATTTACAACAAGTGCCTGTGGTCTCAGAGATCATATGATAATTGTGCATTGGTGAACTTCAATGTACGCTGTGTTATCTCCTTTCTGTGCCCCCTCCAACCCCGTATGCTGCCATGTGGGAAGCAGTTAGTAAAGGAGCCATCTATGCCACCTTATGTCAGCTGACAACTCCCCAACAGTAGGAGAATTCTTAGATGTCAGATAGGGCCAGAGTCTGACGCTTTGCATTGCCTAACGCTTTGTATTGCCTAACGCTTCGTATTGCCTGAGCAGTACAGCTTGGCATGAACAAAGGAAGAGAATCTGCGTCCCTAGACACATGTTCCCTGTCTTTCTTTGTCAGATGTTTGATGTGCATTTGATTGTGATTAAATATGTGGACCATAACAAAATCAGAGCAGTAGCAGTCACATAGAGAAAAACCCAACCAATTAACTGATTTGAAGTTGAGGGATTAGGGCAGTACTGGGAAGGATTGAGTAATAAAAGGAAATTTAACAGGATATATACACAATGTGGGGACATAGCCAAGCAGAGGCACCCATCATATTAAAGTGAATCAATAAATTTTGTCTCCTGGATACCGTCTATTTTTTCTATATAACCCAGCACCATAGTTATGTTAGGGTGGGACATCTGAGCCAGGTTAAAATATACCATTCCACACAAGTATACAAACTGACTTTTATACCATAGATTCATAAGGCCAGAAGGGACCATTGTGATCATCCAGTCTGACCTCCTGCATACTACAGACCACAGAACTTCACCCACCCACTCCTGTAATAGACCCCCAACCTCTGGCTGACTTGGTGAAGTCCTCAAAGCCTTATTTAAGGACTTCAGGTTACACAGACTCTGCCATTTACACTAGTTTGAACTTGCAAGTGGCCCATGTCCCATGTCTGTCTGTCTCTAACTGTTCGCCCCTGATCTTATATTTAGATTGTAAGCTCCTTGAGCAGGGAGCATCTTTTTGTTCCTTGTTTATACCTAGCACAAGAATGTCCTGGTCTGTAACTAGGGCTCCTAGTAATAATAAATATAATAAAATAATAAAATAAATAATAATAACAATAATAATAGTACAGTGGAACCCTGCAATACCGTGCCCTGTGATAACACAAATTTGGTTATAACGCGGGGCGCGCGGGGCTCCTGACGGCGGCGGCGGCCACTGCTTTGATGCAGTGGAACCCTGCAATACTGCAACCCCTTATTTACCACGATCGATTTTTTTGGCTCCCGATCATTGCGGTATCACAGGGTTCACTTGTAATAATAATAATAAATCATGGCCGTATTCAAGATATTTCTCCTATAATAAGTGTTCAACTACTTTATTACATGTAGGAAAAACCGAAAATAAGTTGGTTCTTTTTAGTCATATACCAAAGGACTAAGCCTAATTTAACTGTGCCATCTTAATAGTAGTGTGCATTTTTAAACCTGAAAAGGAAAAATAGCTGAAAATAATGAACACTTGAAAGCTATTTTTTCATGTTTATTTCCTCTTCATGTCTCAGAAAAACACAAAGGGAGTCTCTGATCCAAGTTACTCCAAACAAGTGCTAAATTAAGCTTTATCTGCATTTTCCCCAGGCCCATCTTTCAGCAAAGAGAAAACACCTGTAAAGCCAAGCATTTTGCAACTGTTCTTTCTTTGGCTCTTTGAGTGAATATTATTGCCAGAAATATAAATTATGTCTGATACTACATAACCTTTTGTTTTCCAAGCAGCTCTAATTCTAGACTATTGCTGTATTTTGCCCAAGCTCATTATTAGTTATAAACACCCTCTTATACATTAAAACCTTAAAGGCAAGCTCTTTACCTATAGCAACAACCTTCAAGTGGCACAGGGATATTTAAAGGCATTTAAAGTCAATGGGGATATGTTACAGGGTCACCCTCCACATCAGGGTCCTGCCCCTGGCAGTAATCCACTATCTGGGTCTCCCCACTCAGGGGAACCCTCACTCCTTATCCCCACCTTGCCTCAGTGGCTACTGCCAGTCACCATCTAGGCCCATCTCCCTGGGGCTGACAGCAGTCTATCAACCACTCATCATCGGCAAAGGGTTGGGGGAGGGGAGGGGAGGGGCTTGGACTAGCTCCCTCTCCCCAGATCTGGGCTGCCTCTCTGCAGCCATAGTACCCTTTTGCAGGCCCTTACCCTGGCCTGGAGCCTGGGATTTTGTTAGGCTGGAGTGCCACAGGTCCTTCTGCCCTTCTCCAGCAGTACTACACCCTCGGTACCCTCCTTAGCTTCCCAGGCAGCCAGGTCCTCCTCTCTCCAGAAATCTAGAGAGACTCTACTTCCTTCTGGCCCCCTGCCCTCTTATAAGAGCCAGCTGGACCCTGATTTCAGTGGCTACACAGCTGTGGCTATTTTCCCAATCAGCCCTGCTTTTCCCTTGCCACAGCCCTCTCCCAGGGCTGTTTTACTCCCTTAGGGCAGGAGCGGGGTGACCACCTGGCCACAGGCTAACTGAGTAAGTGCTCAACAGCATGAACAACAGCTGAACAATCTAGTCCCTAGCGAGGTAATACTCAACAGTAAACCTCATGCTTGAATTCGGTCCAATAGGTGTAACAGAGGCAGAATCAGGTAGTGTAGTAAATTGGAGTAAAATTCTTAGGGTCAGTTGTGACACACATACTCTTATTGACTGGTTCATTATTCAACAAGTAGCCCCACTGACTTCAATGGAACTACTCAGAGTATAAGGTACTAACCAATGATGTTAAAAGTATGGACATCTTGCCCTCTTTTAGCTGAAATATGGTATAAATAGTTTGGAAGAATTTTGCCATTGTTGTGGCATCAGCACTGCAATTTAGGGGGCTACTTTTAGGATATCTACTATACTTAGTAAATATCAGTAGACCCCTGGTTTCTGAGGAGGAAACATAACAGAGGTACTATACATACAAAGAAAATGCACACAGAGGAGAAAAATATTTTAAAAGAGAAAACACTTGCAATGATAGCATAATGAGTTTGTTTTCTTGGGCCTTGTGGATTTGTCTACATCAGATAGGTGTTTAAAGAATTATGGGAGAACCTCAAAAGTTCAGAGTTCAGATGAGCATCTAAAGTCTATGGTTTATCCATAACCAGGAGATCTTTGACTAGGTCGGGGTGGGCAAACTACGGACCATGAGTCCGTCCTGACCCGCTCCTGAGTTCCTGGCCGGGGAGTCTACCTCTTCCCCACCCCTACTGTCCCCCCGCTTCCGCAGCCTCGGTGCACCGTGCAAGCAGCGCTCTGGCCTGCCACTCCTGGGTACCACTGCAGTGGCATGGCTGGCTCCGTGGCTGGCTCCGGCGGGGCTGCGTGCTCCGCACTCCTCAAGCAGTGTATCTAGCTCTGGCAGGCCATGTGGCTGCCAGACACACTGCTTTGAGCAGCATGGGGTAAGGTGGAGCAGGGGCTTGGATAAGGGACGGTAGGTCGCAGGGGGAGGTCAGCGGGGCACAGAGAGCAGGGGGAGGGTGGATGGGGCAGAGGTTCGGGGAAGGGAAGTCAGGGACAGGGAGTTGGATAGGGCGTGAGAGTCCCAGGGTGTCTGGATAGGGGTTGGGACAGTCCGGGGACAGGGAGAAAGGGGGTTGGGGTCCTTGGGGGACAGGTAGGATGGGGGGTCTTGGGAGGGGACAGTCTGGGGACAAGGAGCAGGGAGTTTAGATATGGGTTGGGGTCCTGGGAGTGTAGTTAGGGGCGAGGGGACTCTGGAGGGGGCGGTCAGGGGACAAGGAGCGGGGGAATTGGCTGGGTCAGAGATTCTAAGGGGGGAGTCAAGGGGCGGGAAGTGGGAAGGAGGTCGGATGGGGGCAGGGCCAGGCTGTTTGAGGAGGCACAGCCTTCCCTACCTGGCCCTCCATTCAATTTTGCAACCCCGATGTGGCCCTCGGGCCAAAAAGTTTGCCCACGTCTGGACATACCTTCTAAGAGCAACCTGCTTCTTTAGCCTGGTGCTGCCACAGGTATCCTTCCAATTAATTCTGCTAATGTGCCCTTTTAAACTGTAAATGAAAACCTGCAGTGAAATCCTGGCACTATTGTATTAGACAGTTTTACCACTGACTTCAATGGGGTCAGAATTTCACCCCGGGAGCTTGCTCTCCATAGTGTACTATAGGATTTTGCAACCTCTAGGTGTCTATGGATGAATGAAGAAAATAAGAACAGAAAATATTACTTCAGAAGTATGAGAAGGGACAAGGCAGGCACTTTTACAAAGGAATATAATTTTTTATTGTCATCCTTGTCTGACTCGGATATAAAACCCTTCTCCAGGTACAATTACCTGAGGAGTGGGTGTTGTTAATGATGGTCCAACTTTAACATCAATCTGTAACAGAATAGGTTTTTCCGCATGCTTCTGGAATTAATTCAAACACAAGAACTAAAAAAGAAAGGGTACATTGTGGCTATAACATTAACAGAAGATATTACTCTCAGGCTTTCAACAGGTTGAATGACATATTGTCAAATATTTAAAGTAGAGCATATGTTGGCAACTTCCCTCAATCTGTGCTAGGAATGAGGAAAATTGAGGTTGTGTTTTTACTGAGTTCAGACAGTGGTTTCTGGAAAAATGTTCTTGCAGACAAATATGACAAGGACTCTCCATAACCTGCCTTTGTTCTTGCTCCTGATCTAAAAAGTAAGTCCAATCTTTGAATTTTTTGAAGGAACGTCTCATTCAAAATTTGATCAAATTCCAGAGGAGGGAGAAATACCAATAAGAGGAAAAAAAGAGAGAGAGAAGGTTACTCACTCTCTTGAGTAGCTGTGTTCTTTGAGATGTGTCCCCCTATAGGTATTCCACTCTAGGTGCACTTGTGCCCCATGAGCCTCAGATCAGAGATTTTAAATAGCAGTGTCTGTTTGGCCTGCACACGCGCCCTCTGCAGCCTCGGTAAGCTGTGTGGTGAACCTTCCTCACTTCCTTTTCTACTGCACAGCCCCTTCTAAACAACTCCGAAGCACAGGGGAGGAGGGCAGATAGTGGAAAACCTAAGGGGTACACATCTAGAACTGAGGTGTCCAATAGAAATTCAATGCTAGTCACTCTTGTGCTTTTTAATTTTTCTTATGCACCACATTATAAAAAAGGATTTAAAAACATACTATAAACGACATGCAGCACACACACATCCACTGTCGTCTATGCTGTTGCCTCTCTCGCACTATATCCTAGCCAGGTTAACATGCTGTATATCAAAGCACGCAACCCGTCTTCCAGTACTGCTGTCTTCAATGTACCATTGCACTGCTCATTCATTAGCCACAATTCAATATAGCCTATTAGCCACATGTGACTAGTGGCAAATGTATTGGACACTGCGGACACAGTGGGAGCATCTGTCACTGACCAGGATAGCCTCTGGACACAAAAGGCAGTATTGAAACCCAGGAGAACAGGGCATACCCACCCAGGGTTTAAGTTCCCCTGAGGGGGGAAAACAAAGAAAAACAGATGACGGGACAATGGTCCTCATTCTAAAAGTGGAAGCACATTTTTTAAAATATTTTTGTTGTTGTTTTAAAAACTATAAAATTACTACAGCTAAATAGCACAAAGGAACTCTATGAACTAAGACTAACTAGTAAGAATGAGAGAAAAATACAGTTGAGGTAAACGCAACTTGGATGCTACTGGAGGCTCCATCTAAGGTGGTTCGCCCATGCAGCTCTATATTGCCTCAGTGCAGGGCATGAGGCAGCAGGAGGCACATGCAAGGGCCAAAGAGACACTGCTAACTAAAATCTCTGATCTGAGGTGCATGGAGTGCAAGGACACCTAGAATGGAGCACGCCTAGGGACGCTACTCCAAGAAGAATGAATGCTTGCAAATATCTTGCTCTTTTAAAAATAGACTGCCAGATCAGGACAAGGTGATGCAATAGGAGCAGAAACTAGTAGTCAAGATTGCCCTGTGGGCACAACCAACTGGCAACAATGTGGAATGTGTTATCAGGTATATAGGTATTATGGACCCATTTATCTCCTCTCTCTCTTTCTCACACACACACAGAAACACACACAGAGTCACTCCTCATTTCTTTCCATTTACCTGTACTTTTTAAAAAGAGATGTTGCACACTGACATTTTAGGGAGGGCTTCTTTTTAAAACACCCAATGGAGGAAGAGTTCTGGCCCTTCACATTGGTAGGAATGCACACTGATGAAAAATGTATTTAAGTCTCCACATGACAGAAAGGGTATTTCTTCTGACGTGAAGTAAAACTCAGATGCTATTATTCTGTTAATGAAAATCCTGGTTAAAAAATATCCCAACTCATAGTCAATCTGAAGCACTGTGATCTAAAGCCTAAGGACCAAATTCTGTTCTTATTTACATGGGTGCAACTCCCATGGATTTCAATGAAAGTTGAATGTGTGTAACTTAGAGCAGACTTCAGCCTATGGAGTTTTGTTGGCTGTATTATATGCGTCAAGGCCCACCTGCTATGCAGAAAAAACAAAGTGGTCCTCTTAGATTCTCTGAAGAGGTTGGAACTGGATGCTGAGTGGGAACATAGGAGGAAAGGAGAGAGGGCTAAATATATATAATACTGAAAGTGATTTCTTTTGGAAAAGGGCACTGTGATTCTTAAGCACTCTGTATTCTCCTTATAAAGAAGCTAGTGATACAGCTGTGTATTGAGCAAGGAGAAAAAAAAACAGAAAATCTCAGCTGAAAGCAACAAAGATAAAGCAGCATTTTAAGAGCTGAACTGAGCAGAAGTGATCAATAAACAAAATGGGTACAGTATATGAATCCAGAAAGCAATAGAACACAAGTGATAAGGAAAGGGCATAGCATTTCTCTTGGGTTGACTATACAATATTTCGGCCTGATTCTTAGCATATGGAAATTGGTGTAGCCAATTAAGGTAGTCCAATTTACACCAGCTGAGGATCTGGTCCCTAAATCTTGGTAGAAATAACAGACCGTTTATTCAAATAACTGCATCCGGGGACATAGGCAGAATACCTTCAACCTGTTCTTACCTCCAATTAACTAAGTGGCAAAACTCCCATTGATTTCAGTGGTTCAGGCTCTTCCTTTTGATGCATTTCGTATCCCTGACCCCAGGGTAGCAGTGACTAACACAGCCACAGTCCAGGACTCAGTGAGGGGTAAGCACTAGACCTACCTAAACTAATACTTAGCTGCATCTTTTCACTAATGAGTCAACCATAAAAGCTTTAGGACTGATTTGAATGAGATCTGGTGTGTCTGGAAAGCTAGACAGAAACAGAGATCTAACACAGTTACAGGAACTATAACATTCCTGGAGTTTTTCCTCATGAAATAGGCTCTCTCAATATGGGACAATGAATTTAAAACAGATGTATGGTATTTTTGTTAGATTATTTGAGGTGGTTCATGCAAATAACATAGAGCCAGCTGACTTAGTGCAGGTCATACATTGTATATTAAGAGTTTTTACTCTAAAATGATTAGCATCAAGTGTCCTAAACACATGGAGTCAGATTCCTGATAGTGTACTCTCTCTCTTTCTCTCTCTCTCTCATTCAAGAATACACGTGAATAGAGATGGTGAACTCTGGAATGCCTCTAGTGGCTTGGTTCTGAATGTTTTTTTGTTTGTTTGTTTGTTTAGTGTGGGATAGAGAACATTAAACAAAGAGATTCTTACTAGCATCCACAAAAAAACAATGGTTCGATGGCATCAGAACTGGAAATCCCATCAAATCGAAGCCAATAGAAAGGGGCATATGCTACAATGGGTTAAAAAGAAGATGGAAATGAAGAGATACACAAACAAATAACAAAATCTTTCAGAGTATCAGAATCAGGAAACCTATGAGAGAATTACTTGGTATGCTGCACTACTATAGAGCAAAGGGAAAAATTGCAGAGAGTAAGGACATTACAATGATGCTAAATTATTTTAACATTGATTTTTACTAGAAAATGTTGATAAGGCTTGTTAAAAAGAGGTGCAAAAAGAGGAGACGATGGAAAAAATTAATATATTCAAGTGCAAGCAAATTGCACACCCAACAATTCTGAAGGAATTTAACAATGAAACAGTAGAGCTGATGAGAAAAATGTGCCATCTTTCATTAAAATAAGCTACTATACTGGAGGTTTGGAGAGTAGCAAATGTTGTAACTAGCTTTTTAAAAAAGTGCTAAGGATGATACTCAGAGGTACAAACAAGTGAATGTAAGAAAAATGGATTAAAATAATAATTACATATAGAATATAAAGTACTGATATGATTTATAGCATTGTCATCATTACCATCTGCATTCAGTCTCCACCAGCCCTATAGCCTAAGATCCTAAGATTTTTTCCATGTGATTGTGAATTTTTTACTTTGTTCCACATCATTTTTCTTCTTTCTTTCCTGTGACAACTGTGGTATTAGCACATATTTCCATACCGCTATAGAACTGTCAGTGCAGAGAAAAGCAGAAAAAGCACAGGATTGGGCAGGGCAATCTGTTAAAAAGAGCAAACCTGTGTCTGGGCCCATGTTTTAGGAATCTGGAGTAATCTTCAACAAGTCAGTATGGAATAAGTGAGCTTTCATATAGTTCCAAGACTAACAAAAAATGTTCTGTGTGGAAAGCTGTGTCATTTACGAACATAGTCTCTCTCTTACTCACATTGTGTGCATATTGAATTACTCCCAAGAGAGCGCATTCCCTCACATCTTCCTCCGTGGAAGCCAGAACGTAACTATGCCACGTACATGCAGATAATTCTTGAAAGGAAAGGGCTGCTGTGTTCACCATTTATAAAAACCTGCTCACATGAAGTAGAACCAATTGGGCCACCCCAGAACCACTTTGAACGTGTTGTGATTAAGGGAAGAGTAAAGGACAAAATGGCAAACTCTAGGGTATACAGAATATACTGTGAGGCTGTGCTGGAGTAACAAGGCCGAACACTGTATACTGAAGATGTACTGACAGTTCAGACCATATGCATAATGGGGGCCTGGTGCATGACTAGGACTCTAAAGTGCTACAATCATACAAATAATGAATAGTGATAAGCTGCACAGAGCAGAAAATCCACAGTCCAGGGCTCAGCCTGAGTATCTCAGCTGGGAGCTGAGGATATCCTTGGATGGAAGGGAAAATGAATCCTCATCAAAGCTGCAAAGTGTCTGTGAAGAAGGAAGGACTGGAGAATCTGCACAGCAGCATATTTTCTGACTCATCCCTCTCCTGATCAGACCCATCCTTAGATACTGCCTGTGTAGGGAATCCCCATGGAGATTCAGACTTTCTGTAGAGTCCACTGAATTTTGCCACCCTTTGCTAAGCCAAACTTCACTCCTCCTTTTGCCAGATGTCCCACTGTCCGATGGAGTTTGTCCCTTCAGCCAAATCCTGAAGTTATTACTCCTATTAATTTCATTGGAATTTTGCCCAAGTAAGAGCTATGGGATTTAGTCCATAAAATGAATTTGCCTTTTCTGGTACATACTCACTGAGAGAGGCACGACTCAGTTTTCTTGAGGGGGGGGGAGAATCTGGCCCATAATGAACTTTCAAACAAAAAATCCAAAATAACAAAACTCTTTTAACTCTAGGGCCCTGAGGATCCTGGACCCTACAGTGTGTGTGAAGCCAGCTTTAAAACCAAGAGAAGGTCTCTGGCAGAGAATCTTCCTGACTGGAGCTAAACCTGCTGTCCGCCAACAGCAATGGTCTATTAGGAACAGCAATTCAATTTGTTTAAGCACGTATTGCAGAGCTGGGGACAGATAATTTCAAAACCTGAGCCCAAAGATGTCTTTCCCCAAAACGTATGTACAAGGGTGCATAAGTAATTATGCATGTATCATAACCACATTTGATGCTCGTATTTTGCAGAGACAACTCACAGTTAGTGCCAAGTTTGGAAAATGTAACACTTAAAGTTCCTTTCCCAGCCCCCAACAATCAGCTTCTCTTGGCGTACCTTCAGACTCCAGTGACAAGAGACCTACGATGGGGACAAAAGCTGGCATCAGCTGGCATGGCAAGTTTCAGAAGAGTCTTCGGTAATTTTTTAAAAGCTGAACTGCAAAGCAAAAGGAAGACTAGTGTTAGTTTTTTACTGGTTCTTTTTGGAGCTTCCTCAAAGGTTTGTATTTTGAAACATCATTTTTTTGGCTTGTATTTTACTTTGGAACTATTAGCTCATCACTGAACCTCCTTTGTCAGAGGATACTGGCAAAATTTTGGGAGGAGCTAAATAGTGATGTGGCAGGAGGCTGTAATCTGAGCTGCTGCTCTCTTTTGCCCACATCTGAAATTAGAGTGGAGGATGCCAATTCTTAAAGAGTTCTTGCCAAGCTCCTCTAGAAAAGGAGGGATAGAGGAGCTCAAACATGGGGGGGGGGGGAGGAAAACCCTCATGGGGGAAAAAAAAATAAAAGTCTGGGGATACCTTTATAAGTAATAAGGACAAAATAAAGGCCAAAAAAAATAAAGATATTACTTCTCGGTTAAGTTTCAAAATCTGATGTAAGGGAACACCAGTGCCTGATGTTAATTATGCATAAGTCAATGCCACACGCCCATCCTGTAAAATACCTCCATTTCCCTGGGTTTGGATACTACTAGCTCTTGCACATTTGTTAATAGGCCACTAGCAGAGCTCCTCTTGCTGAGAGCACTTGTCTGTCCAGAGAGGAGATGTCACAGCTGAAGGATCATAGAACCCACTCTACTATACTCTCCACAGCTGCTGCTGTGGCCTGTTAGGCCAGCCCCACCCTATTGCAACTGGTCTGAGACAACAGAGACAGAAGAATTAATATCCAATATCCTTTAGTTTAAACAAAGCTGAGTGCAGGGGGAAAAAAAAGACACTCTCAAGAATGTGCTGCCAAATGGTGAATGAAAGGCAAGGAACAGTCAGTAGACCGCATTTGGACAAACACCATACTGTTTAATATTTACCATGAAGTGGGTTTTATCCTTCCCCAACTGCCTATTTGGAGACAGTAAAGAATTTTCCAGATTCTTCATTTTCCCCCCCCAGTATTTTTTTCTGTTGTTTGATCACAGCAGATAAAGCATTACACTGCGAAGTTAAAGATATAGTGTATCCCCTGGCTTATAGCTCAATTGTTGAGAGCAGAGGGCTCATGGTGTCACTGGAGTTCAGGTTAGAAGTCACTGTAGTTCCCAAACCCAGTGACCTCATACCTCACAATGGCTACTGTCTGGCGCTGGTTAGGCAAGGCACAAACTAGGACTTCTGCAAATCTGGTTTGTTACCTCATCCTCCCAGCTCAGCCTTGCTCCCACTTGCCTACTGCATTCACCTACTATGACGTGTCTCACACACAGGACATGCAGCTCTCTGGACCAGGACTGCTTTCTTAATTATTTGTCAGTTTACTGAGTACTACAGTGAGAGAAGTTGGGGGAAGGGGACTTTTGTGGATCTTTAATAGTCAAGTATCCAGAAAAAGAAATGCGTTGGGGTATAAAAGGCCATGCAAACCAAACCCAGAAAAAAAGGACGAGCCTACACTTTTTGGGTTCAAAGATATGGCCTTAATGACATAGGCAACTGGGCTTCTTAAAGACTGAATTCACATTAACAAAGCCAATCCAGTCAGTCAGTCTCCAAATATAACAATACTAGCAGTCATGAAAACACTGGGAGTTTCCTAAACAAAACAATGAATAGGGATGATGGACAGCAATAGTATTCACTATAGAGCCAAGCAGAAACTTCCAAAAGCATCTCAGATAGCTAGTTAATTGGTTGGTGCTGGAACAGAGAAGGTAGCAATGATTTGACAGTCATCTACAGTGCATGGTTTCCCAAATACTAAAACCCAAAGGAGTAGGATACATCAGTATAGTCCTGGGAGGCTATTGCAGCAGAATTGGTAGAGGAAAGGATATGTGGGTGAATAACAAAAGTATTTCAACAATGCAGATAATTACACATGACTTGCCCCAAATGTGCTGTGGTATCCATTCTAGACATGAAGTACCCAAAGGCCAATTAGGAACCCAGCATTGCCAACCCCAAGTGTTCAAAAATCATGAGTCAGGCCACCGAAACCACAAGAATCAAGAACAAATAAATACATTTTGGATTCATTTGAGTTGTCTCTTGGTTTCTATGTCTTAGGGTACACTTGGGTCACATTTTCAATCTTTTGTCTTCAATTGCAGTCGCCCAAAATTTACTTAAAAAAAGATCTGAGATGCTGAGGTAATAACATGATCCCAAGAGCTGAAGCATTAAGGAAAACACCAACTATTACAGGACTCACAATAGAATTGTGAAAGTTGGCTACACTGGAAACCACACATGCCTATCTCAACCAGTGAAGGAGGATTGCATATTTAATGACCCTTCAAGGAAGCTTTTGAGCAAAGTGGGAGTAATGCTGCAGGGCTATGATGGTGTCCTGACTGTCAAGCTCCCAACAATGGAGACAGCTGACTCCAATAAACAACTAGGCTCCACTGACTCCAATAAACAACTAGGCTTAAACATCCATGGGGCCCAAAAAAAGAAACAAAGCTTTGGGAGGTAACTTTTTGAGTTTCTAATAGGATGGTAGGTCACCTTTAGGCAAGCCACTCTTCTAACAGATCTTTGGCTCTCAGCAAAAAATCTACCAAAGGGATCTGCTCTCATTACAGACATCACCAGAAAGCCAGCCTTGGAATTGAGCTCAACAAAAGTAAATTGATCCATTAGGAATCACTAGAAGAAAAGTGATCCAATGAGAGATTTGTGAAGGGAATTCACCTCTGTGCTACCACCACGTACATACTGTTCCCCTCCACCCTCCATGAAATGCCTGGTGTAACAGCCTTCTATACTGGCCCTGTGTAGGTGAGCAGCATTCTGGAATTCAGGCCTGCAACCTAAATATTGTCTGCCCTGCAATGGTTCATAGATGCTATTGTAACAGACATAAACCAGCCCCTGAACAGGGAGCTGCAAACTGCCTCCCTTCTATTTGTAAACCAGCGCAAGAACGAATGAGCCCCTTCTTGTTGTTAGAACACGGAACCAAAGCTGCCTGTGAATTAAAAAGTAGATTGACTGCAAAAAGTTGGTTTTCCTTTGTTATGGAGGATTCTGTCTGTAAGAAAGCCCATTTGTCTTTGCCATTAACAACAGATCTTTGAACCGAAAAATGATTGGTTGTTTTTTTCTGCACCAAATTCTTGCTTATCTGGCTTTTTTCATACATTCATTTTTCTGTTCAGGAGACTATTACAATCCCAAGTGATCGTCCCACGCCCCAATCTTTTCCAGCCTATCTTCATTTTTCTAGTGATGTTTGTTCTGACATTCTTCTACAGAACATTTCCCAGTTTATACCCCATTGAGGGTTCCCCAGCCTTGCTAACAGGATACTGAAATTACATTTTCTGCCGGATAGCTCCTCCGGCCTAAAAATCAACCCCTGCATTCTTCTACTCTTGCCGATTACCCTTTAAATCTGCATGCTTATTTACATAGTGTGTGTGCAACATTATTTTAATGTAAAATCACTAAAAATAAAGACTGTGCTGAGCTTATTCAGAAAGAAGTAACGATTGCCAGCCACTATTTTCTCTAGTCTGCAGAAAAAACTATTGTTGGATTAATTGTAAAGGGATGACACCAGGGCATTTTAAGTTTCTTTTTTAAATCATTTTTTGGATGTTCCTCTCTCTGATTTTTTTTCACAGATTGACTCCCATGTTTGGGCTTTGGCAGGTTGAAAGGTGTGACACAGGCAGTTTTTTATGCAAGTTTCCTCTTGCTACCTCAGAAATAGAAGGTTGCATGAAAATTATATTTTAATTATATTTAAAAATTCAAAATGGCTACCCACCTTAGAGCTCTTCTACACAGTTCTAAGGCTGGATGTCCTTGTGATAATAATAGAACACAGGTTCAGCCTAGAACACCAGATGCAACAACATGTCATCCCAAGCGTTCCTAACCAACAGATATATGGTAGCCCATGAGATTCTAAATAAATTGTGTTCTTCATAATTTATTCTAACCCTTTACCAGTGGTCCTCAAACTTTTTGTAGTGGTGACCCCTTTCCCACACCGGGCCTCTAAGCGTGACCCCCCTTGGGGTCAGGTACGTGGGGGGGGGGGGCATGCCTGCAGTCCACTGCGGCAGGGGCTGGGATGGGGGTGTTACAGCAGCCCCCCGAGGCCACTGGGGGGGGGGGTTCCAGCAGCCCCATGGAGGTGCCAGCAGCGCACCGTGGCAGAGGCCAGGGCGGGCACGTGGCAGTGCTGGCAGCCCACCGCAGCAGGAGCTAGGGCCCGGACTGGGCTTGCAGGGCTGCCAGCAGCTCACCGCGGTGGGAGCTGCGGCCAGGACCAGCCTTATGGGGGCGCTGGCAGCCTGCCGTGGCAGGGGCACGGGCTGCCTGCAGCAGCAGGGGCCGGATGCCAGCAGCCCGCGGCAGTGGCATTGTTTGGGGCCGGCTGCTGGCAGGAGAGGCTTGCGACCCCCACAGAACTGGCTCTCGACCCCCAGAGGGGTCCCGACCCCCACTTTGAGAACCAATGCTATAGACTTTTCACTAATATTTTGTGTAAAGGACATAGGGACAAATTTTAAAAGTTATTTAGGTGCCTAAATATGTAGGTGGACCTAACTAACATAGATTTTAATATGAGCTAGATACATAGATTGTTTTTAAAATTACACTAGATTCCTAAATATTCTCAAAAATATGCCGATACACAATAGTATCCCACCACTATTCTTAAGAGGCCACCAGAGTGGGAAGGTGTTAAATCTCTACACTCATTCAGATTTTTGAAGTTTTGGTCCTACCTCCTTGTAGCTTGGCATAGTCAAAGCAATTCACCATTTCAACTTTGAGATATTAGGAATACAGTGTTGACATATAAGGAGAGATAAGCTACATAAGTGGGTGCTAATCAAGATAACATGAAATGTTGATAAACATGAAGATCCCTGTGGCTGGAAGCTTTGAGAGATGCCAGCTGGCAAGTATCATATCTGAATCAACTTATAATAAAGATGTATATTACACCAACCAGCTATTTTTTTGCCTTCTAGCTTTCACATTTTGCTGTGTGAATTATATTAGATGGACAATCCCAAAGAGTGAAAACACCAGTTTATCCACAAAGTTGATATGTATAGGCAGTAGCACCTTTAGTTCCTTCATTCTACTCCAGCCAAGACCTATAAGGATTATGGCTGAGGTATTAGGAAGCCCCATGTCTAAGGTGTTAGTATAGTTCAATCTTTGCCTTCTTCACTGATCCCAAGAGCTAGTATAAGATGTGGTGACAGTTTGTCAGATGGGATACCTGCTTCCTGCGAATTGGACAGAGATGACCAACAGATCACAAGAACCACAAGGGAACTTTCATTAGATAAGAACATCAGTTGTTACTTGTCTGGGCCAAACTCAAAATAGCAATCTAAAAGTGAAAGGTTTGTATCCCCCTAGCAAGTTGCCTGAACTAGCAATTTCCATTTTTTTCTTTTTTTATATACTATAAATTAGTTCTCACACTCTTGGCTTGATGATTTCCAACAACTTTGCTATGAAACAAGGAATTAAAATGGTTATTGCTGGTTGAAAAATCACAAAAAACAAAACAAAACCCTTTTCCAAACATTTTGTCTAATTTTTTTTGCTCGTTTTTCATCAACATTTTGAAATTTCTAAAGCTGAAGAGATGGCCAAGAATTAACAAGAAAATTATGAAAAATCATTTTTTTGGCATTTTTGTCCAACTTTTGACAGGGAGGTTGTGGAATTCCCATCACTAGATGTTTTTAAGAACAGGTTGGACAAACACCTGTAAGGGATGGTCTACGTTGGGGTGGCCAGGCTGCGTTTTGCAAGCTGCATGCAGCTGTTTTACAGTTAAAATGCATTTTGTGAGTCCCTCACACTCCACCTACCCGACAGGCGTCAGGGGAGCTCAGAGCTTCAGGTCTGTAGGAGGGTGGTGGGGCAAGGGGCTTCCATCTTTTGTGGAGGGAGTCTAGGGGCTTCAGTACTGTGGGAGGCACCTGCTGGGGTTTGGGGCTTCAGCAGGAGCAGGGCTGAAGCCTGGAGCCTTGGCAAATGTGTTTGGCTCTGGAACTTCTGAAGATTATCCTATGCCACTCAGAGGGTCACTAAGTTTGGCCATCCCTGGTCTAGGTTTACTTGGTCTTTCCTCAGTACCGGGGGCTGGACCTGATGACTTCTCAAAGTCCCTTCCACATCTGCATTTCTATGATTCTACGATCCCTTATTATTAACTTTATCCACACAGACAATGAAATATTCCAAAAAAGGTCCTGATCTTAGAACTGCTCAATATAGAGAACTCTCATTGACTGAAGTAGGAGTGGTGTGCATACAGGATTTCCTGGATTGGTCCAAAATACATGTTAAAATGAGATAGATTAAATTCAGTTCCTCTTTCACATACCTGTGTAGAGCGTCTACAAAAACAGAAAACCCAATAATAATGGGGGATTTCAACTATCACTATATTGACTGGGAACATGTCACCAAAGGATAGTATGTAGAGATAAAATTTCTAGACACCATTAATTAATGACTGCTCCTTGGAGCAACTAGTCCTGGAAAGCACAAGGGGAGAGAATCAGAGAGGTAGCCGTGTTAGTCTGGAATAGCAGAAGTGACAAAGAGTCCTGTGGCACCTTAAAGACTAACTAAAGTATTGAAGCATAAGCTTTCGTGGCTAATACCCACTTCGTTGGATGCAAACAAGGGGAGAGGCAATTCTTGATTTAGTCCTAAGTGGCTCATAGGATCTGGTCCAAGAGATGAATATAGCTGAACTGTTCAGTAATAGCAGCCCTAATGTCATTAAATTGAACATCCTTGTATCAGGGAAAATAACAAAGAAACCCACAACACTAGCATTTAACTTCAAAAAGGGGAACACCACAAAAATGAGGAAATGAGTTACACGAAAATTAAAAGGAACAGTGACAAGGGTGAAATGCCTGCAGGCTGCATGGAAACTACTTAAAAACACCTTAATAGGGGCTAAAACTAAATATATAGTGTGGCAAATTTCCAGCACTATATTCATGGGTCCCATGTTTTCTCTTCTTGTGGGGGGTTCAGGGAGCCTATTTCTTGCTCCTAAACAGGGTATTAACTGTCCCACTAGTATCCTAGAGGGGAGAAGTGGAGAGGGAGGGACCCGGGCCCGCCCTCTACTCCAGGTCCCAGCCCAGGGGCCCTGAGGATAGCGATAAACCACTTGGACTAGCTATTCCTTCCCCTGGGCTATTTCCCTGTCTACCCTTCAGCTTGTGGGGGCTTCCGTGCCCTCTCTCTGCACAAGCCAGGTGTTCCTTTACATAGGGTCTGGGTCTTTCTTAGCTCACCACAGCACTTCTCTAAACTCTGCTCTGCTTTCCTCCAAACTGCTTTCCGCTCCAACTTCTCCAAACTGCTCACCGCTCCAACTCCTCCAAACTGCTCACCGCTCCAGCTCCTCCCAAACTCCCTCAGCCTGTCTGATTGAAGCCGGGGGGGGGGGGTATAATGTGACTGGCTTCAGAGGCTTTAATTGGCTTCAGAGGCTTTAATTGGCTTCAGGTGCCTTAATTGGCTCCAGGTGCTCCAACCACTTCTAGCAAACTTGCTCCCCCCTAACACTCTCCTGCTGCCTGCTTGCCATGCTGTATCACAATATACAACAGTAAGAGGACCAAAATAATGCCATCCAGCTAAATGATAGAGTAAAAAGAGGTGTGTAAGAGGGCTCCCCTAGGGCTCGCCCCCTAGCGGGGCGGTGGGGCACCGCACCACCTCGCTACCACCTCCTGTCGGGTTGGGGAAAACCCGGTGCAGAGTTCAAGAGTCCCCGGCCCTGGGGCCAGGCGGCTAGCAACGAACACAAGTGTCGGGGATCAGACCCTCAGGCAGGGGCTGAGCAGCAATAGTCAGTAGCCAAGGCCCTGAGGCAGGGCGTGGCATCAACAAACACAAGGGTCAGGGCTCAGGCCCTTAGGCAGGGGCTGAGCAACAATAGTCAGTAGCCCAGGCCCTGAGGCAGGGCAGGGCAGCAACAAACACAAGGGTCAGGGCTCAGGCCCTGAGGGTATGATTAGACTACAGGGTGTAGTGCTATTGTTTATCCTTCTTCTTCTTCTTCTCCTCTTCACTCCTGGTGGAGCATAAGGCGCCAACCATTCTTCTCCATTCGCTGAAGATTTGGTTGACGTTTCTGTAGCATTCGTTTTTTATGTGGTGGGGTGCTAGCCCAACGCAAAACCCTCCTCCTTTCACATCTTGGGCTTGGGACCAAGCAATGGCGGAGTTGCTATTGTTTATAGCGCTTCCCTATTTAGTGCTAGAGGTGTTGCGCTAGAGGGTGTACACATTAAATCCCTCTAGCACCAAAGAATGTACACATTTGTCCCGCTTTTGACGGCAGTAGCAGTTGCAGGATAGGGCAGGTATCCCAGCATTCAGCTGGGTGCAACCCTCTTTGCAAAGGAGTGGGGTGAGGGGGGACTGGGAACCTTAGTGTAGGGAGGGAACTTCTGGCTGTCAGTTTCTTTTCCGAAACTGACAGGCTCTGCACAAACACCTCCCTTCCCTAACCATTTATTTGGGGGGGGGGGGTTCAGCGGCGGGGACCAGGGCAGGGGCTGGGAGCGTGGCAGGGCGGCTGCCCGCCGCGGCGGGGAACCGGCAGCCCTGCCGCCACCGGCGGGGACAATAGAGCCCGCCCGCAGCCCTGCCTGCAGCGGCGGGGACCAGGGCAGGGGCTGGGAGCGCCGCCGGGCTGCCGCCCGCCGTGGCAGCAACCCAGCAGCCCTGCCCGCAGCCGCGGGGACCCGGGACAGCAGTGGGGACCCGGCAGCCCTGCCGCAGCAGCGGCCCGGTTTCCGAATTTTATATGAATATGGGGGAGGGTTCTGACATGGGGTCACCTGAGGACGGGACAGAAGAGTTTTAAATGGTGGCCAGAGAGGATGCATTGGGGATTCTGGGCCAGGATGCTGGAGGCTGGAGGCTCATTATATCGCAAGGGGTGTACACATTGCAACCCTTGCGCTAAAATGGCAGCGCAAAAAGCTTTATTCCTCTCGTTTTGAGGTTTACCAGTAGCGCTTTAAAACGTCAGTAAAAGCACAAAAAGTGCCTTGAAAGTGTGTCCTGGCAGTGCTATTGTAGCACTAAAGAAGGGTTTTAGCACTAAAACAGCCCCAGTCTAACCATACCCTTAGGCAGGGGCTGAGCAACAATAGTCCCAGGCCCGGGTGTCTGATAGAGGGGGAGACTGCCACCCATATATAAGGGGAGGGGGACGCAGGCCCAACCACTCACTGTGTCCCAGCCTGGGGCCCTAGCAGTGGGAAAGGACCCACTGCAGTCAGTGGGGATCCTGACCGCAACACACTGACATGGGTTTGGGGTCTCCCCCCGGGCTGCTTCCAGACTCCCCCTCAAACGGTACCTGGGTCGGTCCTGGATCCTCGGGGTGCTCCAGGGCCATGGGCTCCTCGGGGTCACTGTCGGGGGGCAGGTCCAGCAACTCCTCTGGATCCCCGCCAGTCCGGGTAGACGGCGTGGGGTAGGCTGGGCGGCCACTCCACATGGCGGTCACTCAGTGGGCTCGGCCAGCCCTCCTCCAGGCAGGCGGCTTGGGGCAGGTGGGGCAGCTCCTCCGGGTAGCGGCCACTTGGCAAGCTCGGCCAGGCCTCCTCAGGATAGACGGCTCGGGGTAGGCTGGGCGGCTCCTCAGGGTAGCGGCCGCTTGGCAAGTCCTCCTCAGGGTAGCGGCCGCTTGGCAAGTCCTCCTCAGGGTAGCGGCCGCAGGGTAGACTCAGCCAGACCGCAGGCTCAGGCTGGCTTGCGGTGGCTCCCCAGTCAGGAGCTCCACCGGGAGCGTCTGGCTCCTCCGGTGTCTGCCTCCCAAGTGAGCTCTAGCTCCAGGCTTTTATACTTTCGGGTCACCGCTGTGACCTTTGGGGTTGCAGGCGCCAGCCTCTCTAGCTCCCCGTGCTTTGGTGTCTGGGGAGACTCGCCCCCTAGCGGGGCGGTGGGGCACCACACCACCTCACTACAAGGTGGTTATAGGCAAACATTGGAAAACTTTAAAAATTGGAAATCAAATCCCAATCAGGAAAAATAAAAAGGAGCAGCATTGATGGTGGTGTCTATATGTTGTCCAAGTTTTGGACCCATACAACAGTGTTGAGAAAATAACGGCTTGATAAACAAGAAGTTGGGTGTCCATTTGAATGTTGTGATCTTCAAAGACCCTGTGCTGTAAATGAGAAAAAGCTACGCGGGCACAGCTCAGGCAATGTTGAATTGCTGCCTTGGATGAAAGTTGACTTCCGAGGTGGAGGAAATGCTCGACATTCTCCAGTCCAACTCCACTGATTTTGATAGACGCTGCTAAATGTAAGTAACGCAAGTTGGGATTGTCTTGGGTTTTTTCTATCAAAGATCTACCTTATAGAACTGGTATGTCAAGAATCATGTCACTGCCAATGGGTGACATGATTCTTATGCAGTGTTAAGAAGGAATTGAAGAGATGGTCAGCCCGCTTCACCACTTATACCTTCAGTGCAGAGGACGAGAAGAGTAGAGACCCAGGCATGGAACTATGGACACTGCTTGCAAAAACTTGTGGTGTCAGGTGCATGGAACACATGTGTACCCCACTTCCCCACAGTAGAATAGGCATTGGGACCAGCACTTAATTAGTGATGCCATCAACTATATGAGTAAAAGCAGAGAACTCTGCAAGCTTGAACTCCAATCTTGGAGATTAATATTCCCTCCAGTATACCAATGCTTCCTTTTCTTTCTAGAGACCTCCATGGCAAATGCTGCCAGACTAATTCCCATGAGTTAAAATTGCATGGGGGAAAGAAGTAGTTTTTTAAAAGCAATACTGGAGGGTCTCCAAGCTCTTCTCATGTATAATGAGCCTTCCAGAAGCAGCTGGCAAAGAAGGGGAACACATTTTTCCCAAAATTGTCTTGAGCAGTTTTCTGCAGCAATATCTGCCTCATAAGAGGAACAGTGACAATAACAATTGTACTCCTGTCATAAATAGAGTTCTGTAACAAATCTAAAGGAAGAAAAAGCAAATTTTCCAATATTTCTCAAAGCCAAGTTCAAGTCACAGGGTTAAATATGATTTTTGTGGGTGTTCATAATGCAAATGACACACAAAAAACAGAGACTGAAACTTTACCATTTCCACCATCATCATCTGATCAAATGTAGAGATGGGCTGAGACAGCAGCATCCAGCTCCAGATCCGGATGCAGCCAGAGTTAAAATGTGCACTTGGGATTGTATCTGAATCCCAGCATGTGCTTGGATCCTAATTTGGATCCAGATCCAGACCAAAATGGTACAAGTCTCACATAAACAGCTATTCTTACAAGATTTGCCACTTTTTCCATCTTCACTCACTGACTCCACTCTCGTCTCCCCCACCCAGGACCCTCCTGCATTGCTATCCTGAAGAGATGGGAGAAGAATGAAACTCTCCCCCTTTGGGGCTCTGCAGTGCTTGTTGGCTGGCTGCTCCTCACCACCCTTCACTGCCTCTTCTTCTTTTTGGAGTGGGCAGGATCTGCTATGTCAGATCACCAATGCCCACTAATCTAAAGAGGGTTTGACAAAGATAGCTGGCCCGACCTGCACACACACACACACACACACACACACAGCAGCTACACTCCAAAGAGGACATACTGCTCATTTGTATTAGTGTTGCCCTTAGGAACTAAAGTTTCCAGAATCCCTTGCACATTTGCAAGGTTGTTTGGATTACAGTGTGGGGTGGCACCCAGACCAGGCAATACCCAAAGAAGAATCAATGTGTGTACAGATCTTAAGGGCAGCAGTCTCCCTCCTGAAGAAAATGGACCTGAGTGAGTGAAGAGAGGTATAGGGGCACCTACACAGAAAACAACAACTGTGTGTAGACTTGAAGCAGGGGTGGGACTTGAGGTTGCCAGGGGTCAGGATTTTAATGTCCACTTTCAGAGTGCAATAACTTCTCCAATCCACACCCTGACTGAAAGCCAGTCCAAATAGGTCTTTATGATCCCTTTCCCCATCATTCTGGGAACCCATGTTTCCCCACTTTGAACTCCCTCCAGTCATATTACTTTGCAATGGGCTTATCTTTCTTCATATTCAAATAAGAGATTATCAACCCATGCCAGGTCCAAAATCATTGAGTCCCTTTGTGGGAGCATCTGAACATTGAGTGACCATCATCATTCCTATCTCAGATCCCTCAAGAAACCTTCAGGCTCAGCCTCAGCATGCATTACTGATGCCAGCCCACGGGGCTGACTAAGCATTTGTTTTTGACATTCTTGTGGTATCTCTCTAGTCTCTCTTGATCTATGTCTATAGTTTTGTGAATCAGTTCCTAGCAGAGTGAAGAAAACAGCAGCACCAAAGTTTTCTCCAGTGACCAGAATCTTTCTCCACATGTCTGAACTTCGTTTAATCCATCTATGTTCCATGTTATCATTGCATTAAAAAGAAAAGAAACAAAACAAAACCAAGACTCAGTATCTGAGCAATGAAAGTACTTAGGCACTGCAATGCCCTTTGTGTTCAGTGCAGTTAGGTTTTGCAATCAAAGCTTCACCAGATGTTTTCGAATACTCAATAGTCATAATGGAAAAGGGATGAGGCAATGAGGTAACTGTATAACCAAGGAATGTATTTCCTTGCAAAGAAACCTCAGAAGTACTTCAGAAGTTTGACATTAATTGTGAAACCTCAAAACAGGGCCTCTCCTTTCACGAAAAGTGAACTTCTTTTCCCAATGTGCCCATTTACTGCAACTAAGGACATTATTTGCCATAATGAGTGGTATGTGATGAATGGGTAACTATTTCTAAAAGACTTTGATGGACTAGGAAGCTGAAGAGCACAGAAGCATTTTAGGAGTGCCTGTCTTAAAACCAAGAGGATTTTAGTGAAATACACTAGACCAGTCTACCAAACCAAAGATGGGTCTTTAATGGAGATCGAGGTGTTACAAACTGCAACCATCAGGAATCAAGTGTTTACAGCAGGGTTTTCACTATCTCTTCCAGAAAATGAGCTCATCCATGGGCGGATATGGCTGGATGCACTGTCCATTACATGTACATTTGGCTACAGGACATAAGTGAGTGAGGCTCCATAACATACATTTATTTTAAATACTTCTCTGTAGATCCACCTCTGTCAGATATACTTGTGTCCCATGCTAAGCAAACAAAATTCCTGCTTTCAAATTTCATTAGGAATGTTTGCCAAAATGCAATAGGCCAACAGGCTGCAGCCAGCTGTAGGGCTGCTTTCAATTAAGTTCTTGTACAACACACTGGCTGAAGAGAATTTCTTCTTTCCTGTTGTATGAAGATGCACTGATTCAGCAATAATTGAACCTTGAACACTTCATAAACATCTCTTGGGAGACTGCAAGAACAGCCAATAAAGTCAGCTGCAAGTTATTAAAGAAAGACCTCTACAGAGGACAGTGTTCCTCAGTTGCAGATCACATGGGGAAAGGGAGCAGTAATGGCTGCCCATCATGGGCTTTCTGTCTGGCAGAAACACTTCACATTGTACTTTTTCTGAAGGTAGCTGCTACGAAGCAATAGCATGGTCTCCTTTAATGTGGTGTAACATTGCTTAACCAAAGTCATAGTCTCTGATGGCTCTGTTACACGGTATAGAACAGTATTGCTTTAAAAATGCTTTAGATATGCATTACTCTCAGTGCAGAGGTGATATAGCATGCACCATAAATTCAATGCAGGCAGCTCTCTGGAGGGCAGTCATCATTGTGATGGAAGCCATTTGGACATCCAGGACGTGGCATGCTGTAAACAATGGAGTTGGGGCACTGGGGAAAACCTAAAACTTATGAAAAACTCTCTAGGCTCCTCAGTGTCCATACTGAGCACCTAGGACCTTTCTTGTCATTTTCAAATGTGAGTATCAAAAGATACAGTAGGCACCTAATTCCATATGAAGGAACATAAATAGGCATCCTGCCTTTCAAAGGTCCTGTGTACCAACAGCTCCTGTTATATTCAGAAGATGCAGAATTCTGATATGATGGAAGATCACTTTATTTAATGGAATTGGGGATGGATCAGTCCCTTCATTCCTACAAGTGGAGAGCACACCCAACTCAAGCAAATCTTCCCTAGAGAGTACAGAAAGAGCAAGTACAGACTCTGTGGCATCAGTCCACTTTCTTGGAGCACAACAGAATCCCCAGCAATGGAATTCCATGGTATGAGGACTCTGCCGGACTTTTTGGGATGTAGGGGAGAGTGAGAGGAGCCACATCTTCAAAAATCTTCCATCCTGAGGTTATGTATATCCCAGCATGTGTCAGACCTGTGTTAGTGTCACTGATTGTGGCATTAGCCTAGGCTGCATGCCTGCACCCCTTCAATAAGGTATAAGGGTAGGAAGGAAAGCAATTGCACAGATGATGGGATCTTTAGGAGTCCTGTTGACAGGTGGGAAGGGGTCAAAGGAGTAGCATGGAGGGACATTTTCTCTCAGAGGGAAAATCCTTCAACAGATCACCAGGACTTATGACATTGGGAGGAAGCCTACTATGCCTCCTCCATGGGCCTCTTCTCTCAAAGGGAAGGTAAGATGGAAACTCTGGGCAGTAACTCACGAGATGTTTCATTACCCTTCTCCTGTGAGTCTTTCTGTGAGAGGGTATGATTTAACCCTGCACACTTTAACATTCAGCATGACAATGCCAATGGGACTTCCTCAGTCTGTGAGCGCCCACCAGCCTGAAATATTGTTAGACTCATGAGGCAGAGTTCCTGTCAGAGCTCCTCCAAGGCCAGTGGAGTTCCACCACACCCTTGACCAAGGGCTGTGCTTAAACACCATGCTCTCATCCATAATGAGTTACCAGTAAGTACGGATGAAATGGATTGGATAACACAAGAACTGACTCAGATCAAACCATTTCTGTGGTTCTGATGTGTTGGTATAAGGTTGTTTTTTTTAATATTATTTTCCCACATACTGATGGTGTGTCTGAATTTCCCAGTCCTGACCAGAAGTGGAAAGTCCAAGATCCAATTGGAAAGTTTCTTCTTGTGGTCTCTGGCTTGACTACAAATACAAAATACGGGAAATCTTGCAAGAGATTTGATTTAGCAGGGAGTGCGAATTATTGATTTTTTGCCCAGATCCACTTCTGCAATCAAGTGATAAACTGGGACTGCCTGACAAATTGTTTACAGTATATTTTCTTTCTCATAAAAATGATAAAAGTATTTATTTACTGTTACCAGTATTCCCTTCCCCAGGCAGTTTGATTCAATGGCAATTTTCATGCAAGGTATTTTTAAAGGTCAAATTGTTCATTAAAAATTAAATCACCTTGTATGTATTTCTGAGGTAGTTATTTTCCATATCCTTTCCCAAAAGCTCTAGTCTTCTCTTTAGGTTCATTCTTCTGCCAACTAAAATGACTGAGATGGTTCTTGTTTTATGACCTTATGGGCTCAACTACCACTAAGTTCAACAGGAGCAGGACTGGGTCCCATCACCACTTTGTTGTTGGAAAGGTCCAAACTGCCCTTGCTCACCTCAGACTTTCAAAACTTCACTAGTGAAGAAAAAGGACCATGCTCCCCTGCCAATGTGTCACCTCTTCTCAAAAGTAGCAAAAAACCAGAGCTTTCTTACATCTATAAAACTCTGTCTGGGATTATGTGAAAGATCCCAAAAATAGGAATGATGTAAAATTTTCCCCTGTGTTGAATCAATGGCCAGCAATGAGTCATCTTACAAACAAGTTTTGCAGACATTGTGTTGTTTTCAGTCATTGAGTAGAACTGGGAAGATGACAAGAATATACTTAGATCTGGTTAAAATACAGCCATAAACTTTGACTCCACATCTCCATTTCCTTGCACTTGCATGGTATCATCTCAGCTGCTTTGGGACTGCATTGCCAATGAGAAGGATGGCACTAGCTCCTTGGAATATTAAGAAAAATAATTTCAAATATGATCAGTAACACACTGCAGTGAAATATGTATGTAGTCCAGCAAACTAAGCCGTCCTCCCCCTTACATATCTTTAAATGAATGGCTGCGGTTCATTCCCAATATAATGAGGAAGCACCCAAAACTTCTACTGATGTCAATGGGAACTGCAGGTGCAATTTATAAGCCTAAATATGGATTCAAATGATTAATTTTAGACAGCCAAGTTTGAAAATTTTGACCTCAACCTCTAATGAAACCAAAGATCTCTCTTTATTTTTAAATGATTTGTCAGGAATGCATGTTGGGGGGGGGACCCCAAACAGTGAGTGAAATAAGCAGTGAGTGAAAAATGAATGATCTCTTTTATCCCTTTTACTGTACATGACATGAGGATCGTGCTCGAATCCTTCAACTTTATAATTTTGCACTGTCCATTAGTATCTATTGATTCACAAGCAAGTTCCTATTCCCATTTGTTTAGAAATGGGGTTGAAGTCTTGGGAGGCTACCTCAGCAGTAAAAACCTTTTATTTTCAGGCCCTTCAAGTGTTCTGGATTTCTAAGGATGACACTGATTTTAGAGCTACACCCTGGACAAGGGTTCCATTTGCTCCCATATTGGCAAGTGTCCTCCAGTCACTCTGACAGATGCTCTTCTCTTCCATCTGTGCTTGTGACAGGATGGGTAGGGGGACTTGGTGGTGGACCAGGATAGACAGTACTGTGTGGGGAACAAAGGTGATGGGGAACATGGACCACTGAATGAAAGAGGGAAGTGACATTTTACTTACCTCCATTTCTCTTCTCACCTCCATCCACTGATGGCACTGCTAATCCCCTCAGATAGTCTCTTGAGACTGTGATCTCCTTGCATCTGGCCACTGCTTTGGGCAGATGCTTCTATTGTTTCAGCTATCCCTACTTTATAAAGGAGCTTAAGTTTTTCTTCCATTTAGCTATGATGAAGGGCAGCCAGCACTCCCACAAAACAAAAACACATTTGCTGGCAGCTACAAACACCCTCCAGCAGGACAATACTGTGATCCTTTGTAGGAAGAATGCAGTGTATAAATATATTGCATTTGTTGCTTTACCCCAGAAAAACAATCTGTGTTAGTTGCTGGGTTTCATAGCTGTAGAAAGCGGCAGAGAATTGACAGTCTAGACAGACATCTTCTTGTATCAGCATCGATCACCATCCTTGTTGTATTTCATTCTACCTGATATACTAATTGTATAGTTGTAGAAAGTAAATGTTTTTTATATCAGATGACACTGAAATTCTATGAAAAACACCCTATTATTTACTTTGATAAATGTTATCTCACATCGGAGCACTCCGTCACTTTAGCCAACAGGTATTAAAGGTTATGTTTAATTTAATAATTAATGAGATCTCTTGGGGGGATATAAGGAGCAATCAGTTTGGAGGGAAATAAATTAAAGGTTCAATTAATGCAAAGACTTATAAAAGCAGCCAAAGGTTGATTTGTTTGGTTGGGGGGGGGGGGGGGAGAGGAAGGGGGTTTGGCCAGGAGATTATTTTCATTGAGTATATATATATATATATATATAGATTTGGAGTGAAAATATGAAAATAATTGCATGATTATTCTAATTTTGAAAACAGGACTCCTGAGTGAGTGCCAGTAATAGGAAATTTGCTCTGCCTGAAAACCCCAGTCCCAATCTGCATGGAAATAGCTGCCATCATTAGTATTACATTATTACCATGAATTATGAAAGGGAGAGATGAACTCGGAGGAGAGATTACTTGCCATTCAATCTGAAAAGTTGCACAAGCTCTCCTTTCCTACCAAACATAATTAAACTGGCAGAACAACAATTACTGGCAATTTAAGAGCTGCATCTTTACCCACATAACACCACGCTGATAAATCACCATTACTAATGGAAGTGACAGCAAATCATAGAAAACTGCATTGTTGACCTCTCCAAACAGAAAAAGAAATCCTACTCCCAACTGAGGGCCTAAAACTCTTCCTTTCTGCCACCATAGTGTTTGTTCTGATTTCTTCCTCTAACAACATCCAAATACTACTAGCCGCTGGTCATTCCTAGAGGCTGTTATAGGACCCTAGACTAAATGGCAGCTTTGACCATCCTCCAGGGTAAAGCTGGCCTGCACAATAAGGCTACTGCTGATATGCACAAAACTGAAACTGTGATATACAATATTTTTCTTCTCCATGCAGGTCACCACTTGGCAAGACATCACCAGTGGCTCATTCCTATTTCATGCTGGCTTTGTCCCTCACATCACCTCAGTATAATGAAACCAGCCCATTTACAGCACTCCACAAGTTCAAGACAGAACCACCATTTCCCATTTCTAATCCTATAAATGAGCTCAGAATGAGTGAATAATCAGCTAGAATTATTTCATGTCTAAGCAGTCTTGCCCTCCACAAAGAAACCTAGTAAGGATGGATCGCATTGGAGAGCTTGGGATTAAAAATGTCTGATTTGGAACTAGGTATGTTTTATCACCAGGCAGGATAGAGGCAGGACACAATAAAGGATGGAAGGGTAGTGTGGAGGGAGCTCTTTATAAACCTGGTTTAATAAATTTGGACAATTCATTGATGCATTTCTTTAGCAAGGCTCTGAATCTTTACTCATGCTGAGCATCCTTCATGCTCCATGCTTGTCCAGCAGAGTGCAATTTGACATGAATAAATACGTGCACGAATGACAGAGCATAAAAGAATAAATATATCACAGGGATATAATAAACAAGACTGCTAATGTGTGTGTGTGGTAGGAGCATTTGCTGAAGCAGCCAAAGCAGGGATTGCTGCATAGGGAGAGAGATGGTAAAACAGGGCCCAGCCTGGGTCACCCTTCCTGGGCCCAGAAGTGTGCAGCAACACACACCCCAACCTTTTGGGCAAACTTGGACCCAGGTGGTCCCTCCCCCTAACCATCTTTCACTGTGGGGGGGATGGCAGAAATGTGACCACCACAGTTTCCACTGGGTAGGAGCAGACACCACCAAAGCAGGGACCGTGGCACATTCAGAGAACTTTCTACAATTTTAACCAGACATTCTCTGTGCAGTGTTGATTGGCTGTTTGCTGCAACACCCTCCCTCCTCACAGTCTCTTCACCTCAGCTTGACTTTGCACCTGCCCATTTTCCCCCACTCCGTTTCCCTCAATGTCCCCTTCCCTTTTCCTTCCATTTAGGTTAACCCCTCCTAACCAACTGTTCAACATCCCCTGCCCCCCCAAAAAACCATTGGACTACCATGCAATTTGCTGTCATCACATTGTTCACTTTGCTTTTGTGTTCTACCTCATCCCCCACCCCGTGTCCATCTTTTCTATTTAGACTGTAAGCTCTTTGGGGTAGGGACTGTTTGCTTCTCAGTGTTTTTACAGTGCCTAGTACAGTACATCTCTTATCCAATCTTGTTGTTCCCTTAGGCTTTTTCTTATTGTGGACAATGATTGGTCAGACAACATAATAAAGGTAATTTTCTGATTTTGTCTTTATTTAGCCATGAGGGGTTCACTGTCTCCAGAATGCCTGACTTATCTCAACACATTTTTTTTGTTTTTGTTGTTGCCATTCATGGACACGCCTAGTGAGAGATTATATCTGGTCTTATTTTACAGCTGTTCTTGCTCAGGAAGAATTGCTGTAATCATGGACAAACAGTGCATGAGTTAACTGCAGATTGTATGCCTGCTTTTTTGATAGCTGAAGTTCATAGTTTGGTGATTCAGTCTCTCCCTCCAGGACTTTCTGGGGATCTTTCTAATTTTCAAAACAGGGCTACTCAAAATGAAAGACCAGGGAAATGCCTGGAGCCGTATCGTGCTCGCTAATTGAACTGGAAGGCCCTTCTTCCCAGAGCAATTCTGTTCCACACATTATAGCCACAATCACGCTTATACCTAGTTTTTACAATGAGGTACCTGTATAACTCTTGCCAGAGAAATAGCAGTCAATTTAATGTAAGACCTTCCAATTCAATATATTTGTTATACTTCATTTCAGATCTAGAAACTGAAGTTTTATTGACAGAATTTAAAGTTCCACCAGAGGGTTACATCAGTAAAACACCACCATACCTCAATGAATAACAATGTTTTCTTTTTCCAAATAAGAACCAGATCCTAAACTCACACAGCTGGGGAAAGGGTGGAACAAAGGTGGTTTTATTGTTCCTCCTCTGGGGGACATTGTAGCCCCTGAAATAATTAGGAGTAGATTCAAGGCTCCTCCATCATGCCTGTGTAGGGTGACCAGATGTCCTGATTTTAGAGGGACAGTACTGATTTTGGTGTCTTTTTTACATATATATATATATATATATAGGGTTTTATTATCCCCCACCCCCTGTCCTGATTTTTCACATGCTGTCTGGTCCCCCTATGCCTGTGTCCTGCAGTCTTTCAAGGCCATTCCACAGCCAGGGTCTGCAGAAGTCCTCTAGCCACAGTTCACACATTCCCGTTCTAGGGAGTAGCACTGCTGATGCTGGCTGTTTAGCAAAACAGACAGTTTGGGACTCCAGGATCTGGCCCTTTGTCTCCCACTGCCAACAGGTCTACAGAGATATATACATTTGATATGGGCAATACTATATCTCACAAAATGAAGGTTTCTAATAATACAGCAAGTAGAGCTGGAACAGTAAAAAGTACTAGCTAACAATGCCAAGGCTTTGACAAACCCTACAATTGTCAGCACAAGGGACTATTACTGTCCTATCAGTCATTCTGAGCCACTCAAATAAATAAAATAAACATATCCAAGGTCATTGTAAAGTGTTACCTTCCGCCAGGAAGAGAAACTGCAGGTAATCCCCATGTTGGATCCACTTCAGTACAGCTTCTTACCTGTAGTGTAGGAAAAAGGTATGTCTACACTACATCCGGATCAGGGAGGCATCTGCATCACTGGGAGTGAGCCTCTGAGGCCAGGTAGACAGGCTTGTGCTGGCATGCTAAAAATAGCAGTGTGAACATTGCAACTTGGTCTGCACCTTGGGCTTTTAAGCCCAACCAACCCCCTAAGCTTGACAGCCCAAGCTGCAATGTCTATAATGCTATTATTAGCTGGCTAATGCAAGTCTATCTACTCAGCCTGGAAGGCTTGTTTCCAGATATAGTGTAGACATACCTTGAAACTGTTCTCACTAAACTCTCTAAACCTATTCCTCAACAAGTCTCACATGTTCTATCGTATTTTCATTCTGCTTAACTATCGTTCTGCTTTAACCACAGTGAATCAGCCTCTCTTTCTCCTTTACTATCTTCTTTTGGCATTCAGAGCATTATCCGCTCTTGGTTTCCTTCCTATTTCACTGAATGCTCAGTTATTGTCCTTCAAAGGCTCTTTCTCTTTTCCTGTCAGTCTCTCTCAGGACTCCGTCTTAGTGACTCCTTTGGTCCTTCTATTCTATACCATTGAGAAATACTCTCCAATCATCAATGAAATTATCACCTTACTAATATTATTTTTATTATTTATATGTATTGCAGTACTGCCTAGGAGTCTCAGTCATGGACTGGGGTCCCATTCTGGCAGGTGCTGTAGACATACATAAAAAAGACAGTCTGCTTGCATCCAACGAAGTGGTATTAGCCCACGAAAGCTTATGCTTCAATACTTTAGTTAGTCTTTAAGGTGCCACAGGACTCTTTGTTACCATAAAAAAGACAGCCCTACTCCAAAGGGCTTACAATCGAAGACAAGAGACACCAGGTGGATGTAAGAAATGGAGGGGAAGGGGAAGAAGCACAAGAACTTCTAGGTCATTGACTTTCATAGCTGCCTCTTCATACCAGACCTATCCCCCTTAGATGAATTTCATTTATCACTATCTCTTTGTCATATCATGTCAGGTGGATTGTCATCAACTCAAACACAACATGGCAAAAACTTAGCTCCTAAACTTTCCTCTGACACCTTCCTTTCTACAGCTCCATTATGGCTCACTACACCTCCTTGAAATGCAATCTCATAACCTAAGAAACATCTTTGACTGATTGTTCTCCTCCAACACCCAAACTGGGATCAAGTTCGACCACTTCTCTCTTTACAGCATCTCCACAATCTCCGCCATCATTTCTATACAGCTAAATTAATGTAATTAAGCAGAGTCATCCACCCTCTAATCATTAATTGATCTGTAAGCCCCTGGGAAATAAACACAGAACCCTTCAGGAACGTATAGTATTCTCTACAGAAACATATGGAGTGTGAATGTTTCCTAACTGCTAACACTAATGATTAATCCTGCACCTACAGCTGAGAGGCCTGGGTCTGTACACATGGACATGGCAGATGGGAATTCCAAAGACTGAAGAGAAATAACATGTCAGATTTGAATGATGGCCAATGTATGTATTAATATAAAGAACACTGGATAAATGAAATGCAATGTAGTCATCCTTAAAAACAAAACAAAACTCTGGAAGCAGCAGATGTAGAATGGATTTCTATTTTTTTATTTAGGACAACAGTATGGTGCTTTAAATGTTTTTAATTAACAATAGCAAAGGTATAAAGAATATTTGAATAATTTCTTCAGTGCTTTAAATCTCCATGGTTGGAGCACAAAAGGATCCTTCCTGAGAGGTCCTTGAATGGAAATTGATGGATTGCATACCTAGCAGGAGGGACTAAGTGCCATGCAGGATTAGTCCCTACGGGCTCCTGTAGGCACTCTTGGGGTGAACTCCTAGCCCCATTGAAATCAATAGCAAAACTCACAATGACTTTAATGGTGTCAGGATAACACCCTTGAAGATTTAAAACACTGAAGAAATGACAAGAATAATTTTATAGCGACATGGAGGTGAGGAACCTGAACACCTTCCAAAATCATTTTGCAGAATGAGGCCTGTCATGGAGGATCTGCCCTTACTCGAAGTGCCCATGGACCTGATAAAAAGCCCATTGAAGTCAATGGAAAAACTCTGTGGGGTTTGAATCACTTAACAAACCCTATTTGGGAAAGTGCCTGAAATTGAAGTGAGACAGATGTAATGTCATTATTTAAGATATACATTCAGAGCTAACAGAGTAGTAAAAACTTTCAAAGTCATAACAATTTATTCTTGTAGCAGAGTTAAGTAGCTTAGTGAAGCAGTTTTGAAAGAAGGATTCTCAGATTCCCAGCTTTGTTTTATGAAACAAGCTAATATCAGTAGGGTTTTTAGATTATATTTGGCTCCCCGGAAACTGCTTTGGAAGGTTTGTTTTTTGTTTTTTTTAACTCACAATACCTATTAGAGGTATATTTGCTAGGGAAAATTCAGAAATGTAAGACAAGTGTAGAGGTGTCTGCGTCTAATGTGACCAACGCACCACAGACCACACAAAAAAACCCACAGCAACATAAAAAATGTTAACTAGGTCAAGTGAAGGAAAGAAAAAGGGTGTAGTCTTAAGGAGGAAGCATATTTCTGCCTTGAATGATGCCATTTTTTAACAATGAAAGAAAATTGTAAACACCCCTTATAGGTTGAAATCCTTGTGCCACGGAATTCAATGGAAACTTTGCAGTTGACTTTGGTAGGGCCAGGATTTCATCCACAGTACCATAGAAAACAGGCTATGTGGAGAGGAGAGGGAAAATAGTACTTCACTAGAGATGGGTGAATACTACAAAAACATTTCCTTAAATATTCAGTAAGATTTTTAAACAAATATACTTTGAGCCTGTTAATGTTAGCCCTCCATTAATATTCTTGAGAACAAGGAATGAATTCTAGCAGACAGAAACTTTAAACTTAAATGTTTACATATTGCAAAACAAGCAAAATGTAAAATTAGATAACTAACAATGTAAATTTTGAATTTGTAACTGGAGGATTTAGAGTAAATAAGATGCTTCTGGTATGAACACGTGATTTTTTATGGATTTGTGAACATTTGTGAATACTATACTTAACAGTACAACCCCATGAATAGCAGTGAATAAAATCTGTGCTGTTTATTCATGAATACATTTACACATCTGTATGTTTCCATTATTTGACCAGCTGTATAAAGGAATACATAGCAAATTAACGATATGGAATACATCTGGTGCTTGAGTTAAGATGTCTAATAAATGCCACAATGCTCTAGCTTTCTATCTTTGGTGAACTAGTTCAAAGCCTTGCTCATGAAAATGAGTTTGGTCAAGTATTCTCCTTTGTACAGATCACAAACCTTAAAGGGGCACTATTAGCTTAAAGTGTAATCACTTTCAAAAAATAAATTGAAAGTTGCTTCAATCCCAACCATTTTTTATGGTTTTGTAATCACATTTTCTTATTTTTAAAAATTGTTTATCCTCCATTTGCCACGAAGGAAAGACTTTGACAACAAAACATGAAAGGGAAACTGTCTTACTTGCATAGTGAAACTGACTATTCACAAAATGATATCAAATGCACACAATAAATAAATTGAAAATCAGAAAAAATATTTCGTCTACAATCTATTCATAGTTATCTTAGGTGTGATGTGTACCACTAGAATATAAAATATTTACAGGGAGAGGGGTGACATTTAAATTGACACTGTGCATTTGAATATTACAGCAAAGAATTTTAAGATGCCAACAAATTTGCAAAAGTGGTTAGCATGTGCTGTGCAGCAATTACCTACCAAGGCTTCAGTCCTTTAGTTACAATGTGCGGACAGACCCCTGCATCCATGTGGACCTCAAGTCAGTCGGTGAGGTTCACACATATGTAGCAATAGTTTCCCATCTGTAAAATGGTAGATAATATTACTTCCCTCCTGACAAGGTTGTTGTGACGATAAATAAGTTAAAAGATTGTGAAGTCCTTAGATAATTCATGAATGAGGTCCAAATAAGTAATTACTATAGATTCACACTAATATTAGTATTGTGGCCTACATTTTTTTCTTAATTACCAGTTTACTTTGAAGATTTGAGAGTCAAAAAAGTCTTTTCTGTATAGAGCTCTCTAGTGTGGGCTTATGCATCAAAGAAAACTTAATATAGAGAAAAAAGAACAGGCTCTAACAAGAGCTAAATAATCCTTTCTAGACTCTGCCTGAGTAAAACATTTATTTCATTTACACTTCTTTTAAGGTTAAAGTAGTTTTTTTTTCCCTGTCCCACTGAGTAGAATTATAAATCCCAGAATGCAATCACATTTATACAAAAGAAACACACATAATTGTAGCTTTGTGATAAATATTTAAACAATTGTCATAATGTTAGTTGTCAAAATTCCTTACTCATATATTTTGTTAACAGTTCCTTATTTTTAAGCTTTACCTTTAGATTTCCAGCTGTCTGTATTCTATAAATATTTTAAACAAAAGCACACAAAAATTCTAATATATTTTATACCTGTCCACTAAACCTAAACACTTTCCTTCTAAGGCCATTTAGAAATGGTGTCCATATGCATTCACTGGTTTTCACACCAAAACATTGCCAAAGGCAGCTTTTAGAGGCAACATTAAACAGAACAATGTTATAAAGATCTTAGTCCAGACATTTTGTTATCCTTCACCTACAGCTTTATATAACGCATAATATTTTCTATGAAACCCACTTGAATGTATAATAATCTTATCCTTTGGTTATTCTTTTTATCCAGACTTTAATATATTGGGGTTTTCTACAAAATATTTAAAGACACAAAATGATAAGAACTAGCATATCATAAATTAACTATAAAACAGTCTAAATTTGTTTGTGAAGAGTAATGACTGTCTGGAAGTTGAAAATTAAGGCTCCCATATTGCAGATACTTATCATGCACCTTACTTCTCATGCAAGTAGTACCACTGACTTCAAGGAACTCGGGATCATGACTCAAAGAATCATTGTTTTCAGGTTGAAAGTTCTAGTAATTTAAAGCTTTGTTCTTTTATTTAATCCTAATCTGGCCTATTTTTTCCAAATTTAGATGGCTAACATTAAGCAACTAGGGCAAAATTTTCAAAAGTATCTAAGTGATTCAGTAGCCTAAATTGTATTTTCAAAAGTGATGTAGGGTCAGATTTTCAAAGACATCTAAAGATGCACACAGGCACTTAGTGGGATTTTCAAAAATGTCTAAAGCAGTTTAGGCACTCAACTACCTTTGAAAATCTGACCCTATATCACTTTTGAAATTGCATATTTTATATCTACCGCTCTCCCATCTCTATTCTGCTACTTTGCTTGTTTATTTAAACTCTTCCAAGATTTTACAGAAGAAACCAGTAGCAATATACAAGGCAATAAGCCTAAACTAGTCCAGATGTTATCATCAGTTCATTAAGAAAAGACTGAATGAATTGTAATAGCAACTAAAGAGATTTGTATGACTTGTGTCAGATATAAAAGCAGGGCCGGTGACAGGAATTTTGGGGCCCCGTACGGCAGATCGTACGGGCCCCCACCCCGGTCTCCCACTGCCCGCGGGAGGGGGCTGGTGAGCGCTGCAGCAGCTGCCCGGAGCCACGCCTTGCTCACAGCCCTGGCGACAAGGGGGTACAGCTGTGTACCCGCCCCGGACTTCAGGGCCCCCCCTGAAGTCCGGGGCCCGGTACAGCTGTACCCGTTGTACCCCCCTGTCGCCGGCTCTGTATAAAAGATAGAAATCCAGGGAAGGCCTAACAGGTGTTAGGACTCGAACGCGTGGAAGTACAAGATAAATGAGCGTTGAGAGTTTGTGGTATTCCTATTAGATATGAGCCTAGATTCAAACTGTAGATTCAAGCATTACTAAACTTGTAAAGAATCAAAGAGGTAGCCATGTTAGTCTGGATCTGCAGAAGCGATAAAAAGTCCTGTGTAAGAGTTTCAGATCCAAATCTTAACCAGAACTTTGCAGGTAGTCCCTCTTTCAGTAACAGGCCAAATCAAAACCCTGACTGTGACCTTTGATACTCAGGGTAACATCTGAGTCTTATGAAGAAAGAGACATGCCTTAAACTAACCAATGCTCAGTTCCTAATATTTTCAATACAAGAGTTGTAGAAATCCATTGGCAGGGCATTCCCTTTGGTAAGCAGTCTCTGCTTCTGATAAATAGATAAATATCAGACAGGCCTCGTACAGTGATGAATTGCAAAATGAAGTCAATATGGACATCCATGGGAAGAATTAGGGTAAAGTGGGATAGAACTGGAGGCTTCCACAATGAACTCCTTATCTCTGGCCCTCATAAATAATTCAATGCACCTAAGCATCCTGGTAATGGAATTATATTGGGATGTATTTGGCTGTGTGTAGGCAACAGGAAAAATGAAAGCCTATGTTACAATTCTCTTTGGATTTGGATTGCCCATTTTCGATTACGATCACAATTACTTGTGTGATGACTGAATCAGAAGCAGTGCTAGTCCATTGGGGAATATTTTTGCCCACCCGCACAACACATACTAAACAAGTGAATGGGGGCCTCCTTGAGCTGCTCGGGGCCCTAAGCAATTGCTTGGCCTGTTTATGCTTAGTGCCGGCACTGAGTCTTATAAGCATGGCATGAACAGCTATTCCCATCAATTCCTATCCCACTGACCTATGACTTTCTAGGGTGGAAGAGTAGGCCCAGTCCCCTTCCCTAGTCAATACAGGCACGAAACTATAATTCTTTAAAAAGGAACAGACTAGGAAAGGGCCTCTTTCTCTCTCTGGGAAGACAGCAGTGGAGCAAGATATGTTGTAGTTGAGCCATGCGGCAAGCAGGAAGTTGAGTAGGGAAGATGGAAGTGAAGAACACAGGAGGGGCCAGGGCCCCCCTCATCCATGGCAAGCTGGGAGTAGAGAGGGCAAGTTGGCGTAGATCTGAAGCAGAGCAGGAAGCCGACCAAGGGAGCAGAAGCTGAAAAACCATTGCAGAGAAGACACTGTGACTGGAAGACACTGCAACGGGATTCAGACCTCTGCAGAACTTGTGGGAAGTAGCAGAGACTGAGCAGGGGCCCGGCAGCCAGTGGGCTCCTAAGGGGCATGACGCTGAAAATGGCTATTGCAAAGAATGTGCCCAACACACTAGGGATTAGCCTGGGAAGTGCTCTGACTGGATGTTGGACTCAAGTGAGAGGGGTTACTGTCCTTGCAGAGACTATTCCCAGCCAGGGCCTTCCAGTCTAGCTGTCACTGCAGCTGAAGCAGACTGCAAGCAGGAACCATTCAAGAAGTACTACCCTAACAGCTGGGGGATAACACAGAGTTCAAGAAACCTGCAAGTTACTTACTTGCCTTTAATAGAGGGCTGGATTGGAGAGGGCACCTCAGGCACTAATCAGTAGGGTTGCCAGTTTTGGTCTTCCTAGAGGTTTCATCACATGAAATAATCTTTAATTAAAGATTAATCTTTATTTTCTGGAGACTCCAGGACAATCCTGGAGGGCTGGCAACCCTACTAGTCAATGGAAGAACTTCTGTGTTTTACCATGAATTGTAACTGCTTAAGCCACTGTACCTGGGGTACTTATAACCTTCCCTTTCTTGACAGACCTAGTGACAATGCCCGCTCTCTTTGGCCATGTGTTTGAGGGCTTATTGGACATATGAGCAATAGAGCCTCTATGGCCTACCAGTTGTAGCACCTTTAGCACTGCCAATTGTGCCTGCCAATTGTGATCTGCCTGTTACACTGCTGAGACCTTTAAAAGTTTTGATGTATCACAGCACTGAGAAGCTGTAATAATTACACCTGAAAGAAATATATAGATTACTTCAATTCAGTATTATAGTGCACTTCTGTTTGGAAAATAGCACCTGTGGAAGGTCAAAGTTGCCTAAAGAAGGATTCCGACCTCTTGTGTGAAGGGAAAGGAAAAACTGTCCATTGAGCAGTGCTTCTACCCCAGGGGAAATCATCAGTACAAGTAACAGGAAGACACCCTACCTAGAGTAAAACCAAGACTTCATGATTATTAAAACTATAGGACATTTGATCCTTAATTTAGATTCATGATCCAAGAGCCAGGGATTATAAATAAGTGATTAAGTGTTGCTCTGTTAGGGAATGACACCAAAAGGACCAGTACAACCTGGTACTGCAGATGAAATAAATAAATTATAGTTTAGGTTTATTCCCATTAAGTGATGCCAGAAGGACTGCGCTTGTTGTTCACAGTGGGAGTCCCAGGAGGTGCTCTTTTTGGCTTTCCTGAGACAAAATGCCTCCCAGAGCTTCCTGTGTAGCATTGTAACTCTATCCCTGACTACTGGCTGTCCTAAATGGCACAACTGAACTCTAGTTAAAGACTTCAGGATTTGGCCCTGAGACATTATTTAGTAATAAGGAAAATGAAGAACTGAAGCCACAGATAGATCACGGCATCTGACAAAATGTGTTTTATGGTTCTAGCCATTTTCTTTGTGGAATGAAATGGTTGGATTTTATTTAAAGACGGTCTTTCCTAGCTAATATTTTTAGTGAATTTAATCTTCCGCTCTATCCACAAGGTATATCACGAATTATGAACAAATGCGATGACCAGTATTTTGAATAATATTTACGATGTCATAACCAACATGTTGACTAATATTTATGGTCTTCTTATAGGGTGCAATTTAATTCAGATAAAAGGAAGCAGTAACTTTCCCCCCTAGGATTTTAGAGATTACTTGTCTTCATAATTCATATCCACAGTCCCTAACAGCTGTAAAAAAAAAAAGTAGAAAATATAAGGTTCTTTTGAGAATACAACCAGCACCTGTCCATGCTTATGTATGTGAGAAAGCAGCATGTGAGTGAGGGGGACATTTCACATATAAACTCTAAGTAAAAAAATATTTAAATTGGAAAGAGTTCCAAGTTACCTCTACTGCTGGATGACTGCTAGGAAAAAATTATCTGCAAGCAAGAATTGTAAATCACATTAGTTTTGATTTTGTTCAAACCTCTTGTAACGTTTGTGCATGTGAAGGCTTTTTCCATGTGAATGTTTGAGAAACGTATATTTGCACTAATTCTTGTCTCCTCAGTTGGAAGCAATTGAAACAATGAATACATGAATAAACCTCACCGTTTCTTTAGGGACAATTCATGAACAGAAATACAGACTAAACTGACAGATAAATCATTTGCTACTAAGTCATTCAGCCATATTTATTACTATTATTTTCCTGGCAATAATTTCATCAATACCATTTTCCTTTCTTGAGCACAGCCTAAGATGCCAATATAATAATCTTTCAGAAAGATTATTTGGATGGAACATAAAACTAAAGTATCTTGATCACTTGTAGTCACTAAAACTCCTATGGCATGTTATTTATTATTTGTAGTACTGTAGTGCCTAGAGGCCCCAACAGACAGGCCTCATCTTCAAAGATGTTAAGATCCATACCACCACCAATTTCAGCTAATGGACAATGTTGGCAGAAGAACAAAAACAACAACAACAAAAAAGTCCATAAATAAACTTAGGCTGGAAATTAGAAGAAGGTTTCTAAAGAGCAGAAGAGTGGGGTTCTGGAACAGCCTCCCAATAGGACTAGTGGGGCAGACAAAACGACTAGTTTTAAGATGGAGCTAGAGAGGGTATGAGCAGGTGTATATGATAGAGTTGCCTGTGATAGCAGGGGACTGGACTCTGACCCAAGAGGTGTCTTACAGTGTTATTTCCTATCTTCCTATGTCCCTGCTATTCTAGTTTTTAGATTGTCTAAAAGTGTCCTTGAATATACAATCATATTCTGTTTGATTTTTAACAAGTATACCAAGTATACAGTGAAAAAGAAATGTTGCCGAGGAACTAGTGGGTGTAGTTTGGCTAATGCACTGATATTTTCACGCTTGCTATCTTGGGCTCAAAGTAAGAATAAACATGCCCAGTTTTTATGCACTTATTTTATAGTAATTTCATCAAGACCATAGACATTTCCCGAGTTTGCTTATGAGAATGTCATGTGGGAGTATATCAAGAACCTTACTAAAAATCAAGATATATCCCTGTCAAAGAAGGAAATTGGGTTGGTTTTTAGCATGATTCGTTCTTGACAAATGCCAGTTGCCTATTACTTATAATCCTAGTGCATCTTGGTACTTTCAAATTGATTTTTTCCAGTATCTTTCCAAGTATCAAAGTCAGACTGACTGGTCTATAATTCCCTGGCTTCTCTTTGTTCCCCTTTTAAAAAATAAGTACTATATTTGCTCTTCTCCACTCCTAAGGGACCTTACCAGTTCTCCATGAGTTCTCAAAAATAAATAACTAACAGTTCAGAAATTGCTTCAGCTAGTTTCTTAAGTACCATAGAATGAATTTCATCAGGCTTGGCTAATTTGAATACATCTATCTTATCTAAATGTTCATTAAGCTGTTTTTTCTCTATTTTGGCTTGTGTTTCTCCTCCCCCCCTTGTTAATATTAATTGTGTTAAACAATTGGTCATGATCAATGTTTTTAGTGAAGATGGAAACAAAATAGACACTAAAAATCCTTGCTTTCTTGATGTCATCTGTTATTAGCTCTCTTCCCTGCTAAGTGTAGGACATTTACTTTCCTTCTTTTTCTTGATCCCAATGTGTTTACAGAATCTCTTCTTACTTCTTTTTATGCCCTTTGCAAGTTGTAACTCATTTTGTGCTGTAGCCTTTCTGACTTTATTCCTACATGTTTGTGCTATTCTTTTGTACTTATTATTCACAATTTGACCATGTTTCCACTTTTTGTAAAATTCCTTGTAGGTTTTCAGATAAAGAGATCCTGATGAAGCCATATTGGTCTATTACCATTCTTTCTGTCTTTCCTGTATGTTGGAATAATTTGTTATTGTGCCTTTAATGCATGAGAAACTGCCTGCTTTCCCGAACTCCTTTTCCCCTTAGATTTTCTTCATATTGGACCATGTCTTCATGTTGCCTGAGTTAGTCAAAGTGTAATTGTTTGTTGTCCTGTGTCTTTATTCTGCTGCTCTTATGCCTTCCTTTCCTTAGAGTCATTAAATCTATCATTTTATGATCACTTTCACCCAAATGGCCCCCCAGACTTCAGATTTGCAAGTAATTCCTTCCACTTAGTCTAAAATGACTGCCCCCCTGGTTATTTTCTCCACTTTCTAAATAAGAAAGTTGTCCCCAATACTTTCCAAGAACTTACTGGACATTTTGTAGAGGTAACAAAGTCCTGTGGCACCTTAAAGACTAACTATAAAGTTTTGAAGCATAAGCTTTCATGGGCTAATACCCACTTCGTTGGATGCAAGCAGTGGAAGTGTCCAGAGGTGGGTTATTCTTCTAGCAGTTGAATGGTGGGTGTGAACATGGAGAGAGGAGAAGCTATGTTTGTAATTAGCAAGCCATTGTAGGTCTTTGTGTGTCCAGGCAGGTTGAAGTGTTCTCCTACAGGTTTTTGTATATTGCCATTCCTAATATCTGATTTGTGTGCATTTATCCTTTTTCATAGGGACTATCCAGTTTGGCCGATGTACATAGCAGAGGGACACTGGTGGCATATAATGGCATATATGACATTGGTTGATGTGCAGGTGAATGAACCAGTGATGGTATGGTTGATCTGGTTAGGTCCTGTGATGGTGCACACAAATCAGATATTAGGAATGGCAATATACAAAAACCTGTAGGAGAACACTTCAACCTGCCTGGACACACAATTCCAGATTTTAAAGTCACCATACTACAGCAAAAAAACTTCAAGTCCAGACTGCAAAGGGAAACTGCAGAGCTACAATTCATTTGCAAATTTAACACAAACAATTTAGGATTGAACAAAGACCTACAATGGCTTGCTAATTACAAACATAGCTTCTCCTCTCTCCATGTTCACACCCACCATTCAACTGCTAGAAGAATAACCCACCCTCCCTGATTGGAGATAACAAGCTGGTTCAGCCTAATTGGACTAACCTTGTTACCTCCCACCTGGTTCTTGCCTACTTTTCTATACCTGCCTCCAGGGCTGGCGACAGAAATTTGGGGGCCCCCTACTCTGATAGTTTGGGGCCCCCCCAGCCCAGCCGGGGCCCCCCCCCAGCCCAGCCGACAGCAGCTGGGCCCCCCCCAGCCCAGCCGGTGCTCCCCCCCCCCGCCAGCTGACAGCTGGCGGCAGCGGGAGCGAGAGCGTCGTGAGCTGCCCTTTCTCCCCCCCTCCCCTTCCCTCCCCTCCCCTTCCCGGACAGCGCTGCTGCCGCCGGCCGGGTTCACAGCTCCTGCCGGGGCCAGGCTCACTTGTCCAGGGGAGAGCCGCGCCGCCTCCCCGCCCCTTTCCCGCTCTCCAGGTCCGGCGACAAGGGGGGACGACAACGGGTACAGCTGTGTACCGGGTCCCCCTAAAGTCGGGGGGCCCGGTACAGCTGTACCCGTAGTACCCCCCTGTCGCCGGCCCTGCCTGCCTCTGGACACTTCCACTGCTTGCATCCGACTAAGTGGGTATTAGCCCACGAAATCTTATGCTTCAAAACTTTATAGTTAGTCTTTAAGGTGCCACAGGACTTTGTTACCTCTGCTATTCCAGACTAACACGGCTACCTCTCTGATTCTGGACATTTTGTGTTTTTCTGCATTATTCTTCCAACAGATGTCTAGGTAGTTAAATATCCTCATTACTACCAGGTTTTGTGTTTTGGATATTTCTCTTATTCGTTCTAGAAATGCCTCATCCACCTTGTCCTCTAGATTTGGTGGTCTATAATAAACCCTACCATACCATAGCCTCTGCGCCCCCCCCCCTCCCCTTTGCCTATACCCAGAGATTTTCATCTGGTCCACCTCTCATTTCTTTCTTGATCTCAGAACAAATGCATTTATTCTTGGCGTATAATGCAACACCTCCTTCCTTTTTCCCCCTTGCCTGTTCTTCCTGAACAAGCTATACCCCAATATTGCAGTCATGAGATTTATCCCACCAAGTGTCTATGATGCCAATTAATTTAGTTTATGTATTAATACCTCCAGTTCTTGCTGTGTATTCCCCACAGCCCTTTGATTTGTGTATAGACATCTAAGATGTTGAGAAGATTTCCTCCACTGTTATCCCTCTTCTTGCTCCAAGGATATTACTGTAACTTTCATTCATCACCAAGCTCACAAGCTAGCACCTTGTCATGATCTAGCAATGGCCTCCTAGTGTGAGAAGATGACAGACAATGCACATGACCTTCAATTTACATGCCACAAAGTGTTACCAAACTCGTCACATCAAAAATCATGTCAGGTACAAGGTTGGGTTTGCAACACTTTTCTATAACTTGAACCACAACTTTTCTGAGATCACCCACCTATAAAACACACATGTGCATCAGACTATGTTAACACTAGCTAGTATGTTGTGTTTATCCTGAGTGCACAAAGAGATTATTATACTGAATGTCTGTCAGCAAGTGCTCACTGGAACAACAACATATCTATTATAAATAGCTGACTAGTTAATAGCCCAGATGTGACTTATGTGGATGGGGGTCTCCCACACCTGACATTCTTAAGGAAAAGTTCTATAGAGTGTAATAAGAATACAAACTTCTTGGTTTCATAGAAATTAATCTAAAAACCTTGAGAAGATGAAACAATGAATGATTCAAAGAAAGCCAATGAGTAACCCAACCAAGAGAGCGTCCAGTGACAACAAAAGACACAACAAATAAAATATGATTTTGTTCATAATCTAACTAACAGTAGGAACTCACTATCATGGAAGATTAGTGAGGTTAAAAGGTCATTTTTTTATTTGATTGAATAACAGCAGCCACTACTCTAGCTAGAACAAAAAAACATATAAAGGTATCAGTTCTTGTACTTCAGGACATAAAGTGATGGATGCCTATAATGAGAAAGTAAAGTTCCCCAAATGATAGAAGAATGAATAGTGAATTGCATTATGGATGGGGTTAAATTTGTCATGGAGTATCTGGCACTGACCATTTTGAAGATAGGTGACTAGACTGGAGGAGCAATGGTAGGTTTGATTATAGTACTTCCCAGAATCTAACTCTAGGGAAGATTTCTATGGTCCAGTGACTAATTATAAATTATTTTGGAATACGCCGGCGATCTAATTTTCTCTAATAGTAACTCAGATCCCACAGCAATGGAACATAGTACAAAACCCTAAGACAGACAGACGGAGTTTTTAATTTTCTGATTCTATCATGAAAGCAAAGCTAAAGCTCAAGAATATTGTTATGCGTTGCTATTCTTCCCTGGTTTGCCACCTTCAGTTACTCTTCTTTTCAGTTTTGCATTCCTGAAGCAGCCTAAATTCCCATAGGAGTCAATACAATTTTTAATTCAGAGAATGATGCTATGTAAAGCGGAGAACTGCCAAATTGCATCGGTTTTTCATTTTTGAAAAATGCTATATGAAACATGAAAATCTTTATTTTTAAAGTATTTCATTTAAAATTTTTTGCAGATGTTTGCTTAGAATACAGTTTTAATAAAAGCCTTTGAGAATATAAATATATTGAGTCAGATCTTCAATGGGTGTAAAAATCAGCATAGTTTTATTGAAGCAAATACAATTATGCTGAGTCTCATTGACGTAAATCTGACCCATCAGATCTACTGGTTCATCTTTATCTGCTATTTTATTAACTTTTTCAAGAAAATATAAAGTTAGATGCAATTACCCCTGGGAGAAATTGGGCCAAGATTTTCAAAAGTGGTCAACAATTGTGAGGGTCCCAATTTTTGGATTATCATCTTCAGATACCTTAAACAGGCCTCAACTATTTTCACAGGATGGGTGGTCAACAATTTCAGAAATTCAGTGTCCTCTAAGACATCTCAAGTTGGGCACACAAAAAACTGAGGCACCCTAGTCACTTTTGCAACATCTCAGTTTAGTGAACTCAGATTAAGCAAATCCAATTTACATACAGGTTTATATAGGATCACTTTTGGAAAAAAAAAAAGTAACCCTGCAATCTCAAAAGGTTTTTGTTTAGACTGCCAAGAAAAAAGGATAGTGGCTGCTTAAAGGGTTCCTCCATTGAAGCCCAAGGATCTGCTGGGGTATGAAGAAGGTAAGGTTCAAGTTGCCTCAATTTAGCAGCTATCCAGTATACATACTTGTTTCATTGGAATCTGGTGCCCTGATACACCAAAATTGGAAGAGGACATGGGATAAGGTATCCCCTAGTGGTGGGGAATCGGGTTGGTGCTCCTAAAGTGTGCTATGATGAGAAGACAGCCCCCTTTCCTCAGCCCTGTGATGTTTCACTCCATGTGTTTTATGAAAATATGCTTATGAGTGTGAATATGATGTAACTGGAATATGCTTTATGCAAAAGGTCTCTTGTAAGGTATCATAGCAAATGTTATAACCTACTGAATATATTCCTCCTATATGTATGCATGTATCATTCTTGTATCTGAAGCTAGAAATATGAAGTATAGCTGAGGTCCTATTGTTATTATGCAAAGTGTGGGCCATCAATGGTGATTTAGAATCTTGCTGGCTTCCATTGACTAGAATAATTAGCTGTAAATTGTTTATTTACCTGAAAACCTTCCTGTATATATGTCGGCCAACCCAGGAAGAATGGAGACTAGGGCTGTTATAGTGACATGTGACCATATCACATGATACTTGAATCTATCTTAATCTCCTTGTACTTTTGCATTGATGAGGCGGGGGTGGGAACAAGCAGAGACAAAAGATTCTCGCCTTGTTCAAAGCTATAAAAGGGTGTGGTGCAGGACAAAGGGGATGCCAGTCAGCAGAAAACCCCTGCTTACCACTTGAGATGTCTACTGGATCTAACAAAGACTGTACTAGGGGAAAGGATTGGGCCCAGAATTGGAAGGAGTCTAGTCTGTGAAAGAAGCTTATTGGAACATCTCTGAGGGTGAGATATTACCTGTAATAATTTTCTTAATGTATTGTGCTTAGACTTGCTTATCTTGTTTTATTTTGCTTTGTGACTCACTTTGTTCTGTCTGTTATTACATGGAACCTCTTAAATCCCACTTTTTATACTTAATAAAACCACTTTTGTTTATTAATTAACCCAGAGTGATTAATACATGGGGGAACAAACAGCTGGGCATCTCTCTCTACATGTGATTTAGAGGGTGAAAAAATTACGATTTATCCTGTATAAGCTTTGGATCTCATCGGGGTCTGGGTGCTGGAGGCAGGTAACCTGCTGAGCTGTTTTTAGTTAGTCGGCAGTTTTGGTCTGCTGGGTCTATGTTGTCACACGCTAGTGTGTTTGACTCAACAAGGCTGGGTTCTGGAGTCCCAAGCTGGCAGGAAAAATGGGCTCCGAGGTAATTTCAGCACATCAGGTGACAGTCCCAAGGGGGTCTCTGTGACTGAATCTGTCACAAGCCCTTTAACTCCCAATGCCAGGGGAGAGCAATGGGTTCCCAGCAATGATCTGGGGACCAACAGTGGAAGGCTGGGGAGTGGGGTAATTGCAGCCCTGCACCAGGTGGAAACAATTAAGGATGGGCTGATGACTTCCACTGTATGAGTTACTGCTGGACCGTTTTCAGATGAGTTAATAAGAGTTGTGACTTAATTAAACCACATCCCTTGCATCCTGTCTCTCTTCCAGTTGTCTGGAATGATGAGTGCAGACTGTCTCAGAGCCAGTGTAACAACATTTCTAGCTTTGTCTGTGAGATGGACACCTTTAATCTGAAGAGGCCTCTCAGAGGTTTGGAAGCAAAAACAGTATTCTGTGACTAGCTTCAGAGAGGTAGCCATGTTAGTCTGTACCAGCAAAAACAAGAAGTCCTTGTGGCACCTTAGAGACTAACACATTTGGGCAGATGTATGGAGTGGAAAATTCAGTAGGCAGGTATAAATACACAGCACATGAAAAGATGGGAGTTGCCTTACCAAGTGGGGGGTTAGTGCTAACGAGGCCAATTCAATTAGGGTGGATGTGGCCCATTCCCAACAGCTGACAAGAAGGGGTGAAGATCAACAGAAAGAAAATTACTTTTTGTAGTGCTAAGGAGGCCAATTCAATCATCTCTAAGGTGCCACAAGGACACCTCATTGTTTATTCTGTGACTGTTCTTCATTTTAAAAAGAACAAAGAAAACCACTGACAATTAGATCCTGAGACTTGGACACACAGCCGAGGCCATTTGTCATTGTGTTAAATGTTCTCCACCCTGTTCCTGCTGTCTGTTTCTCCTCCATGTTGTTTGAATCAACTCCAGTGGGAGAGGTTTCTCCCAAGTTCCGCTTCCAGTGGGGCCATTTGCACAGTGCCTGGTGTCTGTTCATGGCCTTCAGAGTGGTCGCAGCAAGTTTTAAAACAATTTAAAATGAGGAAAAAACGTCAGGGGGAGAAGAGATTGAAGAGGTTCACAGCTGTGAACATCTGCTTTAAAAAATGGATGGAGGAGGGAGGAAGGGTTTAAAATATGTAGGACTTCAGAGTTCTGTAGAAACATTCCCAATCACAGAATGGTTTAAAGTTTTCGGCTTGTATTTTTGTTTATATTGTAGCCTGGAAGTTAGATGCTATTTAGTTTGAGTTTCCCTGTAACGTCTGCACTGAGTGTACCTATAAGAGAGATGCTGCTTTGTTTGGAGATAGTCCACTGTGCAGACATTACACTTAGAGATGTTAAATTGCCCTTTTACCAAGAAATGCAAACCTGTGTCCTACTAAACACTGCACTACAGCAAGTACCATAGGGCCTAACTCTCAGTTATATTAAGGATCCTTTTCACACTCTAGCAATGTAAACGCACCTGAAAGAGGGTGTAAATTACATTTATGTGCCAGAGCACTGTAAAGGTTTGAGTGTGTAAGGAAAAAAACAACAACTCTCTTCTATAGGTATGCAATAAAACACAAGCAGCTGGCCTGTGTCAGCTGACTTGGGTTCACAGGGCTCACACTGTGAGGCCATAAAACTGCAGGACTGACATCCAGGCTCAGGTTAGAGCCTGGGCTCTGGAATCCTCCTGCCTGACTGGGAGCCAGACCTTGGGTTCTAGCCTGCGCCTAGATGTCTACACTATAATTTTATAGCCCAGCAGTCTGAGCTCCATGAACCTGAACCAGCTGACACCTGTCAGCCACAGGTGTTTTAGTGCAGTGTAGACCCATCCTAGGAGGCCTTAATCCAGACAAAACAGTTGTGCCCATGCTTGGCTTTATATAAGTGTGTAATCCCATCAAAGTCATCAGGATTGCTTATATACATAAACTTAAATTCATGTTCCAGAGCATTCTGGGATCAGGACCCATATGTTGTATACTTTATGGGCCTGATAAAAACCCATTGACTCAATAGTAGAGTCCTATTGATCTCAATGGGCTTTGAATCAGGCTTCATATACATGAACTGATCATTGTCATGGAGAGAGTTTATTAGGGAGCTTTCTTTGACTAGTTCTCAACTCCTTATCCAGAGTAAGCAGCTTCTTTATGTTGTTTCTTTTTTAAATAGAAACTCTCAATGAATATGTTTCATTTAAGAGGAGAACACAACCGGTAGTGCTATCAAAGTATAAAATGTATGAAATGTTTCTACAAAGTTTGTTGGAGATAGTGAGATGTTTTTATGTTTGTTAAAAATACTCTTTAAAACTTAGAGAAAGGTTCAGTTATCTGGAATGATTTTTTTCTTGGATTATTTTGTGAAATTATATCTGAGCATATTTAATAAAAATGAAACTACAATATTAATTTAGGATTGTAATTACTGGTTGGGGCTGTTAAAAATCAAAATGTACATTCTTGGATTTCAAGTCTAAATCTTTTTTTAAAGAAAATATTGGCAAATATTTTTCAAAGGAAAAATTGGATCATATTACTGCTTTGTAAAAAAGGTTTGTACAATATTTACTGGAATTTGAGGCTAGATTGTTTGGCCTACTTTGAAAAGAGTGTGAATTCTATCCCCTTTTCTCCATAAGAAGTGATCCTGCCTGGTTAAATATTGCTGTACATTTAAATCTGCCATCTTATATTTTAAAAATCAGGACTTGGGTTTTGTATGTGAGGAGCGACAAGCAGTGTAGTGGATGCTAGTCGAGACAACCGGAAATGTTGTGGAAACCTAAAGATCGCTGTGGTTGTAAACTTTGAGCAATGCCAACTGGCAATTGCAATGAAGGAACCAGCTTCCTATAAAATGCAATTTAACTTGAAATGGCATATTAAACTAGGTAGATTTTTTTCTTTTTTAGATTATATTTTGTGAACATTAAGCTTTTGGAAGGTACAGAACTGACTGCTCTGAAGACTGAAGATTTCTATTTACTCAGAAAGCTGATACAACATGCACAGCAGCACAGCAAGTTGCTGACCTATTAGTGTGCGTCTGTCTAGACCTCAGGACTAACCTCTAAAGGTAATAGGTTAAAATAGTCCCTGTACTTATTTAGTTTGTGGCCTCTCTGCTCAAAGTGTAAGTTTTTCCTACTTCAGAGTGCGTTGGTTTTTTTTACAGTGCAGACACATGGCCACTGGACACTGAGCTGAGACCACTCAACTCATTTTCATGTAGAGCACACAATAGCTATCAACTGTCAAACACTGTTGATCTCCATTCTCCACCACCCTGTGATGCATCTCACTGCACAAATTAGAAGCAAAATGTTGCACGTCTATTCCATTCCCAATGTCCTGAGGCTTCCGGTCCCCCAACATTTGGAGGTCAGGATAAGTTTACTGATCCACAGCCTATGATGCAATTGGCAGGCTTCCTGTGGAGCCCCCAGGCAGAACGTAACTTTCCATGGTGGCGATCCTAACTTCACATGCAATTGCTCCTCACGTTTGAGAGATGCAAATTACAAAATCCTAGGCTCAGAAGCCCCTGGTTTTCATTTGAGCCTCAATGCACAATTTTATTTCAACAAAAACTGCATTTGTGTCATCCGTGTCTGATTCAGAATTTTTTTAAATGAGCTCTGGTACCATAAAAAAATCACAGAACCAGAATGAAAGCATTAAGTTCAGTGATGGTATTGCTTACACCACCAAAGATCCTGCAGTTCACAGGACTCCATAGAGGGGGATCCACTCCTGGAAATCATTCATTTCCCCACTAGACTGCGACATTCACACGTTATCACCCTAATATATATCCACACAAGAACCTACTGTAAAGGCACACTAGCTGGTCTCTGGGATTCAAAAGGACAGGGACTTTACTCAAGCATAATTAATTTCTGATGAACCAAGACATTTGCTATGACTAAAACTGAGGTCAGGGACTTGACCTATTGGTACAGCAGTTCACAGTTTTCATGATCTGGTACGTGGTTCTTATACCATGCATGGCTGCACAGGATGTGTGGCTCATTTTTGGACACTGACTCATAACCCAACTCACAGAGGACATGCAAGGCGCATTGCTTCAACAATTTTATGAAGTGGTGTAACAGAAGGTATCTAGGAAGCAGAGTTGGGATGACCAGGGACGTCTAGTTCAGGATTTTAATGTCACCAAAATTAAAAATAAAAGTTGTACTTTTATTCAACTTCCCTCCTTCCCTCACCCAGCAACACCTGTTTGCCTCCAAAAGCAGACCCTGAAATAAATGGCCAAAATGTCATGAAAACAACTTTCTTCTGAGATTCTGCTCCTTTTGTCTGACCCTGACCTCTCATTCTCTCTCCAATTCAAGCTCTCCAGACCTCCCTCCCCACCTTTTCTTCCTGGCTCCCATTCACCACTGTTTCCTGATAACGTGTTCTCAGGCTTCCAGTCACAGTCTACCTGCTTCTCCCCATCCCACAGCATCTTTTTGGGACAGAATCTACTACCTTCTGCTAATGGGGTTTTCTGAGGTGTTGACAGTCACACATGAGTCAGCACAGAGCAAAAGCATTCTCTTGGTCAGTAGCCCAGCTCATGGGAAACAGAGTACTACTTGAGTCCATATACAAGCAGCTGTTTGCTTTCACATATGGATTCCTAGCTAATAGGAGCGTAAAGTGCTCTTTTGCTTGTCTCCCACCTACTCCTGCACCCTCTCTCTCTCCTGCCACCATAGCTAGTAATAAGGAGAAACCTTGCTATTTGTGGAAGCTTGCTAGTCAAGGCTATTTATACCTGTGCAGCCATGTTTTTGGAGAAGCTGGATAGGTAAGAGTGCCCTTAAAATGTGCAGCTGGGTGTTAATTTATATTCTGGTAGGAGTGTGTACTTCAGGTTCTCTCCTAGGGGACCAATGCTAAAATCAAGGAATTAGCAATCACACTGAGGGATGAGACTGTAACAGCTCCTCCTCAACCTGTGATGGATGGAAATAATAATCTGGCTCAGGAAAGAACAATAAGGCCATATTGGAGAGGGACTTTGATGCCAAATACTCTAGGGCCAGCCGCCAGATCATGCCTTCCCATCGGAAAGAGCTCTGTCTTCTTCCAGGACCAACTCCACAAGAGGCTCCTCCCTGAGAAGGCCAGAGAAAGGATGATTTTCCTACCTTTCTGGACCATCCAGTCTCCATCCACACAGCCCCCAGACTCAGGGAGGAGCAAGGTATTCGTTTTATTCAAAATTATTCAAAGTGCTCTCCATGGCTTCAGACAATACATAACCCTACTGTTGGCAAATGACCAAAATGGGAGACCTCAGCCATAGCCTGTAGAACTGTCACAAACTACAGAAATGTAGCTCTGAGATGACAGAACAGATGAAGGAACGCTTTACATTCAGAGTATCCAACCATTGCAATTCTGTGTCCTCAACTATCTTGTCATGCCATGCCTGGACAAATATAGAACCACATTTATTCCATAAGTAATTCATTGACCATAGTTAAGAGTTGCTTATCGTGCTGTTTGTAAGAACACTTTACAGAAAGTTGCAGAATAGACAAGAGGAAGGGGCATATAGCTAAACTGGGAGGCAGAAGGGAAGGGGAGATCTAGCCAGAGGTTTGACCATGGGGCATCCTTTTGGAACTAATTGATAAAGGGAGAGGATATGAAATAAACACCAAAAGCTAATGCCATGTTGTTCCTGTATCAAATATATACAAAATATTCCCTGTCCATTGCCTATTCATTCTGAACCCTTCTTTTTCTTGTACTTATAACCATTTTTTTGTTTTTTTAGATGATGTGAAATGATCTTGTTGTAAGAAAATAACATTAAAGAATATTTGGCGAGAACCTTTTGGAAGTCACTACTTAAGATCTGAAAGTCTAGCCATCTAGGTCTTTTGTTGGACCACTGACTCTTGTAAAAATCACTTATTCAAATCATGACCAAAAAATTCTAAGCAGTGATTAACGGACTGGGAGTTGGAGTTCCCAAATTCTGGTGGCCGTAGGTCATCATTTGTATTGATATAAGGCAGTGACTTGACATTGCATCAACTTGTGCGATAGGACCTGACACGGGGAAGAGAATAGTGATACAGAAAAACAGATATTAGAAAATAGTCCATGTCCCCAAGTAGGCCCACAGCAAGCCAAGGAAAAGTGTGGTTGCACATTAGTGAGGTGTGTGCAGGGCATGCGTACCTACATATTGCTGTGAAAAATCAGGCTGTGTCCATACAGTGATGAGTGAAAGGTTCCAGTTGGCGGAAGATAGCAGGGAAAGGCTCCGACAGCAGGAAGCTCCTGGACACTTTCCCTACTACTTCCCCTTGCCACACCCTTTCCTCACTGCTGCAGCCTTTCCCTATAGTGGTGAAAGTCTCTGTCAGGAGGGAGGGACCAGCACACTAGCCAGCTAAAAATATCACACTGCTTGGAGATGGAGAGCCATGTAGGTTCCTACCCTAATGGTTCACATGCATCTTTCTCTACTTGCGTATGTCATGTCTCCCCATCTACACTGCCATTTATATCCCTGTTGGGGGAGGTGTATGTAATCTATACAAAGAAATAAGGAGTTTGCCGAGTAGATGTAGTCTCAGCATGGAACTGTATAATGGAGTGACTGCTATGCTCCCAACTATCCTTCCCACTATGGAGTTCTAGGAGGGGAGAGGAAACTGGTTTAGAATCCAGAGAAACCTGAATGGCTAACGAGGAGAGAGGATATCAGCATCAGGATTTCCATTCCCCCCCGGAAGGAAGGAAAACCTGGAAGTGATAAGTGCTCCCATTTTTCCCCTTTGTGCTTCCTGGAGGGAACCAGCTGAATCAGATCTTCCTGCAGAAGAAAGGAGACAGGATAGAGAAACAGTTGTCCAAGGTGAGAGTACGCTAATGGTGCCAGTATTACTCCACCTAAGGAGGCTTGGAACCCTACAAACTCTCCAGCCAGGTAGCAACTGGTCCTGCTACTCTCACTCTAATCTCCATTTCTCCAGCCAGTGAGGAGGAGGCAGCATGTTGCAGGGATCTCAGTTCCCCCAAAGCCTGGAGAGGAAAAGGAAAGATGGGACACCGTGCTCCTTCACATCCACCAGCTTCCAATATCAAGAAGAAAAAGCTATAATTAATTTAGTACTTTCACCCCTCTAATAGTTATCAGAGCAATTGTATTAGGTTTTAGCGGGGGAGGGTGTACATTCCCCCTAAGGCAAAATTTCCAGATGAGAAGTTCAGTTGCCCCTCTGTTGACCTACTGTCCATCAAAATCCTGCTTTGAAATGTTTGTAACCAGCTGATGCAGGTGGACAGAGGTTTAACTAGTTGAAATTACTAAGATGCAGCCAAGATTTCGGTGAACCTAACAGTGACACTGCTGAACAGGATAAGGCTGTGATATAAACATACAAAACTGAGAGCAAAACTAATCATCCATATCAAAATGTTACAACTAAGTCATTACAAGTTATTGTGCCCTGTGGTTAATATAAAGAAAGAATTTGACTCCCTTAAAGTTCCTTCACTGACTCAGATTTAGAAAGGGGATAAATGATCCATACTTTACCAGTGAAATATGTAAAAGTAGAATATTTTAACATAAAAATATCTGATGACTGCTACTGACTGCAGCAAAATCTATAGAGGTGAATTGTTCCCCTGTGTCTTTTTCTACCAAAAGAATGCAATTAGATTTATTAACATCTTCTTTTTCAATCAGGCCAAGAGACCGATTTTCAAGTGTTTATTGTGATTCTACAAATTCAAACTTCTTTTCAACATCTTTTCATATTTCACAGACTTTGATTTCAGATTTGCACCTGGTCACAGCCTAAGGGCAAACAGAAAGGGTACAAGTCAAAACACAGACATAAAACTGCATTATTTAGACAGGAGAACCAACAGTATAGTACATTTACACATGTTCATGTTGATTTTAGGTTACTAAATAAATATCAGTTATTATATTTGGGCTCCCTTTCGTATATTGGCTTTTTGAAAAAGTACAGAACTGGATTTCAGCAATTGCTGATATTTACATTAAATAAAGCTACAGATACTAAATCAATTTATACATCTAAATAGTGAGCTAGACACAGCATTAGTCACATTTGTGTTCTATTAAAGCCCCACTGCAGTACCAAAAATGAGTTTAAGCTAATTTCCTTTCTGGTGAAAAGGCACTTTTGAATCTGTTTATATGAAACATTTCTGACCACAAATGTTAAAATCATTCCACTAATTAAAACAATAAGCAACAGGCTTTTCCTATACACACAGGAACACACTGCAATCTTTTTAAAATGTATGAAGTTATATTCTGTAGTTAAACTACTTGGTTAATGCAATGGCTGTAACATTTGCAGAGACAGTTAGTATTTGTATAACTAGTTTAATTTAAGGCTATTCATCCCTTTTTTCTGCTGCTAATCTACATTTTGACTAACCCCCTAAATTAATTTTATATCATTTTCTTGAGTTATACAGACTATAAACAAGAAAAATGGCCAAACTATTTTTTCCAGTAAAGTCAATGATTCAGATAAGCATGGTTAAAACAGAAGAAAAAACTCTGGTAAATGTATGTTTTAGGGAAGTTAAGAAAATAAGTAAGATGAATTACAATCGAGCTTCTGTGTTGTACTGTACAAGCAGTTTGGGATCCTAAACAGATGAAAAAGAAATAAAGCAAATGGAGAAAAAAAAAGGGGGCTGATAAAGATTTTGGCTACAATACAGGAGACATATCATTACCATATGATCTAATGTGGGTGTCAGCCTGGATTGTGTTCATTGAGAGAAACCTTATTTTTTAACTGTGCTGTGGAATAGAAGCAGGAGGGTTTTCCACCAAGTGACAGTCACTGAACAGTAACCTACCCCCTCCTCCTTTCCACACCTGCAAGTCCTTTGCCGGGGCTGAATATTTAGTTTAATTACATCTCAGCTTTGAGAGCTCCTCTTGCAAATCCCTGGATTAAAAAGGTATGGTTTTCAATCATTGTCCTGAACTATGCTTCAGACTAATAAAACTTCAGACAAGTCTAGAGCAAAAATGGTTGCATTTTACTGGGAGAAGCAAGAAAAGTCCTACTAAATGTTTAGCAATGTTAATGTTGTATCCTGAACTTGTGTTGTTTGAGAACATGAGAAGCAGAATACGTTCTCAAGGACTGAGTTCATTTCCTACTATTCATTTGATTTTTGCTATCTTTTGTTTTGATGTGTAGAAGTCTTGCTTTTTTTCTTACTGTGAACTTTGGCAGCAGTATATTCTGTGTTTGTAGTCATATATTTAGTGTGTATGATATAGTGTGTGGGAGAAAAATGTATGAATAGTTTCATTTCTGGTTGCAAAAGACAGTGAAATTGTGCAGTCTTTCTTTACATGTATTTTAAACCTTAGTTGGAATATTTTTTCAGCTTCAAAACAACGTGATACAGACTTGATGAATGACTTTATAGAATTAGAAAGTGGTATGTTAACATATATAAACAATGGACTGCACAGCTTAGAAAAGCTGGTAATGTAAGACAGAGTTGAAAAACAAAATTCCTAAAGGGCTGGAGTTCCTGTCAGTGGACGTTCAGGCTCTCTTTAAAATCTCAACTACTGTGTTTCAACACCTATTGTTTAGTATACAGAATAGGTAAGACACGTGGTCCAGGAATATTTTTTCTCATTGTACATTTCATTCAAGTAAAACTGTGTGATATGATAAGAAACTCTTCTGATAGAAAGTGGTCATTTTTTCATTAGTTTTAATGCAGGGTAGCAAGACCCCAACCAATACAGTGGTTTCTGGTGATGTGAAATGATGAAGCTTTTGCGGAAAAGTCTTCCTTGTTGTGTACATATAATTAATGCAATGTAAACAATTTTGTGCTCTGAGCCTAAATACCACATCACAATCTATTATGAATTCAATCTCTCTTTCCCTCTCCTTTTTAAATGAAGTATGAACATTAATAGGATCATTTTCTTATATATATTATATATCCTACCCTCTGATTATTTTTCATTCATATGATTTTACCCCACTGAGTCTTTAATGCAGTATATATACTCTAAGTCCCATAACATCCATTATGGCCCTACCCCTGCAGTTCTCACTCACACAAGACTCCCATTAAACTCACTAGGAGTCCTGGCTGTGTACTGACTACAGGATAAGGCCCTATGACAGTATTTAGCGGATATATGTCATCAGTATATATTAGTGTGGAAGAGTAAAATATGAAAATTGCCTCTGTGTTGTTTTTCAGACTATTTATTTCCAGTAGAGGATCCTGACTCTCCTCTCTTTGTAACTATTGGACATTTTACCGCTGGGATCAATGGGAACAGGATCAGAATATTGATGGGTCCAAAATAGTTTACTTTCTACCCAGGAGAACCTCTCTAAAGCAGCCATAGCATGCCAATATCATGGCATTTCTCTTGTGTATCTGATTCACATGGCAAATCAAAGTTAATGGGAATTCAGAACATTTGTTTTTGCTCTGCTAATAATTCTGTTGTTTACAATACAACATGCTATGATAAATGGTAATAAATTAGGACTTTTACTCCTTATACCAAGGTACAGAATATTTTTGGAAACTGTATTGTCGTTTTTCCACCCTCCACTCCAAAATTATAAGGGTGCTGAATTAGATCAAATAGTAAGAAAATGGTCATGGATTAATGCCACTTTGTTTTATTTTTCTTACTTTCTTTTATACTTACAATTGTGTAGGCTTACCACAGTCAGTATACCTTATCACCGGAATACCCTCTATGGGGATAAATTGGATTACTATTGATGGCACACTACAGAATCTACAGGAAAAGAAAATACTTCTAATTCTAATTAAAAGCCATATTGCAATACACAATCACACTGAATAATATCTTTCTCTGGGTGAAGGCCCTCAGAAGACAAAGGGATTATTTACAGAGTAAAGTATCTTACTCATATTTGATAGTATCACAATCTGGTCCTAGAATGACTAAATTAGAGAGGCTTTAGTTCTAGTCTTAAAATATCATATTTTGTATGGAAGACTGGTCATCTACTGAAGAAAAAGGGTAAAATATTTTGTGATATTGCATTCTGGGAGTTACTTTATGCAAATTATGTAACAGGCATAGAGCTAGATACAGTCTAAGGCTAGATGGATTAGAATACCACCAGTTCTCTAATAGTAATTTGAAGTTCTAATATTCTGAAGAGAGGCATCAATATACTGTGCCTGATTTCTAGTTAATTCATTTCAGCAATGAATATTTGTATTGCTGAGTTACTGATTTAAACGATTAAACGAACACTTATTTTTGTATATAGTTATAACTTTACCCCGGACTACATTAATGAAGGAAAAGGCTCGAATGAGTCAACAAAAATTCCCCTCTTCCTTCGTTAAAAGGCCACTACTATAAATGGTTGAGTTGAGTTCTTTAGTCCCATGAGGATTGTTTCAAGATAACTTTCTCTGTATATTGCATATGGTGAAAAGAGAATATTCAGGGGCTAACTAATCACCTACCACAAAATATGAAAATTACTCTTAATATATTTCTCTCAACACTTAACTATGTGTGCCATATACTCTAGAACTGGCAGAAACTAATGTAGAGCCCAGTCCTAAAACACATGCTTATATAGCTTTCCTCATTGAGTCTACTCACATGAGCAACGTTGCTCCTGTGGAATTTATTTTTCAGGATCAGGCCCCTAAGCCTCATTAGAAAATGTGCTGACAAAAATTAAGTATGAGCTCAAATGCTTATGTAGTGCAAAGCAAAAGATTTTTTTTACACTACATAGTTATAAAATAACATACCCTAAGCCAAATAATTGGAAAGGAGGCCAAGAAGAAACCAACATGAAATGAAGCTTCACAATATTCTTTAAACTAGGAAATAAATATAATTTAAGCAGCAAAAAGTTTTTTGCCCAATCTCCAGATCTTGCTCCATTTCCTAATCAGCCTCCATGGGCTATAATTTAAAACACACACAACATGCTGGCTCTTAAAAAAAATTACAGGACATGAAATATGCATTATGGTGAATTTGAGAATCTCAGGTTCATCCCCAAAGGAACAAACTCATAGCTAACAACTGGTAGTGAAAGCACACACACAAACTGCTACGGTGGCTAAGTCCTGACAAATGGAAAACGTGGCTTATTGTGTTGTCTGTTTTGTTTAACAATGTTGACAACGCTTCCTGTTCCTAATAAATGCAAACAGATGTGTTTACAATTACCCTAAACCTCCTCTGTAAAAAGTGTTTTTGACAAGTATTTAACATTCTCCTATCCATGTAACATAAGTGGCCTATCTGTAATGAACAGGACCACGTTTATGTAATTGGTATATATGCTGTGCATCTCCTTAGGAAAGGCGCTTTGCAGGAATGATAGAATGCTACCATTCTTTAAACCTTTGATTTGACTCCTAGGTTCACTGGTTCTGTTCTGAGTAGATGAAGTAAACCATGAAGGTGGCTGTCTTCTTCCTCCTGCTTCTTCCAGTATGCTGGGCCAAACCATTCCATCAAAAAGGCTTGTTTGAGTTCATGCTAGAAGACGAAGGATCTGCTGATCTCCCTTCTCCAACAGATGGTCCTGAAGTGTACCTACCCGGACCAGTATGTCCATTCCGGTGTCAGTGCCATCTTCGGGTTGTTCAATGTTCAGATTTAGGTAAGCTGTGAAGTAGCTTCACAGAGAATCTGTCTATCTATGCTTGTTTTATAGCTAACTGTTTGAAGTTAGCTTTGGTGGATGGCATAACTAGTGAATCCTGCCATACTATAATTTGGTTGTTGTTGAAGATTTGCTTTATACAAAAAACCCTGCTAAGGTTGTTGTTAACTAGACTGAACTGTATGAAGAGGTCTATAAAGTCTAGGCAAGCTGGGGATTTGTGGTGATGACCAGTGAAAGAATTGTGCTGTATGTATATTTTCTTGCAAAACCACAACCTCTGCAAGCAAAAATCACTTTTCTAGGCTGTATAATTTAAGTATCTCAGATGAATCCAATGGGATTAGATGGTAGGGATGGGAAAATCTTAAAAGGCTATAAATTCTATAGGCTACTTTTTGTTCTCCTTACTCACAGAGAAACCACCATATTTAAGTTTATATGTAAAAGGTACAGGTATATTGTAATACTTTTGTCTGTTGGCTTCATTGTGTGGCTGGCTGGGTGGTGTTGGTGGCTTATGACGTACAAGAGGTCAGACTACATAATCTGGTTGTAGCTTCTGGTTATATGCAATGATTTCAATGGGAGTGTGTGTAGTAGTAAATGCTTTACTTAATATGGCCGAAACCAGACCCTTAATTAGACTGGAGCTTGTATTACAATTTGGCTCTCAAAGGAAATCAAAAGTTATTTTCTCCAAGGCAATTGGTTAGTCTATTGAGTGGATAATATTTGATCAAGCTCAATGAAGTAATAAGAAACACTTTCAAAACAACCAACTCAGCTATTTCAATATATTGGTATGTTTTCATTGCTTTTCTATACTGCAGCTTTGTTCTTTATAGTGATCAATTATTTGTAGTATGGTAATGCACAAAGGCCCCACTCAGGTTTGGGGCCCTCATTGTGTTGGGCACTGCACAAAGGTCAAAGAAAGGACAGTTCTTTCCCTGGAGAGTTTTGTGAATTATTGAGCATGTCACATAATTGGGAAACAGTGACAGTTTGGCAAAGAATCAATAAAGAGCAAAATTCTCCAACGTAAATTGCAGATGTGAGCACAGACTAACAACCATCGGCATGACACCTCTCAGAGTACTGGTCCCAGCAGAAGAGCCCTAGCACCAAGACAAAAAGTGTAAGAAGCACTTGCTAATTTGGATGTTTCATGTGCCATGAAAACCTATGGTTTCTCTACTGCTGTAAGACTGGTTAATATAAAGCTTGAATTTAGGGAACCATGATCTCCCTCAACCTCTTCCTGCTCCATCTTATAAGGAGCCCAGGGATCTGCAGGAGGTTGGAGTCATTCACACATAAGACCATGTCTGTACTTGTTCTGATGTCCTCCTGTCCCCTCAACTTATTACGTGGTGGTATGGCTTTAACAGAGCTGCGCTACCAGGAACTCCCCTGAAACACAGCTGCTCCTGGGTCCTGTTTTTCTCCCACCCAAACCCAGCTGGCTCCATGCTATTGGAGGGTCTCAGTGGGAAAGGTAATATAGTCCCAGGACACATTACTTTTCCCAGATAATCTCAGCAGGATGGATAGCAGAACATCTGCATCCCCATCCCCGCTTGCAGCCCATAGTGTAGATTCTGGAAAGTGTGAGATTATGCTCTTGAGGCGGCTGACTCAACAACACAACATCTTAGTTGAGAGGGAGGAGATATGCTCACAGAGGGATCCCTCTATGGGCAGAACATGGAGACAAAATCTGGTCCATTTTAGAGTTTAGAAATTCAAGGATACACATCTCCAATAACAGAAGCACATCCACATCCAGGGCTGGAACCTTACCAGTGTCCAGTAAGTGCTGGCACAGCTGATGGGGAGCTTCAAAGGAGCTGTATGCAGCACTCCAATCCTACCACTAGATTTCCTCCATCTCTGTCCCACGTGTCTTTTACAGTGGTCTCATCTCATAACAGCCCTTTAGGGTAGGGGAATCACTGAGCTTCATGTGCAATGGCCATATCCTCTCCAGCTACCTATGCTTCAGGAAAGGGTAAAGGAGCCATAGTATCTGAGAAGCTCAATGTATACTAACTAAGGAGTCCCCTATACTGGGAAGCTGCCCTCAACTGCTCATTTAGGGTTAGGGTTAGGGCTAATTTATCTGGCCTGTAATCTGTTCTCAATCAACCAAGCCGATCAGCAGCTGCCAGATGAATTGGGTTCATGTAAACCTTAAATGGAACTGAGGTCAGAGAAATATCACATTGAGAAATCCATACTGAAACAATAAGATCTAACAATGAAAAATCCACCTCCACCCAAATCACTATCAAAGAGCAATAGTACTTATATAACTCTAGGTTTTGTACCTAGTCAAATAAATTACCCCACATATGATCACATTTAATCATCTTCCCCAAAGAGAGTTTACACAGAAAGGCCACAAGCAGTAATAGGATCTTTGGAAGAATATATTTAAGAATTAACTAGTTCCACCCTTGCCCACAGGGAAAGAGAATGTCTGGATCACATATACAACTAAATATTTGTCATGAAAGGAGAGCCATTAGAGAGCTCCAGGCTTGATTCATCCAGAGCTGGTGCAGACCAGTGCACAAGCAACCCTGCTGAGGAAAGTCTGCCCAGTATGGGAGTCACAGAGGTACAAAGCACTCTTAATCGCTGCTCCACCAGGCGATCCAAAGTTGATTGCAGGGGAGAGCAGCAGTAGGTGCTTGGGGATGGAGTGGTTGAGCTGATTCGCAGGACAGCCTCCATTGGTAGGCTCCTGTGGAACCTTGGGCAGAATTTAACTCCATCCAGCCCTCTCCCCGCTCCTCACGGACAGAATTTCTGAAGGTTGGCAAGGTAAATACTCCTGCCTGAGGAGGATTCTGCACCTGCTGGGACAAGGCTTGAAAACCTCTGCCACAACAGGGGTTAAACAATCCCACCATCTGGATTAGAATATTGTTTTACACCTCAAAAGCAAGGAGCATTTATAGGGGAACTGTCAAAGCTTGAGCTATACCATATGGGATCCAGAGACCAGCTCTGTCCTTTTCCCCAGTACAGTGTGTGTCTACAGCTGGGCACATTTCAAAATAAAATAAAATCCAAAATAAATAAATAAATACCACAAAAACAGACCTGGTGTTCCAATAACAATCATGTCAGCTGTATCACTGTATTTTTTTTAAAAAAAAAAACAGTTACACCCTCCTAAGGAGATCCCCAGGAATTGATTTGTTCTGCCTCTGAGTCAAAAGATGAACTGAGCTGTAAGCAGACAGATAACGTTCCAAACTCAAAAATGGAGGCAAGGAATACACATCCAGATGCGACAAATGGCACATCAAGAGTACGGCCCAATTAACGATTACCCAAATGCAACATGGCCCAGGGCTTTGAGCAGACAAGGTCATTTTGGTATCTCACTATATAGGCTCTGTACTCTCCAGAACCTGCTTTCTCTTGTCAAAAAGCAACCATGGTGTTCCATGTTTTAATAATCTTTGTCTCAAAGTATTGCATTCTATAAAACCTAGTCAACTTTTCCACAGAGATTGGAGTCACCTTTGCAATTCACATTTAATCAGCGAGAGAGGATTACAGCAGGGCCTGCTCTTTAGGTATCAGTGTGTGTGTGTGTGCGAATATATGTAGGTATAGGGAAGACATGCCTTCATCTATCCCTCCCTCTAGCTGGCCACTGACTAATACAAGGTCAGCCCAGGGGGGCATTTAGAGTCTCACTCCCCAGAAGCTGCTGCAAGTTCCTCCTAAAGCTCTCTAGTAGGCAAGATGGGGCACATACTTCTATTGCTCCCTCTGCAGGTACAGAATGGTCCACCAGCGAGACAGGGCCATGGCCCTGCATTATCTCTGCCCGTGTCTTGTGCTGAGGTGATACAGGGAAGGAGCAGTCCCTGAGAAGTACCGAAAATGCACTTGTGCCCAGCTGCCACACAGGACACAAAGTTGCTCCATGAGTCCTCTCTCAGGCACACCAATGGAGAAAATCTGGCCCTGAAATGAATAAAATGTACAGTACAAGGAATGAATGCACAGTCAGTAGCTAAAGCACAGGAAAGCCTGATAATCAGATCTCTGTTTTACTTCCAGCTTACATTGTAGTGTTTCCATAGGTGCATCATTTAAACTTCCTGGGCCTCAGTTTCCTCATTTGTTAAGTGGAGAAAATATCTGCCTCAAAAAGGTGTTGTAAGGCTTAATTCCTCTGTGTCAAAGACTCTGAGATCACTGGATGAAAAACTCACAGAAGTAAAATTAGTGTTGTAATTTATTTTTTTAAAAAAACTTGATACAGTTTCAGCTCATAGAAATGAATTAACTCTTTGATCTTCCAGTCTGTACCATGGTGCCTTGACACAAATTAATTTGACTGCTTGTTTCAAGTCTTCCAGCAACACCTAAAACTCCATTCTATATTCATGGTTCAGTGTGGGAATATTTACTCTGCTACACAGGCTTCCAGCTGCATTGGCATGGATCTTGATTCAGACTTCTGTTTTCACTATAAAATCTGTCATGAGGAATGATATCACCTTCCTTGGTGTTGAGCCGAAATCCGCTGTAATGGGAGAAATATTCAAATACTCTTAGGTGGCTCAAATCAAACAACTGCCACATTTACAGACTATTTCTAACTTGAAAAAGTTGTTTTCAAAGTCCAGATTTAGTTTGACTAGTTTAGGAGAAAAATGAATAGGGTTATTTTCTGCCATGTATATTTAGCTTGAAAATCTCTACCTCTCTGCCTGAATTTCGACCTTCATTTCAGTATAAGATTATTTCAAGACAAATATATAACCTGAATTTTCATTAGTCTTTTAAATGGCATGCACACAAAATGTGTATGCACACATCTCAAATAATGAGATTTTTTAAAAAAAATATGGCTATATTCTTCTTCTTCTAGCTTTTGAACCTTCAGGATACCCTTCCTTCCCATTTTCAAGATTTCCTTCCTGCAACAATAAGAGCTAGAAACTTACTCTTATTTTAAAATAAAGGCTGAAATTCTCATAATTCCCTGATGCCAGAAGCCAATGTTTAAAGAAAAACAACAGATATGGAGAGACTCACAATAAGATCATTAGATTAGCAATTAAATCACTACCCTGGAGTGCTGCCATCTAAATAGGTATTTGAAACAGACCACCAATGATAGTGGTGGATTTGTCATCTCCTGAGGTCTTCCTATCAAGCCTTTTGGGAAGATATGTTTTGGTCAAACAAAAGTTACTGGGGCTCAATACAGGGGTAAATGGATGAACTGCAATAGCCCATAACATATTGGAGTTCAGACTAGATGAGCTAATAGTCCAATTTCCTTCCTCCCAGCCCCACCCCCCAACCTTAAACTCCATGGATATTGCAGATGGTCTTGCAGAGACCTTTTGGACAATTGCAAAAAGATTCAGTGAATGATGATAATTCACTGGAAAATATGATCATTTCATGATATTTGTACAGCATGATGGTGGCACCCCCAGCTGACCAGCACATATCTTGAAATAAATATACCATGATTATATTATTTGTGGTGATACCCATTGTGGATCTCTATGATATAACAGTTTGTATTCATGTCTTGGAGTTGAATAAACAGAACTCAGAACATTCTAAACGTTTCTGAAGTCTCGAATACAAGAAATTCTAAAACTTCCTTGAAAATTGTCAAGAAAAATTGCTAGTGCCAGGCAAAAGTAAACAACGCAACAAACATCATTATCAGCAATATTAATGAAGCTACAAAGTAGGTCTCATATATTATACAAACTTGGTTTGCTAATGTTCATATTCTCCCATTGATAGGTTTCTGCTTGAGAATTAATCTCTCTTTAAAAGTTAACACAATATTAATTGTCTTGTTCAGACATGAGAGTGGTCATTTCTGTGCATTTCCTCATATCCCTAAATGGCCTTTGCAAGGATTGAACTCACAACCCTGGGTTTAGCAGGCCAATGCTTAAACCACTGAACGCAGAAGGGGGGGAAAAACTGTAGCTATTTAGTGTTATATTGGATCAGTTTGGGTTGCTTTGATTTGCTAAAGAACTCTGATGAGTGGATGCTGTCAGTTTCATTTCAATAAGAAGCAGAGCCCCAGGCCTATAAGTAAAATGGGAAATTTACCAAAAGACAGGCAGTGTGAAAACTGAAAGCTTTTAACAGAAAGATAGCCATTGGCATATACATGCTATGGAGCAACAGGCTGCTTCCATATAATCTCTAAATATGTGTGTGTATTGTAGCATTTGCCACCAGCCAATCCGAGAGCCAACCTTTACAACTCCTCGAGTCAAGAATAACCTCACTTTTCACAGTAAATGTGCTTGACTGTCATTGTGAAGATAGCAGAGAATACATACATTAAACACTGGGACACAAAGCTTAGCAAAGTAATTCTTCCTAAAAGTTAAATTTTATTCACTATTCTAGGATTGAAATTTAAGGCCTCGGAAATTAATAAATTTCAGTCCCGCAGTTACTGGAACAACCTCCGGTGAGTTCATATGGAGGAGTGTTAGGTGGGTTTGTGCCACATCAAGCTCCTCCCAGCTGCCTGCCGATAAACTAGCTCCTTTGAGGATTAGCTCTGGCTAAAAGGAGGGGCAAGACAGGCAGCATGATAGCTGACTAAGCAGAGGACTGAGCACTCCTTCCTTAGCTGTGGTGTGAATTCTATTAGCTCGGCCAAGCTTTTCTGCTTTAGTTCTTCCCCATCCCTCCAGTACAATGCAGATAATCCGATCTACTTCTACCTCCTCTTCTAGGGGGGTTGTGATGATTATTCATAATCAGTTCATGTTTGTAAGGTGGTAAGGTGTAAAGCCACAGACGGACAATAAAAGAGAAAGTTGAGAATGTCATTAGCAAAAGAGACAAAGCCAACAGAAGGGCAGCAAAGAGGAACTGATCACAGCACATAAGGGAGAGAAAGGGGTGGGTAATATAAAATGGTGTGAGTAGGAAAGGAAAGGAAAGGAAAGGAGATATTGCTTTTCAAAGGAAGACAATGAGAGAAAGGAGAATAAAAGAAGAAACCCAACAGAAAGAAAAAAAAATGGTCTGGAAATGTATGGAAGAGGACTGAGGTAAGAAGGGTGAGGGGAAAGGAAATGGAAAAATAGGAATAATCAAGAAAAAGAAACAACTTTCTGGTTACTGAGTTTATTTTATTTATGCTCCTTACATTTCCCAGAACCCCTGTAGCTACAGAGTCCCAAGAGGCTCATACCAATGTAAAGATGATCCTCCAGCAGCAGAGAACACCATATCTTGGGGAAATGACCCATCAATGGCTATTTTGAACATTTTTTCTGATATATCAGAGGGAGAAAAAAGACTAATCTGGAGATCTATCATTAAATAGCTTTAAAAAATAGCCCAGCAACATACACAAAACCCTCCAGTAGAAAAGGGGAGGCTCCTAGTGCCCACTTACAACCCCCCACTTTATTTGGAAAACTCTCTTTTGCCATTTGGCAAGTGTTGGTAAATATTGCAATATTCTAGCACAGCAGTTTGCTTCCATTTTTCTTGCATTAGAATAGGTTGGCGATACCCATGGGATCCTTCCCATTTTACAAACAATGACCAAGTTGAGTTTGGGAGCCCCTAAGGAACCTTATCAATGACATGCCATAACACCTGCCCCCAAACATAAAACTGGCCCTGTGCAGAGGAGCAAGATCACAGGAGACAAAAGACAGTTTGGTAGAAAAGAGAACTTAAAAATTGTTATTCATGCCTGCCCCCAAATAATAATGCTGACTCTGGCAGAGCTTGTAGTAAAAGTTGCAAAACAGTTTACAATATGTTTCCAGATACTTAAAACGAGAGCTAAACAGAGATTGGGAAATACTGTCCCACCTATTCATTCAAATTTGAATTTCAGTTTGGCAATGCTCACATCCCAAACACTGGAGTGTGCAACTTTACAAATGGAAACACTTGTGAGGAGGGTATTTTTACCTTGAACGAATGAAAATCCTCACAAATGACATCAACTGTATAAACAGTTGTCAAACTCAAAATGCACACAGTCCTTGTTACTTACAGGTGTCCTGTGTTATCTGTTTCCTGCGTGGATGATTTAGATCACTAGCTACCACCAGGAAAAATGAAGGATTGTCAGCTTTTGCATATTTAATATGTGTCTTGTGATATTTGACCTTTCACTTAAAGCCCCAGCTCTTGGCAACATGATTTAATGAAATCTGAGATTCTCCTGTAAAGTAAATTTCTAGCTCACTTGGCTCTGGAGAAAATTTGAAAAACGTGACCCAAGTGAGACCCTACAGGATCAGAAGACAAAGAAAAATACTCAAACTTTATTTTTGGTCTTATGATTTTTAATTTTAAGCCAATCTCCTGGTCCTGACTGATGCACAAATACTGCAGCTGGCAATACCGGATGTGTGACTGCTGTAATTACAATTAAATATACAGTCTGAGTTGCATACCATGTTGGCTACTTAACTGTCAGAGAAAAAAGGTCAGAATGTGTCACACCTCACACAGGTGCATGAAGGTGGCAAAGAGCACTCAAGGAGAGACCACCTCCTTCATTCAGAGCTCACCTAAGTGCTTGTGTCAATTTTTATCATAGCAGCACCTGAGAGCTTTAGATTTGACTGTGGCACATATGCCGTTTCACCTTCTTCATTCTCTGTGTTGGGAAGTAGCAACATATAAGAAAATGCAGTATGAAAAAAAAGGAGGGAATACCATTTACAGCTGCTTTAGCAGAAGGTGGAATTTAGTCTGTTGCACATGTTTTTCTATGGGGTAGTTCAGAGCCTCTATTCTTATTTTAAAAATTAAATCAGGAAACAATGGTTTGGGCAAAAATAAAGCCAAAGTGGATCTTTGGGAACCAAAAGTCTCATAGGCTGAAAACTGAACACACTTGAAAAAGCTTTGCAGGTCACCTTTACAAAGATGATTGCTGGCAACATTGATATATTCTCAAGGGCACTTCAGCTTTTTGGGTGCTAAACAAAACAAAGCCAATGGATCGACTTTTTTTTTTTTTTAAATCACACTGTCCATTAGACTCTTGTCACTTCAGCACCTCTGCAGATGTTACCCAATAGCACTAGTGACTTAGTAGCAGACAAGTGACATTTTACTTTTACAGAGGCCAAGCATGGGAGAGGAGTTCTGGATATTCCTCAGAATAAGTTCTTATTTCATGGCTCACAGGAAGCAATTAGTAAATTATTGTCATTTGCAAATGCAATACAGGACAGAACAGTTTTTCAGTACAATTCAAAAATCTTGAAGCAATCTCCAAATCCAACCACTTTCCCCAAGCCGGACATTCCTTTCCCTTGCTCCATTCCCCATTTCAAACTCTCAAGTCCTCCAGGCTCCACTTACTGCATCACTAAAGGGAGGGGAAGTGCTGGTTAGCTCACTGGTGCAGTCTTCCACATCCTCTCCCTGCTGTTGCCAGAGGACTTCCTGGCTCTGCATGTACTCAAAACCCAGAGCTGCATGCACAGGAAATGCAAGCAGCTGCTTCAGAGACTCAGTCAGGAGAGCAGCCTCTGATGACCACAGCTGGGAATTACAAGTGGCTCAGCCCAAATTCCTCAGCTGTCTACATTTTAAAAGAGCCTTAAATGATGACTCTTGTGATAGTATTGTGAGTGTTGGTAACACGGACACCTTAACCACAACATTCATCTCTGTATGTGGCTTTTGGCCTCTGCTACAGTTTGCGGTAGAGAATTTATTCAGGGATTTGATTCAGGCCCATCTCGGTTTGCTATAGTGCAGTTGATATTATTAAATGAGAACATTCTCAGTTGATATTATTAAATGAGAACATTCTCAGTTGATATTACTAAATGAGAACATTCTCAGTGCTGGACAATTTAAAAAGGAAATAAAGTGAAGGTTCCACCTATTACATGTGCATTACAATTTGGTCTTTAATTACACAATCATACTCTCCCTCAACATTCTTGTACAAGACTACCAACCAGTGTCCTGGAGCAGCAGTAATTAAATAAATGAAGCAAGGCCCTGATCCTGTTTGTTGTTCAGTGGTTTGTGCCTTGGCCTGTTAAACCCAGGGTTGTGAGTTCTAATCCTTGAAGGGGCCATTTAGGGATCTGGGGCAGAAATCCATCAAGGAGAGTGGGATTGGTCCTGCTTTGAGCAGATGAACCTCCTGAGGTCCCTTCCAACCTTAATATTCTATGATTGCATTTGACTATGGTATTTGCCTCTTACCTTTTTATTACAATACCCCATGGTTCAATTGTGAGATAGAAATTTCCCTCTGTTTATGGATCTGATCCAACGTCCTTTGAAGACAATAGAAAGACTCCCATTGACTTGAACAGTTCTCCTTCAAACTCCTTAGAACCTCTTCATCAAGGACATCCAAAGATACCCTCAGTCTTCAGCAATTCCAGTCCCAGAGTCTGTAGTTGGCTGTGTTCTACAGCTTGTACCACTTTGGAGCCAGAGATAGGGAGTCTAGCTCCGAAGTGGTACAAGCTGTAGGACACAACGCAGTCCTGCATTATTCAACCATTGAGACCATAGTGCCGTCTCCAACTTCCACTATTTATAGCTGTTTCCCCACTGTGCTCCAGCTGGCTTAGTGTAACCATGAATATGTGGATCTTGGTAGTTTGCTTGCCCTCAATGGGAACTGTTCTCCACTACCTCAGAGACAACTACTCAGCATGCCTAGTAACTACCACCCCTCTAGGTGTACTGGAACTTCTAAGTGCTCTGTGCTGCTCTCTGCACGTGCAGATAACGGATTCAACAAAAATCCCTGGTTCCTCCCCATTGCTTCTCCCCACCCCTTTAGGCTTTTTAAATAAATCAGTTGCTGCAGTAGAAGCATTTAGTTAACATACACAATACATTTTATATAATAAGTTTAATGTTTTTTGGGTGGGGATTATATATATGTTTATACATAACAGATATGAAACAGACTTTTGATGTTACCATAAATGTCTCCGTTTAAAAGAAAAGCATAGGAAACATTCACAAATTCATTTTTATATTGCTAGTCCCAAAATTGCAAACAGATGTTTGATGATTGTACCAAGGTTTGCATCACACGTCACTAATGATTCATTTTAATTAATATAAAAAGATTTCCCATTTCTCATTCAGACATGAAGTTTGAAGATGTAGGTCACTGATGTTTTAATCTTGAAGTGTTTAGTCTAAAAATACACCTTGAGGTCTAGTCTCTAGCGAGTAACCCCTTCAGTGGTAATACAAGCATACATACTGAGTATCTTCCTGGGGCATCAATCAGATATTGCAATTGTATGGCTTCTAGTGTGCCATACCTCCCTACCTTTTACACACATTATTTTCTTTAAAAATATATAGAAGCCCTTTATTGGCAACTATAAGGCACCAATGTTAATAGGAATACAAGTGATTTAACCATTTTCATATTTATCTGATCAGTTCTTTGTTTTACAGTAAACCCCTCTTATAACAAATCCGTGTCAGCTGAAACGTACTATTTTAGCACATGTTCATAGTCATCAGTGTTATCACTATCACGCTTCTGTCTGAAGGAAAATTTGTATATGAGCCAAATAACATGGTTAATGCACTGAGGCCCTGATGCTGCACCCTAGAAATCAATAGGAGTTTTGCTATTGACTTTGATGGGAGTAGGATCCAGCTCTAAGTTAGGGGTAATGTTTTTTAATAGTAAAATTTGGAGAAGTTATGCCGTACTGGGCAGTTCCATGCCCTGAACGCAGATGGAAGAGCATATGATGCCAATTTGATTCTTGGCAGTGTGACAGGGAGTACTCACCTCCGTAGTGCCCCTTGCTGGCTGGGTGTGATGCTGAAATCTTTTTTCACTTGCTGCTGGTGTCCTCTGTAGGTTGCTGACCTCGCAAGGCACATCTTCAGTGACTCAGTCACACAGTCAAATGGATGAACCCCTTGCTGGCTACTGAAGTCCAGAACAAAAGTCTTTCAAACCCCAGCTCAAGCTGGACTCAGCCCCTCCTTCCTGAAGGAGGCTTCTCTCTTCAATTCCCCCACCCCAAGTACCTGTAAATCCAGCTCTCTGATCTGACTTCTAAAGGAGGGGAGCCACTTAGGGATCCACTACTCACCCAGGGGCCCTATATACAGCAGCCACATACAAACTGCCTCCAGTTCACTGCTTCTATTCCCTGGACCTTTTCCCACATAGCCCCTTCCTTTTCACCCATTAATTTAAGATTACAGCTCTTAGGTTCTCTCATTCCCAGGGCCAGCAAATCAGCTCATCAAGCACCTCAGGTCAGGTCAGGTCAGGTCTGGTCTGGTCTGGTCCGGTCCGGTCCGGTCCGGTCCGAGCCGAGCCGAGCCGAGCCCCCTTCCTCATCCCTCTGCTCCCAGCAAGGGACTGACATGCACAGCCCCTACAGCTCCTTTTATCTGAGTCTACTGGGCTCTGATTGGCTGCTTCTATGCAGTATCTCTAGGCAGGCTTAGAGGGCCCAATTTCACTGCTCTTTTCCTGGGGTGTTGTGTGGTTCGGGCCCTCAAAGGCTAGTTACACCCCATCACAGCCAGCCATCTTGTTCTCAGGAGTTAAGCACTGCTTAACTCATCTCAAGCAGGATGGTACTGTTGTACAAAAGCTTTTGGATTTTTAATTACATTTAATTACATTACATTGATTAAATGTATATTATGCTTAGTTATGATAAATATCAGAGGCAAAATATTTAAACTTGGTTGACTTTAAGGGCCTAAGTTAAAAAGCCCAAATCTGAAAACTTTGGATCCGATGATTTATGTTGCAGGTTGGCAATGATCAAACAATGTTTTGACATATAACACAGGGTCTCAAATTAGTCCCCTAAATCCATATTTAGACAGTTAAATAAATAGTCTGATTTCCAAAGTTGCTGAGCACCCAATAGCTGCCATGGAGGTTAGTGGGACCTGCTAGATGCTCAAGAGTTTTGAGAATCAAGCCACTCATGTCCCTAAATATGGGGTTGGGAGCCCAACTTCAGGCATCCATTTTTGAAAATCTTGTCTAAAGTTTGTAATTAGTCCTGTGTGGAAGATTCATGGTAGCACAAGGATGTGACCCCCTCCATGATCTGGTGCATGCTGGATTTACGAAAATAAGTAACATTTTGGTTCATAGGGGCTGAAAGTAAAACACCCTTGCCCTATATGTTTGTTAAGAAATAAAAGTTAGACAAAAAGACACCTTTAACTGGAACATCCATAGACCAGGGATTCCCAGATCTTGTTGTCTACAATGGTCACCATTAACGGACCATGTTTATCCACACTTACCACAGAGTGGCATAACCACAGCTTATTTCCCTAGACTAAGAATAGGGAAACTTGTTGTTTTATGTTGAAGGAAATAAGTGTGCTACCTCGGATACCACCATTTGTGGTAACTATGTCTTTGTAATGGTGGCCACTTTGTATGAATATCCACAATTCATGTTTCATGCACATTGGGACTGAGATTTGTGAACACATCAAACCCACACCAGTGCTGATGTGATAATTTTGCATGGCCTTAATTCAAGAGTTAAAAGAGAAACATAGAACACATACGATTTTCAATGATGTTAAACTCCAAAAAGAGTCCTAAAAAAAAGTGGAAACTAGGTCAAATTACAACGGATGATTCTAAATACTTAGGAAGAAACAATCAGTTGCACACATAAAAAATGGAAAATTATTGCTTAGGAAGGAGTACTGCAGAAAGGGATCTGGGGGTCAAGCAAAATATGAGTCAACAGTGTGACACTGTTGCAAGAACAGCAAACAAGCAAGAATGTTGTAAGTAAGTCATGAGAAGTAATTCTTCTTCTCTACTCTACACTCATAAATCTTCAAGTGGAGTACTGTGTCCAGTTCTGGGCGCCACATTTCAGGAAAGGTGTGGACAAATTGGAGAAAGGACAGAGAGGAGCAACATACATGATTAAAGTTCTAAAACATGACCTGAGAGGGAAGATTGAAAAAATGGGCTTGTTTAGTCTGGAGAAGAGAAGACTGAGAGGGGACATGATAACAATTTTCAAGTACATAAGGTTGTTACAAGGGGGAGGGAGAAAAAAGATTTGCCTTAACCTCTGAGAAAGAAGAAATGTACTTAAATTACAGCAAGGATGGTCGAGGTTGGATATTAGGAAAAACTTTGTAACTGTCAGGGTGGTTAAGCACTGGAATAAATTGCCTAGGGAGGTTGTGGAATCTCCATCACTGAATATTTTTAAGAACAGGTTAGACAAACTACTGTCAGGAATGGTCTAAATATGAGTGCAGGTCCCTTCCAATGTTACAATTCTATTAGGCCGGATTATAGGATTCAGGTGTGTAGGGCACTGTAGTCTGTTCTACATACACTCTGCCTCACCATCTCCACTGCTATTTATGCCCATGCTAGCTGGGCGTGCAGTGTGTGTACTCTAAACATCAACGCAAGTGTAGATTTACCCTATGTCAGAATAAAGTCTCCACAATGGTTACATAAATTATCTCTCTCTCCTTGGATTCAGGCATGGCCACTCATTAGCCAAAGTTTTGCAGATAGTGCTGGAAATGTATGCAGTTAGCAAACAGACACATTTTTAAATAACAATTATTATTATAAATCTCAATTAAATACTGTATATTACCAAAGGAATGCCTCTTTTGATAGTTTGCCACAATTCACCAAACACACTCTTTCTCTCTCTTTCTTTCTCTCAATGTGTGTATACTATCAAAAGTATTGTGGCAAGCTATCAAAAGAGATATTCCTCTATATATTAAAAAACAAGACTTTTCACCTGAAACTGGATTTCAGGATTGAAACACAGGCTCCAAAGCTGCAAACATTTATGCAGATGTCTAACTTTAAGCATATGCTTATGTGTTTACTATATCAGGGCTTGATGTTGCAGAGTATTTTTTTATTTTAAAAGAAAAAACATGAAAAGAAAAATTGTTCTTCATCAGTTTGCAAACAACATAATAACCAGAATTGATCACCATATTGGAGACATACCAACAGAGTAACCTTTCAGAGACAATTCAGGACTGGGTCAGACTAAAAACATTCATCTAAGAAGTTCAGATCATTTTTGAGGTGATATCAAGTATATTTTATATTAGTTTAGAGTATTACTGATACAATGTTTGTCCTAAACAAGTCCCAGGAGTTCTACTTCTGTTAGTTGTGCATACATAGACATTATTGGTATCTATAAATTAACTCTGCCCTCTCTCATATAATATTTTGCATTTTGTTAAAACCAAGGTTTCAATAGTTAGGAGAGAAAAAAGTAACTTTATATCTGTTGTGAGATTTTCATCAGACTAAGCCATAGCACAAAAGGAAAGTTGGGCAAAGCTTGTAATGTTTAACACTAAGTATTTTTATTTCCATTACTTCATCGGAGCTACATATCAGCTATTCAGAAAATGGTCCCAAAGAGAGTCTTTAATTTAAATTGTCTGATGTTCTTTTGGCATTCCTGCATTCTGACATTTCAGCATACTGAAACCCAGAGATCTGTTCTCCATAAAACTTGGATGTAGCCTCAGTTTAAAGAAAAAATTCTTTTTCTGTTTTGTTTTGTTAAGGTGGAGTTGATATATTGTCAACTTTTCTGCAAGTTTGTTCAATCATTCTCATCTTCAATATTTTGAGTGTATATAGGAGTGATAGAGGTGAAAATGAAAACTACTAGTAGCTTCTGAAGTTAAGATCTGATTTTGTCACCCATTAAAATCAAGGAGAGTTTTTACACTTGAGAGGGGACAGGACTTGACCCATCTAACATTTACTGAAGAGTTCATTTACTTGACATAACAGTAATGAAGCATAGTAATATATGGAGATATACCTGTCTCATAGAACTGAAAAGACCTTGAAAGGTCATTGAGTCTAGTCCCCTGCCTACACTAGCAGGACCAAGTACTGTCGCCTGACAGATTTTTTTCCCCAAGATCCCTAAATGGCCCCCTCAAAGATTGAACTCATAACCCTGGGTTTAGCAGGCGAATGCTCAGACCACTGAGCGATCCCTCCCCCCTGTAACTAAGCATACGCCCAAAAATCAAGCATAATCTAAGAGATAGGAATGGTTTCTGTTCCCAGAAGCCATGTGTACAGTGAAAATAACAAAGAGAAATCTAGGGCCTGATCCAGCTAATCTAATTCTTCAAGCAATTCGCTAAAGTTAGGCCAATTAATTGGATTAGAAAGGGTTGGTGGAGTTTGAGTCCCTTACACTGTATAGAATTATAGCTTTGAAAAATTCTCAGAAAATGGTGGAGTGGAAATATGAATAAATGTCTTTTGACATGACATGCCAAAATGAAAAGCACAGCCCCTTTTGACTGGATGGGGACAGAAAAACTCTAGGAAAAATCTGCTTGAAGCCTCTCAGAAAATTAATCCTAGAGAGGGTTGGTTTACTGAAAAATTAAATGTTGCCAAGGAAAATCTTGGCCCTTCTTCAAAGCTGGTTAATGCATTTGGAGCTGATTGCTTCTCTTCTTCTCCCTCCACAGGCCTGGATAAAGTGCCAAGGGATCTTCCCTCAGACACAACTCTGCTCGATTTACAGAACAACAAAATCACTGAAATAAAGGAAGGGGATTTCAAGAACTTAAAGGATCTCCATGTAAGTGAATAATGAATTGAGGGCTGGTGAAAATGGGAGGAGGAGAGGGTGCATTTTAGAGCTATAATTTAGAGAAAGAAACTTGAGACATGTTAACGCTGTGTGTTCTGTACTTCATACTTTTCCTGTGCAGTCAAGCAGCAATACCCCTTTTGTTCCCCATTCAATAAGTTAGGAAATGCTGCTGCTGAGATCATATTCTTTGCCTGATCATGTCACTGCCCCTCTCTGAATAACTGGGCTGGCTCCAGTTGTCTTCACCACATCAAGTTTGAGTTTTCTTGTCATCAGCTTCAAGGCCCTTTGTAACTCTTTCTCCACCCGTTTAGCCAACATAGTTTCATTTCAAGTTGTTCTTCATCCCTGCTGCTTTGCTAACAATGCCAGCCTTGATGCCCCATTTGTCTACTTCCCCATCTATGCCCCATTTCTCCACACCACCATGAATACGTTCCTCACAGAACACATGCCTATGTGCTTAGCTGGATTAGGGCCTTACTGAAGTGCTCTACAAGACCCCTTCCCTCTTGTCATTCAAGTGCTTTCTTATCGGTTCTTTATTACACTTCTACTATGATGCCTACGTAAAATAAACCAATGAAGACATCCATTTAATAAAGAGAAAAAATCACTAGATAAAATCTTGGCCCCATTGACATCAGTGGGGTCAGGATTTCACCCATCATCTTTGTTAAACATTATATTGTTCATTAATTATTTTATTTATAATCCTTAAGCACAGTGAAAACTGTCATTTTATTGATGTCCCATATTTTCTTGTAAACCACTTATAGTTTCCTGTTTCCCCCTTGCTCCCGCATGTCTAATTTAATTTCTAAACTCTTCAAGGAAAGGTTTTATCTTCCCTTTAATTCTGAGAGCCCCCAAGAACACATTTGGGCACCAAAATAAAAAAAATACATAAAACTATTACTAACAATTACCTTAAATTGAGTTATTTTTTATGTTCACAATTAGCTATATCAGAGATTATGGTGATGACTTATCTCTGTACAGCTTTTGGATCATCAATAAGTTATATAGCACAGATATTTCTCTAACTGAGATGCCTGGGAAATGCTGGTATTTGACTGGCTCTTGCCTCACACTTTACAGTGTGGTGTTCAAATGGCATTAGCACACTGCAGTTACTATATAGTAAGGACCCATATACACTACAGTCACAAGCTACATTGTTCCAAGGCCTAAGCAAAGCCACAGTTCCATGGAGACTACTGTATGAGGCAACCACCTCTATTTAGATGGCAAGCTGTTTGGGGCAGGGCTGTCTCCTATTCTGATTGTACAGTGCTTAGCACAATGGGGCACTGTTCTCAGGTTGGCTGCTCCAGAGTTGCCAACTCTTGCAATTTTATCACAAGTCTAGGAATATTTGTTGCTTTCTTAAAGCATCAGCTCCCAGAGAGAGGGGATTAAGTGAGGATCTCAGCATTCATTCAAAAAAAGCTTGTGAAGTTTGAAAAAGTGACCTGAGTGTAACCTAAAGACTTAAAAGACAGAAGTCAGATAAATAGAACTCCAATATTATTTATTTTTTTAAAAAAACCTCATGATGTAGAAGCCATATCTTATGAATTTTTTGGTGCCTGAATCATGAGTTTTATATGCTTGGAGTTGGCAGTATTTCATCTAGGCACCACCATAATGAAATAATCTAATAAATTGCTTAGAAAATTACAGAACTTTCATTAATTTAAAACACATTTACTTGTAAGTCACCTAAGAATGTGTTAGAGATTTAACATCAGATAAGGATACCATCATCAGCTGGCAAAAACAGCCCTGAATAATATTATATTATCATTTATTATGGCTAATTATAATTTGAATAACTTTTAACAATCCACTCCTAATTTCAGTGAACAACAAAGAGAATCTCTGAGGTGGTAGTTTCTACATTGTTGTCACATTGTATGTATGCAGTTTGCTAGTCCATATTTTGGGGAGGAAAAGGCATAACAAAAACTGAAAGTATTCCTAACATCTTAGACACTGCCTTCTTGCTCTGGAGCTGCAAACTCTTAATATAAAAATCCTAGCCTTGTTGACCTCAATGACAACACTCCCATTGACATTTATGGGTCCAACATTTCAGGCTTCATCTATCCCATTCAGATAGTGATTTTTGCTTGATGCACTGACCTAAGAGATATTTAAAAATGAGAGTAATGCTCTTTTTATTCTGTTTTTGGACCACACCTAGCATGATGGTGATGCCAATAAATAATCTATATCTATATATATAAAAGTCAAATGGTGTATGCGTGCGTGTATGTATGCGTGTATGTATGTGCGCTTACTCCTTCCACACCGTTTGAGCTAGAGACTTGAAATTTGGTACAGTTAGAGGTCTTAGGGTCCTAATCAGGGTAAGAGTCGAAAAAATTTTCAAATCTCACCTCTGATGCCCCCCAGGGGTGAAATTCTTTAAAGGCCAATCACATCAGCTGGGCAGCTGCTGTTCTCTGTGACATAGTTATGATGTCATAATACCCCCTCCAACGGACCCCGCACTCGCTCAGCTCTCTGCCCCCTCCCGCCTCCAACGGACCCCACACTCGCTCAGCTCTCTGCCCCCTCCCCACCTCCGACGGACCCGAGTTGGGTTTGGTCGGAGGGTAAGTGAGGTAGGGGTGTTGGGTTTGGTCGGGGGGTGAGGTGGGGGTGTTGGGTTTGGTCAGGGGGTGAGGTGGGGGTGTTGGGTTTGGTCTGGGGGGGTGGGAAGGTGTCGGGGTGGGTGAGGGGTAAGGTGTGGGTGTTGGGGTTGGTCAGGGGGTGTTGGGTTTGTTTGGGGGGGTGAGGAAGGGAGTCGGGGTTGGTCGAGGGGTAAGTGAAGTGTGGGTGTCGGGTTTGTTTGTGGTGGTAGGTAGGGGTGTCGGGTTTGGTTGGGGGGGAAGTGAGGTGGGTGTGTCAGGTGTGGTCTACGGGGGGTGAGGTGTGGGTGTCGGTCAGGGGGTGTTAGGGTTGGTAGGGGGTGACGTGGGGGTGTTGGGTTTGGGTGGGGGGGTGAAAATGTGAGTCGGGGTTGGTCGAGGGGTAAGTGAGGTGGGGGTGTTGGGTTTGGTCGTGGGGGTGAGGTGGGGGTGTCAGGTTTGCTCTCTGCCCCCTCCCCCCTCCAACGGACCCCACACTCGCTCAGCTCTCTGCCCCCTCCCCACCTCCGACGGACCCGAGCAACGCTGGGTATTTTCGCTAGTATATATATAAAAGTCAAATGGTGTATGCGTGTGTGTGTGTGTATGCGTGTATGTATGTTCCCTTACTCCTTCCACACCGTTTGAGCTAGAGACTTGAAATTTGGTACAGTTATAGGCTTTAGGGTCCTAATCAGGGTAAGAATCGAAATTTTTTCAAATCTCACCTCTTACACCCCCTAGGGATGAAATTCCTTAAAGCCCATTAACATCAGCTGGGCAGCAGGTTAACACCTGCTGTTCTCTGTGACATAGTTATGATGTAATAATACCCCCCTCCAACAGACCCCACACTCGCTCAGCTCTCTGCCCCCTCCCCCTCCAACGGCCCCCACACTCGCTCAGCTCTCTCACCCCTCCCCCCTCCAACTGCCCCCACACTCACTCAGCTCTCTCCCCCCTCCCCCCTCCAGCGCCCCCCCCCCCCCACTCGCTCAGCTCTCTCCCCCCTCCCAGTCCTCCAACGGACCCGAGCAACGCCGGGTATTTCTGCTAGTAATTAAATAATTAAAAATTATAATGAATTCATCTTTCGATAACATTGCTAATAGATAGGATAGCTGAATCATTCTCTTTGTTCTATTTCTGTGCTTTGCTATAAAAGTTGGAGGGACTGATTCTCATTTGAACTTAAACACTTTTACACCACTTTACATGGTGCCAAGTATCAGAGGGGTGTCCATGTTAGTTTGTATCTACAAAAACAACGAGGAGTCCAGTGGCACCTTAAAGACTAACAGATTTATTTGGGCATAAGATTTTGGGGGTAAAAATCCCACTTCTTCAGAATGCATCTGAAGCTTATGCCCAAATGAATCTGTTAGTCTTTCAGGTGCCAGATGTTGAAAATATTGTGGGGATTTTTTAATCCAATATCGGACATTGCATCTCACAACATCCATATTAGCATTGATAATAGGATTGCTTCCTGTTGAAGTCTGATATTGGACAAAACGTCAATCTGCTTCTAGCTGTGCATTAGAAAGAAGAAACAATGAGAAGCTTTACGTATTATAATTAAAGCTAGATTGTCACCATTCAGCCTCCATTTTGTTTTCATGTAAAATTTGCACATGTGCACAAACTCAATAATGATAGACCTATTTGCGCCTATAAATCCCCATACATAAAGTGAAGGCAGGATAAGAATGTATCCTTAAGGAAATAATGCATTCAAAAAACGTGCCTGTTTGTTATCCACTCCTGAAGTAATGTTATCTCCTTTCCTAGTTGGTAGTCCGTGCCTGCAGTGAAAGACAAAACTATCTCCTGCATGTACCATGGCCCACTAAAAGGGAAAAGGGACTTATGCAAGGAAGATGGTGATGGAAGCACACGTTCTATGTCTTATATAGAGAACTGTTATAAATTGTCAGTTAAATGGGCATTGAGGAAAGATAATTCTAACCTAGAAGTGCCTATGATACCAAGATTTATTTGTTACTCTTTATTTTATCCTCTCCTCCTGACTCCTTTCTGCACTATTGATGGTCTGTCCTTAGTTATCCCAATGTCCATGTCAAGCCACTGCTCAAACTGGGCATTATGGGAAAGTAACACTATGCACCAACTTTTTCTCTCACTTGTGTGTGTATGTTTAAGATTTATCTTTCTTTCAGACTAACAGTAGAAAGTGACAGTCTCACACAGATCTCACATAACCAGCAATACCTCAACCTTGTTCAAGCATTGTACTAATCTGTTACCTTTCTTTTTCCTTCCAAGTGGCTCCATGCTAGGCTAGAGTAGACCAGGATCAGATATTGTCAGCACCTTGTCATGAAACCTGAAATGTACCCATCTCTCTTCCAGCATTTTTGGTTCTGCACAAAACAGCAGAGTGCATTTGTGATTGTTTTTGAGCTAGATGGATATAATCACCCATTGTGAGGTTGATTCTTTTTCAGGTTAGTTGGCCCTTGTGGTGTTTGTTTGGACACCATCTCTCTCTCCGTTAGCAGTGCCTGCAGATGTTTTCCCTTGGCTTTTCTCCTTCAGTTCATGTTTTCACTGACCCCTAAACTCTCACTAAGGTTTTTGTGGATTTTTTTTTTGAACTTCTGTTACAAGTAAACCATATGAGGCACATTCAGAGAAAAGTCAACATTACGATTCCAAGGCTAATTCCTTCTCTTTCTCTGAATCCCATTTATAATAGAGTTATTGTGACATGGACAAGAACACATGGTTATGTCGTTGCCAGGTGCCATATAGGTATCTTAATCTCAGAAAACTGTTATTGTTCTGAGGCACGCCAAAACTTCTATTGCAGATTCTGTGCTGCACTACGTAGTGAAAAATAATGTATGTTAAATGCAAGGATCTTCAACTGGGGTGCTGACCCGGCTGTCATGAGGTGGCGACCACCCTACTTTTCCCCTTCCGTTATTGTTAAATGGTGGATACTAGTTAGTCTTTAAATCATGATTTGACAACTTCAGTAACTCTGCCAGGGGTTATGGGTCTATTATAGGAGTAGGTGGGTGAAGTTATGTGGCCTGCAATGTGAAGGAGGCCCGTCTACCTGATCTTGATGGTCCCTTCTGACCTTAAAATCTATGAGTCCATGAGATGGGAGGAACAGTTATGGTAGAGAAAAGGTGAAGAACTACTGGCATATGGAATATACCTTCCACAGCACCCATCTTCTTTCCAACAATGTAAACTTTTGTAAAAAGTGCCTTTTTATAAGTAGCCTGATTTGTAAACTGAGAAGATTTTGTGAGAGTTTGCAGAAATTTCCCAAATTGTCATACTGGGCACATCATTTCTGTAAGCAGAAAACAGTTCGGCCAAAGAATTTTACTAAGAGCCATTACTCCTAGGGGCTCTACAGATTCTGCTAATATCAACTAGATAGATAAGATCTGGGATAAAGAGAGTTACTCAACAATATAGTGAAACCCATATCTAATTCTTGCCAAAATTACCTCCAACACACTAACAGAGAACTTTAAAGAAGCTGATAAGGTTATAATCTAATTAAATGGCAGCAAACCTAAAGCAGATTAAAAGAAATATTTGAATGATTTTTTTTAGTTAATACGTGTTACTCACTAATGAAAGGTAGGACTTTGGATAAACTTTTCAAAAAGCCCCTAGGGGTGAAACTACACAGCACCCGTCTTGCAGTGAGAGGTAGTGTACATCCACCCTTAGTCCCCCGGCATGGGTTTAAACAGCGATGTTGATTGTGGAGCACATATTCAATAACTGCAGTAAAGACATGCCTGAGGGGTGTGGATATATACCTGAGGACATACCCTACGTGGCTCCCTACTCACCCAAGCGCTGCCTCGTTGTCTACACTATTTTTAGCCGTGTAGTCTCCTGTTGCCTCAACACTGCTGGAGCCTCTCTCTGCCTCAGGAAAACATTCCTCCAATAGGGAAAGGCTGTGCCAGAGGAGAGGCAGCTGGGAAGGATTCCAACAGCTCCCCACAGCTGGCGCCTTTCCCCGCCACAGGGAAATGCTCTGGCAGTAGGATGTCGACTGGGAAAAGATTCATCAGTGGGGAGCTGCTGAAGCCATTCCCTGGTTCCTCCCCTCTGCTGGAGTCTTTCACTGGCATGTACTACACACCACAGCATGTACTCAGCCTGCTCTTCACTGCAGCATGTAGCCACACGTACCAGTGGTGTGTAGTGTAAATGTAGCCTCAGTGTGCCTTTGGGGCCTAATTTCCACTGAATGTCAATGGGACTTAGGTGCCTACGTCACTTAGGTGCTTATACAAATATCACCATTGGTCAAAATCAACAAAAAGTGTACATTACTCGCAATAACCCTTGCAGTTACTCTGGTTATGTTAAAAATTATAAAGGGCACTAAATCCTTATGATTTAGAGCATAACACTCACCATTAGCTGATGTCAAGAAGTGCTGTTCCCCTTATGCTAATATTGTGCGGTTAGCTGCACTAGGCATGAGGACGGGATTTACAGCTTCCTCCAAAAAGTGTGGCATTGATTTTTTTCAGAGAAAGGTCAGTCATTGCATTAGACAGAACATTGGCCTGTTCTACTTGCAGTTCTTATGACTTATCAGTGTCAAGAGAGTAAGTGAGAATTATGAGCATATCTTTTATATAACCATTAAAATTATTTTGGGACAGGATTATTGTCAGTGAACTAGCCTGTTGAACTATGAATGATCTCCTCCCAACAATCTAGTTGCTGCTGGCTAGTTCACCATATTATAGCAGATATATGCAGGTATGTGTGTATGCTGTGGAGCCAATATAAAACATACTACTCGTTTTACTCAGGCTAACTTGTTAGGGGAATACATTAAGGGAAAATAGACAGTACACACACACAGAGACACACACATACCATTTGAAACTAGCATTTCCCTTTTCTCCTTTCACCTTTCAATTTTCACTCAGAAGAGGTTGTTGCCACAGACACTTACATCCTTTCAGACACTTATTTATTGCCTAACTGGTTGATGAAAGACTCAGATGTTCAGCTTTTGCCCATTAGATATACTGGTAACTGACAGAAGTTTAATTATAGGAGGATTAAGAATTATTAAGAAACATATTGGAATGGGACCAAAATATGTGGGCTATCAAAACATGAGAGAAGGCATCTGTTTTTTTCCCATTTACAAGTAATATGGGAACAACAAGTGAACAAGAATTCCCTAGAACTATGCTCTGCTGATAAATATAAAAATAATGATATTTTACATGTACATAGCACTTTCTGTCCAGTACTCTCAAGGCATTGTACAACCATTAATTCGCTTAGCTTCATAACACTCTGTGACAAGCATAAAAAATGGGTGGAAAGATGGAAGGAACCTCATGTGGATTGACTGTAATATATAACACTCCTTATCTTAGATTTATTACAGTCCTCACATTAATGATTGGTATAGGAACTTCTTGTCTATGTATTACATTATTGTTTGTTAAACATCAACAAAGTGATCGGTGCTGTAAGGGTTACAAATTAAGGCATGATCCCTGAACAATTGGATTTACAAACCAAAATGCTGATCCTTGAAATTGTCACTAAAGTGAGCTGTCCTTACTCATGTGAGTAATCTGATTGACTTCAAGGGCCACCCTATCTGATTTGTGATTTGAGTCAGACAAAAATCCAACAAGTGCAGACTGGAAGACCCAAAGGATAGTTATAATGTCAGACATTATTAGTAAGATAGATTGTGCCCTTTCCTTATGCAGTCATCACAGATTTTCTTCCTTGGAGAGACTGGGCAGAATGTGGGGAAAACTGGCTGGATGCATGGTGGTAGGGGCAAAATTCTGCAACCCAAAATAGGTGGTGCAAATTACTCCTCTCTCCTATTTCCATCACATCCAGGGAACCCTCAGTGACACAATTTGGCCTTTTGTTGTTATTACTACAGAGATTGAGGTGGTTCTGCAGTTATGTTGTGAGTTGCCTTTTCTGCACTGGTGTCAAATGAAAGGATTATATTTTGTCTTGGAGGTAGACATGATTCTTAAGGACTCCAATGGGAGCTGCACATATGCCAGAGAGCAGGATGTGACCATAAGTTGTTCTGTGGGTATTTTTGTAGTGATTTACGTTTTGCTAATATGCGTTCTTCTGATTTTTGTAAATTCTGCATTGCATTTCAACACAGCAAATCAGTGGTTTTTTGAATTCTTCAGTCTTAATGCAACTAAATTTATGCCCACAATGGAGGTAACAAAATCTCCTGCTTTATTATTTCACAGGCATTGATCCTTGTGAACAACAAGATAAGCAAGATCAGTCCTGCAGCCTTTGCTCCACTGAAGAAACTGGAGAGACTTTACCTCTCGAAGAATAACCTGAAGGAACTTCCAGAAAACATGCCTAAAAGCCTTCAGGAGCTACGTGCCCATGAGAATGAGATCACCAAGTTGCGGAAAGTTGTCTTTAATGGACTGAATAATATGATTGTTGTAGGTATGCATCACAAGAGATTTTGGATAAAGTAACTTTATGCAGTATATATTTTCTAGATATTACTTTTAACCCACTGTACTTGAAATATCTTTTACATGGGTAAGCCAAGAAGCATCTTGATAGTCTACAGCAATTGGCCAAATTATCCACGATTCACTGAAAGAAAAAATGCTCTTTTGTTTAATACTTATAAATGTAAACTACCATATAGCTCACAAACATGTTTGGTTTGCAGAACTGGGCACCAACCCACTCAAGAGCTCAGGAGTTGAAAATGGAGCCTTTCAAGGGATGAAGAAGCTTTCCTATATCCGTATTTCAGATACCAATATTACTAATATCCCTAGAGGTAAGAACAGCTATGCGTTTTTAGCAGATTCAGGCATGTAAAATACATTGATAAGTAAGACTTCAAGGCCATGGTCAAATTCCACTGGAAGACAATCAAGCCTTTTGAGTTAAAATCAGGGCACTTTCAGATCTTGACTGGGCTAGTACAAGGGTTGTGCAATTTGATATTTCATTAATAGAGCTCTGCATGAGATTCAGTTATAAAGGTAAATAAGTTTATTTGGGCTTTCTTCCAGCTGAGAAAGAAAGTTGGAAAAATATTTGTGGGCCTCATTCTGCCTGAAATTACACTGGGGTAAATCAGGAGTAACTCCGTTGAACTCAGTGGCTCTAGATTGTAAACCCAATGTAAATGAGATGAGAATCAGGCTCCGTGAGCATGAGCGAGTGTGATCTTCAAGGTCAAAGAAGCATTAATCTGCAAAATGAAAAATTTGCAATTTTTTGAAAACTTCATTGTATATTATAGTAAAAGATCTCTAGTGTACCCTAGGCAAAAAAGATTCAAAAATATACAAAATGGCTCCAAACTGCAGGAAATGATGGTAGCTATATTAACATTTTGTCCAACAAACTGTTGTGAAAATCCATACAATTTCAGAAAGTTAATACCAGATTTTGTTTAGTATTATTCTCCCCCTCACTTTCTGTTATGAAGATTGATGTGGGATTTAGTAGACAAATTCTGGCCCTCAACACAGGGTTACACTTCACTCAAAGTGAACTGGTATTTGAAAATCCACTCTTTTCACGTTCTCCTCATTGTGAAAGTTCTTCTTTAACATTTAAAAGAAATGCTTTTCAACATGCAATTTTCAAGATTTCTGACTCTTCTCTGATAGGTCCATGCTCCACAATTAATGGGCCTGATTTCGGTTATACTAAGGCCCTTTTACACCACTCTAGCAATATAACAGACAATAGTCGATCTGAGAATCAGGCCCATTTTTTATGCTCGAGTTATGCTGAAAACTTTGGGACATCTTCTATTTCAGGTCTTCCTCTATCCCTTACGGAGCTTCATCTTGATGGCAACAAGATCACCAAAATTGATTCTGAAGGTCTAGCTGGACTCGCTAACTTGGCTAAGTAATAGCATTTTCACATAACTTACAAGTATTATGTAATAACAATAGCTGCAATACACACAACAGGAAGAAATCACTCTGTAGTTAAGAAGGGTGATAAACCTGCTATATGGTTTGGCTTGAGATGTGCCAAACCATATAGGAGGAAAAGTTATAGCTTGTCTAGATGGTGTGGGCAATGCCCATTAAGGGAGTGACATTAATGCACACTAATGTGTTGAGAGGTGAATTGGCCCATATGGCCCCTGCCGGTGCACACCTGAAGTTCCGTAGTACGCTTTAACGTAGTGCTGTTTGAAAGAATACTAAGTAAGAGTGCAATAGGGAACTATTAGTACACACCGGCAGGGTCTGCATGGGCCAGTTAATGTGGAACATGTTAGTGAACTTTAGAAATCACACCACCTTAGTGTATGTTACCCACCATGTAGATGAGGCTTAGTGAGAACACAAGGACTTTGCCATTAAGCAACTCAAACAACTTTTTTGAAATCTAAGGAATTTAGAAGGCAAAAACATTACTACCCTGGAATGAATGTTGAACAGACCTAGCAATAATCTATTTGGAAAATGTTTTCAAATTTTGAGGAGAGACATACACAATGTTCTAATGCCTTATTTGGAAGGCTCCTGGATGTTTTGTAAACATATGAGAAAAATACAATAACTTATTAATTAACGGTGAGGAAGCAATATTTTAAATGCAACCATTTAGTCAAAAGTTAATGGCTTGTGTAACAACCTTCATAGGAATGATGGGGGGGGGGGGGAAATCTTCCCAAACCACCAAAACAAAAATCCTAATATTTTACTTTGAAGGGTGGGTCCTGGCATTCCCTTTTCTTCCTCACCACCACTGATCTATCCAAATATTTCCAACCAAGTCTGGTCCAGAAGAGGAACTACACGTTCCAAATTCCTCATTCTGAAGAACCACTGTTTTACCTCCTTTTCACTCGTTCTTTTCCAATAGGTGTGATTATGGCTTTGGCCAATGAAAGAAGTGGAGAAGAGGCCACCATCACTTCTTTAATCAGACAGCAAGAGCTCTTGTAGAAGGCAGATGTCTTTAGAAAAACACTAAGGACTCTAGACTAAATCTACTGGCTTGGGAAGAAGGTGGTGCCAAGTTCATAGTACACTACGGCACACTGTAGGATTATCAAATGGGGATGGGACAGAGAAAGGAAGGCTAAGGAAAGAGGAGGGAAAGGTAGGGCCATTGGGAGAGTGAAGGGGGACAATCCCCATGGGTGTGTTGAATAAAATACAAGGGCCAAAAAACAAAACAAAAAAACATTGAGCTAGTTTCATTTACGTGCCTAAATAAAAATGTAGGTACTTTATTGTAGCCACCCAGTTAGGCTAAAATTTGACTTCACTTCTGCTGGAACATGTCATGGTTAAACAGTTTAATAGCTTTCTTAAGCTGCAGTTAACATTTCAGACACAGGCCAGTTTAGTGTATGTCTGTATTAGGACATTTTGGTATGGCAACTGTTTAGCATGATGACTCTTCCTAATTCTATTGTTTACGCTGTGGTGAATCCTTGACAACTAGCAGACCAGCATTATTTTTTAAAAAGTTTACTTTAAAGTCTCCTAAAACACAGTTCACACAAAGCTACAGCAAAAAAACCTTCTCTCTTGACAAATGATTCTGTATATTGTATATAGTATGGAGTTCCACAGGAAAGTGCATGCATTAGGTATATGACTGTACTAAGTGCTATCTCCCATTCAAAATCAAGGAGAAGTCTCCCATTGCATACAATGGAAGTTGCATCTGGGCCTAAATGCTAATTTTCAGATTTGTGGTGTTTGTGTAGTGACCATATAACAGCAACATGGGAAAGGACCAGCAGAGGGGTTAGAGACTAAGGAAGCTGAAGGCATCCTTTTGGATTATAATATAAATGTTCATTTCTATTTTAATATATTTTTTCTTTCTTAGTCTTCACAAGTTTTTCAGTGATGAGACTAATACAGCTAAAACATCTGTAAAACATTTACAAATATAAAAAGCTATTACATTAAGAACCATTTCCCAGCTTCCTCCCCTTCTATCCCTACTGAAAAAAAGAAAGATGAAAACCACACTCTGTTCTAACACTCTAAAACTATTGTATGTCACTTTTTCATCTCTGTCAGTATACAAAAATAAAAGCCAATTCTGCTGTTCACATGGGATGCTCTTTATTTTAGGCACGTCTGCTTAGATACTTGTATTTGTATCCAAATTATGTTTTAGATATGTGTTCATTAAGATTTTGTACAAGGTTTTGCCAAAGTGACCATATTTTTGACACGTCCCCAAACATCCTGTGTAATGCACATTGCCAAAGTTTTCTAAACAATTCCAATAAGTTATTTGCTCTTCAGGCCAAGCTAATTACGTGAAATGAAATCCTGAAGTCTTTACTTAGTTTTTATGCATTTAGTCATTGGGAGCTTTGTTTAAATAAGAACTTAAGAGAAGTTCTTGGGATTTGACACATCAAGTTTCTAGCAAAGGTAGGGGGTCTTTTGAACTACATTAAGGTTGATTCTTATAGGAGTAATGCTATGGTCATATCAGTGATTTAAGCCTTAATCAAAAGCCCACTGATGTCAGTGATAGGCTTCAATGGGCCTTGGATAAGACCTTTAATAGTTCTGTCGAGTTTTGTTTGTAGTTTAAATATAGTGAGTTGTATCTGATGTTAGTATTACTCTTTCTTTCCATGTTTATTTTGTTAAAGACATTCTGCACAAGGGGTTCTCCTCTTGACTGGCATCAGTTCTGGGAACTTCTTTATGGCTATAAAGCCTAATCAGATGTGTTCAGTTGTGGAGTTACATTAGGTCCAGAATCTGGCTTCTGTACCTAGTATAAACTATACAGCTTTACCATAGCAGATTGGTGTGAAACTGCCATTCGCTAGTAGTCTTCATCTATAGTAAGTTGTACTGTTATCAGAGGTTCTGAGTACATCATACAATTTCTTGGGCTGTTTGTCAGAGTTGTATTGTTAAGAAGTCCCACAACGAATATATTTTCCTGAAAATTAAAAAGCAATGCTTTAGGTTAAAGGATAAAGCAGACTCCTCCCTACTAGGTATATTACAACAGATTATTTTACAGGATAGCATTCCTGCTGAAGAACAGACTATTTTAACTTGGATTACCAGATCCTTTATAGAAGGAAAGTCATGAATTTTAGTGATTTCAGAGCTGAAGGGCCACAATATGCAAATACATATAGGACCAGATTTTTCAGGCTGGACACAAATTATGCTAATAAATCCACAATGTGCATACTATTAAAAGGAAGGATGGTTCTTGGCTGCAATTCAGGAGCTCTGGGTTCATCTCCTCTCTCTGACATAATTCCTGTGTTTGGCTGGGCAGGTCATTAAATCTTTCTGTGCCTTAGTTGCCCACCTGTAAAATGGATATAAATACATCTGTATCTCCCAGGGATGCTGTCAGGATAAACTGATATATGTTTGTGAGATGCTCAGATACACTGTAATGTGGTCATGTAAATAGAAAGAGAAATTTATAGTCTAGAGCCTCAATATTCCACCTGCCATGCAAGAAGCTCGTAAGGTGAATTTTAGGAAGTCAGTTTTGAGAGCCTGGTGACTACTGTAGATGTGAGTATATACACAAATACATGCTGTAGCAATAGTAAGCAAGTAACTCAGAAATATAAGGTGAAGTGGAAACAAATTGAATTATGCAATGATAATTCTGGTAGAGCAAGTCAAGGAATTTCCTGCTAATCCAATCCATATGGTTATCCTGCCTCACTGTGTGATAAATGTGAAAAACCACATATTTTGTGAAGAACTGCAATAGCAATCACCTGCAAGAATTTGTAGTTTTGCTAATGTTTACCCACTATCATTTCCTCTTCCAGATTGGGTCTCAGTTTCAACAGCATCAGTGCTGTTGATAATGGCTCTCTTTCCAATGTACCTCATCTGAAAGAACTCCACTTGGATAACAATGAACTTGTCAAAGTGCCTGGTGGGCTGGCTGAACACAAATACATCCAGGTAAAGCATATCGTATGGACTCAGACATCAGTAATTGAAAGGGCTTTGAACTATTGCTCTCTGAACAATACACAGTACTGGCCATCCTATCTTTTTCATTTGTGCCCGCAAACTGTGACTTGAGGCAAGCCTCATATCCACTGTTTGGCAGTAACTGACTACACTAGTAATTGACTTCTTAAACTTCATTGTACCGCAATCCCCTTCTAACAACAAAAATTACACACAGCCCAAGGAGGAGGGACTGAAGCCTGAACTCCCCTGAGCTCCACCGGCCTGGGTGTGTGGGCCAAAGCCTCACTGCCCCAGTCCCTGGAGGCCAAAACCAAATGCCAAGGGCTTCTACCCCAGGCAGGGGGCCTGTAACCTGAAACCCTGGGTGGTTGGACTTGGCCTTCAGCCCCGGAACCCAGCATGTTTAAGACAGCCCTGGCGACCCCATTAAAATGGGGTTGAAACCCACTTCGGGGTCCTAACCCCCAGTTTCAGAACTGCTGAACTACGCCATTGAATATATGCTGACATGTAAAAGAAAATATACCCTATTAGAGGATTGACATTTCAATTCTAATTTTGAGTATATGGACATGGAGGGCATTGTCCCCTTAGTGCAGAGGTCCATATATCCATAAATGTGTGTGCAATGGAGATAATAAATTTGATAAATTTACCATGCACATTTTGTTGCTCTTTGCATGCTGTCTCCCTAAGACTTCTTTTCGGATTCAAAACTTTTCAGCAGCTTTAGACAGTCATATTTTTTTCAACCTGTCCCAGAAACGTTTGCCTTGGCCTCTCACAACATTATACCTTTCTGAGGCCAAGAACAATTCATATTCAGTTCCATACCAGTAACAAATTTAAGCTCAGACATCTTCTAAGGCTGAAGGTCTAGAAATATGAAGTGAAATCCTTACCCCATTTCAGGTGACCAGATGTCCTGATTTTATAGGGACAATAATATTTTTTGGGTTTTATTTTCTTATATTGGCTCTTATTGCCTTCCAACCACTCTCCTGATTTTTCACACTTGCTGTCTGGTCATCCTAGCCCCATTGAAGTCAATGATAAAATGCCTATTGTCATCAGTGGGGCCAAGATTTCACCCACAGACGTCAAATAACTGGAAAGGAAGATTCCCTAAATGGGAACCAGTACTTGCATGTAGCTCTGGAAAATCCTGATCAGAGCAAACTTTAAACTTGTGACATTCCTAGTCATAGGCCATTCTTAGAGGGATTTAGAGCTCCCTCTGATCCCTGTTGGACTCAGTATAATGAAGGCATTACACAAAAACAAAAAATAGTCCCTTTGTAAATATAACCCTTTAAGATGTTTCCAAAATAGTTTTTTTTCATTTAAAATATGACCATTTTCTGAATATATGATTGTGTGACAGAGTATAGAGGTTTTATCAGCACTTATTTGGGATGACCTATATAATAGTTGCTTTACCACCAAGAAAATAACTCAATTCTTAAAATAATACCAATAAAAATACAGATACCAAGCTAACACCCTCATGTATTTTGTCCCCCCATATCCAAGTGAGTTATTATTCTGAACCCCAGTTCTGTGTGTCTTGTACAAGAGAAAGCTTGACTAAAGCACCTGTCATAAATGGAATTATAAGTTGCAAACAGAGGTGGAAAAATAGTGCTCGCGCTGTAGTCAGCCTTTAAATCTTTATAGTGGCTCTTGGCAAGGAGTTAAAATTATCACAGTATTGATGATACTCCCTATACTGGAGCAAAAGACCAACTAGAAAACAATCTATGTTCACTTTGAAAATAAACAAACACACACTCTCTCTTCCTGTCTATGCCTATCCACTTTTGTAACAAATATATTGGATGAAGGAATTATTATTATTGAAAACTGTCTACAAAAGGGGTGGGCAAACTATGGCTCATGGGCCATGTCCGGCATGCGGGCCCATCCTGCCCAACCCCTGAGCTCCCAGCCATGGTGGCTAGCCCCGCTCCTGCTGTCCAACGCAGCCTCAGTGTGCCATGCTGACAGTGCTCTGGCTCACTGCTCCTGGGCAGTGCTGCAGCAGCGTGGCTGGCTCTGGCGAGGCCTGAGCTCCTGCCACTCTGAGCGACGTGGTAAAGGGGTCAGGGCTGGGCTGGGGCCTTGGATACAGGGCAGGGAGTCCAGGGGGGTGGTGAGTGGAGCAGTCAGGGACAAGTCAGGGACAAGGGTGTGGTTGGATGGGGCATGAGAGTCCCGGGGTTCTGTCAGGGGGCAGGAGTGTGGATAGGGGTCAGCGCAGACAGGGGACAGAGAGCAAAGGGATTGGGAAGGGGGTGAGATTCTGGGGGACAGTTAGGGTGGGGGGGGTCTCAGGAGGGGGCGGTCAGGGGACAAGGAGCAGGGGGCTTAAATGGGGGGGTGCAGTCCCGGGAGCCGTTTGGGGGGGTATCGGGAGGGGACGGTCATGGGACAGGGAGCAGGGTGTTGGATAGGAGGTGCGGTTCCCAGGGGTGGTTAGGGATGGTCAGGGGACAAAGAGCAGGGGAGGTTGGATGGGTTTAGGGTTCTGAGGGGGGCAGGAAGTGGGAGGGGATCGGATAGAGGGCGGGGCCAGGCTTCCCTACCCTACCCAGATCTGCATACAATTTTGCAACCTCAATGTGGCCCTTGGGCCAAAAGGTTTGCCCACACCTGGCCTACAATCAATAATGATTATATCACAGTGCTATAGTTTTGCTTTAGTTTTCGGGTTGTAGTCTCTTATTCAGCGAGATATTTAAGCACAAGCTTAACTTTAAGCACATGAGCAGTCACAAATACTTGCTTGAAGTATGGCATGTGCTCATGTACCTTTCTAACGGTGCCCTTAGATTAGAAGCAACACGGCTTTATTTGACCAGTCTTCAAAATGTATTAGCAGGGATTCTACAAATCTGTTTGCCATGGAAAAATGTGGAATTTACATTTTTACAGAGAATTTTTAGTTTTTACATTTTGTGAAAGAAGAAAAGCATATATAGTAGAACCCCATTTATCCAAGCCTCTATTATGCAGCTCTCTGTATTATAGAGGGCGTATTGAAGAAGGGCTGTCAACCTCGGGCAGCAGGGATCAGGCTGTCCGCCCCATGCGGTGAGTCTGAAACTCTCCGGATAATCTGAATTTTTGATTACCTGAGCTGGCCCCAGTCCCAATTAGTTTAGATAAATGGGATTCCACTGTATGAATAAAACATCGTGTTCAATATACATTGTATCTAGGAAAACAAAAGTTCAGCATTTCATTTTAAGTGTGGAAAAAATGTGTCTTTTTAATCAGAGAATTTTGGGGTTTTTTTAATCACAGAAAACTAGGATCCCTGATTATTAGCTATGGTAAAGTACAACTACATTTTTAGTGGCTCAAAGTATCAAATGAGAATGTATTTAGAGGAGCAGGTAGATTACCATGCTGTGATGTACTGTACAATGTTTACTGATGTTCTGAAATATCCAGAGTGGTTATACACTTTGCCATATTAGTCTGATTTCTGACTTATACAATTGTATATATTTCAGGTAGTCTACCTTCATAACAATAAAATTGCTGCTGTTGGCCCCAGCGACTTTTGCCCCCCTGGATACAACACCAAAAAGGCTTCCTATTCAGGTGTGAGTCTTTTCAGCAACCCTGTACAATACTGGGAAATCCAGCCATCTACTTTCCGATGTGTCTATGAACGTTCAGCAATACAGCTGGGAAATTACAAATAGAGCCACAGCGATGGGGCTCAGTTGTATTTCAGCTACAAATACCTGTTGTCATAAGCCTGTTTAAAAATTGTTAACAATTAAAGCCAAATACTGGAAACCACACTGAGTGGATATCACCCATTGATGTAAAATAAGTGATTCTCTATAAGTGTATAAACAAAACACTCCATCAAAAGAATTGCCAGCTGTACTCTATTTAGACTTATTTCAGCCTTCATTTTGCAAGAATGCTTTCTGTGGTATCTTTCAGTTAGCTGAACACTACAGGTTTTCACATTCCATTGTATATGAGATTTGGGGTAAATATTTGTCAAATCTTTTGATATTAAAAACAAATGATAATGATTGAGGGTTGTTGGGTTTTTTTGTTTTTTGTTTTTATAGCCACTCATGGAAATTGGTAGAGTAAAAAGGAGATGAGACTATTTTTTATTCTTGGGCACAGTTAGCCCCTTTAAATGTAAATCAAGCCCTGGAGGTTTAAAAATATCTGCTATAACATGTTTAAAGTCTAATTCTGAATGTATCTATTTAGCAAAGCCAATATAAATTGTTGCTAATGTCATTATTTTGGTAACAAAAAATAAAACAAACTCATATTGTATACATATTTCCTTTTCGAAGTGTTTACAAATCTACCTGAGCAATTCTAGTCAAGGTTAGCAACTAAGAGTTTTGTTGGGCTAAAAAAATAAATAATTTGCAGTACAAGACATTTGTCATATATTCCTGTTCTTCACTACTTTTGGATCATGATGACTACCCTTATGTGGGGCAAATCCAGCACACCTTAATTACATGAGCAGTCTCATTGTCTTCACTGGGCCTACTTGTGAGAGTGAGGTCATTATGATTTAGCCTTCTATATTAATCCACTTATAGATATAAAAACTAAAAACTTCAACATTCTTCACTGATTCTGTATTGTTCACTAGTTGACTCGCTTCACTGTTTTCAGTCTTTAACAATTTTTTTTAAAGTCAAGTAGAGATATGCAGCCTGCCTATCTGAAGAAATGGAGGTATTCATGGGACTTGGACTATCAGATAACTCATACTTCTGGGAATGAGATTAAATCACTGGCCAGAACTGGGCCTTCATTCTTGGAAATCCCTTCTTCTTCTAAGATTGGTTTGAAAGAAATCCATGTATTTGGGTTCTCCAGTTGGTATAAGAGGGTAATAGGTGTGGAACAGGAAAGCTGCATACTTCTACTTCCTTGTCTACAAAGTTATTTTTATACTCATTCCAATTGTCATGTTCAAAGAACCTTCCGAAGCCACTTAATTCTCCAAGTCAATCTTTTCAATTTGTAAAACTTGTATGGCTTTTATATTAAAGAATGCTGTAATACAGGCAAACTCCCAATTCCTCGTCTTTATTATGTAGGTTATGTAATCAAAACAGACAAATTGTCAGAATTTGAATCCTGGATGGGTCCACAAAAATAAAAACCTGCTAAATTCAGTGACAGCTAAAATGTGCACAAATTGTCTCTTATTCCCCAAAGAAATTAGAAAACAAAATAACCCCTCCCCCACTTTCCTACACAGCAGTCTTCTACAAATTTCTTTTCATGAGAAAGAAAATGTTCCTTTTGTAGCTGTCACTACTGTAACTAGCAGAAATGATAAAGACAGGGACAGAATTTAATTGCGTACTTATTTCATGTCTTTTCCATGCATTCAGTCAAATAATCTTACTTAGTTCCGGGTATCTGGGAGTTTAAGATCAAAATCTTTATATGACCTGTCATGTGATAGGATGTCAGCCACCAAAGTGATTTTTTCCCCTATAGGCGCTTTTGGGATATTTGACATAATTCACTGGGGAGAAGTGGTGCATAAAACTACAAAAATAGTATTTCAGCAAAGGATACAAGGATTGTCAACAGCCGTAAAGACTCCACACAACTACTATGTATATTATTTAAATAAATGGCCACAACTTTTATTAATGTATTACGTAAACATCTAGGTCTGTATATAATCAAAACATTCCATTTCTTCCTGCCTGGCAGTAGAACTAGCCCAGTGCAGTACCTTTCTTTCATGCTGTGGTCATATATCTCATTTGGCTGAGATCCTGTTATCTACCACATCTGTGGGATTCAGTCCATATTTCCCTCTGCATACCATGAACTAGGTCCTTACAAGATGAATGTATGATCAATGTTAAAGCAAATGCTGTCCCCAAAGACTACATCCCTGATATGATCCAACCACTGCTAATACAGTATAATGTAGCCTCACTGTCTCTCAGACCTGTTTTTTAGGCTGGAATAAATAAAGGTATGATAATACACCCTCACTCTAGTGGGCTTATGCCAAATTAAAGCTGGTCCAAAATAAAACAACACTTGACTGGTGTATCGTCAGATATATGAACATCCCCAAACCATTCTACTTCACTGGCCAATAGCTCCAATGAGCTTAAAACAAGCTGAAAATAACCCTGAACACACTGTGGCTACCAGCCTGCAACAAGAAAAAATTCTTTCCTGACCCCAAGCCATTGGGAGGCCCAGCAGTATTAAAGCACTGTTTTTCATACAAATCAAAACCAGGTTGCCTCACATTAGAGGAAATGAAAAGAAAAAAACCCATAAAGCAATCAGGCAGAAGTGAGTGAAGGAAATGGGGAAGAGCAGAATGCCTTCTGGCCCGGCAGGAACATATAATCTCCTCAACCCTCTTTCCCCCCCTGAGTTGTGAAAAGGTAACAACATAAACAACCTCTGGGATTCCAGCCCACCAGTAAGGGAAGAAAATCCACATCCCCATGGTGCAACCGCAGAGCACGTCTGCCCTGGCAACGTCTGCCCTGCCTGGCAACTGGAGAGATGGGTTATAAGGAAACACTGTGATCCTCTCCTCTGGCAGACCTGCAAAAGCACATGATCTCACAGTGGCATTCTTAGAGAATCAACAATGAATCTATATGCTTACAATTACTTTCATATGCCACTTCAAGATGGGTGAAACAGCAATACTGAGGGGAACAAGTTTAGAGCCAGATCTTCAGCTGGTGGAAATCAGTGTAGTTCCATTGAAGTCAAAAGAACTAAACCAATTTACACCAGTTGCTTATTTTGTTCAAAAGTTCCATTAAATAAAATCTGGCCACAAAAATCTATACTAACCTCATTGTCCTTGCTAGCCTTTGTTTCAAAGGTGCACTCTCTCACTCTTTCTCTGTTTCTCTCTTATAGATTAAAGCAATACCTATATTGAAAAGCTCCCTAGAATCTTGCAATAAAGATGTTGTAAAAATATAAGTTAGAGATACAGTAGGTCTTTTGTATTATCAGAATCTAACAATGATCATGATTTAGCAAAGCCCACAGGCACACACCTAAATGTGGGCACATGTTGGAAGTGCTCTGCAGAATCAAGGCCAATGTTTCCTGCTAAATTTTGCAATCATGGTGCACATATATATTAATTCATCTCCATTCATAAATTCCTGTATATCAGTTAATTAAAAATCTGTGTAAGAGATTGCTAAAGGAAACCTTCTCCCTTTTCTTTGTACTGAATCAGCAGTGAAAGCCTGGAAATAAGAAAAATGCTATCAGTTTCTAATGTTCTTGTATCTTCCTAAATGCTTATTTCAGTTTCTGGTGAGAGTACTGTAAATCTATTCCATTGCTTCTGTAATCTACTTCCAGTAATTTTAACTATACCTCATAGGTTTAGGATTTTCAGAAAACACATACACACATTCTTTCTTAGCAACAGTAAATATCCACTGAGAGTATGGCACTTTGAATGTCAACCATAGTAAGTGGAGAGTAACTAAAAAGAAAAATAACCAGTTAAAGATACACAGTTTGCAGATTATAAAGCCAGAAATGGCCATTATGATCAGTTACAGAGCTGACTATTTTCTCTTAAAGTGCACCAGGTCATCTGCAAATGATATGAACTTCCAGGCTAATATATAAACAATATTGACAGTTTTAGTCTCAGAGTCTCAGGAAAGGATCAGCTCCAAATTCCCTGAAGTCAAATCAAGACGCTACACAGACCATGCCATTCCAATTTCCAGCTTCTGAAGACTTTCTTTAGTTCCCCTTTGATTCTTAGTTTGTGTCTAGAATCTTCCAATCTCAGAGTCTGGCAGCTGATCCTACTCCCAAGCCCTGCATGTTCTGACCTGCCAGTGAACCTTCTCTCTCATAACCTTTTCTCTGTTTATGCTTTGTTTCTTTGCACAGATAATTTTACCTACTTCACATGTGCTTATTAGACACAAATTAACAAAGCGATAAAAGAGCTAACCCTCTATTTTAGATTAATGTTAACTCTTTACCACCGTAATATCGTTAAAAGAACCATGAAAGTTTCCCAAAGGGTTCACAATCGCACAACTATTCTGAGGTGCCATCTACTGATAGTGTTGCAGAGTCTTTTTCTTATTTTACTTCACCTACTGTTAAACAAGAAAAGAAAAGAAAAGAAAAGAAAAGAAAAGAAAAGAAAAGAAAAGAAAAGAAAAGAAAAGAAAAGTAGCAGTGGCACAAGCTAACATACTTATACTGCTCACTGTGTGTTGACATTTTAATCAGAAAGCACAGCTAGGAAAAACTCAACACCTTCTCAACACCTATGTTCAGATATTCAAAATGTGACCCTTGATCTCTATGTTCTTTTTTGTTCCCCAGGATTTTCTCATTTGTAATGTGATTTGCACACAGAAATTTGCTCAATTTGGGTGACTTGCCCTCTCTGTCAGTTCATTAAACATTAGCAGCCATATTTACACAGTGGTCAATGAGAAATGAATTCAGTCTTTCCTTCCCATTTTAAAGACTGAACAAGTGCATTAGCTGGCTCTAACTGGCTCACTCCTATTTTCCCAATAATGAGCAAAGAAAAATTAAAGCAGTCACATCACTGAAAAGCCAGCACAGCATTTGAGCGGGGGAAGTGTGGCATTAGGAAAGTGTACGTTAAGTGCACCCTCTTTATGTGGGCAGGAATCAGAGAGAACTCAGGTCATAGATTGAGTGCCATGTTTGAAGTGAACACAGATCTCCAGAAGGATGTAATAATGAAAATCACAGCCGAACTGGCCTGGCCATCCATACTCAATTCACCACGCCATTTAAGTTTCTCACTTACCAATACCAACAGCTCATCAGAGGAAGAAATTCTTCTAGAAAACCCAGCAGATATTCCTGTCTATGTTCAATTTTTACACAGAAGGGGAAGCAAAACTAGTTGAGAAGCATGAGCCACAAAGATGTCTAATTGTGAATGGAAGACATCCCTGTCACCCCACAGGGTCAACTGGAACAGAGTGGGAGGACCGCGTGCTATCCCACTGGCTATGGAGAATGCCAACCACAGTTTTAGAAACTGATTTAAAAAGAAACAAATAGTTGGTTTCATCCATACAGTATGTTCATTTAAAAAGCCATGGGACAGGTTTTGTCTTCCTCTCACACCCCCAACCTGCCCTCTGTATTACTTGAGTACTTTATAAGGCCCATTAATGCACTGCAAGGGGTTGGGGAGCAATCTTGGGGTGGGTGCAGTGTAGGACGGCTTATGGTAGCTCTATATTGCTTCCCCTCACAAGCCCCCACTCTTCTGTATCTAGAGGTTTCAAAGGGTGTTTCTGTGTGAGGTTAGTCAAAGCTGCCTTGTCATTTCTCTTATTTATAAGACCACTGGGGGACATACTGACGTGATAGGAATGTGGTGCTAGTAATATGTGAATGCTCCTCAGCTTTATGTCTCAGAATTCAACAAACCCAGATACAGCACTATTAGCGATTTTTCAGTGCCTATCTGAGACTAGGACTTGGATGAATGAACCTGAGTTGCCTGAAGTGTATTCAATAGAGATAGAAGTGATGCAAGTGAGCTGGAAGAGGGATTTGGAGAGTATAGCAAAGGCAATTCCTGCCCCTGTTTATTGACAGAGTATTGTCACTCTTTAAAAATAATTTTACTAGTATATAAGACAACAATAGAAATGATACCATATCATAAATATTTAAAAAATAGTATTACAATAACAAAACCAAGGACTATATACAGACAAGAAAAAGGGACATCCTGACTCTGAAATTTATATTTAGAGCTGCACAAAGCAAAACAAAATACCATTGCAGGTGATCAGATTAAATATTTCAACAAAACTACAAATAAAACCATACTTAGGTCTCAAACCTGCAAACACTTCTGCATGTGCTAGTTTCATTGATTTCAGTTAGACAATTCAGTGTGTTCAAAGTTACTACTGTGCTTTCACAGCTGCAGAAACAAACCAACCCATTGCTTTCCTTGTCAAAAACTAAATGCAACTTTTGAAGGGGGAAAAAATTGTACCTTATCTCAAACATGTCTGAAAGCCTGTTGAAGTCAATGGGAGTTCATTCACTGAATTGCCTTTGCCTCAGGCCAGGGCCAAGGTAGGAGAAGACAGCAGAGACAAAATATTACCAGTTTTGTCAACAAATGCGTGAGTTCTTATTTGGTTAAAAAAATTGGTCTAGTAAGACACTTTTTTGTCTTTAGAAGTTGGTGGAAATGGCAGAAAGCATGATTTTTTTCTCCTTTGTACTAATTTGCACGTTTTCATAGTGTGTTTTCACTAGTGACAATAAACCAAGCTAAATACTAGTGCTTTTGTTCAGCCCTTCCTGCATTTCTGATTTCCCATGATTAAAATATCTATCTTATTTTTATATTTCATATTTAGCCCAAATAGATATTCATTATAAAATCAACTAAATGTATTTTTAAGAGAATTAAAGACAAAAATTTAGGATTTTGCTACTATTTTGACAAAATTTAACTTTGGACAAGTTGGATTATTGCTTCCATATGGAAAGTTTTAGTGAAACCAATTAGACTAGTGCCTTTCCATGCTCCGTCCTTTAGAAAAGGTTCACATTCCAGCAAATCTATATGAGCACTGAAAATAGGGACCATATGTGTCTGCTACTAAATGCTAGCATGTATTCTGAAGGCACTTTTAACAGGAAAACACTAAGAAGAACCAATTAATTATATAGTGTTGTGTTGATGATTCCTTTTATCTTCTTTTAATTTTAGAGTAAAGCTTTCTTTCAGAGGAACCAAAAGATTATCCTAAATAAGCTGAATTCCAGAGCATAAAGGAAAAAAATGGGGTTTAAAAGCAGTCAAGAATGAGTCTACCTCAAAAGGAAAAAGGGAATCATGTTGAACATTGCTTATCTGTGTAGGGAACTTCAGAGAACTGCCTTGTTTCAGAAGGCTCACTCCTGAAAATATTTAATCACTCAGTTTGTCAGTGCACATCTTTCTAATGTGTACAGAGAAGTCGTTATGTTGTAATGAGATCTCAAAACATAGCAGTGCCTTTGATATTTCTGCTAACAGAAAGAGTTTCTCAGATCCCAAATCTCAAGGCAATTTAACATCACATCGTAGCCTCACCAAAATTAACCAAAAGTGTCAACCCACTGGGTATCCTTTCCCTCCAATCCCTCCTTGCTCATACTTAGAACTTTTAAAATCATGCCAACCATTTTTAATGACTCACATAATTCATATTAGGATGTAAAGTGTAACCTGTACAGTATGCTAAAGGTCATGTGAATTCTCCTTCTGTGGATTTATGTACCACGGAATAGGTGGTAAGGGTTTAAATGAGAAGGGCCCTCATTACTTTCTACATACTGACTTCATCTTTTTCAGTAAAAGGAATGTATTCCTGATAAAGGAAATATTTTTCACTTGAATTCACACTACAGAACTCTGAAGCACAACACTGAGAGGATGATTTAGTTTGACTTTTAAATTGACATGTTTTGTTGACATCAATGACAAATACAATTACACAACAAGTTTAGATTATTTTATGTCAGCCAATACTTTTGTGGTAAAAATCAAACAATTCAGAGACTGTGGTTAGTTCAGGTGAGATGCAAAAATTTTGGAAGCTTTTCTAAAAGTATTTAAACAAGAAAATTGGTATTTTTGTGTCCAGCCACTATCTAAGTATTTAATCCCATAAAGTACCAGAGCACATGATAGCTAGATAAATTGCAAATTATAATATCTCATTTACAATATTCCCAACTGCAAGCATTCAAAAATAATCTTAGGTCCTCTAAAATGAAAAGATTGACTTAAAAATCATGACGGTTTTGTTTTGTTAATATATTTTGGATCTTTTTATTTACCTTCTGAACCCCTAGGGTTCACTTTTCCAACTTCTTTTCTACAAACATGAGGAATAGAAACTTACTTTAAAAGTACAATAAATGAAAGCTGAGATTCCGGCATACTCACAGGAATTCAGAAGCTGGTACTTTAAGAAAAATCACCAAATATCATGAGACTCATCATAAAATTGTGATAGTTGGCTACACTGGCATTAGTTACACTTTTCCCACAGTTCTATTTCTACAGCCAACTGCCATAAACCATCATCCTATTTAATGAGGAAGACAACTTATCAGTTATTTACAATGTGCTTAATTAAGGCTCAAGCACTCACCCCAGTAAGCCACTGGCTCTGAGACCCTGCCCCGCTACGTTTAGATATGGGCAAACAGGGAGTAGACAGCCCCAAAGCTTTCAGGCAGGGGGGACAACAATATCTTTCTCCTCCTCCCCACAACTGAGCCTAGGCAGCGGAGAGCCAAGGAGGAAAGGGAAAGCCAGTTGCAGAAGTGCTGCTGTGTGTGCAGTGAGCCCTTGTCTGAAGCTGCCGAAAAGATGAGACGAGAAAGGAGCTCTGCTCACTAGCTGAAAGGCAGTGACAGTACCAGACCCAGCCAGCAGGGGGACTCAGAGGGAAGACCCCAGTTTCCCTCCGACTGGTAGCACTCAAAAGTAATGGGTGTGTGTGTATTGGGGCAGTGCAGGCTGGGGGGGAGAGGGGGATGAATCCCTTTACCACAGGCCTGGGGCTTGTGGCAGGAGGCACAGAACACCTGCCCACTCCTCCACCTAATGGAGGGAAAGAAAATATTGCTAGGTGGGGCCAGAGAGAGAACCTCCGGTAGAGAAGACAGGCACAACGTGTGGTTAAGGTGGGACACAGCACCCTCTGTAAACATGCACAGATGCACATGGGCATGGAGTAAAATTTTCAAAAGGCTCTGTGACCTGAAGCACACACACTTTGATGGGGTAAATATAGGACATGGTGCAAAGCGGGGGCTTTCGAGAGGTGAGGATTCCCCTTGTCTGTGAAGCCATCTGCTTGTTCCCCCTTCACCAAACTTTGGATCAAAATGATTCCACTGCCGTGGTGTGCCCCACCACTACACACACACACATGGTCTCACAACACAGCTCCACTGGTGCAGCATAGTCACACACTCCCAGGGGGCTCTAGTGTAGAGGTGGCTCCTTGCAAAAGAGTACAGTCTCTGGTACTCTCAACTTTCCTCTGATGTTTGCGCTGTGTGCATGAGAGTGGGTTTCACAAGTGCACAACCCATTCTCAACCTTCCACTTCTTCCCCCTATGTCTGACTACAGTTTCGGGGAGAGCCTTCTCCCAGGAAGGGGGAGGAACAAAGCTGAAGAGAAGAGGGAGAGCAGCCCCTTCTGCACCAGAAAGAAGCAGCCATACCCAGTGGAACCCCTTGACAGAGAGACCAAGTGAATTCCAATCTGACCACTGATGGCAGAAAACAGCTATGCCCAGGGATATTAGATCGCCACCATGCCAAAAACTCCTTAGCAAATGCAAAGTGTTAATTGGTATCTCCCAATAAAACATAAACCAAAACCAGGCTGACAAGCAGAACAATCTCAAGAATACAAAGACTGGCTGCAGAGTGAAAAAGAGCCAGTCTGCTCTTGTGAGATATGCATAAGGGATTTTATTACACTAGCACTGGCTAACCAATGCTATTTGGGTCATCCTGTTAACATTATCAGCTATAGGCAATCAATTATAAGTTAAACGGTGGTGTCTCACATTCAAGTTGCTTAAGTTTTATCAGAATTTCTTTGAAAAACACATCACTTTGAAAATTAGCCCTTTGTTAAAGTATGGAATACGACATTTCAGTTCTGGGATATTAAATAATGGAAGTGGTAAATCCAATTTCTTGGTCATTGCTCTAGAAATATAGTCCAGAGTTGGAGGAAAGTCTATTTTATTCATATCCTGTAACTGAAAACAACAAAAACAGTGTGACTCAAGTTTTACATCATACCAGTCTATATAACCATGCATTGCTAATTGCCCTCATCCTCCCTCCCTGTTTCTCACCACCAGCTCTAGTATTTTATCTTAGATCCTAAGTTTTTCATGGCAGTGATGGTATCCTTCTGTATCTTTGAACCACATCTGGAACAACGGGGCCATATCCCGAGCATGACTTTTTGGAGCTACTATAATAAATATAATTAGTGAGATCTGTGTCCCAATCATTTAAGCAGAAATCCATTGCTCTTGGATTCGTTACTCTTTTATTACTTTTTAAAAGAAAACTTTGTGCTTAGTTCTGTTCAGAGATAAAAAATAAAAGAGGACAATATGACATAGAGAATGAAGAACAAGCATGAAAATACACCAATGCATGTAGGAGCACAGCAAACAGAAATGGATGCCAGAAAAAGACAAATGAAAGTTGTATCACTAGTATTGTCAAACTATCAGTGTTTTGTGTGGGAACAATGGATTTCTCACTCATGCCAATTCAGCATAGGGAGTAAGAATAGGCACAATTCAGGTTTTCTTTCTTTCTTAAACAATTTGTTTAAATGTAAACTTCCAATAAATAAAGTAGATTAGAGGGTACATCTACACAGCAATTAAATACCCACAGCTGGCCTGGGTCCGCTGACTCAGGCATGCAGGGCTCCGGCTGCAGGGTTAAAAAAATTGCTGTTTAGATGGTTGGGCTCGGACTGTAGTCTGGGCTCTGAGACCCTCCCCTTCTGCAACCACTGTAGAGTCTTGGAAGAAATGCTGTATTATTAGGGTTAGATGGCTGTTTTCTTTTGCAGGGAGAAAGTTTACTGCCTGCCGTAAACTCTCTAAATAAAATAAACTCTTGAGGCAGAATTGCTTCCTGACAGCTAACAACTGATGTTTTGGTTGAGATTCTTGAAAAAAGGTTTTACCTGCACACTGTTTGACCTACCTCTATTCAAAGCCTTGTGGATATAGAGCAAAATATAAGTTACACTAAGAAAATACCCAAACACAGCATCAATGATTTCTCCTCCAATGGAAAACCAACCTGCAAAGCCTCCAAAATCTGCAACCAGTTGGTAGAGGGGCGAAAGAAATATAATAAAGTAACTAGAAGGATTTTCTTGTGAAAACACTGCTGGTTGCTGTAATGTATAAGGCATAGGTGCCAACTCCATGCTTTTCTGCCCCAGGCTTGCCGCAAATCATCTGTTTGGCGCAGCAAGCCTGAGATGGGGGAGAAGTGGAGTGGTGGTGGCATGCTCAGGGAAGGAGGTGGAGGCAGAGCAGAGGTGAGCTAGGGTCGGAACGGTTCCTCTGCGCCTCCTCTGTTACTTGCTGCGACCCTCCCTGTGCCCCTCCTTGCCCCAGCTCACCTCTGCTCCACCTCCTCCCCTGAGCATGCTGCCACTTCACTTCTCCCCCTCCCCCCCAGGCTTGCCGCAATGCAGCGAGGAGGTGGAGCTGGGGATTTGGGGAAGGGGTTGGAATGGGGGAGGGTCAGGGGTGGAGTTGAGATGGGGTAGGGATGGGGCTGGAGCAGAGGCACGCAAGTGAATAACATTGAATTGCATTCACAGTACCTCTAATCTGGAACTGCAATGTCGATTTTAGCACTACTCCCCTTGCCCAGAAACCAGCTGTAAATGCCCTTTTAATAAACAAAACCAGGATGGTCATATGGACAGAATCAGTTTTAATTCAAATTAATGTGGCTAATTCCAAAATAATCATGTACTGTACCAGCCCTAAGAATGATATAGGTAAATTAGATTTACATGATGAGCTCAAAGGTAGGGTTTTCTCAAAGGTGTCTTCTACCTTTTCTAATCCCCAGCTTTTAGGAAGACCTGCTAGATCACAGTGTGTGTGTGTGTGTGTGTGTGTGTAACAATCTGGACTTGAGCCAATGTACACTGAAGTCAATGGGAGTCTTCTCAATGACTTCAATGACATTGGAATGAGGTCCTTGGTGGGAAAGCCACAAGATGCATGGTCTTTTCTGGGGAATCTCTGTGGGAGAAAAGGAGGAAAGATATGTATACATCTGCTTCCACCCTTGATCTACCACACCCCTCCCAGCTCACCCAATTCTTCCCACCTCATGTGGATAACTTTCCTTCAGAAAGGGTGTTGTGAGGTCCATAGGCAGGTAGAGGACAATGCCACAGAAGTGGCTGATTCTCTTTTCCCATGTGGGCAGAGATCTGTGTGCAGCTTGTTCCTCCTTGTACAGATGTGAAGGGGAGAGGGCAGTCTGGGTCTGAGTCTGTTCTCAGGTATATCAGTGAATATATGGAGTTATTCCCTAAAAGCTGTGATGCAAATCTTAAAGTCCTCCAATTGTCCTCTATTCTTCTTGAAGACAAACTCCTATTGAAGACTACGAGGTTTTGCTTGAGTAAGTACAGTGTAAAAACAGAGTGAAGATGTCAGGATCTGATCCAAGGAGAGCAGAAAATTGGCCTCTACATTTTAAGTTGACCTTTTAAAAAGTCTATTTATAGTTTGTTTTTTTATAAAAAGAGAAAGAATGTAACCCATTTTACTGAGTTATCTGTGTTTTTTTTCATATTTTGTCTGGTGCTGTTTCTGTGCTATTTCCTTCCAGACACTGAGCTAGACACTCAGCTGACATAAGGGGAAAGCTCCAGTGAAGTAACTGGAGCTAAGACAAACTAAACAAAATGAGGATATGATCCCATATATTTATTGTTGCAGACAATGACATCAGGAAACATTTTAGAAGCTTGCCTCTCCCATTGTGCCCACAAACTATGAAAGCTCGTGTGCCTACAATTATTTGTGGGTTCAGTTAATGTCTCTTGGATAATGAAGCACTTGATTGTACTCACATTTCAGGTATTTATCTGCCTACATTAACTGTACCTACAAATAATTACAGACAAAATCTCTTAATTAAGAGATTCATTAATTGAGGCCGCACTGAAAAGTTGATCTTCAATGTGAAGCTTCTTGACTTCTTGAATATAATTTCTCTCTTAAGTTCAGCAGAACTGCAACTGGTGACATTAACCAAGACTAAAACAATATTCATAATTCTGTTCAGTCCTTAATCACTCTGTCAGTTAACTTCATCACTTCTTTTTTATACCAGTGTATGTGATGCAAAACCAAAAAGAGACGCTTCCTTCCAGTAAAGAGATCTCTCACTGCAAAGATAAAATATATTAGAAGGCGCTTTCTCCCTATTCAGTCATTGTTACAAATACTCCTCTTAGAGGAGCAGCACAGAATATCACTGCTGGGTTCCATTTCTGGCTCTGCCAACCTGCTGTGTAACTTTGGGTAAGTCACTTCACCTCTGTGCCTCTTGTGTCCTTATAACAGAGTGGGATCCACCTCTCATGAATGCCCCCTTCTGATCAGGCGCATCTGCTGATCTTTTCTCAATTTCCTCTGCTCAATGTGCCCTCTGTCAGCCGCTGCGTTTATCAAGCGGGTCTTTGGTAACTCAGCCATCTGGCCAAGTCACACTGTCCATATGCAAAACAAACAAACGCCTTCCCGGGTAGACAATCCAACATGTTCCCAATGTCCTACAGCCATCCCGGGGCTCAGTCCTTTAACAGTCCAACAGGACCTATCAAAATACCCTGGCTTGGTCCAGCAAGGTTGCAGGGTTCGTACTCTGGAATTGAGCAGCACCCTGAGGGCTTCTTCCCTGGGGACTCCTTGCCTTTACTTGAGTCCTCAGTGACCCCAGCCTTCCTGCTAAGCCACCCCTCTTGGACTCAGTTTGCTGACCACAATTCCCCGATGAGTCAGTCCCAGTGCGGCCTACTCCCTTAGGGTGGGACAGTTCTAATTCCTTTCCCTAGGGCATAGCCACTTCTCCAAGCAGCTGATTGGAGGGACCCACCCCTTGCTCTGTGTTGCAACCTACAGACCCTTTAAATATAGCAGCACATGCTGCATTCCTTTACTAATTGCTACTTCACATTTCCCTGGAATCAGAAGCTATTCTCTTGCTCCCTTGGTCCCTGAAAACAACTGATCTTCCCAGACCTTTCACCCCTCTGCAGCCAGCCAGGAGCACCTCTTGCTCCCTGGGTCCCTGCCAGCTGACTGAACTCTCTTTGACCCTAAAACTTCTTTTATATGAGCCTGCTGGGCCTTGATTGGCTGCTTCCTGCAACCCCTTCATGACTGGCTGCATCCTATGCAGCCACTCTAGCAGCTTGAAGGATCCTCTCCACTGATCTTTTCCAGGGCAGGGTATGGCAGTTGCCTATATTCATCATTTTATCTATCTAATTTCTAATATAAGACATTCAGGGAAGGATTTTATTGCCCTATGTCTGTAAACCATGTTGCACACCAACATTAATAGAGAAATGAATAATTTTGCCATTTATTGGTTCACAATCTGATAACACTACATCTAGCCATGGATCTTATTTCCTGTATGAAAATTATTTTCAATTTTTTTCCCTTTTGCATAGTTCCAGAGAAATTTTATACTTGTATATACTGCACACACATATTTATACAGTCCTTTGTTAAGAGCTGATTATAAATTCACTAATAAAGTATAGCTTTTGAGCCTGCCGCTCAAGTAATTTAGTAACGTAACAAACAGTGGACTTATACAAGACCACCACAACACAACACGGGTTGCAGGCTGGGTTAAGAGCTATTGAAGTGTGAATTTTCCCACTATTTCACAAACATCTGTGAGAAATCATTTGTGTTGATCTAATTGGAAAAATCAGAATGAAAAACAGCTCTCAAATTTCCCATGGTTTTCAGGAAAGAGAGTATTCTATTTGCTGCATCCTAGGAGCGTGACGATGGGTGACTCCATATTGGTATCAGTTCTGGTCAATATCTATATAATAAATTCTGATTGTTCCATACCCATGACCAAAGAACTTGGAGCATCTTGGAAAAGAGTAACTAAGAACATGATTTATAGCAATTAAGGAATGTACTGATATAAATTAGAAAGCGGGCACAGATACACACAGCATCCCACACCATTATACAACAAAAGCCATATTTAGGCATACAAAATATATAGGAAAAAAGAAATCTTGAGCTTCACTATTAAATTGCCTCTCATATGTAAAGGTCCTGCTTTTTCAAACTTTCAAAACTGTGCATAGAGATGGTCAGAAGTTTCATCCCTACTACCATCGTGGACCATAGAGAAACAGAAGTCCTTCAGGCAAATAGGTTCTACAACATTTAAGGCTTTCAGTACTAAGAATCAGACCTCAGATTGCTCTTGAATTGTTGAATTATAATGTATACCGGTTGCAGAGTCAGTATGTACAGACTCAGACAATAGGGAGAGCCTACTTTGTCTCCCTTCCGCTGGAAGAAGTAAATGTTACCAGCTTCTAAATACTGTCAACTATGAAGCAACACAAAGCAGTGATTCATTTTTCTGACCCTCAGAAACAGAGTCAGATTCAAATTAAAAGTGTCTCGTGGTCTGTTAATAGGGTGTACCACCAATACTACTATTTTTGTAAACCTCCAACGTTGTTATTTCCTTTTAGGAGAAAGGAAAAAAAATAATCGGATTACCACAAGCCCTGTAATGCTCATAATATGCACCCCAATATTTTCCATTTGAATGTAAGTGCAGGGTAAACATTGGACAAGCAAAATGACAGGATGAAAGCTTTCAGCGGAAAAATAATGAGTGTCTGCAACACCAAGGATCTGGAGCTAAGTTGTTTTTAGTGGAACTGATTTGATATGAGTCAGCATTAACTAATATTTTTAAAATGTTGCAGGGCTTCAGAAAAAACACTCAATTATTATTGAAGGCTTAAGCTAATGTCATATTTTTGTTCATTCACTGTATATCGGTGGCTAAGGAAACCTCTTGCCTTTTCAGTAACTTACAACATGCACTACAACAGTCATTTACATTAAGTTGCCTATGCCTGTGACACAGCCAGTGGATTTGAGATTTCAGTTCTCTCTGCTTCAGCAAAAGTAGCAGAGCAATCAAATCAAGCAACATTACTGTTACATTGACTTCGGTGGAAGTTGCATCTGCATAGCAAAACACAGAAACCTGGCCCATAGTATTTAATTCAAGATGAGTGAAAAATGCATACTCAATCCACACACGTTATACCGCAATGCAAAAGTGTCCACTGCCCTTGTATGCAGAGCTCCACACTTCTAATGGAAGCATGTGAGTTCTGTCCCTAGTTCTAGTCTCTCTAACTGGGCAAGAGCAAAGGCAAGAGACTCAGAAGAGATAGTGTGTTCAATTCTTATGAATAAGGCTACATTTTAGTCACAGGTATTTTTAGTAAAAGTCATAAACAGGTCACGGGCAATAAACAAAAAATCATTGTCCTTGATTTATATTTAAAATACCTGTGAGTAAATAGTGGGGAGGGGAACGTGTCAGGGGGAGGGTGCTGTTGGAGGTGAGGGGGGAGGGCGCTGCTGGAGGGTGGGTGCCTGAGTCCAGTGGCATCAGCTGCCTGGACCAGCAGACCGCAGCTGCTCCAGCCAGCCGGCCGGGGACCATTGTCTGGGGATACCAGAGCAGGAGCTGCTTTGGCTGGTCAGCTGCCAATCACTGCCCAGGGCTGCCAGGGCCCCCAGCACGGCCCCCAGGGTCTGCGGCAGGGTGGCCAGAAGCAGCAGCAGCAGTGGAGCCATAGAGGGCGGGGCTCTGCTGTGCAAACCTCTGGGGCTCTGCTCCCTCTACGGCTGCCCCGCCCCAGGTGTAGGGATCCTGGGATGAGGCATGGCCTGGAAGCCCCGCTGCTTACCCTGACCCTGCCAGCGCCAGACCAGCTGGAGGTGAGGAGGGAGTGGGTGGAGTCAGCACTGGTGGTGGGGAGTCCAGGCCTGGGGCAGCAGGGGGGGCGGGTGGGGAGGAGTGAGAGAGCTCAGAGCTGGGGCAGCAGGTGATGTGGGTGGGTGAGGGCACTGGTGGGGGAGAGTGAGAGCCCATGGCTGGGGCGGCGAGGGTGTGTGTGTGGGGGGAGCCCAGTGCTGGGGTGGGAGGCAGCCAACACTTTTTTTGCTTGGGGCGGCAAAAAACCTAGAGCCATCCCTGTTTACAAGACACAAATGACAGTACACACTGGGCAGTATAGAAGGAGATGTGAAGAAGGGAATGTGAAAAGGAAACAGGCAGAATGGAAGCTGGCATCACTAAGAGATGAAAGAGAAGATGAAGAGAGCAAAATGTGACATAATGACATAAAACGTTTGGAGGACAGATGCTCTGCTCTTGTGAAGTGGTGTAGCTCCATTGACTTCGGTTCTCAGATGTCACTGAGACACTCCATGGGATCCCAGGCAGCCATCCTTAACCAGAAAGACATGGCATGACGGGGAGGGAGCCTCCAGTAGAGTAAATGAAGTGAAAATGTGTAGATGCTTACAATGTTAAGGACAAAGTAGATTAGACAAAGAGTATTTCACCCATTGTTCTAACGAATTAAAAATGAATGAAAGGAATGTATACTGCAAATGGCTACGAAATTGATGGAAGTGAAAGAAGATGCAGGACCAAGTTCTGTGCCTCAAAAAGTTCATAGTCTAAGCGTATGTCTATATTACTAGTGCTACAGCAGCACAGCTGGGGAACTGCCGCTACGCCGCTGTAGCACTGAAGTGTAGACTCTTGCTACGGTGATGGAAGGGGTTTTTCTGTCACTGTAGTAAATCCACCACCTAAACAGGTAGTAACTAGGGCGATGGAAGAATTCTTCATTGACCTAGCAGCGTCTATTCTGGGGCTCTGGTTAGCTGAACTACACAGTTATATTGCCCCAGGAGCGGTGGCTCAGAGACTCCCAGTCAGTTCCTGCGTTCCTCTGCCAGCCCTTTTCCTGGTACAGATTACTTTCCCTACCCTAGAGGCTCAGACATGCAGGTGAGCATGGCTGGGATAGAGCCAGGGCCCCATCCACCTCTTGTATAAAAAGGAGAGTAGTTACTCCAAAAGGGTTAAACTTAATCCCGCCTCTGCCCTGGCCCTGTTTTATGACCTGTAATATGAGTAGCTTCCTTACTCCCCTGCAAGAGCATGCAGGCCAGTTTTGGACAGTACACCAAGTACAGCACATGAATGGCAGATTAAAATTCTGAACAAAATCATTTATCCCTTACAAGTGATAGCCAGCAACATAATCACCTCTTCTGGGATAAAATTCAAGTGTATTTAGTGCTTCATATCTGAGCAGCATGAAACCTATCACAGAATCTTTCAACATGGCTTGTCTATACTATCTATACTATCCACAGACATTTGTTTTCCCCGCCTCCCTCACACAACTCTTTGAAAAGGGTTTGCATCCCATAAACACATCAAGACAATTTAAGTGTCTGGGAGTTTTCTTATGGAAATATTAAGACCCAGAATGAACAGTTATGGTTCTGCCAATGATTTTCTGTATTATATTATCTTTTAGGATTGTCCAACTAAAACCAATATTCTCATCCAAGCTTTAGGATGCATTCTTGAACGATATCCATGAAATAAGAAACAGAATGCATAGCTGAGTGATTCCAGATTCTGAAGGGTAGAAGAGTGTTTTGAGAACTATAAAGGAACAAATGTCTAAAGTGAGTTTACAGCTGCAGAAAAGTCTTTATGGGACATTTTTATTATGAAACATACATGTATTAGATCAATTGGATCACCAAAGAAAATTCCCAAACCTAGTAAATTGCTGTATGCATCAGAGGAAAAAAAAACATTGGAGTCAATAATCGCTTACAATGTGTTGGAGTAAGATTTATAGTATAGCATTCTAACAAAAATCCTAATGTATTTTCATCTTTGATTCTTCTCAGTTAAAATTTTTATTACATTATTATGGAAATAATGTGATAGAAAGAAAAACAAGACATAAATGAGGGAATGACTTGGCTTAAGATATATAAAACTACATTGAGGTTTGAATGTTATTTGTTAGATCATTCCTGGTGGTATAAAATAAATTGGGAAACAGGAAAGGTCTGTGTGTAATTTGTATTTTATTTTAAGCATTTTTTCCTCTAGAATACTAACATTCCGTGTGTAAGGCTGTGGTTTGTAGTCTGAACTTTCTCAGGTTGGTGAAACACTTATCTTTTCCCTATTCCATAAGGACTGCAGATGGGTTGTCCTTGTACAATATACAGTATCCACCTGCACTTCATTAGAGAACAGCATTTGTACATGCCACACCACAAGATCATCATGATGACATAGCAGCTTCAGAGAACAGCGTGACTCGGGTTTTTTTGGTTTGGGTTTTTTGGGGGGGGTTGTTGTTTTTTGTTTTGGGTTTTTTTAGCTCTTGTATCACAGAGGATCTGGCAAGCAGTTACCTCCTGACACTGTTTACAGCATATATTGGTCGATTCAGTCCTTTATTGCATCTGCTCTGGGAATTAAAGAAAGCAGCTTCAAGGCAGTAAGGTAAGTGCTGCTGCATGTTTTGACTATAACGCTCAGCTATTTAAATATAGCGGTAATGGGGACATGAAAGATGTCAGAACAAGTTTGCCAATTTGTAAACTGAACACAAATCAGCAGTTTTAGTGTATTTAATTTCACAGTTTGCTTACAATACCCTTGTGTTGCATGCATTAGTGGTGAACTTTTTGTGAAGCATTTGGGAAGGGAAACTTCATAACCAGTAAAAGGAAAATTTATAAATACCACTCATTTCAATTAGCCCTCCAGCGGTCTGTTAGCAATAACACCTTATCAATCCTCTAGATGTGTTAAATCATTATTGTACTATTTAAACAGGATGATGAAGAATAGGAACATTTAAATTATGTATTTAGTTTGGCTATTGATGAAAGCTAAAATGTTAGGTAGTTTGAAATTTTAATTAAGTTGTTATTTAAATGTGTTGAATATCCAATTACATATTTTAATTTCCTTTTATACACCATAGCCAGCAGAATGAAACTGATGTTGCTGAATCACAATATTTTTAATATTGAAGATGTTTAATTGTCATGAAAAGAATTAAATAATATAAATAATGTCATCAATTTTCAAAATATTTTAAAGAGTTTTTGCCAGTCTCTTTTCCACTTTGGTGAGGGTTTTTTTTTTGTTTGTTTGTTTGTTTTGAAGTTTATGGAGAATGCAATTTATCATTGTCTGCATTTGCTGTGCAGCTTCCCTACTGTGTGCTCAGGTATTTTACAATGAAACTTGTAAAACAACAAACAATAATTTGTTCAAAAAAATGTTTCCAGCACAAGGCTGGCATCTTTGAACACACTCTGACCTAATAATTTAGAATAATATGGTTGAGGGTAACATTTTGAGTATATATAATTATCACTTTTTTTTACATTTTTGATAGACACTTTTTTAGATCCACTTATTGAGAATTTGGCAATAAGCAAGATAATTGTTCTACATAATATTTATTTTACCGTGGAAGCTGTGTGTGTGTGTGTGTGTGTGTGTGTGTGTATGTGTCCAGCAGAGGGCAACAAAAATGATTAGGGGGCTGGAGCACATGACTTATGAGGAGAGGCTGAGGGAACTGGGTTTGGTTAGTCTGCAGAAGAGAAGAATGAGGGGGAATTTGATAGCTGCTTTCAAGTACCTGAAAGGGGGTTCCAAAGAGGATGGATCTAGACTGTTCTCAGTGGTAGCAGATGACAGAACAAGGAGTAATGGTCTCAAGTTGCAGAGGGGGAGGTTTAGGTTAGATATTAGGAAAAACGTTTTCACTAGAGGGTGGTGAAGCACTGGAATGGATTATCTAGGGAGGTTTTTAAGGTCAGGCTAGACAAAGCCCTGGCTGGCATGATTTAGTTGGGGATTGGTCCTGCTTTGAGCAGGGGATTGGACTAGATGACCTCCTGAGGTCCCTTTCAACCTTGATATTTTATGATTCTATGATATATGTGTATATAGATACATACATACACACTCACCATATTATATTTTATACAGATATACACACACATTCATATGAATCATATGCCACTCCATTTTTAATATTTAGTTGATGACATTAATCCATATAAATTTAGTTTAAATCTTGACATTATTTCTAATGTTTTGCATCATGTTGAATATTGCATGTTCTTTGAAACAAGTGTCCTGTATATGAAATTAAGGGGGGAAAAACAACTAAGAACTATTAAAAGTACAAATTAAAACCAGCAAAGTAATGAAATATTCTGTTAAAGATTTTTCTTTCTCCTATATTAATAGCTGGCTGTTTTTGCCAAAAACAATGCAAATATGTCAGAGAATATTACTGTAAGGCCAGAGAGTGCCAGTCTAAATTGTTGGCCATACCTCTGACTTTCCATACTTGTATGGAAATAGTAAGACCTCCCATCTTGAATGTGTTTACACAGAGGGGACCAGCCAGATTTTCAGCTGATGTAAATCAGTGAAGTTCCATTGACTTCGATTAAACTGTCCTTGTTCACACTGGCTGGGGACCTGTGCCATATTTTGCATTTGATTTAGTATGTTCTCAGACAATAGTGGCTAACGGACATATAAAACCATACTTGTAACTCACATTTGAAAATCTCCTCAATGACATGTCTATCCTACTTCAATAAGTGCCTAATTAAAGATATGTAATAGATCTCCTTGCTCAAAAGCTTAGCATACTAAGGCAGAGCAGAGAAACTTAAATTCATGGATCAGAAACACCAAAACACTACCTTAAAAACTCTCACATTCTGTTGGAGGGTAGATTAACAGGACCATCCTGGAGATATTTTAATTCAAGGATTATTTGCCTACTAGAATAGAACATGGCTTTTAGTGAGCCAATAAAAGCAAGGACACAAATTTAAGGCATACGTGCTGTTCTTAACTAAATTGCAAGCATTACAGGACTTCAATTGTTTGTGTAGTTCTGAGCATATTGTCACCAGATAAATAATAAAAATAACAATAACAACTCATCCTATTCTGCTGGAGTTTTCCATATGTCTTAGATCCATGTCTGATGCTACTATACATACCAAATTGCATATGGTTATGCTCTGCAACTACTTGGGAACAAGAGAACAATTTAAGGTTTCATTTGAATTTAAATTGTTTATTATTGCTTTTCATCACATTCTGAAGTGTAGTTAAAACACACCGGACCAGGTCTTCAGCTGGTGTGACTCAGCCTACTTTTGCTGACTTCATCTGACTACACTAATTTGCACCAGATGTGGGTCTGACCCACTGTGTGAATTGGTAGTGGGATTGTATGTGTATATACATGCTTATATAAATATTTTAAAACACTAACCAGTTAACCAGTTAAAAGTTACAAGAGACCACCCTTATTATGTAGTTTCCTGCCTCAAGACCCCATCCCAAGTGCACTGAGAACAATTTTGCTTCACCTGGATTAGAAGACCACTTATTGGCCCCTTGAATGGTTGTTTAAGACAAGTTTTACTGTGTACCATATTCATTTTTATCGAAGTGTAAAAAGTGGGAATCTGCAAGGTCATTTTCATTAGTATATGACAAATTTATTCAGGGTATAGATAGTTTCTCAGTGCCAGATGTTCTCCTAGGCCAGAGGTGGGCAAACTACGGCCTGTGGGACTCTCCTACCCGGCCTGGCTAGCCCCCGACCCCTCCCCCACTTTCCGCTCCCCGCAGACTCAGCACTCCATGCTGCCGGAGCAATGCTCTGGGCGGTGGGGCTGCAGGCCCCCAGGGCAGCACAGCTGCAGAGCCATGACCTGACCTGGCGCTCTGTGCTGTGCGGCTGCCTGTCCTGGTGCAAATGCGCCACCAGCCACTCGTGCTCCTGGCAGCACAATAAGGGGGCAGGGAGCAGGGGGCTGGTCAGAGAGTGGGGGGGGGGAGGGGGTGTCAGGACGGTCAGAGGGCAGGGAACAGGGGGGTTGAATAGGGGCAGGGATCCCCGGGGGGGCAGTCAGGAAGGAGAGGAGGGGTTGTATGGGCGGTAGGGGGTAGTTGGAGTGGGGATCTAGGGGTGGTCACGGGACAGAGAGCAGGGGGTGTGGATCGGACAGGAGTCCCAGGGGGGTCCATCTGGAATGAGAGGAGGGTTTGAATGTGGCAGGTGTCCCAGGGGGGCATCAGGGAGAGAAGCAGGGGGGTTGGAGAGGGGTAGGGGCCGTGCCACGCCTGGCTGTTTGGGGAAACTCTGCCTTCCCTTATAGGCCCTCCATACAATTTTAGAAACCCAATGCATCCTTCAGGTCAAAAAAGTTTGCCCACCCCATCCTAGGCCTTCCAAATATGATGTGGATTTGTATATATGTTCTCTATTCACAAACCCAATTGGCATTTTTATAAATTAACTTTAATTGACTCAATGTTCCTTTTCAGTTTTTATGCATAATTTTATATGGTAAAATTAAAAGTAATATCAAGGAAAATAAATACAAAATTATAACTGTTTCCCTCCCACCCCCCAATATAGGGACAAGACATTTCAAAGATGCATCTAAGCTCGCTACCTTTCTTACTGGTATTGATCAGTGGCATTTTCTGCCAATACGACTATGATATGGGATATTTTCCAGACCCAGATTACCCTTATGTTCATTCAATGATGGGGCCATCTACAGCGGTCTGTGCCCCAGAATGTAATTGTCCTGAAAACTATCCATCCGCAATGTATTGTGACGACCTCAAATTGAAAAGCATCCCAATTGTACCTTCTGGAATAAAATACCTTTATCTCAGAAACAATATGATTGAGGGCATTGAAGAAAATGCATTTGAAAATGTAACAGACCTGGAGTGGCTGATCTTGGATCACAACCATTTGGAAAATTCAAAAATTAAGGGAAGAGTCTTCTCCAAACTAAAGAGTTTAAAGAAATTGCATATAAATTTTAACAATTTGACTGAAGCAGTTGGACCACTTGCCAGTACCCTGGATGACCTGCAACTTAGTCACAACAAGATCACAAAAGTCAGCGCCAATGCACTGGAGGGGCTGATGAACCTTACTGTCCTTCACCTACAGAATAACCATCTGAAAACAGACTCTATTTCTGGGGCTTTGAAAGGCCTGAAATCACTTTTATATCTTGACTTGAGCTTCAATCAACTTACAAAGCTACCAAAAGGACTGCCTCCTGCTTTACTCATGCTGTATTTTAACAACAACCAGATCACCAACATTCCTGATGAGTACTTCCAAGCTCTTAAGGTCCTGCAATATTTACATCTGTCTCACAATCGGTTGACAGATGGTGGAATACCAGGCAATGTTTTCAATATCTCCTCCCTAGTTGAGTTGGATCTCTCCTTTAACATGCTGAAGAGCATTCCAACAGTCAATGAGAACCTAGAAAACTTCTACCTCCAAGTCAACCAAATTAACAGTGAGTCACATTTGCATATTTTAATGTAATGAATAATACAATTAATGTCACTTCCTGCCTAGCCTCAGAAGATCCATAGATAGTGACACTTCTATCAAAGCTGGGCATGTTCTCTCCCCATGTTCACCAGCTTTTACTGGTCTAGGTAAAAGAGAGAGAGACAAACAAAATGAAAAAGGTTTCTCCTCTTTGGTTATTTCCCCCACCTTCAATCGCCTCCATCTTATTTTATATATAATTAGCTTTGTACTTTTCCATTTTGAAACACAAATTATTTTTGAGGGGACAGGGGGAGGTCAATCTTCTTTTGAATTGAGCTGAAATTAACATACCATGCCAACAGTCATTTTAAGCACTGAAAGATGGGGTCAGATAGGAAAGGGGTGAAGGTGGTGATACTCTCCTGTGGGCCACCTACAAAATAGACTCCATTCTTTTGAGTCACCGAAATGGACACTACTAATATTACATTGTGCTTCCTGGGCTTCAGTGTGTTTCTAGAGTTTGGCTCCCCTCACTAGGGCTTCAGTATGTCCTCGGACTCTGCTTGGTTCCTTGGGCTTGGCTCTTTCTTAATTGGAGGAGTGGGGGTGGGGGGAATGAATAACGGAACACAACCAAATGCCTCCTCTTGTGACACCAAAATGAAATCTCACTCACAGTAAATTCTGGAGATCTGTGATTTTCTCTCTCCTTTCTTATGTGAAATGGTTAACAAATGTTGACATTTAAATTATAATAATTGGGTACCTGAGTTAACACCTCATTGAGTTTACATTGCTCAGAGCGACTGCTGTAGGCTCTCTTCAGTTTCATGTAGACATCTCTGTGCATAATTTTCATAACCAGGTCTCCATTTTGTGCATTTACCATGAATTACTAATTAAAAGATTAAGTCCAACATTTTCAGACATTTGCCTCTATAGTTGAGCCCCTAAATACAAGCAGGACCAGCTTTCACATGTGCTAAGCACCTGCAGTTCTCAATTCATGAAGCCTGACCTAGAGCTGCAAGTGTTCATTTCTTCAGAAAGTTGGGCCTACAGTGTTTAGGCACCCAAGTAAAGGGGCCTGATTTTCAGGAATGCTGAGCACTCATCGCTTCCACTGAAGACAATGAGAGTTGTATATTCACCTTGATAAATTGGGCCTTTTGGAGCTAGCTTCCCTTCCACCCTGCAGCCCATGAAACAGGTAGATAGTGTAAGAGACTGGGTAAAGGGCTACTAATAATCTACCCCCAAGGATTAGATAGGAAAAATAATATTTAAAAACTGATGGATTGCATTTCAAACTATACTTAGGTCACTTATACTGAGACCCAACATAAAACTATTAGTGTTAAGGCACTCTTTCTTGTATCCTCCATTTTCTTAGTCATATTTAGCAATGATCAGACAATGTTTGTATTGAATGTTGCTTTGTCTCAGAGTTCATTTGTTCCACGCAATTGGCCCTAGCCCTAATGTGAAACCGTAATACTGGATGTGACAGAGTACAAAGAATACTAATGAGACGTAACAATTAAACAGTGCTGTTTACCTTCTAAACACTGAATAATAATTTCCACTAAATGATTGTGATTTGATAGCAGGATTAGACATGGCAAAACAGCAGCTAGAGAGAGAGTGTGTGTGAGAGAGAATTATTTTGAATGCAAATTCTTGCTACATTACCACAAAAAAAATAATTATCAGAATTAGTCTTTAAGCCTTCCTTAGGTCACTTTGCACTGCCAGCCATAGAAAATGGGCTCAAAGCATCTAAGAATTCCCCAGGTGTGAGGGAATCCTAAATTGGTATCAAAACAGAGTAGCCTGTTAAGAACCAATGTGGACCTATATAGACACACAGCAATTTTGTAACACTGAAAAGGTAACCTTGAGTATCTAGCAAAAGTGTCTTTGAGACTCCATCTGTGCAGCAGCCAAAGCAGTTCAGTGGTACAATAATCTAGCCCATAGACAAAAATTCCATAGGTCATTTTTCATCTGCAAAACACTAACAAATTAAATAAAGCCCTAGTGATCAGACTATATGTGGGTGCAGTGCAATAATCGGACTGAATTAATAACTATAGCCCCTTTGTGCTGGTTCTGCATGGAGTGAGTTCTGGGGCCACTTCATTGTGTGTAAACACTGATCTTCCCCTGGTCCATTCCAGGCCTGCCCCCAAAATGATTTTGCACAGAGACTTATGCAAGATTGGTTCAGACACCCTTCAATGGAATACAGAGGCAATCCTGCCTGGCCAGACAAAACTCACCACCCATCACAACTATGGCTGGTCAGAACATAGTTTTTATACTCACATTCCCCATTATGGGCTGGTGAGTGCAGACAGTGTGCCATAGAAGTACCTGGTCATGGTGTATGATGGGAGATGTAGTTTGGCCAGAGAGCGCAGTCCATAGAGGAGACTGGGAGAATATGTCACCTGAAATACAACCTCCATCAGACACTGCAGTGCCATTTCAAATCAAAATATTTTGGCTTTCAGACAAAAACTGAAAAAAAATTGATTTTCAGGCAATAGGTATTTGGTGAATAATTTCATTTAGTTGAAAACCCAACTTTCTGTCAACACACAGTATTAATGGAAAATGATCAACCTGTCCAAGTCACTATCTCTATCGAGGGCTTCAGTGATAAGGAGGTGAATATGCAATCAGATAGTTAAATATCTATGCATTAATACATGCAAATCTTATAGTACAACCAAGTGGCAGTCTTTGTGCTCACAAATGATAATGTTGGGAATTCAATGTTCAAATTTAAGAGCCTTTTTAAAAAACTGACCCTTAAAATCATTGCCATTAATTTTGCTTCCCTAAAGAAGAAATAATGAAGATTTAAATTCTTTAAATTCTAGTATGTGTTTAGCTGTTAAGTTTCCAAATTACAGCCAAATTGTCTGCAGTTTAGCAGACCTAATAATTAGAATATATTGTAAAAATTTTAGACTAAGTAAAGGAATAAGAATTCTTGGGCACTTTTGTGTATTCTACCAATAGGTGCAAATTCAGTAACCAGGCAAGGTTCTGGACAGATAAAGGGAGGAATCCTCTCCCACAAGCCATGAAAAGACTTTGGATTGTTCCCTGTCTGGAATAGATTGACGGTCCTTTCCTGGTCCCTGACTCCTTTTGGGTAGAAAGTGGGGCAGATTTCCTGTAAAACATAAAACATCAAATCCCTTCTGTGCACAGTAAACTGCACTGATTCCACTGCCAAAAGTTCCTTCTTAGCTATGAAGGAAGTGGCTGGATTTGCCCCATGGTTTCGATTGCCTGTTTGCGTCCTGACATGTATTTAAGTGCAGTCACAGCAGTATGAAAGATCAAAGTTATACCTCCTGTTTCCATAGTTTATTTAGTGTCAAATTTAGTAACAATCTACTTAATCCCAATCCTACAAGCATCACTCATGCAAATGATTCTTACTTATTGGCATCAGTCAGTAGCTCATAGCTGGAATAATATCAGAATCAGCCTGTAGAATCATAGAAGCGTAGGACTGAAAGGAACCTCAATAGGGCAGTCCAGTCTCCTGCACTCAGGGCAGGACTAAGTAATAACTGAACCAGTCCTGACAGGTGTTTGTCTAACTTGTTCTTAAAAAGACAGAGATTCCACAATCTCCCTAGGCAATCTAGTTCTTAACTACGCTGACAGTTAAGAAGGTTTTTTTTGTCCTGCCTAAACCTCCCTTGCTGAAATTTAAGCCCATGGCTGCTTGTCTTATCCTCAGAGGTTAAGGACAACAAGTTTTTACCATCTTCCTTGTAACAACCTTTTATGTATTTGAAAAATATTATGTCACCACCTCAGATTTTTCTTCTCCAGACTAAACAACCCCAATTTTTTCAATCTCTCCTCACAGGTCATGTTCTTTAGATTTTTAATAATTTTTGCTGCTCTCCTCTGGACCTTCTCCAGTTTTTCCACATATTTCCTGAAATGTGGTGGTCAGAACTGGACACAATACTCCAGATGAGGCCTTATCAACATGGAGTAGATTTGATGAATTACTTATTGTGTCTTGCTTACAACACTCCTACTGATATATCCTAGAATGATGTTTGCTTTTTTTGCAACAGTGTTACACTGTTGACTGATATTTAGCTTGTGATCCACTATGACTCCCAGATCCCTTTCTGCAGTATTCGTTCCTAGGCACTCATTTCCCATTTTGTATGTGTGCATTTGATTTTCCTTCCTACGTGTAGTACTTTTCATTTTTCCTTGTTGAATTTGATCCTATTTACTTCAGACTATTTCTCCAGTTTCTCCATTTTAATACTACCCTCCAAAGCAATTGCAACCCCTCCCAGCTTGGTATCATCCACAAACTTTATAAGTGTAGTCTCTATGCCATTATCTATATCATTGATTAAGATATTGCCAGTGGCAGATTAAGGCAGAATGAAACAGACCTGTTGACGTAGGTCCCACTTTCTATAGTAAACTCTAATTTCCTTAACAAAAAATAAAGCCTTTTTATTTTGTGAATCCAACACAAAGCTTCCCCCGCTCCCCAATTTTACATCTCCATTCCTTAGAAATGACCTAAGCTTCCATGCTTTGAAAAGACTCCTCAAGCATGTAGGTGCTGCTGTACTCATATGTTTGGTTCATTCACACCATATTTTGCCCATGACAATGGAAGATTCTAATAAGCATGCTCGAGGAGTCCCCTTGCAGTCCAAATGGGGATATCACCTACCATATTTTTCAGATCTCTTTCTGTCTTCTGTAATATTCCATCAGGAAAAGGATTTTTTTTTCCAAACTACAAGGTGCAGCAATTTTCCTAGCTGGTTTAAGGGAGGACAGCATTAACCCTCATTTCAGGCTGACTAGAGTGGAATTTTCAAAAGAAATTAATTTCACTTTGAGATATAATAAACAAAAATAAGATATTTAAAAGATAATCCCTAACACAGAGGTCCATTGTCCTGCATTCATCTACCAGCCTACCCCTAGTCTGTTTTCACCTGTACATTTCTGTCTCTCTTCATATGTATGCCATGTAGCATTTGCTTTATACCTCTGTCACAATTTATTCAGTACAACCATGCATTCCTTCCAACATGCCTGCCAACTAGGTGCTGAGCTCTTTTGAAAATCTGGTCACTTATTTAAGTGTCTAAATGGGAGCTGGATTCTTTTTAAAATGTGGTAGCAATCGTAGGTGCTGTGCACTTAGGATGACCAGACAGCAAGTGTGAAAAATCGGAGTAGTGTGTGTGTGTGGGGGGGGGGCTGTCCCAATAAATCAAGATATTTGGTCACCCTTTGAGTACTTGAAAAAATCTAGCTCTGAGCTCCTTTGAAAATCCAACAACTAAGTGTGAGCTCCTCATCTAATGTAAATCCATGCAGCTCCATTAAAGTCAAGGGAGCTATCACTTTACTCCAGCTAAATATATAGTACATTATGTTCAAGGCCACAGATACTTCCTGACATTAGTCATAGTTTCAGACTATTGTGTCAAGTAAACCATTATTATGATTAATTATCATCATTATTTTGTGTTTCAGAGTTCCCAGTGAGCAGCTTTTGTAAGGTTGTTGGACCACTAACCTATTCCAGGGTCAAACATTTGCGTTTGGATGGAAATAATCTCACTCGAGCTGACCTGCCACATGAAATGTACAACTGTCTCCGTGTAGCTGCTGATATCTCACTGGAGTGAGGTGCCTCTGATTTCTCTAGAAGGGCCATAACTATACTACAGATTTATACCAACATAACTCTTTAAAATTAGGATGTCTTAACAAAAGTCAATTTGCATATTAGCTATTCTGTTTGTTAAAATTTAGCATGAACTTGGTGATGTGCATAGTTTTACAAGTAATTTCAATTGTTTGTTTTAGGAAACACAAAATGACCCTATTCAGCGCCCCCCTCCCAAAAAAAAATCTGGCTTCCAAGTTGGAGGAATATGGTCATGATTGTAAAAATATGCGTGCATTCGCACACATGCACACAAACATTAATGTATGCAGTTTTGCTCAGGTTCTCATGGAAGTCAGGTGTGTTTTTGGTAGCATACTAAATTGTAATTTAGGGCTGACCTGTGTATGTACAATATTCAACCTGGTCAGCATGAATATTCTAAATTATTCATGCCTTTGATATATTTTTAGATATTGCAAAAGAACAGCATAATACAATTTAGCAATATAAATATGATAATATGATTTGTATGAAAATATATTTTCAGAAGCCCATTTCAATTTAACATTAATGAAACATGAAAGATTATGAAGAGACAAGAACATTTTTCAGGATTTTTAAATTGTTTGTTGTTGTTTTTGTCATACTTACCTGTATACTTTCATGGGAGAGGTTGTTGTCTGCTACCACTAGAAGTGTTATTTCACAGTAAATCATATATTCAAGTATTTTTATTCAATTACTTGCATGCTACGTTTAACCAGACTGTAGAAAATAAAACATAGCAAATAGCTCTGTTGTGTCCATATCATTGTCAAATATTTTGCAGTCTTTTATAAACTTGAAAAGGAAGTTCAGGTTAAAACAAAAAATTCTAAGGTATTATATTTTGCTGAATTTATTGTAAGGTTAAATAAACTGTTTTCTGTACTTTGTAGTTTCAAAATGTTTTCAAACATATCATCTAATTATATCCACTGGCACTTGCGTTTGCCATTTTGTCCAGGCCTTGTGCACTGAGAACTGCCAGGTTAAGCATGTCTGCTATAATGAACTGTCAAGTAATCATTTGAAATTTATTTATGAATTTTGTGAACATGAAAATGAAATATATCAGATGTCACAGTTAGTAAGTGTAAGGCAGTGTTAATCCCTTCTGATAAATAGAAACTAGTGCATGCTACCTGAGAATGGGAAGTCAAAGTCCTGTGTGTCTTGGAACACACACTAAAATAAACTTGGCATTAACTAAAAGCCATTATGATAGCTTGCTTGTAAACAAGTACTGTCCCATGGATACCATTTGCCATTTGACTCCTTAATTATGAAACCCTTAAATAAGAACTATCCTAATTTTTATGGTAGAATCATTCACTGCACCACCACCTAAAGAGATATCCCTGGAATACTGCCAATGCTAAACTTCAAAAAGCATACAACAAGTACTCAAAATCATGAATTAAAAAACAATGTTTTTTCCTATTTGCCTTCTTTTTCTTAGAGCCTTTGATGTTTGTGATGTCAAGATTTCTCCACAACACTGAGGACTAGAAACTTACTTTAAATTAAAGCTGTATTTCTCACATAATCACAGGACTCCAGGAGCGGGGACTTTACAATAACACCAAATATTGCAGGACGCACAATAAAATTTTGAGAGTTGACAACACAGCCCGTTTGTGTAGGATTTGAATTGGTGTATGTTATGGTTTTGATGCCTCCTGTGTTGGCTGATAACAAACTATTTCTGCTATACTTTTTTGATGACCACCATCTTGATTGACACCGTGACCTCCAGGGCTAAAAGCACAAGGCTTTACAGCTTAAGTTAAATAACAATTCCCTGTAAGTCAGAGATGTAAGACTCATATCTTCTGTGGACTGGAAACTGAGAAGGACCTGTAGCATACACTAAACAGTGGGTTACACTGTCTCTTTCTCCTATTAGTATTTTCCATATTTCATTAGTTATCTACCATTGTGACTTTCTGGCATCATTATAGGGTACTGGGGGGTAGAGGCCACCCCTTCATCAAACTAAAGTAATATAGCACTGAGGAATCCCCACAGCCACTGGAGAGTAGCCTCCTTTCCTCCTTTGAAATGAGAAATGGACAACCACCATCATAGCAGAGAAGATGTCTGTGGACAGCAGGTACTCACTGTAATGTTTACTCCCTAAGCTTCATAGAGCACAGTCCTGCAGATCTCTAGCACAGAGCTTCCCATGGGGCTCCGCCCCAAGGGGGGTGAGGCTGATGATGTAGAACCAGTACTCACCTCTCACTCAGAAGATCTGATACAATCAGGATCCCTGCAGCTAGTGAAAGGAAGAGAAACTATCAGCCTCCTCGTTTTCACATTCTGGTCCTGATTTTCACAGAGTGAGGAGCCTAAGTCCATGTGCATTTTTGTACCTCCTTTTGCATATGCAGATAGATCTCAATACCCATTTTGCACATGTAACGGTCCAATTTGCACACATGATGCAAAAGCAGGTGAACAGAAATATGTACTGACTCTGGGCTTTATTTTACAAAAACTCAGCCTTTTATATAAATCAACACTTTCCAGACATTGAGCTAAAATGTCTGTGTTTGGGAACATTTAGCAGCTGATGAAAGTCTTAGAAAACTTGTCCCTTGATCTTGGACCATCCACTCTGGCTGGATGATGGGTTTGTTGACCTTGAGGATGCAGACAGATCTTCGTGTTACTTCTGAATGCTTACCCACAATACATACCTCCCTGTCTCCACCTGACCTGCTTTGATGTGTGTTTATATGTGACTGAATAAAATATATGATAGATGTATGTGTGGCTGTTTGTATGTTGCTTATTATTTCTGTCCCTGTCTTCTCTTCACCCATCACATTTTAAGGTGGAATTTCATGTGTATGAGTTTGTAAAATCAAGACATTTTTATTTGATATGGATTTTGAGAGCTGATATGCAAAAAATGTGGGCACTCAATTTCATGAAGAGAAACATTATAAACGTTCAGGAAATACACAAAATTAATTGGTGAAAAGTTACATATGGAATTCCAGGAACTGATTTTCATCAATTGCATCCTGTCTTTCACAAAGGGAAATGTGATTGACCATCAAGCTATCATTTAAAACAGATGTAGTTCTTAATAGAAAATATATTCTCATATAGGACTAGATTTACCTATAGACACTACCCAGTAAGAGGATATGTGGAGCTATGACAATCCCAAGGGCACACTGGAAGCCCTTCACTATACGATTTTGTAGAATACAATTTTGTCTTCACCTATGCAGCTGGCAGACACAGCACAAAGATAGTCCCTAAATCAGTTCCGTGACTTTGCAATCAAAGCATAAGATGAGTGACAAGAGGTGGATACATGAAACAAGCAGGAAGAACACAAGGTAATTGCAGGTGAAGGGGAATATAATTCATTAAAAATTAAACTGTTTCAATTGAAATGTGGTTGTTTAAGTAATATTTCTTTTGATATTAGTTGTTAAAACCATTTTTTTCAAAAGCTCAATTTTTGATCCAAATTGGCATGTGTCTATTAGGTTATGATTTTCTGAGGGAGGGAGGAGGTTCAGTTCCCAATGATTTTCAAATCCTGGCATTTACCAATAAACTTCTTCTGAAAGGAAATATGACAATATGTGGGCTCTGCCTCTAGAGTCCACAGGTTCTGTTTAAGTTCTCAGTGGAGCGCTTGCAGTCCCTAAATAAATTGCTTCCCTACCATCATAATAAAGTGTTTATAAGACAGTCCAGATCTGAATAAAACACAGTTTCTGTCTGATTCTTGTTATATAAAGGTCTGATATTAAATGGCCAAGCCACATCATCAAAAATAGTAGTAGTTCTTTCAGCCCTGGTTTTGTCAGAGGTATGAATGAATGAATAAAGCATAAGGCCAGGCTATCACATAGGCTCTTTCTCTATCTAATGCATTTTCCAATTTAAGAAGCCATAAGTGTAGCAACCTGGTTAGTGATATTTGCTGTAAAAGATCAGCAGTTAATACACATCTGGTTACATAGTAGCTTTCTCTAGTTATTCAGATACTTGTGGATTAGGAAGAATTACCCACAGTTGTTTTAAAGGTAAAGAATATCATCAGTATCCACTGCCATTCTTTCCAGAAGCAATAGTCAAGACCAAAGTAACATTTCCATTGCCAACTTGTAATTTCTTCATAGACAGATCGTGGCAAGGCTGACCGCAGTCCAGAAATTCATTTCCTATGTAAATAGACCTATATAAATATTTTCAGTCATTGAAAATGGAACACGTTTAAGAGGGCAGCATTAAGAGAATGAAATAATTTCATGAGGCAGATTCCCTTTGGTGTTAAGGACAGAGATTCTTGTTATTTATATCATACTAGTGTAAAAGCCCGTGTACACTGGCCAAAGTGCTTAATGGTGTTTGCCCTCAGTCCCCCTGCACCGTGCCCTGTTACCTCAGTGAGTCCCTCCCCCCGCTCTGCCACTGCCTCTCAGTCCCACTGTACTGTGCCCTGTTACATCACTGGGGTCCCCCTCCTTCTCTACCACTGCCCCTCAGCCCCGCTGCGCTGTGCCCTGTTTCTTCGGGGTCTCCCTCCTTCTCTACCACTGCCCGTCAGCCCCGCTGCACCATGCTCTGTTACCTCACTGGGGTCCCCCTCCTTCTCTACCACTGCCCCTCAGCACTGTGCCCTGTTAGCTCACTGGGGATGGGCCAATGTGCTTACCGCTGTTTGTCCGGGCCGTCTCTGCAGCTCGCGGCAGTGCACGCGCGGTGGCCATTTTGTGCCGCCGAACTACCACTCCCAGCATGCTGTTCGTCCGGGCCGTCTCTACTGTGCATGACGGCTTCGGACAAACTTCCTCTGGCCTTTTATTATATAGGATAGGAATAAAGACACAGTACAGGCCAGATTTATCCAGTCCATGCACATCAGGTGCAATGTAAGGAAAAAGATTTAGTGGGACAATAGGAATACCCAAACCTAGCACCAACTACAAGCATTAGCCAGAGAGCAGGAGCAGGGATGGTCCTGCTTTTCCTTTGCACTAACCAGAGGAACTGCTCAGATGATGAAAGATCATGACTTTACTCTCTAAGGGTGGCTCAATGGCCGTGTTCCCCGGAATTTCCATGAGACATTGCACATCTCAGATAGTTATTATCATGCCACATATTCTTCCATCAGCTATGCACAAAGATCCACACAGATATCTTGATCATTATGGGACAAATCTAAAGACCAGAGACAACACAGGGTCTTTCAGCTGACATCAGTGAACCTGAGGTTAAGCCATATAACAAAGATGGCAACATTTTCCTTTTGCTTCACCATCTTAGTGGGGGTTGGAATTATGCAGGGAGCTGCCGGTTAATTACTGCTGACTCACTCTAGCCAGCATGGTTCCTTGGACTCCACTCTGAATATTAGAGAAATGAGAAGAGTCTTGTGGTGGAGGGAGCAGGTGTCTGGGGAGAAGATTTAGACCGGAGAAAAGAACTGTATCATCAGTCAAGGCTTAGGTTGGGGGCACATATAGTATTATTTTGGAATTGCCTTTCTTGTTCGGGTATCTTTTTGACTCTACAGTGAGTATGTAACTTTTGTTTGTAGTTTTCGGGAATGTTGACCAATTTATAGTCATCTGTTGCAGGATTTCCATTAGAAACCCATATCCACAAGATATTTATGTCAACACAATATTTTTGTGGGAAATATATGTCTCAGATATCTAAATGTAGTCTGTTTACCCTTTACCTCAAAGATAAATGGAAGAAGGAGTTGAATCTATCTACTCTGCCTGAATTTTTGGAAGCTATATTGCAAAATGTTATAGAGCCCCTCAAATACAAAGCAGTCTAATATTTCATGTACATTTTTTTAGGTCTGGTGCTTACCTGCGTGGTTTTACCCAAAGAGAAAGAAATAATTTACTGTTCAATGTAATCCAAATCCTTTGGGAAAGGAGTGTTTAAAATGTACTCAGCACAGATCTATACCTGAGTATAAAATGCTTAAGCAAAGACACTCCAGCTGGCAACAACTGTTGTTGCAATAATGGAAAATTAAAGAGATTGATAATACAGCTATAATTATTTTACCATGTGTCCCTCCAGGGTTTATCTACAACTCTGTCATTAATCTTTGTTGCCACTTCGCATAATTCTGTATGCAGGACAGAAAGCTTGTACAAATCCAATGCTGAACAAAACTGCTCATTTAAGCAAATTTGCTATGGGGCTTTTCGTATTAGAGAAAATGCTCTGGTCGAAATTCTACAGAGCATATTTAACTAGAAGGCAGAAACTGATGCTGATTTAAACACCACCTGCTATTGAAAATGAAACAAACTTTTGAGACTTGTAGGTAATCACTATTTTTTAAAGCCAGCTGGTAATTTAATATTATACCCAGCAGCAGTGAAATAGCCATGTCAGCATATAGTACACAGGAACTGGTTAGTGGAATAGGAAAAACCCTTTAGCACATTTAATCATAACACTGATTAGAGAAGTGCAAACGTCTCAAAGGAAACCTGAAACTGTGTTAAATTCCATGTTAAATCACATTAAACCCATTCTGAGTTTAAATTTTGGGGTATCCAATTTAGGACATCTTAAAGGATTTGATATTTAGAAAGTGCTCCTTGGCCTCTTTTTTTCTTCTCTTTTATTTTGATTTAGGTTCTATCACTCCCCCAAGGAAACAAGAGAACAACAAATTTTGCCCAACCCACACTTCCTCTCCAGCCATGCTTAGAGAAATACAGAATTAAAACATCACATTTGTTTTCCAATGAAAAAGTAATGAATTTTTGATGTGTAATCTCAGAGGTGTTACTGAGAAGAAACCTACTCAACCTCCATTTGATCTCTCCTCTTCGTGAATCTCAGCAGGTCAGATGAATCCTCCTTCACTCTGCCACCATCACCCCCCAAAAACCCTAGGGGCATCACAAAGAATTTACTCTTTATTTTCTTTGACATCCTGAAAAGTGTTGCTTTTTCATTTCCATTAACTAAAGCTGCTTTATCGCGGGATAAAAATGAGAGAAATCTGTCAAAGTATTTTTTGTTTAAAAAAGCAAGGAAAAAAATCACAGGATGTTACATTTTCTTTATGAGCAAAGCTTTGCCACATACAATAGTTTTATAGCTTCAGTCTCTGTATTAAGCTTTATAGCATCAATGGATCAAGCTGAGAGAAATGCAGCAGCAAGCATACAGACAATAGGCAAGATGTCAATTGGTGCAAAACTGTGTGGCTGAGTTGAAATAAATGGAGTGACACTGATTAAATACAAGCTGAGGAACTAGCCCTTCATAAATAATTAAGAATATTTTATATTTACTTTTAAAAATGTCTGTCAGAGCACAGGGAGTTCTTTGTAACAGCTGTATTGGTTATTTATATAATGTGTGGGACCAAATCCTGAGGTCCTTACACCATTTTCATTTAAGCAAATTTCTGATTTGAGTAAAGTTTTGCTTCAGGACTGAATAAAATTGGAATAAGGATCTCAACTATGGTTCATGGTTTGTAACCTCAGTGGGTAGTTTTAGCAGAGATGGTCAAAAAGTGGGATTTTCACTCTGCAGGAAATTCTGAGATTGTGAAATTTGATATCATCCTGAAGCAGGATGAAAAGTGCTGCAGTTCCTAGTCCCCTTTGTGAAGCTAGCCACTTAGGTCCAGACTTTTAAAAGGTATGTAGACATTGCTGTGCTCAGCACTGAAATGCCTAAGTGATTTAGGAGTGACACTGCAGGCGCCATTCCCGGACAATGGGAGCTGCAGCGGCAGTGCTCAGGGCAGGGTGGGGAAGCATGCAGAGCTGCGTAGCCACACCTCCACCCAGGACCAGCAGAGATAGGTTGCCACTTGTGGGGAGCCGCCCAAGGTGTGTGCCCCCCAGATCTGGCACCTGCCCTGAACCCCCGCCCACATCCAAACTTTGTCTCTCTTAGTTAACTTGGATTTTTCACTTAGTGGCACCCCACAGTCCCCCAACGTGCCACATAAAAAAAAAAAAAGGCTTTTACTGTACCTTTAACAATCTGGGCCTAGGGAGTTATGTCATGTTTTTGAAAATGGTACTTAAGACTACATTTGTAAAGATATTTAGGTGCCTAAAGATACAGAGGAGCTCTTTTGAACATCCCATTAAGTGCCTCTCTGTACTTTAGGCACTTAAATACCTTTACAAATTTGACCTTTGAACTCTTTTGAAAACATTACCCAAGCCTGGAAAACGTACCATAGAGAATAGCTGAATTAGCATGCACTTTTGCCTTACACAATATCTTGTGCATGTATTTTGACATCTTTTCTATCCTCTCTCTCTCAAGCAAAACCAGGAAACAAAAATCCATAGCAAACTTAGAATGTACTGGAGATCATTTGCAGGAACAACCAAGCAGCTCTGGGGAATTTCCCAATACAGTCTTGTTCTCCACGGTAGCAAGGAGATGGATTTCTGGAGAGGTGGTGTAATCAATTTTAGTGAGAGAAGAAAATGCATGTGCTACTCAGTAACAACAACCCCTTCGGTTATCTGTGCTGGAAGAGATCATTTCATGCTTTCAGCATCATACTTGAAATATTTAAATTCCTTCAAACCACAAGCTTCTGAATCCTGGCAGGACAGACTCACCCCCTTCATCCTTCTGAGTAAAAGTTGTCTACAGTTTACTGCATATGGATCTTCTGAATGCTTAAAAAACAAGATCCTATCTGGCATGCCTGGGTATTAAAGAACCCATCATATTGATCATAAAAGCATCAGTAGCCCTCGTTCCCCACTGCCCTGCAATGTGATGTGTACTGACTGGCTGCTGTCAATAGAGGACTGTAGCAGGCAGCTGACCAGCGCCTGCTGAGTCAGCCCCTGCTCCCTCCAAGCCCAGCAGAAGGGAGAAGCCTCTGTAGTCTTCCCTGCTAGGGAAGGCTAATCAGCCACCTGGGGGTAGCCCTGGGTTGCAGAGGGCTTAATGTGCTCCACCTGGCAGCCTCCAGAGGATATAAAGCCTGCTAGGGAGGAAGCCAGCGTGAAGAGACAGAAACAGAAGGTGCAGGGAAGTAAGTATCTGCTGAGGAAGCTAGCTGAGGCTGAAAGCCTGCAAGGGATAGCTATCCCTGGGGTCAGCCAAGCTGAGGGTTGAACCTGAGCTCTACTTGTAGAAAGCTGTATATAGGTGGTGGGGTTTTTGCACTGTGTGTGATCGAATAAAAGACACTGGTGAAGTCACAAAGCAGTCTCCTGCCTGTATTTTGAAGAGGGCGGCCAGAGGCCCGCTTACAAGGACAAATTCAGAAAAGGGGGGTGCCCACTCCACAGGGCACACTCTTATGGCATATCTTCAAGATTCTGTGGGTGCAATGGAGCAATTAAAGGAGGATTCTGCTAGGGGCCAAGGAGTCAGTGTGGAGACAGAGACTTTGTACTAATGCCCCTGGCTTCCGGCTCTCAGGAGAGCTTCTTACTCTGAGTATCTAATAGCCTTCCCTTTCTGTGGAGAGGAAGAACCCACATTCCCATAAAGAATAACGTCCAGACTGATGGAGTTCCTGTCCCATGAATGAGAATAGCCCACGTAAATGAACCTTTGACCTATAGTTTCTAAAACTCTTTGGGATGAAAGGTGTAATGAACACATTACATAATATTAACCAGTAGAGGCCCTTTGTTTGTGAGTTGTCTGCACCTTTCCCATCACACCCACTTGCAACAGTGGCAATAGGAAAAATAACTCTCCCCAAAGCTTTCTGAGTTGATTATTGGTTTTGTCTCCAATTGCTATAACAAAAGGAGCTCCAAGCTAATGGAGGTCGGCAAAAAAATCTTCGAGTCTTTTAAATGAAAGAAAATCTAGTGATATTTTCCCAACGAGGGAGAGAGTACAATGAAGTTTGTTAGGTCAGAGGGAACTACAGCATAGTTTTTGAACCACAGGCCTTATGGAGCTGTCTAAATACAGGATTATCTAACTTTAGATGCTGGTTTTTGAAAATCTTGGCCACAGACTCAGTGGTTCCTGTGAGACCGCCAACCTCTGACATCCTTTGGGGGAGTCTGTCTTTTACCCCATTACTGGAGCCTCTTCTGTAAGACAACAGGCCATATAATCCTCAAGGCAGCCAACATTTGTGCACTTAAGACTGAGTGGGGTTTGCATCTCATTTCTCAGCGTCCTAACATAGAATGTGTTTGGTGTTTGGATTTACATGAGAGAAACAGCTTTGGTGGGCATGTTTTGGATGGGGTGGTATAGCTGGACTGCAGGGTTCGATGTATTAGTTTGTGTGCAGTTGAATTGTTTATCCAGCCGTTTCTTATCTACAGATTTCCACTTTCAGGTTCTTACCCATAATTAGTTTAAATCAAACAATTTAGGGTGGTTTGCCCAGATTCTGAGTGTTTACTGTGTGTCCTGAATTGTCGCCTTAGATTGCTAACATTGTACACATTAAAATAAGTGCACTGTTCTGAGTTTCCCTGTGAAGTTTTCTGGAACAATTAATCTCTGCATTCTGGGAGTGCAGACTGTTTCCTGGGTGAAGTCATTGAACATCCTTCAATCTGGACATATCCTCTTGGATAGTTCCCCAACCCCAAAGAATCTCTTTTGATCCCAACCTCTTAAATTCTGGGGACCCTACCCAGAAGACAACTCCCTTGCCAAGAAGGACATATTATATAGAGGAGTGATACTGATATGCTCCAACGATGGCACCATTCACTTTTTTTTACCTGAAAAGAAGGTGACTTCAAAGTTGAGACTCAAATGTGGGGAAAAACCATGGCCTCTCAGATTCACAATGTAAATACAAAAACACTTTTTTTTAGGAACCATTGCAGGTGAACCACAGCATTATATTCAGTCACATACATGTCAAGCCAAGTCAGACAAGCCATGTTCTTTTGTAACACAAGTAGTCTGAAATGTAATTTTCAAATATACAGGTAGATTGTTACACCATGCACAAAAAAACTCTGTTTCCTTGAATTTGAAGGAGTGCAAGGGTAAGCAAAGATGGAAATGGAGGCAGCATTATACTTATCAGTCTGCACATATCCAGTCCAAACTAACAGTGGAGTTTTTCTATTATATTGAATACTGCATGAAGAAACTCTTCTTTACTGAAGATAATGCTTTAGTTGGAAGGCTAATAAGACTGCAGATAGAATTTTTGGAAGTTTTATATCTTACAAGCAATTTCTGTATTGAATTCTCATCAAGATAAGGAAGACCAAATGCAAACTTTTGAAATCATGCCTCCTTCATGAATTTTCCATTATAGTATCTTGCACATCTGTCACCCATCTTGCTCTATTGGCTGCTTTCCTAATTTGATAAGCAATGTTTGCTGGACTTCATAGTCATATTATTGGGAACATTTTGTGGGATGATGTAATAAATTCCCATAGGCTCATAAATATTTTTAAGGCCAACATAGTAAATTTGAGGGCCAGCATTTTCAAATTAAGATGCCTAAAGTTAGGATCCTAAATCCTAAAAGTAGCACCAGCGCCCATTAACTTTAATAGGAATTTGTGTTTATTCAGCACATCTGAAATAAAGCCAGTTTTATTTAGGCACCTAAATAGGGATTTCAAAAGTACCTCAGAGTGGGATTTTGAAAAGCACCGAAGTGACTTAGGAGCACAGACAACTGACTTTCAATAGGAATTCTGCTCTTAAGTCACATGAGAGCCAATCTTTTAAAAACTGTGGCTAAGATTTTTAATTCTATATTATGCAGCATGATATTGCTAAATATTAGTTTCTTCCAAAAGGATTTGTATCATCAAGCCTATATAAAATATAACACAAGCAGTAGAGAAAAAGATAGAGGAAGGACCGGGTTTACATGATCTATGACTTATCTTTTTTCTTTAACTCCCACATGGACCCTGATTCTCCAGCCTTGCCCCTAAGAGATTCATTTTATATCTGTGCTGAAATTATGTATCACACTATCCACTTGCATGTACCAATACCCAATGTGTATGTGCAGTCATGGGAAATGAAGATACTAATTCTCTCTATTGGTCTTCACATCCAGGCTATGTCTAAATTTTGCCAATTCCTTCTGCATAACTAAGATTAGACCTTTACTATCCAGCCACACTAAAAGTTCTCATTTACTCAAGATAGTTAAGTCCAAAGCAGAGTGTAAAGAGCTACAAAGGGATCTCACAAAATTGGGTGATTGTGTCACAAAATGGCTGATGAAATTCAATATTGATAAATGCAAAGTAACACACATTGGAAAACATAAAGCCAACTGTACATAGAAAATGTGGGGGTATAAATTAGCTGCTATCACTCAAGAAAGAGATCTTGGACTCATGGGGGATAGATAGTTCTCTGAAAACATCCGCTCAATGTACAGTGGCAATCAAAAAGTTTACAGGATGTTAGGAACCATTAGGAAAGGGATAGATAATAAGAAAGAACGTATCATAATGCCTCTGTATAAATCCATGATACTCCCACACCTTGAATAGTGTGCGCAGTTCTGGTCACCCAATCTCAAAAGAGATATATTAGAATTGGAAAAGACACAGAGAAGGGCAACAAAAAGATTAAGGGTATGGAACTGTTTCTGTTTGAGGAGTGACTAAAAAGACTGTGACTGTTCTGTTTGTAAAAGAGATGACTAAGGGGGGCTATTACTGAAGTCTATAAAATCATGACTGGTATAGAGAAAGTAAATAAGGAAGTGTTATTTACTCTTTCACGTAACACAAGAAACAGGGTCACACAACTTGAGACCATTACTCCTTGTTCTGTCATCTCCCACCACTGAGAATAGCCTTCCCTTGTCACTTGTACTCCATCTGTCTGGGTCAATCTGTTGTCTCTTGTCTTAATCTTAGATTGTATGTCTCTTGAGGAAAGGGCTGTTTTGTTGATGTGTGTTTACATTGTGCTCAGCACAATAGGGTCCTGGTCTATGATCAGGGATCCTAGGCACTATTGTGGTAATAAAAATATTAATTACATAAATATTTGCATGTATAATTATATGCCGACATTTTAATAAGCAGGCCCAAAGAACTGACCATGGACAGACTGGCTTCAATATCAACAGTGACAGTAACCAAGTGCTGATTGCTTAAAGCACAAAGACAAATTAAGGTAGCAGATTTACAAAATTTACATAGGAGGTTAGTTCAAACTAGCCAGCCAAGAAAAATTCCATTCTCAGTCCCTGGCCCAAGATCATGGAACTTTTGTGAAGTGACCATAGTGAAGAGCACAGAACAGAGAAGGAGGATGGACAGCCAAGTATTTCCATAATGAAGCACATTCATTCATACTGGATACTTTATGTAGAGGGCAAGCACTTTCTCCATAGTGGCTAGGTACAGACTGTTCTATTGTAACCCATCCGACGAAGTGGGTATTAGCCCACAAAAGCTTATGTTTCAATACTTTAGTTAGTCTTTAAGGTGCCACAGGACTCTTTGTTACCTCTGCTATTCCAGACTAACACGGCTACCTCTCTGATTCTCTACAGTAGAATGTTCCAATTCCATTTGTGAGTAGCAAGGGTAGGAATAAATGGTATGCCTTGAAGATTTTGTACCTATGCATATGTTTAATTGTGTTATATTCCATGAGGATAGTGAGCTAGCTCCTGGTTTTGCTAGTAACGAGCTTTGTAACATGTTTGATGCTGACGAGGCCCTTAGTCATGCAGAAATGTAAAAATAAGCCATTTTCCCCTCTGAGCTGCAGTTCTGAAGGTACTCCAAGTTCTCCAGATGTTCTAGCTGCTCAACTGCATGTGTATTTTGGGTCTTGAGCTTGCCCACCTCTCAGCTCAAAGAGATGTTGTCCTCTGTTGACATCACTTTTTAACTGTTTATTTCATTAGGCATGAAGTATGATATACTGGATAATAAAATGATAAATCTAGGGCCTGGAGTGAAACCCTAACATGAGTATTGAAAAGTCTCTAACAGTATTGATTGTTACAATATTGTCAATGGCATCTTTTTTAAAATAAAGCTCTCATGATGGGCATATCTATATATATAAAAGTCAAATGGTGTATGCATGCGTGTATGTATGTGCGCTTACTCCTTCCACACCGTTTGAGCTAGAGACTTGAAATTTGGTACAGTTAGAGGTCTTAGGGTCCTAATCAGGGTAAGAGTAGAAAATTTTTTCAAATCTCACCTCTGACGCCCCCCAGGGGTGAAATTCTTTAAAGGCCAATCACATCAGCTGGGCAGCTGCTGTTCTCTGTGACGTAGTTATGATGTCATAATACCCCCTCCAACGGACCCCACACTCGCTCAGCTCTCTGCCCCCTCCCCCTCCAACGGCCCCCACACTCGCTCAGCTCTCTGCCCCCTACCCCCTCCAACGGACCCCGCACTCGCTCAACTCTCTGCCCCCTCCCCACCTCAGATGGACCCGAGTTGGGTTTGGTCGGAGGGTAAGTGAGGTGGGGGTGTCGGGTTTGGTTGGGGGGGTGGGAAGGTGTCGGGGTGGGTGAGGGGTGAGGTGTGGGTGTTGGGGTGGGTCAGGGGGTGTTGGGTTTGGTGGGGGGTAAGGTGGGAGTGTTGGGTTTGGTTGGGGGGTAAGGTGGGGGTGTTGGGTTTGGTTGGGAGGTTGAGGAGGGGGGTCGGGGTTGGTCGAGGGGTAAGTGAGGTGTGGGTGTCGGGTTTGTTTGTGGTGGTAGGTAGGGGTGTCGGGTTTGGTTGGGGGGGAAAGTGAGGTGGGTGTGTCAGGTTTGGTCTATGGGGGGTGAGGTGTGGGTGTTGGTCAGGGGGTGTTGTGGTTGGTAGGGGGTGATGTGGGGGTGTTGGGTTTGGGTGGGGGGGTGAAAATGTGAGTTGGGGTTGGTTGAGGGGTAAGTGAGGTGGGGGTGTCGGGTTTGGTTGTGGGGGTGAGGTGGGAGTGTCAGGTTTGCTCTCTGCCTCTTCCCCCCTCCAACGGACCCCGCACTCGCTCAGCTCTCTGCCCCTTCCCCACCTCTGACGGACCCGAGCAATGCCGGGTATTTTCGCTAGTTGTTAATAAAAAGATTCACCAGATCTTTATACTTGCTTCTCTTTCCTTTAGCTCTCTGCGGGCACTTGTGTCTGTTACTGTTTCCCATCTTTGTATCTTAATTTACGTGCTTAGGAGCAGGGGCAGTGGCCAAGATTTTCAGAAGTGACTGTGATTTTGAGTTCTTTGTTGTCTGTTTGCCCATCTCAGATATGTTAAAGGGTCCCAAGTTTCATAAAGTGCTAAGCACCCACACTTTGAAAATCAGGCCCCTTTAAACAGGGTCTCAAATTGGCCACTCAGAATTGAAGGGACCTCAAATCACTTGTTACTTTTGCAACTTTGGCCATTGTCCTTTATTGGTTTGTAATTATCTATGCCCATTTATTACACTGTTTAAACATGAAACAGCAACACATGAGGGTGGACAGGAAAACATGTACATGATGGGGAGTGTTAGAGTGAGGAAACTATTCAATATACTGTAGATTTTTATTTGTACAGCTTACAGTATCTCCTAATCAAATTTTTGCAAGTAACCAATAATTTGTTAACAGCTTATGTCAAACCCTAAAACCAAGTCCAGTGCAATAGATGATTGGAAAACTACCAAAGTTAGGATTTTTTTCACAAGGGGAAATTCTGGAAAGTTAGAAACTGTATGCTGAAAAGTTTAGGTTTCACAGCCACATCATAGCCCCTCATTGAGGCTAACATACTAAACTCATGGAAAAAACGAGGAGCATGGCTGTAATGCCTGGGGATTTACTTCAAATGATGGCTACTGAGCTGAGCCCTATCACAACCCATTCCAGCTTTATCCCTGAGCACATGGCCATGTTACATGCCATGCTACTGTTAGATCTTCCATTGTGAGTGCATGTTACTACCCCTACTATAGAGAGGGTAATTATACAGAGCAGGAGGTAATGATGATATAATTCAACACTAACCTTCTACCTGCTTGCATAGCCCCCATTACCATATTATCTAAGCACCTCATGATCATTAATCTCAATCTCTCTCTCTCTCTCTCTCTCTCTCTCTCTCTCTCTCTCTCTCTCTCTCTCTCTCTCTATATATATATATATACTAGCAGAAATACCCGGCGTTGCTCAGATCTGTTGGAGGGGGGCAGGGGGGAGAGAGCTGAGTGAGTGCGGGGGCCATTGGAGGGGGGAGGGTGGGGAGATTTTAAAATTTTTCAATTCTTACCTGAGGGGAGAGAGAGCTGATCAAGTGGGGGTGCCGTTGGAGGGGGGTATTATTACATCATAACTATGTCACAGAGAACAGCAGCTGCCCAGCTGATGTGAATGGGCTTTAAAGAATTTCACCCCGGGGGTGTCAGAAGTGAGATTTGAAAAAAAATCAATTTTTACCCTGATTAGGACCCTAAAGCCTATAACTGTACCAAATTTCAACTCTCTAGCTCAAACAGTGTGGAAGGAGTAAGGGAACATACATACACGCACGCATACACCATTTGATATAGATATAGATATAGATATAGATATAGATATATGTATGTTTTTACAGGACCTTTGTGAGGTAGAGAAGTATTATTATATCCATGTTACAGATGGGGAACAGAGGCACAGAGAGACTAGGGGCTTGTCTTCACTACCGCGGGTAGCCATCAATCTTTTGGCAATCGATTTATTGCGTCTCATCAAGAAGTGATAAATCGATCGCCAGCAGTGGCCCGTCGACTCCAGAACTCCAGCTCGCCAAGAGGCGCAAGCTGGAGTTGATGGGGGAATGCGCCACCAACTGCTGCTGCCGTGAGGACGGCAGGTAAGTCGGCTGAAGATATGCCAACTTCAGCTACGTGATTCATGTAGCTGAAGTTGCGTATCTTCAGTCGATCCCCTCCCCGCCCCCAGTAAAGACCATCCCTAAGTGACTCAAAGGCCTTGTCTATGCTACTGGCTGGATGGAGGCATAGAGATCGATCTATTGGGGAATCAATGTATTGCGTCTCATGAGGACCCAATAAATCGATCCCCAGAGGCACTCCCATCGACTCTGGAACCCCGGCTCGCCAAAAGGCGCCAGGCAGAGTCGACGGGGGAGCCTGCTGCTGACCGCTGCCACCGTGAAGACGTCAGGTAAGTCAACATAAGATGAGTCGACTTCAGCTATGGTATTCACGTAGCTGAAGTTGCGTATCTTAGGTCGACCCTCCCCACTAGTGTAGACCAGGTCACTCAGGAGAGCTTCTTATAGAGCAGAGAATTGAACAAGAGTCTCCCAGTCTCAGGCTAGGGACTGAAGTATCCTGCCTTTCTAATTTTGAGGGCTTCATGAAAATTCAGGCTCTTTTATAGGGGACTCAGCTTGGCCACCCACCCAAATCCTTGTAGTATCCCAAGCGCATGGTCACACAGAGTTTTCTGTAATACTGAATGCCTACATCAACATGGAATATATTCACCACTCAGTCCATTCCTGATTTTGCAGGCTTTTCTATCAATGTTTATGCTCCTGAGTTGTACAGTAGCGGGGAATGTCTGGCTACAAACTGCTAAGGGCCAGTTTATGCCCTCCTTCTCACACGGATGGGAAGTTATTAACACAACTAGTCACGTTGTCTGTTACAATTTGGCCCTGTGATGGGATGTATAACCCCTTGTTGCCAGTGTGGAATTAAGAGATTATTTTGGGCCCAGTTGGCCCAGCCCCACCACACCTACAGCAAATGCTCCATCTGGTGGAGGAATTAAAAGGCAGGGAGACAGCTCATTTGTGGGCAGACCTGGAAGACAATAGTCCTGCAGCCCACTGCTCCAGCAGCAAAGGGAAGGCTGAAGTATCTGACATAACTTTCCCAGAGGGGAAAGGAGGACCCAGAAACAATCAAGGGAAGTATTCCCTTGTCCTGCACGTAGACCGTAGACATCGGTAATCCCCTCTTATTTTCTTGATTGGACTCCCCCAGCACAAGAAAGTCTTGGACCATTCTGAGGCGGGTACAGAGGGAGACAGGAAGTGGCCTAGGGAGGGCAACCTTAACAGACCGCTAGTCCCAAAGGGCCCTGAATTGGAGCATGGTTGAGTAGAAGGGCCCAGGCTCCCCTACCTTCAACCCCACCTGCTGGTCAGAGAATGCAGCCTGACCACTAAGCCACGCTTCCCAACCAGCCTCCCAGTGAGAACCAATATAGGCCCTAACAGTCTCATTGCTGTTATAAAATTTTTCAACAATACATAATAGAAGCCTGCAAATGATTAGCAAGTTAAAGGTTACTTTCAGACAGACCCCATGAAAAGCATAATACAACAATCTTTCTTTCTTCTAAAATGCACCACATGTGGCATCTGGCAGTTTAGTGACTATCACAATAGACTATCACGATAGCCTCCAGGACTCTCTAGTTTATGTCTCCATAGTGAAGAGATTTTGATGTTTTCAGTTCAGTAGTGAACATGCCTCTATAAAACAATATCCTTCCATACATTATGCAAAAGCTTGCTACAAATTCAAAACAGATTTACATTGCATTGGCTTGCTTTTACAATGACCATGAACATAATCTTTCACAGCAAATAGCCCTCAAACATAAAAAAACAAACTGGTAATAAAATGCAATACATACATTTATATTTCCAACCCCTCAGTGACTTTCTTCCATTCACTTCAGTTGTCAAACAACTATTTTTCTTCTCTGTCAGAGGAATCCATGGCAATATTATGGCTGTTCATGGAGGTCAGACTAAATATTGTAAGACCTAGATATTTCAAGTGCCATTCATGGTAATGGGAATAACATGGTGTATTCAGTTACTGTAACCTTATTCATCCTCCTCCTTGCTATATATTTAAAAGAACTGTAATGGTAGATCTAAATATACAACATGGTGTACATGAAAGAATACTTGTAGGTATAAGACTCAATTTAGGCTACATTACGAGCTATGGGGTGATTCCCTGCTCATGTACACGTTCATGCACTAGCTTTCATTAAGCTAGTGCAAGTGTAAACAGCACTGTAGCTGGAGTAGCACAGGCGAGTCTCATCCTACGTGGGGGTTCCGTTCCGCGGTTAGCGCGTAAAGCGAAAACTGCATATAGTGAAACTCTCATTGAATTGAATGGCGGGGGGAATCGCCCGCACTACAGATAGAGTTTTTAAATTGTTTTTTTTCCTAAATGTTTTTGCCGACCTCAAAAAGCCAAATTCACACATGTTAAATGTGCCTAAGGCCCTGTCTTCACTACCACTTTAATTCGATTTTAATGACGTTAGGTCGAATTAAACGTGTACCTGTCTTCACATACATGCCCTTAACGTCGATGTAAAGGGCCCTCAAGATCGAATTTGGAACTCCTGCCTGATGAGAGAAGTAAGGCTAATTTCGACATTCCAAGCTCGACTGTGGGCTAGTGAAGACGGAACCAACATTAATAGCCTCCAGAGGCTGTCCCACAATGCTCCATTCTGACCGCTCTGGACTGCCTCACTGCTCCACTGTGACCGCTCTGCACTGCACTCTGAACTCGCTGCTCTGGCCAGGTAGATAAGACCCGGGAACATTTGAATACCATTTCCTGTTTGGTCAGCGTGGCCAGTTCACCTGAACAGCTCAGTCGCCATTCAGAGCAATCAGCAGCACTAGCCGCCATGCAGAGCTCAGCATCACAAGACTCCATGCAGAGCTCATCTACCCTGGAGACCAGCTAGAGGAGAAGAGCTCCAGCATGGTCCACTCGTGAGGTGCTGGATCTCATCGCTATCTGGGGAGAGGAATCTGTGATGTTGGAACTACGCAACAACAAACGGAATGCCAACACCTATGGAAGAGTCTCCAAGGCCATGCTAGAAAGGGGCCACAACAGGGACACCACACAGTGCCGCGGGAAAATTAAGGAGCTGAGGCAATCGTTCCAGAAAGCCAAAGAGGCAAACGGATGATCGGGGGGCGCGCCACGGACATGCAGGTTCTACAATGAACTAAATCAGATAATGGGGGGCGCCCCCCGCCACCATCGCGCCGGTCTGCATGGACTCCACAGATGGGATAATCGTCAGGGAGGAGACTGATTCCGAGGAGGATGACCATGAGGAAGAGGAAAATCTCACGGAGCAGCAGGAGGCCAGCGGAGAACCTGTGTTCCCAGAGAGCCAGGAGCTGTTTATCACCCTGGAGCCGGCACCCTCCCAAGCCTCCCAGGGGGGTAAGTGTTTCTTTTTTAAGGGATTACATGACGCGTGATTTTGTAAAGGAAGCATTTATTAATGAGTAACTTGCCCTAAGGTCTTAGCGTGCTTTCATTGCTGGTCAATTTCTACTCAAAGAGTTTGTCAATATACTCCGGGATTGACCATAAGTCCTCCGCGGACATTTCAAGGAAGCTATCCAGGAGGTAGCGATGAATCCAGCGCAGCAGATTTCTGGGGAGAGCCGCCTTATGTGGTCCCCCGTGATAGGAGACCATCCCACGCCACGAAAGTAGTAAGTTGTCTGGTATCATTGAGCAGGCTAGCCTTGCGGCGTATGGACCAGGACTTTGCATGGAGTCAAGGAGCATGCGCTCGCTATCTCTCCGAGAAATTCTCAGCAAAGTGATGTCATTCAGGGTTGCCTGTTTGAAATACGGACTGCAATTAGTAGGGAGATAAAGATTCCCAGCTGCAAAGTACTCTTTTCTGCTGAGGACCGACCAACCGCACCCCCCACGAACGCTGACCGCCTCCCCCCCCCAGCCCGTAGCGGTAGCTAGCAGGGAACCAGAGCAGTCTGCAATCGGTTGCTTCCGCTTCAGATCCAACGCGAACCAACCCCCCCCCCCCCCCAAGCCCGTAGCGGTAGCTAGCAGGGAATCTGAACAGTGCGCAAGCAGTCTGAAGAGCCCCAAAAAGACCGTAGCCCTTAGCGAGAGATTTTTTGGCCTTTGCTTTGCAGTTTGTGGGTCAGTGGGCGCCACGCGCAGGGGGGAAGGGGGTGGGGCTACTCTACAATATGCAATTGCCACTTTTAACTTACCATGGCCGGCTGCACGGTGATTTCAGAAGCCGTGTTGGGCTGAGGCACGCATATGTGTCTGAGATGCTCTGACTTTTCTGTGAGCTAGTCAGTCACTTTTAGGTGTAGAACATGACCTTGTACAGAAATCATATCAGGCCTCTGAATACTGAGGTTGCAAACGGCATATTACTCCCATTGTGTACCGTCCGAGACTTCATCTTCCTCCTAACCTTGAATGTATCTGTCTCATAACTTTCAAACTTTCTTTTCTCACATTCGCCCACAGATGAACAATTATCTCAGAATCCCCCGTTCTGCTCCTCCCGCCGTGCATCGCAGATAAGAAAGCGTAAAAAGAAAACGCGAACGCACGATGATATGTTCAGTGAACTCCTGGAGAACTCGCACGCTGAGGCAGCCTGCCAGACGGATTGGAGGGAAAGAATGATAGAGGCAAGGGATCGAGAGATACAGGCAAGGAATCGAGAGAGGCAGGAATTGAGAGCCGCTGCAGAAAAGAGGGAAGAGCGCGAAGAAAGACGCATGGGTGCTTTGCTCCGTATAATGGAGGACCAGAGCGACATGCTGCGATCTCTGGTGGAGCTGCAGCATGCCCAAAGACCACCTCTGCAGCCCCTGTGTAACCACCTCCCCCCCTCCCCAACTCCCATAGCTTCCCCACCCAGACGCGGGGTGAGAACACGGGGGGGCAAGCTCTGTGGGCCACTCCACTCGACCCCACAAGCCAGCAGAAGCAGCAGCAGCAGCAGGCTGACGTTCTCGGAAAACTTTTAAAAGCTGCTGTGTCTTGCCCACCCCATCTCTCCCCCCTTCCCACCCCCCCCCCCCCCACTGTCCGCTCCTCCCCCACTGCGACTGCCGGTTTCCCTCCAGGATACCAGGACAGTGATCCCCTGTATTTGTATTTCCGATGAACCAATAAAAGAACCATGATTTTTCAAACAGTGATTTTATTTCCTCTGCAAGCATGGGGAGGGGAGAGGGAAAGCATGGGGACGGGGGAGGGAAAGAGGGTTCAAGGGCAGCAGGCTTAGAGCACAGCAAGGGAACAGATTCTCAAACGCCATCTCGGGCACTCATAAAACTGTCTTTCAAGGCGTCCCTGAGGCGCAGGGCCTCACGGTGTGCTCTTCTACTTTCCCTGCTGGTTGGCTGCTCGTAAGTAGCAGAAAGTAAATTTGCCTCTGCCTCCCAGCCCGCCATAAATGTTTCCCCCTTGCTCTCACAGATATTGTGGAGCACAGAGCAAGCAGCAATAACAATGGGGATATTTCTCTCGCTGATGTCTGAGCGAATCAGTAAGGAACGCCATCTCCCCTTCAGACGTCCAAATGCACACTCTACGGCCATTCTGCACTTGCTCAGCCTGTAGTTGAACAGCTCCTGACCCCTGTCCAGGGCTCCTGTGTAGGGCTTCATAAGCCAGGGCATTAGGGGGGTGGGCTGGGTCACCAATGATAACGATCGGCATTTCCACACACACCCCCACACACACACACACAGAAATTTTCTGGTTGGGGAAGAAAGTGCCTTGCTGCAGCTGCCTACAAATCCCAGAGTTCCTGAACACTCGAGCGTCATGAAGCTTTCCTGGCCACCCCACGTACAGGTCGGTGAAAAGTCCCTTGTGGTCAACCACTGCTTGCATGACCATTGAGTAATATCCCTTCCGATTTCTGTACTCGGCGGCCTCGTGGTCTGGTGCCAGGATAGGGATATGAGTCCCATCTATAGCCCCACCACAGTTAGGGAATCCCATGGCGGCAAAGCCATCTATTGTGGCTTGCAGGTTTCCGAGGTTTATAACCCGGTGTAGCAGCCGCTCGATGATTGCCCTGCTTACTTGCATCACAGCAAAGCCCACTGTAGACCTACCCACCCCAAACTGATTCGCCACTGACCGGTAGCTGTCTGGCGTTGCAAGCTTCCAGAGGGCTATCGCCACTCGCTTCTCAACTGTAAGGGCCGCTCTCATTTTGGTATTCCTGCGCCGGAGGGCCAGGGACAGCAAGTCACAAAGTTCCATGAACGTGCCCTTTCGCATGCGGAAGTTTCTGAGCCACTGGGAGTCATCCCAGACCCGCAGCACTATGCGATCCCACCAGTCCGTGCTTGTTTCCCTGGCCCAGAATCGGCGTTCGATGGCATGAGCCTGCCCCATTTCCACCAAATTTGACAGATTGTCAGTCGCCCTACTTCCAAAAACGGCAGTGTCCCTGTCGTCCCCGCTATGCACGTCCTTGTCCATCTCCTCCTCACTGTCGGGTTGCAGAAAGCGCAGTTGTCCCCGGATCGCATTCCTCCTCTGCAGACGGTGCAGCATGAACTCCGCAACCGTGATCGAGGTCCTCACAACGGCCATTACTGCAGCCGTGGTGTCAGCGGGCTCCATGCTTGCAATGCTATGGCGTTAGCACGGCGCAGAGACAGGGCGCGAATTATGGGATGCCTACCCACAGTGCACCGCTCGTAATGGGGGTCGGCGGCGCGGAAAAAGGGCGCGAAATTTGGAAATGCCTACCCATAGTGCAGCACTCGAAATGGTGCCTGCTGGGGGATCAGGGAACTGTGGGATAGGTACCCAGAGTGCAACGCTCGTCATGTCGACGCTTGCAAAAGTTGTGCGGACAGACACTGTCGACTTGCTGTGCTTAGCTGTGCCTAGTGAAGACACAGAAAATCGACTGTATACAGTCGCGTTCACAACATCGAAATAAAGGAAATCGAACTACTGCTGTAGTGAAGACATACCCTAAGATGCAGCTCGCCTGTAGTCACAAAGGCTTGGTTGAGCTGTGCAGAGTACACCCCGCCCCCCGCCACCCCCCCGAAACTGGTAGGAATAAACTCAGCACAGCTCAGCTGTGTTTCCACGACCACTACCAGTACTGCCTCGGCTATACTGCTCTTTACACTGGCATTAGCTCAATGAGATCAAGCACAAGTATGTGTACGTGAGCAGAGGAAAGCACACCCCAGCACATAGTAGCCTTAAAAAAATTAATTTTCTTTGAATACCTGAAATACCATGAAGAAATCTGAGCCCTGATTAAGCAAATCACTTAAGCATATGCTTAAGTCCTAGTGAAAAAATAGGATTTAAGCATTTACTTTAATGTTTAGCTGAATCAAGGCCTTAAGCATTTTCTTAACTTCAGGGATGCATGTAAGTTTCATAGAAGTTAAGCACACAATGTTTTGCAGAATCAGGGTGACAATCCTGTGTTTGCAAGATGATGTGAAAAAGTAATGGTTAAAATTGAATTATGAACCTGTTTGTCTATTTTACTACGAAGTTTCTTTCTATTTCACCCTGCTCATGAGAGCCAAATATTTGTGTTATAAAAACTTTATGTTTTATTGAACTGAATCAGATAAAAGTAAAACTAAAGTTGTATTAGATCAGTGAGTCTTCTATAGAACAAAGCCCTATAAAGATGGCAGAATGTATTTTTACATTGGCAGTATTTCACATTAGCTTTTCTCTTAAAATACTTTTGTCATTACATTATCTTTGAGCATGGCTAATTTTCCTGAAATCAAATTGTTACTTTGAGTTTGCACTTAAAAAGAAGACAATGTGAGAAGTATGTATCTGTGCTCTGCACAGCATAATCAATGGAAAACACTTGTGTAAAACCAATTAGAAAGAAAACACTTTATTGGTACAATAATTATTAAAAATAGAGCTCATTGCAGGAGGCACAAAGTCAAGTCTAGCAGACTACACCATCTCTGAAGAAGAACATGCAAAATATCTTTGTTAAAGAAGAGGACAAATACATTGTATAATTCCTATAGAACTAGAAATATATTTGATTTAAAAGTTCTTATCAAGTGGTTTTACTATCGTTTCTCCTAAACAAGTACTCATACCTTTAAATGGCATTCATGCATCTGGTTTTCATCAGAATCAAATAAAAGACTTCCGTAGGACCAGATGGCACTGGTTTTAATTCTTTTTGCCCTCATTTAGGTATTATGAAAATGAAGTATGATGTAAGCAAACTTTACATATAAAGTATTACTTCACATAATATTGTGAACAAAGATGCATTTTATATTACTCCTTTCATCTAGATCAAACCTGCTCATTTTGAAAAATCTGAGAACAGACTGAGTGAAAGTGTCCTTAGTACTGTTACTGCTTGATGTTAGAGTCAGGATTTCCTGTCTTTTTGTATTTAGGTGCTGAGGTGCCTTAGTTATTTTAGGGGTTAAAAGTTGTAGGCACTGATGCGTATATATTAGGCTGTATTCATAAAACACAGAGTGTAGCCTGAGTCAAACTATTACAGTCTAACAACAGTGACCAATAGAAAGCGAAGAGCCAAGAAAGCTGAGGTAAGCTAGATTCTGAAGCATTGTCAAGTTAGAAAGTATAGATAAGGTGTAAATGGTAATGAATCAGGGATGTTTACTTTAGGATTTATATGTGAATAATTGTCCGGAGGACAGGATCCAACAAATTGCTAGCAGCCAAAGCTTTGCACTGTAAAGTGATTTCTGACAGGCTTCAGATATCTGCAGTAACTTGACTAACAAGGTAAATTATTTTAATTACTTTTAAAAATATTTTTAAATTGAAAGATATTAACGTAATAGGGGTGGGGGTAACTTTTGGTGTGTAAATCAACTAGGACATTCCCTAGAAATCTTTCGTTTGTTCTCTTTGGAATACTTCCAAATATGCAGCAATTTCTGAGGCTAGCAGATCTGTGGGAATATTGCACTTGCTGCTTTCAGCAATAATAAATAATTATAATAATAAAAGGAATAGCACTAAATGATCACATTGCTGATCTTTTGTCCTTATATTCCAAAAATGCTATCTGATCATTGTTAAAAATCAGAAAATACAGCAGATTCTGTGAGGCATTATTACTATGCTACCCAAGCATTATTCGTAGGAACAAATTATCAATGATTATCTCTCTTTCATTGTCTAACAGTGGAAATCCTCAAACTCATAATGGAATTGGATACAAAACAAGCGAATTTGTATATTTCATAAAACAGGGTAAATCCTTATACTGGACTTATTCTTTAGTTATTTACCAGGCGGTGAAGGGCAGAAAGTAGAGATAAAGAAGAAAAACCATAACTTGGGCTAAGGGAGAAGGAGGGGAATGGGTTATTCAAACAGATTTCTTCAGGCTTTTTTGGAACATGGCAAACAGCTGTTAAAATACTCTTTGATCTTTGTGTGTTTGTGATGGGAAAATCTGATCCAGATGCCTTTTATAATTTAGGAGTAAAAGAAGTAGGAACATATGACTACTTTCAAGGAGGATCACGGTAGAACTGAATTAATAACTCTATGACATTTGTAGCTGTCTTTACTGTGATGCTGTGTGTAATCTCTAGTTTATATGAAGTAGTTCTACATAGGAAACATTATGTGATGCTACAAATAACTATTTTCAGATCTATAAGAATCATTGATATAATATAAAAAAGTAGTATTTCCAGATTCTTGGACTGATCACCTAATGTGAAATCTAGCTTGAATCTAACAGGAATATATTGTGCCAAGGTGAAAATCTGTACTATTTGATAGCTTTAATATTACTGCCAATTTTCCCTACTATACATAGTGATCTCATAAAGGACAAAATGTGGCCCTTTATAAAGAAAAAAAATATTGTTTCAGAAATAAGTTTAAAATAGCTAGTGTGCTGTTAAAGAGTACAATTATTTATATTTGGCTGAAATATATGATTTTGGTATAGGCTATTCTTTTCATAGAGATAGCTAATTGCTTTTCTTCCTTTGTAAGGCAAAAGATGACTGTAAAATTCTATCCCAGCCTTTTGGTATTATTCCTGACCAATACAGTGTGGACTCGGAATGTGAGACAAGGCTATGACATGATGGATCCAGAGGACTGGTCTCTCTTCACATTTGAGTGTCCACAACAATGCTTCTGTCCTCCCAACTTCCCCAATGCTTTATACTGTGATAACAAGGGACTTAAAGAAATACCTGCAATCCCAGCAAGAATCTGGTACCTCTATCTGCAGAACAACCTGATTGAAACAATTTCTGAGAAGCCTTTTGTGAATGCCACTCATCTGAAATGGATAAATTTAAACAAGAATAAAATCACCAGCAATGGAATTGAAGAAGGGGTGCTCAGCAAACTGAAGTGTCTGCTTTACTTGTTTCTTGAAGATAACGAGTTAGAAGAGGTGCCTGCTCCATTACCGACAAGCTTAGAGCAACTGAGATTGGCTAGAAACAAAATCTCCAGGATCCCTGAAGGGGTCTTCAGCAACTTGGAAAACCTTACCATGTTAGATCTGCATCATAACAAGCTGTTGGATAGTGCTCTCCAGAGTGACACCTTCCAGGGGCTTAACAATCTCATGCAACTCAACATAGCAAAAAACTCCCTCAAGAAAATGCCATTAAGCATTCCAGCTAATACCATGCAGCTGTTTTTAGACAACAACTCTATTGAAGTGATCCCAGAGAACTACTTCAGTGCAATACCCAAAGTGACTTTCCTTAGACTGAACTACAATAAATTATCTGATGATGGCATCCCCCCAAATGTGTTTAATGTTTCATCTATTCTAGACCTACAGCTGTCCCACAATCAACTCACTAAAATTCCACTTTTCAATGCTCATCTTGAGCATCTTCACCTTGATCACAACAGGATCAAAAGTAAGTGTGTATTTTCAGTGTGGGGTCACACCAAGAATTACAGTCCTATGAAATATTTCTTCACCCCCAACCCCCCTCCCCCAAAAAAAACCCCCAAAACCAAACACACTTCACTGTCTGGTTATGCACAAGAATGGCTATTTTCTTAAATTCAGGAGTCTTTGAACTGGTTAATTCCTTTAATTTCCTGAGGTTTAAAACATATTTTATATAAGTCTTGACAGTATCATAATCAACATGCAAAGAAAACAAGAAAAATACTTCTTTAAAGTAAAAAGACTCAAGAATGTGCTATAAAGAACAATCTTGCAAGAATAATGAGTAAGATGATCCATTGGGGCAATTTCTAAGACTTAGACTCTAAAATATGCCAACAGAATACACGCACACACATGAGATTGCATGTACAAAATCTGCATTTGTACACACAGAGCATTTGGCATGCAAATCATATAAATGAATGCATTAAAGTGCACCTGGGCACTCACTTTCCCAGTTAAGCAGGTAATTAGCTCCTTTGTGCAATCAACTGCAGAAGTTTACATACAAGGGTTAAGATTTTCAAAATAAATGAGTAAACAAACAAACAAAATAGGTGTCTCAAGTCAGGCTGTTAAATCCATGTTCAGGCACTTAAACAAGTTGCCAGCTTTTGAAAGTTGCTGAACATCTAATAGCACTCACTAAAATTAATGAAACATTTCTGAAAAACACTTCTGAAAAACTGCCCACTTATTCAGATATCTGAATTTAAAATTAGGAGTCTAGTTTCAGGCACCAATTGTTTAGTTACTGTGGCCCTGATCACTGTTGTCTATCTGACTAATGACATATTAGGAGCTGAATTTTGAAAATCTGATTCGGTCTTCTTCATCTTTTGGATTCTGTGAGATAAATACTTAGCTCTTGACTCAGTCCTCTCTCAAGAAAAACTTCCACTGACTTCACAAAAAATTTGTCTGAGTCAAGATTTTAGGGTTTTGATCCCTTTGATCTATTTAGTGTTTTCATCTTGTATAAATAATTAACACCATATTTCATTCCCAAGACAATTTAAGTTTATCATCATATCATCATGCTGGTTGCAACAACTACTGCCAGCATACATTCAGAGATATTTAGGAGCTGAGGAGCAATTATGTCATCAAGGTTTCCCAATGAAACCATCAGGCAAAACTAAAATTACCTCACTTAATATCATACAATTAAATTTTTCACACCAGTAAACTATTTCTGCTCTCAAAACCAAAAAGTGATCACTTACTAAGAGCTCTGCACAAAAGAAACTAAACAGATAAAAGCCAACACATGTTGACTCATTCATACTTTGGTCTGACATATTATCCAGTTCATTTTCTAACCTTCCTGTCACCACTGAAATCCTCTAACGTGGCAAACAAATTAGGGCCTGGCTACACTGGAAGCTTCAAAGTGCTGTTGTGGGAATGCTCCCATGGCAGTGCTTTGAAGTTCAAGTGTGATCCTGTGTGAGCACTGTGAGAAAGCTCTCTCAGGGCTCCTGGTAACCCACCTCCACGAGGGGATGAGTTCTAAGCACTGGGGGGTTGAGGTCCCAGTGCTTGGAGCCTCTCCACACTTTAAAGCACTTGGACTTGCTGCGTTCAAGAGGGTGATTTTTCACACCCCTGAGCCAGCAAGTTAGAGCACTATAAAATATAAGTGTAGCCAAGCCCTTAGTCCTTATTACTATGTGATGTCATATCTCACAGGTGTATTAAAATTAACAGCTTAATTTCTGGGAAAGAGAGGATTTTGTAATCGGTGCACAGTTAATGTATAATGAATCTGATTATGAACATTCTGTTTAATTAAATACTATTTCACTGCCTGTACTTACAAAGTTAAATGTATAATTTTTATATGCATGTGTTAGTTTTGCATAGCTTGATGCCATTTAAGTGGACTACAAGAAAAGTGAGATTTAATTAGTGCTCATGTCATGTGTCATTACTGAACAAATTCACTGCTCACTGGTTGCAAAGGGATTTATCTTATTCCACTGCCGGGCTCCAGTTGCACACTGGACTACCATCCACATAGGCAGATGGCCATGTCTGGCAATCAGGAAAATGACAATCTGAGCATCAGGGACTGGCGGCTTTTCCTTAAGAATTCTTCAGCAAGGGCAGAATTTTAAAGGGGTCAAGTAGACTGAAGACATTACTTTTCAAACTCATTGATGGTGCTTCTCCTAGGCTGAAAACTCTATTCCAGAGCTCTGCCAGGAAATAGGAAGGGGTATATCAGAATAAAGATTTCACTCTTTTATCCCAGTCCAAAAAGTCAGTGAGGATGGCAGTCCCTAAAAACAGCATGAGGGAAAGTGGGGAGACGTTGTCACCTTCTTGGTATCCAAGGGCAGGTGATATTGATTAGAGATGGGACTTGGAGATCCTAGCAGGGGAGGTGTGAAAGATGCCCTCAAACCATGCAGGGATCCCTTCTTTTTATGTGGTCTGAGGTCTGGCACTTGCTGTTCTTTTGTTGCCATGTCCTAAGGTTGGAGTACTTAATATGGTCTTTGAAGCCCAATGCAGAGAGAGAAACTTTCAAGGCATGATGGGGCATTTTTTGTTTCTTGTTTTGTGACCGTTCTGTCTTATATGTACACTGCCCTGTGTCACTGGCCTGCTGAATCCCATGTGGCCTGAAAGGACAGATATTTTCTGCTAGACAGAGCTGATTCAACATCACGCCTTTTAGTGAGCGCTTTCATAATGAAATATCACTGTAGGGCTTCCAGTTTCTTAGCCTGACACATAAATAAGCTTTATAGCAAGTTAACAACTTTATTATATAAATGAAATACATTGATTGCAAGACATATATAAAAATTATAAATAATATATATTATTGCTCTATATATTTTATTAATTATATATATATATAATTGTTGCCAAAAATCAGAAACTTTAAAAAAGATTTAAATAGAAAAGTGTTGCCCCGTGCTAGCTTTGGGCAGCTTAGAGAGTGTATGTGTTTCTCTGCTACAAAAGACCTCCTCGAGCTTTTTTTGAGGGGCGTACAGTAGCCAGCAGCAGCCTCAGGTCTCGGGCTAGTAACTAATTGCCATAAATTGGCCCAATGAGTTTGGTACTGTTGATACATATAAAAAAAATCACTTCAGCCATCATTAATCTGAAGCCACTTATAGGCTGAAACAGGGCACCTGCTGAAAATCACAAGACAACAGTTCAAGCCAAGACATGTAGAATACTTTATCCAACTGAAACTGCAGATAGAATTTAATAGGGCAGATTTAAAGAAGGTAACACCCCTAATTTTAATGAAAATAGTGTAATTTGAGCTACAATTTCAAATCTTTATCTGAAATAAAATAAGATACTATATCTATTACTTATATATAACTGCAGTTATTACCTGTAAAATAGGAATGGGCGCACCCCAGTGCATCAGTGAGGTGAAATTTGATGATGCCATTGTTCAGCAGGATTGGAGAACTGGAGAGGTTATATGTTAACATTCTAGAAAGACACTTGTAAAAGGAGTTTCTCTGATCAACAGTCTTAGCCTTTGAGTGTCAAATATCATGAACTGGACAATATATATTTTTTACTGCCGCTAATGCACAGACACTGAAAATGGGAGTTTCAGTGGGGCTCAGCATTGGCCTAACGCTGCGCCCATTGAAGTCCTATGTGAGCAGAGTTAGGTCAACACTGAATATTTCTGAATCTTTCACTTTAGCAGTTAAATATCTTACTCTTCCTGTTGTCCAAAATGTATTCATACTTTCTGGTACCTCTGTAGAAGGTAAATTGATAGTAATCATGACAAGTCATTTACAGAATGAATTTGATTATACTACTTTTTTAAAACTGAAATTCTAATTAATTCAATATTTTACAGTATTGAAAAGAACAGGTAAACTTTGTATACATATTGTTAAAATGCACCTTAAAAGTTAATCTCCATGCACCTATTTCACAAAAATTAAATGACATAATTTATTTGTATTTATAGGTGTCAATGGCACTCTAATGTGTCCCACCTCTATTGCCATAGAAGATCACAGTTCCTATGGTAATATGCCACGTCTCCGCTATCTCCGCCTGGATGGAAATGAAATTCAGCCTCCTATTCCATTGGACATCATGATATGTTTCCGGCTTCTTCAAGCTGTTGTTATTTAAAAATATCTCACCATTGCACTTGCATTTTCAGAGTTTAAGAAGCAAGTTTTGCTGGCATGAAACTTGTCCTAATTCATAAGTCAATCTTTTTTCTTTTTACTCTAAATCCTTACTTGCTACTATCATTTTATATTTGAAAATATTTCTCTTCCTTCAGAAGAGGTTCCCAGATTTATATGCAATGTCTTTTTAAAAAATTTCTAATGCAAATATACTGCAAATTATGTATTTTTAATGTTCCTACAGTCCCAGTGCAAGTTTGTCTACTCTTTGCTTAGCTTGTTAAATTCTACGTTAAGTGTGAGTTCCACTAAGGGCATTTTTAGGTCAAATTATAGTTTCCTTACACTCTATTATAATGCAGAGATTTATGAATTCAGGTACACTTGGCCTGATATGTATTATAAAATAATCAATACTGCTATTAGTTATCCTACCTTACACTCTCCTTTCTTAAAATTAGCACTGCTTTAAGTGACAGTGAACAGCCTTCCATTGTATCAATAAATTATACCAATTTCTTGTTTGTTTGTTTTTTCCTTTGCAGATTGAAGTCTTCTAGTGATACTACCCTAGCTGTATAGGCATGACATTTATTAGACTCTGTGTACCATAGCACTTCTAGGGGTACCATATACACTGAACTATGCATATATAGAACTGGCATACAAATACATGAGATGTGAAATGCAGTCTTCTGAACTCAAACAGCAAATAAGGAAATCCAGGCTGAAATCCTGACTCTATTGAAGTCAATGGAAACCTTTTGTCATTGACTTCAGTAGCGCTAGGATTCCATTCCCCATGTTCTAATTCTGTTTCCTTCTGTGGTCTTGAGTAAGTCACTTAACTATTGTGTTTCAGTTTCCATACAGCTCAGTGTAATATTTAGTAACTACTGACTCATGCAGAGACTGGGTTTTAGAGAAGTCCAGTTACTTAAACATGGCACATACAAAATTCATGAATAGTGGCAGTACCATTGGGATATCTTTCTATAAAGTCTTTCTTTTCTTTTTTTATAGTAAAGTTATGTCGATAGTGGGGTTTCAGTACACAACCTGAATATTAGAGTGAACTGCTCACTGGTGGAAAATATGAGGATTTTATCTATTTCTAATATTTAGTATAAATTATTACCCACCAACCACATTGTTTAAGTCTCTTTTTATCTATAAATAGAAGCAAATAGTTGATGTTTGATGGCCTGTATCTAATTCTGATATTTTAAGACTGACCTCAATGACAAGTATATTTGGACTAAAGGATGCTGTTCTAATTTTCCCCTTCAAAATGAAACATTTTCTGAACTATTTTTAAAGGGCTGAGAATGTGAAACTCTAAGTTGCAGGTTCTCAATATTTCCAAAAACAGGCCTGTAAAGTTTTTATTCTGCTCCAACGTGCTGATAATAATACTGAAGGCACGCTGATGTAATGAGATACCATATTGACTTTTCCATCTTATACATTTTAGGCTACCAGTATGCTGGAATTGAAACCTTGGTCAATATCGTAATTTGCCAAAGCTTCCAAATGAACACTGCATATAGCAGAAATCAGCTTTTAACTTAAAACTTCACCATAATGCAATCAGCTCTTTCATAAACCTTACCGGAAAAGATTTTGTTTTCATGATTAATACCATGTGCTGGTTGGATACTATCCTGACTTTATAACTAAATATTTTCTAGACTTAGGTTCTTCACAAATAGGGAGAAAAACAAATACAAAGTCTTAAAAAAATGTAGCTGTATAGTACATATGTATGTTTGATTATCTCCTTAACTTTACTAATTGAAGTATATAGTAATTTATTTTTACAAAAGCAATTATGATATTACTACTAATTAAATTAAGATATGATGATGTGAATTTATTTGGAAAATAATTCTTAATTGTTTTAGAAGACTATATATATAGTGTGCACTCTATGAGTAGTGGTAAATATTTGTATTTCAGGAGTATCTACAAGCCTAGTCAAGGACTGAGACTCCACTGTGGTAGGCACATAACAAAAAGACTGTTGCCTTTCAGAGGCAAGGACTATCTAATATATGACAGAGAACAATAAATAGATAGGGATCCTAGATTGTGAGGGAACATGACTGTATTTATAACAGCATTGTACGTTTTCAAATGACATTAGCATTATCACTTGATTTCCAACCATGTGGTTGTCATCAATGATTTTTCAAAAGCCCCAACTAAGGAGGTTTAATCATGTGTGTGAGGGGGTGGGCATGGGGGTGGCGACATAAAATAAAGCTTCTGTAGTCAGCATTTATTTCATAACCTTCATTGGCTGATCCTATGGACAGTGGCCATGCTTGGCCTTGTCCCCTTCTATTCCATAAAAGCAGAAGGACCATGGTATATCCATGAGGAAGGTTCCAGGTCCACATTTTCTTCCTGGGCCCGAGGAGTTACTGTTGCTACCCGTTCTGTGTTCCGCATCCCCAAAGCATGCAATCTGGCTTCCATTCTATTCTGTATAGTTTCTTATACCTCAGTCATCACCTAGTATATGAGCACCTTCCTGTAGCACATTAAGCAACATGACTATACATCTGTCACTTGTGTTTTCTCATCCTCTCCCCAAAGGGAGAAGTGTGTTCAGTGGAGTGTCTTGTTTTGGTTAGGTTTGGGTTTTTTTTGGCTATGTATTTATGGTAGACAAGGCAAAATCAAAGAAAGCACCTTCAATTGGAGCAGATTTGTAATGATCCTTCATTCCTGGGGAAATTCATTCTACAGTTTTACACAAGCCCCTGAGAATATTTTATCTCCCACACAGACAACTGAGAGAGAGCCACCATGCCAAAGGAACATAGCCGGCACAGCTGCTGAATAAACAACTGGGCTCCTTGAAACAGCCTTTTACACTATTTTGCCCCATTCCAACCCTGGCTAGAACCAGGAAAAGCAGAGGCATATAATGGAAAATAATTGTGTCACAGCATTTAAACTTGAAAGACTGGTTCAGTTCTAATGTGGGGGTAGGCCCTTTTGTACACAATCCTGTTCTCCCATCTCTATTTACAATACCATTGATGTTCTGAATAAATCAGCAAAATCAAGAAATTTTCTCCCAACCTGTAGTTAGCAGACCAAACTCCATCTGACTTCTTACAGAACTACATTCAGGCTTGGAATATGAAATCATGGATGAGATAATTGCTGAGGAGGAGATTATATACAATACTGACCTTTGCAGGCTTGCAAAGTACACACCGTTCACTCAGTTTGTCAAGCTGGTTGATATAGAGGAAAATCTAATCTTTAATTTAAAAAAATTAAAGTAAGGTTTTCACTTTTTTTACTGCAAAGATGGCCTCTAAAACAATCCAAAATCATTACTAAAGTGAAAAGATTGCCAGTGATTCTTCTTAAAGAACATATAAGAACATAAGAATGTGTCTAGCGCCACTCTCCTGTCTTCTGACAGTGGCCAATGCCAGGTTCATCAGAGGGAATGAACAGCATAATCATTAAATGAACTATCCCCTGTTGCCTGTTTACAGCTTCTGGCAAAGAGAGGCTAGGGGCACCATTCCTCCCCATCCTGGTTAATAGCCATTGATGGGCCTATCTTCCATGAACTTATCTACTTAACTAGTTAATCCTGTTATAGTCTTGGCCTTCATAACATCCTCTGGCAAGGAGTTCCAGAGGTTGACAGTATTGTGTGGGAAAAAAAATACTTCCTTTTGTTTGTTCTAAACCTGCTGCCTTTTAATTTCATTTAGTGACCCCTAGTTCTTGTGTTATGAAAAGGAGTAAACAACACTTATTTATTTACTTTTTCCACACCAGTCATGATTTTATAGACCTCTATCACAGCCCCCACCTCTTAGTCATCTCTTTTCCAAGCTGAAAAAGTCCCTGTAAAGATAACAGGCTATTCATAGTCCCCCCACAGACATGTTGTGATCCAGAAAACAATTTAATCCTCTCCCCCTGCAATACTCTACTACAAGCCAGGGAGGAATAGAACTTTGAATGCTCCCAGAAGCCTGTCAATAGCTGCTAACATATGGTGTCAGTGCAATAGTACTCAAATGCAGCACTCCTTGGAGAGTCAGATTCCACATCTGTCTGACTCTACATGTGGGGAAAAGGCTAGCTTGCTAAGGAGTGCTTCAGGGAGGAAAGAGTGGCAACATTATCATATGACAGGCCTGGAATTGTCCCTGAGGTGTGTGTGCACTCCTCCAGGCTGCTGTCTATGGCATCAGTTCCACAGGCTCTCATTTCCTTCCCAGGGAGACTTGACATCTGTTTTATATGATTATCTCTGGTCTTCTCAGACTGCTCTGACTGGAATATTACTGAGGCTCAGATTTTGTCATGGAGGTCATGGAAGTAACAGACTCCATGACTTTCAGAGATCCCCCTTGACCCCCTTTTGCTTCAGATGTGGGGCAGCGCAGCAGGAACTTTCAGTCCCCAGTGACCCCTATACGTTCCAGCTGCAGGCACTCTGAGCTGCTGCCACAGGGAGATCCTGCAGCCCCAAATCCACCTCTGCTGAGAAAGGAAGAGGAAAGAGAAGGGAACAAAGGAAACTGAAGTTGATCTGGAAGAGGGACATTTGAAAAAGTGGGACAAAGGGGAGCTTGGAGTGAGAAGGAAAGTAAGGGGAGCTGGGAGCATGAGGAACTCAGGTGAAGCTCTTTTGCTAACGAAGGTCTGCAAGGCCAGAAGGTTGAGAAGCACGACTCTAAACTGCCTGCTGAAGGAGGCCATGGTCTTTTACAAAACCAGAAATTCACAACCCCTCTAACTAATCTAGTATTGCTTTTCTTGGGAACTGGCAGGGGAGTGATCATAGTCAGGGACATTATCTAGTGTCTGGAATATTGTTTAGTGATACCATGATTCATATGTAATCCAACCGTTTGGCATGGTGAAGCCTGCAGGATCTGTGCCCATGTGAAAGCACCAGCACAGAGCATTCTTCAAATCATTCATTACTATACTCTGTGCACTGTTGCATGATGATGTGGAATAGCCTTTCAGAATCAGTTCCAGGAAGAATTTAGTAATGGGTCACAATCATTCATTTTGTTAATGATTTGTTGGAAACTACATGAAAAGGCAATGTCCATTTGAAAATCAGTTCTAATGTTCTGACTCTTATCCTGCATCTTATAAAACCATGCAATCTGCTGTGTACTTAATTTTATTGGCAAAGACATTAGACAGTTTATGATCTATGGTCAGTGGATTATTATAAGAACAAAAGAACATAAGAACGGCCCTACTGGGTCCGACCAATGGTCCATCTAGCCCAGTATCCTGTTTTGCAACAGTGGCAAATACCAGGTGCTTTAGAAGGAATGAACAGAACAGGTAATCATCAAGTGATCCAATCCATTATCTTTGAGTGACACTCTCACTTGGACTATGTTGTGGAGTAATGTGGTACATCAGACAGGCATATCCACAAGCTCAGAGACAAGCGCTGTAGGTATATTAAGTTTCAGGCCCTGTTGATTTTTGCTTCTTGCGGGTGTCCAGTTAACAACTGAAAGTGAAATGTCTTTATTTTTAAGCCTGGCAGAAAAAAAAGGGTGTCAGTGTCCTAGCTGAAAGTCTAAGTTGGGTGGCTACTGAAAGAATATTTGCAGATTGAATCCTAAGTATAGACCTGTAGGGTGCAGTCCAACAAATGGGTAACCTTAATCCTCATGACTCTGCGGGTCTCACATATGGGATGTCCCATCAAATCCACCTCATTTAGGGAGGGCAAACATAAATTTGGGTCCTTAAGACATGTTGGTGTGTATTACTTCTGTCTTTGATATCTTGGGTGAGTTCAGGTGGTCTCCTTTGCAGCATAAATTCATTATTGGACAATGGTCACCTAGAAATCAGCAGAGGATGAGGGGACCACCTGAAGAGAAAAAAAATCATGAGGTCATCCTGCCTCTTGAAATAAAGTCATTGAACTTTGGAAGATATAAGCAAAAACAGAAGTCATATTCGGCATCCATCAGTAAAGAAGAGACCAGAGCTCTTGCAAGCTGAGAAAGATGAGTTCATGGGGCAAGGGTTCAAGTCTCTGGAAACTGAATATAGGTGAAAACCCCACCTAATCAAAGGTCTTCCACTGAGGAAGACAAGGGAAGCCAACATCTTGTACTTCTGTAGCAGGTCCTGACTGAGGAAATATCAGGCATGGCTAGGAAGAAGAGTGACTGAGAGGAAGCTATCTGGAACAAAGTCTGTACCTTGCTAGATTACGTTTTAGATTTTTAGATGCATGTTTTCACTTTTATTTGTTTGTAACCCTTTCTAACTTTATTCCTTTTACTTGGTATCACTTAACCTATGTCATATTGTTAATTATGTAATTAGTAATAATTCTTTACTAGTAAACCAATTCAGTGCTGTGTTTAAATGGAAAGTGAATTAATCCTCAGTTAAATTAATAAACTGGTGCTTTTATGACTTTAGAGGAGCAAAATAAACCTTATTTCTCTCCCAACTGTCCAGGAGAGGGCTGGACTTTGCAGAGCACAAGCTTTTAAGGAAAATTGGGACTGGGAGTGTGTTGGAGTCACCTTGCTGATTGTAACCAAGGCTGTTGGAAGACCGAGTAGAGCTGCAGACAGACAGTCCTGAGCGAGGGCTGTCTAAAGCATGTGTGGGTGCATACACACATATACACACCAGGGTATGACCTGCATGCTTGTGAACATCCCAGGCTAGGAGTACCATCAGCAAATCATTCACTGCAGGGTACCCAGGGTTTCAGGACAAATAGTCACAACCCTTCACTGGTCTGAATTTCATCTCAAACCCTGTGACATATATGGGCTCTTTCCAGATATGAAGAAAGGAGGGAAGAATAAAATTGTGGGAAATATGGATAATATTTTCCCCTCCCCTTCTGGAGTAACCATACCTGGGGAAGTGGTACCAGAGGTGGTATTTAGGGCCTGAGAGTTCAACAGCAGGTGAGAATGATAGACAGATGGCTTTGTGATGTTAGGAGATATGTTAAGAAGAATGGGAGTGAAGAAGCTCTCGTGCTGAGCTCCAGTGTCTACAATACTATCTCCTTCAACATGGTCACAATACCATTGTGTGTTTATTCCGAAGTGTGTTATAGTTTAGGAAAAGGGAAAAAAAGCTATTGTATTACACGTTACAGGAGACCCCATACTCCTTACACTAGCCAATAAAACAAAAAAGCAGATTTGAAGGCATTCATGCCCTTAACATTCACTGGGATTCTTCCTTGTGTAGATAGTATGAGATAAGGTCCTGTGTGTGTTTATTTCAATGTACTGCCATCCAATTATGTGCGTGTCTGATGCATGAAAAGAACATACTACCCATGCATAGTACTGATAGGCTATTTACATGTGACTATACATTCTTTAATTCTCAGGCAGTAAAGTATGCCTTTTTCACAAGGACAATATATATACCAGGTTTGACACACAACATTAAGTTTTAAGTTACCCCGTGGAAGAAAAAAGTCTGAACAATTTTCTTCATCTAAAGTGTAACTGTCCAGGGGGCAAGGGATGATGAAGTATCCTAGGATACCTAGTCAACATGACATTTTTTACATGGCTGAGAGCAACTAAAAAGGGTACAGTCCTGTGTGAAATGGCCCATGAAGTTTCTGCCTAGGAATCATAGACTGACATGGGAGTCTAGGATCAGCATTGGTGAGGAAGAGTGTCCTGTGCAGAGGCACATCTATGGTAGAAGCATGCACTGGCTAGGAGACCTGCTGCTCATTATTTCCTCAAACTCAAGTAAGTAAGTAGCCAGAATGTTCCCAAGGCCTCGACATTTAAAAGGAGCACTTTAGATAAAAGAGAGCAAAAGCAAACATGAAATATGTCATTGCAAAAAGATAGTTTTGATACTGGTTTAAAATGTGTTTCTGAAAACAAAAGGTTAGAATTAGCATTCTTCTTCAACCAGAACTGTAGTATCTCTCTTAACAGCGCTGGAGGAAATCCAGCAAAAGAGAGTTGAAAAGCCAGAGGGATGAGGGAAGCGGCATAATAGCGAATACAAACTATTATGAAACAAAGGCACTTTTTTCCCATTTGAACTGGTTTTACTTACAGAATAATGAAGCTTTTAGCCACAATCAATGCTTCAAGCTACTCCGGAAAGCATCCAACAGAAATGAAATGAGAATGGGGCACATCAAAGCTTCTGTGTTTGCAGTAGTAGCAGCTGTGTCTAAAAACTTGAGCTAGGAGTGGAGGGTTTGTTTTTCAAACAAGTCTGTTTGAAACAGCATTTTGAATTCAAGTGTACACGACTGTCTATTAAAACAAAGGGAAAGTGTAAGGATATAGAACAAATGACATATGAGTTGAAATAAAGTTGTTATAGAGTTTTGGGGGGACTGCGCCCTATGAAGCCAGTTAGGACTTTGGGGTGAATGTGTTTTTTTTTGTGAACAGCCTGTTTTTAAGGCTAGAAGCTTTACAACTGACAGCTTTTACCTTTTTGGGTTTGACCTTGGAGCATTTAGCACCTTTTGCCCCTTTGTGCCCTTCCCCCAGCGAACCCGCCCAGGTGGGGTCCTGGGGAAGCCCATGGGTTTTGCACCCCAGCTTTACAATTATCTGTGACTTTTAGCCAGCCAGTAAAACAGAGGTTTATTAGATAACAGGCCCATGATTTAACACAGAGCTTGTAGGTACTACAAACCGGACCCCTTTGCTGGGTCCATTTTGGGGGCCAGAGACCCAGGCAACCTGCCTGTAGCTTTTTGCCTTTTTTTAGCCAGAACCAGACTGAAAACTTTTTTTTGAAGCCCTTTCTTTGCTTTTTTTTGGTCTTTTTTTTTTTGGTCTAGGAGCTATTACCTGACCTTTTTGTTTTTACCTTTTAGCTAACTGACACCTTGAGAGGGGGGAAGAGCACAGGAGAAAAGGCGTAGGCTACTTACTTTTTACTGGCTCTTTGTTTTGCACCAATTACACACCCTTATTTTTTTCACATAGACACTTTAGAAATGCACAGGGGAAACTGAGGCACACACACAGTATTTCCACTCTGTCACAAAGGTGCTTTTACAATCAAATGCCACAAAATTTAGTGCAAGAATAGAGTGCCAAAAATGTGTTGCAATTCTATTGAATTTAGTCTTACAGAGTTGTAAAAAAGGAACAAACATTCTAGGACCAATGCCCACTTATCCTATTCTGCTTCCCATGAAAGAAATGTGTATTCAACCAAGTGCATATCTGGAAAAAATTAAATCATCATCTACCATTGGCAAGCCTAAAGGAAAAGTTCACAAAAAAAGCTCAGTCTTGTATAATAAAAGTTCTCATGTTTCTTGGTCAGAATGGAAAAGCAAGACTGCCAAAGGGAACATTTTTTATTGCCTTCAGTTATTCTCCTCCCTGGATAATATATTTTAGGGTTCTCCATTGCACCCTTTCATTCAATGATCCAGTGTTCTGTACTTCGTACCAGTGTTATCTAAACAATGGTATGAAATGGAGTCAGTTCAAGCTATCACAACAAATATCATAAAAATGAGGCACTCATTAGTGATATCTAACAGCCCTATTCGTTAGCAATAAAAGATAACTGCCTCCCCACCCCCAACCATATTCCTTTTTAACTTTTGAAAAATAAGGTTTTTTTTAACTAGTCCAAAGATGTTTGATTTATTCAATGCTTTTCATGGGCCAATATCTGCCATTAATAAATGGAGTTCAATGGGTGTGAATGAGAACTGAATTTGTTCCAAGGGACTAAATTCACCACTGGCTCAAATTAATTTACCACAAGGCTGCATGGGATTCAGTATTGTAGTGTGGAGGGGTGGAGGGTGTAGTGTTCTAAAGAGTTACAGGTCACAAACAAAATAAGTTTAGTGGTTTCATCCTGTCACCATAGAACATTGGCAAATATTAAGCCATTGACAGTATTCAGGGCAAGACACTTAGCTGTTGTCAGTACTCCTCAGTGCAGATAATTTACACCAGTTAAGGATATGACCCTCAGTCTTTACACAGGAGAAACCTATAACTTTTAATATAAAACATGCTGAGGATCATAATTGAGCTTTAATAACAGATGTATAGAAAGTTTGCTTTTTAAATCTGGCATCAGAAAATGAAATGATTTACCACTGCTGTGCAGAATTAATGGTTTTAGCATACTTAGCTTTAAAACAAACATATGCACAACAGCAATGAGTCGTGATTTCATTTTGCTTCCTTATGCAAAATTACATCAATATGCAAATGATAAATGTTGCAGCTGGTAAATTATTCAACATCGTATCTTTCCTGGGCTTTTCAAACTCCATCCATTCCTGGTTCTCCTCCTATTTCTTTCATTTCTTCAATGTCTCTTTAAGGCTATCTCTACAATTCCAGCTAGGAATGTGATTCCCTCTCAGAGCTAGCACAAGAATAACTAGCAGTATAGCCACGGTAACATGGGTAGGAACAGCAGAGGCACAGCCAAGCAGGGCAAAGTATAAACCTGCCTGAAAGCAGTGGGTATGTATTTGGCATAGCTCAGCCATGCCTCCACTACTTCTACCAGTGTTAACATGCATGGATACACTGCTGTCTATACTCGTGTTACATTGATGAGAGCTAGAGAGAGTATGTGTGCCCCTAGGCATATATCCACTGTCTACATAGCAAAGGAAAAACCTGCGAGTGGGTCATACCAGCTCACAGGGCTTGGGTTGTGGGGCTGTTTCATTGGTGTGTAGACTTCCGGGTTCAGGCTGGAGCCCAGGCTCTGGGACCTTCTCACTCCACAGGGTCCCAGAGCCCAAACTGCAGCCCAAGCCCAGAAATCTACACAGCAGGGAAACAGTCCCGCCGCCTGAGCCCTGCAAGCCCCAGTCAGCTGGCACGGGCCAACCACAGGTATTTAGTTGCTGCATAGAAATACCCAGTGAGTCCTTTACTCCACTTTCCCCCAGTCTGAGGAGTGTGTTTTTTGCCTCTGCTATTTTCCCTTTATCCCTTTTTCTTAAGTAACCTTTTTGTAGATGAAGTCACAGGATAGTCTCTATGGTGATGACTCACAATCCAGCCTCTCACTCTCTCTCTGACAGCTCAGTAACTTACATTAAATATGGACAAAGTGAACTCCTGATTATTCCTTGAAATCCTCCCCGCGCCCTCCTTCTCGGCCACAACTGACAGCACCACCATCCTTCCAGCTACTCAGAGCTGAAAGTCATTTTTGTTTTCTCCATCTTACTTCCTCCATATAAAATTTCTCTAAGATCTGAACTTTTCTTTCTATCCACACCATGAAAGCGCTTGCTATCTTCAGTCTTCATTATAGTAACTGTGTTCTCTCTGAGTTCCTTAACCATGTCATGTCATGCCACACCCCGTCCTCACCTGCAGCTTCTAAGATCAGTTCCCCTCCTCTCATTCTGACCATGTTACTCCCCATTTTCATCCTTCCATGACACCCCCTTTTTCCACTGCATAAAGTTCAAGCTTTTTGTCTTCACATTCAAGGCCCTCTATACATCTGCCCTTCCCTACATATTCATACATCTATTTTGTGCACTCCATTTTCTGCCACCGGCATGTCACTGTCCAATAAATCTATTGCTGCAAGTCTGAACTGGTCAGGAAACAGTTTTCCAGTACAACAGAACTTCTCAGAGTATTGAAAGATTTTCCCATCCAAAATGGGATGAAAAGAAAACGTCTTAAAAATGTTAATGGAAAAGAGATCCTAAAGAATAAATTTCAGTTTGGGTAAATTAAAGTGTTTCATTCTGAGATTTTCTAAATGTTTCACTCTGATTTCAAATACTGTATTTCATTTTTTAACTATAACAAAGTTCTAAAGGAAAAGTTGTTACACAATGAAAAACAAGAATTTTTTTCATTTTGAAACACCAAAATGAGGTGGTTTTGACAAAAAATTCAAAAGTTTCCCAAGTTGAAAAATTTCTCACTAAACCTCTCACTGAAAGTTTCAGTTTTAACTAATTGGCATTTGCCGATGAAAAAAATATTTCCTAGAAAAAATTCTGACCATCTCTACTGTAAATGAACAAACAGTAATCAACCCTACACATCTGTAGAGCCTAGAATTCTTATGCTTTCCCTGTAATGCAAGCAAACACTACAATGCAACATTGCCCACTCATGGTAGACAGGGTCCTTAAGCCATTTCTGTTACACACACTATAAGGTTTTGTTCCAGACTCATTCCATCTACTCAGAGTTGCATTTAATTTAAGCTACAGAAACATAACTAAACAGTAGTAGAACTTCACACACAGGAGGCAGGGCTGTTCTGAGTTTGAATTGTGTTGCTCACAGTGGCTCATGGAACTGGTATTTTTCATCTCTGAGGCTGCCATCTTGCACCTGGGGATCTAGGCTGCCACTTAGAGATCATTTTAATTAAGTGTGATCCTGCCTTGCATTGTTGCTGCTATATACTTGGTAAATCTCATTGCTTGAGGATCTCTCTGTGTAGAGAGATGAGAGCCTCCATGGTAGCTACTACATCATTCCCTGCCAGTCCATCAGCATGGCCCAGATGGCCTTGGAAAAGGAATGTTTATCTAGGGTATCAGTATTCCCTGGTGCACAAGGCACTTTGAGCACTGTTGAAGAAATTTACTATGAATTTTATGATGAAGATTTCTACGAGTGACATTTTTTGTATCTCCAATCAATGAAGCTCTGTTGGCTAGATCTTGGGATAGTACAACTCATTTTCTCCCAGTTCAACCACTGACCACTCAAAAATCATAGAATATCAGGGTTGGCAGGGACCTCAGGAGGTCATCTAGTCCAAACCCCTTCTCAAAGCAGGACCAATCCCCAATAGCTGCCTACAGACTCTCACCCTAAGCAGATGTATCTTATTCAGTTACATATGGTTTACTCCTAGTGTTGCTCCCTGTAAGACTTTTTTTCTCTTCCTCTAGTCCCCTCATCTCAGGGGACTTCCCAGATTTTTCTCTAACTGGTGCTAGTGAGATCTACTGGATCTGGCTACCAAGATGAGTCAGCAAAATAACTCTACACAAAGCCTAACATCCAGTCACACAAAACTAATGCATATTGTAGTGATTATAAAGTACAGAAACAAAAATGAAAGCTCCATTTATCCAATGAATGGCAAATTCATTCCTCTTTTGCATAGCTGCAGAGTTCCACTGTGCAACAGAGCCTGCATGGTTTTGTTTCACTACAGGAAGGTGGGACTGGAATGAATATAAATGGAGGTTTTCACACCTTCTTCCACAGAATGAAACCTTTCTTTACATGAGACCCATGGGTGGCTGTTAGAAGAGCAGCAAGAGAGAATGGGGCATGAATTGACTAGTATTGTTGTTCAGGGATCCAATGCTGAACAAATCCTCCTGTCCTCCCTCCTACTCATGAGTGAGCTGCACCAGAGAATCATTAGACTACTGTGTCACTGAGCTACAGGAGCCTCTGTAGAGTGAATCCTCAGCCACTTTCAGTCCTGAAAGGAAGGAGGGGAAAATAAACCCCATTCTGCCTCTATGATTTTCCTAATACTCAGCACAGCTACTCAGACCTGGTGCGGGATTCTGGATGTGTCCCTTCCTTCTGATATACAGTAGTAAAATTATGCCCAATAGGGAATTCCTAACTATACTGGCTCTGCAAGAGAAAACTCTTTCACAAAGTTACTCAGATACTGTTTCTATTAAAGCAGGGTTTCTCAGACTGGGGGTCACGACCCCTCAGGGGGTTGTGAGGTTATTACATGAGGGGGTCACAAGCCTCCACCCCTAAGCTCCCCCTTCTCCTTCAGTATTTATAATAGAGTTGAATATAAAGAATGTGTTTTTAATTTATAAAGGGTGTTGCACTCAGAGGCTTGCTGTGTGAAAGAGGTCACCAATGCAAAAGTTCGAGAACCACTGCATTAAAGTAATAATACAGAGTTGACAGCTTTCCCTCATAGAACAAGAAGTATACGGTAACTGATGCAGACAGCAGTCCGTTAAAGTGTCAGTAAATGCTGTGAAAGTAATGAAGCAAAAAATAAATAAAATAACCCTTAACAAATAAGATCTTTCAAAACCACCTGAGGAGAATCATTTTTAGGCTCTCTCAAGTTAATAAAGTCATGTATCAGTCATAGGCAGACATGCAAACATCATGCAAAAATCATACAAGAACAGGAAAAATGGTTTATGAAAAGCTAGTTCAACAAAAAAGCATGTAGCGCCAATGTAAATGTTACCTCTGAAACATTTATTCCTCAAACATATGGTTAATATCTGACCATCGTGGTAGCAGAAATTCATTTTCTGTTTCTGAACCAATATTAGCATCCACCTGTGGTATGCAAGTAGAAACCTGCACCTTTGCCGATTTGATAACTAGGGTGATCTTTTCTGGGAACCAACATTTTGCTAAATATATTACAATGTTGGGTTTAGAACTCTGGTTAATGTGATATTTTACTCTGAGCTGCTCACATGATGTTTCAAATACTTTAGAAAGTCTCACTGGCAAAAAATAGTGTTAATTTTCAAATGTAACCCTTCTGGAAGGTTTTGCTGGCTGCAAAGAGAGCCAGGTTCAGTTATCTCGGGGTTCTTTCCTGGTCTGCTCACTCTTTTCCACAACAGATGCTGGCAGAAAGCTCCCTCCCGTAGGGCACTTCTGGAGTTTTCAAGCAGCTCTGGGGTACTCTTCTCTGTGTTCACCAACAGCTGCCAACAGCAACCTCAGTACCCTCCAGAACACACGGCTGATACTGACAGCCTAGAAGGCAAATCTTGTGCGATGTACAGGACCCTCCCTTGTGTAACAGAGCTTTGTGGTCATTTCCCCAATCCTGAGGTTCAATCCTCTCCACAGTTTCTGCTTGTGTGTCTCTTCTCAGAGAGGTCTAGTACCAGAAGACTTTTCTATATCTGCCCTGCTGGGACACTCTACCATTATACACTGACTGTCAGTGGGGCACAGCACCCACAGGGACATATATGGCAGTAGGAAAAAGAGCAGAGTTTCAGACTGCACTTCAAGGATAGGATACAGGGCAAATGTAAGTAGCCACGGAGCATGATTATAGCCTCTGCTGGAGAAATATAGCAATGCCTGAACCAGAGCAGGTCTATGTAATCTAGTACCATGTCTCTGACAGTGGCCAGCATATGTTTCTAACGTTTCCTCTATTGGATTCTCAGAGTTTTCCACAAGCATAACGACTGCCAGCTGTAGGTCAGATAGTCCAGATCAGTTTTGACCAGAGATCCCTGAGTAAGCAGCTAACTAAGGCTAAAAAGCATGCCACACTAACAAGTAATGATTGTATACACTCTAGCAAAAGGCAGCAACACATGGAGGTGAGGCAAGGCAAGGCAAATGAGATGGAGCCCATTCCTGTTCACTACCACTGCAGCTCAAGCCATTGTCCTACTCATAAGTAGGACCCTGACTTCTTTCCAGATGACTTAGGCTGTTTTATTACTACCTGCGCAACACCAACTCAAAAAGTGAAGAATAGGCTCAAGCTGCCCAAAGTATAGATACCTATATTTTCTTTATAAAGCTGTGCCTATTACTAAGAATATCCACATAGTGTGAAGAGTGCTTACAAAGGACAGTACCTAAACGTGACAAGAGATTTCACATGCTTGCCCAATTTCTGCGTTCTGACACATTCACACAACCCTACAGCAAGTCAGCTCAATTCCAGAGAGTGGGTGGTCTAGTTCTGCTATCAGATAATTAGATACAACTGTCACTGGCCTCTCTCTGACTCACTATTTACACATGGTAGAGTTGACAGCTTACTTCAAAATGTTAGTGGAAGGAGACAACTATCTTTTAGGCTTGAATAGTTCCAAACAAATACATATATACACGCACACAACTAAACTGGATAAAAGTGTTTGCATTTTATAAGATTCTATGAAAAATGTTGGAATACGTTTTTGTTTTTTTTTAATTTTGATTCTAGGTTTTTACAAGTTTAGAGAGAGGTGGACATTTTTTTTAAAAAAAGTAAAAAAATACACACACAGAAGATTGTTTTAACTGTGAAAAAGTTTCTCCATTTTTAAAGTCAGCTCTACCACAGCCATTTTTCTATGGGTTGCTTTCCCACAGCATGTGTTTAACGCAGTCTCCCTTTTTCCATGGCCTGTCTTTCCTCAAGCATTCTACCAAGGAAAGATGAGTTGAGACTGGTGCCATAAGAAGTTATTTGGCAGCAGAGAAATGCACTGAATCATTGTGTTTCCTGAGTTCCCAGATGGATCAGGAGTTGCAGACACTTATGCCACTATGCCCTCCCATGAGGCAGATTTTCCACCTCACTGACATCAATAGCTTGAGTTCTGCCAGTTGAAAAAACCATTAGAGCACCATTAGGTGCAAATATTTTTGAACTACTATTGTGATGGCTGCCATATTGGCTGCCATACCCAAGATTGAACTGGGGGCCTCCAGAGCTAAAAAAACATGAGCTACCACAGATTGAGCTAAAGAGCCAACGTTTTGTATCTAACTGCTGTAACTACTCATATCACCTGTAGAGGAACACAGATGAGGACCTAAATCACACACACTTAGTGGGTTCTACTGTTACTACAATGGACACATAACTATGTGTTACTACCTAATTGAAATTCACCTGATTTTGCAATAAATTATATGAAAATCAGATAACCATTAGGTCTGAATTTTAGCATTTAGTTTAATCTAAGTTTATACACTTCTGCTCTTCACCTTGTGGGCATTTTTAGAATGACAGTAGAGGACATTAGACTCTGCAGGGATATTGAATGGACATTTGCAACCTAAAAATTACCATAATTTCATAATCAATTATTATATATAGGGTCTTCATAAAATGTATGGTAATTATAATGTGTGAAAACCCACTTATTTAACCTTTGTTTTACAAATTTTCTCTGGATGGTGATTGGCATTAATATCCTTGTGTTATGTAAAAGAATTCTAGGGGCTATATTTTTTAGTAGCTACAATATAACACACTGTTTTGAATATGTGTGTGTATCACCCCTGAAAGTGGATAGGACAAGCTGCAACATACAGCATGTCCCATGGACAATTTCAAACCTTTTCATTATTGAATCCTGCTGCATCCCAACTTACAGTTCTTTCAGTGAAGAATACAGTAACTCACATCTGAACTGTATTTGTTTAGCTAAGCAAGAAAATTCTAAACTAAAGTTTTCCATTTCTGTGGCCAGGAACTGCATTTTCCTGAGAGGGTCTAACACCAATCCACAAGCTGGGCAGGAACTACGGGCCATAACTCTAAACATTAATAAAGAAACATTCTGCCACACCACATGTTTGCATGCTCAGCAGAGCTACCTTATGTTCAGCGATGATTAAAGAAATATCATATACTCCTTTCCCCTCTCTCAAAACTGTGCAAATTATACCTTTTCAAATGTAAATTTGGTTTTAAAAGAATGGCTGTCTGTAATGTGAATGAAATATACACCAAGAAGAATCAGCTCCATCAGCTATTACTCAGGCCATTGGCCTTAATGGGATTTCTGTCTGAGTAAGGACTGAAGGATTTCCATCCTAGAAGATTTCTATGTCTTCTACTCTAAGTTCCTCAGAAATGGCCCCTGGCCCCCAGGTATATATTAGGCCAGGGGTCGGCAACCTACAGCATGCGTGCCAAATGTGACATGCAAGCCGATTTTTGAAGGCACGTGGCAGTGGGCTCAGCCCACCGCCGCTCTGGGGTTCCCGCTGCTGGCCCCTTGCCAGCTGGGGTTCTGGCTGCCGGCCCTGCTCAGCCCACTGCTCTCTGACAGAGAGTTCCTCCAGGAGGGGCAGGCTGCCACCGTCCACGGATTTTTCCCCGCAGGGCAGCGGAAAAGCACCTCTGTGATCCTGGATGTGAGTTCCGAAGCCCCTGCCTGCGGGGCTCAGGGAACACTGGGAGGACTGGGCTCAGGGGAGCAGCTGTGTTAGGGCTCCCAGATGCTGCATGAGCAGCTTATGTGTGTGACTCTCTCCTGGCTGGCCCCTGGTCTTTAAAGGGGGAGCTGGACTGGTGCAAGACTCTGCGAGTCGCAATTGCCCCCCCCCTTTTCATGGCCCCGCTGCCTCCTCATGCTCCCACTCTCCTCTCCCCTTCTCTGGTACTGCATCAGCCCAGGAGGGGGCTGTGCCCCCAGCACCCCTGAGCTGGCCAGGCAGCAGTGGGGTTGGAGGGGTTTTGCAGCCTCTGGAAAGCGCAGCTGGAGATTGGGAGGCACTTGCTGTGTTTGTGCATCCTCCTAACACAGTGGCACTTCAGCTCGGGGGAGTGGCCCTCTGTCTGGGCAGCTTTTAGCCCCCAGGAGAGTTCAAGTTTAAAATGTGCAAACTCAGGGGTGATCTGGGTAGGTCTTGTACCCATGGGGATCTGCATCTCAAAGGGGAAGGCAATGGGGAGCGCAGTGGTCCCTAGGAGCAGTCATAGGAGTTTTTTGGGCAGCAGGGACCTGGGTCTTAAGAGCCGCTTCTGAGAACTCCAGTCCCTGCTGTGTCAGGAGTTGTAGCTGAGCTGCTTCTCTGAGCCATTGGCATCACCTCAAGGGAAAAGCTGAAACTCCCCTGGGCACTGGGTCAATAAGAATATTCAGTCCACAAACCTGCACAGGTTCATTTGAAAGAACCTCCTAATGTTTCTTTATGGGGTAATAGTGTTTCCCCCCCTTTCTCCCCCCCCCCTCCCATTGCTGGTATAGTCGCTGCTTTTCCTCTTAAATGAACATGCCATCATCTTCTGAATTTGAAAAGTATCTGGGGTGTTTGTGTGGATCAATATTGCAGGGAGGGATGAGAGTCATAGCCAAAATCTATATGGCCCATTCATTTAGATCAGGGGTAGCCAAAGGAAGCACGTGAGCTGATTTTCAGTGGCACTCACACTGTCCTGGCCACTGGTCTGGGGGGCTTTGCATTTTCAATGAAGCTTATTAAACATTTGTAAAACCTTATTTACTTTACATACAATAGTTTAGTTCTATATTGTAGATTTATAGAAAGAGACCCTCTAAAAGCGTTAAAATGTATTACTGGCAAGTGAAACCTTAAATTAGAGTGAAGAAATGAAGACTCGGCATACCACTTCTGAAAGGTTGCCGACTCCTGTATTAGGCATTGTTGAAGAAATTCTGCTAAAGTTAAACATCGCTCCAACTATACCAAAGCAAGAACCAAGCCTTATTTTTGACACGTCCAGCAGTACTTCTCACTTTCTTCTCCCAATTAAAAAAAAAGTTTTATAGAGCTTTGAATTTCCAGATTGTGGCAGAGTCCAGAATTAGAGAACAAAATCTCAAAGAAAGGGTGTTTTCAGGGAGACCTCTGACCCAAATGAAAAGAAGGGGTAGCAGACATCTCATGAAAAAGGCTATCACATAGATTCTTCAGAAGTATCAGCAGACACTAGAGGTTTGGATAGTTTGAATTTATACCCTGTGGACTTTCAGATGCTTAATCAAGGCTAAAATCTAAAAATACCATATGGTTTGCTCATTATTAACTTATATTGACAATGTGGCTAGTTTTTCATCTGCCTGGGTGTGCACAGAAAAAAAAAACATGCAAGGAACACCACAGGTTGAGGAATTTCACATATCAGTTCCTTGTGAAAACAAAGTTTAAAGAGATTTGAAGCTTGAAGAGGATTAAGCAGGATCTCTTTAATTTTGAAGAACTTCCATGCCAATAGGCCTGATCCAAGGACCACTGAAGTCAATGAGCAGTGGATCAGACTCAAAGTTTACAGCAAGGATTGGGGATTTCAGAAGCAGGTTTTGTGGATTCTATATCATCTCTGCGGTGTGGCATCTTGGAGGCATCGGTACCCGCCCACTTCCTCCCTCTCTCCCTATATAAAATATGAAAAGTAATATGAAAAAACAAAATCAAATATCTATATACGGACATCAATATATTTGATTTTGTACAAATTTTCCATATTGCTTGCCTAGGTTTACTTTTTAACAAACCTTGATTATGACTCTAAAGAATTTCCAAAGAAGTTGAATGCAATACTGAAGACTCAGGATTGCAACATCATGACTCCTGGGTTTAGTAGGTGCAAATATTTATGATTCAGGCCTTCTATTCTGGAATATATCAAATTACATGAATCTCTGTAGACCAGATTGAGAACCCTGAAAAGCCAGTGTTTGTAAAGATTTTGAGATCTCACAATTAGTGAACAATGGTAACAATGCCTGGTATATATCTCAAAGCACAAAGGTGTGTTATTGTTCCTATATTGTAACTAAGGAAACTGAGGTCCAGATAAGTTAAATGACTTGCCCGAGGTCCCACAGGAAGATAGTGGCAGATCTCAAAACAAACCCAATTAATACAATTCCAAGTTCTGAGGCTTTTCTATAAAATCATGCTCCTTCCATAAGTTCAAGATGAGAAAGAGCTCAACTCCTATTGATGAAAAGGCAAAAGTGATACCATACATTTACTAATTTGCATAGGCTACCTACCCACAATTCCTCTAGTGACATTTGTGGAATCCTCATAACTATGTGAACTTCCAAGTAGCCAGAACTCTATTCAAGGGTCCTAAGCATTGTTGGCTTCCCTCCTAAACAAACTTTGCTTCAAGAGCGTTTATAGACAGAGAACTTTGTGGCAAGAAGTCAGCAGACGACCTGAGTGGATTCTGCTGAGTCTTTGCCTCCCAGAACCTTAATAAAGCTTAGTCATTAAGCTGCGTCAAGGGGTGGAAGACATCAGCAGGACACACAGCAAGCAGCTTTCCCATGTTGTGAGTTGGCATGGGTGTGTTCTCAACATATGCTGTCCCAGCCTTACACAGGTAGCTGGCTCCACAGACCTTGATATTTCTACCCAGGCACTATTCAGTGACAAAGGCAGTCAGCCAGGTTTATTGCCCTCAATACACAATACTAGCACCCTGGCTCTATGGTTACAGGTACACTAACATGTGTGCTCAGTGGCAAGGAATGTCTCAGTCAGCAGCAGGTGTCTCTGCTGTCCCTTAGGCCACATAAAGGGTTAAGGCGAGGTACTCCGACATTTATAGATTGAGACAAATGATTTATATACCATCTTTGTGTGCTTCATGAATCTACTTGTTACCTCTTCTTATATCTTGCTCCAGGTGCCTTGGGAAAAACATCCCTATTCATCACTTCTGTCAAACCCTCTTATCCTGTGTTAAGTCACACTTTATCTATGCTAATCTTTTGGAGTAGGTAATTTCACACACATATTTAGTATCTGTTGCTTTTTAGGAATGCCTGTATTCTAGCAACACTAGCAATATCTTTTCCAAGATCATGTATCAGACAGTAAACTTATAAGCATCTGCTTTACTACATGGCTTGACTTTAGTTCATGACATGGCCTAACTTTGCCAATTATGATTCAGGCCTCAGATCTTACAACAGGGCCATGCTCCAAGGCAGTCTCTCTCTCTCTCTCTCTCTCTTCCCCTTCCCTCTCCCCCCTTCCCCAACCACACACACACATCTTGGAACTAGACAGAGATGCAGAGAGACACATAGACTACTATTGCTATTCCTCACTGATCCCAAGGGTTTGGTAGATGATGCCGTTTTGGGGTTACTACCCATGGGACATTCTGACTGGTGGGTGGGAAGGAAGTTGGATGGACTACAGCCAAAATTATTGGAAGTGAGAGTTGTTTTTCTCTTTATTTGTGTATATATTCTATTACTATGTTTTCCAGTTTATGGCTGGATCCCAAGACTGTCAGCTGCTCCTTGTTGTGTGACAATATGAACTTACAGAGGCCCTCCACAATTATAAAATCTTCCTGCAAGTCCAGAAGGTGTAAAGAAAAATCTTACCACTATTCTCTGAGCCTTAAGTTTCATGAAACACATTGCTTAAATGTCATTGATGCCAATTGAGCGAGAATAAGAAGGTGAGTTTACCTCTTTATATAACACTGGTGGAACTGATACTAGAACACTGCATATAGTTCTTATGCCCACATTTTTAAAAGGATGTTGGAAAACTGGAAAAGGTGCAGAAGAGAGCCACAAAAGCTACTCCAGGGCTGGAAGAGATGCTTTACAGTGGCTGACTTAGGTCAAGCAGTTTTGTTTATCAAAAAAATTGAGAGGTTACTTGATTACAATGAAAAATACCAGGTACCTTCATTGGGCAAATATACAAAGTTCTGACTAGTGAAGAAATGCCTAACAAGAACCAATGTATGGAAGTTGACAAATTCCATTTAGAAATAGGGCACGTAGATGTGGGGGTCATTAGTACGTAGAATAAACTATTAAGGTATTAGTGGATTCCTCATCTCTTGAAATCCACAGATCAAGACTGGATGCCTTTCTAGGAGACATGCTTTAGTCAAACAGAGGTTATTAGATTCAATACAGGAGTATCTGGATGAAATTTTATGACCTGTATTATACCAGAGGCCAGACTAGATGCTCTAATCGTCCACATAACCTTAATCTTTATATGTTCTTGTAAGATTGTGTACTCACAACCAGTAGAGCCACTTGTGCCAAGGTGCAATGCTGTGAGGTGATCCTCATTTCTGGCTCCTCATACTGACCATCTGCCTCTCGCTGGGTTTTCCATGGCTTAACCTCTAGCCAAGTCACACAAAGTTCAGTCCCCTTCCAGGGTAACAAAAAGTTGAAATTCCTGATGGAGGAGAGTGTTTGCCCTCCTTCATCTTGGGAAATTCCTTGGCCCTTCCTTTGTGGTCAGTCTCCAGCCCTACCCTGGGCTCCTTTTCCTTCTGTTGGGCTATCATGCCACTTCCTTAGGGGCTGGTAAGGGAACCCAAGCCCACCCTCTACTCTGGGTTTAGTTCAGGAACCCTGTATTAAACAAACAGGTCTTTGTTTTCAGATATGCTGCGAACGCCAAGCACTCTTGTACTGCTTCCCCACAGCTTGTGTGTAACACAGCCTCCCTTTGATTCTCAGGCCTCTAGCATCTCCCTAGTTCCTCCCAACTTCTCCTTTCTCTGCTGATCTAATAAAGCTCCCGGCCCACTCAGGCTCCACTAAAATGCTTTTAGTCACTGTGCCCTAGGGCCACCCCCACAGGAGCCTAATCCACTCCTGCAGAGTTCTTCCTTCATTGCATTTTGTCTTAGCAGGCTTTCCCTCCCCGGGGACTTTGGCAGCTTGTCCTGGGGATCTCCATAGTTTGCAGGCCCTACCTCAGGTCTTTCCCCACAGGAGTCTATGTTGCTCCTTGGGAGTCCACCTCCCTGACTTTAAGCCCTGTTTTAGGACTCCCAGCCACCACAGCCTAATTCTGCTCCCAGTGAGTTTTCTTGCCTATGGGAGAGTCCTGCTTTCTCTTCAGCCTCTCCCCTTGGCTATGTGCTCTACTCTGTGTATCCTTTTCATAACCCTTTCACAGCTGGAATCACTAATTATCCTCAAGATGCTAGATCACCACCAGCTGGGCGCTAGCTGGTAGGTCACAGGCAACCCTGAGCTTGGCTTGCCTTAAAGGGATAGCCAGTCTGTGACACTGAAGTACAGACATACGTGAATCTGGGCCCAAGCAAGCAAGCAAGGTGGGGCGGCGGTGGCGGGGGGGGGGGGAGAGGGGGGGCTACAAATCATCTCTATTCATCATCCTATATACACTATAATCCATGTAAAGAAGTTGTCTGCATTCTTACGACCATGTGAGAGGGCACAAAGTGCCATGAAGAATCTATTACCTTTTTCTTAGTATCCCTCGCTAATTAGAAATAAAGAACCTTTAAGGAAAGAGTAGCTCACTGTTGGTATGATTATGTAACTGACAATGACTAGAGAGATGAGATCTGAAAGGTTCATCATGTGATGGCACAGACCTTTCTCTTTCATTCATTCCTGAATGACAGCTGAGATCCAATCTGTACAGATATTTCTGACAGAAACTTAAAAACGTCTTGAAAGAGAACTGAGGGGTTTTTTTTAGATGTGCCAGAAAGTCAACTTTTATATATTAGAGTAAGCTGGGTGGGCAATTTACATCCAAATAAATTTTAATAAACATTTAAGAGTTCTTTCCCTGACCCAAAGATAAAGGTCTATCTCCTCTGTTTTGAGGGAATTATAGCAATTTAATCTCTCTGCAGCCTGAATGAGAAGAAGATTATTGTTCCCCTACAAGTGAGAATAGGGTGTTCCCCCTCTGTTGTATCCACCTGTTCTCTTATCTTATACTTAGATCATACAAGTTCTTTCACCCTATCTTGGTGGGCAAAAGTGAGGCTATTTTCATTTGAGTTAGTTTAACCTCAAGTTAGTTAGTTCCATCAAGACTTATTTAAAGAATTATTAGCTGAAAACTTAAAAAATGGATGGTAACAGATCAGCTACTGGTAATCCCAGTGATTATTGAACCTGAACACAAATAACTCTCAACCATGCTTGTAGCTCTTTCTATCACTTCTAGACATTCTAGATTTCAGAGTAGTACACACAGTGACCATCCTGGAATCTTATTACATAGCTAACTATTAATAAATAATATCACTAGAAATGAGCAGAAACCATTTCATAAGAGCAATCATATTTTGCATTATTGCCCAGAAAGTTATTAGTAACCACTTTTCTTTTAAATCACTGATAACATATTGACAGACCAGGAATTTCATACTAATGAAATATTCCTCCACAGAGAGATGCACAAATACATAGAACTACTTGATTTAGCATTCAGAGAATGAGCATGCTCTTATTGGGGAGAAACTCTTTTGTTCAAGATCCTTCCCTGGATTTTCGTGATACTTATTGACTATAGCTGACTATAACAGTAGCGAGTAGGGAACTGGATGCGAGTAAAGAGACCTTGACCTGCCACAGATCTGCTGTTTAATCTGGGGCAACTCACGTCACATCAGTAACCCTATTTGTAATGATACCCACCCTCCCTTGTAAAGATTTTTGCAGTCTATGGAGGAAAAGCACTATACTAGGGCTGAGTGCGGTTATTATTTAGGGAATTAAGAGATAATTTATTAAAAATCTAGATGCAACCAGTGGAACCGTATATCTGTTAACCAGGGGAGTTTGTAACTGCAAAAGAACTGGCACTTTCCAACATAAAATACATTGATTTGGAATTTTGTAACTTCAACTGATTCATTTTACTTTCAATTCTTTCCCCCATATTCAAATTAAAGAGGAGGAATTCCTTGCGGACATTAGCTTTAATTAATAAAGGCTGTGTGTGCCAACAAAAAAATCCAAAATCAATAGGTTACAGTTGGAGGTATTTGTAGATACTTAAGAAAAAGAGTACAAGGATTTATAAAAAGAAAAGTGTATGTGTAAAGCAATAACATGATGCAGTATAAGAAGTATTACCACTTTAGCCATAAATACTCTTCTACTACATGTAAAAAAGTACATACGATATAGGGCTCTTAATGCAATCAAACTAGCTCTTCCTTTTTTAAAGAGGTAACTCCTTGCCTGGATCTACAGATGCCAAATGTCTGCTTAGAGAACATGTTTAGAAATCAGATTTAAAATGACTACACAAAAGTTTTAGCATTTCCATTATGACACACTTATAACAATGGCCAGATTAAGAAGAGGCAGCACCCTTTGCCTCTGGTGAATCCCCAACAAAATCAGTGGGAGTGTGTTAGGGGATCCCTGGGGTACATCTCCACATGGATAAAGACTCCTGGCATGGCTGCAGCTGGCCCAGGTCAGCTTAGGGCTCATGGGGCTTTGGCTGCAGAGCTAAACATTGCTGTGTAGATGTTTGGGTTCAGGCTGGAGTCTGAGCTCTGGGACCCTCCAACCTCACAGGGTCCCAGAGCTGAGGGTCCAGCCTGAGTCCATGCAGTGATTTTTCAGCCCTGGACTCTGAGCTCCAGCTGCAGGGTATTTTTATCCCTGTGTAGACATAGCCCATATTGTAAATGGGCAGGAATCCCTCGCTTTTTCAACAGGGGCCAGAGAAATGGAACTCCTCTCCTGTATGTAGTTTAGTTCTATGCAGGTGACGATGCGGCCTTACGCTTACTATTCTCATCTTTTATGGATCTTTTACTGCTTTTGTTATATGATGTAAGATCTAGGGGGAGATTGTGCAGCCTTAGCTTTGCCAATTAGTTCTTCTTTATTAATGTGAATAATCCTGATGAAAATCAAAGGGACCCCTCACCTGGGGTTCCATTCTGTCCTTCTTATTTATGCCGAACACTTACTCCACATGAGGAAGGTTTCAGACACATACGGACTGTAGGATCTGGCCCTGGTTAACAGGAAAGACACGTATCTCTTTTAGAGACTGACCTAATTTTCAACTTTTACTGCAAAATAATACCCTGTTTCTTATTGTAAAGTTTTTAGATCAGAAGTCTATGATCCCAAAAGAAAACAAAGCAGAAAACAACAACCCTCTAACCAAATGGATGTTGACAGCTGGAAACACATGCTGAATATTTTATATGGCACATAGTGGAACAGCAAGATGACACTGAAGCTTTGGGACTGAATTCAAGTTCTCAGTCAGAGGCCTTTCCATCTCCACTAAAGCTGAAATGTAAACAAAAACTTCTGCAAAACAAGTAAATAAACTTGTCAGCTCGTAGAGATCAGGAACCCATGTTAGATAGTAATGTGTTAGGCAATAAACTTCAGCTGCCTGTAGTTGCATGTAAGGCCCCAACCCAATAACAAATGAAGGGAATAAGACTTCAAATGGGCTGTGAACCAGGTCCCTAAGTTATTACTGTGATAGGAAGATTGGAAAGTGATTGGTGAAGTTGATAAGGCAAAGTAATGTGGTGCTTTAACACAAGAAAGCCCTGTTAATTACATACTGTATATGGAAAAATAGATTAAAGTGTATGCTAGCCAGTAACCCATTTCATGATGCTCTGTGATAACAGGCTGAAACACTAAGTGTTAGTGGGAGTCAGAGATCCCGGATCAATTTCTGGCTCATCTACAGACTTAAGACAGGCTCACTAAAGTGTGAAGGATCAGGGCCTTTTGTGTAACTGAAATTCAATCACTGAACAGCCGGCCTGTCTGGAAAGAATAATTCTGTAAAGGAAAAAGACATATGGAAAGTGAACTGAAGCAGAGAAAATCCTTTAAATGCACAAATACATGAATGAATAAATCACTTCAAAATAAATGTGAACGTAAAGCTAGAGCATAGGTCACCCTAGTGCCCAATCAGCTGGTAAAAAATACTTGCATAACCAATGGAGATAGAAAATCAGCACTAGATTGCTCAGAATGGTGCTTAATCATTTTTCTGCACAGTGTGTGAAATGTACAACTGTTTGCTTTGAGGCCAAGTGGCAAATGCTCGGAATGAAATCAGCTCACTCCTCTCAGAGCCCAAGTATGATCCCTTAGGCCTGAGTCCAGTATTGCTTGATTCAAAAGCAGAGATGGAATTATCTGTAGAAACAGCATATTGTAGAGTGAGCCTACTTCAGCATTCACTATTCCAGCTGTCTAAAGGAGGAAGCTATTGATGGGAGGAGACCCAGGACAATGAAATGACAAATACCCTGTTCCCTGAATTAAGGCCTACCTTTAGATAGAAGTAGAGCAGAGTGGACCTTCCTTAAAAGAAAAGAGCAATTGAAGAGCGGGGATATCCTCATGAGACAAGGACCCCCATCGTTTAAACAAGAGCTATTTCCCAAAGACTGGGAAAAGAATACTTGGATGAGGTGCTTTCTAAGGATATTGCTGTAGGAGTGCTCAGTGAAATACAAGAAGAAAATATTAATCAGTACATCTGAATGCACAGTATCTATAGTAGGTATGCTGACCCAAAAAAGAAATATTACTTGCAGGGAGAACTATTTAATATTTAATCTAGTTTGCTAGGGTCTTGCACTTACAGTAAGGGAAAATATGCATCCCCAATTCAATGGGACTCAGTGTTTGCATGCAGAAGCCTGGCTATGTGTTACTTTTTGAATGTTTTAAATGGCTTAGCCAAAAGATGTTTTCCATTTGGTAATAAAAGGCCACATTCAACTCTCAGTTAAATCATTGTAAATCCAGAATAACACAACTGAATCTGGAATAATTCTACTGAAGTCATACAAGTGTAATTTAATTCGGGATTTGTCCCAAAGTTAAAATCAATAAGAATACCTTTTAAAAGGATGTAGATATTATCCTGGATTTTGTTACATCTAAATTATATTTTCTTTCACCATCTGGGATATCCTGTAATTAGGCATATTTTTATTTATATATCTATCTATATCTAAATATTAAATAGTAACAAAGACAAATCCTAAATGTAAAAATCCTTGTTGTTCTAAGTCTTTGATTCTATTTGTTTCACTGCATTAAAGCATCCATTACATCCTTGCATAGCTGTAATGCATAGAATGCAAATATTTTTCTTTTTCCTTTATTGCAGAATTTATAATGAATGGACTCTAAAATTTAAAGTCTCTCTCTCTTTCTGCTCCTGAGATTTGAGGCACATTGATGGATTTTTTTTTTTTTTTTTTGGTAACATGCTCTGTAACTTCTGAAATAAACTGTACTTGCTTACAATACCAGCTTTGTTTGACTTCACTTCCATTTGATTCAGCAGAATTAATATCAAGACCAAAAACCTGCTCAGAATGAGATCTCCATTTGAGAGTAAGAATTGTACCACCCTCCCACAGGTCCAAACTCCTACTGCCATTGGTCAGGGTCAAATACCACTGGCTCTGCATTCTGAGTAATTCTGTGCTATTTGAGAAAGTGGAAGCCAAAGGTAAGTTTTCCTACTTCTTTTCTTGACTGGTAAACTGGATTCTTAAAGATGGGGAAAAAAATTATATATTTGTTTTATTCTATCATGGAAAATATTAATTCAAATGATGTAGATTACTGATAATATTTACTTTTTTATCTTTAAACATTTCTTAGTTCCTTCCTGTGAAAGGTGTACACGATCTTCAACAAAATATTTGAACTGACAGCTACAGTAGATGCCAATATAATTACAGTGTGTTCCAATAGCTGATGCATAAAAAAAGTTAAGAGACACAAACTTTGCAATCAGGTCCAGGTACTACAGTAACAGTTATAGAAATACAGTTTATTGGAGGTGAGAAGATAACTGATTACTTATTTTGGTGCTGATATTCTTGTTACATGAGATAAAGTCTTTAAAAACTCATACATTTAAACTTTTATATCTAGGAAATATAAAAATGGTTTAAAATTTATTTGAACATAAAGAAAACAGATAGTTCTTAAATGAGTAATTACCTGTAACACTAATATACAGGAACGGCTCAGAAATGGTTACACACGGCAAAAAGTAACCTATGCCTCATATGTTAGTGAGAATACACAATACACTTTATTGTTGGATCTTTGGGGATGAATGCCAGAATCAAGCCAACCATAAAATGAGGCCAGTAACAATCCTGACAAAAATGGGGAACAAAAAATAAAGACAAGGAAAAATAAATGATATCTTGTTTTCTTTGGCTATTAAACCAGCACCAACAATTAAAAAAACTGGGACTACAGAACTGAGAGAGGGCCATAACAAATGTATTTCTTCTTATATTTGAAGGATCTGGAATACAATTATTTGTAAAAAAAACAAAACAAAACAAAACAAAAAAAACCAACCTTAATAATCTTGTAAGACACCATTGAAAAGCTGCCATTCAATTAAGACTTGCTCAAAGATTAGCTAAGCTGTCTCTAGGCTTTTCCAGAAGCAGATAAAAAAAAAATTGAAAAAGCACTGGAAGGAAAAATGAGTGCCTTGTACTGTTCATCATCCCCACTGGAATTTCATATCCTCGTGCCTAAACCTGTTCATAAAGACCTTCTTTCAAGTAGCTGAAGTTCAGTCTGTTGCTCAAAGTATGCAACCTCAGTTCTCACAAATTTCTTATCTCTCATACAGTGGGTAGTTTGAGCAGCTAGAATTTATAAATGAAATAATGAAATACCATAATACAACTAAGGATTGTACATAGTATCATCAGGAGGATGGTTTATTAGCCCTTATTGAACCTATTCAGCAATTATTACTGTCAATAATCCTGTTAAAATCAATCTGTAGCTATAGGTAAGTAAAGGATTGAATAAGGAATGCTAAACAGAGCCCTACCTGTGGATATTTTAGATAATCACGAATGGATCACTTAAGCGTGAGAGGGGAGGAATGTTAATATTCAATCCTATTGTGGATTTTTTTACTGATTTTATTAAAATATGGAACATTTAAATCAATTTCACGCATTCAATATTATAGCTGGGGAGAAGAGGTGACTATATCACACCACCACTTCTAATTGGAGATGGTTAAAAAAATGGAACGAGTGGGTAAGAAAAAATGGAGCATACCATTCCTTTAAGTAGTGGTGGGGACATACTGCTTTTATTTGTTTCAGTTGGAATCTGCAGAAGGGATATTTTAAAAATATATCATGCCTTCCAATCAGTTGAAATGCCATATTTCAACATATTGGTAAACAAAGTAAAAGTACTTGAAATAAGGTACTACCAGAATGGTAGAAATAAAGATTCTACTCTTGTTGGGTTTGTAGGGAAAATACAGAATTATGTTGCTGCACTTTTTGAAAGGTGAATCATTGTTACTGTGATGTATACAGTCTACTAAATTGGCCCTTGATTAGCTACTCAAACGTCATTTAGGCTGGAACCAAAAGGGCCAATGTTATGAGAGTCAAAATATATTCCTCTTTCAGCTTTTCAGAGCTATTCTCATAGAGGCAAGTTTTGTCAAGAAATCCTCTGTTCATGCTCTCCTGAAACATGTGAAAATCAGTGGGCTAGATCCTAAGCTCTTGTAAATCAGCATGTACCCAATGAGGTCTGCCCAAGAGCTATGCTGATATATACCAGCAGTGGATCTCACTGAATGATCCTGATTCAAATGAAATTCTAAGGTATATTCACAGTAACAATCATCAGTTAATAAATACTTTTAATCAATGATCCTGTAATTTAAAAAAAAGCTCCTTAGCCTTCAGAATTCTTGCTAAGCATATCCTGCTTGTATAAGATTGAAATTTTGCAGGTTATTTATAATTATGTATTTATCCATATTATGTTTCCATTTAGAAAGAATTGAACAATGAAGACATTTGCAAATATTTTTCTGGGACTTTTTATCTTTGAGGCCATTGTGGCTGCTCCTACAATAGATACCTTAATTTATGACTCAGAAACCTATGATGTAGCATTGGAAGACTTGGATAATCTTTATAACTACAATGAAAACTTCCCCGTGGACCAGGCAGAGGTAATCTGAACTTCACTTATTTGGACTAATCTTGTTATCTCCTACCTGGTTCTTGCCTACTTATCTATACCTGCCCCTGGACACTTCCACTGCTTGCATCTGATGAAGTGGGTATTAGCCCACGAAAGCTTATGCTTCAATACTTTAGTTAGTCTTTAAGGTGTCACAGGACTCTGTTACCTCACTTATTTTGCTTTTCCAAAAAGTACAATGCACAAATGCAATGGTTATTTATGATTTTCTTTAACTATTCATCATTCAGACAGGTCTATTTGTGTGGTGGCTATTGCATACAGTTGACTCAACAGTTTCCTGTATTATTTAATATACCATATTTAACATACAATTTCTCCCCATCCTCACATGTTGTGCAAGATGTGCCCCTGAATTTTTTCTGAGCTAATCCTGGAGATTATAGCCAATAGCCTCTCTTTCCCTTAGCTTTCCTCATTTGGCTCTCATACAGTCAAAGGCTCTCATGAGGGTGCCACTATGTTGGTGGGACAAAACTGAGAAAGTTGGGATGGAATAAGACATCCACAGCTTCCCATAAAGTGGAAGCGTGCAAAGCTGTTTCCTGAGGTTGCATTATGGAGCACAACGGATACATGGGATGCAGGTTTCAGCCCTCAAGTTCTTTCTGTAAGTGTTAGAACAAAGATGAAAGAAAGGAGGAAGGAAGGAAAGGGGAATAAAAGAAAAGAGAATGGAAGAAAGATAATTAAGGAGAAAAGACTAAAAGAGAAAATGATCAAACTGATTGTAGTCCACTCCTGCTGTAAGGACTTGGGCAAACTCCCAAAGAGGCAATGGGTCAGCCTCTGAGTGTTAAGAAAATATGAAGAATAAAATAATGTTAACTGATGTTAGATTTAGATAATAGAAACAAGACTTATTAAATATTATATTTAGGGGGTTCTGAATCTGAATCCTTCCTGTGCTATCAGATGTTGATGAGGGCACAAACAAAGCTCTGCCATCCCTGTCTATCATGCTGTTTGCCTGAAGGACTAGCATGTTGTGTTTCTATCACTTCTTTATGAGGACAGGTTTTTGGCCTCCCATTTAGCCCCTAAAGTTGGATCACCAGTGAGCTGCTTCTTGTCTGATCCCCGCCCTTTGACATGCTCAGTTTGACAGGCCTGCCAGGAGTAAAAGTTCCTACCCTCACAGTTCTGAGGGTCAACCTCTAGGGTTGGCCATTCATAGCTCTGGAACCTTTGGGCTCCCAGACAGCAGCCAGGGCTCTCCAGCTGTCAAGCTCTCAAGGCAGCACTGAGTGCAGAAATAAGGGTAGCAGGATTTGGTATTTTGACACCCTTACTTCTGCTCTGCGGCTGGCGGCAGCATTGCCTTCAGAGCTGGGTGTCCACCCAGTAGCCATCACTCTCCGGCTGCACAATCTGTGCTTCATTTCTGCTGGGGCTTGCCAAGGCTGGGCCCTGGCACCTCTTTCATTACAAATTAAGCACTAGCAGGGTTCTCAGCTCAAAGACCAAAGAAAAGAAGTCTCTCTCCATCTCAATTTCCCTCCACTTCCCTATGAAAGGAATAAATGGGAGGGGTCAGAGCCCCCCAACAGTAAAGAAATCAGAGATGAAAATCCCTGTTAAATTGTTTCATCAGGCTCTCTCCTGAGACAGGATTGTCTCCTATTACTGAGCAGCTCATTCAGTCTTACTTTAAATTCCGCTAGTGATGCATCATCCATCACAGCACTTGGAAGGTTTTGTAGTTTAAAAGACCTCCCAGTGAGAACATTTTCCAGCTATCTAGCCAAAAATTTCCTTTGCTTCATTCCATCTCATTACTCCTTCCATGTCCCATCCTGAACAAGTCACGGCACTCATAATTCCCCAAAGTCAGTGGGAGTTCTGAAAATCAAGCCACTTTAAAGTAGGTGTTTAAATATGGATTTAGGTGCTTAGGCACCCGAATTTAAATATTGTGGCCATAAGTTACATTTTGTTTGTAGCAATTAAAATGTATCTACTCATTCCATCACTCCTATGCCTCCTATCTGACATGGAATCCAATTGTACTAATAGATCTGAGCTACACAAAGGGCTCTGTTTAAAAGAAATTATTCATGCAAGGGCATAGATTATAGGTATTGGTGTCAAGTGATGAGTGATAGTGCAAAACCTCAGGCTAGCTGTAGAATCCTAGTCTGTCCCATTTATGGATGGCTGCTCCCAACACACTTCCATTCACTTCAGTGGGCTTTAGATCAAACCTTAGACCCTTAAGGTAGTGTAGACAATTACTCTACCTCTTGCATTAAGGACTTTAAAGTCAAGTGACCTGTGAATTTGAATTAACTGTCTTAGAACAGCCTGTCTGCCATGTAGATGAAGGGAAATTTTTTCAAAGTGCCTGATTTACATACCAACATCCCATTAAATGCCAATAGGACCTAGATACCAAAATCAGTTAAGTGCTCTTCAAAATTTTACCCAACAGGTATTATATCTGGGGATTCAAATATGCAAGCACCAAGTTCACATAGATCTCTGCAGACTGAGACAAGAAATCAGGGTATTGAAAGTCTGAGTTCATTCACCATCTAGTTGAGTGGTAAACAATTGGTGAGAAAAAATTCAGGTCCATTTTGTTTATTTAAAAAGAGAGAGTGTGTACTTGATAGTCTTTTATGAAAGTCCATCTCTTCAAGCTGGATACCATGTCTGTGAAGTGAACACCATCTCAGCACTGAATGAGTAGTCATGGAAAATGACAACTCTTAGACATTTATCTTGAGCATGAGTACAAATAAAGAGCTGATAGCTTTTTCTAGATTTGCAGGGGTCCACCGATGTGAAGCTGCTGGAAGCAGCATAAGCAGATGATCTTGCAATAATGTGAAGTCATATGAGTGTTCTCCGAACTGAATGTTTGAGAAATGTAGTCACTAACTTTCCCTCTGCCCTTTGGGGTTTGTTGGTAGGATGTATCGGGATGAATGAGCTGGAAGAGAGTATTGGTAGGAAAGTTTTTTGGGAAGAAAAATATTTGGGAGGTAGGTGAGGAAAGCAGCAGCTGTAATTAGTGGAAGAGCTCATGGGTGGCGTTATGGGCACTTTTAAAAAAACTCCCTTGTTGGCCAGATTTATTTATTTTTAAGTAAAGGAGCTCAGAGAAGATGTCTGGTTAGGTGACTTAAGCAGCCCGCTAGAGAAAAAGGGAACCTTAAAGATCCTATCTATTTATTTCCTCAGATTCTGAGGAGAGTATATTTCCTTTAAATTTTGTGCTTGAGATCCCGGTCTAGGGGTTCGTTTCTGTGTCTCCTGTTTTAGAGATTCTTTCCTTGGGGAATATTTGTATTCCAGTGAAAATAAATGTATACTAGTGTTTTTATAGATTCTGTGGGCTTTGTGGACTATTTTCTGTGAATTATGTCACCTAGCAGGTGGTTGTTGAAGTTATCTCCTGTGAAGCCTCTGATTTGTTAATGCAACTTTAAGGTTTGTAGAGTTAACAGGCTGCAAGGATGGTTTCAGTGAGCTCTGGAGGTCCCTTCCCACTGTATGTGGGTAACAGACCTAACTTCATCACCTTCAATGTATTCGTCTGGTATAGTCAGGGTGGTGGTATATGGACGTTAGAAGGGTAAGATAGCTGAGGTTTTACTTAGGAGAAATGTACTCAATTCTTAATCAGAACTGGGAGGCAGTATAATAGGTAAGTCTAGATTTTGGCTATGAAACCCAAAGTTACTTCTAGCACCCTTGCCCTGAGACTTGCAAGTTCTACTATGGCTTTGTAGCTGAAGGAAATTTATTTTCAGAAACCCTTAAGTAAAGAAAAGAGGTAACTCCACTAGAAATTTATGTGGTGTTTGTAAAAAAAAATAATGCCACCCACAGACAGCAGGACAAAGGAAATAAATGTGAGCACCAGGAAGAAATGCTGAGGTCCTGACAGAATGAGTCTAGGAAGGAGAGATTTAAAAGGTAGCCTTGAAACTTGTTTAATGGGCTTTTTCTTCTGAAACTGACAGACAATCATAGTTTAAATACAAGTTGAAATACCACATATTTTCCTCATATTAGTTTTTATTAATGAATATTTAATCAATATTAATCAATATTGGGGCTTCCTTGTACTAGGTTCTATAAAAACCATCTACAAAGTCATATTTTCTTCCCCAAAACTGGTATAATCAAAAGACCAGACTGTCAAATGCACTACTCATGTGAGTAAAATGGTGACTGATTCAGGGGTTCAGAGACTTTCATTCAAAGAGGGATTACACAATCTTTTTTAAACAAAAACTTCATTTGAACAGCATGTATAACAATATTGAGACTGATTCATATTTCAGCTAGTAAACTCAAAGAAAATTCTAGCACAGTCTGATTATAGAGTATAGTTACACACGTCTAATCTTTTTTCCTTACAGCAGACAAAACTGCTTTATAGCAGAAGGAAGGAAAAATAAAGACTACATCTACACTATGAACTAGGAGTGTAGTCCCCCCGCTCTTGTATACTTACTTGCACAAGCTTGAGAGGTAGCACAAAGATAAATAGTAGCGTAGCTGTGGGAGCATGGGCCATAACAAGTACATACCTATGGGGTTCAGGTGAGTATGTACTTGGCCCCACTAAGCTGAATCACCGCTGCTGCTGCCCATGCTACCAGAGTTATTTATACCTGAGCTAGCTTGACAGGAGCCAGCATGAGTATGGCTACATGAGCTAGGAATCACCCCCCTAGTATGTAGTGTAGATGTAGCCTAAGAGGTATTGAGATGGCAGTAAAATGTTTTCAACTGAGATCTGCAATGAGATGGGGAAAATCAGTGAGCCTGGCAGATGCAAGATGGCTATGCTAGATGACAGGAGCTAAAGAAACAGTTGCAAGTTTTAAGAGAAGGGACAGCGATGAGGCCAGGTCAAGACAAGTGAAGAAATTGGGTTAGGGAGTTGATGGCAGGAAAAGGGTTAAAACAAAACAATATCCTGTGACTGGTATTGGGAGTGCAAGGTGGGAAACAATTTCAGACAGATTTGTTGTTATAATGTCAAACAGATAAGATGGATTTGGTAGAGGGCCCAAGTTACCACATTCCCGGGCACTGAGAAGGTCTCTTGTACTTCATGGTGGTAGTCACTGCCTACGATCTGGTCCTTCAGTCCTGTTCCTTCAGTTTCTGGCCTGGTGTTTGCCCAATTTGGGTCTTTATCACTTGGATCTTTTTATATATTTCCTCATTGTGCATTACGTAACCTTTCTCCAATCAAATTAAGCACATTAATCATTTGTTTTAGGTAATATGCATGTGCAAGCTTCAATTTATACATCTTTTACTACTTATACAATTTCCATATAATTCTACTTCTGTGTCACCCTGCTCTTGGGATTTCCCAGTAAAGTGGGCTTCTTGTCATTATAGGTTTATATATTTTACCTAAAATCTTCCAGCACATGTCTTTGTCCTGTCAATCACATTGATCTCCATAGTTGGCGTCAGGAAGGAATTTTCCTCCAGGGCAAATTTGCAAAGGCCCTGAGGTTTTTTTGACTTCCTCTGCAGCGTGGGGCATGGGTCAGGGCTTGGGTCCTCTGCACCTTGAAGTCTTTAAACCATGATTTGAGGACTTCAATGGCTCAGACATAGGTGGGAGGTTTATTGCAAGAATGGGTAGGTGAGATTCTGTGACCTGTGTTATGCAGGAGGTCAGACTAGATGATCATAATGGTCCCTTCTGACCTTAAAGTCTATGAGTCTAATCTGCAATTCCATGTAAAAGGAGAATTGGAAGAACAAGACTCATATCAGGCAAAGCTTTGGCCTAAATGTAATCTTATCTAAACTCATTCACTATCCATAATTTTAAATTATTAAAAAGTGTAACTAACAACATTCTTAATCTGAACATTCTGTGATTCTTCATCTTTATATTTCAATATCATTATTTAGCATGTGTGCATCATCATATACCCATAGACAGTAAAAATGTCACAGCCTCAAAATGTCAGCATTTTCTTTATCTTTTTTAAACATAGGTTGAGAGACTTTCACTCATAGTCCAACCCTAGGTTTGCAAATAATTACAAAAAAGCTTTGTTAGTAATTTTCCTTGTATTGCATTTTAAGGGGTGTCTTAATTTTATGGCCTTAATAGTCAAAACTGGGGAATAAAAACCTACACAGAGGATGGCTCAGAAGAGTGGTAATTGTCTGCACACTATTTTATCACAAACTCACTGGCTTAAACTTTGATAAAGTTAAAGTTATTATTGCTCAGCTGCCTACACAAAACAAATTTGTCATGTTAGTTTAGTTCATAGTGTACACGCACATATGACTACAAAAGTCTACCTGTAGTCGGCACACTTGTTGGCAACTTTATTTGAGAAGATGAGGACTGAATAGGAGTGAAGATGAAGTTATTAACTCACTCCTACAAGTGAAGGCTGAGCTGCATTCTCAAGTTAGTCTGAGGAAGCTTGTACTGTTGCTACTACCTTCACTGTACTTCCTTGAGCTAGATAGAAGGCTTCAGGGTAGGGCCATGTAACACCAACAAACCCCAGTCATTGGTGGGTGGGATCGAATCTGGGACTTCTGGAGCCAAATATATGAGCCTTTCCTCCATGAGTTAAAAACCATAAGGTTGTTAGCCAAGACTGTAGAGAAGACTCAATCTCTCTCTCTCTAAATGGTCTCTGTGCCACTAGATGGGACAGACCACCACACCCAGGAGGTATATGGGTTACATCTATACTTATTGGGGATTGACACTTAGATCAATGCACTGGGGGTCGATTTAGCAGGTCTAGTGAAGACATGCTAAATTGACTGCAGATTGCTTTCCCATCAACTCCAGTACTCCACTGGAATGAGAAGCATAAGGTAAGTCAACAGGAGAGTGACTCCCATCGACCCAGTGCAGTGCAGACATAACAGTAAGTTGACCTAAGTTGCGTTGACTCCAGCTGTGTTATTCACATAGCTGAGTGCATAACTTAGGTTGACTTACCCCTGGTAGCGTAGACAAAGCCTCAGGCTGACAATCCAATACTTTTCATGAGCATGACATGCATTTTTAAGACTTTCCATTTGATTAATCTAACATGGAGCTGGGAAATCCTTAACCAACAGGGGAACTAAAGCTTTCACAAGACACCATTTGTCCTTTATCTTAACACTGAAAATCTCCTGCTTTCTATTAGCTTCTTATGTAGCTCAACTGTGATGGAGGTATACAAACCTCACACTAAAGGAGGGGTTAAGGAGCTGCTCTGGGCCTGGGTGACTCCTATCCTGTGGGAAGAACAAGCAGTGGTAGGAAGTGATCTAGGGAGGCAGCTATAAAGCACCCTAAACTGTAGGGTTTAGCTGCCTATGACTGAATCCTGGATTGGAGCTTGGAGAGGGTGGGCCCAGGCTCCCCTAACAAGCTTTACAGAGTAGACTATAACAGATGTCTATCCCTCAGTGAAGAACCTAGCTGGGGAAGACACTGACCTAAGGGGAAATATCTCCAAAGCCCTTGCTGACTTCAGAAGACTTCCACATTGATGGACCCAAAAGGGGTGGACTTGAACATGCGACCTGGCCAGTGGCCTGAGTCTCTGAAAGGACAGATCTCTACTACTAGGTGGAGCTATAGTGAGAAAGGGGAACACCTTGAAAGAAGACATCTCCCAAATGCTGGCCTGAGCATTAGGAAGCACTGGTGGTAAGTGTTCACACCAAGGTTGAATTGCAGCTCTTAAATTTGTTCAGTTATTCATGATTGCTTTTGCCCACTTGCACTCTCCAAAAAAAATGTCAAAATATCTCATGGATATTAAAGGATAGTCATGGAGTTACATGGCTGCAAATCTGTAACTAAGTAATTGATAGAAGTCCCGGAAAAACTGAGTTACAATTTTGCCCTAGAGAATGTGGGTAGCAGGGCAGCATTCCTGTTCACTGCCCCCAATATGAGCCCTATTTCAGGTGTGGAAAGCGGTGTGCACAGGTCCTTGAGCTGGCACAAAATGACCATAATAGTCCCTTTTGACCTTAAAATCTATGACTATGACTTGCATGAGCAGGGAGTTCCACTCCGACCGTGGATTAACTGCCATTCCACTCCTTCACACCTCTTGAGCTTCAGAGAAGCCAGATCTAAGTATCAAAACTGGCCCACTACAGCTTTATACAGCACTATTGATACCACTGGGTTTCTAGCACTGGTCCAACCAAAAGAGCTCCTGAAAGCTGACTTATTTCACTCACCTAATACTTTTCTAAAGAAAACATCAGGACCAGAAACTAGGGCACCTGAAACAGCAAATGAAATTGGTAATCAGGCTGGAAGGATTCAGAATCAGAATTTGATTTAATTGGTATCAGTTTAAACCCAGCATCTCTCCATTTAAATCAATGGATCGTTCAGCATCCTGGTACAAGTACAACAGAAGTTGTAAGTAAAGTCTGAATCTTACCAGCAGAATGAGTGGTTACTTGAGATTTATACCAGCATGTCTGAGGTCAGCATGCAACCCACAGACTTTGGAAAGAGGTGCTTCAGGATACCTATTTGTGATTCAGTGACCAAAGATGAATGGATGGAACAGTCTTGCTTCCCATAAGAGATTCGGTGGAAGAACCCAGGAACCCTCCTAAGTTTCCATGAACAGCTGCCACAGATGTTAGCTTCTGAAGAATCACAATACAACTAATTTTGTTTGCACAGAGCTATACATATGACATTGACAGTGTACCTATCCTGAATAACTTGCTATCTAAAATAATGTTACTTTAATATGTAATTTGCTGCTGTCTCCTTGGGTTATAGATTTTAAGATAAAGAGGAACAAAGAAAGAAACCAGGCTGAGGCTACTTCTGTAATAAACATAGTCAATTCCTAGGCATCTTCTCTATAGTAGCAGCCATCTTCTGTACCATGCAATCTCCCTCTCTTTCTTCAAATGTGTCCCCAAAACTCATTTGCTTTCAATTAGTGTTTCATCACTCATTTCTGTCTAGGGGTATTTGCTCTCACCATAAAAGTTCATAAACATCACAAAAATTATGTAAAGTAAACCAGCAAAAAGATAATACATCAATTTATGTTATGAAAAATACTCTCCCACAGTTTTACTCTGCCTACAAAATGCTATACTGTGCATATGGGCATAGGAAAATTGGTTTTGAGTGCCTCATTCTATGAATAGCATTTAAAGAAAGCTGGGATACTGGCAGAAGAGAAAGTCTGTAGAACATTGGTACTGACTACAGTGCTTCTCCAAAGCCAGATGATTACAAAGAATCCCATTGATTTTAATGGGGTTTGGATCAGGCCCAACATTAGTCAATTTCATACCTGAGATGAAGAGTTATACAAAAAGTCTAACTAGAGAGTAATTTAAAGAAGTCTTGTGCACCCGCAATTCAAACAAAAGTTAGTCTAAGCAGGGAGTGCTCAGCACTTCTGAAAACCAGATCTTAAGTTGTCTAAGATGTAGACCTACAATTACAAAGGTGGGTAGTAATTTTAAGTGGTCAACTTGACATCCCTGAAAGAGGCCTAATTTTCAGAAGTGGGTGCTCAGCACTTCCTTTTAAGCATATCAAGCTGGGCATCCAAATTAAGTTGTCATTTAACAATATTTAGTACATATTGTATAAATACACAGGGGGGGAAATTACAGGATGTTATGTGGGTATCTGAGTTTAAAAGATTATATTGTGTTATATTATATTCCTTGAGAAATAGTTTGACCATGTGGTTAAATATTCAGTCATAATGTGTTTGCACAAAATAACAGAGTTAAGGTTATATGGGCAACCTTAACTTTGTCTTTTGTTTACCTTTGAGGGTATAAGTGTGCAACCTTAATGTTTTATCTCTGTGTGCATAAAGGGATACATTTATACACAGTTTGCTGTTGTGGTGTGTTATGCAAGGCACAGGAGATTTGTAACAATTTAAAGAATCACAATATTTAACAAAGAAAACCAAATTCCTATACAAAAAACAAACAAAAAACCCACATACATTGGGCCTCTGCAATGTCTTTGTAAATTTCTTTACTTTCTTAAAATAAGAAAAAAAAAATTGCACAGAACTATGGAGTAAAAAACCTACTAAATCATCTAGAAATGTATTTGCCTGAAATATCTAGTAAGACAAATCCTGCCAAAAATAAACAAACATCTGAAAGACAAAGGGCTACTTTTGAAAGTCTAGAAAACATCTTTCTCTTATTAAAATTTTGTGTGATCTATCAACTATGTAAAAGATAGAGGCCTGCAGGACTTAGAAGCTTGACAATAAGAAACAGACTTTTACCTCAAGGTCATTGGTTCAAATCCAGCCTCTGTGTAGTGGCCAAGAAGTGTTCATATTTTGTGACTTGTTTGTAATGCACATCAGTTGTTTCTGTCCATTTTCTAGTGGAGAAGTGTCAACATAAAAAATCACCATTTAAGCTGGCATTTTCCTTGACAGCTTCAGCAGAGGTGCTAAGAATTAAATGGACTTTAAGAATGTCTCAGCAGCTCTCTGTTTGCAATAGCTTCTTCAGATCCCACTGGCAGGACAAGTGTAGGGAAGCTCCCACTGCCCATTCGATCACTGCTGTGTTTGAAAGAAATACAGTTTCAGTCATGTATCTTTCACAAGCACTAAATTTAAAATAAAAATACCTGTAATATTACACAGGAACACAATTGGAGAAATGATGAACTTATGCTTAGGGTATAGGAGCGGAAGCTGGAATAGCAGGATTTACTTCCTGACTCTGCCAAAGATTGTCTGTGACCTTGGACAAGTCACCTAGAGTGAAATCCTGGCCCCATTGAAGTCAAATGGAATTTTGTCATTGCCCTCTATAAGGGCATGATTTCACTCTGATTCAATTTTCTTCAGTTTCCCAACTGGAAAACCAGGAATAATATTTATTTCAGAGGGGTTCTGTGGATTGAGATCCTCAGATAGAATGTGTAAGTAAAAAGATTACATATTGTAAACATCAGTGTTCCAAGGATGTGCCTAAAAATATGGATCATAGGGTATAATAATGGTGTGGTAGACAGGAATGTTGGTAGGAAACCTATCTTTATGACCTGACCCCATCATATAACATAGACTCAGTTTACAAGAAGTTATTGGACATCTGTCAATAACTACTATCTCTGAACCTCAATGGCTTTTCTTCCCCAGAATTTTCTTCACAGTACAATTTCCATATCTTACTCAAATAAAAATGTGCACAAAGCCATTACTGAGTTTGGAAATACATTTTGGATGTTAAAACTTTTCCAAATCTTACACTTCACTTACAAAAAGTGAAACTTTACAGATGTCCACAAAACAAAGGAAGTTGACTTCTGTAGACGGACATATGCAAACACTTTTGCACAACACCAGTACAGGGTCAATAAGTTTGGAATGCATCTCTCCCTCGAGGCTATTTGCATTCAGAGAACATCTGCCCCTATTTCCTGTGTTCCCTTGGTCTTCTTTTGATTTGTCCCCCTGTCCATTCCTGTTAAATCTGTCTCACTCTCAGCCCCACAGATTGGAACAGTATGTGTTTTTGGTAGATACACTGATAAGGTACATCCTTACTTCCTATTACCCCAAGCTGGCAAGCACTCATTTGCTGTCTTTTGAAGTTGTTAGTTTTTTCTTACTCCATTTGCTGTTTTCTCTTACGCATTTAGAAACACTAGTGCCTCCTAATTCCAGCACTGCACATGCTTTCCTTTTAATTATATTGAAACAATAGTATTTGTGAATCCTTTCAATCATAACAAATATTGCTGCTTTCTATACACCGGTCATTAGGACAAGCTAAAAACATAGGGCTTGATTCGGTGTGGCATTAAACACCTTCTATGAGATTCTAAACTGCCTCACCGTTCACGGTCTTCAATGGAACTCATCACTAAAGCTGGCCAGGCATGTTTTGGCTGTTTTCCCATTGAAAAAATGTTGATTCGTCAAACCTGACTCTTTGCAGGAAAGGTCAGTTGACAATTTTCTTTACTTAAATTGAAAAACAAACAAAACAGATAGTTTCAAAATTATCAAAACAAAATGTTTCAATTGACTGGAAATAATTTTCTTTTCAGTTTGTTGATTTATGAAAGTTTTTAAGATTGACTTTTGTCCCAATTTAGGATAAAACATTTTTGGAAATCTTATAAACAACATTTCTCCCCTTCAGCTCTACTCAGCACCTCACGGTACTGGGACCTATAATCACCACCTAAGTTTAAAAACAAACAATTTCTGTTCAACAAGTATAATTAAAATGGTTGCCAGGATCTCTCCCATTCAGCATCATGGTTCTTAACATTACAAGCACCAATACATAATTACAGCACAATATTTAAAGAGATTTTAATAAGTAAGTTTTGTATTGCTGGACAATCGTGGAACCTGTCTTTCCAAGAAAAACTACACTTTCTGAAGGTACGATCAAGCTGAGTACTTGCATGGGGATAGAGCAAAGCTGTGCATATGCACAGTTTTGTTCATGTTTAGGGCATAGACCAAGTGCCATGTGTATTTGTTCTTAACTTATTTGTCCTTCATGAAAGGCCTGATTTTAAGAAAAATATCCTAGCAGTAAAAGTCCTCCTCATTAAAATGAAGATAGCTAGGATTTATGGATAGTAGTTCAGGCCATCCAGCAGCCCATACCCAACTGGAGCCAAGGAGACAAGAATGGATGGGCTTGGCTCAGGAAGGGGCAGTGCCAAATCATCTGGGAGATGTGGGATTCAACACCTCTCCTGTGTCACCTGGTGCAACTTGTGTAAAGCCACAACTAGTTTGTAAATGTGCCCCCTCACTGGCCAGTTATTGTGGTATGAATGCCCCCCTCCAGTACTGCTCACATACGGGCACAGGGGAGTGAGTGTTAACTGCATCGCCCTTCACATGCAGGAGAGAATCTGCCTCCACACTTGAAAAGGCAGGTTAAGTATGCAAATCCTCTTGACAGCACCCATCCAAACTGGAAAATAAACCATTTACTAGGAGAAGAAAGCTCTAAGACTAGATTCAGACTGCCCAGTAATAATTACATACAGCAGACAGATGCCTGTGGTTTGGTTTCTAATTTTCATAATGCTTCAGAATTCTGAATCTGGACTATTCTTCAGTTCAGTTTCTCTAGTTTGAAAATAAATCAAAGTGGTTTAACTAGGGAGTCCATTATGGGCAGCACACCCACATGTGATATTTGTTCCATTGTCTGGGCTAATGCAAGGACAGGCAGCTATATTCCATTCCATACAGCATTCTTTAAACACACTACTGAGATGGTGAGGGGGTGCCAAGCCTTGTGGAGAGGACTTTACAATTTTGATCTAAAATTCCTCATTTCCCTTGTGCCCCCTGCCCCCAAGATATTCCTTTAATGCCTACACAAAAGTAACAATGGGGCACCAAATCATGCATTTCAATTGGATCCAAACACTAAGAGGCTTCCCTACGCCTTAATATAGAGGAATACATGCTAATTTATTTAACAGTTTATAGCAGGCCTGCACAACTTGGAAAGCAGTGAGGGCCATATTACTGCAAAAAACACAGTTGCGGGCCTAAAAGCCCCACCCACCCCATCCACTTCCCCCTACCCGCCCCACTTGGCTTGCCCCACCCCTACTCACCCCGTGGGCCACACAGTGAGCCCGTGCAGGCCGCATGTGGCCCCTGGGCTGCATGTTGTGTGGGTCTGGTTTACAGGAAGAATTAGTTCTAGCTGGCACAAGTCCTTGGGGCTCATTTTTAGTGTACAAACATAAGGCCCAAACGAGTAGTCCTTTCTAAGGCACTTACTTCAGTGGCAGCTGAGCTTGAATTTTATAAATAATACTTGGCAGTTATCTAGCACCTTACATGTTCAATGCACGAGACAGACATTAACTACTTGTTCCCTATCAAATGAAAATACTAATGCTCACCATGCTCAGAGGGGCTTTTCAGGTAGGTAAGCATTATTATTTCCATTTTACATATGGGGAAATGGAGGCAGAGAGGTGAAGAAATTTGTCAAATCAGTGGTGGCAGAGTCCAAAGTAGAATTTGTGACCAATTGATTCCCAATCCTGCATTCAGTCCTTCAGACCACACTGCCTGTCTGCAATGGTAGGTTTCTCCTATAGTCACTTGCCAGCACTGCTTTGTTCTGTGATAGCAGCAAACGTGACACTAGAAACCAGAGGTGCTGCCTCACCTCCTGTTTGAAGTGGTTTCCATTATATAGAGTGTTTAGTGTTTGGTTCAATGGCCTTCAACATCCCCACTATACAAATTGTTTCAGCATCCAGCACCCTAAAGTAGTTTTGGAGCAACATTGACAGAATGCAGTTTTATAGTTAGTATAGTAACAATTGGTTCTTTCAACTTATTAGGTGGTGGGACTCAGGGAAGGAAAAAATGTTTTCTGGTGCCTTGGTGGGGTTTACCAAAGTTTATAGGATTTTCTTGAATGTCCGTCTTCATGCTTACTTAGATGCTTTTTATCTTCAACCTTTCCTTTTTGTATTCTCTGCAACTGCTAATGAATAAAGCTACATAGTGATGTCAACCATTCAGACAGTGGAAAAAGGTTGACAAATACTGAGACTAATTTATTATGACAAGCACTGACTCAATTTCCTGTTTTAAGGTTAGGGTTCTTTTAAACATATTACAGTTCAAATGTGATATACATATGTTGGTATGTTTTGTGGATTTATTCTGACAGATTTTTCCATTTTATATTCAGATTGGCATTTTTCTTAGGAGTGTTTTAGTAATTTTTCATTTGTCAGACAGAACATCACTGGCTGTATCACAAAATCATTTTGTTAATTCTATCTTTGAATAAGTGTGAGACAAAGAACTTGGTTAAAAGAAGTTCTCATTAATGCAGAATGTTGATAATATTTTTCCTAACAAAGAAAATACCTGAGGTGCAACGTGAATAAATGTATTTCAGTTTTACAAGCTCTACAGTTGCAGACTAAGTCAAAGTCATCTGGTAGCTGCAGTATAAAACACAGATGTACCTTTGAGTGTCAGAGCATGTCTGGCCTCTAGTGGTAGAATCTCATCAATGAAGTATGGTTAGAACATCACAAGCCCATGAATGCAAACATGTAACGTACCTCCTTAATATAACTATGTTTCTTCCCCAGATAGAGATTGGAACTGTGTTACCGCCTGTAACTAGAGAGATCCACTCACCACCACTGCTACCAGAAGAAGCTGAGGAAGAAGCATCAACGCCAAAACTAATTGATGGTTCTTCACCACATGGGTCAGGAGCTCTTGGACCACAAACACATGATGGTTAGTGGGGGGGAAAGCCATACCATTGCATAGGGTTGCTTTCCATGATGAGTCTGGTGGTGATTTTGCTTTTTATTAAGCATTCATCTAATTTGGGATAAGTTGTCATCTATAAAGCTAGTCAAATTATTCCCACAAAAAAAAAAAAACAATTCTCAACAGAAGTGGAGTGTTCAAAAACAACTTTTCATGAAAAAGTCAAACAATATTTTGTGAAATTGTAACAATTATCAATATCAAGTTCAATATAATTTTTGAACATACATTTGATGATTTCTAACAATTTCAGTAAGCCTTTCCATTACAAATATTGATTAAAACATTGTGGCAACTTTGGGAAAAGACAGACAAGTTTCCATTTTGCAAGTTGAGAATGGAAATGTGGGCATTTCCTGTGTCTTTGACTATTTCTAGTCAGACCAGAATCTTTGACGAGTCCCAAGGGGAATTCCTTTAGAAGTTTATAATAAAATGCAAGCCCACCAAGCCACAAAACACCACTACACCAAAGATCAGTAATTGCTATAGGCTCAAGTAGATGAAAGTTGGAGTAGGAGTTCACAAGTTCTGGTGGTTGCCATGACAGGTCTCAATGTTATGTGGTGATAGAGATGCAACCAGGGAACAGCCTGCAGATTCTCTTTTGTATCGGAGTGCCTAAGAGGACAAAAGAGAGAGGCGTTCCTATTTCCAAATCTGTATGTTTAGTGGATGAAACGCAATCACTCCCAGGCCCATTTTTTTTAAATGGCCACCGGTTGGACTCTATCAGAATAAAGAATCTGTACTAATCACAAAACAAAACAGGGGTGGGAGGTTCTCTGGACAATTCTGAAATATCCAATGCAATTTCCTTCAGTTTAGATTTTCAAACCTTTCAAAAGAGGAGTTATGCAAAACTTCCCTATGTTATGTATTATGAATCTGTCATACTTCACAGGGGTTACGGAGGATCTAGCAGAAAGAGGTCTTCATTTTGAAAATGTGGATAGGGAACTCCTGGCTGGAACACCTGTTCTGATGTCAGGTGTTGGAGCTGCTCTGCCAAATAACAGGAAGGCTGAGAGACCCAGGAACTCCAGCTTCTCTTGTTGAATCCACTTCAGAGTCCCTTGCCTCCTAAGTCCACACCAGCCCAGGAGCAGAAGCAGTAGTTGTGAAGAAGAAGAAGGGAAAAAGAGGAGAAAGTCTGTCCCAGTTTTAGCTGGAAAGTCCTGTCTAAGGTGGCCATCTAAGACTCTGAATTAAGCCAGGTTGGGAAACAACAACTCCATTTCATGAAAAATTTAGAAGCTTTAATATTTGTTTTCTTTCCAATGAGGAATAAAAACAAACTTGATATTTTTCACAAAAATAGGTGGGAGCCCCACCCCAGAATAACCAACAATCTAATGATAAGGGTACTCACCTGGGATGTGCAAGATCTAGGCTCAGGTTGATACTCTGAATGAGGCAGAACAGGGACTTGAACATAGGTCTCCTACAGACCACGTGAGTTGGAGGCCATAGAGGCAGTCCCTCGCTCTCATTTTCTCCTTTTGAAGCTGTTCCACTGCGTATAAATAGCCATTAGAACAGAGAGACAGAGACTGACTCTATAGCCCAGCGATAACGGCACTCACCTGCAATGTCATTTGAAATGGGGATTGAAATCAGGGTTTTCAACTGCCCATGTGAGTGCCCGGATCACTGCACTATTAGCAGTGGGCACCTCTATATCCTGGACCTGAGAAACCATTTTAGTTGAACCTGATTCTTTTGCAAGAAAACTATTTTCACAAAATGGTATTTTTTGCCAGAAAAATTCTTAATTTTTTTTCCCCCAAAACAGCTTTACTCTAGTCTAAACTCACTTAGGCCCAGATTCATTACAACTGATTCAAGGATCCTTGAGGAGGTTTAACTTACACCTCTCTGTGACAGGCTTGCTCCTGGACATTAGGTCAAATAATCCAATGGAGGGAAGGCAAGAGGGCAGGCTGAAGAGGAGTTTGCCTCTAAGATATTTCTCTTGGATCCCTGAGCACTGCAGACAGAGGTTTCAGAATAAAGGGGGATTTTAACTTGTGGCTCCTCTCTCTGCTTGCCTGAAGAGAGCAGGTAGCAGACTTAATATGCCCTTAGAGGGGTGTCCCTCAGCTAGGCACTGATAGCAATTATCATGGTCTTTGGTGATAGACCTTTTTGCAGAAACAAGCATTCTTATCCTAGTTGGCCAAGAGGGGTCAAGCCAGAACAGGAGGCAACAACAACAAAAAAATCTAAATGCCAATCCAATACGAACTTTTAAATGGTAAGTTCCACTAACTTTCACTAACTACATTGCTAATTGAACTGTCTGATAAAACTGACCAAATAAATTTTACAAACAAAATATCCAGCACAAAATGCTCAGTTGGTTCCCTGGGCAAAACAGGTGAGAAAGATAAGCTGGAGCAGGAATATTTATACCCTTAATCAGTGAAATGTTAGGTTTCAGGGATATGCATATACCTACTAATATTCACTACTCAAAATGGTCTGAAGGCCATCTGGCCAAGCATATGATTTCCACAGTGTGTCGCTGTGGAGGAAATATCAGGAAAAGAACTCTATCTAGCCTTCCATATCCCACATCTTTTGGTAGAAACCCTCTGTGACTAAGGTGAAATGACTTGAGTTTTGATTCTCATGCTCCTCCTGAGGCATCTAAATGTTTTCTTTGAAAATGCACATCTTTCAAGCAGCTTTAGCTCAAGGGATGAGAAATCTTTCCGGATGTCAAGGTTTTGGATCAGAAATGTTAATTAAAAACTAATGGGAAGGAAATTGATATCCTGTCTCTCTAAGCCTCTGAAAAAACTCATTTCCTCAATAATCATCCAAAAGATACTGTTTACGGAACTAAACTTAACTGTAATAAGTTTCAAAGCCATCACATTTGAATCTTTAGGGTAGCATAGCATCTGAGGAGTTCAATGTGACTAATCTCACAGGAAGGGATAGCTTAGTGGTTTGACCATTAGCCTGCTAAACCCAGGATTGGGAGCTCAATCCTTGAGGAGGCCATTTAGGGATATGGGGCAAAAATCTGTTGGATGATTTAATTGGGAATTGGTCCTGCTTTGAGCTTGGGGGTGGACTAGATGATCTTCTGAGGTCCCTTCTAACCCTGATATTCTCAGGGCTGGCCTTCACTAGGTAGGGGATCGACTGAAGATATGCAACTTCAGCTATGTGAATAACATAGCTGAAGTTGGCGTATCTTCAGCTGACTTACCTGCCATCCTCATGGTGGTGGCAGTTGGCGGCATGCTCCCCCGTCAACTTCAGCTTGCGCCTTGTGACAATCTGGAGTTACAGGAGTCGATGGGGGTGCTGTGGGCGATCGATTTCTCGCGTCTTAATGAGACGTGAGAAATTGATCGCTAAAAGATCAATCACTACCCGGCGGGTAGTGAAGAGCTACCCTAAGAAGGAAATGTGAAATTAATTCTATTTCTCTTATGAAAGTGGATTGCAGTTGTTCTGACTGCTGTTCTTATCACAATTTTAATCATCAAAGGAATCTATCAGCAATTTAGATGTTTCATATTATTGTGTATTATGTTCACTGAATTCAATCACACTGAATTTTGAAGCACTAAGTTCTGACTAGCCATATCATGTCTTGATCCAGTGTTAAATAAGACTACAGCCGAGGAAAGGAATTAGCCATTAAACACCCTAAGATGATTGTCCAATGGCAATCCATACAGATAAGTGAGATGATGAATTCCAGTTCAGATACATAATCTTTGTAATCAAAATTATAGTAAGAATGGAATTTGCACACAATATGGATTGTATCCATTGTGACCGTTTATAGAAATCTGACAATCAAAGGAACTTGATCCATTCCACTGATGTTTTAAACCTTCTGCTCTTCTGGGAATGCCAAGGACTGGGGGATGTCTGGGATGTGTAAGGATTCAAGGTTCAATTTCCCCATATAATGATGTTAGTTCTACAAAGGAAATTGGATCCTACAGTCCCTGGGACATTCATAGTAAAGATAACTACAAAACCTAGCATGTAAACAAATGTCAATATAGATAGACCCTCTCATCCCAAACGACAGCTTATTAGATTTTGTACTTTAACTCCTTTATTCAAAAGACCAGTGAGTGGGACTAGCATAATCATGCAGTGGTGGGCAAGCAGCTATCACCCCTTGCATGGCTGGTCATGGTAAAGGAGAAGCATGTAGGTAGCTACTCCTCACAATAGCAGTCCCTGCCCCCTTGCCCTCTTGGGAGAGCAAGTGGTAGGAGGGTACCACACCAGGCCACAGAAAAGCTCCCCTGAAGCTGCACCCACTCTGCAGCTTCAGGGGAGCTCAGGCTTACATGAAGGACAATCTCCCCAGTATTGCTCCTGAGCATGTAGAAGCCTGCATAGCTCTGTACTGCCCCCTACTCAACTTGATATGACAGTCTAGCCCTGAGAAGAGAGGCAACAAACCTTGAACCATGAGTTGAGGGTACACAGACTGACAAGAATACTTGCGCCTGATTTTCCACTTTGTTATTGTAATCAATAGCATTGTACCCATGACGGGGAAGAGGATTGGGGGAGTACAGCAGGGTGAAGTGTCCTCAGCATAGCAGAGTATGAAACTAAGAATTGAGGCAAATCGCTCGAAATTATTTCAACTGTCGTGACAAAACCTAGGAAGAGAGAGAGAGAGAGCTTCCAAATCACGCAGAGGTTTCTAGATCAACATCAGTATCCTGAATTGCTCCTCAAAGCAAATGAGAAGCCAGTGAAATCTTTGGAGATGACAAAATATGCACCCTACAGCTAAGACAAACAGCTTTATTTTGTGCTAGCTGCAGATGTCAAATGGTTTTAGAGGTTAGCCTCATATCAAACACACCATCATAATTTAATCTGGAGGTCAGAGACATGCAACTGTGACAAGGTACTCAGAGGATTAGTGTCCACCATCTTCTAATAAAAAATAAATGGAAAAAGGCATTTTGGCCACTACTATGAACTGGAACTCAAGAAGTGGTAAGAGATCCAGGACCACCCATATACAGTGAGCCTTGTGGTGCTCACACACACACGCACTTTGGCATACCATCTACATGTTTCCTCTTTACCTATAAGCATCACCTCCATTTTATCTGGATAGGCTTTTAATCAACTAATCTTATCCATGCCCTGCTTACAGGCAGACACCTGGAAAGCAGAGGCTGCACCATTTGGGTCCAGCAAAAAAAAAAAAGGAGAGCTGGGTATCATCCACATACTGCTGGTAATAGAAAGCCACTCTCACAACCATCCCCAGCAGCCTTCCAAACATGCTGAATAGGAGGAGGTGACAGAACAGACCTTTACATAAGAGAATTCTCAAAGGGGACAAGCAATTGATCTCCCACCCCAACCATATGAGAGATCAGAGAGGAAGGAGATCCCATCCATCCCAGCAAGTGTAACAAATAGTTAACTAGTGAAAGCTGCTGCCAGAGCTAAAGGAATCAACATGGATATTTAACGGTCTTTCCTATGAGAGGAAGTCACTCCTTATCCTGTAATGACAGAGGTGCCAGGGCTCAAGCAATTTTTGTACTTTCATAACTGATGCGGCAAGCCCAGAGGTGCTGGGGCTATAAACTGCCAAGGCTAGAGGTGCCAGGCCTCAGCCCCGAGAGGCTCTGGCACAAATTAAGCACTGCTATTTTCTTAATGGTAATTCCTAACTCTTAGACAAGACAGACCAATCTTAATATTCTCACTGCACATTTTTCTTCACATAATTGCTTTCCTTTAATTTTTTTCATAGGCCTTCCGACTTGCCTTCTGTGTACATGTCTGGGGACCACAGTCTACTGTGACGATCATGAACTTGATGCTGTTCCTCCACTGCCCAAGAAAACAACCCATTTTTACTCTCGCTATAACAGAATCAAAAAGATCAACAAAAATGACTTTGCTAATCAAAGTATGGATGAGAGTTCTGATGCAATTGGCTTCCTTTTCTCTTTTTTTTTCTTTTTTGCTTCATGCCATTTTAAGTGGTAAACTGTCTTATCTAATCTTATGTCAAAGTTATCAATGTCAGTGGGACACATGCTGAAAGTTAAGCATCTGGTAAAGTGCTTTGCTGTATTGAGGCCTAAGCCTTCTCTAGCTTGACTACAGAGTCACTAAAATTCAATCCTGGAATTAGTGCAAATAGCACAATATAAATAATTGACTGTTTACCTATGCATTTGCTAGCATTTCTAATTAACGTTAAAGGGGAAAAACACCCATAGAGAATTTAAAGTACAGTGGCTAGTTTTCTTCTTTAAAGAAAGCATTTATTTAGCAATTATATCCAGTAATTAGCAAGAGTAAGAACAAAATGTATGTAAAAGCTTAAAGAAGTTCTTTCTTTTAAAGATATTTATTGGTTTGCTCTGGTATGACCAGGAAACCCTTACGGGAAAGGAAATATTGAGGCTAAGATTTTTTTAAAATGTGCTCAAGTTAGGTTCTTTAAGGCCTAAATTGTCAAAATTGAGTAGTGATTCTGAGTCCCTCCATTTTTAGGTAAGCAGTTTATGAGGCCTTAAAGGGGCTTCGTTTTCAAAAAAGTTCAGAGCCCACACAGCTGATTTCAGGGGAAAACACTGGGTACTGAACACTTTTGAAATCAAGCCAGTTTTGGGGAACCCAACTTTAGCCACCCAATTTTGAAACTCTTGTCCTGACTGATTTTGTTTACAAAGTAAAACACCAGTACTGGACTGTTAAAGCAGTGCACATAAAATTAATCATGTAATATAAACACACCAACTTATATCATTACTTTTATATTAATTTGAAAATTCCCTATTTGACAAACTAACAAAGTAACACAAATTGTGGGTGGATAAGCTCAGTGGATTGAGCATTGGCCAGCTAAACCCAGGGCTGTGAGTTCAGCCCTTGAGGGGGCCATTTAGGGATCTGGGGCAAAAAAAATCTGTCAGGGGACAATACTTGGTCCTGCTAGTGTAGGCAGGGGACTGGACTTGATGACCTTGCAAGGTCTTTCCCATTCTAGGAGATAGGTATCTCTCCATTTATATATTTACTCTTATTGAGTAATACTCCTTATCTCAAAAATATTTACAATATCCAGAGACACTATCAGGCTCACAACGAACCTATTTATTTTTTTGTGTGTGAATCTCCTGCCTTTTCCCCTCCCCCCACCTTTTAATGGAAAACTACTTTTTGTGACCAAATGGGGGTGAAATCTCTTTTGGGTTTGTTTATGAAAAATCAAAACTCATTATCACTTTTTACTCTTTTCTACTGGAAAAAGGTAAAGAAAAAGGAGGAAGAGGGTAATGAAAGTGTTTGGATGAAAACAGTTTTCTAACCTCCCTCCTTTCCTTTTTCTAGTATGAAAAATATCTTGCCCTGATTATTTTTTTTTGAAAATTTAGATAATTTCATAACATTTCAGTCTGAAATTTGTCAATTATGAACAATTGTGAACAAAAGGAGAGTCTTTTTTATTCAATTTCATAAGATACTCACTTTCTTTTTACCAGCTCTCCTCAGAATCTCTCAAAATAAATCTTGTTCCATTTGTATAGTTTCATTCTCAATGAAACACCCCCTAATAAAGGAGCTTACTGGAACTCCTAAAAGTATATTTTTCTCTTGAAACTCTCTTAATTTGCATTTGTGCTCATTATTACTGGAAGCTGGCCTCCTTCAGAAGAGGAAAAGTTCTTCAAACCTCAAATTGACGTTACAACATTATTAAACACCTCTAGGAGAAGTAATCAATTTTCTACCATACAAGTACACATGTGTAATTAAATACCATACAAGGGGACGTTCATATGCAATTAAAATGCATTTGCTTTTTTTATTTTTCCTTTTCAGGTTTTAAGACAGTCAGAAATAAGTTCTGGAGTGCTTTAAATATTTTATTAATTTTCTCTGCCAGACAATTTAAAGAGAATTGATCTGACATCAAATTTTATATCCGAGATTGATGAAGATGCCTTCAGGGAGCTGCCCCAGCTTCTGGAGCTAATGCTCCGTGACAACAAGATAAGGCAGCTCCCCGAGTTACCGCCTACCTTGACCTTCATTGATGTTAGTAACAACAGACTTGGCCGCAAAGGAATAAAGGAAGAAGCATTTAAAGTGAGTTTGGGATTGACAGAAAAATCTCTACTCCTCTCTGGGGGAAATTGTGACCTGACCAGAGCACAGGGGTGCTATATCTACCTTTGTGGACGAGCAGAGCCTTGGATCTCCTTTCCAATAAGTTCAGCAGTGTAGCTACACCAGCAATTTGTAGAACAAACATATATGTTAACTCCTTCTCTGGAATAGCAGGTAAACTGCAACTTCCTGACTGACACCCTTCCTCCTGGGAACAAAGCTATCCTGTGCTGCCCCTTACTCCAGGCACATCACTAAATCACAATCCAGACCTTGATTTTAATACATCTAAATAATAAAAATAGTGAGCCAGAGTCTCACGCCGGATCGGACTCTTATACACTGTTCAGTTGTCCCAAAGGAGCTAGATTCTAGCTGTACCTGATCAGCTATAGATTCCTTCATGGGAAAGTGGCTCTCAGATAGGATAATAAAGTTTGCAGAATCAGCTCCTGCACCAACTGCTCCCTCTCAGCCAAGCACCTAGGGTGAGATGGGAAATGCACAACCCAGCCCCCAGACTCCCTGATGGCCTCTCACTCATGCATTCAAGTGGGTCTCAAAGATGGGAGAAAATCTGCCCCACTATTCCACACATATACACCTGCCATCCTAGAGTCTCAAAGAGCTTGGCAAACGTTAATGAATTCACAATAGCTAGTGAAACAGGTAGTTAGTCTTATACTTGTTTTACAGATGGGTGAATTGAGGCACAAAGAGGTTTATTGACATCCTCAAGATGATCATAAGGGATGAGAACTCAGGAGTCCGGATATTCTGTACCTTGGTGTAATTAGAAGATACTGCTTATCCCAGATGTGCCACTGTAGATATGCAGGAGTCCATCTTACTTTTGGGGTGGGGGGGTGGGGGTAAAGATTTAGATCTGTTTTGTTCAAGCAAAATGTATTTCTGCCAAACAATAACCTGATGACTCCTCTAAGAAAAAGAGAGCAGGCCCAAAAGAAGGGTTTAGGGTTTCTGCAGAAGCTGGAACAGGCAGCATGTGCTTTTTAAAACAATGCTGAGGTGAAGACTCCACTTAAATATTTATTTGCCATTCTCAGTTCCTTTACCAAGACAGCTGATCTCTGATAGTAACTTATCTATAATTCACTGTAATTTTTTTAAAACCTAGAATTGTGCTGATTTAAAAATAATTGGTGAGTTCAGTATCTCCTTGCAAAGATGGATGTAAAACTTACTGTCTCCTTGGAGATTTTACAAAATTCTAGGGTTTTTTTAGGAAAAACTCTGCTTCCTTCTCTTCCAGGATATGGTTGATCTGCATCATCTTTACATCACTGACAATAACCTGGATCACATCCCACTCCCACTCCCTGAAAGCCTCCAAGCTCTTCATCTTCAGGTAGATTACAAAACCAACTGATGTTTTAATAGCAAAACAGAACAACAGCTGTAACTGGGAGGGCAAACCACTATTAGTGCTTAGTGGTTTGTTTGTTTTTAAACTGCAAGTAAATGTTTATTATCCAAATGGATCATGGAACATCTGAAAGCATAAGCTAATCAGGATACTGATTACATGAAATTCACTTTCTACTCATTTCAGCCAGAGCTGAGTGATAAAAAATGAAATTTGAATAATCTGGATATGAATCATTAAAATTTATCAGTGCAATGTAAATATTTTCAAACAGATTCTCAGCTCATATAATTTAGTGTAGGCAGTAGAGCCATTTTGACTTACACCAATGAAGGAGCTGACCTACAATTCAGGACATAAGAATATAAGTCTAGCAAAACCATTTGATCATTTGTCATGGGGTGCTTTACTCACTGCTAGGTGGCACCTCCTCCTGGGTGCTCTGAGGTCCAACACCCCATTCTACTGCTTGCTGAAGTCCTGCCATCACTCTTCCTTACTCTATTTAACTTATGGTGCTCTTTCTTCATGCTTAGCCCTCCAGCCAGGTCACTATAATCCTCCCCTTTCAGGGGAAGGAAATCTCACTGAACAACCATCCTAGGCAGTCTGCACTCCGTTGCCTGGTCTGTGCCACTTCTCTGTGGCTGGTAAGGGAACCTAGGACCACCCACTATTCCAGGTTCTGGTCCAGGGATGCTATACCTGGCAATTGTGGTTTGTGTTCCCTCAGAATCTGTTGGGTCTCTCTCTGGAGTCCTTCCTACAGCTTCTGGCTCCCCACTCTCTCAGTGTACCAGCTCAAACTCCCTCCTCCCAGGGAGAGGCTGCAGACTACTGAATTCTATAGCCTCAGACTTCCTGCCCTGCTGCTTTTCGGCTATCAACTTACTAGCTTTATACCAGCCCTTCCTTTTCCTCCCCAGCTGGGCTCCATCTTCAGTCAGCCCTTCAAGGCCTGGCACATCCCCAGGTGCAGCCTATCAGATTAATTGGCCTCTCCTCAGTCTCATAAATCCCTGGGCTGGTGTGGGGGTGAACACCCCATCACACATTCATACTTTGATTCCTACCTTGTAAGAAATAAAGACCTGTATTAATCCATTCTATGGTTTCACATTGCTACATTGGGGCTACATACACCAGTACATATTGAACAATTGTACAGACAGGCAATGAGCAGGATTCTTTCCTGCACCAGTATCTGGCTCACACAAAAGTGTGGGAGGAGCTCTCCAAAGCTGTTAGATGCTCCTCATTTTGAGACATGCCATTTTAGTTCTAAAATAACCTATGTCCCACACAAACTTGGTGTCCTATCATTTTTATTGGTGAAAATTTTTTACCTCAGAAAAAGAATCACAAAGGTGAGGTTACAGGGGAGTTAGTTACACTAAATGAATGAATTCCACAGCATTTTAAGTTTCCTCCATTAATTGTGTGTGTAAGACCTTTCTGTGGGGCCTTTGACAAACATTGCATCCCAGATCAGTGCCTTGGCAAGTTGAAAGGTCTGAGAATGTCAAGGAGCTGGTTATAGTTCCATGATTCTTTGGGCTGACCTCTCCTGAGCATGATTTTCCAGCTGGAATTGCTCAGATCTCTCACCTGCCCACCTTGCTCCATCCTATCCTCTTGGCCCTTTACCAGAGAGTGTGAGGGGCTGTTTCAGGCTGCAGTTTTATACCAGTTGAGAGTTTCCCCTAACTGGGAGAATGTCAGTTGGCTATCTGGAGCCATAATCTGTCTCTTTTGTACTATGAGCAGTGCAAAGGGGCTGGGGCTGGGAGACAACCTGATCCTTCGTGATTATGTTACTTTCTTTTTACAACACAGAAAATGTGTCAGTAAATTGGTTTTCAAAGACAATTATCATCAAACATATGTTTTTGTCTTTATGGATATTTTTGCTTTTCTGTTTAGAACAACAACATTCAGCAGATGCATGAAGACACTTTCTGCAAAATGAAAGATGTTACTTATGCCCGTAGAGCTCTAGAAGACATCAGACTGGATGGCAATCCTATCAACTTGAGCAAGACTCCTTCTGCTTACATGTGCCTACCCCGTTTGCCAATTGGTAGCCTCGTCTAAGCTTTGACAGTGGCCAGCACTACCGTTTGACGTGGTAGTGTCCATGACAAATGAACAAGTCATCGTTACAGAAATCCCAAGGCATTTTATTTTCAAACCTCATTCATTTGAAAGATTTTTTATCAGTAATTAAATTAATAAAGAAGATAATGTGAAATGCTAAAAGATGTACTATAATATAGACTCTGCAATTTTATAGATACCAATGCATTCAATACAATAACTGCATTGAATTTATAGAAAGGAGGGATCAGAACAATGGAAATTGTATAACTTGGGTGCAATCAGATGTAATGTATGCATGCTAAACTTTAATAATTTTATATAGATTAAAATTAATTATAACACAATAAATGAATAACAAAATGCATGTACATAAGTTCTATATTCATGACATTTTCATTTTAATTGGCTTCATACTCTCAATGAAATACAAATCTTTGCTTTCTACTTGTTTTCTAGAGCACAAGATTGTTTTGGAGAAATATTAATAATATTCCAAAATATTTGGAAAATATTGAACCTTCCCTTGCATCAATACTGAAATGTGGAGAATATACATACACAAGTAAATAAATGTATATAAAATGTTTCTCAGTGTCTTTGTAGTAATAATTGGGCATTATAATCAGGATGAGACACACAGCCATGTTTTCTATATCTTTGCTAACCTAGCCAGTTCTTTTAGAGCAATAATAAAATCCTCATGTTAAATGGCCTGTTTGGAAAATATTAAACATTAACTTGTATCTGTTAAAGAATCTGAAGAAATTTACCTGGAGTACCTTGATAGTCATACAGAACATTGTAGCGGAATAAGTTCAGTTTTGGCATGTGATCTAAGTCTCCAAGTATATATAGCCATTTCTTTGAGTTCTTCTTCATTCCTCCTGGAGTCTCAACAAATAGGAGCTGGAAACTCTCTCACCCTGGCAATTCTGAAGAAATCTGTTTTCTGTTGAATGTTTAATACCTTCCGCTTTGGAACATGATGATCAGAAACAACCTGATGGATTCAAAGAAGCTGGTCGCTCATAAGGGTAAAGAGAGAAAAGTGACACCTTGGAAATCTTTTGGAATATTTCTTAAAAAAAAAGTTTGGCTAGTCAATAACAAAAGATATATTCCCCCCTACAAAAACTAAAATGTATTTGGTATGAAAATTTGCCTGAGCTTAAATGAGCATGTGCACCATGTAAGCGTCAAATGCAGCAAAAACAGTACACTTCGGCTGAACTAAGCAATGGAAAGTCTCCACTTAGGAACGCTGCATCTCCCTTTCCCATGATCTCTGAACCACAACATGGAAGTAGGAATACTGGAGGCATGGACAATAGGTTTGTGCATGGCATGAATTCAGAAGGGCCAAAATTAATGCTGAACAGTCATAACAGGCAACATCCACTACTCCCCCACTAGCTTGACAGTAATTTTTCTGAATTCTAGATAGGAAGGATCTAAATTCTTCAGGATTGCAGCCTCTGCTCAGACTTCAATTTTTCATAATTTCCCAAATCCTGGTATATCAGGCAATATAGGAAAATAGTTTATTTTTGCATTCTCCACCCCCTTAAACATATTTTTCCCCCTTAAATGTGCTATAGCATCAGCCTTTCCATGGATGAGGCTTCTTTTTGTCCTCACAGGGCCCTGCTGTCTCAAACAACAACTGGTGGGTCAACAGTTTCAAAATCTCCTCCTACTTCAGATCAAAAAATCTTAATCAGATGCTTTGTGTTTGGTAGTCCAAGGGTCACAAACAGACATGCATTACATTTTACAAGATAGGGAAACCACATTGGTTTGTTCTGCAGCCATTTTGTCTAGCCCCCGGGACTCAGAGCCAGACGAGTACCCAGAAGCCATCTACTACAGGACAGGCCCAACAAAGACAAAAACAGAACACCATTAGCCGTCACCTTCAGCCCCCAATTTAAGCCTCTCCAACGCATCATCAAAGACCTACAACCTATCCTGAAAGATGATCCCTCTCTCTCACAAATTTTGGGAGACAGACCAGTCCTCGCTTACAGACAGCCCCCCAACCTGAAACAAATACTCACCAGCAACCGCACACCACACAACAAAAACACTAACCCAGGTACCTATCCTTGTAACAAAGCCCCATGCCAACTTTGTCCTCATATCCATTCAACTGACACCATCATAGGACCTAATCACATCACCCACACCATCAGAGGCTCATTCACCTGCACATTGACCAATGTGATATATGCCATCATTTGCAAGCAATGCCCCTCTGCTATGTACATTGGCCAAACCAGCCAGTCTCTAAGCAAAAGAATAAATGGACACAAATCTGACATCAGGAATCATAACATTCAAAAACCAGTAGGAGAACATTTCAATCTTCCTGGCCATTCCATTAAAGATTTGATGGTGTCAGTTTTGAAACAGAAAAACTTCCAAAACAGACTCCAATGAGAAACTGAGGAACTGGAATTAATTTTCAAATTGGACACAGTAAACCAAGGGCTAAACAGAACTTGTGAATGGTTCTCTCATTACACTAATTGATTGCATTTCCCTAGTTAATTTACCTTCAATAGGTGTTATCTCCTGCCAGACACAGATATCCATTTCAAAAGGTATTTTTTTCTCCTGCTGATAATGTCCCATCCAAATTAAACAGCCTCTTAGAACTGATATGCTAATGAATAACTTTTTTTCCCTTTCTTTCTTTGTGTATAAATGCATCTTACTTCTGTTCCATTCTATGCATCCGATGAAGTGGGTTATAGCCCATGAAAGCTTATGCTGAAATAAACTGGTTAGTCTCTAAGGTGCTACAAAGTCTTCCTCGTCTTATTTACCCACCTTGTCATTCAATCTGTGACAGATAGGACAATTTACTCCAATATCTTTGGGAGGTCTCACTGTTTTAAATATAGGTACCATTGTGGGATAGGGATTTTACCTAATTCCATAGGAGAAGGAGATCATTGTTCTCCAGGAACTAGGAACAGAGGGGGATTGTGATTAGGCAAACACCTCCAGGGAAGTACCACCACACTGGAGAGGCTTGCATATGCTGGTTCAGACTGGATTTTCTAGAGACAGGCATACAAAGAAAGGACTTTTGAAAAAATAGCCTGAATTTAAGTTGACTCATGTTGATCTAGCAAACAGACAGGATCTTAGGCCCAAGAGAGACCCCAATTCAAGGGGATGCTTGTTCTGAGTCAAGGTGGTTATGAACTTGTAACCATAGAAAAAAGACTTCGGTGGGGTATGAAGGGTTGAACAGCTGCCAGAGCTCTTGTTGGAGTTGGGGTGATCGCTGGTAAACTTATTAACATGTTTTTATTGTTTTATTATGTTCCCTCTGTTAATACTTTCTCTTTAAGAATAAATGTGCTTGCTTAGAAAGGCTGTGTGGTAATTTACACTTATGAGCAATTATGCTGCTTACAGCATAAAGCAGCCCCGTTTAGGCAGTCTGACTTGCTAGGGAATTCACAGTGTAGACAAACATCCTGGAAAAAAAATGGTCAGGAGGTAGTGGGATATTCCACCAAAGAGAGGTGACAGCTGGGGAGCCTGACCCCTGCAAGTGGGTGCCCTTGGTGGATCATAGAAGGGGAATACAGATGCAATTGCCCTGAACTGTGACATAAGCTATATGTAGAGAATCAGAGAGGTAGCCGTGTTAGTCTGGAATAGCAGAGGTAACAAAGAGTCCTGTGGCACCTTAAAGACTAACTAAAGTATTAAAGCATAAGCTTTCGTGGGCTAATACCCACTTTGTCGGATGCAAGCTATATGTAAAATTTTTGGCAGTCAAATGGAAAATAATGTTAGGAAAAGTGATCATTTAACATTATTTTTATCTGCTTCACACAGGCAATTAGGAATTCCTACTACTAAACACTAATGGCAGAGGTCAAATTACACTGATAAAGTGCAATATGTTTCATAACACTGCTTAAAATTTTTGAAAAATATGCAGTCCCTGTTAACAGTGGTTCTGAAGGAAACCATTTGTTTGGCTGTTCTTTCTAGAGAATAGCCCAGGGAAACAGTGGGACAAAGAAAGCAAAGGAAGAGAGGTGGAAGAAAGGGGTGTGAGTTATTCAAACCCATTTACCGAGACCTGAATATATGAAAAACAGGAATCTCCTTATCTCTCACTGCATTCTCTCACACCTGTCTTTTCTGCTTTGTGTTTTCCTGCTTTGTTTTTTATACAGTGACATAAAAATAGTCACAGACACCCAAACTTTAACTAATATTTATGATTAATCATAGGAATCTTTTTAAAGTGAATCCAGTGTTCACCATTTGAAATGCTGGATCTATTATGTAGGGCTCCAGCAGCTTCAATGTATTCTGCTTTCTTTGCTAGTGCTGCAGCAAATAAATACAGCCACGGACAAATAAATGGCTTTTTAGTTACAGAGCCACAATATAACAAAATGACTCTAGTGCTGGAAAAATGCCATATACCCTGCGAGACTTAAAAAGTTCAATGTATTCAGTTTATCAAAAAGAAGATCTAGAGGCAATCCCAGATTAACCAATGTGCACGTGGTGCATTTTTACAGGGCCACCATCTCAGGGGTCCCCAGCAAAGGAAAAGCGAAACCCTGAGCAGCATGGAGACTCCATGCACCAATCACAATGCCACTCACTCAAAGGCCACCACTCCATCATGAGGGACGGGTAGCTATGCCAAACCTAAGCAGTGTGGGCCCTTGTGAGTGGGTGAGGGGAACTGACAGAGCTGGGCACCTGGGATCAGGAGAAACCACCCTAGCTCGGAACAGGAGCAGAGCACTGAACTGTGGGGGCACCTGTGAGTGGCCAGGAAGGTCCCGGGACAGTGGTGAGGAGGTGGGGGGAAATTGTTGGTGGACTATGAGGTGAGTGATGAGTGTTGGAGAGCTGCAGGGTAAGAGGTTTGGGGCAAGCAGGGAATGTTACGGGCAATGCTGGGGACTGTGATGAGTGGGAGGTATCCAGACTGCTGGGATATGTGTGGAGGCTGTCAGGATATGTGGGGACTGGTTGATGGGGTAAATGTGGGATGAGAGGGGCATTCAGGGTTCTGTGGAGGGCTGGGGACAGGGGGTCATTATTGTGTCTGCATGGAGTGAGTTAAGTATGGAGTGGAGTTCCTTTGAAGAGCCCTCTCCCTTCTCATAGTGCACAAAGACCCAAAATTCTTTAATCTGGGCCTATCAAGAAGTGATTTGACCATGAGGAGAAGGTACCAGGCACTAAAGGATTCTCTAATCTACAGGAGAAAAGTATAGCAAGAACAGCTGGATCAGACAGAAATATATGATCCCAATGATCAGATGCCTGGTGAACATAAAATAACTGCTCTAGTAAATTTGATAGTGTGGTGTTCACACAAAGGGATAAATTTTCAACACAGTGGCTGAGGGAAAAGTGGACAGCTTTCAGTACACCATGAGCAGAATGGCATATCAAATCCCTCTGTATATCACATTGAAAAACATACATACCCTTTGTATGTCAAGCCAAAATACAAAACAGTGAATGAAAGATTTGTTGGAACTTCTGTTTATAGTTGTCCCTTCTGAAACGGGGTTAAAGTCTGTTAGCAATATAGTCTGGAAAATGAAACCTGTTCTGTGAATAAAGAATACCTGCCTGTGTAGCAACTTTCTTAGTGCCTGATCCAAAGCTCAAGGAAGGCAATAGAAAGACGTCAATTAACTTCAACAGGCTTTGGATCAGACCCTTAAATGTTTAAATGTAATTGAGAAATAAAGAATGAATAGGGAGATCTGCTATAATTAATGTGACATGCCACAGATACTGGAATGATATGTTAGAACATCTCCAGACTAGTTCATTACACAACAGAGTCTAGTTCAGAGACCATATTTGTAGCTGAACCTCGCTCAACTGCTTTAAAGAAAATTTAACGTCTCTCCCACCCTATTGGCAGCTAATCCCAGTAATTGTTGGGCTATGTAAGCTTTCATTGTGGTTGTCTCCATAATAACTAAAAGCAAATGAGGTTTGGTTTCACATACCCATATATTGTATGACGCGTTGTAGCCACGTTGGTCCCAGGCTATTAAAGAGACAAGGTGAGTGAGGTAACCTGAAGAAGAGCATTGGGAAAGCTTGTGTCTTTCACCACAGATGTCGGTCCAATAAAAGATATTATCTCACCAATCCTGCCTCCCTAATGCCCAGACATCTTCAGTTAATCATTTTACACAGATTACTACTGCCATCATGTGTTGATACATTAGACAACTTTGTATTATACCAAAGCCTTATATTAAAGATAAATGTACTTGTCCTTCGTTCAAGCTTGCTATGCTCATCACTGAGCGCATCTTTTCCTTTTTAGTCCCAGTAGATCAGTCTGCTAGAATTTTCACCATGGCCTCCTTACTGAGTACTAATGGAATACATGGAATTGGTATGAGAGTAAAGCAAGGTGACACAGTATGAAATTTTGTTTATTAAACCAAAAGACAAAATCAAACTAACTGTAATTCCTTTTGCTAGGCTCTGTTTCAAAAGCAGCATTTTAAACACACTCCATTCTCAACTGTTTATTTTTTTCTGATTTAATATTTAAATAAAGAAGAAAGCCTGCCAGAACTGTTTAGGTTAGGAAAATGATTATAACAACTGTATAATGATGACACCTTTCCCAGATTGAGATAATGCGGAGGCATAATATTCAAAAGCCCTCAATGGGTATTGTCTTAGTTCTCTCAGAGATTGCAGTTCCCTCTGTGATAATAACCACATATGATAACTGCGATTACATGAAACTAGTGACCCATAGGAAGAGGCATACAGATATGTTAGATAGCTACAAGGCATAGAAGAGATATTCTGTAACCTTTAGTCTCCCAAGGCTACCACTCTGCATTCAAATGGATGGAGACTGCAGGACCACATTACAGAGCTTTGTGGACTGCATTTTAGCCCACAGCCAGGTTTTATTTTTGGAAATCTGTATAGATAGAATACATAAGGCAACATGCTCCAGTAATTGGCATGGGACATGGGAGCAGAAGAGCTGGGTTGAATTCCTGTCCCAGCCATTTGCTCCTCGTGACCACAGAGAAGTCACTTAACCTCTCAGTATCTCAGACATCCTATCTATACAATGGAGATAATAACAATCACTCACCCTTATAAGGTGTTTTGAGATCCTCAGATGGAAATCTCGGTATATGTAGCAAAATGTAGATGGGTATTAAAGCTAGGAGTGGGGCTAGGGCCTGGAGGTAATAAAGGGGTGACACCCAATTTTATTTATTAGCCCCAGCCTCCTGACCTCGATCAAAGTCACAAAGGTTAATATCCTTGTCACATGACAGGTGCCAGAATCCACTGACTTTAGGGGTAATTGCTACACTAGGTCTGATCTATCCCAGAGTTTGGGGTGTTTGGATCAGGCATCTTGTCTCAAGCCTGTCTCCAATTACACAAAGCGTGGCAGGTGTGCGGGATCTGAACATGGTGCAGTTGCCCCACAGCCTGGGGCAGCAGACAATAGATTTGACTCTCCTTAAGCCTCCTAGGCAAGAAAAACAATCTCAGGCCCCCTCTGGGCAAACATGCCTGTGGAATGTTCAATCCCAGCCCCGCCCATTGCTTTGTGATTGGCTGCCTGTTGCCCCCGGTGACTGGGATGCTATGTTCAGTGTGGACAGGACTTCTGAGGCAAAAGGAGGCCGCCACCCCCGGTGGCACTACACCCGCGGCCTATTGAGTCTGTGCAGGGACAAGGGACCAAGCGGCATCTCGCACCGGGGGCTCATCATGTTACGAGCCGCGATAGGAGTTGGGCATGGCCCCAAGGCAGGAGGAGCAGGAAGGTACAGCGGCAGACAAGGACAGCAGCTGCAGGAGACCAGCTGGTTAAGGCCAGGAGGAGCTGGCAGTAGCAGAGGGAATCAACAGTACAGAGGGAACTGGCAGCTGCAGGAGGAGGTGGAGCCAAGGAAGCAGCTAGTGGTGCAAAAGAAGAAGTATCTGGTGGAACAGGATCCTTACATATCCCTGACTAGCAGGTGGAGAAGCCAGCATTTGTGGCAGCAGCTTTCTATGCAGGGTCAACAATATCAGTGGCCTGCAACCATAGATAGGGCCCTGGTGTGTGGGAGAAGCAGCCTGGGAGGGTTTTCTCACTTCCACTATGGCACTGAGCAGAGGCAGCCAAAGGCTGTCCATCCCTCTCCAAGGTGGTACCACTACAGACTCCCTAGAAGGAGGCGGTGTTGGTGGATAGGGGGAGACAACAGCAGGGTATCCTGGAAGAAGAAGCAAGCAAAGCGTTGGAGCACAACACGACGACGTTGGGTCCCCAAGTTCCGTGTACCAGCAAGTATGCGTGTAGCTGTAGCTGCACTGCTACGCCCTATGAACCTGTGTGGCTGGCGTGCACCCGGGATGCGTGCGCCAAGGAACACGACCCAGTTCATCATGCACCAGGTATACCAGGACATGCGGCGACAGGAGAAGGAAGCAGCAGCAAGCAAGGGAGCAGCAGCAGTGTCCACTATAGTTGGGGAGAAGCCAGCGATGCAGCACCCCAGAGGAAATAACATCTGCAACCTGGTGGCAGAGAACTTCTCACACATGGTCACCCTCTCTGCCATGAGCCCAGAGAGATGCATCTCTGATGGGGAGAAGGAGGAGAGAAGACAGCAAAGCCAATTTGGGCCCTTTTGTCAGGACCTGGGGTCCCATCTTGGTATCTATTGTGAGACATAAAACAGAGTCATGAACGGTTCAAGGAAAGTGTCTTACTTGTGGAATCATCAGCTATTAAGAGCAGTCCTGCTCTTGACATTCAGGTCCCTGAATAAATATATATCTGCACTCCTAACCATGCTGCCTACTGCCTAGTGATTCACATACACTGAGACAGGACCAGGATGATGAAAGCTACAGAAGTGCATGGGCTGGTTTTGCACAGATGTGTCCTTTAGCCCTAATAGGCTCCTCAAAGGTCTATTCAAGTCCCTCATTTGAACATATACCATTCAGGAAAGTATCCCAATTCAGAAAAGCACTTAAGGACATATGAAGTCAATAGGATTCATGTACATAATTAAAGTTAAGCATAAGCTTATGCATTTTCCTGAATAGGGATGGACCTGGTATGTGCCTAAGTACTTTCCTGAATCAGAGCTCAAGTTAGGACATTAGCTGGGAGAATACTATTTAATTAATACATTTATTTAGATTTATACAAACATTGAAATGCACTCATCCGGGGCTTTGGGTGACTTTGGGGTCTATATACTAAAGGACCCAATAATACAATCAAAATAAGTGCAGCAGTTTCCCTAAAACCAGCAAGAAGGGGGGGGGGTGAGAGAAATCACACTCCAAGCACAGAACACTACTGTCTGTGGATCTATCCTGACCCTCAGCTCACCCTCCCTTCACAAAAAGCCGGTGAAAAGAGAGAGGATTTACAATGTGTCCTAGCTTCAATCTGTTAGCTGATGAAAGTGTAGCCCCAGATACCATAGAGTATGTATCAGTAGTCTAATCTCTAGATGACAGACATGGATTGTGAATGCACAGTCCCCATCAGAGAAATCATGGCTAACTCCGAGATAGACAGCAATAGAAAAAAAGCCTTCTTGTTCACTGCTTCTATATGATTATCTAACCCCAGCTGGGGATCCAAAAGACCCCAAGATTAAGAATTTGAGTAACAAGTGACAACCATATATGAAACGTTGACAGGACACATATAATCCTAGCCATATCTCCCAGTTCCTTGTGCCCATCCCCGGGCAGCATCACTTCCATCTTATCTTCACTGAACTTCAGCTTGATCCAGGAGCTTATTTTTGTACAACTGAGTTGTGGGTTGGGATTGGGAGGTAATGAACTGTCATTTGTGTTGTTGAGTTTGAAGTAGGTGGGGCTGCAGTTGTTCCCCTTCTCCTTGATAGCCCATATTCTCCTTGCCCTTTCCCTATAAATAGGGTCCTACCAAATTCACGGCCATGAAAAATGTGTCACATACCATGAAAGCTGGTTTCCCACCATGAAATCTGGATTTATGTGTGCTTTTACCCTATACTATACAGATTTCATGGGGGAGACCAGAGTTTCTCAAATTGGGGATCCTGACCCAAAGGGAACTACAGGCGGAGTCACAAGGTTATTTTTAGCAGGGCGTGGTATTGCAACCCTTACTTCTGCCCTGCCTTCACAGCTGGGCGGCCGGAGAGCAGCAGCTGTTGGCTGGAGAACAGCAGCTGTTGGCTGGGCGCCCTGCTCTGAAGGTGGTGTCTTTCCAGCAGCAGTGAAAAAGTCAGGATGGCAATACCATACCATGCCATCCTTATTTCTATGCGGCTGCCTTCAGAGCTGGGCAGCCAGAGAGTGGCGGCTCCTGACTGAGGGCCCAGCGCTGCAGGCAGCAATGCAGAAGTAAAGGTGACAATACCATACCATGCTATCCTTAGTTGTGCGCTGTTGCTGGCAGCAGCTCTGCCTTCAAACCTAGGCTGCTGGCCAGCTCCCTCCACTCTCCAGCTGCCTAGCTCTGAAGATAACACCTAGGGTTGCCAATCTTTCCAGTTTTGCCAGGAGTCTCTCAGAATCAGGCTCTGTATCCCGGAGGCTACTGAAACCAAATCAGGAGATTTTAGGCCACTTAAAGTCCGGTGTCACAGCAAGGCTAAGGCAGGGTCTCTGGGAGCAGGGGCCTCTGCACACTGCCCATGCCCTGAGCACCTACTCTGCAGTTCCCATTAATCACAAAAAGTTGTTTCCTAATCATACGGGGTGACAGCAGAAACCTGCTTCTTCTGCTCATTATTATTTTTAAATGGGTGGGTCTAGCGTCATAATAAACAACTGGAGCACAATTCTACAAAAGTGGCCAATAGTACAACCATGAAGCTGTGGAATTCATGGCAACACGACTACAACAATATGAATATGCATAATGAGTCAAGATCTGAAGTCAATTTTTGCTTGTTTATGACCAAGTTCTCAGGCCATTGATATTTTAATGACCAGTTTGGATCGAACTGCCTAATATTACATTATTTTTAATATGGCTGTACTTTTTAATTGGTTTGAATTAATCATGGAATATTTCTCCTAGGACACTAGTCACAATTTATCTTCAAGTTTTGTGTCATCTTTTCGGGCAGAGTAACAAAGATGGAACATCTGTATGGTATTGTTCAAAGTTTGCCATGCAGGAGTTAATGGCTAATATAAAACACTAAATATAAAGCCATTTACAATGTTTACATTTTTTCCTTTGAAGAGATTTTTTTTGTTTCCTTCTTTGTTTGTTTTTAAGTGAACACTTTAATCTTCCTGAAATTCAAGTAATCTTACAGTGAAGCTGTTGCCAAACTCAAGATTCTGAATTACACTGTTTAATTTATTCTGTATTTTCCTGTACCTATAGTTAGGGGAAAAGCACTCTGCTGTACTGTTCAAACATAATTCATGGGAACATGGGTTAAGTATTGTTTCTGAGAAGCATTTTAAGACTGCAAAATCAAAGTTCACTGTATCTTTCACAGTTTTGCCTCTTGTGATAAGAGATGATGGATTTTAGAGGAGAACAGCATTGTATGTCATTTTATCTCCAGAGAGAAGAGAGAAAACCTTCACTTGGAAGTTATCTACTGTAACAGAGGGAAAGAAGTGACCAGAGTTAAAAGAAGGCAGAAATTCTTAAAACTATTTTAACAGTGAAACAGCATTTAACAAATGTATGATGAAGATCTTATACTTAGTGCCACCCCTTGGATATTAGAATTGGGGAATAGGAAGCCCATTATGAAACATAACCATGAGAAGATCTAAATTGTTATTAAAATTGTTTAAAGTGTGACCAAAGATATAAAAATATTTTACTCTAACATGGCATTTGGCCACTAACTTCTAAGAGGTCAGATGCTGCGGCAGTATCATGACACTATGGCATTGGTTCAAACTATTCTTTTTTAGCAAACTACATTTTGCATCTAGACTAGTGGTCTAGACAAGTAGCATCTAATTAAGTTTTAGGTGAGAGGTGATTTTTTTTAAAAAATGTATTTCAACTCGAGTCATATGTTCTATTTAATTATAAAGATCACATTACTTAAGAGATGAATAATTTCAGACATACACTGTCTGACTACGGATACATACTATAAAATAAAATTGAAATGTCTATGAGGCAAGTGAAGTGTTCTGACATCAGTGTCAATCTGAATTTGACATTGATTCACGTGTAATTTGAAAAAAAAACTTTCACTTTTATTTAATCTAATATTTTGACAGCATATTATTAACATTTAGGATAAACTCAGTCAACTTATAAAATGAGGAATATTGGGAGGTGTCGTTAATGATACTGTTGTCATTATGGCTCTGTCAGGATTGTTATGTATACTAGAGAACTTGTGAGGGTTATTTTCATTGAGTATATGTTTTGCTACAGCAAGTGGGAAAATGAAATTTTATACCCCATTGAGTCGGAGATCTCCAAGGTTTCTCCCAGACTTATTTCTCAATTTGGCAAGGCCTAAATGTTGGCCACAATGAGTGACATAGACCCAAAATGGGAACTCAACATCATTAGTCATGCAGGAATATTAATACAATGTGAGATTTATTCCTTTAGTGTAAATACCTTGTGTTACTTCATTTTAATTATCATTATTTTTAGGTCAATAATTTTCAATAATAAATGAGGGGACACCAAAGTGGTGTGGAACAAAAGTAATATGGGATTGAAATAAGGGAGATTTGCTAGTAATGCTCCCAGGAATCCTTATGCTTCCTTCCTCTGATCCTAAATTTCTTTTGTCCAGCAGAAAGGAAACTGTCACCCAGATTTCTATTCTCTTCACCTAGAAGCTTGGCTTCTGAGTGTTAGAAGGGAAACCTTCCCACTTTTTGGAAGAGCTCTGACACAAGAGGTGTTGAATCATTATCCAGTGGGTATGTTTACAGTGGGGTCCCAGATGGAAATTAGTTCTTGGACTCAAGCTATTAAAACAAATTTATCAGTGACCTGGAAGAAAACATAAAATCATCCCTGCTAAAGTTTGCATATGACACAAAAATTGAGGCCGTGGTAAATAATTAAGAGAACAGATCGCTGATACAGAGTGATCTGGAGTGTTTGGGCAAGGGAGCACAAGCAAACAATATGTGTTTTAAAAGGATATATGTAAATATATAATCTAGGAACAAAGAACGTAGGCCATACTCACAGGATGGGGGACTCTGTCCTGGAAAGCAGTAACTCAGAAAAAGATTTGGGGATCATGGTGGATAATCAGGAAAACATGCGCTCCCAGTGTAATGCTGTGGTCAAAAGAGCTAATGAGACCCTGGGATGCATAAACAAGGGAATCTCAGGTAGGCACAGATATGTTCTTTTATCTCTGTATTTGACCACGGCTGGAATACTATGTCCAGTTCTGGTGTGTACAATTCAAGAATGATGTTGATAAATTGCAGAGGGTTCAGAGAAGAGCCATGAGAATGATTAAAGGATTAGAAAACATTCCTTGTAATAATAGGCTTAAGGAGCTCAATCTGTTTAGCTTCACAAAGGGAAGGTTAATGGGTGACTTGATTATAATCTATAAATATCTACATCGGGAACAAATATTTAACAATGGGCTCTTCAATCTAGCAGAGAAAAGTATAACACATTCCAATGGCTGAAGTTGAAGCTAGATAAATTCTGATTGCCAATAAGGTGTAAATTGTTAATGGCAAGAGTAATTAACCATTGGTACAATTTTCCAAGGGTCATGGTGGAGTCTCCATCACTGACAAATTTTAAATCAAGATTGGATGTTTTCCTAAATAAATGCTCTGGGAAATATTTTGGGGGAGTCCTATGGCCTGTGAAATAGAAGAGGTAAGACTACATGATCATAATGGTCCTTTCTAGCTTTGGATCTATGAATCTATGTTTTATATGTGCAAATGAAGATGTCATTAGGAAGTGGGAATATTCTAGAGAAGCTAATCCATATTCTTGTCTGATTCCACTTATTGGGTGGAATACTGATCCCATTGAAGTACATGGTGAAACTCACACAAAATAGCCATTTCATTTTCTCAGAAGTTAAGGATGTTCCTGTTTACTGCTAGGATTTATCTGACATCCTGAGCCTTCTAATAAGCTTGTGCATGTTTTCTTTTTCTTCCCCACATCCTTAATTGAATTATCTTCTTAATTATTCCATTTGTACCTATCAGTTTGGAAACCTAGGAGTTAGCTGGCTGTTTGGGGAGGCACAGCCTTCCCTACCTAACCGCCCCCCATACAATTTTTAAACCCCGATGTGGCCCTCAGGCCAAAAAGTTTGCCCATCCTGGGACCAACATGGCTAAAACAACACTACAAACAAAAATTCTCATTAGCAAACTGGCCATTTGGCCACAACTTCCCACTGGGAGCTCATGTTCAGATAATTATCCACCACAACTTTCCCTTTTTTTTCCAGCGTCAGCACGTCACACAATAGAATTCCCCATTCTTTAGGTATGGCCTACATTCTTTGTTCTTAGCTATATATTGAGCTGTATTAAAATGGATATTGTTTGCATACACCCCCTTTACTAGGCAATCGAGATCACTCTGAATCAGTGAACTGTCCTCTTCATTGTTTACCACTGCTCCCAAGTTTTGTGTCATCTGCAAGCTTTATCAGGTCATTAATAAAACTGTTAAATAGGATAGAGCTAGGAATTGATCCCTGCCAAACCCTACTAAAACCACATTCATTCAATGATAACTCCGGTTTACAAGGACATTTTGAGATCTCTCAGTTAGCTGGCTTTTAATCCATTTAATGTGTGCCATGTTAAGTTAATATTTTTTAATCAAAATATCATGTGTTACTAAGTCAAATGTCTTTATAGAAGTTTAAGTATATTACATCAACATTATTAAATTTGTCAACCAAACTTGTAATTTTATCAAAAGAAGATATCAGATTACTGTGACATTTTCCATATACCTATGTTGATTGGCATTAGTTATATTACCTTCTTTGATTCTTTATTAATGTAGTCCTGTATCAGCTGCTCCATTATCTTTCCATGACTAGATGTCAGATTGATGGGCCTATTATTACTCAGGTCATCCAATTAGCCATTTTAAAATATTGGCACAACATTTACTTTATTTCAGGCTGCTGGAACTTCACCAGTGTTCCAAGACTTTATTGAAAATCAACATAACTGGTACAGTGAGCTCCAGAGCCAACTCTTTTAAAATCCTTTGATGCAAGTTATCTTGACCTGCTGATTTTAAAATGTCTAATGTTAGTAGCTGCTATTTAATATCCTCTTGAGATATTAGTGGAACGGAAAGAGTTATCACATCATAATGACTGCATCATCTGTTTTTTTTCCCCCAAGCACAGAACAGAAATATTTATTTAACACTTCTGCTGTTTCTGTATTGTTGTTGATAATTCTACCATTGCCAACTAGTAATGGACCAGTACCATTCCTGGGATTCTTTTTGTTCCAAATATATTTAAAACACTCCTTATTATCCTTGCCTCTGCTGACATTTGAAAGAAAAAAATCTCAAGGACTCATTAACTTAACTAAACAACTTATTCTTCCCTACCTTCATTCCCTGGAACAGTTGAACTGGTTTGGCTGATGTTTCCTAAAGAGTACGGCCTGAGGCAGACACCAGGCATGGAAAATTTCAGCCCAAATGGTTAAAGTTTGGCAAAGTTCTGAGCAACTGAAAATGGGAAGTGCTATAATGTGTTCCCTTAATAGGTAATGCTACCAACCTGCTTATAATTACAAAGGCATCTGAACTACCTATATAATATTATACACATGTGAAGAAATTTGTGAGACTTATTTCCCCATAGATACGCCACCTGAATGAAAACATACCATACTCTACCAAATGCAACCACACCCAGTAAGGAACAGACATATAGTTGCACCATGACTATGCTGAAGTGAAAGATTTTGTGCCGGTCATCTAAACACAACATTGGAAGCATTGGTGGGGGGAGGAGGCAGCAGCTACTACCCTAGGGTTCCTAAGACCCACAACACCCATTCACGTGAGTTCCAGGAGCCATGGGATGACAACCACCACCTGTTTCTGAAAGCTGCCCTTTCTTTTCTCCCCTCTTGTTCATGCTCACCCCATTTCCCCGAGTTAACCAAACAACTGCCACTCTTATGAAGCTTTTAAAATGAGGGTGCAGGGGCAATTTTGGAGGAATTGATGTTGCACAAGCAAATATGTGCCACATCTTAGCAGAAAAATACATTCTGGAGATATCTGCATGGTCACAATATATCTTATATCAAGGGGGCAGGCAACACAGTGCTTACACTGTGCCTCGTGTATTAAATCTTGGTCACTGAAATTCTTATTTACAAATCAATTAGTTAAGTATTTATAGTCAGAGGAGACGCTGTGACTGCCAGCTAATATTTACAATACTAGATACATAACCATAATCATGTGGCATTTGTTTTAAGATAGGAGTGTAATCTTTAATTACATAATGTTTGTAAAGCACTTTGGACATGAAAAGTGCTATACTGTACAAGCCTTAAGTACCGTATTTTTCGCCCTATAAGACGCACTTTTTCTTCCCCAAAACGGGGGGGGGAAACGTTGGTGCGTCTTATAGGGCGAATGTGCGCCCCGGTTCCCCCCTCCCCGCCGGGGGCGGGCTGCCGGGAGCGCTCCCGGCAGCCCGCCCGCGGCGGGGAGGGGGGAACCGGGACGCTCCCAGCAGCCCGCCCGCGGCGGGGAGGGGGGAACCGGGATGCTCCCGGCAGCCCGCCCGCGCGGCGGGGACGGGAGAGCGAGGCGCTTTTTTTTTTTTTTTTTTTGTCCGGCTTTTTTATTGAAAAACGAGGGGACGTCTTATAGGCCGGAGGGTCCTATAGGGCGAAAAATACGGTAATTACGCAGGCACCTTAGTGACCAGGGCTGGCCAGAAAACAAAAATTCTGTTCCATGAAAAATGTGAAGGTTTCAAAAAATTGTTTTCATTCCAATACAGAACCTTTTGAAGTTTTCAATGGAAAAACACAAGAGCAAGAGTCTAATAATAATAATAAATGGAGATATACCAATCTCCTAGAACTGGAAAGACCTTGAAGGTCATCGAGTCCAGTCCCCTGCCTACACTAGCAGGATCCGCCTGCCTACACTAGCAGGATTGCCCTAAATGGCCCCCTCAAGGATTGAACTCACAACCCTGGGTTTAGCAGGCCAATGCTCAAACCACTGAGCTATCCCCCCACCACTAGTCTAGAGTAGCCAACAACCCAGTGGCTAGGGCACTCACAAGTGATGTGGGAGACCAAGATTTAAGCCCCTGATATAAGTCAGGAATTTGAATCTGGGTCTATCACATCTCAGTTGAGTGCTCTAACGACCACGGTATGAACTATTTTCTGGTCTCTGACCGGACATTCCATATTGGACTCAAGAAACCTCTCTGACAAAATGTTTCAGGTCCAACAAACCATCATGACAAAATGTTTTGTCAGAAAATTCCCAACCAGTACAAGTAGTGATTCAATAAGTGCTTTGAGATCTGCACTAAAATAAATATTTAAGCTTGTTTTTCTCAGTATGAATAATATAGTGACTTTCCCGGACTCACTGTGTTTACTTAGTGTACACAATGAATTCTCTGAGAATTTTCAAGTACAGTAAAACCTCGATTTAACGGACTAATTGGGGCGACTGGGTGTCCGTTAAACCCAAAAGTCCGTTATTTAATAATTAGAAAAAAAAACAGCCTGCCCAATTAGTCCTTATTTCGAGGTTTTACTGTACAGTACTCCCTCCGCCGAAAAGCTGCCGATTTTTTTTTAAATAAAACGAAAAAAAAATCCTGCCCTGGACCCCCATACACCCCGGCCCCAGTCCCCGCTGGCGGCCGGGGCTCCAGGCGCCGCGCTCCCCGGGGCTCCCGGCTCCAGCCGCCGCCCGGGTAGCGCGGCTCCAGCCGCCACCCGGGGAGCGCGGCTTGGGGCTCCAGGCGCCGCGCTCCCCGGGGCTCCCGGCTCCAGCCGCCGCCTGGGGAGCGCAGCTTGATCCGTGCTCCCCGGGGCTAGGGGCTCCAGCTGACTGCCAGGACCCGGGCAGCAGGCGGGCGCTGGCAGGCAGCCCGCCCGCTGCCGGGACCCGGGCAGCAGCGGGGAGCCGGCAGCCGGACCTCGATAAACGGATTTCGGATGCATCGGACTTTCTTTAAAATTTTGTCCGTTGCATCCGAAATCCGTTAAATCGAGGTCCATTAAATCGAGGGTTTACTGTAATTCAATTTGTTTACATTTAAAGAAAAGGTCAATATGCATGGATGATAGTGGATCCCTTTGATAACGAAATGCCAGTTCACTGTAGATATATTGCTTCCATGGTAAATGACCCTAGGTGGCACTATTTGCAAAGAAACAGACCTATATAGAAGTATGTATTGGCATTCAAGCATTTGTTTTATAAGATCCTCCTATGGTTTGCTACTGGAAAAAAATAACCCTTAGTCTTGGAAAACAAAATGTTAAATGTTCTTTCTCAGAGTTCCAGGAGCACTCCTATCCCTATAGTCTTTTATTTACAGGTGATCTATACATTTACTCAAAATACTGAAATAAATGAAACAACTACTGCAGTATGTTCAGAATGATCCAAATTAGAAGAGCAAAGGGTATATCAGCACATCAGTCATCTCACCTAATCATTTTGCTGTTGCTTTATAGGTCTGCAAGGTGGTGTAGGTTGGTGCTTCTAGTTTTGCATAGCACTCCAGTCTGCATTCCCTTGTGATGGAATTCATTAATATACAGGGAAAACTAGCACAAGGCCTGTGCACCAAATGACACAAGAGTGAAGGAATCAGGTATTTGGGACAATTATAATTTTCTTATGATTTATATAAGAAATGGTGCAACTTACACAGCCTCTTGAATGCAAAAAATGATAATGAAGTACATTAGTGGTTGGTAGAAAGGAGGCAGAAGAATGTAGAGATTTGAACAAAGATAAGAATCAGGCACAATATGAGTTCTCATACTGCTCTCTAACACTGATCTGCTGTATAGTGTAGGCAAGTCACTAGTCTGTCCCTCAGTTTCCCCATATGTAAACTTCAGATCATAGTATTATCTACCACACACAGATGTCTATCTGTTTAATGTTTGTGAAATGTTTAGAACTCCTTGGATGCACAGTGCAAGAGAAGTGCAAGTTTTTATGTCTATATATCTCAGGGCTATCCCAGCTCTTGCAGTGAACAGTGAATTGTTCGGAGAACTTCAGGAAATACCACACAGTTATCTCAGAGTCTTTGTGTGCAAGTGATAGGCTCATGGGTCATCCTTTTAGCCACATCCAGAAACTGAAATACTAATGTAGTATAGTTTGACAGAAGTACATTCTATAAATACAATATTTTCAAAAGTCAATTTTGTTTTTTGAGATGAGGTGGGGGAAGCTGAAAAGAGAAAACAAAATGCTAGAGAAAAAAGGAAAAATTGAAAAAGATGAAAGGTAGTAGAACAGCTGCTCTCATCCTGGGAGGAGAGAATTCTTCTTTTAAAGCTTTTTCCCAAATTCAGCAAAGCTTGGCTTGTTGCTAGTCTTATTTATTTAGTAAAGGACTAAACATTATTTATTATTAGAGCTGTTTGGAAATTCCTTCCTGTGATGTTATGCCCCATATTCTTTATAGAAATATGCTTATGATATGAATATGGCATATCTAAGATGTATTTGATGTGAGATAGGTTATGCTTTGATTTACTGAATGTGATATCCAATCTGTATGCATGTATCATTTCTGTATCTGGAGTTAGGAATATTGACTATGTAACAATTACAATTGTGGTTATACCTGGGGAATGCCCACCAGAAAGTAAGTAACCAGCCTGGATAGGCCATTAGGAAATACAATAGGTCTTTGAAGGTGCTGATCTTCCATGTTCCTGGAGTTCCTTCCTGTGGACTTTACAAAGAAACCTTGGCTCATGGTTGCTTTAACACTGCAAGGTCAGGTGATATCACCTGGTACGAAATACCAAATTGGACACTGCTGATACTTTTCCACTGAGGAGGGGTGGGGATAAAATATAGAAACAAAAGATTCTCACCATATCTAAATCCTATTTAAGGCTGGACAGTAAATTAATCCAGGGCACTGGTTCTTCACTGATTTCCCACACAGGATGACTGCTGCAAACACTAAAGACTGATCTGGGGAGAAAGTACTGGGACCCAGGGTGAGACAAGGGTCTAGCCTGTGAAGAGAAATACCTGAGACTCTAAGCTGAAGAACTCTTCAACTTGCCTAAAACAACATTTAGAGTGAGAAATTACTATTTGTAACCAGTTTCTTTAATGAATTAAGCTTAGGTAGCATGTTTGTTTTATTTCACTCAGTAATCTGCTTTGTTCTCTTTGCTGTCCCTTATAATCACTTAAAATTCATCCTTTGTAGTTAATAAACTTGTTTTGTTTCCTAAAACACAGTTTGTGCAATTGGTAATGGGGCAGAGGCAAAGAGCTGTACATATCTTCCTCCACATTAAGGGAGGGGGAGGTTTTCATGAGCTTACGCTACATAGATCTCTATACAGACCAAGACAATATCATTTTGGATTTACGCTCCGGATGGTATGTGCACAGGAGTGTTGAGCAATTCCCTAGCTGAGTCCTTCCACACAGAGCTGATCGCAGACTGTGTGAATCTATAGCTGGGTGTGTTGCTACCTGTGTGTAACCTGGGATAAGAATGTAAAACCCATTAAGGAACTTTCAACTTTTTGTGGATAATTATGAACAATCCCAAGCATCTATTAGGAATAAATAACAGGCAGGGGGGGTTAAGCTTGGTCCCTGCTTTACCTCTAGGAAGGAGGGTGGATTGGAGGCTGGACACTCAACTCCCCAAATTCATTCCGCCAGTCCTCATCCCAAATCTCCTGTAAAAACAGAAGAGCCCAGAAGGTGCTATCATTATAATTCCACTGAGCACCAGAGGAATAAATGCCCTGTGCCGAGTGGACACAGGCAGAAGACAACTCATGGAAATGTTGCTACCCAGAGCACAGAGGCACCTCAGACAATTACTACTTATCATGCAGTGTTTGTAAAGATGGCCACTGCTCAGCCTGGCAGGAAGCACATAAAGGCCATCAAGGTAAATGGGAGAGAACGCCCTGGTTGGAGAGACACTGGTGCAGAAATTTCTGTGGTCAGGAGAGACCTAGTTTGGAAGGAAGACATACTGCTAGCGGTAGGGCACAAAATCCTTGTGCCTTGGCTAAAATGCACATGGAAACTGGGAAATTGCAAGCCAAGTTAACAGTTGCCACTGTCCCCCATAACCTGACACAAATATTGAGGGCCTGTCACAGCAGCACAGAGTAAGGGGAACCCAGGCTGGTGGGACAGGTGGACTCAGTGGGACCACAGGACATCCGATACCTCGAAAGGGGGATCCAATCCGTTATACCTCCCATGAAAATAAAGATTTTTTAAAAAAGTTGCATCCCAAATCAGGACAAAAAGTCAAGCACTTGACTTTGTTTAAAGGAAGGTGTTTCCAGAAAAAATCCTGTTTTGAGAGAATTTTATTTTGACTTCCTGGTAGAGAGCCAGGCATACTGCTCCCAGGAGCCTGCATGGAAGGAAGTAAAATTGGCAAGACCCTGCCACATGGGTAGCTAGGAAGCCATTTTACTTTTCCCAATGGAAAATAAATTTTTTTTTGACAAAATTGAGGCGATTCAGTGTAGTCTTTCACAGATCTGGGTCATCCCTTATAGAGATCCCAGGGGTCCAAATATTGCCAGTAGGATGGATCAAGAGGCCTTGAAGAGAGACCGAGGCATAGGGTACCAACTTTCCCCTGGTAGTCATAACTAGGAAGAGGAGGACAGCTCTAAGATATCCTTTGGTTTCTTTTTGGAATTGTTTCCCTCAAAGGGGAAGGCTCATCTGAAGCATCGGATTAATCTAATGAAAAAATAGGCTTTTGTTCTACTGTTGCTACCAGTAGAATGATGCTGTGACTTGTAGATGTGATTGGGGAGGATCCTCATCTCTTCAAAGTGTTTTCTGGCCTGGGGATGACTGGACCTGATAGAAAAGGGGACTGTGGGTAGGGCAGAGCAAAAATATACTCCAATGAGGTAAAGGTTTTAGTCCTTCATGGATTTTGTGGGGTCCTTGAAGTAGGGATTCACAAATCTGGGGTGCCCAATGGTCCTCCAGAAGATTCCAGTCATAGTGTGCCAGAATCATCAAATTGGGGACCAATATGGAGCACCAAGAAAGGACCAATGAGTGCCAATATTTTGGCCTGTTGGACCAAGATGGTCCTGTTGGATCCTTCTTCCTTCATGCCTTACTCTCTTGGACGGAAAAAATATGTGGATCTAATTCCATTGGACCATGCAAAAGGACTCACCTAATTTGGACAAAGACAGTGAGGGATCTTTTTTCTTAAATGCTGATCTTGAAAGGGATCTGTCCTTATGTCTATGGTCATGTCCCCTGCTCTCATTAGAAGGTCTCTTGGGCTTAACTATTTTGGAGTCTGCTCTGGAGCTCATGCTCAGAAGGAGGCTGCTTGCAATCTGGGGAAGGAAATACAATTCTTAAACCCCAGGACTCTTGAATAGTCCTTATCCACAGGCTCCCCGAGACAGGGAGAACTAACGAACTGTTCTAGCTATGACATACTGGGGTGCAGTTGAGACCAATGAGGGGTTGTCAACAGCTGCCCTGCAAATTTGGGCATCTCACAAAGTTTTGTTGCTGTGGCTTCCACCTGGGCCATTCACAAACAGCCCTCCAGAATGAAGGTCACATGGGTAGCTTCCACGTGGGTAGCTAGGAAGATTGATCTGTTCCTGCCCCACTCCAATAACAAAGAACGGCCACTTGTCCAGTGATTGCCAAACATCTTTGGTGGCACCTGGAGATAGAGGCATCAACATATCCTTCATCTTTGAGAAACAGCCTTATGCCCCCTAGACCTGTCTGGTAAACACATTTCAGTCATAACTTCTGCTTATGTTCATAACTTGACCTATAATGTTGCTACATGCCTTTCACTATGATATTACTGACCAGAGAGTGAATAGTATACAAATGTTACCTTACAAGCCACATACTGTACAACGATTACAATAATGTGTAGTTTGTGAATACAGGGTTGCATTTGGTCACAAGCTATACAAAGCACTAAGGGCAAGTCTACATTAGAAGCGCTACATCGGCGCAGCTGCACCAATGCAGTTGAGCTGCTGTACTGCATCTGGTGAACATGCTCTGTGCCAACAGAAGAGTGTTCTCCTGTTGCCATAATAACTCTATCTCTGCAAGAGGTGGAAGCTATATTGAAGGGAGAGTGTCTTCGGCCAACATAGAGCCGGTGTGGACAGCATGTAGGTCTCTGTAACTTAAGTTGCTCAGGGGGTGGCTTTTTCACACCCTGGAGTCACGTAAGTTAAATCAACTTAAGCAGTAGTGATGACATGCCCTGAGTCTAAACTTAGTAAAAATTATTTACAGTTGTGACAGATCGCCTTCTCACCCCTCTTCAAACACAGGCAGGAAACTCTTCTTTGGCTCAAAACAGTGCTCTTTATTTCACAGTGCAAGGCCCCACCACCAATATACACAGCTTTATAGTTCAGCTCTTCAGCTTACAGCTCTAACACAGCTCTACACAGCTCTATATAGTTCAGCTCTAGTCAGGCCTCTAGCCTCAGCTCTATTTCAGCTTGTCCCTGCCAGCAGGTATATGGGATCTTGGGGAGCAATTACCACACAGGTGGGGTGCAAAATAAACTTTATTAAGAAAATGCAAAAACAGGGAAAATGTAATAGTGAGGGGTATGGAGTTTGTTGAAGTAGACAATTGGGGAGCCGTATCTTTTAGTAAATGGGATAGGGGGTTTCAATAGTGGGGTACAATACAGTTGGTAACCAATTAGCACTGAAGTATAAATGTAACAGGTAGCTAACAATTTCTATGTAAAGAGTGTGTCACAGCAGCATATAACCAACTAACAGTATGGGTAAAATGTGTTAAATAACCAACAATTTTAGGTAAAAATGTAAATGTAAAATGTGAGGTGTGTTAGAGAGAAAAGGGGTAACCAATGGGGTTTTATGCTAGGAAGAGAGAGAGAGAAGACAGGCTGTAAGTTGAAACAGCAGAGAGGGAGAGACAGAGAGAGAGAGAGAGAGAAAGAAAGTGGTAGATAAGTAAGGTTGGGGGATGGGGGAAGAGGAGCACGTGGTGGAGGGAGATTTAAACTCAGGGAGACACAGAACAGACAGGCTGCAAGTTTAAACAGCAGAGAGACAATTATACAAAACACAGTAAAATCTTATCTATGATTTAACTTAACCAAAACTACACAAATTAGCAAGTAACAAAACACAATGCAACAATTTTTTAAGGCTAACTTACAGGGTACAATGCAAGCAATTTCCTAAACCTAACTTAACTACAGCTATGCAAAATGAAATTGCAACTTATCTAGACTAAAAGACAAAATCTAATCTAATGGGTGCACCTTATACTAGGGGTAGTTTCAGAGGGCAGGGTGGTGTGTGCCCAGGTACAGTCCAGGAAGGCACAGGCTTATTTCTAGCAGCAAAGGTGCTGCAAAGCAAGAAACAGATTACAGATACAGACCAAGGAGTCTAAGAGAGGTTTTAAGACACAGACCAAGGTTTAGTTTAAGAGAGGTTTTAAGACACAGACCAAGGTTTAGTCTAAGAGAGGTTTTAAGACACAGACCAAGGTTTAGTTTAAGTCTAAGAGAGGTTTTAAGACACAGACCAAGGTTTAGTTTAAGTCTAAGAGAGGTTTTAAGACACAGACCAAGGTTTAGTTTAAGTCTAAGAGAGGTTTTAAGACACAGACCAAGGTTTAGTTTAAGTCTAAGAGAGGTTTTAAGACACAGACCAAGGTTTAGTTTAAGTCTGTGTGTTGGGGAAACAGAGCCAGCAGCTAAAGTAATTAAGTATAGAAAGTTTCACAGAGGGATTCTCACCAGTCCCCAAGGCAGCAGCAAAGGCAGAAGCAGCAACAGCATCAGAAGAAGCAAGGAGGGCTCAGCACGGTCTTGATAATCAGGAGGTCTCTCAGGCAGCAATTAGTTCTTCGTGAGGGGAGGGATTAAAACGGGGGTACGCTCAAAAATAAAACGAGAGCGGAGAAAGGACCCCCAGAACCCCTGGCTGATCAGACCAGGTAGCAATGCAGGAACCTTTCTGATGTTTGTTTAAAAAATGCCTGTTCTTAAAGGCAAACTCAGGCAGTTTCCCCGCCAGTAATCCTGATCTCTGTCACAGGGGAGGAGTTACAGGGAAAAACTGCAGGTGAGCATAGAGACATGCCTGGGCAGAGTCCTGGATCATAGGCGTGAGTTCCACCCCATGACTCAAAAGCACATGAGGCCTATGACTCATGCCCAGGATCTCAAAAACACATTAGGTCTTACAGCTTTGGACATTGCCTACCCTACACCGAGCCCAGGTTTAACAAGGTGATAACAGGACCAACCCTTTGAACAGGGCAGTCGTCCCACTTAGCACGCAGCACAAGTGGCCATCCCTTTGAGAAGGGCAATGGCTCTTGGTAAACAACTTAAGGGGCCCTCCCTTTGAGAAGGGCAGTGGCCCTGGTAAACAACTTAACAGCCAGGGAGGGGCAGCCACAGGAGAACAAAAACAAAATGGAGTAAGGGGACAGCTGTAAGAAACAAAATGGAATAGGGGGAAAGCTGTAACAGACACAGCTCTGTAACTTTCTCTACCTCCTCCACACTACCATACCACCACCACCCTGGGCTTCCTGCCTGGCAGGCTTTTATCCCCCTGAGGGAGGCTGCCAGGTGCAACCCATCCAGGCTGATTGCTCTGGAGCCCAGGTGGCTGATTAGGCTTTCTGCAAGGGAGGTTTGCAGAGGGCTTTTCTCCCTCTTAAAGGGGCGGCCGGCTGGATCAGGCCCTCCCTGCCACACAGTATATACCTGGAGCTATTCAAAGGAGAGGAAGATCATAATAAACTCGAGATTCTGACTCAGGCCAATGGACACGTCTTGCAACAAATCTCCAGTGTCACATGCATGACATGCATATGTACCCATGTGAAGAATAAACTTAGAGTCCAGCTCTTGAAGAACTGTTCATTCTTTGAAACACTTTGGACCTAAGATTCATTCATAAAGTTACTCAGAAAAAGTGTACACGTTAGGGGGAAAGTTCTGTTTAGTCAGTAAACATGAAATTCAATTTAAAACCATTATAAAATGATAGCAAGGGAATAGATTTTTTTCTTAATGCAAGACTTAACATTGCATGAAACTTCAGGGAGAATAAGTGATAACAAACCATGAGGCCACAAGATGATAAAATTATAGAAAAAAAAGTTATGTGCAGAGAATAAATTACCTAATTTATCAACAAACAGAAGGCACAATTTAAGAAAGCCATGTGACTGCACGGCCTACTAATGATGCACATGTTCCAACCAGTCAGCATTTCCTTTGAACGTCTGGAACACCATTGTTTGCTCTTTAGTGACAGATTAAGTACAGATGGCAATTCAACAGTGTTGTCTGTGCATGTTAGCCTAGAGAATGTGACCTGCATCTGTATTAAGTAGCAGACTAATGTATTTGGTTAGGACAGCAGCAGGCATTGCTGAGTAATACTCAAATTCACATGACAATTGACTTCTTTTCTTGCATCTGTGGTTGTTCTGACACTGAAGAACAGGTGTCTCTGTGTTTGTTCTAGGATGAAAGATGGCTTTCTGGAACACTTTTGAATTTTATAATTTGACAGCTTCTGTGAAGAACACTAAAATAACCTCATTATGCTTCTGATAATGGCTAGGAGAGAGCCACATGATTTTTTTTTTAAATTTCTCCAGTGAATAGACCATGATTCAAGTTTGTGTTTTAAAAAATCAGAAAGTTTGACACAAATCTAGATCTACATGCTATAAATCTGTACGGGATTTACCATATTTATTCCCTTTATGGAAATGTTGTGATGAAAGTAGCCTGCCACTTCCCCATCTTGTTTAAATGAAGGGTCTGTTAGCTCAGGTGCTTCAGCTCATCGCTAATCACAGTTCTGAGGGTAATAAGTTAAATTGCAGTGAAACAACTGATCCCTGTAAATCCTGAAAGAATTTGTATAATGGTTTAATCTACCCTCCTCTGATCATAGGAAGGCAATAACGTGTTTATGTACATATCATGGAATATTAGTTAAAAGAGCTTGGCTGTATAGCATTTAACAAGTTGAACTATACAAAAGAACCAAAATGTTAAAAAGCTAAAAATGGTCTTTCCTCTAGTTTAAAGTGGCAATCAGCACGACCTCAAGTACCTTCCTTTTTGAACTCCAGTTCCTTTAGTGTTTGTTTTGTCTTTGGATTAATTACCAATGGTCTTTTGTCAACATTTGTGGGAGTCTCAATCTATACAGCTGATATAGGTCAAGCCTGACAGAAAAGCAATTGTTTTCTGTTCTCATCATCAAAATACATTCTTCATTTTTCTTGCTGCTCACAGATATTGATCCCTCAGGTTGATATGGCAGTGAATACATGCTTCAGAAACACGGCAAATATTAGTAGCTCATTAATTCCCTGATGTATCTGCAGAGAGATTAGAAGTGGCCTTAAAGGTGGTTTCAGTGACATGTACTGTGGCTTTCTCTTATTGAACTCACATGGACCATGGTCACGTCCTTTTGTACATTGCTGGCACTTGACCTAGAGCACTTGTCATTTAGAAAGTGTATCAAAATGACAATGATAGGGATTAGGTTAGAATTTATATGCACAAGACCACAGAATTGTAAATTTTAAAATAGGATGGTGCCAGGTTCCTGGTTCGCTGGGGGGCACGCTGCCCTCACTTGCCATTAGACTTCACCCTTGTTGGTCGCCTCACCCCCTGCTCCTCCTCAGTTAAGTGCCCACTTCCTCTCCCATGGCCCCGCCCCTTGGCCAGGTCACAGAGTGTAAGAGCTGACCCAGTTCCGGGGCCAATAGAGCCCTCGGGGAACAGCAATCCTGGGGTGGAGGCCAGAGTAGGTCAGTCCAGGCTGCTGTGGGGAGGCCCTGCCCTGGGTGGTGTTCCTCAGTGGTTGAAGACACAGGCTGGGGGCTGCTCTTGGGCTTCTGGCCCGCTGCATTTCTGCTAACTCTGAATGTAGGTCAGACCTGAATCTGTCAAAATGTCCTTTAAAATTTTGATAACATGTAATCACAGGAGAAGAGGCAGCATTCTGTCAAATGATTAAACTGCCTAAACAACAGGAAACCATCATGAGATATGCCTCCTACTTACACTGAAAATAAATTAATAATTGTGTATAGTAAGGAGTCTTGCCTGGGCAAGGACTGGGAGCTAGATCAACAAAAGGGTGTAAGCACGTAAGTGCCATTTTAGATGGCAAGATACTCAAAACCTGTGCTCAGCTGCAGCCTAACTCTGAAGGTCCTCAAATCCTTGGCACCTAAATATCCACCATGTAAATTCTACAAGTTTCTGACACCTCACTGCCTATGTCTAGGTACAGTACATTCGGGGTAGTCCCCCATCTAACTTGCCTGTGGGCCTGCTTAAACTCTCACAAAACAGCCAGTGTGGGTAATAGTGGTGCCCTCCATTCCTATAACTTTATCATTTCTGTGGTTAAAACACTTGTGCAGGATATGGGAATCCATGGTTCAAAGTACCTTCCCCAGACCATGGAAATGGGAGTTGAATTGGGATCTCAGGTGAGTCCTAAACAATGGACAATCATAGGAGAAGTCTCTCTTAACCCTTTCAATTAAATCTATTTGCCTTTATGGGCACCAGGGGACTAGACCCTGAGTCTTCTACATCTGTGGTAAAGGTCCGGACCACTGGGCTATAGTATTATTCTAACTAGTGTTCTCTGTTCCAATGCATATTTAAATTATTGATACACAATGGAACAGCTTCAACAGGGAAGATTGAAGACACACACCCTGATCATCAGAATGTTCCCTAGCTAAATGACTAGGACATGCTACTCAGAGGCATACTGGGAAGAGGTTGAAGTTCAAATCCCTTCTGCACAGCAGACAGATGGGGAAATGAACTTGGGTTGCCTTCAAACTGTGAGAGCACTCTAACCACTAAACTAAAAGTCATGAGAGCACCACCCCCTTTTCCTGTGTCTTTAGTGAGAAACAGCGTAGGCGTCCAATTCTATGAGAGGGTTCATGGCTGTGAATCCTGTATGGAGATAGGCATTTCCCTCCAACTTGGACTTCTGGCCCCATGTCCCTTTGAGAGATAGGGCTCAGGTCCCATTCCTCTCCCTGGCATTTCCTATTAGCTAGCTTATGCAGCGTGCCAGTCAGCTTTTGTGAATCCTGTTCTTAGGTGCCTAACTCTCCCTATGTGCAGTATACTCCAGATTTTCCCAAACTCTATTTTCTGAACCTCCTCATTATCCAAATCCCACCCCTCTGAAAGGGATTCGGACCATGCAGAGGTTCAGACAAGAGAGCCGACACCCACAGCTGTGAGGGAGGCCATCCTGCTGCTGAATGAATCCCGTGGTGGTGCAGGCAGCCCCCTGCAGGTGCAGGTCCCTACTCTCTGCAGGTCCCTGTGGGGCAGGGAGCCCTCTGCAGCCCCACTGACAAGTGAGCAGGGCCAGGACAGTGCTGTTGCAGAGGCCTCCCTGCACTGCTGCAGGGCCAGTGACAGCCGATCCCAGCAGGCAAAAGGTATGGAGAAGGCTGCGGTCCTGGCAGGGCAAAGCAGGGCCCTGGCTGGGGGGGTCTCTGCTAGGTCCCGTCAGGATTGCAGACACCCCCTACTCTCCACCCCTTGTTCCTGCAATAATCAGGGGGCAGGATAGACAGCACAGGGATCCCTCTAGCCCCACTGTCATGCAACAGACTGAGCAGGGCCATGACAGCGGGCTGCAGAAGGCTACCTGCACTGCCACTCCTGCCCTCTAGATTATCCAAACTCATGATTATCTGAACACAATCCACATTCCCCACGTTTTCGAATAATCAGAAGCGTACTGTATTGTATACGGAGCCTGGAGCCTAACTCAGGGCTATGGATTTCAATAGCACCTAAAACTTGTACAGCAAACTGGAAAACATCAAAAAAGAGCTTTACAACCTGGAGACCTTCATAAACAATCAACCTTCCACACAAACAGACTTTACTAAAATGAGACAGGAGCTCTACATCACACACTTCACCTCTCTACAAAAGAAAAAGGACTGCAAACTATCTAAAATCCTATCTACCACATGGGGCCACAACAGTGGTACCCCTAACTCACCCAGCAATATCGTCAATCTATCCAGCTACACACTCAGCCCGGCAGAAGAGTCTGTCCTATCTCGAGGACTCTCATTCTGCCCCACCACCCACACAAACATGATACAATTCTACGGTGATCTGGAAGCCTACTTTCGCCGTCTCCGACTCAAAGAATACTTTCAAGACAACATGGAACAGCACACTGATACACAGACACCATCCCACCAGCAGCACAAGAAGAACGCCACATGGACTCCTCCTGAGGGTCAAAATGACAGTCTGGACCTATACATAGAATGCTTCCGCCGACGTGCACAGGTAGAAATTGTGGAAAAACAACATCGCCTACCTCACAACCTAAGTCGTGCAGAACGCAATGCTACCCACAGCCTCAGAAACAACCCTGACATCATAATCAAAGAGGCTGATAGACGAGGTGCTGTTGTCATCATGGACAGGTCAGACTACCAAAAGGAGGCTACCAGACAATTCTCCAATACCAATTTCTACAGGCCACTTCCCTCCGATCCCACTGAGGAATATACTAAGAAACTGCACCGTCTACTCAGGACTCTCCCTGCACTAACACAGGAACAAATTAACATACCCTTAGAGTCCCGACCAGGGTTAATCTATCTACTACCCAAGATCCACAAACCTGGAAATCCTGGATGCCCCATCATCTCGGGCATTGGCACTCTTACTGAAGGACTGTCTGGATATGTGGACTCTGTACTCAGACCCTATGCCACCAGCACTCCCAGGTATCTCCGTGATACCACCGACTTCCTGAGAAAACTACAATGCATTGGTGACTTTCCAGAAAACACCATCCTAGCCACCATGGATGTAGAGGCTCTCTACACAAACATCCCACACAAAGATGGAATACAAGCTATGTCCAGAATAGTATCCCCAATGATGCCACAGCACAAGTGGTTGCTGAGCTCTGTGACTTTATCCTCACACACAATTATTTCAAATTTGGTGACAATATATACCTCCAGACCAGTGGCACTGCTATGGGCACCCGCATGGTGCCACAGTATGCCAACATGTTTATGGCTGACCTGGAACAATGCTTCAACTCTCGTCCACTCACACCCCTTCTCTATCTACGCTACATTGATGACATCTTTATCATCTGGACCCATGGGAAAGAAACTCTGGAAGAATTCCACTATGATTTCAACAGCTTCCACCCCACCATCCACCTCAGTCTGGACCAGTCCACACAGGAAGTCCACTTCCTAGACACCACGGTGAAAATTAATGACGGCCACATCAACACCACCCTATACCGAAAACCTACCGACAGCTATGCCTACCTTCATGCCTCCAGCTTCCATCCCAGACATACCACACGATCCATTGTCTACAGCCAAGCACTGAGGTACAAACATATTTGCTCCAACCACTCAGACAGAGACCAACACCTACAAGATCTTCACCAAGCTTTCTCAAAACTACAATGCCCGCACAAGGAAATAAGGACACAGATCAACAGCGCCAGATGTGTACCCAGAAGCCTGCTGCTGCAAGACAAGCCCAAGAAAGAAAACAACAGAACACCACTGGCCATCACCTACAGTCCTCAGTTAAAACCTCTTCAACGCATCATCAGTGATCTACAACCCATCCTGGACAATAATCCCTCACTTTCACAGGCCTTGGGAGGCAGGCCAGTCCTGGCACACAGACAACCCGCCAATCTTCAGCAACAGCACACTGCGCCATAATAACTCTAACTCAGGAACCAATCCATGCAACAAACCTCGATGCCAGCTCTGCCCACATATCTACACCAGCAACACCATCACAGGACCTAACCAGTTCAGCCGCACCATCACAGGTTCATTCACCTGCACATCTTCCAATGTCATATATGCCATTATATGCCACCAATGTCCCTCTGCTATGTACATCGGCCAAACTGGACAGTCCCTACGAAAAAGGATAAATGCACACAAATCAGATATCAGGAATGGCAACATACAAAAACCTGTAGGAGAACACTTCAACCTGCCTGGACACACAATTACAGATTTAAAAGTCACCATATTGCAGCAAAAAAACTTCAAAACCAGCCTGCAAAGAGAAACTGCAGAGCTGCAATTCATTTGCAAATTTGACACAATCAATCTGGGATTGAACAAAGATTTTGAATGGCTTGCTAATTACAAAAACAGCTTCTCCTCCCTCCGAGTTCACCCTCCCCCCCCATTCAACTGCTAGAAGAATAACCCACCCTCCCTGATTGGAGATAACAAGCTGGTTTAGGGTGATTGGACTAACCTTGTTACCTCCTACCTGGTTCTTGCCTACTTATCTATACCTGCCCCTGGACACTTCCACTACTTGCATCCGACGAAGTGGGTATTAGCCCACGAAAGCTTATGCTTCAATACTTTAGTTAGTCTTTAAGGTGCCATAGGACTCTTTGTTACCTAAAACGTGGGCACTGTAACAAATCCCTGAGGGATTTTATCAAAGAAATTACAGTTGTGGCGATATACCTAAACAACGGACACGTTCCTCTGGATGATTGTGTCTAATTTAGATTACTTTGCCAAATAAAAAAATAGAGATTAAAAAGGTTTAGAGATGGACAGCAAAGCGTTTGCTCCATAAACCCAAAGCCATGATCAAAACTTCCCATTAGATGTAGCTTCATCTCCTTTTTAAAATACTTCCGTCTAGTTCAGGAGTGGGCAAACTATGGCCCGCGGGCCACATCCGGCCCGCGACACTGTCCCATCCGGCCCGCGGCGGGGGGCTGCCCCTTGCCTCTCCCCGAGCTGCACAGCCCGGGCTCCGCTGCGGGCCCTCCACCCTTCATTGGCCATGCCACAGGGGCAGCACTCCGGGGACCGGGGCTGCACGGTAGCCTCTCCCCCGGAGCCACGCCGACAGCGCTCTGGGGGCTGGAACTGTGCGGTGGCCCCTCCCAGGAGCCGCGGCTGCATGCTGAACTCTCCCCCGGAATCACTGCTGTGTGCTGGCCCCTCTCCCAGAGCCGCGCTGCGCGGGGAGCACTCTGGGGGCTGGGGCTGCGCACTGTCCTCCTCCCCCGGAGCCGCAGCTGCACGCTGGCCCCTCTCCCAGAGCCGCGCTGCGCGGGGAGCACTCTGGGGGCTGGGGCTGCGCACTGTCCTCCTCCCCCGGAGCCGCAGCTGCACGCTGGCCCCTCTCCCAGAGCCGCGCTGCGCGGGGAGCACTCTGGGGGCTGGGACTGCGCACTGTCCTCCTCCCCCGGAGCCGCAGCTGCACGCTGGCCCCTCTCCCAGAGCCGTGTGGCGAGGGGAGTGCTCTGGGGGCCGGGGCTGCATGCTGCCCCCCTCCAGCAGCTGTGGTAAGAGGGGGGATGGGGGGGTTCCAGGGTGGTGGTTGGGGGGGGCTTTGGAGGGGGCAGTCAGGGAGTAGGGTGGGTTGGATGGGGGGGGGTTCTGGGGTGGTGGTTAGGGGTTTGGAAGGTGGATAGGGATTGGGGCAGTCAGGGGACAGGGAGCAGGAGAATTGGGTAGGGGGTGGAGTCCTGGTGGTTAGGGGTCTGTGGAAGGGGCAGTCAGGGGACAAGGTGTGGGGGGGTGTTGGATGGGTCAGGGATTCTCAGGGGCGGGAAGTGGGAGGGGGCCAGATTGTGGGCGGGGCCTTCCCTACCCGGCCCTCCATATAATTTTGTAAACCCAATGTGGCCCTCGGGCCAAAAAGTTTGCCCACCCCTGGTCTAGTTAGTCTGACCCCTAATACTGGGAAATGTCACCTTCTTTTGATCTACAACAGAAGGTGGAAATGTCCCAATCAATTTTCCTACCATTTATGTCACAGCAGATATATATGTCACACTGGTCTAAATGCAAAGCTTACTACTGATTTCACTGAAATTCTGGTACCAGACATTGCTTTCTGTTTTAATAGCTAATTAATTCTGTGCACACGTACTTAACACCTGAGAGCTGCAATGAATATACTACATCATATTCAAAGCTAGATTCCAAATTTGTCTTGCCTGGGTACATAAATCAGATTTCAAACAGCTTTATTGTCTGTCATCATTCATCCAGGTTAGAATTAAACTCTCCCTCTCCTTCTCTGAACTTCAGAGTCTACTTTCAACTATAAAAGAAAAGTCTGAAAATCAAGCAGTGATGTTAATGTCTGGCTGACAAAATTAAGATCCCACTGTCAAGAAATTCTCTCTTTTTAAAACAAAATAGGTTATGTAGCAAAAAAAAGTCTTTTTCCTATATTTTTGAATGCCTTACGATAAATTGTTCTATCTCTTCCAGTATGAATGTCTCATACACAAAGATTATTTTTTTCTTACTGCAGCTCACTCTCCTGAAAGCAAAGACTACTTTGTAAATCACCACTAGGCAACACATGCACAGTAGATGTACCATACTATAATTCACAAGGACTTATGGAGGAGTTATTACTGCATGCTCAAGTAGCATGACTGTTCTTTTCTGACTCAGTAATGACTAGAGAACAAGTGGTAAGTATGTGGCCCCCGGTAGCTGTAATTCCAATAGGAAGAGAGGGAGGGCTGTCTCAAAAAATATCTTCATTCAGGATAAAATACACCCTGTGCAGAGGACCAGCACAAGACCTATGCAACACTTAAGACTCAGTAGTTTCAACCTCAGAGGCCTAGGATATTAGAATTCTCATGCTTTTAGCACCTAACTGCCCACACTCCCTCAAAAACCTCTGCAGTATCATCTACGGTATAAGATGGAATAAATTAAACTTATGGTAATGTGGTACAGTATGCGTCATACCATTTAGCCAATAAACCACTGGAAATAGACTATCCCACCCCCCACTTGTTCTCCAAAAAGGTTTCCATGTTAACCGAATAATCAGCTTTCCTCCTCCCCCCCTTAAAATCATAAACTAGGAGTTCTAAGTTGCTCAGTGTGGGTGAACACTGTCTCCTGTGACTACTGCAATTTTTTGCTGCAGGAGACTGTGGAGTGAATAAATAAATGCCTATTTCTAACTTCTCCCTCCTCCTAGAATCTAACATCTGCCACTAAATGAATCCGTGAAGTCAAGCGTTGTTGCGTTCTTCTTAATCCTAGGTCACATTCATAGCTCACATACTATCCTTTAGTCAGACACTGAATTCATTATACAGTCTCTTTAATGACTGTTTGATCACCGGTTTTCATTCCTGCAGCAGAGGCTTAAAAAGAAAAGGAAAAAAAAAGCAACAACAACAAAGGCTCTTACAGATGATTCATCATGAGTTATCAGGCATTAAAATATGATAAAGAGTAGATGAAGCATCAAATTAGTATGAAAATAGATATTTCATCATACCTATTGAAAAACCAGTGGAGGATTTTATGAAATAGCAAAGGAGTTCAGAGTAGTCCATGTTTATTGTATTCTGTCGGATCAATTTAATTATGAAACCACAGTGAGTGTGATCCAAAACCCTTGGAAACATTCCAGTTATCTTCAGTGACCTTTGGATCAGGCCCATGATCGGTAATGAAACAATCTTTATATTATATTCAGGGCATACACACAAAGAAGTAAGATTAAAACATAAAACACTTTTGCTTGAAGGTTGCAACATATCAGTCCTTTGTTTCTTAGCATTCAGAACCCTAACACAGAGCAACAACAAAACAGAGGGAGAGAGAGGAAATCAGGCAACTACCTAACGCAAAGGGGCACAATTCACCCCATCTTGTTCCAGACTGGCTCTGTCCAGACTGCCCACGAGGATCCAGATCATAGGGCTTCCCTCAGAACCCTTAGCCTGCAAGCGGGACCAGGAAAGCCCTTATAATTTAGAGTGAAATCCCATAATTTTAACACAGTTTTTCAATATACCACACATCAGCAATAAGGAAGTGCACGGGGTGAATGCATAGACCTTTTATTTCTGGAGACCTCACTTTAAATTGTTAGGTCACAAACGATACACACACACAAAAGAAGATTGGTCCCATTTTATTTTTTTTTGCACAGAATACAAAATCATTGCACAAATTGGCGTAATGGATAAAGGATATGTCTGGAATGGAATGTGTGTACCATCTAAGAAGGTGCAATTGTAGTGTTGCATTTGGAAATTTGGAGAACAGCGAGTTACAAATAATCTATCCCCATCCTCCTTTCTGGAGGGACACTAGTTATGGATGGTTCCAACCACTGGATCCTACATGCTTCTAAGTCCTCTGGGTCTGGCTAGTGTCTGGTCACATCACTGTTCCTAGCTTGAAGCCATGTCCCATGCCTTTTTTGGATAGTAGGATCCCATAGTCTGGTCCCAGAACATGAGTCCCCAGTTGATTAATCACATTACTCCAAAGATTTATATAGAGGCAATATGGTATTTTCTGTCTTATTATCTATCTGTTTCCTAATGATTCCCAACATTCTGTCATCTTTTTTAACTGCTGCTGCACACTGAGTGGATGTTTTCAGAGAACTATCCCCAGTGAGTCCAGGATCTCTTTCTTGAGTGTTAACAGCTAATTTAGACCCCCATCATTTTATAGGTATAATCATGACAGATTTTTTTTTCAGATTAATAACTTGTAGAATAAGCATAAGGAACCATTTCCAGGCAACCTCCTAGGCTAATCTACTGATTTGCTTATTAAATATCTGAAGGCAGCGCTGTTCTACGTAGTACATCCAAATCATGCGTCAGTGATCTACTAATACATACCTTACTGTGTCTAATTGTCAGATCAAGATTTTTACAAAATTGGAAGGGTTGACTCAGCTGATGTAAGGATCTATGACAATTCACATCAGCTGAGGCTCTGCTCCAGCAGGGACCCCAATCCTCATAGTTTATAAATATTAAATTTCACCTACGCTCTTGAAGGGTTGGGGATTTTGTGCTTAACTTTTAACGTCTTTCACATCATGAACTTCACAGTTGTGCTTAACTTATTTTTTAAAGTTGTTCAGAAATGCTTTGGAAACATTTATTACACAAATAATATAGCCAGTGACAGGCTGACACATTCATTCTTTACATTGCAACTCCTGACACTGCTTTTTTTTTAAAAAAAAAAACCTCTAGTGTGATTGGAAAATTAAGACATGTTTATGGGATGATGTCTGTTTGATTGAGAAGGTATTGAAGCTGCAACTGTGGAACCACAAAAATTCATTCTGTTTTACAGGAGTTGCATTGGAAACATGTCTGCTTAGCTTAAACCTACCATAAAAATAAGTGACTGGTTGTAAACAACAGCATGACTGCTTGAGTATTATTGATATTGTAGTATTGGAATAAGGTCTGGTATTCACATAGATCTTCCATATAATCTTTAGAACTGTCCAAAGTCTACCTGAGAAAAAGTGCCCTCATTTATTGTGAGATGTAAAATTCTAGTTTAATTTAACTAGTTAAGTAGTTTAAGCTACTTAGTCGGAGCCCAAACAACAGACAGTGGGCACATCAAGTTAAAGAAACAAAAATAAATAAAGCCACCTGACCTGGGTTATGTTAACATCTAACCAGGCTTGTATTGGGCACACATTCAAATTGATTAATTTTAATCCACAGCTTGCACTTTTTGGGAAAAGTATTTGTGTCTGAATTGTTGATATAAGTGTGGTCACCTCCTTTCCTCCCAAACATAAGTGCCTTAGTGATGACAGACTATAATTAACCAGTTGGCCAAAATAGGTTTTGTTTGGTCAGACATTCATAAAAGTCTGTGTTATTTTAAGGTTTAAATATATGCCTGATGGTTAGGTTTCTGCAATCTTGTAAATAGAATGGAAAGTTTCAAGATGAAAATCCTATTTAAAAAGAGGATACTGTACATCATATTAACAGAAAGCTATACTGCTATCTGAGGTCCCCACCCTGTCAGCACTTACACATATGCACTAGACAGTGATCCCCAACCCCCGGTCCGCGGACCGGTCCCGGTCCGTGGAGTAATCGGTACCGGGCCGCGGCCGCCTTCCCCTCCGCATCGGTCTCCTTCCGTTCCTGGGTGCCTGCATGCGTTTCCTTCCGCATTCCCTTTCCGAATCGTCTTCTGCATGGTCCTAAGTTCCGTTTCCGGCGGCTTTTTGGCGGACACACAAGCCTACGCCACGGCGAATTGCGAAATATACGGTTTTTTAGGAATATTCCTTATATTCGGCGGCTTTTCGGCGGACACACAGGGGTCCGCCTCGCCGAGAGAAAAAAAAAAAAGAGCACCCGGGCCGCAAGCAGTGACCGGTCCGCGTTGACCGGTCCGCGGCAGTACAAAGGTTGGGGTCCACTGCACTAGAATACATTTCACTTATGTGTAGTCCTGTTAAACTCGTGTTTTTGTAGGACTGAGGCCTTGTTTTGTTTGATAGTGGGAACATTCCTTTGGAACACATGTAACAGTAATATTTGGGTAAAGTTACATATAATGATGCATTTGCCACAGATTAGCACTGCTCTACCTTCGTATTTTTTTTGAGCAGTACTTGTTTCCTGTAAATTCCAGGAAAAATCCAGTTTGTTTATTCTTGTGTTACTCTAAGCAAACAAAGTTGTTACTGAGGCTAGAGAGAGACGCCAACATGGCCTGTCTTCTAGTGTGATTAAAAATGCTGTCTTTGTCTGTAACCATTCTCAGCCAGTGGCACATATTAATCAAAGCTCAAGTTTCATGTCCCAGAATGTGTCCTGTTTTATTTCTTTCCAAATTCCACCTTCAGATTAACACTGCCAGATATCAAACCTTGGAATGGTGTGGCAGGGTTGGGGTAAAAACCCCATGGCTGCCCTGCCACTGCAGGTTAAAACCCTGCTCTCTGGTAGCAGGGCTAGGGGCAGAGGCAAGAGCAGCCCAGCTGAGAGCCCTAAGGAGGGCTAGCCGGCAGAACTATGCTGGAGAAAGTGGAAACAGCTGGGGCTGGGAGCTGTGAGGGCTTGAAAAGCTCCAAGCCCCAGAAAGATGGGGGCAGGCCAGGAAGGAGGCAGGGAAGTGCTCTGTCTCCAGGTGGAGGGCCAAATGGCCTCAAGGGCAAGGGGCTTCAAAGCCAGTGGAGGGAAGGTCACTGTTGTGGGGGTTTGAGGGAGCACTTGGCTGATATAAAAGACTGCACTGCAAATAAAGGACACTGAGAATCACCAAAAAGGGTGTGGAAAACAGCTTTATTAAAGGAACCAGACCATAGGACTCAGGAGAATGCAGTTTCCTGAGGGGACCCTGTGACAAATGGCTAAAGAAGCCTAGATGGAACTGACACTTCATGCCTGACCAAAGAGGGAAGGGCTTTATAAAAGGAGACGTGTTGATGGTTGGCATGCTCTTGTAAAGGAAACTCTACATTGCTGGACAAAAGCCACGGTGTTATGCATGGGCAGGTGTTTTCCCAATAGCACTGAGCCATCTGTACTGTGGTGCTATATAGCACTTGTCACATTAACACTAGGTTTGATTGATTTAGAATTCCATCCACTGTTTTAAAAGATTTCCCTAGCATGGATTAAAAGGCTTAAATTTAACTGACAATGGCTGAAATTTGATCCTGTGCAAAGGGCCAATCAAGGGCCTATCCAACAGGTCCATCCCATTTAAGACCTATTTTGAGGACTTAACTGGGAATTAAGTGGTTCATAGGCTTTCTCCTATCATGCTACACAGGAATAAATGTCACCCCTAGAAAATATGACAAACTTTCTTTAAAGTCCCAGTACAGCAAAATTATTCAAATGTTCTACAGCTTCAGTATTTGCTTTATTGCACTGTAATTCTGATCTGAACTTCACAGCTCATTGTTGCTAAGCTGACCAAATGTCCCGATTTTATAGGGATGGCTCTGATTTTTGGACCTTTCTCTTATATAGGCTCCTATTACCCTCCCCCCCCCCCATCCCCGTCCCAATTTTTTACACTTGCTGTCTGGTCACCCTAATTGTTGCTATATTAGTACATTTATAGTTGTGCTTGTTATTTAATGGTGTGGACATCTGTTATGTGAGAAATTATAATAATCTTGGAAGACACTGATTGTGTAATAAAGTCAAAGAATTATGGACATCATGAAAGCTTTCTCATATGACACTGCCAATGTACTGAACACCTTCCAACACTGTGAATCATGGCTTTGAACCATTTAAATGTCCACCACTAACATCTCAATCCTCATGTTTGTAGCTGGTGCCTTAAGGCCAATGAAATGCCAGAGTATAAACCTGCAGCATATGTATCATTTTATTACATTTTAAAATACCCTTTCTAAAATGTTTAACAAACTTCTGCTAGCAAGGGACCCAATTGTAAAGACTTTCACAAATTATGGAGCACTCACTGGAACAAAAAAAATCCTGTGTGAATAAGGGTTGCACAATCAAAAAATATACATACATATTTTACTTACATATCATCACTAAAGATTTGCTGTTTAACTTTCTAAGTATGCTGCCAGATGAAAAAGCATGACACCACTGGAAACCAAAGGAACTGTATCTTTCATCAACTTTATTTTGTGCCAGCATGGTACTATATACTGGTTTTAAAGGCTACCTAGAATGTGGCAAAGCTACCTGTCCAGACGCAGTTCTGCCAGGCAATTTTAGAGCGATGTGGGTCTAAAAAGGGGCAAATCTGTACTCTCAGCTACTTACTTTGTAAAACTGGTAAATGTATACTGCAGTTCCATTGTTAAGGTGTATGCTGAACATCTTGACTCCCATACTTTGTAAATATCAATAAATACCATACACAAGGCATGAAATGATGAGGATGGAAAGTCAATTACACATGCCATTTACTGTGGGATGAAGCCTCTGGTTAACGTCATAGCAATGACTATATAGACTGAGAAAAGCAGGTGTTAGAATACAAAGATTAATTCATTTAATTCATTTTCCATATTTAATGCAGCCCACTTAAATTAATTCCCATATTCCCTTCTGTGACGGTGCTGTTCCTGGTGGGATCCAACTGTGAGTGTCAGATCAGGACAGATTGCTTCCAAAGGGGCAACTACAGCCCAAAGCTGGGGGTTTTCCACACTAAGGCAAACCAAACCAGCCAAACAGAAAAGACTTTGGTTTCGCCCCACTGGCTAACCACAAGTCACACAAGCAATTCCCTTAGACACTCCAGCATCCCAGTATCACCACCACCAGCCACCTGTCCTGGGGATCAATGGCTATGTAAACCAATACCCCAAATAAAGAAAACGGTTCTCCCCAATTCCAAAGAATCAGGCCCCAGACCCAGGTCAATATACAAATTAGATCTTCCCACAAATCACGCTGTTGCCAATCCTTTAGAATCTAAAATCTAAAGGTTTATTATGCAAGGAAAAAGGTATAGGTGAGGGTTAGGAATGGTTAAAAGAAATCAATTACATGCAGTAATGGCACATCTCTTGGTTCAGGCTTGCAGCAAAGGTAGAATAACTGCAGGTTTAAATCAAAGTCTTTAGAAAGCATCCCATTTACGGATGGGTCAGCACCTTAGTCCAGAGTTCACCTGTGTCGCAAAGTCCATTCAGAGCTGGAAGCAAGACAGGCTGCAGGCTGGAGGTAGAAGACAAAATGGAGGACGTTCTTCCAGGCTTTATAGACTTCCTCCTGTGGGCGAAGACCCTCCTCCTCCTTATGCAGTCTGGTTGCAAACTGAAGGTTCACAGCCACATGGTCCAATTACCAGACTCTCAAATGATTCGGTTTTTGCCCAGGCATATCCCATTCCTGGGGAGGCTCCTCGGGTGCGGACAGAGTTCATTGTGCAGTTGACAGCCCTTTAACTGGCCATCAGGCAGGCCATTCAAGTTAACACCTGTTTGTGTGAGATTTCACCCAGAAGCCAAGCCTAAGTTTGAAGTACAGGCACCCTATATCCAATATTCATAACTTCAGTTCCAAAAAGATACACACATATCAATGGCATATTCATAATTAGCAATTCATAACCTGGTCATAGACACCCATTATGACCCCCTGTACATAAGATTTGGTGCCACTATAGGACCCTGGTTGCACCAATGATCTATATGGTCCCAAATTATTTCAATAATGTGACACCTTCTCCCTCAAAGAATCCCATTTACAACTTGCCATTCATCATAAATAACCTACATGGAGCTATTGTAAGGTGGATGCATAACTGGTTGGAAAACCATTCCCAGAAAGTAGTTATCAGGGGTTCACAGTCAAGCTGTAAGGACATATCACAGTGGGGTTCTGCAGGGACCAATTCTGGGTCCGGTTCCATTCAATATCTTCAATATTCAATATCAGTTGCACACATAAAAAATGGAAAATGACTGCCTTGGAAGGAGAACTGCAGAAAGGGATCTGGGGGCCATAGTGGATCACAATTTAAATATGTCAATAGTGTAACACTAGCAAAAAAACCCCCAAACATAATTCTGGGATGTATTAGCAGGTGTGTTGTAAGCAAGACATGAGAAGTAAACCTTCCACTTTATTCTGCACTGATTAGGCCTCAACTGGAGTACTGGGTCCAGTTCTAGGCATCACATTTCAGAAAAGCTGTGGACAGATTGGAGACAGTCCAGAGAAGAGCAACAAAAAATATTAAAGGTGTAGAAAATGAACTATGAGGGAAGACTGGAAAAAATGGATTTGTTTAGTCTGGAGAAGAAAAGACTGAGAAGTGATATAATAGTTTTAAAGTACATAAAAAGTTGGGAGAGGGAGTGTGATGGGTTGGAATCATAGAAACCCCTTAGGAGCTGCCACCCGATGTGCCAAGGCTACTCCTGCCTCAGTTTTCCTGCCCCAATAGCTTAGGACCTCAGTACCCTGCCCAGTCTGAGCCACATCCTCTAACAGCTGTAAGCTTTCCTGGAAACAGGCAGGAGGTATTCTTACCTCTGGCACTCAGATGCTCAACTCCCAATGGGGTCAAACCCTGAATAAAATTTGTTTTTCCCTGTATAAAGGTTATAGATTGTTCACCCTCTATAACAATGATAGAAGGATATGCACAGCTGTTTGCCCCCAGATACCAACGCGTACTCCAGGCTAATTAATAAGTAAAAAGTGATTTTAATCAAGATAGGAAATAGGATTTAAGTGGTTCAAAGTAGTAACAGACAGAATAAAGTGAATTACCAAACAAAATAAACAGAACACGCAAATCTAACACTATTACATCAAAAAGCCTCACCCTCAGTGAATTCCTTCTTTCAGGCTAAACTCCCTGTTAGCCTGGGTCCAGCAATCACTCGCACCCCCCTGGCCCCTGAAGTCACAGTCCTCTGTTTCAGTTTCTTCCAGGAATCCTTGGGGGGGTGGAGGGCTGTTGTATGAGCCAGCTGAAAACAAACTGGAGAGGTCTCTTCCTGGTTTATATAGACTTTCTCCTGTGGGTGGAGAGCCCCTCCTCCTTCTTATCCAGAGTCCACATGGACTCTCAGAGCACATGGCTCAGTTGCAGGCCCGAACCAGACTCCCCTCACCACCAGCCAGGCTTCATTCCTGAGGAAGCTCGGGTGTGGACGGGCATCTACAAAGTTCATTATTTGCTTGATTGGTTCTCAATTGGGCTTAACTGAGAATAGTCTTCTCCCAGAGAGCTGCTCAGCTGATTTCCAAAGTCCACATACAACCAACCAAGCACATAGCCAATATTCATAACTTTGAATACAGAACAGACACATACATACAAATAGGATGAACAGATCCAGTGGATCATTACCTTTACATAGATATGTTACATGGCATATGTAGCAAAACCATATTCCAGTAATATCATACATATATTTACAGGCACCTTATGCCTTATGGGGTACACCATCACAGGGAGAAAAATTGTTCTTCTTAACCTCTGAGGATAGAATAAAGCAGCAGTGGGGTGCAGGCTATGGGAGGCAGTTTGGGTTCAGGCACTAGATTGGGGCAACAGTGCGGGTTGCCAGCTCCAGCCAGGTAGTGCTTACCTCAGGCAGCTCCCCAAAGTGACCTGCATATCCCTCTGGCAGTGGCTTCTAGGCAGGGAGTCAGGGGGTCTCTGCGTGCTTCCCCTACCTGCAGGCACCACCCCCACAGATCCCATTGGCCACAGTTCCTGGCCAATGAGAGCGGTGGAGTCAACACTCAGGGTGGGAGGAGCATGTGGAGACTCTCTGCCTCTCCTCCCCTCTCCCCTGGGGCTGCAGGGGAGTGCCGGCCGCTTCCAGGAGCAGATTCGGGCCAGGGCAAGCAAAAAGCCTGCTTTAGCCCTGCTGTGGTGCCAGATTTTTAGCATGCGGGGTGGCAGGGAGGGACAGGGAGGAGTTGATCAGTGGGGCCTGTGGACACCCTGAAGTATCCTGAGTGACCCCCAGGATTCTGCGAACCCCAGTTTGAGAAAAGTTGGTCTAGATAATACTCAGTCCTGCCATGAGTGCAGGGAACTGGACTGAGATGACCTCAAGAGATTCATGGTTCTATGATTACTGCACATAGTTGCTATGACTGGAATAGAAACACTGTACTCATGTGTTTAAGGTTAGACACGCACATGAGTACCTTGCTGAATAGGAGCCAGTGTCCTTTCATTCATTTTAGCTCCCTTTCTCATGTCCCATGTTTCTCTCAGTTTGAAAAAAAGGAGGGGAGCCATTACCTGCTAAGAGTTACCTGCACAAGAGTTCACAAGCTCTAAAATCTACATAATAGAGAAGATCGCAGGCCAAATTCTGATCTTAGTAACTATACAACTGGTGTAAAACCAGAGTAACTCCATTGACTTCAGTGCAACTGAGATCAGAATCTACTTCTCTATATGCTATTATCCATGTAATAGGTAACCAGATGGAGAGTTTTGCAGAAACTCAGAATTATTTTGCTATAAGCAATTTATGTATGAGCCCAAATATTATTAAACAGGTTTTTTTTAATTGTAATAATTTTCTTTAATTGAACAAAGTAGATTTTCATTTATTCACTTAAATAAGTACTAGCATTGTAACAAGGGATGTGATTATTTCCTGATTCATAATTAATTTGTACAGGAATCCACATCCATTGTATTCATATACTGTATATGGTCCCTTCTTGACATCTGAACACAGCCCTCCCATAAAAGCATAGATATTGGTTAATAATTTGTATTTTTAATTATATGATTATCTAACCGTCGAATAATATTATATTCATCATCATACGTTTTTAAAAATTAAATATAAATGGGTTTCAATATCATTTATTTGATTCAAGATAATCACCAGGATTCTCTTAACCCACCTACCTTTAAAATATATTCTCAATGGGGTTCCAGGCTGAGCCTTTTAAATCTTATCTCCAGCCCCTAGTAGCTTTTTTTAGTCAGTAGGTGACATTTCTGAGTCTGCTCAGTTGTGCTGGGACAGGAACAATTATCTGCACCTACCATAGTAGGCTGCAGAAGCTCATAGAAGTTCTCGCTCTCTGGGTCAGTGTCTCTTGCCCTGTGTGTACCATGTATGTGGAAATAACATACATGTGATTAATTATGGCATCATGTGAAAAACTACGGAGCCATGTAAGAACCTGTTTCACCTCTTATAAATATGGAAACTGTCCTAACTTGTGAAAATAAAATCCTTTGTACCACACCGCTCTCTAACATATTTAGTATCTATATTTCAAAATAGTCAAAAAGCAATTTTCACTCAAGGAACTTGGAACTCCCAATATGATATTCATAGCTCCTAATGGACGTATCTGCCAAGACCGAGTTAAAGACCATCTATTTTAGTAAATCTTAACAAAATATTAAAATCCCTCAACGACCATCAGCATGGGAGTGCAATATAATGCTGTGTTTACTATTTTACAGGCAACTGCTTTTGACGATTGGCTGTCTGTCAGTGTTTCATACATGAGAGCAAAGGATCAGTAATGAATCTTTGCTGTTGCTCAAAAATGTAGGTTATGTAGGGGGTGATAGCACACTGCAGAGCTATTATGCAAGGTCAATTCAAGTAAACACAAGCTAAATCTTGCAGCTGGCTAGTGTTTGTTAATGTAGCTAGCTGACCATAAGAGAAGTCCGTTTCAGACTGCAGCTTACTGGAAATAAAATTATGTTTAACTTTGAAAATTGTACTGTTCTGAATTCAGACCCGGGCAACAGATTAGAACTTATGCAAACATACAATTAAACTACCAACTTTTTAGGTGAATTTTAAGTGATATGAAGAAACTGTGATATCACATCCTAAAAATGAGGTTTATAGTGAAAATGGAAAAAGATTTAATGTTAACATCTTTGATATAATTTCTTGACATCACTGTTCATAGCTTGGGGTTCACAGTGGTTAAAATATTTTTTTTAAGGAAAGATAACTAAATAATGGATGATTAATACATGTATTTTAGGAGATGAATTACTAATGTGTTCATTCAAGGTGTGGTCCTCATTACAATGTGGCCTTGACAGAGTTAGAAGTGATACTATAATTAGTTCTTCATCCACTATATATCTACTTCATCTACTTTTTCCCAGTAACCAACATCTGCTCCTTACCTCCCTTGTACCACTATTATTTCCCCTTCCTAAGAACTTCATTTACACCGTACTTAATATATATATTTTTTACAAAAAAGAACTCACTCTACTGTTTGTCATAGGTGGCAGCACTGGCTTATGAGAAATTAACATGGGTATCTCTCTCCTAAAGCAAATTACCTATTAGGACAAGAGGCCAAAGCATGACCTACTTCCAAGCCAGTGGCATTAAAAATTTAGGGATAATAAAATCTGAAGATAAAAGAGTTTCATATTCAATTTCCTAGTGCCCTAAGGTTTACTGGGCAGAAACAAACTTCATCTATAGTGCCTGAGGCTGCAGCCATGAATGTATCAAATAATTGGTCATTGCAAAAATGTAAAGTACTGTACTGCAGTAAGAAATAAATTGGGCACAGGGGAAATTGACCAGTGGAATAAGATACAATCACTGCATTAAGAAAATATTTTATAAACAAACATTTGAAAATCTTCAGCCATTCTCAAGTCACTGTTCCACAGTGAAATTGTGAGAACATCACTTTTGAATCACTGTTATGATATAGAAATGAAAAAAAAATCTCAACTACTATTTGGCTGCTATAAATGAACTTCCCCCATAAACCCACAGGGCAGTATGTTTCCATTACTTTTTATATGTAATATCAGCAACAACCAAAAAGAAACATTTTCTATAACCACTGCTATTCATTTATGTATGGTAGCATTGTAAAGGACACCACACTGCACTATTAAACTGATGCCACACAGGTAAAGATCCTGTCACAGGACTTCCAACAAAAAGGAACAAGATATTAAGAAAGGCACAAGGGATACACTCTGTGGTCGAGATTTTTAAAAACTGAATAGAGGAAGACAAATGTCCATGGGTCACAGAACCCATCTCCTTCAGTGATAAGAGCAAGAATCTTTGCTGCTTCATTTGAAGGACTAAGTCTGGCATTTTCAGTCACCTAATGGAGTTTCAATAGGAGCTGGGTGTCTATTTTGTTTGGAAAGTATGTGCCCAACCTCTTCTGGGGACTAGACATCACAGGGGGACAAGCCCCTCCCCCCACCCCAGTTGTCTCCTAGGGCTGGTCACCACTACCGGGGGCGATCGACGACAGATACGCAACTTCAGCTACGTAAAAGCCGACTTACCTGCCGTCCTCACGGTGGTGGCAGTCGGCGGCGCACTCCCCCGTCAACTCCAAGCTGGAGTTCCGGAGTCGGCGGGGCAGCCGCGGGCGATCGATTTCTCACGTCTTCACAAGACGCGAGAAATCGATCGCCAAAAGATCGATCGCTACCCGCCGATCCGGCGGGTAATGAAGACCAGCCCCTAGTGTAGGTTTGCAGAGGCAGGGGATTAAATGGGAGTTAAGTTTCCCAAGAAGCCTGCGCAGTACCATTAAGGCTACTTGAATCACAGCTCTGGGTCCTGTGTAGAGCACAGTTCCCGTGTGTTGGCTACTTCCCCATATGCAAAGAAGAGAGTTCTGGGTAAAATCCTGGCCCCACTGGTGACAATGTCAAAACTCCCATTCACTTTAGAGGAGCCAGGATATCACCCTCTGTATCTAGAGGGTTTTTTATTCCATGGAGAGAAATGCATTTCACTCTGAGCCTGAGCATGTGCGGTGCTGAGCGCTTTTTAAATCCTCTTGACACTGTCCGAAGAACATAGGCGATTTCTGCATTATTTGTATAAAATATTATATGTGACTCAATTTACTTGTTGAATCTTGTGCTGCTTGTTACCTGACTTCAAGGGGTTAACTTCTTCCTAGAGACTCTCACTAGGAGTGGGGAATAGGCGATCAATGGACTAGCGTGTGTCACATAGCCACGTTTGGGCTGGGTACGTGGGCTACTAAGACTCACTGACACCTGGATAAGTCGACCTGGTTATTACAATGAATAGGCTAAAGAAGGTGGCCAAACCAAGAAAGCTGGTTTGGCCAAGTGGGCTGGTAACTAGGCAATGGATCAGCTGGTGGGGGGCTTTGATCACCTAATGATGGCTGATCAGGGGATCACCCATGAAAGGGATCTGGAAATTATGGAAGGGACTCTCATAGGCCATTTCAGTTCAAGTGGAAGGGCACTCGCTATAGGCATGCATCAGGGAAGGAAGTATGTTTTATTGTTTTGCTTGCAACTCAGCAAAATAGTAACTCCTATCAGGCCCGACAAACTCACTTCACCTACCACATTGCGTTCATGACATCTATCCATAAAGAGTGTCATATAAGATCTCAAATGAAAGCCAGGGTCATGCTGGTCATTAATATTGTTATGATATATAAGAACTGGTGATATTTAAAAAGCTACATCTACATACTGAAAATATGTCCTTATGGCTTGTATCAAGGTTTTACTCCCTCCACAGAAGTGACAAACTGGATTCCTGCCAGATCTGAGTTGTTAACCCATCTATCTGCTGAGAGGTAAATTGAGTATTGTCTCATTCACTGTCACCAGTCTGAGCTAACTGCAGTTTAATAGGAAGAGGAGACGACCATGGGGAAAAGAAGTTTGGGGGCAAAGGCACTGACTTGTTTATCCCAGTGAATGCTCCAACCCTCCTCTGCCCCAACGCCCTGCTCCTGCTCAGCATCTTCACCCGAGGTCCCAGCCTCACTACCTTTTCTCACCCCTGCTTCACTTCCGCCCCTGAGGCCTCCCCTGCCTGCCTGCCATTCGCTCCTCTCCATCCCCTCCCCCAAGCTGATGCTGACTCCTTTCTGCCCCCTCCTGCTTTAAGGGTGAGTGATGGGGGGAGGAAGCAGTTTGGTGAGTGTCCAGTGTTGCCAGCTCTTACGATTTTGTCACGAGTCTTATGATAATTGTTTTCCGTAAAGCCCCCTTGCTGGAGTCAAGTGGATAGGTGATGATTTCAGCCTTCATTTTTTAAAGAAAAAGTAAGTTTCTAGCCCTTGTGGCTTTGGAGAAAGCTTCAAAATGTGACCCAAGTGCACCCTAAAGGCTCAAAAAGCAGAAGGCAAATGGAAAGAACACCAAATCTATTATTTTTACATAATCTCATGATTTTAAAGCCAATCTCGTGACTTTTGGTAAGGTTGGCAGTTCCGGGTCCTGCATGAGGAACATGATCAGGGCTGCGGCACATGGATACATCCAAGTACCTTTAAAGGAAAATGTAAAAAATTAAACATTTTAAAAATAAGACCAATGGCATAAACCATGACAAATCAGCAAGGCTTGTTAGCTTTGGATAGACACCAAATCCTGGCTTATGTCATCTTAACTGTCTTTATTTTCTTTACTGTATAACTAGCCCACCTAGATGTTTCTCCATTTCATCCACAGCTATAATTGCCCCCCCCCCATAAATCTCTTCCTGTTGTTATATTTCTGTTCTCCCCTTTCTCTGTCTACCGAGGTAGTAAAAGAATTTTTTGTCAATTCATCGTGTAAAATAAAGAAACAAAAACAGACACTCGTCTGCTCACCAGCCTAGAAATCTTCTTGTTTTAAGCATCAGATGACATCTTTTTTAAAACTTCAAATATTATTTGCCTGTCTACCTGTCATAAATCTCTGCTTATTCTGGAGCCACTGTTAAGCAAACAAATGGAAAGTTAATAAATAAACATAAAAAGAAATTCAGTATTTCAAATTAATTCCTTAGTTTATACAGCATAAATACACTCATCCCATGCAGTAACTGTGGTTCTTTGAGAGGTGTGATCCCATGGGAGCTCCACTTCAGGGGGGATAAGGTGTCCCAAGCACCTTCGACTGGAGATTTTCACTAGCAAGTCCGTTCAGCATGCTTCACTGATAACTTCATGCCCCTCACTGAGGCTATATCAGCCTGCACGGGCAAATTGCCCTCAGTTCCCTTTCCACCACTGAATCTCAGAAAGAAACGCCAAAGCAGAGGGGAAGGAGGGACACAAATCTTGAAGAACCACATTCACTGCATAGGGTGAGTAGCCTATTTCTTCTTCGAGAAGTGTCCATATGGGTACTCCACTTCAGGTGATTTCCAAGCAGCATCCCCACCAGGAGGAGGGAACTTCAGAGTCAAATCCATCACAGAGCAAAGAACTGCACTTCCAGTTGCCACATCAGATCTGAAGGCATAGACTAAAGTATACTGTCTGGAGAAGGTATATGCCAAAGACCATGTTGTAGCTCCGCAGATCTCAGCAACTACGACATTTTAAGTAGTCTTTTGATCTGTTTGCAAATGATACAAACAATCTAGAGGATTTATGAAATGATTTAGTCCTATGCAGACAGGTTAATGGCCTTCTGACACCCAGAGCATGGACTACAGTCTCCATATTAGACTTGGTGGTTTCAGAAACAAAACTGGCAGATAAATGATCTGATTCAAATGAAACTCAGAGGACACTTTAGGAAGGAACCTGAGATGCAGACATAAGGAAACTATATCCTTGTAGAAAATTGTGAAAGAAGGGTCTGCCATTAGGGACCCAATCTCTCTGAATCTGCAGGTTGAGGTAATAGCCGCTAAAAAGGCTGTTTCCATAGACACATTCAATAAGGATCATGTTGTATTGATTCAAAGGAGGCTTCATAAAACTCTTAATAACCAAACAGGGGTAAGGACTTCCACCACTGAAAAGATATTTCCCAGGCCATTCATTAACCTTGCAGGTAAGCACAAAGGGAGAACCCCTCAACAGTGGTCTGAAATGCTTGACATGAACCTTGCGAGAACTAAGTTTTCTTGACATGCAACAGGTAATTCAGAACAAGTGGAAGCGGGGACAGCGTCCTCACACCAATGATTAAATCTTCTCCACTTCTGAAGGTAAGTATTTGTAGTAGAATCTTCTCTAATGATACATGCTGACCTCCTCAGAGCAGAATGACTCTAGCCCTGTGAACCATCATGGAGCCATGCCTTGAGGCGGGAAATGCTCAGACTGGAGTGCAGCAGTCAACTGGCATCCTGAGAGAGGAGTTGAGGAGTGATTGGGAGATGTATTGGTGGACAGAGAGCTAGGTGGAACAAGTAAGGAAACCACACTTCCCTCAGCCAAGTTGGGGCTATTAGAATGATTCCGGTCCTGGCCTGTCCGATTTTGTTCACCATTCAAAGGATCAAAGGCATTGGGGGGAGGGGAAGGGGAAATGTATAAAACAGCTCTCCTGTCCAAGGGAGTAGAAAGGTGTCCCCCAGGAGCTCTTTGCCTCTACAGTACTAAGCCTCAAGAACATCATCTTGGAGGCTGTTGATCTGGTCAGGGAATGCAGCTTTTTGAGGTGGTTTTCTTTAGGAGGGCAGTTAGAGCTCCTCTTCTAAGTATGTTTAGAGGACTCTGAGGATTTCCTCTTTCTGGGAGAGTGTTGTGCCAAGCTCAAAGGGATTCTAGAGGCCCTCGGGGAGTGATATACTAGGATTTCTCCTGATGTGGCTCTATGGCACAGCGAGAGGAACATTTCATCATCAGTTGTTCCTGCCTGGTTTCTTGGTCCTTCTACAAGCCCTACATTAAAGGGCTAAATGGAAATTATACTTCTGAGGGACATGTGACTCTCCAGGAAGTGAAAGCACTTTGAGTATCCATCACTGATCAGGATAGCTTCTCTACATGAAAGGCAACATTTAAATCCTGGTGAACTGAGCATGACCTCCGAAGGATGGATTTCCCTGGGGTGGTGGAGGGATTTAAACAAAAGAAACTACACTCTACTACTACAAACATATCTAGTTAGTCTTTATTTGGGATAAACAAGCACAGAAAAAGCCAAGGCAAACACTAAACAGACACATCAAACTCCATCTCAGGCCAAAGCAGTTAAGAAGGAACTGAGAGAAGTTCACCCAAGCAGTCTAATATAGCCTCAGTGCAGGTCAAAGCATATCAATGGCACATGTGTGGGCTGAATGGACATTGCTAATGAAAATCTCTGAAGAAAGGTGCATGAGGTGTACGTGCATTAGAAGTGGAGCACTCATAGGGGCACTCCTTGAAGGACAAGTGTCTTCTGGATTATTAATGAAGGTATGAAACTGTTTCAGGCTACCCAAAATGAGGGTTACCTGCATCTTTCCAGTTAACATATGGTGTATATGGACACTTCAAGCATAGGCTGGGTCTGTACAGAATGTATTAATTGAAGATTAATAAAAACATACAATAAGCAAAGGTATCAGAGGTAGTATGCAAGCATCAAGAGAGCAAGGGGTTCAGATAAGCATCCAATAGTTTGGATGTGTGTCCAAAGAAAACATGAACTTATTGGGTCAGCAGAATATACCACAAATCTCATGGGAACAGGCTCTCTCCTGAAATTTTCAGTACTTCCTAATTTAATCGGGTCATCGGAATAGCTTCTGTCTTGGCATTTTGGCTTGTGGCCCTGTCCAAAAAAGGGAGCACTGAAGAGCATGTAAATGACAATAACAAAGTTGGCACAACTTTTTTTAACCTCAGAAATGGCTAGTGGTTTAGTCTTCTATGAATCATTTAGATTTGCCCAATCTTAGTTTTTAACTCTTTTAATGTGAAATAATAAGGATTCAGATGGCTGTTTGCATCTAGTCTGAGGAAGTTTCAAGGCAAATATCAGATCAGAGCTCTTTGTATAAGCTATACAAATATTAGAATGTATAAGGGGAAATCAAAGATAATGCCATAAAACTTTACAAACCAGAACATACAGCTAGGGAGAACCAACAAAAGCTTGTTAAAGCCAAGTATCATCTGAATGCATTTATCTTAGGCCCAAATAAATTTTAACACATTATCGAACTTTTAGGAAACCCCTGTCAAATAAATGTAAAGGAGAACAGAAATGCCTTTAAAATAAATAAATAGAAAATATAATTTAAGAGCTCAGCTCTTTAATAGAACACATGGGAAGACTTTACCATTGTTTTCTCTTTTACTAACCTGACGGGACCTGGCCTCAGGTTCTGTGTTCCTCTTGCAAGAGTAGATGACATTCCAAACACATAAATCCATATAAGTGTGACCTATGTAGAGGAGGGGGTAAGTCAATTGATTTACCAATTCTATTCAGCTCTGGCTGAAAATATTTGAATAACACTACACAGATAAACCGTTACAGCACAGCAGTTACAATGTACCCAACTTGACTAACATTATTAAATAGAGATTTGTTATTTTCCTTTAAAATGAAGAATATAACACAGGGCCCAAACCCCGATATATCTATATCTATATGTATATATATCTATATCTAGATATCTAGAGATATAGATATACATAACTTAGAACAGAGGTTTTCAAACTGTGGTCCATGGATCAGCATTCAGGTATAGTCTGTGGATAGTTCCCTCTAAGGTGCACGCCTGGGTGGCCACACACGAGAGAATGAAGGACTACACATCTAATTAATAGAGCCACGTCCACTAATTTGGTGTCTGGACCCTGAAGAAGACACTCATGTAAGGTGACGTGGTGGCCTTGGGGGGGATTAGGGGTAGGTGGGAGTAGGCTGCCAGTGAGAGATGGCCCTCCTTCGCAGCCCCTGCTCTGTGGCTGCTGTGGCAGGGAAGAGCTCTCCCCCTCCTTCCCAGCCCCAGCTTGGGGGCTGCCATGGCACAGGAGAGAGGGCACATCCATTGCATTAGAAAGGTAAGACTACTCATATTAAAATATGAGTTGTGTGCTTTTATTTGTAGAACAAAAGATCCTTAATTATTATTATTATTATTATATAGTGGTGTTTTTCAAACTTTTTATAATAGTTCACATAATAATCTTTCCAAATGTTTTTTGTACCATTAGCTGTCTGCCGAGACCCTCAGCAAATTTTCAAGTGGTCTGCAAAAAAAGAGTTTGAGAACCACTGGCTTAGAAAATACATACATGGATTGGGACTGCTGACAATGGGAGATCTTCTGCATTCCCATAGGCTCACCCTGGGTATTGTATTGATAAATAAAACAGTTAGTTGAATTATAAAATCAATTGTTTCGGCATCCACACTATTGAGCACATACACAACTTCAAATCAGAAAGAAAAAAACAAAACTCGACAATGAAAGTCGCTGTTGGGCTCACATACTGTTTTAGGTCAATGATGTAGTACAACCCCAGGAACATTTGGCCTCCATTGTGCAATTCCTCCTTTATGGCATTTCTTTTTTCTACCACTCTCAATCTCACTGATGTATGTAAAATTACCCAGGAAATTATATCGAGATCCAAACCATAGATTCAGTCTGGTTACCTCTGGCAGCAATATCTTCCCCCTGCAGGACTGGCCTGTATCTGACTGGTGCTCTACCAGTCAGAGTGCAGGGTCATGCACTGTGTCTCAACAACATATGTAGTCACACAAATCAAATGCATCTGCCCTACTTATTTAATTCTAAGATTGCTTCTTAGAATAACAAGAGTAAGACACGCTCAAGAATAGCAGCCGTGTTAATCTGTATCCGTAAAGAAAGCGAGGAATACTTGTAGCACCTTAGAGACTAAATTATTTCAGCATAAGCTTTCGTGGGCTATAGCTCACTTCGTTGGATGCATAGAATGGAACAGAAGTAAGATGCATTTATATTCACAGAAAGAAAAAGAAAAAGGAAAAAAAAAGTAAGACAGCAGCTTTCTGGGAAAGTAGCAAACTTGCCTATCCCCTTACCTATAACCCACTGCTATATAAAACCAAACAACAACAAAATGTATTTTCCTTCTTAGAACTAAGAACTATATAGATCCCTTACCATATAACTGCTGCAGACAAATGTCCAATTACCCTGTAAAATTACAGGAAACTGTAGTGAGATCCAACCCACAGATTTAGTCTTGGTTACCCTGGCATCTCAATCTTCTCTCTGAAGGGCTCGGCTGGTCCTGATCTGTTCTCAATATGGGTGCCAGCTTTATTTCCCTGAAATAACTACTAATTGGCCTTCAACTTCCAACTTCTAAGGAAAGGGGTATGTGTGACACATATGCAGGAATTTCTGCTCTTAATGAAGCTTCCACACCAGCTTTAAAACACTACAGAACATAGTTAACAACTTCCTGCACTCCCTCTAGTGTGCTGATATAGCAACTACTTCTCTATGCTACTGCCTTGCCTGAGAGCACGTAGAAACAGCAGCTTTAATTACAGCAAATAAGTGTGTTTGGCTGAACACCATGAAATAAAAAAAAGAAAGGGGAGAGGGGGTTACATAAAGATGGCAGCTCCCTAATCCAAGCTTTACATGTTTGATGCTATCAGTATCTTATCCTGCAGGAGACTTCTCCTCCAGATTCCCACAGGACTTTGGAATAATGAAAGAAAAGATTGTTACCGTGGAACCCTTTTTTGATTTTATATTAAGCCCAGTTTATACTGAGAAATGACTTTGTGTTTAGTGAATGCTGTCTGGATACTCACATTTACACACAGGTAAAGCCAGTACATTACATTCATCAGTAAAGCTCATGGTGGCAGCATATTCCTCATTGGTGAGTCTTTCCGATTGGAGGCAGAAAAATCAAATCTTGCCGGAAAAATAGAGGACTGAAGTCAGTCTTAGAGTCCACCAACACAAGACAACAGAAGTGAAGCTCTAAGCCTTGGCATCAGAAAGTCCACCAGGAGTGAAGGTTCAATGATGTAAGCCTCTCATAACTCATCTTCTATCCAGGATCTTGGAGCAAGCCATGGCAGATACAAAGTGGATGGGGTCAGTTTGGGAAGGAGCAAGAAAAAATTGAGCAGGCGATGCAGCCATTGCTTGTGGCAGGCTTGCAGAACCATGGCTGAAATGGAAAGCTGCCTTTTGCAAGCAAGGAATCCCAGCAAGAAGGCAGAGGAGCAGTTGCCCAGCCATCTGCCCTCTCCTGGAGGTTATTCATTTCCCTGGAGCAACTTCAACTTCAGGGGTGGCATTTTTTTCTCTCACCCTGTGCTCTGGGGCATGAATTTTGGGCAAAACCTAATATTTGGCTCCCAAAAGGTAGTGAAGTCTTCAGTTTACTTCTAAGAAGACATGCCATTTTAAAGCTACATCTGAGTTTCATTATTCAGGATTGTTAATCATTTCAGTTCACCTTAAAAGAAATGCAAATGTTATGATAATATAAATTACTCCCTATTGACGGCCAGTTTGAATCTGTACCGAACCTCAAGCAAGCAAGTAAGCCGTAGAATGATTATTTTCAAATAATCTACTCCTTTAAATTTGATATAATTAGCTGAGTCAAGTAGTGAAATGGAACATTCCCTACAAGGGTCAATAAATGGACTCTTTGTAAGTAAGCACTGATTGAGTTGATATAAAGAAGGCCATTATTTCTTGAACCGCTGGACAGCTGCCTAGCTGGGGCACTTTAGGATTTATAAAAATCAGATTATATTTAACACCTTATTATCCTTACTTTAAAGAGCTGCACCTATGGCTACATATAATCCTTCTCTAACTTTAATGCTCTGTAACCTCTTGCCCGCCCTCTCATAAAAGCAACCACCCAGACCTATTTATGATTAATTGGGGCAATTTTCATCAAAATGATGTATTAAAATTAATCTCCTTTCAATCATTTTCAATCAAGAACAGGTTAGATTCAAAATGGTAAACTGTTCATAAATTACAATCGCCCTCTGCTCTCATATCTATGTCAGATATATTAAGATTCCATGGTATTAATTTTCTCTTGATTGTAAGAGAAACCAATTCTGATCCATCAACATACAGCTTCTGTACATATAAGACTTTGTAGAGATTAAACTTTGGCCCAAAGCAGAGGTGGGTAAACTGCGGCCCCCGGGCCACATGTGGCCCGCTGTCCATTTTTATCCGGCCCGCCGGTGGTCCCACATTCCCCCAGCCGGGGCACCAGGCCAAGTGCAGGGCGCCTTGGAGCCTGCGCTCCCGGGCTGGCTGAACGTGGGCAGCTCCATGCCGTGGCGCTGTGGGGCTTCCTGCAGGGCCCCGCGCTCCAAGGCCGGTGGAGCTCGGGGAGCTTAAGGAACTGCAGGGCGCCTGCTGGAGCGCCTGGCTAAGCAAGGTAAGCAATAGGGGAGGCGTCTTAGGTGGTGGGATCGGTGGGTGGTGGTGGTTAGGGCCTGGGGTCTAGGGAGGGATCAGTCAGGGAACAAAGAGCATCGGGATTTAGATAGGGGTTGATGTCCCTGGGGGGGGGGGGGGTTAGGGGGGGAGGTGTAAGAGTGTGCTACCCAGTCCCTGTGCTCTTGAGTACAGAGAAGGGGACTCTTGTATGCCAGACCACTAACTTTAACTGCTCCCCAGCTTAAGTTAATTCTCTACACCCCCAGACTCCCACACTTTACCAGCTGGGAACTTGGGGACCCCCATCTGCCACCATCTGAGTAAATCTCCAAAGCCCTGGAGTGGGGTACTCAGACTCCCCAAAACCCTAACTCTGAGAGCCAGACACTTAGAGGCTGTTTCCCCTCCCCCCTCACCCTTCTCGGCTGAAGGTAGAGACAGACTCCGCTTCTCAGCTCCTACCCTGAGCTGGTCCTTTTACCTACTCCCCTCCCTCCTCTCTTCCCAGTCTGGAAGCAGAGAAAACCTTGAGGGAAATAAACCAAACACTTTTTATAACTAACAAGATTTAATAAAGAAAAAGATTAGAACATAGGCTACAGTACAACTTACAATTTAGAGTTCTATAACTCCCCCTCTGAAAAGGATAGAGACACCCCAAATAGGTACAAAACTTAGGAAAATCAACATCACTTACAGTCAACTAATTAGAAGTATAAGAAGGAAAGTAGAGTCATTCTCATTAGCCAGAGACGCTCTGGGACCTTTGCCAAGCTACATGGCAAGCCAAAACTGAAACTAACTCCCTCCCTCCCTCTCTCATGGCAGGGAAGCTCTTACATCACTTGTTCTCAGGTAACATTAACCCTCTCCAGCACTTTATACTTATGACAGGGGGTCTCGGGAGGGTGCAGTCAGGGAATAAAGAGCAGGGGGGCCTAGATAGGGGGTAGGTTTCAGGGGGGCAGTTAGAGTGTGGGGGGGTCTCTGGAGGTGGTGATCATGGGACAAGGGGGGATTGGTGGATGGGTCGGGGTTCTGAGGGGGCAGTCGGGGGTGGGAAGTGGGTGGGAGTCTGATAGGGGGCAGGGCCACGATGTTTGGGAAGGCACGGCTTTCCCGACCTGGCCCTCCGCACAGTTTTGAGCCCCCATGTGGCCCTCCGGCTAAAAAGTTTGCCCACCCCGGCCTAAAAGGTAGTAGGTTAAAAAAAAAAAAAAGGAACCAGATAAGAGTAATTTGTTTTATTAAAGTCCAGTGAAGCTTGGAATGATCAAGATACATGAAATAAAAAGGTCTGGCTAGTCAGGAGAAAGCAAAAATAAAAAATTATAGATGGAAAAGAATTATTAGGTCATTTAGTCCAGCCATCTGCCAGCACAGGATTGATTGTTCTTTACAAAATATAATTTGTGTGTTGTACAGTCTATTTTTAAATGACTCAAGCCAATACATTTTCTTAACTTTGTTTTGGTGATTACTTCACACTAATCTCTCGGGGTGAGGAAACTCTCCTTTAGATTCAGCCTAAATTTGCCTCTGCTTATTTTCATCCCAGGGTGCCGAATTATACCCCTTCCATCATTATAATCAGTTTCCTTTCATACTTCAAAGAAAATTCTCAAGCTGACCTTCAATTTTTTGTGTGACCACTTTTGACCAATTCTCTGCCTGCCCTCAAAGATGGAAAGATGAAAGAGTTTTTCAAGGAGGAGTAGAATAAATGGATGCCCAGCTGTTCATTCTACATGCACAAATGGCTGTTTGCATGAGCAAAAAGGTGTGTAATGAGTGCTGGATAACTACACAGAGGTCCTGTGTTTCTTTGCAGGTTCAAGTCCTTCCATTTCTGCCCAGAGTCAGTTGTCTTCTCTTGCATTGCCTAATCAAGCCATTGTTGTGCTGTGTGTGTTGGCGGAGGTTGAGTATCTACCTCTAAACAAGATGTAAATTATTCAGTCTGCATTAAAAGGTGACTATAACAGTTTTTATCTACAATGCTGTGTTACTTTAAACACACCCTTTATTCATTTATTTACTTAAAGCCTTTTTTTTATTGTAATTTCATTTCTATTTCCTTGCTGAAGGTAGAGATTAAGGTGAACTTTGCTGGTGCTAATGCAAAGCAGGCTGGGAAATGACAGGTTGTGTCCTGCCAGAGGATAGGCTGGGGCTATGCTAACCTGGCGTCTGTGAAACCATCTGGGGAAAGTATGAAGCAAGGGATTAAATTTGTGTTTCTGGGAGGAGCTGCTTGAGTTCAACATTCACAAGGGCAAATATATAATAAATTAGTTTTCTCCCTTTACTAGCTCTTCTCCTCCAGAACAGCAGTGTCCCCCGACTCTAATCCCCTCTTGTCATCCACTGGGAAGATCTGAAAATCATTTGTTGAGGGGAAATGAGTAAGGGGGTTTTGTTCTGTTTTTTGCAAAGCTCTTAGTTCTCTTTGACACCGAGCCTTTTCACCATTTAAATGAGAAAATATTAATTAAAATCTCTTCATATCCATTGTTATAAATAACAACCCTGAAAACTATGTCCTTCAAAAACAAATGTGAATAAAGTGCTTGCAGCTTCAGGAAACAGGTACATTGAACTGCCACCACACTGTATCCCACGTCTTTAGATTAGGCTGATTTCAGAACAAAGCGGATGTCGCTGTGCCACTGTAGTGCAGGAGGCACTTTGCACGTGGATAGAAGAGGTTCTCCCATCACTGTAGGTAATCCATGTTCCTGAGCAGTGGTAGTATTCATCGGTCAACCTTGCTGTATCTGTATCAGGTGTTAGGTCAGCATAGCTCTAGCACTCAGGTGGAAATTTTTCAGACCCTGGGGAGAGGGCCCAAGCGAGCCAGAAACTCGCTGACGGCAGAGAGGGGCCTCCTGGTCACTCAGCCCCTCTCCCTGGCAGCTGGAGTAGCAGCGGGCCCCTACCCCTATGCCCTGCTGCCATGGACAGGTGCCAAGTGAGCCAGAATCCCATCCCCCAGCATGCTCAGTCCCTGTCCCTGGGAGCTGAGCCCAGGCGAGGAATGGGGCCATCGCTACTCCCCCAGCCAGGCCCTCTGAGGCAGAAGCACGGGGGCTGCGAGGGAGAGCAGCCAAATGTGCTGGGAGGGAGGGGTTCAGGGAGAGAAGGATAGAGCTCCTCTCCCTCCCTATCCCCAGCAGGCCAATCTGGTGGGGCACTTGACCCTCCCATTTCCTCCCCCATGCACTGCTTCTGCAAGAATGCATTTGGCTTCCCCCTCCCTCCTTCTCTTTTGCCATCTAATAGTACCCTTCAGTGCCTCCTCCATCAGCTGTCTAGTTACTGACATTTATTAGTGCACTAGCACAAATCTGTTTTGAATAAACACACTGTAGATGTCAATTAGTTGACTTCTCTTCTGAACTCTTTCCAACTTTGAATTCTCTTCGATTAACAGGATTGTGCTGGGAGGTGGGGAAAGAAACACACTTGAATTCATCGGTTACATTCCAAATTAGCAATGATTCCTGTTCTGTGAACTCCTGATGGCATGCAGCTTGACAGAACAAAATTCACATTTCATATTAAAGAGATAGCTAATGCCTGTCAGAAAATTATGAAATGTTGTCAAAGAATGGATTTCTTGTTTCCATTTTCCAGTCAGTTCCTCTAATAAATCATAAGGCCAGACATTGCATGCATTTATATGAGAGAGTAACTTTTTTCAGTGTAACTAAAGTTACTTGCACAAACATTTGCAACATCAGATACTTAGGGCTTGATTACACTGGCTCTTTATAGCGCTATAAAGCCGTCAGGAGTGCTATAACTCACTACTCATCCAGACTGGCGAGGCACGTAGAACGCTATAAGTTCACATTTATACCGGTCCTGGTAATCCTCCTTGACAGAAAATTAACAACTTTAGCATATTGGGTGCTCCCTTTTAACTCCAGTGTAAACGGGTAGTAACAATACAGCATTTTGAGTGATCTCTGGAAACCCCCTAAGCCATTTAAGGCAATTAAATCTCTGTTCCCTTTGTTTTGAACTCAGTGGAGGAATGCGGAAGTATGTTTTCAGAGCTTATCTTTAACTTGGCAAATCAACAATGCAAATGTTTACCTTGTGAGCGAACGAAAAACAGATGATTAGTAGGCTCTGCATTTTCAAGACAGTTTGCTGACACTTTCAGCATGCCAAAAATCCACTCGCTCTCTCCGTCCGATTACACACAACACGCTCCCCCTCACCTTCCTCGTTTGAAAAGCACATTGCACCCGGATAGCTGCCCATAATGCATCACTCCCTGTGCCGCTGGAAGTGCCGCAAATGTGGCCACGCCAGTGTGGTTGTGGCTAAGAGTGTGAACACGCTGGAGCGCTATCACTGGAGCTGTATCTGAAGGCAGTGTGGCAGGGTGCTGGCCAGGAGTGCCTGAGCCAGCCCTGCGGACTCTTTAAGAGGGAGCACCAGCCTGCAAACCTCCCTTGCAGGAAAGGCTAATCAGCCACCTGGCTTGCAGGGCAATCAACATGGATGGGTTGCACCTGGCAGCCTCCTCTGGGGGATATAAGGCTGCCAGGAACGAAGCCCAGTGTGGTGGTGGCGTGTGAGCTATCAAGAGCTGTGTTTGTATTATCATATTAGGGGCTGAACTATATAGAGTTTGTAGAGCCAGAACCTGTGGAGCTGTTTAAGAGCTGGGTATTAATGAGCTGTTTAAGAGCTGGATATTAATGAGCTGGGTATTAATGAGCTGTTTAAGAGCTGGATATTAATGAGCTGTATATTAATGAGCTGATTAAGAGCTGGATATTAATGAGCTGTATATTAATGAGCTACTTAGAGCTGGATGTTAATGAACTGTTTTAACCTGTATATATTGGTGGTGGGGTCCTGCACTGTAAATTAAAGGGCACTGTTTGGAGCAAAAAAGGGTTTCCTGCCTGTGTTCCTGAGAGGGGGGGGGGGAAGGCGATCTGTCACAGCAGGTATAACCAAAACTGCTATAAAGCTGTAAGTGTAACCAAGCCCATGGATCCAAATCAACAAAGCTTCTTGGCAAGGTTTTAAAAAATGGGAAGCTAAAGCTAAGTACCTAAATAAATGGCTGTTTATTCACCTGTGCTGAGCTCTCAGAAAGCTACCGGGTACTGAGAACTTTTGAAAAATCAGACTGCTTACTTAGGTGCCAAAATATGTATTTAGGAGCCTAACTTAAAGCACCCATGGGAGGTTATTAAAGGCACAAATGATAGGCAAACAACCCCCATTGGAAGTCACTACAGCTCTTTGGGTCTTTGAAAATCCATTCATTTGTATTTTATTTTTGTAAATCTTGGCCTCTTGTTCTAAGCATGCCTGTCATTCAGATTCTACCAAATTAGAATGATTATATAGCTACACTATCTGAAAATTAAAGTAAGCGGCAAAGTAACACATTGCTATAGCAACAAGTGCTAATGTCATGCATGCTATGAATCACTGAGGTATAAGCATGGAGGATGAAATTCTCATCTCTCCCACATATTTGTTAAGGAGATTGTGTAAGACAAAGGACTCTGATGGGCAGTGAAAATTTTTCTCAAGGTCCCTTTGTGTTGCAAAGCAAACACAAAAGGAAGGTTAATGGATAAGCCACCTTTCAGCAACCAAGTGTTCCTAGATGAGAAATTTTGGGCTGGAGAGTTTTCCCGGTAAAAGTACAGGTGATCGTATTGATTAAGGGATAGGAACAGTGTGTTTAAGAAGTGATATTCCAAAAGAGACAGAAAAAGGTCCAAAATAGCTGGTGAGACAGGGGTGTGCCTCTTTAACCAAGGTTTCTGCCAAAGGAAGTCTGGGAATAGTTGGCGATTATGCCTGCTCCAGGACACCGGACTTGTATACAGTTTGTAAATAAATAAAACTAGAAGATGCTTTAATTCTGCATCACCAATTTTTCCTCCTATGAAAGGCTGGCCTTTCAAGGCTCGAAAATCAGTTATCACTTGGCAAATGGGAAACAATAGTATGCCTTGCATAACAGTTATTAAATATGGCTATAATGGTGTCCCCTGTCTGCATTTTTTCCTCATCTTCTCCTACACATCTTCCCACTCAGTCCTTGTACTCCACATTTATCTGACTGCCTGGTTTTGTGATTTCTTTCAGTCTGTTTTGCATGCCAGGAGCATTCTCCCAGTCGCCTCCTGTCTCGTCCCATTCCTCTTTCACAAGACCTCTGAAAACCATTCCATCCATAAAGACCTTGGATCACTGGCATAGCTAGGCGGGTGCGGGGGGTGCGGACCGCACCGGGTGACACCCTCTCAGAGGGGTGACACCCGGCTCGGGCTTTCGGCGCCGGGCGCCTCGCCCCGCGCTGCCCCGCGCTGCCTCTGGCCCCGGGCCGGCCGCGGTGGGCTGCAGGGTCCCGGCCGGAGCCGTGCGGGGAGTCCGGGGGGGGGGGGGGGCGCCCCGGCTGCTGCCTCCGCACGTGCGGGGAGCCCCGGGGGGAGGGGGGGGCGCCCCGGCTGCTGCCTCCGCACTGGGTGACACCAACCCTAGCGACGCCACTGCCTTGGATTGGATTCTCAGCTGATGTAAATCAGCATAACACCACTGAAGTCAATAGAGGTAGACCCGATTTACTCCATCTGGTCCCTTGTGCCACACTGTGCTTGCTTGTGTACTATTGTAACTTCTTGTTTCAGGCTCATGCTCTTAGCCTGTAAGACTTCCTGGGCAGGGACTTGTTAACAGTATACTGTACAGATCTGTGTACACTTGCACACTAGCTATATAAATAGTAATTGTTCATTTTCTTTCACCACTTCCTATACCTCCCTCCCCCCTACCCCCCAGGTCAGTGCTTTCTTTAGACAAAGTGAAGAAAGATCGACTTTGGGCAAGTTACTGGAAAAACTAAAAGCACAGCCTGCCCCACTCATGGGAGTTAATAGCGGGAATAGTTGCTTATGATAACAGAGCCACTACTGTAAAAGTTAACAACACAGAGTCTTATGACTGAGATTGTTGTTTCTAACAACAAAGCTAGTAATACATGGAAACCTTTACTATTCAATTTACCATTGTCTTTATCCACAGTGTGCAACCACCACTATGTATTTTTTCCTTTTCTTTTTCTTATTGATTTTAACCTGTGCTAGTAAAGATATTTTAAAGTGAGGAGGAATGCAGCTCCCTCTCCTTGTCTAAAAGCAATGGAAAAGTGACCCCCCTTCTTCCTCTCCAGGAGCTGGGCTCTCCCTAATCTTGCCTCTTCACTGGATCATGAAATAAGGATTTTTTGGAAGAAACTGTTGGGCTTCAATTTCTCTTCAGTTTTATGGGTTTTCAGCCATCCCATCAGAAGCTGCAGCAGCATTAGCACCGGATGGGAGAAGAAGAATTTTGCAAGCTGGGCGATGCCATATAGCTCTTTTATCCTACAGGAAATCTCTTGCATAGTTGGCACCCTTTTCCCTCCAAGCGGGGATTGTGTGAATATGAAAAAATATGTAAAAAAAATATGTAAAATATGTAAATATAAAAATGTAAAAATGTATAAAATATGCAAAAATGTGTTTTAAAAATGCAAAAATATGTTAAAATATGTTAAAATTAAAAAGTGGGGGGAATCAATTCAGGTCAAACAAAAAACAAAACTTCCCCAAACTTTCAGTGAATCAAAAAAGTTGGCAAAAATTCTGTGTCGGGTTGAACAAAATCAGGCTAGAGAGTATTCACGGTTTCTGGCCCAATGACTATTCAAATATCTTATACAAATTAGAACAGCTTCAACAGGAGAGACTGAGACACACCCAAACCAAGACTATTCTAGTGCCTGGTGGTTAGGACGCTCACTTGGCAGGGAGGAGACCCAAGTTCCTATGCCCGTCTCTCATGAGTGTGTGTTTGCAGCATTGGGGCCACTGAGGTACAAATGGTCCCTGCCCTGAAAGGAGTTCAGCTCAGACAGAATGAAAATATTCTGGTCTGTCATTTACTTTGTAGACAAGACAGTCATAACAAGCACCATCATCCATTTCCATATTCCAGGCTTTTGTTACAGGGCCACGGGTGCTTTTCCATCTCCTTATAATTAATCTTTCAGCACAGCAGAAGGCAACTGCATCCTATTTCTTATATGTTTTTGCTATGCCACAATTTACTGAAAAGTCATTCACCAAATGTAACTGAGCTATAAATGGTCACCTGTAGTTCTGTATTTTTCTATTAAATCCATAATCTTATTAACTTTTGGACACGACCAAACAACATGGACCTAGTTGCCATAAGTCCACTGTGTATCATTATCTGTTTTAAACAGATATGAAAAGTGCAGCCAAAGTAGGAAGAATTTTAATACTTCATCTTAAATTTAATCTTCCTGATGGTCTGTTTGTCAAATCTAATGTCAAGCTTTAGTTGGTCATAAACACACATATAGCTCATTTTTCCATAGTGCTTGGAGGAAATTAACAGTGAATAAAGGATAAAGATATTTTTATTGGTAATTAATCCAACATCACTACTAAGGGGGAAATCCTTACCCCCATTGAAATCAATGAAACCAGGATTTCACTGTAAAAATTCAATTGTGCCTTAAAGGCACTACCCTGCAATGAGGGTGCTACAGAATGGCACCTCACTATGCAGGGGGAACACACCCACTAATGTAGTCATTGGTGGGTGCAATAGAATCCCCACTGTCTGTCAGTCCCTCTCTCCAGACCACAGCGGAGGGGTCAGAGTTGTGGCTTTGTCCTTATGACACCTTTGGGACACTTTGCTCCTTGTCTTCCTATTTTTTGTCTTTATTGTTGTTGTGATTCCTGATCTTTGTTCAGTTACATGAGTGAGCAAGGCAAGCAAAGTTTGGTGCTTTACTGGTAAAACCTCTTCATACAAATAACCAAGAAATTAGCTTAGACCTTTCCTACATTCCCTCTTTACTGTATCCATTCTGTCAGGTGTTGTCAGGAGCAAAAGAGGCAGCGTGCAGTTATGTCAGGGTTCCTTCTGAAAACAACAAATAGCACCAACTTCACCCTCCACCCAGGAACCTGGAAAACTAAATCATCTCCACTGGATATCTATGATAGGCAATACTTTCCCCTCACAAACATGGGGTACATAGTACCAAAAAAATGTCTGAGGAAAAACGGACACAGAAATAAACTTGCGAAAGCCTATAATTACTATCCATATGTACCTATTAAATAAGAGTCCCATCATTCCAGGGTATCTTGACAATAGACAAACCCAGTCCTCCACTTGCAGTTGTGAGCATTGAACCAAAAAATGTGTTCCTGCAGGAACCACTTCCCTCCTCCACTGCAGACCCACTCACTGTTTATTGTGTGGGGTTGGCTGAGTCCCAAGTTCAGACAGTTCCATCTCCAGCCCTTAAGGAAAGTGCTGCCTAATCTTTTTCAGAGTCTCTACCACCTATGTCTGCAGTACTGATTACACCTTTTATTGATGTCTAGTTAATCAGACCCTCCCCAGGAGTCCTTCAGCTATACTTTTGCCTTCTGCAGCTTCAACAAAAGCTGCCTCCACGCCACCTTTTTTACAAAATCTTCAGGAGAGGAACTGGCACCATATAAGACCCTAAACAGAATCCTTACTGCCCAGGGTACACTCCTCTTCAAAGCAGTAACCCTTTTTCCTCTTTTTCTGTAAACAGGTTCTACTTTCACCTCCCTGTGCCTCAGTTGCTCACGTGTAAAATGAGGATTATAATACATCCCTGCCTCAGGGGGGTGCTGTGAGAATAAATTAATGTTGAAGCAGCTGTGATGAGAGCCATAAAAAAGCCTGTATACAAATTGTGATAAATGAAATAGGGGGTAGCTCCCTTTTATGGACAGTTAGCAATAAAGTTCCTCTTGATGGCTATTCTCTTCCTGCTTTACCTATAAAGGGTTGAAAAAGCCCCCCAGGTGATAAAAGGGAGTGGGCACCTGACCAAAACAGTCATTGGGAAGACTAGAACTATTTAAAATGGGAAAATATTTCCCCTTTTGTCTTTCTTGTTGCTCTCTGGGAAAGAGGGGAACAGGGAGCAGTTACGCTGTGGAAAGTTACAGGTCAGATATGAAAATCATCAGATCATATCTAGAACTACTTCTAACAACCCAAATATGAAAGTAGATCAGAAATGTTTAGAAAGGCACTATTCAGTTTATTTCTGTTTATTTCTTATGGCTAATGGACTTCTCTGTGCTGACCCCCAAATGCTTTTGTTTTGCTTGTAACCTTTAAGCTGGACCACAAGAAGATTATTCTTGATGTTTAATTTTTATAAGTGGGTGTTTTAAATCTAGCAAAAGCCTAAGTCCCAGATGTATTTTCTTTCTTGTTGTTTTTAATAAAATTTACCTTTAAAGACAGCATTGGATTTTGGTGTCCTAAGAGGTTTGTGCATCTGTTTGATTAGCTGATGGCAATGCTGATTTCCTTTGTTAAGATGGGCCACATGTTCCTTTGCCTAGTTTTTGAAGTGGTCCCAATCCGCTAGACAGCCTCTGAGCACACCTACCGGATGGGGCCCCACATGTGACATAGGCAGACAAACACATATCTTTCTCTGGTTTGACTCACTCTGCATCTTGGGTGGTAGTCAGGCATCCAGCCACCTAGAAGGAGGTGACAGTGCATGTGCTCAGAGGCTGAAACATAGGCACCAAGGGAACAGTTGCCTTGAAAACGGAGTGAGTTCAGCAGGAATATTGTGGATCACAGCAGAGGCAAAACTGGGACTTAGGTGTCTAAGTATCCTTGTGAGTCCCACACCTTCTCCTGGGATGTAAAAATTGCTATCCAGTGGGGAAATTAAGGAAAGATGCATTTGTAGTGCCCCCCGAGCCACAAAAGGATTGTGTGGATGGCCCACATAGCCCTTCCCCCACTCTCGCCTTACTCATAGATTTGAATCCCTATGGAGCTGCCATAGGTTCACATGGTGTTTAGGGAATGGGGTATCAAGCCAACAAGCTGGCTTTCCGCAGGTGTTCACCTCCCTGGGTGAGGCAGGGTGCGTGAGGGGTGCTCCCCTCTGTTCACAAAAAGAGAGGGAAGAGCATGGCACATGCTGGAGAAGAGACTATCATTATATGCCAACACTTCTTTGGTGGGGTTAAAGCATCGAGTATCAGGGTTGAGTTGATTCATTCAGACCTGACCCCAAACCAGTAGCTGAAGCTAGAGGCAGGAGTATACTGAAAAGTAATTTGTTACCAGCTGTAAAACCTATTAAAAGAAGAGAAAGAACTGCATTAATTTCCTCTATGAGTCTGGCAAAGGAATAATGTTTAAACTGCACTAGTGGACGATGATCAGAGCCATCTGCTTCTTTCCTCCTCACACTGAGACTCTTGATTATGTCTTTTCACCAGACCTGAGCCACATTCTTTGACAAGACTCACAATAAAAAACTGTGTGTTTAATAATATTAAGTTAATGTGAGAAAAGCAATGCAATTCAAAGGTAGCGCTTCCATTATCTCTCTGTTAACAAATGCCCAATAGCAGAAGCTGCTTGCTTTTGTGCAGATATTATATCAGGTGTTTCATCAAAATTAAAACCTTTAGTCATGCTAAACACACATATATGCAGAATTTCCAATCGTTTGTATAGACATATTCCTGCTGCCACATCACCCAGGGCTGCAATCTCATCACTTCTTTATCAGAGATAGGTGAGCTTGGAGACTGCCAAGAAACAAATAAATGAACAAACCCCATCATTGTGTTAATGATTCAGTAGGCATCACTCTTTCCTCTGCGTAAGTACTTAGCCAATGTCCCAGCCTCATACCAGGTCACACTCTGCTGCTACAATTGCCATCTTTCAGATGAGATATAAAACTGTAGTCCTGACCACTTGTAGTCATTAAAGATCCCATGGCACTTTTTCTATGAATAGAGATGTTGATACATTTCCAGTCTGGGTAATTACATTCTGCTTACCTAAAAGTTTCCCCGTAGTTTAAATCAGATATTAAAACTAGTGTGTGGTGTTGGTCCACACAGTTAAATAGCTGTACTGTTCTACCCCAGAAGGAACTTCTTGTCAGTGGTTAAATAATACCTATATAGTGACTGCTAGTCAGTTTATAAAGTACTTTGAGATTTTTTATGCAGGGAATATGCTAAAGACTGTAAATGTAAGATCATTATCATAAGCATTGATAGGAAACTTCTGGAGGAATATGTACACATTCCAGCATCTGGGAATGACTGTCAGAATATCAGTTCTCATTTGTGTGTCCTAAGACAAATACACGTTTCCTTGTATGCGGGAGCATACCTCAACACGTGGTAGGTTATATGTGGATTTCAGGATTGAAAGAAAGGAGATTTGTATTCGATTTATACAAAGAACAGTTTTAGGCTATTTCCTTATTGAAGCGTAGAACGTGATCTATTCTTCTGATGGGGGGAAAAAAAACTGGCTGTTGACAACAGTCTGCATACTAATTAAGGTAAGACTAAGACAGCTGTTGTGAGAAGCCAGGTGGCTAGGTGTAGGAAAGTCTTCAAAGAAAATGGCTGCATTATTAACTATCATTATGTATTTATAATGGGGCAGTGCCCCCTGTCCCAATGAAGATGAAGGCCCTGACATGCAATGTGCTGTATAAACAGATTAGGATGCATTCCCCTCCCACAAAGAGCATACAGTCTAAAAAGACTAGAAACAGGGAAAGGTGGCAGAAAGTAAAAGATCAGGGATGGATGCAAATGTAGTTCATTCAATCCCTTCTCTTATTTGTTCATTCATATTTATGTTCAAATTTCAGACACGCCAGACATGTCCACTAAAAAAATGGAAAGATTTACAGTTGAACCTAATTGACCTACTGTAATTTTAACTGGGCTGTATAGTGCCTTGGGGCAGCCCAGCCAGTCCTTTGCTGACTGTTTTAATGTCTCTCACATTTCTCTCACTACCAAAGGATCTTCCCAATTTTCTTTAAAAAAAAAAAAAATTCTCGTTGGTATTTATCACACTAACAGTGTGGCAAAAAGCTAGCCATTCTTTTCTGCCTGCTTACATAGAGCACATGCAGGTATACCTTTAGGTTTTACCCCATTTGGACTGGTTAACTTAGTTTGTAACAGGTGAGATTACTCACTGCACCAGTTGGGCAGAACAGGGAAGCTCGGTTCCATGCATGCTTAGGTGGAGATTCCATTTCTGAATGACACTATGGCCAGTAATGTCACTCGCTGCTGCCAGTGCCTGGCCCCCTGCTAACTCCCAGATTGCCCTGGATCCAGTGTCCCCTATGGCCAGTAATAATGGTCAATGCTGTACAGGAGCAGTATTTCTCAGACCTACTACTACAGGAAGAGAAGTTCGGAAGAGGCAGGCTATTCGCATTCCAGACTATACAGATAGATCTGGAAGTGAAATACATCCACTCATAAGTCTCCCTCGAGTCTCAAGATGTGAGGAGGAGGCAGCCAACCAGTCCTGTGAAGATTTTGAGAAAAGGTAGGAGTTGCATGCCACTTGGTTCCACCCAAGAAGACAGTGACAAGTAAAATGGGGAGAAAAGTCCTGTAGAGTGATAGGTTCTGCTTTAGTGTGGGCACCGCCATGTGGTGTGGTAGGTGGGGAGAATGTGTGGCCTAGTCCAGTCTGGGACAGATCTGGCCAACTTGCCTCCTGGGAGAGCTTCACTTTCATAATGAAACTGAAAAACAGGCAAGTTTTCATTATGAAAGTTTTGCATAGCTAGAACAACTAATAGAGCAGTTAATAGATTTAGGCTGCCACTGAGTCCTGAGCTAGTTATTCCTATAACATTTATTGCAGGCCATTTATTTACACAAGTTATGCATTGTTTTAAAAATAGTCTGCAAAGGGTTCAAAATTTGCTTTAACAAGTTTGAATTTTCCCACGTTTATTTTGTCTGTAGTGTAGATGATCTTTCCAAGTATCCCTGTCAATCTGATATTCCAACAAGGTTCTGGAATTGGAAAATGTAAAAATAATCCCAGATGTCTATGGACACAATTTGTTTTCGCCCTTGTGTTAATTCATTACGTCTTAAAAAAAATAAAAGATTTGGTTTTGTATAAAATTCTTCAAATTGTTAATTTTTGTTTTTATATACACTCTCAATGCATGAATGGGACAAGGATAACTGTATTGTTCTTAAAATTGGACCCCTTCATTGTGATCTATGAAAGCTGGTCAAAATGTATAACTAGTACAGTATTTCAATCTTTGTTAAGAATCATTAACAGCTCAGAGCCCATTGAAGAGAGTTGGAAAACTCCATTTAACTGCAGTGGGAACTGGATAGGCCCTCAGAGTAAGATTTTAAAAAGTGAATTGTGTTCTTAGATGCTTGACCTGAGACATCTTAAAAGGGTCTGATTTTCAGAAAGTGATGAAAACCCACTCTTAAAATCAAGCCTTCAGTTGATCACCTAACATTTGGAGCACTGAGTATCACCAATCATTTTTTAAAATTTTGGCCTCGGTCTTTCATTCTATCACCATTGTCCTCTGATCAATACATCTGAATATTAAATTATTACATTATTAGTTATTTGATTAATTGTATAGGTCTTAAATAAACAGAGTTCAGAAGTTCATTATGCTTTGAGTACTGAAGCTAAGTCTCTTCCATTTTCTATTTCAGTATGCAATGAACAGCGTTGTGGCTTAATTAAATCTCAATAATTTGTACAATGACTAGCTCATATTATAGTTGTAGTTTAACTCTTGTCTGAAACTGCACAGCTTTCTGCCAGAAAGGACAATTCATTTACACAGTGGGTGTACCCATGTCAAATTAAGCTCATTAAAATTTCACAGATCAATGCTGTAACTCCTGGTAGAAGAAGAATGGAATAAATATATCACAAGAGTAGAGAACAGACCAATGCCTCTGTTGCAAAGAACAGACTGTTTCATTTGCTGATTTTTCTCATGATGTTGAATAACATGAATACAAAACTTAGGATGTTACCCTACTATATTTCACCCCCGAAAGCAATTGTGATATTTACATCATCTCAGAGCATGAACAAAAACAAATCTCAGGAGAACAGGATATGGAACATTTAATCATAATGCAATTCAGTGGTATCATACTCTCTGCAGATGGGGCTGTCAATAGATTGACACTGTTGAAGCTGAGATGTGGTCAGTAATAGATGGTGAATACCTCCAATAGTATTGTTTTAGGACCTGATGCTGGTAGGTGTTGAGTAACTCCTAAGAGAGGTTCTAGGTATGTTCAGCTCATATTCCACAGACCAGATCATACCTATTGAAATCAATGCAAAGCTCCCACTGACTTCAGTGGTGCCACATCAGGCTTAATATATATATATATTTTAAATTACACATGGTTTCAAGGTCAATTCCTGGGAATGTTCAGTTCCCAACAAAGTCAATTCCCAGTCATTTTAAGACGCTAATTGTCTATTCAACAGGGGATCTATCCTAAGCATCCTTCACTGGATGAAGCATGTACAAATTTGTTTACAGTTCTATCCATTTTAATTTTAGATTTGGGATAGAAATTAGTGAATGATGCCTAGCAAATAATCTATTTGATAAATTTAGGCTTATTCTGCAGAACGTCTTCAAGTAGATTGAAATTAATTAAAATGATATGTTATTATTCAAAATGATTTGATGCCTGTTTTTGCTAATTTCTTAAACTATTAATTGATTGTGCATGGTTGTCTAGCTCAGAGGAACATGCTGAGCTAAGTGGTGACAGTTGGGCTGAGGCACCTGGGCAAACCTCAGTGAGGAGGCTAGCCTGAGAGGAGACAGGAGGGAAGTATCGCTGTCTCCTTACTTAGTATCTCCTTACTAAGGGAGTATCTTCACGAGCACTGCCGGAGATCGATCTTCTGGCGATCGATTTATCACATCTTGCTAAGATGCGATAAATCGATCGCCTGGAGCTCTCCCATCGACTCTGGAACTCCAGTTCGCCGGGAGGCACAAGCTGGAGTCGACGGGGGAGCGCAACACCGACTGCCGCCGCCGTTGGGACGAGCAGTAAGTCAGCGGCAGATACGCAAACTTCAGCTACGTGATTCATGTAGCTGAAGTTGTATATCTGCCGTCGATCTCCCCCCCCCAGTGAGGACCAGCCCTAATAAGCTTGGAAGCCTCAAAGGCCAGGAGGCCCTGGAGAGGGTCTGTGGGGCACTAGCTGTTGGGGGAATCTCAGAACTGTATGAAAACTGCAAATAAAGACACTTGGGTGAACCAGCGAAAGAAGGTGTGGAGGACTCTATTACACCAGCCCAAACTCAGGGTGCAGGCACCAGAGAGTGGAAGCCTGCACAGGCCCTGTGACACTCACCTACTTCAAACTACTTTATATGTACAGTTTCTGGTGTGATTAAGTCATGTGATTTAAAACCCTTGTCCTCTGATGCATTGATGTGTCATCCAGATGACATGTTATGCTCTGATACTGTTCTCTCTCTTGGTAGAAGTCAGTGTAACTATTTCGACATCTTTAGAGCCAGAGCTTACATAGCTGTGCAAACCTTTAACAATGAAAGTAGCTTTTTTATCTTTTTCATTTTATAATGCAGAGCTCAGTTTGCATTTCATAGAGTATCAAGCTTTGTTTTTCTATGCTCAGACCCTTTAGGTCTGCCAAGAAACTCCCTAAGCTATTTTACATCAGTGGGCATTCTCATCCTTCTTTTCTGTTGCATTCTAGGCATAAATGTACCACTATCCTCTGATAAACACAGCAGCCCAGATGGTCTATTGCTGAGAAATATGGCATTACTATAAATAAAACATTCACATATTTTTATACCAAAAGTCACTTAAAATAAAATTTAAGGCTCCTCATCCTGCAAAGACCCACTGAATACATTTAAGCAGCTGTGTAAGTGTTTGCAAATTTGGGGCCATAAACTACGCTTTCAGAGCAGGAACTGTCTCTCTAGGTGTATGAACAGTAAGCACTTGATGTGGATTGGGCTTCTAGGCACTAGTGTAATGTAGTACAAATTATTAATAATAAAACACTACTAGGAGATCAGGATATGGGTTATAATACAGAAGGAAATGTGGTTTTAGGAGTTTATTCTCTCAGATCACATTTACAAAACAAAGTAATATAACATTTTGGCAGGCTAATTTTCAGTTCAAATTCTGATGTAGTTCATGTTTGAGATGGTATGAATCCAGTTTGACAGTGTTTTCCAGTCATATTTGCAAAAATGAGTCAGATTTGTCTAGATCAGATTTGGGTCGAAGTATGATCTAGCAAAAAAATAGGAACTGACTGAATATTCTTGAGTACTTCCATGTACTTGTGTGTGTATAGGAGAGGGTGGGAGGGGTAGGGAAGAGATGAACATATCCAAAGCATGTTGATAAATAACCATGAAAACGAACCAAAAATCAAATATTTCAGGAGTATTTCTGTTCAGAGATGAGCTTTTAATCAAAAGCTCAATTATAATTAGCATTAATAGGGATATTCCTATGTCTTACAGAGGCCTGTGACTGGTTGAATAAATCCCACACCCTGAAGAGCCTGACTATAGGGACATCCTTTGCCAGAGTCTTTATATACTTCAAAACAGGTGGATATAAACATGTAACCCACGCAGAAGGCTGACTAACAAGAGGCCCTCCTCCACTTGCAGCCTGCAGAGTTAATTCCTGGCCACCTTATGCCCTTCCAATTCTGTGTGAGGTAAACACCCCATCCCATGTACTTTAAAAAAAATATATCATCTTTCCTCCTCTTTAACCCAGCAAAATCCTGACAATCTTTTTTCCCTTTGAGTACAACTGCTTGAGGTGTGAAAAGGTAAAAATCATAAAACTTTTCCTTCAGACTGATTTTGTAGATGTTATTTTAAACCACAAAACTTTAAAGCCCCAATCCTAAAAACTCATATGTACTTAATATTATTCAGAGGGTTAATCTCATGTGTTTAAGGTAAGTACATATTTGTAGGTCTGGAGCCTGGGGGAAGATGATTCTTGCCACAAAAAATTATTTTGAAATCCTTAGTTGAGGATAGTGGCTATATCTAAAAGTGGAGTGGCAAAAAACTTTTCCATAAATGTTTGCTCAGTGACAGTTTATAGAAGTAGGGAAAGATCAGCGGCCGCTCTTACTCATACTGAGCAGTGCCTTATTTCATGAGTCACGCCACAGATTTCAAAAGGGTTGTTCCTGGAGTACAGTACTGCTTTCTATAGGAGGAAAGTTGGAAGAATCTTTAGTACCTGCATGAAAGCAATGCCTGCTGTTCCATGAGGAGCTGGAAATCTTTTTTCAGGATTATGATTTAAACAGTCATAACTGAATCAAACCTAAAAGAAAATAGAATGTCAAAAACCTCTGGCTTTTCCTGTAGCATTCTGAGCTCATTTGGTTTCAAAAATTGCCTCCCAAGATCTATTTTTCTGTTAACATAAAATATTCCTGAAATATCGGTCAACAAAAGACTTCTGACTATAGGAAATGAATTGAGAGAAAAACCCATGGCTCAGTTTTTCCTTCAAATAAGTTGGTACACCAGTGTGTACAGCATTTGAGAACATCAATTACTGGGCATTCTAATACAACTATAGTGCTAATATGCAAATATGTGGGCACACACATCCCAATACAATATGTAAAGGTCAAGCCCTAACATTTCTGGAATGCAACAAAGTGCAGTAGTCATGTTCAGTGCAATCCTACACCATTAGGAATTTTTGCTTTCTTCTGAGGAAACATAGCATATTTCCTTTTCTGCTATTGATTTGTCTAAGCCCTCATGCTATGAATATCTGAATTGCTGAATATGGAGAGCTGACACTAATTAGGGCATGGAAACTTTTCATGCACTGTATCCCAAACAGCTCTGTCAATGCATTTACTTGCTATTTCTATTTTGGACCACTCTTGAGCAAGTCTGCCAGAGATGTCCTGAAGCCTACGTGATAGTGGTTGTGTGAAGAAATTACGATGACTTTCTTTTTTAAATCACCACTAACAACAAAAATCACCCATCATTCACTTGATTATGAATCCCTGAGAAGCAAAAATCAAGAAATTTGAACATATCCCTGCCATTCAAGATGAGAGCTCTACCTTAGATCCCATTAATGGAAGCCGCACACGTAGCAGAGAATGTAGTGCTTTTGTTTCTAAACTTTCTCTTGGCCGTCTCCTTTCTCCCTGATCCTGAAACTGAGTGCTGGGACGGAGAAATCAGAGGGGATATTACTCACCTACTTCTCCCCTCTGTTCTCTGGGATGTAAAACAGTATCAAGTGACACAATGGGTTGCGACAAAGACATGCCAACAGACAACTACAGAATTAAGGTCATACAATGATAGGGCAGATAAATATACATGTGGGTCAGACCCTCAATTGATGTAAATGGGCCCAGCTTTGCTGCAGTCAAAAGCAATGTTGGTGTTTAGCGGCCTATAGATTTAGTTAAGTTCCATCCATACTTAAACTTGCTGTATCAATGACTAACTAAGGACTTCATACTTGTGTTTCCTACTACTTCCAATATATACTCTGGGGGCACTAAAGTCAGTAAAATTATTTTGTCCATTATACACACTGATATTCTGTACCATTTAATGTTCATTATCTTTCTTTTATGGATAATTTGCTGCCAATGACTCCACCACTGCTGCATGATAAATAATGAAGAAATATTTGCTGCATGCGTGAAGACAAAGATAGTAAGCTATGTGCACTCTGCTCAATAATAGTAGAGGGTTTTTATACCGAAGTGCTGGATTTTTATAAAATCATATTTCATTAATGGACTTTGAGATTTCAGTGATCATCTTTTTGAAGAAAAAAAACCCCCATACAATTCTAACGACACCCTTAGTAGAATATCGTTGCTCATGGAATTTGAAGGCATAGCTCCTCTAAAGACTGACATCTTCCAGTATAAACAGGCCAAATGCGGCCTTGCTTTGGGGAGATTATCCCCACAAATCCATCACCCAATTTCATTATGGACCTACAGGGGTCAGGGGCACCATTTTATTTTTTGCTTAAGGTAATTTATAAATAACGTATTGGGTGATAACTAGCAAGGGCAGTGGAAAACTGGGATTCAAATTTTGACTGTTGTGATTTCCAGGTCTTCCCACCTTGCTTGCTGTTTTATTATGATCTCATTTTGTGTGAAACCAAGTGTGTTAGGCACCTCAGAGTAATAAGTAAAGTCAGCCCCTCTCCTAAAGAGTTCACAATGTGACAACAAATGAGGATCATAAAGAAACTGAACATTTGCAAGGGGAAAAAAAAAAAGAGTTACCATACAAGTTTCCATGGTTATTCAGCATGGCATGTGCACACCTTATTAATTTTGTTAAGTTAGGGTTGATTTGTTTTTAAATCTCCTTTACTTTAGGATACATAGTCAAACTGAATTTCATAAGGGATTTGAATGTGGTGAGGACAGTGAGTTAAGGTCTCAAACTGTGCCTGATGAAGCCAACGGCAAAACTCACTGACCATCAATGATGCAGGATCATGGGCTTTAGTGAGTTGGTCATGGGAAGGCATTTTGGCCCCGAGCCAGAGAAACACTTTAATCATATGCCTAACTGATAGCTCATGATCGGTCTCACACTGGGATTACTCAGGTGCTTAAAGTTAAGCACCTATGTAAAAAAGTTTTCCTTCAGACTACAAAGAATCATTGAAAAGAGTCACTTTTATAACCTTCCTCAGTTACAGTTCAAGTTTTGGTTTATGTTTGTTTTTGTTTTTCCTACAGCTTGAGAGGGGAGCAATTGGTCCCTTTATTTCACTGCTGGTGGAGGGGGGAGGGGGGGGAAGTGACAAGGTCAGAGATCCACACGCTGCATCTGAAGCCTCCACAACATTAAGAAATGCACATGTGGCTTATGAAAATATGAATGGAGTCAGGGACTTCCTCCATGAGTTATTCTGAGCAATCATCTGAATTCACTGGAAAGAGAGCATTCTAAGTTACAATTGCTCACATCACTGGAAACAAACAGATGGCTCTGTACACTTCTATAAGGCCACCTGGTCCTGTATGCTTGAACTACTGAAACACTGATGACAAATCTGGCTCAGTGTAATTCTTCCATCCACATAGTAGCACTCAACAAAGTCCCTGGAAATTGCCTTGAGAATGCAACACAGCTACAGACCTAGGGTGTCATGAACATGCCAATTCCAGTGGGACACGTGAGGATTTATGACCTTCCTCTTTGCTTGATGATGATTATGGCACACTATTGTTTGGACGATTTTGATAGCAAAATCTCAATACTGATTTCAAGCAAGGATCCTGCAGATGTCCTTATTAAAATACTCAGTAACACACAGTAACTCAGTTTTTCCTTATATTATGGATTGGCAGGATAGATCTTCGAGTGTCTACTATGCTTGGTGCACCAGAGGAGAAAAGAACACACAGGTGGCGTTCTGCTGCCTTTCTTCCCCTACCCACCTATCCTGGGGATAGCCAGCTGCTGACTCAGCCCCTGGAGCAAATAAATATGTAATTACTTGTGGCAGCTGAAATGTCCCTTACGGGCCAAAGCTGCACATCTAAAATGCACAAGTGAATACATATCACATTAATGCCTTTGTTCAGAACTTCTGATGTGTTATCACAATGGTTAACTAAATTAGTAAAATTCCCATCATATTTCCCACACTCAACACCCCACTGCACCTCTCAGTAGATTACAATCACCTCAAGTCAAAATAAGACCTGTCTACTGCCAGACATCTTAGTTGCTCCACCTTATTCTTTTGCTTCCATTCTCATTACCAAAACCAGATTTGTTTAAAATATTCAGCATATGCATTGCAATAGATTCTGCCTTCTTTACCAGAATGAAGTAGTCAGACAATGCACAATGATGGCTTTGCATTTTATCAACAGTGTCTGGTTGGTTTGTTTGCGAGCGATAGAACAACATAAGCAAGGTGGTATTTATGGATCTGATGCATTTCAGGCTGAAAGCAATTAATTTCCCATTTATTTGGAGGAAAACACTGCCTGTGTGTGCATAAGGACACATGAATATATACGATAGCAAAGACCCCAGATGAGCTTGATTCATTATCCTGCTCGTGGAGGAAATAGACAAGTGTAATTTTAGTTCACAAAGCCTCATACCCTTCATGCACATTTGAAATCTTGTCCTAACTACAGTAGAGTCTATGCATTTAGTTGATCTTTTAATGTCAACCAAGGTTTACAATGAAAACACTTGGTATAAAAGTAAGCTGAGCTCTTTGTCATAGGTTATATCAGGGGTCAGCAACCTTCAGCATGCGGCCCATCAGGGTCATCCACTGGCAGGCCAAGAGATGTTTTGTTTACATTGACCATCCACAGGCACAGCCCCCCGCAGCTCCCAGTGACCACAGTTCGCTGTTCCTAGCCAATGGGAGCTGTGGGAAGTGGCGTGGGCCACAGGAATGCGCTGGCCACCACTTCCCACAGCTCCCATTGGCGGGGAACAGCAAACCATGGCCACGGGGAGCTGCGGGCAGCTGTGCCTGCAGATGGTCAATGTAAACAAAATGTTTCATGGCCTGCTGGTGGATTACCTTCATGGGCTGCATGCCAAAGATTGCCGACTCTTGGGTTATATCCTTCATCTCACCTATCCACTGTAAAACAAGCGACAACCCTCATGAAATAATATTTCTTGAGGTCTAGAAAGCACTGAGGTGTCTGTTTAGAGGGCTGCTTGCTTCAGGGCTGTCAAGTTTAATGACAGTGCTACTATTTCCACACCGTCTGGTGAATAAAGGCAGAACTGTTCAGAGAAGCATCCCCCCCCCTTCTGTTCCCCCTCTCCCTCCTGCAGCTTTTCCAGTAGTTTTTTTTTCTGGTTATTAAAATTGTTTTGAGTTCTTAGAGCTCACACGTCAAAAGCATGCAACAGCAAATTCTGATTGGTGTTTACCATGATTCAGGTTACAGTTGTGGAGGTGCCTTTAAAAGTTAGCTGATTTAGTTTGACAACAGGCAAGGTCATCCCTGGTTCACAATTTGCAGGGAGGGAGAAGAAAACAAACCCATATCCCAGCAGTGGAAAGGCAACTATAATCTCACTGATCTCACTTCTACCATATTTAGGTGATCTCCCATGCAGAGTGAATTATTCCTTCCTGCAAATTGTTCTCAGTAAAAGCCTTTAAACAAGGTTCTCTTTGAACACTGACAATCTGAAGTGCAGCAAGTTCCTTTCGGGAAATTAATTAAATGGAAACAAACAAGACATTTACACTGAGCTTTGCTTATGAACATTTCCCTTCAATGTCTGCTCTTCATTATTAAAAACACTCTTAATACTAATAATAATGGGACATATCATGCCATCAAGATTTTACTCAGAACTCCTCATTGGTTTCCTGTACCCTAGCTCTCTGGTACAGAATCTCAAATCCTCCCACAGATAAGCATGTTCAGAATATCATGAATCACTGCTGATTTCAAATATAATGGCAATGAGGGGCATATAATTACATGGATAGAGTAACTCTTTAACAACCTCCAGTCTACCCCATCCACTCCTTTCCTTTTGCTCTTTGGCCAGGCACACCAGTTACTTGTCTGCCCCACTTAGCAATTGTCCTTCTTTCCCTCCATCTGGTGGGGCTAGGGAATGAGTTCCTTTCTTTACACGCCAAACAGGTGAGGCAACTAAGGGAGACCCAGTGGAGGGCTGGCTAGGCATTGGCCTAGTGTACATTCAGTTGTTTTTTTATTAAACTGCTGCTGTTCTTTTTCTTTTCTTTCATTTCTCCATTCCATTCCTTCCAAAACAGTGAAATGTCACCTGCTGCTGTGTTATGTCATGGGCCATCCCCACACACCCCTTTGCAGCGTTCTGTGGCACTGCAGGTGCACCCATCCTTAATTTCCCCCCACTGGGCCAACAACAGGTTCATCTTAACAATCCAGGGCCAGGAGACACCAACACACAAACAAATGGTATAGCCCCTCTTAAAGTGGGACAATTAAAATACACAGGTCATAAAGTCCTCACCTCAGGACCTTTGTTCAGAACTAGCTCCCTAACTTTAAGGCCACAACTTGAAGACCACAAAACAAAGGCTATAGACATACTACAGCTTACTCCAGTATAAATTATGTTGCTCAGGGGTGTGAAAAAGCCACTCCCCTGAGCGACATAAGTCACACTGACCTAAGCGCTAGTGTGGACAGTGCTATGTCAGTGGGAGATCTTCTCCCACTGACATTTACCACCACTCGCAGGGGCCGGAGTATTTAAATTGACAGGAGGGGTCCCTCCCGTTGGGTTAGAGCATCTGTACTTGCAGCGCTACAGCAGCGCAGCTACATTGGTGCAGTCATAAGCTCTGTAGTATAGCCATAACCAAAGTCTCTAAGTCTGGTTATGATGGTCTCCAAGAGCCTGAGAGAGAAACCACCATCCACTGCAGCCTACCTGCTTCTACTGCTCTCTCTCCTGCTCAGCTTCTTGTTTATATAGACCAGCCTTAGGACAGAGCAGGGCCTCCCCAGGCTGTTCTGGCCATAGGCTCCACTGTGTCCCTTAATGAAGCGTAGGCCACTCCTACACAAGTGTTTTTCCCCCTGTAACAGGGCCGACACTCACCCCTGCGGTGCCTCCTGCTGGTCGGTCAGGGAATCAGCTCCTCCAGCGTCCGGAGCGTCCTCCACAGGTTGATGCCCCACTCCTGTTTTGGCCCTGTGTCCCTCCCAGCCCCCAGGGCCCTCTAACTGTGGGTGCTTCACCCCTGCAGTACCCCCTTTGGTTTGAGGGTCTCCCCTCCCTGGGGGAACCCTCTACCCCCTTTCCTCCACCTCACCTCAGAATGTGCCACTGCCAGTGACCACTTGCCCCCGCTCACTGGGGCAGACTGCAGTATCATGGCCTCTCATCACCGGCAAGGGGGGTTGGCCTGCTACCGCTATCTCTAGCTCTGGGCTTCCCCCTGCAACCCTGGTACTCCTGGGTCGGGCCTTCTGTCAGGCCCGGCAGCCTGGGGCTCTCTGGCTAGAGACTCCCCAGCTCCCTCTGCTCTGCCCCTGCCCCAATCCAGGTACCTGGCTTACGCTCCAGCAGCTAGACCTGTCTACCTCGGAGTACAAAGAAGACTCTTCTGTCTAGGCCCCTGCCTCTCAGCCTTTATACTCTGGCCTGAGTGTTTGGGGCGTGGCCACTCAGCTGGGCCTACTCCCCAGTCAGGCCTGGAAGCCTGCATGCTCCTGGCCTTAACCCCTTCCCGGGCTCTTTTGGGCTCTTTCCAGCCCCTTCTGGTAGGGGGCGGGTGGTCACCCCGCCACACCCCCACAGACAATAAGCTTTTCTAGAAGGAAGCACTCCTAGCCTGTACTATATCTATATACTCGAAAGATGAATTTCATCAATGTTTCTAATATCTACCTGATCTTTAAAATAAATCTATTAAGTTGTCAAACTCATAAAATATTTAAATAGACCTATGGGTTTGGGGATATTTTTAAAACTCTCACCATGATCACTGCTATAAAGAGGCTTGTTTCTATTAGTCCTATACTGCATATGTAACATCTACAGACCCCAGTTATCAGCAGACAGGATTGAACCTGGAATCTCAGTGCATGAGTATCTACAGCATGAGCTAGAAGCCAACTGGCTGATAGTGAAGTCTGTAGAGCAGACTCATTTTCTCTCTCTAAGTGGTCTTGGTGCCACTAAGTGGGACAGAGCAAAGAAAGGAATTTACTGCAATAATGGAAAGTGTGCTGGTTCTTAAGTCTTTCACAAAGGGGGAACTGAAAGCAAGTTTTTATGCACCTCTTGGGTGTCTGCAGGGTGAGGCTTTAAGTTGTGAGAGGAAGAAGAGTGTTAAAATATCTTCTGTAGAAGAAAATCTTACTAAAGTTGAATCACCCGTATACATCCTTATTAGTTATTATATATAGTAGAACCTCAGAGCTACCAACACCAGTTACAAACTGGTCAACCACACACCTCATTTGGAACTGAAAGTACACAGACAGCAGCAGAAGCCAAAAACAAAAACACAAACACTGTACAGTACAGTGTGATAAATGTAAACTACTCAAAAAGGAAAATTAAAAAAAAAAAATTTGACAAGGTAAAGAATTGGTTTCTGTGCTCGTCTCATTTAAATTAAGATGGCTAAAAGCAGCATTTTTCTTTTGTATAGTTGTCATAAGTATGGAGGGTGCCTTGCCTGGGTTGACCTATGTTATCTAATACAGTGTGCCTTGCCTGGGTGGGGGCTATGTTGTCTGAGACAGGTGACGTGGGAGGTTCCCTGCCATGAGGAAGGGAGGAGCCTCCAGCCCATGAAGAAGGGAGGAGCAAAAAAGTCAGTTCCATCTTGGCTGGTCTCCAGGGAAGAGGCAAGGGCCAGGGAAGTTCCATCTTGGCTGGTCTCCAGGGAGGAAAGGGTCAAGGAGGGGAGAGTTTATCTCTGGCTGTAGAGATAACTCAGCTTTTCTTCTCTTAAACTTCTACTTAGCTGATGTGAGTATAACTATTTGATTCTTCTATTAAGCCATGCCTTTTGGAGTGTTCTTTCCTTTTCAGAAGAAAGTGGGGAACCCCAAATGTAAAGTGTCTGTATCTCTGCTTTAACCTTTTTCTTTATTGAATCATGTTAGTTATAAAACCAGCTGGTTTATTTCCCTTAGGGTTCTCCGCTTCCAGTCTGGGAAGGGGGAAGGGAAGGGAAAATAGGCCCCGGGGGCAGCTAAGTGCATAGCTGGAGTGTGGAGACGGTCTCTCCTCACCGTCAGGTTCGACGGGGGATGGGGAAGCAGCCTTCAGGTGCCTGTCTCTTCAACGAGAGGAGTGCGGGGGGGGGGGGGGGGGAGGAAAAAGCCTCCAGGTGTCTAACTTGGCGTCCAGGGAGGAAGACAGAGTTAGGGTTTTGGGGGAAGTTCGGGAGCCCCTCCAAGGTTTTGGAAGTATACCCGAATGGTGGTAGCAATTGGTAACCCTAAAAACCCCACTGGTAAAAAGGGGGGGTGTCCCAGCTTAATTTGGCTGGGAAGCAGCTTGGTTAAGTGGTTTGGCTAGTGAAGAGTCCCAGCCTTTATGCTCTCGAGTACAAAGAGTTTCTCTGATGTTTGTCACTAAATATTGAATAACAATTTGTTTCTTTGAATTAACTTCAAATCATGCCTAGCACTTTGTTAAATGATGCAATACTCAATACAGCTCTGATTTAGCAAGAGGCTGAAGCATATGCTTGACTTTAAGCACATCCTTAACTAACTTGCTGAATCGGGGCACTAGCTATCTAAATAGAACACTTTGTGGACAGTTTCCCCCCTCCCCCCACTGTCATTGTTGGAAGTGAATCCAAAAGAAAAGATGTGCAGAAAACATTTAAAAAAAATTGTAAACTTCATGGAAGTTTCCTATATGTCTACTTTCTTTTATAATTACTTTAAACATCAGAAATCAAACCACAGATGTGCACAAGTGAAAACTATAGATCCAAGTATCTGAAAGCTTTCTAATTAGGTCAATAAAACGAGGAAGATTTGTGGGACCTTAGAGATTAACCAGTTTATTTCAGCATAAGCTTTTGTGGGCTATAGCCCACTTCATCGGAGTCATATAATGGAACAGAAATAAGATGTATTTATATACACAGAAAGAAAGAAAAAGTTGTCATTAGCATACCAATTCTAAGAGGCTGTTTAATTTGGATGGGCCATTATCAGCAGGAGAAAAAAAAACCCTTTGAAGTGGTATCTCTGTCTGACAGGAGATAAGAACTATTGAAGGTAAATTAACTAGGGACATGCAAACAATTAGTGTAATGAGAGAGCCATCCACAATCCCTGTTTAGCCCTTGGTTTATAGGGTCTCCATTTTGAAAATTAATTCCAGTTCCTCAGTTTCTTGGTGGAGTCTGATTTGGAAATCTTTCTGTTTTAAAATTGACACCTTCACGTCTTTAATGGAATGGCCAGGGAGGTTGAAGTGTTCTCCTACTGGTTTCTGAATGTTATGATTCCTGATATCAGATTTGTGTCCATTTATTCTTTTGCATAGAGATTGTCCAGTCTGGCCAATGTACATAGCAGAGGGGAATTGCTGGCACATGATGGAATATATCACATTGGTCGATGTTAGGTCAGATATTCATCAGGATACAGATCTAAACCAACTTAGGACCATATCCAATTTAAAAATAAATTAAATGTTTAATTTTCTTTTATCTATCAAAAATCTAAAGGCCAGCTGGTGTTTGTCAAATGTGGCCCTGAGGTAGAATTAGGGCACCACTCCAGCGAGAGTGTTGGCAAGAACTGTCTCTCTTGGGTCAGTCTCTTCCCCAGTTTCCCCTGCATGTTGGGAACATGAGCTGATGGAACCATCCCTTGAGATGGAACAACTGTTTGTTTTTATACCCCAAACATTCCACAGGCTGCAGTGGAGAGAGGAAGGGCTATGCCTTTGACTCCTCTCCGCAGCTTCCTACCCACTTTGGGGCCGATTTTTCTCCTAAAAGCCCATGGACGGGACGAATTGTGTGCTCCACTGAGAATAGGGACTGTCAGTGGCCTTAGCCCTTAAGGAATTAGTGTGCAGAGAGACATTTCCATTTGTGAAACTAAAACAAAAAAACAGTTATTTTGCTCCATCTCCATTCCAAAAACACAAGCAGAACGTACACACTGCCTCCCATACAATATTAAAGAGACAAGGTGGGTAAGGTAACATCTTTTACTAAACCAGCTTCTGTTGGTGAGAGAGACAAACTTTTGAACTTCAGGAGAGCTCTGTGTAAGCTTGCGCCCCTCCTTCCCCACCCCTCCTCCTGGAGCATCACTTATTATAAACTTTCAAAATACTTTCAAAAATATACCCTTTTTAGTCACATATATTTCCTTCCTTCATATCAAAATCTGCAACATTTTATTCTACCTTTAGAATATCCAATTATTATTAATAAAATTTATAAAATTAGAATGGCAGATATTCCATCAAACAACAACTGACAATATCAATATCAACATTTCAACAACCCTACACATGCATATTGGCACATTAACATATACACTCAAATACTTAATATACACACACAATTGATACAAAGTATTAGCGAAATGATGAAGCAGCACTTGCCAGAGTCTTAGATCTGAAGCAACTCAACAAAAGTAGTTTGCCTCAGTTGACAACCCCCGAAAACTAGTAAAGCATTATAAACAACCTGTCAGAATGGGTAATGGCTGCGTGCGACAAGAAAAATGACATAATTGCCACTTTGTACCGTAGTGACGCAGTACGCTTGTGCCCGCAATGCAGAGCTGGCGTAGGCTATAGCTGTAATGTATGAGAGAACGACAAGTTAAAATGCACATTCAACGATGTTTCTCTTTTCTTTATTCATTTGTTTTCCAGCAATAGTGCAAAAAAATAAATGGGGCACCGCTTTTTGGCACCCCCAAATCTTGGTGCCCTTGGCAGCCGTCTAGTTCGCCTAGTGGTTACACCGGCCCCGCTCCCAAACAGAAGATGGTCCAGAGAAAAATATTACCTCACCTACCTTGTCTCTCTAATATCCTGGGACCAACCCAGCTACAACACTGTATACTATATGAGAGACTAGAATAAGAGCATTTAGGAAATAAGGGCACATGTTGTAATAGCTATCTTTGGATGTTCTTTGAATGTGAGCTTTCTGTGACTTACCAAGTAAGTCCTTCAATGAGTGTAAAATCTGACCCTATTCAAATCAACAAGAGTTAGGCACCTAATTGGCTTAGATGGTTTTAAAAATCCAATTAGATGCATATCCATAACTTTTGGTGCCTAAATACCTTTAAATTCCTGGACCTTACTCTATATAGCATATTTCATCTTCAGATCATTGTTAATTCATGACCTATTTAATCCTCGTGATGCCTCAATGATATGGTTAACTAAAGTATTATCCCTGCCTATCTGGTGCCTGGCTCTATGCACATATCTAACAAGGTTTTTAGTCAATGCACTTAATTTTTACACTTTCATAAGCAATACCATTCACCCAGTTCCCCACAGAACAAAATGGTGAAGAACGTTTAAATTACAGGAGGATCCTCTTGTAACATCAGATGATATTTCCAAGAAATTACCAAGTGAATTCCTTATGAAAGGATTTTATTCCTAAAAATCAATATAGTGGCAATGTCACTAGGATTTCTTCAATAGGGGCAGAGGACATAAGCCACAGATGAATAACTTTTCTTTTTCATCTTACAAAGCCTGCTACTTAGGCTGAGAAGTCCTTTTAGAAACATTTCAAATTTCTAGTCTGGTCAAGATCTTCAGATCTTTTCTTCATGGTATTTATAACTTAGCCACTTAGCATGGTATACAGACAGTATAATGGTACCAATTATGGAAAAAATCCACTGCATATTTGCTCTGTGGCAAGTTCCAGGATTGTTGTGAATTTGTTTGTACCAGGAATGTGATTCATGGAGTCAGCTGCGAGATTTAAAAGAGTATTCTGACCTTAGTAACAATAAATATTTATCCCCAAGTAAATCCCAACACAAAGATTTTGTGGATGTCACTCTAAACAGAGGGTTTATGTGCGGGAGTTTCTAAAACAGATAGACAAAGTGGGTCTATCTGTTATAGAAACTCCCATACTTAAACCCTCTGTTTAGAGTGCATCCAACAAAGTGGGTATTAGCCCATGAAAGCTTATGCTCTAATACATTTGTTAGTCTATAAGGTGCCACAGGACTCTGTCTCTTCTATAACAGATAGTTACAGATACTGCTCTAAAATAAACATATAACTGCTGTTGAAAGGATTGCAAAATATATATACTGTATATATCAGATAGCAGAATTTTGGTCAACAGATCAGAAACAATTTAGAACAATGCTTTGATTCATCTAACATGAATCTGTATGATCATTAAGCCAGGCCAATTTAACACACTTCTTACCTAAATCTATTTTCACAGCTATTGTATTGAACAAACAATGCCTGAAACTGCAATATATTTCCCGAACCCTGTTATCAGTTTGTACACTATCATAGATTAGTCAGTACAAAGATATCCTTGTAGGTTCATTTCCTTTTGAATCAAGTCAAGGATATGTCTGATGTTATCAGGAATCTTCCTCTGTATTAGAAGTTAGCTGTTGCCTGGTCCACTTGACTTTGTTCAATGGTATTCCATTGATTGCTTTTCCAAGTCATGGTCCTCGGTTCCAGGTAACTCTCTTGACAATGAATTCTTCCGGGTCATTTCATATCACCCTGCATTTTTTCCCCTTTTGATCCTTGGCAGGTATCTTCATTGCTCCAGATTCACCATCACTGACCAGTCTACTCCTCACTTTACTTCATGGACCATTATTTCCCAATTTCCCAAATTTTAAAGCACATAAGCACCTGCTTGAGCTCTTCGCGGTCACCTTATGATACTTTAAAATGTCAGTTGCTAATGAAAATGGAAACATTCTTTCCTATTTTACCATTTCATACTAATATAAATATACACATATATTCTGACTCTAGTTTTTAAACTTTTTTCTATTGGCATTCCCTATACAGATAGAAAAATAGATAATGGTAGAGTATGTAGCATATAAATAATGGATAGAGGGTTGTTAGCTTTTCTAATTTACTCTGAGAACAGAGAGCTGTCAAACAGGATTCCATATGCAAATTAGAAATGAAGCAGAAATGAAGATTGTATGTAGCAATCTTTTGACAGAACTTCACAGAGTTGCAAAAACTTTCTTCTTTTTATGTTTAGTACACAGACAAATTAGTGGCTCTTTTTGACATTTCTGTCTATTTGATTTCCACACAGCGATATAAAACAAATAGAAAGAAAGGAAAGCTAACTTACTTTCTGTTCGTATAAAACAATTTTTTTAAACTAGCTGCCACAAAAACCTTGAAGCAAGGAGTGGGTGTACATTTAAGCATCAATTATTTATTATGACAAGGATGCAATTCTCCCAATTAAAAACTAAAATTCACAATAGACTATCAATATGTATGCAATTTGGGCTACATTTTCAAAGGGTTTGCACCTCTAATTTGGATTTTTGTACCTATAACAGGCATACATGTAACATGGATTTCAAAGGAGAAGCCAACGGGTGAAAGTGAGGTTCACTCCCCAAAAGTATTCCTAACAGTGAATATGGAAGAGGTATGGCCTAGAAAATACTTTTGCAGTAGGATTTCCAAAATTGGTTAACTGTATGTGAATGGCACCTGAAGCCCAAAAAATGTGCACTATATTATGCCTGCATCCAGAAATATGTTTTCACTGTCTGTCCTGCATTGCTTTATATACCAGTTTTATAAATTTCAGCCCATGCAAATATTCCTCTGCAGCAGCTAATAGTCCCTTAATCCCAGGACCCCCTGGGAGAATAACATGAAGAAGAAAGAAGTCCAGGAGAGAGAGCTGTATTTTAAAGAAAACTTATTGAGGTTGCAGGAACAAATCATCCCAATGTGTAGAAAGAATAGTAAATATGGCAGGCGATCAGATTGGCTTAACAGTGAAATCCTTGCCGATCTTAAACGCAAAAAAGAAGCTTACACAAAGTGGAAGATTGGACAAATGACCAGGGAGGAATATAAAAATATTGCTCAGGCATGCAGGATTGAAATCAGGAAGGCCAAATCACACTTGGAGTTACAGCTAGCAAGGGATGTTAAGTGTAACCAGAAGTGTTTCTTCAGGTATGTTAGCAACAAGAAGAAAGTCAAGGAAAGTGAGCACCTTACTGAATGAGGGAGGCAATCTAGTGCCAGAGGATGTGGAAAAAGCAAATGTACTCAATGCTTTTTTTGCCTCTATCTTCATGAACAAGGTCAACTCCCAGACTACTGCACTGGGCAGCACAGCATAGGGAGGAGACGACCAGCCCTCTGTGGAGAAAGTAGTGGTTCAGGACTATTTAGAAAAGCTGGATGAGCGCAAGTCCATGGGGCTGGATGCGCTGCGTCCGAGGGTGCTAAAGGAGTTGGCGGATGTGATGGCAGAGCCATTGGCCATTATCTTTGGAAACTCATGGCCATCGGGAGAAGTCCCAGATGACTGGAAAAAGGCTAATGTAGTGCCCATCATTAAAAAAGGAAAGAAGGAGCATCCAGGGAACTACAGGCCAGTCAGCCTCACCTCAGTCCCTGGAAAAATCAATGAGCAGGTCCTCAAGGAATCAATTCTGAATCACTTGGAGGAGAGGAAAGTGATCAGGAACAGTCAGCATGGATTTACCAAGGGCAAATCATGCATGACTAACCTAGTTGCCTTCTATGATGAGATAACTGGCTCTGTGGATGAGGGGAAAGCAGTGGATGGGTTATTCCTTGACTTTAGCAAAGCTTTTGATACGGTCTCCCACAATATTCTTGCCAGCAAGTTAAAGAACTATAAGCTGGATGAATGGACCATAAGGTGAATAGAAAGCTGGCTAGATCATCGGGCTCCACGGGTAGTGATCAATAGCTCCATGTCTAGTTGGCAGACGGTATCAAGCAGAATGCCCCAAGGGTTGGTCCAGGGGCCGGTTGTATTCAATATTTTTATCAATGATCTGGAGGATGGCGTGAACTGCACCTGCAGCAAGTTTACAGATGACACTAAACAGGGAGGAGTGGTAGATACACTGGAGGGTAGGGATAGGATACAGAGGGACCTAGACAAATTAGTTCCCATGTCGGTACAATGGTGCTGGAGGCTGTGCTGAGGGGCTGGCAGTGGCAGCATTTTCCTTCTCAAAATCCACAGATTTTTAACCACACCCAACACTGTGGGGTTTAGGCCCCGAGGATCAGGCTCCCCAGTGTATTCCTTAGTCTCTATCTTGTGGTAGCAGCACGAAGGAATCAGGGCTAGGTTCTACACAAACAGAAAATAAAAACATGGCCCCTAACCCCAAGGATCTTAGACATAGGCATGCACATGGGGTGTGCCTAATGCAGGGCAGAGCTCTTGGGGGCAGGGCTGCATGCTCCCAAGGGGAAACTTGTTTGGCTTTGTGGAGAGCCAGACATGCTCCCTCTCCCCAGGATGCAGGATGGGTTGGATAGGGAGTGGAGTTCCAGGGTGGTGGTTAGGGGCGGGGGGCATCTGGAGGGGGCTATCAGGGAGAAGGGGGATTGGATGCGGTGTCGGAGTCATAGGGATCTGTCAGGGGGCAGAATGGTGTGGGGGCAGTCACGGAACAGGGGAGTTTGGTAGAGGTTGGGATCCTAGGGGGTGGTTAGGGGTGAGGGGTCTTTGGAAGGGGCAGTCGGGACAAGAGTGGGGGGGGTGGATGGTTTTGGAGTTCTGGGCGGGGCCTGTCAGGGGGTGTGGGTGTGGAGAATGGTCGGGGCAGTCAGGGGACAGGGAGTAGTGGGGGCTGGATGGGTCGGGTATTCAGGGAGGGCCTTTCAGGGGGTGTGGGTGTGGAGAAGAGTCAGGGAAGTCAAGGGCTGGATGGGTCAGGAGTTCTGGGGGGGTGGTTAAGGTGTGGGTGTGGAGAGGGCAGGCAGTGGGCAGGGAATGATTGGATAGGCATGGGAATCCTGGGGGACTGTCTGGAGGCAGGGTTGTGGATAAGGGTCAGGGCAAGCAGGGAGCAGGTGGGGTTGGGAGTCCCAGGGGTCTTTCTGGGGGCAGGAGTGTGGATTAGGGTAGGGGCAGTCAGGAGACAGGTAGGGGGTAGGATCCTGGGGGGGCAGTTTGGTTGGGTAGGTCTCAAGAGGGGGCAGTCAGGGACAAGGAGCAGGGGAGTTGGGGGTTTTGAGGGGGGCAGTCAGAGAGCAGGAAGTGGAAGGGAGTGGATCGGGGCTGGGCAGGGCGGGGCTCCCTGGGTGCATACCCTAACAAAATGTGCTGAATCTAAGTTTGTAAGGGCACTGAATGTGTTAAGAGCAGCTTAGAATGCATTTTGCTTTTATTTTATTTGACCAAATTGATTTATTGTGCTTTGATCTATAATCACTTAAAATCTCTCCTTTGCCATTAATAAATTCGTTTGTTTATTCTACCTGAAGCACTTCCTTTGGTTTGAAGAATGTCAGACATTCCCCTGGGGATAACAAGGCTGGTATATATATCAATATATTTGTTAAATTGACACACTCATATAAGCTTGCAGTGTCCAGCAGGCATAACTGGACGCTGCGAGATGGAGGTTCCTAGGGTTGTGTCTGGAACTGAAGATATTGTCTAGTGTCACTTGGTTGCACGATCCATGCAATGGCTGGACAAAAGTGTTCACTCACATAGCTGGGAGCAGCTTACATGTTAGAGGTTGTGCGGGAACAACCCGGGAGTGGGGGTTCTCAAGACAGCAGGGTAAGGCTGGCTCCCAGAGTCTAGGATTGAAGTGACGTAGCAGATCACTGATCCGGATAACACCAAGGGAACGTCACAAACATGATCATTAAAGTTTACCAATATTTTGTGCAAAGCTGTATCGCTTATAGTTGACTTCTCTTTTATACACACAACTTCATTTAATCACTATCAAATTCCATCTCTTTCTCCATTTTTCACTAATGTACCTGGCAAATCATCATAATTTCATATCATTTTTTAAAATTCATATATTCACAGACAGGGAAAAAGGGAAGTTTTTGGCTGCACCAACAGTACATGCTTGAGAATGTATGAGGAAACTTCGAGTGTCCATAGCCTATCTAAAGAAATCTTGCTGTTAGACTTGGAGTTTTTTCCTCAGTCTTCTTTTCTAAACAGCCTTGGTGCCTAGGAAATTCTTAAACTCAATTCTGGTGCCCTAGTTACTACATGCCCCCCCCCCCTTTGATATGGAGATGGCCTTTGAACCATACCCATTTCAAAAGCAGACATACTAATACTACAAAATAAATTCAATGCATACAAAATGGATTGACTGCACCATCTCTATCCTATAAAAATAGGTTTTAATAAAGAAAACAATTTTCTTTAGCTTTTGCTAGGCAAGCAAATAGGTACTACAGTATCTTGAAAACATTAAACATACTTCCTTTGCAAGTTAGCCTGAAAAATTGCATTTCTGTTAATAACAGAAGAAAATTTTGAACATTCCCTAAGCATTTATCTTTTGGGCATGACACCGAGTATCAATAGCTGCTATTTTTGGTAGGGAAAACTTAACCCAACCCATGGTTTCTATATTTACTCTTCTATTATTGGTGAGATATTCTCTGGTCCTTTTATTGAAAAATGAATTGTAAATGGTAATTTTCCAGCAAAACCTTAGATATTCCCTCACCCATCAAAAAATGGATTCAAAATTTGTGACCATCTCTGCTACAATTATTTTGCTGGCTTGTCTATTTTTTTAAAATCTGTTCTCACAAGCCATATTTTATTTAAACTACACACACACTATATAGTGTAGAATGAAAGTGTGGCTATTGGAATGTCATTTAGTACCATCCATTCCCCATTGCACCAGAGTCAATGACTCCAAGAAGAAAACTGAAATGAAGCCATTGGAGCTGTAGCCACATTCACCACTGGAGGATCCAGCCCAGGAAGTGTATGTATTTTTGTCAAGCAAGGTGGTGGCTAGGGAGACTATAAATACTTAACAGTGGATTGTGGCAAAATAGCTGTTGTATGCCAATCTGCCAGTGTAGCCTAAAAGATTAAAATGTCAGATTGCCCTAAACAGCACCTCTACAAGTTATTGAAACAGGTTTTGAGAGATTTAAGGAGTACCTGAAATACCACTTTGGATCTTTATCTGGTATTACTTCAAGCACTGGCTATTGAGAATACACAGTGTATCAACAGAATTAAAAGTAGAAACCAGAAAAGGTAGGAAGCCATCACCACTATACCAGACCAATAGATTCCAGAACTGCTGTACCCTCATCAAGCCCTGTGTTGTGATGCAGTTTCCAAAAGTACTGTCCTACAAGATCACATTGCACTTCTGCCTGTCCAGAGGCACAGTTTAGAAGAGTATGCCTAGACCCTTTGTGATATGGGTGTACTCACCCTCAGCATGCCCCCTTGCATCCATACATAATGTCTCCAGTATTCTTTGTTCCAGTGTCTCCTGCAGGTCATTTGTCTCACAGCGGGTCTTCTATGGCTCAAGTCCTCCAACCAAGTCCCAAAGTTAAATCCCCTTCTGGGTTAACAAAGGGCTAGCGGAGTCCAAAAATAAATCTCTAGATTAATAGCTTCTGCTTTACCTTTTGGGGTATTGAAATCTTCAGCTTCTCAGCCCCTTTCTCTGGCCCCTTGCAGCACTTATCTTATACTGCTTCCTACCTAACAGGGATTCCCTCACTTCTTCAGATTGCCAGAGACTCTGGCAGTTTATCTTCAGGGTTTTCCTAATCTCAGTTACAAGTCCTGCTTCAGGACTTCCATCACAGGAGCCTGACCTATACTTGCTGGATTTCTTACAGCCATTATAGACCCTAACTCAGTGTTTCCCCCATGCAGGAGTATGCTCTGTCTCCTCTGGGTCTTCCTACTCCCTTCTGGGAGACAAGCTCAAACTGTAGGCCTTTTCTTTTCTAAAAGCAGACCACATCTCTCTTCCTAGATTAATTGATAGGAGCTCCCCACTGTCTCCCTTCCCCAGGGATACTGACAGTCTTGTTGGCTGCTCTCAAGCTCATATCTAAGCTCTTATTCAGGGCTTGCTCCCCCAGAGCCCTATTTCACTCACATGGGTTGCGCCAGCCTACAACAACCACCAAGCTTCTCCAGAGACAGCCCCCTTTCTTTCTCAATAACTTTTCTTTATACTGTTTTATCAGCCTTTTTCTAGCTCAGCTGCTCCATTACTAATTAGCTAAAGGGCACCACCAGGAGTAGCTCATTGCTTCCAGGTGTAGTGCACAGGGTCATGAGGGACCAGTTAGGCCCTAATTCTCCTGAAAGGCAATTGGAGCCATGGTGTGCCAGTTTTGATGGCTTATTTGTGATGCACTTTAAACTGATTTAGAACTTAACAGTCTAATATTATCTGTACAGCTTTTCAATTGCCATGTGAATCTCAGATCTATTTCTGGAAAGTCTGCATGGTGTTCCCCCTCCTCCCCCCCACCCTCAGAGGCTTGCAAGAAAAGTAATACTTGTATCAAACTGTGAGTATTAGTAGGAACTTCCTTTTTCATCTTTATAAAGGGAATGTATCTCTCACACACACCCATATATTCAGGTTGACTATGAAAAGCATTACTAGCAGCCTCAGAATTTCCAGTGAAAGTATTGAAATGATGGCAAACTTTGGGTAGATAACATGGATTGATTAATTGAAAATTGAAAATGTTCATTTTTAAATCTTCATAGGAAAAAGTGAACAGTCTCTGAAACTGTCCATGAAAAATAGCTGGCAAGTTTCTACCAGCTCTAGTTTCAGTGTAATTTAGAACAGACTAAGTAACTTAGAGTGCACTCTCATGGCCCATGCCCATATCCTCAGCCTGCTTTATACCTAGATGGGGGGTGAACTGTATAGAGCAGTCTACTCAAACATTATGCTACTCCAAGATTCACGTGCATTAAAGAAATCCCAGCTGCCGTGTTAAGGTGGTTCTCCATTTGCTTTGCACCAGTCATATAAAAGGGATACATCTAAGGGCTAGGATCTGATCCAATAAAGATAATAAATGTAATGCAATGTGAAAAGGCCCAGAATTTTTTCTACTACCTTTTTACCAGATTGACTTGAATAGGACTTTGAATGAGGATAAGTGCTACTCAACATGAACAAGCATTGCAAAATCACACCAGATTTCACAGTTCACCTTCTTCCTATTTGGTTTTTTTTAATTGCCCTATGTTTGTCTCCATCACTATTCTTTTCCTCCGTGTTCACAGTGGCCTATTAATTTGTCATCCTGTTGACTTTCTTCTTAACAGCTCACTTTATGAGGTTGTGTGTCCAGCCTGCAAGGTGCAAAGCTCACTTAAATTCCATTGATATCAATAGCAGTTGAAATCCGGTATCTTGCAGGAAGCAATCAGCATTTTGCAGGATTTGACCTAGATGGGATGACTTTTCACAGTAACCTTCCCGACTATTAGCTTTCTACTCTTGGTTATTGAATGACAGCCAGTTTTCCTCAGTTCATAATGCACCTTCTTCAATTTCCACTGCTGTGGGTAAATTTTCACAAAGCCATGTTTTGACAGAGGTTACTACCATTAAATATTGGAGCGCCTTCCAAATCGCTAAAGAAACTTACATTCATACAATTTTGAGTACCACAGGACTGTATCTCAAGGGAAATAAAAACCCTCTTGCTACTTACATTTAGTCCATTTTCTATTTCTTTTTTTCACTAAATACAGAAAAAAAACCATGTAGTCAATATTTCAGACACACACTGCCATAAGAAATGGTCGGCTTACAGAAGCTTATTCTGCAACAAGTATTTAAGCTGTAGTGAGACTTTTACATTGATATCAGAAAATTGGCTCCCACCTGTAGCCTGAATTGGGAATCCTTCATGGCTCACTACCCTCTTCCCCACATCATAATGCAACAGACTAAACAAAACAAGCCAAAATAGGTCCCAATGCATGTAGGATATAATAAAGATTGTTGAAAAACAAAAGCTGCAAAACACCTACACTTACTGTGCATTAAAAAAAAAAATTACAGTCACTTTGCTCAGCAAGCTGAAAGGCCAACACGTAAGAAGAACTCACAAAGAACCCATTATATATAGTTGGAAAATAAAGTTGCCGCTTATAACTGGTATGATGGCACCTACGGCTTACAGTGATAATTTTGCCAAAAAATAAGCTTGTGCATGTGTATGGACCATGGCCATTCTCTACTAGCAGTATCTTTGGCAAAAGGCATACAAACCTATCAGACTGCTGGTAGAGAATGGCCATAAAGTCCGTTAAGAGCCCTCTTCACAAGTCCTTCAATCTGGGAGCTGGGGGATGGGAGGGGGGGCATTACTGAGCATGCCCCAAAGGGTATAGCATTGTTTGTATACAATGCCTGACAACAGTAGTTTCACTGTCCAGCCCCCCTTGTGCTGATTATTCCTGTTCTGTACAGTTGTGGGAGGTGTGTGTGTGTGTGGAGGGAACAGGGGCTGGTTAGTCAGTTGGGAGGAGGTTTCTATGCATATGGCTGTTCTGGAAAACAGGCGTACATTGGTTTTATTTTTGCAGAACACTGTACTCTCCAACCTCAGGAAAAAACAAGACTGTGTATGAAATCTCTTTGGAAAGCATCATCCAACAAGGGGCCTATTCCTGTGAGTTGCTGACACACCCTGCAACGTGCAGATAATTCTGAATTTCCACTGATTATTTGATTTTGGTAGGGGCTTAGGGTTCTCAGTACTTTATAAGTGGGGTTACACACTGAGATATAGGCAGTGTGACCTAGTGATTGGAGCAGGAGTCTGGCCTAGTGGTCAGAGAAGAATCAGAGGGCAGATCTGGAGGCATGGTCAGGAGACAATGCTTGCAGCCAGGAATCAGTGGCCAGAACAGAACTGATAGGCAGAGCCAGAGTCATAGTCAGGAGACAAGCCAGTAGTCAGAGCCAGGAAGCAGCAGTCCAGAGGTAGGCAGAGACTAGGGCCAGAGTGGAGCTGGCAAGGGAACAAGGACTAGACTGGACTGGAAGCAGGTCTGGCACAACTGCAGGCCCAGAACACATTCAGCAGCTGCGGTGCTAGCATTTCTATAGGGCTTAAATGGTTATCTGTTGGCTCTTCTGACCAATTAGGTAGCACAGTCACATAGAGATTTATTGAGCCTACCTGAGCTCATTGGGTTCCTAGATGACTGAGCCTGGAGGCAGCTGAATTCATCCAAAAAGGTGTCCAACAGCTTGCAAGCTCTGCCCCAAGGATTCCAACCTAATTTTTTCTGCCTTTGTATCACTCTCATTCAGAAGACATAAAAGCTGGAGGTTCCCAAATTAACCAAAAGGGATAATGATGGTTAATATACTTAATCCTGCCTCAAGGCAGCAAGATGGGCTAGGTAATCTGCTGAGGTCCCTTCCAGCCCTATATGAATACATAGTAATTTGGTGGGAATTAAGAAAAGTAAAATAGAAAATTGAAATCTGTAGGACTTTGCTCTTTTTTTTTTTTTAACATGGTGTCTAATTTTGTGAGTGCAATTTTGTACATCCATTTATTTAGTGGTTGTCACAGGACTACTCTATTCCTTTAAAAGGAGAGAGTCCAGCCCTCTAAGTGGGATTAAGAGAGGGGTCCTGGAGTGGTGGAGACTGGGAGTCAGAGTGTAAGGATAGGCATAACTTGAATCTGAGCTGCAGGGTTACCAGGAAACAATTTTTTCCAGAGGCAGTTGTAACCTGACTGATCCACATTCTGAAGCGGTTGCATGCCATGGGAAGTTCTGCCTCTAGTGATCCAAGTTGACAATTGTTTTAGTGGTTCCTCATTGGCTCTTTGATTCTATATAAACCCATGGGGCATACCAGGAAGTCTCTAGACAAAAATGTATATCCCTAACTAGCTGCCATGACCCACCTTGCTTCTCTGTCTTGAACTCGGTATTGACTTTGGCTCTTACTTGGACCCTGGCTCCAAAGTAACCCCCTGAAGCCTCCAGACTGACCCTCATACCTGGTGTTGATCTTAGTCAACTCCTGACTCTGTCTCCGGCTTTGACCCTCAGCTTGACTCTAGATTCAACTCTGGCTTTGACCATTAATTTGACTCTTGACTGCAGCAGCAGTTTTGATCACTGGCTTTGGTGGCTTTTGATGGCACCAGTTCTGATCACCTGGCTCCCAAGCTCCTGCCGCTAATTCTGCTTGCTTTGCCTAGGATCCTGGCACAGAGCATGAGAGGAGTCTGACACAGGAAGGGTGGGTGAGAGCTGCTTGAGGAGTAGAGGTTCAACTTCAGAGAGACAGGAAGTAACAAAGGAGAGAGCTACAGGAGAGCTAGTAAAGAGAGATGAGTTCTGATGAGAGATGGAACAGAACTTTTGATGAGAACTGACCAAAACTGGAGACCATGGATGACTGGAAGGCATCTAGCGTGGTCAGGGAAGCTGAGCCCAGAACAAGAAGATGGTTGATCTCCCTGAGTAAGGAGGCCTGGGGAGTGGAATATTGCAGAAATGGGAGCCCTATGGATAAAGGGCTGCAAGGACAAGGGGTTTTTGGAGGGATGTTTCCTGAGTAAGGGCAGGACTCCTAGACTAGGAGGTCTGGGGAGCAGAATGCTATAGGGAGCTGACTGGGGGCAAGGGGTAAAAGTCATGAGACTTGCTGCTCTTAGGTGGACAGCCTGGAGAGTGGAGCCAAGGAGCTGGGAATAGAATACTGCTATTGATTCTCAGTTAGATGACCTGGAGGTGATGTCCCTGGAGAAGGGAATGGAAAAACCTGCTGTACCTTTTTATATTTACAGTGGGAATTGGAGAATGATTTTACTACAGGGCTTTTGGAGAACTACTGCACTGAATGAATATAAGAATAAATTATGCCTAGAGGCAGGCTTAGTAGTGGACATTGTTTCTTTTATAGGTAGATTTAGCAATGAGATTTTTTTTAAATGTTGCTCATTAGCCTAACTTTACACCATTGAAATAAATTATAACACTGCATTGGAACAAAGTTAGGCTAATGCTAAACACTTTTAAAAATCTCATCCTGGAAGTCTAATTTGGCTGTACCTCCAAACTTTAAGTTTTAAACTCTAGCTTTTATTTTTCACATCTTAAATTCTTCATGTGTTTTGAAATGCAGATTGTGTCATCTAGAAATACAGCCTCAAAGGAGAACAACAAAAGGAATAATTTGGTAGGGATTGATATGAAATTGTCTTTCCTGTTTGCACTGACTGGACAGCTATGTTGGCTTCATTCCTAACGTTATCATTTCTATACCAGAAAACTACAAGTGGCACGTGATATTGTTAGTCTGTCAGCACAAACTTTTAAAATAAATCTCTGTATTTGGGAATAGTACTGTCTGACTTGAATACAGTTAACATCGTACCAACACTTAAAGAGAGGTGTGTGGGGAGGGGGAATAACCCAGGCAATTACAAATCCATTAGTCTGACCTCGGTAGTATGCAACTCTTTAGAACAAATTGTGAAAGCAAGAATAATTAAATTAATGGAAATAAATAGAAAAGGGGATGTAATGCAACATGGTTAATCAAAGGTAGATCAAGCCAGACTAACCTGATTTCCTCTTTTGAGAAAATAACTAATTTTTTTTATATAAAGGAAATGCAGCATATCTAATATACTTGGACTTTAGTAAAGCATTTGGCATGATACACCAGGGGAAATTATTAGTTAAATTAGAGAAAATGGGGATTAGTACAAGCTTGGTGGGTAAGGACCTGGATAAAGGGGAGAAGACAATGGGTACTGAAAGGTGAACTAGCAAGTTGGAGGAGGAGAACTAGTTGAAATCCTCAAGGATCAGTTTTGGGATCAATCTTAATCAATATTTTACTAATGACCATGGGACAAAAAATGTGAGTGTGCTGATGAAATTTGCTGATGCCACAAAGTTAGGAGACATCATCTATATTAAAAACATAAAATCATCACCTGATAAAGTTTGTAGATAACACACACATTGATGGAGCGGTAAATAATGAAGAGGACGAGTCACTGTTATAGAGCGATCTGGTAAACTGGGTGCAAGCAAAGAAATGGATTTTAATTTGGCTAAATGTATACATCTAGGAACAAAGACCATAGGTCATTCATACAGTATGGGGGACTCTGTAAAAAGTAACCCTGAAGAATATTTGGGGGTCATGGTGGATTACCAGCTGCATATGAACTCCCAGTGCAGCACGGTGGCCAAAATCACCAATTTGATCTTTGGATTCAGAAATCAGGGTTTCCCCATAGAAGTAGAGAGGTTCTTTTTCCTGTGTGTTTGGCACTAGCATGACTGCTGCTGGAATTCTGTGTCCAGTTCTGATGTCCACAAATGAAGGAAGATGCTGATAATTGGAGAGGGTTCAGAGAAGAGCCACAAGAATGATTAAAGGATTAGAAAACAATAGTAATAGACTCAGAGAGTTCAAATTATTTAGCTGAACCAAGAGAAGGTAAAGGGGTAACTTGATTAAATTCTATAGGTATCTACATAGGGAGAAAATTATTTAATAATAGGCTTCAATCTAGCAAAGAAAGGTGTAACAGTTCAATGGTTGAAAGTTAAACCTAGACAAATTCAGACTGGAACTAGGTATACATTTTTAACAGTGAGGGTAATTAACCACTGGAGCAATTTACCAAGGATTGTGGTGGATTCTTCTTCATTAACAATGTTTAAAATCAATATTAGATTTTTTTTTCCAAAAGCAAAATTAATTTAGGGAAGTTCTATAGACTGTGCTATGCAGGAATAGGGTTAAAATATCTGAACACTCAAAAAAGAGGACACTCCACGGGGCAGGGTTGGGGGGTTAGAGTCGCACCCTGGCTTGCCAGGCAGTAACGTCCAAGCTAGATCAAGCCCCAAGCAAATCAGCAGCTCCCTCACCCAGTGGCATGGTCCATGCACAGACAACTCTCCCACTGACAAGGGAGGGTGTTTAGGGCTGGCTCTGGACAATACCCAGCCAGGCCGAAGTTGTAGCTTACATGGGAAATGGTTCTTCATTTCAGTGCAAGGAGTTGCAGACGCAAAAGTTCAAATCAGCAAAGTTAAGGAGAACCTTTCGTTCATTGCTAGCTGGCTTCATCCCCAAAGCACTGTGCGGACACAGGCTTTGATTTATCCCCCCCGTCCTGGCAGCATCTGCCCCGGGGGACCCATAAATGGAGCCAATCAGGGATGGAAAGTCCACCTGGGGATTGGGGTGGTAGTAGGGCAAGGTGCTTGCAACCTTAGCAGTCACACAGTGGATGGGGCTGATCAATGAGGAGATACTTCTGCTCCCACTTGCTGCAGTTGGGGCAGCCTGGGCTCAGGGCCTCTCCCAGTTCCAGAAAGGGGTTGGGACAGCCCAGGCTGGGGACTTCCATCCCAGCCAAGGCAGCCCGGGATCAGGACTTCTGCCCTGCCCTCCTGCCCCAAGCTCCTACCATGGCTCCAGGCTTCCTCCTCCAGCATCTCCAGTCGGGCCTCGGGGTGTCTGCTCCTGCCAGCTGCAGCCAGGGCAGTCTGGGCTTAGGGCTTCCATCCTTTCTCCCCTGCTTCAGCTGGGGCTCAGGCTGGGGACCAACTGTTTTCCACCCCAGCCAAGGCAGCCTGGATCAGGACTTCTGCTGCCCTGCGCTGCTCTCCTGCTGCCCCAAGCTCCTACTGCAGCTCCCCGGGTTTCCTCCTCCACTGTCTCTTCAGTCGGGCCTGGCCTGGGGTCTTCTGCTCCTGCCAGCTGCAGCCAGGGCACCGTGGGCTCAGGAATTCCACCCCCCACCCCTCCTCTCCCTCCCAACGGCTGAGGCATCCCAGGCTCCAGCCACGCTGGAGACTGTCTTCCACCCCAGCTGAGGCAACCCAGGATTGGGACTTCTGCTGCCCTGCCCTCCAGCTATCCCAAGCAAGCTCCTACCACGGCTCCAGGCTTCCTCCTCCAGCATCTCCTGAGGGTTTCTGCTCCTGCTGGCTGCAGCCAGGGCAGCTTGGGCTCAGGAATTCCTCCCAGTGGCCGAGGTAGCCCAGCAGGGCTCCAGATTTCTGCTCCCTGCTGCCTGGGCTCAGAGGTTCTGCACCTTCCTCCCCACCTGGCAAAATCCCAGTCCTTTTTTAGCTATTTAAAAATTCCTCCAGGACAGCAATTCAAGATCTAAAAATCCGGACATGTCTGGGAAAATACGGCCATATAGTAACCCTATACAGGAAGTCAGACTAGATGGTCACAATGGTCCCTTCTGGCTGTAGAGTTTGAAAATCACTGGGCTATAATTATTTTCACTATCTCTAACCCAATGAATATTGGCCCCAAACCAGGACTATCCCATACCCTGGTAGGTAGGGGCACTTTCCTACAAAGTAGGAGATCCAAGTGCAAAATCCTACTCTGAGTCCGACAAGACTTGGCAATTCAATGTAAGGCTCCCACGTTCTATGTGAGTTCTCTAACCACTGAACTAAAGGCTTTGGCAGGGCATACTACCACTATTTTACATCGGGTCCTATTTGTTAGGTATCATCTGAGTATGCCTACTGGATGGAACCTTGTAGACAAGACAGGTAGGACAATAAGAAGAACATAAGAACAGCCATACTGGATCAGACCAAAGGCCCACCTAGCCCAGTATCCTGTCTTCCGACAACGACCAATCCTAGGTGCCCCAGAGGGGATGAACAGGTAATCATCAAGTGATCCATCCCTGTTACCCATTCCCAGCTTCTGGCAAACAGAGGCTAGGGACACCATTCCCATCCATCCTGGCTAATAACCACTGATGGACCTGTCCTCTCTGAATTTATCTAGTTCTTTTTTACCTAGTTTGAGGATGCTATTGGATTGTAGGCATGAGCTAGGCAACTGGACACCTGCACTGAGGTGGCTGTGCACTTACCTAGCAGCAGATTTTTAAGCACCTAAGGGACTTCATCAGTCAAAACGTAGGTGCCTAGAGACTTTAGGTGCCTAAAAGGTTCAGCAGAAACTGAGTGAGGGTTTTGAGGATCCAAATTTTGGACTTAGGTACTTAAATCCCTTTGTGGATCTAGCCCCAAAAGATTTCATTTCCATCAAAATCCTTGTTGTGCAAAAGAATTATTTCCTGACCAGCTCTAAAATGTATTATATTCACACACAGATAAGAAAGGAAAAGAACACCAACCAGTCCCCCAAACCATGAAGAACTGTTAAGATCTGGACTGATTTCTTCTTCAGAGCTATGCCCGACTGGTGACTATCCAGGTCTCAGCTCCACCCCTTTTCCTTCCTGCCAATTGTCAGGGCATCTATAAATAGACTGTCCTCCATTTTGGTTTCTCTTCTGCAAACAAGCACCGTTAATTCCTAGTGCAGAGAGAGCCAGATAAGCACAAATCAAAAGGAAAAAAAAGAAAGTACGTATGGAGAAGGAAATGAGAAGGTGTTGAGAAATGTCCAATGCTGAAAAAGAATGTGCAATACTCTTCACCCAGCATGCTCTAAAATTAGAAGGAAAAGTAGGTTAAGAAAAAAGAAAAGAAAATGTATTTTTCCCCCTTAGAGATCTCTGGGACAGGAAGCATTTCAGGTCTCCCCATGACAAAGCTGTTCACTCTCTTTACATGAGACTGTAATAGCATGCCTTCCTTTTAAAAAAGTGTCAGTGACTCTGTCATATGAGGCATGACTTTATAATTAGAAATATTCAAAGAACTCCCCCATAAGTTTGCTATCAGGATAGAGATGCAGCGATATACATTTGGAATCTTAGTTCCAAACTCTATCATTTCCCCTCCTGCCTTTGAAATGTTCACCTTCACAATACAGTATTCAGATTCTTAGCTGAAAGAGTGTGTATTGCCTTGTTACTTTGATGTGGGCTATTGAATGATGTAGCATCATCTGATTTGGAACAAATGGGAACAGGGAAGCATTTGTACCCTTATTCATATGATAAATGAAAACATGGAGATTGTTTCCAAAGGGCTTGTTTACACTACCATGATGTAACTTGCACAGTTCAGGGGTGTGAAAACAATCCCCCTCCCCCCCCGACCGATGTAAGTTACATTGATTTAAAGTGGTGTTCACACTGCGCTGTGTTGGCGGGAGATGGTCTCCTGCCAACATATCTTCTGCCTCTCTCTGAGGTGCAGTAACGATGCCTACTGGAGAGAGATGATGAGAGAGCATCTGCACTGATGTAGCATGGTACTGTTTAAAATCCTTCTCAAGTGACCTACCATACTGTGTTAGTTCAATAGCTTAATATCTTAACACAAGATGAAGACAACATAAATAAAATATGCATCTATCCCTTAATCAGAAAGGAATAAGTGTATTCATTAAGGATAGGAGAATGTGGGGGAAAAAACTTGGGCAATATCCTTAGACATTTTCAATATATTGGCAAGAAAGAGAAGTACATGGATGCAGATATTTTAAAGTGTTGTGGCACTATCTTCACAACAAATTAGCTTCTTGTGTTTATTCAAAATCACTTGCACTTTATGCTGCAGCTCCCAGCCAATGAGAGCTGAGGAGCTGGTGCTGGGGGCAAAGGCAACACACGGAGGTTCCTAGGGGCCGGACATGCCAGCCACGTCCGCAGAGCTGTGAAGAGCTAGGGCAGACAGGGAGCCTGCTTTAGCCCCACTGCACCACCAATCGGACATTAAACATCCCAGTCAGTGCTGACCGGAGCCGCCAGAATCCCCTTTTGACCCTCAAAAACCAGACCTATTAAAAAGGTGTGGAATGATCCCAGATGAAGTTAGAAGAGCTGCCTTATCAAGTATGTCACAAGCACCAGGGGTGCTTGTAGGGGTGACTGAGAGTGTATCTGGGAATTCATTCAGTTAAGTAACTGAGGAATACTTGTAGCACCTTAGAGACTAACTAGTTTATTTCAGCATAAGCTTTCATGAGCTATAGCTCACTTCGTCGGAAGCACAGAATGGAACAGAAGTAAGATGCATTTATACACGCAGAGAGAAAAAGAAAATAAAAACAAATTGTACATTATCATACCAATTCTAAGAGGGCTGTTAAATGTAGATGGTCCATTATCACTAGGAGAAAAAGGTACCTATCCCTGTAACAAAGCCCGATGCCAACTCTGTCCTCATATCCATTCAACTGACACCATCATAGGACCTAATCACATCAGCCGTACCATCAGAGGCTCATTCACCTGCACATCGACCAATGTGATATATGCCATTATGTGCCAGCAATGCCCCTCTGCTATGTACATTGGCCAAACCGGCCAGTCTCTACGCAAAAGAATAAATGGACACAAATCTGACATCAGGAATCATAACATTCAAAAACCAGTAGGAGAACACTTCAATCTTCCTGGCCATTCCATTAAAGATTTGATGGTTTCAGTTTTGAAACAGAAAAACTTCCAAAACAGACTCCAACGAGAAACTGAGGAACTGGAATTAATTTTCAAATTGTACGCTATTAACCAGGGGCTTAACAGAAATTCAGATTGGTTCTCTCATTACAGTAATTAATTGAATTTCCTGAGTTACTGACAACAGATCTCCATTTCAAAAGGTGTATTTTTCTCCTAGTGATAATGGACCATCTACATTTAACAACCCTTTTAGAATTGATATGCTAATGTGCAGTTTTCTTTTCTTTTCTTTTTCTCTCTGTGTGTATAAATGCATTTTACTTCTGTTCCATTCTATGCATCCGACAAAGTGAGCTATAGCTCACAAAAGCTTATGCTGAAATAAACTAGCTAGTCTCTAAGGTGCTACAAGTATTCCTCGCTTTCTTTATGGATACAGACTAACACGGCTGCTATTCTTGAACCTCTAAACACAGGGATAGGCATACAGACCTCAATTCAGCAAGTTGCACTAGGTGCATGAAATCATTGGGCTATGCATGTGCTGAAAGTTAAGCAGCTTCTTGTGCACCTTCCTGAACTGGGGCCATATTTTGAACACTTCACCAAAGGCCCAATCTGGCTCCTCTGTTAAGCAATGGCATTAAGAGCATTTCCAAACTGTTTCTTTTGGGATGTACTCATCAGGAAGCACCGTGAGGCACTTCGGAGGTATTTTACTGACCAAATGCGATAAAGGGACCAAATCCTCATTTTGAGAACATGAGGGGCTACCTGTTTTCAAACCCAAGGCACAGGATATTTTGAAGAAAGTGGTTATTTCAGTGGTTGGCATTCACTAAAGCATTTTAAGTTCAGAACAAAATGAATAAGTAATGAACACATAATTAAACTAGCAATTAAAAGCAAATAAACACTTTCCCCTTTCATTATTGTTCCAAAATTCTCAGGAAGATGGTAGAAATGATAGAACAGAAGATGAAATAAATGAAAATAATCATTCCTAGCTCCAAGCAGGATTTCAGGCTGAATGTTCAGTTTCTTTAATTGTTACAGCTGTATTAAGTGACCCGGTGTGTTCAGAGTCATGTGATGTTGTTGTTTTTTTCTGTCAGGAGACTTAACATCTCTCCTATACCTCAGAGTGATGTCTCTTTTCCTTCTCCTGCCCCTCCTCTCCTCTCCTCTCCTCTCCTCTCCTCTCCTCTCCTCGGTACTTTTTCTAAAATGAGTTACTGTTTGGTGAAGCGAGTACCTCTGTAAAGTGTAATTAAAGCTAATCTAATGGAACCAAAGAAGCTGTTGCCACCACACTCCATTTCATCAGATCAAAATCTACAGAAGATGTGGCTGAAAATTTCAAACGTGACTGCATCTAAATTTCAATGGACTCTAACTATATTTGTACTCTGAATGCAAGAGAGGGTAGGAGGAATATACAGGCATAGAAAGACTCCTTGGAGAAGCTTGAAAGAGTTTATTGCAATAAGATTGAAACAGTCACATACAGTAACTTTTCCTAGTGATCTTTAACATACCTGGGCAAGGCTGCCCATACAAAGCTCTCTGAGCCTTGTTTTATACCAAATCCCCTTTAGACTGTGCTTCCCTGACCATCCAATGGTTTACCCAATAAAGAGGAAAAGTCACTCCATCATATAGAAGGGCTTGGCGCACTCTCTTGCTCTCTCTCTCTACCCACAAGGGCCTCCGGTCTTACTTCACAGAATGACACTGTTGATCTACCAGATGGGAGCCAGAATTTACAGCTCTATCTATTAACTTTAGGAACTCGGGTTTGAAAATGTTTACCAGCGTTTTAAAATACCAGCCAGGATAGGTGATCATATACAATGTGGACTTGGCATAGCTTTGACTGCAACATAATTGAAGGGATAGGAACATACAAAATTGTTTCTGACAGTCTGTGCTTATCATTATTTCCTTTCAAACAGCCTAAGAATTATTCATAAGCCAAAAACATTTCAGCAATTAACTGTCCTGATACCACTCAGTTCTACTGAAACAATTAGTCCTTGTTTTTCAATGAGAGTAGGTAAACATGATGTCTAGACACACAGAACTTCTTTAGTTGGGCAAATATTTGAGATCTTTTCTCATTAATGAAAATTTCTTGTTCAGTTACACTTGATGTCAGCACTTTAATAGGGGCACACTGTTTACAATACTGGCCCCTTTAGTTAACAAATTAATAGAAGCATATGAAAACTGACATGAAGAATACATAATGCTCTAGCGTTTTTCTAAAGATGTTGTGGGTTGTGTTGTATCCCAATCCCTCCATACACACCAAAAAGTCTGTTGAAAACATCCTCCTTGACTATGTTTGTTTCACTAGTATTAGTGAAACAAACATACAAATCAGTCACATGATGTAGGACAGGTTCTGAAGGCAAATCCATCTCTCAAATATACAAGGGCAATGTCTACTGACTGTAGTGGTTAAAGATACACTAGCCACACTGGTGGCATGAGTCTGATCAACTGTTTGCCAAATAAAGGAACCTGGGTGATGAGACTGGAGTTAAACTGCATTTGTGTGGAACAGAATGGAAGAGTTCCTGGAGAACCCCAACGTAGTGGTATTCTGACTCGGATTCTATTCATCTGGAGAAAGTAACTTCTAGGTGTCTATGTGTAGCTTTACTGGCGAGGTTCACAATCCAGCAGTTTAGAAAGTGCACTGGAAGGCTTTCAATTTGAGCAGGTTTCCAGGGCACTGGAGAAGTGAATTAGATTTGAAGGAGGTCCCTATCAACTCCCCAGGGACAGAATGGCGGAGACTGAAACTGGATGGGAAAGGAACACCATCAAATACTATTAGACAAGTAATACAAGAAAAATAAACAAAAAAGTGATTCAATTATAGTATAAAAGGCTATCCTAAAGAGAAATGCAGTAACATAAGGGGAATAGACAGAGATACTTGGGATATCTAGATAAAAGAATGCTTGGCAGAACATAGCAAAGATCTTTTGAAAACTGTAAAGATTAAGACCCATAGGCAACCGCTGGGAGAACAGTACTTGTAGCTAAAGAATGAGTGAAGAAAAAGCACAAAGATGAATTCAGCGCCGCTGTGACGGTGCTGTTCCTGGTGGGATCCAACTGTGAGTGTCAGATCAGGACAGATTGCTTCCAAAGGGGCAACTACAGCCCAAAGCTGGGGTTTTTCCACACTAAGGCAAACCAAACCAGCCAAACAGAAAAGACTTTGGTTTCACCCCACTGGCTAACCACAAGTCACACAAGCAATTCCCTTAGACACTCCAGGTTCCCAGTATCACCACCAGCAGCCACCTGTCCTGGGGACCAATGGTTATGAAAACCAGTACCCCAAATAAAGAAAACGGTTCTCCCCAATTCCAAAGAATCAGGCCCCAGACCCAGGTCAATATACAAATCAGATCTCCCCACAAATCACACTGTAGCCAATCCTTTTAGAATCTAAAAGTTTATTATAAAAGGAAAAAGGTATAGGTGAGGGTTAAGAATGGTTAAAAGAAATCAATTACATGCAGTAATGGCACATCTCTTGGTTTAGGCTTGCAGCAAAGGTAGAATAAACTGCAGGTTCAAATCAAAGTCTTTAGAAAGCATCCCCTTTTTGGGATGGGTCAGCACCTTAGTTCAGAGTTCACCTGTGTAGCAAAGTCCATTCAGAGCTGGAAGCAAGACAGGCTGCATGCTGAAGGTAAAGACAAAATGGGGAATGTTCTTCCAGGCTTTATAGACTTCCTCCTGTGGGTGAAGACCCTCCTCCTCTTTATGCAGAGTCTGGCTGCAAACTGAAGGTTCCCAGCCACATGGTCCAATTACCAGACTCTCAATGATTCAGTTTTTGCCCAGGCATGTCCCATTCCTGGGGAGGCTCCTCTCCTCGGGTGTGGACACAGTTCATTGTGCAGTTGATGGCCCTTTAATGGGCTCGAGTTAGCACCAGCGTGTCTGAGCTTTCACAGGAGCCAAGCCTAAATTTGAAGTACAGGCACCTTTTATCCAATATCCATAACTTCAGTTCCCAAATAGATACACACATATGGTCATAGACACCTGTTATGACCCCCTTCACATAATATTTGGTACCCCAATGATCTATATGGTACCAAATTATTCCAGTAACGTGACAGCCGCCAAGAGAAATTGGCTGAGAAATGTGTCACTTTGGAAGATAAGTAGGTGATTTAAGGAAAGGCAGTGAGAAGTTAAAGGGAGCATCTATACAGATGTTAAAAACTTTAGGGTGCTGAAGGGATTAAGCAAACTGGTATAGGAGAGGTATTGGACATGACATGCAGTAAAAAGGAAAAATAGAATGCATGAATTAATAATAAAACCTGGTTATGGCAGTACAACTCTGTGCAGTCTTGCCTGGTGGATCCCTGATAGTCCAACAAATTTTGGGAGGTCAGGTGGTGACGATTACCACCTCTATCCTTTTGTCATCAGGAACCTTTATAGCCATTCTAAAGGAAAATAGTCTCAATTCCCAGGAATGGCCTGTAAATAAACAATTGTAAATGACTGCTATGGGCAGATAGACAATCTGATTTGGATCATTTGACTACAGACAATTTAGTCAAAGTCACAAAAAGTAAATGAGAGGTTTCCATTTGAACTTGGCTGCCTCCTAATGTGAAAGTAGGGAATGTAATCTGGGTATTACTATGGAAGATATAATTAGGGCAATGCAAGAAGTGTTTAGCCAAATGCTGAAAAGAAATGCAAATACATTTGTGTAATTATTCAAGATTTTACGGACCTAAACAAACAATTCTGGCTTTTAAAAATCTATTTTGTATATCTAAAATGAATGGACTTGTAAGAGATTCCACTGAAAATCAATTTGACTTTTTTCTTCAAAGTTGCAAAAACTGACAGACACTTTTTAAGCAACTGCCAATGTTTCCTGATGGTCTTTGCCACGTCGTTTTCCTTCTGAAGCCAAACACAAGTAGCTGGTGTTACCTGGCTTTCTTACCTCAACGTTTTAATGAAGTTCAACATTGTTTTAAATAAGAATTAGAGGATGTGTGGTGGTGTCAAGCATGGCTGGAAGCAGGATAACAGAAAGAAGGATAATTTTGCAGTAATGAAACAGCAGCTGAAAGAGCTGCAGGAGGAGAATGAAAAATTAAAGAGAGAGTGAAGCTCTGGACTAACAGCAAGGTGGTGTATGGGGTGAGGGGGAAGGGTGGTTCGCAAGAGTAGCTGCATTGGGAACACGAACACCAAGCCTTGAGGTGGCTCTGAGTAATTAGGTCAAAAACTATTGAAAGGACTTTATGAACAACAAGGTAAACTTTTAAAATGCATAAGGCTTCCAGTGTGGGACAGCAATGAAACCGGAGGGGACTTGTTGGAATTGACATGGGAGCTGGGACATGGGTGGGAATTGAGCTGTTTGAGACTGGTATGTTGCTTCAAAACCTAGCTGTGACATAGAGATGCTGTGGAACCATAACTAATCATTTCAACAGAAGCTAGTAACAGAAGTACTTCATCCATTCTATGAGCAAGGGTTAAGTTAGAATTAACATCTAGAATATTGTATTTTGAAAATCAACAAAGCCAAAAAAATGTTGATAAGAAGTTTTTAATGTATTTTATATGTATGGCGTGATTTCTTTTAATGTACAAAATAAAGTTAATGCAATGTCTGGAAAGCACCATATGTGTACTGCTGTTTGCATCTGGGGGACACTTGTATAGGCAGGTGTAATGCCTTACAGACAGAGTTGCTAGTATGTGGGTTCACTCTGGGAAAACAGACTCCAAATTGTGCAATACAGTTGAGATGCTGGGACACTGGTAACCTAAAAACTACCTATGTTGGAGATAAGGATTGTGTGGAGGTATGGTACCTGGGGAATATTACTCTAATTTAGGTTTCACACCTAAATTTCCTGTGGGGATAAATGGAAATATTTTTTCTATTTTTACTAGGTTTTCATACTCTAATTAAAATAAAAGCAAAGTTAAAATTATATAAGGATACTTCAAAGGCAGAGCTATCTTACAATGTGAGCTTACACTCATGGTGGGCTACCCCAGAGGAGATAAGCCTCCATCCTGTAGTTCAGACATTAAACTTATTTTAAATGGTTCTCCAATTAGTAACCACCATTATTGTCCTGGGAACGTATTTGTAAATAATAAGCCTTGAAAACAAGCAAAAAGGAGGAAAAATAATTGTCATGAAAAGAATTCTGTACTAAAAGAAAACAAAGGAGTAGAATTAGGCCTGACTGGGCATAAGTAATGACATATGTAAGACATCTTTTCATGGTGGGCATGATTGGGACGGTGACTGAAAGGTTAAGTTGTAAACTGGGGCTTAAGAAGCAATATGTTGGAGTCAGGATATCTGTGATAGCTCAGATAAACAGGAACACCCTGATGCTAAGAACAATGGACAAGATAAACCTGAGATGTAAAGATGAGGTTCTACATGAAGAGCAGATGGACAGAGCATACTGTACAGGTATTGGTTCCTGAAAAATAACCAAGCCAATCATGAAGCATAGGACACAATGCATAGTTAGGAATGTGTTATTAGTGTTAGTAAAATATATATAAAAAGTTTTGCTGTGTCAGTTTCGATGTGTGGTATGCTCTATACCAGGGGTCTCAAACTCAAATGACCATGAGGGCCGCATGAGGGCGGTGCAGCAAGCCCAGGCAGCTGCAGCCGGCCCGAGGGTCGTGGAACAGGCTCACCTATGGCTGCTCGCAGGGCAATGCCATCCACCCAGGGGTGGGGAGGCTTCTCTGCTGCCTGGCCGGGCCGCTGCCGATCCCTGGCTTCCAGGCGCTGCTGCTGCAGCTTCAATGAATGAGCTGGGGTGGCACTTCTCAGGAACCCTCTGGAGTGGTGGCCAGGAGCGGTAAGCCAGGCTCCCCACCTCTGCGGGAGGCTTACTGCTTTAACAAGAAATTACCAGCCTTTTTTTCACATATATTAAACAAGCTTTTTTCACATATAATATGCTGATAAATCTGACAGAAATTTTAGTCCATTGCCGTTTCCCTGCAAGCAGCCAGAGGTGAGCCCGTTCCACGGCTCTATGGCTGGCTGCAGCTGCCTGGGCTTGCTGCACCGCCCCCTGCCTGCCATGCCCCACTACCCACTGCAGAGGGCTCCTGGGAAGCACCGCCCCAGCTTGTTCATTGAGGCTGCAGCAGCAGCGCCTAGAAGCCAGGGCTCAGCAGCGGTCCAGCCAGGGCACTTCACAGGAGCCCTCTGCAGTGGCAGCCAGGAGCGGTAAGTCTCCTGCAGAGGGAGGCGGAAGGGTGGGGGGGGGGGAGCCTGGCTTACCGCTCCTGGCTGCTGCTGCAGAGGGCTCCTGGGAAGCACCACCCCAGCTCATTCATTGAAGCCGCAGCAGCAGAGCCTGGTAGCTGGAGATCGGCAGCGGTCCAGCCAGGCAGCAGAGAAGCCTCCGCTTCTGGCCCCTTCCTCCTGGAAACTGCTATGGGGGAGGGTGCCAGGGAGCTTCACGGGCCGCAGGGAAGGGCTTCGCAGGTCGCATGCTGCCCCCGGGCCTCATGTTTGAGACCGTTGCTCTATACCCACTCCCTATGCTTAAATCTGATCAACTCAGCATAGCTGTGCTGTTTTAAGAAGTAAAGGAACCTGAGTGACAAGACTGGAGTCTAACTGAATTCTTGGGGAACCTACTGGAAGATGTCTCAGGGGAATCCCAAAATTCATTATAATCCTCAGATACTTTTCAGCAGTATTACCACCTACCTACTTATTGTCCATTTTGCAGTTGTACATTTTTTCCTTTCTAAGTGAAGTACTTTGCACTTGTGTTTATTGAATTTTATTTTGATGACTTCAGACCAATTTTTCAAGATCATTTTGAATCCTGGGAGGGCTTGCAAACCCTCCCAGCTTGTTGTCATCCACAAATTTTAGAAGCATACTCTCCACTTTCTTACCCAAGTTGTCAATGAAAAAATTGAATAGTACCAGACCTATAACTAATCACCCTAATTCCCCACTATATACATCCCACCAGTTTGAGAGCAAACCCTAGATAACAACTCTTTGAGTGGGTACACAGCTGGTTGAAAGACCTACCTTAGAGTAATTCATCTAAACCATATTTCCGTAGTTTGTTTATGAGAATGTCATGTGGGACTGTGTCAAAAGCCTTACTAAAATCAAGTGTGGGGTGGTCCTCCCAAGAGTGAGGGGCAGCATGGAAGATAGCATGAAGGTGCTTGTTTAAAAACATAACAAGTGGGTTATAAAGGCTGGTGTTGTTAGCTGACTAGAGGTGGGAGTTCACATTTTAATTAGAACTGGACCCTGAAAGTCGTGGGGTCTCCAACTCAGGCCGTCCATTTGGACTCTGGAAATTTGTGCTCCCAGGTGAGCTGCCAAGGAAATGGGTGGGTGAGCTGACAGAACACCAGGCAGGTTTCCATCAGAACCTTGCAAGTTACTGGATGGACTTCTTCAAAATAGGTCCCTCTCAACAAAAAGTTTTGATTTTTTTTTTGACTCCACTAATTCCGATGGAAAAACTTTCATTAGATTTTTTTCTGAGCAGCTTTAATTTTGAGAATGAATAAGAGATGATAGGTCATGAAGGGCCTTGAAAGCAAAGATAACTAGCTTATGTTTGATACATAAGAGTGAACAGGTGAAGGGATTTGAAGAGAGGGACAACATGGTCAAAGAGATGGCTTAGGAGAGTGATCTTTACATCAGCATTCTGAATGGATATGAATAAGACAAGATTGCATTTGTTAAGGCCAGAAAAATAGTAATCAAGATATGAGGCTGGATGGGAGTTTTAGCTGTATGGGTACACAGGAAAGGCCATTTCTGAGATGGTATGTAAAAAGAGTCTACAACGTTGTTGCGGGGGGCTTATCTTGTTGCCGGTAGAAACGAGGCTTCACACAGGTGGCTAGTTGGAAAGTGGTGAGTTTATTAGGGGGAGCGGCATTACCGTGCTGGGGGCTTCCTGGTCAGCACTGCCGTGATACAAGATGTCTGACACACGCAGGTGATGTCCAGAGAAGAAACCCAAAGAAGAAGCCCAAAGAGGAAGCCCAACAAACAGGGGCGTGTCAGCACAGATATACCCATACTCATTTGCATCTCATACATACTCATATCTCATTTGCAAGCAGCAAGCTAATTGGTCACATGCTGTTCAGCACTTGTTGATTACACAGTCCTGCCTCAGTTTCCCCATTTAGTTTCGCATGCATTCATTCTCACACAGACGGGGTAAACACTCACGCAGCTGGGAACTTGTTCCCAAACACACAGATAACAACAAGGTCATTTTCAGATTAATACCATTACGCCCTCTCCTGGAGTTGACTCAGAAGTGTAACTACGCCCCCTAGTGGTTGCCCGTCACAATTTCTTCCGGTCACTACAAACGTTTACACATATCCTGGGTATGAGGACCTAGAGAGGTCTGAGCTGAGGAGGCTACCAATGTTACTGCTTGAGTGACAGGCCGCAGAGGGTGGTGATCCATAGTGATTGAGAAAAGAAGTATGAGGAGAAATTGAGGGGAGACTGAGCTCTGTTTTGAACTATGTTGAGCTTGATCTGATGGTTACACATCCACAAGCAGATGTTAAAGAGAGAGAGGTTGAGGTTTTAGTTTGGAAAGAAGGAGACAGATCTGGAGTAGAGAGGTGAATTTGTGAGTCATCAGCATAGAGATGGTAGCTGAATTGGTGTTTGTGGATAAGATTGCCCACAGATAAAGTGCAAAGGGAAAAAGAGAAGGGGACCAAGGAGAGACCATGAGTTGGAGGGGGGGGGGATGATGAGGGTTCTCTGAAAAAGCAATTGGAAAGGTAAGAGGAGAACTAGGAGAGGGCAGAGGCATGGGAGCCCTAGGATGACAAGATTTCATGGTCTCTCAGGTCAAGGAGGATGAGGATTGTATATTGGTTCTGAGGTTTGATTGGAAGCAGTCAGTAGAGATTTTGGCAAGAGCAGTTCAGTGGAGCACAAGGGGCAGAGGCTGGATTGCAAGTGGTATAGAATAGAATTGGAGGAGAGGAACTCCAGACGGTGAGTATAGACAGTGCATTCAGTGGACTTAGAGAGAGAAAGGAAATTTGGGCAGTAGCTGGAGAGGCAAGGGCTAAACCTTAAATAAATGTCACAGAAAATAGCCCTTACAGAATCATTTAAAATGGCCATGTCTGGGTACTAAGAAACCTTCAAAGAGTATTTTTAATAACATTTTACTATATATATAGTGTGTCATAGTAAATAGATTATGTTTCAGATAGCATACCTACTGTGCTTATATATAAATATTAGGTCTCATATGACTTATTTTTACTCTTTCCTCTATTTTTACAACAGGTGAATTCTTCTAAGTCACTTGAATGGCAATTCATGATATACCAACTATCCACATTCTCAAGCATGCACACAATACAGGGTTGTAAAATGTGTACATATTTCATAATTTCATCTGTTGATGTTTCAGCCTAAAATGCTGCCCAAAGAAATATGTAATAAAATTCCTTGTAAAAGTTATATAACTAAGCAATAATCTCTGTTGTGCTATAGATCAGCCATGCTGAAATTAATACTCTAGGGACCTGCAAACAAATCCAGCTTAAGTCGCAAGTGAAAATAAGGTTGGATGATCTTATCCTAGTGACCTATGGTACTTTTGTTCACAGAATAACATCCCCACTGTGTTTGGTAAAATAGAAAGTACCTGTTTGTTAATGACCCCAGACTGTCAAAACGGGGTTGTTGCTATTCAGGATTAAGATGCATTTCCTGTATTGGGTATGGAAAATGGTTTGCAATTAATAGATGTGATACAAGTTACTTAATTATTATTATGTATTTTGTTCCTGGGGGGGAGGGTGTGTACTGTTTTGGCAGCTCCAGAAGTATATTGGAATCTTGTTTTAAATTGTAAATGATTTTTACTTTTTCTTGCAAATCATTTACAGTTAAAATATGCCACCATACAAATGGAAATAAATAAAATAGACTGGAAGGCTAGACTGCCAGAATGGCACCTTTATTTCTCTTTTTAAACTGTTGTTTTGTTTTGCCAGTTGTGCTTTCTATTGCATATTTAATGGCTTTGCAGAAACCGCTGAGAAGTAATGGCAGGAGTTGGTAGGAATAGCAGGTTCTTTTATATAGACAAAAAAAAAATCTTATTCTCACTAAAGCCTCACCCTTTAAAAAAATTAACAGTCCATGTTAGAATGGAAAATTAACTCTGAAAACCATAATCTGAGTTAGTGGCATTCTTTATCTGGGTAGATCTAAAAGCTAAATACTTTTACAACTCTCCTTGGTTGTAGCAGCCTGCTGGACCCCTGTTTCTTCTTGTGGCAGAGGAACTTCTCTGGAAGTCATTTGCCATTGTCTTTTCTCCTACCTTTTAAAATATTGGTGTTACATTAGCTATCTTCCAGTCATTGGGTACAGAAGCTGATTTAAAGGACAGGTTTCAAATCATAGTTAATAGTTCCACAACACATTTGAGTTCTTGGGTGAATGCCATCTGGTCCCAGTGACTGGTTACTGTTAAGTTTATCAATTAATTCCAAAACCTTCTCTAGTGACACTTCAATCTGTGACAATTCCTCAGATTTGTCACCTACAAAGGACCTCTCAGGTTTGGGAATATCCCTAATGTCCTCAGCTGTGAAGACTGAAGCAAAGAATTCATTCAGTTTCTCCCCAATGACTTTATTGTCTTTAAGTGCTCCTTTTGTATCTCGATCATCCAGGGGCCCCACTGGTTGTTTAGCAGGCTTCCTGCTTCTGATGTACTTAAAAAACATTTTGTTATTACCATCTGAGTTTTTGGCTAGCTGTTCTTCAAACTCCTTTTTGGCTTTTCTTATTGGTGTTTGTGGATAAGATTGCCCACAGATAATTACACTTAATTTGGCAGTGTTTATTCTCCTTTCTATTTACCTCACTAGGATTTGACTTCCACTTCTTAAAGATGTTTTTTTTAATCTCTCACTGCTTCTTTTACATGGTTGTTAAGCCACAGTGGCTCTTTTTTAGTTCTTTTACTGTGTTTTTTTTAATTTGGGCTATACATTTACGTTGGGTCTCTATTATGGTGTCTTTGAAAAGTGTCCATGCAGCTCGGAGGGATTTCGCTCTAGTCACTGTACCATTTAATTTCGGTTTAACTAACCTCATTTTTGCATAGTTCCCCTTCCTGAAATTAAATGCCATAGTGTTGGGCGTCTGAGGTGTTCTTCCCACCAAAGGAATGTTAAATGTTATTATATTATCATCGCTCAAATTGATGTCCTCCATGATTATGCAGCTTTTTTTCTTTACACTGTAGATAAGTAAGTAAGGAGGTGATGATCCTCATCCCTAGTGTGATGTGGTGGTCTGTAGCAGACTCCAACTAGTACCCCATCTTGTGCTTTGTGTTAGGACACTGATGGATTAAGCATTCAAGATCATTTTCTTCCCAGTTATCAGTGATTCCAAAACATATAATGTCATTTTTAATATAAAGTGCCACTCCCTCTCCCCCTTTTGTCCACTCATTCCTTCTTAACTAGATTATAACATTGATTTTAATACAAATCATTCCACCAGGTTTCAGTAATACTAACTAGATCAATTTTATATTCATAAATGAGCAATTCCAGTTCCTTGTGTTTGTTACCCAGGCGCCTAGCATTGGAGTATAAGTAATTCAAGAGTTTTTTCTCTTTGTGCTCTTTGGTTCCTTGATTAATTTTGTTCTAAACATCTCAATTTTTATAAATGAAGAAACAATATACTTTATTCCATTCATTACTTTAAAAAGCCCACTCTGTGATATTAATGTATCACTTTAATTGGTCACTGCTTGTTTGTCTCCTTTTTTAATCTAAAAAATTTCATCTGCTTGCAATGTTCAATTGTTGTCTGCAAAAACCCTCCAATTACATATAGGAACACATAAAAACTTGCACAAGGTCATTCTGTTCCAGAATATAAGGCTCCTACTCTTGAAGTTTAATGTACAGAATATTTTTTCTGTTTGACCTCTTTAGATGTAATTGGCATTTCATATGGGCCACTTAATTGCTATTTTCCTACTAAATCAAGTCAGATTTCTCATACTCTACTTCAGCGTTAGAATGCAGATGTTTGGAAAACATAGTTGAACTGTTTACTTAGTTCCCATGCACAAGCTTAGACATCTGGACAGTAGCTGCTCAAGTGCATTTAAAGAGCAAATGGGAAAGCTCAGCTGTCCATTCTTGATCTATACAAATCAAGATACAGTGGGGTAAAGTGGAATATCAGTAGTAAACTGGCCAGTTCCTCTAACATTGTACCCTTCCTTTTAAACTGACATGTAAATGAACCCGTACATTTTAAAGGGAATCTTAGCCCCTCCTTTGGTTGATGCCTCTTTCCCCCACCCGCTTTTCATCTTCCCTTGCCAGCCAATGCTGTGGTATTTCCCCTGGCCTTGTGGGGGGACACTAGGAGGTGGGCAAGGCCAGGGATCCTAATTACTGAATTGTCTGCACCACCTCCCTTCTTCTGCAGCAGCAACAGCCTAGGCGGGAACTGAGCATGGATCAAGATAGGCTCTGATCCCTGCTCTGGGCCTGCTGTCAGTAAGACATGCCCCCTACACACGCACCATATTCCCCTAGCACAACCCCTACCCACCCATCTCTGGGATGGAACTGTCCTGTTTAACGCCCTCCCCTCCCCCCCCCCTCCCCCCGCCCCCAGCATCAGCCATGGCCTCAGCAGAGCGGTGGAAGCTAGGATGCTGACTCAACTTCGTGCCTGCCCCCTGCCCAATTTTATTCTGAAATGATGGCCTTGTATCTTAGACCCCTGTTTGTTGCTGGACCCCTGCCTCTACTTGGCTTTGCTTACATTATGGATCTGGTTACAAGCCCAGGGCCTTAGACCTAAATGCTATCCAGGACTTGTTTCTTTTTTAAAGTGAAGAAGGAAAGAGGAATAATTCTGGCTATTTGACTGAGTAATGGGCCATGACTTGCCTCCTGATGTTAATTGTATTTGCTGCATAGCTCTTGGGAAGTTTAATATGGTGTTCTCTATTTTATGTTATATAACTGACCCAGATACAGAGCTGTCTTTAGGTGCATGATAATGGAACACTCTAAGAGTTATGAAAGAAATCAGCATGTTGAATTCTTATTGAAAACATCTGAGGGCACACTGAGAAAACCTTTTTTAAAATGAAAAACAGAATTCATACAAAAAGCTATTTTACAATATACAGTGCCTACACCTTAGTATCAAATATACCTTCATATCAAAAATTAAGATGAACAACAGGAAATATTTGGTTTTACTGCATGACAACTCAAATAGGAGTTCTTTGATTTGGAAAAATGTTTCACATGCGCATCAAAGCAAATGTTGGATTTCCCAACAAAAGTTTCACTGACAATAGATTAGAGAAGAGGCAACCTTTCCTTGCTAGGGCAGGGCGTTCACAGTGACATCATCTAAACTGATAAACAAAAAGAATTCCTCAGAGCCAGAGAGACAGAAAGAGATAATTTCTGAGCAACACTGTAGGTAATATTCCATGCCTTGTAACATTATTTATTTATCTATCTATTTATTATTTGTATAACCCTTCTGCCAGGCTGAGTTGATAGCAGCAAGGGCCAGGTTCAGCACACGGGGAACACCACAACAAGGGTTCATAAACCAAACCATGAGCAAAAATCTATCCCAGTAAATTGGGCCGTGACCCTTCCCTTTGGTTCTTGAGTCCAGCAACCCAAAAGTCACCCAAAGTCCCAAAAGTCCAACAACCCAAAAGTTTCTGTCCCTGGTCAGTGCAGCTCCAGAGTTCAAAAGTTTATCTGCAGAGTTTTACTTCCCAGCCTGTGTGGAAATGGGCAGAGGGTAGTGTTAAGGGGCACCTTACGTGGTCCGAGGCCGACTGCCCCACCTCTCCGTGGGGTTCTGCTGCAGACTTCACTGCAAGCCACTCCACTCCACCAGCCATCCCATGAGCTGCTCCGCCAGCCACTCCGCTCCACCAGCCATCCCGTGAGCCACTCCAGCCATCCCGCGAACTACTCTGCTCCGCTTCGCTCCACCTGCCCTCTCGTGAGCCACTCCAGCTGTCCCACAAACTGCTCTGCTCCGCCAGCTGCTCTGCAATATATCTTCAGGCCCCTCCACTACTTAACACAGTGCTCAGTGATTTCAGCTCTTAGTAATTTTAGCTCTTTAGTGATTTCAGCTTGTAGTAGGTGAGCCTCAGTGCTGGTGCACCATTGGGTCAAAGTGAATTCAGCTCAGCAGCCTGTAACTAGATTCCTAATGTAATCAAAATTAGCTTTGATATTCCACAGTGGAGAGAGGAGGAGGTACAATTAGTGTTTCAGACCCACACCACTGGTGTTTCAGACCCACACCACAAATATCTTCCCCCAGCCCCTGTCTCAATACACTGGGTTTTGGAATCCATGTCGCTTACCTAGCGAGTGCTACTTAGTTGATGGCGTCATAAAACAGTTCCACTGTCCTTGATTTACATAATCAGGGTAACAACACTTTATTCTTCCTGCCCCAATAACCGAGAAACTGGGGATCCCACAGCAGACAAAGTGGCCATTTGGGCTGCTATGGGCTCATGCTAGGTGGGATGGATGTGCCTACGCAAACAAGATTAGCCCCTGAAGTTCTTTTCCACAACTCACCACAACTCTACACCAGATGTCAGGGTAGAGCTCATCCTGACTCTGCTTACATCTCTATTACAAGCAGCGAGCCTATCTAGCAGGGCTTGATGCATTTATTTTCTTCCCTCCTTCAATATTATTTAAGGCATTAACCCTATGCCAAAGCATTTAGGACAACATGAATTACTTGCTAATTCCTTTGTATACCCAGTTCATGTCAGTGTCATTCACCAGGAAATTCCTCTTTATGTAGACGTGCAAGAGACCTTAATTCCGCCATCTCCTAACTTTTGAGTGCTTAACTTTGCATCCTTGATGTTCTCTCTCTCTCTCTCTCTCTCTCTCTCTCTCTCTCTGATCACCTAGGTTTTCACAAAAGCAAATTGCAAAAAAACCAAATTACATCATGTGGCAGAATACTGACATCCACGTGGTTCTTTAGCACTGTTGTAACCTTTAGCTCTAACACATAGACCTCTGCCACTTTAGTTTACTGAGTAATCATTGTAGTCGTCTTCTCTGTAGACTAGTACTAAAGGGACTGAGGCACTTTGCCAGTGATTTCACATATTTGCTGGTAGCAGAGGTACGGGGAGACTCAGTAGGCTTGGTTTCATTCCAGGCTGTAGAGGGGATTGTACACTCATGGGCACAGACTCTTCTGCCTGTTTTCTCCAAGCATGACCCATCCAGCTTGTCCTTATCCTAGTCCTATCTCTTCTCTTCCTTTCTCATGCCTCCTCCCCTCATTCTCTTCACTTAGGGCATGTCTTCACTACGACTTAACGTCGACTTTAACGACGTTAAGTCGAAATAAACATGTACCTGTCTTCACACACATGCCCTTAAAGTCGATTTAAAGGGCCCTCAAAATCGACTTTATAACTCCTGCCCGACGAGAGAAGTAGCGCTAAAATCGACCTCTCTAGGTCGATTGTGATGTAGTGAAGAGGCATCTGACTTTAAGCCTCCGACCTCCGAGCAGCCCCGCGAAGCCCCCCGCCGCCCAAGCAGCCCTGTGCCGGACCCCCCCCACCCGCCCAACCAGCTCCGCGAACCCCCCCCCCCCGCCCGCCCAAGCAGCCCCGCGAACCCCCCCGCCCGCCCAAGCAGCTCCGCGAACCCCCCCGCCCGCCCGAGAGCCCTGTGGAACCCCCCGCCCGCCCAACCAGCCCCGCGCCGGACCCCCCCCCCGCCCAAGCAGCCCCGCGAACCCCCCCGCCCGCCCAAGCAGCCCGGCGCCGACACCCCCCCCCCCTCGTGGAGCTGCTTGGGCGGGCGGGGGGGTCCGGCACTCCCGGCACTGTGGGCTACCTACCCACAGTGCAATGCGGGCTATGTCGACCCCTGCAAAAAGTTTAAGGACAGACAGTGTCGACCACTGTCGACCTGCTGTCCTGGTGGGGACACACTGATTCGATTTTCTAAAGTAGACTTTAGAAAATCGAATTAAGGGAAATCGACCTACTCCTGTAGTGAAGACATACCCTTAGGGAGGACCAGTCTTCAGCCTTTCTAGTCTACTTATTTGACTAATCCTAGTCTCCCCACCCCCAACTCCCAGACCCAGTTTTGTTGCAAATTGATTCCCAACTCTTCTCCACTCCCAAGCTCCTTTTTCCTGTTCTACTTGCCCAGATAGTCCCAGTTACCCCCTCTTGGGTCCTTGTCCAGTCTGCCTCTCTCTACCTCCCTAGTGCCAGTCATTGCTCCTCCCCCCCCCCCCATCTCACACACACATTGACTTCCAGTTTCAGTCACCTTCCCTGGGCTCCTCATCCAATTTCGGTGTGTTCCCACCTCCAGACTTCCACCCTGCCTCCTTGTTCCAGTCTCCTTGACAAGCCAGTCCCAGTTCTTCTCCCACAGCCTGGCTGCTTCTTAGATCTGTCCCTCTCCCTTGGTTCTCAGTCCACCTCCTTGCCCCATTGGTCCAATCTTCCTCCATCTCTCAGTCCCAGTTGCCCCCCCAACTCCAATTCTTAGTCCCAATTTTCCTTTCCCCTCCACTCCCCCTGCTAATCTGAGGCCCCACACCCAAGTCCGGCTCTTGTTCTCTTTACATTTCAATCAGGCAGCTTCCTCCTGCATGCTGCCAGGCCCCAGCAGGGGAGGCACGGATTGAACAGGAATAACAGTCTCCATGCTTTCACTTCTGCCTACCAGACTTGGCCTAGCCCCCAGCAGCTGCATTTTTTTAGGGGAAGCTCTCCACCCTGTATCCTGGGGCTGGAGTGTGCCCAGTGCAAACAGGATCTTAAGGGAATTTATCTGCAAAATTCTAGGAAGTCTCTACTGAGCATGTGTGAACTGAGATATTTTCAAAGGCTTATAAATTTGCCACGTTTGATCAGATTCTCACAAAAATGACAAAAGGCACATCTCTGATACACGGGTCACCATCCTGCTAGGGTTACCAACTCTGACTAGATATGTTCTTAAATATTACAGTGTGTGACAAAACTTGAACTAAAGACAAATCTTTAATTCTGGGAGACTCCAGGGCAATCTTGGAGTGTTGACAACCCTATCTCTTGCCAAGTTTCAAGTCCTTATTCCAATGCATGGGAGAGCTAGTGCTTTTCAAAGAAAAGGCTATCATTTTTTTTTAAAGTGGACAAATAAATGCAATTGGAAATAGCTCAATTTTGGCTGAAATTTTCCAAATACATATATAAAATATTCAGCCTAAGACAGACACCCAGCATGTAAAATGTCAGCCCAAATGGTTAAAGTTTGTCCATGTGTAATATAGGGGTGGTCAGAGTGGGGACTAGCTATATTTCCAATAGGAGGGGTAAAACTTATTTTCATTCTCTCTATATAGGGCACAGAGGAGCCATTTACAAGTCATAATGAAAAAGAATCTCTTTTAAAATACATGAAGGATAAATGTGTTTTTCTTTATCAGCTTCACAAATCTGAGGCACATTCTAATTTCTTTCTGTTGTAGCTTCCAGGGTTCCATTGATCTTGTGGTGTGGGAGGACTGTTATGGTGGAAGTCTGTTACCCTGAGCTACAAGACAGCGTTAATTAAGTTGTACTCTGGGAAAATGAAAGTAGGCTAGATGCATATTTGTATCAGTGCCAGTAAACTCTTCAGTGCTGCAGGGTGCAGGAATTTTTGCCACATTAATCAATTTGATCCCCCTATTATGTTTGCTTAATGCTGCCTATCCTCTGTGTGCATAATAGGAAGGGCAAGGGATCCGTTAAAATGAGTAGTACATTTTATTTTGAAGCTTGCACACTTGGTCTGTTGTTTTATGTCTTTCATTCATTTTAAAGTTCATAAATGACAAACTTAATAATATACAGCTAGAGGAGCCAGATGGCTACCATGCTGTTTTAGTTACATTATTTTTTTCCCTAAAACACACAATGTTCTGTCTTTCTTATGAATAGTTTGGTGACTTATCGGGCATGTTGTGATTCATACTCACTGGTAAAAATTTTCATTCTCCCTCTGTTTCATACAACTGTCTGTTTTCACCGGTGCAAAGTCTACAGCCATAATGAATGAGTACACTAGTTGTGTGAATAATACTGTTCTATCTTATTTTATCACTACAAATTCTTGATACTGGTGCTATTAAAATAAATTTGATATTAAATCACCTTATTTTGTTTCACTAATAAAGCTTAGCTGTTACCCATATTATATCAGTATAGAAATCTCAGTGAAACCAATATTTGTACTCCCTCAGGTTTTTTGGCTCACCAGTTACTCACATTAATTCACTCCAGTCTTGGGCTTTGGGCTTACTTGGTATTGGGGTGTGGAATAGGGGAAGCTGCATCTTCTCTGGACCATTACTGAGTGCAAAGACAGCTACTTCACTCCTGTATCCAACTTCCTTAAGGTCAGATGTACGTTCTCTTCTCTCCAGGGAGCCACTCCAATAGTAGTTACCCCAACATAAGCCATTGTTTAGATGATAGTCAGAACATTCCATTCTCTCAGGAAGTATGTAAAGAACTCCTTTCTTCCAGCCTAGTATCTGCCTTAACCAGATTTTTTGAATAACTATCTCCCAGACCTTTCAGCAATTCCCTCCAAAGAAGACTTTCTGACCAGACTCACCCTACCTGTAGGTCTTATTTCCTCAGAGCTAGGCAGACTCACCTTATGTGTAGGTCTTACTCCTTACTGCCCTGAGAGCTAGCAATGAACTACTTATGTCCCACTGGTTACTTGAACTGCAGGATTAAACACAATCAGTTGGCAAAATGTTCAGTGTGCCTAGTCCTATACTGATTGCAAAGTCATAGCTGACAGCATGTTAATTAATGATTAATTAACATGATTTCTCCAGGTCATGATCTAACCCAGAGGTTCTCAAACTGGGGTCTGCAATGGTACTCCAGGGGTTCTGCAAGTCATGTCCTGGGCCACTGGCCCTGCTGATCAACTCCTCCCCTTCTCTCCCAGTGCCTACTGCATGTCACGGAACAGTTGTTCAGTGGCGTGCAGGAGGTGCTGGAAGGGAGAGGAGAGGATCAGGGATGCGGTGCCCTCGGGAGAGAGAGGGCAGAAAGAGGTGGGGAAGAGGAGGAGTAGGGGTAGAGTGGGAGCGGGAAAAGGTGGGCAGGAAGGGGAAGGGGTGGAGTTGGGGCAGGGCCTGGGGTTGATCAGGGGCTGAGGGGGGAAATTAGAATCCAGCTTGGGGGTCCATGAAAATTTTTAAATCAAAATGGGGGTCCTCGGGTTGAACAGTTTAAGAATCATTGATTTAACCCAATGTATAATGCACAGGCAACCTTAGTTCTGGAATTTAATTGCTTTTGAGTGTTTTACTTTCCAATTTAATGTTATTTTAACATAGTTCTTTTTATTAAATTATTAGTAAATATTGTGTTGAATATATTGTGACGGTGTACCCCATCAGGCCTCATGGGGGAATGCTTATAAATGTATGTATGATATAACTGGAATATGGTTTTGCTTCATATGCCGTGTAACATATCTCTGTAAAGGTTACCCAAAGGAAACTGGAACAGTGGACAGTGACTGGGGGGAGGGAGGGTTGCGAGTGATAGCTGGACCCAGACTAAAAGGGAGTTTCGTCTGAAAGAGAAAATTCACTTAAACATCTGAGGGTGACATTTTATCTATATTCAGTGTTATTACTTATTAGGCATAGAATTGTGTGTTTTGTTTTATTTTATTTTGTTCTCTCCGTTACTACTTGGAACCACTGAAATCCTCTATAACAATGATAGAGAGATATGCACAGCTGTTCTCCCCCCACCCTCCACCCCCAGGTATTAACATGTACTACAGGTGAATTAATAAGTAAGAAATGATTTTATTAAGTAGAGAAAGTAGTATTTAAGTGGTTTCATGTAATAACAGACAGAACAAAGTGAATTACCAAGTTAAATAAAACAAAATACGCAACTCTAAGCCTAATAAGTAATAACACTGAATATAGATAAAATCTCACCCTCAGATGTTTCAGTGGATTTTCTCTTTCAGACTTAACTCCCTTTTAGTCTGGGTCCAGCTATCACTCGCACATACACCCCTGTAGTCACTGTCCATTGTTCCAGTTTCCTTCAGGTATCCTTGAGGGTGGAGTGGCTATTCCTTGAGCCAGGTGAAGACAAAATGGAGGGGTCTCTCCAGGGTTTAAATAGACTCTCTCTTGTGGGTGGAGACCCTCCTCTCTCTTTGTGTAGAATCCAGTCACAAAATGGAGTTTTAGGGCCACATGGGCAAGTCACATGTCTCTGCCAGACTGTGTTCCTCACCAGCCAAGCCACATTCCTGAAGAAGCCCAGATGTGGATTGGTGTCTCCAAAGTTCATTGTTGCCTTGATGTTTCTTGATTGGCCACTTACTGAGAATAGTTTTCTCTCAGAAAGCTGGCCAGCTGCTTTGCTGAGGCCATTAAAAATTAACCAAATACATAGCCAATATTTATAACTTTGAGTACAAAAATAGCACATGCATCCAAATAGGATTAATATAACCAGTAGATCATAACCTTAACAGAGATATGTTACACGGAATATGTAGCAAAACCATATTCCAGTTATATCATACATACATTTATAAGCATCCCCCCCATGAGGCCTGATGGGGTACACCATCATAATATGTTCAACACAATATTTACTAATAATTTAATAAAAAGAACTACATTAAAAGAACATTAAATTGGAAAGTAAAACACTCAAAAACAATGAATGGGGGTACCTCATGGGGTACACCATCACACATGCCACATAGAAAATGTACTTTATTTGATGTTACATTTGCTCACAACCCAAACTACAAAGAAAAGAAATAATAAATTATAGTGACTCACACCTAGCATAAATTAATATATTTGATAGAGGTTAAGGCAGGAAAGAATGATTAGATCATCTAGTCTGACCTGTGTATCCTTGGCCATAAAAATTTAGCCAGACCTAGCTATATTGAGCCCAATTACTTTAGTCAGATTAAAACATTTCAGTCCATCTGCAGTCATTAGCCCATGGGCACTCCATTATACCAAACACATGTATGCCTTCCTTAACACTCCTCCCTTTCATTTCAAAGATAGCATTATATAATTCAGAATACCCATCAACAAAAGGATTGAAAAATCACACTGCAGTGCTCAGCTGTGGCCACTGTTTTCACCTCATGCCCTTGGAGAGGCTTCTGCTCCATCACCCCTGATGCAGGTTTGTTGAATCACAGAATTTGTGTAACCATGAATCTAGTAGCATCTTCACAGGGCCTCCTTTTTGGACAATTGATGTCTGGCACAGAGCTCCTCTTTGCACACACAGAGGTCCAGAGACCAGACTCCTGTTCTCCTGATTTGTCTACATCCCCTCCAAAGAGCAGCAGAGTGTTTTGAGTGAGTTTGACTAACAGTATTTTCACCTTACTTCCTTTCTCCTACCCTATTTCTAGTTGGTCTAATTAGATAATAAACTCTTTGATCGCCTTTTGGCATATATTTGTATAACAACTAGCTGAATGGGACCCTAAACTCAGTTGGGACCCTAGGCACTGCCGTCATACAAATAATAAAGGGAATGCTGCAGTAATATGCATATTTGATCTCTTTTAATTTTTATTTTGTTCAGCTCTTATGGAATGTTGTTTGCCAAAAAATGTAATCTTGTTTCCTGTTTGAAAAATTACCTTTGGGTTATGCAAATTTCATTGTCTAGTGTTGTAACTATATCTGGTATAAATAGAATGAACTTTTAGGGGCTATAGAATATTCACCAAAATCAGTTATTCAAAGAGCCTATCCCTTCTCTTAATTATTTACTTCTTAATTAAAAGAAGAGGATACAAGGAACCAGCAGTCTTGCTGCAAACGTGCATCATCCAAATCAGTTTGTAGTCAGACAGCAGCCAATATTTATGAACTGTTTCCAATATCTCTGGCCCCTCTGTACTTTGGGAGGTCTGTATTTCTTTAGGAAATGTTTAAGAATTAAAATCTTGTTTGTGTGTTCCTGGCTCCATGCTAGGCAATACATTTCATCATACATAAATTTTGTTATCTATTACAGATCCCTTCAGATGTATATTATAATCTATGTAGTCATGTAAAGCATGACTACATTTCTTTAGTAAGTAATGCTACCAATTTCTGTTTATTTCTCATTCATTCAGCCTAAGTGGAACATCTGCAATGCTTTTAACCCAGCAAGCCCATGTCAATTTACCCAGGTTCTGAGACTTGGCGCCACAGGTTTTTCTTTGCAGTGTAGAATTCTCTTATGAGATTAAGGAGTGAGCCTAAGATATGTGTGAATACTTTGATGTGATATCTTAGACATGCACTAAGCTAACAAGTGAGCAAGGGATCTCAGTGTAGGTGAGAAAACTCATTACTTTGCTCTTGGACTACAAGAGCATGACTGAATTCAGGTAATGATATTGGTTATTAGTGAGTTTTCTCCCTTCTTTCTAAAGGAGTATTTGTTACAGTGTAGGAAATAAAATGGCATTGTATTGTAGTTCAAACACTTGAACTGTAGTTCAAGAGTGAAGAGCATGCAGGTTCCAGAGAGAATCAATTGCCTGTATGATCTAACAGACCACATTCAAGCATTAATCTAAGTAGATCAGAAATAATGCTAAAATTTAGTGAGTCACTCTCCCATTCAATTCGGCTGAAAGTCTTGAAAGTCTAATATGATGAAACCTATTTCTGCAGTTAGTGGAGGTTACCTCCATGTAAAGTTTACAGAACGGCTCTGATGTAATTACATAGATGGGAACTGATTAAAATAGCGGGAAATATTATTCATTTTAATAGTACCAGCCTGTCCGTGGAGTAACACTGGTAATGGATTCCATCTGGTTTGGTTGTCTCTATTCTGCCTCAGAATCGCTTTATAATTAGCTTTGCCTCTATTAAACTTTGAATAATCCCTATCCCTAAATAAGTTAAGACACTTGTTGATAGTTTAAAGGGAATATATAATATATCAAGTTAGATTTTTATTTCCGATAATGTTGTGATGGCCTATACTCCTGCATTCACCCTTTTCACAGGATTATGATAAACTAGCAAAAATACCTAGCAAAAATAAACTAGCGTTGCTCAGGTCCGTTGGAGGGGGAGAGGGGGGAGAGAGCTGAGCGAGTGTGGGGTCCGTTGGAGGGGGGAGGGGCAGAGAGCTGAGCAAGTGCGGGGTCCATTGGAGGGGGGAGGGGGGAAAGAGCTGAGCGATTTGGGGGGCCTGAACTACAACCTGAGCCAGAGCTCGGGCTTAATATGCCATGCGACATACGCACAGAAGAAGAAGAAAATTCAGGCAAATTACCATTGATGATAATGTTTCTTTCCTTCTTAGGTCCTAAGATAGGTTCAGTGTATTGTTTTTACAACAACAGTTATCGTGCTGTGTATTGACTGACACTGTCAGAAGCTTCATAATGTTTTGTACTGTTAAAAAACCCCTAACATTCTATTCAGCCATCAGAAATTATTTCTCCATTTGTGTGATCAGCATGTACATTAGCTTGGAGAAACTCTGACATTGAGGCTCAGGATAGATGCTCTTTTAAAAAATATAACCCAAATGTATCTGAACCTTTTGATTTATCACCTCCTGCTACCTTTCTCTTCTCAAATGCAAAGTGAGAAATAATATACCTTTCTGCAGATGCTGTGAATGCATCTCAGAAAAATGTACATAGCACTGCTAGTATGACCAAAATTGATCGGTCTCTGCCTGGCTTATTGATAGAGTGGTAAGTACTGTACTACCATGGGAGAGAGCAGATTTCAAATCCGGTTCTTCATCCTTTGCTGATGTGAGATGGATATATGGTAGGCATGGCACTCTCCACTGTGTGCTGTTATATATTCTTTTAACTATATCACAGAACTAATTGTTAAAACTTGCTTTTAAAGTCTAGTGACACATCCCCTTGCTGAAATGGGAGAATTGCCACTAAAACTAAAAGCTTGGTTCAATTTAAAAGGTAAAATTAATGTTTATATACCATTCTTCATTCAAATGATCACAAGATGTTTCACAGTAAGAGTCAATTCTAAATTACAATGAAAAGGAGACTTAAGTGAGTGCAAGTGGGTGAATAATGAATAAAATAAACACTAAATCGATATGGTGTTTTGAGTATTGGCAATGGATAATCCCAGATTCATATTTTTTTGAATACACATTATCCAAACAGTTTAGTCACCCTCAGAAGGTAACTAAAGTATATTGTGAAATAAAAATATTCTAAGATAATTATAGATAGGCAAGACAGAGGTCTCAGAATTAGAACAAAAGAGAAAACTACCCATTTTAGATATATCCATACCTCGCTGTTGTATAGCACTTTTCATCTGTACATATCAAAGTGCTTTTCAAAGGTGGTCAGTATCATTATCTCCATATACTCTCTTGTGTTATGTATTTTTATTCTTTGTAAAGAATTAATACTGTAGCCGCACAAGGGGTCACTCGGAAAGCAGATTGAATACTGGAGCTAGATCAAGTACTTTCAAAATGGGGAAAAGAAATCTGTGAAAATTTTCCTCCCAAGTATTGTCTGTATTTTCCCGCTGCTGTACCAATACTTTGGCTTTGTGATCACTAGATTGTTATAGGCATTGATTTGGCAGGGGTAGGCTTCTAACCTGAGTTTTGGTAGGCTGACCATACGTCCCGTTTTGAACGGGACAGTCCCCTTTTTTTCATGTTTTTGAACCGTCCCATCTTTTTGTCAAAAATATCAATTTTGTCCTGTTTTTGGGGCAGGTGCAGGACTCCCAAGATCTTAGATGAAGAATCTTGCTACCTAAGAACAAGTATCAGATGTCAAAATCTCCGATGAGCAAACTGCGCTCATCAGAGACTTTGACATCTGATACTAGTCCTTAGGTAGGGAGAGGAGGCAGTGGACGGAGGGAGAGAGCCGGGAGGAAGGGAGGGATGGAGAAGGGGGATGGAGAGAAGGGAGGGATGGAGGAATAGAGAGGAGGAGGCGGCAGCAGGCGGCGGGCTGAAGCTGACGGCGGATCGGAGCTGTCCGGAGCCGCAGCCGGGGGCCGAGCGCGCCAGCGGGGGGGCTGCCGGCTGGGTTTTATGACTCATAATCACATAAATTCAGTTATGTGATTATGAGTCATAAAACGTCCGCCGCCCCCTCCCCACCCCCGCCGCCGCCGGCGCGCTCGGCCCCCGGCTGCGGCTCCGGACAGCTCTGCTCCGCAGTCCGCTCCAGCCCGCCGCCCGCTGCCGGCCGGACATTTTATGACTCATAATCACATAACTGAATTTATGTGATTATGAGTCATAAAACCCGGCCGGCAGCCCCCCCGCCGGAGCGCTCCTCCTCTCTATTCCTCCTTCCCTCCTTCTCTCCATCCCTCCCTTCTCTCCATCCCCCTTCTCCATCCCTCCCTTCCTCCCTGCTCTCTCCCTCCGTCTGCTGCCTCCTCTCGCTCTCTCCATCCCTTCTCTCTATCCCCTTCTCCATCCCTCCATCCCTTCCTTCCTCCCTTCTCTCTATCCCTCCATCCCTCTCTTCCTTCTCTCTATCCCCCTTCTCCATCCCTCCCTTCCTCCCTTCTCTCTCTCCCTCCGTCCACTGCCTCCTCTTCCATCTCCCTTCTCTCCATCCCTCCTTCTCGCTGTCCCTTGCCTCCTCCATCCCCCGCTCCCTACCCCCATCTCTTCTCTCATCCATCCATCCTCTCCCTTCTCACCTTCATGCCTTCTCTCCCTCCGTCCCCTCCATCATCTTCATCCCTCATCCCCCCTTCTCTCTCTCCCTCCATCCTCTTCATCCCCCATCCCTGTTCTGCTTATTCCTCCATCCATCCCCCCCGACCCCCCTATGCCTCCCCCCCGCCCGGCGCTGGGGGGCCCAGGTGGGGCCATGCCCCCCCACACACACACCCTGTCCCGTTTTTGCCATCCCAATGTCCCGTTTTTGTCTAAAGGAAATATGGTCAGCCTAAGTTTTGGTGACTAGTGAGCACCAATGGTGCTTGCTGTCAATTGGAATTAAAGGTGCTTATGCCTCTCTGGACATTTCCAGGAGAGTGTTTTTTACTCCTAAACACTGCACACAGCAAGGGTCCTGTATCCAAAAGTTATTGATGGGAAAAACAAAGCTTGGGTATAAAACTTGCTGAGTTCTTAACTGCACCTACTCTCTGTAAGTTTCTCATGCAGCCTTGAAACAAAATGATCGCCCTCCGTAGTGGAAGTCCTATTTGAATCACAAGCTCTCTGGGATTACTAGGTTTAACCTTTAAAGACTGAAAAAAATCTATTATTTTTCTGTAAAGTCCAGAGTCATACGAGACATTGCCATAATATTGCATCGGTTCTCAATTTTATAAAGCATGGTTAAAGAAACAGTGAATTGGTAGAGGTAAATTCATTCCAAAGCTATAGAGCAAGAGCAGAATGTCAGGAACAATGGAAAGTGGTGGTAAAAACAAGAAAACCCATTCACACAAGAGGGAGCACCAGAGGGAGCAAACTAAGAAAATGTGAGTAATGACAAAATCCACACCCTTTTGTATTACTGAAATTAAGTCAGATATGTTAGAATCTAGGTCATGGGGACAAGAAGCGATGAAAGGAATATTGTCAACTTCTTGGTCAGTTTTCAAATTGAATTAAGTGACTTTCCTACAATATATCTTAAGTATGATTTTAGTGGGCTTTGGCCTTGAAAAAAATCCATTCTATATGCAGGACATTAAAAATAATAGTCTCCCACTATCTGGGAATTAAGACTCTTAAGGATTTTATGGAGTTTTTAAAGTAAAGGAGTAATGTGAACTCTATCAACTTCTGTTTATTCTGCCATTCATTCTCCCTTTCTGGTTATGTGAAATGGGCCTGATTCGTCACTGATAAAATTTTATTATCAATCTAGAGATTCTCCACTAAATACCCTTTTTGTACATAAGCTTTAGTATAAGGCAGGGGTCTCCAAACTTTTAAGCCCGAGGGCCGCATTAACTATCAAATAGCAGTTCGGGGGCCGACAACACACTCAAGGTCCAAATAAAAAAGAATCAAAACATGGATGTTGTTTTTAATTATTTATTTAATATCATTTTATTCAGTTATTATTTAATAACACATTGATACACTATACATGAACACCTGTTCACTACACATGAACACTACACATGAACACCTATTCACTAAACATGAACACTACACATGAACACCTGTTCACTACACATGAAAACTACACATGAACACTACACATGAACACCTGTTCACTACACATGAAAACTACACATGAACACCTATTCACTACACATGAACACTACACATGAACACCTATTCACTACACATGAACACTACACATGAACACCTGTTCACTACACATGAACACTACACATGAACACCTGTTCACTACACATGAACACTACACATCAACCCCCCAACTGATCCACCCAGCCAGGTCTCTCCCCCCCAAACCTCCTTTCCTCCAACCCTCAACTGACCCACCCAGCCAGGTCTCTCCCCCCCAAACCTCCTTTCCTCCAACCCTCAACTGACCCACCCAGCCAGGTCTCTCCCCCCCCAAACCTCCTTTCCTCCAACCCCCAACTGACCCACCCAGCCAGGTCTCTCCCCCCTCCAAACCTCCTTTCCTCCAACCCCCAACTGACCCACCCAGCCAGGTCTCTCCCCCAAAAACCTCCTTTCCTCCAACCCCCCCCCCCAAATGACCCACCCAGCCAGGTCTCTCCCCCCAAAACCTCCTTTCCTCCAACCCCCCCCCCCCAACTGACCCACCCAGCCAGGTCTCTCTCCCCCCCAACTGACCTGCTCAACCCACAGACCGGTTCGCCGCCTGGCAGTGGGTGGCTCCTTGTTTCGCCCCCTGCAACTGCGTGGCGGCGCGGCGCGTCCCGGCCCCAGCTCCGAGCCATCCCTGGCCGGCGGCGGCGGCCGAGCGCGCGGCGCTTCCAGGCCCCGCGACTGGCGGCGGCGGCCGAGCGCGTGGCGCTTCCAGGCCCCGCGGCTGGCGGCGGCGGCCGAGCGCGCGGCGCTTCCAGGCCCCGCGGCTGGCGGCGGCGGCGGCCGAGCGCGCGGCGCTTCCAGGCCCCGCGGCTGGCGGCGGCGGCCGAGCGCGCGGCGCTTCCAGGCCTCGCGGCTGGCGGCGGCGGCCCGCGCGGCGCTTCCAGGCCCCAGCGCGGAGCCAAAAAGATCTCCGCGGGCCGGATGAGAGGGCCTCGCGGGCCGCATCCGGCCCGCGGGCCGTAGTTTGGAGACCCCTGGTATAAGGTATAAACAACAGGAATACTAAGTGTTTTCATAGCAACAAATTAACAAAGAAATAAGTTTCTAATTGAATTTATCCCTTGCAGAAGCTTGAATCATCATGTTTCCCAAACAATTAATCATCATCAACAGGAAAACCTATGGTAGTGCTTTAGCAGCCTTTGAGTATATAAACTGGATGTACATGTTAGCATGCAGCAGGTAATATGAAAATATGCACTGTACAGAATACATTGCACAAAATTGTGACTGCAGTAAGTTTTTACTTTTATTCATCCAGTATTTTATTATAGAGAGAGAGAGTACAGAGATGACTATGGACCACTTGAGAGGTTTAATTCCGAATGCATCTCATTAATATTTGAAGAGCTGATCACACAGAAATATTCAAGTTCTCTATTTCAACTAGGAATACGGGAAATGGGAGGTGAAATCTCTCAGGACCAGGAAAATTGAGAATGTGAATTAAACAGCGGTTTTTAACATCTGCATTAGCAAAGAATTAAAGCATGTGCTTCACTTTAAGCGTATACCTGTATACCCCCAATTACTTCAATAACTACAGGTCTAAATTAATAGAATTTGGCCCATTACATCTATATATATAAAAGTCAAGTGGTGTATGTATGTGTGTATGTATGTGTGTATGTACGTATGACTGTGAAGTCCTCCCGCACCGTTTGAGCCAGAGACTTGAATTTTGGTACACTGAGGGGTCTTGGGGTCTAGATGCTGGTAAGGGTCGAAAAATTTTCGGATCTCACCTCTGACGCCCCCCAGGGGTGAAAGTTTTTCAGGGCCAATCACATCAACTGGGCGGTTAGGTGGTGATGATGTCATAATACCCCCCTCCAACAGACACCTCACTCGCTCAGCTCACCCCTCCCTCCTCCAACGGAACCCCGGAGATCCCTCAGTTCTCTGCCCCTCCCACCTCCCCAACGGAACCCCGGAGATCCCTCAGTTCTCTGCCCCTCCCACCTCCCCAACGGAACCCCGGACTACATCAGCCCTGTGCCCCCCCCCCACCTGCGAAGGTCCCCGGAATCCCTCAGCTCTGGGCCCCCTCCTCCCCTGCGACGGATCCCAGTTGGGTTTGGTGGGACGGTAAGTGAGGTGGGGGTGTCGGATTCGGTCGGGGGGTGAGGTGGGGGTTTCGGGTTTCGGGGGTGGGAAGGTGTCGGGGTGGGTGAGGGGTGAGGTGTGGGTGTTGGCTTTGGTCAGGGGGTGTCAGCTGTCTGCCACCTTCCCACCTCCGACTGACCCGAGCAGCGCCGGGCACTTATGCTAGTATTGTATAAGGAGTAGCGTGGGTAACCGCACTGCTCACTGTTATTGGCTATAGTAATCTAGCATAACTAATTAGAGCTGGTCAACATTTTTCAAGTGACACTGTTTTTAGTATAAAATTGGATTTTTGGCTAAATGAAATATTTCACAAAAGATTTCTGCTTTCTATGGAAAACGTAACCATTTTGTCCAAAACCAAAAACTTTTCAGTTTCTGTCCATACGCCAAAAACATTTGGGCTGAAAACTTTCAGGTTTCTGTGAAATTTTCTGTTTCCCTTGCTCCCGTCCCCCCACTCTCCCCCGTCCAGAAATTTCCACATGGGAAAACAAATATTTTTGACCTGCTTTATAAATACTTTACACTTCTATAATACCTTCCACCCAAAGATCTGAAAGCATAAGGCAATCATTGATAAAATGAATCTCAAATATCCTGGGTAGTAAAGAAGTTTTGTTTCCAACTGACAGTTTAGAAGACTCAAGTACAGAGAAAGATGTGCACAGAGAGCCTTGTAGGAAAGCATTTCACCCTGACTAATCCTGTTCTTTAACCACATGATAATTGCTCCCTCCTTTAGGTCTCGATCTGTCTCTCATAGAAGTTAATGACAAAACCCTTATTGAGTTCAATGGGAACAGTGGTACTGTTAGGGATTAATAAATTATCTAAAGGATGGGCAAAATCACATTGCTGTGAATTATATTAAAATATAGCATTCATGTGATTACATCCATCCCTATTCAGTACAGCACTTAAACATGTGCTTAAATTTAAGCTTGTCGTTAAACCTTATCAACAACATTGGGATTAAACGTGTTTAAATTCCATGCTGAGTTGGGAAATATGTTTCAATGGCTTCACTTACCCAAACAAACTCTATCCCAAACCATGCCTGTCCTTATCCAATAGCTGAACAAAGTTTACATATGATGGAAATTATTAGAGTACTGAAGATGAAGAATAATGTCCCTTTAGGGTATACTTGTGCTTCTTAGATACACCAATTCATACATTTCCTGACAGCTGCATATCCAACATCCCAAATTAGTGTTCAAGTTCACCAACAAAACTGCACAGTACTTACAGTAACTTCTCTTCAATAATAATGAATAAGGCAAAAAATGTGCTATGGTATATTACATTTAGTGGTGTGCTGTTTATTGCTATAATAAAACAGAAGAACTTTTCTTTATTGAGCTGCAAAGCTAACTGGTAGGTATTTTACTACAATATTTGCACAAAAAACAAACTTTGCCTTATATTTTTATTTTAATCCCTTCAGGATTGCTTGTTGTTAATCACCTGGTTTATGTCATAAAGGCAGGGGAAATTACAGAAGTCTGTTTACATAACAGTAAGAAACTTGATCAAAAGTTTGCTTAAATGATTTTTTTAGAAGATGATCTCATCCTATTTATACTACCTCACGGTGTATTCGTATGTACCGCTGAAAGGGACCTATAAGATCAGAAAAGTTATATAATTTGTGGGTATAATATACAAATAAATAACATCCTCAGGTTGAGTTATGAACCAGATCCCGAATGGATCAGAGATAGCTATCTGGTGCTCAGATATGGCAGTAATGAGCACTATGGAAGTTCCTTTTTAAAAAGTTTAATTTAAAAATAAAAATCAGTTTAAGGAGAAGCACATGGTGTAACCATTAGAGATACCAAAATAACACAAGAGTAACTTATTGCATTTACCACTCAAATTCTGGAGGATCTCAGTTTTCACTAGACTATTATTTATATTCCAGTAGCACCCAGAGACCTGAGCTGAGAACTGGATTCCATTGTGCTGAGCACTGTACAAACTCAGAGACAATCTAAATCCTGAAGTGCTATTCAAAATAGACCAGACAGGAGGGGAAAGGGAAGCACAGAGATGGGAAGTGAGTTCCCCAAGATCACCCAACAGCCCAACAGCAAAGACAGGAACCCAAGTCTCCATAGCCCAGTTCATTGCCCTGTACACTAGACCATGATGTCTATCTGATTGTCTAGTGAGATCTCAGGTTACAGGACAAGATGAACCATGAACCCTAGGAAAGAAAGTGAGACACTCACTGCCTAATTTAAAGATGTGTGAAGCATGTAATGTTGTCACTTGCACTGTGATTTCACGAACAATGTTGGGAAAGAATCAGGAGAAGCTAACCTAAGCGCAAGACCCTCAACTCCATTCTTATCCCCTTGTTCTGGGGGAGGAGTTCTTCAGTGCAGGCACTAGGGAAAGTAGCTGTGAAGTTACCCTCCAAGGCCCCATTCACAAGTCCTTGCGTGAGGCGTGTAGTGGGATTTAACCTCAGAGTCTAATATAAAAGGAGACTAGTATCTGACAGAGATTTTAATCAAAAGAGGGAGGTCGCATATCTAGCAATGAGAATAGTGGGGGGGGCGGATATTGTGTTTGGAATGTTTTCATCTCTCATTTTGCAGATCTCTAGTGCACCAATTCAGGAAAGCATCTAATAACCTGGTTAAGTCCCTCTCTGTTCAAGAAAGCACTTAAGCATATGCTTACGTCCCATTGATTTTAATGGATGGTGGGTAAGAACCTAATAATCATGTCAAATGGCAGCTTGATGCAAACCACGCTGACTAGATCTATGATCTCCTCATCCCCACCTCTCCTGACTACAATGGTACATGTAAGCAGGTGGCATTATTTGTTATTATTTATTTGCATTATAGTAGCACCTAGAACAGCGGTGTCCAACAGAAATTTGATGCTAGCCAGTTGTGGCTAAAAAGAAAAATTCAAAACCACATTATAAAAAAGCCATATTAAGCCACATCATTAAAAAGCCACAAGGATTATCCACAATTCAATAGCCTATTAGCCACATGTGGCTAGTGGTGAACGTACTGGACACCACTGACCTAGTCATGGATCAGGGTCTCATTTTCTAATTGCTGAATAAACACTTAACAAAAAGATGGTCCATGCCCTGCAGTGTTTGTAATATAAATTATTGTGGTTTATCTCAACGTCTTACTGCTCCTAGTCATTATATATTGATTTTCTGACTCTGGATATCGTTGTAGAAGTTTTCAAATCCTGATCACACTGTGTTTGTAAAAGTAGAAAGGAGTGAGGATAGAAGGAATGTATCTTTTGTATGTGTGAGGAAAACCACAATTGATTTTAATCCAAATACCATCGGTGATCCTGTAAGGCCGTTTAACTGGTATGAACATTGGCTAGTCAGTGGAGGGAGTCTGAATGCACCCATGTCTCCTCCCGTCAGAGATTTAGACCGACCAGTAGCAATTGCACAGCTGCCTGGGGCAACTCTAGCACATGAAGAAGTTTAAAGATGAAATCACTTTGTTTATGGAAACATGGCTCTGTAACACTGATGGATGACATGGATGGAATTTCCAAGCCATACAGCCTCATATGCAAAGGAAGACTTTTACTGAACACACGCAAGTTGAAATAAAACAGAGAGTGCTCTGTCTCTCATTTGCTCTCTTAAAAAAATCATATTTAGTTAAAGTTAGGACTTACTGTATATGTACTGCCAATTTTTGGTCAATGAGTGAGTCACTTTTTCCCTTTAGAATAAACTTCTAAGACAGTATTCAGATCTGGTGTAAATAGGTAAAATGTCCCTGACCTGTGGGTCTATTGCTTCTGCTTGTGTTGTCCATATATTTAGGATTATACCTGTTTGGGTTATGGGCTGTTATTTCTCCTATTTCTTGGACATGGTTTGTTCTGAAGCAATGGTTAGGATGAAAGACCTACCCTGCTTCATTGGAGTGGGGTAAAGTGGATATACAGTAAAACCTCAATATAACAGACTAATTTGGGCGAGGGGGTGTCCGTTAAAGCCGAAAGTCCATTATATAATAAAGTAGGTTTTCCGAATGCGTATGTTAAAAAATTGACAAATTAGTTAAACTCTTTTTACTTATGTAGACACGTTTGTGTAATTAAAATTAAGCAGGTATGAAAAGTTTAATTTCACAGAAAAGTTTTCTATACAGTAGACTCTTGATTATCCGGGATGATCGGGAAAACCTTAGTCCCAGTTAATAAAATCCCAGATAATCATGCGTCTACTGGAGGGGGGGGGTTCGCCAGCCACCCTGGGGGTGGAGGGGGGATGGTGGTGGTCCCACCACCTGCCCCAGTCAGCTCCCCTGCTAGCCTGGGTGTAGGAAGCCCAGGATGGCAGCGGGAGCTCAGACCCTGGCTAGCAGGAAGCGCTCATCCTGCCACCGCTTTGGGGTTTTCCCCCCAGGCTCCTGCCATCCGGGGTCTCAGCCCGCTGACAGCCTGGGTTCCCTACACCCAGGCTGGAAGCAGGCTGAGACCCCAGCTCGTAAGGGGCCAGTGGGAGAAGCCCCAAAGCAGCGGCAGGCTAAGGCTGAGCCCGCCGCCACTTTGGGGCTTCCCTTACCGACCCGTTTAGACATCCCGGTTAATCCGCAGCCTGGTTAACCCGCGCCCGGATAATTGGGAGTCTACTGTAACAGTGAATTAATAACAAAAATTAACCTGTTAATTTAATTATAAGCAAATCTTGGTTAAAAGCATTTTAAAATTAACAGGGTGTTAATTTTCACATATGACATACGGACCGGAAATTTTGTCCGTTAAATCCAAAGTCCGTTAAATCAAGGTCCGCAAAATCGAGGGTTTACTGTATTTTAAATTATTATTTAGGTCCCAGCTGTATGCAGAGTTTTAGGACTTTTGAAATACAGATTCAAACAAGTATCTATATTTTATAGCCTGGGCCCACCTCTCATTTTAAACATATTAAAATCTTACATGAAGTATCAGAGAATGAATGAAGATCCAATGGAGACACAGATATATTGTCAAAGTAGAGCAAGCAGACACTGATGCTCTGAAGGTATCTAACTGTTGATAGGTCTAAGCCCTGTGGGGAATAGCTGCACATTTGGGTGGGAATAACTGCAATAGGGAGGGGAGCAGAAGTGCGTGAACCCAGGCTGTACAAACATTCACCCACCTGTGCAGAACCTTTCAGAACATTATTTATGTTAAAGTGTTCAACAGAACTTCAAGTCCTCCATGACTTTTAAAATGTTATGCAAACATATCATGTCACCATAGATGTAATTTTGAGTTAACCTAGCCAGTTTTAATGTGTATTAAAGCACGAGCATGCTAGATATGACCATAGCTGTCCTAATGTACCTCTAAGAACAAAAAGAGTATTCCACAGCAGCTACTGTACTTAAATACAGGCTGTTCCAGTCCTCTAAACACATAGGCCCTTTTGGGAAGGGCTAAGCCTCTGTAGCTCAAAGTTCACAATCAAGCCTAATGTATTTACATGCAACTAAGGATAGTACTGTCTTACAACATATTTATCTGGTAAAAGACCCCAAAGAGCAGTGATACAAATTAAACAAAGGAATCCCTTCATTCACTACCAAAATGCTTCTGCTTCTGGGTCGAAAAGTGTCAGATCTTTAAGAACTCACATCAATTGCACAGCAGTTTTGGAAAGGAGGTGAACAATCCCTTATCCAGTTAAAACTAAGTGGGGAATTTAAGTAGGGAGATTGTAACTGCCAAGCTGAAGTTTGGCTAGAACATCTGGGTGAGCACTGCAACTTTTGCAAAAAGTACACTGAGATCATCAACAGCCATAGGTTAGAAGGACCTCCATTTTAAATGTCCAGTAGAATGATGCCTCAGGCTTGATCATTGGTTGGTTTTCTCCTGCAGAGAAGAGTACCAACTAATGAATGCCCTTGCCACACCTTGAAGGGCTGCCATTCAGATACCAATTAACTGTCAAATTGTTTGAACATATCTGTGAATCTGACTGCATCAATGTTCATAACTGAGTCATTAAACTAAGCTCAATAACTTCAGGAAGGGATTAATGCACAAAAAATACTTTTGTCTGCTGTGTGAAGTAAAAGTATTTTCCCAGTATCTGTTCTTGAGATGTGCGAAGATGTTCAGGAAGTACCTGTATTAGGGTATCTGGGACAACCCTTGTACTCAGGATTCCATATATCTCAATATTGGTAAGTGCTAAGGATTTTTTTTTATTAATATAGCATGTTAGTCATAGGCTGTTGCACATAATACAATAAATAAATACAAATTTTAAATCAACACAACTCCCAAAAAAGATGCAAATTTTATAAAATTTTACAATTTTTTTTTAAAAACCCACAAGATTAGCTCTTCCCTGAAATCAACACATCTTTAAAATGGTTTGGTCTCTATCTGACCCCAACACACACGAAAATGTTAACAAAGATTTTCATGCCAAACCTGTCTCTCTTCATACATTAAGTATTTTCAATCTTTTTGCATTAGTTCTATCACCCAACCTGTTGTGTTTTTCATGTAGCAAAAAAGGTCACTAAAAAGGTAATGGGGGCATTTAGACCCCTCAATTTTAGTCAATGGGGAAAATGAAAGTGCTACACTTCCAAGGTCTTCAAGGTTCTCCTGGACCCCACACATACAAAAATGTAAATAAACCATGATAGGCAAACCACTACCTCTTCCTTCTTATATATTCTCAAACTTTTATAAGGACAACCTGTTAGCATTAGTTTTGCCTTCCCACTTCATTGTGGTTTTGGTGTAGCAAAAAAAGTCACTCAAAAGACATTAAGTTCAGTTAGACCTCAAATTAATTATGCAGATGTTCCAGCAACAGATTGTTTTTGTGTTGAGGCGGCAGTTATTGCATGATTATGTGACTCGGCATTGTTTTTATCACAATTGTGTCAGGGGTTTTTGTTGTTGTTTCTTTAAATGCACCTAAAGAGTCTTGGGGGTCTCATAGACTTTAAGGTCATAAGGGACCATTATGATCATCTAGTCTGACGTCCTGCACAACTCAAGCCACGAAATTTTACCCACCCATTCCTCACTTATATCTGAGCTACTGAAGTCCTCAAATCTTGGTTTAAGGACTTCTCTGAAATCCCAGATAACATTTGGCTCATGTATTATCACAATTGTCCAGCAACTTGAGTTTCTTTGAAGATAATGCCATAAAATTGATTTTCTGGGAAGCCTACGTTCACTAGGAAGAGTTTCTGGGGAAGCAATAATTGTCGGATACATTTTCTGGGAAATCCAGGCTTGGCAGATGCTATTGCTGTGACAAAGATGCACTGTTGCATTGCACAAGCACATTGCATATCTGAATGCATCTATTTGGATTTTATTGAATTGCTCATGACATAATAAATCTTTGAGTAAGACACAGATGTTTCTCAGAGTATATCTACACAGCAAAGACAAATCCATAGCTGGCCTATACCAGCTGACTCCAGCTCATGGGGCTCAGGCTGCAGAGCTGTTTCATTGCAGTGTACACTTCCAAGCCCAGGCTGGAGCCCGAGGTCTGGGACCCTCCCACCTAAAGCCTGAGCTCCAGTCCTAGCCTAGATGTCTATATGGCAGTGAAACAACACCGTGGCCCAAGCCCCATCAGCCCAAGTCAGCAGGCAAAGGCCAGTGGTGAGTGTCTAGTTGCTGTATAGACATACCCTCCGTGATCCAGGTACAAAAATGGGGAAACTTCTGGTGCAGGAAAGGAACATTGCAGCCTTGCCTGGGCTTCTGGGGAAGCAGTGGGTAGTGTCCTCAATTCTGATCCAGAGCTGAAGACAGGGGTCGGCAACCTATGGCACGCATACCAAAGGCGGCACACATGCTTTCAGTGACACTCACACTGCCCGGGTCCTGGCTACCAGTCCGGAGCTCTGCATTTTAATTTAAAATGTTTAAGAAGCTTCATTTAAAATTAAAAATGTTATTTACTTTACATATAACAATCGTTTGTTATATATTATAGACTTATAGAAAAAGACCTTCTAAAAACATTAAAATGTATTACTGGCATGCAAAACCTTAAATGAGAGTGAATAAATGAAGACTCAGCACACCACTTCTGAAAGGTTGCTGACTCCTGGCCTAAGACATGGGGAAGATATTGCATCTGTTCCAGAGAACAAGATAGAAAAACACATCAAAAATGTGCACAATGTAAAAACTTCGTAAGTTCAGAGCATATGTCACCTATTTGTCCTCTTTGTTCAATGTAGTTAGACTCTTAGTTGTGCCACTTAGTTGTGTTTGTGCCTTTTATATTGTTGCTGTTGCTATCCATTTTCATTGTCTAAACTTGGGGTTAGTTGGACCCCAAATACCTGTAGAGTGTTTAGCTTTTTAAAAAATGTATTTGATCCTGGGGTCAGTTAGCTCCCAGCATAACTACTGTGTAGTGTGCTTCTAAGTCTAGGAAAGTTTTAACTTGTTCACAGTTTTATAATTCACTGGTTACAATAAAGTCACTTTTAAATGCATCCTGTGTGGTTTTCTTTCCACTTTTGACATACTATGGGTCTTTAAAACCCAAGTATGGAACTAGTTGGATGACTTGGTCTAATATAATGGGTTAAATCATCACCCCTAAAACAACATATTGTAGGCGGTCATCTGTCCGCCCACTTCAGAAACAGGCAGGAGACTCCTTTTCGGCAACCAACAGTGTCCTTTATTCGTACAGTGCAAACCCCACCACCTATGTGCAGCAATCTACAAGTTAGCTCGGGTTTAGCTCAGCCCCAGACCTCCACTGGGGCTGGGCTGGCCTCAGGAATGGTCAGCTCTGGCAGGCACCTAGCCTCAGCTACCTTCCTCCAGCTCTACTTCCTTCCCTGCACCTTCTCTCTCTGTCTCCTTCCTCCCTCCCCCGTTGGCTTCCTCCTTGCCAGGCTTTATCCCCGGGGGCAGGCTGCCAGGTGCAACACGTTAAGCCCTCTGCAGCCCAGGGCTACACCCAGGTGGCTGATTAGCCTTCCCTGCTAGGGAAGGCTTGCGGAGGCTTTTCTCTCTTAAAGGGGAAGCAGGGCTGGCTCAGTAGCTCCTTGGCCAGTACCCTGCCACAATATGAAAATATTATTTTAAAAATTGAGCACATTATCTCATTTATGTCAAAAATAGCCTTTCACATACTTTTCTTTCATATTTTTATGGCCAACTAGGCCAAGCGGAGAAAAGCCTGGTGTGTGCTAAGTATTCATAATACTGCTCTCTAGTGGGGTGGCTGTCCCAGTCCAATAAGCAGGGGTTAAAAGCAGCCAAACTAGGCTGATTGGGGAAGCAGCCACAGCTGTGGACAGCTCATTTATGGCCCAGCTGGCCCTGATAAGAGGGTTGTGGGCCAGGAGCTGGTGGAGTCTCACTCTAGGCCTGGAGTGGGAAGGGCTAGCTGCCTGAGAGCAAGGTACCTGAAGCGGAACCGTGCTGGGGAAGGGCAAAGGGAGCTAGGGAGCTTCAGTCTGGTAAACCTCCAGGCCGCAGGCCTTGTTGAAGGCCCAAAAAGGCACTGCAGCTGCAGAGGAGCAGCCTGGGGTTAGGTACAGGCAGCTGGTCCAATTTCCTTTCCAATGATGAATAGCCGTGACAGGGAGGGAAACCAAGAGTAAGGGGGTACTGCTGGGGACAGCCCCAAGCCAAAGAGGCATTGGGGTCTGGAAGGGAGATGGGGCCAGTGGCAGGTGAGACACTGTCCTGCAGAGGGCGCACCGTATGCTGGAAAAGAGCTAATTCCCAGATGACAAGCAGGAGGCTCTGCACTCCTGAGTCTTCGTTTCGCTACATGCCCATTTCCATCATTGCTCTAATGTTTCTTTCTGGAAATGGAGAGGTATTTTCCTTTCACTATAAGAAGGCAAGAATTGACAGAAGAATGCCTGTATGTTTTGGAGCATACATTTGTAACCCCCCTTTCCTTTCTGGGTTGCTTTGGAGCAGGCAATGCTCACTGTGTGCCCGGGCACTTGAAGCTGTCCACAGTTAAGGAGATCCGGAGCATCCTAGTGGAGATGTTAGGTAGTGGGAATCTTCTATCCACTGCTTTGCTGCAGTCCTCTGCTTAAATGGAAATTATTTTTGGAGGTTCATCCACATGGCTGGGCTCTGTACACACTCATTGCGAGCTTCAAATATAAATTTGAGCTAATCTGTGCAATGGGTCTAACCCAAAAGTACCAATTATAAAATCCTTACAAACACTATAATCTTAGAGTTACTACATCTTAACAATTTAGAAACATATGATATAACAGATTGTGATATTTTAACTAATCTCAACCAATTTAAATCAGTAGGCGGGACATCAACAAATCAGTTAAATGCAGTTTACAATAGTAAATAAACCAATCAATTTACCATGTTTATATTGCCACTGGTTACCTTAGTCCTGAGTTTGCACTCCCCTTAAATCCAGAGTTCTAGACACTGGTGTGTCTGTCTGTGCTTGAAGATCCTGAAAGCAGGGACAGCACTCTGTTGGTCCAATAAAGCAGTACAGCGAAGGCAACACAGAGCAGAGCAAATTATAACCTGGTATCATTAAAAGATATTATTTTTAAAAAAGACCCTAAACTCTCAAAAAAAAAATCTCAAAAAAGAGATCTTGGGGTCATTGTGGATAGTTCTCTGAAAACATATGTTCAGTATACAGCGACAACAGTCAAAAGAGCTAACAATGTTAGAAACCATTAGGAAAGTGATAGATAATAAGACAGAAAATATCATAAAGCCACTACTGTATATAAATCTGGGGTATGCCCACACCTTGAATAGTGTGCAGTTCTGGTTGCCCCATCTAAAAAAGATTTATTAGAATTGGAAAAGATATAGAGAAGGACAACAAAAATAATTAGTGATATGGTACAACTTCCAAATGAGGAGAGATTAAAAATACTGGGAGTGTTTAGCATAGAAAAGGGATTATTAAATGGGAGATATGACAAAGGTCTATAAAATCATGAATATTGTGGACAAAGTGAATACAGAAATGTTATTTACACCTTGACACAACACAAGAACCAGGAGTTACCCAATGAAATCATCAGCAGATTTAAAACAAACATAAGAAAGTACTTCTTCACACAATGCACAGTCAACCTGTGAGCCTTGTTGCTAGGGTATGTTGTGACAGCCAAAATATAACCTGGCTCAAAAGAAGAATTTGATAAGTTCATGGAGGATAGGTCCATCAATGGCTATGAGACAAGATGGTCAGGAACAGAACCCTATTCTCTGAGTGACCCTAAACATCTGACTGACATAAGGTGGGACTGGACAACAGGGGATGGATAGTCACTAATTGCGCTGTTCTGTTCATTGCCTCTGAAACATTTGGCACTAGCCACTGTCAAAAGACAGGATGCTTGGCTAGAGGGACATTTGGTCTGACCCAGTTTGAGTTTTTCAGCAACAGCTCCTGACTTGGACAGAACTGTTCAAAGCAATCTTCCATCCCCTAAGCAGGGGACCAATAACACAGGCTCAGCTCTTCACAAAAAATGCTTCCACATGCTCCCTCTGCCTCCAAAACAAGCCTCCATTGTTTCTGGAAGCAGAAGTCTCTTTCTTCCCCCAAGGTATCATGGGAATTGTAATCTCCAAGGCTGGATTGCTACAATCTTGATCTTCCCACCTGGAACACCCCCAATTAAGTTCAAAGGCCCCTCTAACAGAGACATCTACACATATATTTCATTCTTCTCACTTATTTAATGATACGTAAGGTACAAGCACCTTCATTACTGTCACTTGTTTAATAACAGATCAAATACAATGAACCAGACTCCACTTTGGGGAAATGAATAAGGTTTCAATTGAACAAAAAGGATGAAAATGGGCTTTCTCAGACAATACATTGCAGTTTGGTCAGTCATGTTGCAGATGCTAATGCTAGTAATACATCTTCTGTCAATTATCTCTATAAATGAAAGAATGCTGCTGAATTGTGAAGCAGGTCCTTCCAATAAAACCACAGAGATTCATTACTCCTGGCTTGTGTACTATAAACTGTTAGGGAGAGATAGCTAATTCTTGGCTTAAAACTCAAGAGTAGAAAATTAGAAATGTTGTATATTACTTATAGTTCAAAGGCAGCAAATATGATATTTTTAGTTCCCATAAACAACTACTTTGATAGTTATTAAATCATTATCAGTGTCAGCATGTCTGAGGTAATAAATGGCTCTGGATATCAATAAATGCTGAGGGTACAGGCTAAACCGGTTTGTTCAGTGCAACAGAAGGTCTTTCATAACCAAGATATCAAACTCTAACATCATGTGTCATTATTACACTACACAGATTACTGTGGGATTGCCTAGTGTCACTATAGTTAAGGTTCAGTAGGCATTTCTATTGTCAACCTGATTCTTTGGGCTTTTATTGTATCTCAACATTTAATTCACACTGAACTGAGGTCTGGCTCACAGATCTTCTGTTTTTTTGCCTCCACAAGTGATCAAAATTGATTAGTCTCCCTTAGATCAAATATTTGCTAAACATTAGCATAAGGCTTCAGAATTACATTTTGGAAGACATGTGTCCTTAGTGTGGACTTTTGTGTTTGGTATTTTGCATCTGTAAATGTAAATTTAAAGCAAATAGTCAGAAGTTACTTTCCATAACTTATTGCATACCCATGCTTTCCAAAAGTCTTAGAATAGAGTAACAAGTAATGGATGTAGCTCAAACTTTGATTTAGAAAATCACCATAAGGCCCGAGTGGTCATTTGAAATAGACCTGAAATTTTCTCCATCCATTTTTGCTATATCTCCAGTCATCCCTACCTTACTCCTCCCTCACCCTCCTCTTCCCACCTCCCACCCCATAATACTAAAAGTGCATTTCCTGGAATTATACTTTGGCTCCCTTCTTCCTGTTCTACAAATCTTAACTGTCTGTAGCCACTCTTGTGGTCCTGACTGTCCAGCAACCACCACTGAGAGACCACTTCCTCCCTGGACTTCTCTTGGGCTGGTACTGCTACAGGATGCCCCATTAAAATGCAGCTTCGGGTAATGTCTTGGTCTACAACACCTTAGTAATTTAATTTTATTTAGTATTTAAATGACATCAAGATTACAATTTAAACACTATAGTTAATATATAGGTATGTATTAAGGGGCAAGTAATTGTTTTAGCACTTTGGATTTATATAGTGCCTCTTATTCAAGGACTTCAAGGGATTTTATTACTATGGGTAAACAGGAACATCTGCATTTCATAGATGAGGAAACAGACACAGAAGTGCTATGTCACCTGTTCAAGGTCATGAGACAGTTCAGAACTGGATGTAGACACCACCAAATCCCTGCTCTAATAACCAGATCACCCCCCCCCCCCATTCTCCTCTTAATGGTGCTCATGACCATTGACTTTAAACACTGGTCACAGTTTTCAAAAGCAGATTGCCAAAAATCAGTCTCCTAAATGGTTATTTAGACTCCCAAATAAGTGACCTAATTTTCAAGAACACTGAGTGCTCCCTCTGAAGTCAAGGGTGCTCTTGGAGTTCTTTGGTAGAACTGGTTGGGAATTTTTCAAATTAATGTTTTTTCTGTCTAAAAATGCTGATTTACTGAAACTGAAACTTGGGGAAAGAATTCAAAATACGGAAAAGTTCTGTTTTAATATTTTCTAAGTGAAATGTTCCATTCTTTCATTCGAAACAACTTTGTTTCAAAATTAAATTTGGACTAAAAAGGGGGTGTTTTTAATTAAAAAAAGGTGAAATATAAATGAAACATTTCAAAGCTCTCTAAACACATTTTGACTGACCCAAATTATTTTTTCCTAGATTTTTCAGTTTCTGAAAATGTGAGCTTTCAAACGCAGAACAGAGAAAGTTTTCAAAATCTCAAGATTTTCCGAGGACAGTAAAACAATTTCCTACATAGCTCTATATTTGGGAGATTTATTTGGGAGTTTAAATATAGATTTAGGAGCATAACTTTAAGGTCCTATTTAAAAATGGTAGGGGTTTTTTTTGCTTATGCATGCACGGGTGATGGCAAATGTTTTCTCTAAATGGCATTGTAGAATGTGAGTAATGATAGGTTTGGCTACACTAAGATATAATAGGCAGAAACCATATACATTTCCACACATCTCCATACAGCTCCAGCAATATAACTCTAACCTGCCACCAAACAGTCCAGTGAAGTCTTCAACCTTTCCTGATGAAAAGTCTGTCAATCATGATAGATTTTATAATGGATAATTTTCAAATGAAGATAAATGTTGAAGATAAGTGTTTTTCCACTGACTGGAACCAAGCTTTGAAACAAAGGATTCCCACCATAAGCAAAAGCTATTTAAGGCAGGGGAGTGACATCATTGTGGTTCTTCACTGACTTCTCGCTCAAGGAGATTTCTGGAAACACCTGAGGAACAAACACTGAACTGGGGGAAGTGTTGGACCCAGGTTAAAGGGATTTTTAGCGTGTCAGTGGAGCACCTAGGGTTTCTAAGCTGTAAACCTATACAGCTTGCCTTAAGAAGTTGAATCCTTCTTGGATCATCATGGGTGAAGATCTGCTATTCAGTATATTAAGCTTAGTTTGTGTAGTATGTTTATTTGCTAGGTAATCTGCTTTGATCTGTTTGCTATCACTTATAATCACTTAGAATCTATCTTTTGTAGTTAATAAACTTGTTTTTCCTTTATCTAAAACCAGTGCATGTGGGAGTCATAACTTGGGGCAGAAATCTGCTGTTTATTTCATCTCCACATTGAGGGAGGAGGAGAATTTCATGAGCCTACGCTGTTTAGTTCCCTGTGCAGTGCAAGACAGTATAATTTTGGGTTTACACTCCAAAGTGGGGTGTTGGTAGGTGCCTTAGCTGTCTCTTAGCTGTGCCTTCCCATGCAGGAATTGGTTAAAGAACTGTGTGTATATAACTGCAGCTGGGTATGTTCCTATCTGTGTGTGTGCTGGAGCCTGGGAAAGGGTTTGGCAGACTGGTCACAGAAGTGTATAGGAAACCCATACTGGCGGTTCAGGGAAACTCAGTGGCACCCCAGTTCCAGGTGGCACCCCAGAGGGAATCCATTATGCGTGCATTATTGTTTTGATCCTTAGCAAAGATGACCTACATAAAATGGGCCTATTAAATTGATAATGTCGATTCTACAAACTCTTAAGCTTGGACATTTTCTCAAATTAACCTCTCACAATAATTGTGTTGGGCCCTTTTTAATTTCCAAGAATATCTACCTTTTGTTGAAATAAAAATGATGAAAGAGAAGTTTAATTTTAAAAGTGTATATATCTGATGAAAAACCATCTGATTTGTGCATTGCTGTGTTCAGCCCATTTTTAGAAATGTGATGGGGATCATCTTTGATTATTTTCTTTGATGGTTTTTAAGTTGGGTAAAGTATAGATAGTTTGGGTTCACACCACAGCAGCAGAGTGAGAATTCTGGCCTGGTTCCCAGGCAGGATCCCAAGCTGACACAGTCAAAGCGTTTCTGAATCAGACCTGTGTCATACAGTCACATGCATGACAATTAATACAGAAAAAGTATAATGAAGCAATAAATTCAAACAGCAACTGTGTAACACAAGATTCAGAAAATAAACTCTGTGTATATTATGTAAAACTAGAAGACCAGGAAACAGAATAAAAAAACAGGATCATTCCCATCCACTCGTTTGAGCTTTACCTAAGGTAGCAGATGAATGCAACTTCTATTCAGCTATTCGACAACAACTTATGTTTCATTGGCAACCAATGCTGGTGGCCTGGGAGGACATGTTGCTTGTTATCTTTGTGAGATGGCTGGTCCAAAATGTTTCTTTGGCTTATTTACAGGGGCTTGGCTCTCATCGTTTCTTTTATATTATTCCTGAAACAATGTCTTCATAATAAACCTCTGCTGGAATGACATTGTCAGCAGAAACTGGAATTGTTTTCATTGTTAAGAAAAAAGATAACTCAAGCAACCCTGACACTTCTTTGGAGACTCAGACAGTAAAATGCTATACTCTCTTCTAAAGTAAATAGGCCATTCATTGCCCTCTCGAAGAATGCAAGGAAGCTGAATAAATGAGAAAATTCAACATTCTTTTTCACAGATACCATTGTAAATTAGGTGGGCCATTTTAATTCAGTATGAAGATTCATTATGAGTGAAAAAAGGTATGATTAGGACAATATGATTCAGTTTTACTGCAATAAAAAGCCATATTCCCTACCACCTCATTCTCAATAGTGATTTTTCATTGAGTACTCTGAGTGTGAACATTCTGGCTGCTTTTCTGATCACATTTCACTCTTGGATTCCAAGCAGGTACTCACTGAGACAGAACATTATTTACTTTACTATGGCATTCTCCACAGTGTTCAGGCATACTGATGGATTTAATGGAGCCCAGGGAGGGTACTGGTGCATCTTTGAATGGGCACCCTGCTAGCACTTCTTGGTTTTTAAGTGTAACCACAGTCTGAATTAATTCCAGAGTAATTTAAAGTAATTTACCAGCATGCACCCTCAGGAAAATGTCCCTTGAAATAGCTCTTTATGTACATCATCAGAAGTACTGATTCAAGATGCACAAAATGTTTTCTACTGGATTTATTACATTGATAAAGTTAGGGAGATCTCAAGTGGCAATAGCTTTCTTTTAAATTAAAATAGCAGTATGCATAATGAGTAAGGTTTGTCATTTGCTTGGAAGGCCAGGGAATGAGCATGACCATAGCAATAGTATAGGAGCCAGAAACTGGTACTGTCAAGGATTAGCACAGAATATAGGTGAACACTGGCAAGAATTAGAATAATTTTTAGTCTATTCTAATCCAACAACATCAACAGCACAGGCCTGACAGTTCTGTACATGAATATTGTCCTCTTTATTCATTTTCCTTAGTTTCCAGTTTAGGAGGCTTAGTAAAGATAGGAATGGTGCTATGAATCAGCTTCATTAAGGCAAGTTGTGAGTTTTATTTTAATATGCTATACAAGGGTCAAATTCAGCTCCAACTGTATGGCTTAGGAAGATGCTTTTTCCTAGCCCTCTAGTGCTCCAGCCCCTCCTATCTTCTGTTGCTCCCATCTCTGTAGCATAACAGCACTTGTAAAGAGACCTTCTGGGTTGCAGGTGGATTTGCTGCTAAATATTAAAGGCTGTTATTAGCAGAGGTAACAATACTACACTCCTTGCAGAAGCTAGTGCTCCTGCGTTCTATTGCCACTTCTACCACCTGGCTGCAACACTGTTTTGAATTTATCAATGTCTTTGTAATCATATAGTTAGGTCTCATATCTCCTAAATATCCCATATCACTTAAACAGACTCCTGCCTCTTCTTCCTCCTTCTCAGTTATCATTACAGTGCTCCCAGTTTCTTAGTTTTTGTACGGTTTGCTGGGCACTTGAAGTCCTTGCCTGTTTAGATGAAACTAAGGTGCTTTGAGCTAGCTCCAAAACTACTATAGGCTGAGCAGGAAAATGAATCAGCAATGTCTACTCCACAAGTATATCGTCACCATGCTAAGTGGTGGGCTGAGCAAAGAAACCTAACAGAAATCCCTGCCAATGCTGGGAAAGCATAAAAGCATTCAGTGTTCATAACTTCAAAACTACTGAACCAATTTCCTTCAACCTTGTTTTGTTCACTCTTTAGGTCATAGAGAAACTTATAAAATCTATGTGTGAACAAAATTAGTTTCCACCATCATTTAGTTAATTTCTAGTTGCAACATATGTGGAAAAAAACCACATTTCTTTTCTAAGCAGAGAACAAGAAAATAATGGAATTGATTCTGCTGAATATTTTTTTAATGTCTCTGGGTTGAGTTTGAGTATGCAAAATTCATCTCAAGAGGAATGGGTTTACCAAAGTTATGAGTAACTGAAACAAGTAGGTTACAATGGAAATTGCATGTCAGCCTGAATAATTCTGATGACACTAAATAATGAACCATAAATATGAAGTGTTTGAATATCTTTTGTCATTCATTTCATTTTCAGACTCATTCCTTCAGCTGAGCTCAAGTTCAACCAGTTCTACAGTATTAGAGGAGCCCATAAGCATGAAGTTGAACAATGTTCTAGTATTTTCCATTGCTGAACAAGTAAATATAGCTTTTAATCCAAATTCTTGACAGCACCAGTATTTTCTTTAAAGTTCAGTGACAAGGCTGAAACATGAGAGCTATTGAATATGATAGGAGTGTCATTTCATGTGCTACTTCAGGGAAGGAAATTATTTATATATGAGCATATTTGATTAAATGTTTAAAGTTTTTAAAATTTCCACAATTTCTTTTTCCACGATTCCCCAAACCTGGGGATCGACACTAAAAGCAAAAAACCACCAACTAACTGAAAAGGAATTCTCCGTTCAATTAACATTTCTCTTCAAGAAGTCTGATGGCCCAAATCCTCTGTGCAAAGAGTTGAGTCTAATCCAGTTTTTTAATTAAGAAAGTGCACATGTGCCATTGGATTTAATGTGTCAAGGTAAAATATTTGGTAGTAATGCATATAAACAGCCCTCTTTCCAGACTGAAATCTGGGGGGGGGGGAGGGAGAATATGAACAGAAATGGCATTTGTATTACCATCAATGTTCCATTATTGTCATAACCTTAAAAGCCAATATTTTTATTCGATTTGCTCTTCATTTTAATACTCACCTATTTCTGAATATTCATTTTTGAACCAAAGTGCATCATTGTTATGGTAACTAGACCACTGGGCAGTGTTAAATGCCAGTACAACATCCTTCCAGCCAGAAGAGGGCTCCATAATACTTAGTACAGAAAAGGGAAATACTGCCAGTAGTCAGAGGGGAACCTGGCTCGGGGGTGCGCCAGAGGGTACACTAGGCTGGATTCAGCAGCCCAGTAGCAGGCTTCATAGAGCAGGCCAGACATCTTAGGAGCTGGGTCTCAAAGGCTGAGAGATAGCCTAGCAAGCAGCTTGTTTCTGGCAAAAGGGGCAGTAGTAGTCACAGCTGGTGGATAGCCAGGAGTATCTGGAAACAGGAGACTTCATGAACAGGCCTGAATGAGATTGCAAGTTATGGACTAAAGGACTCTGCTCACGGGATCTGCAGACCAGTGCATGATGGTCTCTAGGAAAAGGGGTGGTCTTGTGTAAGTGTCTCTTGGCCAGGGCCGGCGACGGGGGGACAAGGGGGACAACTGTACCGGGCCCCGGACTTAAGGGGGCCCCCCAACGTAGTGCGGATGCTCGGACCTCTGTGCGGCGCATGCGCCACGCGGCCGCGGCTGACCACGTGCAATCCCGCCAGCGCCGCCAGCCACCCCAGCACTGCGCTGTAGCACGGCAAGCACCCGCACACCGCACGGCTGAGGCTGATGGCAGACTCCGACCACAGCGGGGGCCCGGGGAAGCGTGCCCGGCTGCCCTGGTGGTGTGCGGTGCTGACGGTGGCGGAGCGGAGGCACCGAAAAGAGGTCAAGGGGAGCCGGCCTCGCCAAGGTAAGGGGGCAGGGGGCCCGGCCCTACTCGGGGGGGCGGTGGCTCCGGGGGGGCCTTTGGGCAGGCGGGTGGGCTCTGCGGTGAGTTCACCCCTGCCTCAGGAGGTTCATTCATCGGCGTGGCTGGGGGGGTTGGGGGGCAGGCAAGGGGGCGGGGGGGGAGCACTAGCTGGGCTGGGGGGGGCAGCTGCTGTCAGCTGGGGGGGGAAGTGTCGGCTGGGCTGGGCTGGGGGGGGGCCCCAAATGATCAGAGTAGGGGGCCCCAAAATTTCTGTCGCCGGCCCTGCTCTTGGCCAAGCTACCCCATTGCCATACCCTGGACTGGCCTGCTCTTAGGGGCTTGGTTGAGACCTGTTGTATCATCTTTTGTTTGTAGCTTTAAAGAACCTGTACTGAAGGTGTTTGCTTCTTATTTTTGTCAGCCCTGTTAAAGAAATCTTTTGTGTTGCCGCAGTGTGCCGGGGTTTTTGGGAATCCAGCAGGCTAGAGCCTGGAAGTCCTAGTGCATGGAATACCTGTTTGGTTTTGAGTGTGTGGTATCACCTGCATGATACCAGACACCTAGTGCCTTATTATGCTTGCAGTGACACCCTGCAAGGGGGCCAGTTACAACTCTTTTTAGTTTAAAGTGCTTGAAAATCATACAATCATAGAATCTCAGGGTTGGAAGGAACCTCAGGAGGTCATCTAGTCCAACCCCCTGCTCAAAGCAGCACTCAACCCCAAATAAATCATCCTAGCCAGGGCTTTGTCAAGCCTGACCTTAAAAACCTCTAAGGAAGAAGATTCTACCATCTCCCTAGGTAACACATTCCAGTGCTTCACCACCCTCCTAGTGAAAAAGTTTTTCCTAATATCCAACCTAGACCTCCCACACTGCAACTTGAGTTCTGTCATTACTCCTTGTTCTATCATCTGGTACCACTGAGAACATTCTAGAGCCATTCTCTTTGGAACCCCATTTTGGATAGTTGAAAGCAACTATCAAAATCCCCCTCATTTTTCTCTTCTGCAGACTAAACACTCCCAGTTCCCTCAGCATCACCTCGTAAGTCATGTGCTCCAGCCCCCTAATAATTTTTGTGGCCCTCCGCTGGAATCATTCCTTATTGTAGTGTGGGGCCCGAAACTGGACACAGTAGTCCAGATGTGGCCTCACCAATGACAAATAGAGGGGAATGATCACGTCCCTCGATCTGCTGGAAATCTCCTTACTTATACAGCCCAAAATGCCATTAGCTTTCTTGGCAACAAGGGCACACTGTTGACTCATATACAGCTTCTCGTCCACTGTAACATCTAGGTCCTTTTCTGCAGAACTGCTGCCTAGCCATTCGGTTCCTAGTCTGTAGCAGTGCATGGGATTCTTCCGTCCTAAGTGCAGGACTCTGCAATTGTCCTTGTTGAACCTCATCAGATTTCTTTGGGCCCAATCCTCTAATTTGTCTAGGTCCCTCTGTATCCTATCCCTACCCTCCAGTGTATCTACCACTCGTCCCAGTTTAGTGTCATCTGCAAACTTGCTGAGGGTGCAGTCCACACCATCCTCCAGATCATTAATGAAGATACTGAACAAAACCGGCCACAGGACCAATCCCTGGGGCACTCCGTTTGATACTGGCTGCCAACTAGACATGGAGCCGTTGATCACGGGCCAAGCCACCACTTCCTACAGCTCCCATTGGCCGGGAATGGCGAACCGCAGCCAGTGGGAGCTGCGAGTGGCTGAACCTATGGCCACTCGGGTAAACAAAACATCTTGCGGCCAACCAGGGACTTACCCTGGCCAAGCCACTGAACAAGTCTGGGAACCCCTGTCCTAGGCCATTTCCAATTAAAGATTAGAGCCTTATTCTGTAAATATTCCAACTGATTTCAAAAAGAGAATAAGGGCTGGTCTTCACAGTGAGTTAATGCACTCTACAGGGGTGTGATTTCTGAAGCACACTAATGTGTTGTGCATTCATTGGTCTGTGTAGACTCTGACAGTGTGCTTTAAAGTAGTGCTATCTGAAACACTAACACATTGAAGTGCACTAGGGAACCCTCAGGCCTTGTCTATACTACTGCAGTAAGTCAACCTAGGTTATGCTACACCAGCTATGTTACGTAGCTTAGGTTGACTCTACTGGGGTGTCTATACCATGCTGCTTCAACATGAGGCACTCTCCTGCCTACATCCCTTACTCTTCTCATTCTGGTGGAGTACCGGACTCGACCAGAGAGTGCTCTGCAGTCCATTTAGCAGGTCTTCATTAGACCTGCTAAATCAACCCCCCACAGCATTGATTACAGCAGTGTCGATCCCTGGTAAGTGTATGCATGACCTTAGTGTGGACCCGTAGGGTCTACACAGAACAATTCATGTGCGTGAGCACTTTGGTGTGCTGTAGAAATCACATTACTGTGGAGTGCATTACTCCTCTGTGTAGGCAAGCTCTAAGATACTACTCTACATGAGTACGGGTAGTGGAATATATCTCAAAGTGATAGAGTTAACAAACATTGTCCTCATGGTTGGTAATCTATATAACTGACTGTGCCTATTTGGGAATGAATCTGTAATATTTTGGAGGGTCAAGACCACTTCATACTCCAACAAAGGGGTTAATTCTGATTGGTGGAAATAGGATGAAAAATATACCTGATTAAATAATAGCACTCAAGCGATTACAATTAGCACACAAATGCTTCCTTCTGGTCTTGTCGGTAGTCACTGGAAAAGAAAGGGGCATTATGGGAACACAGGTTAAAAGAGAGGGGTCTGAATCAAAACCATAGTTCTAACTCACTAACACTCTCTCTTTGGGAAAGTTTGGATTCAGATGTGAATTTTGAAGTTGACACCCTATCCTTACAGGAAACCTAAAGTGTTCAGAAACTACAGAGATTTGGCCATATGGAGTGAGTTCACTTTGTTAATTTCATTCCACTTTTAGAAACTTTATAGGTTTCAGAGGTATTCCTTATACTTAAAATAGGGATTTACCACTATAATTGATAATCTCTAGAGCTGGAATGGACTTTTTAAGTGCAACTATAAGCAGACAATTCATACTGATTTCTCGTTTGCTCATTTCTATGCATTTGGGGAGAATTGATAGGCTTAATATTTGGCTGTTGCCATTTTGCTTGTTAAATAGTAACAATGACTGCCATACAAAGGCCTTACCCTTATTTAAGGTCAATTCCTTTTTGAATTCCTGAATTGGTCAGGAATCACCATTAGTGTTAGCAGAGGGCTGACAGCCTGAGTGCTACTGAAAGAACAACACAATTTTTAACATAATTGTTGCGCGAGTCAAGTTGCCTGTGACCATAGCCGGAGAATGAAAGAGGATTTTCCAACCCCACCTCCAGCATCAGCTGCTTTAGTGTTTAGTAGCATACATCATTTCTGAAGCAGAGCAACCCAAATTGAAATGTTATATGGTTCATTTTATTTTATGAACAATTTCTAGCCAGACATATGTCAGGACTTTTTTCCTTTTCAATTGAAGACAAAGAATGTGTTCCTAAACAAAAGGTCCTTCTCAGCTTACCCATACCTTTCCATAAAAGGTAAGAGAGGATAAATCCTATTTTTATATTCATCCAAGAGACACTGTACTTGTAGACTGTCTTCCAGTTTTCTGTGCCAACAAATGAATGCCCTTTTTATGTTACTGGGAATGATCAATGTCAAAAGCATTCACTGACAGTGAAATTCACCCTTGTGCAGAAGTCCAGCAAAAGTCCTACATCTCACTTAAGCCCTTTAAACAGAACTTAAGTGGGGTTTAAGTAGTAGATAGGCCTTGCACTCTTTGTTTGCACAGGAACAAATGTCACCCATTGAAAGTTAACATTAAACTTTTAAAATATACGAGAATGTTTTTAGAAAGAAGGATGGAATTCTGAACTAACCAAACATAATCTTCATCTGGCAAGTGTTATATAGCACCATGCTACAGATGGGACTGAATTGCTGGGGAAAACACCTGACCTGCACATCCATAACAACATGGCTTTTGTCCAGCAATGTAAATAGTTTACGTTAAAGGAACCATGGCAATGATCAACTTTGAAAAGTATTTTAAAAGGAAATCAGAAATGTTTCCATTATTTTTATGATGTAGATCATGAACGTTTCATCAACGATCGCCATGATGTCTGGTCAGGTGAAATTTTTTGCTTTAAACCTGTAGCACAGAATTTCAGTGTCAACACTTTGTCCTCAGAATTACATGTTAAATAGGTCTGAATTTATTACAGGTTGTTGTGCTCTCACTTTAACAGGTATAGAAAGGAGTAACTTTGCCAAAGTCACCTTCATTGGAACTCCATTAAAGTTGAATTTATGAAGGTGCAAAATGAATATTAGTGAGAGGAGAATAAGATATATAGTTTCTAATGGCAGGCCTACCAATAACAATGAATATCAAAAATCCCTTATGTAATATCTCCAGGATGTGACATACAAATTGAAGGGATGTTGATATGATATCAAGGGATGTTGGTATGATTGCTTGATATGGAAGCAAAAGCATGATTTGATCCTAAAGATAGGCAAGCCATTTCAGATAAAATGTATTTGTAACTATAGTAAGTAAAAAAAATTCAGAAAGAAATGATTACCAAGTTGATGATTGTCCCATAAATAACAGTTAAATATAATCTGCAATTTTCTCTCCTAAATCAGCAATGCCTCTTTTATAACTTCTCAAAGTAGAATAAACATTCCAATAATATTTTAAACTTTTGCAATAAAACAGCAAGGATTTAATAAAATTCATGGCTGTTCATTATTTATTTTGGCTTTGGCATTCTTTACAATATCCAAATAATACTTTAAAGAAATGTTTTTTATCTTGTAAATACCTATTGAAAATGTTTTCCTTCCCATGGGTTGGTCTGAAGAACTGAGAATCTGGCAATATTCCTCATAATAACCTTGTTTGTTTTCTGATTCTCTTTTTTTTTAACTTCATTTACCATCTATCCCTTTTTCTGTCATTCTCTCTCATTTTTCAGTTCATCACCATTCTCTATCTTGAGGTCTTTCTAATCACTTTCTAGGTTCTCTGTACACTTACCCTTCGATAGTGGTCTATGGATGAAATCTTGTCCACACTTAAGTCAAAACCGAAAATGCCATTAACTTCGAGATGTCCAGGATTTCACCCCTTAACTGGAAGAGAATACATGAATCAAGGGGCTGTGGCAGTCCAAGATGAGGACTCTCAGTCTGGCACATTTTCAGAACATTAAGTCACTTATTTGTGAAGGACAAGGAATGATAAGGAAGAACAACAAGTAATGCAAATGAGTGGAGGAAGGAAACAGGCAGAACAGCAATTAAAAGAGGAGTACAAGTGAGGAAAGGATGATAAAGAGAAATCTGGCAAGAGACTGCTGATGGGGGAGGTTACACACTTGATGAGAGGGTTTTGAGAATTGGTAACCAAATCCCAGTAAATGGAGAAGAGTTAAAGATTAGGTATAATGATCAGTTCATCTAGCTGATGATGGTGGGTAGATTAACAGAGGAAATGTGTGTTATATCATGGAATACTGGGTATTGTGAAGATGCACATGATGTCTTATGTCTTCAGTGGCTGGCGGTGGCATGTTGTTCCCTGAGAACTGGAAAATGTTATAATCTTAAATGCACAGTGAAAAAGAGATCAGTTGGGACTTCTTAGAGCACCACCTTCAACACTTTTGTCACTTTCAATCATTTTTGCTTTAACTGTTCTTACAAATAATATCCAAGACTTCTGGAATTAAATGGATAGTGGGGGAAAAAATGATTCTCTCATTTTCAGTTTGTTTACTCATTACTGCATTAGCACATTGTACATACTCAGATTCACTCCGTTTTCACATGTGCTCTCTTCACAATGTTCTGAAGGTCTACTGGCAAGACAAAGTATAAACCATCATTATCCTTGAAAGAGCAAAACCAGCCAGCATTGAAGCAATGATTATCAAAGCTCTGCTTGGACAGACGGGTCATATTATCAGAATGGGGAATGATATCATCATCATCAATCCTCTTCACTCCCGCTGGAGTATAAGGCACCAACAAATCTCCTCCATGCCTCTCGATCTTGGGCAAGCCAGCTGATTTCATTCCACGTTTTGTTCATCATCTTCAGTTCCTCTTCCACAGTTCTTCTCCAGGTACCCATTGGTCTGCCTCGCTTACGCTTTCCAGGTGGAGTCCATCTTAGGGCTATCTTAGGGTGTCTGGTGTTTTTCATCCGAAGAACGTGACCCAGCCACCCCCATCGTCGCCTTTTTACATAGTTCTTACGTTCCACGCAGCTACTCTCACCTGTTGTTTGGGTTTCGCCAGGGACTGCATCGGAAGAGAAATTTCCTTTCGGCTTTCATTCCTCCTTGTCATATCAGGCATTACTGCCTTCGTCCTCAGCTGATCACCCATGATGAGAAGACATTTCAATAAATCGGTTGGTGTTTCTGTAGCAGGTGTTTTTTTATGTGGCGGGTTGCTAACCCAGCGCACAACCCTCCTCCTTTCGCATTCTGGACTTGGGACCAGACAACGGTGGAGTTGGGGAATGATAGACTCCCCCAAAAAAAATTCCTGTCTACAGGGCCAGCTCTAACCTTTTTGCTGCCCCAAGCAAATCAAAAACAAAACCCCGAGCGTCGCCCCGCTGCCCCAAGATTGCCACTCCTTAGAAGGCACCTCCCCAAGCACATCCTTGGTGGGCTGGTGCCTGGAGCTGGCCCTGCCTGTGTGGTGAGCTAAAACTCAGAAAGCCCAGGAAGAGCAGTCAATATAGATGCTTCAAATACACCCTGAAGCAAGATGATAACTCACGTGGCATAAATATTGATAACTCCAAAGACTCAGCCAAGGACAGATTTGAACAGAGAGCAGCTGTCAATACAGGTTGTAAACTCTTTGAGAAAGACAGGTGCAAAAAAATTATTGAGAAAAGATCCTAGCATCATGTCAAGTCTTCAGTGTAGGGGCCTACACATACCTGTGTGATATCTGTTCTGAGAGCTTCCGTTTTGCAGAAATGACGATATAGCCACAAGAGAACACACAAGATGCTGTGATGTTCTCATCAGAATCAATGGACTGGCCTACCCAGATTCACTGTTTTTCCTGAGTTGCTAGAAATTCCATTTCCCCTGTCTATGTGGGTCTTTCACATAGCAACAGAGGATAAAAACATCTTAAAATAGGAAAATGTGATTTTTTTTTGGATCATGAAAATGGGTAAGTGATTTCAGGGACAACCTGAAACTACTTCAAATTAATCATTTGAAATTAGACTTCAAGTTGATGGTGTTCGTTTAAGTGTGCTTAATCCAGAAGATGGGGCATTCTGTTTTTATTCCTTATGGGAAACGTGACATATTTATGTAACCGAGGAATAGAAGTATTGTGTTAATTTTTTCTGTCTTTTTAATGAATAATTCAGAGTTTTTAATATTTTATATTGAATTATATATTAATGCCTTGTATTTTGTGTTAGAGAGACATTCATTTAATGTGTCATATGCTGCTTTATTTTTGTATTTTATTTATTAGTATTATTAAACTATGTGAAATACATGCCTAAATCTGAAGAAGCATATTAATGGAAGCTTATGTAATGTGATTAGTTAAAAAAATTAAAACTTGATGATCAGGATAATGTCATGGGATAGAAGTTAATCTTTTTTTCGTTTTTAAACTGAGTTTAAACACACACATTTACTTATTCCACCACTTATAAATGGGGGGAAACCAGTCATTTAATTTCAAACAACAGAGCATTTTCAACAATGACAAACAAACCATTTACAAAGGCAACAGTTGTGGGAAAAACAATTCCTTTGGGGGCGGAGCAGGGGCAGACATTCTAGATAATTTCGGGCCTAATCCAGTGCTCATGAAAGCTAATGGGAATTGGATCAGGATGTGAATCCTGGAAACAAGAAGGTTACTAAGCAATAACATGCAGATCTATCAAAAGAAATTGCAGTCAAAGTAAACCATTCATATTCTACCATGCCTGGCTGGATGAGTCTCTGCTCACCAAAAAAGCATGCAAGTGAAATCCTACTTCCATTGAAGCAAATTGGAGCTTTATCATTGACTTCAATGGGGCCAGGATTTCATCCACAGAGCTTGTTTCACCACGCCATTTCTGCAATACTATGCTGGTGTCATTCCATTTAGATCAATGGAGTTACACAGGTGTAAAACCGGAATAATGAAGTGGTGAAACAGGCCCTCAATTTCCCCCCTCCTAATTTACTTGGTAATTGTTGTTTTCTCTTACTTTCTGTGGAGATTGGGCCACAGAAATCAGTACTGTAGGACGACATATTGAAATGACTTTTTAACCTGTACCTCTGTAACATGTGAGTGTGTCTGTTTGTATGTACAAAACTGCAGATTTGTATGCATAAAATATATAATTGCATACATAGGTTCCAATCTGTTATTTGCATGTACTGTAATTTATTCTGCATGTGTGAATGTGGAGTTTTGTATTCAGAACTGTACACAGAATAGATTGTTAAATGCAACTGGGAAATAAGTTCTAAGCTAATTAAAATGATGAAGATCAGTGAAACTGGAAGAGCAGGTAAAACTACATTAACCGATTGTATTTGAGTTTCTGGACTCTGAACATCATGCTTGGCCCTTTTTTTTTTTTTTTTTTTTGAGATTGCAAGTTTGGTTTATAAAAGTAATAAAGTTGATGTAATATACTTGTACTTCTGTAAAGGGTTTGAGGTGGTACCACACAACATTTTGATTAAAAGAACTAGAAAGATATTAAATTAACATGCACATATTTAATGGATTAAAAGCTAACAGATAAGTCTGAAAATGTAATAGTAATTGGCAAATCATCATCAACAGGTGTCTCTTTAACGGGGTTATGTAGGATGGGATGTCAGCCCATGGTATTTAACACTTTATTAATGACCTGAAAGAAAGTAAAATCATGAATGATAAAGTTTTCAGATGACACAAAAATTGGGGAAATGTTAAATAATGAAAAAGACAGATCTTTGAAACAAAGCAATCTAGATTTCTTCGTATACTGGGTGCAAGCAAACAACATGCATTATATATGGCTAAATGTAAATGAATACATCTAGGAACAAAGAACAAATGCCATATTTACAGGATAGAGAACTCTATCCTGGAAATCAGTGACTCTGAAAAAGATTTGGAGGTCATGATGGATAATTAGCTGAATATGAGGTGCATGTGATGCTGTGGCTTAAAGAGCTAATGTGATTCTGGAATGCATAAGCAGGGGAATTTCCAGTAGGGGTTCTTTTACCTCAGTGTTTGGTACTGATGCAGCCACTGCTGGATTGTTGTGTCCAAATCTGTTGTTCACAATACAAGAATTATGTTGATAAATTGGAGAGGGTTCGGAGAAGAGTCACGAGAATGATTAAAGGATTAGAAAGCATGCCTTATAGTGGTAGACTAAAGGATCTCAATCTGTTTATCTTAACAGAGAGAAAGGCTGACTTAATGACAGTCTACAAGTTCCTACATGGAGAACAAATATTTAATAAGGGACTTTTCAATCTATCAGAATAAAGAGTATAGCACTATCCATTAACTGAAAGTTGAAGCTAGACAAATTCAGATTGTAAATAAGTTATCAATTATTAACAATGAGAGTAAATTTACCAATGGTTGTAATGGATGCTGCATCACTGACCATTTTTAAATCTAGATTGGAGGTTTTTCTAAAATATCTGCTCTAGGAATTATTTTGGGAAAGTTCTGCGGCCTATGTTATGTAGGAGGTCAGACTAGACGATCACAATGGTCCCTTTAAATCTATGAACCTCATGTCACATCCCTGTTCAAAGTACATCAGGCAAGATCCTAATACTAAAACTGTCAGTAACAAGTATATGGATAATTTACTGCAAAAGTGAATGAAACAATTGATGATGAAACAATTGAAAAAGACAATCTAAAAACTTGCCGTCCCTTTTGCCAAGTTGAATCTTGACACTATGAGAAATTCCCAAGACCTTTCCTTTATGATACAACTGGGTTTTATTAGGAAGTTCTGGGTAAATGTATAACTTCAGTTTGCATCCTTCTTCTCATCCTATTTGACCATAGTGCAGCTGCAGCTATTTCCAATCTCTTTAATCATTCTCAATACCTGTGAGCAGTCTGGTGCATAGAATCTGGGATTTCTCATGCAGTTGCCCAAGCCCCTCTCACAGGGGGTGTGGATGGGCTGTGTTGCCTGAAATAGTATCCTCTGCTTAGATGAAATCAATGGATGACATAGCATCCCAGAAGAAGTTGGGTTGCATCCCCACAAACTGCCTATGAATTGTGAGGATGGAGTACACAACCACAACCTGTGGGCAGGCTGGGAAACTGTATCTTGGCTTCTTCATCGATATTGTTCTAGCCATTGTCCTCAGCTATGTCATCTATGCAAGAGTTTTGCACTGTTGAATCAACATAGTCAGAAGGTCATACAATCAGTCCTCTGGCTCAACCCAAATCGGCTCTCAGCTCTCTCTGCCTGCTCCAAACAGGTGGGCATGAGGTATCTTTTGCATAGCTATCTGTGTTCCTCTGTCTTGTGATGCTGGAAGCTTTGGATTGTCTCTCATTCAAGTGAATTGCTTCTTCGCAGTTTTGCCTGAATAAGGGCACGATTAGGTTGTAATGTGTTTGCCCATTACTAGACTATTGCCCTGGTGGTAAGTCTGCTATTACTCAGTTTCTTGGACTCTCTTCTGCTATATGTAAAATTATCTTTATCATCTGTTAATTTACCCCAGTTAACTAATGTCTGAGCTTCCTCTATACCTCCATAGTTATTTCATATGTGTAAAGTGACCACAGTATATCACATTCCCCAGAATGATGTGATCATGTCACGAAAGGTCCTGTCATCATAACTGCTCACATTTGTGGAGGGGCAAGCTCAGGTAACTCCAGAGCTCTTTTCCAGCTCCCAAAAATCTATAAGTCATTCGGATCCACAAGGGGGTTGAATTAACACTGTCATTGGGCTCTCTCTGAATCTCCTGGTTTTAGAGGGCAAAGTCTCAGCTTTAATATTTCATCAGCATAATCTTTGTAGCCATATATTAATGATAAATACCACGAGCAAACACTTCACTTCACTTTTTGTCTCCGTGGACCTTCAGTAATACCTAGCAGTGATGCAAACATATGGAGGAGGGCTTACTTAAGCTGATTGACATTACTGCAGACTTCAGCCCTTGCAGGGAAACACGGTGCTTGTCAGTTCACATCAGCTTCTGCCCAGAGAACACTAGAGACAACATTGCTAGGCTCTTCATTGTGATATTCTGAGCTAGCTGGGTTTTAAACCTTTCTATGGATTTGGACACAGATCAGCAAGCCTATTTGTCCATCCTCTTGATTATGCCACACACAATCAGACACTTCGGCAATTCAAGTGTCATAAGCAATTCAGCTCAGGCCCTACATGCTAAGGTTCACTGGTCAAGGTTACATCCTGTCTTTTGCTTCTCTATTTGCTTTATGCACAGGTGCATCCATTAAGTTTTAAGATTTGCATTTTTACTCCTATGCAGACTGGGCTGGATTCACTCAGGTCTTCTACTAGCACAATCACTGATGGAGGCTCCTAATCACCAACAATCCACCAGAGCATGAGGATGCTGCAGTACTAAAGCACCTCAACCTCATTTGTTCTGGTGCTAGGCGGGGGGTAATCTAGGGCCATTGCAAGCTAAAAGTGTCATGGCTGGAAAGGGTGCCAGGGTGACTGGGAATGCACTAATTCAGTGCCCCCCCTCCTCCCGGTGAAGGCTCGGGGGGGGGGGGGGGCAGTTGTCCCACATGGCAGAAAATGGGCATTAATATAATTCTTTTTACATAAACACAGTGCATCATTCTTTAAAGGCCTCACAGCATTTCCCCCCACATGAGCATAGCACTCCCCAATAGTTCCATGAACATATTGTCTGAGGTGTTGGCTATGATCCAGATAAAATTTTACTCCCTGATGTGACTCAGTTTCTCACTTGACCTCACATAATCCTCACAATGTTATTCCTGGAACCCACTTACAAGAGGGAGGCTGAAAATCCAGTTTTAGATGTATTGTATATGTTTGTTGTCATCTACTTTTTTAATCTGTAGAAGTGTAAGACAAATACAGGCTACAATAACCACTCCTAGATGTTCATGTAGTGTCCATGTGGTGGGCAAAGAGGGCCCTGAACTCTACACCAGGGCATAATTTGGGCTGCTCACAAAGTCTTCCCCCTACTTGTGGTATATAAGGGATTCTCCAAACAAAAAAATGGGAGAGAGAGAATTGAATTAAAATAAAAAGACAGAGGTGGACAGTCTCTTAGACAATCTTTTGATCATCCCTTTGGGGTTCTGGCTCTAGTATCCTTGATGAGAGTTAGGACCTACCTTCAGCCCCTGTTCTGGGTAACCCCCCACCTTACAGGTGTATCTGATTAGTGCTGGCTGAGCCCATAAGAGCGCATTACTCTCCTCTCTTCTAGGCAACAGCCTGCTCTTGCCTCAGCACATTCAACTCTTGCTAACTAGAGATGTTCTTTTGCTTCCATTCAAGTCAATAGTAAACTTACCATAGGCTTAAATGGGTACAGGACTGAATCTCCAATGCAAGTGTGAGTATCTCTTGCACTCTCTTGTTGTGTGCAATGATTTTGTTTCTATTTGTCATTCCTCTTAGAAGAGAGAAAAATCCTCTTTAAAAAAAAGACAAAGAAGAAAGGAGTGAATAATAAAATAAGGCAGGCAAATTATCCCAACTAAAATGTTTTGCCTCTTCACCTTCAGCATGAAAGAGCCACTCATCTTCACTTCCTGGTTCTCCTACTTTAACTACAGGGTGATGTGCTTGATTACCCAAGGGATGCCCAGTGTGCATCCTCTGATGCTTAAAAAACCAAGGCACAGATCAAGCAACTTTACACCTTCTTAGACAGATGTTAAAGGCATCCAAAGCAATCAATGAGTGAAGTGCTGCCCAAGGAAAACAAGGGGGAATTTGCATAAAAAGTGCTTTATGATATCTAAACACTGTATTAAACATTAATTTATCATCTGCTTTTGGTTTTCATGTTTTGAAAGAACCTGGTTACTTTGATGCTTTTCCTTCCTCCTTCCCCTTTGTCAGGGCCGGCGACAGGGGGGTACTACGGGTACAGCTGTACCGGGCCCCCCGACTTTAGGGGGCCCCTGGTACACCGCTGTACCAGTTGTGTCCCCCCTTGTTGCCGGACCTGGAGAGCGGGGAAGGGGCGGGGAGGTGGCGCGGCTCTCCCCCGACAAGCGAGCCTGGCCCCGGCAGGAGCAGAGAGCCCGGCCGGCGGCAGCAGCGCTGTCTGGGGGAGGGGGGGGGAGAAAGGGCGGCTCATGCCGCCGCTCTCGCTCCCGCTGCCGCCAGCTGTCAGCTGGCCGGGGGGAGCGCCGGCTGGGCTGGGGGGGGGAGCGCTGGCTGGGCTGGGGGGGCCCCCATCCGCTGTCGGCTGGGCTGGGGGGGGCGGCTGGGCTGGGGGGGCCCCCATCCGCTGTCAGCTGGGCTGGGGGGGGGCGGCTGGGCTGGGGGGGCTCCCATCCGCTGTCGGCTGGGCTGGGGGGGGCCCCATCCGCTGTCGGCTGGGCTGGGGGGCCCCCATCCGCTGTCGGCTGGGCTGGGGGGGGCGGCTGGGCTGGGGGGACCCCCATCCACTGTCGGCTGGGCTGGGGGGGGCGGCTGGGCTGGGGGGGCCCCCATCCGCTGTCAGCTGGGCTGGGGGGGCCCCCGGCTGGGCTGGGGGGCCCCCAAACTATCGGAGTAGGGGGCCCATAAATTTCTGTCGCCAGCCCTGCCCTTTGTTCCTGTTTTCATTTTAATTGTGTTTCTTGTCTTCGTTAAACTGTTCTCATCTCACAGTTCTCAGCTCTGCCATCTCCATGAACAAACATAGGACCTGATTTTCATTCATGCTTAAAGCCCCTTTATACTGTTCTGAATGCCAGTTACATTTAATGATCACTTTAAGACCCTTTGACCCTGCCAGAGCAGTGTAAAAGAGGCTTAGTTTCAATGAGAATCAGGCCCACAAAGTGTCTTTTGCTGTGCTCAGCAAATAAGTCAACTAACTCTGAGGTCTGGTCTACATGTGAAAGTTGTACTAACTCATTTAGTATAATCAGTGTAAACCTCTTGTGTGGATACTCTTATTTCTATTAAAGAGCACCTTGTAGCAAATAAATGGCAAATAAGTTTTCATTGTCACCAATCTTACAATTTGTGACATGAATCAGTTGTTTACAGGGCATCTGCATGTAAAAAGGAAGTCCTCTTCGTTACTTAGTTTATTATACATATAGCATTTGAATTACGCAACAAATAAAGCAATATTCTTACCAGTAGAGGGAACTTTTCTACAAAAATAGAACGTAATTTATGGTACTTTTGTACACTAGGATACCAATTTCACTGTGTAAAATGGGTGCAGTTCTCACTCACTTGCACACCTATTCTGAAGCGCATCGTCTCATAGCCTCTCTCGCTTCCTGAATGCTTTTGTCAAGGAAACAAAGTCCTGTGGCACCTTAAAGACTAACTATAAAGTTTTGAAGCATGAGCTTTCGTGGGCTAATACCCACTTCGTTGCATCCGACGAAGTGGGTATTAGCCCACGAAAGCTCATGCTTCAAAACTTTATAGTTAGTCTTTAAGGTGCCACAGGACTTTGTTACCTCTGCTATTCCAGACTAACACGGCTACCTCTCTGATTTTTGTCAAGGAAGCCGTTTACTAATAGGAGGAACTCAACAGCAGCAGCAAGCAATGAGCTGAGCTGTTGCCTTTCCATTTGTCTTAAAGGTCATAAGCTGTGGAATGAAAACTATTAGTGCATCATCACTCAGAGAAGTGAACGTTGGTAAAGGCTATAGTTATGGATTTCCAGCCCCTTATACTCAGGTTATGTGCAGGGTGACACATAGTAATAATTGATATGGTCAGGAAGTTCTCTGAATCTTGTTAGGATTCATTTAAAAATTCTCACAAACTGGGGCACTTCAGAGCTAGCAGACTGTTTCATGGTACAGAATTTCAAGTATGATATCAAACCTGGAAGATGTCATGCCACCCTTCAAAAGCTTTTTGTTTTTCTGAATGCACTTGAGCAGTGTGCTGTGATGGCTGATTTATTTTCTGAAAGAGACAATAATTGTAAGAAACCTGTTCATATAGACTGTGTCTGGAGGTTGATTAATTCAAGACTATTGAATTTAGGCACTCAATTAGATGGAGTAGCCACTATAATTAAGATCATACAGGGTGTAATTTGTCATTGATTAAGTATTTATTCAATTAGAAGGAAGTCTTGATTAACCGCATGCACATGGAGGAAATCCACATTTCCCCCCTTTGTACCCATGTGTTTGCAACTAAATAATAATGGTAACTAACTTAATTATTTATGAAAGTCTAATAGATGTGCATACTTTTTGCTGTATAATCCCTGGAAATTTAAATAATGCACACAAAAAAAATTACCAGGGGAAAAATTTGTGTTGAAGTATCCAATCGAAATGATATGCTCTAAATATCAATTATATTTAAATATGAGGGGCTAGCACTTCAGAGAGTGTAAACTGAAATAGATCCAGAAACTTTTATTGGCCACACCAAGTTACACCACCTGGGCAGCTGGCCCTAGTACTGTTTTATTTCAGTAAACACCATTATGATTGTCATGTATCAGATTGTTATTGTTACTACTAATGTTTACCCCAAATAAGAGATGTAAAATTCATGGCTAACCCCAGACTCTAAGATGGATCAAACCAAGCCACCAGAACTGACCACCTCATAACTTTGGAAAGTTTAGGGGACCAGAATTTTGTTGGTCATGTCAAGGGTGTCAAAGCATTATAAAGAAAAGGAGGATGACTGAGTGATCCATGGACTGGCATATTCAGGGGCCAAAGTCTCCTTATGGACAATTTGAAGGGTAAAGCCATCATAGCGAAGGGGGGCGTCTATAGAAGGCCTTTTTGAGGAAGGGGGGAGATAATGATCACCTAGTAGGCAATTAAATGTTATTGTGGAGATAGGGATGCAGACTATAATGTGACAGCATAATCCTCAGATCTATGGGAAAAACAATCTGGGGACTGGCCATGATCCAGGATCAGTGTGGCAATATTAGATTTTTAGGAATTGGGTATGCATTACAACAACAGTAAAACTAAATTCCTACCCTAACAACACAGGACAGTGGCAGTGGTTTCCTATGAGCGGTAACCAGGTAGAGCAGGGATCGGCAACCATGGCACGCGGGACCGTAGGGTAAGAACCTTCAGCGGGCCCCGCTGGGTTTTTTACTTGCTGGTTCACCGATCACGGCTCCCAGTGGCCCCAGGATAGTGAACTGAGGCCAGAGGGAGCTGCGGTCAGTGAACTAGGAAGTAAACAAACTGGCAGGGCCCGTTAAGGGTGCTCACCCTACGGCCCAGCGTGCCAAGGTGCCGATCCCTGAGGTAGAGGAATCCACCCTCAGTTACACTAGTGCTTTTCTATACCTAAAGTAACTTTTCAGCCTTTGCAGGAAATGAGTTATAAAATAATATGACTATGGGAAAAGTATATGTGATCTTAGTATCACGGCTGCTTCTGAAGTAATGAGATCCCTCCTAACTGCACTCAGAATGCACAGAGTGTAATGCTATCTGCCTTTTGGAGCCACCTTCCGGATAAGGCAATTATACTAACAGAACATGGGCTTTTGTCTTTATTTTCCAAAATTCAATAACATTGGTGTTGAAGGAGACCCAAAATAAGAACAATAAATAAATTTTATGGTGCAGCCATTCATTAGTAATTCAAGAGTCTAAAGTAAAATCTCTAAAATTTCATACCCTCCCCTACTAATTGAAACAGCAGGTTTTCCATTAAGAACAAACATAGATAGAGCTGTAAAATTCAGTATACAGTGAATGTATTGGGGGGCAGGGATCCTACTGCCAGAGTCTATAAACAGATGTGATTGGCATTGTACATACATCATATTAATCAGTGTCATTGGAGCATTTTATGGCTATGGCATTTCTGTATGTTGTACCCTGTAAAAGTTTGAAAATGGGTATATACATCAATCTTCTTAGCATATGTGCAACATGCTTCAGGTGACATGTGACCAGGATTCATCACCAAATTTGATCACCTTGTTGGATTATTCGCTTCCCCAGTTTGGGCAGGGGAGTGCAACATGAATGCTGATCCATGGCCCCCTTGCATGCAATTAAAGCATACATTGGAAGAGAGCAAAATACAAGCCTTTCATTTGGAATTCCAGATAGCTCCTTTCATCAAAATATATAGTCTGCCTTCCTCTTTGTCTTTCAGAAATTATTTCCATCTGCTGTAATTTACCATGTTATAATTTGTTTGGAAAATTAAAGCAATAAAACCTTAGTTTATTGTTTGTCTAAATGGTAGCTATGATTGTCTCAGTAGGTGGTGGTAAATGCTGCAAAAATGCTTTGTAAAGATACACAGAGAAAATAAGTGCTAATTACCCAAGACTAATGGAAAAGCATGATGTGTATATAGTTTATTTTTAGACCTTTTTTTTACATGAAGAAAAATGGTCGCTAATCCTACAGAGGTCACTATTAGAAAGATGAACAGTTAACACACTCTGATATCAGACATGCCTCAGTTTTTTTGTCTTTTATAATAATTATGGTCTGGAGTAATTATGGTATCAGATACCAAAGTGTGTTAACTGTTTTTTATTGAAAGCCGGTACACATCTATAGTTGGTGTGAGTACTGTCAAAATGCATCGATTTTAATATAACCCTCCAAAATCTCTTCTATGAAAGATGATACAAACACTGTCCGAAACTGTGATGGTCAGGCCTAGTGGTCAGAGTTGTGGCAGTCAGATCTCCTGGTCAGAGTTGGGGAGGGCGTGGAGAGTCAGAGTCCAAAGTAGGGTTGGAGCAAGGCAGGGGTGTGAGCAAGACTGGAGCAGGACTAGGAACGGAGTTGGTACAGGAACAAGGCTGGAGCAGGCAAAGGCTTTGGAAGTCCATTGCCTCAATCAGGCAAAGGAGAGTTCCAACCCCTGGAATGACATTGTGCTGCTATGTGTGCTGTGTAGGGTGACCAGATCGCAAGAGCGAAATATCAGGACACATTGGGCAAGCGGGGGGGGGGGGGGGGGGGAGAAGGAAGGAAGGGGGCGGAGCAACAGGGGATGGCGGTGAAAGGATATTTTGCGCCTTAGGCAAAATTTTCACCTTGCACCCCCCTCCCTTTTTCCCGGAGCATTGCTTATTATACATTTTTAAAATGAATATTGCATAATGTAATGTAGCATGGAGCAGAGGGTTGGGGGTGGGTGGGGCTCTGTCTGGGGCTGGAGATGAGGGATTTGGGGTGCTGGAGGGACTAAGGGCATGGGTAGAAGGTTGGGGTATGGTGGGGGGATAAGCTCTGGCTGGGGGTGTGGGCTCTGGGGTGGGGCAGGGCTGGGGATGAGTTTGGGATGGTGCAGGCAGTCTGCTGTGGGACTGGGACCAGAGAGGAGGACTCCCCCCAGCCCTTTCCCTGCCAGCAGCAGCAAGCTCTGGGGCAGGACCCCTCCTTTCCCGCCCCCCCCCCCAACACACACTCATTCACCCCCATCACTGGCAGCAGAAGATGGCAGGCACTAGGACCCTGTGGCAGCAGTTGCTGCAGGGAGGAGAAGGGACGCTCCTGTCTGCCCCGCTGTGCTCCGGGGCCATGGAAAGTCTAAGGGGAGGCTGGGGGGCCGTTGGAGGAGGTGCGAGGAGGGGGGTGGCCATAGCCAGGTTGCGAGGGGGGCTCTCTGCCCCCCCCCCTTCCCTCTGCCGGCCGGCACTGGCTGCAAGCCGGCTGCAGCAGCAGCTCTCCTCCCTGCCCCTATAGCGTGTGCTGTGCTCTCTGCCTGGCCCTGGGGAAGTGTGTGTGGGGGGGGGTGCCGTGTGCTCCTGCCGGCGCTGGGCTCTTCTGTAGATCCTGAAATCGGGACAAAAGGGGCGTCCCGACCAAAGTATGGTCGGGACGCGGGACAACTGCCTAAAAATCAGGACTGTCCCGATAAAATCGGGATGTCTGGTCACCCTAGTCCTGTGAGGCTCATATACCTTTTCTGAGAGTCACCAGACTAGTTCCTGGTTTGTGAATTGGCTGAAGCCTAGCACAGGAGTGACTCATCACCTTACAGACTTCATCTGTTGGATGTCCTATCCCTTTAAAATGTCATAGCAGTTGTGTGGGCTCATAGCTGGGATAATAGCACCATAATGCGCTGGCTATTTCCTGACTTATTTATATTATGGGCCAGACACAGAAAAACATAGAAGTTCTTGAGTTTTTCAGGGTTCCTCCATACACATGCTGTGGGTTATTTTGCTTTGATAGTCAATCGTTGAAATAAATGTCACCGCCAGCAAAGTACATGAAAAATGGGGCTGTATTCCAAAAGCATTCAATAGTCAGATGGCTTGTAGGATTCAGGCTTATAATGCTGGCCAGACACCAAGGCCTCAACATTTTATGGTGGCAGGTTCTTGCTATTTTCTCATCAATAGGTTTTTTTTTCAATATCACTAAAAATATGTTTTCATTAAATGAGAGTCAAGAAATAAATGAACCCTGGAAAAGTAGGATTGGATTTTTATGCTTAAATGCTTTATATAGCTAACCAGTCTGCTAATTGCCCATTCACAAAATATCAGAAGCACTAGACACTACCTGTGGCTGCAATTTGATAAGACTTCATGATAAAATTGAAAAAAATAATAATATTGATGATGTAAACTCTGCAAAGTGCAAGAGCTCTTGCAACTGGATTTCCATGAATTAGCAAATCTTCCATGTTCCATTTAATCTGTTAGGGTATTTCAGTCATAACTTGTTGAAACTTGAGAGCTTGGTTTTGCCATTTTTCTTCCTTTTACAATGTGAAAATCTATGGTAACTGTTATCTATATATATAAAAGTCAAATGGTGTATGTATGTTCCCTTACTCCTTCCACACCGTTTCAGCTAGAGACTTGAAATTTGGTACAGTTAGGGTCCTAATCAGGGTAGGAATCGAAAAATTTTAAAATCTCACCTCTTACACCCCCTAGGGGTGAAATTCATTAAACCCCATTAACATCAACTACACAGCTCACATAACATCATCTGGGCTGCAGGTTAACACATGCTGTTGTCTGTGACATAGTTATGATGATATAATACAGATAACCAGAGAGCTTAGTGTTGTGTAGCGCAAACCTAATTAAATACACTGTTTTTTTCTTAAAAAGGACCCTATTCATTATGCCGCGTAAAAAAGCGAAACTGTATCGGAGAAACCACATCTAAATGCAAGAGAATTAAATTAATTAGACAAAATGAGACTTCTGAACAAAATTTGTATTAATAAAAAACATTGTAGTCTTTTTACATCCCAGTTTCCAATTACAAATACCCGAGCAACGCTGGGTATTTCTGCTAGTTAGAAATATTATTGTATATACTGTAAATAAGTTCATAGATTATTCCTATTTATTTGCTACCATTATGCTAGACTCTCCATATCACAAGGAACAATAAGCTGAAATCAGACAAATTTATTATACTCCACATTTATAACAAAATAGCACACTTTGCAAGAAGTGAAAGCTTAGTGTGAAACAAAGGAAATTGTTAATCAACAGCTTTTCAACTGGATCTTCTTTTAGTGTTGAAGTAAACCACTAAAAATGGCAACTATTGTCTAATCTATACACCACAGCTAAGGACTCTGGGTCCTTATTCAGCCTTACATTAAAGGACATGCTCAGCCTTAAAATGGCAACAACACTTAGAAGTAATTTTATTATCTATCAAAATGTAGGCCATACTTCAGAAGTAGCCAGCTATATCATTTTCAGGCCATTAGAAATCAGCACATCATCACATAATGCCTTTTGGTTCACCATAATGCATGGTGTCAGAGGAACTGCTACAGGATGAATCATAAATAAGATGTGTCCCTCTTACAGATTTTATTAGGCAGTTCCAGAGCAGGTTGGGCATCATACCGTCTCAGATATATAACAGCGTGTTTCCTGATGCTCTTTTTTTCCCTGGGAAACAATGATATTTTGGATTATTAACTAGATATCACAAAAATATAATGGTAAACACAGAAGCTATTGCTGTTACTTACTGTGGGTAAAATTCATGCTATCACAGAGGATCAACACAAGTCTTACTTAGGGCTGCAACAGAGGCATACACGTCATCTGTGGTAAGGTAGGAGAAAATGAGTATGTCTGAACTGGCAAGACATCCTGAAACATTTCTACAAGTGAAGTTATAATACATTTATATTTATATCGTAGGCCTATCCTATTGGCCTCATTCCTTGATGAAGGTAAAGAATAGTACTGTTCCACACTGAAACTTGCCAAAGAGACCAAGAGGGGATTAGACTGAAGGCTTTCTTTGGCTTTCTTGTGGGGGAGAGGAATCTAATTTCCTCATTTTAAAATAAGGATACAGGATGATATTAAAGATAAGACTCTGAAAAAATTAAATTTCTATGACCAAAGTAGAGTCTAACTCCATTGTATTCTTTCATATTCATTAATTGCTTGCACTGGGTGGATTAGTAGTTTGAACTGACTGAAACAGAGACTCAGAAGGAAATTGGAAGTCTCATTTGATTTCAGTGGAGAATTAATGCTAATTAGAATCGGGTCAACAGAATGAAATTTTCTTAAGGAAACTTTCTTTTTGCTTACCCTTTTGAACTTCCAGAGCCCTTTCATCAGTCAGATGGCAATTACTAGCGAATGGTGGCTTTATAACTTTAAAATATTATTGTAAAAATTGGAACAATGTCATTCCTAATTCACAGGCTTTCGCTGGAGGAAGAAATAAAAAAAGGAATTGCTATTTCAATATATTTAAATGTAGGAATTTTATGTTCTTATTATCTTCATAGGGTTATTATTATTTCCTAGAACAAAGGGCATATATCACCTCATTTACCCTCCTGTGAGTGGTGAATCTGTCAGCTCTGTATTATAGCCTGGAGGAGAAGTACTTTCCTATCTCTACTCTTCAGCCCCACTATCACCCAGAGGATGACACACTGAACCTCTTTTATTGGAGGAGGGATCTGGCCTGAGGCCCATCCTTCTTGTGTGTCAGGCCCAGTAAATAACCTCATCACAGCACAGAGAAGAGACCATATTGTGAAAATAAATGAAGGCTGAGAGCAATTTATTTGTCAGTTGTAACAAATCACCCCACAAATCATAGCTGTCCAGCTTTCATTTCATTCCTTTACAGATCTATCGCTCTAATGAGTCCTATTAATATAAGGCCTTGCTGGCTAATTAATCTTCCTCCAGGACATGAGTGGAATAACTGCTAGACCAGAAGCCTCATTGTTTCTCTTAGTGCTTTGCAATTCTTAGATATCCTGTTAGTAAGACTTTAATTAGGGCAAATATTCCATGTCTTTGAGGGTGTGATATATAAATAGCTAGGTTGGCTCTCTTAAACAACTAGGGCTTTTTTCATTTTTTTTTTCTTTAAGACAGATGAGAGTTATTTCCTTTCATTAAGATGTTAATGAGATGCTGACAAGTGTTTGGTATTTTTAACATAATTAACTGTAGGGTTATTTTTGTTCTTTTCAAGCTATTTTTCAATGTGCCTTTTATTTTCTAAGTAGCTCATCCTATAATTAGAGGTAATGAAATAGTTCAGACAAAAAAACCTGATTCTTTTAAAACAAAAACTGATGATTTGTGGGTAGGCCTTTGATAAACATTCTGAAGTTCACATCCATACTTTTCAAGTTAAATTGACTCAGACTCATAATATTAAGGGTGCTGTTGGATAAATGAGGTTTTCTGTACCCACTTCTTGAAATGAACAAGCCATTCACAGTAACAAAAGCTCTTGCTGAAAAAGATTAGCTAGGGGAAAGACAATTTGGAAAAATTAAGAACTGGCCCAGACTTCGAACCGCACCATTCTCAGGGATACTATGTGGTGAATAAAGCAACATATTATTTGTGACCGTTTATTTAAATTAGAAGGTGCAATTTGATTCAACTTAAGTTGATTCTAGACCTGGGTGAATAATGGGGGTGGAGGTTCACTGGATGTTTTAATTTTAAATATCATGCAATTAATGAAGGGCAGTGCATCTAGTGGATAAAACACTGGACTGGAAGTCAGGAAACCTGGATTCTCTCACTGACCTGCTGTGTCTCATTGGGCAGATCATTTCCCATGCATAAGCTTTCCTTCTCACTCTTTGCATATCTTGTTCATTAAGAGCATAAACTCTTTAGGGCAGGGATTATCTCCCTATATGCTAGTACAGTACCTCACACAATGGGGCCTCGACTTCAGTGGGAGGCGCTAGGCACTGCTTTAATACAAATAATAACCTTTACCTCCACCAAGGAATTAGGCAAATGGGACTTTTCCTGTAATTTCAATAAAAATAATAATGGTGAAATGCATTCCTGTGAAGGCAGCCCACATAAGGTCTGTGCATCACTTAAATCCTATGTAGATGCTACTTTGAAGATTTATGTGAAACATAAGTAGTTCATCAACTTTTTGCTGGCTGTCTGCACAGAAGTGAAGTTACCCTATGTGAATATGTTTGCAAGTTATCTGGCCAGTTCCCCTCAGGATTCATATTGGTTTGGAATTTGGATAAACACAAATGCAGGCTAAGCTATTTTCTACCTGAGAAGACCTTACAACTTTCCTGCTCTCCACAAAATTCTATAGTGAGATAACAGTAAGCCTGGCAAACTCTGCTAGTCCTATTTAGGGTCTCAAGCCCCCGCGGTCTGCATAATGCAAATATGTGGGAGAAAGCCACAATAGGGTAGAGAACTTGCAGAACTCACACGCAACTGGTCAGAACATCAGTCCACACATGGGGGGCAGGGAGTAAGTAAGCCGCACCCTTTTAATATCAGCAGTAACTTACTTCCCACCCTCTCTCAGAGAACAACAGGAAGAATTGTGAATTTCTTCCTGGGGCACTGGAATTATGCACCATCAGATGCTCAGTCTAGCCTCTAAATACCCCCAATAGGTTAAGTTGCATGAGTAACACAAGCAGAATTTGATCCCAGATGAGGATGTAAAAGATTTGCCCTTGAGCCAGAAGTAAAACCATTTAATCCAGGTGTAGCTTCCTGAAATTGTAGGAGTTTGTGTGTTATAAAAGATATTTACAAACTTTCTGCCAATAATTAAAATGAAAAGGGTAAGGGATGGAGTGCTACTTATACGTTTGTGACAAAGAGTCCGGTGGCACCTTAAAGACTAACTAAAGTATTGAAGCATAAGTTTTCGTGGGTATTAGCCCACGAAAGCTTATGGTTCAATACTGCATCCGACGAAGTGGGTATTAGCCCATGAAAGCTTATGCTTCAATACTTTAGTTAGGGCATGTCTTCACTAGGACTTAACGTCGACTTTAACGACGTTAAGTCGAACTAAACGTGTACCTGTCTTCACAGGCATGCCCTTAAAGTCGATTTAAAGGGCCCTCAAAATCGACTTTGTAACTCCTGCCTGATGAGAGAAGTAGCGCTAAAATCGACCTCTCTAGGTCGATTTTCATCTAGTGAAGAGGCATCTGACTTTAAGCCTCCGACCTCCGAGCAGCCCCGCAGACCCCCCCGCCTGCCCAAGCAGCCCCACAGACCCCCCGCCCGCCCGAGCAGCCCCGCGAACCCCCCGCTCGCCCAAGCAGGCCCGCGCTGGACCCCCCCGCCGCCCAAGCAGCCCCGCGGACCCCCCTGCCCACCCGAGCAGCCCCGCGAACCCCCCCGCCCGCCCGAGGGGTCCGCGGGGCTGCTTGGGCAGGCGGGGGGGGGGTCCGGCGCGGGGCTGCTTGGGCGAGCGGGGGGGGGTCCGCGGGGCTGCTTGGGCAGGCGAGGGGGTCCGGCACTCCCGGCACTGTGGGCTACCTACCCACAGTGCAATGCGGGCTATGTCAACCCCTGCAAAGGTTTAAGGACAGACAGTGTCGACCACTGTCGACCTGCTGTCCTGGTGGGGACACACTGATTCGATTTTCTAAAGTAGACGTTAGAAAATCGAATTAAGTGAAATCGACCTAGTCCTTTAGTGGAGACATACCCTTAGTCTTTAAAGTGCCACTGGACTCTTTGTCACTTCTGCAATTCCAGACTAACACGGTTACCTCTCTGATACTTATACATTTGTTTCATTGCATGGAACTTCTCTGACTCTCTTAGTTAGCATTCACAGGACTCCAAGGGTATTACTCAATAATCTGTACCAGTAGTTAATCAAAACAAACTATTTACAAGTAGCCTTCTTATCAGGGACTGATAAAACTGCCTTTGTGCATTTCACAAGCACATTATAAAAAGTCATTAATCCAATTCAATAGGCACTCTTAACAGTAACCTTTTCTTTTTATAAAGTAGCGGTAAGAAGTCATTCTAACTGAATACTTTAATTGAAGTATTGCCCACTTAATTTCACATTCCAGGATTAATTAATTTTTTATTAATCATTATAACGGCATATTCAGAATGAACTGTCGGATGTCATTTGTATTCTTACATAAAATATTAACTAACCTAAAAAGAACAATTTATACTTTCAGAATGTATCAGCATTAGATATACTGACATTTACAAATATGGTACCTTTTCTAATCTATTTTATTCTACTTATAAAAATATTACGAACCTGTTTCCTGTCTGTGGAATCTAACTGAATCATCACTAAAACTGAAAAGATGGCAGATACAAGGGCACATTTAAAAAAAACAACATTAGAATAAAAAAGGTCTATATAAAACTAACTGCCTTCTTCTGTAACATATGGGCATGGGTCACTTGCTGGTTTAAACTAGAGTAAATGGTGAATTCTCTGTAACTTGAAGTCCTTCAATAATGATTTGAGGGTGTCAGGAACTCAGCCAGAGGTTGTGGGTCTATTAGAGGAGTGGGTGTGTGAGGTTCTGTGACCTACAATGTGCAGAAGGGCCAGACTACATGAACTTAATGGTCCCTTCTGCCGTAAAGCCTACAAGTCTAGCCTACTAGTATAGAACAGATAAATTCACTGGAAAATGCAAACAGATAACATGCCTGTATGTAGATATATGTATCAGGAAATACTGTAAGAAGAATGCTGTGGACAACATTTTCAGATTTGGGTACCTAATGTTAAGCATTTAAATCCATATTTAGACATGTGAATAAAAAGCACTTGGTTTTTCAGAGGCACTGAGTAACTAGGATTCCCAATAAATTCAGTGTACATGCTCAGTAAATCGGGCTACTTTTTAACCAGCTACCTAAATATCTATTTAAGTACCTGACTTTAGCAACAAAGTACAGGAACTCCTCATTTAACGTTTTAGTTATGTTCCTGAAAAATGCAACTTTAAGCAAAACAATGTTAAGCGAACCCAATTTCCCCATAAGAATTAATGTAAATGAGGGGGGTGGGTTTCAAGGGGCAAAAATTTCACCAGACAAAAGACTATCTATCTATCTATCTATCTATCTATATATATATATACACATACACACACACAAACACACATACACAGTATAAGTTTTAAACAAACAATTTAATACTGGTATAAAGTGATGATGATTGTGAAGCTTGGTTGAGGTGGAAGAGTCAGAGGGTGGGATATTTCCCAGGGAATGCCTTACTGCTAAATGAACTAGCAATTGGCTGAGCCCTCAAGGGTTAACTCTCGCAATCTACAAGGCAGCAGGAAAGGAGGGAGGGCAGACAGAGACACAATTAGATTATCCTACAGAGACCACCTGCTTCCAGCTAGCTCCCTGCCTCCTGTGTTCCCCCCACTCTATGGAAGTTGGGATAAGTGGGGTGCAGGATCAGGGGGGAGGGAGACCCCCTGCCATTATCCTCCCTCATCCTCTCCCTCCTCTTCCCCGCACAGCAAGCAGGAGTCTCAGGGAGCAGCTCCAAGGCAGAGGGCAGAAGCAGCACATGGTAGTGTGGGAGAGGGACAGGTGAACTGCTGGCAATTGATAGCCTGCTGAGCGACTGCTGCACAGGGAACTTAGAGGAGTGGGGAGCTGATAGGGGGACTGCTGGTCCAACCTGGTTCCAACCATCCACCAGCTAGCTGCAACGGGCTGCTCTTCCTGCAAGCAGTGGACAAAGCAAGTAGTTGCCAAATGACGTTAGAGAGGAGCATTGCACAACTTTAAACAAGCATGTTCCCTAATTGATGATCAGTGTAACAATGAAACAACGTAAACCGGGACGACTGTAAGTGAGGAGTTCCTATATGAAAATTTTGACCAAAAGGCCACAGAGTGAGTTAATAGTAGAGACATTCTTCTCCCCTATTCACTGCACTACTTTGCTAAGCATCATACATGAGTCTTCAGTAGAGCTTAGCAAATTGATTTTTTGGTTCAATGGTTGAGCAGAAGAAAAATATTGGTTCATTTAGAACCACAGCTGAATTTTTTTGTTTTTTCTTACCAAAATTGGTGGGAAAAGGGGGAGCGGAATTAATTCATGATGAATTGAAATGACATTTTCCAAATAAAATGTTGAGTCAAAACACCATTTGCAAAACTGTTTGTTTTGACATTTCCAAAACTTGTTTTCAGGGTTTTTTTCTACTGAAACTATTTGCCAAATTCAGTCTGAATTTGAAAATAGTTTTGGTGTCCCCCGAATTGCCTTTTGGTGATTTTACAGTTTGTAAAATAAATAATAACCTAGCTTGACTCTTCGGTGAATATTTGAAAAGTCATCATTTGTCTGTGAATGTTATGGTAGAATCTTAGACTTCTAGCTGGGACAAATGGCTAAATGTGTTGTTATAACTTGGTCCTGGATGGCTGACTGTTAAAAAATATATGTTAAACTTGATTTTGTGTGGAAATGTGATGTCATGAAGTCTGTTGGCAAGTAATAACAATAAAGGTTTTTTTTAAGGAGTTTGGTGATTCATGAGGAAAAGAGATGACATTGGAAGTTCTCTTGCAGTGGAATGTATGAAAATGTGTGCTTTGAAGAGTCAAGGAAGGCTAATTAGTCATCCCCTCTTTTGAAGTGTCTTTGGAGCTTGTACTCATTAGTCACTGTAAGAAAATATCTTTTCAAGTGTCGTGTGTAGAGTGATTAGTAATTTCCAATGTACTAGTTAGGGTTGTCAGCTGTGTTCCCTCTAAGGTGTGCACCTGTGCCGCCGCGCAAGAGCCCATCAAGGGCCATGCCACAGGTGAGCCTGGAAAGAAGAGATGTGTAGGGTGAGCTGGAGGAATAAAGGTGGGGACAGTGGGGTGAAGTGGAGGTAGGGGAGCTTGGGACATGCAGGGCTGCAGGGAGAGATGCCTCTCTTCTGGCACCAGGATTTTTGTTTCTGCTGGTGATGCACATCTGCAGATTACCTTAATATTGCTGCCGCACATAACAAAATTTATTCCGCACATGGACAGAAAAAAGAGGGAACATTGGTTGTCAGCGGTTGGGGCATTGTTTGTTAGTTATGGTTTGTTTTGGTTTGGCGGGTTTGTGTCATTATTTCTAGATCTTTCATTCTTGAACCAAGCTCAATAGATGGTCAAATGTTATTTGTCAGAACATTCAGTTTATCAATTGCCAAATGAATTATGCAATATCAATCTTTGTATTCTTCAGGCAGCTCTTTTCAAGGCTGAAGTTGGTCCTGCAGGCTTTTGCCTGCAACAGTTACAATAAGCATACCACAGGAATCTCTCTCTCTCTCTCACACACACACACACACACACACACACACACACACACACACACACACACACAAAGGCTTAGTGATTGGTTTCCCTTTTGAAAAATATATCTTAAATAAAGATAAATGGAAAAGACATTCAATATATCTCAGCAGATGGTACTTAGGAGTGGAGGTTGCTTATTAGCAGCAAATTAAAAAAAGCCATTTGAGCATGGCAGTAAAAATTGACAAAACACTGAAATAGTTCGTTAAAAAAACAGGGTTGCCTTGGCAAAGCCAAGACATCTGATCTCTTTAATTCTAATAACTTAAAGGAGTGTTCTTTATATTCAGTCACAAACTGAAGCAGCATCACACTTCAGTTTCAATCTATTAGCCCCAAAGATAAGTGAATTGTAATATAATTATTCCCAATGACCAAGGATCTTTTACAATGAAATGCTTCTTTCTTGACATTGAGTAATATTCCTACGTGTGAATTGTCATTAATGGTGCAGAGAAAACACTCCCAGCCTTTAATCAAAAGGAACCTGATTGGACTACACTCCAAAAGGTTTGCTGCTAATGCAAACGAGATGGTCTATTCAACCATATCTTTAATTTACTTTCTCTCTGGTTATTTTTCTTTCAATAGACTTTTTTGATTTTGTTTAGTTATTTAGAGGTAAGGAATGCTGGCAGCTAAAGCACTCCTAGATGATTCTCATTGACTTCAGTGGGGCCAGGATTTCATCCTCCAATTTTATCTGTGCTCCTGGTTGAGGATGCTTGGGAATTATACTATTTAAGCTATCCTTAAAAACAACATTTTCTGTGCTATATCATTGTGACATTACTTAGGGTACAATCTGGACTGCCGAACAGCTGTATCCCCTCAATTATCCAACTGGGGGTGCCTTTCACACAATTTTGCTGAGAGAGCATCCACTTCTGGTCTGCTCATTCACAGCCTCCAGCATGTAAATTACTCCCAGCTAAACTCGGAGTGCTATGGCCAGCCACACTTTAATTATACTGCAGAGTGACAGCAGCAAATTCCCAGTTCCAGACTTGCCCTCAGAAATGTGCATTTAGTACTGCCCAGCTCTCTCATTCAGAATAATACAAGCTCATAGAAAGTCTGTCATTTTATAAATAGATCATGATATGGACACATCTTCTTATCTCAAATGGAGTTTCCTAAACATTTTAATCCAAGCACATTGGTTTAGATAAATCAATAAAACAAGTTCATTAACTACAAAAAGATAAATTTTAAGTGATTACAAGTAATGAGGCATAAAAGTCAGAATTGGTTACAAGATAATAAAAGGTAAAAACACAACTAATATCTAACTTAACAAGTTAAATGAATTCAAAGCATAGATCTATCTCACCATATGCTTCAGCAGTCTTACTGCCTGGATTTTTTTCAGCCAGGACTCCTCCACCAGTTCATTTTACTTTCCTTGTCCTTCAGGTGTTGTCAATGCCCTGGGGAGAGAGGAAGAGGGGAATACTTTGGGGCATCTGTTCCCCATTCGTATAGTTCTCTTTTTCTTTGAAAATGATCTCCAGCTAAGGTTCAGGAGACAGAAAGTCTGTGGAGACAGGAACCTCCCACTATAGCTTTGGCAAGATGTGAATTTCTCACTCACACCCTTTTTCCTGATGAAGAATGGCCACTTGACCAGGTCATAGTCCATTGATCTTGTTGACACCAAGCTGAGGCATTGGTTTGCCTTTTGGGTCTGAGGAACTGGTTTATGGGTGTTTTTAAAGACTTAGAATATGTCTCAATATTATAATGCAGTAGGATCTTATAACTTTACATACAAAGTTGCAATACACATTTTGCCAGGACTATTCTGATCATCAAAATACGAGTTTTCAAATGATACCTCACAAGGCATATTTTGTACAAAATTTATCAGTCTTGTAAAAGGGGTAAACATAAGGGTACAAACTCTCACAATGATACTTACAAAAGAGGTTCAGTTAATGTAACCCTTTAAATGCAGGTTACATATAAGGTCCCAATTCATCAAGATAATTAAGTCCAGGTCAGATTTTTAAAGGTAGTTAGGCAGCTAACTCCTAACCTAAATACCTTAAAAATTCTGTCCCTCTGTGCCTAACTTAAAGTATATTAGTACTCCCATTGGTTTAAGTGTGACTACACAAATGTTTAGGTACCTTGCTGAATCAATGCTCAAAGTATTTACAGTACACATCACCTCTCTTGATGGTCCCCTTTTTATATAGAGTCTTACAAGGTTTATTAATTGTCTAAAAATATTGCATAAAACTCTACCACTCAAATAATATTTCTCTCTAATCATATCTTGTTAACTACTGGACATAGTTGTTCTAATTAGATTTGACATTTTCCATCATTCCCTTGCTTAAAGGTAAATGTGTACCTTACTGCTTCTCTCTGGAATATTGTTTCATCAGCATGATTTGGATGCTCAACAAAAATTATGGCATTAATTTCTGCAAATAGAGACAGGAATGAAAAGAAATCTGAATAGCTAACTGAAGTATGCTGAACTCTGGACCATGTGCTTTATTAGCAAACATTTGCCTTCTCTTTTTTTATGATAGATTTACTGTATTGACAACACCTCTGTTTTCCAGGATAGTAGAGCTAAACTTTAAATGACAAAACTGGTTGAGAAACAATTTTCACTCCAAATTTGTTTTGCACCATTACTTCAGCAATCATTGCCTGGAAACTTTCATAGCAATAGATGTAAATAATAAATGAAAATTCTCATTTATATTCATTTTCAGTTATAGATAGTTGTCTTGATTATGTATAGGCCTTTTTAAAAACACATGGATTTATCATTCCTATTGGTTTGCTTCTGTTTCCATTGAAGTCAAAGCAAGATTTGCTATTGACTACGATGGGAGTAGATTAACTATTGCAGGGTAAATTCACTCTCCAGTACTCAGTCCAGGTAATTGTGCTAGGCGGTTCCAAGATGTGAATGGGGAAAAGATGACATCTGTTATCAACAGCGGCTGAACCACTCCATTGTCACTGACCTGAGGCTGCAGGTACAATTCCTGGTCCGAACAAATACCCTATATGAAATCGGAAGAAGGCTGGGGAAATCTGTGTAGCAGTGGCTCCTTCAGCCTCACCCATACACTACCCAAACATTCCACTCCCTCAGTTGACTCCTGAGCACTTGCATGCAGGGGATGCAAAATATCCATGTAGTTCCCCAAATCCTGACCACTCTATTATGCAATGGAACTATACTAGTTCTGCAGGCAGGACGACCCTTTATGGCTAGAGAGGCAGATTTGACTCTACTGTAAATAAATACATTGTGCTGCTGGACTTGGGCAAAACAGCTCAGGAAGTTTGCCCGTGACTTCTCTGGAGGAGTCTTCAATACTGCTTAACACAACAAAGAGAGGATCTAGGAGCTGCAGGTACTGTGAGACACACACACAAACTCAACTAAACAGAAAACACAGTCTGGAAATCTGATCAGTGCTCTCAAAGACCTGATCTTTAGGATACTGTACAGAACAATTCAAATGTGATTGATAATAGCAATGTGAATAGTTTTAAGGAATTTGAGTTCTACTCTGAATTGTGTTCTGTATGTGTATATATAGATTGCTTTATAAATTAAGTTTTAATAATTTATTATAAAATAAGTGGTGTGGGTATAGAATTCCTGGTTCTCTAGTTACCAGAGGGAATCAGGTTGTGCTCTAGCAGGGAGTTAATAAATGTAGGAACTTCCTGGTGAGGGAGTTCTTTAGCTGCTGCTTAAAACATTTCTCTTTGTGTTTGTCCTCACACTACCAGTGGCTTAAGAGGAGATCGCTTCCTAGTTTATGCTACGTTGCATGACGGAGTGCTAGCTGAAACACCCTGGTCACTTATGTTATTGTGTAACAGATTATATCGTGGTTTTATCTGGAATCAATTAACTTGTAATGATGTGGATTATTGATGCTTGGTGGTAATGATCAGGCTAATTAGGTAATTAGTTCAATAAGAGTCCTAATACCTAGACCTCTGCTTTAACCACTAGATCAGACCTATTCTTTATTTGAAAGTAACCTTTCTCTCAATTTAATTTTATTTGGGCAAGGCTGGTTGTCTAAAAACAATCTTCAATTAAATGAATGGAATACATCACTGGTGTCTCATATTCCAGTTACATCCATTCTGTTTTGTTGTTCTTCATTTAAGATATTTTCCCAACAGTCTTTTGATGTTTTGCTATATAGGGAATTCTTTCATGAATTCATTCTTCAAAAGAATGAAACTACTTCTGTGTGCTTACACATTACCACATTGCTTTAAAAATGTAGCCTGAATCCTGAGGGATTTGCTAAGCTCCAGAGAGGACTTTACAAATAGGCAGATGAAGAAAGAAAGCCTTTTTTTAGAACTGAAAGAGTTCATTTGTACATCTTCCTTCACGGACATTACTTTTGTCCCACAGTATTGAAAAATATAATCTTAAGAATCCACCAAGCCAGTTTAGATGACTGTCAAAGCTGCAATGCAATCATATATATACAGTAACTCCCTTTCCCAGTGCTTTCTCCCTTCACCTAGTCCAGAATACAAATGCAGAAAATATTGCTTTCCACCAGTTTATCTAAAGAAATCTTTTGTGGGGTAATGGAGGCTGAGAATAAACATTTCGAGATTGGAATCCACTCATCTGTAAACAGAAATGACATGGCTGGCATTTGCTGAAAAAAATAAGCAGAGATTATCTTTTCATAGTAGCAGTAGATTGAATACTAGTCGAAAAGCAAATTTTTTTTTCAGCAAGCTGGTTCTTCACTCTGACAACTTGTGTTGGTCTTTATGTTCAAATGCAGATAATTGCTTTCCTTTTATTTTTAATGACTCACCATTGCAATTACTCATCAGCAGTCCAAGAGCAAGAGAGGTTACCAATGCTCAAACATTTACAGATGCACCTTACAGAACAGCCTCTGGTAACATCATGGAGAAAATGGCAGTTTAAATAGATTGGATTCTAGTACTAGAAAAGCCCACCATCCCAATCTTTTCTACACACAAGGCTTTTCAGAAATGGATGGTACATTTCAGGAAGTGAGAGACAGAGGTCTGTGATTATGGGCTTTTAAAAATCTGGCACATTCTACAACTTAGATTCTAGATTTTTGGAAACTAGAAGGAAAAATGGCCATAGCCATATAGAAAATAGAGGATAAGGAAGGGATGTTTTGTTTTTGATTGCAGACAATGTGCACTGATGATCCTTTTACTAACTATGGAAAAATAACACCCTAAGAAATGCTGTGGCTTAAAAAACAGATTTTTAACAGCAATATATAATCTAATATCATGAACTGAAATGATCACGAGTGACAAAAGTCTTATATTCCTCACCAGGTTTAATATTCCCATGTAAACTGGAAAATAGAACTGAGTATGTCAATATAACCAGTACCCAAGCAGAAAAATAGGGCCTGAGATCAAGTGTAGTGTCTGGTTGCTATGTGAACTATGTATTTTAACAGGGAAATTATAGAAAGATGATCTTGAGGGTATAACTGGTCTTTTCCATCTCTGAATTCTCTGATATTGTATTTAATATTTCTCCCCTAAGTATGCTTATTTCCGAACTTTTAGTCATATACTTCGATTTGGCCCTGGACAACCACTGTGTGGTTGGGGCTGTAAAGGATCAGCTTGAACTTATGCCCCTGAAGTAAATTCCCTCAGTGACATTGTGTCCAGTAGGGAAATTGATATAGATGAGCCTCATTCCACCATACAACCTGCCTTTTCCTCTCCCCCTGCTGCCCTCCCCAACCTCTAGCATGTCTCCACCTTTCCCTCACGCCAGGTGATGCGGTCCCAGCACAGGAGGCAGCAGAGTGGACATAGGAGACATTATCTCACTAGTGATTCCCAATAGAAGAGAGCCAATTCTTCTGGGGCAATTTCCAATTCTTGTAAAATTACTTTGTATCATGTAAGCAGCCCAAGGTGAACTGAAGGATCCAGCCCAAGATCTCATAATAAATGATAATATAATATAAATCATGCTAGGAGCTACATTATTATATTAGCGCTGTACTATTAATTTCTCTCTCTCTCTCTTTCCCCTCAAATTGAAATGTAATAGTCTAAAGCTATAACTCTCTTGCTTCCTTATTCTGTAAGATGTAATCAGTAACCCTTCAGTCTGATGACCACAATGAAATCCTTGATGGTTGTTTATTCCTTCCCGACTTCTTCCTCTAAAAGGGCCTCCCTTCCTTTCTTTCAAATTGCATGTTTTCCTGGTCTTTTGTTAGTCCCCATCCAAAAATTACACACAACTCAACATGCATTGACAATCAGGGTCCAGATATCCCAAGAAGAGAACAGACAGTTTAAATAAGCAAAAATAAGCAGTTAAACCAAATGATGGCATACTGTGTTATTGTACTACAAACATACTGAGTCAAATCTTTTATGGAAGCTTGCAATGCACTGAACTTAATAGTCATTATGAGAGATACATATGAGTTATGCTTATGAATGTGCATGTGTATATATAGGTAGAAAATTGTACTGGTCACTGTGGTGCAACTTCAGCATCACCTCACAACTTGGTGGTGAAGCAATTAGGCAAGGAGGGGCTACCTCCCAAACCAGAGCAGGCTGGCTCCAAGGACCTACCCATTGTAGTCTAGGGAAATTAAGGGCTTTTCCACACTTGAAACACTGTAGCTGTGCCACTATAGTGCTTCAGTTAAGACACTACCTACATAGAAGGGCGGGATTCTCCCAAGGTGTAGGTACTCCACTTCCCCAAGAGGTGGTAGGTAGGTCAATGGAAAAATTCTTTCAACCTCTGAGGGATGCAGTTATACAAATCTAATTTCCTAGTGTAAACCAAACCTAAGAAAGGAGGGAGTTTTCCCCCACTTTGAATATCTATAGTAACTGAAGGAGAGAAAAAACCCTGAAAACCCTTTTTAAAAGGGAAGAGGTTTGAAGTGAACATCTATCCAAAAATGGAGGGACAGCATCTAGGTGGGAAGCTGTCCATGAAATGCTGGATCCCCCTGACAGTTAGGGGGGTATGTTGGGAAACGGTTCAGAAACAATAGTAACTTCTACTCAAAAAGGGATTTTCATCTCATCTGGAAATGGAAAGCCTGTGGTTGTATTTATTTTCAGTGTAACTTGTATGTTTTTGCTTGTAACAGGGCCTCCGTGGTCCTGCTTCTGTCTCAGTTGATAAGCCACACAAAGACCCTCAATGCCCTTTGAAGTTTATTTATAACTGAGTCCCACCACCTTCACAGCATACCTATCTCCTTTAAAAGCAGAGGGTGCACAATCTCTCTCTTTCACACTGCCTGCTTTCCTCTATTTGTGGGCTCTGGCTAATGGCTTAATTAGCCTTTCTTCCCTGCCCCAGATACAAATTAGGCACAGATCTGCCTCCCCAGCTCCAAACTGCTATGCCTGATTGGATCTGCTGTGGACAGAGTGCTGACTCAGGGTTTCCTACTGAGCACTCTGTCACATTGCTCATCCTTGTGATTTCATCTCTGAATCTGTGACTTTTCTCTTAAATAAACTTTGTGTGTGTTTTTACCCCAAGCAGGTCTCTGGTGCGCAAACTGTGTGAGCTACTGTGTGATGGGACTGGTTTAACCACTTCAGGGGTGCCAAACCAAAGGGGAAGAGTCTGAGGGTTTGGTAGATGAGAACTCAGGGTGGACAGATTTGGGACTGGAAGGATTGTTGGGGTCACCCACCAAAGGGTAGCTAGGCTGCTAGATGCTTGTGGGCTGGCTTCTGGTGTCAGGGCTCTGAGTCACAGCAGCACACCATTAAGGCACCAAAGATTTCAGGGCAGCCAGTGACAGACCCTCTCATGCTCTGGGTGATCCCCAAGTGTCACATCCCCCCCTCTCAAGAGAAGAAGCAAATGTTAAGTCCACTCACGTCTCGTTCTCCAACTTATTTATATGTTATCTGGAATAAAGCGAAGCCTAGACATTAAAGCTGGATACGCCTACAACTGCCAGCAGGCAGCAGCTGCCAGCAAGGCAGAAACAATCACTCTTCCGTGAGTCACAAATTGCAGCTGAAGGGAGCTAGCTGCCAGGGGCTGTCCTTTCTATTGCCTCTCTCTCCTGCCAGAGATCACACAAAACAAAACCTCCATTCCCAAAAGCAAATGAACAAAATGACTTTTTCAGATAGGCTTTTTTTCATTATTATTTAGTGCAAAGATGAGCAGTTCCACACGGATTCACTCTCCACGTCCTGTATGACTGGCCAGTCTGCTATGGCTGCTGACATCTTGAGAAGCACAGCTAATGAATCATTGCTAGTTCTGAATATGAAACATTCCAAACCCTGAGCTGGGCTAACAAAACTCCAGGGCTGCATGCTCACATATTTCACTACAATAACGTTTATTAGTAATAGAAAATATTTATATTATGGTAGCACCCAAAGGTCCCACTCAACTTTTAGAGCATTGTGCTGACTGCTAGACAAACTTATAAATAAAACAACTCTACCCTAAAGAGATGAATGTTAAAGCAAGGATGGAGCTATTTCAGGATTTGTCTCAAGTGCTAAGCAGAGGTCCTTGGGCACCACAAAGGATGAGTAACTGCCACTGACATTACCCTAGAGCTGAACCTAAATCTTAATGGTCTTTTTCATTTTGTCCACACTGATGTGCGGCTTTAAAATTGTATGGATTCCATCTGAACAGTAAAACAAACCAAAACTTGGATGGCTCTCTCACATTTTCAGAAGTCAACTGTGCCTTTGGTATGATTCATGTGAAAACTGAATTGAACAAAATAAGTACATAATTTAGGTGAGGGAGATTGATTTATTTACCAACCTGAAATTCAACAGGGACTGCCTATTGTATGAGTTATGCTGTGTTAATTTTCTAATGACCTTACCCTTTAAGATAAAAGTTTTCAACACAACACAAATTTAAATTTGCCTATATTATATGAAGATTCACCTTCCAGTCATGGCTATTTTTTTTCCACCTGGGTCCTCTAGAGTGAGGCCACAGAGAGCAGTCTGGTGCAGCCTCCCAGACAGTGTCTCCTGCCATTTTGGTGCAAATGCTCAACAGCTAAGGAGTTCTATGTAAGCTCAAAAGCTTGTCTATTTCACCAACGGAAGTTGATCCAATAAAAGATATTGCCTCACCCACCTTGTCGTTCAAATATCCTGGGACCAACATGGGTACAGCAATGATAACAATCATACATGTGTAAGAAAAAGTTAGATTATAAGTAAATGCCTTACTGATGTTGTGTAACTTGGTATAAATTTGAGATGCTGTTTGACTGTGCTGCAGATACTATGCAGTAAATTTACGCAATATGAGGTTACTACTGTGTAACATAGCTCTAAGTTGCTTCAAACCCTTATCTTGTCTCATATGTTTGTCTCATACATCTTGTCTCATATGTTTGTCTCTTGTCTCATACGTTTCAAACTCTTATCTTGTCTCATACGTTTGTTTCATACGTCTTATCTCATACGTTTGTCTCATACATCTTGTCTCATGCGTTTCAAACTCTTATCTTGTTCCCTACATTCTTGCCCCATATGTGTCTTTACAAAATAGGAACTTTGTTGTCTGCACGTACTGTCTTGGAAGTTCCAGGCAGATAAACAATGGTTGTGAAACAAACAAGACCATAAGACTTTTCTATTTGTCAAGCTGTCAGAGGCCCCTCCTTCATCTAAAGAAGCATATAAAAGGCTCTTAGCAATGTATTGAAGTAAGCCATTATTTGAGTACTTACTCTGTGGCTTCAATTTTCTAGCAAATAAACTTGTATTCAAGCTTCCTCCAGTGTCTGCCTGTCTTTGAAGGTAAATTGAGACAGCCTCTAAAGGAACGAAGCCCTTTGTGCAACACATGTATTTACTTTTGTCCCTAATTCAGTTTTATTACTGTCCAATGAAAACTCGGTATGGCAGATCTCAGGAATATCAGTAAAGTAGAGAACGTCTCAATAGCAACAGCCTTATCCGCCTTTGAGCTTCCTTGACTGTACACACTTTATTATAAAGAAAGCATAAGAATACTAGGAACTGATATCTATTTATGAGATGAGCACATCCCTTCTTTACCCTTATAGGCCATATCATCTATAAAGAACTGTCATAATGGCCCAGGCCATCTCCTCTAGACTAAACTTTAGCTATCTTTATGAGTTCCTATCTGTACTGCTACCAGAGTCTCTGTACAACTAACCAAAGGGATTGGTGGTGCCTAAGGCCTCCTCTGTCTACAATCTCATGGGGAGGAGAGGAAAAGCCTTGACTGGGTACTCCTTTGAGGAAAATCCCTCCCCAAGACAATGTTGAACACTCACACAACACAAGAGGGAGCTGGTGAGCTGGTGAAAGGCATGGTGCTGTGGCACAGACATGCCTCTGTGGGTATATCATTTAACATGACATCTGTACAACCTCTTCTGGTTTAAATCCACTTCCTTGCCCAGTGAACCCATTTCTGCTTGCTGGTATCTGATCAGGGCAAACTGCTTGCTGGAAAAATTCCTAGAGCTGCCAATAAAAAGGGGAGGGGCTTAGTATATTTCCTGAAAAAAATCGAATGTAATGATTTTTTAAAAAAAATTTGTTCAACATTTTTCATGAGCCTTTACTTTTGTTATGATGAAAAAGTTTGGTTTTTCAAAAATCAAATAACCATACAAACAACCTCAACAACATCTCCATGTCTGATGTAGAGTTTTTAATTGTGGGTCTTGTCACCTCATTTTCTCAGATTTTATTCCACACCCCACCCCTTTTGTCTCTCCTGGAAATGGAGAGGGGGTAAGAAAAGGAGAGAACATGTATATTTCCTTTCCCTCCATACTCTCATTTTTGAACATCTTTTTACTTTTGGAATTAAATTGGAAGAGAACAGAAAATGTTATATTAAAAAACACATTTTCTGAGTTTTCAAAAGACAAAAAAGAAAGCTTGTGGTAGATTTTTGTAAATGTTTTACCAAACATTTTGAACAGAATTTTTTTTTTTTGTGAGAGTGTTTTTTTTAGTTAAAAATCCATTTTCTTCCTCTTCTTTGTGTGCGTGTGTGTATTAAATCAACCAGTTTTAGAAAAAACACTGTTTCAACACGGCACAGTTAGAAGGCAGCACGGCCTGATAGATAGAGGACTCTGACTCAGGAGACCTGGGTCCTATTTCTATGTCTGCCAATAACCTGCTTTGTGACCTTAGCCAGTCTCCTCACCTACCATACATATTAAAACGTGGATGATACTTGCCTCCTTTGTAAAGCACTGTGAGATCTACAGATTGAAAAGTGCTATATAAGAGAAAGTATTAGTATTATTATTATTTATTACAGACCAGTGCCTATGATGGGCTATATCATATATCACTATAGAAAAGAAAGGAAATGATCTCATTCTGTTTTATAGGTTTGTGTGGGGTTCGGTTTTTTTTACTAAGATATAGAGGAGTTCTCATAAGTATAAAGTAGCCTAGAATTATTTTTGACCTGTAAAGGGTTAACCTGAAGGTAACATGAGAGGGGATGGCGAACCGGAGATGCTAATCAACCTCGGAGACAAAGAGAGTTTTTAGTTTTGGTTTATCTCTCTCACTCTGTTCTCTCTGGCTATGGGATGAACCACACCTATGTCTTTATTCTACCTATCTATAATCTTCTAACAAGTCAAGTTCAGTAGTAAGTGAATTGTATGCTTGAACTGTATCACTTGATAATTGATCCACGGTGTTCCCTGTACTGTTAAGCTTTAGCAGAGGAAGAATTCCTAGGAGGGGGTCAGTGATGCTAGGTGATGCAAGTGGGTTTTTTTCTATTGATTTCTGTATATTCCTTCCCTTTTCTTTAATTAAAATCTTTCTTTTAAGACTCTGACTGCTTGTTTCCATTGGATAGATCCTGGTTTGGATCGGGCATATCTCACAGAAAGTGAGGGTTTTTCCTTTGTGTTCTCATGCTTCTCCCCGGTAAGGGAGAGAGCTGGGGGGATTAACGGAGGGGTTCCAATTTACCCAAACCCATGGTTTTGTGGGCTTAAATTGGTGGTGGCAGTGGTACCAAGTCCAGACACAGAAGAAGTTTGTGTTCTGGGGAAAACGTTTTAACCTAAGCTGGTAAAATAGCTTGGGGGGTTCTTTCTTCTTCTTTTTTTCATGTGGTTCCCCACATCTGTACCGTAGAGTTCAGAGTGGGGAGGCAATCCTGACAGAAGTTCTCCATACAACCAAAGGAGGCAGCTCCAAGGAAGCTGCTTGTAGCAGGGTGCTGCTGCAAAGGCACCTAATTAGCCTCTTCTAAGCCAGCTCCAGTCAAGGGAAATAGATTGGGCTGGGGAAAAGCCTGATGCCTGGCCTGAGGATTGACTGCACCTGAGGGCCTGAGGGCTATAAAGGCTAGGAGGGGGCCAGAAGGGGTGGGGTGGGGTGGGTGGATAGATAGATAAATAAATAAATAAATAAATAAATAAATAAATAAATAGATGAGGCAAGGTCAGTATCTTGGCTGAGGGCTGCTCTGTTTGTGGGAGGAGCCAACAAGGCTGGTAAGCTCTGTATATAGCTTAACACTGGTGGTGGGACAATGCTTTATAAATAAAGACATGGGTGTTGCATAGTTGAGGCTTCCCTGAGATTTATGGGGGCAGCCAGCAGGTCCCAGGAAGAGGGGCAGCCCTAGGGTGACCAAATGTCCTGATTTTATAGGGACAGTCCTGATTTTTGGGTCTTTTTCTTATATAGGCTCCTATTACCCCCACCCTGTCCCAATTTTCCATACTTGCCATCTGGTCACCTAGGCAGCCCAGCGGATGCTGTTGCACTACTGTTTTGTGTTTCACCTCTTATGCAGAAAGATACAAGGTAGGCAGCTGTGTTCTCTCCCTTTCTCTCATGAACCTGAAAGGCGAAAACTGGCCCCAGTGAAGTAAAGGGAGTTTTGCCACTGATTTAGGAACAGCTAGGATTCTACCTGGAGTCTTACAATTATTCTCTGTTTTACTCCTTCATCTTTAGTAATAGTGATACTGACCTTAAAATACATATTTTATATGATTGCACTGGAAAATATCACATGTTCAATTAAATCATGTCTACCTGCATGTTTGTACAGAATCTAGCACAGTAGGGCCCTCTTCCTGATTGTTACTTTAAGCTTTATTATAGTGCACATAATAATAAGTAAATAACATGTCACTTTGATTACTAGTTTGCCTTTTCATATTCTCCAATTCATCCACCTGTAGTTTTGACTGAGCTTTTGATGGTTAACTATGAGATCCTGATGTTTATAGGCTGTAAAGAATGTAACACAGCACAGGCAGATCTGGAGACCATCGAGTTCATCTTCCTCCTCGGTCTTGTCATCACTGGTTTTCATAGTGTATACTGTCATTCCAAACCCTTGATCACTTTTCTGCTTGGCAGATTAGGCAGTCTAGGAATAGTTGGGTTCATAAGTAATGAGGAATATGATCTGGATGGGAGGTTTGAAGTGGACACTTCTACATTTCATTCAAAAGAACTGGAAAACCCAACATACTTTGTTTTCACTCTTTCTTTACAGTACCAGTAACTATGATCACTGTTTATATTAAAATGGATGTTCATATAAACACTGCTTTCATAGTTTATGTTAACATGGATATGAATTTGGATGGCACCCCTACCAGACTCTTGTTTATACTGTGATTGCTGCTGTACTTCAAAACTAAGAGTACACTGTCCAGGTGATTTTTGTTATTTTAACTCCAAAGTACAAGGAGTCATATAGCTCATGTAAAAAGTTCATTGCTTGAGATGCCAGTTTGACTCATTCTAATAAATCTATGGTGCAAAAGTACATTATCATGTTATCCCCTTAATGGTTTTTTTGGCAATCATTCATTGATTTAGTCTAATTCTCTCTGTGTGTGTGTGTGTGTGTGTGTGTGAGAGAGAGAGAGAGAGAGAGAGAGAGAGAGAGAGAGAGAGAGAGAGAGAATGTGTATAAAACGGTATGGCTGCAAAACCAAGCACTGAAAGTTGGGTAATGCTAGAATTAAGCTTGCTTGTGCAACCTTAATTTGCCCTGCTTCCACATATGCATTATGATAATCTTTAATGATATGATCACATGCTATTGTTTCCACAGGCCTAACTTATTCAGTAAATGAGTAATTAGTCATTCAAGAGGTTTATGCTCCTCATCCAGTGTGTAACCCCACACTGAATACAAAATTAATTTCTTCCTGGGCATTTCTATGATGCTCTCAACAAAATATCAGAGTGTTTCAAAGTCTATAAACTTAACTTCAGAACACTCCTGTGAGATTTGGTGGTGGTAGTATCCCCAGTTTATAGCTAGGAACAAAGGCACAGATATTAAGGCCAAAATTATCAAAATGTCCACCAATTTTGGCTTGATTTTTCAGAATATTTAGCATTTAGTGCTTGTACTGACCCCACATCAGACACTATCTCATCTTGCACCATCTCCCAGCCAGGGTCGCACTCACCATATGTAGTGTTCTGGCCATGCTGTGTGCTTGCCAGGGGAAAGTGAGAAAGATGTGTGCAACTTTTGATTCAAAACAGTGAGTGCACACACAGTACTGAGTGTATTGTTTTGTTTTTCTTTTGCATATGGGCCCTTGAGGGCCAACTCCTAGACACCAGTGAAGTGCCTCATCAGATAGAGGCAAACAAGGACAAGTTAGGAGGACATGTTTTGAGAGTTCCTGCAATCATCCAATCAGGCCGATAGCAAGCACAGAGCCTGGAGAGAGACAATAAATGAGAAATTACAGATGGATAGCCAGGAGAGGTGTGGATAATAAAGGTCATGGAGGACCAAACAAATACTGAGTGCCCTGACTGCATTGCAGGCAGAACACATGCGTGCTCAACTCTCCCTGCAGCCCATACATAACTTCCTTCTTTTTCCTCCCCAAACTCCTCAGACACATTGTTCTCACGTTCCCGGCCCCATCACAGTACCTCTTGCACTCCACCACGAAGAACATTTTCCATAATGACAGACTTACGCACCGCTGTGAGATCCTCACGTCAGCAAGTGCTGCTCGCTGCCTTGTCCCTTATAACAAATTGCAATCTGTGTATTGCTGTTTAATAAAAATGGAGTCTTACAAAGACAGTGATTCTTTATGTGCGACCTACACAGGGTGAGTGCAACAGAAATTCAAGCACCGTGGCAATTGGCACCTTTGCAGACTACAGTTAACACTGAGGCAGGAATCATTACAGGGGTCATTCAATGTGGCAAACAAACAATGACTAGCTCAGTTCATTATAAAAAGACACATCACTGGGGCTCATTGTCTGCTTCAAAGCCTCCCTGATTCAAATAGCCTCCTGTTAAGCCCAACTAGTAGCCCTCGTGTCTGACTGCTCATGGGTAGGCATGAGGCAGTCCACCTTAACACTCTATCTTAGGGAAACTTCCCCACTTGGCTTCACCAATGTTATGCAGCTGCTATGACCATGGCAATATTTTCTTCATTGAGGTCAAAACTGCCGAAAAGGCTGTGCCAGTGAATCTTCAATCTGCCAAGCACTCATTCTATGGCCATTCTTCACCTTCTGGGCCTGTTGTTGAAGTGTTCCTTGCTACTATCAACGTTTTCGGTGCAAGGCCTCATGAGCCATGGGAGTAATGGGTAGGCTGGGTCTCCCAGGATCATTGTGGGCATTTCCACATCTCTATTAGAATCTTCTGGTCTGGACAGAAAGTCCCTGCATGCAGCTTCCTATACAGGCCAGTGTTCCTGAAGATGCACATCATAACCTTCTCCAGACACTCTGTGTTGATGTCTGTAAAATGACCCCGGTGATCCACCAGCACTTGCAATACCATAGAGAAGTAGCACTTTTTGTTGATGGACTTGATCACAATATGGTCTGGGGCCAAACTTGTGATGTGTGTGCCATGTACCACCCGGCTGCAGTTAGGGAATCCCACTGGCAAACAGTCATCCCCTTTCTCACCCATTTCCAACAGTCACAGTCCTTCATAATAGGAGGTGATTAATGGCTCTGCACACTTGCATCACTGCAACCCCCACAGTGGACTTTCCAACTCCAAACTGATTCACGACTGGCGGGTAATAATCTGGAGTTGACAGCTTCCACCCGGTGAGCACCACTTATTTTTCCACCATTAGGGCAGCTCTCATTTTGGTGTGCAAGGCTATTAATCACCTCCTACCTGCCACAGGGTGGGGGTGAGCACCACACACAGTTCAAGGAAGGTTCCTTCGCACATACAAAAGTTGTGCAGACGCTGCTTGTCATCTCATACCTATATAGCAATGTGATCCTACCACTCAGTGCTTGTTTTCTAAGCCCAATAGTCCACCTTGTTCAGCTGCTCTGTGAATGCCAACATCAATCTTGAATTGTTTCTTTTCATGGCAGATTGCAGAGCAGCTGCATGGACTCCTGTTCAGATTCACAGCTCATGGCAGTTGTAAAATAGTATGAAACATATCCAAGAAGCCTTGAAATTATGGGATGGAAAAAACTACACCATAGGGGTGGTGATCCACCCCATGATTCACTGGAATCCATTCCCAGAATTCCTAGTGGGAGAAGGTGGTGATTTGCACAGTGGGATGCACACATGGTGCACTGCTCTATCCGGGATAGAGCACCAACTGTGGACACACTCTGCTGACACAAGGAGTGGTGTGTGAACATGCACAAGCAATGCAATTACAGTGGTTTATGAGCATCAACATAACTTAAGTCGACTTAACTCTGTAGTGTAGACTCGGTCTGAATCTCAACATTTTCTGCATATACTCTCCTAGGCATATTTGTTACTACAGTAACTCCTCACTTAACATCATCCCAGTTAACATTGTTTCATTGTTATACCACTGATCTATTAGAGAACATACTCATTTAAAGTTGTGCAGTGCTTGCTTATAATGTTGTTTGACCATGGGGGTGTGGAACCAGGGTAGGCTAGCAAGCTATTGTTAATGATAATACAAATACAACATGATGTGCAAATAAACAAGTTGCAGGTATAAGCATATGAAGAAAAGTATGGTATTATGGACCGAAGGGAAACCTACTAAATATGTTGAAGTAGAATAAAGTACATTAGAAAATGACAGGCAAAGAGCCTGATTTGTGAAAAAGGATTTATTAGTCCATGAAAAAGGGGATTTGAGAGAAAATGGAAATGGTCTAAAGTCATTACGGATGAAAGCTGAAGATGCTAGAAAGAATAAGCTAGTTTAGCAACATAGGCCATCTAACTTGTGAGAGGAAGTGGACTGTGAAATGAATGAACACTAAAGAAACATGGAAAAGAATCAGAGCAGTAACAATGGGTGATTTTAAGTATCCAGGCACATGCAGTGCAAACCTTGAATCCTGTATTGATTTTGCATAAGTATCAGGCAATGCTTAATGTCCTGTATTTTCCAAAAACACAACTAATAATTAAAAACGGCTCATGAATTAATCAAAAATGTAAACTATTTATCACAACTTGGTGCCTCAGTATTATTACTACCATAGATATGACTTATTAATATTGCTGAATATAAACATTATTCATTATGAAACCTAGCATAAGTAGATAGAAATTGCCGGTGAAATTCTGGTTCAATTCAAGTAAATGGCAAAACTCCCACTGACTTCAATGGGCCACAATTTCACTTTGTATGTGGTCAGAAAAAATGTCTGTACATTTTTATTTTTGTTTTTAAAATAATTTATTTGTCCTTGATATAACTAGAAGTCATCTGGGGCAAAAGCTATTACTAATTATGCTTCATGGTTAATACATCAATTAATACTGACTGAATTACAAAGTGTCTGGCGACAGTTGTAGTGAGGGTCAATATGCAAATTATTGGTATTATTATTGTACTTTAACTTAATATATGAATGGAGTCACCAGAAGCTGAACAGCTTTAGAATTAATATTATCAGGGGAAACATACAATGTGACAGAAAACATAAAAATTGAATTATATGTAAAAGAATTATCTGCATCTGATTGCAATTGAACAAAGCTGGAAACATTCTGAACTTTCATACATCCAGATGTGGAAAATGAATTTCAATATATTTCAGAGAACTAATGACATAGAAGATTAATGAACTCTTTCTGTAGGAAATCTGTGGTTCTGTAATCTTGGAATCTTACAAAACAGGGTATATGTGTGCAATACAATTTTGTGTTCTTTGAACAGTGGCTCACAGCTAAATGGCCCTAAAATAGTCATTTTGAAAATTAGTTTGTTTTGGCCATTTTAACAATTCTGTTATGATTCCCTACTAGATGGTTTATGTGATCAAGTTTTACCAGCATAAATATTCAAAAAATCAAACTTTAAAGTTGCATGTTTAAGTATTTTCAGAAATCAAAATTTAAATTCATATATTGTGTATTCATTCAAAAGTACTTGCACATTGTTTAGTGATTGGAATCATCCAATCTGGAATGAGAAAAAAACACATGTGGCATATCTGTCCAATCACGGCTAATCAACACATCAAGTGCTGACTATCAAATACTCATTCAGAAATGTTCATAATTTGAGCCCTGGAGTTAAAAATACAGCATCATTTCAAATACTGAATATGTTTGAGAAAATGTGTTCTGCAGAGGAATAATTTCCTAGAGGGGAAAAAAAAGCTAACTTCAACTTTGACAAATTTATTAATTGTGAATTCTTCCACTCTTTGTTATCAATGCAGAGTAGGAATATTTGTTCATTGTTTCCAGTATATATTCATGAGGGAAAAAAAACAGGTGAACAAAGATGCAGATTCCTGCTAATTAGGCTCTTTGGCCTTACATGGAATCACCCTTCATTTTGTAAATAAGATTTCAGTGCCATCAAATTCAAATCTGAATTAATGTTACATTGAGATAGAGAATAAGCCTTCTTCCATTTAACAAATACATCTGTGGTGCAGTGTAAATCACACACAGGTGAACAAAAAGTTAGCGAGAGTCTGAAAGCTCAGTTATTCTGTGTTACTATTCCTGCAGCACGTGTCAGTCTTGATTTGCTATCAAATCTGGCTGGGGAGGAACTCTGTCTTCTTCCTAAAGGAAGGAAGGAAAGGAAAGTTGTGATGGAGGTCCAAGAGAGGTACCTAGGAAACAGAAACACAGGGGTGGAGAAGGTTACAGTTCCCTTATTCTGGGAAAGGAATCATGGGGAAGCTATAGGAGAGGAGGGCCTTGGTGGTAAGCCCTAAGAAAGGGGAAAAGTTCTCAGGAAGCGTAGGGTGACCAGGGGGGGGGGGAGCAGGAGCGGGCCGCAGCGGCTGGAGGCTCTCTCTCTTTCTGCGGGGGTGGGGGGGCAGTGGGCTCTCTGCCCCCCCCCCCCCTGCAGCATGCTTCTCTGGGAGCCAGGGCAGAGAGAGCTCTCCTCGCCGTTGCCGTGACCCGCCCACCTACCCCTGAATGCTGTGCTGTCTCTGCCATGGGAGGTGCGGGGGGGGGCTCCCCCTCTGCCTGCGGGCGCTGGTTGCATGCAGGGAGGATCCACTCTGCGCGCCCTGCATATTCCCCGGCCCTGCCTGTCTCTGCGGGCCGGAGGTGGGGGGGGGGGGGGGGGAAGAGAGAGGACGGGACTCTGGGCTGGGCTCTCTGCTGGCAGCTAGCTACTAGCATTCTTTGTCCCGATTTCGGGACTTTACAGATGAGCCCTGCCTGCGCAGGGGTCATGCAGGCAGCACATGGCTGCCTGGGGCAGTGGGCGGGGCCATGCTGCCTGCATGACCCCTGCGCAGGCAGGGCTCATCTGTAATGTTCTCAAATCGGGACAAATTGCGTCCCGACCAAAGTGTGGTCGGGACGTGGGACAAATGGGCAAAAATCGGGACTGTCCCAACGTCTGGTCACCCTAAGGAAGCGGCCCAGGAGTTTGGTGTTCTGCTGCAGAAACAAGAAGCTGGGGAGAACCCGGCACTGCCGGCAGGACTAAAACCTCAAGGCTGAATAGCTGGAGCTTGCTTTAGTTGGGTTTGCAGTTTTTAGTATTCTGCTGGGAAAGGCCTGAGAACCTACTACTCTGAGAGAAGAGGAGCTCAGCATGGGTGGAAGATGCTGTGTTGGTAATTATAGTTGTATGGGACACTGATACCCTGAAAGGTATAAATGCAAGGTGTAAGACTTTAAAATTCAGTGACTTGGCTGGAGAAATTCTCTATCCCTTCCACACTATAGGGACATACACCTTTACCCAGTTCCTAGGGCTCAAGGTGAAACCCTGTTAATTTGTACAGCCACCCTTCCCCAATTCCTAGGGCTCAGGGCACATCTTCCTGCGGGTTGGCAGGACCTTTAGCCGCTGAAAGAGCCTCACACAGTAATATCCTTATCCTATTTATTGACAATTCCCAAACAAACAGAATACACAAGCTAAACACACAGTATCATGCTCACCAATCCTGGGACAGGCAAGCAGGCTTCCCCTGTATATGACAAGCAAGGTCAGTCTCTGGATCTTAGCTGCTGCACCTCAGGGTCAGAAAAGTCCTGGCAGCTTTTATCTTAGGCTGGGTCTTGGAGGTGAGTTCTTTTCCTCAGGGGTTCCTTATCTCCTTTGGTCTTCTTCCAGCCCTTCTCCTCCTTGCTTCTGGTATTTTTTCCTGATCTTCTTCTCCTCAGCTTCTTCTTGAGTCTTGCTTCTTTTAACCAATTATCTTAGTATAATTTTACTAACCAATCCTAACAAAATGACCTAACCAATCCTACCCCACCACCTTAACTGATTTACACCTAGCACCATTAATTATACAGGAGACAGAAACCTTTTCAAACCAGACAGAGATCACAGGTCAAACAATAGGAAAGTGTCCTGACAATGCTTTAGCTGGTGACAGTGAGAACTATTAGGGCGAGTCCCCTTCTCACAACCTGGTGTGAATCTTTTTAATACATTTTAGATGGAATGTGAGTATGTGACTCCAGGGCTGCAGCTGATGGCTGCTGCATCTTCAGTCTGGCTGCAGAAGGCGGCTTTGGTTCAGGCCTCCAACATGGCTACAGAAAAGCCGGATAGTTACACTCCCCTCCTTAATGACGCTTTTACCAAAGCTGTCATTACTATTTCAGGAGTCCAATACTCAGACTGGTTGAGCTTGGTCTTGCCTCCTGGGTATCATTAACAAAGACTTCATTTGACTTTGCATGCCAGCTTCCTGTATCCTTTGAACAGTTCTCTTCACCCAGCAAGCCAAAGCGATCATACTCATTAATAAAGCTAATTGGATTCCAATGATCACCACAATGGGGTGAACCATTATATTTAACACACCTGTTGCAGAAGGTGACCAACCCAATAGTGTTTCCCACCAGGAGTGATGACCTGCATCTGCAATAGTTTTAAGTACATGAGTAATTTCTGCATTATTATGCTGCACTTCAACACGTATTTGTTCTCCTGTCTGTGCAATATACTGTAAATGTGAATGTAACATAGGATGGATTAACAGTTTTCTTATCATAGTCATATTCATACCTAAGGTTACAGGTGTTACATTGTGATACAGTTCTGGTTTAAACTTCAAGTAATTTACAGTCCATACAGGTACATAGTATTCAAAATCACAACTCTTAATCTTTGTAATGTTACAGAAACATCTATTAACTAAATGAGTCATAAAATACAATTCCTTATAATCTATTACTATAATTGGACAATGACTTCTCACACATACACATCCCTTTCCTGCGTATACAACAGCTGATTTTTGTTCAGTGAATATGTCAAACATACATCTTTGGGTTCCTTTGTCTTTTACATAGAAACATTCATCCCTTTCTTGCAAATTTTGATCCTCACATACATAACCCAAATTGTCATGGGGCACACATTGAAACATGTCAATGGTCTTCCATTGTTGTTTTTTTCTTATATGCCCAGGAATGATGATCAGTGGAATACATAATCAAATTTTTTGTGAGCTGGATTCCCATAGGCACCACTGGATAGATATCAATAGTTAGACTAGGGTGGACTGTTATTACATATGCTGTTAAAACCATTTGATCTTTGTTTAGGGTGAAATTTACCAATTTCCACCTAAATCATTTCTCCATACATTTACTACATGGATGTTAACAGGTCAGAGAATAGGGTTTACTGTCAGACACACAACATGGAACATAAAACATACACAGACACACAGTCGCGACAACAGCTTCTTTATAATGGTGCCCGGGTTACTTGTGTTCTTCTGCTGGGCGGTCTTTTAGAACTCTGAAAGACAAAACAGACATTTTTCTAACCCCCCCAAGGTGGGGCTAGTTAGAGGTTACTGCTTGGAGTCCAGTATTACAGGGTAAACATGAAGTGGTGACCTACGTGAGGGTGGCCATAATAAGTCGAGATCTTTTCTGGCCTTTTCCTGTCTCAACATCGGGGTAGGCACTGACCAGCCCACTCGATGCGTATTTTCCAACAGCTTAAAGCTGTTCCTTCTTGCTAGCCAAGAAGGGTGGCCGACAGGATGGAGAGGGCAATCTTTAGGGTCAGGTGGTTTATCCTTCCATTCTTTGAGCTGTAAAGAATGAAACCATTTTCCCCAAGGTTTTTCATTTTTCCCAGTCAGGATTTTTACCTGACAAACACTGGGGCTGGCCTGATTCACAATAGAGCAGTGGCCATCCCAGGGGTGTGTAAAGAGCTGCTTAGTGGTGACAGAGACAGTAGGGATGGCTTCCATCCTGGATCTTTCTAAAACAAAGTCAGTGGGTTTATACACAGTTGAGAAACTTTGGCAGCTAGAAACTGAACCAAATTTCTCAGCACCTACACTGTTTCTTGCATTCTGAGCTAACTTAATCAACTTATTTTCACACCCTTCAATTGCAGCAAACTGCTTGCAAAAGCTAGCCTGAGGTTTTATTTCTTCAGGCCACAATTCATTTCCCCCAGAAATTCTGTCCTTTCCCTTTTCAGCTAGGGGTTGTTTTACAGAAACATCTTCCTGAGCATTTTTCTGGGTTTCAGTTACATTCAGAACAACTTTTGAGACAACTGACACATCCTCCATCAGCATAAGCTGAGAGGCCCGTTCTGTCTGCTCCTCAGACAGAAGATTGGAGACAAACTCTCCCCCAACAGCTATTTGCCAACTGCCATTCCCAACAGTCACACAGTTTGGAATGTCCTCTCCTTTGTTCCCTGACAAAGGTTTGGAAATTGGGGTAGCTCCCTCCATGGGCAAGTTATTACCCCCAACACACACAATGTTATGAACACTTTTGTCCGGGATTTTAGTTGAGTGATTTTCTACATGGGTCAGGATTGGTCTCGTGATGGAGGCTTTCGTTGTCTCCCCTGTATATGATACTAGCTGGGTTGACTGCTCTGTTTCCACGGCATCTCTGGGAAGCCAGTGCTCTCCAAGCACACAGACTGATGCTCCAGTGTCAATCAGCATAGTGGGGCATGTCTGTTCCCCCACCCTCCCCATCATTGCCCCTACAATGGGACGCCCCCATTTGTCATACTGAAGTTGAGCCACAACCTTAGGGGGAGTCCTGGGAGGTGGGCACCCCTATTGGGGAGGTGCTGACGGTTCGGGGTTTGTTATGGGGTTAACAGGAGCCCCGTCAGTCACTTCCTCTTGCCTCTCTAATTGGGCAGCCCTCTGTAGTAACTCACTTGTGGGCTTCCTATCCCATCGCTCTTTTGGCTCCCCAGCCATCATGAGTTTCTTCCACACCTCTGCTCTCAATGCATCTCTCACACCCTCAGTCCAATGGCCTCTGTTCTGCACCTGATACCCATTTCTTCCTCTTACTCCTCTGCCGCTCATTGCACCTCTCTGTCCTCTTCCCCTGCCATGCCACTGTGCATCAGGACCCTTTTCCCCTGGCTCCTCTCGGAGATCCGGGGGCCCATTGTTGGCAAAGGTTACTGCCTGTATAGGCTCCAATTTCCTGTCCTTATTTCCTTTTCCTGCCTGTCCATGTGTATCTCGAAAAACTGTCGCTGCTCGAAAAATATCCTGCTTTAACTCTGGGTATCCCCTCCCTGGATCTATGGGTCCTAGAATTACTTTCATTGTTGAATTTAAACCATCGAGCAATGCAGTTTTAAAAGCCAATGTATCGAAATTAGGGGCAGTTCCCCGAACCACTGGTACAACCCCAGAGGCCATGGCCAAAATCTCCTTCTTAATCACATACAATTCTGGGGAGTCACCAGGGCACTGTTCTGTTACATGGAACAATTTCCCCAGTTGTCTGGCTGACATCACCACCTTCATGACTTCCTTCACCCAATCCCATCCAGTACCAGCAACATCATTTTCACCTAATCGCCCCTCCGCACTGCGTATCACTGCCCAATCAGAGGCACTAGTACAGGCTTGGGCCAGAATCTCATAATCTGCTGGCCTCCACCCGCTCCGGGACAACACCTTCACCATCCAGTCCAGACATGTGTCCTTCTCTAGGGGTCCCAATAGCTGAGCAGATGCCCGGACCTGATCTGGGGTAAAATCAGAAACCTCAGTAATGGTTTTCTGGGTTTGCCTTGACTGTTGTGTATTATCAGGGTCAGGTTCCACACTATTTACCACCCTTGTGATCACTGGAGCCACAGGATTGAGCTCTTGTGTTTTTAATTTCAAATCCTGCAGTTCCCTGTGTGCAGGGGCATAGGGACCCTCAGGAAGAGCATCTGGGGAGTATGGGCATCCAGGATCCTTCCAACTAGTCCTGTTCCAAGTGTTTGTGTCCCTAGTGCCCACACTCACACTCCCCTGTACTGCTGCCACAATGCCTCTCTGGGCTCCCAACATGCTTTCCAGCTTCTCTATGCGCTGCCTGCAGGCTGTGTGATCACTGCCTGTGTGGGCCTGATCCTTATTTTCCTGTAACACTGCTCTAACAGCTGCCTGTGCATCTCCCAGCTTCATTTGCAATGCAGAGAGCTCACTATTCAGGCTTTCCACTGTCAACTTTAGCTGCTCACACTCTCCCATTTTTGCTTGCAGAGCAGTTGCATTCTGTAATACAGAGGCTGCACTGACACATTCAGATGCCTTATACTGAGCCAGAGTGTCCTTGACTACAGCCAGCTCAAATTTGTAATCCTCCATTTGCCTTTCCTGGAGTGCCACCAGGCTGGAGAGATTGGTGACTGCTTTCCACAATGCCCAGCCTGCTGCTGCTTTCACAGCCCTTTTCTTTGGTTTTGGTTTCATGGACTTACAGAAAGCTTCAAACCCCTTACAAGCTGAATCCAGGGCGTCTCTCCCCTGGAACGAATCTTGTCCCCATGGGCATGGACCCTTTTCTGCTACCCATTTAGCAAGGAGAGGGGGCTCCTCAGCTAATACCCACCCCTCCTGGTCCCTTTGCTTGGTTTCCATTCCCCCCTGTTGCTTCAGGGTGAACATTCTGCAGGTAGTGACCCTTTGACAAAATGCCACAAGTACTCTGCTATTACTGTGTTTGGCTGGATCAATTCGGTCCAAACGACCTTAGGCTGCCCGCATTCTCCACCAAATTTGTTACCCGCACAAATTCTCTATCCCTTCCACACTATAGGGACATACACCTTTACCCAGTTCCTAGGGCTCAAGGTGAAACCCTGTTAATTTGTACAGCCACCCTTCCCCAATTCCTAGGGCTCAGGGCACATCTTCCTGCGGGTTGGCAGGACCTTTAGCCGCTGAAAGAGCCTCACACAGTAATATCCTTATCCTATTTATTGACAATTCCCAAACAAACAGAATACACAAGCTAAACACACAGTATCATGCTCACCAATCCTGGGACAGGCAAGCAGGCTTCCCCTGTATATGACAAGCAAGGTCAGTCTCTGGATCTTAGCTGCTGCACCTCAGGGTCAGAAAAGTCCTGGCAGCTTTTATCTTAGGCTGGGTCTTGGAGGTGAGTTCTTTTCCTCAGGGGTTCCTTATCTCCTTTGGTCTTCTTCCAGCCCTTCTCCTCCTTGCTTCTGGTATTTTTTCCTGATCTTCTTCTCCTCAGCTTCTTCTTGAGTCTTGCTTCTTTTAACCAATTATCTTAGTATAATTTTACTAACCAATCCTAACAAAATGACCTAACCAATCCTACCCCACCACCTTAACTGATTTACACCTAGCACCATTAATTATACAGGAGACAGAAACCTTTTCAAACCAGACAGAGATCACAGGTCAAACAATAGGAAAGTGTCCTGACAATGCTTTAGCTGGTGACAGTGAGAACTATTAGGGCGAGTCCCCTTCTCACAACCTGGTGTGAATCTTTTTAATACATTTTAGATGGAATGTGAGTATGTGACTCCAGGGCTGCAGCTGATGGCTGCTGCATCTTCAGTCTGGCTGCAGAAGGCGGCTTTGGTTCAGGCCTCCAACATGGCTACAGAAAAGCCGGATAGTTACAGGCTAAGTCACAAGAAGAAGCAGGCCTCCGTAGGGCTGAAGCTGCTGTTGTCATGGAGCAATAGATGAGGCAAACGCACTACACCACATCCAGCCAATAAGGTGAATGTTGGTCACTGAGTCATTCTTCTGCAACACTTGATTTTTTTGCACAGCTATTATTTCATTAAAGAAGTTGGTATTTAATTACAAATACATATATGGTGCCCTAAGGGGGAAGCTGTTGTATTATTGGGTATCCCATTCACCATTTGTCCAAAGAAGCATAATTCCACTTCAGTTGGTAAGTAGATGCATAGCCCAATTCAGAATTGGCTGTGCAAGACCCTATAATACAAAGATGTATGTATATCTAAAATGAGGTGCAATATAACCCATAACTGGTATCAACAAATTATTTGTTACCATCAAACTAGGTTATAATGTACACTTGAGCCAAATCCACAAAGGGAGTCAGGTATCTGAATGCTCATGCCCAAGGTGGAAACTTGGGTACCTAGTGGACTTTGACATCAAAACTTTAGGCATTGAGGGGTTTTAGGTGCCTTCAGAATGACGTGACAGCTCAGTAGGATCTCAGTAGCTTGAAGTTTTGGACTAAGAAACCTAAGCCTTTTTGTGGATCTGGGCCTTAGAGAGAACAAAGTTAGAAGCAATAGATTTTATTTTATTTGACAAAACTGGAGGAGCACATGACTCAAGGAATTAGTAATGGTGTTAAGCCTTTTATCTCTGTGTCAATGATTTAAACTCCTCTTAGCTTAATGGTGTCTGACATCTGTTCCAACTGACTGCTTTCAAGTGAGAAGTTAGTGGCTTCAGTAATTTCTAACTGGCAAATGAATCCATTATAGGGCTGGTCTACACTTAAAATGTAGGTTGACATCACTACATCACTCAGAGAGGTGTGAACCCATACCTTGGAGAGGTGTGAACCCATAACTCAGAGATGTAGTTAGTTACAGCTAGCTCTGTGGAAGAATGCTTCCATCAAACTAGATACTCTTGAGGAGTTGGTGTTCCTACACTAAAGGAAAAACCCCTTTAGTGCAGGCTGTATCTACACTATGGGATTGTCAGTATAGCTACAGCGCTGTAAGTATACCAGTATAATCCCCTTTGGGTGGACATGGCTGTAGTGACCACCATATCACCCTCAGCAAAGAAGCCAAGGAATGGAATAGCAATGGACAATAAAACCACTACTTATATCTAACAAATGGTCCCTCCCAGGCAAGGGTAGAAGCATATTATGAAAATGAGACATGGTCTTTACACTGTGGTCTTTGCTGAACTGTTTTATTTTTATCTGTCTGCCTGGTTTATAGTCCAGAAATGTAAATGACACCCTCAGTTTGGAGTCCCTAATGAATAATTTGGTAAAGTATACTTACACTACAGTTACTGAACTTTGTTCAGAGATCAGCCTAACAAAGCCACTTTTCCAGTACATGAATTTTTGTTGAACTGTTCAGCACATCTACATCATGAAAAATAGCATTCCACTCCTCAACCCCATGTTGTCCATAACATACTTAAACAAATTAATTCCTAATAGAATTACTATCAGATACTCAACACATCTTTGGCAATAATGAAAGCTTTCTTCCCTTGGACCTACTTGCAAACACTTAAATAAATTAGGAAGGAATAGGCAATGTGATCTATAGTTTAATTTTATCCTTTAATATAAGTGATGCTGGATTATTAACATCTTCTTTAGACAGAAGGTTCAACCTTGCTTCAGTTTTCCTAATACTCTGCTCAGATATAAAAATTTTCAAATTCAAATATGGGTCAATTACCTCTTCTTTCTTTGTCACAGGATTTTTGTACCTATTCCCCCCCACAGGATACTTGTCTGAGAGGTATGGTTGTGTATATAGTTTCTTCCTACTCTTGGAATCTTGAAAATTGAGGCAAATTTCCCAGGTGCAGTGTGTGTCTACTTCACCCACCGTTTTCTCACTTCTTTCCTCTCCCTGCCACCTTGTCTTCCCACTCCCACTAAAAACTCTCATTTAACCTTTCTTGCTGAAAAGCACCTCATTCTCAAAATTCTATTACCTTCACTGGCATTCATACTCAAGGCACGCTCTGCTCAATCACATGTGTGCAATCCTATTATAATCAGGGATAGCAAGATCCCAATGACCATCAAACCCAATTAACATTAGGCCACTCTTTTTTCTTTTTTTAAAGAAGGACCATTCTAGTGAAACCTGCAAATGACAACATGGAGTGCAGCATGCTACTTTTGTTGCCTGCATTCTGGAAAGTGTGAAAATCACATTGTTTATAGATAAAAAATTATGTACTTATGGGGGGGGACATGAGTTAATTAATTGTGTTCTAAAAATGTCTTTGGAATGACACAAATATAACCAGGAGTCAACATTCTGAAAAAAGATATGTATATTAATATGGTGTCTCTATTGCTTAATATTCCACATACAGTCCCAGACCTGGGAGTTCAATTATAAGAGAAGTATGAATTCCACAAAAAAGTATAGATTTGTCATCATGAACAAAATGTAATAGGGACAGGGGAATCATCAATTTTGTGGAGTTACTCAGTAATCCTGTAGCTGAATTCTTTAATTGCAAAATTATTGGAAGATTTGGTTGCCAAATTGTTGATCCCTTCCCAGAAGACAAGAACATTAATTTGTAGTTTATCTCTGGGAGACCATTCAAAATTCTAATTAGTTAATCTCCGATTCTACTCCTCTAAGAATCCAATCTCCAGGCCTGCTGTATAACCTTGTTTTCCATTTCCGCTACCAATCCCAACTGCCTGAGAACTGACAGCTCATGATATGTTCTTGGGTACTGTGCCAGGATGTCTGTTTTCCATCATAGAACAGCTAAAGATTGCTAGATTGGGCCTCCCATTCCCAGAGGAGAGTGGCCTATACTCACCATAAAGTGAAGTTGCTAATTCGTGAGGTAGCATGCAGTATCATCTCTCTCTCTCTCCTGTTTTGTTGTTGATATGTACTTTCTAAGGGAGAGTTCCTAATGACTGCAGCTCTCTTGGGACTGGTCTTTACTGATAGCAAAATCATATATCTTCTAACCCCTGCATCTCAGACAGGCATCCGTTTCCTGTATCCATCACCAATAAACTGGTACCCAGAACCTTCAAAGACCATGATCTCCACTGCATTGCTCCTTTGTGTTTGACTCTTTCTATCCACTAGTAATTCCACACAGGGCCAGGTTGTTCAGTGTCAGCTTAACTCTGCATTATGATTTTTTGTGGATTGTGTTTGTTGAAGTGTCTTGCCCACATGTCCCTGTCTTCTCTAAATGTGTGACTGTCCCAGTGTCGGGTGGGAATGTTCCTGGTGGTGTGCAAGCCCTTGCCGATGCGTTAGGCCACAGCCAAGCACTGACAAATTCATTGCCGGAAACCAGTCTTTTCACCTATGTGTCGGTATGGTTAAGATGGGTATTGAATGTGTTTAGACTTTATGAAATGCTTATATGTTGCTGCATGCATTCATCTCACTTATAATAATTTTATCACATGCTATAAGGTAATATTTAAGTTCTGCTTTATAACTTTAAAAACGTGTGCTATGAAACCGTGAACCCAGTCAGGAAGATTCATGTCTTAACTGGGCCATTAGGGGACATCACAGTACACAGACTTTGTTAATTGCCCCCTCACACCAGTGAAGAGACTACTTGCAAAAGGACTCATCCCATCAGCTAGAAATCTTTAAGAAAGAAATAAAAACAGTGGACAAGAACATTTTTCATCTCTTTTTGCAGTGTGAACTCTCATAAGGCAGGAGCTATGAAACAGAAGCAGAGATCCCCATAGTCAACCTGGGTTATCCCAAAAAGACATTCACAGTTGGCAAATTGATATAACTCTGTCACTTTTTAAAACCATAGACTATAACTCAATTGTGTATATGTTTGTCTGCTTTAATCTTGAAATAACTATCCCATGTCTTTTCTCAATTAATAAATCCTCAGTTAGTTTACTATAGGATTGGCTACAAGCATTGTCTTTGGTATAAGAGCTGAGGTAAAAATTGAACTGGGGTAAGTGACTGGTCCCTTGGGACTGGGAGCAACCTGAATATTTTGTGGTCTTTGGCGTATAGCAACCATCTATCACTAAGTTCAGCCTATATTGCCACCCAGGAAAGCTGGACTGCTGAAGAGGGCTATTTGTGACTCCATGATATGACTTATAGTGCTTTAGACGTTCACACTTGTTACAGGGTTGGTGAAAACTAATTATAGAACATACAACCAGTTTGGCATCTCTGCCCTGCTCCTTGACAGTCTGCCCTGAGCTTGGCACTCACGGTTGTGAACCTCTCCAGACAGTGTGACCCCAAATATGCACCAACTTCTGCCAAGTGGCTTGCTTTTGGTGTGTGGCTGCTGTGTATAATATAGGTGGCTCAAATTAATCCAGGAAGAGAAGCTACTACAGAGGTACCATTTCTGGTGCAACCTTTTGGGATTTCACTTGTCACTTACACCCAAGTGTGCTCCTTTGAAGTGTTACCTGGCAGCCACATTACCTGAGGTCACAGCTTTTTACAGATATGGCTCATGCCTCAGCTGTATTCTCCTTTAAGAATGCTTAGTGTGTGATGTTTCCACTTGTACCTGTTATCATGGGTGCAAAAACTACACATCTGAGGCACAAACTTTAGAAAACGTAGCCTAATGTACTTGTGTGGATACACATCTCACATCCACCAGGGCAAGGAAAGAATTAAAATCATTCTCAGAGAAGGGAGGTGAACCTGCGGGGCCTTGAAGAAATTACTTGAGTTGCCAGAAATGAAGGGAAAATACTACAGCTGGGATGCATTAAGGAGTAAGGAGTAATAAGAAGGGGGCAGATAGTGGCGCAGGGAGAGGAATGGGAAATTATTTCCATCCCTGTCTGCTCTATCCCAGAAAGGACTTGATTTGTTGGGATGATTTAGTTGGGTTGGCCCTGCTTTGAGCAGGGGGTTGGACTAGATGACCTCCAGAGGTTCATTCCAACCCTAATATTCTATGATTCTAGACCCAGCAAGCCAATTGCCTGCTTGGAACTACGTGGGAAAAGAAAACCTTTGTATTGAACCTAGCCAAATATGGAATGTGCTTTACAATTCTTTAAACCAATTTAAATTCTCTGAAGAAAGGGCCTAGTTTAGTTTCAATACCTCCTAGGCCCTAGCAGCTGGAAGAAGGGCTTGTGCCATATCAGCAGGAGACAAGGAGATTGGTTTGTTTAAGCCACTGATGTAACACTGTTTATTTTAATCCTTTATGGAGGCTTAAATGTTACATCTCTTTAACCCTTGAGGCTGCTCTATGTCCTCATAGATTCATAGACTTTAAGGTCATCTAGATCATCTAGTCCGACCTCCTGCACAATGCAGGTCATAGAATCTCACCCACCCACTCCTGCAATAAACCTCTAACCTATGTCTGAAGCCAGGTCTACACTTGGGAGGTGGGGTCAACCTCTGAGCATGTGGGCAAGACTCAGCAGCCAAACACCCAGGAAAGATTATCTGTAGTAACTCAGATCCCACCCCATCTAACATCTCATCACAGGTCATTGGGCACATTTACTGCATATAGTCAAAGATCAATTTATTGCCAAAATTAGGCGAGCCCATCATACCAGGTCTTCCATAAACTTATCATGCTTAGTCATGAAGCCAGATGTGTTTTTTTTCCCTCACTGCTCCCCTTGGAAGACTGTTCCAGAACTTCACTCCTCTGATGGTTAGAAACCTTTGTCTAATTTCACATCTAAACTTCCTTCTGGCCAGTTTATATCCATTTGTTCTTGTGTCCACATTGGTCCTGAGCTTAAAAAAATTCCTTTCCCTCCCTGGTATTTATTCCTCTGATATATTCATAGAGAGCAATTAGATCTCCCCTCAGCCTTCTTTTGGGTAGGCTAAACAAGCCAAGCTCTTTGAGTCTCCTTTCATTAGACAGATTTCCCATTCCTCAGATCATCCTAGTAGCTCTTCTGTGTACCTGTTCCAGTTTGAATTCCTCCTTCTTAAACATGGGAGACCAGAACTGCATAGTATTCAAAGATGAGGTCTCACCAGTCCCTTGTATATTGGTACTGACACCTCCTTATCTCTACTGGAAATACCTCACCTGATACATCCCAAGACTGGATTAGTTTTTTTCATGGCCATATCACATTGGCAGTTCATAGTCATCTTGTGGTCAACCAATACTCCAAGGTCCTTCTTCTCCTCTGTTACTTCCAATTGATGCGTCCCCAGCTTAAAACTAAAATTCTCATTATGAATCCCTAAATGTGTGACCTTCCATGTTTCACTATTAAATTTCATCCTATTACTATTATTCCAGTTTACAAGGTCATCCAGATCTTTCTGTATGATATCCCAGTCCTTCTCTGTATTGGGAATACTTCCCAGTTTTGTGTCGTCTGCAAACTTTATTAGCACACTCCCATTTTTTGTGCCAAGGTCAGTAATAAAAAGATTAAATAAGATTTGTCCCAAAACTGACCCCCTGAGGAACTCCACGGTAACCTCCCTTCAGCCTGACAGTTCACCTTTCAGTATGACGCCGCTATAGTCTCCCCTTTAACCAGTTCGTTATCCACCTTTCAATTTTCATATTGATCCCCATTTTTTCCAATTTAACTAATTATTCCCCATGTGAAATGCCTTACTGAAATCAAGGTAAATTAGATCCATTGTGTTTCCTTTGTCTAAAAATCTGTTACCTTCTAAACGAAGGAGATCAGATTGGTTTGGCATGATCTACTGTCTGTAAAACCATGTTGTATTTTGTCCCAGTTACCATTGACCTCAATGTCCTTAACTACTTTCTCCTTCAATTTTTTTTTTCTCCCAAGACCTTGCGTACTACAGATGCCAATCTAATGGGCCTGTAGTTACCTGAATCAGTGTTTGGCAGTCATACTTCTTTCCTTGTTTCTTCTTATTTATATGGTGTCATAAATATGAAGTAGTTTAGAATTACTGTCTTACCTGTGAAGGGTTAATTTGAAGCAACCCAAAGAGGGAGATGATGTAATCAACGGGGAACAAAAGAAAAGGGTTTTACTTTTACTTTGCCCCCGGGCTTTTTTCATTCTCTTCTCCGCTGCTTGGGGTCTGTCTGCGTTCCCCTGGCTATGAGAGGAATCACATCTATGTTTCTATTCTACACTTCAATAATCTTCTAACAAAATTAAGACTAGCAGTAAGTGTTTTGTTGCTTGTCTGTATCACTTGTTAATTGGTCCATGGGTTACTTTGCTGTTTGCTGTAGCAGTGGAGAAATTCCAAGGGAGGGGGCCAATGAGGGTTGAGTGATGCTAAGGGTTTTTATCTATTGATTTCTGTACCAGGGATCTGTACTTCTTCTGTTCCTTTTATTAAAATCTTTCTTTTAAGAATTTGACTGTTCCCATTGGATTGATCCTGGTTTGGATCAGGCACGTCTCACAGCAAGTGAGGGTTTGTGGTCTTTGTTCTCGAATCTCCCAGGAAAAGGGGGGGAGGTTTGGGGGGTGTTACTATTGGGGTTCCAATTTACCCTACCCCATGGTTTTGGGGGCTCAAATTGGTAGTGGCAGCGTTTTCTAAGCCCCAACTGGAGAAGTTTGGGTTTGGGGGAGAAAGTTTTAACCAAAGCTGGTAAAATAAGCTTGGGGGGTTAATTTTCTTTCATGTGCGGTCCCCACATCTTTACCCTAGAGTTCAAAGTGGGGAAATAGACCTTTGACATATGGTTATAGAACCTTTTACTATTGGTTTTAATTCCCTTTTTCAAGGTCCAACTGTACATGATTTTTAGCCTTTCTCACTTTATCCTTACAAGTTTTGACCTCAATAAGGTAGCTTTCCTTGCTGATCTAGCCCATCTTCCTGATGCTCTTTGTGACAAGAATCTAGCCAGAACAGGACTAATAAGTTGCTCACAATCACTGTAATGAGTCTTTTAATTAATAAAAAATGATGTTGTTCCCCTTTGACTTCTTCCAGCCCTACTTTTTGACCACGTTGGTGAAGCAATAAAACCTTCTTCAGAGTGATGTCTTTGCAGAAGACAATCTAATATCCAGCAGTGGAATATTATGAAATGCTAAGTGGTTATTATCATTCCTAGAACAATGTGTGCGGGAAATACCATCTTTAAAAAAAAATTAAAAAACCAAACTGATTTTACATTAGCTTACAATAGTCACTGTGTGGCACTCAAAAGTAAGAGCACCCCCATTTTAAACCTCTCTTCCTGATCCTTTTCTTCTCTCTTTGCCCCATGATGTGATGTTTTGAATAGTTTTTCATTAACACTCCTCCCTCCTTGTTTTTTTTCTGAAGGCTGACTGTACAATTCCAGCAGTTCTTTCTTCTAAGTGACCCAAGAATGTTCTGCTTTGTGAATGACTGATTCCTTTTGACAAACATGACACTTATAAGCACTCGTATTTCAAACGCGAGTTCTGACAACTTTCTCTGGATAAGAGTAAGCCACAGCCAGAGAGGATGGCCAAGAGTTATGTGCTGCCTGTCACTTGGGACATTTGGGGAATGAACTGGAACAGAAATAAATTCATTTTCCTCCTTCCAATTTCTATATTCCTCTTTCTGTTCCCTGGTACATCAAAATCCAGAACCGCTCTTTATCAGTGAATAGTTTTGTGGATCATGGTTTTTGACAGGACAGTGAGGTCTTTTCATTCATACTTCCTGAAGTTTTCAGAATACCAAAAGTCTAATGGAAGGATGGGGGATGGTGCTGAATATTTATTCCAGTCACCATTTAACTGTTTGTCTTACTCAAATGCATTGACATTCCTAGGCCTGTTTCTGAGCTCTCTTCTACTGATTTTTGCATTGACTTCCAAGGAGTCACTCCCTATTTACACACCATTATTCCCTAGTGTACATTTACCAAGGCTTTGTTATTTACTGTACATTTAGTAATGCTGTGTCACAAGTGAGGTGACTGCCACCACGTTCCCTGTGAAACTGTTTCAGAGCACAAGTAGTCATGCCGTCAGGAAGCATTTCTTCTTATTCATATGAAATTCTCCTTTTCTTTCTTTTAACCTTGCTTCATCTTACATAATTGCTCTCCCACATTAAAACTTATCCACTTCCACTATTTATAAACTATTTTTAGGTAGTAGTATCCCCATTTTACAGGCAGGAACACTGAAGCATAGAGAGGCCAATGCCCATATTCTCAAAGGTCTTTAGGCAACTAACTCTCATTGATTTCAACAGCTCTTAGGTGTGCAAATACTTTTGAGGATCTGGCCCCAAGTGACTTGTGCTAGTTCCACAGAAAGCCAGGAATAGAACCTAAGTTTCTCACTCCCTTGCTATAACCAGACGACCATAGTTCTTTCAATGTTTGCTGTTCCCATCTGAATCCCTTGAATCCTCTGTGCTTCCATGTGAAATAAAGAATTTGTTTTCTATTGATGAATAAATCTGGTGACTATTCTGATTTGATTCAAATCAAATGTGTGTGTGCTGCTTGCTTTCCCTCTGCCATATGTTTAATTCAAGGTTAACTGAAATGCTTTTAAGTTTCTAAAGCAAATTAAGGGTCAGTAAGGGCTCTTTATTGTTTGCCACAGATAGTTATTAAAGGAGTGTGAAATTAAAGTTAAAAGCAGTTTCTCTCTAAATAAGCTGCAGTTTTCTAGAGAGAATAGATATCACTGTTAGGATATAAATCCAAGGACTGCAGGGGAAAGTGGAACAACTGATATTCTTTAACCATCAATTGTCTCTGGGTAATCTCATCTGCAAACACAAATTCAACTACCATTTCTATGTTGACAACTCACAGGTCTACCTCACTGCTTTAGACCTGTCTCCTGTCTACACTAAAATCTCAGTCTGTCCTTCAGCAGACAGCTTGATCTCCACGAGGAGTTGACAGAAGCTCAGCATGGTTAAAACAGAGCTCCTAATCTTCTCCCCCAAGATCTGTCTACCTCCTTTCTCAGTCATTATGGACAACATCACCCTCCTGCCTGTTGCTCAGGTCTGTAACCCATCTGTCATCTTCAGTTTGGACCTCTCTCTAAGTCCTCCTATCTGGACTATGTCTAAATCTTGAAGATTCTTTCTGTATAACATCTCTAAGGTATGGCCCTTCTTATCCAAGCTCCCATCATCTCATGTCTTGATTACTGCAACATCCTTCTCTCTGGCCTTGACAAATGAATCTTGTCCTACTCGCATCCATTCAGAATGCTGTAGCAAAGATCATTTTTCTAGCTATTGCTCCATGCCACCCATCTCTTTGTATCCATCCACTGGCTCTGTTTCTCTATCACATCAAATATAATTTGTGTTTACTTTCAATGCCTGTCAAGGACAATCCCCACCTTCTATCATCTCTCATTCACTGTTGCTGTTTGTCTCCAGTTGGTTCATGATGCTATCCGCCTCCATCACCCACTCGTTAAATTTTCAAACAAGCACCTTCATGCTTCCATGAAACTCTTGGAGGAGCTACCTCTTTGCCCATCTTCAAATCCCACCTCAGAACTCTCCTTTGCCATGATGCCTACAAAAACCTTGACAACAGTTATGCTGCTAGGATCACTCACTTCCTCTCATGTTGACCCGTGTTGTCTCATTGTATCTTTGTGCTCCCCACCCATCTGTCTCTATCCACCAGTTTTCTCTTCTCATATACATAGGGTATGTCTTCACTACCCGCCGGATCGGCAGGTAGCGATCGATCTTTTGGCGATCGATTTATTGCATCTCTGTAAGACGTGATAAATCGATCACCAGCGAGGCACAAGCTGGAGTCGACGGGGGAGCATGCCACCAACCGCCGCCGCCATGAGTATGGCAGGTAAGTCGGCTGAAGATATTCACGTAGCTGAAGTTGCGTATCTTCAGTCGATTTCCTCGCCCCTTGTGTAGACCAGCCCTTAGACTGGAAACCCTTGGGACCAGGGACTGTGTTTTTGTTCTGTGTTTGGACAGCACCTAGCACTATGGGGTCCTGATCCATGGCAAGGGCCCTTGGTGCTACGGTAATATCTATATATATAAAAGTCAAATGGTGTATGCATGCATGTATGCGTGTATGCATGTATGTATGCGTGTATGTACGTGCACTTACTCCTTCCACACCGTTTGAGCTAGAGACTTGAAATTTGGTACAGTTATAGGTCTTAGGGTCCTAACCAAGGTAAGAGTTGAAAATTTTTCAAATCTCACCTCTGACGCCCCCCAGGGGTGAAATTATTTAAAGGCCAATCACATCAGCTGGGCAGCTGCTGTTCTCTGTGACATAGTTATGATATCATAATACCCCCTCCAACGGACCCCGCATTCGCTCAGTTCTCTGCCCCCTCCCCCCTCCAATGGACCCCGCACTCGCTCAGCTCTCTGTCCCCTCCCCACCTCCGACGGACCTGAGTTGGGTTTGGTCAGAGGGTAAGTGAGGTAGGGGTGTCGGGTTTGGTCGGGGGGGTGAGGTGGGGGTGTCAGGTTTGGTCGGGGGTGAGGTGGGGGTGTCGGGTTTGGTCAGGGGGTAAGTGAGCCGGGGGTGTTGGGTTTGTTCTGGGGGGGTGGGAAGGTGTCGGGGTGGGTGAGGGGTGAGGTGTGGGTGTTGGGGTTGGTCAGGGGGTGTTGGGTTTGGTGGGGGGGTAAGGTGGGGTTGTTGGGTTTGTTTGGGGGGGTGAGGAGGGAGGTCGGGGTTGGTCGAGGGGTAAGTGAGGTGTGGGTGTCGGGTTTGTTTGGTGGTAGGTAGAGGTGTCGGGTTTGGTTGGGGGGAAAGTGAGGTGGGTGTGTCAGGTTTGGTCTACGGGGGTGAGGTGTGGGTGTTGGTCAGGGGGTGTTGGTAGGGGGGTGACGTGGGGTGTTGGGTTTGAATGGGGGGGTGAAAATGTGAGTCAGGGTTGGTCGAGGGGTAAGTGAGGTGGGGGTGTCGGGGTTGGTCGGGGGGGTGAGGTGGGGGTGTCAGGTTTGCTCTCTGCCCCCTCCCCCTCCAACAGACCCCACACTCGCTCAGCTCTCTGCCCCCTCCCCACCTCCGACGGACCCGAGCAACGCCGGGTATTTTCGCTAGTAAATAATAAATAAGCCACCAACATATTTCTTTTGTCTATTGCAGATATACTAGATGAGAAAGATAGTATAGAGCAATAGAAATTATGACAAAATATCAAACAGCTGCGGGGAGTAATATCCTCAGAGAGAGAGAAGTCACTGTATCTTGTTTACCCTTAATGTGGTATTGAAAGAATATATAACTTGTCTACATATACATGCTACTTCCAGGCATGAATAATAATAAATAATTATGTTTTTATCAAAGCACAGTTTTATCTTTCCAGCTGCTATTACTATTCATGGACCTCCCCCTTCCCCCCCCCCCCCCCGTTATTGTGAAGTGACTCAAACACAGCTGCTATTTTGTGTGAGCCGCTCCATGATTTGATTTTAAATATATTCAGCTATTTCCTATTGGTTTACAAATGCAGGAGTGATAATTAAAATCTGAATTAGAAAGCACTTCCCTCCAGCATTGAGCAAAAATGAGCGTCTGCTAGTAAAGCAGGTTGAAAAATTTCCAATGGAACTGCTTTTTCCATCTGAAAATGCTGATTCGATGAACTTGACAGATTCTGTAAAAATCTTTCAATAGAGAACTGGTTGCCAGGCAGACTGGAGGGCAGGTGGGTTCCCAGGCTGCCCTGCCTTTCTGGAAAATCAGCTGGTGAGCTGCCCAGCTCCCTGGCTAGTCTTACTTCCCAGACTCCCAGTCTGCCTGGTTCTCTGGCTCCTCAGACTACACAGGCTGGCTCCCTGTTTCTTTGAGCTGCCTGGCCCCCCTCCCCCCCAGCCAGTTTGTTGGCCCAGAATTTTTCAGAATATCCCAGTTCCATGGAAACTCTTTCATTTCTGACTGTTTGGTCCAATTTGAAATGAGAAAATATTGAGATATTCAAAGCTTTCCACAGGACATAAGTTCCAGCTTCTGCACAGCTCTACACTCCTGCTAGTGTCTTGGAAAGTGACTACTACCCTTCTTGAAAAGTAACACAATACTACCATACACTGCATAATTTCAGTATGTAAGGCTCATTGGCCAGGCCAGATTCAAGGTAGACTCAGCTGTAAATGTGCAACTCTAAGAAGGATTTCCTGGAAAGATAGCAATCTTTCTGACCTTCCTTGGAATCACGTAGCCTACCTCTTGTCCTCCTATATCTCCAGGACCAATTGTGAGAACTTGCAATAATGCAGCAGGGTTAATTTGTGGATATACAACAGTTTTTTTGCCACTCACCTGGAAAACATTTAGAACTGTGGTCCAGCATTGCAGCTGATGTAAATTGGCCATCAGTATTGAAGTCAGTGGATCTAGGACAATTTATAGCAGTTATGGATCTGGCCCTAGTACACCACCTCCAGATCACCCCCACCCCCCCAAAAAAGATTTATGGCATGCAAAGTGGTGGGTGATTTTGTAAATGACTAGATAAATATAGATTAATGAATCTCCCTCCATTTTAGATGCTTTGATATACTGAAGTATCTAGCAGCCTTTAAAAATATTAGATAGTTTTGTACTATGATCTGTTCCAAAGTTAGGCAAAGATATCAGAGAATTCATTATTTTTTTTGTCTTGCTTTTGTCTCTGAGATTGACGGTGTCTGGTTTGAAATTAATGAATCTTCTGAAAGCATATCAAATATAGTAAACCTATGATTAGGGAATGCTAATCACTTGTATTCTCCAAAGCAATAGACACAATCAAGTTTAATCTCATTGTCTGTAAACAAACTGACATCCTTCCAAGAAACAATTGTATGTTTCTTTAGGGGGGATGATTCCAGGGATTGGCAATGGGATAGATTCAGCGCATGATGTCTAAACTACCAGCTGAAATCTAGCCTAGGTTGGTAGTGACTGAAAGTGGTTAATATCTGATGGGAAGTTGGTGACTTGTGTGACTTCATTGTTGCTGTCTCAGTCCGGTATCTCGTGGAATGGAATCATCACAGAGACAAGATGGGCGAGAGAATATCTTTTATTGGGCCAACTTCTTTTTGTGACTGAAACAAACTTTCAAAGTCAGTCCAACAAAAGATATTACCTCATCCACCTTGTCTCTCTCGTATCCTGGGATCAGCATGGATACAACAATGCTGCAAACGTCAATATCACACACAGACAAAAATCCCAACACATTTAGCAATGCGGGCAGGGATTACGTAGGCACAGAGACTGAACCACCTTCTTGTTGCTATAGGTAATCCCTCCAGGGCAGGGCTGAGATATGATGGTATAGAAATAACCATTTTGGGTAGTTTGTACTGCATTATTCATGATGCTCTGAATGAATAATAAAGAACATAAATCTCCGTGGCTGTCAGTCCAACAACTTTTATCATCACTTAAATACACATGAATATTTTTAATGAAAAAAAAAAAGTTTAATAGAGCTGAGTAAAACTACGGTAACTTTGTATCTTTCAGTAAATATCTTCTCTACCGTGTTTATCTGTGGGCTGATTTAAATTTTTTTTAATTTAAAAACTTATTTTGTAGTTGTGATTGGGTAAATCTCATGCTACCACTTCTCCATTAATTCTACTGGGTACAAATTTAAAATTCAGTTTCTATGAAATTTTACATTTTAAAATGTGCTTTCCACAAATATCTTTACTAGCAAAATTCAATTGTTCTAATGTCTTTTGAAGGTAAACAAAAGGGATATGCATATGACTCAAGCAACTTCTGTACATATTCGTAGAAATATTTTTGTATTGTTCATCTAACTCAGATAAAAATACAATTCATAATTCAAATATATATGGTGGTTTATCTGATTATTATAGTCAGCTGTTACTTAATCATTTAAGCATAAGTTTCAATATCTTTTCACTTAGCAAAATATTGAGTACTTCCTTCGGTAAGAAAACAATCTTCTGGGTGCCTGTTTGCCCCCTCCCAATCAGACCTATAATGCTACCATACTGTTAGTTTGTTATTACTCTCCAGCTATCAAGGAAGTTCACTTCCTGAAGCAGAGATTTGTCAGAAAGACTTTCCATTTCTGAAGGAATAATACATAGATTTTTGGAAGTCCCTGGGAGGGAATAAAATCTTAAGAGCTTTGTAGCAGTGCCTGTTGAGCTAATGATTTTATGGAGAGGATTGCCAATTCTCCTGCTCTGTGTTACACTGTCTTCTATTTAAATAAACCTCGTTTTATGAATTTCATTAAGACTGTTTCTAGTGTCCAAAGCATGATGTATCTGCTCTGGAAACAAAAATGATCCTTAAAAGTTTATGAACAACAATAAGCACAATATGCAACAGTCCTGCTGGATTGAGGTCATTTTGTCATTTTGTATTTAAAAGACTTTAATTCTATCAGTGCCATTAGTTACTATGTCCCAGGCTTTTACCTGTAAGAATAGGAGGATGTTTAATGTCGGGTAGCTATAAGCCAAAATCGCCAATTATCTTGTAATTATTGCAGCATATATTTGTATCACATTAAACAATATTATATTTTTCCCTCTCTGTATGTACCCTGAAAAGTCCAGTCAGCATACATCAGTGAGTTATCTGCATTTAGTGTGGGAGTTAATGTACTGGTGATGATCATCATGCAAGGCATTACTTAGTAATTTTCTTCCACTTACTCTGACAGTTTTACCATAGAAACGAAGCCCAGAAAATCTGAGGAGAATAATCAACTGCAGCTTAATTTAGGATTAATAAACATGTTATTTACTATTTTCTGAGTTGCATGCTTTGCTTTTTCAGCTAGGAAGCTGCTCTTTTTTTTGGTTCTACATTGTGATGTTCCCGAAAGTGATTTACTAATGTCATGTTGCATCTAAAAGTATGCTTCTAAACACTAAAGGTCAGCTACTCAGCTGAGGAAAAGCATCCCTAAAAGCATATAAAAATCATATTAAAAACCATCAGGATGGCTAAAACATACATTCAAACTAATAGTTTGCTTTTTGTCTGTGTGAGTCAAAATTTCTTCTGAAGGATGTGCATTGTGAACCACTAAGAAGTTCTCTGTTGAGAACACAAGAAGGATGGCAATTGTTGTGGTCTTCATGAAGCAGACACTGCTGGAAGGATTTCAAACAATGCTCTGTGTTGGCATAATGACTCCTCTGGAACCCAACAAGAGTTACTGATATCCATGATAGCGGAGTTTGGCCAACATTATGCAATTTTTGAAAATCTTATTTCTCCCCCTAAAGTAAATTGAGACTTTTCAGGTAGGTTATTAACAACCACCCAAGATGGTTACAACTTTCTAGTGACTTTGTTACATTTGACTCAGTGATTTTGTGATGCTTAAGAGAAAGTCTTGGTATTGGGTTAACAATGATGAACTGAAGAATAGCTTGGATTATATTTATAAGAAATAAAATGGGATTATTGTCCGAAACATCCCAATTCTTATGTCAACGATAACAACTGAGAAGCATCTAACTGAATTAAGCTATTCCATACTTTCCTTTGTGAAGAAATAGCAACACTGTACTTCTGTACCTTTATATATCAAGGGCAAATGTGTAGATGGAATGAACCTTTTACAAAGACAAGCATGTTACACTCGTGCCATTAACAAACATTAACATTTTCACTTTCACACACACTCAAAACCACATAAAATCCCTTAGCCTTATTGCTAACATATAGTCACCTATTCTCCTTGAGGTAGGAAAGGGTCTCAAATACCAATTCCAGATGACTGAAAAATTAGAAGGAAATTCTATAAAGAAAGAAATCATTGAAAAACCACAGCAGTGTAGCTAGGGACGGTTCAGGGGGAACGGCCACTGCCCCTGAGCCCAGAATTCCAAAAGTGGCACCTTTTCAAATAATTTTTTCCTTGCAGAAGTTAAAACTAGGGTGAGCAGATGTCCTGATATTATCAGGACAGTCCCAATTTTGTCCAGTGTCCCAACCTTACATCGGTTGGGACGCCCTTCGTCCCGATATTGGGACTGTGGAGAGGATCGCAGACAGGTGGCCAGGCACCACTCACTGCGTCTTCCTGGGGCAGCTCCCAGCACCCACCCACTTGCAGGAGCTTGCAGATTGGCAGTCCCAAAGGAGAGCGGTGGGCGGGCAGGTGACCGGCGAGGGGACAGCAATGAGATGGTGGGCGACAGCAGGCAGGCAAGTGGCGAGCCGGGGGGAGGGAGGAGATCAATGGGCGAGCCGGCGGTGGGGGCGAAGAGGCGAGTGGTGGGCGGGCGAGTGAGCAGTGGGGGGGGAGAGGGTGGGCGGCAGCAGGCAGGTAAGCAGTGAGCCGGCGGGGAGGAGGGAGGAGATGAGCGGGGAGGGGGGGCGGTGAGATGAGGAGGCAAGTGGTGGCAGGCAGGCGAGCTGGTGGTGGTGGGCAAGCAGTGAGCTGGGGAGGGAGGGTGAGGAGACAAGAGGGCGAGTGGCGAGCTGGCGGTTGGGAGGGGGAAATGAGGAGATGAGTGATGAGCTGGTGGCGGGGGTGGATGTGGAGAGGAGTGGGCGGGCGAGCAGCGAGCCAGCAGTGGGTGGGCGAAAAGGCAAGTGGCGAGCCAGCAGGGGTTTTCGGGGCGGGCATGGGGGTTTCTGGCAGGGCAGAGAGGAGGTGAAAGGGTGTCAGCAGTGGGTGGGGGACTGAGGAGGGATGCAGCAAGCCAGCGGCAGGCTAGGGGGTGAAGGGGGATGTGATGGCAGGGCCAAGTGGGGAGGGGGCGGGACCTGTGGCAGGGTGGAGGCAGAGTCTGGGAGGAGCGGGAATGGACTGTGAACGGGGCCTACAGCACCTCAATGCATCCCGATATTTTACTGCTGTGTAAATTAGTTTATTCTGTGTGTGATGTGGTGCCTTTTTTTTTTTCTTTTTTTTTTGGTGCTCGCTCCCCCTGATGTTAAAACCTGGCTATGCCACTGACTACAGAAGTTAACAAAGACTACACACCACATGTTGAATACTATGCAACTCACAAAGCAGCCATTACTGAAAACAAGTTTGGAGAGTGAATATAATAAATAGCAACAAACCAATAACTCATGATAAAGATAAGATATCATGACATTTTTCAAGGGCTCAACCCCAAACCCAACAGCACCCAGGGTGAGGTCTTCAGATCTGGAGAGATTATATATTATGAATGTACATAGAAACATGGTTAGAAACCTCAGGAGAGCAAACTGATACAAGTGATCAAAAACAGATGGATTTAGCAGATAACAATGTGGGGCTAAATCCACATTGTTACCATTTATGGCAATAATGTTGCAACATTTCCACAAACAAAAGTTGTGTTATGACTACTACTATTATTTAATAATTAAACCCCAAAGAACTATAATTCCTGATGATCTAGAAACCGCTATTTTGACATTGAAAATATTTAGCTGAGAATAGTTTTATAAAGTTATATTTGTTATCCCCAGTCCAGAGATGTGCAGGTGAGGAATTTGAGAACCCCTCTCCTCTTCTAACCCAAGAAACTGGTTTAAAAAAATGTCCTTCATTGCATCAGTTATTTAAGGAATTTTGACTGTTTAAAGCAGAGCATTGATTTTTAATGTATTCCCTTGAAGTTTCATTTATAACATCTGCTAGTACATACCATGTACCAGCATCAATGTATATATAGACTTATAACCTCATAAAATAAAGGAATGAGACAGCTTTGCTCAGGAAAGGCTTAGTGTGCAGAGTTTAAGGCCAACCTTAAAACATCAAGATTATCAAATCTGACCACTTGTACCTCAGAGGCCACTAAACCCCACCCAGCTAGCATTGTAATGAGCCCAATAACCTGCAGTAGACTATATAGCATTGCAGCCTTCATGAGACTAAACTATTGCATGCCACAGACAGAGAATGGGATGGAGGGAGCTACTCCAATATCTAAGGCCCCTGCAATGACGGGGAATTTATTTGCTGAGCTATACTCCGAAGATCCTAGTCTGAGTGCCCAGTGACCCTTTATAAAAGGTGTTTTGACAAGAGAATACATCAAATGTTTCAAAAGAAAAGACTTATGTTTACACCACAATGACAATAAAAAGGAGAATTGCCTTCATTCAGTTGTATGTTTTAACCTAAGTGAATCCTGGAGACAAGAGTCAATACTGGTTATGATTTGCTTTTCTAGAGAGCAAATGCAGAGCAATGACTTCCTGTTAAGTGACATTGCTGGATTGAAGAACCCCATCTGCTTAAACTGAGTGTAGGTCATTTAGTGTAATCTATCTGTACCATGTGTTCTGTCCCAGTGATTATACTATTAAAAAGGAAACTGACTTTCATGTGATCCTTACAGCTCTTATGCCTAGTGGGAACCCACACAGTCATCAAACAAAGACCGCTGTGGCACTGAAATTATTGAACAGCTACAGCAAGCTCACTACGGTGATCTTTAAATAAGGTTGTTCTTTATTACTTGTGCTCCCAGTAGGCAGAAAATCAATTGCATCGAAATGAAGTAGACTGTCCTGTTTGTCTGTGGATAACAAGTATACCTACTTTTTAAAATTAACTACATGACATTCATTCCTTGTATAGCCCCATGGGGGAGGGTTGCTGTTTGTTTGTTTGAGGCCTGCCAGTCTTTCCCTGGAGAGCAAGAAGGGCTCATGTAACTAAAGTCCTACTTACATAATCATGCCAGGGTGAAAAGAAAACAAGCCTGTCCCCGAAACCCTATAATTGGAACTCTATTATTTGGCTTCAGTAGCAGAGAAATGAGAGTCTCTGTTCATAAACTAGCTCATGGAGTCTGGGAAAGGTCATCATGGCATCTTCTGAACCAATCAAAAAACAACAACCCAATCTCTTCTTTGAGGGGAGGAAAAAAGGCAGCCCTTAAGTTAAGGAGTCATCTAGGGGAACTGTGAGGAAATGGATGTCTCAGCCAAAGTTCTTAAATCTTGTTCTGCAAATGTCAGCTATAATAGTGCTGTCAGGCAGGCCCTGCTCTTAACACATAGGACCCAAGATTTACTGCTGGCAACTTAGGACCTAAGGAGAAGCGCCTGGTCAATTAGATACTGAGAGACCCTTATCAGGATCCCATGATGCTGCTCTCCTTGGAAACACTTGTCTTCCTTAACCTGGAGTAAGGAAGCCAGGAATGACCTGGGTCATTTCTGATACCAGTTTAATTTGAGTAAGCTTCCCAGCCTCACCTTTACAGAGACTCAGTGGTTCCCGATGGTCTCCACTCTAGTGCTACCACATGCATTCTATCTTCTGCCCATCACTGCAGTCTCTTATTAGTGCCCATAGTCCCCCGCTGACTACCAGCTGGCCAATATTTGGGCTCTTAATACTGGGGGTTTTGACACTGATTATTCAGTGATGTTAGCTAATGCATGATGTGTGTTGCTGGGCATTAGTTGTTGCCTATGGCAATGGTATCAGTGGGGGATGGACGTTTGCAATGTATTTGTTTATCCAGCTTTTGTTTACAATTTTCTGTTTTGTTTTGGGTTGCTAATCTAAATAAAGCCACTCAAAGAGGACTCTCCATCTAGGTTTTTCCAGTCCGCATTTGGGCATTTATTCAGTCCTTTAGATTACAAGGACTGTGACTGATATGTTCAAAGGAGCATAAGAGAATTAGGCACATTGAATTTCATTGGTGTTGCTGAGTCCCTATGGCTCCTGAAAATCCCAGCCTAAATCCTTCAGATTAAATAGATTATTTTGATGTTTCCTGTGTGGGTTGAAGCCTGCATTCAGGGTCTGAGAATTATTTTAGCGGGCCATTTCCCTCCCCCACTAATGAACACTCAGAGTCTCTGCTCATTCACTTACAGATGCAAACATTTGATATTGTTTCCTTCCTCTCTGTTTCATGGTGAACAATTACCACACATTTTTGGTCAATATTGTGTTGCTTCCTGACAGGGGAAGACAGAGGCTAAAAAGGGCTCCCTTTTTTTATGGCTCGTCATTTTTATATTGTACAAAAACATGAAGACTATTTGTCTAGTACTTAAAATAATGGTGAAGAGGAAGTACTATATTTCCAGTCACTTCAGAATATAGAACTAAACACTGCTCAGCACTTAATATTTTAAAATGGAGGGTTCTTTTCTTTGTTTATTTGGTTGCTGGGTTTTTAACTAATTTAATATTAACCACTTCAATTGCCTTTTTTTATAGCACTTTCAACCATCCATGCCATTCGTGTCTGTGCGCAAATTGCCAACAACCAAAGAAGACCAAGTGGTTTAGACTATGCAGTAACAATCTGGCCATAAAATGGAGTGGCATGTTGGTGCACCAATGCAGGGAAGATTTCAAACCTCATAGATACACAATTTCCTCCCTGTACCACCCTGCTGGATGAGAGAGTAATTTGCTAATGACCCACAACAACAGCAAATTACTATTTTCACACATCCCCATCCCCACCCACCTGGTGGCTCAGGTGCTCTGGCTAGTACATTGTGGGTAGTGGATCCAAGGGGTCCAACGCATTCCCCATTTCTCCCCAAGCAGCTATATTCTTTAGCTGATATTTTGTTAGTTTTGGTGTATAAATTGTATTTAAATTGGTAAACACTGACTTCATCGTACACACACAAACCATTAAAAATATTTCAGTTAATGATAATAGAAATATATACATGTACAAATATGCAAAGTAAGAAAAAATGCTGCTTGAAAACATAATAGCTTTTGATATAAGGATATTTTGTTTGTTGTTTTGATATGTGCTGATGACAGTTGGCATTTTCACAGTTACAAAGCTTTAGCTTTTTGAATCTTAGTCTCTATTATCATTAAATAATCTGACCCATCCCACCACCACATTTTCCTGCAACTGTGAAAATTTAAATCAATAAAAATAAAGAACCTTAAACATGAACTTTGAAATTATCTGTCACAATGATCTATATAAAAGGTTAATTCTGTCAACCCTAAATATCCGTAAGGCTTCTAGTGTTTTCTTCCACAAGATATTCGTCCTGGGGCATTACAGTATTTTGTGTGCTTGATCCTGCAGTCATTATTTTGTTAAACTCTTGCTAGCTTTAATTAGTTGTTTGTTTGTTTTTTGCACACAGAACACACATTTTTTTCCTTGAGATGTAGACTTGCTGTGATGGTTTCTTGAGGTGCCCAGGACTGAGTTGCCCAGTTAGCTGCCCTCCTCCATCACCACCACCACCAAGAGGAGAATTTCCATATGCTTAACTGGCTGTCAGCTCCCAGACACCACCAGTCTGTTAGCCACCCAAACAATCTCCTCAGGATTGCCTTACACGGTCGGCTTTCAGGTTAACAACAGGTGTACCACAGTTCCTCAAACACCTCTGAAAGATCCCCCTGAAGTATCCAGCCTCTGTCACTGGATACTCACATAAATTATCAGGTTTACTGTCCCCAAGGAAAGAGTCTGTACAGAGCTTGATTAGTAAACCTCAGGACTGGGTCCTTTATAAAACCACAGCACTGAGATACATTTATAGTGAAAACAATCCTAAATTTATTAGCGAAGACTAAGATTTAAGAGATAGTGAATAAGGAAAATGATGGAAACATAAATAGTTACATATACACATAAAAGTATAATATGCTTCTTAAAATCTAACCTTAACTCCACCTGGCTATAATCCTTGTCTAAAGTAGATTCTCACCTAAAGCAATCTCCCAGCATCACCAGCCACCATGGCTGGGATACATCTTTAGTGCAAAAAGTAGTGTCCTTTTTACTTCCTCAGTGAAGGATAACTAAATGTCCTTTTGCTTCTTCTTATAATTCCCCAAATTCTTTGTTTTGTCTCAGAGTGAGAGTAACCCCAATGGTTCCTTTCCTGGTGTGCTGGCTCCAAGCTGTCATCACTTACTTGTAAAAGCGACAAAGAGTCTTGTAGCACCTTATAGACTAACAGATTTTAGGGATCATGAGCTTTCGTGGGCTTTCGTGGGCTTTTGTGGGCTAAGACCCACTTCATCAGATGAATGTTGTGGAACCACAACATTCATCTGATAAAGTGGGTCTTAGCCCACGAAAGCTCATGATCCCTAAAATCTGTTAGTCTATAAGGTGCTACAAGACTCTTTGTCGCTTTTGCAGATCCAGACTAATACGGCTACCCCTCTGATACTATCACTTGTGTGACTCCTTACGGAAAACAGGCTTCCATTGTGTTGGTTTACAATGCATAATCTCCACATGAACCTAGGCAGGCAAGTTATACATCCCTTTGTCTGGCAAAACTTGTTTGTCAACCCTGCTAGAAACACAGACTAAAATATATTTTCAGTACACCCAACTCCTTAAATATCATTCTTGTATACACCTCACAATGACTGAAGATCATGGTGTCATGAGTTTTATTAGACACCTCACATAACCCTTTCTGAGTAAATACTATGAAAGCAATGTGCTCAGTGTAGTGAGTTTGTCTACTCACTGATAGAAGTTGCTGTGACAGAGGAGTGAACCCTTTTCCAGTTCATAGAATGACACCTACCACACCTTCTGACAGCACTGCACATTTCTGAGCACCTCCTTCTCCAGTTGTGATAGATCAGTTGCCTTGGTTTATTTTCTTTCTGGCTGTCTCTGAAGCCCCATCAGAATGTTGCTGAACCAACCACCAGGACCTAGTGTTAGAAATAGGAGAGAGAATTTTCAACCACCTGTCCAAATAGAAAAGGAAATGGATGTCACAGTGACACATGGTGGTGTGAGGGGCTGAGTTCTACTGTAGAAGATGCTATTCATTTTAAAACTTTAGCCATTAAGATTGGATTTGCCATCTCTAGGATCAGTTCTGATATTGCAGTTTTCAGTCCACAAAGACTTCTTGTACAGTGGCACTACATGCCGTAGAGCAGGGTCAATAAATCATTATGAATAACTGATTTCATTAATTTTATTTCATTTAGTCTTCACAAATTGTCTGTGAGGTGCCTAGGCGGAGAGACATCTAATACAAGGGATCTTTAATCTAGCAGACAGTGGCGTAACAAGATCCACCGGCTGGAAACTGAGGTGAGAAATTCAAACTGGAAACAAGGCACAGATGTTTGCCAATGTGTTTAACTAACCAAAGGAACACATTTCCCAGTGATGTGCTGGATTCGTGATCACTTGAAGTCTTTAAAGCAAGACTGGATGTTTTTCTAAAAGATATTCTCTAGTTCAACCATAATTTTTAAAGTACAATGTAGGAACTACTTGGTAAAATTTTAAGGTCTGTGTTATGCAAGAGGTCAGACTAGATGATTATAATAGTCTCTTCTGACAATAAGATCTATTAACTTATTGTTTTCTTTAATGTACTAGTTTTCTGAAATTATTCACTGAATAGTTTTTTGCAAAACATTCTGTAGTTCATGCAGGGCCAGTTTGTTAAAGATAATTGGCATTTGATGTTTAATCTATTTGACTGGAGACATAAATCCTACTGTATGATCCCTAGTTCCCGTCTCTCTTAAAACCTGGTTTCCAGTGAATACTTAATTATTAATTTCTGAATTAAATAGAATGTGAGTCACACAGATATTCAATCTTTAATATTTTTTTTTTCTCCCACGGGAGGCACTGTTGTTCTGACTATACAGCTGGGGAGCACAAACAAAATGACTTGCCCAGGGTCACTCAGGAAGTCCATAGTGGCACAAAGAATTGAAACTGATTCTCACAATGCCTAGCCTAGGACCCTAGCCACCAGACCATCCTTTGCCCACAAATAGATGATTACTCCTTGAGTTGTTGCATTGAAGTTAATGGATCTACTTGTGGAATGCTATTCAGTGTAAGGATGGCAGAATGTGGCCCCTTCTATTTTGTTAACAAGCAGCAAAAAAGCTGAAACAAAAGCCAAAACAGGCTTTGTTTGTGATGCTGTTTTGCCAGGGACAAGACTTTTTTTGCACATTTCCACAAATGAGTCCTGCCATATGAGAGCGTTCAAGCTAAAGCCAGACATATAAACTGTTTTCCTTATGAATCTTCCAGCTGCCTGCTAACTGCTGTTTTGTAAAAAGCTATTAAGTATCTTTCACTCATCTCTATTCTCTTTGCAGCGAACAGTGAAAGGATGTGACATTTAAAGTTGTTTCTATTTTCAGGTATTGGGAGGAACATGGAGGATCTATATCAAACAGGCATGGAAGCAGGCACACTGGGATTCTGTTACAAGGGATTCAGCCTTGACATTGACATTTCCCTTAAACTCTTGGAAAGTTTAAATACTTGTTTCATATTTTTCAATATGGTGGAAACCTAAATAAACAACTGTAAGGATTTCTCTCTGGAGCTGAGTCCACACACACACACCCCAACAAAAAGCGAGCGAGCTGGGGTCACATTCTGGCCTCTGCTATGACTGCTTTGATGTACAAAGCAGCCTTAAAGCTGTGCTGACAGGGCAGCTGGGGAATTCTCCAGCCAGGGGAATCCCCGGCTGGCAGAGAGCGGGTGTACAGGGAGTGCCAGGAATGTGAGAGTGAATGGCAGGAGAGCCCAGAGGATGCTACATATTATGCTGGAGGTCCTCAGCAGGTCCAGGGATTAGGGGTGCACAAAGGGGGCATAAGACACCTTATTTCACCCCATTCCCCTACACCACTTCTGGGCCCTGCAATGGCTAACAGCTGAAATGATGGGTCATTTTTAAAACCGATTATCTTTTGGATAAATGGTCATGATGGAACAAGAAGAAAGTCTGAAAAGACAAGCAGGTGGATGGGAAGAGAAGCCCAACTTTTCCAACCCTCCAAAGAGGCAGGGGTTCACTTCAAGGAAAGGGAAACATTTTGAGAAGCTTTTTTTTTAAAAAAAATTGAACTTAAATCATTTGCTTATGCCCCTGTGATGTGGTGTCTAATCTCTGCACTGGTGATGAAGTGGTTAAAATGCTGCTGTGGGCAGGGCTGACCCTGCCCATGTCAATCAAGTCAGGGTGGAAAAGGGGCTTAAAAAGAGAAAGTTCACAGCCATTGCTGAGTAACTCTGGGAGAGAGCAGAGGGCAGCACTATAGCTTCCTAAGAGACTCCTGAAAACCTTCAGGGGAATTGCCTTAAGAAGGGTCATTTACCAGCACCCCTGTACATAAAAGGAGACAAAAACCCGGTGAGGTGGCTGGGAAAGATGGTTTGGCAAGCTCCAAGGTGAGCTGATTTGGTGGCTGGTGCTGCTACCCTCAATCTTTGGGGTTAGGGAATCTGAGAACAGACAATATGGGCTAGGGCAGTGGAAGCCAAGCGATGCATCCCTATCAACCCCAAAGACCTATTGAACACAATCTGCAGCACAGAGACTCCTACTGAGGGAGATGAGGTGTCCTAAGGACTTTTCAGTGCCTTTAGTCTAGTAGGAGGAAGCCGCCTGTCACAAGCCTGAGAAGAACTTTGACAGTCCTTAGCAAGAGTACACAACTGATATATTAGAGGTATTTTGGAAGCTCTCTTTCCAACCCTGCCAAACCCAGAAAGTGCGGAAGTGCAAGAAAAAAAGCATGGGGGGAAGGGGACAAAAAATTGAATGACTCATCTGAAGCTAAGTAGGCTTAGTTAGTTAAATCTGGGACACTGGTTGGGGGGGGGGACTGCTGTTCAATCCCAGTGAGCTCATGTACCCATAAAAGTGATTTGATCGTATTAAATATTTTCCTCATTTCCCCAGAATAGCTAGTTTTATGTGACTGGTGAACCTGTCAAATGCTCTTGTATAGAACTAGGTACTTATTAGTTGTAAAAATATAACCACTAAGAGAAACCTGCTAGCATTTAATTTCCGGAACTGTAATGAAAAAAGGAGAGGAGAAAGATGGTCTTATGCCTAACACTGTATGCTCAGTGAAATCCATGTCCAGTTCTCAGCTCTACCACAAACTACCTGGGTGATCTTGGGGCAAGTCATTTAACAACTTTGTTCCACAGGTCCCCATTTATAAAACAAGCAGTGTTATTATCCCATCCCTACCCCTCCACCTTTTGTCTGGGTTGTGCATTGTGATTGTCAAGTCTTGAGAACAGGGATGGTCTCTTACTATATGTTTGTGCAGCACCAAACAAAACGTATCTCTGGTTATTGCTGTGACTACTGGAAAACAAAAATAGATAGTAAGTCATAGAATCTCAGAGTTGGAAGGGACAGCAGGAGAACATCTAGTCCAGCCCCCTGCTCAAAGCAGGATGAATCCCATTTTTGCCCCCTAATGGTCCTCTCAAGGATTGAATTTACAGCTCTGGGTTTAGCAGGCCAATGTGCAAACCACTGAGCTATTCCTCCCCAGACTACTAAATCCTAGTTAATGCATGTCCAAAGATATTGGATAACTATTTTTCTTGTGCTCTGTGCAGTGAACTGGTTTTGGACACTCTATGGGGAGCCAAGGTCTTGAGGAAAGATGCAAAATAATCAGCTTGGGGGGAGGAAGGGGTGGGATGTGTTGTAGCCTGTGTGTATACTCCCCTGTACAGAGTGACTGAGAACTGGTCATTGACACTTCATATTCAGTGTCCCAGGACCATGAATTTAATGAACATTTAAGATAATGCCCCATGCGCGTCCCTTGTAACTTTACCTCATTTAATGAATTGGTCCTGCCTGATGAGTAACTTACTAAAGAAGAGCAGCATCACACTCTGGCCCATATAGCAGAGGAAAACTCTGACATTAATTTCTTGCAGACCAATAATAAGTGTGGGATGTATCACACTTGTTACCTTCAACTTATTATATGTGGCAAATCACCATTATGACTTCATTTTATATTTATCATATCATGAATCATGATCTCTAGGTATTCAGGTGGGTAGAAAGTATATCTAATTCTACATTAAAATGCAATACTTATTCCAGAAGTCATTTTGTGACTTAGGCCTAGGTCCTCAAAAGTATTTCAATGAGAGCAAGGCACTTAAATACCTTTGGGGATCTGGGTCTTCATGCTAACAGTCATAGTCATAGCAGTATATTAACTTATTAGTCACATGATAAATCATTAATAACTTGAGCCATTTGCTGGGTTTTTGTTCTGTGTGCTTCAGGGAAAAATTCAGTTTCTGAAAAAGTCTTCCTTGTGAATATTTCAGATTAATATTGGGAGGGGACTCTGTTCAAAGGCAGCTATCTATATATATAAAAGTCAAGTGGTGTATATATGTATGTATGTATGTATGTATGTATGATAGCGTACTCCTCCCGCACCGTTTGAGCCAGAGACATGAAATTTGGTACAGTTAGGGGTCTTGGGGTCAGGATGGTCTTAAGGGTCGAAAAATTTTCGGATCTCACCTCTGACGCCCCCCAGGGGTGAAAGTCTTTCAGGGCCAATCACATCAGCTGGGCGGTTAGGTGGTGATGATGTCATAATACCCCCTCCAACAGACACCACACTCGCTCAGCTCACTGCCCCTCCCTCCTCCAATGGAACCCCGGAAATCCCTCAGTTCTCTGCCCCTCCCCCATCCCAACGGAACCCCGGAATCCATCAGCCCTGTGCCTCCCCCCCACCTGCGAAGGTCCCCGGAATCCCTCGGCTCTGGGCCCCCTCCCCGCCTGCAATGGATCCGAGTTGGGTTTGGTGGGACGGTAAGTGAGGTGGGGGTGTCGGGTTCGGTCGGGGGGGGTGAGGTGGGGGTGTTGGGTTTGCTTGGGGGGGGTCAGGTGGGGGTGTCAGGTTCGGTCGGGGGGTAAGTGAGCCGGGGGGGTGTCGGGGTTGGTCTGGGGGGGTGGGTGAGGGGTGAGGGGTGGGTGTTGGGTTTGGTCTGGGGGGGGGGGAAGGTGTCGGGGTGTGTGCCCAGACCAAACCCGACACCCCCCCCCGGCTCACTTACTCCCCCACCAAACCCGACACCCCCACCTTACCCCCCCAAGCAAACCCGACACCCCCACCTCACCCCCCCACCAACCGCAACACCCCCTGACCAACCCCAACACCCACCCCTCACCCCTCACCCACTCCGACACCTTCCCACCCCCCCAGACCAAACCCGACACCCCCTGGCTCACTTACCCCCTGACCGAACCCGACACCCCCACCTCACCCCCCCAACCAACCCCGACACCCACTGACCAACCCCAACACCCACACCTCACCCCTCACCCACCCCGACAACTTCCCACCCCCCCAGACCAAACCCGACACCCCCCGGCTCACTTACCCCCCGACCGAACCCGACACCCTCACCTCACACCCCCACCAATCGCAACACCCCCAGACCAAACCCGACACCCCCCGGCTCATTTACCCCCTGACTGAACCCAACACCCCCACCTCACCCCCCCAAGCAAACCCGACACCCCCACCTCACCCCCCCACCTCACCCCCCCACCAACCGCAACATCCCCTGACCAACCCCAACACCCACACCTCACCCCTCACCCACCCCAACACCTTCCCACCCCCCCAGACCAAACCCAACACCCCCCGGCTCACTTACCCCCCGACCGAACCCGACACCCCCACCTCACCCCCCACCAACCGCAACACCCCCTGACCAACCGCAACACCCACACCTCACCCCTCACCCACCCCGACACCTTCCCACCCCCCCAGACCAAACACGACACCCCTGGCTCACTTACCCCCTGACCGAACCCGACACCCTCACCTCACCCCCCCATCAACCGCAAAACCCCCTGACCAACCCCAACACCCACACCTCACCCCTCACCCACCCCGACAACTTCCCACCCCCCCAGACCAAACCCGACACCCCCCCAGCTCACGGTGCACTGTGTAGTGCACAGATTATTAAATACACTGTTCGGTCGGGGGGTGAGGTGGGGGTGTCGGATTTGCTCAGGGCGTCAGGTGGGGGTGTCGGGTTCGGTCGGGGGGTGAGGTGGGGGTGTTGGGTTTGCTTGGGGGGGTCAGGTGGGGTTGTCGGGTTTGGTCGGGGGGTAAGTGAGCCGGGGGGGGGGGGTGTTGGGGTTGGTCAGGGGGTGTCAGCTGTCTGCCCCCTCCCCATCTCCCTGGGGGTGAAAATCTTTAAGGGCCAATCACATCAGCTGGGCAACTAGGTGGTGATGACGTCATAATACCCCCTCCCACAGACACCGCACTCGCTCAGCTCACTGCCCCTCCCTCCTCCAATGGAACCCCGGAAATCCCTCAGTTCTCTACCCCTCCCCCCTCCCAACGGAACCCCGGAATCCATCAGCTCTGTGCCCCCCCCCCCCACCTGCGAAGGTCCCCGGAATCCCTCAGCTCTGGCCCCTCCCCGCCTGCGACGGATCCGAGTTGGGTTTGGTGGGACGGTAAGTGAGGTGGGGGTGTCGGGTTCGGTCAGGGGGTGAGGTGGGGGTGTTGGGTTTGGTCGGGGGGTGAGGTGGGTGTGTTGGGTTTGCTTGGGGGGGTGAGGTGGGGGTGTCAGGTTTGGTCGGGGGGTAAGTGAGCCGGGGGTGTCGTGTTTGGTCTGGGGGGGTGGGAAGGTGTCGGGGTGGGTGAGGGGTGAGGTGTGGGTGTTGGGTTTGGTCGGGGGGTAAGTGAGCCGGGGGGTGTTGGGGTTGGTCAGGGGGTGTCAGCTGTCTGTCCCCTCCCCACCTCCGACTGACCCGAGCAACGCCGGGCACTTATGCTAGTATTCAATAAACCTGCAATAAAAATTGTATGCATGTTTGACCCAGGTATCTTAGCCAAAGTCCCCATTTTATAAAGCCAAAAGTTCCCACTGATTTCCATCACATGTGGGGCATACGATTTAAAAGAGAAGAAAAAAGAAAACTGGTCCCAGCTTATGGGCATAGCTCTAGGCAGGCACTTCAACATTATACACACATATACACTTTCCAAATAAACCACATGAAACTATTCTTATTCTGTTTGACTTGCATTCTATATGGATAATTCCCACACAGGAAATTGCATAGCCCTTCATTCACTATCAGAACAGGGACTGTTTGGCTCCGTCCATAAAGAAATATATTGGCAAAGAGCTAGCAGTATCTTTCAACACCACATATGACAGGTGTGAATGGCACTCACTGTGATAAGTTTTGACAAGTCAAATGGCACCCCAAACACTTGATAGTGTAAACACTTATGTCCCATTTTTTCTGTGCCAGTCCTAATGCAATTCTTACAGCTAGGTGGAAACATTGCCTCATTTTTATCTCTCTGAACCTTACAGAGAGATACAAGGGGTGAAACCCTTAGCCCCATTGAAGTCAGTGGGAGATAGATTAACACTGCTATAGTTTTAGGATCTCTCAAGCTTCCCAGTACTGTGGTTATGTAGCTCTAAGAAATGTGCACACTATCGTACATCTCAGAAGAACTTCAGCAAGCCCCAAGAAGTATCTGAGAAAGTACTGGGGGGAGGACCCCCACGGGAAGTGGAGGGGAGATAGTAAAGCCCAAAGGTAAATAAGAAAAAGAGAAAATGAGATGTGAGAGAACTTAAGACACAACCCCTGTTTGAGTAAAAGTTGTGAGACCCACAACCATGTGAGAGACACTGAGGTACAAAGGAAGGGAGAGCGAGCAAGCTGTCATATCTCATGGGCACATCTCTTTCGCTCTGTGAATAAGCAATAAAAAGGAGATGGTGACTGAGTAGTTTGCATTTTTCACTTTGATGCAAGTTAGCTGTTGAAGTACAAATGTGTGCTTTAGCAGCAATTGGTGAGTGAAATTAATGTGACAGTGAAGTAGAAATCATTCTGTTTAGTCTGAATAACAGAAAAAATGTCTAGATCGATTAGACACTTGTAAAGGTTACACTTCTTAGTGTGACACTTTCTTGGGACGCCCAGGACTGTGGGTCATATTATTACCCCCATGCCTCCTGCAGGAGGGAGTCTATCTTGTGGTAGTTGGGTGTCAGTTCTTGTACACCATCAGCTGTTCAACCACTCCTACATGCTCCTCAGAACACTGCCAGTGTTATTTTGCTTTGAAGATTAATGTTAGGTGCACCCCAATCCTTGAGTCCTCTTTGGAGAGCATTCCCCTGTAGCATACACCCACTGTCACTGGACACTCACAGAAATTATCAGGTAAGCTGCCCCCTACAGACACACAACTGGCATATTACAATTCAGGTTTGAGGTCCTTTATATCAAGACAACACTGTAATCTAGTTATAGTGGAATCAAATGTTGCTTTATTAATAAAGGAGAGATCCACAGATTCAAGTGAGTATTGTGTAAGAATAATAGAAACAGTATTGGTTACAAATAAAACAGAAGTGTAACATCCTTTCCAGAGACTGAGACTTAACTTAATAGGCTGCAACCTTGTCTAAAGCAGTTAATTGCTATGATATAAAGGCCCATTTGTGGTTCACTACTCAATGTCAGCAACTCTTGTCAGGCCTGACATACTCACTACACCTAACACACTGCTGTCATAATCTGTATCTAAGAGATGCCAAGTAAGACTGAGAGGGATAACAGAGTAACTCACCATTGTGGGAACCCCATCAAATTATCACACTCCCCCCAAAGTCTTTCTGCAGAGCTTGCTGGTTTTCAGTCAGTCCAGGATCCATTCCTTTACAAATCACCCTCCTCTGCCAAGAGTGTTCCTCAGTGGAATGGATAGTTGGGTGTTGACTGTACATCCCCCGTTTCAGTTCAGTAAACCTTCAACGTGCATTCTCATTGTTTGTTCTCCGATATGCCTGCACCCTGTTGTCCTCTGGTGTGCTGGCGTCCCCATCAATCTTTCTCCTGTTGACCTTATGTGCAAATATAGCTCCCATTGGTTTTGGCGTACATTGCTTACCCTACATATGACAGAGAGATAAGTACCTTTCCTCTGGTCTAGGAGAAACCTGTTTCTTTCTTTCTTTGGTTACAGACTTTAAAGCCTAATATCAGTATGTGTGCGTAATCCCTCATATAGAGGTAATGCATACACTTCACAATGGTATTAATGACCAGTAGTCACCAGCTATCATTTGATACCTCTCACAGTGTTCTTTATTTTAATGCTAACACGTCAGTGCACTCTGCAATTCACATAGTGTCAACATAACCCATATTTCCCAGAAACCTCCCTGCTGACTAATGAATCAGGGAATACACCTTATCAATATAATGAATGTCAAGGAGATTGCACAAGAATGTTATCCTCCAAAGGAGTAGGAGTTTTTTAATAGAAATTTGAAAATAGATCATTTTCAAGTGCAGCAGGACAACTGTGAGTGCACAAATTTTTAACCAATATATGCACAATTTGTAGGATTTTTAAAAAGCCTTACAATGGAAGATGAACTTGGTTACCGTCTCTCCAGCCAGCCCAGTTATGAGAGCTTCTTTCTGTCTCTCTCTCTTAGCTGCTCAGGGAACTCTTGAGGTTCTCAGCTAACTTGGCTTATCTGTTACTATTATACCTACCCACCCACACACCAAAGACCCAGAATGCCAAAGTCATGTATAATTTATTAAGTCATGAAAAATCACACAATTCCGATTACAGTAATACAGCATCAATAATGAATTTCAGTATCTTAAAAGTGTGTGTGTGTTAGGGTGACCAGATAGTAATCGTGAAAAATCGGGACAGGGTGTGTGTGTGTGGGGGGGGGGGGGGTGTAATAGGCACTCATACAAGAAAAAGCCCCAAATATTGGGATTGTCCCTATAAAATTGGGACATCTGGTCACGTGTGTGTGTGTGTGTGTGTGTGTGTGTGTGAGAGAGAGAGAGAGAGAGAGAGAGAGAGAGAGAGAGAGAGAGAGAGAGAGAGAGAGAGAGAGAAATGATGACTTCAGAAATGAAAGGCCAGCAAACGCAGTTCCTGAGTAGAACAACCCTTCTGTTGAATGTAAGTCTTGGGAGGAGGCAGAGGTGTTAGATGAAGAGAAGTTTGATATTGTATAATTGTAAATAAATATAATTTATGACACAATTATAGGAAATGAGCTATTAAGATCGTCCATGTTTATATAACAGGTACAACTGCTGTTGGGTACTGGGCAAGCTGCGTACCATGTGCACAAAGCCTCACAGCATCAGCTTGAGACAGGCATAGAATGGACATTTTGAGCAAATTTCTCCATCCAATTCTGCCACTGCACCCTCAGCGCCCTTGTATTATAGTCATGGGCTTTATTAGAGCAGAACTTGATGGTCATCCAAAATGATATGTGGGTTTTGTGCTGGACATAGGAAACTACCAAGAGATGGTCAAAGTCATTTTCCTTTCTGAACTATTCAGAATTTGGGTTCAGATCTTCCAAAGTGAAGCAGAAGTAAATTTGCTTCTTATGTTGTGTGTTGCCCCTAAATTTATTCTTTATAGTCCCGATTTTGAACCCTTGAAAGAGAGACCTTTGTGAATAAAATAGAATACAGATAAATATAGCATGTAAGCCCAGTACCAGCTACAGCTGTAGGAGATAAATTAATTATAGGCAAGTGGTGAAGGAAAATTGTGATTCATTATGTATTTCATGACAAAACAGAATTACTAATTCATAAATTCCAGGTAATCTGATATTACTCATACCATTAGAAAATGAATCACTATTTTTAATCTTTCACAAACTTTGAACTAAGCCCTTTTTAATACATATCCCTAGGAGGCATTCAGATTGCATTTGTCTATCTCTAGAAGTCTCCAGGAGTGTCTGATGAAAGACCTTGAAACTGACCAAATATGCTGCTTATACACCTGATGAAAAATCTAGACAAAACTAATTGCTTTCAAATCCAGTACACCTTGTAATGCTTTCCAGACTTTGATATATCAATCCCTGAGCTTCATCACAGAGTTCACCTAACATCTAATTACATTTGATCTACTGTAGCTTAACAGGACCTGCTGCAGACATATTATTTTCTTGCCAAAACGTAATATACAAACTTTCGACTCATGTTTCTCTTTCACTCATGTTTCTGAAATTCTCATAGTAACTCAAATCCTTAAGGACCAATGTCATAGCAATCCATTTTTATCGCTAAATGTATCATTCTTTTTATATGATCTGCTGCTTGTTTTATAATCATGTAGGGCTGGTATGCATACAGGCAGCTGATATGCCTGTCTGCCCTGAAGTCCATGAGGTTTAAGCTGGTTTTATCCTTGGATCCTTGAACCACACCAATTTGTCAGGCCACGCCTCATGCCATTTACCTGCTGTCACCAGTCCTATTTCATAAGCGGCATTATGCAACTCATCTACAGCAACACAGGACCCATTTGGCTTTTTGTTTTATACAGGATGGCAAGATAGGACCCAGATCTTTATAACTCTCTTGAATACTATGTTCCTTAATTACTTACAGCTCTTGAAAGACGTTTTAACCCGTCATTGCTGGAAACCTTACAGAATGAGGAATTCTCAAGAAACAAACAAGTGATCACCATAATGTATTCACACTTCTGACTTTGAAAATATTTTCTGTTAGTACCAGAAAGATGACTAGTGAAAAATGATGAAAATCATAGCCTTTTAGCAGGCCTTCCTGGTAAGACCACTTCTTATCATTTAGCTCTATTGATCTCTTTGACAATATGGCATTGCCCTGGGGCAGGGGCTGTCTTTGGTTCTGTGTTTGTTCAGCACCAAGCACCATGGGGCCCTAGGCACTGCCTGGTTACAAAAAATAATAATCATGCAAATAATCCCATTATCTTCCAACTCACACTCCATTCATCTCTTCCATATTTCTGTCTTTATGGGAAAGGTGTAAGGATCTCTAGATTTTGTAACTTTCCAAAGTAGTAAAAACACCTTTTTCCTGACTTCTTACTCTCCATGGAATCTTTAGTCCACGGAAATCTTTAGAATCTATTAGCCTTAGAAATATATGAAGTTGGCGATAAGAATATTTCTCTCCTTTAAGGACTTTCCCACTTGATAATGTATCTCCAAATCCATTTTCTCTCCTTAAAATGGTCCTGAGAACAAGTTTTCCACTTATAAACCAGCCTTTCTATACAACCAGGATCATAATTTTAAAACTGGTCTCTCCCATATGTTATTTAAATAAATCATTCTACTGGCATCAGTTTTGAGTCCCTGAGGAGGTAGATTCAGCTACACATTTCTAAATTAAAATTATTTTTATCTTCTTGGTAAGGAATCGGTGCTGCCAATTATTTTAACCTTCATGAATCTTATGACATCTGGTGTATTTCTTAAGTCCCAGCTCCTGGAGCCAGGCATATTTGTAAGAATCTCTGTTTTCATTGTTGGGGGAGGAGGAGAAGTAACTTTATACCACTCATTTTTGGAGAGAAAAGTATAGAAATGTGATCCATGTGCACCCTAAAGGTTCAAAACCCAGAGAAATAAAAAGAACTGAAAAGTCTATTATTATTTTTAATTTAATTATCTTAAAGTTAATCTCATGATTTTTATGAGGTATGACTGATTTTTTTTAATACTTAGACTGTCAATTCTGCTATACTTAACCATTTTTCTTGTACCCTATTCTCATTTACTGAGCGGCACGTCCCTTGATATCAGTGGACTTGTATCAATATTATTCTAAAGTTCAAAATGAAGTCCCTTGAAGTTAAAGATGGGGAAAACCTTTCGGAGACTGAGGACCTGCTATTGCAAATTTCCCCCCTAAAAGTTCATAAATCCAGGCAGTAATACTTCGGTTCTTTCTAAATAAATTCCTACACTATGGTGCACCTGATGCCTAGAAAAAGTCTACGTCTCCAAATAATTAGACTGTATCAAGGAAATAAAATTTTCATGTGATTGGTAACACAATCATTTCCCTGATGGATTATCCTGTGTACTGAAAGGCCTGGGCCATGGAGCTGAGTAAAGAACAATCCAGAATTTCTTTGCCTCTTATTGTACTGTAATTTGGTATAGATATAATCTAATTTGATCATGACATTGCAGAATGATCTCTGCAGACTTGCACTGATATTAATTTCATTTTGCCTCCCCATTGTGTACTTGGTAGACTTCAAGGATTGCATAAAGTGCTCATCTCTCATGTTCAAGAAAAAATGGTATTCATTGATACAGATTACTTGGTAAACAGTGGGTTGTACATGTAGAACATGTTTACAACATAGAAAGAACAAGCAGGAAGGAGTAAAATTTGCATATATATGGAGGATGTGGAGTGAAATACGTAGATTTTCAGACCATTTAAAATAAACAACACCACTTAGCAACTATATGTTAAGACAGAGTATTTTTCACTCCAAGTATCTATGAGTGTGTTAGGTAGCTTGGTGTCTAACTACCTTATTTGCACAAACAAATGGAGTTTTTGTGTAAGGGCTGATCTTAGGCACTTCAGAGTAGACACTACTTATGCCGACAAGAGAGATTCTCCTGACGGTGTAGGTAATCAACCTCTCCAAGAGGAGGTAGCTAGGTCAACTGAAGAATTCTTCTGTACTGGATATAATAGTATTTGAGAAAAGATGCAAGGGGAAAATGTGTCCTCCATCTCAGAGCTAACTGGAGAAGTCATTGCTGGGATTCCCTCCAAGACCTTTGACATTGAGCTTATCCAGAACACCTTATGCAGTTCTGGAAGAACACTTCGTTCAGTTCTCTGGAATCCAAAACACTGAGTTCAACTCTAGATTTCATTTGTAAGGTTTTTATTTTTTAAAATAAAATTGAGAGAAATTTCAAAATGAAAAGTCATTTCAAATCTAAAAATCAAAACATTTTGAAAATGTCAAAATGAATGTTTTGACTTATTTGGAATTTTGTCAAAGTGAATGATGAGGCAAAACCAACAATAATCCACAAAACATTTTGGTGTATTTTGACCAAAAAATCTGCATTTTTTTTTGTCAAAAAGAGTTTCACTTGAAAAACTTTTTTCCTCTCCTGCAATTACTCCTGAGACCTTTTTTTTTTTTTCCATACTGCACTGTATTTATTTCCAACAATTCCCTCTGTGGTGCTATTCTTCTCACTTGTCAGCAGGTCTGCATACAATTTATTTCAAAACGTAAATGGCTGGAAGCAGAGATGCATTTCCAAGAAATGGATGAACGTCTTTGTCACTGATTTAGAAACTGTCTTGGTCCTATTTAGAAAGAATGGTGCTCTGATTGCTTTTACTTCTCCAATGTAAGGTTTATGTCTTCACTAGGCCACCTACTGAGAGAGTAATTCAGCAAGCATACACCCTTTCTTGGCCTTCAGAAATGAACTCTGTATAGGTTTCTGAGTTTTCCATTTCAATGATGGAAAGAACGCAGCTGTTTTGAGGCAGCATGTAAATATGATTTAAGGATTACCTGCCATGTTGCTTCTCTTTTTTAGATACACTAAGTATTTACGTATTGATACACATAAACCGTTATTCAGACAGATGAGTGGGTAGGCATTTTACAGTTTGTTCTGTATCATCTCTAGATCAGAAATAGTTGGGGGGGGGGAGTCAGATGACTGATTAAAAGGTTAGCACAATGATGGCATCAGAAGATGAATTTGGAATTATTATTCCCTAAATGTTAGTGAATTTAATTTCACAAAATTCTATCATAAACCCACAAGATAAGAGATTTAAAATATGACAATATGAAGTGTATACCTACATAATACAGAAGTAAAAAGGGAACGTACCTATTTCATGGATATGTTGGGGAGTAATCCTGAAACTCAACACTACCTTCTTCCCTATTATTTATCTGAACATCCAGACATGTGGTCATCCCATTACAGAAGCAGTTAAACACACTGTCTCTGCCCCCTAAGGAATTCACTAGGCAATCTAAACTCTGGCATGACATATGAGGGGAGGTTAATACACAAATGGCAGGGAATGAGAGAGGTAGGGAGAGCACTCCAGTGATTGGAATCAGGGCCGGCGACAGAAATGTGGGGGCCCCCTACTCTGATAGTTTGGGGGCCCCCCCAGCCCAGCCCAGCCCAGCCGACAGCGGCTGGGGGGGCCCCCAGCCCAGCCGACAGCGTCTTGGGCCCCCCCCCAGCCCAGCCGACAGCGCCTGGGAGAGGAAGCCCAGCCACCCCCTGCCCAGCCGGCACTCCCCCCCAGCTGACAGCTGGCCGCAGCGGGAGCGAGAGCCCGGGAGCGGCGTGAGCCGCCCTTGCTGCTCCCTCCTCCTCTCCGCCCTTTCTCCCCCGGACTGTGCCGCTGCCGCCGGCCGGGCTCACTGCTCCTGCCGGGGACACGCGCGCTCGTCCGGAGGAGAGCCGCGCCGGATGACTACGGGTAGAGCTGTACCGGGGCCCCTAAAGTGCGGGGCCCGGTACAGCTCTACCCGTAGTACCCCCCTGTCGCCGGCCCTGATTGGAATAGGTTCAAGATTAGCAGCCGTGTTAGTCTGTATCCGTAAAGAAAGTGAGGAATACTTGTAACACCTTAGAGACTAACCAGTTTATTTCAGCATAAGCTTTCGTGGGCTATTCTATGCATCCAATGAAGTGGGCTATAGCCCACGAAAGCTTATGCTGAAATAAGCTGGTTAGTTTCTAAGGTGCTACAAGTATTCCTCGCTTTCCTTAGTGATTGGAATGTGTGTTTACTAAGGCATAAGCATTTTGACGATTCTATTAAGATTTTCTCTTTCTTTCCCACTTCTGATTTGGATTGAGTAATGGAAGCAAAAGGTCAGGAACTGATCAAGCAAGGAGAGATGGGACTGGGCCTTATTCTCCTCTCCTTTGCATCATTGTAGAGTGGAGTAACTCCACTGACTTCTATGAAGTTCGTGATTTACACCAGTGCAAGGAATCTGAGATTCAGGTCTGTTGTATTGTCAATAATCCACATGAATTGTAAATAAAACAATCTGTCCGACCAGGTGGGATATATAACCATAGACGATTAATATCTCATTTGTAAATGGCCTAATTTCATAAGGATTCCTGGTCAAGTAAATGCCATTGCAATTAGAGAAACAAATAGGCCCATCTGGGGGAGATAAAAGAGCACCTCCGGTTGATTAGAAGCACTGAGGAAAAGGAGGAACCTGAAGCAGGGGCCAAAAAGTGTGACCAGCTGCAACAAGTAAGGAACAGCCAACAGCAGGAGGGCAGCCAGATCACCAGTTGGAGCCCATTGGCATCATCAGCAGAGACCAAAGAAGCTTAGTAGCAGTCAAAAAATCTGGTGGCCAGCTAGGGATGCTTGGAGATGGGGCCCAAGTGTGATCACAGGACTGCTAGTAAAAGCATAAATGTATTTCCTGGTGTCAGACACTTGACATGGACACACATTACAAGAGCTAATTTTCTGTCCCATGGCAGGGCTCATCAGGGCACAGGGAAGACTCAGTCTTACTTACTGTGAGGTTCTGCTTATTAAGGCAATGATAGCTTGTGTTTTAACAACTATATTATTTTTCTTTAATGGTTCTGCAGCCTTCTGCAGGCTGTTCTGCCCCGGAGGTCCAAAACCCTGCCTTCCCAGCAAGGAGGGTTACCTTGATCTATAATCCAGAAGCTAGAAGGGAAATAGCACAGGAGTTACTATGGTGACTCCTCATAGTCCAAAGATTCCCCTACACTAGGCAGCATGTGTGAAGCCCTCTTTGCATTCCAAGCCCGGGAACAGCTTCCCCCATGCTAGGGTTACCATGCATCCAGGTTTCCCTGGGAATTGCCTCTTTTTTGATTCTCTTCCCTCTGTCCGGGCACATTTTTCAAACAGGTGATGTCCAGGTTTTTTTGCAGAGCAGAAATTGTAGCTCAGAAAGAGCACCATTTGGTCCACTTCCTGATTGGTGTCTCCCTTGCAGTTGCCAAATCCCGCCAACCCTGCTGCTGGCTCTTAGCCTTGGGAGGGAGAGAGTCCTGCAAGGAGGTGCTGACTGACAGCTGTCATTGTGTCCCCGATCTGCACTAGCCACTCTGCCATCATGACAGAGTGACACAGCCCCCCCCCCCACTTCAAAAGTGAGGTCTCATGTAGCCCTTCCAACACCCCCATGTCTCCCTCTGTATACACACATCCCACCAGCATCCCTCTAACTGTGTCCCCCTCTCTGGCAGTATTCTCTTTTGGGGAACCTGAAACATGGTAAACCTACCCCATGCCAATCCTCACACATGCTCCCCCTCTCCCCCCCCAGACTCCCCAGCCTTTCTCTTTCCAGAGTCAATATTTTTCAGCGGTTGATCATATAATCATAGGATATCAGGGTTGGAAGGGACCTCTGGAGGTCATCTAGTCCAATCCCCTGCTCAAAGCAGGACTAACCCCAACTAAATCATCCCAGCCAGGGCTTTGACCAGACTGACCTTAAAAACCTCTAAAGAAGAAGATTCCACCACATCCCTAGGTAACCCATTCCAGTGCTTCACTACCTTCCTAGTGAAAATGTTTTTCCTAATATCCAGCTTAAACTTCCCCCACTGCAACTTGAGACCATTACTCCTGATCTGCTAAGCCCAGGGATTGTTACAATCACAAACTGTCCCTTCTTTCCTGCTTCTGGTCCCTGCTTTCCTCATCACCACCACTCTGCATCTGAACTCCACATCCCACTCCCCCACCACCAAGTCCTCCCTCCTTTTCTGTACCCGGCTTCTGCCTCCTCTTCTCTCCTCTTTGCATTCCTCCCTCCCACACTATCCCTGCCTCCCGCCCTCCAGGTTCCCATTTCCATCCCATCGCCACTGTAAGCAGCCTGCAGGGAACTTGGAAGAAGGTGGACAGGTTGCCTATTAGAAGAGTTTGGACAAAGAACCAGGAAGCCAGACTGTGTGTACATATTTTGAATGTTAGCTGCAGTTACAGCATCTCTGTATATAGTACTCTTAATAAATAGCTGTCTAGTCTGACAAGCCTGGAATCCTCTCATTATTACCCATCATGTGGTACATGAAACAGCCATCATTCCCCCCAACTCCCATCCAGGTCCCTGCTTCCCCCTTCAACACAGCCTGCCACCTCCAAAGTACTTTTCTACCTCCCATACTGGGAGAGATGCAGGGACGCCAGAACAGGGAGCCATGGCCCAATCATTTTTAAAAGTGGGAGATCTATGCCCTCCCTCTCTTTACCTGCCTTAAAGTCAAGTGATGGGGGGGTGAGGGGACAGAGAAGAGTGAGTGGGGGGCGGAGCCTGGGGGGAGGAGGCATGGTGGGGGCAGGGCCTCAGGGGGAAGAGATGAAGCATGAGTGGGTCCTTGGGGAAAGGGACAGAGTAGGGACTGTGGCTCTGGCTCTAATTATCCCCCCCACTTCTAGGGAGCTTCCAGTGCTCCTGAAGGGATGCACAGGTGGCTTGTACCCCGTTTCTCTCTCCCGTGCCATGGAGGAAGGAAATAATGAAGCCTCCTTCAGTCTCCTTCTCCTTTAGCTCCTTTTCCTATTCTCTCTTTTCCTTTGGTCTAGGAGGTAAGTCATTTGTGATGTCAACGTTTTAAACTCAATGGGACATGGACAGAGCTGAGAGAAGAGTATTGCTAGTAGGGAAGGTGTTACTGGCTGCCATTAACTGGTTCTTTAATCCGCTATAGTACAGAGACAATGGCAGGGCTGGTTGAAGCTCACAGGAGTGCTAAGAAAATGCCAGGGGATCCCTGTCTCTCATTTTTCCCCTTCCAGGTTTTACCCAAATTAATGGAGTTCTGTCCATGGAGGCCTAGAACATTCCCTGGAATTTTGAATTGGTGGATGTGGTGTTGTACGGTTACCGTGTTACTTACTGACAAATGGAGAAATGCCATCACATTGAATGTAGGGCCTCGCCTCTCTTGGCCTGTTGTTTGCATTAGCCCCTAAAATGTGCTGTAAAACACATAGGAAGACACAATCCCTGCCCCCACCCCCACCCCCACCCCCACCCCCCAGGACTTTACACTCTAAATCAGGGGTGGCCGACCTGTGGCTCCGGAGCTGCATGCAGCTCTTCAGAAGTTAGTATGCGGCTCCTTGCATAGGTGCTGACTCGGGACTGGAGCTACAGGTGCCAACTTTCTACTGCTCAACCCCAGCCCCTGACCCCACCCCACCCCTTACCTCAAGGCCCCCGTCTCTTCCTGCCCCCTCCCCTCTGCTGCACGCTTGCTCCTCCCCGCTCCATCCCAGAGCCTCCTGTTCACTGTGAAACAGCTGATCACGGCGGGCAGGAGGCACAGAAAGGGAGGGGAGGTGCTCATTGGCAGGGCTGCCGGCGAGCAGGAGGTGCTGCTGGTGGCAGCGCGGGGAGGGGGGAGTTGATGGGGGCTGCTGATGTATTATGCTGGTGATGTACGTTGGTAAATTCTGGCTCCTTCTCAGGCTCAGGCTGGCCACCCCTGTTCTAAATCCTCTTTTCTGCAGTAATCCACTAATGCAGATCTATAACCCATACAGAGTCCCCTTAAAGACTATAGGATGTCAAACAGGTACAGGGGTCCTAGCAGGTACTAGATACTAATAGATCTCTTGGTCATATTGGGGGCCTAAATGTTGATATAGTCATAGTAACAGAACTCCCAGACCAGTGCAGCTAGCCCCTCACACACAGTGTAATACCTTGGGGGCTTTAGCACAGGCCAAGATGATGTTTCCAAGTTACCCTTTTCATATAGTTATGTAAGACCCTGGAAAATTGTTTTTCCGAGAGGGTCTTCTGTTTATGACCAGGTGGCAAAATGCTGTCTAGGTTCTGAGGTAGCCAGGAGACATTATCTACCTCAAGACAAGAGAGAAATCATGCATGTACATCTGCTTTAAGAGCCCCTTCTTGGAGTATGTGGGGGAGGGGGACACAACCTCTGACTGTGTTAATATTTATCTTGCTTTCTAGAAACACTATATTGTCAGGGGATCCTGAGAAGTGCACACGGGTTTCTTTCACTGGATTTATTTGCTTTACATTTCAAAGGGTATTATTTTGCATCAAAAGAGCACGCAGGCTTATCACAGATGGGCTTGCATTGCTGATACACTCAGACACAAGGAGCTACTTTGACAGAAATGTGACAGAGGTTTTGGATTTGCAAACGGTGTTTGCCAAATGACAGGCGATAATAACCCAGTCCTTAGAAGAAAAAAGGTGTCCCACAGTGCCCCACAATCTGGTCACCATTTTGAACTCCGCTGCCTGACAGCCAGGTACACAGAGGCAAAAGGCACAGGAAAAAGAGAGACACCTGCAACAGGAGATGCTAGTGCTTCTCAACCAGCAAACAGACATGCTGGGGACGCTTACTGACCATCAGCTTCAACAGAGCCATTTTTGCCTCCCTCTTCAACCCATAGGAAACTGCATTGCAACACCTCCCTACACCCCTTCTCCCCCTCACACACATTCCACATGGCATCTGGGGCCGCTGCGCTATCCCTACCACTCCACCCTGAGGGAGAGTACAGGCAATCACAGCTGCACACGCACACTGATCTCCGAGTGACATGGTTGGTGTAGGTGTCTGTGAAATGGAAATGACTGTTCTTTCCCCTTCAAAGGTTCTTTTTCCTGTGTTTATGAAGTTTCGTTCTGTTATAAATATATCTGTCCCCATGTATTTAGAATAAAAGTCTATTTATGGAAACTTAGTTCATCTGTATTAGTTCACAACATATGGTGGCTGGGGCTGACATCATTCACAGATAATAGCAATAGGTGCAAAAAAACAACAACAACAATGCCAGGTGGAGAACACTACAGCAACACACAGTACTCTGGCTCACTATTAAAGTTGATCTTACAAAGCCTCACTGAGCCAAAGAGCTCCTCCTTGATCTCCTCTTATATCACTGTTATCTGGCTGCTCAAAATTAGCAGACAGCTATTCCATCCCCACCCCAGCGGAAACTGTCCCCCGCCCCCTTGTTTCACGGATCTCACGAAGCACACGACAGGTGGGCACAGCCACTGGGATATTTTTTTCACCGGGGTCTGATTTCATGAATAGACAGCACCACCAGGAGCTTTCAAACAGCCAAAGGCACATTCGACTGTCATTCTGTACCTCCTGAGCCAGCAGTTGAAGCACTCCTTGCTCGAGTTGAGGTGGCTGGTGTACGGCTTCTTGAGCCGTAAGAGTAAGGGGTAGGCTGGGTCTCCCAGGATCACTACTGGCATTTAAGCATCCCCAATAGTAATTGTCTGGTCTGAAAAGCAAGTCCCTGCTTGTAGCTTTCTGAACAGGCCTATGTTCCTAAAAGTCCATGTGTCATGCATCTTCCCTGACCATCCCACGTTGATGTCGGTAAAATGTCCCCAGTGATCCACCAGAACTTGCAATACCATAGAAAAGTGGCCATTTCTGTTGATGTGCTCGGTGACAAGGTGGTCTGGTGCCAAAATAAGGATAGGCGTGTCGTCTATCGCTCCACTGCGGTTCAAGAACCCCACTGCTGCAAAACCATCCACTATTTCCCTCACATTTCCCAGAGTCATATTCCTCCACAGCAGGACTATGAATGGCCCTGCACACTTGCATCACAGCGATCCCCGCAGTGGATCTCCAACTCCAAACTGATGCCCGACGGATTGGTAGAAATCTGGCAATGCGACCTTCCACACAGGGAGCACCACTCGCTTCTCCACTGTCAGTGCAACTCTCATTATGGTGTCATAAGGCTGGAGGGCTGGGATGAGCTCCACACACAGTTCCAGGAACAAACCTGCAGAACAATGCTATCCCACTAGTCAGTACTTGTTTCTTAGGCCCAGAGCTGGCTGTCCACCATGTGCAACTGTTGTATGTAATACTCCATGAATTCCACCACCAACCTTGAACTGTTTCTTTCTATGTCCCACAGCAAGCTAGACTCCAATCATCAAGCTAGTCTCCAATCATTCCACAGCTCCTCTGGCGAGTATGCAAGTGCTGCAGGATCAGGCACATTGTGCTTGCAATGCTCATCACAACAGAGCAGGGCTATGCAGAATCCCTGCTTCTCACAGAGATGGCGGACGCATAGGTTTGTGAGGCTTTTGAAAAGAGGCATGAAACATTATGGGATGCAGATAAAATGATGGGATGGAGAAAACTGCATCATGGGATGTTGAAACCATGTTCTCAGTCACCCTGCATTAATTGTTTGCCCTTATGAGGGATTGCAAACCAGTCCCAAAACAGTCTGTGCTAGATGGTGGAAAGTTGTACAGTGGGAGGCTACCCATAGTGCACTACTCTCTGAGTCGATGCGAACATTGGTAGTGAGGACGCTCATTGCCAACACAAGGAGCATAGCGTGGACATGCAGAAGCGATGTAATTACTGCTGTGGCTATACATTAAAGTAACTTAGGTCAACTTATTTTTAGAGGGTAGATTTGCTCTCAGGAGAAAAAACCTCTTTCAGGCCTTCTTTATACATCGCAAAGAAATAAAGAAGTGCACAAACTTAGATTTTCTTTTCCTCTGCAGGTCATCTTTAAAGCCAGGAATAATTTAGGATTTTATACTGTAGCACAGCATACTTTGCACTACAAAATGTTGGAAGCTTCCTGTGCTCTGCATTGCAACTCCAGTTGAAGGTACTCATATACTACAGTTATAGGCGACATATAAGTATAGAGGTGAACAGACTAACACAACATCAATAGGAGTTGAAGGAGTTCAGCACCTTACGTGATCCAGTGAAAAGTTAATTTTAGGGAAAAGTTTTATTTTATCATACTTCAGAAATGTCTTTGCAGAGCCATCCACACAGGTCTTTATATATTTTTTTCCTATTTATTCTTTAGCTAGCAGTCTTGAACTCAGGCATTTCAAAAGTGTTATTGAAATAAAAGAGAAGGAGCTGATAGAAAGAAAGATGGGCCAAATCTAGCCATTCATCCACATTCAAAACTCCCAGTGTCTTGAAATGGGAATCCTGTAGCAGAATGATTGTAGAATTGGGTATTTAATAAAACTTTGCTTCACTAACTAGAAAGATGCAGACTTGGATTGTTAAGAGACATAAAGGAAGATTTTAAGAGGTGGAGAAGTATCTTTGAAGACTTGGATCAATTTGTGCTCAGTTGACATATTTTTCATCCTGGTAAAAAGTTGCATAATCTTTTTGGCATGTCTGGACAATGTGCACTGACAGATAATTGAAAAAAAATATGTCACATTCAATGTACGCACTTCTGTTCACTAAAACTGACAAGCCCCAACAAGATTCGCAGAAAGAGAGCACAGCAATCCAGGAACAATACCTGGGGGGCATTTAATGGCTTAAGAAAAATACCTTTCTCCTTTTAACTCACAGAGTTTTCATTGAAATGTTATTGGCAATTCTGGTCACTAATGCACTGGTAATATCTTCAATAACAAAGATTGATCGCCAATTGATAAAGCCTCTAGTGGTGATTTAGAATCAATTTGGATTATTTCTGTGAATTATATGCACACTCCTTAAAAAAATTGCCCTATATCTATCTGAAAACCGTCTTTAAAAGAAAAAGAAGCTAATGAGCTTGTACTCTAGCTACTTTAGACATAGCAAACTCTTAGGCCTGGTCTATACTACAGAGTTATGTTGTTATATGGCAGCTTATGTCAACCTAGGTATCTACACTACAAAGTTCCTCCTGCCACTTTAACTCGCCCGCTATGCCGATCTAATAAATCCACTTCAGTAAGAGGCATAGTGTTTAGGTTTGACGAAATAACAGTGATGTAGTGTCAGAGTAGACATCATGCTGCTTATGTCAACCTTAATGGCCTCCAGGAGGTGTCCCACAATTTCCCACCATGACCACTCTGGTCACCATTTTGAACTCCGCTGCCCAGCAGTCAGTTTTACGAGTACATGCTCCTCACCTTTTAAAGCCCTGGGAGTTTTTGAAATTCCATTTCCTGTTTGCTTGGAGTGGAGACCTAACATAGCAGCTACCCAGCTGACCATGCTGGCTCCAGACAACACACAAGCTCCTGCCTGCAGTACATCTCAGGTGGTGGATCTTCTGGATCTGTGGGGACAGGAGGCTGTGCAGTCATAGCTCTAATCCAGCCATAGGAACTTTGACATCTATTGACAGATAGCTGAGGGCATGATAGAAAAGGGCTACACAGGGACACGCAGCAGTGCTGTGTGAAAATCAAGGAGCTGTGGTAGGCATACCAGAAAACAAGGAAGGCTAACAATTGATCTGCTATGGACCTGTAGACGTGCCACTTCTACAAGGAGCTGCATGCCATCCTCGGCAGCAACCCCACCTCCACCCACCAAGGACCCTGTCGATACTTTGGGGAAGCTGGAGTCACAGGGAACTGCAGTGAAACCTGATGATGGGGTTCTGGATGAGGAAGAGGAAGAGGAGCATGGGGGACAGGCAACAAGACAATCCAGTGGAGCTGCAAGCCAGGACATGTTTTTGATTCCTGAGCAGTCAAGCCACTCCCAGCAGTCCAGCATGGGTGAGCCTGATGCAGGGGAGGTAATCTCAGTTTGCTTCAATATTGCTGTTCATTTACCCTTTTTGAATCAGGCTAGAAGTGGTAATGAAGTAACCAATAGAGGTAGAGCCACTGTCTGCTTCTCATTCCCCTGAACATTTAAGCAAAGGGGACTCTGCAGAACAGTTTGTTTACGTGCATCGGGATGTCCTGAGAATCCTCCATAGAGATCTCTAGGAAAGTTTCCTGGAGGTAATCTGCAATCCTCTGTTGAAGGTTCCCTGGGAGGCCTGCCTTATTTCTTCCACAGTGGTAGGACATTTCCCCATGCTACTCAGCAATTACTTCAGCAGGCACCATTGCAGCACACAGACTAGCAGCACCTGGACCCAACCTGCAGCCAAATGCGTGCAGGAGCTGTTCCCTTTCGGATTCAGTTACCTCATGAGGAAGATATCAGCTAAAATCACCACTGTCTGCAGAGCTGGATTTAGAGGCAGGAGACCCAAGCGACCACGTGGGGTGCTGGTCATTGAGGGGCGCCAGGTTCAGGGTGCTCTTTTTGTCGTTACCAAAAAAAACCAGTCATTTATCAATAAAGAAGAGTGTGGCTCACATGAGAATAATGACCAAAAAAATCTGGTTTACATGAAAATGAGAGAAATGATAAAGAAGACTCAGCATTGTGTGATGACAGAAACATCAATGAGAAAAATTAAACACCACAACCCAATACATGAAATCGTGCTTTATGGCCGGAAATCCTAAACTCGTCCGCTATTGATCATATAATTTTGATCGGGCCAGGCAAAATCGAGGATATGATATTTCTAGTAAATGAGCAGAAGCAACACTTCTCAAAGTGAATCAACATTAGCTAGTTTACTCAAAATCAACTGACAAAGTGTTTTGGTTTTGTTGCAAAATATTTGACAAGAATGCAAAATCATTGCTTGCACTTTCTGGGTACAATTACTGGCATAACTTAGGTGATGCTCTAAAGCAACATGAAAAGTCACCCGGATATTTTATTGCTTTCTCCAAATGGATGAAGATCAAGTCCACGCTCAACCTGAATAAATGCATAAATGTGGAAAGTCAGCACATTATTAACATAAAAACCCAACGTTGGAGGAACGTGCTCAAGCATCTGATCTCAATTACCCTCTTCCTTGCAAAGAATTATTTGGCTTTCTGGGGCTCATCCAATAAGTTGTTCACTGAACATAATGGTAATTTCCTCAGTTTAGTAGAGCTCCTTGGGAAATACGATGATGTCATGTGTGAGCACTTATGTCAAATAGTTTGTAAAGAAACTATGGACCATTACTGCAGCAAAACAATTCAAAACAAATTGATTGACCTTATGGCAAGGAAGGTGCTTGATAACATATTGATGAAGCTTGGCAAAGTGAAATACTACACCATAACAATGGACTGCATGCCTGACATTAGTCACAGTGAAATCATTTACAGTAAGGTTTGTTGACGATGAGGATAGCTATATCCAAGTAAAATAAAACCACTATCTGTTTAACGTTTGTAGACAACTCTACTGGAAAAGGCCTAACAGATCTGTTTATGAATGTTTTGAATTAGAATAAAATAACACTTCAGGACTTCCATGACCTAAGCTATGACAACAATGCAAACAGGAAGGGAAGAAACAGTGGCCTTCAGGAAAGACTACTTGTGCTGAATTCAAGAGCTTTCTATACATCCTGTTTTCAGCATCCAGCTACCAGGTGGAAGATGCTCTCTGTCAATGTTACAAATCTGACTGTGAAGCTGTTAGGTAACTGGGAGAGTCAGTGTAAGGGCCTGGCTGCACTGGAAACGTCAAAGCACTATTGCGGGAACGCTCCCGCGGCAATGTTTTGAAGTGCGAGGGTGGTTGCATGCGAGCGCTGGGAGAGAGCTCTCCCAGTGCTCCTGGCAATCCACCTCCATGAGGGGATTAGCTCCGAGCACTGGGAGCGCTTCACTCAGCTTCCAAGTCGACAGGATGAGTTCCTTGCACATAGCATTTCCCAGGTGTGATAGGGCCATTAACGCGTCCTTATAGCATGGAATACAGACATTGCAAATGAGATTAATGCCTGCAGCAATTTATAAGCATTTCATAGAGTCGAAACACTAAATACATTCTTATAAGACAAATACCTGTTTTGAGCAAAACTAACTTATAAGTGAACTGGCATGATCACCAGCTACAGGTGCAGATTAGAATCACATTGAAAATGTCTACAGACCCATTTGCATTCCAGCATCATCAATACTGTCTGCATTGCCATGACTTAATGAACTCTTCACCTCCTTTGTGAAGCCAGGGGTGAACCATTTCCCCCCCAAAAGGGCCAATGACAGCGAGGAGACACTGGGTCGGTACCCTCAGCCAGAATGTGCTGCTACCACAGCAAGAGCTGGTTGAATTCTGGCAGCAGACGTCAGGGATGTTTTGTGTTCTTACATTATGGACATGCATGGCTCAGTGGAAGATGGGGAATAGTACCTTTCTGAATGTGTTTATGGGAAAAAAGTGGCTCGTTTTTGAAGGGCGGAGTCGGTGCTTGGGAGGGGGTATGGGCTTGCCTGCCGTGCAATGTAAGTCTGAAGAACACAAGGAATACTGGACGTGGTTGCGGGGGGAGCAGAAAGGGTGTAGAGATGGAGTGTTTTGAAATGCAAATTGCTGAACGTAGCTAAATAGAGGAATATCATTCTCTTACTAATGCTTAACTGCTCCTGAAGCTGGTTTGAGCTTTATTATCTCACATTGTGTTTGTATGACATGATGCAGGGATAACAATATACTTTCTTGAAAACATAACCTGCTTTATTTGTAAACCTGTCTTAAAATAGTAATACACTCACAGTATTGGGAATGCCAGCTGCCATAACAAAACCACACACACACACACCCCTGAAATCTGCAGCTTTACTCCACCCACACCCGGCACAGGTCTGGAACAAAAGGACACCACACTCATACTTTGGAGACTGATTCTGTGACCTGAAGCCTACATGGATTACCTCTAACTGAAATGCACTTTGGAATGCGATTTGGAAATAAAAGACTGTTTCCCCAAACACACACATTCAGTTCACTGTTTACAAGCAAGTCCATTTACCCGGTGATTACACAGTGCAATATTTCTTATTAGTAAAAGGAAAACATGAATAACCCTGGCAACCTCTGACTTAACAGTTAAAATAACCTTTACAGCTGTTTACAATTGTTTGAAAATTCAAGTCACCATTTTGAACTTCATGTGCTGGAAGGGAGAGGGAGAGGGAACACCAAGTGCTATGATACAATCTGCCCTTTATGACCACACACTGGTAGATGGGGCTTATGATTTTTCCATGGCTTCTTATAGCAGAAATCTTTCCCACTACTGTAACAATAAACTGTACATTTGAGTTATACACTTACCAGACTCCGGGGCAGCTTTTGTCTCCACTGGGTTTTCTGCAGGACCTACAGCGGGCTGTTCATTGGGGTCGGGAAATCAAACTACTCTTCCTAATATGGACTGAGAATCCTCATCCACAGCCTGCTCTGGGACTGGTTTCATTAAAAGTCACTTCATGCTCCTCCTGGCCCCCATCAGTCCCCATGCTGGATTCTGGGGCCAGTAGGTCACCATCCCAGCTGACCAGGTCATCATGAAGCTCAGTTGGCTGCCCAAAACCCAGTCAAGGTCATCATAAAAAATGGGCATGTTGTTGGCGAATTGCCCAAGGTTTGGTTCTTGTCCCTGATTTTCTGGTACGCATCCTTCATCTTCTTAATACCCTTCCTGCACTGATCTTTCCAGTAAACCTGCAGAACTGCCAGCTTTTTAGCTATGTGCTGGTACACATGGGTTATTCTTGGCACTTTTGTTGATGTCCACAGTTCTACAGGCCTCACACCAGAGATTCACCAAATTTTGACCGTGCTCCCATGGCCATGAAGCAGTTCACTTCCCAAAAGTCTTGATGAGTTCACTCTCCATTGCAAACCCAAGAGGCTCTCTGATCGTGTGCCTGCAGATTAGTGATCAGAAAAGAATGAATTAACGCTGACCTGAGCTGCTACCATTCTCCAGGGATGGACAGCATCCGTTTTCAATAGAGTGGGCTGCAGATTGTTGAGATAGAGAGAACTAAGGAAATTATCCTATGGAATTGTGGGATACTGTTGGCAGATTACTGTGACATGAGTCAAGCAGGGCCATGTCTACACTGGAAAGCAATAGAGCTTGAATCCTGGGTTCCAGCTTGACTTGTGCTCAGACCTTCCAGGGTCCTGGGATCCTGTGTCCGAGCTCTGGGTTAGTGAAATTGCATTAAAAATACAGGGGAGGACGGGGAGGCTTGAACGTGAGCTCAAGCACAAGTTTATGTGGAGTATAGACATTCCCTAAGGAAAAGAATTCAGAGGTCCTCTGGTTCCTATCAGTCACAACAATCCAATGATCACAAATCCACTCACCTAATCTTCTCCCATGTAGTTTCTCTCAACTAATAAAGATGTTCAAACCACTTCTGGGGTTCCTTCCATCAGTATTGCTCAAACACATTTAACAACAAGGAAACATTTAGTTTAAAACTAAAGGCAAAGTGAGTTGAGGTACCTTGATAAGGGTAAAATAATGACCATAAAGCTTACCTGTGTATCTCTCTCTCTCTCTCTCTCTCTCTCTCTCTCTCTCTCTCTCTCTCTCTCTCTCTCTCTCTCTCTCTCTATATATATATATATATATATATATACCAGATCCTCAGGTACAACAAAGCAATCAGTGGTTTAGGAGCTGGTTGGTACGATTAGATAGACTTACACTTCAGTGCACCTTGGAGCTGCTTTAACCTCCACCAGCAGATAACAGCTCCCAAGACATCAGTCCACCAGTCAGCCCCACCTCCTCTCTACCCCTGAATGCTGTCTACACCAAGGGAATATTTAGCTCCTGCATTTATGGAACCTTTAAGGCTTCTCTGTGCTGAGGATCTGATTCCTGTATAGAGAAAATTGAGAGAATGAACAAGCAATGTACATTGCAGAAATGAATTCTTATTACTGTTTCCTCGCCCTCACACATTTCTCATATTGTTTGTGATGCACTTACCTTTGGAAGTTACCATCCTTATTTACCGGTGTTTGCTGGGAGAATCTATTTATGAGTAGCTAAGGGTATGTCTTCACTACCCGCCGAATCGGCAGGTAGTGATTGATTTTCTGGCAATCGATTTCTCGCGTCTTATGAAGACGCGAGAAATCGATCGCTCACAGCTCCCCCGTCGACTGCAGAACTCCAGGTTGCCGGGAGGCGCAAGCTGGAGTCAACGGGGGAGTGCGCCGCTGACTGCCACCGCCATGAGGACGGATGGTAATTCACGTAGCTGAAGTTGCGTATCTGCAGTTGATCCCCCCCCCCATAGTGGAGACCATCCCTAAGAATGGTGTCTCTTACTTTTCTTAAGGTAGAGTGTAGAGTGTTATTGCAACAGCATTTAAAACTTTGCACGCCAGTTCCAATAAAAGATGCTTTAAATATCAGTTCATGTGACTGGCAGTTATTTCTGCATCAGCACTATAGACCTTTAAAAAGGGTATAGTAAAAATAAATTACACAGCATACAAATTTTTATTATCAAAAGCACCCAAAGGTGATGATGTAAGGGAATAAAACTGTAGAGGTATTTGGGGGGGGGACCTCTTGAAAATAGAAACAGGTGCTATAGCATAGGGCATAGGTCTCCTGTAAGATTTATTTAATTTCACAATCTTTGTTTTTAAATCTTAAAATTATGTTGTAGAAGAGTTATTGCAAAAGTTCTAGAAATTTGGTTTCACTCTGTCACTAAATGGCACAACAATTTCTAGTATCTTTGCGATCTTTTTTTAAAATACAACTTATGTAATAATTTGATTATTGCACCTGTCATTTTATATCATTGTGTTAACCTAATATGGGGATTAATATATTACATTTTTTTGTTTAAATGTTAATATACTATTAGCATATGTACTATAAAGAAACTAGAGCGCATTTGGAAAGAAGCAAGGCATGAACAGAGAAGAGGCTTGAAAAAATTGTTCTGCAGCCAATCAGAATTGCTTGCTGAGTTAGAATACCATTCCTTTTCAATCCCAAGGGCATAAATCATATACGGTTTGGGACTAATAAGTGACAGGTTCAGTAATTGAAGGTCTCAAGGACTGCAGGCCACAGGATCTTGAAGAGCTGGTGTTCTGGCAGATACTATATCTGTCTATGTTATGAAAAGAGAACTGAGGAGGAAATGTTAAAGAATCTGGGAAATGGAACAGCATTGGCTTGGGCTGTGTTTTGAGTTGATTTGAGAAAATTAAGAGTTTATACTTGCATGGGACTCAGAATGGAATAATTGGAACTGCATATCCAGTACATGAATCAGGTGGGTGAGTCCATACATATTGTCAATAACTGCACCTCAGATTTGCTTAGTTTAAAAGTTAAAAAAAAAACCTTATCTAACTGGCCTACCTCCAAACCAAACCAGTGATCTGAAAGTCAAGCTGGGTTCTCTCTGACTTATGCACCGTGATCACCTGTAATAAAAATTCTGGAATAGACCTGGAATGAAATCTACTGGCTAGCCCAAGATCGAGTCGAATGGAGAAGAATGGTTGGCGCCTTATGCTCCACTAGGAGCGAAGAGGACTAACTAATTAATAGACCTTGATTGCTAATTCTGTTGATCACAGGTGAGCTAAAATAGGCACTAGCTCCCTTTCCGTGAGTGTATTGGTTCTGCATTGTTAATAGGAATAGAATGTAGTACTACATTTGTTCATTTGTTTTTACAGAGTAAAATCAGACCCAGAATATACACGGAGCAGATACATTGTTTAAGAAGGTGCAGTTTTTATGATCACATTATTGATCATAACTCTATTTAATGTTAGTAGATGTAGCAATGAAAATAAGTTTTCTTTCCTCTAGATATTCCATGGCAAGGTTTTCTTAGTTACAAAATCAGATTATTTATAAATAGTGAGAACTTCTATGAGCTAATAAATGTTGCCAAACACTGAATTTTTTTGCTGCAGATGCTTATGTCAGGGCAGCCTCTATCTTATACTTTTTCTACACTGCACTGTTTATTGACAAGAGAATGCAAATTAGAAATATGCCATGAATGTAGATGTGGTCATTCATTGCTGTTAGGAAAATGTAAGGTTTCAGTTTGAGCTGAGTGAGTATTTCTGCACCAACCTCAGCATTGATTTCATTAAAAAAAAAAAAAAGCATTAGCACAATTAATTAAAGGATCAGCATTTTTAAGCCTTGAGATCCAATGTAAATGCTCAGGGACTGACAGCCTATTAAGTATCTCTCTGGTGCTAGGTCTGACAGAATTCCTGTTCTGATATTTGGAGGAAACTGTGTATTCTTGCTTGAGCTAACAGAGATAAAGAGAACATTATTACTGGCATGTTCCCAGAATGTCCCCTGAACCAGAGCTCAGTAATTCAGTAGCACACTGTCATTGGAATGAATGGGTCACAGGTTTATTGACAATAGAAAATTAACCAAAGACACATTGATCAGGTACACTATAACAAGGCACAGAAGATCTCTCAGTCTAGGAATAAGCTCCTAGAATAAAAGGCATCAGACACTTCCAGACAGATGTCTACATCCCAGATTTGTTAAGATTCAAATGACCTGTGAAGCCCATCTGTTTTCCTGGAGTTTGGGGAAGGATGGGCTGAAGACCATCAGTCAAAGTACATGGAGAAGGGATGGTAAGATGTGATTTATTGTTATTACTGCAATTATAAGAGTAAATAACTTGGTGGGAGAGGAATTTCTTTATGTGAGGATCTTAATATTTACAACATTTGGGGTTTTGTTTACATTTTCGCACAAGCTCTTAGTCTTGAAATCAGTCTAAACAAATAAATATATGATGAGGGCTGATCTTTCAACTAATGAATAGTCTTTCATGGGCAGTGAAGGTTCCAGAATACTCTGGCCTATACTTGGCAAGAGCACTTAGCACACTGAATACAACCTTTAGGGGGTTGCTGGGTGGGTTTTGAAAAACAAAAACCAGACTGAATCCAAATTCCAAACCAACCTTTTGAGACTCCTCTCATTTTTTCCAGCCCCCAGGAGCACCTCCATTTTTGCTAATCTCCCACTACACAGATCGCAGGACATCTAACACAATACCTTCTTTGAATCCCTTCAGAGATTTCCCCTTGCCTTTGGCATCACATTCAAACTTCTCATCCCCATTCTTACCTGTGTTATACCACACACACACTTATATCTCATTCTCTCCATTTCAGTCCAACTCTTTATCCTCTTCTCAAGCCATCACCCTGCCTGCTATTAATATATTAAGATAATCAGGATTATTTTGCTATTTATCTTGTCCTTCATCCCTGCCTCCATTATTTATTTGTTGTACCCACCTGTTGTTCTCTTGTGATATGTAAGGTCTTGGGGGCAGGGACTTTTTATTGTATATGTTTAAGTGCTTAGCACAATGGGGCCCTGATCCTCTTTAAGTGCTACAATAAAAATAAATAATTAAGTGTTCTTTTTTATTCCCCTACTCTGATCTTAGAACCTTCTTCCATATCTCTGTGCTCCAAATATGTATCCTAATATCCCTCTTTTCATTGAAATCCTTCCTTACACTATACATTTTCCATGAAGACACAGACTGTTAATCCATCATAGAAAGTAACCCACAGCATTATATTATCTGTACTTTTTTGAAATTTTGATTCTTTTCTAGTGTATTACGTGTCTAAACTTAACCGTCTGTTTTAAATGTTAAGCTCATTCGGACAGATATAGTTTTACTCTGTGGTTTGTAAAACATGGACCACAATGACGGTGCTCTGGAAATCATAATTATATCTTCTATGGTAACTTCTGTTTTCGAATCTTGTGCATTCTTGTCTGCAAGAGAAAGAGGCATAATACATTCTGAGCATTAAGAAATTATGCCCTGAAAAACATAACCCTTTAAGAATCAAATCCTCCTTAGTCTAAGCAGTGTTCCAAAACCTGCCAACAACTTATTGATTGCTTGAATCACACCCAAATTGTTGAACCAGTCTGCTCTTGACCTAAGGCGATTTTGTTTCTCTGTATCAGCGGGTACAGTAAACTTCCAGACTAATGCCTGTCTATTACATTTTTGCTGAAAACTAGGGCTTTGCCTCCCCCTCCTTTTTTTATTTTTTGTCTTAGACATGTTCTGATGTCTTTAGTACAGTGGGCATTTCCAATTCATGCTTCCTTCCACTATACTCAGATTCAATTCTTATGGAGGTTGCACTGTCAACATTATGCAGGTGGAATTTTAAGGGCAAGGGTTTTTTTTGCATGTAGGGAATACTTTTTGAGCTGCACACTCTATTCCAGCAGCACTGAGAGTCTGTAACCAGTCAGGCTTCTCCAGAGTCACCACTAGAATCAGTCATGCACTGTAAGTCTTTTTCCAGTTTATCCCCAATATCATTATTAATTGGTATTTCACCAACAGATACACTGGGCTTGGCTACACTTGCACATTATACCGCAATAAAGCCGCCCAGAGCGCTCTACCTTACTCCCTGTCCACACTGGCTAGGCACGTCTGTCTGAAATGGAGCTTTGAAAGGGCACTTCCACATTTCTGCAGCATCACTGTGAACGAGGAGTTATGTTACTGTACTCTGATTGACTTCCAGAAACATTCCATAATCCTCTTAAGTCAAAGGCCACTCTTCTTATTGTTTTGATATCAACTGCAGAAATGTGGAAGTGCCCTTTCAAAGCTCCATTTCAGACAGACAGCTGGCTGCTTCTCTGTTCCAAGAAAAAGCAAACATTTACTGTTTGCTTTGCGTGAGTAAGAGAGGGGTAGGGGGGGTCTGAACTTACAAGACAGCATGCTGACACACTCTCAGCACCCCAAAAACCCACTCTCTTTCCCCCCACATACACACTCTCTGTCACACTCCACCCCACCCCCCACATTTGAAAAGCATGTTGCAACCACTTGAACGCTGGGATAGCTTCCCATAATGCACCACTCCCAATGGAGCTGCAAGTGCTGTAAATGTGGCCACTCCAGTGCACTTGCAGCTGTCAGTGTGGACAGACTGCGGCGCTTTCCCTAGTGCGCTCTCTGAAGGCTGGTTTAGCCCAAAGCGCTTTACAGCTGCAAGTATAGCCAAGCCCACAGTAAAAGGCAGATGACAGAAAGGGATTGTAATGGTGAAAGGGAGTATTATTGTCCCCATTTTATCCATGGAGATGGGAAGCAAGGAGAGATTTAGCTCTCTGACTTGTGTGTTTGAAGTTAAACATGTGCTCAAGGCCCCAACCCCCCAAAGATATTTAGGTTCCTAACTTCCATTTCAATACTTTTGAAGATCTAGGACTAAGTGCTTTGCTAAACCAAGGCCCAAGGTCCTGCTGGAAATCTGTAGCAAAGTGAGATTTGAACCAGGCCTTGTGAGTCTCACTCCAGGGTTTTAATCTCAAAACCATCTTTTCTCTCCCTTGATGTAAGCCAAGGAATCGGGATCATTTCATCACCTTAAATCACCTGATTATTATCTTAAATCAAGCATCAGTGATTGAAGCAGAGATGGAACAGAAAGTCCAAGTAAATATGGAAGCCCATGTGTCTCTGAACACATTTTATTCACTTTTCTTAAGCTAATGTTCACAGGCTATTTAAACCACTATTCAGAAAAGGCTTTAGTTCGCTACCACAGTATTACTTTCATTGTCTTTTACCTCCCCTAGTCCTGCTTCCCATTGCTGTGGCCTACTATTTAATTTGGCAGGCAAACACGCTCACTGGCCCAAATACATCTTCCTAGCCTTTCAAGTTTTATTGACTGCCAAAATGTAAGTATACCTCGGAAAAGAAAAAAAGAGAGAGACCTGCCATGTTAATGCATCTTATTCATTAATCCTTTGAGGGAAGGTTTCTCTCACTACTTTCTTAAACAGTGAGCAATGACTCACTGACTCCTTTCTGGCCTAAAATAACAGTAATTTCTTCTTTAAAAGGCTGACCTAAGAGCTTCGCAGCATGCTGTTGTACAGCACCTTTATGAGAAGTGGCAGCTAACAAAAGAAACAGAGTGCTGGAGTCAAAAAGTAAAAGCTTTTAGAAGTGATGTACTAGACGGCATGTTAAAAAGAAGAAAAAAAAAACAATTCACCAGGATAAAATTGCAAGCCAATTATTATTGCAACACAAACACTTTCACTTCACAATACAGCATGTTCCATGACCTAGTATCCTCCAGTTAGTCTGAGTTCTCTCTTTGCCTATAAAGACCCTCACCAATCCTTTATGGTGCGGTCATGTGATCACAATCCATTCCATGCTCAGAACTAGTGGTTTAAACTAGATTGAAACAAGAGCACCATCCAAGGGGGAAGGGAACTAGCTGTGTTCTGACTTCAGTTTCTCTCCAGAGATGTAGCAGAATTTTTCAGATGAAAAGTTGTTTTCGTTGAAAAATGGCCTTTTTAAAAAAAATGAAAAATATTGTGAAAAATGGTTTAGTTTTTATGGTTTTTATTTTTTTATTTTTCTGACACTTTGATCACTAATCACAATGTTTATTGAAAATACTCAGCAAGATCATTAGTTCTTCTGCTTTCATTTATTTTTTTTATCCTCTCCCAATCTTGATTCTCATTTGCCACTTGTTGTTTTATTTCTTTTTAATTTGGCAGGGAAACACACACCGACCCCAATACTCCTTCCAAATTATACCGGTTGCTAGAATTTGAGTACACTTCAGTAAAGAAAAACGGAGGAACTGTATCTTAATGCATCTCATTTTTAACTCTTTGAGGAAAGGTTTCTCTCGCTGTACTTAAACAGAACAATGACTCCTAAACATGTTGTTCAAAAAACTGTTCACTGTTCACTGTTCACTGTGTGTGGCAGCAGGGCCAAATATACCTAGACCATCCCTGGCAGGTGTTTCTCCAACCTGTTTTTAAAAACTTCCAATGATGAGGGTTCTAGAACTTCTCTTGGAAGCCTGTGCCAGTACTTAACAGTCTTATACTTAGAAATTTTTTCTTAATAATGCATCTAACTCTGTTGCTGCAGATTGAGTCAATTCCTTCTTGTCCTATCTTCAGGGGACATGGACAACAATTGATCACTATCTTCTATATAACAGCCTTTAATATACTTGAAGATTATCATCAGGTCCTCCCTCAGTCTTCTTTTCTCAAGACTAAATAGCCCAGTTTTTTTTAAGCTTTCTTCAGAGGTCAGGATTTCTAAACATATCATCAGGGTTGTTTTTTTTTATGTCCTCTGAACGCTCTCCAATTTGTCCACAGCTCTCCTAAAGTGTGGTGCCCATACTGGATACCAGGCCTGCCTCCCAGAAGTGGCCAGCACATCCCTAAGGCCCTCTGGAGCAGGTCTCCATGCACCGCTGCCCGAACCCCAAGAGCAGACTCCGCAGCTCCCATTGACCAGGAACTGTGGCCAATGGGAGCTGTGGGGGTGGTGCCTGCAGGCCAAAGAGGGGTGTGCTAGTCGCTTTCAGGAGCCTCCCAACGTAAACACCGACCTCCTGAATTCCTCCTGCACCCCAACTCCCTGCCCCAGCCTAGAGCCCGCACTCTCTCACGCACCCAAACTCCCTCCTAGAGCCCGACTTCTCACCCCCTACCACACGTAAACTCCCTCCTAGAGCCTGACCCTAGCCTCTGTTTGCCAAAAACTGGGAATGGGGACAGGAAATGGATCACTTGCTGATCACCAGTTCTGTTCATTCCCTAAGGGGCATCTGGCATAGGCCACTGTCAGAGGACAGGATACTGGGCTAGATGAACCTTTGGTCTAACCCTGTATGGTCATTCTTGTGTTCTTATGACCTCACTCCCTCCCAGAGCCTGCACCCCCCACCCCCTCCTGCACCCCAACCACCCACCCCAGCCTGGTGAAAGTGAGTGAGGGTGGGGGATAGAGAGCAACAGAGGGAGGGGGGATGAAGTGAGCAGGGCCTCAGAGAAGGGGTGGGACAGGGGCATAGTCTCAGGGATGGAGTGGGGCAGGGTGAGGCAAGGCTTTTGGGGTTTGCATGATTAAACAGTTGGCAACCCTACCGGGCGGGCATGTAGAAACCCTGGCCATGCTGGAAGAGTGCATCCAGCAGCACAGCCAGCAGCTCACTGTTCACTCGCCAGTGCAGGCACAGCACCACCCAAATGTCAGGCGGACCACGTCTGCACGGCGCAGCTTGTGCATGCATGGAGGCCCATCAACTGTTCTGCCCTGGGGCCCAGAGTTGCTGTTGGCAGACCTGCTCGATACCATACTCCTGCAGCGGCGTCACCAGTGGTAAGTGGGACAACTATCTCCTCTGTCTCACTTACAACACTTTTTGACACCTACATCACACTGTTGGCTCATATTTAATCTGTGAGGCATTACAGCCCCCGATCTTTTTCAGCAATACTTTGGTGTAACTAGTTATTCCCATTTTTTATTTGTGCATTTGATTTTTCCTTCCTTGGTGTTGTACTTTGCTCTTGTCTTTATTGCATTTCATCTTGTTTATTTCAGACCAGTTCTTCATTTCATCAAGGTCATTGTCTCCATTTTCGCCAGACTCCATATCTCCATTGTCACAATTTGAAGGAACTTTATTTAGAGATAACCCTTCGGAAGATGCATTTATTTTAAGGGACAGGCAAAAACAACAAAGGCATTTTCTTTCTCTCTCTCTCTCTCTCTCTCTCTCTCTCTCTCTCTCTCTCTCTCTCTCTCTCTCTCTCTCTCTCTCTCTCTCTCTCTCACTCTCTCTCTCTCTCACACACACACACACACACACACACACACACACACACACACACACACACACACACACACAAAGGAACAAACCTTTGGATGTTGAAAGGGATTCTAATCTGAGAATTTGGTTAGCCCTGTCACTGGGAACATGTGGTAAGGATTTTACCTTGAACCAAGTCTAGCCTGTTAAGTTTTTAGTAGAAAATGTTTTATCTTTATTTCTCTTAACCATTTCTGAGTTTAATACCTTGTACTTGTACTCATTTAAAATCTCTTTGTAGTTAAATACAAGTTTTTTATTTTGGGGGGTTTTTTATTTATTTATTTTTTTATGTATTTATTTATTTTAGCAAAACTAATCCAGCATTGTAATTAAACTGAGCTGTTTAGGAACTCCACTTAAAGTAGAATATTGACCTTTACAGCGTAACGAACCTCTGATATCTGAACCATCCAGGAGAGGGCTAGACAGTGCAGAATACATATTTTGGGGAAAATGTGGGGTTGGAGTCACCGTACAGGTAGTAACTAAGGCTGCTGGAAGTCAGAACGTGGCTGGTATGTTGCTGACAGACTTCTATAATCAGAGTTGCTGGACCAGAGTTGTAGCTATACACAGACACTAAGGGCGTGACGTGCATGCTAGTCAGCTGCTTATGAACAGTCCAGGGTGGGAGATACAACAGCAAAGCATTTTGAGGTACCCCAGATTGCAGGGCAAGTGATGACACCACCCCTTACCAGTCTGGATTGCACCTTGGAATGCAAGAGGGGGATTCAAACCTAGTTCTAGATTCTGTGGATATAGCCCATCAATAGTCAGTTAATGAAAGGAAGCTTTGCTGCCGAATGTATTGAATCTAAACCAACATTCATGCAGGCCTTATGGCCTATATGTTATACAGAAAGCTGGAAAAGACGACCACAATTTTCCCTTCTGGTTTTATAATTTATGAATGTCTTCACAGCATGACAGATTTTTGGTGCTTAAATGCAAATTAATAATAATAACAATTAATAATACATCAGTTGCAAAAGAGTTTCAGATGGTTTCAGTGTAAAACATTGGGAAGGTGGTTCATCATGGGAGATATAGTATCACTGAGGAGCCCAGCCTTTAGAGTGGAATAGGGAATTGAAGAAACCAAACTGTAAGTTCCATAAGCCACTGCATTTCTGTATTAACATGTTTTGCTTTAGAGTCAAAACACTTTGGTTTTTGACCAGAAACTTTGTAGGTTTTGATGGTTTTGTTGTTTGGTGGAAAATTGAGATTTTCTGTGGAAAGCAGGCTCTTTAACATAACTAGCTCAGTCAAAAAGCCAATTTTCCATTGAAAAACAGTTTAAATGGAGGATTTTCTACCAGCCATAATGTTTTAACTGCCCTTAATCATAATATAATTTTGCAGCATATTACACTGTGTATATAACAAGAAGATACAAACTGAATAGTTCTGTCCTTTTAATGTTCCCAAGGGCTATCAATTTACCCTTCAGACACTCTCCTACCCTTGTATATCTGGGAGAGATGGAAAATAAGGCAGCAGTTATGTGTACTTGAAGTCATGCATGCCTTCTTTCCCCAGCAATGATGCTTTCTATGGAAATTAAGAGTACGTTTATTTTGGCTTGGATTTATAACCATCTTGGAAGCTTTAGAAATCAGGCAGGCAGAGCCTTTCATTTCAACTACAGTGTTTGTTATTAATTTGCCTCCATTTAATTTTAACTCATTTTAGTGTAAAACAAATACATTCATTTAAGAAAAATGACTGACTCAGTATAAAATCAGCTAAATAGCCATTTCAGTGGAGACTGAGGTCTCTCATGTTATCAGGGAGTGGCTGAATAGAGACAAATATTTTAAAATAAGTTATCAATAGGGCACTAAATGTGGGTTTCAAAGAACCAGCTAATACTGCTTCAGATGTAATTCGCTACCTTGGTGTATTTTAGCCAAGTAAGTGATCAACTTGACTCTTGCCCATCTCCAGTAATAGCCAGGCAGAGCATTAAATTATTACTTTTTCAAGTAATTACAACAGTACAGGTGGCACATTTCATTTCCAGAAGCTCGGTTCCTCCTTCTAGACACTATCAAAACCTCTTCTGACATTGCTGAGCATGTCATGACTGGACAGAATTGCACATAGGACACAACTTTACTGAACATAGAAGCAATAATCACACAGGAAAATAAACAATAGTTCATGTAGCAAGGGTTGGCCACAACTGATCTCTTGATCATAGGCTGCCCATATTGCAAATAATAATCAGGATGGAGACCCTGCTAGATCCTCTATAACTGGTGCTGGGGTGGATGTGGCTATTCCTCCTACCAAGGCCCGGAGACTGGCTTAGACTAATAAGCCAGCCAGCCAAAACTCTATTCTGTTGTAGTGAAGAATCCTCCCAGTCATGATGTTACCAAATACGAAGATAAAACCACCTCTCCCAGTCTATTTGGTTTGTAGATTTCTCTTGCAACTTGTCTTGCCACTAAGTGCCACTAAAGGCCAAAGAGGCATTGATTTTCCTGGGCAGCAACCCAGAGACACTGTTCCATTGTCCAACTATGTTCATTTGGTGTCCAGAAGGTTGCCATTCCTGAGGCAGGCATGGAGGCTTCATGTTGCATGTGGCCAGCAAAGCCCCTTTGTTGCACTCCTGAACATACTCAGCTGCATGGTCAAATGATTAAAGTAAACCCCAAAGTATCTGGGATTCACCAAATCCCCGAGTGATGGTGAAAGAAGCAGCACTCAGCCATAGATCATTGTGGGACCACACCCAGTGGAGAAAACAGGAACCCTGAGTTGAGAAGTGAGACAGGCAAACCTGTGATTCTGACAGCTGTAAGATCCCCTCCAGCCTTCTTTAGGAGAAATTCAGGAAGAGCCTTTGATTCTTTTTAATTCATTGAGACATAATGGGCCCATTTGCCATATCTGAAACATTCCAGTTAATCCTGGACAGTCTCGGGGGAGACTTTAAAGCACTGGAAGTCTTATAGGCCTGGGAAACCTTTCCTTCAGCACTGCTAGGTTTTTTGTCTTTTGGCGAGGTCTCACTTTGCTTGCTGATTTTTCTTGCTCCTATCTTGCATCTATTTACTTCAAGAGGGTATTATTTTAAAGCTTAATGGTGGCTATTTCAGGAATAAATTGTGCCCATTAGACACAGCCCTGTGTAAGGAGTGCTACAGAGCTCTATAGTCCCCAGGGAGATGAGAGAGAGCTTGTAGCTCCACAAGGACAGCCGCTTTCTGAGGTCTCTGATGTACAGGATGAAACCTTCTTTAGGATTGTGCAGCCTGCTGCCTTGAACATACCTATAGGCCAGTGCCTGGACACAAAGTGGGGTATGTCCCACCCTCTTTGAGGCAATACAAGCCTCTTGGCACATGGAGTCACCAGTTCCTCGTGTTCCTCTGAGTATGTGGACTGCCGTTGTCTTTGATACACGCATGGGGTACGCTGTTTATGCTCTCCCCCGTTTCTCCCAGCACAGCCATGCTAGAGCTATGGACCATCTAAATGGTCACATTATTGTTGCAAGGTTCATAAAGGATGAGGCTGGGTGGAATGGTAAGGGGCGATTTATTCAGTTACAGCATCCAGACCGCTCATTCCCCTCCGTCTCGCGACCACAGAGTGAGCACCGAATTCTGGTTACAGTATCTTTTATCCCCAAACCTTCCTTGGTTCCCGCCCTATACCTCATTCTCTGAATCATCCTTAGGCTTCCTGTTCTTACGGTTTGAGGGACACGACCCACAAGGCCATTGGCTGTATTACTCTTGCTGTATTTGGGAGCTTCAGCCTAAAGGACACTACTCACAAAGCGATTGGATAGTAGCTGTATTGGAGAGCTTTGGCCTAAAGGACACTACTCGTAAAGCGATTGGCTATCTTGCTCTGCGGTGCCATATTGCATTGCTATGAGGCAAGGGGCTGTGTTGCTTTACTCTCTTCCTGTTACACAAGGGGAATTGCTTGTGGGGAACCACGAGGACAGATTCTTATGCCTGGATCCTGTCCCCAGCTCCCTGCGGGGCCAATCCAGCACTAAGACCTCCTCCAGTTCCCACACGCACAATTATTAACTCTTTCACTGCTGTTTTTTTCAACTCCAATAATTTTAGCAAAAGCATCCAGCTGCTTTGTGTTTGAGTTGGTATCTTTTCAGTCTCATCTACCCTAGGAGCTAGCACAATGTTATAATGCCAGGAGTGATGGCTTCACTCATCCAAACTTGTGAACGATTTGGGGTGATTGTATAGATATAAACTCCGCCATTGCTTGGTCCCAAGCCCAAGATGTGAAAGGAGGAGGGTTTTGCATTGGGCTAGCAACCCACCATGTAAAAAACGAATGCTACAGAAACGTCAACCAAATCTTCAGCCAATGGAGAAGAATGGTTGGTGCCTTATGCTCCACCAGGAACGAAGAGGATAAGAAGAAGAAGAAGTATAGATATAGGCAGAAAGCAGGGATTAGGACTGTGGCCCATGTCTAGAATAGGTGAGTAGTATCAGAGAGGTAGCCGTGTTAGTCTGGATCTGCAAAAGTGACGAGTCTTGTAGCACCTTATAGACTAACAGATTTTAGGGATCATGAGCTTTCTTGGGCTAAGACCCGCTAAAATCTGTTAGTCTATAAGGTGCTACAAGACTCTTTGTCGCTTTTGTAGAATAGGTGAGGATACTGCTGTTTGAGGTCAGCCAATGAGACCCCATGTCCCATGAACTCCTCTGAATTAGCTTAACTTGGGTTTCATTTGGACGTATTATTTATGAAGTACAAAACTGTGGCAGAGGTTTGCTAATGATGCTTAATACTGACAATGAAATGCTATGATGCAGCATATTCAGCACTGAGACACTAATTTACACTGTGACTGAGATTTCAGTGCAATGGATTTATCATAAAAATTATTGTGATTGGCAAAATCATTCCTCATGGGTGTTGATTGGCAAATAGTTTAAACTCAGAATCAACTAGCCATATGGTTTAACAATGTGGGAAAAGGGATTAATAGGCACAAAATTTGGGTTATTTGTGTTATGTTCCTTGATAGGCAAAGATGAAGTCATTTTAGTTCATGCTTGAATCAGGATAAGGAAACAGCTGATCAAATATGAGTTTTAGTAGCTTTGAACAGGAATTGCTAACATTTTCTAACCTCAATTTGTCCATATTTAGAGGCTGGCGTAAACTACAATGCTGTAATGATTCACTACGCTCATGTATACTCCCTGACGGTGAGCTGATTCACTCAGGCTGTTCTGTCCTCCTGCCCTTTGGATGATGACATTCAGTCCTGGAATAGGTAGCCTGGCTATTGTACCAGTTGTTGGGACTCTGGACATGCATCTGGGAATAATCCTCCCATGGATGCACCTGAGCCATTATTCGGCTACAAGTAAATGTAGATAGCAATGAGATAAACATCTGCCACACATAACCAAACAATGGACATGTGTGAACAGACTGAATAGGAGGAATGGCACAATTGATATAGAATTGGAAGGTCAGAGTACAGCAGGGAACATCTGCAAGGGAACAACGCATTTTTAATGAGAACTAAATGCATTCCTTGTCTCTGTACTAAAACAAGAGCGGCCTTAAATCCAGATGACAGCCACCGGTCTGAGAGTGTTCAATCTTGATGAAGCAGCCGAAGAAAGCGCAGTTGCTGACACTGGAGCAAACAATAAGATGTGTTGCCAACACTTGCATCTTTTTTAAAAAAAATCTCATGATATTGGCAGTTTTCTTAAAGCCGCAACTGGAGTCATGTAATTGTGTCAGACTCTCAGTCTGTTCTTTTTTTTTTTTTTTTAATTAAAGCTAAGTTCATAGCCCTCATGGCTGCAGAAATTCTTGAAAATGTGCACCCCACAGGATCAAACACCAGAAGACAAATAAAAAGACCTTTACATTGATTATTCTTTAAAATCTCCTTATTTTGGGAGATGATTTTTGCCTGACTTATGATTTTTGCACACTTGGGGTTCATAAACTTCAGTTCTATCTCACTAGAGAAGACATGGACACCTAGCAGTAATGGTGTCGTGAAAATATACTTCTCACATTCCCCTACTCTGGGAAAATCTAATTGAAAGAGATAGAAGCTAGATCTTCCCCCCCCCCCCCCAAGGTTACATTATTTTTATAAGCAATGATAACATCTAGCCCCCCCCCCCAAGTGTATTCTGGTTAGGTATGGGCAGCAGGAGAAGCTGTCTCCTCTTCCTCTTGGTCAGCAGGGGAAAGATTAGTTTTTATTACAGCCCCTTGGCACAGCACATTATATTTAACAAGGATTCTAGTGGAGTTTTTGCTGCAGATGACCTTGTTGCATGTAGCATAGATATCTAGAACGCACCTGTTGTTTATGTCTGTCCCCTCTCAACAAACTGTTTGGCTGGGACAAGCAGCAGAGCAAACACAGCTAAACAAATGTCATGTACAGTACATCAGGAAGTGTCCTTTTCAAAAAAGATTATCCCTGTTGCTCAGCCCCGGCGCTCAGTTCTTAGAGCCTGTGAGCGCATCATGCTAAAAGTGACTGACAGCCTTACAATAAACAGAGCCCTCAGACAAGTATCAGCGCTACCCTGGGGAAAAGATGAAGAACTTAGCACAACAATTTGTGTTTTAGTGTTCTTACTTAGTCCTGATGGACTGTATTCCAACTACTCACAACTGGGATTTTTTTCCTTGAGTTTGTTTGGTTTTTTCTATTTTCAAGGCATTCATTATCTGCCCCATTGTCATGATTGGGATGTGGACAGTCTGACCTAGTGATCAGAGCAGGAGCTATAAATGAGGCCAGCTCAGTTACCAGGAGGTCAGAATCCAAGACAGGCCTGAGGGCAAACCTAGAGTCAGGTGTCAGGCAGGGTCAGGTTACCAGGAGATCAGCAAGAGGAGCAGGTATCACAGAGGAAGTAGTCCAAAGCAGGGTGAATCCAGTTGCATAGACAACTTCCTGTTCCTGTGCTTGGTTTAAATAGAAGCTGTGGACCAATCAGGATCTAGAGCAGTCTGCCAATCAGATCTCAGGACTGGAGTCCTCTGTCAGAGTTCAGCTTCTATTCTGACAGCTGTTAGCAGGTCCAAACTTACTGGCTGCCACTTCCTGCAGTGCCCGTTGGCTGGGAATGGCAAACCATGGCCGCTGGGAGTTGCAGAGGGCTGTGCCTGCAAATGGTCAATATAAACAAAATGTCTCACAGCCTGCAATCAAGCCCACCATCACCCTATGGACCAGGGGTCAAGACCTGCAGTCCCTGACATCCATTTTATTTTGTTCTAGGTTGAACACGAAATGAAAAACTTAGAGGTTTGGGACCAGAGTCTCATCCAGTCTTGCTGATTTACACAGAATGAAAACCTGGCTCTTGAAGTTTTGTGATGTTGAACACAATGAGGAAACATCAAGATGGAAATTTGTCATCCAGTTTCTTCATTTTTCCAATACTTTTGTATTAATCTCCCATAAAACTGAGTAATATTGGACAAAATAAATGTTTCATCAGAATTCAGTCACATTACCTTGCACAAAGGAGACAGCATAGAAAGGAAAGATGGATCATTCCATGGGTAGAGAGAAAATAGAATATGGAACAATGTGATTCTTCTTTTCAGTTTTACAAACTTGGAGAGGTTTTCAAGGATCTGATTTGTTAACGCCTAAAAAATCTGAGGCCAGGCCCCCATTTTACAGCTAACCCCACCTTAGCAGCACCCTGTGGTCTGCACGGAGACCGATCTTTGTGGGCACATAGGTCCACTTGTATGCAGTGAGAAGGAGGACCTAAATCAGGGGTCCACGGATTTTTCTTCAGTGTGTAGTCTTATTGGTCACGTTTTTTCCCTGTCATGTTCCCACTGAACACTTGTCTGCAATTTGCCATTCCCCATTGCATGGTCACCTCCCACTGTTTAACATCCATGTGGCAACTACAGCAACTGCTTACATGGAAAAATGATTTTAGGAAAGTATTACTTTTTTTTTTTTTTTAGTTTCTTTTAGAGAAATTTAGCAGTTGGAACTGAAGTGAGCCAGTACAATGTGACTAGCCAGGCTATTACAGACCACACTTTGAGAACTTCTGGTTTCCATTATTACTATCGTTATTACTTAAATATTTTTCCAACTCCTCGAGTCCTTATTCTGCCATTAGGCAGGCAAATGAATCCCTGAAGTCAACTGGAAATTTGTCTGAGTAAGGACTTATTTAAAAAACAAAATAGGGACTCCAGGATCTGTCATGTTATTGTTACATATTAATTTATAGAGAATCAATCATAGTAGCAGCTGAGCTTCATGAGGTATAGGTATCAGGTTTATTCATATTTTTAGTGACTATCTACACAACGAATAAAAGAAACAAGAACAACTGCATGTCTCACAAGAAGAGTTCTAACTGTCATCAGCTGTAAAGTAGATCCATGGCAAAGTTTATCTAATAAATATTTCACTGTAGCTCATGAAAGTCAATTATTTACAGCAGATCTCCAAGGTCTGTACTTTTTGTATTACATATGAGTAGAGGGTCTTCGCATTATAAGTGCACTTTTATTTTGTATTAATATTAAGATGCAAAAAGCTTAGAAATATGAATGTTTAATTTAATCCATGTTTGTGTGGGTGCATGTATTTCTATAGCCCATGTGGGGTTTACAAATATATATAGTTCTAAAGGGATAATATTGAACTGATGTCTGTGTTGTCATGGCACCCCTGTGGCTTTTACCTGCTTTAGGAGAGAGGACTTACCACTTAGGGTATGTCTACAGTACAAACTTAGGTTGAATTTATAGAAGTTAATTTTTCTGCACAAATTGTACACATTTGATTGTGTGTGTCCCCACTAAATGTGCTAAGTCGGCGGAGTGTGTTCACAGTACCCAGGCTAGCATTGACTCTCAGAGTAGTGAACTGTGAGTACCTATCCCACGGTTCCCACATTCTCCACCGCCCATTGGAATTCTGTGTTTAGCTCCCAGTGCATGATGGGGCAAAAACATTATCGTAGGTATTTTGGGGTACATGTCATCAGTCTGTGAAAGCAATGGTATACAATCGTTTTGCACCTTTTTTCTGTGCAGACACCATACTGCTTTCAGCAGACGGTGCAATAAGACTGCTAATCGTCGTCATCCACCCACCACTTCCACTGCATCTCTGCTCTCCTGGTACCATGACTCCACTTCTCAGGTCCTCTCGTCATTCTGTATAAATATCTATTCTCGTATTGTGTGCTCCACAATATCTGTAAGAGTAAGGGGGAGACGTTTATGGAAGGGTGGGAGGTTGAGGCAAATCGCCTGGTGGCCAATTACACACAGCCAGACTCCAGGGCAATTAGAAGAGTGCAGAAGGGTGCCTTGCGCATCAGAGAACCTTTGAAAACCAGTTTCATGACTGGCCAGGCTACGGTGTGACAGTTTTGTTTGTTTCTCCTTGATGAAAACCTGCCCCCTTGGTTGAGTCTACTTCCCTGTAAGCCAACCAACCTCCCCGCTTTGATCACCGCTTTCAGAGGCAATAAAGTCATTAGTGTTTCAAAATCATGCATTCTTTATTAATTCATCACACAAATAGGGGGAAAACTCGCAAGGTAGCCCGGAAGGGGCAGGTGAGGAAGGAAGTGCTGGGTGGGGTGGTGGTGGAGGGAAGGACACAGCCACACTACCGTTCAAAGATTATTGAATGCCAGCCTTCTGTCATGCAGCATCACTCTTGTGGAATTCCTAAGGTTCAGAGGAGGCAAACTGCATAGAGGTTGTTTCATCGTTCCTGGAGAAGCTCAGGGGTGGGAGATGAAATATTTATTCAGCTCCTTCCCTGAAAAAGTACATGATATGCCTATTTTCATGCTTCCATAACCATAGTATACATAGAGTCATCCCTGCAGTGTGTAAAGTATGCTTAACAATTTTATGTATTTATACTCAACTGCTATGAACTAAATACAATTTTTTCTTCACTGGGCCCCTGCTATGTATGGAGTCAGATTGTTTCCTAATGCTCTCAGATTTTCTTTGGCAGCTGTGCTGCAAAACATTTTTGGGATGAACACTCACCTCTTGGCAATAATATTGATCTGGATTTAGTTTTTAGATGATATATACTTTTTCTTTAAAATTGTCCTTGTTTAATATATGCGTGTTTTGTCCCGCTCAGTCTTCTTTCAGTGGCTGCTATTCAAAGCACTTGACTTCTCTTGACTGGACTTTTTTTTCCCCCTCTTTTTATCCAACAGCCTACATAGTTACTTATTGTGAAAATTTTAGACTCATGAAGGTGCCAGACTGACAGACCCAGGGAATGAGATACTTTTTATCCACTGAACTGGGACCACACAAGCCATGAAATCCGAAATTTTTTCTCTCCTTCCATCTGCCAACATGCTCACCTTCCCTCTGTTCTGGAGGGACCATTTATAGTGATAAGAGAGTGATCTGCCCCAGAACCATTCATTCCTATACATATCCACTGAGACCATCAACAAAATATTGTTATAATACCAAGTTTAATGGTTTGGTGAAGTGGATATGTATTCACTAGGAAATAAGCAGGGATCATTGAGTAACAGACAGATACATAAATTATGTAGTGTGTGCTATGTGTTAATATACGCTTTTTTCCCCAACAGCAGAGGCAGCAGTCTTTCTGTGCAGCATGTACCATATCTAAGGATCAACCGATTGCACAGATTCAGGATCAATGTGCAGTTGGTTCAAATAGTGAAAAGCCAAGAAAGTAATACTATTAAATTATCTTTCTCTGTGTGTAAATGTATAGTTAAAATGAAGCATGTAAACTCAGGTTGCTGCTTTTTAATAATTCTTTGCTTTGGGTCCTTTTAATAGAGTGAAAATCGGGGGGGGGGGGGGGAATAATGAGATTGCTCTCAAAGGTAGATTCTGATTGGCTGTAGAGATTTAATTAGCAAATCACTTGTGATGCACAATGAAAATAAATAAATTGTTTGTCCAAAGCCAGAAAAACGATAAATTGGATAATAGTCCAGTGCAGTAACAGAAGTTTCTTAATTAATAGCAAGAAAAAGATTATATACAGTATTACAGGAGACAGAATTTGAATTAGACCACATTGATTTCAAGTTGCCTTTTACAATTTTTAACATACTGCTAGATTATACATTTAAGCACAGCTGCAATGTTCTAGGGGGACCCAGGAAAAGAACTGTAACAACCCCCGCCTTTCTCCTGAGGGGAAAGAATCTCCTACTACCTCTTACCAGTAGCGGATTACCTCCCCATCTCCACAATACACATGCTCAGATACAAGGCTTCACTTACATCCCGCCCATCACCCCCTTCCTGCTCACATATGGGCTTGGAGTTGGGGGATTCTTGGTCCCCTTATATGCATGCACAGCATGTAAGACTGGGCCACAGCCCTGGCCTTAATTGAGAACCAACATATTCCAAAGTTAATAGTCACATGCTCTTCATAAAATCACCATTGCATAACACTATCATTGTAAAATCACTTCACAGTGAGTCAGAGCTGAAGAATCTAGTCCCATAATTTAACGGCCATTTATTCAAAAGGTATACTTTACATTTGCTCAGATAGGGTAGTAAAAAAGAAGATTCCCCCCTCACCCTCACAAATGTTTAGGAAAGGTGAAAGTCATGACTCCTCCAAAGATCATTTTATCAGTAAATAGCTTGAAACTTGTTTCTACAAAGAGAGCCAGGACGGGGAGTTGGTGCTAGTGAAAAGCAGAGAGGAAAGCAGAGTGGAAAGCAGAGAGGAAAGAAAATATTTCTGCATGATGGAGTGTTACCTAATAGTCAATGCAGGGGAGGCAATGTTAGGACTCAATTTCTAATTAGAACTGTGCAAATGCAGCATGGCTCCATTCACACCCTTCAGATTCCCTCATGAGAGGTCTGCAGCAAACCCGCCTCTGATAACTCAGTCTCTTTTCCTCTGACGTCAGTCTGTGATTATTACTGTATTACATGACAGTTAGATCCAAAGATTAATTATATGATGCAGATTCTCAAAAGCACAAATGGAAGTTAGGGGGCCCAACTCTCACCGACTTTCAATAGGAGTTTGTACCCTTGAATGTCTCCTGCCTCTGTGTGTGTGTGTGTGTGTGTGTATTATATACACTAGCAAAAATACCCGTCGTTGCTTGGGGTATTTGCAATTGGAAACTGGGATGTAAAAAGACTACAATGTTTTTTATTAATACAAATTTTGTTCGGAAGTCTCATTTTGTCTAATTAATTTCATTCTCTTGCATTTAGATGTGGTTTCTCCGATACATTTTCGCTTTTTACGCGGCATAACGAATAGGGTCCTTTTTAAGAAAAAAACAGTGTATTTGATTATGTTTGTGCTACACACAAAGGGGCCCTTGGAGGGGGGGGGGAGAGAGCTGAGCAAGTGCGGGGTCCATTGGAGGGGTGAGGGGTGAGAGAGCTGAGCGAGTGGGGAGCCATTGGAGGGGGGAGGGGGGAGAGAGCTGAGCAAGTGCGGGGTCCATTGGAGGGGTGAGGGGTGAGGGGTGAGGGGTGAGAGAGCTGAGTGAGTGGGGGGGGCGTTGGAGGGGGGAGGGAGGAGAGAGATGAGCAAGTGGGGGGCCCTTGGAGGGGGTAGGGGGGAGAGAGCTGAGCGAGTGCAGGGTCCATTGGAGGGGGGTATTATTACATCATAACTATGTCACAGAGAATAGCAGCTGCCCAGCTGATGTTAATGGGCTTTAAAGAATTTCACCCCTAGGGGGCGTCAGAGGTGAGATTTGAAAAATTTTCTATTCTTACCCTGATTAGGACCCTAAAGCCTATAACTGTACCAAATTTCAAGTCTCTAGCTCAAACGGTGTGGAAGGAGTAAGGGAACGTACATACACGCACGCATACACGCATACACCATTTGACTTTTATATATATAGATATTCTGTAATTGAGGTAGGAAGGAAGAATTCACCTTGGGCTACAAACAAAAGCATATTATACACAAGTAAAAGCTAAGAGGTCACAGCTGCAACTCATTTTCAAAAAGTTTAATTAATTATTAATAATAATTAAGGATAAAAGCAATAGATAAATGACTGCCATCAGGAAGAGAGGTCTTGGTTTGCTCCTAAAATGGTAGCCATCCCTCAGAGCAATTTGAGGTAAAATCCATTGAAATTAACAAAAAATTATCCAAAGAGGTTGCAAGACTTACATTCTTTGCTGTGTTTTATTTTATATTGTGTTGAGATGGGATTTTTAACATAGGTTAACTGTAAATCATTGAATTCCTGGTCTGATAGCACTAATACCTGGAAAGAAATACCTGGAGTTAAAGGTTTTTTCTTCTCACCCGAGTATACTCCTGGGTTCTGAGCAAACCACAAAGTAATCTCCAGTGAATATGCCAGCTGCTCACTGATAACTATAGCTAGAAAATGAAACTCTGACCTACTACACAGTCTAACAGGGCAAGATATAGTCATGTGACTAAAATGGAACCTGACTATTTCCAGAAAGCTTAAAGAGAGCACACTGCTTTGCTGACAGACGACACTCTTGATGACCTAATGGAAATTCAGAATGTTACGTGCAATGATACAGCGGCCTCTGTCTCTACCCCAGCTTTATTCTCATGGGTTCTCAGGGTTTACAATGGATCTAAAACAGATGAAGTAGTACGGAGATAGCAAAAGGACGGGTGGCAGAGCTGTCCAGTTATACATTAAAGCCGGCCAGAGGATGAAAGTTCTGTTTCGCAACAATTTAATGTTTTGAGTTCTGTTTTCATTCTTCATTGGAACAAAACCAAAATCTTTCTAATGTCTTTATAATATGGATTTGTGTTAAAATGTCCATTTTCTGATTGAACAGGTCAGGTATTTTATTCCGGTCTCTCTCGGAAAATGACTGGAGAGTCCACCGTGGGCCTCGGAACTTCCTACTGAAAATTTTGTCAAAAATGATGTCTTCTCAAAAATGTTTCAGCTGCTATAACATATGCCTCCATCATAGACCAATCTGTGTGGGTGATAGCCTGGTGAATTTAGACTGCCTATGTTTGGGTACTCAAGGGCTTTTTTCCCCCCTGACTGAGGAATTTTCATTATTTTTGCATAAAAATAGCTCCATGTAGATTTGAGTGATCTACAATGGTGGTGGACAGAGCAATATTTTGTTGGGACAAGGACAATGTCTTTTTTGCTTAAGTTTCAACCAGTGTCACTTACTGATTTCTGAAGGTGTTGGGTATATTTCAGACCACATGCTATGAACTGGTCCCACATCCATTTTGGCTAATTAGGGCCAGCAGGGAGACTGCCATTAGCTTTTCCTGTAAAAGTAGGATACCTAGTGTGATCAAAGAGTCACTGGGCAGACCCCTACTAGAGAAACTGTCACTTGATGTTGATAGTCTTACTATCAACCAATTTCAAATCTTCTGTTTTTAGGGAAAATCACTGATGAGGCTATAGGAAATCAGCTTTGACATGACATGACATGAGTGGGTCTGAAGGCCAGGGCTTTGCATGGTCCTGATCAGACCAATTTCATTCATGGTTATAGGACAGAAAACTAATTAAGTGGCATTGGTTGAGTATCTACTCCTAGCAATGTGATCATTACAGCTGCCTTGGACACTGATGAATGTCATCCCTAGCAGGAGTGGATGGCTTAGCTATTGGCTGGAGTAGCTTCTCTCCTTTCTAGATAGAAGGTGGTCAGAATTATAGTTTCCACTCCAAACTATTGACAGGCTGGCTGATTGAGCATCACTGTATAAGACAACTGGACTGTAACTTCTCTCTTCTATCTTATTCCTCTTTTTCCTATCTCCATTTCTCTGCAGTCCCTTAGCCAACCCTTCCTCTCATTTTTATTTTCTGGCTTATATTTTCCTGCATTCATCTTCACTTATACCATGCATAAGGGTTATGTACATTGATCAGTCGTGGGGACCAACATCTTCAGGGCAGGTTTACCTCTGAATTTTTTGTGGTGCTATGGAATATCCAGGGAGTTGTACCTATGTATTCTACAGATGGCTGCATTCTTTTAAACAGAGCTTTTATTGGTTGGAAAATAGCAATCCACTCAACTCAAAACTGTATTTGGGAAAGGGTCAGTTTCAATGAATGTTTTGACTCAAAAAAAACCATTGAAAAAAAATTCAAAGTTGTCAAAAATGCAATAACGAAATGACACATTTTGAAATTGCTGAAACAAAACATTTTGACTGGTTTATCAGTTCATGACAATGTTTGAAACTTCATTTTTTTAATCCCAAATTAGGGTGGAGGGATTAAAAATTTTAACTCCTACTTAATGGGAAAGTCACTTCCCACCCAGCCCTAATGTGCACTGAAATTTCAAGACTGAGAAACACATCAATTACATGGAGGAATAATAGTTGTCTACTAAATGCTTAGGAGGATGGTGTATTTGGGACTTGAGTTCTAACTAGAACTGTTCAAATGCTAGAGGATTCATTTCAGTCATATTCATGAAAAAAAAATCCTTTACTTCGCTTCACAAAGGTTTAGAAGCTTATAACCCCCCTATTGGCTCCCTTAACAAAGCATCACATGTGCTAGCACAGAAGATCCTAGTGTATTTCCTAGCCTCAAGGAGACCCTTTGAAGTATAATCCCAACAGATGAGAAGGGTCTGTTTGAATCTAACCATGTATCCACACAATCAAAAAAATAACACCACCACAATTATAATGTTCTTGTGATTATTGTTTTTCTTCACTGATGGTTCTCTACTGTTCACAAGCAGTTTTAACACAAACATTTATTTCTGCATAATTATGCATTATTAATGTACAGTTGAGGTAAACGTGGTAACGGTAATCAGCCAATCAGCATGCAGCAAACATAATACATTGAAATCCCCTTTGTTAATAAGTTTTGTTCTCTAACAGAAAAGCAAAGTACTTTCTATCAATTTAGAGACTAAATTGTTAAAATGATTTATAACAAGCACATTTATTATAATAAAGATCTCTGTGGGAACTTAATTCAGAATAAAAATTATGAATGATAATTTAATTTGTGGACAGGCAAAAAGATGCACATTAGGGAGAGAAGGAACCTGGTAGCATTAACATTCTAATATAGGGCCCTACCTTTTAAAAATGTGGCAGACCTCTGGGAAGTCTTGCAGTCCACCAGCCTCAAAGTCATCTGCTACTGCCTGCCATTTTTGAAAAAAAAACGGTTACTCACCTTTTGTAACTGTTGCTCTTTTCAGGGCCGGCGACAGGGGGGTACTACGGGTACAGCTGTACCGGCCCCCCCAACTTTAGGGGGGCCCCAGTACACCGCTGTACCCGTTGTGTCCCCCCTTGTCGCCGGACCTGGAGAGCGGGGAAGGGACGGGGAGGCGGCGCGGCTCTCCCCCGACAAGCGCGCCTGGCCCCGGCAGGAGCAGAGAGCCTGGCCGGCGGCAGCAGCGCTGTCCGGGGGAGGGGGGGGGGAGAGAAAGGGCGGCTCACACCACTCTCGCTCCCGCTGCCGCTAGCTGTCAGCTGGCGGGGGGGGGGAGCGCCGGCTGGGCTGGGGGTGGGTGGGGTTGGGGGGGCCCCCATCCGCTGTCGGCTGGGCTGGGGGGGGCGGCTGGACTGGGGGGGGGTCATCCGCTGTCGGCTGGGCTGGGGGGGGGGCGGCTGGGCTGGGGGCCCCCCCAAACTATCAGAGTAGGGGGCCCCCAAATTTCTGTCGCCAGCCCTGGCTCTTTGAGATGTGTTGCTCATGTCCTTTCCATTGTGCTTGCCACATGCATAATGCTGGAAGTTTTTACCCTCAGTGATAACCTGTAGGGGACTGTCTCTGGTATTCTCTGGGAGTGGCGTGCATATGCACCAGTATAAGGGGCACTCCCAGCTCCCTCCCTCCCTCAGTTCCTTCTTGCCAGAACTCACACAGAGAGGAAGGAAGGTGGGTCATGGAATGAACATGAGCAACACATCTTGAAGAACAACAGTTACAAAAAGTGAGTAACCATTTTTTCTTCTTCGAGTGCTTGCGCATGTCCATTCCATTGTAGGTGACTCCCAAGCAGTATCTTTAGAGGCGGGTAGATGTTCATGTTCACGCCCATGTTTAGGCTCTACAGATGTCCTGGATGGGGACGTGGGCCAGATGATACCTGAGCCCTCGTGGAATGAGCAATTATTAATGTGGAGGCACCACCCATGCCAATTCGTACCAGGTACTGACCCAGGACAAAATCCTCTGAGCTGACACTCAGAGGCCTGTGGTTCCATCAGCCACTGCAACAAAGAGTTGAATTGATCTGTGAAAGGATTTAGTATTCTCAAGGTACAAAGCCAGGGCACACCTGACATCTAGTGTGTGTAGACACCTTTTCTCGTTGGACATGTGGGACTTTGGACAGAAAATTGGGAGGGAAAATATCCTGGTTGACATGGAAGTGTGACACCACCTTTGGCAGGAAGGTAGGATAGGGATGCAGTTGGAATTTATCCTTGTAGAATACTGTGTATGGGGGCTCCAATGTCAGAGCTTCAATCTCTGAGACACACCTCACAAAGATAATAGCTACAAGGACTGCGACTTTCCACGACAGGTGTGAGAGACAGGAATACCTGTGAGGCTCAAAAGGAATACCAGTGAGCCTGGAGAGGGCCAGGTTGAGATCCCATTGGGGGACCAGATCCCATACTAGAGGAAACAGTCTCTTGATGAGCCTGATCATTCTCACATGAGAATAATAGTCTACCTTGGATTTGAGGATGAAAGGGCAATATGGCAGCCAAGTGCACCTTTACTGAGGAAAAGGCAAGGCCGTGGTGCTTTAAATGCAGAAGGTAATCCCCACTGCCCATAATCTATACAGCTTTCTGGCAACAACTGAATAAACTTAATACCACCAACGGGAAGCAGGAAATGGGAAATACTCTTCCCTCTATAGCTGGCTGAGGCTGTGAGAGAGAAAAGCAGATAGCACCCCATAAATCCTAGCATGAGATCCAAAGAACCTCTGGGGGTTCTTCAGTAACTCCGCTCTAGCTGGGATAATAATTATTGCAGGATTGGTTGAGAATCTCAAAATGGGATAATCCATCACATTCCTATGGAAATTATAGTTAGCCACACCCAAAGTAATTAGGCCTAAAAGGAGACAGCTGACTAAACACAGACAAAAATATTGCCAAAGAGTCATTTCAAGAAATGTTAAAAAACCTAATCTCTTAAAATGCCGGTGTGTAACATCTTCTTAATGAGTGGATAGAACTGTAAGGAAAACATACTCCATTTTTACTAGTTTGTTCACTTTCCCTTCTCAGACATCATAATCACCTTATCTGGTATAGCAAACACCTTCAATTACAGTTTTTATATATTTCTCTTTTAATATTTTTCTGTGCTGATTTCTGGCATTTCTATTCTCTCTTTAAATAAATCCTTCCTTGGTTTTACAGGCTGATTGGTTTACGGTTTCAAATTAGTAAATTTTCCCAGGTTCTCATAACAGTGAGAAAGTACTGTAGGCCAAGATGTTCTGATACTTTTAAAAACCAATCTCACATTCTATATATTAGTTGGAATGGGAAAGAGTCAAGAAGGCAAATGACTGTGTTAGTTTGGCTTGGCATACATTAACTGCAAACTGCCATGTTCAATCAAGTTAGAATTAATTTTGGAAGCCTTTACCCAACACACCATTAAGTAATAATGCACTTCAGCCTCAAGCTCTGTAGTACATCCCCTGGCAATTCACCTATTGTGATTTGCTTTCTTTTGTGTAGGTTAGAGATCTATTAATTGTCACTGCCAATGTGCTGGGGCACTAGCTAGCCCACGTCACTAGTGCCAAGGTCATTTTAATTATCTTCCTGTTTTTGTTCCTATCTAGGTGGGAGACTGGTTGGAAGAATGACCCCTTTGCTTAGTAAATTAAAGGTTTAGTAAATCCAAGGCTAATCACTGTACATAGTCTCTGCCATCAAACAAGAATTATGTGCAGCTCACTTCTATATCCTATTCGAATTGTAAATCAGTGGTCTAAATTAATTATCTCCTGCCAAATATCTTGATGAACTGGAGAAAAAGACCTCATGAGCTGACATTATTTGAACAGACACACCTATTTTGCCAAGATGATCAGTTCACACACCTGCTTTGCTACTGTTATCACCAATTCAAAGGGTTGGATGCAGGAGTATTGAGATGTTTTATTCTTATTTTATGGTTAAAAGGCAGCAGAACATGTCCTAATAGAAGAGGTAACCGAGATGGAACCTCCCTCACTAAATGTGGAGAGTGAAGTAACTCCAAGTGAAAGTCATAGAGGGAGTGGAGATAGATATTTGCACCTCATGGTGAGAACTATATTAAAGGTTCCTAGATGCCATTTGGCTCACCCCTTCCAGTGTTTAAAGAATTAGTTGATTAGACTTTTTTGAGGGTCGTTGTTTTTCTTCAGTGACTGCTATAGCTGAAGTCTCTCTTATGCTGGTCAAGAGGGTTGAGTCTTAGGACTTGTCTACACTGGCACTTGATAGCGCTACAACTTTCTCGCTCCAGGGAAAAAACACCCTCTTGAGCACTGCAAATTTCAGCACTGTAAAGTGCCAGTGTAGACAGTGCACCAGCGCTGGGAGAAGCACTTCCAATGCTGGTAGCTCCCCCCACCCCCCATGGAGGTAGGTTTTTTATAGCACTGGGAGAGCTCTCTCCCAGCACTCTGCCGCAACCACACAAGCCACGGCAGCGCTTTAACATTGCTAGTGTAGACAAGCCCTTAGTCTTAGGCCAGGTGTGGAAACAGTTTTCCAGCGAAAGACAATGTAGAGAAGGAAGCAGCAGTGAGGATATCCACTACCCAGTGAAATCATTAGCACATGAGCTGGTTGGTGGAACCTTAGATCACGGCATTACAGTTAAAGGCAGAGTGGTAAGAGACTCAGCAACAGTATCAAAAGCACCCTTTACCCAGCAAGTCCTGGAGGTGTGATCACTAATAGGGCTAGTTGGTCATGGTACTGTAGAACCAGACTGGACCAAGGACACAGCAGCGCAATGGCTGAGGTGGTGGGAAGCAGCAGCAGAGGCAACAGTGGCAAGCAACTGCAGAGACAATGGCTGCAAAGCAGGAAAGGCATTACTCACCAAACCCACTGTCAAGACCTGGTGGTGAACCTTCCTTAATGCACCCTGGACTCTGGGAATAGACAACAAACTATGAGTGGGGTGCAATGGAAGGAAGGGGGAGTGATGTGTCAAAGGGGCATTGGTCCATTGGACTTTTGAACCAGAAATTAGGAAACTGAAGCAAAGCACTGCTGCCCAAGATACTGTGGAATAGGTATTTTATTTATTGTTTGCATACTTTTGAGTTATTGCTGCTGTACTATCCCAAATCAATGCTTTTTCCTTCTGTCCTTAAAAGTTTTCTCATTTTATACACTGACTAAATGCTTGTGATTGGGGAAGTAATTGCCTATTACAGACGCCTAGGGGTGGTACTTAGTTTTTCCGATCGTCTGGTTGGAGGAACAAGCTGGTTTTGTTCTGTAATTTTAAGAGGAACCCCTAGATATAGTACCTAGCCTTTATTGCAGCCAATACTGCCTGATAGAGGTCACATTACAATGAGCAAGGCAAACCTGATGTCACTTATTTAGAGAAAACTCTTCCCATATTAGAATTTCCTAAATTTATCTCCAGTATTTCTAACATAGTTAAAGTTTTTAAAAAATAACAACAATTCTTCAGACAAGCAGTTATAGAAATATTTGAGTTTACTAGAGCCCACTGGTGGATCATCTGACCCCATATAAAAAGATTTTAGATTCTGAAATGGCTAGACAATTTTACAGCAGAAGTGACATGCCCAATTGTAAGGCCAGATCCAAAGCCATTAAAGTAAAACTTTCATTGGGTTTGTTCAGGGTCTAAGTGCATAGATTATAGACAGTTTTATAACTCGAGTCAATTTGTATGCAGCTCAGTTGCTATTCCAAGCCCAGTCTTTGAGAGGAGACATAAAACAAAGGTCTTGAGTACAGAGAATCAATAAAAATCTCATGGCACTTCCCTACTTATTAAAAATATTGGGATAGTGGCCTATTATAATTGGATTAATAAATGAGTGGAGTTCAATTTCCAGTAGACCCACTAACAATCCTTCTGATTTCCCTAGTCAAACTTACTTGTGGTCTAAAACTCTGATCTAATAACACTTAATCACAGCTAGATATGACTTGGGAACATCCTGGGAAGCTAAAGAAGCTTCACTATAAGGATTTGATACATGCTGATATATAATATTTTGCAATGGAGCATATGAATCAGAAATAACTTTTTTAAAATAAATGGTTAACTTGGATTAATTTTGTTATTTATTCTAAAACTTAGTAACATGTAATGTCAAAGCCAAGCACTTTGGACTTTCTCTTTGTCCTCTGAGCTAAATGACGCAATTGATGAGAGAACCTGCGCGCATTGTGTAGGAAAATTCTTTTCTTTCTAAAAAATCTATTTGGCTAAAAGGAAGACAAAATGTAGCAAATGCTGGTGAAACATTTCCTATGAAAACTTATAATTTTACCAGTCACAATGAAATGTAATGTGATACTACTGTTGTAAAGTGAATACATTCCTTAGGAGGCTGGCTTTACATATGCTGGAGAAAAAAACAATTTTATAACAGCTTAGCAGCTCTTTTTGCAATGAGTAGGGGTGTGTTTATGATGCCCTAAAAAACTTCCAAGCGAGTAATAACTGGAGACCAGATTTTGTGACTGACACTAGCACCAGACAATCCCTGCTTACTGTTCCGTTCATTTCTGAAGGAGCATCTCCTAAAGGCTAATGTAGCAGGGACCTCTTAAATATTTGTGAATCTATCCTCACAAGAGCTCTGTGAGGTAGAGAAGCACTACTATGAACATTTTGCACGTAGGAAAACTAAGATTAAGATCCTGACTTACAGAGGTGTAGCAGATGTTTATCAGGTCTGAAATCAGATTCTAAGGGACACATGGAATCTGTGGAAGAGCTGGGAATTGAGCCTAGATCATTTCAGATCTAGTGCAGTGCTTAAATTATCCTTCATAATCCTTGCAATGGATTAACTACTCTTTTGTCAAAGCCCACTCATACACCCAGAACCTTCTCTCAGCTTTTTTTCTCTCAGTCTAGCTTGTGGGAGGAACATGCTAAGAAAACTGGGAGTTCTAAAGATGGTAATGAAGTCTCTTTTCCTCCAAGAAGAATTCCTTGTCATTCCCAGATTTCAGGATTTGGGCTTTGTTTTCCTGGAACCTATAAAGACACTTTTGAATTAAGAATCCTAACACAACCTGAATCCTTAATTTTCTCCAATTAAGGTTCAAGAAGGACCTCTTCCTGGACTCCCAGAGGAGTCACCTCAGTTCTGTCCTCCCCTAGAGGTAAAGTAGGAGGTTACTAGTTAGGACTCACTCCTTAATCTCCAGGGCCCAGATTCACATATGTACTTAGGTCCCTAAATCTAGGATTTAGGCTCCTCAATCCCAGTTTTAAGCATGATCCACAAAACACACTCAGCTGGCACCTAAATTCACTCAGTGCCTACAATGTCGTTGTAAAAGTTCCCTAGGTGCTTACATTTCTGCCTCTGGTTATACGCACTGCTCCCTCATTTAGGCATCAGGCATGAAGCAGGTATCTGAATTTTCACTGCAATCCATGAACTGAGGGAAGAAAAGTGCTCCTCTGCCTATCTCACCCAGGGGGGCCTATCTGGTAAGTGGCCTCTGAGCATGCCTACTGGATTGGGCCCCATTCAAAATCTGGCTGAAGGAGACAGTGGTGCCACCTGTGCTCACCATATAACTTTAATTCAGTGGTTAGAGCACTCCCCTGGTCTGTGGGAGACTTTCAGTTCCCCCTCTGCCAGAGGAAGGGAAGAGGATTTGAAGAGCATCCTCTCAGGAGGATGCTCTAACCACAAAGCAATGGGCTAGGGTGTAGGACTCACCACTCTCAATTTGCTCTCTCGTAGACAGTTTCCTGCCTAGAGTGCTGTCTTTCCTGGATTGTTTTCTTAGGTGTCTATATATCTCCCTGCACTGTATAGAGCCTACATGCTTAACTTGGACTTTGTGGATCCTATTGTTGTTCCAGTGATTTTTCTAGGTGCCTAAAAATTAAGTGTTGCAACCCTCAGCCAGTCAATACCTAAGTCCTTTAGTAGAGTTGGGACTGAATCCTAAGGGAAGTTTCCTGTCTGCCTCAAGTCACCTTATAGGCTTGCTACTCATATCTGGAGTCTTCATTTGGTACTTTTAGCTCTCCCTTTGTACTTTTCAGTTTTATTTCCCTTGCTGTTGTCTGGAATAGTGATCTTTTTAGGGACAATTTCAGTTAGAAGGCTGGAGGAGCTGAATGCCCTATCTAGCATTCCCTCCTTTTTAGTCATTCATCAGCATAACATAGTCCTTTGTCCACACACTCGTTTCCTGCCAAATGTCCTTTCTGACTTTCAGCTGGAACATGGGTTTTTGTCAGCTTCTTCCCCAACCTCAAAGCAGAAAGAGAGACACTTTGGCACTGTATGGAACAATTAAATACAGTAATGCTACGTATAAAAGCCTTTACAAAGCAAACAGCCTGAGTCCCTTTTTATCTTATTTGAAGGCAAAAGAAAGCTTTTGCCAGCCTCCCACATTGTCCTAGTTTGATGGATTAAAGCTTGTATTTCTGTAGCGTATAGAACAGCTGGGTTCATTCTCCCTGTTAAACTCAAGGCTCATCCCAAACGTGTCAGCTCTTGGGCTGAATAAGGGAAGGCCTTAGTCAGACGTTCGTAGGGTCGTCACTCAGGGTAGGTCTACACAACATTTAAACACTCGCAGCTAGCCAGGTTGAGCAGATTCAGGTTTATGGAGCTCGGGCTGTAAAACCGCTGTATAGACATTCGGGGTGAAGCTGGAGTCTGAGCTCCGGGACTCCCCGAAGCTGCAGCTCAGGCTTGAACATCTACACACCAATTTTACAGCCTGAGCTCTGCAGACCCAAGACAGCTGACCCAGGCCAGCCATAAATGTTTAATGGCAGTGCAGTTATGCCCTTTCTGTTCACTTTTACAACAATCTGCATCGTGATGATCATTATTTATTATGGTATATTACAATATTGGCCAAAGCTGGGCTGATGGGGAAAAAAATTCTTCCTTTTTATCAAAGTTAGAAAACTTGTGATTTGAATATTTTTACCTCGCTAGGCAGATGGTCAAACAAGCGGGGAAAATTTTCCATAAAATGTCATAAGTTTTCCCAGGCATTTTTCAAATTTTGAAATTTCCAATTATGTCCATTCCTAGTGCAAAGGCTCCAGTCGAGATCAGAGCTCATTGTGCTAGGTGTTATACAAATGCATACAGTAACACAGTGCCTTCCCTATCAAACTCTTACAGTCCGATTTACGATAAGATGAATTCAGTGAATGTAATAAATATGAGAAAATAGAGAAGGCGGAAGATGATAGTGGTAATAATAAGACACAATGAAAACATTAAAGATAACCATCTCATTGTTTAGCCACAAAGGACAAGTTAGAATTAGAAATGCCCAAAATATATCTCAGCACCATCATACATTTTCTCTTTTATTAACCACAAGGGGGAATTGCCATGTTACACAGCATAACATCATGCTTTCATATATTCCACATAAAAGTCAATGAATTCAGGTATGTGATTTATGAAGCAAATAATTCACGCAGGAAGCCCCACTGATACATGAAAACTTGAAAGATCTTTCTTGGGAAATGTCATGAGCTTCCGATGGCTATTCAAAGAGGACGGCTGAAGTGTATTTAATTAAAGATCAGGAAATTTTAACAAGTCGTCTTCCCAAAGGGGGATCCTCGACAATCTCAGGCCATTGTATGTTAACATTCATTTAATGTAATCAATATATCGAGAAAAAAGGTGGCTTGTCATGTAACTGAAGAAATGAACAACTGGTGGAACTAGAAAATATTTGTGTGGATAGTGAGCAATAATGAAATGGGAAACAAATTTTCTACCATTTTAGGTAAATATGGACAACCTTCATCCCAGCCCAGATCCCCCTCCTGAACCCCAAACCCCTCATCCCCAGTCCCACTCCAGAGCCTGCACCTCCAGACAGAGCCCTCACTCGCCCCGTGTCCCAACCCCTTACCCCAGTCCTGATCCCCCTCTGCCCTCTAGGGTGACCAGACAGCTAGTGTGAAAAATCGGGACAGGGGATGGGGTGCAATAGGAGCCTACATAAGGAAAAGACTCAAAAATCGGGACTGTCCCTATAAAAACGGGACATCTGGTCACGCTATCTGAACCCATCATCCCCAGCCTGGAGCCTGTTTCTGCTCTCCAAACCCCTCATCCCCGGCCTCACCCCAGAGCCCACACCATCAGCCGGAGCCTTCACCTTCTCCTGCGTCCCAACCCACTGCCTCAGCCTGGAGCCCTCCTCCCTCATCCTGAACTCATCATTTCCAGCTCCTCACCAGAGCCCGCAGCCCCAGCCGGAGCCCTCATGCCCTCCAGCACTCCAATCCTTTGAGCCAGTCTGGAGGACAGGAGGGTGGGGAGGGCAAGTGACAGAGGGGGGCAGGGCCTCGGAGGAGGAGCGGGGCAGGGCAAGGGTTGTTGGCTTTGTGCAAGTAGAAAGTGGCCAATCCTAGGTTTAGAAAGTTTTGCTTTACCTTATTTTTAAATTTTGCAGTTTCTCCTGTTCCTGGATTTCACATTGTGTCATGTAAGTAAATTGCATATCGTTTGCAGTTTTACAGCAGTCAGCATTGCCAGCTCTCATGCTTTTACACAAGTCTTACACTGCTTGATTTTTTTTTAACTTAAAGCCTCAGCTCTGGGAGACAAGTGATTATGTGAGAATTTCAGCTTTGACTTAAACATACATTTCTAGCTCTCATGGTTGCAGAAAGAAAGTTTGGAAGTGGGACGCAAGTGTACCTTAAATGCTCAAAAACCAGAAGGCAAGTAAAAAGAAGCCCCAACTTAAAAACCTCATAATTTTAAAGCATAAGTTCATTAGTTTTGGAAGCTGAATGTTATTTTTGAACTATTGGGACTGGCAACACTTTGGCATTGTCCATTTCTATGAATGAGGTGCTCTGTTAATTGAAATGTTCATCTTCAGAAGGGAGAAGACATTGAGAATAGGTTCATACACCCACCTGAGTCAATTTTGCATGAGCAGAATGTACAGCAGAGATCAGGGAAAGATGATTATGCTTATGGCTAGCAACTGTCTCCTACTATGTGTTTGTACAGCATCTAGCACTGGATCTATGTTGTGCTTTTATGCAAATTATTACTAATAATAGGAGGAAGAGGAGGCAATGAGTGTTTATAGTATTCACCATCAGTTCCCACTGGAAATACATAATTGCTGGTGCTGGTTTGGGTTCCAAAAATGTCATCTTCTCAAGTCAACAGTTCAAATAACTGATATAAACCAGGCTGAGTATTTGGGGGATAAGCACACATACCTAGTAAAATATTAATTTTACTTTAATAAAATAATTTTAATTTCCCATCCACCAGCCTGACCTCTCCTTCATATGATGTGATAAAAAAGGTAATATTTGAGCTGATGAGCTATACAAGCTCTACTTCCGTGGCCTTTCAGAAATTGCAATTATTCAAGGCAGGCAATTAAACAGCTATTCAAATAAAGCTGCCTCGGGTCATATCTGTGACTTCACATAGGCCATAGGAGACCTAATCTGTGCTTGCTCTCTATTCATCTATACCATAGCCCTTTGGGATGAGGATTTGCCATAACAGCACGTTGTCCCTGAAACTCAATTATCTATTTTATAAAAAGCAACATAATTTCCTTCCTAAAGATAGTGAAACCCAGAGGAGAGGGAATTAGTATGACCTTGAATGTAAAGCTGGCATTTGGCTCATGGATTGATGCCCATCAGTTAATGCAGGGAAATACCATGGGTCTAGATCTGGACCTCATTCACATAACTAGGCATTGATATAAAAGACAGTGCAGATAAACTCATACAATTAAAGGCTACAGAAGGGAGGGAATGAAAAATAAAAAGCATTGGAGTAAAGATTTTTACCAGAGAGGACATGATGACCCTGTCTAGGAATAAACAGCCTTTTTCGTTTTTCTTTTAGGAGGATGGAAGCTGTTCCTATGCATAAGGATAAGTCAAGGCCACTGTATCATATTTTTAAGTGCTTGATTTTAAAGCCGATTTCCTTTTTTGTTTTTGAATAATGCATCTGAAAAAGAACACTTCCTTCTACTGTCGATGGGATTGTTCTATTGTCACTTTGCCAGCCGATGTCAAAGCACTTCCAGCAAGTCCTCAGATTAGAAACAGGAGAGGAGCGGTTTGAGAGAAGGTAAGTGGCACGTAAAGAAACAAAGGGGGAGAGGAACCCTAGAAGACCCCCTCCAAAACACAAACAAATTACCCAGAATATACATAAAATTACCTGGCACTCTGCCACCTTAATCCACTTGCTGCACGGGAAAACTGTATTTAAAATACTTAAAGGAAACACACGTGAAAGTTTTCTTTGAACTCTATTGCAGTGACCTGTTACAAAGAAACTGGATGCCGACTCTGCTTTCACTCAACCTGGACTAATCTGAGAACAATTCCATGTAAGGCAATAGACTTACACTTGTTTAAAGCCAGGGTAAGATGAGAAACAGACCCTCAAAGTCTTTAGCCACTCAGCTCCCTTTGGTGGGGCAAAGGGAGAAAAGACTGAGCATATTTCCCTAGCTGGGGATTCCCCCTGGATACAGCAATCTCCAGCTAGTGTATAGGTGGCTCAGTTTGTCACTAAGCCACCTCTTCCATGGCAACCCTTTTCTGCTGCAGTAGAGTGGGGAAGAGGCAGGGTCTCAGACTTCTCTCAACTCAACTGGAGCCAGAGCTAGCTCAAAACTGGATTTGAAATTGAGGAACTTTTTTTTTTTTTAACTGCAACTCCAAAGGCAAACATCACCATTGGTATAAGCAGTGCAATTCTGTTGAAGACAATGTTATACTCATATATATCCATGGGCCACTTGCCCTGGGGGACACACTGACTATACAGGAATCCGGCTAGCTATAACTTTCCTTCTCGTGTGAACGTGGCACCCAAAAGCAAAAGGCAATTGTTTAGGGGGTAAGGAGATGTTTGTTTCCTTCATTATTAGAGTTGGGTGAATAATACAAAACTTTCTACACCCATATTCACCATCTGAGGCTTTCCTCATTTCTCTGGCAGCACAGCGGCACTGGAGACTTGCTGCCAGGGCCAGTCCTAGACCAAATAGCACCTCATGCGAGAGCATCCTCAGCCCCTTCCATTTGTTAAACTTTTGAATACCTAATTTTGTATTGCATTTGTAGCTCATTTCATGACTTTGATGCACGATTTGCATGCATGATTATCCCTGTCACAGAAGAGGATAAATTTGCACACTAGGATCTGCAAATCTGTATTTATTCATGCCATATATAAGCAAATTAAAAAAAAATGTTTCCTCTAAGTTTACAGAAATTTCAAAATTTTAAGAATAACTGAAATGTACTAACATCAAGAAACTGAACTGTTCACCAACATTGAGTGGACAGTATTAAATAGTGCTACCGTAGGTGATAGGTTTAGAATGTTAACCCTAGTTCTTTCGTTCAAACGGTCGCTTTTTCTTACTTTTCCTCACAAACTGAAGCACAGCGTCAGAGAGATCCGAAGACTGGCCAATGGCATTTTCAAGCGATAAAACAGCAAGTGATGTAAGTTTCTCAGAGGCCATCGTCAATCGAAGGTACATTTTAATGAATCTAAACTTCAGAAAGCTGCGCTCACCCCTTGCGATTGGACCTGCAGCGTGAGCAGAATCCTCAAAGCTATTAGGAAAAGTATCCTTCATCTCTGCATCATGATGAGTTGGAGAACTTGGAGGGGAGAGTGCTTCCTGTGTTGCAAAATACGACGGATGTTGTCCAATTCAACATGGAGGTCTTTATCATTGATGTCTGAATATTCCCATAAGAATATGGCTGACAACATTCTAGGACAGGGGTTCTCACAGCCTTTTTCTTTTTGGGCTCCCCCAAACAAGCTATAAAAACTCCATGTCCCCTCCCCCCCCCCACCAGTGCTACAACAACTGTTTTTCTGAATAACCAATAGATTAAAATCCAAGGCTCTCATTAGGGGCTAGCAAGCAGGGCAATTGCCTAGGGCCCCCTGTGAAGTTTAGTTGCTCGGGCTTCCACTTCAGCCCCAAGTGGCAGGGCTGGAGCTTCGACTTTCTGCCCTGGGCCCCAGAGAGTCTAATGCCCACCCTGCTCTCTGGATTTATTTTGGTAGACCCCCCTGAAACACACTCGCAGCCTGCACCACCACCCCCCAGGGGCCCCAGACCTCTGGTTGAGAGCTGTTGTTCTAGGAGATTCAAGGAAAATGTAATTCTCAGAAAGTCTGGAAGATTCTGAGATTCTACAAAGGTCCAAAACATTCTAGGAGGTTAGTGAAAAATGAATCCACATATGGAATGACTGAAACATTTTACTTCAAACATTCTATTTTCCCTTTTGTCGCTAACAGCAAAAGCAGCACCCTGAGCTCAGCCCCCAAAACCTGGCACCCAGGTGGTTGTCTAGGTTCCTGCCCCTAAATCTGGTCCTAGATAAGATAGATCTTCACAAGAAGAGTAGGTAGGTCTATAATGCATGCTCTGGAATCATTGCCTGAGTGCAAACCAGTTGTGGGCCACGACTATTTTAATTATAAATAATAATATATTAATCAGAAAGAAGGAGGTCTTCTGGCTAGGAAACAGGACTGGACATGGGGTCATTTTCCAGCTCTCTCCCTGACTTCCTGTGTGAACCTAGGTAAATCATTTAGTCTCCTTGTGCCTCATCTGTAAAATGGGGATAATAATACTTTCTTCTGCCTGTGCTGTCTATTTAGATTGAAGGGCAGGGGTTGTTTCTCATTTATATTGTTCCTTTCACAGTAGGGTCCAGGTCTTGGTTATGACCTCCAGGCTCTGCCATAATACTACAAATAAATAACAACTCAATTGTACTTTGTTCTAGAGATAGCTGTGGTGAAGTCCTATGGCTGGTGGAAGTACACGAACAGCATGACTTGCCATTTAATATGGCTTTCAAAAAGATATTTAAGATTTGAGGGTGGAATCAAATGAGTTACTGGGAGCCTTCATTTCTGTAGAATTGAGGCTGCCATTCTGTGTTAAAAATACCCTTAAGAAAGGCATATTCGAATGGCATTTGGCATTAGGACTTGTGCCATTCCAAGTTATGTATATGGTATATGATGATCTGAGGAAGCTTAAGAGACCAGAAATGCCTCTCTGACCTATTCCGGCTCCTGCTTGACAGCATATTCTTGTTAATTTAACTGTTTCTATAATGTTGGCAGGACGAGGTTGCAAAATCAATAGAGTATGATCAGAAAATGTTAACTGTAAAGCAACAAGCACACAGAAATAAATGTAATCAATGGGACTTCTCCTGAAGCAAGATAACCCTCAGCCTAAGCAAGCCTGGCAAAATAAACCCCTAAATAAATAATAAACAAATGACCAGTGGTCAGCGTTTCCTGGGCAAAATGAACAATTTAAACCAATTTCAGCTAACTGGTCTACCTGAAGATTCAAAAGCAGTAGACAATGAGACCATTTAAGTAAGGATTTAGTGTCCTTTGTGTCTACAAAGAGAAAGTATTTTCATATTATATACAAATAAAAGAATCCCCCGATTAAAAAGAAGACCATTCGAGAATCTTTTGGAAAGCATAACTGAGTCAAATGGAAAGAATGTACCTGTTGTCAAGCTTTTATCTTTATACAGAAAGAGATTACACAATTTTCACTGGAGAGTATGTGAGAATGTGAAGACTTTCTTTAAATAGGTGATAGTTTGGAATGTTCTTTGCTCTGACATAAGTTAAGTACATTGTTCCACAATGAATGATATACTGTAGTCTGAATGGGGGGGAAAGACCTGTGTCTGTCTTCCTACTAGAAATTTTTAAAGACACGCTTTATCTTTTTTTCTTTTTTTTCCAGAGACAGGTGCAAACCATTATGTTCAGGTAAATGATCTTATCACAATATCATCCTGTTCATGTTTCTTTCTCTCTTCAGGGGGAACGGTGAATGCAAACTGTCGTCCCTTTTGGAAGGTTCCAAGAGGAATCATGGGGGAGTTGGTCATAATTTAGGGGTTCCACTGGAACATGGCCTCTCCACATACCCACCGGTGCAGGCAGTGTCTTTTGCCCACATTTTAAAACAAATTGTAGAAGATTTGTCTGTTTTTTCCATTAGAAAGACTCCCTTCATTTTGCAAAAATAACCTAAATGTCATGCAGCATTTAACAATTTACATGCTGGATTCGAGTGGGTGGGTGAAGTATGCAACATTCAAGCAGCTGGCATAAGAGTCAAATACAGTTTCTTTCCTCCTGATTAATTCACCCGTTCATAATATCATGTCTATGGGCTGGTCCCCACTAGGGCTTAACGTCGACTTTAGCAAGCTAAAGTCGATTTACGCCTGTACCCGTCCTCACATGCATGCCCTTAAAGTCGATTTAAAGAGACCTTAAAATCGACTTCTGTACTCCTCCCTAACGAGAGGAGTAGCTGAAATCGACCTCTCTCTGGGTCGATTGTGATCTAGTGAGGATGCATGGGACTTTAAGCCTCCGACCTTCCGAGCAGCTCCGCGGACCCCCCCCCGCCCGCCCAAGCAGCCCCGCGCCGAATCCCCCCGCCCGAGCAGCTCCACGGACACCCCCCACACCCGCCCGAGCAGCCCCGTGCCGGACCCCCCCACCCGCCCGAGCAGCCCCGCGCCGGACCTCCCCGCCCGCCTTAGCAGCTCTGCAGACCCCCCCCCCCGCCTGCCCGAGCAGCCCCGCGCCGGACGCCCCCCGCCTGAGCAGGGGGGGGTCCGGCGCAGGGCTGCTCGGGCGGGCGGGGGGGCCACGGAGCTACTCGGACTGGGGCTGGTCCCCTAGGAAGCGTGCCTGGCTGCCCCGAAATGTGGTGCCAGCTGGGGACTCCCGGCACTGTGGGATACCTACCCACAGTGCAATGCTGGCTATGTCGACCCCTGCAAAAGTTTAAGGACAGATACTGTCGACCTGCTGTCCTTTGTGGGGACGCACTAAGTCGATTTTCTAAAGTCTACTTTAGAAAATCGACTTAGGGGAAATCGACCTACTGCTGTAGTGAAGACATACCCTATATCATGTGACTTTTTAAAAAAGAATGAACTGAATCTTAGCACCAAGGGACCAGGCAAATACGCTGAAGGCTCAAAACTTTTAGATATCCCCAAAAGCATAAGCATAGGCAGAGCTCAGCCGTACCAGCTTTCTTCTATCCTGACCTGTAAGAGATGTTTGCAGAAAGTTGTGTGAAAACAACAATTTCTTAAGGCCTTGAAGGCCTCTCAGGGAACCCCATGTAGGCTCTTATAGACTGTGATCAAGTCACCCCTTAATCTTCTCTTTGTTAAGCTAATTAGATCAAGTCTATCACTATAAGGCATGTTTTCTAATCCTTTTTTGTGGCTGTTCTCTGAACCCTCTGCTTATTGAATTGTAAACTCCAGAAATGGACACAGTATTCCAGCAGCAGCCACACTTGTGCCAAACACAGAGGTAAAATAATCTCTTTACTCCTACTTGAGATTCTTTTACTTACGCATCCCAGGATTGCATTAGTTCTTTTGGCCAAAGTGTCACACTGGGAGCTCATGTTCATCTGATTATCCACCATGACCCTGAAATCCTTTGAGTCTCCCATCATACAAGTGTGACTTACATTCTTTGTTCCTAGATGTCTACATTTATGTTTAGGTGCATTAAAACACATATTGTTTGCTAACACCTAGTTTATCAACTGTCCAGATCACTCTGTATCAGTGACCTGTTCTGTTCATCAATTACCACCCCCCAAGCTTTTGGATCATCTGCAAACCTTATCAGTGATGATTTTATGTTTTCTTCAAGGTGATTGCTAAAAAAATTTAATAGTGCAAGATCAAAATGTATTAAAATATGAAAAACTGGGATTTGAGGAATCATTACAGATCAAACCAATTTTTTAAAAAATATTTCCAGTGAACTGAAAAGTTGAAAAAAAGCATTTTAGTGCTCTTTATTTTTAAGATATAATCTTAATGTTTTTTGAAAGTCAATTCAAGCCAAAAAATCCAAACATTATTTAGAGACAGTCTCCGAACCACAGAATATTTTTATTTGTTTTTTAGTGAAAAAATTCTTAAAGTCAAAATAAATTCGCAAAATGATTGTCATCAAATCTGCATCTTTCACCAAAAAATGTTTCATATAAAAATTTTCACCCAGCTATAAACAGAATACTTTTTTCCTACATCAGGTAGAATAAGGCAGGGTTCTCAACCTTTTTCTTTCAGAATCCCCCTTCCCCTCCCAAAAAAATGCTGTAAAAACTCCATAGCCTACCTGTGCCACAACTGTTTTTCTGCATATCCAGTAAATTAAAAGCCAGGTCTGATGTGAGGGGTTATCAATCAGGGCAATTGCCCAGGAGTCCCATGAAGTTAAATTGCACAGGCTTTAGCTTTCTGTCCTGGGCCCCAGCGAGTCTAATGCCAGCTCAGCTCTCCGCTTTATTTTGGCAAACCCCCTGAAATCTGCTTGTGGTTCCCTAGAGGGCCCCATACCCCTGGTTGAGTAAGGCACTTTTCAAAGCAATCTCATGAGACAATAGGGTAAGATCCATCCCCATGTGGTTACAGGAACAAAGTGGCCACAGCACAAGATAGTGCAAAGTCCCTTGTAGCACATTGGTGGCTTCTGCCCCTAGTGTAATTGTGACTGGGTAAAACAATAAAGCAAATACCCATTGCATCTGTGCATATGCAGTCTTGGAAATCACTTTTGAACGTGTGGCGGGAGGGAGGGAAATGTGGTATGCTGAAGTACTGTGGGGGAAAAAAGGCCACAATAATAAGAAAATGATGTTTTACAGGGCTAGAAATCAGACACTGACTGTTATACTCAGAGTTCAAGAAACCAAAGCATAGTCTTTCCTGAAAGACTGTTTCCTGGAATAAATCAAGTTTTAGCAGGGAGAGACTCCACTAGCCATTCACTTTTATAAAAATCTGAACTCAAATCTTGTTTTAGCTACTAGCTGCTAATGAGTTTGGAGATTTCATCTGATTCCCTTGGAGGAGTGGGCATGTTATACCTGGTTCAGTCCAGTGAGGAAACTAATAATCTCTCTATGAGTAATACATTCATTCTAAAATTTTAACCAATGTCTTAGGTGAACAAAAGCAAAAGGGAACAGAAGAAAGGTAGGCTGAATTACAATCCATGATTAATTAACTTTTATAGGGAACATCATAAGTGTGTCTGCCACTGTAGAGTTAGATGAAAGGTCTGGTTCTTTACTGCCCTAGGGCCCTGATCCTGAAATTTGTTGCATGTGGTCATGCTGATCCACCTGCATGGAGCCGCATTGACCTCTGTGGGGCTCTGGGTAGGTGCAGCAGTCCTTTCACATGCACCAAATTGAAGGATCAGGGACGATGACAGTCATCACTAGTAAAAGATTTACAAATTAACAAAACATTAACAAAATAATAAGGAAAGCAGAAGCATAGGTAGAGCTCAGCCTTACCAGCCTTCTTCTATCCTGACCTGTAAGAGATGTTTGAGGAAAGCTGTGTAAAAACAACAATTTCTTTTTGGGCAGTTTCCTTTCACGTTCATTACTTCCTGGATAAGTGGCAATATTGATAAGGTCTCTGCATTACATATAGAACAGGGCTGAATATCTGATATTTCTTGCCTCACTTAAAGCCCATCATAGCTCCATTTTAGCTTTGAAGAGGGAGCAACAGAATAAATAGCAATGCATGGCATAGGCTCATGTCCTGTTAAATAACAGTTGATTATAATAGTGTTCTAATCTAATTAAAGGAGAAATACCTGATGGGCATCATATCTTTGTCTATGAAATTGTATAACAGGACACATCATTATTAATGAAGAAGAATACTACAGGGCACAAATGTCAATTAACTAAGTTCTAGTAAAATAATCACTCTTTTAGCAGAAGGAAAGGTGTTATTAGGATTTTCCACAGAATAAAAGCATCATTTTACAAGCTTCTTAGAAGTAGGATGCTGGGATCTGAACAGATGTGCAGTTTGGCTCAGTTTCCTTGGCCTTTTCCGAAGTTCACATACTCCAGACAGGTAATTAACTGCTGTTAAAATAAATCTGCCCTTGAACGAGCCGAATGGATGAACAGATTCTATAAGAGCTGCAAGGATTCTGATTCAGAGCCTGGCATCACAGGTTAGGTCAAGGATTATAAATGCAGTAGTGCATGACATCCTACAAACGTATCCTGATTATGCTGTTATGCCAGGGGTAATGTTTTCCTTCTCAGAGAAGCTGAAATCCACAGGGAGATCATGAGAAATTCCATAACTAGACTTGTGCTTTTGGTTACTGGATCGGTGCCGACTACTGCACAGTTCTGTGCAGCAAACACAAATACACACAACATATTATTCTGAATGAGCTACAGAAAACATACACAACAAGAAGTTAATTCCAGGGAAGAGGTAAGCCAGGCTTCTTGCTTTCTAGGTAAAGACTTTGCTATTGAGCTAAAAAGCGGATGTTACCTCAGGTGACCTTATAGTAACAGCCATTATCTGTCCTGTTTCAAGCCCCAGAAAAAATCTGGGATTGTTAGGCTCTGTGCTGCATTGCAAAGTATCAAGCATGAGATAAAATAATCTTATTTTTCACAGAGAAATTAGAATAGAGTCTCATCCACCTGTGCCAATCAATTTTTATTTATTTATTTGGTTTCCCTACCTACTTATATTAGGATAAGACAGCAAACAGTTATTCAGGACAGAGATTTTAATGTTGACTCACAACTCCCCTATTTCCTCTGGTTTTCTCTTCTCCATTCTCTTACTTCATCTGGATTTAGAGCCCTCCTTTCTTTTTGATTTACTCCTTTAAGCACACCTAGTGTTGGCTCTTTCCTTCTCTTATATACCATGTTTCCCCGAAAATAAGACAGTGTCTTATATTAATTTTTGCTCCCAAAATTACATTACATTATATTACAGCGAGAGGCAAAACTGGAAGTACGTCTTATTTTCGGGGGATGTCTTACTTTCGGGGAAACGGTATGTGATTTTCTATTTTTATGTACATATAGTTACCTCCCGTCTTGGTCTCTTACCCTGAGTTATTTCTTTTTCTTCCACGTAACAAAACCTTCACCTTTGATGCACAGGCTTTAAAAAATGGTAACATATCCATGCTTTTCACATGGGATAGTCACATTCCAAATCTATATACATCAAACATCCAGTTGTTATGTGAGAACACAAAGCTCCTGTGATTCCCACTTTCTAGGGAAAGCCTTTGTTGTGGAGCTAAACCTATCTGTAACGAGGCATTACTCACAGTGAAAACTGGTGGGAATTTATTTAATGTCAAATTAGAAAGAAATTGGGCATTGTTTTGTGAGTTTTTGTGAAAATTTCCCCCCATTTTCCAACCAGTTATAGAGTTCATGAGATGTTTGAAAATTTTGAAATGTCAGCAAAATATTGATTTTAGAAAAAATGGGGCCAACGTTTCATGATTTTTTTTCTTTTCCGCTCTTTTCCTATCCAACTCTACTCAAAACATTAGAGTTGAGACAGAGCATATTGTGTAAGACAGTTGGGAAACTAGGAAACAAAATATTGAATATATAAATCTCTCAACTTTATCAATGGTTTTAAAATAATAGCCAGAATCATCCAAAATCATATATAGCACTTTTTAGCTGTAGAGCTCAAAGTGCGGGATTTCATTGGCAGTTAAGTGCTGACACACTTTTGGAAATCCCACTAGACATCTCTTTCTGTCTTTAGGCATTTAAATACCTTTAAAAATCTGGCCCTTACAGTTTAAATGAACAAGACAGACAAAGGTTCGGGGGAATAAAGTACTATATCCCCATCTGGAAAACGGGGACACTGAAGCACAGGGGGATTAAGGCCAAGATTCACAAAGGTATTTAGGATCCTAACTTGATTTCAGTGGAAGTTAGGAACCTAGATTCCTTCGTGACACTGGGTCTGTGAATCTGTGCTCAGGGTCACACAGGAAGTTTTTGTCCATGCCTAGAACTTAGCTCAGATCTCCTGAGTCCCAGTTCAGCCGCTTAACCACTTCCCCTCCCATTTTACAGAAAACCCCCAAATTAAAGTCCACTAAATCATTAGTCACTTTTGAAAATATCAGCCTGAGTCAATAGATCAGCTAGCTGGGATCCACTTGATTTGCATTTAGGGATATGAAACCAGTATGTAAGTTAAGCCCCCCAAAAGACTAAAAAAAGGGGCCTTAATTAAGGTGACCAGATAGCAACTGTGAAAACACAGGACAGGGGATGGGGGGGCGGGGGAAATAGGTGCCTATATAAGAAAAAGTCCCCAAAAATGGGACTGTTCCTTTAAAAAATAGGCCATCTGGTCGCCTTAGTCCATGTTTAGAACTGAACTTTAACTGAACCTGAAGTGATGAATTATTTGGAGAAGTGCTTGGCACATCTGGTTTCTTTTGGGTACTGGAGTCAAAAGTAACTTTTCCTGTGGTACTTCCAGCTAAGATGCCAAGTGGAAGTGCTGGAATCTGATAAGAAAACTTGTTCTTGTGGATGTTTATCCGAGCTGAACCTGAACTCCAAGTCTGAGGAAGGTTGACCATCCTTACAATCCAGTGTTCCAATCGCAAAGCAGCACACTCAGCATTCCTTGCTTAAGTATATCTGTGCAAACTGTAGACCAGGGATTAACAACCTTTGGCACACGGCCCGCCAGGGTAAGCCCCTTGGCAGGCTGGGCTGGTTTTTTTACCTGCCACGCCCACAGGTTCGGCCGCTCGCAGCTCCTACTGGCTGTGGTTCACTGCTCCAGGCCAATGGGGGCTGTGGGAAGCGGTGCAGGATGAGGAACGTGCTGGCCGCCGCTTCCTGGGGCCCCCATTAGCCTGGAGCCGCAAACTGTTGCCAGTGGGAGCCATGATCGGCCAAACCTGCGGACGCAGCAGGTAAACAAACCAGCCCACCAAGCAGCTTACCCTGGCAGGCTGCATGCCAAAGGTTGCCAATCCTTGTGGTAGATACTCCATAAACGTTCTCCCTTTTCAAGGAGGCAACTGGCTATAATGGGAAGGCGAATAGACTCTCAATCAGTAAAGCAGGTTGGGACATCACTGAGAGAGGATATCAGCTTGACTGGGGCTAAAAACTAGTGTCGTCGCTCAGGAGTTTCTAATAAAAATAAATAAGCAACAAGATTTGTATGTACACTCTACCTTCCTAACACTACTGTACCTTCTTCCTCCCTTCTCAAATCACAGTGCCCAAATTTTGCACCGGCAGCCTGATCCAAGCCTATTGAAATCCATGGCAGTCTTTCCATCGATTTCAGTGGGTTTTGGATCAGACCCTGACTTACGTTCTGAGCAGCCCTATTAAACTCTTAATCAAGTGTGTCTTAATAAGTAATTGTTAGAGGGGAAAAATGTAAAAGAGTGTCTTAGTGGCTGTACATTGCCTATTTGGATACTTATTTGGCCCCCCTAGTATCTAAGCACCTATTTGTTTTGTGCAACCTACCAGAACTGACATTATAAGCTTTGTTACACATCCTCTGAATGCACTGCCAACACAGTTAATACAGCTATGTGTTTAGTTCCGGAAAACTAATACAGGGACTCTAGTGTACCCACAGCAGTGTAACCAAAGAGGGGAGAACTATCTGAACTGTTAAAGCAGCTGTGTGTCATTGCTTGACAATACAAGGACTGAACCCAATAAATTATTGCAGCTGACTGCTTGCATTTCATTTTGCATCAGCTGAAGAAATAACCTCTACAATGGGGAATGAAGTAATATTATCTTCTCTAATAGCACAAATGATTAAAGTGAGACTACAGATGGCCATGGCTGATAAAACGATATCACATCTTGTTTTCTCCACCAGCTACTGTTAGGTAATCCACATGGATATTTTCCAGTATATTTCCTTTTTTATACACCAGTCATGCAATTTATTTATTTATTCTTTCAGTGTATCTAATGCACCTATAAAAATGTGCTAGAGAAATAAGTTATATAAAAACACACTTTGTAAATAAAGCTAAATGACACAATTTCAGCTAAGTACTCCCCAACTTCAAGAATGAAGATTATCTCCAATCAATTTTCCTTTCAATAAAAGTCTACATTAAAACACAGTGTTTTTGCAATGGGCCATGAAAGCCAATAAATTGGCTTATTTTGTTGGATAAGGGGTGAAGAGATCTTCGGAGGTGAGGTTCAGCCACACAGAATGCCCTCGGGCCAAATGCCAAACATACAAATCTAGGGATTGTCAGCTTGGGCTCCTTAAGTGATCTCAGCTATTGTGATATTAAAAAAAGATAGACGCACAGGACCAATGCACAAAAGTCTTTATATATGAAACCGAACAATTTCATGTGCATCAAGAAGTGAATGTGAAATCAGTGCAGTTCATTGAGCTCCAGTATAAGGAGCACCATTAAGTAAACAGGAAACCACATTCTGCACTAGCTGAAGTTTCCTAGTGATATTCAACTGTGTCCCTGTAGAGAGCACGCTATGACAGTTTAATCTGGATGGGTCAAGGTACAGGAAAAAGTATGTATCTGAAAGACATGACTGAAAATAGGAAGGGGGGGGGGGGAAACACTTCTGGCCACCGTTGCGATGAACATCTAGAAGCAGTGAGTGCTCCAACAAGATACCCCTAGATTGTGAACGTTAGTAAATGGAAGGAGCTGATATTGCCTCCTACATTTCTTCACGTTACCTCTCCCGCAAGTCTGCATTATCTGTAGGCTGACCATATTTCCTTGTGACAAAAACAGGACATTGGGATGGCAAAAATGGGACGGGGTTATAACTCCCTTCAGACCCCAAATATAACCTTACAACGCCCCCCCCCCCCCATATCCATAATGTCACCACTACCCAAACCTCACATAACCACCTCCAGGCCCCCCAACACCATCTCACTACCAACCCCCCAACCCAGGGCCGGCGACAGGGGGGTACTACAGGTACAGCTGTACCGGGCCCCCCGACTTTAGGGGGGCCCCGGTACACAGCTGTACCCGTTGTCATCCCCCCTTGTCACCGGACCTGGAGAGCGGGGAAGGGGCGGGGAGGCGGCGCGGCTCCCTCCGGGCAAGCGCGCCTGGCCCCGGCAGGAGCTGTGAGCCCGGCCGGCGGCAGCAGCGCTGTCCGGGGGGAGGGGAGAACAGCAAGGGCTGCTCACGCCGCTCTCGCTCCCGCTGCCGCCAGCTGTCAGCTGGCGGGGGGGGGGGAGCGCCGGCTGGGCTGGGCTGGGCTGGGGGGGGGGGGGCCCAGCCACTGTCGGCTGGGCTGGGGGGCCCCCAAACTATCAGAGTAGGGGGCCCCCAAATTTCTGTCACCAGCCCTGCCCCAACCCCTTACACCCCCACAGCCTTCCCTACACAACCTCTCCCCATAGCCCCCCACTAGCAACCAATACACCCCCCAGGCCCCCCCAACGGCCTCAAAACACAGCCCCACCCCCCCACAACCTCCCACCTCCCCCATGACCCCCCAGCTCATCCCACCCCTGAAGGCCCCGCCGCTGCGCCCCCCTCCTCAGCCACCACCTACGCTGGGCTCCTCGTTTCCTCCACATGGGGTGGGGGGGGAGCGAGGCACCAGGCAGCCCCTGCCCAGCCAGCAGCCCCCCTCCCCAGCCCCTACCTACACTAGGCTCAGCGTTTCCTCCACGTGGTGGGGGGGGGAGCGAGGCACCAGGCAGCCCCTGCCCGGTCAGGAGCTCCCCTCTGCCCGCCACCGCTGAGCCCCCCTCCCCAGCCCCTACCTACGCTGAGTTTCCTCCATGTGTGTGTGTGTCGGGGGGGGGCGAGGCACCAGGCAGCCCCTGCCCGGCCAGGAGCTCCACTCTGCCGTTGTGCCGCTCCCGCAACACATGCGGGCGGCCCAGCCAATTGCGCCGCTGCTCAGCTGCGGGCACGCGACACGTGGGGGCGGCCCAGCCAATCGCGCCACGCGGGCTCTGCAGTGGCTGCGGCGGAGGGGAGGGGGGAACAGGCCGGGGAGGGGAAGGGACTGAAGGGCTGTGGGAGGAGGCGGGACCCAGCCGTGGGTCCCTGAAATAAGCCACGTCCCGTTTTTTTAATGAAAAACGGGACAAATTTCATATTTTTATTAAAAAGACGGGACAGTCAAAAAATATGTAAAAAACGGGACTGTCCCGTTCAAAACGGGACGTATGGTCAGCCTAATTATCTGGAATGTGCTTCAGCCAGCTAACTCTAATCCAAGCCACCATGTCAGCGCGATGCTGTGAAAGCCCAGCAACCATGCTATCTGGGTCAGATACAAGAGAGCCGTGGAACTCTGTGACCTTAACATACTGATAGCCATGCAACCCATATAATCTCACTATCTCCTGTGGTGGCTTCCTATGCAAATTGAACAAAAGAAGCAACAGAAGAGTCTGCAGTACCCTATAAGAGAGGGCCTCAGGGTAGAGGAACAATCACCCTGCAAGTTTAGAGAGAGATGAATTTGTGCCCTCAAGCATGAGGGTGTCTCTGCTTGCTAGAGACCATAGGCATGGCAACAACGCTTCATGGCCAAAGGCTGCTGATAGATAAAGAATTAGCACAGACACGTCAATAATTTGCTCTGCTCCAAACAGAATCAAAAATCAAAGAAAGTAGCTAAAATGTTTTTTTTTTAAAGAGAGCATATTGTATGTGGCCCTCATACGATCAGAAAGGGCTATACAAACACACTCCTCTGCCAATCTCTTTCCCTTTGTGTGAGCAGCACTCTAGGAATACAGGGGATGAACGTGTTAATAGAGAGCAGTTGGTGTAGCTGATTTCTCCCAGAGGGTGGGCCAGGCCCAACTGAAGATGAATCCTGGAGAACGGGAGGAAGTTGCTGGGTGATGAGGATCTTGGAGAAAAGAGGGAGCAAGGAGTAGAATCTGCAGCCCTTGTCTGGCTTCTACAGCATGAAGGAGATGCAGAGGTACAATAAGCCCAAGGAGGGGCTTTGGGAGAGTGCCTAAGGGAAGGCCCAAGGATGCAGTGTGGAGTCTGAGGGAGCAGACCTTAACAGCTCACCACAGGATCCCTGGACTGGAACCCAGAGGAGGGGAAGGGTGAAGGCCGTGTTTCCCTAATGGCCACTGGAAAATGTGATGCAGAAACTCCCTGATGTAATGGTGGGAAAGATGATTGAGTTTGGAATTGGTCTTTTATGGAGAAAGTCTGGCAAGGTGTTGCTCTCCATAAGAGCAGGTCTTGGTGAAGAACCTGCAGAGGAGTAAGCCCAGGTTCTGACATAGAATTATGTTCATTTGAATTTAGTTTATTGCATGCTCTGCCCGCCCCAGAAAGGATTGGTCTAAGTGTGGCTTGTCTGGAGGGCTGAATCACAAGAAGAAGCAGGCTGCTGCAGGGTTGAAGCAGCTGTCAATGGGGTGCCAAAGGAGGAGACCCTGCTTGCCTGGATGGGGAGCCTCGCTCGTCTACAGGCCTGAATGTAGCCTCCTCTTACACTTGTTCTGCAGCATAAACAGCCTTGCATACCTGTTGCTCACTGAATAAGCACTTGTGGGATCAACACCAAAATATCCTTCTACATTCATTGTGGACAAGCAACTTTAGTGGCATATGAAAATTACACCCCATGTAATACTGCATATTTCAGCAGACTTGCACAAGCACTAAATCAACCATTGTGCTGGGACAGGAAAGATACATGCACTCATATTCCTTCAGCCCTCAAATCCTCAAATGCAGAGGATTGCCACGCCAAGTAGAAAGGAGGTGGGCAGGAGCAGGAGCTTTGCTGTTTGCTGGCAGAAACCCCTGTACATGACCTCTTCTGTTTTGGCCTCCACTGGAAACAGGAAGTCACAACCAGGGATATGGGGGCGGGGTCAATGTAACAGGCATTTTACACCATGTGTTCCATGGGCAGGCCAGTACAGCCTATGAGCCAGTGTGATGCCAGCAGACCTGCCTCCCTTATGGGACAATATGGAAGCAGATGCGGCCTAGGGACCACAGATGTTTTCTAGACACTCAGTAGGGAGTACTTTGCTCCAGTGAAGACAATGGGGTGGCACACATCCATCCATCCTCGGTTAGTAAAGGTTATGGCCCATGCATAAAGTGGATACCATCTCCAGTTATACAAAGAAGCAACCACAACATACACAAGCACCTGTAGATTCACATTTATATTAAATACAAAATAAAGGCTAGATCCTCAGATTCTGTAACTCGTATAACTCCATTGACTTAAGTAACCCTATACAGATTTATATCAACGGAGGATCTGGCTCCAACTATCATGCACTGAGATGTATGCCAGTGATGCATCCTTTCAGATAATAACCTGGTGACCAAAGAAAGCGGTAACGTTTTCTTTAGCTAATATTCTTCCCCTGCAGTCCCTGCTGCATTCCTACCAGGACAGACTAAAAGGAATTAGTGAGCTATAATAAATGTAAACTGGTTTTCACTGCCAGGAGGAAATTCACTCTGTGCTAAAAGAATCTGGGGGAATACTCCTGAAGGGCACTTTAGAGTATATCCAGCTACAACTGAAGTCAATTTGGCAGAAAAAATTAAATTACAGGTTTTATGCTGAGTCACTATTTATCTAAATAAAATCCCGACATACCTTGCTCCTGACAATGTTCCCTTTCATGAGTGGTCTCCTACTAACCAAGGTAGATATTTATTTTTGTATGACAGGCCATGGACTATTTCTCCTACTGCATTCTCTTACTTAAGATTCTTGCATGCTCACCGGATTTCTGAGAGTTCATCAATTCCAGCTGCTTATTTTCCACTTGACGTCAATAATACTTTATTCATGTCATTTATTATAGTTCTTGTCACTGCATCCAATGGTGATGTCACCAAGAGAGGGTTATAATTGCAGGTGGGAAATAAATGAGCAATCAAAAATCCTTTATTTAGGCAACTGTCCTAAATAAAAGAGAATGCAATAAGAGACATAGCGACAGAGGGATTATATCTAAATGTACTAATCTTCAAAGTTTTCCACAAGTCATCAGCAGTTCTTTCAGCAAATTGTCTTCTACAAATTGAAACTGCAGGACCATTAGTCAGCCATATATGAATGATTTTTTTCCTTAATTAAATCAGATTTACTGAATATTTTGCCTTCTGTTAGATTATAATATATTTGCATCTAATGGTTGCCAATTTAGAATGTTTCAGTTATAAATAGAAAGGAAATGTGGCATAAATTAACACTAGTATGAAAGTCTAATATGTTTTCCCTCCAAGCACTAAGCGACTTTCCTGTGAATGCAAAATTAAGTTGCAATGCACACAAGTAGGAGCCTGAAGGCTTTCTGAGGTAAGAATGTGTTTATGGGATAGGGTTAGTTTCCTGATGTTCATGAATTGTGAGATGTATTATCCAAATGCTTCCCGCATTAACTCCTAATTTAGCTACCACAACTAAAAACAGAAGTGAAGACATAATGGTACGAACTCCGGCACAGGCCAGCAATGTGAGTATGGACCCCTGGAGCTGGGCAGGTTTGTACAGCCCACTGTGAAGCTGTAGCAGGGTGGCGGCTCACCCCTGCGGCGCCTCCTGCTTGTCCGTCTGGGAATTAGCTCTTCTAGCCCTCCCTGGACCCTGGTGCCCTCTTACCTGGGGTGCTGCACCCCTGCAGTACCCCCACAGTTTCAGGGTCTCCCCTCCCTGGGGAACCCCCACTCCCTATCCTCACCTTGCCTCAGTCTAGGCAACTGCCAGTCACCACTTGCCCCTGTTCACTGGGCAGACTGCAGTATCATTGCCATTCATCACCAGCAAGGAGGGTTTGGCCTGCTGCCTCTGCCTCTAGAGCCATGGGCTGCCCCCTGCAACCCCAGTACCCCTTTGTTGGGCCTTCCCCTAAGCCCTGCAGCCTGGGGGTTTCTAGGCTGGAGCTTCCCCAGTGCTTTTGCCTGGGCCCAGCCCTACACCACTCTAGATACCCACTCAAGTTCCCAGCAACCAGGCCTGTCTGCCTCTACAGACAGAGGAGACTCTCTCACTGCAGCAAATTGAGCCCTTTTATCAGGGCCAGCTGGGCCTTAATTGAGCCAGCCACAGCTGTGGCTGCTAGGCCTAATCAGCCTGGGAGCTGCTTGGCCCCAGCTACAGCCCTTTGCAGGGCTGTTTTAAACCCTTTTAACTGGGAGCGGGGCAGTCACCCACTACAGAAGCCTATGCCACTGCATCTTCATTGCTATTTTTAGCCAGGCTAGCTAGATTAAAGCCAGTGTGGATATGCCTACCTGAGCTGCAATCATGCCTCTGACTGCAGGGTAGACCTTCCTTTCAGCCAGGAGTAGCAGCATGTAGAGTGACTTAGGGTATGTCTTCACTACCCGCCGAATCGGCGGGTAGCCTTCGATCTTCTGGTGATCGATTTCTCGCATCTTATGAAGATGCGAGATATCGATCGCGTGCGGCGCCCCCGTCGACTCCAGAACTCCAGCTTGGCAGGAGGCGCAAGCTGGAGTCGACAGGCGAGCGCGCCGCCGACTGCTGCCGCCATGAGGACGGACGGTAAGTCGGCTGCAGATACGCAAACTTCAGCCACGTGATGAAGTGCGTATCTGCAGTCGATTCCCTTCCCGCACCCCCCGTAGTGGAGACCAGCCCTTAATGTGGTACCTGCTCTGGGGATTCCCCTGCAACTGGAGCCAAAAGCAGACCATATTTAGGTGGCAAGGCCTGTCCTCAACATATATTGTATTTTAAGGGGACTTTCTAAGTAGACAATAGGGATGAGGTACACTGGAATTCCAAAGTGTTGCCTTTCACCTTTTCAAATGACAAATGTGAAGGTGCTGTTATCTGACCCTCTCTTTGCACTAAGCGACACTTCCATAAGTGAGCTGCTTCCAATTCAGTAATTGTTACACGTTCCCTGAGAGCTATGCTTGGGAATACAGGTCACTCTGGACTTCGAAACTAAAAGAAACCATTAATTAAGTCACACTAAGCTGTTAGTTTACTTTTGACAGCACTGGATATTCATGTTTTGTTCATTTTTCTCAAAATTTCTAGCACTATAATCAGAGGGAAAGTATGTGGGTGGGGTAACATTGGATCTCTTATATGAAAAGACTTCTCTTCGCTAAAGAAACAAATCATGGAAAAACACAGTTCAACCCTACAGATCTAGATTCTTTGGACAAAAGAGAAATTAGACTGGATTCTGCTGTCAGTTACACTAAAGTATATTTGGAGTCATTGCACTGGCTTGAATAACAGGTGATGTAATAGACAAGCTAACGTGTCTTTTCCAATGCTAACTTCTCTGATTCTTTGACTCTTTGCACTCTGTATTGTTTTGTGACATCCTTTGGAAAATACTTGGCATTCAACTTCATGTTGTTCCCCACAATTTAAAAGCACAACATTAAAAAACAAAACACTGGGCCAGATTCCAATGCAGTGTGACTGAGATCAGGCTCTGTCCCAAAGTTTCAGAAACAGTTGTTTGCTGTTTTGGTTTTAACCTTCAAGCATCACAGAGCAATACGGTAGAACATCTAGCATAACACAGAAAATAATAGGCACTCGATTGTCCATTATATCACCCGTCACTGTAGTCGGTGCAATAATTCCAAATATATTTTAGTGTAATTGACATTTCCTTTTGATTACATAGCTTAATACATCACACTGTCCTGTCCAGGGGCCCAGACAGCAGACAATCTTCAGAGGAATGGAAGGGCACAGTTTGGAGCCTTATTTTCCCCCTCCTGTGTATTTTTACATAGTGGGGGGAACACAGTGGAATCAGTTAGTTGCTTTTCTCACGTTGCATGTTCATTGGCTATTCCAATGAATTAATTAGAACTTGCTGACCCGTGGGCTCAGCCATCTGCTGTGCTGAGCGTGAACTAGACACAGCTATGGAGAGAGGGAGGCAAAAGTTCTAAGCTGTCTTCATACCTCCCCTGATCCTGTGGAAGTTGTGAGTGTAACCAGCCCTGAGTGCAAGTTAACCAGTAGGCATAAGGCTACATTATTTTACACCTTCTAGAATAGTTTCCTAGAGACTGCATTGGTAGGTGATGTTTCACCATTTCCTGCAGCCTACCCCAGGAAACCCTTGTGCCATTGGGTGGTAGGCTAGGAGGCGATGGGGTGAAATAAGCTCCGCTGGCTTTAAACCAGTCCAGGACAGCCCTACATGAAGGAAATTCTCAAATGAACCTTAAAGGGAGATTTAAGGTCACTTTGCGTTGCTCCAGCAGCACAAAGAGAACTTTGCTGGCTCAGGATCTGGACCCATCTGTGTTGTGTCTGAGGGAGATCTGGCTCTTATGTCGTTGTAACAAGTAATACAATCTCGCAGTAATAAGTCTGGAGATAAATTATTAAAAATGCAGAGAAATTCTAGTGTAAATAGATTTGTGTCCATGTGTTACAGGACAAGTTAGATTTTTAAATTCTGTGTATTAGATTAGGGGTGACTGAGACTGAGTGGTGCCCATCTTGTGAAGACTAGCAAGTGAGCAGCTGCCTCTAACACTGGTATCCGTGTCCCATTTGCCAGCAGCAGAGCCTCCTGTCTCCAATAAAGAATAATAAATAAATATGAGCTCCGTGTTGCTCGAAACTTTACCTTCCACTGACAGAAGTTGGTCCAATAATAGATATTACGTCACCTATCTTGTCTCCTTTATGTTCTGGGACCAGCACTTCTACACCACCACATACAATAAACATGTCTAAGTAATTCCCAGAAAACAAGGTACTACCAGAGGTGAAAGTAACTTAAAGGATTTACTGGTATTCCAGAGTCCTGAGCAGGGGGTCAGGCCTCGGCCTCAACTGGAAGGGGCGGGGCCTTTAGAACTCTGGGCCCTTTAAATTGAGATTTAAAGGGCGCCAGGCTCTGGCTGTGGTAGTGGCAGCTGAGAGCCTCAGACCCCTTAAATCACTGCTAGAGCGACCAACTGCAGGGGCAGTTCAGAGCCCCGGAGTTCAGAGGCCATTTAAAGGGCCCAGGGCTCCAGCCGTTGCTACCACAGTGGAGCCCCAGGACTAGGCTGACCATATTTCCTTGAGACAAAAACGGGACATTGGGATGGCAAAAATGGGACGGGGTTGGGGGGGGGGGTCTCACCAGATGAAATCGGTGCAGTGGCTGCAGAACCTGGGCTGAGGGGTGCTGGGGGGGTGGTTTGGGGCTCTGGTGGGGCTCTAGGGGGGCTCTGGGCAGTCTGGGGGGGCTCTAGGTCCCAGGGGGGTCTCATCAGATGAAGTCAGTGCAGTGGCTGCAGAATGTGGGCTGAGGGGCGCTGGGGGGGGCTCTTGGGGGGTCTCACCGGATGAGGTCGGTGCAGTGGCTGCATAACGTGGGCTGCTTGCACAAGCATGCGGTGACTTTGTGGCTCTTGACCACATGGATCACCTTCTGGCGCAGCGCCCCCTTGCGGCAGAACAGTGGCTTGGCCAGGCACTCCAGCTCGGTGGGCGAGGTGACCAGCGCCATGGCCCCACCTGGGCCCCCAAGCGCCGGGTGGGGGAGGAGGCAGAGGAGGGGCTGGGGGAGGGGGATGGATGGAGGAATAAGCAGAACAGGGATGGGGGATGAAGAGGATGGAGGGAGAGAGAGAAGGGGGGATGAGGGATGAAGAGGATGGAGGGGATGGAGGGAGAGAAGGCACGAAGGTGAGAAGGGAGAGGATGGATGGATGAGAGAAGAGATGGGGTAGGGAGCAGGGGGGATGGAGGAGGCAAGGGACAGCGAGAAGGAGGGATGGAGAGAAGGGAGATGGAAGAGGATGCAGTGGACGGAGGGAGAGAGAGAAGGGAGGAAGAGAGGGATGGAGAAGGGGGATGGAGAGAAGGGAGGGATGGAGAGAAGGAGGGAAGAAGGAGGAATAGTGAGAAGAGGAGGCAGCGGGCGGCGGGCTGAAGCCAACAGCGGAGCTGTCCGGAGCCGCAGCCGGGGCCGAGCGCGCTGGCGGGGGGGCTGTCGGCCAGGTTTTATGTGATTATGTCTCATAAAACCCGGCCGGCAGCCCCCTCGCCGGCGCGCTCGGCCCCCGGCTGCGGCTCCGGACAGCTCCGCTCCACCGTCGGCTTCAGCCCGCCGCCCGCTGCCTCCTCTTCTCACTATTCCTCCTTCTTCCCTCCCTTCTCTCCATCCCCCTTCTCCATCCCTCCCTTCCTCCCTGCTCTCTCCCTCCATCCGCTGCCTCCTCTCCCTACCTAAGGACTAGTATCAGATGTCAAAGTCTCCGATGAGCGCAGTTTGCTCATCGGAGATTTTGACATCTGATACTTGTCCTTAGGTAGCAAGATTCTTCACCTGAGCTCTTGCGAGTCCTGCAAAGAAAGAACCTCCCCCTAGAAAGCAGCTTGGGACCTGCCCCAAAAACGGGACAAAATTGATATTTTTGTCAAAAAGACGGGACGGTCCAAAAATATGTAAAAAACGGGACTGTCCCGTTCAAAACGGGACGTATGGTCAGCCTACCCAGGACCTTTAAATTGCCAGTGGAGCCCCAGGCTCCAACAAGGCTCTGGCAGCAGGACTGAGGTGGTGATTTAAAGGGCCCGGGGCTCCGGCTGCCGCTACAGTCCCAGGTCCTTTAAATCACCACCCGAACCCCAGTGCCAGAGCCTGAGGCAATGTTCCCTCTAATTTTTGACAGGCCATGTGTGAAAAAAGTTTCTTCTGTGCACATTTTTGTGCTTCTGTGCAAATTTTTGTGCGTGCGGTGTTTCGCCATGTGCGCAGGATTTAGGATCTGTGTGCGTGTGCAAACATGCACACAGCTTAGAGAAAACAGGGCCTTGGGGTAGGAGTGGTGAGGCTCCTGCAGCAATTTAAAGGGCACAGGGCCGTAGCGACGGCCAGGGCCCCTCACCCTTTAAATCGCCACCCAAGCCCCTTTGCCACTACCCTAGAGTTCCCATAGCAGGACTCAAGTGGCAATTTAAAGGGTCTGGGGCTCCGGCCGCCGCTATCGCCCCAGGCCCTTTAAGTTGCCGCCTGAGCCCTGCTGCCAGAGCCCTGGGGTGGCGGCGGCGGGGCTCTGGTGGTGATTTAAAGGGTGAGGGATCCCCAGCCGCTTTACCACAGGCCTTTTGATCGCCGCTGGAGTCCCGGGGGTCCCAGCTGACACAACTACCTCAGAGCTCCTGGGAGCCGGACCCTTTCAATTGCTGCCTAGGGAAGCCAGTCCAGTCCAGCGCATCGGCTCTTGCTCATACGCCATACTGAGGCATACCGGCTTACTTTCACCTCTGAGTACCACCACTTTATACTTATTTCTCAGTGGCTAGTGAGAATCCTCTTTATCCTGTCCCTTGAACTGGGGCCCCTTTCCATTCACAAACAACTCTCTCCCCCAAGACGTCTGATAAAAGCTGCAAAGAAAAAGCGACAAGGCAACCACTCTTAATGGTGCTAGCTAAGTATGGAGAAAAAGAAGATGAAAACTTCGCAAAGACCCCATGCTGGCACAGCACTTTCTGAGTCATACTTGACAGTTGTAAAATACCATACATTAGATTAAAAAAACACATCAAATTCAGCCTCCATTTTGCTTTTGTTGCTTTTATTAGCAACCGTGTTCCTCATCAGCTCCAGCCTTCAGCAGCTGATCCGTCTTGCCTTGACTAGCGGCATGTGATAGTTTTGTTGAATAGCTGCAAACATACTCTCTGCTGGGTACTAATAGCTGGCACATTAGGCTGCTTGGTGAATTGTGGCAGGCAAACAGAAATGTTTTCAACAGGCTCTGATTTCAGTAAAAATGTGAATTTTTTTACTCCCCATTCTGCTTAGTGCCAGAGTTCTTAAAATAGAGTTTTCTCCATTACCCAGTTTGGAGTCCAGATGTCGGAAGCAAGCCAGTGCAGCTGGTGGAGATAGTTTTGTGGTTAAACAGCTTCCCTGTTATTATTTTGGAATTTTTTGGAGTGAACGCTTATGCTTGCAAAGGTTAAAGGACTGGCAGCAGTGTAAACTAAAGACCTCCCCCCTCATTTTCATCAGCAAGCCAAGTAGCTGTGGAGTCTACTCTACCGTCCTTCCCCCCATTCTTTCCCCTCCTTGGAGTCGTGGGGTTAAAAACCTGATCTGTTGTGGAAAACACACTGATACCTGTGCTGTGGCAAATGATGTGCGTGATGCTGGGGTATGGGCTCGCCTTCACTGTTGGTGAATCTGAAAGTGTCAGTCTCCTACTCAGCACAACCCACTGGATTTAAAGCCTGAAGAGGAAAGAGTCTATGCAGTAGCAGTGTTCTGGACTGCCAGAGAGCACTGTGTGGTGAAAAGATATGGAGTTGTCAGTTGTGGAGTTTCCTTGCTTCCGCCCCTTGGACAGACAGCGTGTTTACCTCTCTAAACTGAGCTATCCTGAGATTTGTGGAAGCCCACACCATCTCAGTCACCACTTAATTACATCAATATTGGTCCCTTTTGAGACTTGCTGTCTCCTGACCACCCTAATGGGGTATTTCCTTGTGAAAAAGGGCTTCCAGCAAGCTATAGTTCTGCCTTGCTGATCTTTAGCTCAAACTGCAATCCCCACAAAGCTTAGAGTGGATGAGCAGCCCGATCAGGCCCGCCTTCCCTTGACACCCAGAACTCCAACCTCGCAATCCATCTGTGAAAGGGTCTCAATGGGACGAGAATAAAATGAAGTCTGCACTCCCAAATTTACCTTATCTGCCGATTGGAATGGAGGGACAATTAGGCTCTCAAAATTGGAATGATACAGTTAGAGAAAGATGAATATTCGAAAACAGCACCGAAATTTCAAGGTGGAGTAGAAAGATGTCTCAGTGAAACCTAGTAAAAGGAAAATATAATTTAAGGGCCAAGAGGGAGATTTTCAAAGGTGCAAAGTCCACTTAGTCACAGAATGCCTGTTGAAAGTTATTGGATGTCAATAAGAGTTGTGCACTTGACTCCCTTTATGCCTTTGTAAATCTGCCTCCAAATTCTCCACAAGTGGTGGAGCTCCATTGACTTTGACAGACAGAGCTCTGCTAACTTATACCAGCAGAGAATTTGGCCCTAAGAATGAAGCTGGCCTGTCTCTGCTTTGATTTTCATAGTTGTGAATTGCAAAGGCATTTTATGGTATACAGGCAAATTCTGCACTGATTTATACCTCTTATAGCTCACATCGCCCTGTGTCCCTATGCTCACCAGCGCCCTGCTTGGGTGAGTGCTGATGTCGACATTCATCACATGTAATCAACAGACAAGGAGAGGGTCCTTAATCAGCTGCAAATCCATGCTTGCCATTTACTTTCTGAGTTTGAAAATCCCACCGTAAAGAGATGAGGAACCTTTTGAGTGCTCATGCCATGCCTTTATCTGTACTGAGTCTACCTCCGAGTCACCGACACCACCCCCCAGGTCTGAAGGGGCCTTCTTCCCATGATGATTTTTTATTTAAAAATGTTCATTACCTCAACCACCCTTAAATCTACTAGTAAGAAAAATGGATCTCAAAATATATAACAGATGCACTTTAGAGCTACATCTTGTGATAAATGAACAGAAATCTCCTGATTTGTTATCATCAGCCCACACCATCACATTTTCTGTTGCTCATGATAGTGATAAAAAACAAACCACTCTGGAAAAAGGAAGTCTGGCCAGAACTTCAACCCTTACTCCAAAAATATTCAAACTATTTAAAATGTTTGGAGCAGTTTGAAGGAGTATCCTCCCTTGACCTCAACTATCTCCCAATCTCTCAGTCTGCTGCTCCCAACAAGATCTCTGCCACTAAGATCTCCCAACCCAGCTACTCACCACCACCATCACACAAACTTCTTAAAAGGTTTCTTCTTTTCATGGTATCCCTAACTAGAACTGGTCAAAATATTTTCTGTAAATAATTTCTGACAAAATTAGCTCTTGTTTTCAGTCAAAAATTATGCAGAAATGATTGTTTTATGAATTTGTTATTCATTATTGTCTGAAAAAATAGGTTTTGTTTATAGACTGGTTTGCTGTAGTAGTGATTTGTTACGTGTGCTGTATTTGGTCAGAGTGTATTGTTTCTGTTCTGTCCTCTGGATGAGTTAAGTATCCCAAACAGGAGTTCTTGCTGTTTGCAAGTTCTATTAATAATCATAATTGTTTGATGAATCCTTTGTGTGATTTTTAAATGACATTTCCTTTACAAATACTTGTATGTATTTATCCAAACCTTGCAATGATTTTGTTGTCTGCAGATATTCTTGTAAATAAATCTAACTAGCTCAGATGTTTGGAAATATGCAAATTAGAGGGATTGCAAAAATCAGAAGTGAATTGCACTTTTTGCAAAAGTATTTATACATATTTCTATGCAGCATTTGTCTATTTTTCATCCAAATAAAATATTTCAGGAGGGCTAGAGGCATTCTTCTGATCCCTGGTTGTTCTATTTCCTTCTTGCAAAATCCGGGCCTCCCTGTAATCAGTCATGCAATGAATTCTTGATCACGCGAATAACCCAATATTTGTGGTATTTTAACAGAGCAGTATGTCAGTCTGACTGCAACATTTGAGCACAGTATAATGTTTTGTTTGCTTACAAGCAGCAGGTAGTTCTACAAATGATTCTTAATCAGTGAGATTCAGAAGAAAACAGACTTGACTTGCTCAGCTTCTAAAAAAAACTTCACCACAGATAACAATAAACATTTCTTTCTAGATATAACTGCTTATATATTCAGATAATCAGAATTAGCAAGACCATCCACAGTGGCATTATTTGATGACTCCAAGTAATGCTATAAAAATGATATCAAGAATCAGAGAGGTAGCCGTATTAGTCTGGATCTGCATCCGACGATGTGGGTATTAGTCCACAAAAGCTTATGTTTCAATACTTTTGTTAGTCTTTAAGGTGCCATAGGACTCTTTGTCACTTCTATAAAAATGAGTTATCTAAATATAAAAATAGCCTGACATGGTTTCTCTCTTTTCCTCTCTTCCTCCAGTTTATTTGAGCTGATTTTTTTTCCAGATATCATATCTTCGTATTAAACAGTAGCTTGAATTGTAGTCAAGTTGTTACTTACCTGTCAATATTTTGATGGTAATTGTAGGAGATTCAGATATTTCTGTCTTGGTTCATTCCAGTGGTGGTTTTGCAGTCTCTTAGTTAACCAGGTAACAAAGGCCCATTGACAGCTTTATAGGTTAAAACCAACACTGTAATGCCACATGAAAATTAACAAGCAGCAGGGCCAATCCTGGAGCGCCAGAGTAATACATTATTTGTGTGCAACACCCTTGAATAAGAGGGTCCTTACATTCTATAGTAGCTCAGTTTTCAGATTTAAGAATAGCAGCCATGTTAGTCTGTATCTGTAAAGAAAGCAAGGAATACTTGTAGCACCTTAGAGACTAACCAGTTTATTTCAGCATAAGCTTTCTTGAGCTATAGCCCACTTCATCGGATGCATAGAATGGAACAAACAGAAGTGAGATGCATTTATACACACAGAAAGCAAAAAAAAAGTTGTAAATTACCATACCAATTCTAAGAGGCTGTTAAATTTGGATGGGCCATTATCAGCAGGAGAAAAAAACCTTTGTAGTGAAAATTTACACTATTTCTTATCTATGTCTGACAGTTGATAAGAATCTGTAAAAGAGACTAAACTAGGGTTAGTCTCTAACGTGCTACATACAAGTATTCCTCATTTTCAGAGAGTCTCAAGATACATTCACCATGTAGAACACATTACACTAGTGCAATCTCAGGGTAACAAAGGAATGGATAACCACAGCAAGGTCTGTATCCCCAAGTATACAGATAAGTGTTGTGGTAGCAAGAGAGATAAATGGTCAAAATAAAAGGCTCCTGGCCACAACTGCTACCTAATCAGCAAGCAGTAGCCTATGGTCTAATAAGAGTCTAAGACCACCAACCTGTGAATCTGCCTTTGTAATAAATGGCAGATGCAATCACTCAGTGAGGGTGTCAATATAATCCTTCCTAACTCTTCTGCTTGCTTTCCTGACTGTACTAATGCTATTTCAATCTTGTCTGGACTGAGCTGCAGACAGCAAGTCCCCACCCAAACCCCAGTCTCATATGAATTAAAGTGCAGGATCTTCCTGCCTCCCCGTCACCTAGTTCTAGGCTAGTACAAAAATGTCAGTGGAAAACTTCACCACTGTTCAGAAAAAGCAAATAACTGAAAGCACTTTAAGAAGTGCATTAGTGCTGGCATGTTTCAAAAATAACTGCTGAACCCAAATCATTGCTGAGAGGACTGCGGAGCTATATAATTATTTATGACAGGTTTCAGATTTTTTTTCTCCTAAATTATCAGTGCTAGAGAAGGCCAGATGTATACAATGAAAATGAAGGAAAGAAAATACAGGAATGGCTCTTCTGAGGGTTGTGGGCTTCATAGGTCATAATCCTAGGTCCATAACAGTGTTTAAATGAGGCTTTTGGCATAAATAGAAAGAATGTAGGGAGGGTCATGACTCCATTTGTTATCATTTGGCTCTTATCCCCACTTCCCCTTATGATTACAGGAGTTGAAGAAAGCTCAGAGCACATTTGAGATCCACTGCCATGGCATTGAATGACTGACAACATTCAGCCAATAAAGAACTGACCGACTGAAAACTAAAATGAGCACCTGGGAGAGGGCAAAGACTGATGCACGACATAAACATTCATTTCAGCTCATTCGTGGGAATTGTCCCCGAAAACTAAATGCAAGAGATGGTCACACCGTTGAGCCATATTGCATGTAAGAGTATCATTCTGAATAAATGTGTGGGAAATGTCCTTTAAACTCAACGGTATAATATCGTAAACCAGATCGATCGTGCATAACTTGGAAAAGTTATTTGATCCTGAAGTATCCCTTCTGCTTGCATAGGCCCTGATTCTGTAAACACGTGAGCACATGCTTTACTTTAAGCACATACAAAGACTCACTGAATTCGATAGGACTGTCTGTATTCATAGTAAAGAATACGTTCAAATGTTTGCAGGTTCAAGGCCATCAATTTGTTTTAAATCTGTTCCTGCTAGAATTTGGCAAGTAAAATGGGTAGAACCTACCGTTGCTCAATAATCCATTGTCTGTTGCACTGGATTGCATATTACTGAATGCATATTCCATCATTTATATTCATGTTTCTGACATAAGCAATGGGATCTGGACTTTCCACTTAGGGCCAGATTATGATACCTCTATCCCTGTTAAATAAATGCTTGCAACATGAGTCGTCCCACTGACTTCAGTCGGATTCCTTGCAGAGTAAGCTGCTGTTTGGTGAGAGCAATGGTGTAAAAATCTGTCCCGATGTAACTTGCATAGCAACAAACTAGACCACAATAATACAAATATATTTGGGAAGCACTTTAAAAATGTTTTAAATGGTTACTTTGATTATCCGAAATAATAATTAACAAACAGGTGCTTGCCTGGTCTTTTTGAGAGGAACGCTATTAATGCTGACACTGACAGCTGTTGCTGCCCTGAATGCGGTCAGGAGCGGAGTGTTAGAGAAAAATTCCAAATTGCATTTTTGGCAGAGAGGAGCCCAAACTGAAATCCTGGATACAAACATCTCTGCTCTTCATAGGCTAGGTTGGGTTGAAATCTCGATGTGTATCTGTGTCTTAATTATTCGGATTGGGCCCCATCTCTATGGGATTCAACCAGAAGAATCTAAGACAGCACCAAACAAGCAAATCAACCTGACATGAACATATCTGGATATTAGTATGAAAAGTTAAACTCTTTGAACCCTCCATAAAATAAGCGGTGAGTACAGGGATTTAATAACCATTTTACCCACACTATACTTCAGACAGGAGTTTTTTAATAGTCTAGCCCAGACAGGTGAAATAGTGGTAAGCACATTTTCTACTAGTATAGATAATGTTTTACATGAGTTTATAAATTGCTCCTCCATTATTGTAATAACAGATCTGGGAACCCTTTACATTAAATAAACTAGATTTTTCACAATTCCCAATAAAAGGAACCAAAATACCACACTTCCCTTTATGCCACATTTTTAAGACAGAGAGGAGCTAAGTCTAGCCATTTGGCTCAGGGTGAGATTTTTAAAGCACGTAGGCACCTAAAGATGTGGATGGGTACCTAGTGGGCTTTTCAGATGTGCCTAGGTGCCTACCTCCCATTGATTTCTGCATCACTAGGCAATTAAATACCTTTAAAACGCTGACCCTAAAACCCTAGGGTTTCATAATTCATGAGTGAGAAGCCTGCTCAAAGAGATCTGCATTTTACAGTTCTTTCTGACAGGCCATGTTTACTTTTAAGTTTGTTTCGAGTGGGAATATGTTCCAGAGGTGAAGTTCTTGCTGTCGGATACTGTGAGTTTTGCCATTGGGATAGTAAGACAGAGATCAGGAATGGAGAGCTATTTAGTATGCTGTAAATAGACAGCACTTTGCGTTTCACCTGGAGTCTCCAGGCAGCCACTGCAGAGAGCAGAGGACAAATACAGCAGGCTGTCACCAGTCCGTGTCACTCCGAAAGCAAGAACTGCATCTTGCGCAAGTTGGGTGACCTGAGGGGCTGCAATAGTCTCATCAGGCGAATTGACCACATTTAGATCCGAATCTAAGAGTCAGGGCACAATTTCATTTCCAGATTTAAATCAATAAATAAAGTATGGCCATAGAAGCAACCTGGCAATGTAGGCCCTGAATTGAGCTTGATAATACCCAGAGACCACTAATCGCTTCTACAGTGGTGGGGCAGATCCCCACAAGTGATGTGGGGTTCTATATGTAGTTGCTATGTCCACCACGGGCTTCCCACTGCTAGTCAGCATTACTTCCATCTTCTTGGGGTTGAGCTTCAGTCATCTGGCTTTTTTCCTCCTTGCAAGCTCTACCAGATGTTGGGCTTTCCTGGAAACTGCCGTGTCTGGATCAGGTGAGAAGGAGACATGCGGATGGGTATCATCCTACAGTGGTTGTACATTAAAGTTGAACAACAGAGGACTGTGACCAGGGAAGCATCACAGGTGAGGGCCTCATGAAAGAAGAGCTTCCAGCATTACCCGCCCGCATTGCGGGCAATGAGTAAGACCTAGCCCCGTGGCTAGGTCCCACAGTCATGTTAGGAACATCTCATATATTGTTTCTTTTTTGAAGACTGATTATTATAAAGACAGCCATATAAATGTAAGAGAGCATGCTATTGTTGCTGTATTTCAAATAAATACCAATCTCCTAGAACTGGAAAGACCTTGAAGGTCATCGAGTCCAGTCCCCTGCCTACACTAGCAGGATTGAGTACTGTCCCCTGACAGATTTTTTGCCCCAGATCCCTAAATGGCCCCCTCAAGGATTGAACTCACAACCCTGGGTTTAGCAGGCCAATGCTCAAACCACTGAGCTATCCCTCCCCCCCCTAATTTCCGTTTCCCTTTTCAGTTCATTTACATATTGACCTACAGGCATCTCCTGGTGATACCTCAGCTGAGCCAAGTTGCTCTGCAGCTTTGCGTGATGGAGCAGAAGATGCAAACAGCACTCTCCTTCTGCCTGTTATGTCCCTGCCCAGCAGCTAACTACAGTTGTAACACTTGTGCCCCCCTAGAGGGAAGGGGCTGTACCCTCTGCATGTCCCCGGCAGTGAAGACATCCCAAAGGGAGGCACAGGAAGTGGGCCCATGGCAAAGCAGACTGGTTGTGTATGTATAGCACTTCCTAAAAGGGAGTTCCAACCGGCACACTCCGCCTGTCTTCTGAGGTGCTCAGGAAGGATCCCACCTGCCCAGGGTTTCCCTGAGATGGGATGGCTCCACACTATTCCCAACCCGTAATAGTCCAGTCTGATTAATCAGCACTGTCCTGCGGCCAAATCCAAGGATTTCAGTTGCACAATGAGTGTCTCAGTTCAGTGTTTCAAAATGACACCACATACTGCAATAGGGGCTAAAGTCTGTTGTTTATGTTGCTGTGTTAAAACAGTTATTTTAAAAAAAAACTCAGCTTGATTAAAGAGAGATCTGCAGTTTATTTGTTTTTTCTCAGAGGTACAGCAGCTGCGTAAGAGAACATTTCACCATAAAGAACAAGCTGACTCACTGCATTTCTCCTGGGTACAGATTGTTGTCTCCCCCTCACAACCTTCATGAATTAGGAAAGAAATCTGAAAAGCAACACAGTACGCTTGACTGTTCCTGTTTTACAGGTCCTCAGAGTTCCAATCCACGTCTAAACGGAGACCATAAGAAAAAAAAACAATGCCCCCACACCCTTTCAGGTGCACCAATGTAAATCCAGAATAATTCCACTAATTTCAACAGGAGCAAGACTCAGTTCACTATTGGACAATCACATCCCCTTTGGGGGGCCTGAAGCTGCAATTCCCAAGCTGCTCCAGTTTTCTCAAAGACAAAGAGGGAGTACAGTAGGTTTGGGTTAAAGATTGATGCTCAAGCAGCCTAAACTGTGACCTAGTTTAACTCACTCCAAAGAAACTTCATCTCAATCTAGTCCAGAATCATCTGAGCGCTCAAGACTAGTGCTGGCCACAAAGCCATCCTGCCTTATTGGTTCAATCACCAGCCTCTAAACATAAAAAAAAAAAAAAAAAGCAGAAAACAATGTATCCATTTTAGTAGTGAATTTTCTTTTTTCTTTTAATCTCTTATTTTCCTATATTTTGCCTGTTCAGTGAATGAAACCAGCAAGTACTAGTTGCCTGAAACCAGATTTGGCTGCATGCTTCAAATTCTGAGTGAAATGTCACAAGTAATTCATTCAAGAAGTGGCATGATCGCCGAGGGAAAGTGCAGTCCTTAATAACAATAATAATAAAAATCCCAAGATAATTTTTTTTTAATGCAAGCAACATGAAAAGGTTACAAGAAAGATGACTTTGTGGACAGCAAGTACACCCTTACCTTATTTTTATAGCAAATTGCAATGGATCACATGGTAATTATGCGTCAACTGTAAGCTGATTTTGAATTGCCCGATTTGATTCTTGAACATTCAGGATTTTGTTGTTGCTTCCCCTCCCCCACCCCCACCCCGCCCCGCGCAGGAAAAAATCCATCTGAGGAGAAGCACGATGCTTTAAAGAAATGTGACCCTAGTGGACACGCAGCGGAGGCAGAGCATCTATGTTAGAAGGATGTGCATGCTGTTAGTGCCCAGCTTCAGTGTAATTTTATGAGGGAATATTTAAAATGCCACGTGTTCTTCAGATAGAAGTGAGCCAAATGTGGTTGGCAGGACCTACAGTACCATGGACCAATGAATGTAGCGTTCTCACAGTGTATGTTTACGCAGCACATTAAGCCCAGATCTGTATGACCCGCACTTCCAGACTCATTGTTTCCAAGCCCACACTTGAGCGTCCACACTGCGTAGGAAACCCAGGTTCACCACTGTGCTGGCATGTCCATACTGTACTATGCAGACCTAAGTCAGAACTGCAGCTTCTGGAGGGGTATACTACTATATCCCAGGTTTCTTAGTGCCCTGGCCTGCTGAAGGCTCTCTAAGGCTTGTTTCATATTGGGTTTGGAGACAGTTTGTCTTTCTGTCCAATGGGAATTGAGCAGAAGTGTTTTGGATGGCTTTAGCTCATGAACTCTTCCAGGTGAGCCATTTTCTGTCCACACACTCCCAATACCCCTAGCCATAAATACGAATCCTGACCCAGACCAAGAACTTCTCTACCTCACACTGTCAGGAATCAGGCAGAGCATCTGGAAGACGCTGGTGAACATTTTGGTGACAGTTTTTGAACTTCAGAAGCTCCTCTCAGACGAGGATACTGACATGCCAGCTGAGACCCAGCTGATGCTGCTCATGCCTGTCGCCTTAGCCGCGGATTCCCCCCTACATAGGTGAGCACTTCTGGTGGGACCCAGGCGGCAGCCAGGAGCCGGCAGCCAGCCTGCCAAAAATGGATCAGGAATGCATCAGACTTGCTCAGAAATTTTGTCCGTTGCATCCGAAGTCCGTTAAATCAAGGTCCGTTAAATCGAGGGTTTACTGTAATTAATTAATTAAGCTTATCTTTGGGACTCATCACCATGGTATCTGGGCACCTCAAAACTATTAATTAATGTATCCCAGTGTGATTAAATGTTTAGGCATGTTGATAGTCTATTGCAGTGGTCCCCAACCTTTTTATCCACGCGGACCGGTCAACGCTGGGCAATTGTACTGCGGCCCGGGGGAGGGGGGGGTGGATTATACTGCTGAAAGTCGCGACCCCTTTTTAGTCTTTCCCTCGGCGCGGCGGACCCTTGTATGTCCGCCGAAAAGCCGCCAAATACATTACCTCCAATGCGGAAGCAATCACGGCGGCGCTAAGTGCCCCGCGGCGCTGATGAAGGGAAAGCGGCCGCGGCCTGGTCGTATGTCCGCCGAAATTCCACCGAATACATTAGCTCTGATGCGGAAGAGATCACGGCGGCGCTGAGTGCCCCGCGGCGCTGCTGAAGGGAGAGCGGCCGTGGCCCGGTACCGATTGATCCACGGACCGGTACTGGTCCGCGGCCCGGGGGTTGGGGACCACTGGTCTATTGGATCTAAGTCTCAGATCTGGCTGTTTTTCTATGACATGGGACATACGCAACCCCAAATATCCATGTGTAACTCTTTATCTTTATTTTGTGTCTTGATTTTGTATAAAAATATAACTCTGACTTTTAACACAGGATCTAAAGGTCAGATTGTACAAGAGTTTTAATAATATCTGTTATATAATTCATTTGAAAAATGGCTGATGAAAATGAAAAGATTATTTAACATAAACAATTAATCAAAACATCTTAAACTAGGTTAAAAGGGTTTTATGGGTATGTTGATATTTTACAGGATTTCTTACATTTTTTAAAGCTCTCTCTATAAATCTTACATAATCTTACATAATATGACCATGCAATATAATAATCTTCTTACTCAAGGTCAACTGTTCAAACAGACCTTCCTAACAGTAAAAAAAAAAAAAAAAGAAGAAGAATATTTACAGTCTATCTTATTTTCATTCAAACCTCTTTAAACCGCTTACCAATAGTGGCAGTACCTTGCAACTTGTCTTGCAATTTAGCTCTTCCTAATTTTAACTGCACAGAATTTAACTGAAGCTTCAAAGACACATTTACAAACATTCAGTCTACTGCCGAATGACTGTCCATTTCAATATGTTCATGCTACTTTTTAGTTGCTAGTTGGAAAATTCATGTTTATAAGTTTTTGTTCACTCAAATGTTTGAGAAATGCTGCTATTTGTATAGAAACTAGCATATGCATAAAATACGTGAATCAGAGTAGCCATTATTCTCTTGTTTTCATTTTCCCATTTAAAGCATTTCAGTCACCTTGGCCCTGATTAACGACGGTATTTAAACTTTAAGCATGTGAGTAGTTTTTAAGAAGCAAATGAGACTATTATTGCCCCTATTTGACCCAAGCAGCTAATCAAAATTCAGAACCTGAGGGGTGCTCTTTATGTAAGTAGGAATTGGTGGAGTCTGGTATTTTCTTTGGACTTCGCTACACTTGTGAGTTAGAGTGCATTAAAGCAGCCCCGGGAGCCCTAACTCCCCACCCGTCCACACTGTCAAGGCACTTAGAGCACCTGGACTCTGCATCTGTAGCGCTCATGGTAATCCACCTCCATGAGAAGCATAACACTTGCTGCGTTGCATTAGTGTGCTGCAATTGACCTCTGGAAGTGTCCCATAATCCCCTTAAGTCAAGTGGCCACTCTTGTCATTGTTTTGAACTCAGCTATAGGAATGCGGATATGGCCTTTCAAAGCTCCGTTTCTGACAGCCGGCATGCTTATCTGCTCCAAGACAAAGCAGTCATTACTGAGGAATGCTGCTTGCTTTGAGTGACTGAGAGAGAGGCAGGGAGGAGGAGTCTGCTGCTGTCTGAACTTACAAGACAGCATTCTGACACTCTCAGCACCCCAAAAACCTCTGTCTCCCCCTACATACATGCAACACACTCCCTGTCACTCTCCGCCCCATGCCCCACATTTGAAAAGCATATTGCAGCCACTTACACACTTGTATAGCTACCACAATGCATTGCTCTTTGTGGCACTGCAAGAGCTGCTAATGTGGCCATGCCAGTGTGCTTCCCGCTGAGAGTGTAAACACCCGACAACGTTTTCCCTGCTGCGGTCTCCAAAGGCTGGTTTAACTCTCGGCACTCTACAACTGCAAGTGTAGCCATGCCCTTTGTTGCAGTCTTGTTTATTTGCAAGGAATGTACTGAATACGGCTTCTCCAAATGCAGGAGAAACCAAGAACAAAACAATCCATTTTTTACCTTAAAGACCCAACTTTCCCTGTTCTGCCAGTTCTCAGTTTTTGTTTGTTCTGCCTTTCCCCACTCGCTACTCTACACACACGTGGAGACAATATCCAGTTGAACCCACTGCCTGCATGATAGATTCTGCGTAGATTATATTAGGCCTTGTTATGTGTGGCCTCTTAAGTGCCTTTGGACAACTATCTTAAGAGAAAATTGTGTTCACACATAAGTTTGAATAAGGTTTTACTTCAACCTATCACAAGGTTGCACTCAGCTCTTAATGCTACTCATGCTTAAAGTTCAGCACGTGCTTAAATAACTTCTTGATCTGAGACCCTAAACACGAACCCAAGATAATAGTTTATGACTTAGAAGAACAGACACCACAAATAGGAAACAGTCAAAATGAACAGTTTGCATAGAACCCAGAGGCTGAAATTTATTAGCATGAAATGTTCACTGAACAATGAAGAAACTCATAAACATCACAGGCTGCTCATAAACAAGAAGAAGGGGCAGGATTCACTAGATAATTTGAAATTAACAGCTACAACAATTAAGCTGTAAATAAAATAATTTCTATTTAAAAGAAACGGATGATGGAAACACTACTGTAAGAAATGTGGTATTTAAACACAGGATGTGATAAAAAGGGATGAACTCAGCAAAGGTGAGTGTCCAAACAAGAAAACTGCTTATAAACATGTAGATAAGAACTACTGCTGATCTGACCTAAAGGAAACTGAAGGCTCATTCTGGGAAGTTTCAAATACAAATCTCTGTCTGGAATAGATGTTTATGGTTAAGAATGAAGAACAGATCTGGCTCAGAGCAGATCTAAACATCACAGTCCAAGTTTAAACAATAACGGGGTCAGCAACTTTTCTACATAGGGCTCCTACTGTTAACACTATTGGAATTAAACAGTAGGAAATTTCCTATTGAGGCGAATGGCTTGTTGCCACATGCATGTATAGCAGTGTTATTTACCACACACAGATAGGGCCTGGCTTCCTAGTGAGAGAGGAACTTCTAGAGCGTGGACTGAGCAACCCTGAAGTTGGAAACCTGTGAGAAGCCAAGTGTGGGGAGAAAGTCTGGATTTAATTTTGTGTTTATGTTAATAAAAATAAAGTCTAGGAAGGGAGCATGCTGGGATTCTACATAGTGTGTGGACTGTGTTCAAGAACAGGCTGGGAATTTCATGTGCTCACATGGTGTGAGGAGTCATGAGATTTTTTTTGGTTGTTGCTTTTCTTTTCTTTTTTAAGAACCCTTTGCAAAGCAGATATAAAAAGAGGAAAATGGAAGGACCAGGGGGACAGAAGAATACAGCAATACCAGGGCTGTGGAGCAGCCATGGTCAAAAAATTGAAATACTTTTTGTGAAAATTTTCATGAAAAAAAAATCTGTTCCTGTAAAATTTTTAACAATTTAAAAAATACAGAAGATGTTGACCATCTCTACCTAACAGGAACAACAGGGACAGTACCAGGAGCAGATGCTCTTGACGTCCATTAACCTGGACACAGCACCCATCTACTAGTCAGAACAGCCCTTGTCTTTGTGAGAGAGGCCCAGATGTTACCTATAAGATCTTTCTAGTATCTGCTGGGCAAGCAGCTATTGCTATTCATTGGGAGGAATCCTGAGCTGCCTGTTTAGTGCTTTTACTAACATGAGAGGCTCAAACTGTATGACCGAATGGCTAGGCAGCAGTTCTGCAGAAAAGGACCTGGGTGTTACAGTGGACGAGAAGCCGGATATGAGTCAACAGTGCGCCCTTGTTGCCAAGAAGGCTAATGGCATTTTGGGCTGTATAAGTAGGGGCATTGTCAGCAGATTGAGGGACGTGATTGTTCCCCTCTATTCGATATTGGTGAGGCCTCATCTGGAGTACTGTGTCCAATTTTGGGGCCCACACTACAAGAAGGATGTGGAAAAATTGGAAAGAGTCCAGAGAAGGGCAACAAAAATTATTAGGGGCCTGGAGCGCATGACTTATGAGGCGAGGCTGAGAGAGCTGGGGTTGTTTAGTCTACAGAAGAGAAGACTGAGGGGAGATTTGATAGCTGCTTTCAACTACCTGAAAGGGGGTTCTAAAGAGGATGGATCTAGATTGTTCTCAGTGGTAGCAGATGACCGAACAAGGAGTAATGGTCTCAAGTTGCAGTTGGGAAGGTTTAGATTGGGTATTAGGAAAAACTTTTTCACTAGGAGGATGGTCAAGCATTGGAATGGGTTACCTAGGGAGGTAGTAGAATCACCTTCCTTAAAGGTTTTTAAGGTCAGGCTTGATAAAGCCCTGGCTGGAATGATTTAGTTGGGGATTGGTCCTGCTTTAAGCAGGGGGTTGGACTAGATGACCTCCAGAGGTCCCTCCCAATCCTAATATTCTATGATTCTATATTGGGCCATGGGTGAGGATGCTGGCACTGATTCCAAGCTTCCATTTTGGGGATCTTGAAGGAGACACAGCCTCCTTTATGTATCTTCGTTGTCTCCAGTAACTTTGGCAGCAAAAGAAAATGAAAGAAAAGATAGGGTAAAATTTAGTATGATTGTTCTAGGTTATTGCTAGTTGCTCTGTTTACATTTCATATGCCGTGCTTCTCTGGGAGAGAGGAAATCTCCAAATACATTGTCCAGTCTCTAACCACAAGAAAGGCTTAGAGCTAAAAGAGACAGCTCAGCAGTCTTCCCAGAGAAGCCCCTGGGGCCGGTGAAGGGTGGGGATAGGAAGACATGGGGCTGGGAGAATCCTTATCAACACCCCATGGAATCAAGCCCAATATAGACTCTACCAGTGTTAAAGGAGACTTGAAGCTTCCTCGCCTGCAACAGAGGTTGAACCAGCCTCTGCAGCCCCAGAATTGGGAAGGAACAAGTCACTCACTTTCAGTGCCTGGGCTGGCCATAGCATCCATGCAGGAGTGAATCTGCCCCTTTCTGTTAGTTTAGGGTACAGAAATGTTGTAGAGAAAAGATGTAGCCACATTCCAGTCTTACATATGCAGTAATTACATTCCATTGCAAAGAATTAGGGGGTAAATATTTCCGTGTGTAACATATACATTAATAACTGAAGCCACATTCTTAAAGCCAAAGAAATACTGTGTGGGGAGCCTTAGATCAAATTTGTTTGGAAAATCCCCACTTCCAAAGTGTTGCTCTTGTTTCATTTTGGTTTCTAGAGTGAGAAAAGAGTGTAAATTTAATATATTAGACCTCCGATACCATCAAAGTTAATCCAAAAGGGATGTTCAAGGAGAATTTTTACCTCTGTTTATTAATATTTGATTCTTTTCTGGCTTCAGTTATGATGCATAGACTGATATTAAATATTTGATAAAACAGAATACATTGCATAGATATAATAAAGCTGATATAAAGACAACGTATTTGCCATTCATTGTACATGTCAGGGAAACAATTAGCACCTTGTGGCCAAGATGGAGTCTGCTCTGCCAGCAGTTCTGACCAAGAAAAGGCACATGCAGTAATGTAACAGGAAAACTCCCTTCCACCTCAGTGGCACCTGTTCCAAGTCCCCTGGAATAAACACACACACACACTGGAATAGTACAATGAATATAGGAAATGGAAATATTTATTTACAGAGGGGTGAATGGAGAAAAACAATGGGGGTATCTCGGGGCAGGGGTAAAATAGGGTTACATTTACCAAGAGGCCCCATAAGTCCAGTGGTACCACATTACGAAAGAGTAAACATCAGACAATGCATCTAAATTCAGAGTTCAGGAGTTCTGGACAGAATTCCAGCCTGGCAGTGAGTTGTGTGGTGCTTCTGGTCATCTTAGGTACCAGTAAAGTTTCCCCAATTAACCCCTCCAGTGTCCTCTTCTGCCACTCTCTGCAAACCCACACAGAGCCACAACCCCTTCAGTTAGCTAGCTACAGCCTCCCTGCTTATTCCCAATGTAAGGTCACAAATTCCAGTACTCATGGCCTCTTACAGTGCAACAATGATACTGAGTCCAGCTCTGGTTTGTCGTCTCTGGCACAGTGCTCCGCTTGTCTTCTGACTTGAGGCATCCCCAGTCAGCCACTGTGTCTCTCTCCCAGGCTTTTGGGCAGGTTTTTGGGCCCTGACTATGGAGGACCTGCTCACTGTTGCTCTCTTTGTCTGAAGCGACAGACATAAACACCCCATTGCTCTCCCTCTCTCCATGCCCCAGGGAACAACCAGATTATTTTCTTTCTGGAACAATCGGCACTTCCACTGCCTCAGGACAAGGATTTAAAGGGGCCGTGCTCTCTAAACCCCGAGGGGTTTACACAATATTCATAACTTTATTTTTGCATTCCCATCTGAAAAAGCCACCGCTCATGGTTGATTGAAGAAAGCTGCTTTCAGTGTGAGCGTTTCATTAGCAGTGAGTGAAGCTGCAAGCAGGTTAAGTTGAAGAAGGGGAACTTTATTTAACCCTGTCCGCATGTGTCTGAGTTTCTTCCAAATTCTACAGGTTTCCTGTTCCCTGATGTTCCATCCATAACTGTCTCTCCAGAGAATATGGGCCCTCTGACTTCAGTTCCACTGATCAGGACCATGGAACACACGCTCAAGCCCATCTAAGACGACTGTCCATGTCCAACTTTGAGGCATATATTTTTTGCATGACAGCCTTACATAAATTGTTGGGGCAACAGCTCTCTGTCCTCGTAATATGAATCCATCCTGCACACCCAGCTCATTTTTAATTTGATAATATGTTTTTTTTTTCTCCTACTGGTCTTGTTTTTTGTCTTCTGGCCCCTCTGTTAGTATCGCTCTCTCGACTGCCTGTGGTTGGATGTCCTTTTCTAAAGCCTCTTTGATTTCCATTAGCTTCACTCTTTACGCTGGGAGTCTGAATTCATTAACATGCTGTACTGATTCCCTTCTTCCAACTCACAGATGCTGCTGGGTATACAAAGGATGTCAGCTAACACCAGTGATTGTGCTGGATAACATCTGACTTCTACCTGGTAGCACTGGAGGCTCATATCTTTTCATTGCAAGCTCTTTGGAGCACTAGGAAGGGGGTTTGCCCTGATTGTCTCTAGGGGTTTGTAATCTGATTGCACTACTACTAAGTGGTCATAGGTCATTTCTCTACTCCAAATGCCACCCGCAGAAACTCTATTTTTATTTGGGCATACCTGTGTTCAGTCTCTGCCAGGCCTCTTCTGGCATTAACATTCATCTGCTTCTGCAAATGTATCCAATCCTTTCTCCGATGCATCACAAGAGAGTGTCTATGGCTTTCCTGGTTGGTAGTACTTGAGGACAGGGGAATCTGTGATCATTTGTTTCAGCATGTCAAATGTTTGCTGTTGGGGTCCGGTCCAGCCCCACTCAGCATTCTGCATTGTGAGCAGACTTATGGATTCTGCTACAATAGCCAGGTGTGGACGGAACTTGAAGAAAAAAATGTTTATTCCTATGAAGTGCTGTCCCCCTTTCTCATCCACTAGCCTGTCTGACTGTCTTGATCACATGGAGATCTGCTTTTAGTCTCTCTTCTGTGAGTAAATGCCCTGTGTATGTCACCTCCTGCTGTTCCAGTCAAATATTTTCTATTTGTCTCCTTATAAGTTAAAATAATAGTTTTACTTTCCTGCTGTTGTCGTCCTCCTGAATGGCCCAGTCTGTGTTCAGCTCAAATGCTGAAGGACCACAGGGTTCTAATGGACCAGGTTTGTGCCTACAAAATCCAGGTCTCTGAGGGGTTTCAGACTGAGTGCCATGGCTCACACAGACGGCTGCTGCACTTTGGAGGATTCACAACTGCAACACTGCCACCATGTTTCATGAGCAATGAGTAAAATTGAATGCAAGTGGAATTTTATTAAGTCCTGCACACTCTCGGTCAATATGGCTGAGCTGCTTTCAGTCTAACGCCATCCATTTACCGTTCCCTGGGTGTTGTGTCACTAATAACCCTTCAGGGAATATGGCTCATCCAACTCCAGTTATACTGATCATGATGCAATGATGGATTATTTGTTCTCAGGTCATGTGTTCTCAAAAAGAGCTGGAGAAACATTTTGCTTCTGCCATTTGGGAAGCTGGATTTCTGTACAGATCAGTCCAGTCCTCCAAGCATATTGGCGGTATCTCCAATGCAGGATTTTGTCTTTACTTCTGCATTCTTCCCGCCCCTTGTGTTCCCCTCCACCCCCCAAAAAAGACAATCTAATTAAATATGCTTGGGGAAAGTGAGTTGCTGCTTGCTACCAAGATTATACTGTTCATTTCTAGAATAAAAACCTGTGTGTGTGTGTGTGTGTGTGTGTGTTTCTAGAGCTGCCTGATGTATAATAGGGTAGATTCCTATTATATTTTTACAAAACATTGATTTCATAATATAGTATATGAAATGAATTGGGACTATGAAGTTAAGTAAATTAATAGTTAGGGAAAGCATTCCAAATTTCCTTCATGATAGAAATTAGGGGAAATAGATTCTTGATTTCATTAACTCCAGCTTATCCTATGCCAAGGAAGAATAACATAACAGAAAAGTTAAAAATGTTATTTATATGTCCAGAATGAAGACAAGGGAAACCAGTATACTGATTTCATACACTGTAACTGAGAGGATGGGGAGTGGTAGTGGACTTTTATTAAGTGCTGACTTTGTAATACATCACATTATGGGATATAATATCCACTAGGCGTTGAACCTGACATTACGTAATTTAATTTACCACAGCACAACTGACTGAACATAGAACTTGCATTTACCAATAACAACAATTGAGGTTTAGGACAGATCACGTACTCTCATTATTGGCTCCTTTGTGCAGGTTTCAAGCACCTTTTCTGTTTCAATGGATTCTTGTGTACTGCAGAAAAATCTGCTTTGTTTGTTCTATTAAATGACATAAGGCCCTGACTTTTTGTTATATTTTGTTGGCATCCATGTGACTACATAGTGAATATTCTGATGAAGTTTGCACCTAATGCAAGATTAAAATCAATTTATTTTTCACACTTTAATAATCAAATTTGGTCTCCAAGTTTAACACACTTACTGTGCACAGACCAACTGAATTACAATGTGTGGGGTTTTTGGTTGGGGTTATGTGTGTGTCAAATACTATTAACGCTGTCAAATACATTTTAAAATACTCCCTTTTGAATTTTCCTGTGAGACTATAGAGTGGGATTTTCAAAAATGCTTTATATTGGCCTAACTCTGCTTCCACTAATGTAAAACTGCCATTGACTTCAATGCAAGCAGAATTCAGCCAGCACTGAATATTTCTGAAAATCCCACCCATCAGTTTTTTTCAGGGTTCTCTAACTCTAAAAATTACAGCCACTGCAAACCCTCCACACACATTTGTTCCAGTAAAATCTCAGGCACAAACCACAAGTTAAAGCTGAAATTTAAACAGAAAATGAATGTTCCCTTCATTGATCATAAGTTATTTTACTCCTTAAATCAAAAGCCAATGGAAAGATTTTGTCATGAACAGTTAATAAGTGGTGCATATACCCTAGCTTGTAGGTTAGGAAGATAGATAGATAGATATTAACTCTTTATCATGTAATCTCATAATTATTGTTGCCACTGAACAATGTTTGGCATAGGACATCAATCACAACTAGATAACATGAAAGCACTTTGAAACAGCAATTATCTTAGCAAATGATCCTGGTGGAGGTGAAAGGTTACTGAACTGAAAATAATCGTACGCTGCATTTATTGAGGGCTGGAACATTTTGTGCAAAATAAGACTAACCTTTAGCATTCTTCCCTAAACACCCCAACATTTATTACACGTAGTTTTCTAAGCACATTTGAAATGCAAATTGTTTTCATTATGGATTTCAAGATGGGTAAACAAAGGCCAGTTGGATCATCTACATACAAGGCTTTTGCCTTTCAAAGATGATCTTGGATTACCATCCACTGGTTTACAACACTAGTGCTTAAAGCAGTGGAAAAAGCTCAAATCAGACAGATGACTGCATTCATGTACATCAGAATACTTCTTCCTATTGCTTAATAAACCTTACTAGACAACAAATAAAAAACCACAAAGGGTATTATATGGGCTGGTCAGGACATATGATACCAGATGCTAGGGTTTCTTTCTTTTCTGGCCATGCATAAATAACCTTGTGAATTTGGAGTTTGACTAGCACAATTTATCTAACAAAAGTTCAGTTACTCATGAATAATTTGCCTTTCAGTTTGTATGTGAAGAAAACAGCTCAACACAAGGCTTTTTGTATTAAAGCCATCTGTGACTCACAGTATCACCATGCATGATATATGGTCATTGTGTGAGAGCAGTAGTGCATGAAGGTGCATGAAAATGTCATATGAAAGGCAACCTTCATGATACCATCATGATCCTCATCATGATAATTATATAGATTTGCACGAATTGTGATGTGCTGAGATCAGCTGTCTTTTCTACACATATACCCATAAATGGTAGTTTGGTTTTCTAACTAACTGGAAATATGTGTGTGTCAGGCTGCAAACTCTGCTTTAAACTTGCAGACTTTTGTCTTCACGGTGATCTGTTTGCCTCTATTTGGGGTTGAAATTCCAAAGGCTGATGGCAACAGAATAACAATAGATGATACTTTACTCTGAAGTACCCAAACATTGCAAGTCTATTCAGTCTAGACTAGTGGTCCTCAACCCCCGGGCCTCAGACCAGTACCAGTCCGTGGATCAATTGGTACCAGGCCGCACAAGAAATAATTTTTTACGCCATTTTTTAAGGGCTTCCCAAGCAGCCCTTTCCGCGGGCAGCTGCCTTTCCTTCAGCAGGGCCGCCCTCACGCAGCGCCGCCCTCACGCAGCCCTCACGCTGCCCTCACGCCACCGCCCTCACGCAGCGCCGCCCTCATGCAGCGCCTTTCCGCAGCGCCGCCTTCCCTTCAGCAGCGGCCGCCCTCATGCCGGGGCACTCAGGGAGAGGAGGAAGAGCCTCGTGGCTTTAAGCCCTGCGAGCCGGGCTGGAGTGCTGAGGAGTTCAAACACCTCCCCCCCCCCGGGCCGCAGTAAAATTGTCAAGCGTTGACCGGTCCACGGTGATAAAAAGGTTGGGGACCACTGGTCTAGACAAAAGACTGGTCCTTGCCCAGAAGAACCTACTTATCTATACCTGCCCCTGGACACTTCCACTGCTTGCATCCGACGAAGTGGGTATTAGCCCACAAAAGCTTATGCTTCAATAATTTAGTTAGACCTTGGTTACACTGGCACTTTATAGCGCTATAAAGCCTCCAGGAGCGCTATAACTCTGTACCTGAACACACTGGCAAGGCACATATTGCGCTATAAGTCCGACTTTATAGCACTCGTGGTAAACCACCTCCACACGGGGAATAAGGGCTGTTGCGTATTCCCTGTAGCGTGTTATGGCAAGTGTAAACAGTCATTACGCTATAAGTGATCTCTGGCACGCCTCCGAGCCATTTAAGGCAATTGACTTCTCTGTGTTGTTTTGTTCTCGGCAGGAGGAATGCGGAAGTACCTTTTCAGAGTTTCTCTCTTAACTCAGCAGATAAGCACTGCAAATGTTTACAAATGAGAGCTGTGTGGTGCGAAACTTATAAAGCAGGCTCTGATTTCAAAGGAAACTACTGACAAAGACTGTCAACTGGAGAAATCCCCCCCCTCTCTCTGCGTACGTACTACATGTTACCCCTCACCCCCCTCGTTTGAAAAGCACGTTGCACCCAGCTGAATGCTGGGATAGCTGCCCATAATGCACCACTCCCTGTGCCGTGACAAGTGCCGCAAATGTGGCCACGCCATCCATGCTATAGTGCTACACCTATTGCTGTATATGGGTACAGCTATAACCAAAAGCACTATAATCCTGTAAGTGTAACCAAAGCCTTAGTCTTTAAAGTGCCACAGGACTCTTTGTTACCTCTGTTTTAGCAGAGAAGGTCGCCTTGCAACAAAGTTTCTGGACAAGGGTCTGTGCTCATGTGGGGAAGCTAGTAAGAGTGTCACTTGACAATAGGATTAAAGTTATAAAAGGGCAGATTCTGATCTGTTTGGGATCCATTTTTTTTCAGGCCAGGAAGGAGAGATTACTCAGCATGTAGCAGACTCATTTAGCAGGTGGGCCCTGCCTGCTTTCCTGAGCCCAGATGGCCTCAAGGACTCTGGACAACCCAAGGGCTCATACCACAGGTCAAAGAATGTCCTGAATTGGTGAAGAAATTGAGGTAAGGACATGTGTTTAGGGTTTTTGAGCTGTATGCTCCTGTGCCTCACTTGATTAAGTATGAAACAGTACGAAAGTGTAAGACTGTGCAAAGCATATGTGCACTGACTGATTTACAACTACTGCATGCCCCTGAAAAAGTTTAATGGTAAACCAGAAGATTCACAACTTTGAGATGGAGGTCTGGGAAAGGGGTTTCTTTAAGTAATTGGGCTATATTGAGGTGGGGTCAATACTGGTCTTGCGGACCTTGGGTGGGGGGATTGTGGGGCTCCATTTCTCAGAGTCAGTGCCCAGGAAATGTACCACAGGGGCCAAGGGAAAAACCAGTGCTGCAGGCTGCTGAAGGTATTGAGACGCTTAATACATCCCAGGGGATAAAGAGAACATAGACTTGGATTTCCCTCCTAACAGCTCCAGTGGATGGTCAGAAGGGACCACCAGATAACTTAGTCTGATCTATTGTATAGCACAGGCCACCGACACCACCCAGCACCTGCACCTGATTAAATCCAACACCCAAATTAAACCAAAATATTACCGCTCTCAGGAGACAAGACTAATATGTGCCATACGCAGAAAATAGGAGGGACCAAAGTGCCCTACGGCTTGAAGACTCTGCAATGGCAGGGTATTGTTTAAGTGAGATATGCCCAGATAATCTTTGCAAGGCACCCACATCTTGCACAACCCCCTCTCCCAAGGTCACTGCCAACTTGACCATGGGAAAAATTCCTTTCCGATCCCTTCCTGAACCATACCAATGGCTGGCTGAAACTTTGAAGCATGAGCTTTAGGAACATAAGGTATAAACCAAAAGTAAGTACTCGGGATGTTGAGCCCTGTCCCCAGCATCATAAGCAATCCTATCACAGAATTGTACTCATAAATGTGTTCAGCTGTCTCTTAAAAGTAATTAAGTTGTTTGTCCCAACACATCCTGTTGGGAGGCTGTTACAGAACCTCACCTCTCTAATGGTTAGAAATCTTCTAATTTCCATCCTGAATTTGTTCATGGCCAGTCTATACCTATTGGTTCCTGTGCCAACATTGTCCTTTCGTTCAAATAATTCTTCACCCTCCCTGGGATTTACCCTCCTAATGTATTTATAGGGAGCAGTCATATCCTTTCAGCCTTCCTTTTCTTAGACTAAGTGAGCCAAGCTCCTTCAGTCTCCTCTCGAAGGTTGGGTCCTCTATTCCCTTGACCATCCTAGTAGTTCTTTTCTGCATCTGTTTCAATTTACATTCATCTTTTTGAATGTGGATAACTAAAACTGAACACAATATTCCAAGTTAGGTCTTACCAGTACCTTGTACAATACCATTAATACTTCTCCATCTCTACTGGAAATGCCTCACCTAATACATCCTAGGATTTCATTTTAACTCATAGCACTGACACTTCATCCCTGTGTTGATCTTCACTACCTTGCCACACCTTCACCCTCTTTCTCTAGGGACCAGAAGTATTCCACTGAAAATCACCTGAACGTCCATTTATTTAAACATCTTACCCAGATGAACATACTCATCCTCAATCCATTCCAACAGGAATCTAGCAGCATCCTTCATCCTGACATGAAGTACAATTACAGGCATGTCGCGTTTTACACTCATTTAACTTGTGCAATTTCCGCTTTACGCGGTTGTCTGGGGGGAAAAAAGGACGAGAAAACTAAAAGTATAAAAATTTTCTTTAGGGCGGGTGATTTTGCCCACCATTGAAGTCAATGGGGTTTCGGCTATATGCGGTTTCCACGTAAAGCGGAAACCACGGAACCGAACCCTCGCAACATGCCTGTAATGGATTTTTTCCCTGCTGCTGTCAGGATCCTCTTCAACCTCATGTCCACATCTCATATCCTTCCTCCTGGCAGACAGCACTGTGACACTGCACCCCATACCTTCATAGTGATATCACTATGATATGATTATGGCATATTTATGATGCATATTACGCAAGAGAGGTCATGTAGGATGTCATTGGAAAAGTTATGATTTGCTGAATATAATTATCCTATTTGTGTGTGTGTATCATTTTTGTATCTGAAGTTATGAATATTGACTATGTATCTGTACTTCAAATGACACCCACTAGGCAAGATGCTCTCAGTCTAGATACTGGATGGGGAAGAGCCTATTTATGGTAATGGGCCATTAGGAAAAACAATAAGCCTTATGATAAGCTTATCCACACCTGGTGAGCCATCCTGAGAATGCTACAGACAGCGTATAAGTAATGGCTGCTATGACTCTACAAGGACATGTGATCAGGCCACATGATTCTGGACTCCATCTAGGGATGTCAGTATTTTCCACAAACTACTCCAGGAACCAAGTTTTGAAAAAAAGGTTTCCTGCCATATGCTAAAGGTACATAAGTCAGGAAGTGACATCATCAATGGTTCTTCACTCCCCACACAAGAAGACTCCTGGAAACCCCTGAAGAACAACGACTGAACTGAGGGAAGTGCTGGATTCAGGCTAAAGGGATTTCTAGCCTCTATATTGAATACCTGGGGATTCCAAGCTGCAAAACAAGTGTAGCTCATGCCTTAAGAATCTACAAGTCTGCCTGTATCATCAGTTAAGGTGACAATCAGCTATTCATATATCTATCTAGTATATTAAGCTTAGGTTGCATTTTTGTTTATTGCTAGATAATCTGCTTTGATCTGTTTGCTATCCCTTAGAATAACTTGAAATCAAGCTTTTGTAGTTAATACACTTATTTTATGTTTTAATCCAAACCAGTGAGCTCTGACTGGAGTGCCCGGGAAAAGTTTCTGCTTGCTTGCCACATTGTCCTCTTCACATTGAGGGAGGGGCAGACAGGTGTTAAACCCATACACTGGCTAGATTTGACCAGAGAAGGACAGTACTGCTCTGGGGTCCTAGGTTGGGAAGCTGGTGGCTAGAGAGCCTGCGTGTAACTTCAGCTGGATGTGTCCCTATCTGTGTGAATGCTGGCGAAAGTGCAGGCTGGAGGGCTTTGCAGCTTGTCACAATAGCGCAGTGTGAGAGGGAGCTCAGGCTGGTGGGTCAGAGGTACCCCAGTTCCAGCTGGCACCCCAGGGGGAACTCATCACAAGCACTCTCCTCTGTTTTCTGGATCTGGTCTGGTGATAGTTGCTCGAGTCTTCTGAATATGAGGTCCCTGATCACATAGACCTGACTCTTCCTGGTGTTGGTATGAATCTGTTTATGTTCTTTCTCACAGTGCCCTGTACACCATCCACATTTTTCCTTAGTCTTTGGTCCCTGGCTCTCTCCATTAGTTCTTCATCTCTTCTACAGGCACTGGCTTCCCTTCCCTTTTTCCTTGCCTCCCCAACTTCTGCCTGTTTCTCCTCCTCATTCCCCAGTGCAGCAAGTCTCCTACTCAATGTAATTTCATCACCATTAGCTGGTCTCTTCCTCTGCCTTGACCTTGGGGTCAGATTCTTCAATGGATCATCCTCTTTTTATCAGTATGAGTTTAGGATGAGTTCATTACTCATGAATGATGAAGATGTGAATTATCTTGTCCAAATAATTGATGAGAAAACTTTTATAGCACATCACCTTATATTCTGTATATATGACATATCTGCTAAAAAAAAGTTATTTTGATAATATTTTAGAGAATTTTAAAATATTTTATTAGGACTATTTTTTGTATCCCTCTGCTGAAAAGCCAGATACATAAATTAGCAGAGATGAGATCCTGACCCCACTGAGTCTGTGACAAAACGCTATCGACTTCAGTGAGGCCAGAATTTCACCCCACAAGTCCAATCATACAGTACAGCAAGGGGAAGTCCCTGAGTCTGGACCTGAATTTATCTTTAGAAACTGTGTGTGTATCTTCCTGATTCAAGTAGTAGTGAGTACTCATTTTTAAAGGTAAGGAAAATGCATTATTTAGCAAGAAAGTTAGAGAAAATCCTTCTTTACTATGTGAGAGAAATCATTTTTCTCATTAGTAATGGAATTAAAAAACACTACCATTTGGTAGATGGAAAATTTTGCAATTTTCCATCAGTGAAAAGTGCATTACGGTATCATGCTGGTTGATTGGGAAGTTAAACAAATAGCTATTTAAATCCACTGTTATAACTTTGTATAAAAATGCATAACAGGTAACCAGAAACCAAGAACATATGTCGCATTCCAAAAGAAACAGAGTGTTGGGAGAAATACACAGGCACAGAGATGCTTGCTTGAGAAGCTGAACAGGATATTATTGCACTAAGACTGAAAAAGTCCTTTACAGTATTACTAATATTCATTTGTATGGGTGGTAGCATATAGGAACCCAATTCATGGATCAAGACCCCCTTGTGTTTGATACTGTAGAAACACAAGACAAAGATAGCTCCTGTCCCAAAGAATTTATAATCTAAGATGAGAGACAATGGGTAGATAAAGACAGAGAGGGGATGTAGCAGGAATGGGGGGACAGGAGTGGGGGAATGTAATTTCTCCTGCTCTCCCTTACATACTGGAATAACTGTAAAAAGTTATTCTTAACCAAATATCCTCTTTGCATTGTATTGGTCTTCTCTAATGGCTTCTATCTTGTAAAGGGTCCAAATACAACCAGTGATGTGAAAGGGCCCACTCATTTCCAGAGAAAGGCATATCTCAGTGGTTTGAGCATTGGCCTGCTAAACCCCGTGTTGTGAGTTCACTCCTGGATCTATTTAGGGATCTAGGGCACAAATATGTTGGGTGATTTAGTTGGGGAGTGGTCCTGCTTTGAGCAGGGGGTTGGATGACCTTCTAAGGTCCCTTCTAACCGTGATATTCTATGAATTCTTGCATGCATCCCACTCTCTACTTTTTAATTCTCAGGTCAGCTTTCCTGTCTCCACCACATTCCTACTTCCCACAAAGGTGGTGATTGTCTGCCAGAGAGAAGCCATAATGAGCAGCTCTGCTCCACTGTCTAGTTTGTAATTCTACCTCCCATTTTAATTTTCCTTTGAACAAAAGATTCAACATGACATTTCTTTAAATGTGCATGCAGGACACAAATATCACTGCACTCTACATAACCAAAAAACAATACCCAAAATATTTCCTCATACTTTGATAGACTCCACTTATGAATTTGAAGATCTGTGCAAGTTTTCACAAATATACTTGTCAAAGTTTGGCTGCAGACGATGCAATAATTCTTCCATTTTAACATGAATCAAATTAATCTTCTTTGAATCTTCACCAAAACTATGCTATTAAGCTGCATAAATCCCCCCTGAATTCTCATTAAATGCTAGTACAGCTGATTCTTTGACTGTCTCATTAGCATACTTAGTGGCACATACTCAAAAAAGCCCCTACAATTTAATGCAAAATAGAACAAAGCAGTAGACTTCAACCTTTGTCCGGTACATACTGTAAGGTACATTCACTAATGATCTAACTTTTAAAATGTGCACCAGGTTGTTTTAAATTGTCACTAAAACTATATTTCCTCTCTTTCCTTGATTAGGCAGTTTCGTGAAGATTTTCAATTTTCTATTCATGCCAAATTTAATTAAAAATCTGAAGAGAACAGCATTTTTAAAAGTACAAATTGTCGCACATTTGCAAACACAGAACTAAATTTGCACACACTGTGAAATAAATTTGCAATATTATAATTGTATGACATGCACTATTATAATTGTTAATGAAGATTTACATAGTACATCAAAAGAAATATTTAAGGACATTTCTTATACCAGGTATTTGTCCTATGAACTTTTAAGTGGAAAGTCAATTTTACATAGTGAGAAATTATTACTCAATTTATTTTAAAGCAAAAAGATATGCATACTATGCAGATCTATCAGAACAACTGTATACTGAAAACAAAATATTATTTGGATGAAACTGCTAATCAGTTTTAATAGAAGTGCATTCAGACAAGGTCTCAAAGAAAATGGAACAATAAATAGCTACTAAATTGCCAAATTAGTTTTTTTATTTGAAGATGGTATAGAGTTATTTAATCTGTCATTGCACATATACCATCTATATATATAAAAGTTAAATGGTGTATGCATACGTGTATGTACGTTCCCTTACTCCTTCCACACCGTTTGAGCTAGAGACTTGAAATTTGGTACAGTTATAGGCTTTAGGGTCCTAATCAGGGTAAGAATAGAATTTTTTTCAAATCTCACCTCTGACACCCCCTAGGGGTGAAATTCTTTAAAGCCCATTAACATCAGCTGGGCAGCACATTAACACCTGCTGTTCTCTGTGACATAGTTATGATAATAATACCCCCCTCCAACGGACCCCGCACAAACTCAGCTCTCTCCCCTCTCCCCCCCTCCAACGGACCCCGCACTCGCTCAGCTCTCTCCCCCCTCTCCCCCTCCAACGGACCCCGCACTCGCTCAGCTCTCTCCCCCCTCCCCCCTCCAATAGACCCCGCACTCACTCAGCTCTCGCCCCCCTCAGGTAAGAATCGAAATTTTTTAAAATCTCACCTCCAGCCCTCTCTCCAACGCCCCCCCCCTCATTCAGCTCTCTCCCCCCCTCCAACGCCCCGCCCCCACTCGCTCAGATCTCCCCCCCTCCAACAGACCCGAGCAACGCCGGGTATTTGTGCTAGTATTCAATATAATGCATGCTGTCTTATTTTCTGATATTCATAAACTAATCACAGTATCTACTTCCCATTTGATAATTGTACTTGTTGTTCAATTTTTAAGGTTGTGTCAGGACTTAATTTGTAAACCCCTAATTCCTGTCATCCCAGGACACCACTAGAGATGACCGAGATTTTGGTTTTGTATCTTAGTCATTTATTATCCAAAGAGAGGAAAAGCGCTTTTAACATTACTTGGTATATTATCTCTTAACTGATGAACTCACGAGAGGGAGCTCTGTCATGGGAATGAAACCCGTCTTCCTCACGGTGATACTACTGCAACAAAGTGCTGGTGTGAAATATTCCTTTTCCTGGTGTGACTAATGGTTAACCACATGCACTTCCTGTTGTCCTTCACCACATAATACTGTCCTGAATGACCATCACAGCATTAGAAATAGATTGTGCCCAGATCTTCCTTCTTTCCTAACACTAACTCATTTGCATTGTTTTCCTGTTATCTCTGTCCACACAGAACAATGTTTGTTCTTCAGGTATGTTTTGTATTGAAAATGTTCCAAGAAATGCCCCATAATTACTTGGTAAAAGGTTTAGGATGAGAGTAGAATGCTCCATATCCTGTTGATTTCAAAAGTTGCCATTAGAGGGAAGTGGATTTCTTTTGTCTGTCTCGCTCAGGGAAAGCAGAGAAATAGCAGCAATACCTGAGGGAAGTTAAAGCAATGTACCAAACCCTGTGTGAACATAAAAGAATCAATAGACCATTTGAGAGAGAGCAGTATGTCCTGGAATCATTCTTTGACACCACCCCCGCTATCCCAGCTGCCCCTACCCCTCCCACACTCACACATCAAAAAAGCAGATGGAAAATATTCTTCATCAGACACTGAAATACAGCATTAGAAAGTTATTCTATTAGACTAGAGGAAGTGACAGAGAGCTCTGTCAGTAGAGTTAGATTATTCATAGCCTGTGGCATCTTTGGAGAGAAATAGGGAATTGGAAGAAGTGGTAGAGATGATGTTAGAACAATCTGGCCCATCTGAAAGAGACGGGGTTGAGAGTGATACACTTCTGAGTGGCTGTTAATGTGTTTAGGAGTTGCTGTCAGACACCTTCCCACATCGCTGTCATGCTGCCATGACCTTATGGTTAGGGTACAACGCAATCTTGCTGAACCAAATGTATTTTATTCTGTGTAATGGTATTCTGTTCTATATAGATTCTTACACAGCTCCTGTGAGTATAGTAACTGAATGGCTGCTAAATATGGGGACCAGTGATCTGCTAGGCCACCCCAATCCTCGGCTCTGGGAGCCAGCCTTACCCGGCTCTGCTGTGAGAACCCCCACTCCCAGGATCATCATGCACAGCCTCTGGCATGTAAGCTTCTCCCAGCTATGTGAGTGAGCACTTTTGGACAGCCCCATTGCTTGGATTGTGCAACTGAATGACAGTAGCCAATATCTCCAGTCCCAGATACAACCCTAGGAACCTACATCTTGCAGTGTCCAGTTATGCCCACTGGAGGCTGCAAGCTTATATGAGTTCATCAATTTAGCAAAGAAATTGATGTGGATCAGGCTTGTTATCCCAAGGGGAGTCTCTGACATGCTTCAAACCAAACACACTGCTTCAAGTAGAATAAACAAACAAATGTATTAACTACAAAAGATAGATTTTTAGAGATTATAAATCAAAGCATAACAAATCAGATTTGGTCAAATGAGAAAACTCATTCTAAGCTGATCTTAACACTTTCAGTGCCCTTACTAATTTTGATGCTTCTCCCCACAGGCTGGATGGTTGCCCTTCAACCAGACTCTCCCCTTTGATCAGCGCGTCAGTCACTTGGTGGTGTCTATAGATGGAGGTGGAAGAGGGAGGAAGAGCCTGGCAAACGTCTCTCCCTTTTATCGTGTCCTTTCTTCCCTCTTTGCTTTTACCCCCTCCTTCAGGATCAGGTGAGCATGACCTCATCATAGTTCCAAACTGATGGGGGGGGGGGGTAACTCACTCAAGAGTCCAACAGATCCTTTGTTGCTACGTAGGCCAGTGTCCTTTGTTTCTGTGAGGCTGGGCCAGTTTTGTCCCATACATGCCCTGCTGAGGTGTGAAATACCCCTCTGTTCCAGGCAAGTTTTGCCTGGGCTTGTTTTAAGCCACGAGAACACATTTTCAGTCTCATAACTATATAAATAAAATTACAACCTATAATATAACATCACAATGCTCAGTGCATCATGAGCCTTCTGAAGACACCCGACATAACAAACTTTGCATTTGGTACCAGATAATCATATTATAAGGATGAACAGGGGGGTGCAGGGTGTCCCCCCAAGATACAGAGTTCACAAGGGACTCAGAGTCTAAAATCACTATGATCCACTCTTCTACTCTGTGTTTTTGTATGTGCACAATAATCTCATTTGGAGTCAAAAGTAATGGTGTAGAGGGTGGAAACCTGTACGCATCACTCTTCAGCTTACAGTGATAAGGCTCATTTTCACAAAGCTCATATTTGCAAGATCCAAAGTGCCCTGAGGTGTCAGTCAAAAACTGTGGAATGAAGTTCTAGGGGATCTAAGAATCACCACAGACCACTTTCCATTCTGAATGTAAGATACAATTATTTGATGTAGCCTTCAGTAATAAAAACATCACACAATTAAAATTTGAAAAAAAATTTAAAAACCCACAACTGCTGCCTTGGGAAGAGGCAGGGAGATAGAAGGAAAGAACCACAGTTGATGGATGATTATTATCATTGAATCACAGAATCATACAAATGCAGAGATAGAAGGGACCTCTAGAAATCATCAAGACCAGCTCTCTGACTGAGGGAGGACCAAGTAAAGCAAGGCCATCCCTGACGGTTTATATCCCATCCCATCCCATTCTTGGTTTACATCCCAAGCCCCAATAAACATTTCATAAGGAGTTGTGTGTCTCTCTATACGTTGGTATGAGTGTGACTCACAAGCCATTATGCCCCCTTGTGGTTGCGTGTAGGCAGAGACGTTGACTTTGTCATTTTCCAGGGATGCTTGATCCCGGCTCTTCCCCAGGCCCTGTCCTCACTCCACCCCTTCCTCACTAACCTTCACCCCTACTCCACCTCCCTGCCCCTGCTCCATCCACCTAGGGTGACCTGGTGACCTGTTTTTAAAGGGACAGTCCCATATTTAAGCTCTCCTGCAGGTGTCCTGACTTTTTCTTAAAAACAAGCAAATTGTCCCGTATTTTCTGTCTCTCTCCCATCAGTACTGGTGGTCCTACTGCTGGCTGGGTGCACCCCAGAAGGGCGGGACTATATGCGACCCACCGGAGAGCCTAGTTACAAGAACCAGCATACCACACCAGGGCTGGAGTGACTGTCAGCAGGGGGCACAAAAGAAGGAGAACCTGCTACCCCACGCCCATAGGTGCTGACACAGTGGGTGCTTCAGGGCTGTAGCACCCACAGGAAAAAAATAGTAGATGCTCAGCACCCATTGGTGGCCACTCCTCCTCCACCCGGCGCCTCCCACCCACCTACAACCCTGCTGATCAGATCCCCTCCTTCCTCCCAGCACCTCTGGCCTGCTGCCATAAGATGTTCAACAACATGCAGGAGGCGCTGGGAGAGAGGGGGCAGAGCAAGGGCAGGGCACGCTTTGGGGAGGGAGCAGAATGGGGCAGGAAGAGGCAGGGTGGCGGGAGGATGATTATATTTCCCTATGCTGAATACCAGACACCTGATAAAATTACTCATATTCAAGTGAGTTAAACAGCAATGAATCAGAACTATGCAGGACAAATGTTCAAATTAAGATCAAGTTGACTGAGCCCCTATTAAAAGAAATTCTGCATAGCTGGATTCTTTTTATTTACCTTCTTATCTTTAAGGTTTTAGGGTTCATATCGGGAGAGGTGGCACAAACACCCCCACCCACAAACACATTGGGGAGAGATGATACACCCACCCACACCCATACACTTCTCTTACATGGGGGAGTGAATGACCAACTTGACCCTCCCCGCCTGGCGCTCTCCACCCTCCATGCCTGGTTGGGCCCCCGGAATGGACACCTAGCCTGGTACCTGGCACTGCGTCTTCCCAGGCAACACATGGGGGACATGCAGATTCACATGGCCCAACCCCCAGATTTTTGCCAGAGTTCGCACCAGAATGTGGCCAGCAGCAGCCTTTTAGTACTGTGCCGGAGGGAAGGGACGGGAGCGGCTTCCAGCTGCAAAGGAGGGGGAGGAGGGAAGACATGACTTGGTCCGTGTCTTGGCAGAGCTTGTCTCTTCCCCTCCTGCTCCGTGGTGGCTGACATCCGCTTGTCCTTTCCTGGTCGCACAATTTCAAAATACTTAACCCAGCTGCCTCCTGACCCCAGCTACAGCGCAGGCAGGAAGGGGTTAAGCCCTAAGGACGCATTGACTGCAGGGGCTTCAGCAGACCCAGCCAGAGAAATGGCTCCACACAGGAGAGTGCCTAGGGGACAGAGCAACCCCATGCTCCCTGGAGGCAAGTCCCAGGGCGGGTGAAGAGGGTGCTAAACTCCTGCCCAGGGTTTTCCCCGTGCCAGTGCAGTGCCAGTGCAGTGCCAGTGCAGTGCCAGTGCGGGGCTTTGGCACATGCAAGATTCGGCAACCCCTCTACAGTGCTCTGGACTAGAGGGTCTTGGGCTTTCCCAGGGCGCCAGGGAAAAGCAGGGAGACAGGGAGGACGTAAAGGGCTACCGGGGGGACAGCAGAGGTGACATGTAGCCAGCCCACACTCACCAGTCACTGCAGCTCACAGGGCACAGCCAGTGCTAGCGGGACACAGGACAGGGCCCTGTTGGCCCCGAGCTGGCATTCAGCAGGGGCTGGCCCCACATGCTCCGGCTTTGCCTCACCACAAGCCTTGCACACCCAGCCCCCGCATTGGCCACTGGAACCCCCACTCACTGCCAGTGGGAGGGTGGCTGGTGAGAGGGGATCCAGCCAGCAGCTGGACCGCCAGTACGGATGGGAGCAAGACAGAAAATACGGAACAATTTGCTCGTTTTTAAGAAAAAATCAGGACACCTGCAGGAGAGCTTAAATATGGGACTGTGCCTTTAAAAACAGGTCATCAGGTCACCCTAGGTGGGTGGAGCAGGGCAGGAAGAGGCGGAGTGGGGGTGAAGGTTAGTGAGGAAGGGGTGGAGTGAGGACAGGGCCTGGGGAAGAGTCGGGATCAAGCATCCCTGGAAAATTACAAAGTCAACATCTCTGCCTACACCCAACACAAGAGGGCATGATGGCTTGTGAGTCACACTCATACCAATGTATAGAGAGAGACACGCACAGCTCCTTATGAAATGTTTATTGGGGCTTTGGCTCTCTGCTGCTAAAAACAGTCCAGTCTGCTATAGGTGTTTCCATTCCATGTCCCACTCACGGAAATAAAGTATGTGACAAATGCCACAGAGATTTTCCAGGCAGCACAATTTTCCTTTCATGATGATCCCAGATGCAAGGAAGACAGTTTTGCAGATAAGAAGAGCATGTGCCATAGCATCCTAGTAACCATAAGAAATTGTAAAAAGGTGGATCTCTTGACATTTTATTTTAGTCATAGGTGAAATACATAGGTTTTCAGAAGCATAACTGGTTTCAGCATGTAAGCTCTTTGGGTCAGAGATAGTGTATTTTTGGTTGCACAATACTTAGCAAATATGGGGTAAAAACAGAAACATAAAATAAAAGAATTATAGTTGTTGTCAGCCAATTCAGATGACCAAGATGTGAACCCAAAGGCAATGAACACTAATAACAATTATATGTATATGTAGAAAAGCACTGATAAAATTGGTAATTTAAACTTTTTTGTTTTTGCCAGAGGCTTACTGAATTTTTCACAAGACTGATCATAATGAATGTATTTAGCATAAATGTGACTTCCATAGAGGGTAGTGCTTCCATAGGAATGCCATTCAATTATCATTCCAAATAATGTATCATTAAAATAAATATTGAAAAGGATTTTGCTTGTCTAAGTTAGCTTGTGCAAGTATTTGCCAAAGGAATTATGATGGAATTCTTAAAAAAGGAAGCTTAGTTGGAGTTTGAGTGCACTTTTAAAAAATTTCCCACTCTCAATAGTTCTAAATCCCAAGAAGTCAATTTTGAAAAAATTGCATGTTTGGCATTCAAAAATCACTGGACTGTATAAGCAGCATCAATAAGAACAACTTACTGTATGAACGTAACTAGAAAGGAATAGGAGTGTAAACTTTTTACTGCCCCTTAGGGATGACTGCTTGGGAAATCAAAATTGGATTATTCTTAGTTTATTACCACTAGGTCCCTACTTGCTTGTGCAATCTATTAAAACATTCTTATACTTGTGCCTATAATAAAAAATATATGTGTCTGGCAAATCACATTTGCTGCTTTACATAATGTTAATGCTATTTGATTGGAAAAGTATATTTATAGACTCTATAATCTCTTAGAAAGGGTGTGGGTCTAACAGTGTTTCTCAAACTCTGATACCGAGGACCGGCTTGCTGCCTTCCTAAACTGTGTCAGGGAGATCTCAGAGACAGGCACTGGTCCATAGACTAGTCATTGAGAAACACATGTCTAATGGACTCACCCACAATAGTGCCTCCATGTGTTCAGAGTCATCACTGTACTCTGTGCTCATGCTCCTTTTATACAAGGGCATTGCTGATTGTCTGTGGTACAGAGAACCTGGCACATTCACGATGCCAACAGGTGAATTTCACTCTATTGTCTGCAGATGCCAGCAGATATTGTGTTTTTAATAGCAGCAGCTACTTAATATAGATAGTTTTCTAAAAGCTTAATGTCACAGTCCAACAAGCCTGAAGGAGTAATTAGTAATTGCTAGATGGATTGTGTAGCAGTTCTTTTTCTGCAAGTTACAAATGTTGCTGAGAAGGGGATTATCACACAGTAAACTGGCCCTTTAAGGGGACTGGAACTCAGCGACACCCCTGGGCCAGATTTAGCTCACCTCCCCGGATGAGTGACAAAGGGAAAAGTGACTAAGACCATGCCTGTGGGTACAGGACAGAGAAAGACTCCGGTAAGTTGACGCTCTATAGGAGGGGCAGACAGGAGGATGGGGAGTATAGGAAGAGGCCATGGGAAGAAGACAGGGCACTTTTGAACTATGTGGGGCAGATAGCTTGGTTGCTTCTGTAGAACTGCCGCTTATCCAGTTGGTCCCCAGCCTGTAGCAGTGCATGGGATTCTTCCGTCCTAAGTGCAGGACTCTGCACTTGTCCTTGTTGAACCTCATTAGATTTCTTTTGGCCCAATCCTCCAATTTATCTAGGTCAGTCTGGACCCTATCCCTATCCTCCAGCATATCTACCTCTCCCCGCATCTTAGTGTCATTCATGAGCTTGCTGAGGGTAAAATCCTTCCATCATTCAGATCATTAATGAAGGCGTTGAACAAAATCGGTCCCAGTACAGACCCCTGGGGCACTCCACTTGATACCAGCTGCCAACTAGACATTGAGACGTTGATCACTACCCGTTGAGCCCGATGATCTAGCCAGCTTTCTATCCATCTAATAGTCCATTCATCCAATCCATACGTTTTAACTTGCTGTCAAGAATACTGTGGGAGACCATATCAAAAGCGTTGCTAAATTCAAGATATATCACATCCACCGCTTTCCCCATATCCACAGAGCCACTTATCTCATCATAGAAGGCAATTAAGTTGGTCAGGCATGACCTGCCCATGGTGAATCCATGTTGACTGTTCCTGGTCACCTTCCTCTCCTCAAAGTGCTTCAAAATGGATTTCTTGAGGACCTGCTCCATGATTTTTCCAGGGTCTGAGGTGAGGCTGACCGGTCTATAGGTCCCTGGATTCTCCTTCTCTTTTTTAAAGATGGGCACTATATTTGTCTTTTTCTAATCGTATGGGACCTCCCCTGATCACCACAAGTTTTCAAAGATAATGGCCAATGGCTCTGCAATCACATCAGCCAACTCCCTCAGCACCCTTGGATGCATTAGATCTGGCCCCATGGACTTGTGTATGTTCAGCTTTTCTAAATAGTTCTTAACCTGTTCTTTCACCCCTGAGGGCTGCTCACCTCCTCCCCATGCTGTTCTACCCAGTGCAGCAGTGTGGGAGCAGCTGACCTTGTCTGTCAAGACCGAGGCAAAAAAAAGCATTGAATACTTCAGCTTTTTTCACATCATCTGTCACTAGGTTGCCTCCCCCATTCAGTAAGGGTCCCACACGTTCTCTGACCACCTTCTTGTTGCTAACATATCTGAGGAAACCCTTCTTGTTACCCTTCAAATCCCTTGCTAGCTGCAACGCCAATTGTGCTTTGGCCTTCCAGATTACACCCCCACATGCTCAAGCAATATTTTTATGCACCTCTCTAGTCATCTGTCCAACCTTCCACTTCTTGAAGCTTCCTTTTTGTGTTTAAGCTCACCAAAGATTTCTCTGTTAAGCAAGCCTGGTCGCCTGCCATATTTGCTATTCTTTCTACACATCAAGATGGTTTGTTCCTGCGCCCCCAATAAGGCCTCTTTAAAATACAACCAGCTCTCCTGGACTCTTTTTCCCCCATATGAGCCTCCCAGGGGATCCTGCCTACCAGTTCCCTGAAGGAGTCAAATTCTTGTTTTCTGAAGTCCAGCATCCGTATTCTGATGCTCTCCTTTTTTCCTTTTTTCGGGATCCTGAACTCGACCATCTCTGGTCACTGCTGCCCAGGTTGCCACTCACACCTACTTCCCCTACAAATTCTTCCCTGTTTGTGAGCTGTGGGTCAAGAAAAGCACAGCCACTAGTTGATTCCTCCAGCATTTGCACCAGGAAGTTGTCCCCAACACTCTCCAAAATCTTCCTGGATTGTCTGTGCCCTGTTGTATTGCTCTCCCAGAAGATGTCAGGGTCACTGAAGTCACCCATGAGAATCAGAGCCTGTGACATGGAAACTTCTGTTAGCTGTCCGAAGAAAGCCTCATCTACCTCATCCTCCTGGTCTGGTGGTCTATAGTAGACACCCACCATGACATCACCCTTCTTGCTCTCACCACTTAACCCAAAGACTCTCAACAGGCTTTTTTCCAGTTTCATACTGGAGATCTGAGCAATCATGCTGCTCTCTTATATACAGTGCAACTCCTCCACCTTTTCTCCCCTGATCGTCCTTCCTGAACAGTTTATACCCATCCATGAGAGTGCTCCAGTCATGTGAGTTATCCCACCAAGTCTCTGTTATTCAGATCACATCCTATTTCCAATTCTTCCTGTTTTTTTCCCAGGCTTCTTACATTCGTATACAGGCACCTAAGATAACTAGTCAATTGCCCTATTTTCTCAGTATGAATCAGGAGACCTCCCTTGTTGCGCCCTCCTCCTTGTGTTTTCTCCCAGTATCCCACTTCTGCATTTAGCTCAGGGCTAAGTCACCATCCCCCAGTGAACCTAGTTTAAAGCCCCCCTCAATAGGTTAGCAAGCCTGCCTGCAAAGATGCTCTTCCCTCTCTTCGTTAGGTGGATCCCATCTCTTCCTAGCAATCCTTCTTCCTGGAACAACATCCCATGGTCGAAGAATCCCAAGCCGTCTGTCCAACACCACCTGCGTAGCCATGCATTTACCTCCACAATTTGATGGTCCCTACCTGAGTCTTTTCCTCCAACAAGGAGGATGGATGAGTACACAACTTGTGCTTCAAACTCCTTTATTCTTCTCAGAGCCATGTAGTCTACAGTGACCCACTCGAAGTCATTCTTGGTAATATCACTGATAGCCTGCCAACCCATCCAGCTGCGATGTTGGGCTTACAGCACCCACCAGACACAGCTTTTCCCATCAGTCCATGGGAGTGAACTCAGTACATCAGTGAGCTAAGAGTGCCATGGATTGGCAGCAGTAGGAGGTTTAGCTTTGCTGAACTATTTCCTTTTGAAATACTGGCTTATGAATGAGAGATGGAGCCTGAGGTGGCCCCATGTCTCAAGCTTATGGGAGATGGATTGTGGATAGGAGAAATTTTCGATGACTTTTATGGAATGTGTCTGCTTCTTCGCTATCTGTAGCTATTTCAGGGAGGTTGTGGAGAGAAGAGAGGTGCCTTTTTGAGAGGGGAAAGGCGAGATGCCAAAAGGTGGACATCCAGACCAAAGGCTCCTACGTAAATTAAGCTGCCATGGGATAAGAGGGAAGATCTTCTCATGGATTGAAAACTGTCTAAAAGACAGGGAACAAAGGGTAGGAATAAATGGAACTTTTTCAGAATGGAGAGGGGTAACTAGTGGTGTTCCCCAAGGGTCAGTCCTGGGGCCGATCCTATTCAACTTATTTATAAATGATTTGGAGGAAGGGGTAAACAGTGATGTGGCAAAGTTTGCAGATGATACTAAACTGCTCAAAGTAGTAAGGACCAAAGCAGACTGTGAAGAACTTCAAAAAGATCTCACTAAACTAAGTGATTGGGCAACAAAATGGCAAATGAAATTTAATGTGGATAAATGTAAAGTAATGTACATTGGAAAAAATAACCCCAACTATACATACAATATGATGGGGGCTAATTTAGCTACAACCAATCAGGAAAAAGACCTGGGAGTCATTGTGGATAGTTCTCTGAAGGCATCCACGCAGTGTGCAGCGGCAGTCAAAAAAGCAAACAGGATGTTAGGAATCATTTAAAAAGGGATAGAGAGTAAATCGGAGAGTATCTTATTGCCCTTATACAAATCCATGGTGCGCCCACATCTTGAATACTGCATACAAATGTGGTCTCCTCATCTCAAAAAGGATATACTGGCACTAGAAAAGGTTCAGAGAAGGGCAACTAAAATGATTAGGGGTTTGGAACGGGTCCCATATGAAGAGAGATTAAAGAGGCTAGGACTTTTTAGCTTGGAAAAGAGGAGACTAAGGGGGGATATGATAGAGGTATATAAAATTATGAGTGGTGTGGAGGAAGTAAATAAGGAAAAGTTATTTACTTGTTCCCAAAATAGAAGAACTAGGGGCCAGTCAATGAAATTGGCGTGCAGCAGGTTTAAAACAAATAAAAGGAAGTTCTTCTTCACACAGCGCACAGTCAACCTGTGGAACTCCTTACCTGAGGAGGCTGTGAAGGCTAGGACTATAACAGGGTTTAAAAGAGAGCTGGATAAATTCATGGAGGCTAAGTCCATAAATGGCTATTAGCCGGGATGGGTAATGAATGGTGTCCCTAGCCTCTGTCTGTCAGAGGGGGGTGATGGATGGCAGGAGAGAGATCGCTCGATCATACCTGTTAGGTTCACTCACTCCGGGGCACCTGGCATTGGCCACTGTCGGTAGATAGGATGCTGGGCTAGATGGACCTTTGGTCTGACCCAGTATGGCCGTTCTTATGTTCTTATGTTCTATATAACAAATGAGGCAACTCCACAAACAAAGTGAAGTAATTTCCAGGTATCAGTACTGAGAACCGCATGGCTCCTTGTCAGAAATATTTCTCTTATCACAGTGCTGCTGCTTCACATGCCAGTTCCGTTTCATCTAACTGACAGCCCAGGCGAGGCAACCTGGTTTCAAAGAGAAACTAAATGGAGATGCAGTAACCACTGCAGCAGGGCTTTAATCAATGTCAGTGTGCAAACTCTGCTTTAATGAGTTCAGCCGGGCCTTGGCTTTGCTACAGCTCTATTGACTGAACTGCTCTTTTAATTAAATAAATACAATAAGCAGCGAGAATTACTTTCCCATAAATCACTAAACAAAAAAAAACCCTCAGCCCCATAATCACACTGATAAACACTCTGCTCTTGCCTTAATAAAATAAACAGAATGCCCCAGCACATGGCAAATGATTGGCGTTTATTCTGTATTTGGTAAGGGGAGATGCCACAGGTCACATTCTGGCTCACCACACTAATGCTGATAATCTTATTCATGGCTTTGATAATTAGCAGCACAAATTTCCCGTAATGGTATTTTCAAGAACCTAACATTTATGTCTCTCAATAGGCAGCAGGAGGCAGAAGGAGAGGTTTGACCGAAATTTTACTATTTGACATCTAGAAAAGAATACTAGCCACAACACACATATTTACAAACACATTTGCATCATACACACACATACACACACACACACACACAAAATCTGAATGGACCACCCATAGTAAAATGCATTCAGACACGATTCCATAATTCAGTTGCTTCCTTTCAGAAGAGTAGCTTATTGCTGTTTATATCCCCTAAAAATTCTTGTGCTGTGTGCTTGTTTTCTTGTCAGCTGCAGCTTCAGGCACTTTCGAATTTTAGTACAGTAGAGTCCATCAGCTGAATCAGTCAATACCCTCGGAATTCTTTGCTGGCTCACTCACACGCAGCTCTTCCTGAGTTGTTTAGTTCTGTGACGTCAATTCCCCGGAGGCTAACAATGTCATTATCATTACCAGACAAAGACAGTTAGGTAATTTTGTCCTATGGGAGTGCAGATATTGACCCGAACTAATGTATTCTTACTTCCTAGGAAAATGTTGATTAAAGCTGTGTCACACACTAAGGTTTTTTGGTATTAATCAAAAGACCATGTTATTTTTTAAGCAGAGAAAGATTTTTGCACCCACACTGCATTTAACCATTTGACTCGTCTCTTCTTTGCTAATTATTTGACTGCATCTGCTTTTTAAAGACAAGCTCCTATTGTGTATACCCATCAAGTACTCCTTTGGTGCATGCTGCTTCCTTTCCAACTGCAGACCTTCAATTTGTGCACCTGCTGACATTCCAGAGGAAATTAACTAGAATTCCAAAAGACTTCTCCAAGAGAACCAGCACAGAGGTTCCTTTGGAGAACAGGGTAGGTTGTAGGGATCACATCCTGATATCTCTTGTGTTCGAACAGATTCGATACATATTTTATCATTGCTTTATCTTTGCTAAGTGCTGGCATTACACTGGGTGCTGAAAAGCCTGAAAGAGTTTAAAACTTCATTGCAATTTGCTTTAAAAGTAGGTGTACATTGTTTGTACAATGTGCATTACAGAAGCCTGCTATAGAAACGTGCTGATGTAATAGTCCTGCTGGAACTTCTATAATTATTAAAAATAAACTAATATGGGGAAAAATACTGAAAACACACGTATATCATGCCACAGACAGATTAACTTTCCATTTGGGAACTAATGTATTATAGATGGGGCTGGCTGAATCACCTACTATTTAGGTTGCCTTACACTTCCTATTATAGGACCCCATTTTCAATTGCTTATAACTTTGTCAAACTTTAACCCTTTGGACTGAAATTTTCTATGCCTGGTTCTACCAAGGTTCTGGGGGGGAAATGATCAAAATGGTATAGCTATATTTGGAAACAAGATTGGGGAAAATACATTGTCTTGCAATGTTAAAATTACGGTGACCTTTTATTTGAGAAACTCTAGCTCCCCCATGCTTTGGAGCAGGGACTTCAAATTTGGCAGAGCCTGTGCATGAAAGATGCACTTTTTATGGCTCCTGTGAAACTCCACCCAAATTTGGCCCAGGTAGAAGCCTTTAAAAATTTCACTTTGCACATGCTCAGTAGACATTTTTTAGATTTTTTTAACAATTGAAACCTTGATTCTGTGCTCACTGAGCGCGCTCAATTAACCTAGAACTCCTAGTCCTAACCAGCCTGCACATGCACACCATCCCCGCAGAGCAAGTGAGTGTGCTCCCTCCAGCCCAGGGATAGAGAGTTGAAGTCAGACTTTCCCTACAATTGCTATACCTGACAGGTCTGGGCCAGATGGGGACTAGACTAGAACTGACAGCAGGGAGCCGGTCTCTCCTGTGCTCTCAGTGACCCTTCTGCATACAACATTCTGCAAATTGTATTTGTCAATAAATAAATGTGGAGGCTTCAACATGGCAGTGGGGAGAACAGACCACTGACTGCACCGAGGTGAGAGATCACTCTGCACTCGCCTCCTCCCACCTGGTCATGGACTCAGTGGTAACGTTGCACCCAAACCTGACACAGTGCAAGAACCAGGACTGTCCCAGAAACCCTGAGGCCCTGCCCCTCCATGCCAAGCACACTAGATGTAGGCAGGCAGGCTCTGTCCAGCAGGACCCAAGGATGGAGAGGTTTAGTGTAGGGAGATCCAGGTGTGGGGTGATAGAGTTCTATGTGGGGCAATCTGGGTGTGGGTGGCTTGGTGTGGGGAGGGAGATTTGGATGCAATGGAGATCTGGATGAACCAGGGCTCATTGGTGGGGTGCATTTCTGAGTGCAGACAAAGTGGGACTTTGCAGGGGGTGTCCAGGTGAAGGTGGTTGGGGTCAACGAGGGGTCTAGGTATGGAGGATTCAGTGGGGGGAGGTTTCAGGTGCTCGCTTGGTAGGATGTGTGTCCAAGTGTTGACTTGGTGGGCTTCAGTGAGATGGGAGTCTGGGTGAAGGTGGCTAGTCAGGATGGTCCAGGTGCAGGTGGGGTGGGGCTTGTTAGGGTGGGGGTTCGAGTGTGTGTAGGAGGGGATCATGGGTGGGGTCCAGATGCAGGGAGGTGGGGCTCAGTGCAGGAGGTCTGGGTGAAGGGGGGCTCTGGATGCAGGGGGTGAGGCTAGTCAGGGTGTGCGTTCAGGTTCAGGGGGGAAAGTTGGGGGGCTCTCGGTTCAGGGTGTGAGGCTTGGCCGGGAAATCTGGGTATGAGGTGGGTCCAGATGCATGGTGGTTGAGCAGATGGGGGAGCAGCTCCCCGTACACTGACCACACACACCCATAGCTGAGGACGAATGGGAGCAGGAAGTTGGATGGGGGCTTCCCGCAGAAGGCGAAGTTTTGGGAGGTGGGTCTGACAAGACCTAGCTGCTCCTTGCAGGGGAAGAGGAAGTCCCATCCTCCCCACCCCAGTCGAGATTGGTAGCTGAGCCTGGCACAGGGTAGAAGTCACAGGCTGGGGCATCTTCAGTCCCCCCTCCCACAGTGATTTGCCACTCCCCTGGCTGCTCTGAGCACCCAAAACAATGCATTCACACTGCTGGGGAGTGACACATGACAGTTCTTGCAGCTTCCCTTTGCTTTGAAATCTGCAGGAAAGCAAAGAAATCTGTGAGGACCATGAATTCTTCTTATGCACAGTGGCATAGAATTCCCCCAGGAGCAGTATAGAGGAGGTAGGCACCTGACTCAAATTCAGAGGGGACAAAAGCCAGACTGGTGGGAACGGAAAACTAATATACTTGGAGAAGCAGCCCGGTGCCTGGGAGGAGGGTTAGAAAACCTGTGACTAGGAGTTGGGAGAAAACTGGGACTGGCTGGGCAAGGAGACTGAGGAGTGGACACTGGAACTAGGACAAGGAACCAGGATCTGTGAACACTAGAGAATACTCCCCTCCAGAGCCTGGAATGGAACCCAAGATTCCTGAGCCTCATCTTCCTCTGCTGTCAGAAAATATCCTTGACTCCTACTGGCAGATTGTGCTTGCCCACGAAGAGGAAGACAATTTACCATTACTATCAGTTACTCATTAGCCCAAGTAGCAGAGGTCTGTGCAGTGCATCTAAAGGTTCTAACCCTGCTGATGACCCATGTGTGCACCATCCATCTTGTCCATTGAATGAGGCAGGGGACCTGTGGTGATCACGGAACAAAAGACTATATCATATAGCATATGCACAAAAAGCATGACTTAAACTTTCACAGGAAACCTTAATTCTGACATTCCCTAATTTCTGAGGGATTAAATTTGCAATATAATTAACAGGGTTATTCAATGGGGCCAATGGATCCAACCCATCAATATTCATTCATCCCATAGTTTGGAGATGTTGAAATCCAGATCCAATTTTGATGATTCAAGCCTACCTCAACAATGGACACAGTGTACCCAACTCTAGATCCATACTTCAGAATTTGGACCCATCTCTTTGTAGACTTTCTACAGTTTTACAAAACTACTGTCAGTTGCAAGACATTTAATATTACAGTAATTCTACAGTCCACAGGCCTTGTGCAAAATCCTAAGTGATCTAAACAATGGCATAAGTATACACGTGAATAACAAGTACACATGGCAATAAATCTGATTTTTATTGAAGTAGCAATCATAGGACTATCAATCCAGCCTTTAGAATAATAAGGCTAACCAGCCTAAAAAGGCACTCTAGCTTCACTGACCTATGTCTACACTGACGGAAGAGCCAGTGTAGACAGCCTATGTTGGTTCAAATTGCTCCCCTTATCTCTGAACCTGTTGACTCAGTAGTATGGCAATATTTTTCATCCAGATCCTCAGTCTCTTCATCTGGCAGCCTGGGCTATCGGGCTTTGCCTAACATTGAACAATCCTGTCTTGTAAAGGTTCAGAAAGTTTCCCTTTCTTCTAGAACACAATCAACAAGGAAATGTTACCTTTTAAATGGACCAGACCTGTCTCTTGGCTGCTGAACAAGTCTGATCACTGAGTCACTGAATACAATTTCCATTCCTTGTGTTTTGATATATTTGATATAATTACAGTTACCAAGGTTATCAGATTCCTCTTTAAGCATTCATTGGGTGGCTTTATGTGCTAATCATGTTTATTTTTTGCATAGTTTGATTAAGAATTTGGAAAGGGCGATCTAATGTGTATCCTCATCTATGAAATCCTGTTGCAGCATGGAATCTTAATTTGGTTTTTTATCAGGTTATGAAATTTCCTTTTGAGCCATAGGTGGAACGCTCTTTGTTGTATTTGTCTGTTAAGACTTCATTTATTATTGTGATTATGTCAGGTTGGCAAGTAAGTAAACTGCATGCCTTCATGGCAGGGCTGCCATTTACTATTTTTCATAAAGATTAAATGGTCCTTTGACCTGACCCCAGGTTTTTGCCAAAAATAATGTCTGAATTTCATATCAATCAGCCCATACATTTACCAGTATTCTTTTCTAGGGCAATGCCAATAAAGGGAAATCTATTTCATATAATTTTAGGTTCTAAGAGGGTTCTAATGTTACTTAAAAAAATTAAGGATTTTAGAAAGTCTTTGGGGTTGTTTGTTTCCCATGGTAAGCATCATGAGTCACTATCCAACGAAGTGGGTATTTGCATCCCACGAAGTGGATATTAGCCCACGAAACTTTAGTTAGTCTTTAAGGTGCACAGGACTCTTTGTTATCTCTGCTATTCCAGACTAACACGGCTACCTCTCTGATTCATGAGTCACTATGTATCCTCTCAAACCATTTCTAGCTGGGTGAAATACTGTATCCTAGTGTTTCCATTTAGCTGCAATTCCTTTAGCTAAGGGAGTAAAATCGCATTCTATTAGAGCAGTGGTCTCCAAACTGTGGGGCGTGCTCCCATAGGGGGGCATAGAGGAACGTTCAGGAGGGTACATGGCAGGGTCCGGGCCAGGCCACCCCACATGGGGTGGGGAGGGAACGCCACCCAGCCCTGCTCTGCCCCCAGACCAGATCCGACTCAGCCTCAACTCCACTCCACCCCCTGCTCTACACCAGCCCTGGCCCCAGTCACAGCTCCACTCCACCTCCTGCTCTGCCCATAGATAAGATGAGAAATTGTTCTATTCCTGCTTCATTCCCTCTCTGCCCCAAGGTCAGCTCTGCCTCTAGGCCCAGCTCCTACCCCATCCTCAGCCCCATTTTCAGCCCAAGCTCCTCTGCTGAGCTAACTGTGCTGTCATGCAGGGGGCACACAGACAGATTCCATTACTGTTATGGAGGGGACAGGCCTGACAGGAAAAGTTTGGGCCCCACTGTATTGGAGCAATAGCAACAGCCTTTGCTTACCTTAAGCATGTTCCACTTTGGGAATGCTGTAAAGCTGCTATATGGAAGTCAATGCACACATTTATTAAGCATTCTGTACTAGATTTGTCATCTAAACTGGATGCAGGGTTTCGCAGAGCTGTGCTTCAGTCCTTAGTTAATTAGGACTCTATTTCCTAACTCCTGAGTACTGAGGATTGCTTACCAAACTATCCCATGAGTGTCCTTAGACAGAATCACTTGAAGAAAGAATGAAGGCTACTTGTAACCAGAGCTCTTCAAGATGAATCTGCATATTCACATTACCTGACCCCTCTCCCTCTTTCTTAGAGTCCTATAGCAATTTCTCTGGGACAGCGATGGAAGGAACGGAGGTGGTAGAGGGCACCTCCTTTAACAGCCTTCCCATACAATATTTGAGGACACTGGGGGGTGGGAAGGGACAGGGCAGGGCTCACAAGCACTACAACAAGCACTTCCTGGAGACATTCCACCATTAGGCTACGCTAGTCAGTGCAATCCAATGAGTGTGATTATGCAGAGCCACTCGAAGAGCTCCAGTTTAAATAAGTACCGTAATCTCCATTTTCCCAAATATCTGAGTCATTGTACATTGGTCTAAAATTTTACACAGCACATTTCATGTAATAATATTCTAGTTTCCCATTTTAAATGCCCTATGTAGCAATGCTGTTCTTAGTGCAGCCAGTAAAGGTAGTGGTAGTCACGCCAATGATAATGAATCTTCAGTCTCATTTGTAGGCAGCACAAAGATTTAGCTTGGCATTTGAAAACTAGGTAGATTCAGTCAATTATGTTTTCTTCACTATTAATGCAGTTAATGATTATGTAGCTGAGACTATGTAAAATTTTACAACTGATCCTCTATTATACAGGCAAAATTAGAGGATAATGTGACCAGCACTCACAAATTTGGCAGTAAAATATTTGGCATTTCCTCCCACTAGTGTTCCATCTGAAAGAACCGTCAGTGTTACTCAGTAATGTTCTCTACAAAGGTCTTTATTAGCACATGAGCTGGTAGAGTGGCTTGACTTTATTAAAATGAATTTACAATTGTGGAATAAGTGTTCTATTCCAGTGACTTGTAGGACAAAAATTAGTCATTGAGGAAAGGGAAAGCTCATTAGTTGCTATGAAATTAGCAGAATATTGTGGCTTTATGCAATTTTTGGTGGGGGCAAGAAAAATTTTATTTCTTTTGTGCTGGCCCTTCAATACTTTTCAGTCTGAAATTTACATATACATGTATAATATATTATTACATAATACAAATATATATTTAAATATATACAAATATCATTACATGTCCAAAACTTTGTTAAGGGAGAGTAAAGTTGCCCCGTGGCACTTCATGCTTTTCCAGAATGTGAAGAGTAGCTAAAATTACACTTCTGAAAACCAGGAAACATAGAGTTAGTATGCCAATGCAACTTTAATTCTTCCCCTCTGGAGACGGAGTAGATAATAACCACTGGGAATTAGGTGCCTGAACACTAAGAGTCAACCTTTGAATTAAAAGCATTGCAGAACTTTAATTAGAGTGGAGCTGCCATTTCCTCTATAATGCAATTAAAGTAAAAAGATTAACTTTCCATTGCTCAGTTCATGTCATATTATTTTATTCTTTCACCCACCTTTGTCCTGGGTCTATCCTATTCTCCCTGCAAGTTTTTTCCACTCCTATAACTCTCCTGTAACTTTTGAAGCAAGGAAATGGGACAGCTGGTTGAAAGTGGAAAACAATTTTCATTTCCCCACCAAACCCTTTCTTTCTCCCATATTTTCCAACATTTTGTCACTGAAATAGAAAATTTAGGAGAACAGGAAAAAAAAAGAAGTGAAATGGGGGGAATGGAAAGATGATGAACCAAAAAATTGAAAACAAAAAAAACATATGGTCAAAGAAGACTAATTATTTCTTCTTCCATTTTTGTCATTAAAATAGGAAAATTCCTGAAATCTCTGAATTGGGGGTGAGGGTAGAGGGGAAGATGATTCTTCAACCAAAAAAAGTTTTCAGAAACTTTGGCCAGCTCTTGAAATAGCATATTCTTTAACAATTTATTTAGTGTTAAGTTATAATAAATAAAATACAAACTATTCAGATATCTAGTGTTAATTAGAAGTGCTCCAAACAACAGTATTCTTTTAAACATGTATACATTTTCATATTCCAATATATCACAACATTTACAACCCCTATCATTCAAAATTCATGAGTCAAGCCAAACACTTGAGATGTGTGCACTAAAAATCAGTTCACTTTAAAAATAATAGAATTTGAGTTTCATTTTGCTTACTTTCTGGGTTTCAAGTTTGTAGGTTTCATGTTGTCTCTGCAACCTAAGGGCTAGAAACTTCATTTTTTAAATGTTAAAGCTGAGATTGTTGCATAAATCACATGATCCCAGAAGCTTGGGCTTTATAAATAAATATTTATGAATAAATTTATGAATAAATAATAAGTTTGCAAATGTTATGCTTTCATAGAATCATAGAATATCATGGTTGGAAGAGACCTCAGGAGGTCATCTAATCCAACCCCTTGCTCAAAGCAGGACCAATCCCCAACTACATCACGCCAGCCAGTGCTTTGTCTACCCTTAAAAACCTCTAAAGAAGGAGATTCCACCACCTCCCTAGGTAACCCATTCCAGTGCTTCACTCCTAGTGAAAAAGTGTTTCCTAATATCCAATCTAAATCTCCCCCTCTGCAACTTAAGACCATTATTCCTTGTTCTGTCATCTGCTACTCCTGAGAACAATCTAGATTCATCTTCTTTGGAATCCCCTACAATTCAGGTAGTTTAAAGCAGCTATCAAATCCCCTCCTCCCCCCGCCCCATTCTTGTCTTCTGCAGGCTAAACAATCCCAGTTCCCTCAGCCTTTCCTCCTAAGTCATGTGTTCCAGACCCCTAATCATTTTTGTTGCTCTCCGCTGGATTGTTTTCAATTTTTCCACATCCTTCTTGTAGTGTGGAGCCCAAAACTGGACACAGTACTCTAGATGAGGCCTTACCAATGCCAAATAGAGGGGAATAATCACATCCCTCGATCTGCTGGAAATGCCCCTATCTATACAACCCAAAATGCTGTTAGCCTTCTTGGCAACAAGGGCACACTGTTAACTCATATCCAACTTCTTGTCCACTGTAACCCCTAAGATCTTTTCTGTACAAGTGCTGCCTAGCCATTCGGTCCCTAGTCTGTAGCAGTACATGGGGTCAGCCGTCCTAAGTGCAGGACTCTTCATTTGTCCTTGTTGAACCTCATCAGATTTCTTTTGGCCCAATCCTCTAATTTGTCCAGGTCCCTCTGTGTCCTATCCTCACCCTCCAGCGTAGCTACTCCTTTCAGTTTAGTGTCATCTGCAAACTTGCTGAGGGTGCAGTCCACGCCATTTTCCAGATCATTAATGAAGATACTGAATAAAATCAGCCCCAGGATCGACCCTTGGGGAACTCCGCTTGATACCGGCTATCAACTAGACATGGAGCCATTGATTACTACCTGTTGAGATAGCAATCTAGCCAGCTTTCTATCCACCTTATAGTCCATTCATCCAGCCCATACTTCTTTAACTTGCTGGCAAGAATACTGTGGGAGACCGTATCAAAAGTCAAGGTATATCATGTCTACTGCTTTCCCCTCATCCACAGAACCTGTTATCTCAGCGGTTCTCAAACTTTTGAGAACCACGACCCTTTTTTCTTTTCTTAGGCGGCACGGCGGACCCTTGTATGTCTGCCAAAAAGCCGCTGAATTGATTAGTTCTGCATTCGGTGGCTATTTTCGGCAGACATGCCGAGCACTTCCAAGAGCGCTTGGTATGTCCACCGAAAAGCCGCCGAATGCGGAACTAATCAATTTGGCAGTTTTCGGCATCAGCAAGAGCTCACAACCCCCCTGGAAGCACTCAGCGACCCCCCAGGGGGTCGCGACCCTCAGTTTGAGAAACCTTCTGTTATCTCGTCATAGAAAGCAACTAAGTTAGTCAGGCATGACTTGCCCCTGGTGAATCCATGATGATTGTTCCTGATCACTTTCCTCTCCTTTAAGTGCCTCAGAATTGATTCCTTGAGAACCTGCTCCATGATTTTTCCAGGGACTCAGGTGAGGCTGACCGGCCTGTAGTTCCCCGGATCCTCCTTCTTCCCTTTTTAAAAGATGGGCACTGCATTAGTCTTTTTACAGTCATCCGGGACCTCCCCACATTGCCATGAGTTTTCAAAGATAATGGCCAATGGCTCTGCAATCACATCCACAAACTCCTTTAGCATCCTTGGATGCAGCGCATCTGGCTCCGTGGACCTGTGCTCATCCAACTTTTCTAAATAGTCCTGAACTTCTTCTTTCTCCACAGAGGGCTGGTCACCTCCTCCCCATACCATGCTTCACAGTGCAGTATTTGGGAGCTGACCTTGTCTGTGAAGACAGAGGCAAAAAAAGCATTGAGTACATTAGCTTTCTCCACATCCTCTGTCACTAGGTTGCCTCCCTCATTTAGCAAGGGGCCCACATGCTTTACTTGGGGAAGAACACATACTTCAGAGCCACCTGAGGTGAGGCAGACCCCTCCCCCTGTCCTGTGGACCTTGCAGAATGCACTCTGATGGCGAGTGGTCTGTACTGGGAAAGGAGGCAGGAAATGGGCAACCTTATAGGGATAAGTGGACAGACTGAGGAAAGAGTGGATGGCCTAGTCATGAGGCTGGGTGGACATATATCTCCCTTCCCTGCATGCAGCAGAGGTTACCTGTGGTTGTGTTACCTTTCCCTCTGGTGGTGAGGATACTCTTTTAAGGAAAGGTCAGGAGTAGCCCATGACCATCCATGACCAGGTAAGCCACAAGGTTTCCAGGTGGATTTCAGGACAGATTCCATGAAGAGGAGTATTCGGGAGGTGATTTCTTCCCCCTGAGCCCAGCCCTGCATGTTTTACTGGAGAAAAGGGTGATATGCCTGGAAGCAATTGTGTAAAAATGACCTTAAGGTTGCTCTGCCTTGCACCAGCTAGAACAGTCCCCTAGGAGCCATGTTGACAGTTAGAGACGGTTGGAATTTCAGTGAAATTTTTTGTTGAAAATTGGAGCCTTAATTTAAATAAAAACACAAAAAATGTTAGTTTTCTTTACCAACTCTGTTAGCCCAGAATTTCTGTATCACAACAATCTCCATCTTCACACATCCTGTCCCTGACTTGCCTCCCAAGAGGCCCCCTGCACCAGTGGGGCCAGCAATAGATGTCATATTACAGTAGACTCTCGATTATCCAGGATTGGATTAACCAGGGTGTGGATTAACCAGGATGTCAAAAAAAAAATAATACATGCAACTCGCAGGGTCGGCTCTGGCTTTGCTGCCGCCCCAAGCACACACACACAAAAACCACACCAGGGCTCAGGGGACCCAGTTAACCAACACCCCCTCCCCCCAGCACAGGGTGGCTGGTGAACCAACCCCCCAGTCCCCATATTTCCTATGGATGGTGATTATCCAGGATTTTATTAACCAGAATTATTTTTTCCCTATCGTCCTGGATAATAGAGAGTCTTCTGTACTACCATATGTCATATTACTACCAGAGTGTCCCCTTATGCTAAGGGATTCCCCAAACATTCTGTTAAGGCAGCTCTCTGACCCCCTAAACCTTTGAGAGCAGAACAAAGGGGATGGAACAAGGGCCAGAGATCTGGGTCCTTACATCAGAAGTTCTGGTCAAGACTTTCAAAAGTGATTAGTGATATTGATTGCCCAACTTGTGTCAGTATAAAACAGTTTGATTTTCAGACAGTTTTGAACACCCACCCTTTGAAAATCAGTCATCCTTAAGGTGTCTTGGCAACCCAAAAATGGAGGAACTCAAAATTCTTTTAAAAATCTTGGCCACTCTTTTTATTTAATTGTTCTTATTATTATAGTATTATTTATTTATTTCACTTTACTTAACTGAATCTCTTATTTTTATTTCCCATCTCCCTGGCAGACTTTCCTGACTCCTCACATTTTTCAATTTCTATTCCTATTTCTTTCCTCACGGACTATCGCCTTATCTTTTTAGACACCTTTTCTTCTGTAAACATGTCATTTTTCCCCTTTTCCATTTTCTTTGCTTTTTATATCTTCCAACTTTGCCCATTTAATTAATTTTGCTGCATCTGTGACTTTTTTCTACTCTACTTTTTCAGTTTCTCTATTTCTCCATTTAAGTTAGTTTCTCCCTTTGTTTGTTTCATTTACTTCCCTTCTTTGGTGTCTTTTTTTCTCTCTCTCTTTCTCTCTTTTCCCACCAGTCCTCCTTGTCTTCTTATTCCTTTTTTCTGCCAGCCAGTAGGTGGGTGGGCCTAAAATTGTAATAGGAATAGTTTATACCCAGTACATTTTCTTTAAAATACAGGGTGGGGAGGAACCCAACTCTGGTATTTTAGCTGACAGGTGGGCCAGGACAGTAGATGGCAGTGTTCCAGATCAGATTAGTATTTGTGTCCGACCCCTTCTTGAACCTGGGGGCTGATGATTTTGATTCTCAACAGAACTTTTCCCCACCCAGTCCTGTTACTGTCATGACATATTTGTAGTCCAGACCACATTTTTTAACACTGTTTTATCGGCATTCAAAATAAGTAGCTGAGACATGGTATCTAAGCAGGGTTGAAAAGTGTGAGAGGGAGTGTGTACCTGGGGCCTGAGCACATAGATGGGAACCTGGAATATGATCCTGGGCTGCAATCAATACGCTAAAATACTGCAAGAAATCCGTAGGTGGATTAAAAGACAAATAAATGGTCAAGTAGCCTGTGACAGGATTTGCACCCACCCACAGGGCCTGCAGGGGTTAATATGGCCTGGGTCAGAGAGGCCAATTAACATACCTTGCAGCACCTGCCAGAGAAAGAAGGCCAGGCTTAACTGATCATGAAGCCCAGCTGTGTAGGGGTTGGTGGTGATTAGAAAGCCAGGAAGTTTGTAGCAGAAAGAAGCTGAAAAGAGAGAGGCATTTGAGTCTGCCTGTAGTCACTCTTTGGAAGACAATAGAGATAGGAAGTGGTCCTAGGAGGCAGCAAGGAGTTTGAGGGAGCTGACCTTGGCTGCCAGCTATGGGGTCCCTGGTCTGGTACCCTCAGTAGAGGGGGGCCTGGGTTCTACTACCAGCTACCACGGAAGGTGGGGTGAAACCTGTTGAGGTAAGGGGTATAAGGACAACAGTGCCCAGAGACAGACAAAAGACCTGCTGTAAGGTTACTGAATTGTAGCGTGATTAGGCTCTGGAGGGGGTGGACTAAAGTGTGACCTAGCTGGAGGGCTAAATTGCAGGAATAGAGACTACCACAGTGACAGTGACCATCTGCTATGCCCCATATGGCCACAAGGAGGTGCTCCTGCAATCAGTGAATCCCTTTACATGGCCTCACTGTTTGGAGTATGTAAATTCACATTTCATGCTGATAACAGGCCTATTTGTGCTCAAAACATTGGTGATGGGTTTCTTTCAATTAATATAAACTTACTTTTATGTACCAGGAAAGTCAATGTCTGCTCTGATTAAATTATTCACAATATTTAGAGGTGTTACCTAGAACTGTGTCAATAAAGGATTTTTTGGCTCATTGGCAATTTTGAAGTCAAAAAATTCGTATTAGGTGGAACCAAAAATTTAAAATTTTTGGCAAATCAAAAAGTAGGAAAAAAATAATTTTGGATCAAATCAAAATGTTTTTATTTTGACATTTCTCACCCTATTTTCTTAGAGTATAAAAGAAATTTTGAAGTCATTTTCAAACAAAAAAAATAAAAATGTTGTTTGATCTTATTGAATCACTTTATTTCTAAGTTGTTTTTTTCCCCAACATGAACTTCCATCAAAATTGACAAATTCCCAGGTAAAGTTTCAATTTTGACTAAATAGAATTTTCCAATGGAAAAATATTCTGTCGGAAATGTTTTCATTGGCTCTACTATTGACTCTTAAGGAATTACTCCTGATTTACTCCAGTGTACATAAGACGAGTCCCGGGGCATTGTCTCACCTTTGAGTTCATGGGATGACATTCTTTGTGATCATTATACTTTGGGCTTTGACTTTCACCACCCCACTTAGCAGTTGTCTCCACTCACTGCACAACCTGTACCAAGTAAGAGTATCATTGTACAGCAAGCAAGCCTCATGACTAAATAGAAATTTCAGGCCTGCTCCCACATATTTTATTGAGAGAAGAATCAATCACCTTTTATGTAAGTTACCGTATATTTTGGCGTATAAGACGCCTTTTTAACCCCCAAAAATAATCTCAAAATTAGGGGGGGCGTCTTATACGCCGAATATATGAAAAGCACCGGGCAGCTGGAGCTGGGGCGGCTGCAGGTGGCCCGGCGGGCGGGGCGGGGCGGCGCTTCCCCCCCGAGCCCACCCGCATGTGTTCGGGGCCGGCGGGGAACGGGAGCAGCTCGGGCCCCGGGGGCCCTGGGAGCGCCCGCCCGCGCGGCGGGGACGGGAGAGCGGCGTGCTCCCAGCAGCCCGCCCGCACGGCGGGGACGGGAGAGCGGCGTGCTCCCAGCAGCCCGCCCGCGCAGCGGGGACGGGAGAGCGGCGTGCTCCCAGCAGCCCGCCCGCGCGGCAGAGACGGGAGAGCAGCGCGCTCCCAGCAGCCCGCCCGCGCGGCGGGGACGGGAGAGCGAGGCGCTTTTTGTGTGTGGTGGTGGTTTTGTTTTTTTTTGTGTGTCCAGCTTTTTTACTTAAAATCCGGCTTTTTTACTTAAAAACTCGGGGGCGTCTTATACGCCGGAGCGTCCTATATGGCGAAAAATACGGTACTTAAGAAATGTGGGCTGCATATAATTTTCATGTAGCTTGAACGAAAAGTAGCCTCCACTTGATATAAGTTAGGATGTGGCGAGGGTCTCAGACTCCACAAATAATTTCAGAAATAGTCACATTATATCGAAGTGTACAGAAACTTTTATTTTTAAGAACACGAAGTCCAGGATCCATATAATTAGTGATAAGAAAACCTCACAAACAGAATCCAGCTTTGACTCTAAATGTAGCTGACTATATCATAAGCTTTTGGAACGCCCCACTTGGGTTATCTTGTGAGATTTTGCTGCATTTCTGCAATGCAGAGCTATAACATTTTTGTCTTTTTAAAGATATTTTTTCTAAATGTAAATGCTAATTTGGTTCCAATCTGGGGCTGAAGGTTCAGCTCCACTTTTATTTTATCCAAGGTGGCTTGCTTATCCCTCCTGAAAGCCAATTAAAAATATTGTTCATAAAACAAATCTTCTTTAATGAAAATGTCATAGAAATAAAATATTGCTCACTGGTTTTAGGGTGTCTAAGCAGACAGTTCAATAAGGTGACATGGAAGTTGAGCTGAAAATTAGCTACTTCATGACAGATTTAAAAGAAAGATAAATGTGTTTTTGAGGGCAGCTGACATGTACCTTGAAGATGAAGAGATCTCGGGTCAGAATGATCCATGATGCGCACTTGCTCCACTGAAAAATCTTAAATGGAATCCAAGAAATAAATTATATCATCTTGGAAAAGATTAAACTGAAGCATCCTGTGGAATAAAAAACTACAATAGAAGATTAAGTGGTCAACCTAGATTGCCTTTCAATTTTTAGTGCATATGAGTTTAAGCATTGGTTAATGGAAGAACGGCTGCCATGTTCTGAAGGGGAAGAAATTACAGCAGACATGGGCTCTGTGACAATGATGTGACTCTTCCATGAAACTTTTTCTTTAGTGTGTGCGTGTGTGTGTGTTCGCCTGGGGCTGGAGGAACACAGCCCTGGGAAACGTAGGTCCTGCAAGATAGTTCATTGGGAGGGAACTTGCAAAAGGGAGAAGTAAAGCTCCATATGAAAACACAAGTGACACAAGCAGTACGTTGATAGAATTACAGAAACCTCCCCCCAGAAGAGGAACCCAAATCAATGAGCTTACCCCAAAGTAATGGGCAAATCTGATAATGCTTAGGAGCTGTTTGCATCTATTGATGGCCTCTTTGTCCCATAGAACATCAGACAGGAAAACAGAGAACCAGACCCCAGTTTCTGTGAACACTGACACGTGACATTGAAATTCACTGCCTGTGAACACTTGTGCCAGTGAAACTTGATCACTGAAACATGTGCAGGAAGTGAACACAAAGGAGTTTGAGGGGGTGAGCAGGGCCTAGTAGAAATCTGAATGACTATCCATGGACACTTTTTGACTATACTCTCAGGTCTGTATTGTGATCTCAAAACTGTTTTTTTAACTGAATGAAGATATTTATCTAGAATCAATGTAATAACTGAGCCACATACATCTGAGTGTTTTTTCTAAATGTATTTAATTCTCCCTCCCCCCCCCCATGTAATCTAATTGGCTGTCATGGATTTTTTACCCCCTCAATGACTATATTTTTACCTCTCCACTTTCACTCATATCTCCTATGGCTTCACTACACTCTATGTCAGGTTGCAATTTCCCCATTGAGGCTTTAATGTTATAAAATGTAAGGGCACTAATTCACAGTGAGGTGTCGAAGTTTGCAGATGATACTAAACTGCTCAAAATATTTAAGACCCAAGCAGACTGTGAAGAACTTCAAAAAGATCTCACAAAACTAAGTGATTGGGCAACAAAATGGCAAATGAAATTTAATGTGGATAAATGTAAAGTAATGCACATTGGAAAAATAACCCCAACTATATATACAATATGATGGGGGCTAATTTAGCTACAACTAATCAGGAAAAAGATCTTGGAGTCATCGTGGACAGTTCTCTAAAGACGTCCATGCAGTGTGCAGCGGCAGTCAAAAAAGCAAACAGGATGTTAGGAATCATTAAAAAAGGGATAGAGAGTAAGACGGAGAATATCTTATTGCCCTTATACAAATCCATGATGCGCCCACATCTTGAATACTGTGTACAAATGTGGTCTCCTCATCTCAAAAAGGATGTATTGGCATAAGAAAAGGTTCAGAGAAGGGCAACTAAAATGAGTAGGGGTTTAGAACGGGTCCCATATGAGGAGAGATTAAAGAGGCTAGGACTTTTTAGTTTGGAAAAGAGGAGACTAAGGGGGGATATGATAGAGGTATATAAAATTATGAGTGGTAAGTAGAAAGTGAATAAGGAAAAGTTATTTACTTGTTCCCATAATATAAGAACTAGGGGCCACCCAATGAAATTAGTGGGCAGCAGGTTTAAAACAAATAAAAGGAAGTTCTTCTTCACACAGCGCACAGTCAACCTGTGGAACTCCTTGCCTAAGGAGGCTGTGAAGGCTAGGACTATAACAGGGTTTAAAAGAGAACTGGATAAATTCATGGAGGTTAAGTCTATTAATGACTATTAGCCAGGATGAGTAAGAAATGGTGTCCCTAGCCTCTGTTTGTTAGAGGTGGGTGATGGACGGCAGGAGAGAGATCATTACCTGTTAGGTTCACTCACTCCGGGGCACCTGGCATTAGCCACTGTCGGTAGACAGGATACTGGGCTAGATGGACCGTTGGTCTGACCCAGTACGGCCTTTCTTATGTTCGTATGTTCTTACTTGCCCAGTTAGGATATGGATTTTTAGAGGAAGTGGTGGTAAAACAAGCTTACACATGTAACAGACGAATAATCAAAAGTCCCATCATCAATGTATGTAATTAGCTGCATTTGGCCTGATTGTAAAGATCAAGACCCAGGAAGAGAGAAGATTTTAGGTCTCAGCAGGTTAACTCCATGCCAGGGGATGAGACTGAACCCAAACTGACATGCTTAGCGTTCTTATTTCCATGAGAGGACTGGCATTCCAATGCTTTTCACCTGTGTTTTGCAGAGATATGGGGGCACAAGCTCAGTTTGAATTCAAAAAGGAGTCATTCTGGAGAGTCTTCAGCAGTTGGTGAGTTTAAAAAAAAGGCAAATCTGAAGATGTAAGAAATTATACATTCCTTCCTCCTTCTGTGTGATCAGCGCTGAGTATATTGCTTTGTCATAACTGCCTCCGAGGCTAATCCTCCACACTTGCAAAATCTTCTTATTCTGACTGCCAGAGCACAGCTGAAGCCAGGGTTTAAGACCCTAAAAATAGGAGCAGATTATTCAGACCACAGACTGCTGAAGTAATTTTAAGGGTTTCTGGGGGAGGAGGAAGGGGAGTTGCCATTTTAAAAACAGATTGTTGACTCAAAAAATTAGTATTAGGAGTATTTTAATTAATCAGGTCATAGACTCCTTGATTTTCTTACACAATTAGAAGAATCATGCTAGATTAATATGTGTCTTCCTCCCTCCCCCCCATCAGTCCCCCCCCCCCAAAACCACTTATTTAAATTCTTTTCTTCATACATTAAAAACATTCCTCAGAACCTGGTAGCCATAGCCTTAGTCTACACTGGGGTAGGGGGGAATCGATCTAAAATACACATCTTCAGCTACGAGAACAATATAGCTGAAGTCGACATACTTAGATCGACTTACCTTGGCGTCTTCATGATGGTGAGTTGACTGCTGCCACTCCCCCGTCAACTCCGCCTGCGCCTCTCACGGCAGTGGAGTACCGGAGTTGATGGGAGAGTGCTCGGGGATCGATTTATCACATCTAGACTAGACACGATAAATCAACTCCTGATAGATTGATCACTACCCACCAATCCGGCGAGTGGTGTAGACATACCCTTAGATCACTGATGTCAGCCATTACTCGCTCTCAGCTTTGCCTAAAATAAGGGGAAAGGGTTCTGCAAAGACCCCATTACTGAGGTTTTGTTTGACTTTTCAGCATCTTTTGCAATGTGGTTGGGAGTACAGGTATTCTGGTGCATTCTGCAGGGACTCCACGGCAATGATATGTAGCACTTTATGTATGTATGTATGTAGCCCTAGTGGGAAGCCCTGCCAAGCAAACAGTGGTGTGAGGATTTTAAAATTTAATCCTAACAAGGGTTTTTGGAGTCAGCTCATGGAGGCACTCCAGATGAGAGGTAATTAGGCACAGCTGAGCCTACTTATCCTCAAAACCTTAAATAGAGGCTGGGGTAGCTCCAAAGGAGACAGCATGTTTTCTGGTTAGATGCCAGGGCTGGAGCTAGCCATGGTAAGCAAAAAAAAAAAAAAAAAAAAAAAGCTATTGTTTGTTTTATTGGTTTCTGTTTACAAGATGGTTTTGCTTGGAGAGTTTAAGCGGCATGAAGCATGCATGGCCAAAGATTATGATGGAAGCTCTGTTGTTTTTAAAAATAAATCTGAATGAGAGGTCATTTCTTGACCTGGGCTCAGATTCTTTTCAACTGGATGGATCCTGGCCCAGCCACATTCAGCAACTGTTTGTTCTCTTCTCTACTTTCCTCCCCCCACTTGTATGTTTAATCCTTATGCTATGTTCATGCCATTTGATCCCTACCACAATTGACAGAGCAATTATTCTGCCAAATGTTTGAAAATTTGAGCAGTACTACTGACAGCCTTGCTGGAATTTGTGGCTAAGAGTCTAATAGACATGGAGACAAAAAAAGCCCCAAACTCCTAATGGTGGCCAGTCCAGGTCAGGGTTGATATAGGGAATCTGTATGTTGCCAGAGATAGTAGACAAACACAGGTTTCTATAGAAATGTTAGTTTCATGAAAATTACTCTTAAAAACTTGAGACAGACAAGGTGGGGACAAAAATCTGTTGAGTAAAATACAGAATGAGGCTTTCTAGAACTTTTTTTTAAAAAACTATTCAGCAGAGATATTGTTCTCATGTTTTAAAGAGGGTTTCTTTAAAAAAATACTTCATTCATTTCTTTAGCTTTAAATAGGAGAAAGTTTTTATATTAACTTCTAGGGACCCTTTCAACTGTCATCATAACACAATAATGACATGGCAGCTGCATTATAAAAAGAGCTCATATAGATCACACTCAATCCGTCAGTAACATTAAACAATTTATAAACAGGAACACCTAAACTAAACCAATATAGAAAAGCATCTTTCCTTCTCTCGTAAGAGCATAACCTGTAAGAGCAATGTTCCCCCAAACCCTGTGAAACAAATGAAAGTAGGTTTATAATTTTCTATTTAATTTGATGAGATTTTATCTGCAAGAGTAAATTCACATTATATGGGTTTTGGTTTGTTTCCAAAAGTGTGCTTATAGATTTCTAAAGCCATGTCTACACTGGGGGAGGGTGTCGACCTAAGATACACAAATTCAGCTACGACAATAGCATAGCTGAAGTCAACGTATCTTAGGTTGACTTACCTGGGAGTCCTCACGGCGGCGAGTTGACTGCTGCCGCTCCCCCCGTCAACTCTGCTTCCACCTCTCACTGTGATGGAGTTCTGGAGTCGATGGGGAGAGTGCTTGGGGATCGATTTATCGCGTCTACACTTGATGTGATAAATCGATCCCCAACAGATAGATCACTATCTGCGAATCTGGTGAGTAGTGTAGACTTGGTCTAAGTTTCTTTCTTCAGATACCTTAAACATCTTACACGGTCTCCTACCATCTTCACCAACATGGATTATGTTGCTTTGTCTCCTTGCTGAATCCTTGAGAATACTAGTTATGGAGTCTTCTGAGATTCCAGGAAGGTACTGGCTCTTCCCTACTTTGCGTGCGTTCTCATTTTTTTTATTAAAAAAATGATCATACCATATCATTCTCATCCACTCCCCATCAGAGTGTAAATTCTTCAGGGACTCATTAATTATTTGGCATTGATGATTTATGGCTATAGATAATGAAAAATAATCATACTGCTAGTTTCACATTGGATGGTTTAGAGCCCATAACCGATTAATACAATGAAACTTTCACTCTTAAAATTATCTTCCAAAACATGACTGCAAATCTCTGTTGCCTGTCCCTCTCATTCCTCATTCTAGGAATGAGATAATTCTGTGATGATTTCCCTATTGAATTTCCTGAGGCTGTCCCTGATTTCTAATATCATTCCCTAGACTTTTTCCATCTGTCTGTAGTAGACTCCTGGTTCAGATACTTATTTTCCCTCTTGTCGCTTATGATTCACTAACCAGTTTGGGAGTTACAGGTGTGAAATATCTGTTTATTTATTTTTGCTTTTTTAAATCGTGGTAGCTGATCTTCAATCTGATAAATATACAAAATACATCCACACAATAAATACTACTTTAAAAAACATTGTGCAGCAGGATCAGCAAAAATGTATTCTCTCCAATAATTCCTAAATGCTTTTTCAAACTAATCGTACATGTTGCGCTCAATGCAACAAACTCTGTGACCCTGCTGCTAGTCTTCTGCTTGCATTTTTACTTGTGGGGGTTTATTGTGTCATAAAATAAAGAAACCTATCTTAAACTTGGCAATTAATTAGAAAGGTACCAAATCCTCATAAAAAGTGTTATAATCCCTTGGACTCTTCCCACTGCAACTAAACTCTCCTTACCTTGGCAACTCACTCACTTGCTGTGCTTCCTCATTCTGTCCTGGACTGTTTTTGCTCAAAGGGCTCTCACAGAAGGTCTCTATTTGTACCTCTGGTTTGACCAGACACCTCTCCCACTTTCTGTTGATTGAGGCCAGGACCCTAGCAATCATGTGACCTCATAGCTTCAATAGAGTCGGTCACAGAGTTTAAAGCCAGAAGGGACCACCAGATCATCCAGTTTGACCTGTATATCATAGGCCACCAGCACCACCCAGAACATGCACGCTAAACCTAGTCTCTTAAGTATTCAGCTAACCCTTCATGACCTTCTAAATTCTGTGCTTGACACATTCCTTTGAAGCCTGTATCACTAAGTTAGCAAGCTAAAGCTTAGCAGCTTAGAAAGCTAGTTCATCAAAGTTCAAATCTCAGTCAGTTTACTGCAGCCTTCTCACTGATTCAGGAACATTTTGTTGATGGCTGCACATTAAACTACCAAGAGTTCTCCTTTCATTTAAAAATAAACCAAAAAAACAAACCTTGAAAAAAATGGTGTAAAGTTATATAAAACTTCAGAGTACTGGAAGGCTTTTGTCTTATTTCTATAATGTCGAAGAGTTTTTCATAGGTGCAGGGATTTTCCTCTCTAGTTTTTTTTTTTCCACGTGAAAAATAAGTATCATCAAATCTAAAGCAGTAAACATAAAATATATAAAAGGGATTTCTTCCCTAAACACTTAAAGTGTTATAATAACTGTCTACTTTATTTCTGCTGTAAGACATCAACTGTATACAATCCTCTGAAGAGGTTACAAGTCCTCTCTGCAGAAGTACCACTAAGAAGGATCTGGGAACCACAACAATGAAGTGAATAAGTAATCAGTGTGAAGCATGCTTCTTTCTTCTTCCCCCCTTGCCCCACCCCCCTGCATCTCCACCCCAAGGAAATGCTACATATGATTGTATTAACAGGAGTAGCAGGTAAAAGTAGCAGGGAAATTCTTCTGTTCAACTTGGTGCTGGTTACAGCTCAACTAGAATATTCTGTACCGTTCTGGGCAGCACTCTTGGTTCAAAAGAGAAATTAAAGTTCAGTTGAAAAACAGCCAAGCCAATATAAATGTTTGGAAAATAAGGTAAAGGGAACTAGGCATATTCAATCTGGAGGAAAGATGTCTAGCAAGAATATACACTGCTTCAGACAGGTGAGAATGGGAAGTGTGCTTAGAATATTCCAGTGAGAAACATCAGGCTAGTGCCAAGAACCTCTGTCTTACCTGCCATACAATCCTACTTAAATGTTATACCTAGGATCATCAATTCAGTGGAGCATGCATCAAGTACAGCCAACTAGCACAATGATGAATATAGTATCTATTTATGACCCATGTTTGGGTTTGTTCCAAATAATTGCCTTCCTCTAGTTCATAAATTTATGGCACGTGGTAGCCTTAGAGGTCAATTTTAATAGAAGTTTTAAACCTTCATTTTGTGTGGGTTTTTTAAATACCACCTTGACTGCCAAAGACAGAATACCAACATTGAGCACTGTTTGAATTTCCCATGACAAATGGATGAAAAATGGATTGATACAGATAGAATACTAACACTTAATTATTCCATTGGTTAAATTTTTTTTAAACTGGATTGTCTTACTTTTCTTTGTACTACTTTTGCAAGAAATCTAGAACATTCTGGGATCAGTCCTGTAGCTACATTATTGATTCTCATGTACTGATTCCTAGAATATCAGTTCTGCATCAGTAGTATTGTCTGTAGAGCATTTTATTACTTTAGCTATAATGGGAAAAAATTACCACGCCAAACCTAGTGACTCCAAATTAGGGCTGTCAATTAATCACAGTGAACTAAAATTAATTTATTTTTATAATAATTTATAATTAAAATAAATTATCATTAATCCATTTTAATTGCACTGTTAAACAATTGAATACCAATTGAAATGTATTAAATATTTTTGGTTATTTTTCTACATTTTCAAATATATTGTATTCTGTGTTTTAATTGAAATCAAAGTGTACAGTGGTCACTTTATATTTTTGCTTACAAATATTTGCACTGTAAAAATGAGAAACAAAAGTAATAGTATTTTTCAATTATCTCATGCAAGTACTATAATGCAATCTCTCTGTGGTGAAGTGTTTTTTGATGGAGTGCAGTTATGTAACAAATCTAAAAATTTAGAGCCTACACATCTGCTCAGTCCTCCTACTTGTTCAGCCAGTCACTAAGACCAACAAGTTTGTTTACATTTACAGAAGATAATGCTGCCCTCTTCTTATTTACAATGTCGCACAATGTCGCACAATGTCGCACTGTTGTAGCTGGCACTGTTGTAGCTGGCAAGATGTTTACATGCCAAGTGCGCTAAAGAGTCATCTTTCCCTTCATACTTCAACCAGCATAGAGGACATAAAGGACATAGAATCATAGAATATCAGGATTGGAAGGGAGCTCAGGAGGTCATCTAGTCCAACCCTCTGCTCAAAGCAGGACCAATCCCCAACTAAGTCATCCATTCTTCCATACTGGTGAAAGGTTCTGCTCAATAACAATGATCCAAAGCAGTGTGGACTGACACTTGTTCATTTTCATCATCTGAGTCAGATGCCATCAGCAGAAGGTTGACTTTAACTATTTGACTCTTCATCCCAATTCAGGATGGTTTCCCAGTTACATTGGTAACAGGATGGTTCCCCAGTTCATCCCAATTCAGGATGGTTTCCCAGTTATGTTGTTACTATTAAACAGGGAAGGTTGCTCTTGGTGTATATACTTATGGTAACTTTTTAAAATGGGGATCATAAAATGTAGAACATACTAAGGCATTTCACAGCCCCTCAGTGTAACCTGTTCATTAATAGTCTTTATATCCTCTACAGAAGCTAAGGCAAGACTCCCAGATATCCTGATGTAGTGAAGCACTAAACCATGAATTACTAAATGGAAATAATACATTGAATAGGGAATAGCTAGAACCTGGCATCTATGGCTTGATGGTGATTTGTAAATAAGAGTAAAATGTCCTAGATTGGAAACTGATCTCTGTTGTTAGGGTAATATTGTACAAAGATGTTCAGTTCATTTGTGTCAGTCTTACTAAATTTTACTAATCTGCAGTTATCTAAAATTTGGTGGAATATGGTTCAAGCCTTCCAGGACAAAAAAGAAGTGTACTTTAGATTGCATACAACTGCCAAGGTGGGAGGTAATGATACCTAAAGAAATGTCATATGAGTGGCATGGGAACTGAACTGTTTGAAATTGGTATGGTATTCTGAAACCCAGATGAGACAGAGATGCTGTGGGAACATGACTAAGGATTTCAACAGAAGATCACAGCAAAAGTATCAATGTAATGAGCCAAACCAAGGATTCATTAAAGAAGTATTGTTAACTGTATATAATATAATGTAATTGACTTAATTCCTTAAAAGCAAGATGTACTAATAACATGTAGGATACATGCTATATAAAGTAAAAGAGGCCAAAAATCACTAACCTAATCCCAAAATGTCTGATGCATGCCATGTATGCCTAAATGTCTATAAAAGGATGAGGCTTTCTGTGTAATGCCCAGCTCCCATGTTTAAGCCTCATCAGCTCCAGTGTCATTTGTGTGCTGATTGGAGTCAAACTGAGTTATGTGCGATTGAAGCAAGTGAATAAAGTCTCAGAGACTACCCTAACCCTGGTAGCACAGCAACAGTGACCTGAGCTATAATATTGTACACAACACATATGGGAGAGCCAAGTTTGTGTCTTGAGCACTGCACTCTATAAATGGAAGAACCCACTACATTCAGGAGGGAGATAGGAAGGACTTGGGAAGAAGTATAGAGGGAGTGAGGGAGTTACCTGCAGTCTTACCCTTCTCTCTTGTAAAGTGGCATTACTTTGGTTATCAGATTATTTTGAGGGCCGTGTTATGTCCTCTTTTGCCACTGAAGCAAATAAGTAAGCCTTATCTTTCACTTTTGCCCTTTTTCCAAATCTTTCAGCCATCATGTCAAATGCATCTACACTCTCCTACAGTATAGCTTGGATTGAGAACAAACACTACTCTATAATTGTCAAAATTGCAGTGAGCCAGCTAAAAGCTTTGCCATATTGTGCTCTCCCTTTGCTTAAGCTATAATAGCGCCTGGTACAAGCTGCCTTCAGAAAGTAGCAGTACGGGGATAATAAGTTAGAAATGGCCAACAATTTAAAAAGAAATGAGTCTACTGTTGCAAATTAATTGCAGTGTATTGTTAGTAACAGCTAAGAGGGCTGCTTGCTGTTACTTGCAATTTCAGCCAAAGGGTCAGTATGACTGAATTGAGAAATGATTGGTCTAAATCTTCTGTGTTCACTGCATTCTTTCCCAGAACGAACAGTCTAGCTGGCATGTTATGGTTTCAAATAAAGCCCTTGTTTTTGGGCTCCTGAGGCTAGATTTGTTTTGCTCCAATCATACTAATTTGATACTTGTGCCAAAGATGGCTTCATGGCATTAATTTCAAACAGTTCAGCTAGAGTAGTTGAGGGGATGGATGGACAAAGTAATCAATATGCCTGGGAATCCCGGAAAGGAGGAGAACACTTCATATGAAAAGAACTTTAAGATAAGATGCTGGGTTCAATAAAACCCACTTGGAAACTAGAGGTGTCTCACTGAGACTTACAGGGCTCAATCTCCAATCAAGATTTTGATGGCCAAATTCTAACCATTGCATTCATGAGGCACATATTAGTTGTAGTAAAAGTATGAAGCTGGTTTTATCTTGCATCAAAATGTTAAAGGTTCTTGGCTGAATACTTAAGTACACCTGAAGAGAGGATAAAGTAGAGGCTCTGACACCTTTTCATCCCCCTCAATCCTAGATGTAGCTAGGAGCCAATTCAGTCCCGGCATAAACTTGAACAAACTCAGTGTTGCTATAAACTGTGCTGGCTTAAAGCAGATTCCTAGAAATTACTATGGCAGCAGGAGTTATGGGATCTTGGTATCCACCATCTGACCCTTAACACACCCTCATGCCAGGCCAGTTTAGAAATAGATGGCTAGAGCATCAGTGGCAGTTCTAAATTACCCGTGATAGTGGAATCCTCACATGCTCACTTAAAGTGACCTTAGTTACCCTGTGTCTCCCAAGTGACACAAAAGGGACTTAATGGGCTGCAAATCTATATGTGTGTTAGCTTTTTTGGATGTACGTTAAAAGAGCATTAAGGTTGTAAAGTCAAGCACTCAAAAGTTAGGAAATGACATCATTAAGGTTGACTACATAACCTTAATTCAGACCATTTATCCTTTCCTGCTCTACTCCTTCCCAACCTCTGGCTCCTGCAAACTCATTTCTCTGATTTCAGTTCCTGTGTTCAGCACCACAGCAGCCCCAGGCTGCTGGGAGTGGGAGAAGCAATTACAGGGAAAGTCCTACTCAGCCCCTGCAATCCCAGGCTATATAACATGTTCACCCCTACTGTGGTCATGGTGCATTTGCAGTCCAGTAAGCTCCCAGGAGGTGTGATGGGAATGGAGTCTGCTCAGAGCAGATGGAACCTTCAGTGTTTGGCTGCAAAGCTCTGTTGAGCATGTGTGAACTGAGATTTTTCTAAGGTTTACTACTTGAGTAAATTTTCATAGGAATGGCAAAGCATGATAGCCCTGATACAAACAGCAACTACCCACCACCACCACATTCCAAGTTCCTGCTTCAAAGCATGGAAGTGCTAGAGGTTCTCAGTGAAACAGCTGCAAGAATTTTTTTTAATGTGGACAGAGCAACCTTGTTCTCAGAAACAAGTGAACTGTCTTGGCTGAAACTTTCCACAAAAGAACTAAAATTCTGCCTGAGGCAGACATCTAGCCCAAATGACTAAAGTTTGCTAAAGTTATAATCAAATGAAAACAGGTTCTTAAAATGGGAAGTGTTGGGCCAACTTAATAAGTGGTGCTACAGGTCCATCTAGAATAAAGTAACAGAATTTTATACCTTCAAAATCACATGACAAAACCTCTCTGTCCTAGCGGGAAAAGACCTCATAACCCTGTCTGGTAGGGATGCGTATTAAAAAATATAATAATTCTTACACAGCCAGTATTATATAGCGAGGGTTGCCTGTAATATAATGAGGATGCATGGATCAGCAGGAGCTTCTTGGAGGAAATGTTAACAAGACTAATTGACAGCTTGTACTTCTCTGGGTGCGAGGGTTATAAAATAGCAGGAAACTAGCTGAGGCAAGGTAGAGGCTGAAAGAAATCTGATGGGTTCCAGGCCTGTTTAAAATGAGCTCTCTTTTTGCCATGGGTTAAAGCCTGTGGGAGCTCTGAGCGTGCATTTAAAGACAGAATTTGATACATTTACTATACAAACCCACATTCTTTCCTGCTTATGAAATACTGAAATAATTCAAGAGATTTGATACATAACTTACATGGTAACATTTTTTTTAAATTGCCTGACTCTGGTTGCTTCAACGTCTGTACACCCATTTACCCTCTAAAAATCAGGCCCCTTTAAGCTGTCTCATTGGCAACCCAATATTAGTCACTTTTTAAAATCTTGGTCCAAATAACTACATTAAGCATTGTATCAGTCATCCTTCCTGTATAAAATTGCCACCTAGTAATGGTCCTGGATAAGATGTGGGAGGGGAAGCAAGAAAAAAAAAGAAAAACAGTAAGAATGATCAGGACATAAAGAAATCATTGGCTTTTTATTTATACTTTCCATTATTGGCATTACAGATAAGACAGTGATTACCTAGAGAGCTCTGGTAGCTATTTCTATTCATTTCCCATTGACACTTTGCCAGTGACAATTATGTTCACTAAGCAAATTTATAAGCTTTGCTCTTAGAGGCTGAACAGAAGATGTACAATAACATTGCAACAAGTAATATTTGTGTTATCTTGTAAAGGCATGTAAATTTAGCTCCCTACTATTAGACACTTCCTCCGAAGGCAATGCTGGCTTTCTAAATCTATTAAAGCTTCTTTAAGAATGTTGTCACTCTTTAAAACATATTATCTTGCTCTGAATAACATTTACATTCAGGGGCCTACTATAAGCACCTTTGGGACATGGCTAATCTTTGTCTTTTGAGAACTCTATGGAAAATTATATTTCCCCCTTTCATTTTTACATACATTTTTTGGGGGGGGATGTATTAAAATGTTGGACCGGATCCTCAGTAGCTATAAATAAGCATAGCACCAATGGAGCTCTGCCCATTTGCACTAGCTGTGGAGATGGCCCCTTGTTCTCAATCTTATCCCTTTATGAAGAAAAAGATTCTGCCAGCCTTTGTGTGTCTAGGTCTTAGCAGACCATAATAATGATGCCTTCTGCGTTTCATCCTCATTTAATTACCATAACATATTACTAGTATATAAACATTAATTACCTGTATAAACAGGAAGATACCTGCTTATATTAATGAATGCACCTAGTTTACAATGAAATACTTACTTGGCCTGGGTTTTTCCCTCTGAATCAGCAGCCATTCCTTTTTAGTGATTTAATCAGTTCCTTTCCATTTAATTACTTTGAGGATTAACTGCAGGCAAGTGTATTCCAATAATAGGCTGCTCTACAAAGAACAGGAAGCTTTCCCTACATTCCAGGGGGAATTCACCACTTCCGATTGTAAGGCTGCTAAATAATCATGTTTCCTTTATCCCTTAGGCCTGGGGTATCACCTTACAGTACTTGCTTAGGGTAAGGAAATGTCATGGGATGAACTGTTTGTTTGCAGTTCTAAGGCAGGAAAGGAAGAAAGTCCTCCCTTAACCTGGGCTACACTGAAAACTATTTCTTCCCAAACAAAGAACCATTAAGGATTTTTGCAAGCAAAAGCTTCTGCCAAAACCAAATCAACTTGCAAAACTGTGAAGCTTCCCTTGGTTGTTATATCAGTAGCTGGGGATAGCTATAAAAGCATCTGTAGTGCACTAGATTCCAGTTGATCCTATGTATTTAAGTTGGATTTATTTTATTTTCAAGCCAGTGCTAAGATTTACGGCCTAGTGTGTGTTATGGAAGATAACTTTATCCTCATTCAAAAGAAATGTTATCTGTTGGAGCTACCGTGCTCCACTAAAGCACTCCCAAAGCCCTTTTTATTTGACATCTGACCTAGGCTTGGCCTTCATTAGAAAAAGCTTGCAAATTCGCTATCCCACAAACTCCCTGATGTAGAGATGGCTTATATCTGAAAGAAAGAAAGGGGAAAAAAAATTACCCCATTTCCCTGGGCAAATAAGCAATATCAGGAAAAACACTTTTATGCCAGTATAACTTGATCTAACTATGGCTTATGCTGGTATATAGATGTCATTAAAGAAAAAAAAATCACACCTGTGACATTGCTATGTAAGAATTCCTAAGATAAACCCAGCCCTACAACTGTTCATTTCATTCTTATAAATCTTGACTGGGTCACGATTTTAGGCTTGATCCTGGGAGGTGCTGTGGCTGTAGTAAAATCATTTTGTATGTAGTAAAAGCATTTTAAGAACACGAGTGATTCTACTGGCCTTACTAAGATTACACTCATGCTTAGATAAGGACATGCCTGAGTATTTTGCTGGATTGGGACCAGGGTGAAGCTGGTTGGAAATTTTTGCAACAAATCCTTTTTGTCAAAAAATCCTAGTTCATCAACCCCAGTACTGTTTGCACATGCACAACAAATAGCTTTGGAATTATTTGGGGTTGTTTATTCAATTTTGTTTTTCTGGTTTGCATTTCAAAATCAAAGCTAATTAGACAAAGAAAACTGAAATGTTTCAATTGACCCAAAATGAGGGTGTGGTGTGGAAATGGCTTTTTGGTTGGCTGATATTCTTGAGATTTCAAGTTTTTGGGCTCAACTCGGGACAGGAAAAAACATGGCAATTTCAAATAGTCATGAGACTGGAAACCCATTTCCCACTGAGCTCTGTAACAGAGTGTTCAACACCTAGGGTTGAGCCCTTCATGATACCATACTCTTGTCTCCTTCTGCTCACTTCCCTGTGGGTATGCAAGGTATAATCTCACCTTCCTCTTTCTATGCACTAAAAAGATGTCGATTGAACTGCAGGTCTTTGCAGAGAACACTAAACTTTTAATGCAAAACAAATTAAAATATGCTGGTTTGGGTTGGCTTGTTTTTCAGACTTGGGTTGGGTTTTTAATCTATAATGCTTTCTTTTCAAAAGTGGATATAAATACACAACGACTTTTCTGTGTCACTCTGATCAAAGAATATTCATAAATGAAAGATTCACAGATCTCAAAATAACTGAGGCCTGGGGAACAACGTATAATACAAATAAGAGTATCTTCCAGCTAGGGTGACCAGACAGCAAGTGTGAAAAATTGAGACAAGGGGTGGGAGGTAATAGAAGCCTATTCAAGAAAAAGATTCAAAAATCGGGACTGCTCCTATAAAATCAGGACATCAGATCACCCTACTTCCAGGTGAGGCTCAACCAGAGAAATATACTTCTTAGCTGTCCCTCATTAGAAGGGACAGACCTCATTTTGCAACTACGGGCTGGTCTTCACTAGGGATGGGGATCAGCTGAAGATACGCAACTTCAGCTACATTAATAACGTAGCTGAAGTCGGCGTATGTACAGCCGACTTACCTGCCGTCCTCATAGCGGCGGTGGTCAGCAGCATGCTCCCCTGTCAACTCCAGCTTGCACCTCTCAGTGAGCTGGAGTTCCGGAGTCGACGGGGACACTGCTGGCGATCGATTTATCACGTCTTGATGAGATGCGATAAATCGATCGCCAAAAGATCGATTTCTACCCGCGGTAGTGAAGACAAGCCCTAGGAAACCTAGTGAAAGTGATCTTACACAATCTCACCTTTTTTTTCCCTGTAAATTTTCAACGTTTTCTACACCATGCATCTTTCTCTTACATTTGGGCCTTCACTATTTGAGAATGTAAAGGAGGCTTCTTTTTGTCTGGGAGAGCTACTGCCTATTAACGGCTTCAAGCATCATTTGTGGTGAGATGAAGAAGTACAAACATGGCCACTGCAGATATTGGATGGGGGAGAGGAATATTCTACTAACTAGATTAATGGGGTCCATTGTCTGTCCAATAGCTGACAGATAAAAACACCCTATTTACATAATGGGTTGAGGTATATCTTTAAAAAGAGAGGTTGTTTCAGATAGAAATTTTGAGCCAGATTCAAATCTCAATTATACCAGTACAAATCAGAGTAACTTCACTAAAATCTGTGGTGTAACCCTAGCCTTATGTTAGTGTAAATGAGACTATATTCTTGACCACTTCATATGCACATGAAAGCCGCTAGGCACCTTTGTACAATTCAACATTATAAATGGAGACCAGTCTTACGGCCTAGTGATAATCTATGTATTAAGTACCCCATGCTGTGACCAAGATACTCGGATGCTGCACAAACAATTATGATCAAAATGCCAAGAAAATCATAAAATACACAGCAGTGGTTATGCAAGAAACAACTTCTGAAAGTGGAGTTTAAAAATGAGGGGCCAATGCTGCTATCCTTTAGGATGGTTTCCATCCCATGGACCATCATACCAAAGTCACCAGCCAACCAAAGGTGAGATGATAGAATGCCTAAAAGACAGGCACACCCAGTGCACAGACACATAGCAGACTGTGAACCTTCCAATAAGGATGTGTGCCATTGCAAATTCCATCTAGTCCTTCAAAGCCAAAAAGATAATGGCTGCACGGCTGGGCCTTAAGGGCAGCAAGATTAAACCTGGCAAAAAAAATGAAGGCAACATAAGGTTCCATAATAGAAACCGAGGGATCTGAAAAGAAAGGTCAGTGGCAACAGTTTTTAGTGCTCAGCCTCATTTATGAAGAGTTTTCAGTAGGCATATTTTAATCTCTTACTGGCAGAGAAACAAGTATACCCTGAATATGTCATATGAATATTTAAGCAGTGATCTTCTTAAAGCCCTAGGTGTCCTTTGTGTGTTTTAAGGAGGGTTTATAATTTTATTGCTTCATCTCAATAACACGTTGAAAAATGCCACTAAAAGGAAATAAACTCTCTAAAGAAGCTTGAGAAACTTTTGAGGTCATTGGTTTATGGTGCTTCTACAGTAGTAATTCTGCCCGCTCTTGTATGGCAATACAATACAAACAAATGTCCGAGACTTAGCTCTCCTCTAACAACCAGGAAGACCTGAACGTATTTGGTGTGAGAGGATTGGAATACCTCAGAGGTTTTGGTAAGGTTATGAACCTTCTGCTCTAGATTTCCAGTCCAAATCTTGTTGATAACAACTGGAAGTTGCTTGATGGCCCAGAATGTGAAATGAGTAGGTGGTGTTAAGCCAGCTCCTACTAATCAGGTGACCACATCATTAAGCCATCACCTAGAATCCCTGTTGTGTGCCAAAGTTCAGATGCATGGGCATAGGAAGTGAGTTATGGTCTTGGCACTGTGGTTAGTCTGTCCTGGCTGGGTTAGTGCATATTCATGAGGCAGATGGCACCATTATTGCACATGTTATGGTTATTCGGTGGATCAGTAAAAGATTTGTGTTCTCAGGGCTGTTGAACATTTTAAGGCAAAGCCATGCACTGAAGAAGTTGTTATCCATATTAATTATCTGACCAGATGGTATGTCCTTGACAAGAGGGACACTTCCAAAGAGTATTTACAAGGGTTGAACATTTGAATGGATAAGAACAACCACCAGAGTTACAATACAGTAGTAGGGTATTTAAAAAACAGAGTTTTGAAAGGGGTAAAACCTCATGTGCTTCTGGGAATAAGCCAACCTCTGGGTAATGTGAGTACAAAGGAAAGTTCCATATCTGTCTATTGCAGGGTCTGCAATCTGTATCTGATGCTTGCCTATCTAGACCAATGATTTGGAATTTCCATACTAGATCAATGCTACAGTCCAACCACTCCACTTTATCCCCTCATTTCACATTTCCATAGATATTTGCTGACTGTAGGTAACTCATTACATGACCTGTAGCTCTGGGAGAGAAACTGTTTAATCAGGATTAAATCACAACAGCTCACCTCCTCCATGACAATAGGAATGTCTTGCTCTAAATCGAGAGGTGGACATCAACAGTGAAATCAGTGACCAGCCAGATACTTCTCCTCTGTCCCACCCCCAGCATCAGCAAAGGAGTCCACACACAATGGTCCCTCATGCACTACATAAATTGTGAAAATAGGAGCAGTCATGTTTGCAGCATCAGACCATTTTTACAGTTCTCTTTTGTACAAGGCTACAGTTGGATGTTTCCAAAGCATGCTATTTATAGCTGATACTACATATAAAACTTTCAGTTGAAGCTACTTTTACTTTTCTCCAACACAGCTGACAGGAGTTCTGATGCTGGCAGCTTTAGTATGGCAATGCTTAGCTGATTCATGTGCTGTAAATGTGAAACTTGTTTATGGTGCAAAGCAACTTCTATCTTTTAAGGTCAAGCAGTAAGTAATACAAAGAGAGAATACGTACATTATATAGGAAGCACATTGGACCAAATTCTTTTCTCATTTATACTAATGTAAATCTGGAGTAATACCACTGAAGTTGGTGGTAGTATGATGGATTTACACTAGCTTAAGGGAGAGCAGAATCTGGTCCATTATCATTAATATTATAATATATCCTTGTGTACTAGTACTGATCTAATTTATTTAGATAATATATTAATAATATATAATATTTCTTTTCTTTCTGACTAATAAGACAATCATGAATAGAAGAAGATGGCAAACTCTCTGTCATCCTGTCTGCTGAAAATTAGGTGAGAGAAAGGAATCAGCTATGTTTTTGTTAAACGATGTGGAAAGTAAATCATGGTCATAATTGTTCAGAGAAAACGTGAGTGAATTCCTAGATTAATTCCACTGATTTATGACAGATTTTTCCTTCTGTGGCTCACACTGATGATATGCTAGGCAAATTTTGGACATGAAAAGGGAACAGGCAGAATTGTTTTTCTTTTTTATCCCCTGGCCCTGCAAAAATATGTTGCAAAGCTTCCAGCATTCTATTTACAATGTTTGTCATTTGCAATAACTTGCAGAGGTTGTAAAAATTTACCTCAGGAACATTTTCTCTCCCTTAGTATTTTTTCTTGTTTTTTCTGCTTGATAACAAATGAGTGCTGAAGGACTCCCCTTGCTCTGAGGACAGGGTACATGCAATTTCCAAGCTCAAAAGAGAGCCACACCATGTCCCTGATAATATAAGTGCTTATAGAAACTGTTCTAACATTGTCTCATTCACTGGCCTTCATCCAAGATGGTGCTTCAGGTGATTGACTATAAATAGCAACAAACTGAGTGACTCTGCAACTGACATCAATTGGGCAGCTTTGGCTTGAAATGAAACGCACTGTACCATGCTCAATACAAATTAACAGATGCCTAATATGTCATCCAATAATTGTTTTCCAGATTAGCAGGGGGAGACCCATAAAATGAAACCATCACAGTTCAACGAAACTATATTGTCTCTCCAATCAGGAAAAGAGAAAATAAGTCTCTTTATGGTAAGAGTGTGTAATTTAAAAACTTGCAATGTTAGCAAGGTTTCACCATTAATTATTCAGTAATTTCATAAGATCTCCTCTCAGCAGCTCAGTTGAACCACTAGTTATATTGAACAGTCGAAAACCATGTTAATAAAGCAGGTCAATTAGAGGCTAGAAGCAAAATTCCACTCTAAGGTAATGGGGAACTGCATTAAATTCAAACCCTAATTACTGTCAAGCATGGCAAACACTCACTGTGATGAAGTTGGTACATCAGATTACTGGCCACAGAAAGTTACTTTAAAATCAGCATTTCCCAACATTCCAGGACTGACCTATTGTAAATCCTGAATAATCCATTCTGGGCTAGATCATACCACTTATGTACAACTTTGAGTCATGAGAAATGCAGAATTGCACAGCCTCAGGAGCAGCTCTGGGACTTCAGTGAGCTACCATCTCTTCCTGGAGAGTGTGGGGCTCTGGGGACAGGGAGGCTGCACCAGCCTTTAGAATGGTGTAATGTGCTCCCATTGCTGCAGCCAACCTGGTTTGCAGAATGATTCAGAGTGGAGGTTGAAACCAGAGCCCCACCGCCTCACTCCCTCCCCCGCCTCCTTTTGAGATCATATGAATGAACAGGGGGAGCAGGCCTTGGTCCTCGCACTGCACACACAAGGGATTGGTGGGGAAGGCTCCTTGTGATTATCCACCCAACATACACAAACTTAAGGGACAGGGACACCTTGGCTTTGCAGTTTTAATGTAGCCCGTCAGAGTTGGCAGCATAAAGGCTGGGGTCAGTATCTAGGGATTCTGTTCCAATAACACAATGCAAAATTGGCTCGAGCCCTCACCCAGTGACCTGGGACAAATAAGAGGCAATACTTCCTCCTTGCAAGCAGAGAGTCTGGGTATAGCAAAAGCCTTTTAATAACAGAGAGAAACAATGCAGCATTATGTTGGGGAAACACCACAAACAGGATTCATAACAAACCCTGAGCAAAAAGATCCACCCCAAGCAAATTGGGCTGTGTCCTTTCCCTTTGGTTCTTCAGTTCAGCAACAAAAAAGTCATCCAAAGTCCCAAAAGTCCAACAACCCAAAAGTCTCTATCCCTGGTCTGTACAGCCCCAGAGTTCAAAAGTTCATCTGCCGAGTTTTACAACCCACCCCCAGCCTGTGTGGATATGGGGGGGGGGGAGATAAAGGGGCACCTTACACACTTCGAGGGCCAACTGCCCCACCTCTCCATGGGGTTCTGCTACAGCCTTCACCACAAGCCACTCCTCTTCACCAGCTGCTCCTCTCCAGTAGCCATCCTGTGAGCCACTCCTGTCTGCTAGCCACTCACACACCCCTACTACTTAACACAGTACTCAGTGATTTCAGCTCATAGTAGGGGAGCCTGAGTGCTGGTGCACCATTGGCCCAAAGTGAATTCAGCTCAGCAGTCTGTAACCAGACTTCTAATAAAATCAAAATTATCTCTGATATTACACAGTGGAGAGGGTGTAATTGGCATTTAGGGCCCTCAGACAGGGCACACACCACCTGTCCCCAATCTCTCTCAATTTTCTGGGTTTTGGAACCCATGTCCCTTGCCTAGCAAGTGCTACTTAGTTGACGGCAACTCCTTCTGTCATAAAAGACCAAGTACAGTTCCACTGTCTTTGATTCACATAATCAGGATAACAACACTTTATTCTTCCTGCACCAATAATAGAGAAACTGGGGATCCCACAGCAGCCAAAGTGACCATCTGGGCTGTTGTGGGCTCATGCTAGGTGGGGTGGGTGTGTCTATGTAAATGAGATCAGCCCCTGAAGTGCTTTTCCACAACTCACTGCAAGATGTCAGGGAAGAGCTCATCCTGACTCTGCCTACATCAACATACCTGTATCTAATTCTAAACCAATCATTATTCCACTACATGCAACATGGACATAGAGTATTTCAAAGTAGAATTTAAAACTCGTGCTCCTGTGTGCTGTGCATGGATGTCGACTACCTCATGGCACTTTTTAAAAAGTGTGCCCTAGTACCCTTGTCTGGATTTTCACTTCAATGCTCTTCTAAAGGCTGTGTCCCAGTTCGATGTCACCCTCCACCCCAAAGATGGCTGGAGAGCAGAGACTCTAAATGTACTGTTATATAGTTCATTATTTGGGATCGTTTAGCATGAAAGATCATAGAATCATAGAATATCAGAGTTGGGAGGGACCTCAGGAATTCATTTAGTACAACCCACTGCTCAAAGCAGGACCAGTCCCCAACTAAATCATACCAGCCAGGGCTTTGTCAAGACTGAGCTCTAAGGAAGGATATTCCGCACCTCCCTAGGTAACCCATTCCAGTGCTTGACCACCCTCCTAGTGAAAACATTTTTTCTAATATCCAACCTAAACCTCTCCCACTGCAACTTGAGACCATTACTCCTTGTTCTGTCATCTGATACCACTGAGAACAGTCTAGATCCATCCTCTTTGGAACCCCCTTTCAGGTAGTTGAAAGCAACTATCAAATCCCCTCTCATTCTTCTCTTCTGCAGACTAAATAATCCCAGTTCCTTCAGCCTCTCCTCATAAGTCATGTGCTCCAGGCCCCTAATCATTTTTGTTGCCCTCCTCTGGACTCTTTCCAATTTTTCCACATCCTCCCTCTAGTGTGGGGCCCAAAACTTAGGGCAGATCATTTAATATATATAAATGCTGTCCATTAGTTTAATATAAAAATTTTAATATGCCAATGGCTTTTCCTAAAGAATAGGAATTGCTTATTGACCAAAATGAGGAAGCAACTACTTATTGTTGAATATATGGATTTTTCCTGTGCTAGGCATCACCTTTAAAAAACAAGATTTTATAGAATTACTTAATTACTTTATTTCTAGGCAATGAGGTATATTTAGTAACCAAGGGCCACTTTGTGCATTTAGTTTTTAAGAACTCCCCACTGAAATAAACACGAGCAAATTTGTTTGATCGAATTTTGAACTCAAAAGTTGAAATGTTTCATTATAGAGTTCATGTTTATTATAGAGTTCATGTAGGGTGAAAATGTTCAAATGTTGACACATTGAAAAACAAACAAGATTGTGAATAGAGGAAGCAGAGAGGAAAGAAATTATAATATGAAATAAACATAACATGTACAGTAAAAGATGGGTAACTCACACTTGCCAGCATAGAGGTTGGAGCATTCACCTTGTTGTAATCTAACATCTAAAACAGGCTGCACTTTAGTTTGAGACTCTTCCTTCCCCACCCAAGTTGATCCAAAAAACCTGGGTTCAAATTACAGGAGGAAGAGATCACAACCTCAAACTTGTTTTGCAAACCTTGTGAAGCCAGAAATTATATCTCAAGGTTTTCAAAAGGTTGATCTTCATGAAGTTCACCTGTCCCAAATAACAGCAGTTCAGCAAAGCAACATTCTTTCCACTAGTAGATTTTGCCACTGACAAAAACTCCTTCCGTGTGACTTTGGCTAATGGCTCTCCCTTTTCCAGGTCCTCATGAAAGTGTCAGATGCTGCTGCAGATACCATCTCTGATGGATGCATGTTTCCTGACTTTTTGAACCTAGTCTCATGCGGGACTGTGTGGCTCAAGGTATTGGCAATGACCGATAGAGCCCTTTGTCTCCAGATTTGTGTGAATCCGGGCAAGTCAATAGTGACTATAAGTCACTCTCATTTGAGGGCAGTTTGGAGACCTATGAGTGAACTAAATTGGTCATCTCCATTCAGTTCTCATAATACAGAGGTGCATATTGCAAAACCGTCATCACAAATGTCCCTAACTATATCAACAAAAAGGCAAGGATTGAATACAATTAAGAGTCTGGACTACCTTACCATAATCTTTCCAGGTTCAGACTGAGGCACACTGGTCCATTTGAGGAGCTTGCACTGTCTGTCATTTCCTGTGATGCACTTGCTCTGTGAAGAGGACTTTGTGGTCTTTAAAAGCCATCGATCCAACACATTTGGCAATAATTAATTCCACTGGAAATGTGTGTATTTTTTTAAATCTACCATCCAGGTTGTACGCAGGATCTCATTTTTGTTTTTATTTTCTCTTTTTAACATTGCATACTCGATCACCCTAGCAATTGTGAGCATCAGACAAAAAAATCAAACATCACTATAAATTTCAGTCAATAGTGTTTAATATAGAAGCCATGAAAATGTATTTACTATGTAATAGAATGCTTATTTTCCCTAGTTTCCTGTGGAGAGTGTAGACCATACCATTTTTGCAATGAAAAACAATTATTTTAAAATATATGCTGCTGGCATTTGATTTTTGTGGCTGTATTTCTTGTGGAATTTTTATTTAGTTTAAACACAGTTTTAAAAAGTTGGACACTAAGGAGCACATCTGAGGACACAATATTACGTGGCTGTTCAGACAGATGTGGTAAATCACGTTACAGATCATCAAGTCAATGGTGCAAACATGCTACAATATAGGACTGGTTTGCCAATTAAATTTCTGAGATACTGACAAATACCCATGAATGAAGGATGGATTAAAACCAGCTATGAGCAGACATCTTAAGAATGAACTTTGACTCTTGCCAAATGGTAGACTAGAGAGTGCTTTATTGCCTCTGTTGAGATGGAATTAGATACACTGCATCATACGGGAACATCAAGCAACATCAGCCCACAGACTAGTAGAAGTCTTTTTGTTTTTTGTTTTTTTGCACTTGGTCTCTAATTTCCTAAAATGTGTCAGGGCTCAAACAAGCCTAAATTGTTTCCTAGTTTTTGTCTCAAGTATTTTAAAGGTGCTTATCATTCTGTGTCTAAGCAACAAGCTTCAAAAACAAAAAACAACCATGGGTATTTAAACTATGAGCAACCTGATATGTCTGATCCAGTAAATTATATATCATCTCAGTGATGTGTCAAGGCCATGATTGCTTGACTAATGTTAAAAGACATTGTTTTACTAAAACATCCACAGACATGATGAGAGACCGTAACATTTTATTTTAAAAATGGCTTTTGATGTTGTTTTTTAAATGATAATGTTTAATTCCTATTCACTGTGTTTTACTTAATACAAAGCAAAACCAATCAAACTGTGCTGCTGTTGCCAGCACAGAGGCAAGAGGACAGGTAGAACAGCACACTATGAACTGCGTGGTACATTCAAACAGATACAGAGGCTGAGATGTTTCCAACAGTAAAAAAAATGTTTCAGTTGTTCTGCTTTTCTAACCAGTTCACTCTAAGATTCTTGGCTGCTCACCAGCATAGAGTGGCAGTGTTATCACAGGAAGATACTGCTCTTACAGTGGTAAACAAAACAAAAAAAAAAGAAAAGGACATTTTTCTGATTCATTTAAAAATAATGTGGCGACAGCTAATACATGGATGATGTATACACTGCATACCGCGGAGAGTGATTGACCATGGTAGTCCCACAGGTCTCCAGAATTCCCAGACTCAGGGATGTCAACAATCTCCCAGAGTTACTAAAGGGATAGAGGCCCGAATCTCCATAGGAAAAGGGTTTAATCCCCCGCCCCTGACACAGAGAAGGGATTTGAATTTGGGTCTCCCACATTCTGGGTGAGTGCCCTAACCACTTGGCTAAAATTATTAAAGGGGCACTCCCTCTCTCCTCTGTCAGTTTTGTGGGGGGTTAGGAATGCGCTGAGTGTGCCTCTCAAACTGGGCCCCACAGGCTGAATGGCTAAAAGAAAGCTTAGTTTGGCGATCCTTGTGGGGCTTAAGTACAAGAGGTGCCCAGTCCCTAGCCAGAGATGGCTGTGCACATGCTCACTGGCAAAAACCTAGGCACCTAGGTGACTTTGAGGGTGGAAATGTAGGAGCCTTGGGACTTTAATCTCCTACAATGTCAGGCGACAGCCAAGCAGGGATTCAGAGGATCTCAATCGCACCTAAATGTTGGATTCACCTCTAGAGTGGCAGTTAGGCACCTAACTCCTTTTGTGGCTCTGGCCTTAAGTGATTTGCCAAAAGTCAGGCAGGATGTCTAGTCTGTGCTAATCACAATAGTCTCTGAGCATCCTCCAATAGAGCATGAAGCAACATGATTGCACGTCTGTCACATGTTCTCTTAGCCTCTCCCCAGAGAGAACGAGGTGCATTAGAGAATGTGGTTTTAGTTTTAACATACATATGGCTATGTGTTTATGTTACAGAAATACGCCTTGCACTTGGAGTAGAAAGCAGTGAGGTCTGTGAGGGTCCTTTGTTCCTGGGGGAGTTCATCCCACCAGCACCCCTGGTGACAGTGCAGGGCCTTCAGCAGAGCAGGGAATTGAAGCTGGGTCTCCAAAATCTCAGTCTAGAAGCTGAACAGTGGCCCCCATCCTTCCTTTGCCTGTTTCTACAATAAAGATAACAGATTTTCCAGGGTGAACCAGTATTTGGTACCCTTCCCCCCTCAAAAATAAGCAACTGGGAATATAGCCCTGCTCCACAACCAGGATTTTTGACTTCTCACATCTGATTTCTTTTTTCTCTTGGTTCTGACAAAATGAACCTTCGTAGCCGTTATTTTTCTGTCATTTTGGAATTTAAAGACAAAGCCTCTGGCTATCCTAAAGGCTACAGCACAGATATAGAAAACACTCCTTCAGCAATTCCTAAAGCTTTCAGTTATGTGTAGCAAAAATCAATTTTCACTATAACGTTTTGGGGCAAAATGCCAGCAGTTTCCTCCCCAAACAGGAATTGGGGGAAAAAAAAAAAGATGCAGGTTTCTCTAACTTTGTTCTGAGTGTAGATATTTGTGCAACTCTATTTTCCCTGCATACACCATGACTAGCAGAGAAACAGAAGAAAATGTCTTATGCATGATGGTACCCAACTGGTTGCCGATGAGTAACATTGGCAAATTTGAACTTCCAATTGTTATTTAATGTAACAAAATAAGGCACTGGAAAGTACTGGCTTAGATCACAATTGCTTTAATGACTCAAACAATGAACCACATTAAGGGCTAGATTTTCAGCTAGTATAAACTGGGTTTTGCTGATTTACATCAACTGAAGAGCTGGCCCTAAAGGCATTCTGAACAATAATGTTTTGCCTTGTGTTTGTTCTTAAGTCACAAACAGGATTGCTGTGATTTTTTTCCTTAGGCCATGCATTTACACTACCACTTATGTTGGCAAAATTTATGTCGTTCATTTGTGTGAAAAAAATACATCTCCCACTGACATAGCTACTCTTTGAGGTGGTTTGATTATGTCGATGGGAGAGCTCTATCCTATCAGCATAGAGCGGCTTCAGGAATGATCTTACAGTGGCACAGCTCCATCAGTACAACTATGTCACTGCAAGGTCTAGTGTAGACGTGGTCTTAGTCACTAATGAACATGTGTCCATATCACAAAACCACAGCACGTTTAGGTGCAACTGGCAGTTTTCCCTCTCAAGATTCTACAAACTAGAAAATCAGGAGTTCAGATTCACATTTCGTTGCCAAAGCTTTGTATAGTGGATTTTCTCATGTGGACTTTTTAACATCTGAATTCCATAGATTGCACTAGCTACCAATTTCCTTCTAGAGTTAATTTGCAGCTATGATTTTGATCTATAAAATCTTCCATACGCTGGGTCCTGACTTCCCTGGAGAATTAAGCTCTCTCTAAGACAACCTGGCCGCTGGGATTTTCTGGGGTAATTCTGATAACTGGTAAGCACGAGGTTCCTCCGCTCTGGAACTTGCTTTCCATTTTGGCCTGACAAAGCCCCGGTATATTTAATGTCAAGTCCATGGTGTGCATATCTTCCATTTCCTCAGGCTTGAAGGAATAGCTGGGCAAATATCTGATTTGCAGTTATGCTAAGGGTTGGGTTTGGGAGTTACTTTCACATTTTACTTTCATGAAGTTTAACTTTATCTAATAATTTTTTCTTTAAGTCACTTAACATGCTCAGACAATTACAATGGGTACATTAATGTAAAATATATATATACTAAGTATGTGTAATTGGGGAAAACATGCAGTAACTTTCAAATCTCATTTATGTGAGATGCTTTAAGTGAAAAATACAGACTCCTCTTTCTATATGCTTTAGTACCAATAAAAGTCAAGTCGGTAGCTGTAAATATGCTGCTCATATTCATATTCCATTGTCTTTAGGATACTGTATAGTTTGTGGATCAATGCTCATCTTCAGTAAATTTTGTTTTCATTTGATTTTGCTGCAGCGGGAGCAAAAGCCCGGGAGCGGCGTGAGGCGCCCTTTCTCCCCCGCCCTTTCTCCCCCCGGACTGAGCCGCTGCCGCCGGCCGGGCTCACTGCTCCGGCAGGGGACACGCGCGCTCGTCCGGAGGAGAGCCGCGCCGGATGACTACGGGTAGAGCTGTACCGGGGCCCCCCTAAAGTGCGGGGCCCGGTACAGCTCTACCCGTAGTACCCCCCTGTCGCCGGCCCTGCCTCTCAGTCTGTACATAATAGCTCACTGTTTGTAGTTTCATGTGTTGAAGGATGCAGTGATTCACAAATAAGCACAAAAACAGGGTTTGGAAAATCAGAAGTTGTTCCTTGAAAGACAAACACAAAAACAAGAAAAATAACTGAAGTCTTTTTGTTTTGCTAGCACACAAAATGCTATAAAAATACTACGGTCAGAAGGAAAAGCTGCTTTTAGGAGACTCGATGGAAAATTAATTCTATCAGTGTAACAATGCTGAATAGCTAATAATGGTGAACAGCTGAGAGTGACTCAGCATTGCATCAATTGTGCCCATGCTCGCAGGAAGTGTTTGTTTTCAATGTGAAACCAGATTGCAACTTTCTTCTGATTGCCAATGACTAAGACACATGTAAGATGCTAGGGCCTGAGTCATTGTTCCTGTTTTTTCTTCAAACAGATAGCAAAAGAAATAACTCAGGGGAGGGAAATTAAGTCTCACTTAAATACAAAATGTTATCAAGGTGTTTAAAGCCATGGTGGGCAATCTAATTGTCGGCCGCGAGACGTTTTGTTAATATTAACTGTCCGGAGGCATGACCCCCCCACAGCTCCTAGTGACTGTGGTTCTTCGTTCCCTGCCATCCCTGCGGCCCGCTGCTTCCTGCAGCTCCCATTGGCCGGGAATGGTGAACCGCTGCAGGGAGTCGTGGGGGGCCGTGGGAGCTGCGGTGGGCCGTACCTGCGGACGGTCAACATCAGCAAAATGTCTCATGACTAGGCTGACCATACGTCCCATTTTGAACGGGACAGTCCCGTTTTTTACATATTTTTGACCGTCCCGTCTTTTTAATAAAAATATGAAATTTGTCCCGTTTTTCATTAAAAAAACGGGACGCGGCTTATTTCAGGGACCCACGGCTGGGTCCCGCCTCCTCCCACAGCCCTTCAGTCCCTTCCCCTCCCCGGCCTGCTCCCCCCTCCCCTCCGCCGCCGCCGCTGCAGAGCCCGCGTGGGGCGATTGGCTGGGCCGCCCCCATGTGTCGCGTGCCCGCAGCTGAGCAGCGGCGCAATTGGCTGGGCCGCCCCCATGTGTTGCGGGAGCGGCACAATGGCAGAGTGGAGCTCCTGGCCGGGCAGGGGCTGCCTGGTGCCTCGCCCCCCCCCCCCCGACACATACACACGTGGAGGAAACTCAGCGTAGGTAGGGGCTGGGGAGGGGGGCTCAGCGGCGGCGGGCAGAGGGGAGCTCCTGGCCGGGCAGGGGCTGCCTGGTGCCTTGCTCCCCCCCCCACCACGTGGAGGAAACGCTGAGCCTAGCGTAGGTAGGGGCTGGGGAGGGGGGCTGCTGGCCGGGCAGGGGCTGCCTGGTGCCTCGCTCCCCCCCACCCCACGTGGAGGAAACGCGGAGCCCAGCGTAGGTGGTGGCTGAGGAGGGGGGCGCAGCAGCGGGGCCTGCAGGGGTGGGATGAGCTGGGGGGTCATGGGGGAGGTGGGAGGCTGTGGGGGGGTGGGGCTGTGTTTTGAGGCCGTTGGGGGGGTCTGAGGGGTGTATTGGTTGCTAGTGGGGGGCTATGGGGAGAGGTTGTGTAGGGAAGGCTGTGGGGGTGTAAGGGGTTGGGGGGTTGGTAGTGGGATGGTGTTGGGGGGCCTGGAGGTGGTTATGTGAGGTTTGGGTAGTGGTGACATTATGGATATGGGGGGGGGCGTTGTAGGGTTATATTTGGGGTCTGAAGGGAGTTATAACCCCGTCCCGTTTTTGCCATCCCAATGTCCCGTAAATATGGTCAGCCTACTCATGGCCCATAATCAGATTACCCTCATGCGCCGCAGCTTCCTCACCACCGGCTTTAAAAAACAGAACTCTGTCTCAGCCTGCTGGGTGGAGGAATCCAGCCCTTTTCTCAGCCCAAATCGTGAAATTAACCAAACCGCCTTCAAAATGCCTTGTAGCTTGAGACGTCCTGGATCCTTTTCACTGTCCTTAATCTCCAGCAGGTCTTCTGTCTCTGCTGACATCCATCTCGGAAACTCATTAATAGGCATGAAAGCCTCTGCTGGGCCAGCTGCTGTCTGTATATTTGCAAGGCTTTGGAGCTTCCTTGGGGTAAGGTGACTGTGAGTCCTTGAAAATTGTTGATTTCCCACTTTTCAGCCCCTGTTGCTTTTACAAACAATGGTATTTTGTCAGTCCCTGAGCTGGACAGCAGCTGGAGAGTAAAGTCAACAAAAAGGTTACCATTGACTCCAGTGGAAGCTGGCTCAGGCCCAAACCCAGGTGCACAGCCCTGGCTCATGAGAACAGTTCTGAGTCTCTGGTTAAGTCTTAGCTGATGGAGTATAACTGTATTTGTCATCAAATGTATCCACACAAGATTTTTTTCCGAAGAGATTTTGCTTGGGATTTGACCCCCATAAATTCCCACCTTCCAGTAGCCTGGCATCATAGGGAAGGAAATACATTTTAAGTCACTGATGAATCCCCATAGGGCACAGGCTTGAGTCAGAGAACAGCACAGGCCTGGAAAACCCAAAATGTCTGCAAAGGTAGGACTGCTTCTTCAGGGGAGAAGAGGTTGCCTGGTTTCCTAGGGTATGTCCAAAGGAGAGGTGGGGAGGTTCTTCAGACTCAAACTAGAAACTTTAAAAAAAAAAGTCTCCTGGAAAAAATTACAAATGAAGACTTGGGAAGTAATATGTAGTCTGTAGGTTACCTCTGATTACAAGTCAGTTTCCTTTCAGTGGTGTCCACATCCTTCTGGCTGTAACAAGTCTTCTCTCACTGGAAACAGGTTTTTGTTCCTTTGTCCCAGTCGGTGCCTGTGCTGGACTGCTTTGGCCATAGATGTGTTGGTGGAATTGCTTCACTCCAGATATCATAGCCACAAGCTCCCTTTCTATTTAGGGGTACCCTTATTCAATCTCAGACAGGATTTGCTGGCCTAAGCAACCCGCTGCTTCTGCAAAGTAGATACATCCAATCCTTTCCCCAATGCATCACACTGGAGTGTCTGTGGTTCTCTTGGCCGGTAGTACTTCAGGACAGGCTCATCTATTTATCATTGGTTTCAGCATGTCAACTGCTTGAGGTTGGGGGCCTGCCCAGTCCCATTCAACATTTGACAGAAAATGTATCATTCCAATGGAGTGTACCCCATTCACGTCTACTAGATCTGGATTCTCTCCGACTCTCTTAATCTTTCTGGGAACTGGTTTCAGCTCCTCTGCTGTTTGAGTCACATTTTTCTGGGTTGATTTATGTTCTTGTCCTTGCATTGCTGTAGAAACGTTGGTAGTTTTCTGTCATTGCCTCCCCACTCTGAACTCTAGGGTAAAGATGTGGGGACCCACATGAAAAAAGAAATAACCCCCCCAAGCTTATTTTACCAGCTTAGGTTAAAACTTTTCCCCAGAACACAAACAGGTAAATTGGAATCCCCCTGTAACACTCCTCAAATCTCCTCCCTTCACCTGGGAGAGGTTTGAGAAACAAAGACCAAAACCCTCACTTTCTGTGAGACGTGCCCGATCCAAACCAGGATCTATCCAATGGAAACAAGCAGACAGAGTCTTAAAAGGAAGAGTTTAATTAAAGAAAAAGAGAAAATCATAGACCCCTTGTACAGAAATCAATAGAAAAAAACCCTTAACATCACACAGCCTCACTCACCCCCTCCCTAGGAATTTCCCCCTCTGCTAAAGCTTAACAGCAAGGAACACCATGGATCAATGATCAAGTGATACAGTTCAAGCTTACAATTCACTTACTACTGAACTTGACTTGTTAGAAGATTATAGAAAGGTACGAGGAGTACAGATATTGGTGTGGTTCATCCCAAAGCCAGAAGAACAGCAGCACGAGAGATAAACCGAAACTAAAAACTATCTTTGTCTCCGAGGTTGATTAGTATCTCCGTTTCGTCATTCCCTCTCAGGTTACTTTCAGTTTAGCCATTTACAGGTAAAAGTAATTCTAGGCTACTTTATACTTATGACAGTCTCATTCAGTTTTTGTATCATTGTTCCTTTCTCTTACAATTAGGATACCATCAGCAATTAGTGTCACCCCAGGCAGCCCTTGTGCGAGCCTTCTTTGGAACATTTCTGGCACTGGGCTTATGCCCATCAGCATGTGTAGCCATCTGTAGTGACCAAATGGCATTGCAAAGGTTATCAGAATGCTTTATGCTTTGGCTTATGTGGCAAAATCTAGTTTTCACATTACAGACTGGCTTTGTAAAGTTCTTTCAAGATGTCATCAACTGTCAGTGGATAGTGGCATCTTTTCAATGCCCAGGTCGGTGGTTTTGGGTCTATGCAGATGAGAAATTTGCCTGATGATTGAAATACTAACACCATACTGCTTACCCAGGCTGTATTGGCCTCTACAAACGTGATGATACCTCTGCTCTGAAGACTTTTGAACTTCTTAAGTATTGGCATCATGCCACTGAAATTTTCCTTAATAGCAAGCATGTGTTTCACTGTGAAGTATATTTCCAGGCATGGCTTTCCTTTTGAGGAACTTTTTCCCTTTGAAATCACCCCCCAAAGTTGTCATCTTTGTCTCTGGGGCCCCAATGGCTAGTTACTATGAGGTTATATTTTCCTACAGGCAGTATTATGGTCTGATTGTACATGATTAGAGTCCTCCTGCTTTTTACAATAGGTGGGTTTTTTCTAATCCAATTCACCCCCAAAGAATCACATTGCAGAAGGCCCTGCTTTCCAGCTAAAATCACACACAGCATTTCCCCATTAAGATTGTTACATGCCCAGAGGTTATTGTCCTTTGTTTCTTTCCTGTCCCAATAACATGAACCAGTTATGCTTTCTGACTCAAGGAGAGAGTCATGATTTCATCGCCACTCTTTGATGAGTCATCCCTCTCTTTTACAAGTCTGATGGAATCTTTCAGGTACCTTCCTCTGTTCTTGCACACACTGCTAAAGCGGTACAACTTGCCGCAATCCTTGCAATGTTGTCCTAGCACAGGGAACTTTTCCTTTTTCCACTCTTGCACCCACAAAAACAGAAAACGTAGTGTCTTAAAGGTGCCTATGACTGAATCCTAAATGCAAGAATTACTCATCTGTTCTTTTGTGGATCTTATGCCTGTGCCATTCATAGCATGAGGAACATTTAGGAACAAATTCTGTTCTCACTTACTTTGGTATAAATCCAGAAAATCCCTTTGAATGGTCTCTGTAACTGGGTGGCTTGCCTGGAGGCTGGAGAACCTGGGCCTAAACCAGCCCTGGTTACAATGTGAGCTCCACCTAAGGGGAACCAGGTGATTCCAACATAAAAGGCAGCAGGGAGTGGGTGATTGAGAGAGTAGGTGAGATTGCTGTAGGTGCACAGTAAATTGGCTGAAATTCAGGAACTGGTAGAAGAACTGTGGAAAGTGTGAAAAGCTCCATCAGAGAGGACCCTAAGATTAAGGGAGCTGTGACAGAGGACTTGCAATGAGCAGGAGGCTCCTGTTAGAGATGGGTTATGACAGCTGGGTTGTGAGTTCAATCCTTGCAGGGGACATTTAAGGATATGAGGCAAAAATCTGTTGGATGATTTAAGAGGAGACTTGGTCCTGCTTTGAGCAGGGGGTTGGACTAGATGATCTCCAGAGGTCCCTTCCAACTCTGAGATTCTAGCAGCAGATGGGTTTGTCCTTGGGAGCCAGAGAGGTCTGAGAAAGGTTGAGCTTAACCCTAGGAGTAATGAGCCTACCTCCCACTGGAAACCTTGACTAGGAGAAGGGTATGGCAGCCTGGAAACCAGAGGGTTGAAGAAGGCTGAGCTCCAGCCAGGTAAAGCTTTGATAAACTTTGTATGAGACTCAGCTCCGGGAAGAAGGGCTACGGCCTCCTTGCATTCAGGGAATACGGGACTGAACTGGCATTGAGGCTTGTAGATAAGGATTCAGTCCTTATCTGAGAGGGAAGAAATAAGTAGTACGGCACTGCAGAGTGATATCTGACCACAAGGGGGTGCTTGGAAGCAGTTAGTGACTCCTGTACTACAGTCTCCATCACAGTTAATGGGGTTTCTCTTGATTTACACCAGATGAGAGCAGAATTTGATTCTTCTCCTCAAAAAACTATCAAAATGAGATCAGTGGGCCACATAATAACATGCAATGCTGAGGTACCCCCAGATGATTGTCATTTAATTAAAAAAACCCCAACTGTCATTTAATTAATCTGTGAAGAGGTGCCACACCATCCATATTAATTTAACTTGGGAAATTCTTGTTTGAAGATTCAGGCTTCAAAAAAAGTTGGCACGGACTATTTTCTTCATCCAAAGAAAATGAGTGAAGAACCCTAAAATACCATATGTCATATCCACCCAATGAGCACCAAACAGCATTCAAAGCAAATATGTGAACCACAAAATGGTCAGTAATATGCATCATGGATCCAAGGCTGCCTTAAAGTGGTGCAAAATATTGCTTTGAGCAACAGAGAGGGGTCAACCAGTTCAGTCTACATAAGCATACTGTTGTTTTCCCAAGTACAGTACTGCAAAATCAATAGCACAAGTAGCCTGCGGGGAAACCTGGGAAGTCACATGCTGGCCTTCATCATTCCCAGCCCAGGCAAAAGTATTACTCATGGTTCTGTTTCCTGATGTGACGATCCCACTGTGCATTGCAAGAGTTGCACATTGCGTGGATAAGTCTAAACTGGTACGGGTTGCCAGCAGTCACGGAAGTGGGCACAGATAACTGAAGCTGGCTGCAGGCATCAGAGGGGGGTGGAGGGTAGGGAGGCAACTTGTAAGCAAGGAGGTCCTGGACAGTGCAAATTGCATCCATACACAGTGGACAATCCATGCATGCAAATGATGGGCAGATATTTGAAAAGGACTTGTTGGATCTATACAGCTCAAGATAAATGAACCTAGATCAACAGCATAAGGACAATGCCAGGAATGAAATCAGCCATGCTGCTGTAAAGGGTTAAATGTCTATTCAGAGCAAACACTTCTAAAAGAAATGGCCTACGCATGTGATGCACCTAATATGTGCCGGTTTTGTACCCACTAGTCCTCCAAAGACTCTCTATTGCTTGCATATGATCACCCACCATCATTCAGCCTTATCTGCCTGCACTGCAATTAAAATGTTATCAAATTCACATGTTCCAAAATAGCATCACAACAGTTATAGCAGCAAACAGGTCTCCCACAATATTAATGAGGATACTCAAAGGTCAGTCCAGGTGGGGCCTACAGTCCACTAAGACACATGACTGTGTAAGACCATTGCAGTCACTGGGGAAGCACCAGTAAGAAAAGTGCAATAGCCACTCACCACAATCTGGAAGGTACCCAAAAATGCAGAGCAAAAAATGGTGCCAAAGGGCTTCCCCGAGGCAAAGCTGCTGCTAAAAGAAATGGAGAAGCAATGCAAAGCAGTTTCAACCATAGTGATGTCCTATGGAGTGGAGGTGTGTCCCACTCATTCCTCTTTCCTAGTCCTGACCATTTCCAGAGCCCCTTGCTAGCATCTCCCAAAGGACCAAAACTGCAATATGTCCTACTAGTTTTCCTTCCTCATCTGTGTCCCTTGGTCCTTATGCTGACACTGCTTCCTTCATTGCAAGTTTTCTCCTTTTCTCAGTCTGAGATGCTTTGTTCACCTATTCTCATGGTATTGCGTACACACACTTTGCATAATGTAAAGCAGTCATAAGAACATAAGAACATAAGAACGGCCATACTGGGTCAGACCAAAGGTCCATCTAGCCCAGCATCCTGTCTACCGACAGTGGCCAATGCCAGGTGCCCCGGAGTGAGTGAACCTAACAGGTATGATCGAGCGATCTCTCTCCTGCCATCCATCACCCCCCTCTGACAGACAGAGGCTAGGGACACCATTCATTACCCATCCCGGCTAATAGCCATTTATGGACTTAGCCTCCATGAATTTATCCAGCTCTCTTTTAAACCCTGTTATAGTCCTAGCCTTCACAGCCTCCTCAGGTAAGGAGTTCCACAGGTTGACTGTGCGCTGTGTGAAGAAGAACTTCCTTTTATTTGTTTTAAACCTGCTGCACGCCAATTTCATTGAGTGGCCCCTAGTTCTTCTATTTTGGGAACAAGTAAATAACTTTTCCTTATCTACTTCCTCCACACCACTCATAATTTTATATACCTCTATCATATCCCCCCTTAGTCTCCTCTTTTCCAAGCTAAAAAGTCCTAGCCTCTTTAATCTCTCTTCATATGGGACCCGTTCCAAACCCCTAATCATTTTAGTTGCCCTTCTCTGAACCTTTTCTAGTGCCAGTATATCCTTTTTGAGATGAGGAGACCACATTTGTACGCAGTATTCTAGATGTGGGCGCACCATGGATTTGTATAAGGACAATAAGATATTCTCCGACTTATTCTCTATCCCTTTTTTAATGATTCCTAACATCCTGTTTGCTTTTTTGACTGCCGCTGCACACTGCGTGGATGCCTTCAGAGAACTATCCACAATGACTCCCAGGTCTTTTTCCTGATTGGTTGTAGCTAAATTAGCCCCCATCATATTGTATGTATAGTTGGGGTTATTTTTTCCAATGTGCATTACTTTACATTTATCCACATTAAATTTCATTTGCCATTTTGTTGCCCAATCACTTAGTTTAGTGAGATCTTTTTGAAGTTCTTCACAGTCTGCTTTGGTCCTTACTACTTTGAGCAGTTTAGTATCATCTGCAAACTTTGCCACATCACTGTTTACCCCTTCCTCCAAATCATTTATAAATAAGTTGAATAGGATCGGTCCCAGGACTGACCCTTGGGGAACACCACTAGTTACCCCTCTCCATTCTGAAAAAGTTCCATTTATTCCTACCCTTTGTTCCCTGTCTTTTAACCAGTTTTCAATCCATGAGAAGATCTTCCCTCTTATCCCATGGCAGCTTAATTTACGTAAGAGCCTTTGGTGAGGGACCTTGTCAAAGGCTTTCTGGAAATCTAAGTACACTATGTCCACCGGATCCCCCTTGTCCACATGTTTGCTGACCCCTTCAAAGAACTCTAATAGATTAGTAAGACACGATTTCCCTTTGCAGAAACCATGTTGACTTTTGCCCAACAATTTATGCTCTTCTATGTGTCTGACAATTTTATTCTTTACTATTGTTTCAACTAATTTTCCCGGTACGGGCATTAGACTGACTGGTCTGTAATTGCCAGGATCACCTCTAGAGCCCTTTTTAAATATTGGCGTTACATTAGCTATCTTCCAGTCACTGGGCACAGTAGCTGATTTAAAGGATAGGTTACAAACCCTCGTTAATAGTGCCGCAATTTCACATTTGAGTTCTTTCAGAACTCTTGGGTGAATGCCATCTGGTCCCGGTGACTTGTTACAGTTAAGTTTATCAATGAGTTCTAGAACCTCCTCTACTGATACTTCAATTTGTGACAATACCTCAGATTTGTCACTTACAAAAGACAGCTCAGGTTTAGGAATCTCCCTAACGTCCTCTGCCGTGAAGACTGAAGCAAAGAATTCATTTAGTTTCTCTGCAATGACTCTGTCATCTTTAAGTGCTCCTTTTGTATCTCTGTCATCCAGGGGCCCCACTGGTTGTTTAGCAGGCTTCCTGCTTCTGACATATTTAAAAAACATTTTGTTATTACCTTTTGAGTTTTTGGCTAGCTGTTCTTCAAACTCCATTTTAGCTTTTCTTATTACATTCTTACACTTTATTTGGCAGTGCTTATGCTCCTTTCTATTTACCTCACTAGGATTAGACTTCCACTTTTTAAAAGATGCCTTTTTCTCTCTCGCTGCTTCTTTTACTTGGCTGTTAAGCCACGGTGGCTCTTTTTTAGTTTTCTGGCGTTGTTTTTTAATTTGGGGTATACATTTGAGTTGGGCCTTTATTATGGTATCTTTGAAGAGAGTCCATGCAGCTTGCAGGGATTTCACTTTAGTCACTTTACCTTTTAATTTCCGTTTAACTAACCCCCTCATTCTTGCATAGTTCCCCTTTTTGAAATTAAATGCCCCAGTGTTGGGCTTCTGAGGTGTTATTCCCACCATAGGAATGTTAAATGTTATTATATTATGGTCACTATTTCCCAGCGGTCCTTTTATAGTTACCTCTTGAACCAGATCCTGCGCTCCACTCAGGACTAAATCTAGAGTTGCCTCTCCCCTTGTGGGTTCCTGTACCAGCTGCTCCAAGAAGCAGTCATTTAAAGTATCAAGAAATTTCATCTCTGCATTTCGTCCTGAGGTGACATGTACCCAGTCAATGTTGGGATAATTGAAGTCTCCCACTATTATTGGGTTCTTTATTTTGACAGCCTCTCTAATCTCCCTTAGCATTTCGTCATCCCTATCACTGTCCTGATCAGGTGGTCGATAATAGAGCCCTATTGTTATGTTCTTATTAGAGCATGAAATTACTATCCATAGTGATTCTATGGAACATGTGGATTCATTTAAGATTTTTACTTCATTTGATTCTACACTATCTTTTACATAAAGTGCCACTCTCCCGCCCCCACGACCTATTCTGCCCTTCCGATATATTTTATACCCTGGAATGATTGTGTCCCATTGATTGTCCTCGGTCCACCATGTTTCTGTGATGCCTATTATGTCAATATCCTCCTCTAACACGAGGCACTCTAGTTCACCCATCTTATTATTTAGACTTCTGGCATTTGTGTACAAGCACTTTAAAAACTGGTCACTGTTTATCTGTCTGCTCTTCCCTGGTGTGTCAGATTCTTTATGTGAAAATTTCTCATCTGATCTGGACCCTCCTTTATCCTTTCCCATCCTTTCCTGTCTAAAACCTAGAGAATCTCTAACGACAGACCCTCCTGTAAGAGAAGTCTCTATCCGATCCACATGCTCCTCTGCAGCAATCGGCTTTCCCCCATCTCTTAGTTTAAAAACTGCTCTGCAACCTTTTTAATGTTAAGTGCCAGCAGCCTGGTTCCACTTCGCTCGTAGTTTTTGTGATACACACAGTCCATCATAGCATTAAGGTGAATGTTGCCTGACTGTAACTGCTTCTGCACTGATGCATGACCAAGCCATAGAGCTGATGTGCAAATCATTTTTATAACTGGGAAATGTAATATTTTCCCATTCTCCTCAAATTAAAATAAAAGGGACCATTTTGGTTCAAGCTCTTAAAATAAAATGAAATTTGGACCAGACCTGAAAAGTTTATAAATGTTATTAGCCACTGAAAACATGATATTAGGATGTAAAATGATGTAACTATAATTCCCACTATAGCACAAATCACTTCATCCAGCATAGAACTGCTACCTCCTTCGTGGTGAAACCTGGCAGCTGATTAACAGTGCACAGAAACATTACATGATAGTTTTGAAAAGGAAAGTGAAGGAAACTACTGTGACTAGTTGGAACTGCAAGGGATATTTATGTAGGCAGGAAGTAGTTTCCCACACATACTTAAAAAAAATCAGAATGATGTCATTGGGTTTTTTCTTTTGTTCAAGTAAAACTCCAATTACTGCTCTATCATCTTTTTCTTTTCAAAAGAACTGAAGTTCGCATATGGCTGACACCTTCTTTTTCTTCAAATTTGAAAAGAATTGGTAATTAAGCTAAATCTTTAAAAGCATCATTTAGAATCCTTCTGAACAGCAGGTCATAACTGTGTTTTTCGATCCCAGGATATTTTTGCCTTGGTTCCTTAGTACTCTGAGAACAACTCAGGAAGTGAAATGTATTATATGATTCATTTCTTTTTGTGCAAGTAATTTTAAAGGGTTTAATAAGATAAAGTTGTGGATCATTTTCCCCTTCACAGGTTTTCTTTAGCCTTGACAATCCTGTTTTTTTTTTCAGTATGCTAGCTGATAATGCTTCTTGTTACAGAAAGTCACACTGAGGCTGTGTCAGTCGCATCTTGTGACACACAGTGATGTCACACACCAATGTGTCTGTGGAGAAAATGTGTTAACCCTTTGTTTGCAACATCATGGCCCTATCTTTTAAAGGCAAGATTTGTTTTGGAAACAGTACCAAGTACGATGTACTTAAAGGTGATATGCAACTGTGGAGTGTGGATGTTTTAGGGCCTTTTTAATTCTTTTTGATGTGCAAAGAAGGCCAACAATTCCTCTAGTGAAACAAGAGAGAACTAGACTCAATATTCCTAATCGTAGAAAAATAAACAAACAAAAGCCTAGAGATCACAACCTAATTGTGCTAGGCACTGCAAGCATATGTCTGCTGGGTTTTCAAAGGAGGCTAAAGGAGTTAAGGGATGTGCCTTAGGCTCATTTGTAAATCCCAGTCAGCGTGAAAAGACAGACCATGTCCCAATCAGTTTATGGGCTACGGCTGTGCTTTGTCATCACAGGTTGTAATGCATTAAAAAAACAAGGATCAATTCACCTATGAATGTGCCGGATCTTTACCTGGTGTAAATCCGCATTGCTCCATTTTAGAGCCACTTCATTATTTGGTGTCACAAAGTAAAACACAATGTCATAGCACTGCATGGGGATGTGTGAATTAATATATGAGGCCGTTGCTTCTCCATGATGCCAACCAATGACTAACTGAGCCTTTCTTCTTTCCTCCTGGATACTGTCAGGATGACTGTTGTCCTTGTCTGTCTTTACTTCCTTTCACTATCCTCCTTCACCGCCTCCCTGCTGATGGCTAAAGAGAGAAGCCCTATCCTTTTCTTTCTGTCTATTTGAGGTAAGAAGGTGTCAGAGGGGTTTCCTCTTTACCACTTTCTTGTTGTATCTTGTAGGGTAGGAGGTCTCCTCTCCTCTGTTCCTCCCTGTCTCTTGATATCTAGTGGGGAGGAGGCATATCTTTTCTCTCGTTCCACCACCAATCGGGAATGACCATTTGGTCAAAAGGAAGGAAGGCAGTGCTGGCCCCAAACTCTCAGTCCAACAGCTAGCAGAAAAACATAGTTTCCAAGCAGTCGGGGAGGAAAGCCTACCCAGGCATGAATTACAGTAGTCACAGTATAATTCCACAAAAGATTTCCAGTTTAAATCCTAAATGTCCAGTTTGTTGTTGCTCACAAAGGGAATTCTTTTGTCTGACTTCCTGATCACCAGGTCAGAAAGCTTAAAGCACTCTATTTGGTGTGGTTTTGCTGTCCCAAGATCACTACTATTATTTTCTTTGCAGCTAGTAAATGCAGGAACCATTTATTTGTACACCTATGTAGATTATAAACTATGTTTCTTAACAGATGCACGACATCTTTATTCTACCCAGCACTTAGTTCTACTGTTTAGAAGATGTGTTCTCAAAAGGGTGCTCTGCAAGGGAATCCCCAGAATATATGTTTGAACATGGTCCTGGCTATATCATATCTCCCACATTTGTTCTTCTGGTAACACTCCCAATTGGTGTAATTGTGTTGGTAAAGCTCCCATTGCTTTAATGGGGCAGGATCAGGGCCTATATACAGATCAAACTCAGTCCTCCGTTGAGAGAGCTGACAAGATCACAGCTTCAGATAGTGTGAACAAACACATAATGATTCTTAGAACGATCACTGATATACAGAAAAAGGAGCAAGTGATCAACCAGGAAATACAAATTGCTTTTATTAGTGCATTTTCACCACTGTCTTCTGTGCAGTATTCTTCATATGCATCCAACTATAACTTCAAACCAGGGGGGAAATGCTAGACTTCCTTCATTTAGTTCAGATCTAGGAAAAGATCAGGATTGTTCAACAAAATAATTGATTGTGATGCTAATTCTTAGTTCAGGTTTGTTCACATCCCCACGTTGCCATATACATGTGAGTTAAAATGGGCTATCCATGGGGACATTAGCATGCAAGCTTCGAATGTTCTTGCTGTGAGCATTCTTTAGGTTAATCTCCAGCTACTGATATGGTCATGGAAAGTAAATACAAAAATATGTGAGGATAGGTGATGTCAATTCATTTTTAAATTGGAGCAAATATCTGGATCTTTGATTTTATTTTAATTTTCACCCAGCAATTTTCAGTGATATAACTCTGAGTTCTTAAATGGGAACCAGCAAAACACATCATATTTTATATCCTTTTAGGTTTAGGTATGTGCACAGAAGGATGTTGTATCTACAGATGTTTCGGTACATAAACTCAATTGGTGATCAGTGTGGAAATGGAAGGAACACATTCTTTATAAGTCGTGATTTATATGTCATGTTTGCACCTGTACTCCTAAAATTAATTCATTTTCAGCAATGATTCCAGCAGTATATTCTGGTATATGAAAGATCTTTGTAAAATAATGTCTCTAATTCGCACAGATTTCTTTGGGCTTCTTTTGCAGAAACATCAGTTGTAGACAACACAAATTATAAAAGGCCAACGTCTTTCCTTTCCAGAGCACTGGAAAAAAACATCACATTCCTGGCCTTGGGAAACAGCATTGAAGGAAATCTTAATGTATCTACAAAGGGGAAAAAACAAAGTGACCCTGGAATACAACAATATTGCTAGATAAAGGATGAAGTGACTAATACTAGAAAAGCATAAACAACTCTATAAAATGCAAGTGTTAAACTAAATTGACTGTATCTTAATCACTTCTTTCCAGAAATAGATTTCCCTTTCCCTAGGATATGGAGTCTGCTTTCCTCTGTTATTTAGTAATGATAATGATTGTCTTTACTCTCAGCCCTTGTGGTTATTAATTATGAGAAGACAAAAAAACCCCTCTGTCATCTGATTAAAAGAGAAAAGCTTAAAGCAAATAACTCAGAGCTCAATTCATTGTTAAAATACTGACGCTTAGTAGGTGTGTAAACTTGTGCTCCGGTTACCTAGGAAGCTAGCCATTTTCTTATATTTTAATTCGTTACACAGAGATGTGTACATATTAGACCTGTTCAAAAGTGAAAATAATGTACATAAAAGTTTCCTCATTTTTTTGCAGTCTGTTTCAAGTGATTATGGGGCCTTTGAAATTTGACAGAACAAGCCACATCCCTTCAGACTGATGTACATGGAGGCACCAGGTGATGTTTGGGTGCCTGGTGTCCCCATTGCATCAACCTTGTGTCTCGGAGACTGCAGAGGGGGCACTACTCTTCAAGCCAAGTGACCCTGGCCATTGTGCATGTTGACTGCTGCGGTTGAAGCCTCCTTACCACTTCTTAAAGGAAGTAGGTCCACAAGGCAGCGTGGGCTTTGCACTATTTTGGTAATTTTGATCGGGTTGAGTGGTGGTAGCTGGGGAGAGTTTGCTATGAGCAGGCATCCTATGGTATCTTTTTTTTAAAAAAAAAAAACCAAGTCCTAATTTGAAAGCTTATTAAAAGTAAAGAGGGCGGAGAAGGATGCATGTGTTTTTCATCTAGAGCAGAGCAAAGAACTGATTTTGGGTCAGGGGCCAAACCAAAAAATACTAAACTGTTTTGTTTTGTTTTTCTCACCGAAATGAACATCTGGGCAAAAGAATTGTTTGGAACAAAATGTTTTGACATCTCTGATTTTTGTTTCAGTTTGTTTGATTGAAACTATTTGCCACATTCAACCCAAAGTCACCAATAAGGGACATCTGCACTGCACAGTTCTTCCAGCGATGCGAAGCGTATATATGCCCATAGCCCCTATAACGCGGGAATAAATAGTAGTGTAGATCGTGAGGCAAAGCAGGTGGATAAAGACAAACCTGAAGGAGTTGGTTATATAGAGGTACATTCCCTACATGGCTCTCTACTCACCCAAGCTGTTGGTCCCCATCTATGTGGCTATTTTTAGCAGTGTAGTATCCTGCTGCTTCTCTGCCACTGGAGTCCTTCCCTGCTGCAGGAAAAGACTCTGGCAGTAAGGAAAGGCTCTGGCACAGGAGAGGCCTTTCCCCACTGCCTCCTCTCAGCAGAGTCTCTCCTCACCACAGTGAAAAGCTCCTGCAGCTGAGAGCTGCTGAGGCCTTTCCCTGCTGCCTTCTCCCTATCAGAGCCTTTCACTCTATAGGATGCAGCTTGATTTTCACTGTGGCATATAGCTACATTTAGACTACACAATGCAGCTGATCATAGCTATTGTTTTGGTACCCTGAAAAATGTTCTTTTGTCATGAACCTACTATTTGCCAAAATGTTTCATGCAGCTCTAGTTTCATATAGATACTGTGTATGTCTTGTTAAATGTCACATATGCGTATGGATGGCAGTTTGGGGGTCTCTGATCCATCCAATATATATAACATTAAACTCATAAGACTCCAGCTATCTGGTCCACTCAACTCCGTGGGAGACACTCATGGCAAATGGAGCAGAGACTCCCCAAAACTCCCCTACAGAAGAATCTCCCTATCTGGGGAAGCCCCCAACAGGCATAGACATAGCATAGTTAGCCTCCGTCTAGCTTCCAATGCAGGGGATAAGGGTGGTGAGGTATATACTGGAGTAGGTGAGCAGTTGCCAGAGCATGATGGGCTCCAGCTATCCCCACTTTATGGGTGGCCCTATAGGGACTATAGCTATCTGGCATAAGCTAGAGCAGTCCCCAGGCTGCTCTAGCCTGTGTTGGGGTCAGGAAAGAGAATCAAGGAGTTATTGTAAGTGCTCTGACAGCCCCACAACCAGCTTTGCTGAGCAGAAACTGAGCACAACAAAGAATCTGGCCTATATATTACCCAAATGTATGTAACACTTTTATTTAATGCTGTTGAAAATGAGACAATGTTTAGTATTGTCATTGTGCGCCAGATATTTTACATGGTTTCGAGTTCATTACACAGCCCTTCATTCTTTCTCTTGTGTACAGTGTTTGATTAAACAAACAATTGCTTTTTAATTAACTTTTAAGTATCAATAAATTAGAATGAAAAATTTGAGCCTCTCTGTTATAAGCCTCATCTGAGCTGTTAGGGCTCTCTGCATTGCATCAAGCTCTGGTTGGCAGCATTTTTCTCCGGGCTGACACTCTTTATGCAACATAATGCTGCTTCGTTAGAAGCAGGCTAATATCTTACACACCTACCTCAGAGCACCAAAAATAAAAAAGGAAGTAAAATCAAACTACATTGCAAAATATTTATCCACACTACAGATTCACCCTTTGCAAAACACCCAGTCTTCAAATAACCGCTGAGAGGGATATTACATTTTAATTATATGCAAAGATCCTCTACTCTTATTAATTCACCCATCCGTTGGAAATATCCTGGGATAAACTGAGCAAAAACAGTTCCCCACAGCTAGCTACAAATCCAGCCAAACAAGTGAATGTAGATAGTTTATTTTCCTTTTGTATTTTGCTGCCATTTATAACAGCAAAGCAAGATAATTAGTACCCTATGGCATGCCTAATATTTATCATAACCAACTCCTAAGACATGTTTTTGAGATATGTGGTATCTGGCCGTGGCCTGTTTGTTTCAAATCAGATTAGTACAACCTAATTTTTTGTATTTCTGGTTGTGTATAGTTACTAGGGGTGGAAAGGGATAAACATGGGAAGGCAGACAAGACTCAGAGCTTCAGTCTGCTTCAAGAGCATGTCTAAGTTATGCCCTTTGTCCCCTGAGTCGTGTCAGTGCATTGCACAGAAATCTTGGCTCTGGCTGTTAACGAATGTGTAAATGTGCAGTAAGTTTTGGGGATGCAGCCCTGATCCTCCTGTCCCAGGCAAATCTGGGTAACTGCAAATAAATGGGTATTTATCATTTCCTGAGCTCCATGTTGGCAGTGAGCCAGCAGAGAGTGTATGCTGAAATTAGAATAGATTGGAAGATAGGACTAGGATCCAAATTGATTTGGATAACAATAGCAAGTCCAAAAGAAGCTCCATATTTTTAAAGGCTCGTTGTGCCTTTTTAGAAAGGAGAGAAAGAAAAATATTCAGGAAAGCAATGGGAAGTAAATCTAAGTCTGGCGAGTAGTCTCATTTGATTTGATTCTGTTAGAGCATTGCTTTAATGTCATCAGTGTAAGAGCTAGACCCATTAACGTCACATGCGGAAATGCACAAAGCGGAAATGAAGGAAATGCCTGTGCCACTCATCTAGTTATTATTTAGAGATTTGCCTTAGTGCATGAGCATGCCGTTTAAAGATCAAAGGGTTTTCTCCAGCCACGTCAAAGTGTGTCCATTCCCGCAAAGACCAAAAATATATATTACTGCTAATGAGAGTAATCCAGTTTTATAATACGATTAATAGGTCTTTAGCCGTGGTTTTTTTGCTGGGTTTTATTCTACCCTTGGAAGCACTGGGTGAACACACAGCACTGGCTCATTTTTTGCTTGTAAAATAAAATACCTCTTGTATCTATCTATCTATCTATCTATCTATCTATCTATCTATCTATCTATCTATCTATCTATCTATATAAACCCTCTTTATTTGCAGCCTGATGTAAAATGATTTGTGATGTGACAGGTCAAAAAAACAATAAAAATTTCAAACATCAGCATTCATTTCATTAGCTGATGAATTCTTACACTTTGGGTGCTTGCCAGAAAGATAGACGAGGCATGGAGTTCACCGAGTGTTTGAGCAGTCATGGTGTTTCCCTTTTAAAAAAGCTGATACAATGGAAAATAGAACTTCTGAAATGACATATTGTTAAGTAATTATAGCAGGAATTGACCTTGTGTCACATTTTTTTATGACTCAGTAAAGAAGATCAAATAAAGCTAGCTGAAATAATTCTCATCTGAATGGGTGCCAGAATTGTCAGTATACTCACTGACCCCATTTAGGGTTTTTTTTTAATGCTATCTTTGCATTATCTGGGACTGTGTACCCAGGGTCATATTTGGAGGAGACACAAAGATAAGGAGATGGCTGGTATTGTGAATGTTAACAACACAAAAGTGTATCTCAAATGTGACTGTCAATAAAAGTCTTGTATTTCACACATAAGGCATCTCTTACCTGCTCTATTTATCCAGGACCGCTCCTGAACTAGAGTGCCAGTTATGCCAAAGACTGTGAGGTATGAGTTATGCCAGGTGGGAGTTGGCTTTGTAATGTGGACAAATATCTGCTAAAATCAGCAAATTCACTTCACTAAGGACCTGATGCAGCCCCCTTAATCCATAGATAACTAAGGGTGGCAGAATTAGGGCCTTGCAAGGCTACATGTACTGGTTTGTTGTTTGTTTGTTTTAATCTGTAACAGAAAACAATGTGGGAGCGGGGCAAGAAAAGTTTATAAACAGAAGCTGTATGCTCAAGCAGAAAAAGAAAATTGAGGGATAACTCTGTTTTCCTTATTTTAATGAAGTTCCTTGTTCGGTGTTAGGGAAAAAAACCGGCTCTTTCTGTGATTCTTCATCATTGCCACAGAGCACTGAACAGAGAGCCAAATTTGGCCTTTCCTCTGAGAAAAAAACATCCTGTGGAGATCTCCCACGTACTTTCATGCAAAGCATTTGCTCAAGGGTTGAGTCCAGGGAATCCCTGGGGAAAGGTTCTCCCAGAGAGATGGAGGTAGGAGTCATCCTGCATGGATGGTTGCTTCTCAGTGATGCTTTGCCTGCTAACCATACCTCCTATCAGCATGGCTCCTGCAGGAGGTATGTTGCCATTGGTGTGGGCTGCCTCATAACTGCTCCATTGCAGGATTGGAGAGGGTCAACGGGGCAATAATAGAGATCTGTGCTATGACCTGCCGAATGGATGCCCACGTGAAATCCAGCTGGCCTGAAGAGCAGTGAGCTGTGGAGAACAGACATAATCTCTGTCCCCGCCTGTCCCCAAGCCAGCCTACAAATCTCCACAAGGCTCTGATCCCAAGCAGAATAGCACCCACAGGGTTCCAGAGAGGAGAGAGTAATGGTGCTTCCGTGTGGGCAGCTGGAGTTCTATCTGGATCACTGGGTGGCAAGTTATCCTAGTGCTTCAGGTGTACAAAAGACAAGTTTAATGCTGATTCCAGTGGAGCTGAGGTAGAATCTAATTACCTGGCATCAGATGCAATATAAAGCTTTGTAGTGCTAGCATCGGTATATTTTAAAATAGAGATTTGCAGCTAGCGAACAAACTATACATTCCCTACTACCCTACACTATTATAACACCAGCATCTCACCTATACACTATTTTCTGCATACAGCAAATGGAGTGCCTTTTATTCCACTGTTCTATGACCTGGGGCCAAATTGGCTTATTGCGTAACACAACACAAAGAGAACTGGAGAGGAAAAGAAGCCTTTAAATAGTAAAATTTTCCTTCATGAACCGGCGAGTTCTCTCTGCAGCCAACTGGCTGAATTGCATACACAGACTGCACAGTAACTCATCATGTCACTATCAAAGAAGTTCCTTAAAGGGATCTTGTCAAGGTTAGTTGTCCCCAAATTGATCAAATTACTTATACCTACTATTCATTACACCTAGAGAGGATGTAGTGTGCACAATATCATACTAGTGATGATGGAAGATAAGGGACTGAAAATGAAACACCCATATTTTCCTCCAGTGTTTGTGAATACGGCAAAAAGATTAACTAACTCTCAGTTAATCTGGATGTACCCCCTTTCTCCCCTGTATTATCATTACTTTGATTTTGCACCTAATTTCCCTCTTTGTCGTGGTTACTGGCCTAATAGATGAGAGGGGAGGACCAGTAGATGTGATATATCTTGATTTTAGTAAAGCTTTTGACACAATCCCACATGTTCTCAAATGGGGGAAATGTGGTCTAGATGAACACTTTATTTTAAAGTGTGTTCATAGCTGGTTGAAAAAGCATACACAGAGTAGTCACTGACTGTTTGCTGTCCAACTGGGAGGATGTATCTAGTGGGGTCTCAGCTAGGTCCAGTACTGGTCAGTATTTTCATTAATGACTTTGATAATGGAGTGGAGACTGTGCTTGTTAAATTTGCAGAGGGCACAAAGCTGGGATGAATTGCAACCACTTTGGAGGTCTGAATTAGAATTCAGAATGACCTTGACAAATTGGAATATTAGTCTGAAATGAACAAGATGAAATTCAATAAGTGAAGTACTTTGCACTTATCTTTAGGAAGAAAAAGACAAATTCATAGCTACAAAATGGGGAATAATTGGCTAGGCGGTAGCACTGCTGTAAAGGATCTGGGGTTAGAGTGGGTCACAAATAAATTGAGTCAATAATGTGATGCAGCTATGAAAAAGGCTAATGAGTCTGGAGTATTGTATGTAAGACATGGGATAATTATTTTACTTTATTCGGCACTGATGAAGCCTCAGCTGGATGACTGTGTTTGAGTCTGGGCACCACACTAGGAAAAACGTGTACAAATTGGAGAGAGTTCAGAGAAGAGTTTCAAAAATAATAAGTTTAGAAAAACCTGCCCTTTGAGGAAACAGAACATACTAGCTGTAGTCTTGAGAAAAAGAAGATGGAGGGTATGTTCAGGGCTGTTATAAAGAGGACTGTGATCAATTGTTCCCCATGTCCACTGAAGAAGTAATAGGCTTAATTTTCAGCAAGGGAGATTTAGGTTAGATATGAAGACAAACTTTCTAACTATAAGGGTAGTTAAACTGCGGAATAGGTTTCCAGGGGAGTTTGTGGCATCCCCATCACTGGAGATTTTAAAGAACAGGCTGGACAAACATCTATCTGTCAGAGATGGTCTAGGTTTACTTGGTCCTCCCTGAACACAGGGGGCTAGACTGTGACTTCTTGAGGTCCCTTCCAACCTTATTTTTCTATTACGCTGATTGCCTGTTCTCTAAAGCAAGAAGAAAATCTATTTCCTGCACTTCTCTTCTCTGTCAGGACACATTGACTTCTCTAGGAAGTATTTGTAAGTAACAAACAAATATATATTTGTATATAAATTGATTTTCTGAAATCAGGTTTGCAACACATGAGAAAATGATGTCTTTGTGTGATATACACAAGATCAAATTCTGCTCTTATTTGCAGCAGTGAATCCAAAGTAACTCCTTTGAAAATAAGTGAGTTACTCTCCATACATGCCAGCATCAAAGCAGAATTGTTCAATGGCACATGTGGCTATGTTATAAATACAGATTAGTTCTGAGTAAAAGACCAGGAAGGACCACCAAATCATCTAGTGTGATCTCCTATATTTCATTGGCCTCCCCCAATGGCAGGGATTTAATTAGCCTGAGAGATGACCAGATAATCCTGACAAGTGACCTGCACCCCCACGCTTTATGCGAAACTCCCTCACAGTCACTGCCAATCTGACCTGGGGGGAAATTCCTTCCCCATCCCAAATATGGTGATCAGTTAGACTCTGGGCTATTGCCTAAGAAGGCACAAAAAACCCACTGAGAGTCTATCTCTGGACATTATTTAATGAACAAGGAAACAAGAAGAAGAATGATCACGTGGTTAAGACATTGGACTGGGAGCTAGGTTCAGCTCCTGGCATTGCCACAGACTTCTTGTGTGACCCTGGGTAAAGTCATTTTGCCTCAGTGCCTCAGTTTACCAACTGTAAAATGGGGATGATAATGAGAATAGTGCTTCCTTTCTGTTTTTTCCTTTATGCTTTGAAGAGCTGACAAGCTAACCAGCTTACGGTGCGTCGGTACCACGCCTAGCACAACGGGGCTCCCGTTTCCACCAGGTGCTATTGTAATAACATAAGTGTATTGTTTAGGGTTTGAACAAGAGAATGTCTGAGTTGCTACTCTGTGCCAAGCCAGTGCTGTGTATGTCTGTCGCTGATAAAAACAGTTACAGTTTTGTTTCTTACACTTGTCAAGCTGTGATGCAGGCAAAATCTTGGAGCATAGAGAGAGATATATGGTTACAATAGAAACCTTTCTGACACTGAAACCTGAAACTGACACAGACAGGCCTTGTACACTCCAGAGTTAGGTCAATATAAGGCAGCTTACCTCAATTTAACTCTGTAAGTGTCTACACTACAATGGTGCTCCCACTGATGTGACTCACCCACTACTTCAACTTAATAACTCCACCTCTGTGAGAGGTGTAGCACCTAAGTCAACATAGCTGGGTAGCAGACCATCTCCATAGACACATTACTTACATCACCTCTTGGCTGTCAGCCCAGCAGCGTGGGGCTCACAGCTTGATCTGGCAGCCCCATGGCAGGGGCTCCAGCTGTGAGCTCCATGCCAGTCTGACAGGTCGGGCTGACAGCCCCAGGGTGGGGGTGGGCTCCAGCTGTCAGTGCCTCATAATGGCCCACTTCAGTGGGTGCAAGTGTTCCTGGTGAGGATGCCACACCGCCAACAGAAGGAGCATAGTGTGTGTATGAGCCCCTGCTTTAATTACTGTGGTAGCTGTATGTCGACGCCCTACGTCAGGGGTCTCAAACTCAAATGACACGAGGGCCGCATGAGGACTAGTGCACTGGCTCGAGGGCCGCACCACTGACAGACACACACACCCTCGCTGCCCCGGCTCTGCCCCCACTCCACCCCTTCCATGAGGACTAGTGCACTGGCCCGAGGGCCACACCACTGACACACACCCCGCCCTTGCTGCCCCGGCTCCGCCCCCACTCTACCCCTTCCAAGAAGTCCCACCCCTGCCCCACCTCCTCCTCTGAGCACGCAGCTCCCCATTCCCTCCTGGAAAGCGCTAGGCACCACCAACAGCTGTTTGGCAAACAAAGCAAGAGCAATCTAGGAAGTCCAGAGCTAGAAACACACGCGGCCCAGCCAGGCAGCAGAGAAGCCTCCACTTCTGGCCCCTCCGTCCTGCAAACTGCTATGGGGGGGGGGGGCGCGCCAGGAAGCTTGGCGGGCCGCAGGGAAGGGCTTTGCGGGCCGCATGTGGCCCCCGGGCCGCATGTTTGAGACCCCTGCCCTACGTCAACTTAATTTTGTAGTGTAGACAGTGAGCACTACTTGCAGGTACAGTGAAACCTACAGTATGAAGCTGTGAAGGGCCAAAGGGAGTCTTAATTGACTTCAGTGGGCTGGACGTTACTGCCCTCTGCCCAATGCTTTTCTAGGGTTCATTAAAGAAAAAAATGGGTGAGGGTGAGGGCATCTCTTACCTGACATTCTCTGAAATTAACCTTGTGCCCTGCATTAGCCATTGTGCTTTGTCTACGCATGTGTAGGATCTTCAAGAAGCTAATTCCAGATCCTGAGACAAGCAGTCACTGAATTCTTTGGGGCTTGACTTCGTTATGAAGACCCCAGTTACGTATTTTCAGAAGTATACTTGATTTTTCTTTGCTTGTTTTTGCTGTTACTTATATGGGTTCCCAGTTTCCAGCCCGGCAACTTCTAAATACATTAGGAAGCCATGGGTAGTGGAAGGCCACCAGCTACCCCAACAACAAATAAAAGGAAGGGGAAGCCCGGAGCTTGGTATGCAGGAAAACCCCATTAGGAAGAAATTATTTCCTGGCCGGGCCTCACCTGAGATTTACATGGTTGCTCAGTTTCGATTAAGTAGGCAAACACACTGGTGTGTCTATGGGTTTTTCATGGTTTTAAGCTACCCCTTAGCAAAGTAGGTCTCTGAAGGTCTCTGCATAGCTACATTTATGGTCAGATTTCAGGTGGCATGCAATAAAATACAACCCTAATGAAAGATACCAGGGGAAATCGCATATAAAAGATGTAAGACATTTGAACTCTGCAAATAATTCTTTGCAAATGATTTCTTAAATGCTTATTGTCTCTCTTTTGGTTCTCAATTTGTCCATTAGCAGATTGCAATCTTCATTCATTATTCAAAGTTATTCAGCGAATATCTTTTTAAAGAATATATTAATCCTTGATCTTTAGTAGTTTGACTATGCACAACAATCTTTGAAAGTTGAGCTGTGTTCAGTAGCTTGGTGAGACAAATGGGTCCTGTACTTAGTTTTCTTGAGCTTGTTCCTGTCTATTTAGGATGATCTTATGCCACATTAATCCCCATGGTACCTGATAAGTGGCTGAGCATACTTCTTAGGAACAGATTTCTGGAGCAAATACTCAAATTCAAAGTCTGTTTAAAATGAGCTAATGTTGTGAATTTTCCTGAATATTGACAAACGAACATAAAAGATATGTGAATGTGTTAAAGAATTTATTTTTAAAATTTAGATGAGTAGTCACAGACAATTGTTTACAGCATTGCCCCAGCTCTGTCAAACAATACCTACGTAGAACACCTACGAAGAGATCTTTAACCTCATCTTCATTTGTAAGGGCTAAACTTGGGGAAACACAATGATCTTATCAGATCTTGGAGAGGACGCTTCCTGATGGCTGTATCCATGTCTGTTAGGGCCAGCGTACCTGTGACATTCACCTGGGAGAAATGTGTCCCTTGCAGAGGGCTTCCCTTAGTAATAGCTCATATCTCCTTTGATCTGAATAGCATGATGGCAAAAGACATGAAATCCATAGTATTATGTGAAGGTATCTATTAGCTTTCTATTAAAAAGCTTCCTTCCTTTGAAGTTTTAAGGAAATTACAATTTCCTTTTTCCTGCTGCAAGATGCATATTGACTAATAGTTAAAATGAATCCCTTGTAACAATTCATTTTCCAAGCCTCAACAAGATTTAGGTCTGGTTCAAACAGCATCGCTAATCTGCACACCATTCCTAAAAGGAATATTTCAGGTGATGAAGCAAATCTTTCAACCAACTCTTCTATTATATGGCTAAATGAGACAACGTAACACAATGCCACATTAACACTCGCATGAAAATATCACATCGGTCATTAATTTGTGCAACGAAGAGCACAGTTCTTGGTTTATAGGCTCATAGAAAATGTAACATTAAAATCACAAGTGCAGAAATTGTATGTTGGGTGAGCTCTTGTTAACTATTTTATACTAGATTACCATTCCACAACAGGCTGCCCTGAGTAGCTAACCATTCGGCATGTTATAAACAAGGAGTTTCAAGGGCAATGGACCACAGTAGCTTTATATAAAAGTGTAATTTCATTGTTATGCCTTACCAAGGTTTTCTGGCTAATTGGAACACTTTCTAAGGACTAGTGTGTGTAACCCCCGCTCATGTTGGTAAGCATTTATGCAAGCAGTCTCATTAAGTTCATTGGGGCTATTCATGCAAAATAAATGAGGTTTACAAAATCTAGCCCTAGGTGCACAGATGAAATTGTACAATAGGTGAGACAAGTCATTGCTACAATGTTCAAAGGAGGTGGGCATAAATGAGAACTGTAAGTTAGAGATGAACCATCACGATTCATCACATACAAGTGCTTATAAATTGTTTATTCTTCCCTCTCATACTGTAGGTTTTCATGTTCCAACATCTACCACACTTGGCTGCTCTACAGATTTATCTACCTTGCAGGGGTGCTCTGAGGCTTAATTAATGTTAACGTCTCTCTTTGAAGGTGTAAAGCACTACATCCAAGCAGAGTGTTGTTGTTTGTATTAATTCTCATTGTTCAGCAGCCTCCAGCAGATCATCAGCGAGCTGGCGATGAGTGTAGTAATTGATGTGCAAAGGAGGGAGTTAGCTTTTTCTGTGGACTCTAAAGATTGAGACAGAGCACAGGAGAGTGTACTGGAGAGAGAAAAATCTGTTGCATTGTATACTTTTCATCCACATATATATTTTACTTCCTAACCACAGTAGACTCCCTAGCCCATCCTCCGTGTATTCTTAAAGCAACTCACTTCTGTATTTGTTGTTCTGCATTGTTGTTCTGGGCTGGGACATTACATTTTCACTATTGCCACAGAGGTACTTGTAATTCACTAATAAAACAGTTCATTAAACTTAAACAAATGGATCACTTTTCCTATTTCACACTAAACTATTATGATGGTCGACAGTTTTTAGTCGATACTAGCATAAGTGCCCGGCGCTGCTCGGGTCAGTCGGAGGTGGGGAGGTGGCAGACAGCTGACACCCCCTGACCAACCCCAACACCCACCCCTCACCCCTCACCCACCCCGATACCTTCCCACCCCCCCAAGCAAACCCAACACCCCCACCTCACCCCCCGACCAAACCCGACACCCCCACCTCACTTACCGTCCCACCAAACCCAACTCAGATCTGTCGCAGGCGGGGAGGGGGCCCAGAGCCGAGGGATTCCGGGGACCTTCGCAGGTGGGGGGCGGCACAGAGCTGATGGATTCTGGGGTTCCGTTTGGAGGGGGGAGGGGCAGTGAGCTGAGTGATCTCCGGGGTTCCGTTGGAGGAGGGAGGGGCAGTGAGCTGAGTGATCTCCGGGGTTCCGTTGGAGGAGGGAGGAGCAGAGAACTGAGGGATCTCCGGGGTTCCGTTGGGAGGGGGGAGGGGCAGTGAGCTGAGTGATCTCCGGGGTTCCGTTGGGAGGGGGGAGGGGCAGAGAACTGAGGGATCTCCGGGGTTCCGTTGGAGGAGGGAGGGGTGAGCTGAGCGAGTGAGGTGTCTGTTGGAGGGGGGTATTATGACATCATCACCTAACCGCCCAGCCGATGTGATTGGCCCTGAAAGACTTTCACCCCTGGGGGGCATCAGAGGTGAGATCCGAAAATTTTTCGACCCTTACCAGCATCTAGACCCCAAGACCCCTCACTGTACCAAATTTCAAGTCTCTGGCTCAAACGGTGCGGGAGGACTTCGCAGTCATACGTACATACATACATACATACGTACATACATACATACACCACTTGACTTTTATATATGTAGATTGCTAAACCATTGTTGTTTTGATCACTAACGGTAGCATCTAGCTAGGTATACCCCACCCATTGTTGTAGTATCTCTCCTTTCAATTGGATGTGGTATGATTATTCTCAGATCAAGAGATTGCCTGACAATAAATAACATATGGAAAATAATAACTTGTACTTATGAAGCATCTTCCATCTAGCGTGACCAGTTTTTTTTTATTGTCCCCATATCACATGGGAACCTGAGACACAGAAAGATTCCACCACAGCAGCTAGAGTGTTAGTGGCAGAATTAAGAATAGTCCCATTCACAGTCCCCTGCTCTGACCACTAGATGATGATGCTTCTCTGAGGTACGTGAAATGTCATCTGGTGACATACTTTTCCAGGCAGTAGCACAGGGTTAGACAAACACTTTAAACCAACTAGAACTGAGAAACTAAAATAAACTGCATTTAACATATCTTTAGATTGATATACAGAAATACAGACGGCATATTAAGTCATTTCCTTTTAAGAACAGAAACTTTTATGTCCGTGAGAAAGAGATGAAAAGCTCATCACAGTCTCACAGTGAGTAAACCCTCTAATGGGGATCTGTCTTAAGACACCAGAGAACCAGGGTCAATGTACTGAGGCAAGAAGCATTAGGATTAGCAGAAGAAAAAGCCTGTTAATAGGCAAGTGTATAAACATGATCATAAGGGAAATTTACAATTATCCCTAGTAAATTTCAAACAAACCAGTCACATTGCATTAGGATTTTGATGATATTTTCCTCTATTACCAAAGACCTCTGTGCTTGAAGCACTCAGTACTGGCAAGAGACATGCTGCTCTATTTGCAAAGCATACTGACCCTAAAGACTGTGCAATCTATTTCTGTCATAGATTAAGTGACCTCTGAGCCTTTTGCTTCTAATGGGGGGAGAATGCTGCAGGTAGAGAAATGTTCATCACTTGCTTAAGCTAAACCTTTGTTTGCTATGTTCACATAAATAACTTATAGCACCCTGGCATCATGAACAGCAGTGGTGACACTGTTGACATGACAGCACTGTAGACTGAATCCTGATCTGCCCTACAAGAATAAGATGGAATAGTTGCTCGTTTCACATTTCACCAAGTTGGGCTGTTCAACTATTTATAAGATGAATATAAATTTCCACTACTTCAGCTGACACACTTGCCTTTGCCTAGCAACTGATCAAACAGAACTAGCTAAGAGAGAAGGAGCATCTGACAGAGACGGCTCTGCGCTGGAGGACCACTACGGAGGGAGTTGCCATTGTTTTTCATTCAGATTCTGCACTCCTGGTGTTATGATGACACATGCTTCTTCGGGGGAGTTATTTATATGCAGGGGCCAGGAAACAAGCCCACAGGGTTTAAACATGTCTGTTCCCTTTGAGCAAGCTGGGCAGTGGCCTAAATAACATCAATGCAGAGCCCCACAGCCCATGGGGAGCACCGGGCAATCCCTTAGCTTCCTAGTGCTCACTTAAGACTGCACCAGGTACAGGCATGATGGAATTTGAATTATCCAGTACACCGTGTTTATTCCACAGGCAGGTTAGGAGGGGGACTTGGTGGGGGAGATTATAACCCTTGCTTCCATCCAACCCCCCTTTGGAGTTCCTTGTCCCTAGAAAAGAGGTTGCATGGAGGCAGAGATCCCTAGTGCAGAGATATTAATTCTTACAAGAGCAATGCCATAGGCTTCTTGCCTCCAACCCCATGCTCATGGGAATGGACCAATCCCCATCAGGCCCTTTTACCTTTGGGGGAGCAAGCTAGAAAGGGTAAAGGGACACCCTGGGTATGAAGCATCACTCACCTGAATGTGCTTGACAAGAGTTGTAATTCCGACTGAAATACTGCATAGCACAATCTCAGCTGACAATTACCCCAGCCATTTTGAATCCATATTGGTTTTGCGTATTTGTGAAGACCTGTCAGTTGGCACTTGCCAACCACTAGGCACAAAAGATTTGGCAATAAGGCATTCACATGTGTTTGTACAGTATGTTCTGTTCCTGCACTCTCCACAAGAAAGATCCCCAGAAGGGGCTTCTCAGAAGAAGGACCGCATAAATAGATGGCTAAAATATTTGAAAGTCAGGATGATCAGGGAAGAGTACCAGCAAAAATACAGCATTCAGACATTCAAGGCGGAATAGCCCAGCAAAAGCTGGCTGCTGGAAGACCTACATTATTTTTTTCCTGGGATTTCAACAGCAGCCAGCAGCCCATCAGAATTAATGCCCCAATGTGCTGGGAACTGCACAAATGCAGAAGAAGAGACAGTCCTTACCCGAGAGTTTAAAATTGCACTTAAGACAAAACACAATAAATACTTGTAACAGGGTAACAGCGATGGGAACACCTCTGATTTCTGCACTGAGGGCATACAAGACTGGTGCGCTCCAATCTCATATACCCTCAGCGCAGAACTCAGAACACATGCAAGCCATACAGACACTGCTGGCCAAAAGACACGGATCTTGTATGCGGTGCATTTGTGCCCCATTAGTGAAATGTGCATCTGACCAATATATCTTGAACTTCTGCTCCTGTACAGGTAAGTAACTTGGTGTTCCCATAGCTGTTTCCTTTCAACCACAGAATTCTGGAAGTAAAGGACTCTGAGGTAGAGATGATGGAGGGTAGATCATGAAATGTACAAATGGGCAACACATCTCAAAGAACTCCAGTTACTATACAGGTTGGTAACTCTCTGCTTTCTTTCAAGTGATTTTCCCTGTGTGCATTCCACTAACTGACTCCCAAGCAGTAGATCAATACAATGGTGGTGGGAGCTCAGTGGTGAAGTATATGGAGGCTCAGGGACAGCCTGTGTGGCTGTGACTATATATGGAGGGCCTTATCTTGGTAAGCTAATAGCACCTATCTTAGTAATCAACTCTCTCCTCAGCAGACCAGTGTCGTCAGTATGGGCACATACACATTGATTGCTGTGGAACCAGTGGCCAAGATTCATGATCTGGTTGGTGGGTGTCCTAGTATGTCTTGAGAAGAGGCTCTAGATCACATCTGTGAGACTAAAGAAGGTAAAGGAGACATCATGGAAGAATACATATGGGACTATTCCAAGACATGACTATTGTCCAATATAACTGAGGAAGCTGATGAGAAAGAACATTGTCACTCCATATGTGGTGTTGTAAATTTAGGCTTAATTGGTGGGGTCCATAATCAAAGTGCCATAATCAAATAAAGGTCCAGCACCATTAGAGATATGGAAACAGAGAGCAGGTGTGATTCTGGCTCCTGCAGTATCACTAAGATCCATTGGCACCTTAAACATCAAATGATAGGGTATTGAGGGGAGAATGGCCAAGACAATGCTGTGGCATCCCTGGGTAACAGTGCTGGCTCTAATGCTGAGAATGTGCGCAGTTCCACGGTCTGCAGTGCCCAAGGCTGTGGTGCCAGAAGTTGTGGTGCCAGAATAGCCTGATGTTGCCGGTGTTGAACAGTGGAAGGTTGAAGGGGTCAACCTCCCAACTAAAGAGAAAGATTTCCTTGGTGCTGTTCTCCGTGGTCTTCTGCCTGTCACTTCAGTGCTGAGCCTTTGGCCCCACAGTGAGGGTGAATTTCAGTGGGAATTGCACGGGGCTACGAAGGCTCAAAGAAAGAGTAACACGAGGGTGGAGGTCTGCCTTTTGAGGAGCTCTTCATTCGAGATCTGCCTGCGGAGCTACCCACACCCAATATCTTCGCTAATAATGGCCTTTTGTTAGGTTTGGCCAGCCTAGGAGCCAGGGCTGAAGGTGAAGCCCTGTGAGTCAGTCAGCTAGTAATGTATGGGGGGATCCATGATCTGGAGTTTTGATTCCAGCCTCATGGATTTGCCCATGAGATATATCTGCAGTTGAGCCTCCCTATCTTTGCAAGTCCTGAGGCAAAAGGGCTGTGCACATTTTACCAGGCTGTGCAACTCCCGAAGCAGTTCAGGCATTTTAGGCATGTGTTGTTCACAGACATGATACCCTCACATAAGGGGCAGTATTTGAATCCAGGAGATTTGGCAACATCCTGATCCCAAAACTCGAATAATGGTAAATCTTGAAGAAAACTTAAGAAATTGCCAATGGGCATGTAAACTACCTGTCAGGGGGCAACCATGTTAGTCTGTATCCACAAAAACAACAAGGAGTCCGGTGGCACCTTAAAGACTAACAGATTTATTTGGGCATACGCTTTCATGGGTAAAAAACCCACTTCTTAAGATGCATGGAGTGAAAATTACAGATGCAGGCATTGTTATACCAACACATGAAGAGAAGGGAGTTACCTCACAAGTGGAGAACCAGTGTTGACAGGGCCAATACAATACTATCTAAATATACTAGAACTAACTATACAATGCAAAACCAGTGAAAACGGGGGCTGTTGCAGCTAAGGACAGTGAGCCGCTAAAAACAGTGAGCCACTCCGTCTCAAAGCCAGCAGGCAATGAGAGGAACTGAGTGGCAGTTGGTGCACCCTGCCCTTTCATGCCTTCAACATGGAGCACAAGGACTCACCAGGTGCACATGCACCATATGGTCATTGCTGGTCAACGTCTCTGAACCATGGTTCAGGGGACACATGCTCTCATTAGTGAATTGTGAATATGGGCAATCACTCGAAGGAGCACACGTGATTATGTAGATTAGCTATGTGCACAACTGGCAGGCTGAGGAAATAGATAATTAAACGAAAATCAACAATCAGCCATTCCTATGGGCCACTTTCTTATAAGGAGCAAGAAATAAGGTTGGTGATCCAACAAGTGGCATTCTCGCCTCTGAATCAGAACTGATCCATTACCTGAGCATGGTGTCCAGGGGCATTGAGCCACTCACGGTTCTGTCCTCTGGATGAGCTGTGAAAATGAGATCTGGCCCACTGCTGCTCATTGAATACCCTGTTCGTGCTTTTAACAAAAGTAGGAATATGGCTGATTGCAATGCTTCTCCTGGCTAAACTCCAGCTTAGAAAACTATATTCTACCCACCTACATTCCCTCCAGCTGGATAAAACATTTTTGCACTTCCTGTTCAAGAGTGCTCTTGTGTATTGTTAAATGGTTGTCACAACTGGGATATTCCCCATCATTACTGGATGAAGTGATTCATGTATAGTCTGTGTATCAGTATGTAAAGTATTTTGGGATGAAAGTCTATAAATAAATGCTATGTATTCTTATTGTTCGCAATCAAATAAACAATACATCAGTTCAACAAAACATGTGGTCAGATGGTTTTTGATTAAAAGGTTTCAGTGCTGAGCAGGGGAAAAGAAGTGATAACTGCCAAATGACCTGCACAAATATATGTAGTTAGGAAAGTGAATTAATTTATCTGACTAATAGCAGTCAGGGATGAGCAGAAAGCAAAGTAAAATATTTCAGGATTAAGTGAAACTGATCTGATTTCCGATTTAAATTTTTAAAAAATCTGAACATGATTCAGGCTTGAAGAGATATCAAAACCAAAAGGTATTTCCAGGAAGCTCGATTTGGTTCAGCGCCCTTCACAAAATAGTCTCTGCCCAGAATATTCCAACTGCCTCTCTCGCCCTGCGACTGACACACATTCCTTAATGCAGAGTTGATATCAGATGTGAGTGGGGGTGGGGGAACGTGGCTCCCAGAAGGTGAAAGCTGAATTGAAAAGTCATCCTTTTGCATTCAGTAAACTCCGCCAGAGAATGATTGTGATTCAAAGGCTCCCCACCACCACCACCACCTCACAAGCCCTCGAGCTACTGTTACGCTTTGTAGCCAGCTGTTTGCTGGAACCCTGAATGCTTCATTTAATAAAAAAATGAATCCTGCCACCATCCACCTTGCTTTAACACCCGCCCACTTGGAAAATCTGAAAGTAGCATATCTCCTCGGAGGCTGCTAATGCTATTAATTCTCCTCCCTTAAAATCTATGCTAAATGCAAAGGCCAGGTTTTGGCAGGCTGCTGGGCCAGAGCACATTTTATTCCACTTTCCATAGATAAAATGTCAGTGTCTGTCTCCCATGGTTAAAAATAAAAAAGCCTGATTCAGTGCTCTGTTACTCCAGTTTTACACCAGTGAAACGTCACTGCCTTTCACCTGCATAAACTAGAGTAACATGGTGATGAATCAGCCCCCTTGTCCCAAAATCCATCTTGTGACTGCATGGGGGAAACAGTCACCTTTAAACACATCATCTGGTAGGTATGGGGTCCCAACAAAATCACCTTGCTGAGAATTTGTAATTAGCACCATAAAGTGTTCACCACTGATTTATTTATCTACGCACGGTTCATTTCCTTTTTTTTTTTTTTAGGGTCCTTTTATGGTGCTAGGGTTTCCCCACCAAACATATTGAGTAGTGTCAACTGAAGAGTAACAAACTCCTAGATCTTGGCAAATTTTACATCACAGCATTTCTATAATATCCACCAATACATGGTAGGGAGAAACAGGGCAGGGCTGATTCTCGGTTACACTAAGGTCCTGTTACTGCACTCTGGCATCAAAAAGAGCCTTTATTCGGTGGGGCAAAAATAAGCCCCTGAGATTAGTGCAGGGGGACTTCCAAGCCACCCAAGAGCCAGTTCAAAGACCCTATACTAGCTACTTCCTAGCCCCCCGCAGCACAGAGGCCCTGTTGGAGCTGGGAGTGGAAGGGAGGAGGCAGGACACCTTCAGGAAGGAGTGTGGTTGAAGTACACTGTGTTCAGCTATCCCCTGCTTCCCAGGGCCCACAAGGGACACTGGAAGCAGAGCATAAATTAGAGCAGCTTTGAGGCTGCTCTGAACGTATACTGGGGAACTAAGCAGGCTCCTGAATGGTCCCCGAATAGGGGGAACATAAAAATGGCTTAAATATCACCTTTGCCTTGCTCCCTCTGCTCCTTGAGACTTGGCAAGTCAGAGGAAACTTAACAAACTCCATCAGAGAGTCTTGCAGAGAATACCTGGTGACCACTGGTGGGAAAAAGTACCTAATGGTGATGTTACAAAGGCCTGGCTAACAGACTGTAGAGACAATGATTTGAGAGAAAGGGCTGAGGTGGCTTGGCATGTTGTACGGATGTCAAAAACCGTATTCCTACACAAGCCCTTGACCAGATACCACTTGGTGAAAGAGAGAAGAGAAAAGGATAACAGATGACATATAAGAAAATCATTGATAGAGATGTTGCTGTCATGGAAACAGACTTGTCATGGAGCAAAAAAATGACATTAGAGAGGTAGAGGTAGAAACACAGCATCACAAGACCCAAGAGCATCTAATCTAGTCCCCCCAACCCATTCCTGACCCAAGTTCAGGAGAACAGGAACTCCAAGTGTGTGCAGATCCACTACTTTAAGCTGATGACACTATTAGCACTTAGAAACAGGATTCTTCACCCACTCATCATCTGAGGAGAGAAAAATATATTAAAAGGGCTTGAGTGTAACAGCTCCTGTAGTCCTTAAAGTCTGAGTGTCATCAGTCCTAGGAAAACAGTCTGACATTTACATTTAACGTGAAAAGACTAATTGTGTCCTGAGCGATAGGCGTGTAATGTATAGGTCTGTAGGTGTAATCAGTGGGCATTCTGCAGGAAGATCTAGGAGCAGGGCAGAATTTGGGCAGAAAGCAGTGTTTCCAATAAGAGACTACAATATTTGCAAATGTACAATGCAATGGAATATATGGGAAATATGCAATACATGGAAAATAAGTACATGAAATACAATAGTGAGTAAACCGATGAATCTCCCCAAAAGACTTGGTTAATTCAAAAGGCAACCAAGACAAAAGCTCCTCTTGGGAGCCAGCACTGTAATATTCTATTTCAATTCACATACTGTGGTCAAGACAAGATCGAAGGAGGTCGTGGGCAGTGTAATAGGAAAGATCTTATTTTCAACCTCAGCCGCTGTTGGAAGTGAAACTCGCTCTTGTTTGAAGGAATGTAAAAAAGTAAGTTAGGGGTCTGTTTGCACTGAGGAGGTTTCTGTCTCACCTGATTTCCAGTGCTACAGAGCTTCTTAGTGCTATCCCAGCTCTGAGCCCTCTGTCTAGCCAAGACAAATTAGCTGTAGCTGTTTAAAAGCGGTGTCATTTAGTTAAGGCAGCTTCTGTGAAGAGTTTCATCATAGAGGGACTGGTTTTCATATACACTAAATAAGTGGGCCTTAAAGTGAATTTAAATAGCAGTATTTAGTGCTTAGGGCCTTAGTGTAAATGAGAATCAGGCCCTACATTTTCAGATTCTAGGGTCTGAGGCCAATCCTCAAAGGTACTTAGGCATCCAACTTCCATTGAAATTGTTGGGAGTTCGGTACCTTTGAGGATCTGGACTTGAGTTTCCCCTCCCTTAGCTCCAGTATAAATTGGGAGCTGTTCCTTTGAAATGAATGGAGTTACTCTGGTGTAAGTGAGAGGAGAATCAAGCTAATGGTGTTTAGACACAAACCCCTTGTAATAAGGGGTTTAAAAGACTTCCAGACAATCGAATGTGAGCTGAAATTTGGCATGTGGAATATCAACTCGGAACACTTCATTATTTGAAAAATTGGCCTCAGTAGCCTGTTTTAGGGATTGGGTGACCCGGGGGTGAGGCTTGCTGAAGAAGTGCTGGACTGAGCACCCCTTTTGTGTATTGGTAAGCACCGACTCACTCACCTAGTTCCCAGGAAATCCAGTGGGCCCACACTAGTGAGACAGTGCTCATCACAGTGAGTAAGGGCTGCACAGTCTACCCCTAAGTACATAAAACAAATAGGGATGATATTGCCAAGGTGAGTTTTCTTTCAGAAACACAGGGCCTGTTCCTGCTTCCGATGGGTGAACAGTCATTGACCTTAATGAAAGCTGAACTGGACTCCAATCAAGAACATCTTGGCTGGAGTGAGAGGGGAGAGACTTTTGAAAGGCAAGTTGCAGAGGGTTTGAAATGCTGGCAGGTCAGCACTCCATGTAATTATTATTTAAATACTTGCTAATGGGCAAAACACACACAGGCAGAAATCAGTAAGTGACAAAAACAGCCACTGAAGTTCAGATAAGTTCTGCCATTCCCTGAGTTCCTATTTATTTTAGTAGACTGTGCTGGAATTTCTAATGCCTCCCCAAGCACCTAGCAGGAGCCTGTCTGGAGAACCATTGGCTCATTACACCAAGCTTCCAAATTGAAAAGGCCCTAATACTTTAATCATCATCATCGGCCTATTACACAGGAGAGGAAGGCTTTACGCTTTCATTGTGGGATGTGGTTTTCTTTCAGGGATTAAAGAAATAAACCCATTCAAATGACAGGTAATGTTTTCCAAACAGCCATTTTCTGTCTTTCATGAAGCACACCAGGTGGTCCTCCTTTTCAACTCAGCCTCATACTACGTCTCCTATTAATATTTGCTGTTCATTCTGCCACCGTGTATTTATCTGTAGTTCTCTCCAAGGAAAAGGATGTCAACTGTTTGGGCACAAAGGTAGCTTAGCTCTCCATGCAAGAGCAAAATTGGAGATGGAAATGAGCTCCATTAAAGTACTGCAGTTCTATTTCCCTAATGAAGCAGAACTCTTGCACTGAGCTAGTCTTAAAGCACTGTAATCAAGTACAGTTCTTACAATGCCTGGGTTATATAGAGCCCCATGTACAGCAAGGTAATTATCAGTTGCCATGGCTTAGAAGTGCTACTTTCCCTTCTACTTTTTGCTCAGTTGTCAGCTTGTTGGAAGGAAAATTACTAAGCCTAGCTTTGTAAGAAGTGTTTGTAGAATAGGACAATGGAGGTATTCTACCTACCAATGGATGTCCAGAAGGAGAGGTATCCTTAGGGATTCTGGAGGTCTCTTTATCATACTACCTCTTTCAAAAGACTAGTTAAGCAAAGCTCAAGTTCCATTTTTAAATAATTGGCATGATGACAGGGTAGAAATTGCTTCATAAGAACATCCGGTGATAAATGAATTACAATACTGAAGAGTTTCATGTGTGACAAGAATGATTCCTCTATGAGGGAAGGCAAGTGCAACTGAGAGGCACATGAGATTGGCAGAGAAGGGTGGTGGTGGAGTGGAGAGGAGAGGGGAAGTTGGGTAGATGTCCAATCCTCCAGGTGAAATCCTGACCCCACTGAAGTCAACTGGAGTTTTGCCATTAATTTTAGCAGAGCTAGGATTTCATACTTTGTCAGTTGGAAGCACGTACTTGCCCAGTGTACATTTTGTATCTTTTTCAAGTAAGTAAGACTTTTTTCTAAAGTATATTAGGTAGGTGAAGGCTAATGAGCTACTTAAAGAGCACAAGCTGAACATTGTGTGCAAATAAACATGTCTACTGTGCTTCCTTTCTCACAGCAGCATTGAGATGATGAATTCAGGACCTTGTACAGAATTATACAGATGCGCTGGTTAATGTTTTTAGTGACAGTGTACCTTGCACTGATCAGAAAGCTTTGTTTTCTAATTTTATTCCATCTAAATGTGGGAAACATGCCAAAGGGAAGGGTTCCTTTGGAAACTTCCATGCAAGCACAGCGTCCTTGGTGAAAAAGGCTCAGATGCACCCTGACAATCAATGATCATTATTTATACTCCTGTTCATGCACCACACATCTTACAGCCCTCCTTCAGACAACACAGAAAAGAATTAGGAAATATGGGACAAACAAAGAAGAGAGAACTGCAGTGCGCAAATTGTTCCAGAATAATGAGATATATATGGCCTAAGAGAATACTGAAAGCTTGATTGAAAATAATTTGACTGCATAAGCAGTAACAGAAGGAAGATCACTAGGCAAACTGGTCTCAAGATGTGACCTGTAAAAACAGAAAGGTTTGTTCCAGATCACATGGATGTGAGCTCCAGCAGTGGATGCACAGAAAGACTTTTTACCTTACATGGCTAGAAAAAGCAGACCGTAAAGTCATGCGGATTGTAGACCATTTAAGATCTTTTACGTCTGTAGGACAGAATTTCAGAGCCAGTCCACTGAGTTAAAGGGAGCCAGCCACCAAGGAACAAGATATTTGGAGGTTAGGAAAAAAACAAAAGAATATCTGATATCAGCCCTCTGCACAAGACAGCCCCCTGCACAAGACAAACTAACTGCAAAACTGCTCCAGGCACACTTAATCCTAATACAACCAGGCGGATTCCATACGCACAAGCCATAGCTACAAGATCCTTGACCTCATAACTTGGGGAAAGTGGCAAAAAGTATAGAACTGCTGACACAGGGTTTAGGGAACCGGTAGATGTGGAGTCTTTCATTTCAACATCAGGGCTGTCCAATATCAAACCAGATACAATAATGCTAGACAGGAAACTGGCAATCCTTCTGCAGGCCAAAACTGACATGTGCGCACACAGACGCAGAGAGGCCCTTGACTATTTGGGAAGACGTTGAAAATAGATTGAAATGAAGCAACTCACAACACTGTCTTCTTGGTGTCTTACTGAGAACACTCTAATGTTCGGCTTGGCAAGAGCAGCAATATCAACATTTAGCTATGTTGTGGCAAGCCACGGTATGTGAGAGAGATTCATTCAACTGGGAAAACAATACTTGGATCTGATGTGCCTCCATGGTCAACAAGGTGTTCTCACAAACGTACTATCTAAGTCATCACTTCAGATGCTGCCCAGACCTCGTCAGTAGGGGCCATTAGGTGTTATAATATGAGTGTATTTTGAGACGCTCAGCTTCAGTGGTGCTCTGCTCCATATTAACCTTGATATATACATGGAAATCACGTACTAGTCTGATGAGATATGCAAACCCCATACTAGGCAAGAAAGGGTTAACGAGCTGCTGCAAGCTCAGTCAGCCCCACCCTGCTGTGCATGCAATGGGAGGGGTTAAAAGGAAAGAAACCAGCTCAGCTGGAAGCTAAAAGTATTGCTGGAGTTCATGGGGGAGCAGACAAGAAAGTACTGAGGATGCTTTACATGCCTTAATAAGATCAGTTGTAGATTGTGGGTGTCAAGCCTTTAGTTCTGCATCCAGATTGCAAAAGTTACAGTCAATTCAAGTTCAAGCACAATGAATTGAATGTGGTGCATTTTTTTTCAACATCGCAGTGGGTGATACAGGTAGCTACTGGAGAAATGCCTGTCAATTTAATAATGAAAATGTTTGACCTGATGTTTTGGGATAAAGTCAAGGGAAATCACAGCGATAAAAATACTGGACAAATATATGAGGAGTATTGGGAATTAAGTGGATGAAATGTAGCCGGATACAATAAGAAGAGATTAAAATCTATAGTTATGGGGCAGTAAATTAAACCTGGAAAACAGTCTCTCTGGATGTGGATTTAGAATTATATAATGAAGGGAAAGAAAGAGTTGTCCTATATGACAGATAAAATTTATGAGTTTGTTTAGTAAATGGAGTCACGACTGCTGAATATATACTGATGGAGCTCAAGAGACAAAAACAGGATGGGTGAGAGCAGCCTTTTGTATCCTTGAGACTAGAGTTAAGAAAATTAAAAGAATATCCAATTTTATAGCTCTTATGACAGCTGAACGGGTGGGAATAATATTATCAGTGAACTGGATAAAGGATGCATGGCCTACCTCAGCTTTTATCTTTTCAGATTCATTATTAAATATACAGGCTATTAAAAGGGGTATCTCAGAAGCAGGAGTGACCTAATCAATGAAACATTATTTTTGACAGCAGAGTTAGAATGCTCTGGTATGGACATGGTATTAGCATGGATTCCAGTTCATGCTGAGATACCTGGCGATGAAATGGTAGATAAGGAAGCAAAAATATTCTTTAAAAATGGAAAAATTGGGATACAGATTCCTTTGAGCAAGCAGGAATTTAAAAATTTAGTTTAAAAAGGATTTTAAAAGGAATGGCTCAGCATTGTGGACCAAGGAGAAACGAAAATATGCCCCAGAAGAGAGGAGAATGAACTACTTCAAAGGTGTGAAAGGTTCAAGGAAGTGTTCATATTTAGATTGATATCTGGTCACTGGGGTTTGAATAATAATTTATATTTATGGAAAGCAGGAATGCAGGGATTGTTCCCAGGAAAGACAGGCTCTTCATGAAGAATTCAAATGCTCACCAGTGATGGAATATTTATGAGGGGTTGAGGAAGAATCTTGGAAAAGTGGGGTAACATTACATAAGTTCTACTACATTTTTTAAGGTGACAGAGGTAACAAAGTGTAGTGGCATGAATGTGCCAGGAATATAGTAGGTGGTGTTATAAACTCAGCAGATAATTCTGCTTCACCATGAAGTATAAGAAGAATTGGGAGCTAGGGCTAGTGTACACTAGAAGTGCTACATCGGCGTGAGCTATACTGTTGTAGTTCATCTGGTAAAGGCTCTCTATGCCAATGGGACAAAGCTCTCCCATCAGCATAATAAATCCACCTCCGCAAGAGGCGGTAGCTACCGTATGTTGGCAGGAGAAGCTCTCCTGCTGACATAGCACTGTTCAGTGGGGTGACTTATTCACACCTCTGAGCAATGTAAGTTATACTGAAGTAAGTGGTAGTGTAGACCTGGCCTAGAGTAAAGAGTCAGCTCTCCCTCAATGAGAGAAGCCTGGCTAGTGTCAGGAACCGAGCAGAGGCTGCGGCCTCTCAGGGTGTCCCTGAGGAAAGGTAGGCCTGATGTGGGACATTGCCTGATGTGCTACCATTGACTTGCCAGGTGGGGCTTCATCTCAAGAGGATGATGGCCAAATACAAACCCTTTTATCTTTTGCAGTTGGTTGGGGCCCCTCCACTGGCTTGGTGGGAGTCCAGAAGCAACCCGATCACTTCAGCTTCTAGTTTTCCGATTGAAAGGCTGCCTTCCTCTGTGGCAGTAGCTAACACACTTGATGCCAGTCTCCAGAGCGAGCTTTGAGACCTCCTCCGTCCGTATGATTTAATGTCAAGGCTAAATTTCAACTTTTCTTTTGAAAAGGAGAGTTGTAGCCTTCTTCATTAAGAGGAAAGTGTACATCATACACTAGGCCTGGGAGTTCACCACGAGACCATTCTTAAAAATCGGGGAGAGGAGGCCTGATGTCCTGCCCTCCTCAAATGCCCCTAATGATGAGTGAGCAGGGAGAGCAGCCAGGGTTTGTAGCAGAGGAAGGAGGCAGAGGCAGAAATCTTATAAGAATAGTTGTTCCCTCAGCATTTCCACCACTTCTGTTTGCAAGTCAGATTCAAAGTCCAACTGGAATTATTAGTGAGGTTCAGATAAAAACAAAAGTCCTGACTCTGTCAGTGAGTGGCTCTAGAGTCTGACGTGCAGGCTGACACTTCAACCCATCTCTCATACAAAGCAAGGCCCAAGAACCAGTAACATTAAAGGCATAGGCACTTAATTAGGATCATATAATCATACTTGACCCATATTATCAAGGCAGGGAAGCCTAAAATCATATGCCCTCTATATTATTTATTCCTGCTTGTTGTTTAGCAAACTCCATCTAATTCTTCACATGACAATTTTCTTCGAAGAACAGAAGCTGTATTCTACTTCACATAAATACAGATCAATGGTCCAGCAATCCTACACTAAATGTGTGCATCTGGCAGGAAGTGGTACGGTAAACATGCCATTTCTATTTCAACTTTCTAAGAGGCTGACAAGGAGATGACAATGAGGGGGAAACTGATTTTTAAACATGTTGAAAATTACTGGGGATAAACAAAAGTTTCAGTTACAAATCTTTCCTCCAAACTCAAACAGAGCCCAAACACTGAGCACTCCCTTAAACAAAGGAACAATTTCAATATCTACTAAATTTAAGATAATTGGTTTCGTAACAAGAAGTACTTGGTTAACAGCAACTGAGAGATGTTCTTTAAATGAAAGGGAAATGCACTTAACATTTCTTGCTGATGAACCATTAATTCTGCTCACTCAGGTTCTCAAATTTCTTCTTGCAGTTTTACATTTCCTCATAAGAAGCAAAGGAGAAGCAGTATTTCATCCTGTGTGCAGGTTATGATGTACAAGCCTGTGGAATTAAAGCTTTGTAGGTTGGGAGAACTAGTATTTTCCTATGATGAAACCACGTCTGCATAACTAGCCACTGACCTTTGTTCTTCTCCTCAACAAATATACCGTCCTTGTACCAAAAGTAAAGCTGATGGATTTGGAAATGTCAAAATAACAGAGCAACAAAGAGCCCCCCTCCCATCCATATAAATATTTACATTTGAAATATCCATTTGCTGAACTGGATATTTCAGCCACCAAGAACTGTTTGAATCTCAATGGGTCCATGATGAAGACCTGCTGGTACTCCTGCTTTGAAAGGCAGAAAAAGGAGCATTTTTTACTGTCTGATGTGTACATGGTAAACAGCATCCACCCATATAAAGTGCCTTATGTTCCAACAATGCCATATCTCGGCTGTTCAATTTTTATATCAACCTGACTTCACAGCTGTGTTCCTTTACTAATAGTGAATGCAGACCCTTCAGAAGACAGCTCTTTTTATTATTAATAGGAATAAAACAGAGGAGTGTTTTAAAACTATCCCGAGTAATGTGCAGTGTAGCAGAGAATCCATCTGAATTCACAAACTTTTCAGATCTGGAACGGCAGTGGCCAAAATGCACACCATGGGTGTTTAAATATAGCCTTTTTCAGTTTATGAAGATCAGTGTGCAGTGCTTCATCAAGATCCAGAGAGCCAGCCTAGATGCTGGTGCTGGATTCTCCATTGGCCCAATCTTCCCCTTCCAGTCTACAGGTAGAAGGGAATCATCAGCCTATGGATTTGGGGCTAGCCGCACAAAGGGACGTAGGCACTGCTATGCTACGTATTGCAGCACCTGACTTCTAGATACCTTGCCACCATGAGGAATCCACAGCCCCAGTTTAGTCACTGGGCCACAGCCCAAGTGAGAATGACTCTATATCCCAATGGTTAGAGCACTCACCTGCTTTTCTTTCCCCTGCTCCGCTGCATGTTTAATTCTTTATACCAAGTGGAACAGCTTCAGCAGGAGAGACTGAGGCTCCATTGCCCCATATATCCCATAGTTGAGTCAGAAGGATACTTTCCTGAGTTGGGGAGATCCAAATTCAAGTCGCTGTGTCACATCAGGCAGAGGGGAGAATTGAAGCTGGGTCTTCTACATCTGGGTGAATGCATTAAACAGTTGGCTAAAAATTATAAGGGGCACCACCCGCAGCAATTTTGTCCAGGATTAAGCATGCTCTGAGCATGCCTCCTGAATCAGGCACTTCAGGCAAGATAGGTGCGGGAATGCCTAATTTGGGTTTCGGCACTTGGGTGCCAGACTGGGGCTGCCACGTGCATGCTCACTGACAGCAACTTGGGGGCCTAGAGGGCTGCTGAGGCCTTACAGAGTCAGACAGCAGCTGGGTGAGGACTCTAAGGATCTCAGGGGAAGATAGGTGCCTTTTGTGGATCTAGCCCCTTTCTCTTATCTATAGAAAAAAGGATGGGAGTGTTAGCCCCGCCCTCTTGTTCCTGGATAATCTCCAAACCCCTTCAAAGGAAATCCATACACAAGGTAATACAGCCAGTTCCATTTTGGGGAACATCCTGTTAGGGTTGATTCTAAGGATAACTGCTGGTTTGTGAGTCCTTGGCAGCGTGGTTCCATTGCTTTCCAAACCAGGAAGGAGGACCATGGCCCAGAGAGCCAATCATGGGGGTACAGGACTCTGTGTGAGTTGTCTTGGCCTCCTGTGGCTCCCTAAGAACACCAAGGATCCATGTAGCCTGGAGACAAATTCCTCCCACACAGAAGAATGAGATGGAGAAAACACAGTGAGGGAACCCCAATTAGTTTTCCTTCCCTGCCTCCCTTCTTGTTGATATTTCTATGGGAGGGAAAGATGCTGACTGTAGTTTTTAAAATGCAGACTCTAATTACTGGGTAATTCTCACAGCATTACTCTATAGCTCTTTTTACTAAATAACAACACTCTAGCCTACAGGGGAACAGATATTATTGCTCCAGTGCAAACTGGAGCATTTTGTGGGCCTACTTTCACTCCTCTGCCATTATTGGTATAGGTAGGTGTGAGTTCAGTGACCACTCTCTGCTTAAGGAACATGGAAGAGACCTGTATTAGGGCTGGTCTTCACTACGGGGGAGGGGGGGGAAATAACTGCAGATATGCAACTTCAACTACGTGAATCACGTAGCTGAAGTTTGCATATCTCCAGCTGACTTACCTGCCGTCCTCCCGGCGGTGGCAGTCGGCGGCGCACTCCCCCGTCGACTCCACCTTGCGCCTCCCGGCAAGCTGGAGTTCCAGAGTCGATGGGGGCACCGCGGGCGATCGATTTCTCGCGTCTTCACCAGACGCAAGAAGTCGATCACTAACAGATCGATCGCTACCTGCCGATCCGGCGGGTAGTGAAGACAAGCCCTTATTCAGTGACTGTTTCCAACTGCTTGGGCATAACAAGTTTCAGAAGGCCCCACCCAGACTCTCTGTCTGAGAAGCTCAGACCTTAAAGGAAGAGTTCCCGATACCACTTGAGATGGTTGGGGGACCTCTGCCCCCTTACTTTACCTGCTTTCCTGTGTTCACAGGGTGTGTGTGAATCTGTTTGTGGTTCTATGTGTACCCTGATGCAGGATAGAAATCAGGGATTGCTTGTTTGAATCATCAGATTTCTCCTTAAAAATAAGTACACTTTCACTTCCTTCTATGGATTTGACTCAGCTCCCCCTGCATATGTAGATATAAAATTTGCCAGTTTTTAAAACTATGCTCCAGGTTTTTTTATTTCATTTTAGGTTTTTAATAGTATTTAAAGCATTTCTATGACAAAGAAATTCTGCTGCCTTCTATGAATATCTTACAAACCAACAAACAGCTGTAAAAGGAATCAACCCAAGTTTAGTCTATAAACAGTAAATTAGCAATATGCTAATGGAGGCCTAATAGGAACAATTTGAACTATCTTTCTAAAGGACTTTATCATTTAATACATCTTAGGGAACTTTTTGATATCAGAGTATGTCATAATGATCCTCAGGGACTTGTGGTTATACCGATGTGCCAGAACACTGAGTACATTAATGATGAAAGCATCATCGTGTCTTAAAGTACACAACTATTTAATGCTTTGGAAGTGTGCACTGCCTGGAATTTAATGACTACAAATAATTGTTTCTCGTTATATTTATGCCAACAGTTGGGTAAGTTGTGAAAGGCTTGTCCTTCTTTTAACATATTAAAGTCTGGAGTGATTTTTTTTTGTTTTCACTGCATAAAATGATCATTCATTTTCCTTACAATGTGGAAAATAATGCCTGACCAAGTTAGAGAAAATACACACATTCATGATGAAATTGCAGAGTCTGCTGTTAAGATAAAAAGGTGATCTGTAACATCTTTATCTTATTCCAGATACCCATAAATGAAGTTTAACATAATGTTTACTGTTGTTTAAAAGTCGTTTTCTATTAAGTTGTTAATTGGATTGTAAATGTATAAAAATGTATGATTATATAATGGAAAATCTTCTGTTTCCATTGACATGTGGAATTTCAAAGGGCAAACATATGAACTTGCCTTTATTGGAGAAGATAAGCTAGTTTTATTACTCACATACAGTATAAGGTCTGTGAGTTGCCAAAGACCTGGCTACTAAGCAAATAAAAAGTGTACAGAGGGCAACGGGTCACTAGCTAAAAACATTTATAAACTTAGTTCCCTCATGTAGCTATAATTAACTACGAAGGGCCAGTTTTTCAGTCCTTTGCCTCCATTTGTTCCTGGGCAAAATTGTTCATGTGCAAACCTGGGGGTGCAAACATATATATTAACAGTTGTGTGCACTCTTGATGTAGCCTAACACCAGCCGGGCCAATGAATTTGACAGTTCAAAGGCTAACATTTGGGCATGTACAAGTGACTCTTTGAAGAGTGTGTCAAATGTTTGAATGTTCAGCAGCTGTTTGCAGTTCACCCCTGCAATGTCCAGACATGCATTTGTGCATAGCAATTTTAATTAGATTCTGAAGTCCCACAAATGGAGGCCAGGCCAGACTGAAAATTGGGATCTTCATGACAGTAGTCAAGACCATGTCCTAATACCAGGGACAACTTTGTTCCTGATTGGTGAATGGCTTTGTAAGGGGGGAGGTAGGTGTAAGGATCCTCTCCTCCCCCACTCCTCCCCCTCCCCCATCCCACTTCTGTTCTTCTTGTGTACTGTCTACAACCTCCCTACACCTGGGGAACACAAGGACTGACAACCCACAGCTCCTACTGGAGCACAATCCAACCCAAAGTTGGCATGGAGAAGGGAGTTATGTCTCCCAACCCCCCCATTGGCCCATGGAACTGGTGAGGCCTAAGCGTGGTACCCTGTCCACCATCTCACAGTATTGTGCATAGGTAGGTTCCTCTTGTGCCATGAGATGCTCAGGTAGGAACTGGGACTCCAAAGGCATGTTGGGGTGGTCCAGCTCCAAAAAGTGGGGTAAGGATTAGATCTATACCACAATCTGGCCCCACTGCCAGGGGCTTGCTGGGGAAGAGAACAGCCAACGCCTCAGCTACTACTTCCTAGCAGCTAAGTGTTCATTCCTTGGAATGCTTGCACCTAAGGACTTACCCACTCTAGCCCTGCTTAGCTGAGAGATCTGATTGCACATGAAAAGCATCTAGGTTCCATATTAAATATACATTCCCTTTCCTACTAACATCAATCCATCAAGATTTTAATGTGATGCCTTTAATGGCTTTCTTTTTATTGTGTGAGGCCCTTGGAATGTTGAGGCAGATAGGCACCACGGAGATGGACGTATTTATTGATTGGGGAGGGGGGGTTGTTTGGAATATGAGAGCTTGTCATCAACCAGGGAGCTTCTGTTGAAAATGCTCATACTCATCTTTCCAGGAAATGCAACCTCCATCATGTCCTCACCCTTAAAACATATGAGGGGCTTGTTTGTTTGCATTTATACTAACAGCAATAGATAATCAGATAACTATTTCCAAAAAGCACTTTCGTTTCATTCATTCGTTGGCTCAAACTTCGTTGCTCTGGGTTGACACTAGGGATGAATCAGGCCCATTGTTTATTTTGGGGTTTAAACCCATTTTTATATGAAGGTTGAATGTGGCATTTAATTACCGTTTCCTAAAAATCACTTTCCCATTTTTGCAGTCCTTGCCCCTTTAGTCAAGTCTCAGTCAGCTGTGTGAGAAACAATAGCCTGCAGTCACTGTGTTAAGCAGTTTGTTTTGTTACTCATGCTGTAGTCAGCAATGGTCTAACTTGTGCTTGTTAACAACAATTATGACTTCCATGTTATTAGTCACTTTCCTGATCTTTTATGTCTTTTCTGCACAGGAAGTATCATTTTCTGGCAGTGCCCAAGGACATGAGGACTTGTTCACAGCCAACCCCATGAATTAACTCCACCTAAGGCACAAACCCAGGACTTCTCTTTAAACTGACAATTCTAGTTATAGGTTAAAGAATAGCAGCCGTGTTAGTCTGTATTCGTAACGAAAGCAAGGAATACTTGTAGCACCTTAGAGACTAACCAGTTTATTTCAGCATAAGCTTTCGTCGGCTATAGCCTACTTCATCGGATGCATAGAATGGAACAAACATAAGTAAGATACATTTATATACACAGAAAGCAAAAAAAAGTTGTAAATTACCATACTAATTCTAAGAGGCTATTTAATTTGGATGGGCCATTATCGCAGGAGACAAAAAACCTTTTGTAGTGAAAAGTGATAGATCCACTAAATTTTCATTACAAAAGGTTTTTTGTCTCCTGCTGATAATGGCCCATCCAAATTAAACAGCCTCTTAGAATTGGTATGGTAATTTACAATTTTTTTTGCTTTCTGTGTATATAAATGCATCTTACTTCTATTTGTTCCATTCTATGCATCCAATGAAGTGGACTATAGCCCACAAAAGTTTATGCTGATATTCTAGTTATAAACACAAAAGGCCACCTTTGTTCACATTAAATAGCATGTAACTTCACCAAAGCAATGGACTAATTGTGTGAGAAGATATTTTTCAGTGTGGATGAATCAGGCCCAGAGTTTGTAGGATACTGTACTGCCATTTCTGGTAAAATATCTCCAGAATACATAATGAAATTAATAGTAATAATTAATATCTTACATTTATATACAGCTGCTCATTCCAAAGGGTCCCAGAACACTTTAGAAGTCACCAGTGAAATACACTCTTGGTGCAGAGGGCCAGCAGAATTCCTATCTATGCTTAAAAGCTCAGTTTTGGGGATGTCATAAGTCACCATAGAAGGAACAGTACCACCACATTCCCAGCACGCCATACCTAGGGTCTCCATACTGTTCCTGCAGTGGAATGCACTAGGAATGGCTTGCAGATGGGAAAGGGGATGGTACCAAGGGATCCAAGTTTATACAGATCCAATCCAGCAATTTGAAAAACACCATGAAAGCATTGTAGCTGCTACTTCAGCCCGGTGTCTTGGCCCTGGGTTAGCATGGATTTCACATACCCAAGCATCCTGCACTTCAATCACAGAGAACCTATGCACAGGAAAGGTGGAAATCACGCAGCCACCTCTTCGGTGGGAAAATGGCAGCCAGATGGAGAGTCAGCCTACTGAACAACAGGTTGGGGTAAGAGGAAGGGAAATGTAGGTCTAGAATAGTGGGCGCAAATCCTTACTTTTGGAGAAAGTGCCATGGAATCTTTAATATCCCAGCACGGCAGACAGGATCTCAGTTTGGAACATCTCATCTTGAAGACAAATAACAAACTGCTCGGAGCATAGTGAATAGAAACAGAAGCTTCTAACTCAAAATGGTTTTGCACTCTTAACTGAAGCATTTGTTCCCAAGCAGAAAGTGGTCTAGGTCTCACTTGGGTTTTTTTGATCAGGAAAGCAAGAGATGGCAGTTGGAAAAGGGTGAATTGTATCATATATAAATTAAAAGTTAAATTCCTTTTCTCAGATCCATCTACTACAAGCTTCATCAAACCCCATGTGAAACTTGGGCCACTCATAGTAATAATGCAATATAACACCTCATATGCCAATGATCCAGAAGCAAATACAAAGTGAATACATTGGTAACTTGCTAACACATCTTCTGGGTAAAGTTGAAAAACAACTATAGTTCAAAACCCCTGTTCTCATTTCCTCTTAATAGTCTGAAAAAGCCTTCATGATTGCTGAAATGTTCTTTAATACATCTTGGCTGTAAGATAAAATTTTTGGAAGAATCAAGGAAAATCATTTTATAATATTTGAGTTATTCAAGATTTTTTAAAAATTCCTCATGATGCTCATTTACTACCACTCTTTTTCCCTTCCAGGAACAGATTACTCCAAAATGGCTTAACTCTGAAATGGAAAATTCAGCATGGAAATAACATTCCTTCAGGCACATTGCATATGCATAGACAGCACATGCAGTTATGTATACACATGCATATTCAGTAGAATGCCAATTATATGAACCACTTGGGCGACACGAAATATTTTCAGGTAAGATGAAATTCCCAGCTGTGCAGAAGGGAGTGTAAGTGGAATTTATGAACTACCTTGGCCTGGTCTGGCCCTTCTTCACAGACGTGAATTTGGAAAAGTCAATATGCAGGGAGTCAACGATAGATCAAGGCAACACACTGTAGTTCATTAGAAAGGGAGGCTTGAATAGGGGAAGTATTGGCTAATCAAGTTCCTGTGCGACAGGAAATAGCCACCAGTACTGTATTTGATAAGCTTTTTATTTTTTAAAAATTAAGAAATAAGCATCATCCTTTTGCCAGGGTGGAGGGAAGGAAGACGTCATACTCCTTTTTTCTACTTGAGAATCCTCCAGTGCATTTGCTATTAGGAAATGACTAAAATAAGCTGCTGCATATATGTCCTTAAAAACACTTTGACTGTATTCCTCTTTAATTATTAAGCTTCTTCGGAGGCTGTAAGCCAGTGAGAAAGAGATTAGAGGGGTAACTTAGTGCCTCTGTGCCCATGAAAATCCCTTCACTACTATAGCACTGCTTGGAGGGTCTTGAAAGCTTTAATATAATCCTCGCTGCCTGGACACCACCATCCCTGCACTGACACATACAAATATCAAGCTGTAATCCAGAAGCACTTGTACAGGAAAGCAAGATCCATGTTAGAAATCACATTTACAAAATAACCTGGCAGTTAGTGCAGAATGACAATAGAACTCTAGGTTAGAACTGCATCCAGTACTCTAAAGAAAAGAAAAATCAGAGGACATCAATTGTAAATTATGATCTGTTGACATTTTTTATTGTTCCTTCACATGTACTAGCTTGGGTCAAGGACTAAGTTTTTGTTTTGTTTGTAAATGCCTGGCACAAAGGAGTCCTGGGCCATTATTGTGGTTCCTAGGTGCTATTATGTTACTAATAAATAAATAATCATGTATAAACCTATTGCATGTCTCCACTGATGAGATTTTCATAAGAGAAAATTAATAAAGCTGACAAATTGGTGATCAGTTCCGCTGTGAAGGCTGCTTCGCTATTTCATCTTGATGGACTTTTATTAACAAAAAGTAATACTCCCGGCAGTAAACTGAAGAAGTAATTCTCAACTTCAGAAAGACTTGAATGAAGCACTACTGTTAAACCAACAGCAGCTGTAAATTTCCAAAGTGAGCAGCTTCCAGATCATGATATTAAAGCAGAGAGACAACTGTCAACTAGGCATTAAAGTCACATCTGCAAAACAGAACATAGCAGTCTTCTCCAAAGATCTGTTTAGTAACAAATGCTTCCCAGGTTAACAGGAATTTGAATTTTGTTTCAAACATTTGGCAGAAATCAGCTGTAAATATGAAAACAGGGACAGTGCAGTTAATTAAAATGGAAGTTGCTGTTGATGAGTTTTTTAAGGGGCACTTCACTTTTAGAAAAAAGTAGTAATCAATTCTCAATTTTATACAAGTCTGAGGGTATGTGGTGAATTAAGAGGAAGGATGGTCTGCAGTTAAGGCACTGGAGAGATCTCAGTTCAGTGGCTGGCACAAACTATGCATGTGACCGAAGGCAAGTTGCCATCTATGAGAAATAAAGGTGGTGATATTTCTTGTCTATTTAGATTGCAAGCTCCTTGCGGCAGGGACTTTTTCTTTTGTATACATACGACATCTTGCATAATGAACCTCAATCTCGGTTCCGGCTTCTGTGTATTAATAAATGAGTATTTAAGTTCATAAAAGCAAAATTGATCAAACCTCTTTTTTTTAAAGTACTATTGTCACTTCAGAAGTATTATTCTAAATACACAGAGAGCCCAAAACCTCACAGAGTCTGAGACGTGTAACAGCTTTGCCTTCCAGAAAGTGGCTGATGATAACTTGTGTTTGTAGATGAGATGTATTTGAAAATCACCTCTCTTGTGCATATTTTGAATTACATTAAAAGCATTTAATACATAGATCATTCATAACATTCTCTTAAATTTAAAAAGTGTATTTCTTTCAATTTGACCTGAAATTTATGTTCTTATGCCCACTAGACTATGAATTCCGGTTATATTTTGTGGTAATTTCTCAGAATAAGGTAGGCAAAGAAAATGCATGGCAAATAAAACAGACCTTAGCTATTACCCCTCTGATTCACTCACCTCTTTCACATTAATGGCAGTAAATGACCAGCATTAGCAATTCTTCTTGATTCAGAATAAAGGATTTGATAAATCCATGGAACAGAGCATAAGTCAAAATAGCAATTGAGAACTTCAGCCTGATATCAAACCTTCTGGGATTTGAACTAACTCTGCTGACAGTGCTTGGCTAATTTTAAAAATTGCTCTGATTAATTTTTTAAATAAATGAGCTCCCAAAGTGACATATTTCAGACATGAAAACTTAATATTCCTTCCTAGTTCACTACATGGCATTGTTCACCAGAGAGAGGAGGAATGTGCTAATTTTTACACTGGGGGAAAATTGATATAGAGCCAGCTGCAAAAGCTTTTTGCTTCATCCCTTGCAAATTCTTTTCTGCTATTCATGGCCAATGAGTGGCATGTGCCATTCTGAAAGCATGCTGAAAGAACTGACAGACAGTGTCTCCTCTTCAGACTACTGGCAGGCATACGCCAGAATGCTGTGAGGGATAGCCATAGCTATTTATAGGTAATCCCCTTTCTGAAAGGTCATCCTTCATAGTGTATTTGTTTTGACCCGCATCTATCAAAAAAATCATTCTCTTGCAGCTCATTCTTAATGGGCATTTTTAAGCAGATAAAAGTGACTTCTAAAATAATGTAATAGAGTGGAAGATAGCCTCTGCCCTAATGCTGACAGGCCAAAGAACGAGTAGCCGTTCCATTATCTTATATGTCATGAATTGCAACATGCTCTCCTCTTATTTTTTTTTAAAAGACAACTTAACTATCTCCATCCAGGGCAAGGCACTTAATTCACACATTGTGTGCTCTTGATAGTAGGATGTTTGGACAAGTTGAATCGCTTCCCTTATCATGAGCTGCTCGTGTGTAAGCAAAAAGCCATTTATCAGCCCGCTAACATTTAGCTCACAGTGAGCTAGAAAGCAGAAGGGCCACCTGCTCTGTGTTTGTTGGCACTTCTGGCTCTGACTGGAGAAACAATGACAGCTCCCAGAGCGAGCCATACACACAAAGGGTCATTCTGAGCTGAAATCGGATCCCGGTAGAAAAGAAATGCTTTAACTCAGGCTGGATTGATAAGATAAGGCAGGAGGAGACTGGTGAGGCCTGGGAGCAACAAGGTGCTGACAAAGCAGCATTACAGCGTTAGATGGAAAAAAGAGAGAAGTAGATCTGTATGGAAAGATTTGCACAATGTCAGGCAATTTTTGCCTGGTCATGAGTTTGAAGGGAAGGGGCAAATCACATTTTGCTGGGTGCTGTTTCTGACATTTCAACATCAACAAAGATTGCTCAGCTCTGTCACAGCAGGAGGAGGATCAAGTCAGAGGTTAAAGTGAGGTATTCTGCTGCACAAACTTTTTGAGGAGGGAATGGAAGAGGCCAGAGAGGAACCGACAGGGGCAAATGCCATCTAATGAGAAATGACAAAGGGAGCATTGATAAGAAGGGATGATATCCAAAGGTAGGAAGAAAAGGTACAATATTGCTGGCAAGAAAACTCCCCTCTCCCCCACATCCCCATCCTTTTAAAAGGAAGAGGTAAAGGCAAAGCATGAAGGTATCCCATTCTACCAACAGCAGAGGGGAGAGATGGTGATGTGGGTGGGGTATCATCACCTTCACTCAGTCTCAGAAGTAATGCCTTTCACCAAGCAGTGTCATTCAGGCAGACAAACAGGAGCAGCAATGGAAGGGAAAAATAGCATCAAATTGTGTAGTTTGGCTCAAAACTCACTCTCATTGCTGTGACGGAATGAGGGTTTTTCCCCTTGGGTTTCCTATGGGTTGCATGCAGAGGAGGTGGGACTCAGTTTCCCCGGGTGTTACTGATTTAACAAGGTGATAGGAGAGGGGGTTTGTTGTTCGAGAGGACTGTCGAGGGAACTTGGGACCCCAGCCAATGGCCTGGAAAAATGGAGACCCCAGCTCCCAGCTCAGGAGTTACAGGCAGTGCTGGCTGGTGGGAGAATGAGCTGTGAAGAGAGGATCCCCAACTGACCCTGTTTACCTGAAGACAGGACAATGGACAGAGGCGGGACTTGGGGGAGTGAGTCTGACCAGCTGGGAAGCAGGGGGGCTCTGTGCTAGAGAGAGGGAGCAGGCAGAGCCCACCTGGATGCAGGGAGATTTGGATGTGCTGGGCTGAGGGCAGCCAGGCCTGAGGTTCCTGAGAGTTCCTGTGCCATGTTCAATGCTCAATAAACTCTCCTGTTTTATGCTGGCAGAGTCACTCCGGTCTAGAGAACAGGGTTGCATCATCCCCTTCGGGGGTGGAAGCCCTGGGGGTCCCAGGTGAGGGGACTCCCTGAGGGGGCCCGTAGCAGAGGCAGGCGTGCTAGGGCTCGGAAAGGTGCAGATCCAGGAGATGGAGGGCTGACTCCGATTGGACCCCCGAGAAGGGCTGTCTCCCTGAAAGGAGCCAAAAGTGGGCACGACCTGTGAGTCCGTGACAAGTGCATTTAATGGGAGTTTTGTTCTGAGGGATTTGTCCCATGGAGCGGAATGGATAGACAGCAATGAGATGCAAGGATGTCACTTCACTAACTCACTTCACTTCACTGGTCATTCTCCTGTTTGATGATCTCACCAGACCAGAGCCACACAATGAAGTTAATTCTGTACCACACACTGCAGCTTCTTTGTTCTTGTGTCAGCAGTCAGATCAGGATTAAGCGAGACACCCGTCATGCTGGTCCAGGCACTACGCAGCTTCTCTGCCTGCATTCCCCATCAATAACCTCTCACCATGACTCCCATTTGAGAAACCTTTTCCCACAAGGGGTACTGGGAGTGACTTCATTCCTCTCCTTGTCCTTACCCGTCCCTGTCAGGGATCTTGACAAAGAGAAGCTAGTCACACTGCAGCTTCTGAAGACTTTCCACTAATACAAAAAGGTTCCTCCCAGAGACTGGGGTGAGGAGACAACCCAAAAACCTGAATTGCATGTTTTTTGTCAGTGGCCCAGCAGAGGCATCCTCCTTCCGCTGGTGTTTTTACAAACAATTTATAGTAGCATCATGGGGGTGAACCACAAGCTTCAGATTCCCAGCTAGCTATTAGTGCTCAGTCACTCTCAAATTCAGTCTGCTATTGTTGTGCTCACCTCCACCTGTAGGGTGACCAGACAGCAAGTGTGAAAAATTAGGACCGGGGGGTGGGGGGGGGGTAACAGGAGCCTATACAAGAAAAAGACCCAAAAGTCAGGACTGTCCCTATAAAATCGGGACATCTGGTCACCCTATCCACCTGAATTGTGATGCCAGCGCAGGGGATTGTCTTTCTCAGATCACTCCTGATGTGCAACCAGCGACCTTACACGTCAATGTTTGCTTATAGAACTATAGGTTGGCTTCACCCTGTGGGAGGACGCTGGGCATGTCGTCTCTGAATTGGGCATCTACAGATGTCCAGAACGTACATTTCTCTGATCATTTAATGTGCTTAACCGGGAGTCCTCTTTCATCGAGGATAACATGTTAGCACCTAGGTGCCACTACAACAAAGCCAGCTTTCACTTCAAAGTGAGGCATAGGTTTCCCTCCTCCAGGCAAATGGAAAAGATGATCTGGCTGAGAACAGCCTAGTGTCACCTGAAAGGATGCCAGGGTGCAAGAGGCTTTCCATAAGATTGCATTGCTCAGGTGACAGATACAGGCTGTTGCTTCAACTATCATCATCTTGCTGCATGGTCAAAGTCATTGTCCTGTAGGCGTGGGTTCGAGTGGCATTTAAATATACAAATGGTTTATTTCCACCTAATCAGAAGGGTATCTGAATTTCTTTCTCAGTAGCTAGTGGTACTCTTTGCATAAGATTACTCTGAGCCTTTATTCTGTACTCCCTTCTTCCATCTTTAACGCTTATAGCCACCTCTCTTAAAATCTCATATAACTCCCTGGACACTTTGTGTTGTGTGACCTCTCCTCCCCCCGCCCTCCCCCCAGCCCAATACACAGAGAAAGTGATCCTACTACAACCCCAGCTATAGTCTCCTTAGCTCAAGCAGTAGAGACTCATGATTTCAACTCTGGGGAGGCCTCTTTTGCTGGCCAAGATGGCAGCCCTCACATTTATTTTCTCCTTAGTCTTTGGGCCATTTCAGCCCTGTGAAAGTGAGTGCAATTCCCAGTGAGGTCAATGGGAGCTGCACCTGCTCATGCCAAGCCTGATTTTTATCTCTAATGACACTGCTGAAGTGAACATTGTCATTGTTACCCTAAGATTCACTGATTCTCTCTGGTTAGTTCTCCTAGAATGGAATCATGACAGGTTGGGTTACAGAAACCCCCTTGTGAACTGAGGTGCTGAGACTATCTCTGAGCCCATTTTCCCTGGCAGCTTGGGACTTCAGTACCCCGTCTTGGTGAGCCAGACACGCTAGCCTGCTGCAGACCCAGACCCAGATCTGAACCACGTTCCCCATGAGCTGCAAGCTTAACTGAAAACAGCATAAGAGTGCTCCTGTCTCCAGCACCCAGATACCCAGTTCCCAATGGCATCCAAACCCCAAATAAATCCATTTTACTCCGTGTAAAGGTTTCATAGGGAAAACTCATAAACTGTCCACACTCTATAACACTGATAGAGAGATATGCACAGCTGTTTGCTCCACCAGGTATTAATACTTGCTCTGGGTTAATTAATAAGCAAAAAGTGATTTTATTAAATATAAAAAGCAGGATTTAAGTGATTCCAAGTAATAACAGAGAGAATGAAGTAAGTTACCAAGAAAAATAAAATAAAACATGTAATTCTAAGTCTAATTCAGTAAGAAACCAAATGCAGGTAAATTTCACCCTCAGAGATGTTCCAATAAGCTTCTTTGACAGACTAGACTCCTTCCTGGTCTGGGTCCAGCGATCACTTACACCACTGTAGTTACTGTCCTTTGTTCCAGTTTCTTTCAGGCATCTCTTGGGGGTGGATAGGCTATTTTTTGAGCCAGCTGAAGACAAAATTGAGGGGTTTCCGGGGCTTTTTATATTCCATCTCTTGTGCCACATCACAGCCAGAAGATGAAGTGTTTAGCTACCTGGGCAAGTCACATGTCTATGAATAATTCAGCTTTTTGCAGGCTGACACCATTGTTTACATCTTAGTTTGAAGTTCCCAGGAAAGCTCAGATGTGGATTGGCTTCTCCCAAAGTCCATTGTTAGTTAAGTACTCCCAACTACTTGAATAATCTCTTCACACTGGGTTGACCAAAACTGCCTTATGTGTTTCTTACAGCAAACATTTTAAATACTAGCATAGAGCCAACGCTCATAACTTCAGATACAAAAATGATACATGCATACAAATAGGATGAATCTATTCAGTAGATCATAACCTTTGCAAAGACATGTTACATGACATATCTGGCACAATATATATTCCAGTTATGTCATATTTACACTGATAAGCATATTTCTATAAAGTATTATGGGATGCAATGCCACAGGAACCTTTCTTGAGAAACCACTCAAGAGCCTAACAACACTAAGCTGCTTCACGGAAGTGGTCTTTTAAGAAAAATGGAGCAGGACTATATCTGTGACAGTCACAATCTTGCCAACACCAGTGACCGAACTGGGGGCCCATGTCAGGAGAGACAACACATACAAATTACATTTGTGACACATTTGTGACTGTCTCATGATGAAGATTAGGCCATTCTTGTATGCGGTGTTGCCTGATGGTGTTATCAAAGGGTGGATGTGACGGGTTGGATCACAGAAACCCCCTTAGGGTTGCCAATTGATATACCAAGACTATTCTGCCCCTGCTTTCTTGCCCTGTCATCTTGGGACTCCAGAGCCCTGCCAGATGTGAGCCAGCCCCGCTAGCCTGCTGCAAACCCAGACCCAGGTCTGAACCATGTCCCCTAAGAGCTGTAGGCCCAATTGAAAATGGGTTAAGAAGTGTTTCTGTCTTTAACACTCAGATGCTCAACTCCCAATGGGGTCCAAACCTCCAAATAAATCCATTTTACCCTATGAATTTACATAGATTGTTCACCCTCTATAACACTGATAGAGATATATTCACAGCTGTTTGCCCCCCCCCCAGGTACTAATACATACTCTAGGTTAATTAATAAGTTAAAAGTGATTTTATTAAGTATAGAAAGTAGGATTTAAGTGGTTCCAAGTAGACAGAACAAAGTGAATTACCAAGTAAAGTAAAATAAAACATGCAGATCTATCTCTAATACAGTAATACTGAATACAGATAAAAACCTCACCCTCGGAGATGTTTCAGTAAACTTCCTTTTACAGACTCCCTCTAGGCTGCATCAAGAAATCACTCATGCCCCCCTGTAGTTACTGTCTTTTGTTCCAGTTTCTTTCAGTTATCTTTAGGGGTGGAGATGCTATCTCTTGAGCCAGCTGAAGACAAAATGGAGGAGTCTCCCAGGGGTTTAAATAGACTTTCTCTTGGTGGTGGACACCCCTTCCTTCCCCATATGTAGAATCCAGTTACAAAATGGAGATTTGGAGTCACATGGGCAAGTCATATGTCCATGGATGACTCAGAACTTACAGGGAGCAGCCATTGTTTACACACTACCTTGAACGTCCTCAGGTAGACATCTTATTTGGATTGGCGCCTCCCAAGCTCTATTGTCATTAAGTGCTTCTTAACTGGGCACTTAACTTGCACATTCCTTTCTCAAGAATCTGACCAAATGCTTTTACTAAGGCTACCAAGGGGTTGGCTACACTTTATACTGAAGTAAAGCCTCCCAGTGCACTCTACCTTACTCCCCATCCACATTGGCAAGGCACGTAGAGCTCTCTGACTCCCTGGCTAGAGTACTCCTGGTACTCCACCTTGGCAAGAGAATTAACAGCTGTTGCGTATTCGGTGAGACACTTCAGTGTCAGTGTGGACAAGGAGTTACATTAAGGTGCTCTGACTGATCTCCAGAAATGCCCCATAAGCCAAGTGGCCTCTCTTCCCTTTATTGTGAAATCGCTGAAGGAATTCGGAAGTGCCTTTTCAGAGCTCCAGTTCAGACAGCAGCTGCTTATCTGCTACAGGACAAAGCAAACATTTACTGAGTGAATGAGTGAGAGGCAGGGAGGCTACGGGGGATATGAACTTACAAGATAGCGTACTGACATACTCCCAGCACTCCAAAAACACACTCTCTCCCCCCCCCCCACATACACACAACACATTCCACCCCACCCCCCTCATTTGAAAAACATGTTGCAGCCACTTGAACACTGGGATAGCTGCCCAAATGCACCACTCCCAATGCCGCTATAAATGCTGCAAATGTGGCCACACCAATCCACTTGCAGCTGTCAATGTGGACAGACTGGAGCACTTTCCCCAGTGCACTCTCCAAAGGCTGGTTTAACCCAAAGAGCTCTACAGTTGCAAGTGTAGCCAAGCCCTTAGAAATCAAGCAGCTACACAGCCAATATTCATAACTTCAACTACAAAAATAATACATGCATACAAATAGGAGGAATAGGTTCAGTAGAAGATCATAACCTTTACAAAGATATGTTACATGGAATGAGTAGCATAAAACATATTCTAGTTATATCATATATACATTCATAAGCAGAATTCCCTAAAGCCTTATGGGGTGCACCATCACAGTGGATAACTGGCAATGCAAGGCCTTTATTATAGACTATTCTCATGCTACTGTAAGAAAGGTTCTGTTTTAAGAAAAATAATTCTGCATTAAGGCCCCGACCGTTTTAGTTTAATGAAAGGACTTTAATCAGTCACTGTGCTGTCCAGTGCTGAAAAGACCTACCTCTCAACTTTCTTAAATTTCTTCCATTTTCTTTTGTCCCTACAAGAGCTGTAACTTTTTAACAGATCTCTGAAGAGAAACCTTCAGAGTTGTAGACCTGCTGCCCCTTCACTCTGGCTTTGTTGATTCTCCACAGCGTCCCCTACAAAGGAGATGTTTAGCAGTTTTTTTAAAATGATGCTCATGGTTTAGAATGCCTTTAGAGTGCCAGAAACACAGTGCCGATTCTTCTAAGGCTTTACAGCATTTTGAGGAGTGCTTTTAGAAAACCATGCTTGAGCGGTGGGAATGATTCAGCATTTTCTGAGTGTTTTCTTCAATGCAATGTCATGTCTGTACAAGGCCAAATCCTGCCTATCTTCCATACAGTCTATGCAGCAACTGGGAACAGAGATATTTGCCAATATGTCCACGTGCATTTCATAAGGAATCTTTCGAGTGCAGGGCAGCTCAACGCACTGTGCGGTGCTCTTTGATGTGGCTTTCAGCAGGTGCCAGTTGTCTATTACTTATGGGGGCTGCTTGTGTTTATTACTCAGGGCAATAAATGAACACACTAATTTGGAGGCTAGACTCTCTGCTCTTCCAGAAAATTTAAAGTATATCACAGCTGGCTATGGTGGACGTCCCAGCGTGTTAACATTTTCTAGTGAACATTTGTACTCTATGTAGAAATTCCAGCTGGCTTCTCAAACTGTATACTGAGCTGCTTATACTTAGCTTTGTGACTGTGTACAATCTTCTCCAACGCACAGAAAAAAAGCAGGATGTATTCTGGAATGTGTTGTTTATTGAAAGGTAACAGGAGCAGAAATTAATTTCCTTTAACTACTTATGAAGTATCTGGCATATACACTCACATTACAGAGTGAACAAACATAACAATTTCATGAGCAATAAGCAATGTGCCATGAAATACAATCTGTGACCTTGAAAATCAGTACATAATCACAAAGCAAATACAAATAAGATGCTGTATTCAGACAGGGTATTTTTCTCATCTACCCTTTCACCATTTGAACCTTATTTGCCCAGACTTTCATAAAGACAAATATCAAGAAATGTGATCAGGGAAACATCTTGACTGGGTGAATCCATTTTAAATCACTTCCCTGATCCTGATGGGTTGGTATATGTTAAGTTTGCTTTTCATTGGCTAAGACTGAACTAAGGTTGTAGCTCTTCTTACTGATTATCTTGAGCCATTAGTTCTCACAAGCACTCCTTGTTCGGAAGAATGTATTTCCCCTGCCCAAAACTGAGGACACAAAGATCTCTCATCTGGTTCCCCTTTTTAGTAGTATTGTTTCCCATGGAAACTGTCTCGCTTTCAGGACATTGCTGTCTTCCTCATTCTCAGATGCCAAGCTCATATACACGTTTTCACTGTAACTAAATGTCATTTCCCTCTGGCCTGTTGGAGGCTCGTTCTACTGGACATCATAACTTAGCAGGCACACATGAGATTTTGTTTGTTTTAGTGTGTCGCCAGTGGTTTAAAGAAAATGTGTGCATTTCAAATGCTCTGTTGACAGAAGGATACGTGTTTTTGCAGCCTATTCTTTTAGTGAGTGGCATGAAATCTGTATTTTAAAATATATAAACATAGAAAAAAGCTGCAGAAGACTGTAAGAGGAGCCTCCTCCTCCATTTGAATATTCTTCCTATATATGGATCCTTGGCTATTCATGATCTGTGCCCAGCATTCAGAAGAGACCACCTCAAACAGGCAGAATCTGGGAGTGGGCTACAGAGCAGTGCAGGAGAAAACCCCAGCAAGTATTGCACCTCACAACTGATCACTACTGCTAAAAGACAAAACTAATCGGAAGAATATGAGAGGAGGAGAAACGTGTCCTCTGATCATTTGTATCAGATCAAATGTTGATGTGCTCCAGACAACAGAGGATGGATGAACAAGAGGTTCATAACTTCCTGCTGTCAAACATCTGCTTGTTGGTGGAGGAGTAAAGAGGTGCCTCCTACGGGACTATAGCAGGAGAGGCAATCACATAATTTATTAGTAATTCAAGAGAAGGTGGCAGAGGGGTACTTGGGCAGTGCTGTTAGGCAGTGCTCATGTGCCTGTGTGAATAACTCAGTCCGGTTCTGAGTGCTGTTTGATAAGAATTGTCTTTAACATACTGCCACATTGCCTAAGGTCACAAGTATTAAGGGAGCACGAACCAGGGGCCCCTCGGTTCACAGAACAGCAAGAGCACCGCTGGTGTGAAATCAAAAAGTTCCCAGACTCCATGAGAGGAATGTTGTTTGACACTCGATGGACAAACCAAAGACTGCATATGGATGGAATTGTCTGTGTCTGGGGACCTAAACTTCGGGTGAAAATTTTCATGGCTCTGAGTTGTAGTCAATCCATGCCTTCCGACATCTGACATAGTTACAAAATGAAGGGAGGGAAAAGATGAATGTGCTTACAATTGGTGGTTTTATTAGCAAGAGGCACCTCTGTGAAGCAGTGGCAAAAAGCTAAGTTACACTGGTCTTAAAATGTTGAACAAACCTATATTAAGATATGTGCCTGGTTAGATTTGGTTTTGTAGAATTCTATTTAAATCATGACAAGGGTATGAAAAACAGCACTGTTAAAATCCACACCTCATTGCGAACTGTGGTTGTGGTCTCTATCGTATAAGCCTGGAGAACCCAGCTACCAGATAAATGTAAGTCTAGAGTGTTTTTCGTAATTATGGATATCTGGAAAAAACCATTCATTCAAGTTTAAATTAAGTGACATTATTAAGATTGTCAGGCCCCAAATTTAACCTTGAGTGCTTTTGCAAAGGCTGTTTTTATCAACTGTAAAGAGCCCGGGAAAGCTATCAAGATCCTTGAGTGACAAAGAGCAGCACTGTTAAAACCAGCCTTGCTGCTGGTGACTCTGCAACAAAGAACCAAGAGCACTAAATTGGTTCATGTCTCTGGGTGCCTGTATGCAGGTCACACCATCCTGCCACACTGCCTGTCGACTGTGCTCTTGTGAGCAGGCAAGGTATTGAAATATGCAAGAATGCTGCTCTCTGGAGCACTCCGAGAGCACGATTCTTATGCTGTGTAGTTCAGTACCTGCCTGCTTATGAGAACTGAGCAGACAGGCAGAACGGAGGGATTGTGTGACAAGCACTTCCACATTCGCAAACAAAAAAACACAGCTGATGGGTCTAATTTTAGGCCTTCCAGCAGTCTCCCTTCATGGTAGGATGAAGAAAAATATGTTCCGCTCACCAATAAATGGAAATACTCATTGTAGAGGCAACATTATCATCCTTAGTAGGCATGGCTCAGTGGTAGGGTATGGGAGCTGCTGTTTAAAGTCTGTCATGTAGTCCATAGAAAGCAAATCAGGAGACCTAATAAGAATGAGCATATACCTAGATTCTGGATCATACGCATAGTGTGAGCAGCCCTGATTCACCACTGCCTTCCACACTGTACAGCCATTTACATCCCTTAAAAGGAGATGCAAAGGGGATATAAAAGGCCACCTAATTAGAATGGTAGCAATTTACATCCACTTCACACAGGTATAAATGAGCACACAACATGGAAAATGAAGTCTACTGTGTCAACAGCTCACGTGACCATTCTCCAAAAACAAAGGCAAAGGCAAAGGCAAAGGCAAAGACCATTCTCCAAAAACAAAGGCAAACAAAAAAACAAAAACAAAGAGTAATGCCTCTACTTGTCAACAGTGACGTGCTCCAAAAAGCAAATGCAAAACATATACTACTTACCTGATGTCAAGTGCTAGAGAGGTAGGAGATGAGGACTAGTGGGGACAATGATGCAGATAATAACACAGATAAAATGAAACCAAAACATAAATGGTCAGGGCTGGAGAAAATAATTTACTCAACAACAAACTATAATGTGTGTTTTGTATTGTATTCTATCTATGTTCTTATATCATGCTGATCACCAAAGTATCTGAGTACCTTCCAGTAGTGAAATTAAGCTATGTGATTAAACATCTATCATGTGTTGTTTCTTCTCTCATTCTGTCCCTTGCGAGAGAACAGTGTACAGTGGAGTCTTGTTTTGGTAGCTTTTTAAAATATATATATATGTGGCTGTTTATGTTACAGAAGGCAAGGCCAGAGAAGTGCCTTGTACTAGGAGCAGAAAGTTGTGAGGTTTGTGAAGGTCCTTAGTTCCTGGGGAAGTTAATTCCACAGTCTTGGACAGACTAGCTTCACCCTTAAAGTAGAGAGGTCCACTATGGTAGAGGACTGAAGTTTTTGACCATGGTTTTCATCCTGCCGTTTTAGTCCATCTTTCAGGTGCCCCCCGCCATGGAGCACTTTGCGAAAGGACCAAGACTTTGAACTTAATTCAGTATTCAACAGGAAGCAAGTATAGAGAGGAGTGGACAGGTTTGATATGCTTGCCGTAGCCTGTGTTGCTGGGAGGATGCACTGCAGTGTTCCATACTAGTTGGAATTTCCTAAGTACTGAAGGCTTCATGCACAGATGGAAGTGGAAAGTTAGTGCAAGTTTTCAGAACTTCAGCTGGTGAAATGGGACAGATTGTGGAACTTTGACACACAAAGTAGAAGACAACAAAGGAACCATTTTAATATATTTTGAGCCTCTGCAGTAAATCACAAAGACACAGACTGTAGGGGAGATGTAGGCTTCCTTCCTCCCTAAAATTTTCAGTTCTCTGAGATGTATTATGAACATTTCCTTGACTTTTTGTGTGAGTGTGTGCTGTATCTTACAAGTATAAAGGAGGCTAAGGGACCTGCATTTAAAGTCTTCAGTTGACATTGAAAATCCACCCTGTTTCTGCAAATGGGGCACAGGGCAAAACATTTCAAAAGCATGTAATTTATGTAGGAACCTAAGTTCCAATTTCAACTTTAGGCACTCAAGAGCCTAAATCCAATTGACTTTTAATGAGACTTAGGCTTCCAAGTGCCCTAGTTACTTTTGAAAACGACACTGAACATTCTACCCCTTTTTCATATCACAAACGAAGCTTATGTCAAAATCTTGCTGATTCTTTCTACATGACATCTTTAAGATGTGGCCTTTCCTACCCATCCACGCATCTAAACCCTCTCTTGTCCATGCACGTATCATCTTGTATTTCAGATATTGCAACATCCTTCTCTCTGGCCTTGACAACAGTAATCCTGCCATGCTCTTATCCCTAGAGAATGTTGCTGCAAAGATCATTTTCCTGGCTTTTGACAGGGTTTACCCTCTCACCCTCACCGACTTCTTTTCATCCGTCGATTGATACCTTTTGTCTATCACATCAAACATACGCTGCATGGCTTCACTTTCACGTCACTGTCCTCATCCTACCTGGCATCTCTCATTCAGTAGCTGAAGATTGACTCCTGCCTCTGATCGGACCATGACGCCAGCTTCCATTGTTAAACTTTCAAACAAGCACCTTTGTACTTTCTCCCACACTACTCTCCCCCCACCCCTCAGCCACACTTGTGAGGAGCTCCCTGTAAACATCCCCAATTCTTAATAAATGGTATGTTCCTTCAAAACAGCCCTTAAGACTTTACTTTGCTATGATGTCAGCCAAAAAATTCACAACTATTACGTGCTGGTGTGCTAAGACCATTGCCTCTCATGGTGACCAGTGTTGTCTCACTGCTTACCCCCCAATCGGTCTGGATCTCTCTGTTATCTCTCGTCTTATACTTCGATTGTAAGCTCTTTGGGGGAGAGACAATCTTTTGCGCCGTATCTGTACAGCACCTAACACAGGGGTCAGCAACCTTTCAGAAGTGGAATGCTAGTCTTCATTTATTCACTCTAATTTAAGGTTTCACATGCCAGTAATACATTTGAATGTTTTTAGAAGGACTCTTTCTATAAGTCTATAATATAGAACTAAACTATTGTTGTGTGTAAAGTAAATAAGGTTTTAAAAAGCTTAAGAAGCTTCATTTAAAATTAAATTAAAATGCAGAACCCCCCGGACCGGTGGCCAGGACCCGGGCAGTGTGAATGCCACTGAAAATCATCTTGTGTGCCGCCTTTGGCAGGCATGCCATAGGTTGGCACACAATGCCCTGACCTAGCACAATGGAGTCCTGGTCCATGAGTAGGGCTTCTAGGCACTATGGTAATACCATTTCTAAATAATAATAACTCCTATGAATCAGAGAGGTAGCCGTGTTAGTCTGGAATAGCAGAGGTAACAAAGTCCTGTGGCACCTTAAAGACTAACTATAAAGTTTTGAAGCATAAGCTTTCGTGGGCTAATACCCACTTCGTCGGATGCAAGCAGTGGAAGTGTCCAGAGGCAGGTATAGAAAAGTAGGCAAGAACCAGGTGGGAGGTAAAAAGGTTAGTCCAATTAGGCTGAACCAGCTATCCTCTTTGCTGTTGACTCCTAAATAGTTGTAATGGGGGTCCCACTGGGCCCTCTTGCTCCTGCCCCTCTTTGACCCAGAAAGTCACTCAGAATCCTTGTTCAGAATCCAGAATCATCTCAGAATCCAGAAAGTCACACTGCTCACCTGGTGCTTTATTTTATACTAGCATAAGTGCCCGGCGCTGCTCGGGTCAGTCGGAGGTGGGGAGGTGGCAGACAGCTGACACCCCCTGACCAACCCCAACACCCACCCCTCACCCCTCACCCACCCCGACACCTTCCCACCCCCCGAAGCAAACCCGAAACCCCCACCTCACCCCCCCAACCGAATCCGACACCCCCACCTCACTTACCGTCCCACCAAACCCAACTCAGATCCGTCGCAGGAGGGGAGGGGGCCCAGAGCCGAGGGATTCCGGGGACCTTCGCAGGTGGGGGGGGGGCACAGAGCTGATGTAGTCCGGGGTTCCGTTGGGGAGGTGGGAGGGGCAGAGAACTGAGGGATCTCCGGGGTTCCGTTGGAGGAGGGAGGGGTGAGCTGAGCGAATGAGGTGTCTGTTGGAGGGGGGTATTATGACATCATCACCACCTAACTGCCAAGCTGATGTGATTGGCCCTGAAAGACTTTCACCCCTGGGGGGCGTCAGAGGTGAGATCCGAAAATTTTTCAACCCTTACCAGCATCTAGACCCCAAGACCCCTCACTGTACCAAAATTCAAGTCTCTGGCTCAAACGGTGCGGGAGGACTTCGCAGTCATACGTACATACATACACTCATACATACACCACTTGACTTTTATATATATAGATGTAGTGTTCACATCACCTTTTCATAACAATAGACACAATCCCTTTCTGCTTCGGGGTGGGAGGAGTTATTCCTCCCAGCTTTCTCTTAGAGCAGGTTTGTTTGTTTGTTTGTTTGGGTCTTTTTTGTTTTGTTTTGTTTTGTTTTGTTTTGTTTTGTTTTGTTTTGTTTTGTTTTTGTGTGTGTCTTGGGGCGGTGGCACTATTTACCAAAGCAAGGTCAGACAGAAACGGTAACCTTGGGAATTTAATACAAGCCTGTGAAGTGGTCAGTATTAATTTTTAAAATCCTTGCAGGCCCCCACCTTCTGCACTTGAAGTGCCAGAATGAAGATTCAGCCTTCACAATTCCCCACTTTATATAAACTCTTATAGCAGTCCAAGTGGAAATAGGCCCACATCCCTTTAGTTGTACCTTGATTATTTCTCTGTGCCAATAGTGGTGAATGGAGGTAAATGACCTACTGCTACTACAGATGGATATAATATACAACCAGAGAAAACTGACAGTAAATTTCATATAGTTGTCACCACTGAAACTATTCACATTTTACTAGCAGTGCAGATGCATTTTACACAGTACACTACAATATACTCCTTGGTATCTGAGATACTGCTGTTATTTTCCATTCTGCAGAGAGGGAAATGTTGCATTAGTCCAGAGGATACCGTGTATAACTAGTACTGGCTTTACAATGGTAGCCACTGAAATGTGGATAACTTCAAATGCCAACTTTTGTTTGTTCTAAGGTCTTCTCTTAAGTTTTCACTTGTTTCTGAACATGACAAAACACACAGTATGGCTTTATTGAAATAGAATCATCATTCTCTGGAAGTCTACTGGAAGTTTCATATGCAGCTTTATCTGCAACAGCGCAGAAAGGCAAACTAAAATAGTTTTCACCCCGCTACACATACAAACACCTCTCATATGAGATATACATCTTGATGCCAAAGGGCTGGAGGAGGAAAAGTAATCCTGGGCAGGTGTTTATGCCAGAAAACTGAACAGTCGTTTAGTCTATGTCCCGACAGTCCACTTTACATAATACAGAAGCAGACACATTTTAAGTCATCTGTATGATACATCGGATATGTTGCTTTCACTTAGGACAGTATTCTGGCTTGCAGAGCATTGGTTTGTAACAATATATGCATTTGTGCGTATGTATTCGTGATGTTCCATCTGGCTCTGTAACTACAGTATATCACTAATCTACAATGGAACAAAAAAAACCCTACAGACATATGATGCGAGAGGGTATAAAATATTCATGAGCTGGGTTTTTTTCTAACTCGTTACCTAATCTTACAAATATGTAGGTTGTTTACAAGCTTCGAACCACACTCCTCCCTACCAGAGAAGTCATCAGGGATTTGGGCTGACAACCATAAAGCTTTTTTGCAATATTTATCACTCCACTGGCTCATGAGAGATAATATTGGACTCCATTTCCAGGGAATCTGATTAAAGAAATACTGCGGTAAGAGCTAAATTATTACACCCAATCCTTCTTGATTGGATGAGATATTACACTGATGTACATGGATGGAACTGGGTGTGGTAGAGTGACTGAAATCTCAGCTGCTTGGGAGGCTGAGGCTGGTGGATCACTCGAGCTCAAGGCTTCTAAGCTGTGGTGCACTATGCTAGTTGGGTGTCTGGTGCCACTGACAGCCTGGCCAGTGGGTGGCTGAAAAAATGTCTAGAAGACGAACGCCGTGTTCTGATTGGCGCTCTCCCTGGGAGGGCTGATGGACTGACCAATCAAGGTGACATGGATGGATCCATCAGAATAAAGTTTGGGACAAGAGAGAGACTCTTTGTGTAAAAGTTCTGCATTTTATTTGATCTTAGCAAAGAAGTTGCTAAAATCAGAACCAAGAGGATATATTTACATGGTTGTGGCTTTTTTTCATACTTGATGAGCTGCGTTCTTCAAATGCAGTTGTTCTTTTATTTTCCATATGCACTGCCTATACCTCCCTCCCACCCCCCAAAGCGTTGAGCACCCCCAGAACCCATAATTTCAACTGGAATTCTGAGTAACCGAGAATCAAGCCCATGTACTTAGTCATAAAGTTACTTTAATCCCTCCAGTTATAAATCTTTGTAGACTCATAAGTGAATAAATTGCAGCCTGATCTGCTTCCATTGAGTTCAGCTTCAATGAGAGTAAAACTTACCCTGCTTATTCAAGCAGTATTTGGTGGTTTCAATTCAGTGTCTATTCATATCAGTTTAAATGAATGAATGAATCCCAAAGCTCATGCAAAACTCAGCTGAAGCCTGTTGTTAGGTCAAAACCTAGGGAAATGGTAAGATTTCCATGGTTTTCAAAATATCATAAATTCAGGACCAACGTTTCATGAACCTTAGTGAACTTTTGATAACATCTAGGCCATGGGTCCTCAAACTGAGAGTTAGGACGCCTCAAGGGGGTCACGAGGTTATTACATGGGGCGGGGGGCATGAGCTGTCAACCTTGCTTGCCTCCAGCATTTATAATGGTGGTAGATATAGTAAAAATGTGTTTAATTTATAAGGGGGAGGGAGGAGTCGCTCTCAGAGGCTTGCTCCATGAAAGGGGTACCAGTAAAAAAGTTTGAGACCCTCTGATCCAGGCTAAGCTTTGCTCATAATATGTTGTTGGAAGGCAGTGTGTCTGATATTTAAAAAAATAGCCGAGATGTTCGTAACAGCTTTAAATGGGGATTCCATTCTTTGTTGCACTTGCTTATGGGTATAACAGCTTCCCTGACATCAGCAGAGTTGTGCGCACTTACATCAGGGTTGAATTTGTCTCAGAGTACTGATGAAGAATACATATCTATTTTTATTGCTAGAGGTTTGCAAGCCACACATAAAGAGCGAAGCAATGCCCATGAGATGCTAAAAATGCAGAAGGCTTGATTCTGTAAGGTGCTGAGATCCCTCAACTTTCCATTGATGATCACAGAACCTTACAGCAGATGTGTAACATCTTGCTAAGCCACAAGTGAAAGGACAATGCATGGTGTTTATAGGCATATGTGTTATTTGTCTATTGGTCACCATTTATGTAGCAGCTATTTGTAACATAGTAAACCTCTGGATCATTATTTTAAAAGGCTCGAGACTCAGCAAATCATCAACATTTATGCTACAATTTAAAGAGATGGAGGTCCTATAGAGGGTCTGACCCGAGGGCCAAATTGCATCCCCAAGATCTGATGAATCTGGGAATCTGTATGTGCGTGAATAACCATGTCATAGAATCATAGAATATCAGGGTTGGAAGGAACCTCAGGAGGTCATCTAGTCCAATTCCCTGCTTAAAGTAGGACCAATCCCCAACTAAATCATGTCGTGCCAAAAGAAGAAGGACGTCTCCATGACAGCAACCCCACCTTTCATCTAGACCTTTCAGATGGTAACGAGCAGAGTCTGGATCTGTGATAATTTGGAAAATCTACATACAGTTTATGAATTCTGGTTAAGATCGTGGTCTTCTATTCAAATAGAAACACCCTTAGATAAAGAGTTGGCTACTGTCCAGAGACCAGACTGCCCAGGTGGGCTGGTAACTATGCAACCACCCCTCTGGTGCGGCTGAACACAGGGTCACCTAACACAGGATGGGAGGGTTAAAAGAGAAGGTCTCTGACAGTCATTTGGAGACGAGACTAGAAGCAGAGGAAGTTTGGGGCAAGACAGCAGAAGGGAAATGACTGCAAAAGTCACAGTCAGGGAGAGACTCCATGGTTCAGAGAAGAAGCCCTGTGCCTGGGCAAGGATCCTGGACTCCCTAGGCAACTCTGCACTAAGGCCAAAGAACTCTCTAAAGTGGTTTGGAAACTGAGGCAGGAACATCCATATAGCTGTGTTTTTTACTTGGTCTGTATCTTTGTATTTCTCATGCTGTCTAAGTAATGAGTAAATGTGTTTGAATCCTTAGCAAAAGTGTGTTTTTGTTCCTGTTTTCTTCACTATCACGTGCCCTGGAGTAGGTAAACTGAGAAGGCCTGTATGGTTGGAGTTCTGGGAAATGGAGTGCTCAAGCTATTGGGGAGACTGAAGGAGATGGCTCTAGTTTCAGGGCCAAACTCAACAACCTGGTTAGTGTCCAAATAGGCAGAGCTCTACCAAGGCTGAATGTGCCCGACCAGATCAATGCAAAGGAAAATAGCATGGAATGTGCAGACTGGGGGCCAGGAGCGAGTGTCCCTGCATGTGATGGGCCAGGGGTCATTGAGATACACATCATCCCTTCTTCATCCCTATTGAATTTATCAGCCTAGGGGACTGTCTTTACATTTCTGCAGAGCTGTCTCCATGGTGGGGATTCCCCTTTAAGAAGGGTCCCTGGGGCTGCTTGAGCCATAGGCTGTGCATAGAAGCTTGGCTCCACTGGAAGGTAAGTGAAGGGGGATGGAGGGCTGCCAGTCTCTACATGGAAGAATGGCAGCTTTTGCTAAACCCCTTGGATCCATCTGGAACTGCAGAGTTTGGGGTGTGCTGGCTCTGTGGCCTGATCCATAGGAGGTAGCACACCAGAAGAATTCTGCAGGAGGATCTTCAGAGAGTCTCTCTCGTCTTCCTCCTGCAGGATTTACAGGCATCACAAATAGTAATTCAGCAGATGACAGACTCTGCTGTCACACTGGACATGGTACAAGCATTTTGCAGTATCTAGTAGCTAACTCCTGGCCAGGGCTGGATTAATCTTTTGTGGGCCTGAAGCCAAATGTATTTGTGGGCCCCATGAGGGCAATGGAGCATGGTGCGGTGTGGTGGGGAGGCGGGAAGGGTCGATCCCCAGAGCGAGGGGCATGGCATGGTAGGGGCAGCCCCGCTCTGCCCAGCCCAGTGCCAGGGCACTATTTACAAACTGGCACACTGTGCCTTCTCCTCCTTGCCCGCCCCCCGCCTGTACCACCTGGCTGAGACTGGCCAGGCTTCTGCATCAGTCCCAGGCAGGTCAGCTCCAGGGAGACAGGTGGGGCCCTGCAGATGGCAGGAAGCAGAGACTGCCTGGAGCTGGAGGTGCACTGGGGTCCGGCCAGGGGGCAGAGAGAAGCCAGCGGGTGGGGCTGGGTGAGAGGAGAGGAACCTTCAGCCAACCAGAGGGCAGGCCAAGAGGACCAAGTGCTGAGCATGGGGGAGTCTGCAGGCTGGTGGGGTCTCAGGGCACAGTGCAAGCAGAACAGGCTGGGGCCCCTTCTGAGAATGGACCTGGCTCCCTAGCATCACTGGCTCCATTGTAAACTTGCCACTGCCCCCAGTATAAAGTGGGGGGAAAGAAAGCAGCCCTATTCACACCACTGGGTTATGGGTCTTAGAATTTCTATATAAGCCATTTGTCGGGGAATGATAACTTGGCTGCAAAACAAAACAAATCTGTGGTAATACTCTTTATTTGCACAGTAATCAGGAAATAATGTGGTAGAGCTAACAAAAGTTATCTGATAGTAACCATTGTTTCCAGCTATGTGAACATAAAATAGATGCCATTTTCTCAGTAGCTGAGGTTATTTTGTGTCAGAACACTACTGTGTGTGATTTCAGTGGGGCTCTGAACTCACTTAACCATTCCTCCGAGAAATCACTTCTGCCATTGTAAGCTATGACTCTGGTTCAGCAGATGGCTAGCTTTAAACACTTGAATATTCCCTTCGGAGTCAATTGTTTTCTAAGGCTTAGGTTACACTACAGGATTATAGCGCGTTTGGTTATAGCGCGTCCCATATTGCGCAATAGGTATGGCGCTAGAGCGTGTTCACACTAAGACCTTGTAGCGCTAAAGCATGGACACATTTGTGGCGCTTCTGGCGGCACTGAGAGTAGCGCAATAAGGCAGGTATCCCACAGAGCACCTCTTCCCAATCTGGCACAGTGCCTTGTGGGAAGGGGGGCGTCACTTGCGGCCATTCTGCATCCGGTTCCAACTCCCCATGATGCTTTGTGTCATATCCCAGCAATCCCTGTGTTTCCGGCCACCTCGGGCACCATCTCTTAACGGTTTCAGTAAGGCACGCGCGCTCAGTCGTCCGTTTCCCTGTGCCGTAATGGATCGCGAACTGCTGCGGAGCATGCTGGCGAGTGTTGCCAGCACAACTCTCTGCGCAGCAGAGTTAATTCTTGAAAGGGAACGTGACAGTAGTGATGAGTCTGGAGAGGAAGACGAGATAGAGCCGAGGAACAAATTGGACACTAAACTGATCATCGCTTTAATGGACATGCTCACGACCGTGGAACGCCGCTTCTCGGCATGGGAAACGAGCACTGACTGGTGGGATCGCATCGTCTTGAAAGTGTGGGACGATGAGCAGTGGCTGCAAAACTTTTGCATGAGAAAAGCCACTTTCATGGGACTGTGTGCTGTACTTGCCCTGTCCTGCAGCGCCAGGACACCAGATTGAGAGCTGCCATCCCGGTGGAGAAGCGGGTGGCTATAGCACTCTGGAAGCTGGCCACCCCAGACAGCTACCGATCGGTGGCCAACCACTTTGGGGTGGGAAAGTCGACAGTTGGAGTTGTGTTGATGGAAGTGTGCAAGGTCATTAATCGCCTCCTGCTACGAAAAATCGTGACTCTTGGTGACGTGCGTGACATCGTGGCTGGCTTTGAGCAGATGGGGTTCCCTAACTGTGGAGGGGCGATCGATGGGACCCATATACCTATTCTGGCCCCCGACCACCTAGCAGAACAGTACATTAACCGAAAGGGGTACTTCTCCATGGTTCTGCAGGCACTTGTGGATCACCGTGGGTGGTTCACTGACATTAATGCAGGCTGGTCAGGAAAGGTGCATGACACACGCATCTTCCGCAACACCGGCCTGTTCAGGAAGCTGCAAGAAGGCACTTTTTTCCCAGACTGCAGGATCCCCGTGGGGGAAGTGGAAATGCCCATTGTGATTCTTGGTGACCCCGCTTACCCTCTAATGCCCTGGCTCATGAAACCCTACACGGGGTGCCTGGACAACAGCCAGGAAAGGTTCAACTACAGGCTGAGCCACTGTTGAATGACTGTGGAGTGTGCCTTTGGGCATCTTAAAGGCCGCTGGAGATGCCTTTATGGCAAGCTAGACTTGGCAGAGGGAAGTATATCCGCGGTTATTTCCGCGTGCTGTGCCCTACATAATCTCTGTGAGCGGAAGGGCAAAGCCTTCACTATGGCATGGACCTCGGAGGTTCAACAACTGGAGGCCACGTATGCACAGCCAGAGAGCAGGGCTATTAGAGGGGCCCAGCGCGAGAGTACAAGGATCAGGGAAGCCTTGAGGGAGCATTTTCTGGCTGAAAGCGAGTTCTAATGGGAATTGCAGAGGGAGAGAGGGAGCAGTCTGTTAATAGGATAAGGCGTTTGCTTTTCTGTACCTATTACACACATTTCTGCACCAAAAACAGAAACCCATTTATTAAAAAGAATTCATTTATTGAACAGCTTTCTCATAATTTGAAATAAAAGTTGAAAAACATTAAAGTATGTGAGGGAGGTAGGGGTGTGAAATTGGGTTGAGGGAGGTAGGGGTGTGAAATTGGGGTTGGAAAGGGGTCAGTCAGATATTGGCGTATGTCCTGGACTCCTAACCTCCAATACCCTCCGAATTGCTGTACTCCCCCAACCCACTTTGCGGAGGGCGATTATAGTGGTTAGTAGGGGTTGGGTGCAGTGGATAAGGGTGCTGGATCTGTGGGTTGGTCAGTGAAGGAAGGGGGGTGGGAGGCAGCTGTGGCTGGTAATAACTAGGCAGCAGTTGATAATGGCCTGAAGGGGACAGAGGACCAGAAGGGGAAGGGTTAAGGGGCAACTGACAATGGGGGGGCAAGCAGGGGGCTGCTGCTCCTGAACGGCAGCGATCCGCTGCAGAGTCTCTACTTGCAGCTCTAATATTCTAAGCAGCTTGTCAGCGCGCTTATTAGCACGCTGTTCGCGAGATATCTCCCTCTGCTTCATTTGTTCCTCCCTCCGCTGGTCCCGACGCCTCATCTCCTCCTCCCTCCGGTCGCTGTCAGCGCGGTTGTCCATTGATGCCTGTTCCAGAACTTGCTTCAGAAGCTCCTCCTTGCTCTTCCTCGGTCTGCTTCGAATCTTACTTAGTTTTTGAGCCACAGATAAAGCTGGTGAGCTTGTCAAGGGAAAAGCTGGGGAAAGTTACAATTTCACAGTTAAAACACAAGATCCCATTGTTTGCAACAGACAGTACTGGGGAGTCCCACGCATTCCTTGAATCTCTGTGCAGTTTCCCTGTCCAAATAAGCCATATCACACACAGAGGTACCCACGGATCCCCGGGCATGGTGAGTTGTGGGGACAAGCACTGTTTCCCTGCCTTTCAATACTATTGTTTTGGGGGAGCGGCGGGCGTTAGTGGGAACTGCAGTCTGATAAGCATTAAATAAATAAAATAAATAAATGGAGATATACCAATCTCCTAGAACTGGAAAGACCTTGAAGGTCATCGAGTCCAGTCCCCTGCCTACACTAGCAGGATCCCCCTGCCTACACTAGCAGGATCGAGTACTGTCCCCTGACAGATTTTTTGCCCCAGATCCCTAAATGGCCCCCTGAAGGATTGAACTCACAACCCTGGGTTTAGCAGGCCAACGCTCAAACCACTGAGCTATCCCCCCACCCCCATTCTCCCAACATTCTGTGTAGGTTTTCATCCTGGAAGATATCTCTCTGTTGCGGGTGACGGAGCAAGACAGGGCGGGGATTTTAAAGAGATGTGGCTTCCGCGGTGATGCTGACCGCCCCCCCCCTCCCCCGCGCTCTTAGAAGAGTGGCGTGGACTGGTGACCGTGGCCGGGACAGCGAACACGCTGGGGCTACCGCAAAACCTTCACAGGCACATTGCAAGAGCTGTTATTGAGACCTTTGCAGAAATCACTGATGAGGATTACCGCGTGGTGATAGAGTACATCAATGCACTATTCCACATGTAGCCAAGCATACAAGCATTCCTTTCCACCCTCCCCAAAGCTGTCTGCCCTCCCAATAGAAAAGATTCTGTACCTGTGCAAACCGTTGCTGCAGCACCAGGACCTGCAGCCGCCAGACACTATGGCTCGCTCTGGCTGCACTCTGGGCTTGAGAAGAGTTCCTGGCTGCATGTCTCCAGTGACTCCTCCGTGCCCTGGCTCGCAGCCACGGACGCCTCCTCCTCCTCGCAGTCCTGCTGCGAATCGCCGTCCTGCTCGTCTCCTGCTCCTCCCCCCCCCCCTTCAGTGGTGGGCTGGGAAGAAGTGTCCTGGGTGGTCGCTGGAGTGCACGTTGGATCACCATCCAGGATCGCATCCAGAGCCCTGTAGAACTTGCAAAACACAGGGGCTGCCCCAGAGCGGCTGTTTGCGTTGCGGGCTTTGCGATATGCAATCCTAAGCTCTTTTACTTTTGCCCGGCAATACAGAGTGTCACGCTCATGCCCTCTGTCCCTCATGGCCCTTGATATCAGGGCATAGGTATCGTAATTCCTGTGGCTAGAGCACAGCTGAGACTGGACAGCCGCTTCCCCCCAACAACTGATGAGGTCCAGCAACTGATGATCGGACCACGCTGGAGATCGCTTATTGCGAGGAGGCATGGCACGGGGAGTCATGGGTCAAGCAAAATGGTTACTTGAGGAGCACTCCACGCCTGGCTGTAGCAAACAGGAAGGGGATTTTCAAATTTCCCTGGGAATGTAAAGGGCGGGTCTGACGTGTGGTCACCTGAGGACGGGACAGAAGAGTTTGAAACTGATGCCCAGAGTGGCTCGAAGGGGAATTATGGGCCAGGCTGGAGGAGTCTGGAGGCTCATTAACGCGCAATGGGTGTTCACATTCACACCGTTGCGCTATAGCGGTAGCGCAAAAGCCCCTATTACCCTCGGAAAGGTGGTTTACCAGTACTGCTTTAAACAGAGACTTATTGCGCAAAATGTGCCTTGCAAGTGTGCACGGGTAGAGAGTTATAGCGCTCCTGGAGGCTTTTTAGCGCTATAAAGCGCCAGTGTAACCAAGCCCTAAGTCCAGGCCTATCAAAGGGGGGTCAGAGCTCCACAGTGAGGAGAGATGGATCTCAGTGCATATCTCCCTCAGCCGGTTCCCCGGATCCTGCACCATGGAACTGCACCAGTATTGCTGACGTTTGCTCATTACGCACCTGTGAAGGTGAAGGTCAGAATTTGCCCTTAACTTAGTAGAGGGAGTAGTTAATGTTTGCAGGTGAAAATCACTTTTTCAGGGTTTCTTCAGAAAACAAGTGTTCTGGAGATTTCATCAAATGAGCTGTAAAGCAGGTAAAATTTAAAAGGTGCCTTGTCACTTAGAAGTAGAGCTGTACATAGAGCTTCATTATGTAAATGTTCCATGATTGTCTCAGACTTAGACAGCTGCCCAATCTGCCTTCCTCTTCCCCCTACCCTTCATAACGCTGCCCCACTTCTCCTAGTGGCCCCACTGCTCTCCCTGCCAGGGATCTCCTCTAACCTTCCCTACAGGGTAAGGTTACACTACAGAATTGTAGCGCGTTTGTTTATAGTGCGTCCCATTTAGCGCAATAGGTATTGCGCTAGAGCCTGTGCACGTTAGACCCTTCAGCGCTAGAGCATGGACACATTTCCGGCACTTCTGGAGGCACAGGGAGTGGTGAATTATGGGCAGGTATCCCAGCATTCAGCTGGGTGCAACGTGCTTTGCAAAGGACGGGGGTGAGGGGGAACGGGGAAGGTGTACGCGGGGAGACAAGTGCAGGCTGTCAGTGACTTTTCCTTAGAGGAAACTGACAGGCTCTGCATTGAAGTCACACAGCTCGGTCCGTCAGCATTTCCAGTGGTTATTTGCTGTGAGTTTTAAGAGAGAAACTGACAAGGTACTTCCGCATTCTTCCTCCCGTTTTCAAAACAACACTTAGACGTCATTTGCCTTAAATGGCTTTTTGATTGCCTTACATGGCTCGGAGGCGTGCCAGAAGATCCCTTACAGCGTAATGAGTGATTCATGGGTGGTCACATTCGCACCGTTGCACTATAGCACAAGCGCAAAAAGCCTTATCACTCTCGGAGAGGAGGTTTACAAGTTGCGCTTTAACGGGAGACTTATTGCGCAAAATGTCCCTTGCCAGTGTGTAAGGTTAGAGAATTATAGCGCTCCTGGAGGGTTTTAGTGCTATAAAGAGCCAGTCTAACCATGCCCTAAGTGTTTTGGGAAAAGGCCTGTAACTTGAACCCACTCATCCACTAGCTGATATTGCAACTTAATCCATCTCCCATCAAGTAATGCCACTGCTCCTGCAACCAATAATGCTCTTAGGGAATGAGAACACATTGGGTATAACTGCACCCCTTATAAAGGAAAAGCTCCTCTCCTACTGAAGTCAATGAGCAGAGCAGCTGCTGGGACAGTAGTGACCAGTAGGACTTGGAGTATAAGCTAGGGAACCCCAACAACTGAGAAATGCAAACCCCCAGGAATTTGCTAAGTGCCAGCTCCTGTGACTTGACTCTTCAAGGTCAGAGTCATCCAACCTATATGAAGTGAACTGTGCAGGGTTTGTTCATATACTCTCCTTACTCTGTATGTCAATGAGTGCACCAAGTTTACTAGATCCCAAAGAGCTTTCAAATGTCTTGTTAAGTGATACATAGCATAAACGAATACTTAAAGGGTTTATTGCCTAGATAGAAAAAAAAATTCCAAATCATTCTTTTATTTTCCAGGTTGTAATACGTTCAGATAAACAAAGCTGGATTGGTTTTACTTTCCCATATGGTTCCATGACTAATTTACTTTTATTGCATCATAAATGAACATTCTGGACACTTTACTCTTAGTTCCCAGTGTGTTTTAGAGGAAGGTGCTGTATAAGTTATGTTGGTGGAAAAATAATACTAAAGGAGTATTTTTGCTCTACAAAGCCCTGACTGGTCGGAGCACTCTCTTACTGTAGGTACACGCCCAGCCATTGAGTTCACAGGTACTTCTGTTATCAATCCAGATTTAGGATGCTGAAGAAGCAACATTTTCCATGGAGTGTTCTTAGCTTCAGAGGTCATTCCTCTTGTTGGACTGCCAAACACTGTTGATCTTCAGAGCCCCGTGCAAAGTTTGTGTATTTACTTAGGCCTTTTCCTGAGAAGATTTTTGGATGGAAAAGGGAAGTCCCTCTTGTCTTCAACGACTGATTGGGAAATTTGTTAGGCATGGTGCCAATAGGAGGGTTTTTCTGCTCAGGGATAGTAATTAGTTTGGGGATTGTCTTTTTACTGCCAGTTGTGAGTAATATGCTCTGAATTATTTATCCTGCTTTTTGTGGATGTAAATCACCCACATGCTTGGGCGATGGGCACATGTTTTATAAATATGGAAGTCAATCAATAAATAGATGTGAGTGCTTTTAACTAGAGATGGTCCAGCAATGTTCTGGAAAATGTGGATTTAAAAAACCCTAAGGTGGCATAGGACAGATGTTTTGTCACTGGTGACTTCTTTTTGTGTAGCAATGCCCCCCCACACACACACATACACACACACACCACCACCACCATGTTTTTAATGATATTCTCATAAATTCCTTCAATTGCAAATAGTAGCAATTCTAGAAGAATAGTTCAGGACTGAGATAGGCACCATATTGTGATTTCCAGAAGAACCACAAATTGATTGCATTTTTAGATACTAACCTCCCCTCACTACAAAGTGACCTGTACACATAGGTTACAGGGAAGCTCCAAACAAAAACCACCCAGACACAGAATTTCTTAACTTTAAAGTCCAGTTGTGACTTAATTGTTTTAGGCATAATTTGCAATGGTTCAACAACTGTCTTGTGGGCACATGTTTCAGGCTACAGGTTTTTCATTAATTATTAAATGATGTCTTTAAGTATTCATTATTCTTAGTGTGTCATTGGTTACCTAAATACTATGGTATTGTTTCTGTTGCCTGATTGGATGGTTGAAACTTTATAAACAGGGGCAAGAACTTTTGGGGCAAATGGTGAATTACAAATGCTCATATTTGCCTTTGATAATACATATCCATATTTGCCATCTGCAGGGTAAACCTGTATATGAATATGGGTAATTGAATGAAGACTAACTATTCCCAGTCATTCATGCAAACAAAACCTTAGTCTCCAGAGAAGAGTAAACAAAAGGGGTGTAAACATAGATGAATTGAAAAATAATTCAGAATTTGTGAAAATATTCCTGAATAATTTTTCCCAACACTTAATGGTCACACTAAAATCCAGATGAAATGCAAACTCTGTTAAACTGGCCTGCACATAAATTGCCATCTTAAATCAATCACCCAGAATCATAAGGGACCCTGAACCTGGATTATAGACTAATGCAAAACTGTGGGCTCATATAAAATAAAAAGGAGGAAAGAGGTATTATTTCTGTTGCTCTTTATAACTTTTTATTTAGGATTAACAGATAAATTATTTAAATGAAAAGCTATTTAGCTTGTCTGCATTAACTATTACAAACAAACAACATTTTCCTGGACTTTCCCTTCACATTTGAATTGCCTCAACCTATCTACAATTACAGGTCAAAATTTGTGGTGTGTTGCATCCCATATAGTCCCATTAGTTTTTACCGGAATAACACGGTGAGTAAAGCAGCATAAAATTTGGCCTGGTATGTTTCAAGGAGGAAGAATGAAATCTGAGCACACTCCCCCTACCCTCTCTGAAGGCATTTTAGCCAGCAGTGCTCAGATACTACACACTTCTCTTCTCCTCCCTCCCACCCCATCTGGCTGTAGCCACCATGATATAGCCCTTATAGTTTGGCAGGTGACTAAGCAGGGCTCTGGAAATTACATCTAGGATTTCAGTGGACTGAGACGATTAAAAAGCTCAATTTATTGCCCAGCCCAGTAGCTCATTGTTGAAATATATGCTGTATGTGCTCTAATAAGGTTCAGTGCAATTCCCCTGTAGGGGAAAATAAAGGAACTAAATCTTATGGGTTCAGACCTTCTGTTTACTATCCTGTGCCCTACAGTATTCTGCAGAGGCCTCTCTGTGGATGTTTCACGCTACTGGAGGGAAGAACGGCTGAAGATGTAGAATACTTCTGAGGGGAGGGGATTTGAGGATTTGGAGACATTACATTAAAGCAAAATTCTTCCCTTTAGTCCATATGACGGACTGAAGAAGAGACATTTGCCTGGAGTCTTTGCATACATGATCCTTGTCAAATAAAGCCAGGTACTGTGAGTCTTTCTCATGGGTAAATATTTCTTTACAGGGATGCTGGAACAATTTGTATAATGGAGGGAAAGGACTGAAAGCCATTGAGCCAAACTGTAAACTCTGCATATGATGGAAACCATTTCAAGCTGTGGCCCCCACAGTACTCCTGGTTCCAGCATCCGTTTCTCTAGTCTTTTTCTGAGGGTGGGTTATTTATTTTTGGTACTCCCTGTAGCAGAGAGGAATAACCCATAATGAGCTCTGCTCTAAATTGCTCTCCAACACAGAGTGCTGGAATGCCACAAAAAATATTTTGTCTGGCTTTTTCAAAGGTTCAGATCCTCAGAAAATGTATTCATTGTTTAATACTTTCATTTGCACACATCCAGTATTTTCTTTGTCACTGAGAATAGCTTATTTTTAACAGTTTATTTTCGGACTGCATGCTGTAAATAGGCCTCAATAGCTTGGGCAAAAACACCACTCCTCAGTTGTACGGATGTAACCAATTTAGTAGCTTTTTAAAATATCAGACATGTCAATCCCTGCGCCACCCTCCTTTCCCCCCTTGAAATAACTTCTCTGTCCTCCTATCAGTTGATTGGGTTGTAGGTCAAGGGCTACTGTGCTGACTAAACACCACTCATAAAAAGTGGAAAGTAGATTGTGACTTTTAGGCACAGCCATGAGCACAGGTGGTGTATATGCAGAATTGCCACAGGAGGTACTGGGCCTGAGAAATGTCTTCCTAGCTCTCCCACCCCTTGATCCAGGTGAATAATAATTTGCCACTGACCTATTAAACTCAACAAATGATGACCACTACAGCACAAGTTCAGGTGCTCTTGCTGATGTCTTGAGGGATGGAGACAACCTATTCACTGCTCCTCCCTGGTCACTTGTCATTGACCTGTTCTGGAGGAAGGATAAGCAGGCATACAGCACCTATTTACCCCACACAAGCTAGGCCATTCATGTTCTTACTCAGCATTTGTCCTTTGTGCAGGCATGCTGTTCAAGTCACAATCAAGTCCCAAGAGAGAAAGCAAGCAGTCTCTCCTGAGACCTGATTCTCTTCCCACACCAGTTTGACACTAGTATACTCTATTGCCTACATTGGCACATCTCTTGATTTACCCTTCTGTTAGTGAGCATATTTTCTCCCCTCTGGTATTCCTGTCCCAAGGTTCTTTTTCAGAATGACTTTAGAATTTCATAATCAGTGACAATTTGACACTAACAGTGCCAGCACCAAGTACAGCTTATACAATATTTCATATTCAACATGTAACATGCACTCAGCCAAGGGGATACTGTTCAGCTTGATTTTTGTGAACAGACTTGTCAAAAATAGCTTTCCTGAGACTTTCTACTCTTCCAATGCTATAAAATTTTATGTGTGTGTGGAAAATAAAAGTAAAGCTAGGTGGAATCCAGAGAACTTGTGGAAGCACTCACATGTTTGCTTACAGATTTTTTTATATATATATATTTACACAGCTGCAATATATATATTTTTATGAGCCACATTTTCCATCATTAGCTTTCCAACCGGTTAAGTTGGTCATTCAATGATATAGCAAAACACAGTAGGCCAAATTCTGCTCTGGTGTAAATCCAGAGAAATTCCACTGAGGCTAGGGGAATTTTTCTGGGTTTATGGCTGTGTAACTGAGAGCAGAGTTTATCCTCCATGTATTCTAGGTTGCCAGCAAGATCTCTGACCTTCTGTACTCTAGCAGATTATCTGCCATTCATTTCTGTGTCACAGCTATGGAAACTGTACTACCAATGCTTAGTCGGTTCTGTAGTCATATGCTGCAGCTGATCAGATGATAGGAATCTCTCCGTCTGAGAGCAATGGCTAAAGGCTGGCTGCAGCATTGTTCTTAATTCTGCAGGGCTGAATCTACTGTACCAGCATCTACAAGAATGTCTGGAATGTCCCCCCTCAGCCATATAAAGCCCAGACATTTATTCCTACCTGCTAGTGTTTATTTTATATATACATACTTGAACTAGACCTGAGTAAGAGAGGCAATATAGTGTCCTCTGTATTTGGGGCCCAAGCCTGATCTTAGTTGTGCTGGTGTAAAGCTAAAGTAACTCCACTGTAGTCAGGAGAAAGCAATTCCAGATGTACATGGGTGTTCCAAAGATTGGAATCCGGCCCTTTCTTTGTTGGGTGACTTTTTTCAGCTAACTTAGGTTTTTGAAATAAATGTTCTATTCCAGCTCTGCCAAGAGCGCTCTGAAAGCTACATTATTGTTAGCTCTAACATGGGTGAACAGGGAGAAGCACAGATCTCAATTCCATCCTTGCGGGTCATGAGTGCTTTCCCACATCAATCCATTTCCACCACACCTCTCGCACTAACACTTCTCCTACAAGAAAGTGTATGAGTGGAGAGCTATGGGGAGTGGGCAGAGCCATGGAGGAGCTGGCTGGCCACTGTGGGGAAAGTAAGCTGTACCCTTTTCAGGGTTGCATTGAATTAATTCTCTCCAAGAAGGACACAGTGGAGGAACTGTGACTTGGGAGCTAATATGGCTCCATGCCACGCCGGACACGTGTGGGCTCCTCTATCTTTGCAGTAAAGAACTAGACACATTGTGAGGACTGGCTAAGAAATGAGTGTGGCTCAGGTTAAATGAGAAATCTCATCACAGATATAATCTTATCCAAAGAATGTAAGTAAAATACTTAATGACAGCATTCCACCTCATTGCACCAGCACTAGGAAGCCCGGCAAGCTAAAATGAGGCAGCAAATGAGGCATACCTAACTGTGAACTCCCCCGGGGAGAGACTCTTTATATGGGTTTGCACCTGTTAAATACCCTAATTGGGATCATGACCTTGTTACCTTGTCAAGGCTGGATTAAGGCATAGAGCAGCCTGTATCAAGGGCCTAGCTCCGGAAAATGTATCATTACTTCAGAACTCCTCTTTCGTATTGAAAATAAAGTATATTTCTAGCCAACATGTTGGTGAAGAAGAGCTTGAAGATGAGACCTCCATGTAACCACTATCATGAGTACCTGCGTCTCCAGGCAGCCTGGAATAGCAGCTCTCAGAGACTGAGCTGCCTTGTTCATCTCAAGGGTTATTAACTGCAAAGATGCATACAGTACTTCTTTGTAGGGCCCTGCCAACACCACCCCAAGAGAGGAGTCTGTGAGCAGCAGAGAGAAAAGATTTCAGTGGGCCCAGCCCACCCATTCAAGCAGACAGCTGTCAGTATCTGGGGTGAGTAATGGGGTGGGTAGGGGGCAGAGCTGCTGCCACCCTTGCCACTGCCGAAGGGAAGTGCCTCTCCTAGAGCGCTGGTGGGACAGGCCACAGAAGAAGAGCTGTAGTGTGCACACATCATAATGTCTAGGGTCCTAATTTGTTCTAATCTGGCTCTGTCTGTGCACTACTGCACTATAAATACTAATTTACATACAGAAATCTTGCTGTCAAAGAACACTAATCTTGCAAAGTCAAGGACTCAAAAGTTAGGACATGCCAGACTTACAATTGCCTGTGGCACTAAGTTGGTGGTCTTGTGTATCTATCCTGTACATTGGAAGGAGGCAGGGATCTTGTGGGGGGGGGGGGAAATCTGTGATCATGTAAAGACTGCAGCAGCATAATTCATAGGTATAAGGTAGCAGAATTTGCAACCTGACCTATCTTCAGTTCATTGTGGCAAAAAACTGTGAGGAGTACACGTGAAACAAGGAAAATAGTAACATTTTAAAGCTTGTATCTGCACTAAACCTGAACTGAATTTCATGTGGCAAAGGAAAAATACATTCCTGTAGCCTGCAGACGTTCTCCCTGTCAAATATCACTCTTGCTGCAAACAATGGAGGTGGGAGAGCTTCTCCAAGAAAGGTCGCAAAACTACTGTACAATAAAAGAGTATTAGGATACCTAAATATAAGGGTCCATAGTAATTAATGTGATAACAAATCTTGTATTTCAAATGTTTAGACATGGATGCACTATAAATCTTTAATTTTTTGAATGCAATACATTTTCATGTCACATTTGAACAGGGCCGGCGACAGAAATTTGGGGGCCCCCTACTCTGATCGTTTGGGGGGGCCCCAGCCCAGCTGGCACTTCCCCCCCCCAGCTGACAGCGGCTGGTGGGCCCCCCAGCCCAGCCGGGCCCCCCCCCAGCCCAGCTGGGCCTCCCCAGCCCAGCCGGCGCTCCCCCCCCCAGCTGACAGAGGCTGGCGGCAGCGCAACCCCGGGAGCGGCGCGAGCCGCCCTTGCTGCTGCCCCCTCCCCCAGACTGAGCCGCTGCCACCGGCCGAGCTCACTACTCCTGCCAGGGACACGGGCGCTCGTCCGGGGGAGAGCCGCGCCACCTCCCCGCCCCTTCCCCGCTCTCCAGGCCCAGCGACAAGGGGGGATGACTACGGGTACTGCTGTGTACCAGGGCCCCCCTAAAGTTCGGGGCCCGGTACAGCTCTACCCGTAGTACCTCCCTGTCGCCGGCCCGGCATTTGAATTGGACGCATTAGGTCTCTGCAGGAGATTCTGTTTAGAAAAGAGATTACAATACACTGAAGTGGATAAATTATAGGAATATTTAATTCAGTTAAATTTGCCAGAAATACCAATAATGAGACAAAAGAACTCAAAGATAACTCTTGATTTATTCTCTTGTCCTTGTAAGACAGGCACAGTTGCTAAACTGGCTTTATTTCAAAGGGCCATAACCTGGAACCAGTTTAAATCCAATCACATCCAGTTTGCAGTTCACCGAAAGAGCTCTGTGGAGATGGAAAGTTTCCATTTTTAATCCTCTACCCTCTGGGTGTTTTTTTTTTTTTAACACACACACATGAAAAATACCTCTTGTGTATGAATGATTTATATTGGCATCCCTGCAAGTTTAACCAGAAGAGGCTATGCTGTTTTTTAAACACTTAACCCTTTCCACACTCTCAAAGATGGTAAGAATGCCAAATGTGAGGGCTGGTTTGTAATAGCAAGGTTAGAATATTGGCTTTCCTTTTTTTAGCTTTACAATACACTGTATCACAGGTTTACATTTCTGGTCTAATTAGATGTTCTGCATTTATTTATCACTCTGGAGAATTCCATCATCTATATTCTTGCCCCCTCCCAGACAATTCTGGTGTCACATTTGACATCCAGGCTGCAGCTACAGCCTTACAATTCCTCTTCTATAATATTTGTCCCTTTTTCCACATCCCTAGCATAAAGATCTTGGACAATGCTCCTTATTATTTGTATTGCACTGGCACCTAAAGCAGCTGTTCTCAAACTATGGGTTGGGACCCCAAAATGGATCGTGACTTGGGTTACAGGGCTGGCTCAGTTACACTGCCTGGGGCTGAAGCCCTGGAGCTTTGCCTCCATACACCCAGGGCAGTAGGGCTTCTGCTTTGGCACCCCTGCCCAGGGTGGTGGGGCTTGGGAAGGCTCTGGCTTCATTCCCTCCTCCTGGGGTCGTGCAGTAATTGGTGGTGTTGGAAGGGGGTCACAATGCAATGAAGTTTGAAAACCCCTGACCTCGAGGCCCTAGCCAAGATCTGTGCCCCATTGTGTCAGACATTGTAGAGACACACAGGCAAAGGCTGTTCCTGTCCCAAAATTGCTTGCAACCTAAATAGACAAGACAAAGGATGGAGGAGAGGAGAAGTGGCCAGCCCAGTTACACAACATGTCAGTGACAGAACCAGGAACTAAACCCAGTGCTCCTAACTCCCAGTAGAGCACCCTGTCTCCTAGACCTTATTCCTCTGTAGAACGGTGTAAACAGTAAAGGATTCTTGAACATTTTGCCTCAGCCCTTTTTTACACCCTTCTTGTGTACTCTGGGCAAATATTCACTGGAGTGAGAGAGAGTTCAGGTGAATGTTTGTTTGAAGAAAGCCAATTGCAGGCCCTTAGCCAAGATTTGTTTAAACAAGAAGTGCAACTTGGTGTTGAAGAAACCCGGGGACTGGAATCTCACTCCCATATCAGCCCCTGCAGTAGAGCCTAACGGTGTATGGCCTACCAGCTGGGGTGATGCTTCCATCCCCCCGTTGGATAGCACCACCAACCACAGCACAGCATCTGCTATCTGGGGACACAAGTTGTTGCTTTCCAGGGCTCTGTGGCACCCTGCCAGAGAACTAATTTGATAATTATCAAATTGTCAGACATCATTCTTGTTTCATTGCTTAATGACCTCCTCGGCTCAGCTGTAGGGCCAAATTTTACCTTGGCCCGTGTCCATGCTTTGCTTAGAAGTAGCGATCTGGACAAAATTCTGCCGTAAATCTGAACCTAGAAAGGTCTTTTGAAAGCATCAGAATAATACAAACAGGGGAAGAATATACTGTATTTCAGATAATCTGGTGATCAATTTCAGCTGCCATTTTCAAAACAAAAATGGAGTTGGAAATCATTAAATATTCACAATCCTTTAAGGGGCCACAACTGAACAATATGACAAACTGGATCATGGGGAGCTTTGAGAGCCTGGAAAATCCTTTTGTAATTGCTTAATCAATATATATATCTGTGAACACAAACGAATAACAGAAGGGAAGAAATTGAGAGAGAAAAATGTTACCACGGTCTAGAGAGAATAGCGCTCAGTACAGGATGTGTACTAATTAGTATGTTCAAATAAGCAGGAAATATGTACTACTGGCTACACCATGCAAGCCGCAAAAGGCTGGGGAGCTCAGCTGAGCAACTGTAGACTGGGTATACATCGGATACAGACGAAGATAAATCAGGGACTTGATTCTGAGCAGGTGCAAAAGTAACTCCACTGGAATCTGAATCTGTCCTATACTGTGTTTTTAACAGAACCAACGTCAGTTTTCCAATTTGAATGCTTTTTCTTCCTAGCTATGGATGAACTTTAACCAGGAAGTTGAAATAAACATATAAGGCACCCCTGTTCTGGCCCATTTGCACTAGTGGAAAGTGGCTAGCATGTGGGAATCTTCAGGTGGATGGAGCCAGAACTTCACCACCTACCCTTGCAGGCCTCCTCTCCCCCCCTCCCCCCACAGCTGTAGATTGGCCAGAGCCTGAGTCACAACTGGGGCAATGGTTGGTATAAGTGTCTGTAGGGAAATATTAACAGCTGGCAGAAGTTAGGGGGAAAAAAAAAAAAAAAAGTAGAGTAGCTTCAGGACTCCTATAACTCATGTCAGGAGCTAAACCTGCCCTGGGGATTCGGGAAGTGCAAGACTGGCATATAGTCCGCTTTGCCTTCCCCACCATCAGTCCTGCACTGAGCCCATTTCGGCCATAAATCCCAAACCGAGGCATCGCTTGTTTACAAATAGCTACAGGGGGGAAAGTGGGTTGGGAAAGAAAATTAATCAATCACGTGAATTACATGCCACCAACAACAATCAATTAGAATGATTTCCCAGCAGATCTTTATTCTGATTAACAATTTCAAACAAAGGGCTGCATCCTCAGCTGGTGTAAATTAGTGAAGCTCCACTCCCCTGCTTTTTCACCAGTGAGGATCTGTCCCAAGGTGTTGGTTTAAAAAACTAGCCTTCCGTTCATGGTAGCAAGCAAAGACAGTCACAGGTGGTGTTTTGCCAGTGGAGCCCACTCACATTAGAATTGCGGATGCTGCTTTTGACCATTTGGCTGTACACATTGGTTCCAGTTTGCAGCTTCCTGTTGCAGCTTTATTGTAGAAGCACATACGTCAAAGGGTCTTGCTCAGCAGCAGATCCTCATGTCTTAGTGCTGAAACTAAACCTATATGGGGCAAAAATAGGGATTGGTCCTGCTTTGAGCAGGGGGTTGGACTAGATGGTCTCCTGAGGTCCCTTCCAACCTTGATATTCTATGATTGAAGATCTCAGTATCTTTCGTGGGAAGAGCTGGCTTTTGACAACTTACAAACTCCTCCCACTTGCTGTTGTAACGTTGAATACTGGTGGAGTCACACCCATCAAAGTAGAGAGTATGCCCTGTGTTCATTAACTAATGTCCAGCATTTTTTAAAAATAATCATATTGTTGAGCTTCTATTGGCAATTTGCTGCTGCAGCATTAAGGAAGGGAATATGCCCAACACAATCAGATTCTGTGGACTACTACTGCTGCTTTACATGCTGCTTTGAGCAATGTCCAAATTGAGTTCAACACTTCTGATTCTTTTCCCTACTGTAGTTGTGAGGTAATGGTTCCTTAATCTAAATCTTATCTTCCAGCTGTAATCTTAGTTCCTTCTAACTATACTAGTCATTTTAGATCTTGGGATATGAGACCTTAGTAAATCTTTCAGGGTTTAAGATTATACACAGTAGGAATAGGCCTCATCAGCTGACTTAATTTATTAACGCTCTGTAGTTTGAATTGGATTTGAAATTGAAGTCAGTAACATTTGTGAAGATATTCAGCTTTCATATGTCAGAATTGTAAAGAAATGTTCACTCACTCAGTGTATATACAGCTGTTTAGTTATAATTGAGATGGTCAAGCTGTCTGGAGTGGTTCACAACCCTAAATGCCAGCCTCAGGGCAGACCGTAAAGAAACAAGACAGAGACCTCAAACTGTTTGGTTGTATGTTCTATAATTAGATTTCACCAACACAGTAACATGTGTGAATTCTTAACTCATAAGTCTTACCAGTGAGTCGGAGACTTTCTCCTTGGGCATTCCAGTCTAGGGTTACCATAGCTGAACATTAAAAAAGAGGACACTCCATGGGAGGGAGGGTAGCCCCACCCCCCATTCACTCCCTCCAACTTCCCCCTGACTGAGCCTCACAGAACCCCCAACCCATTTAACCACCACCCCTAACAGCCCCCCTGGGACCCAAACCCCATCTAAGCCTCCCTTCTCCTTGTCTCTGACTTCCCCCTCATGAGACCCTCCCTCACCCTAACTGCCCCCCTAGGACTACACCCCCTACCTGTCCCCTGACTGCCCTAGCCACCCCCCCCCCCATCCCCTGACAGACCTCTGGGACTCCCATGCCTATCCAACTGCTCCCTGTCCCCTGACTTCCCCCCCTCAGAACCTCCAACCCCGCCCCCCTCCCTGTCCCCAACCCCCCGGCCCCCTTACCATGCCACTCAGAGCAGCATGTCTGGCTCCACGCAGAGCCAGACATGCTGCCACACTCCCCATGTGGAGTGTGCAGCCATCTCTCCCCCCCACCCCCAGTGCTGTCAGCACAGCATGCTGAGGCTTCAGGGGAGGGACTCTGGCTGCTGGAGGCCCTGATGCAAGCAGCTCAATCCAGCCCGGCCGCCCTGTCAGCCACGCCGCGCTCTACATTGGGAGGGAAATCCCAGACCTTTTTAGATTTTTTACAAATTCCTCCTGGATGGCTATTAAAAAGCCGGACAAACCCTATTCCAATCTGTCTTGCCACCCAGGCAAGCTGGACTGTGTGATAGATGGCTGCTTACCCCACAAATCACATCCATGTTCAGATTACTGCCAGTCCCAAAGAACGAGTCACTTACCCCAGGTCAGTTCTCAAATCCACAGACATCCTTTGTAGGCAGTCCTGTAACTAATTAAAGATTTATTAACTCAGAAAAGAAATGTTATTGATAATGTTTAATCAGGTAAACAGACACACACATGAGGAACAATCTTAAATTCAAAAAGTTAATAGAAGCTTTTGTGATAATTAAGCTTTTGTGTCTTCTAGGGCTAACCCAAGTCAAGTAGCTTGGGGATTTCTGGCTTTTATTTGGGAGACTTTGCCCCTCAGAGTCCAGACAGCATGAGTATTCCAATTTCTTTTAACAGGTTTTTATTCCCTTTCCCCAGCATTCAAGCTGTGATGGGCCATGGAATGTGAGGGGAAACAATCAACAGTCTTGTTCCATGGATTGTCTGATCTCTGTAGATTTCCTTTTGTTGACGATAACACCTGATAATGCTTCTCCCTGGACTCTGGAGAATTCACAGTCTTAGAAAACATTTATAGTTACAGCGCAAACATTTAAATATTACCTGATAACATGGGATACAGATATTATAAGTAGGATTAATACATGGCGCATCCTACTAGCATTTCATAAACTTTAAACCTGTTTCTATAACTCTAACAGCTATTTTAATAATACTAACACATGGGTAAACCACACTGGTTTCCAGCTATGCATTTGTCAGTGTTTTAGAGGCCTTAGCATGAGCTGGCACCAGGCCTGCCAAAGTCCGAGAGATTGGAGCTGGACAACAAGCCAGGAAGTAGAAGCTAGTTTTTCCTATCCCCAAACCCCCAGAATAGTGGGTAAGCAAAAATGAGGGAAGAAACCTTGCCAGTAGCATAGGCGTGCACTCAGGGTGGGCCGGGTGGGCCCAGGCACATCCTAATGCAAAGGTTGGCAAGCTTGTCCTGCCTGAGCTCCCGGTCAGGGAGGCTCCCCCCGGGCCTGCGCCGCCTTCCCCCATCCCTCAGCGCGCCACGTTCAAGAGCGGCCCTGGACAGCGTTGCAGCAGTGAGGCTCCGGTGGGACCTGAGATCCTGCCACTCGGAGCAGCATAGTAAGGGGGCGGGGCTGTGAGGTCTGGTGGGCCAAGTGGCAGGAGCTCAGGCCCCGCTGGAGCCACAGCGCTGCAGCGCTCTCCAGAGCCGCTCCTGGATGCGGCATGCTGAGGCTCCAGGAGAGGGGGAGGCGGGGGTAAGTGACATGGTAAGGGGACCGGGGGGTTGGATAAGGGGCAGGGAATCCCAGGGGCATTCAGGGGACAGGGAGAGGGAGGGAGGTTTGGATGGGGCAGAAGTTCTGGGGGTTCTGGTCAGGGGACAAGGAACGGGGGCTTGGGTGAAGTCTTAGGGAGGCAGTTACAGTGGGAGGGTCCCAGGAGGGGGCAGTCAGGGGACAAGGAGCGGGGGCAGGGAAGTGGGAGGGTGTGGAGAGGGGGACTAGGGCAGGGCTTCATTAGGTGCACACCCTAATGAAATGTGCTATGCATGCCTATGGCCAGTAATATCCAGAAACCCTAGTAAAAAGCCTGGTTCTACAGTCTCTACTCAAGCAAACTCCTATTGCATCAATATCCAGATTTTCAGCTGGTTTCCCAGCATACTTTCATGGATGGCTTCCCATTGATTTCTGTGGATGCCGGATCAGGCTTTTAGGTTGTTGGCTCTTCAAGGCAGGGACCATGTCCCCATAGCATCTAGCACAGTGAAGGGCTGATCCCTGGTTCCAGCCACTGAACAGTATCAGAAGAACATGTGTATTGCCACTGACTTTCTTAGACTTGGTCAGCTTCTGCAGTGTCCAGCTTCTGCAATGATGAAGCCTGTCATCATTTCCCCGCTTCCCCCACTGTCATCTCAGAGAGGCTCTCTGCACAGGAAATAGAGCAGTCACTGCCTAGCAGAAAAGATCATCAATGATTCTACAATTGCAAGCAACAAAGTCCATTTGGGGCACAGCCAATCCTGAAAAATGTCATCTCTGCCAGGCTATAATTTACTTTTTTTTTTAAGGGATATTTTTTTAAATGGCAAAAATATTGTGTCTGAGCAGGAGCAGCTGTGTCACCAGGGGTGTATCTTTCTGCTCCAACTACTGAATTTGGCACACTGGGATAAGTTAAAATAGTGATATGAGAGAAGTGCACCCCAGGGACCCAGTCCTTCAGGTGTTGCCTACAGAGCACTCAGTACAGCAAAGAACTTAAGCATGCGCTTTTCTTGAAACCCATGATTTTTGTGGAACAGCCCATGTGCCTAAAAGTTAAGCACATATGCAACTGCTTTGATGGATTGGGGCCAGGATGCTCAGCACCTTGCAGAACTGAGTCCACTTCACTTCAGAAATACCTAGACACACAAGCATATTTTCGACGTATTGGTTTGAAAATATACTCCAATGTGTCAAAGCACCACTCTAAAAAATGTCCCCACTGAGGCATAGCTGATTGTCTGATGATACATTAGGGAAATTGTGCACTGTCTACTCTGAGAGTAGGTGCAAAAGAGCAAATTTAGTGTTCAAGATAGGTATGAGAGGGACATGGGCTGAATTTTTGATAATTCCTTTGAAGTCTGGACAAAACCCCAAGGCTAATCACATTCCATTCATGGGAAGAAGGTCCATAAAATGATGATGGTTCCTTCATAGTGTCTTAAATAAAAATGGGTATTGGACATGTTTGGATGCAAGGGTCTAAAACCAAGTATAAAATCACTTATGAGTGTTCTTCTACCTCAGGGATCGGCAACCTTGGCACGCGGCACCGCAGGGTAAGCACCCTTAGTGGACCCCGCCCGTTTGTTTACTTGTCGGTTCGCCGACCGTGGCTCCCACTGGCCGCGGTTCACCATGCCAGCCCAATGGGGGCTTCAGGGTGGCGGGGGGAACACACCGTCTCAGTACTTCCTTCCAGTTGTTGAGAGGGAATTAGCCTGGCCTTGGGAGTCTCTCGCCATGGAGCAGTAGAGGCAAACAGACAGTTATTCCTGCCTGGCCTGTGGTCACTGGGCAATAGTGAGTCCACAACTCAGGTCCTCTGGCAGGAGCTGAGCAATAGTTATATAATTAGCAGGTCTGGGTCTGGGCAAGAGAGGGTCAGTGGGTCAGGCCCTCAGGCAGTGGCTGAGCAAACACAGGTAAACAACCAGCCCAGGCTCTCGGCTCAGAGGGGCATGGGAGAGGGGGAGATTGCCACCTGGCAGTTGGGTGACAGGAGGGACGCAGGTCCACCCACTCTACTGTCCTAGCCTGGGGCCCTAGCAGCAGCAGAAGACCTGCTGCTATGTCAGTGGAGATCCTGGCCGCAACACCCTGACATGGGTTCTGACAGTGCTACAGCCAGACTAGGCTCAGCTGCCCCCGGGCTACTTCCTAATTCCCCCTCTAGAGGTACCTGGGTCAGGATGGTGTGCTCCAGGGGGTCAAGCACCATGGGCTCCTCTGGGTAACTGGCAAGGGGCAGGCTTGACAGCTCTTCAGGGCTCTGGTCAGCATCAGGCATTGGTCAGGTAGGTCAGTCTTTGGGTCCACCGCCAGTTGCTGGCATCTCCCAACTGGGAACTAGGCTGTGGGTGTCTGGCCTCTCTGGTGGCTGCTCCTCTAGTGAGCTCTGGGGTTGGGCTTCTATACTTCCTGTCCTGTGCCTTAAGCTCTGGGGAGTGGATGCAGGACTTGCTGGCTCCGCCCACTTTGGTGTCTGGAGGGACCACACTGCCTTGGTACACTGGGGCATCTCAGCTATACTATAATAATAGCACCGGTGAACATATTTATACCAGCCAAGTGGGATGTATGGTGGAGTGTGTTGGGAACAAGACCTGCAGTTCCTCACAATATCATCACAGCTATGATGGCCTGCAGATCATGCTGGAACTGTATCTCAGTCATAGTGATTATGCACTAGTGACTTTGTCCAATTTTCCATTATAAGCCCATGTTTTGTGACTGACATCAAAACTTCTCCCCCAGTTCAAGGCTGAAGGGTGACATGGCGTAGTTGATAGTTTGGGAGCAGTCTAGGAAGAGGAAAACATTAAATGTAATAAACCGGCACCAAAGATGGCAAGAACAAGCACCAGCTCGCTCATAGTTTTCACTATGTAGCCTTCAGAAGTTTTACTTTGGGGTTACTGGTCCCAGACACCTCACTCCCTGCACTCAGCCACACACAGCCTGTGTTAACAAGTGTTGTGTTTCCATTCGCTGGATTCACTACCACCAGCAGAACTAGAGCTGCAAGCGCCCGATGGCAGCAGGTGGTCTGGCTAGAGGAAGGCAACGCTAGCACCGTTGTCTGCTGACTCTTGCCCCTCAAAGGGTCTGGAATCAACCAGTTCAGCTAACGAAGTGGATGGGACCAACCAAGGAGGGAGCACGGCTAGAGTGCCCAGGAGATGTGCTGACTCAACACAACTCCTGGGCAGCATCCGTGGACAGGAGCTGATCCAAAGAAACACTGAACTCAACAGAAAGATTGCCATTGATTTCAGTGGCCACTGGGTCACCCATTAGGCCCCCACCAAAATTTTCAGTGGCATCCTGTGAGTGGAGAGGTGGAGGAGGAGGAAGCAGTGTCAGTGGCTTCCCTCAGAGATGTTTGAATCCCTCTCCACAGCAGGTGTTCCCGGGGATGTAGTGAGACCCAGTCTCCTTCTCCTCTGCAATCATGGGGGAAAGATGAGGAGGCGAATCCAGCCCAGCCGCTGTTTTCCATGTGAATTTGTAAGTATTCTCAGCGCCCAGACTTTGAGCCCAGACAATTCATCTGTCAGTGTGGGAACGATTATTTACAGTAGTGACACCATTAGGACACCATTGTGCGAGGTGCTGTACAGGCACTTAAGCCATAAACCAGGAAAACACATAGGCACGTGAGTATGTTTAAGCACATGTGCAGCCCCACCTAATTCAGTTGAGACTACTTCTGTAATTAAAACTAAGCACATGCTAGATTGGGGCCATAGGAGGAGACAATCCCTGATGCAAAGCAAGGAAGGAGTTTACACCCACTTCTTGCATTTTCTCTGAGGTCAGACTGTCACAAACCATCAGTGGGAACAAGAAAGGGGAAGTGAGGATAATTGTGAGGGATGATTTTGAATTATTTCATATTTTTAAAGGGAAAAATAAATATCCATGATCTCCACTGTCCCCTGCCTAGCAATGTAATAAATATACACCGGCGTACAACAATGCCCCAAAAACCCAGACACATCAGGAGGAGAATAAACCCTGCAGCATGTGCAGCAGATGCATTAACAAGATAGACTATTACCCAAAGGAGCAGTTACAGCCATCATGGCTGTGAGCTAAGGAGGATTTATACAACAGGTCACAACAGCTCTGAAGAACACACTGTTTAAAACCCCACCATTTAAACATTCTTCAATACGTGTTTACACGAGAGGCTGTACAGTCTTGCCAGGTAAAGTCTGGGTTTATATTTCTATTACAAAGATGTCTCAAAATAAAAAAGAAGAAAAATGAAGTGGCATTCAGTTTGAGACACAGATCAACAGAATCTGGGAAATTCAAAGTCAAGGCTGCCAGGATATCCTTAGCTGAACTCTTGGTGCCCTGGGATTGCAAGGGCTTCAGCTCAGTGTAGGATGTTATGTAACACATGTGCCACAATACATAGGGATGCTGGTCCAAAGGCAGCCCTCAGGTAACTCCACTGACTTAATTAGATGTGAACAAGAAATGTATTTGGCCGAAGAGACAAGTCCTGGACAGTGTACCAGCTCTAACACTGTGACATGGAGCAACAGCAGCAGAATTGCAATGTTGTTAAACTAATTTTTTTTCCTGGTTAAAATAGCTGATTGATTTAAATCCACTTTTTATACTGCTACAGAGAAACAGAAACGACCAAGAAATCCTAAGCAGGTGCTTACTGAGAGGTCTGTCTCTGGCTGCAACTGACCTACATTCCTCCCATCTGTTACAAACCTGATTTATGGAGAAATTGAAATAAAACACTTTTTGGAAATTTAAATGTTCATAATGTTACCACACTGTTGTGTCCTGTCGCATCCTTTTCCTGATAACTATCTGCCTTTCTACTAATCTAAGATACTTATACTGATAAGACCTACAATGATGATGTTCCTAATCCACAGCTGATTATTTTAGCTGATGTCAGATACAAGAGACAGGAAACAGCTTAGAAGTCAGGATACGAGAATGGCGGAGCACCACAAAATGGGAGAAATTACAGGCTTTGCTGCATGACTGTCAGCTAGGAGCCTTAGCAGGTCAGTCAGCTGAATGATTATTTATGCAGAATAGATTTGCAAGGGGCCACACATGTCTTCATGCTAATTCCAGTTTCAGGGCTGTGTAATTCCCTTTCATTTTAAAAAAAAAAGGGGGGAAAGGAGCAGAAATGCAGGGGGAAATAATCTGAAGTGCAGTCAAAACAAGTTCTGCTGCAATATGCCATCTGTTCCAGTGGGAAAATCTATGCGGTCATAAGTCCCAGTGTGGGGCTAGAAAAACCTTTTATACAGAGACCTAAGCTCTTGGTACTACATAGAGGAAGGTGCATCATAGAACTTAATGAATAATTTAATGAAATGTAGCCTCTTTTCTGACTGGACATCTCTTGAGCACATCACAATTTCAATTAACTGATTTGTTGTTTGAACTCAGTAGGTTTTTAGATTAGTTGCGAACCGCAGCTGCAAATATTTGATCCAAATGTGAGTTGTGTTGGTTGGCTGATTGAGGTCATGTGTTCACTGTTACTTCCTTGTGAGCCAAACTCTTACAATCAGAGAGGTTTGAAGAACTACTGGAGGCTGAGTGTCTCTTGGAAAGGCAGCCCTTTAGGGAGAAGAAGCAGGAGATAAGCAGGATTAGAGGATTTTGTTTTTAAACCTTTTCTTTCTGCATCACTCCGGCCTTGCCTGATGCATGATTCCTAGTCAAATTAGGCAAATGTCACTTTATGTATTGTGATAGAACCAAGGAGTCCCAGTCACGGGTCATGACCCCATTGTGCTAGGTGGTGGGGCCTATGCCTGCTGACTGGCAACATCCTCAAAATGTCTTGCGGCCCACAATCCGATTACCCTGATGGGCTGCGGATTGCCCACCACTAGAATAAGGGCTAAGGCATATACAAACCTGAAGCTACCATTGGCAAACAGAATTGTACAAACCTTTCCAAGCTCACTTCAAAATAAGCCTGCAGTTTTTGTTGTTGCCACCGTACGAGTTTGCATGGGGTTCAATGGCCTGCAGTCTGAAAAGACTGAAACTTGTTTCTCCATGGCTTCTTTGGAAACCCATTGGCAAGGTTCCTTGTCTTTGCATAGGGTCGCACATGTTTGTTAGGATAGAAAATTTGAACTGATAATGTGGTATTATTTAAAATATGGCTATTTCCCCTAGTGAACATGGTTTGAACCCAAAACATAGACAAGTAGCAGCCTTAAACATTCATAGATTGTCATATATGGATATGAAATTTTATTACTAAGTTTCTGGGCCACTAATAACTGTTTGTTTGCTCATATGTAGGCCAGATTTAAAACTAGAATGATTTGGATTGGAGGTTCAAGCCAACCATTTCACATATCTCTACTGATGAGCTCATTGCAGGCAGAGATGAAGATCACATGCCACATCAACAACATTTACAGACTAATTGCCCCTATCTTCTTGGGAATCCACTACTAAACAACGCACTAGCAAAGTGTGTGGCTGCTGATCAAGACCAAATGACTATCACAAAAAGGTTCATGAGTCTATGGTCTAGTATGAATTTGATGTTGCTTCAACCATGCACTCCTTTTGTGTTTGTTTACCACAAAAACTCAGACCTATTGAGTTTTTCTTGCATGGATATTCAGCCAGCTTTTTAAATCCTGGTTTTGAGGGCATGGAGAGGAATGAGATAGGAAGATGAGTGAGGAAGGAAATGCTTCTTTTCTTAAAAAAAAATAAATAAAGTGTCAGTGAAGAGGAGGGTCCCCCAGAGCATGTGCTTAGTTCTACAGCAGTAGTAGCAAGGACCATGACATCCCCCATAGTGCACCATTTTGGGTCTGGGGCCAGCTACTTACCAGGAATGTGAAATGAGGTGAATCAAGTAGGCGTGTGGCGAAAAGCATACCTACTCTGGGTCCCACTCCTGCTGTGGAACTAGATATTTGTAATGGAGGCCACCTGCCATTAGGCAGGAAGGAGAGGGAACAGCACTGGGATGGAGACAACAGTGTTCAAGCAGGGAAGGGCCCAGAAGCAACAGAGAAGGTCCAGCAATGTCAATGGAGGATGCTGCAGCAGCAGGAAAGTGATGTGAAAGGCCTCTGTGCTATTGATTTATACAGCCCTGTAGTCTACATAATTGTAAGAGTAGGAAATAGATGTATCGGGGATTGATTATCGTGTCTCATCTAGATGTGATAAATCAATCCCCGAATTGACTCCTGTACTCCACCTCGGCAAGAGGAGTAAGCAGAGTCGATGGGGTTGCAGCCGTGTTCAACTGGCCACCATGGCGACGGCCAGGTAAATCAACCTATGGTACTGTGACTTCATCTACGCTATTTGCGTAGCTGATGTTGCGTATCTTAGGTCGACACCCTCCCCCTCCCCATAGTGTAGCCCAGCCCTAAGTCATACAGGAAGTTAGTGGCAGGCAGCTGGGACTTGAACTCAGATCTCCAAGTCCTAGCCCAGTACCGCAAGCACAAGCCTATCCTTCCACTCTTCATAATAATCATATTAATAATACACATCTAATAGTGACTAGACAGAAAAGGAACGGACAGGTTATTGCTTGTAGCATAATGAATAAATTGTTAATTTATCAGCAACCAGCAGGTTTTGCTTCCCCTTTTTGCTGTTATTTCAAAATGCTCATTTCTGCAGTAGGCCCTCGTTGATGTAAAATTATTCCAATTCAGTCAAAAACTGAAGAGCACCAGTGTGATTTATTGAAGCAACAAGACATGACAGCCAATGTCCATACCATTTCTGGGGGGTCGTTTTGGGCCTCAAATGGTGCAACACACCAAGAGAGGGCTGAAGGCTAAGTAACTTCCACCAGGCACGAAATGTAAGATTGACTGAAAAGGCTCTGCTTATTGCTATTCTAAAATAGAAATTGTAAAGGAGGGAGAAATATGTAGGCTGACCAGACAGCAAGTGTGAAAAATCAGGACAGGGGGTGGGGAGGGGTAATAGGAGCCTATATAAGAAGAAGACCCAAAAATCAGGACTGTCCCTATAAAATCGGGGCATCTGGTCACCCTAGAAATATGTGATCTATGGATTGCTGAGTATTACTGACACAAGCAGACATCTGACACAGTCATTTTCAAAGCTCTCAGGCCCCAGTCTGATGCTATATCACATTGAAATGTGTGGTATTTTAGAGTGCTAATTACTAGCCTATCTAATAAGTTGGTGGTTGTGTTGCGCTCCTGAACGAGGAACTCCCTTACTCTCAAGTAGCCCAGGAAAGCATCCTACTCCTTGGAGAAGGCAGTCTTCTCAGCCATTTTATTGAATGTTTTTCTATGCTGATGAAGGGTTGTTTTTTTCATCAGCTGTGGACAGACCAGGAGAGGTTGCCCGCATTCCTTCCTACATATGGTGTAGAATCTAATCTACATCAGATACCGAGAAGGTCAGGGTGGGACTTCTATATCTGACTCAAGGAGGAAAGGGTGAATCAGCTGAGTAGCAATGAAAACAAAGGGATTTTGATGACTGGGTAGAAGGATTGACCTTTAAAAGTGGATATTGTCCAAAAATAAATTGGGATATTTACTAAATGTGTCCTAAAGGATATTTATTAAAAACATGTACCATAGATGACTGCAGGGTGCACAGAAAGGAAAGCTGGAGTGAGACCCCAAAATTGGAGATGGTTGGCTGACAATGTTTGGTGGTTTGTTTTTCCCTTGAGTCAGGCCTAGAGCTGTATGAGCTTGCCAGATTCTGGTTCATGTAGCATTTGTCAAAATTTCCTGTTAGTCTCATCTGCAAATCAAGCCATCCATTCCTCAAAGGTCCATATTAGAGCTGGTTGACCTGCTTTTGACTGAATTTTTTGAAAAACACCTCCCACCTTCATGGGGTTTCCAAGCACAAGCTCCATTCCAAACCTGAACGTCTACACACTATTTTATATCTCCCACCACCCCAGCCTGAGCCCTGTGAGCCTGAGCGGACCTAGGCCAGTCGTGACTATGCCACGGGTCTTTGATTACAATGTAGACGCAATGTGTGAGGCCCTAGTATCTGCAGGTTCCTCTCATCCACTGGCAGCTTTCACAAGTATGTAAAACAGCTTAACAGATGCACCCAAGATATGGGATGTAAACAAGATCGCATGACCTAACAGGAATGCACACTTCTTACTGAACTGGATACTTGCTTATTTATTCAGGGTGGGATCCTTATTCTATGAGTTCATAGCGGGCATGTAGAATAGGAGCGCTAAATACTCTTTGGGACCCAAGACGCTGCAGTTTGCTGGCTCGCAGGGCGGAGCTGGATTTGAATTTAAACTGAAGGGAGGCCATTCAGTTGGTTAATACCAGGAAACACGGAGAGAACAGTTTCTGATGTTGCTTATGAAAATGAAGAGTCAGATTGTTTTGGGCAAGCTGAGGCATCCAAACGCATCTGTAAAATGGGGCTACTAATGGATAGGAAACCAGGAGTCAGATCAGTGGTTGCACTGGGAACAGATTCCTGATCTGCCAAGTGACCTTGGACAAGTCACTTCATCGCTCTGGGCCTGCGTGTCCCCTCCCACCTTCTGTGTGCCCTGTTTATTTAGATTGCAAACTCCTTAGGGCAGGAACTATTTATTCAAGTGTCTATGCAATGCCTAACACAATAGAACCATGTTCTCAATTAGCGCCTCTGTGCATTATTGTAATACACATATTAAACCATAAGAATATTGTCCTAACTCAGAGAGGTGTTAAATGTTTGTTTTGAAATCCTGGACTGACAGTTGCTACATAAATGTAGGTTTTCATTTCTTGTTTATCCTGTTACTGTTGTCTAATATTCTAAGCTTTTGAGTTACTTGGAGGCTGAGAGGTGCTAAAGGAATTTGGTATGTCTACAGCAATGACAGGAAATAAGTCCTGTAACGAGCCAAATAAGTAGAGACTATTAACCAAGCACTTGAGACTGTTAATTGAGAGAAATGAAAAGCTGGAAGCATGAATCTTCGAAGTGAGAAGGCTACTGGGAGCATCCATGGGGACAATTCCTTTCTGTTTTCCCAGGAAATAAAAGGTTTTCAGTGTGAGTAAACAATAGACCTGAACAGCAGGAAAAATTTGGAACTGGAGCCCGGGAGATAGTCACAAACAAAGGCTGGTAATTTTGCATGAATTGCTGTTTTGTGTTGTAAAGCACCAGGTACACAGCTGTTGTACTGGCTAACCTGAGGACTTGTATTAACTGTATTGAAATGATAATGAAGTTTTTATTTTCTGATTGCAGATGTTGGTGGATTATTGTTATTAAGCCTATTACGGTAATGCTACAAATATGAGATTCTATTTGCTTCGTGCCTTATTTGTTATAGCGTTGTAAAATTAAATGTAGATACTGAATACTTTTTAAAATCACATAAAAGGTTAGTTCCCAAGGTAAAAATGCAGCTATCCAGATCTAAGGATAAAATGGCTCTACCCACTCTTGGTGCCTACCTCCTGATCCGAGTTAGAGCAGGGCTTGGGGGAGATTTGTGGTTATACAGTAAAACCCCGATTTAACGGACCCCGATTTAACGGACTTCGGATGCAACGGACAAAATTTCCGCTGCATCCGAAATCCGTTTTTCGCGGGCTGGCTGACGACTCCCGGCTGCCGCCCGGGTCCCGGCAGCGGGTGGGCTGGCTCCCGGCTCCCGCCCCGGGTCCCACCTGCGGGCGGGCTGGCTGCCGGCTCCCACCCGGGTCCCACCTGCAGGCGGGCTGGCTGCCGGCTCCCGCCTGCGGGCGGGCTGGCGGCTCCCGCCCGGCTCCCAGATCCCGCGTGCAGGCGGGCTGGCTGCTCCCGGCTCCCGACTGCGGGCGGGCTGCCGGCTCCCCGCTGCCTCCCGGTCCAGGCAGCAGGCTGGCTGCCTGCCGGCTCCCCGCTGCCATCCCGCCCGGGTCCCAGCAGCAGGAACCCGGGCGGGCGGGCGGGCGGGCTGAGGGCTCCCGCCCGGGTCCCAACAGGCGGGGACCCGGGCGGGTGGGCGGGCTGAGGGCTCCCGCCCGGGTCCCAGCAACCTGGGACCCGGGCGGGCGGGCTGACATCTCCTGCCTAGGTCCCAGCAGTCGGGATCCGGGCGGGCGGGTTGACGGCTCCCGGCTGCCGTGATAAGTAAAACCTCGATATAACGGACTAATTCGGGAGAGGGGGTGTCCGTTAAAGCCGAAAGTCCTGTTATTTAATCATTTTAAAAAATGATTAAATAACGGACTTTCGGCTTTAACGGACACCCCCTCGCCCGAATTAGTCCGTTATATCGAGGTTTTACTGTATTGTAAATCTTTGAAAGACAAAGACTGGGTTTCCTTAAGTGAGAGGGAAACTGAAGCCATTATTTTTCAGAGTTTCTTAATATGGGGTACCTCAGTTTTTGGGTGCCAATTTTAGATACCTAAAGGTTCCTCATTTTTAGTTGGTGGTTGCTCAGCACTGTCTGAAAACCAGAGCACTTTCAAGTGTCCCAAAACCCAAAACCCTTCTGGAAACCTTGGCTGTTTTCTTGCTGTTTCTAAGGCCTTGTCTACACTACAAACTTAGATCGGCATAAACCACATTAAGTCAATCTAATAATGTGTGTGTCTACACTACCGAGTCCCATTCACTAATCTAAGTGGCCTGTAAAGTCGACTGCTATACTCCACCTCCACAAGAGGCATAGTGCTTGACTTGACATCTACAGGTCAGCATGGGGAGAGTCAGTAGCATAGCTGGGGGGGATCCTAGGGAGTGGCTGTTCCCCCTGAGGCGAAAATCCCAAAAGTGGCGCCTTCATTACTTACCAGGTGTCAGGAGCAAGGGGAAGTATTGGAGCAGTCGTTGAAACACTGCCGCCACCGATCAAAGCTGGGGAACGGGGTCCGGCCACCTAAATGCCACTGAAAGTGCTCCAATGCTGCCGAAAGGGCTCCAATTCTTTCAGCGGCATTTTGGCGGACATACCTGCTTCCCGCTTTCTTCTGCAGCGGTGTTTCGGCGGCAGCTCCACCAGTTAAGGTCGTTTTGTGCAATTGGAAATCAAAGTGGCACCTTTTTTTTTTTTTCCTGGTGCCTTTTTTGTTGTTGGTCGCACCCCCTGCAGCTCAAACCTGGCTATGCCTCTGGGGAGAGTGTAGGCACTGTGTTATGGAATACGAATGAACTGGCCTCCAGGAGGTGCCCCACAATGCTCTACTGTGACCGCTCTGGAGAGCACTTTCAACTCCACTGTTCGTCAGCCAGGTACACAAGAAACAGCTGCTCCCCTGTTAAGGGCCACGGGAACTTTTGAATTTTCATTTCCTGTTTGCTCAGCATGGAGAGCTTGCCTGCACAGCTGATCATGGAGACTCAAGACCACAAACACGCTCCAACATGTTCCTTCTGGGAAGGGCTGCCTTCTTTCATTCACCAAGGTAGGACACTTGCTTGTGCCACTCCAGTATTAACTCTGCTGGCATCATTGCAGCACACAGCATTGCAGAAGAAGAACCAGGCCTGTATCCAGACATTTGCAGCATCTGCTCCCTTGCTGCCTCTGTTACCCTTAGGAGAGTGATATCACATAGGGGAAACGGGGGAAGTTTTCAATGCTAGTCCTTAAACTGAAAATAATTCAACAAGTAACCTGCACCCTATTTGGTGACATGTAGGTCACACAACCATGCTTTCTCAAATGTGCCAGGGTTGTGTTGGAAGGGATCACCGGCATTGCCAGCAGCACTGGGTAAAAAAGGGAGTGGTAGTTGCAGCTTCCTGTTTGTCTCCATCTCCACCCCCAATCTAGTGCTGCTTTTGTAAAAAAAAAATTAAAAAAAAATTGGGAGGCTTTACATTGGTGCCTGTCCTCAAGGACCTTCCTGGTTCCTAGGAAAAGTTCCAACCTCCAATCCCAAAGCTGTCTTCTCAAAAGCAGCAGCACCAGACCTCTCACCCATGCCTCGTGTCCTTACTCACCCTGGCTGCAGCAGCAAACCAACTCTTGCATGAGCCAGCAGTCATGGTTACCTTGTGGTTTACAGTGAAGCGTATCGAGGGGTGGGTCTTTTTATTAAAAAAATAAAATGCATGTTGCCCCAGAACCAATGTATGTACTGTCACTGCTACCCTTGTGCTCAGCTGCAAGGAATGCAGAGACCATGTCTGTTGGCACATCCTCGACACCGGAACACAGCAGCGGCTGGAGCCCCAGGCCCTTTAAATTACTACCAGAGCCCCACTGCCAGAGCCCTGTGGGGCTCCGGGTCTATTTAAAGGGCCCAGACCTCCTGCTGCCTCTACCATCCCTTTAAATAACTGCCGGAACTCCACTGCCGTTACCCCAGGCCTCTGGCAACTATTTAAAGGGCCTGTAGCGGTAGAAGCAGGGGAGCCCTGGGCCCTTTAAATAGCCTCCGGACTCCTGCTGCCACTACCCGGAGCCCTGGAGTAGTGGCAGGGCTCTGGGCCCTATTTAAAGGGTCCCAGACTCCCCCTGCCTTTACTGCCCTGGGCCTTTTAAATAGCCCCCAGAGTCCCGCTGCCTGAGCCCTGGTAGCAGCAGCAGCCGGGGACTCTGGCAGCAGTTTAAAGGGCCAGTGCAGTAGCAGCGGCCTAGCCCTGGACCCTTTAAACTGCTTCTGGAGCCCCTGGCTGCTGCTGCTACTTGACTGGGGGGAAGGCACTTACCAGTATGGGGATGGGTTGCTGCCTGAGGCCCCACCCATTCCGCCTGAGACCCTGCTCCTTCTGGGGGCCAGAGCCAGCACCAACCAAGCCCCATATGGTCAAGTCCTTATTTTTATTTTCACTCCTGCATAAAACAATCACTACTGATTTGAGGTGCCATGGGGCTCAGCCCTGACCCCTCACTCTAGGGAGGCAAAGGTGGCTTTTAAGCTCCCAGGATCTTGGCCCAATTGGGGGAGATTGCCTCTAGCATGATTTAGAGAAGTGTAATGGCTGCTCTTATTTGCTCGGGCTAAAGTGGTCCTTGGATTCTTCTCCACTCGCTAAGGACTGACCAGAGCACCCTGCTTTCCAGCCCTGGCTTTCCACTCACTTCCCCCCATCCTGTACCAGTTGGTGGGAGAACAGGTAACCTGCAAGCTTCAGTCTTTCTCCAGTGAAATCCTCAGGTATTTGCTTAAGACCATAAGAGCAGTGAGTCTCAGCCCCTGGCTCTACTGACGTGGGCTCATCCTATGGGACTAAAAACAGTGTAGACGCTCAGCCGTAGCCTGGAGCCAGGGCTCTGAAACCCAACAAGGGGGAGGGCCCCGGCTCCAGCCAAAGCTTGTTCATCTACACTGCTATTTTTAGCCCTGTACCCTGGGCCCCACAAGCCTAAGTCGGTTGATCTGGACTCTCACTGTGGCGGGGCTTTTTCTGCAGAGCAGACATACCAGTAATCACATTTGTGCCTTTCCAGCAGCAAAAAGGGAACTTAGAGCTGTCCCAAGTCGGTAGCTGGGGATTCCCAGGGAGCAGCTACCTCTGCCACCTCTTCCTAAACAACCCTCCTCCCCCAGCAGAGAGCATGCTAGAGCAGCTCCTTTGTTCTGGGTTACAAGCAGATACAACTTTCAGCACCTCTTGGGCTTCTCTGGGACACTATGAACACCCGTGGTGGTGTGTTGGGCTGTAGCTACACCCTGCAGTGAAAAGCAGGTTGTGTCCACATTTACAAGTAAAAGACTCTGGCAGCAGGGAGGCAGCAGGAAACTATGCTGCTAAAAATAGCAATGTTGAGATGGGAGGCACTTCTAGGGGTACGTGCTCTAAGGTTCTGGCATGTCCATACTCTACTCACCTAAGCAGCACCTCGCCCTCTACGTTGCTGTTCATGCTCCTGCTTCCTGGGCTTGCTACACACTGCCGGGACTGTCCACATAGCCTAGGCTCTTCTGGGAACTAACCCACCCAGGGCAACACAGTTGATAAAGGGGGCAGAAAACAACCCTTGTCTTCATCCCAAAGGTGCAGCAAGTGTTGACCTAGCCAACTTGAAAATCTAGCCCACCATTCCCAAAGTAATAGCCCGTTCTGTACTAAATCGTGAAAAGAAACACCCTGAGGTGGGTATGCGCCTCCTCCCAAGTATGCGAGTGTGCATGCCTGAAAAACCCTGCACTGTGTGGCTGACCCTGTGCCTACTGAAGTCAATGGAAAGATTCCCATTGACTATGCTTAGGGTGACCAGGTGTCCCAGTCTTATAGGGACAGTCTCGATATTTGGGGCTTTTTCTTATATAGAGGCCTATTACCTCCCACCCCTGTCCCCAGTTTTCACACTTACTGTCTGGTCACCCTAAGTATGCTAGGCTTTGGATCAGACCCTATATTCAGAAGATGTGGAAGGCCTAAGATATGTGTGTCTGCCTGCACTCATGAATGTATCCAGTTCCACTAGCAGTGAAGCATTACCTGGGTACCTCTTTATTTTTTTTTTATTTTTTTTAGGAAATCTTCAGATTTATCCCCAAGCTGTTAGTCATGCACCCTCCCTCTCAGCTATTAGTCACACATTCCCTGTACGTCTGCTAATATGCAGCCCACTCCTCTGAAGAGCTGAATTAGCCAGATGGATTTGCGCTGTTTGAAGATGTAGATCTAAAAAGCCTTATGCAAGAGCTTTAAAGAACCCCTGTGTGCCTTCATGCGTTTTCTTAAGACCTGCAAACAGACAGGCAACATTTTGAAAATGTCACTTTTCGGGGATAGAAAGTGAGGCTTTTCATTTCCCTTCAACCATTCAAATTACAAATGTCTGTATATGCTCTTCCCTACACCACCCTTTGATGCAGAAGCACTGTATAGATAACATGCACCCCCCCCCCCCGATAATTAAAATAGCTGGTGAGCTCCAGACTTTTACAAGCCCTGACATTCTTCGATTGGAGTTAACCCTTCTCATTTATTATGTGCTTTGCAATTAAAATGTGCCAGCCAGGAAAACTGACTGGAGAGGTGTGTTGAAGGATGTGGGCAGTAGTGTGCAGAGATGGGGTGGTTAAATACAGGGCTGCTGGCATTCTGATTGTGGAGATGGGTAAATATTAACCTATTTGTAATGGGAGAAGAGTTTCTTATCGATCTACAGATATTGGAACATACATGGGTATCCTCAGAAGAGCCCAGAACATAGGTTGAGTAGTTAAAAGAAGTCAGTATAAAGTAAATAATTTATGACTAGATACAAGTACAGCCTGGGTAATGACAGTACAAATCCCCACCATACCTTTCCAACAGGCTTCCAGAGCTGGGAAGAATAGTTCAGGGGCCATGCCCATTTCTTCCTAGTCTTTTTGGTTTAGGCTTCCCACAACAATACCAGTTAGCAACAAATGTGATGGTGGTTTCTGTTATGGCCCTGATTCAGCAAGGTATTTAAGCACTTGTCTTGAGCACAGGTGTAATACTCCTCATTTAGGCAACTGTTATGCACATAGCTGATATGACCACCCATCCAGTGGGAACTGAACTGTGAACACCATTTCCTTTCTTCTAGGCACCAAAAAGCCAAATGATAACAACATTCAGCTACAGTAGACTCTCCATTATCCAGGATCGGTTTAACCAGGTTGTGGATTAACCAGGATGTCAAAAAAAACGACGCGTAACTCACAGGGCCGGCTCTGGCTTTGTTGCCGCCCCAAGCACACAAACAAACAAAAAACACCAGGGCGCAGGGCAGCCAGTGAACCAACACCCTGTCTCTCCGGCGCAGGGTGGCTGGTGAACCAACTCTCCCACCCCCAAATTTCCTATGGATGGTTATTATCTGGGATTTTATTAACCAGGAATAATTTTTTATGTATCATCCCAGATAATTGGGAGTCTACTGTACTACTGTTCTGGGCTCTATTTAAACTGGTGAACTAGAGAAGAAAGTCTCAGTATCAATCTTTGAACCATCTTGTTCCCTTTTTCAGCTTTTATTTTTCATACCTATTAAATGACTCCTTTGGGTATTTTTTCCACCTCATTTTTTCTTCTAACTTGGGTCCAGATTCTGCACTGCATGGGGTGGGCAGTGCCTACTGGCTTCCAAAAAAGACACCAGCTTGTTTAAGGATATATGAGGGCAGAGTCTGGCTCTCAGTTCTTTTGCCATAACCAGTAGCATTGATGTTGTACATGCCCTTTGGTTTTGCAGTGGAATGTTTAGGAAACCACAGAAAAGTGACCTGAATTTTTTTTTCTTTTCAAAAGTGCTGAGCACCCACCGCTCATACTGAAGTAGCTACTGTAGAGAGGCAAGCTTGAAAAAGTTGGTATAAATGAGCACTTCACCTAGGAAGCAGCCCTGAATCTCAGGGCCGTACTTAAAGTATATTCCAGTCATGGAATAACTTGCACTTTCTAGGCTTTTTTCTTAATTTGTTGTACAAATATTCTGATGTTGACCTTCTCTAACAGTGGAGTGCTTTTATGTAGGGTTTCAGTCCAATCACGAATATGCTAATTTGGAAAAAGAAGCTGATTAGGTGTCCTAAGGGCTCTAGTCAGTAATTTGGTTCATTGTGGTTAGGGTCATAAGTGGCCTCTGGTTTTGAGTGCTTCCGTTTGTTTTGGTACATGGTTTGAGACACTTGGGCCTCAGTACCCAGAGGCCTCAGCCCCCACCATTACCAGTTAAAGTCAATAGAAGAATCCGATATTCCTCTCTCAGAATCAGAATCAAGGGGTCTCAAGCTGATCACCCAACCCGACACGCACATTGAAAGTCAGAAGTCCCTTTTTGAAAAGTTGGGTCTACATAAATAGAAACAGCCTACAACTGCCACATTTCTAAGACCATTCACTGACATTGCTGCTGAACTTCTGAGTAATGGCCATCGCCACTTTCAAAATCATACGAAAAGGTTAGGGAATTAAAATCCCATAAATAAAACAGTAGGCCATAGCTTGTATTGCCATTTCCCTATGCATTCACCAAGGTTGGTTACACATATAAGAACAAGAGCATAACACTTATAGCATGCTTACTTCAGAACGTATCAACTTACCATATTCACAGAGGTGGCTGTACAAGAGCTCACTATTTCTAAATAGTCTTGTCTTGGGATCCTCCCAAACCACACCCAAGCACCTTTAGCAATATTTGAAGTGGAACCTTAACATCTGTTCCACTGAAGTTGAGAGACTACCCCCAAATTATCCCCAAATCTCATTTGTATAGTTCTGCTCCAACTTTATTATATAACACACACAAATCTTTTTTTTTCCCTTGGTCCCTGTGTAGTTGCTTCTGACAGATTTCACTTTATAATTAGCAGTATTATCTTGCACGATAAGCACAATGGATATTAGATTGCCCATTATCACCTACTCATTGCCATCAAGCAGGAGTCTAACTGATGTTATGACATTGCCTGGTTTCTATTAATTAGATCTGAGTATTTGTCTTTACTTATAATGCAAGAAATAATTCAAATGAATTGCAGCGTATTGTAGCGTCTGAACAACGATACACTTTTAGGGGTTCATTGAGGTGCAACCGTTTCTATTTTTTTCTAACCGAAAAATAAAACAGGTTAGGGGCCCCTTCCTGCAAACACTGAAGAATTAGATTTAGTTTTTAAAGTGAGAAGAGAGAGCCTGATCCTGCGAACGCCTCCACACCTGAGGAGAGACCGATCACACATGCATTTTCCACACTAACATAGATGCACCAAATATGCAAAAAGAGACACAGCGGTTCCTTTTTAAAACAGATGTTTGACTCACAAATCCCAGACAAATATTTCACAGGAAAAATACCAATTAGCAGCATGGGCCGCAATATTCATGATGTTGAACAGTCAGCGTGAGTTCCCATAGAGCTCCTCAGGAAATGAATTGCCAAGTCTGTGAAAAAAGGTTGAGGGCTTTTTAATCCTTTTTCATCCTGCGGCATATTCCCCCAGCCTCCTGGCCCTGTTGACTGGCACAATGAGGACTCCAGAGCTAAAAGCATGAGCTGCTCCAGAGTTTCCACTAAAGAGCTGCGGTGGACGTGTAATACACAGTCACCAGTGAGTCACACGCTTCCTCTGCTCAAAGAAAGCTTCTCTCAAGCATGTGAAGCCAACAGCCATTTGAAGCCCACGGGCGACTGCTGTCCTTCTTGGCTGAGGCATCATGGATTGAACAAGGGGCCTCCAGAGCTAAAAGCATGAGCTGCTCTAGCTCAGGCTACAGATCCTATGTTCTGGATCTGGGGGCTATAACGACTCCTGATCTCTGTGGAGTGGCACAGAGAGGGGACTGTTACACACACTCACAGTTACACCGGCACTGTGACAGGACGATGTTAGGCTGCCTTCCAAGAATCCCTTCACAAGACAGGGGGAGGGTCACAGTAGGAAGCACTGAGAGATTCCAGGTAGTACTCCAAACCATAGGCAGCCCACAGTACTCAAGAAGATGCTGTGATTTTTGGCAAGTCCTCGGGACGGTCTAAGGCCACGTCTATGCTACCAAAATTAAGTCAACCTAACCATAGGCGCCAACTCCGTGGGTGCTCCAGGGCTGAAGCACCCACGAGGAAAAATTGGTGGGTGCAGAGCACCCATCCGCAGCCAAGCTCTCCTCTCCGCCCCCTGCCTCATCTCACCTTCACCTCCTCCCCTCAGTGCATCACATCGCCGCTTTTCCCCCTAGCTCCCAGCACTTACTATCAGGAAACAGCTGTTTTATGGCCCAACAAGCTCTCGAAGGGAGGGGGAGGAGCAGGAACACAGCTCGCTCAGGGGAGGAGGTGGGGCTGGAGCGGGGATTTGGGGAAGGAGTCTGTAGCAAGGTGGCGACTCACCCCTGTGGCGTCTCCTGTTGGTCCGTCTGGGAATTAGGTCTTCCAGCATCCGGAGCGCCTTCTGCAGGCTGATGTCCCACTTGCTGCTGACCCCGTGTCCCTCCCTGGACCCCGGTGCCCTCTTCCCAAGGGTTCTGCACTCCTGCAGTACCCCACATTCTCAGGGTCTCCCCTCCCTGGGGAACCCCCTATCCCCACCTTGCCTCAGTCTAGGCAACTGCCAGTCACCACTTGCCCCCGTTCACTGGGGCAGACTGCAGTGTAATTGCCACTCGTCACTGGCAAGGGGGGGGTTGGCCTGCTGCTTCTAGCTCTAGCCATAGGCTGCCCACTGCAACCCTAGCACCCCTTGTTGGGCCATCTCCTAGGCCCTGCAGCCTGGGGGTGTCCAGGCAGGAGCTTCCCCAGCTCCCCTTGCCCTACCCCAGCCCTGCTTCACTCTGGGTACCCTGTCTAGCTTCCCCAGCAGCCAGGCCTGTCTGCTTCCTCTGCTAGAGAAGGAGACTCTCTCTGCAGCAAACTCTGGGCCTTTTTATCAGGGCCAGCTGGGCCCTAATTGACCCAGCCACAGCTGCTTTCCATTGCAGCCCTTAGCTGCCTTATGTTGCAGCCCTCTGCTGGGCTGCCTTTCTTTAACTACAGCCCTTTGCAGGGCTGTTTTAACCCCTTTTTTTCTGGAGTGAGGCAACCGCCCCACTACGGAGTCCAATAAGGGCAGGGAGGGGGCAGAGTTGGGGTGGGGACTTTGAGGAAAGGATTGGTATGGGGATGAGGCAGGGGTGGGAAGCGGCAGGGCAGGGTGGAGTCAGGGTGGGGCCGGGGGCAGAGGTAGGTTGAGCACCCACCGGCACCAGCAGAAGTTGGCGCCTATGAACCTAATTTAGGTCAGCATAAAACTGCCACAGTAATTACATCACTCGCACGTGTCTAAGCTTTGTTTCTTGTGTCAGTGATGCACGTTCTCACCAGAAGCGCCTGAATCGACTGTACCATCAGTGTGCGGCAAGGTGGGATGGCTCTTGAAAGCCAGTAATAGCCGACATAAGCAACTCAGTTTCTACACTGACACTGTGTCGATCTACCTACATTGACCTTGACTCTGTGCTGCTCCTAGAAGTGGCGTTATTAAGTTGGCATAGTAGGGCAGTTACAGCAGCAGGAGTGATATTTAAGTGTAGACACTTCCATAGGTCTGGTCTGCACAAATTAGGTCGATACCGGGCAGCTTACATCGACCTAAGTAATGCAAGGGATTCTCCAGCCTCCAAAGCAGCCCAAGATTGGGAAAGTTTAAAGGTGACTGAAAGCCACTTTAGCCCCCTTCACTTCCCCTGCGAGTTCTGTGCTGTGTCTCCGAGGCAGTACGAAACAGATAAACAAATATGATCAAGGGGCTGGAAATAAGTATTTAAAAAGCTAAATATTTAATGATTAACTAAAGTGGCAGAGGCATAAGTCAAACTATCTGAAGTTATAAACAAAGGATGGAAAGATATTTTTGTTGTTAGGAAAAGAATTCACTTTACTCTGATTAAATAATTCAGGTGAAATTCTGTCCTCATTGAAGTCCATAGCAAAACTCCCATTGACTTCAGTAAAGCCAGGGTATTATCCTATCTCTTTTATAAACTTCTACTAAAAAAAAAAGAAGAAGGTGTGTGGAGTTTTTTCTTAGGCTTTGAGGGAGAAGATGGTAGCGAAAAATCAAAAATAAAATTTCAAAACAAGTTTGAAGAGCATTTTGGCTGCAATGAAACCCAGCACATGATGAGTCTGACATCTATCCTGCACTCAATATTTCCACAGCAGTGTTGGCCTTCATTTTTAATTTCCAGGCTTTTTTGTCATGATCTTCATATCGTTGAATTGTTGTGCGGGGGAAGGTTATAGATGATGGTTATAACAATATATTGTTTCTTCATAACTGTGCTCAAACCAGTGACAGGATGGATCTGGTAAAGCAATATGGGTGTGGTTAGGCACTGTCTTCTTCCTTTCTCTAAGAGCTTCCTGAGTTTTTGTGTTAACACAGTCAGTTGGCAGACTGAGCACATGCAGTTAATGTTTGCGTTTCACATCAGCAGAAGTGTGACTTCTGGTTTTCATGCAAGTATGCGGTGATCAGTCCTGAAGTTGCAAGTCTAAATCCAGCTGTGAAGACCTGCACCCATGTCAAAAAGAAAGTCACATTCATATTCATTTCATAGAATCATAGAATATTAGGGTTGGAAGGGATCTCAGGAGGTCATCTAGTCCCAACCCCCTGCTCAAAGCAGGACCAATCCCCAACTAAATCATCCCAGCCAGGGCTTTGTCCAGACTGACCTTTAAAACCTCTAAGGAAGGAAATTCTACCACCTCCCTAGGTAACCCATTCCAGTGCTTCACCACCCTCCTAGTGAAAAAGTTTTTCCTAATATCCAACCTAAACCTCCACACTGCAATGTGAGACCATTGCTCCTTGTTCTGTCATCTGATACCACTGAGAACAGTCTAGATCCATCCTCTTTAGAACCCCCTTTCAGGTAGTTGAAAGCAGCTATCAAATCTCCCCTCAGTCTTCTCTTCTGCAGACTAAACAATCCCATTTCCTTCAGCCTCTCTTCATAACTCATGTGCTCCAGCTCCCTCATCTTTTTTGTTACCCTCTGCTAGACTCTTTCCAATTTTTCCACATCCTTCTTGTAGCGTGGTACTCCAGATGAGGCCTCACCAATGCCAAATTTGCTTCAGAAAAGTTTCTACTTAATTATGAGAAAACATTAAAAGAAATGAAATCTTAGAAAGTTGTTTTTATTTATGTATTAAGTTGCTTTATGACACTTATCAGGAAGTGTACATGTGCTAATACTTAATACACAACTTAGAAATTACTAACATTTAAGTTAATTCTGAATTTTTCAATTCAATTACAAATGCATATTACAGACACAGTAATAAAGGGACTTTTCCAAACTTCTGCAGGATTTGTTCCTTGCTCTACAATAACTTCAGACTGACAATTTCAGACTAAATGCCAGTAGCCCAAAAATAATTTACTCCCACTCCCAGTCTAGTTCCTGAATATTCAAATCTGCAGATGTAGGAGTAAAATAGAAGGCAGCAGAACTAAAAAGCTGAGAAAATCATTCTGGCTTATTAGGTGTAGGTTGGTTGACATTTGCCTACTCGGTTGAATTCACTTCCCTGATTATAATGTGGGACACAGCTAACATCTCTACAGCAAAATGAACATTGAGGTCCTGATCTTGTGAAGACTTAAGTACATGAGTATATTTACTCCCTTGAGTTTTCCTGTTGAACTCAATAGGCTACTAAAATGAGTAAATTTACTTATCTGCTTAACTGTTTGTAAGAATGGATCCTAACTGTGCATTTTTAAGAAAAATGAATTCTCTTCTTAATTGCTTTTGGTTTCTAAATGAAGAATGTAAAATTCATTGGAGCCTATTCCTTCAATGTTCACATTTGAATGATTTTTTTACCCCCAGGCTATGTTCTATGCACCCACCCTTACATGTATAACTGGCTTCACCTACAAGGGTGGGCAAACATGCATGCATTTTTAGGGCGCAACAACCAATGGCATGTGCAAATTGGGATTATGCATTCAAATTCAGATTTACATATGCAAATTTCTTGTCTGCAAAATAAGTACACATCCACTTGTACAGCCATACTCAGGTGTGCTTGCAAACCAGAGACTGAGGCTGACAGCTTAACATTATCATGACTGTGTTACTACTGTATATGTGGAAAGGAAAATACACCTCAAAATGAATATAATTCTAAACTACTTCTTGACAGTTTACATTGCTCTTCTTATTATAGAACACGTCCTTATGCTTATTGTTTCGATTCGTTAAAGTGAAAGATACTCGGAAAAGAAATGCTGCTTCACTCATCATATCAAATCAAGGCTGGTGCCGGGGAAAATAAATATAAAGCCACATTGCTAATGAACTTAGACTTAGTCATTCATGTATCTGTGATGGCAGTCAAATGTTACAGCCCCCCTCCCCTTTTAGAATTGATTATCTATATCTTTGTAAGGCATTGCAGAAGGTTTTAGAAATACCATCAAGTGGATTTACTTTCAGATCCAGCAAACTCCATGGTCATGTATCAAATATGGAATATTTGGGTCATTCCAATCCTTAGTTTATCTCTTCTCATGGCAATAAATGTCACTACTGGTAAAGGAGAAATAATTCAAGAAGAATAGTAATGTAGCCACAGTATCCTTCTCTGAATTGTTTTAATCAATTTGTTGGAGACAAATGTGAGCCCCTTAAGGATCATATAATTTCCTTTAATCTATTTTCCACACATGTAAAATATTTACAATGAATCCCTTCATAAGAAAGAAAAAGATGAAAGTGTTGGCCTGAAACATATACTAGCATTTATTGCCTTCTTTGACATATCAACATGTGAGCAGAATGAGAACAGTTTTACTCAGAAGCATATAGAAGAATGTGAAGCTGCTTTTATTTTTCCCCCCTCTTCGCTCCAATTTTATGATTGGAGCACATTCAGTTGTATAGGGAACATATAGATAACATGGGCCAAATCCTCAGCTCTTGGGAAATAACGCAGCTCCATTGACTTGGGTGGGATTACTCCTATTTACACCAGTTGATAAACTAGCTCATAATCCTACTTGCTATCATGCACACAGAGAAACACAATACATTTGGTCTTATAGACGTATAGAACAATGGCAATACAAATAATGATTAACAAGAAATGGAAAATTATTTACCAGTATCTCTAAAGTATTCCTTACCACCATTGTCTGTGCAATAACAACACCTATCTCTTAGATAGCACTTTTCATCTGTACATCCCAAAGCAGTTTATGAAAGAGGTGAGCATCATTAACCTATTTTTACAGATAGGAAACTAAGGCACCAGGGATCAGGTGACTTGCACAATGCCATTCAGTAAGCCAGTAGTAGAACCGACAATATATGTATGCTCAAAACACAGCAGGAGAAACCTCTTCTACCCCATATCTCCAGCATGTTGTCATTCTTGATTCCAACCTTCCCTATCCTACCAGAAGTCCAAAACATTCTAAAAGGATTTGGGGGCTGAACGCTCGTTATTCAAGGTAGAAATCTCAGCATTTTTTGCATATTTAGTTCTTCCTTCTAAGGGTTAGTACTATTATGAAGTCCTCTGTCTTTTGCCCTTCTTTAGTTATTTGTACTCATGCATTATTGAACTAATAATAATCCAAATGTTTATCAGCAGATTGTTTATTTTGTGGTTATTATGTTATCTGAATGAATGAATGAATGATTGTAGTAGAAAGATGCCTGACTCAAGGGGTTAAGGTGCTCGTGAGCCAACTGGCATTTGTTGTCCTCTTGATGTATTTTTCCATTGACTCACCTTTGATTCCTAACAAGTTCTGAACAACCTGCTCGTTATGACACTGGTGATGTGATCACTGGATCTGGGGACAATATTTTTTGTCCAGAATAAAAGTTCCTCTGAGTGGTTTAGCATACATTGTTTCTTTCTTCTGCCAAAATACCTCATTTTGGCCATGAATCAATCTGTAGACTAAGTATAAACCTGTCCTGTCCAAAAATAATTAGGCATTTGGTTCAAGGGTCTATTTAAAGGGCCTCCTTTAATAAAGAAGTATTAAGCTTCCAATTATAAAGGTAATTCTGTTTTATCCGTTATCACTGTTATAGGTTCCAAAGCCTGACTATTGGAAAAACAGGGTTGAAAAGCCAATAAAAAAGAGCCATGGTTGTAGTATGCAAAAGAGATTTGGAAAAGGTTTAGCGTGCAACTTGATACACTAATCAGCCACCTCATTTTCAGAGTTTTGTTTCTTTTGGTTTAATCTGAGTTTTAAAAAATAAGTTAAATTACTGTGATAAAATTTGGGGGTTCTGTCATTTTCTCCACCCCCTCCCCCATGTCTCATCCGTCCCTCTCCTCCCCCCCAGCAATGAAAAACTGAAGAGTCTGGGCTAGATGCTGGTCTCATTCACATGGCTGTCAAAGCAGGATAACTAATCTGAAACCAGTGGTGTTATTCCATATTTACACCAGTATAACTGAGACCATTTGTTAAACTTCCGATGCTGTATTCTTCTCTCAATGTGCTTCTTTGAGTCTCCTTAGCCACTGAGAAGAAATTATGTCCCTAAGGTCTGGCAGTAGGTCTGAGAGGTAGGGGCAGTGAAGGCAATGGAGTTTGGAACGCACAAGGAATGCATTGTTGGGCCCTAAGTGTGAAATGACACTTCCATAGTTGTGCTTTCGCTTTTTTTGTTTTATTCTGTTGTTTGATGAACTTTAGAAAAATGCCAGTGACCACATATAAAGAGAAGTAATAATAGTGAACTCTAGCTCTAAGATAGTGCTAGGCTCTGGCAGAGGTTCATCTGGGCCATTAAGAGGAATTCAAGCCCACCTCTTATCTGTGTCTGGTTTTCCTGCTAAATCCCATGATTGAATGCACGGGTCTAAGACCAAGGTCATCTAGGACAAGGGGAAAGGAATATAACTAGGACCCTACCAAATTTGTGATGCATTTTGGTCAATTTCAAGGCCAAAGGATTTTAAAATTGTACATTTCAGCTATTTAAATCTGCCATTTCATGGTGGTGTAATTATAGGGGTCCTGATCCAAAAAGGAGTTGGGGGAGGGGAGCTGCAAGGTTATTGTGGGGTGGGTTGCAGTACTGCTACCCTGACTTCTATGCTCTGCTGCTGGTGGCAGTAGAGCTGCCTTCGGAGCTGGACAGCTGGGGAGCGGCGGCTGCTGGCCAGGATCCCAGCTCTGAAGGCAGAGCCACTGTCAGCAGTAGCACAGAAGTAAGGACAGCATGTACGGTATTGCCACCCTTCTTCATTGCTGCTGGGAGGGTGCTGCCTTCAGAGATGAGCTACTGGCCAGCAGCCACCCACCTCTGAAAGCAGCACAGAGGTGAAGGTGGCAATACTGCAACTCCCCTAAAATAACCTTGTGACACCCCCCCCCCCCCCCCGCAACTCCCTTTTGAGTCAGAGCCCCCATTTGAAAAATGCTGCTCTCCTCCATGAAATCTGTATAGTATAGGGTAAAAGCACACAAAAAAACGAGATTTCACAGTCCATGGTGTATTTTTCCTGGCCATGAATTTGGTCGGGCCCTAAATATAACATAGGAATTGCCATATGGCACCAGACCCATGGGTGTTTCTAGATCATCATCCTGTTTCTGACAATGGCCAGCATCATATGCTTCAGAGGAAAATGTGAGAAACCCCACAGTAGGCAGATATGGGGTAAGCAATTTTCATTCTGAGCCCAAAGTGGCTTGAGACGATTATACATATCATGAAAAGTATTGGCTGTATTCTGTGCTCTGCAAAGACACCATCTATTAATTTCTAAAGTCATTTTATTTTTAAAAAAGAAAATCTCTTCTGTTCAGAACTGATGGAAGCTTATAAACAAACATCCAGTTTGTTGGTCTCTCTCTAAATGTTCCATCAAGTCACATTTTAGGATCGCCGTAGCTCTGATGTCAGTATCTTTTCTCTGGACCATGCACAATACAAGCAGGGGGCCTGATTCTCCAGCATGAGCAAGGAGCAATTGCTACAAGGCCAGGGTTAGAGGGGGATGCAAAGGTAGCTTTAGGGCACTGTTTGTGCTTTCTTGATCCTGGGGCTATCTAGACACTATTCTATTTCCCAGCAGAAATTGGAGTCTGCTAAAGGCCCCCATGTAATTAGGGATCAGCCAGAGCTGGTTATGACCCAGCCTTGCTCTTTTTCCCCCAACCACACTCTTGGGGCACCGGAGCTGCAACGTTGAGACTGTACCACTCAACAATCCCCTGGTGCTGGAGGGAGGGGAGAAACCTGCAGGGACCAGTCTGTCAGGAAGTCCTCTCTCACCACTTCTCTGCCTCCTCTTAATACCTCTGAAATGTTTGATTATTCATACTGAAAATATCCACAGCTGTAATAGTTGGTCCATTTGATACCAAAGATGATCATATGAAGGACTACACAGAGATGCATGCAGAATTCCTGTGGAAGCAGGTGGGCATGAGAGGTACTCAAGGACAGCAAGATTAGGTCCTTAAATTGTAAGTTCTTTGAGAAAAGGGCTTTGTCTTACTCCCTTATACACAGCTGGTGCTATATAAAAACCAAAACAGAAAAAAAGGCCAGGCTTCCATGCCACTCTAACAGAGCATCTGGGGTTCACCTGACCCTGGAGAACTCTCTGGATGTTGTAGCTCTCCACTCCCAGATGTAGCGGATGTTCCTGAGCAGGAGTGGGAGAGGGAACAGCTAAATTACTGTGCTTTAGCAATACCCAGAGAGCAAAGCAGCCCCTTGGGGACCATACTAGGAGGCATAACTCAGAAAAGCCCTTAGGCTCTAAGTTACAAGAGGAGCTCATTTGCCCCACCAGAAGGCCCTCGGAACAGGCAACTTCAGATCCTGTAGCAAATACAGTTCAGTCGGACGTGGGAATGTGGCCCAAAAAGGAGAAACGCTGCTATTTTTGTAAAGTGATCAGCCATAAAGACAGTCAGTCGGTCAGAGAGAGCGTCTTTTGAAAAGTGATTCCTATACCCAAAAGCAACATCATGCATAGTCCAAACTGCTGCTTAGAATTTGAAAGCCAAACCAATATATAATAATGAGAAAGATTAAGGATCTCAATGAAACATATCCAAATGTCAATGCTCATATTTTGGTTTTGAAATAACAGCATGGCATCTTCGCATAAAGCTAGTGAGTCATCCACATGATAAACATTTGGAAAGCCAGATGCTCCTGGGAAAACTTGTTTTTAATAAGAAAGAGAGATTCGTTTTTCTTTAGATTTTTTTTGAGTAGTAGAAATAGGAATGATTCCACTTTCCTCAGGTTCAGAATTCAGTCCGATGAGGTGCAGAGTACCTTCTGCGAAATGTTAAGCACCCTCAACCACCACTTACTGTAACTTTCCAACTTCAGTCATTTGATCAGCAATGGACAATATTAGATTAAGACTGACCATTCAGTTATCGCGTACTATGTTGCTCCATAGAAATACTCTGGCTCTCTTAAGTTTTAAGCTGTACACATAAGATTCTTGAGCTGATAGTTTACTCAATTAATAGCAGAGATATGTCGATAGAGAACAAATGGATGGTGAGAAAGGAGATAGATTCACTAACTTCACTATCTACCACTATACTTCTGTTACATTCATCATTAATTATTTCAGCCTTCATTAATTAGTTACTTGAGACAGAAACAAATGCGTACAGCACTTCAAAAACCTGGACTCATTATAATTAGATAGGCAAGGCCTTAACTGGAATCTACTCAACGTGTTAGGTAACTAAAGCATGTGCTGCTCTATTAACTCCAGTTTGGCAGCTAAGAATTCCATTATATTAGGTAACATGGCTAATGTCCAGCTATCAGAAAGAGGGAAATAAATTTAGAACCTAAAAGATTTTCATTGCACTTGCCATAGAATATCACCTACGGAACATGAAAAAAACAACAACTATCATTTCATTTAAATTGAATCCTAATTGCATGAGCTACATATCTTAAGGAAATATATTAATGTGGTATTATTCAGCTGTATTTTTTCTCACATGCAGCTAAGCACTGATTAACATTAACTTTTAAGTTGATCGGGTGTGCTTCATAATCACAGACATTAGGAAAGCTCAAACTTAAATCCAACATTAAACATTTAGACATTTTATAGTATAAATAGACTACGATGAACTGAATGCAGAGTTTGTTCAAACCCATTTTATAAAATGGTTTATAAGTCTTTCAAACAACCTTCAGTCTTTCTCAAATTACTAATTATCATGTAAGTGATCAACACTATAAGAGGTAACTTGGCCGATCGTCAAAATGCCACAACATTTAAAACCAATAAGCATAATGCTATATGAATAACATGTTTTTAGAAACATACTGCCTCTCACCCTTTGGATTCCTGTGCTTTACCTGGGTTTGCTTTCTGGCAAATTAAAACAGAACATCACTGTCGATATTGTATTGTTAGGCTTAACATAGTCCTATACCAAAGTGGGAAATGAAACTTTATCTACCAGAATGTACTGTAAGTGATATCAGTCTCTCTTCTGTATTCTGAGGACACAGTTAGCCTAAATTGTTTTCTCTGTTAAGTATTACATATACTATAGGTTAGAATTGGCTGATGGCTTGACGTGACACATTTTTCAGACACACTGGATGAGATTGCCCCTGAAATTCTATTCTAGAGGCCAAAGCTCTTTCTAAAAAGCACCGAGTAGAATATCCAAGCTTATTAGATGTTCCACAACAATTTAGGAAATGATTATAGTTTTACCTTTAATGAGATTTGCTAAGACTGAATTAATTAATACTACACAGAGTTTTCAGTGACTGAGAGCACTGGGAGTAAGTGTGCTGCAAAAAACGTTGCATTTCCTAAACATTTTTAAATAAACAGTTCTGATTGTAGTAGAGGTCTGCAGTCATAATTTAGCCAATGATGTTTACAGTTAACTGTGAAGAATAAGCTTTAAGCAATATGGAGGGACAATGTTATGGTAAAAATCAAATGAAGATTTTTGCCTATTCAAAATATACATTTACCTATTTAAAATATAGATTGATTTCAACATGAGTAAGATAAAATATTATTAAATTCATTCATATAAATTCCCAATAAAACAATATCTTACTCCCTTCTGTAAAATATTGTTCTGGTTTCACAAACTGACATGCAACATAGGAAAGAGATTGAATGCTTAGAAATCATTAAGTAATAAGAGCTTCATTGCCTCTTGCTTATTATTAGCAAAGGGAACCTTAAAATGGCCTCAGCTAAATGATTGCCAGTGCTATAACTAGAATACAATAGAAAGAAACCTTAGGGTGGTATCACTTTTGTGTTTGTGTGTGTGTGTGTGTGTGTGTGTGTGTGTGATTGTTTATGACTAAAGACATTGCATCTTACACTGAACTGGACTGAAATAGTGTAATTCATAAGCTTTGGGAGACTCCCAGAACACTCTGGAGAGGAAAAGCAAAAGAACAAATATGATGTTTCACACTTTATTTTTGTCTTTATGCTTAGGAAGTATGAAAGTCAACTTGTGCCTGTGCCTTTGAGAATCATTTTTCTTTTATGCTCCATTATACCCTGAATGCTTTCAGTTATAATATGATACATTTGCTCAAAGTCAAGGTGACATACAACAGTAAGCTTGTTTCATAACAGATAAATCCTGTCCACTGTAAGGCAATATTAAAATTTTGGTCATCCACCTGAAGTTTGGGGACATATTTAAATTGAAATGAACAACTAATAAGCATTGCTCATTTATAAATATCTATCAGGAATAAATAATACTCTAATGTTTCTCTGCCATTGCATCTTTAATATAGACATTTTGGTAAGTATAATGGTTACACTCCAAGCTAACATCTTATAGGTAACAAGCTCTTCTCTTTATACTTTTGAGAAGGATTGTTGTTACATATTTGAACTTGCTCAGTTTCAATGACGATAGCATTACAGCTTCGGAAAACTATACTGTAGTGATGGTGGGTATCATAACGCTGAATAAAAGCAATAGTAAACCAAAAGAAGGATATGAGTATCAGCCCTAATATTTCTCAATCTCTCTTCAAAATGCAGAGTAACTTGTCGGCATAAGTGGCTTGTAATCAAGAATTGCACAGGCAGTAGTCACATAGTCTACTTCTGTGCGCTTCGAGTTTGCATTTAAACAGTTGTCCCCTCTCAGCGGCATCAGATATTTCATGTGTTCTCATACTGGCATGTGCTTATCTTCTGAGAGAATAAAGCTGGGTTTTGTCTTGGGACAAATGAGCCTCAGCAAGTCTCGGACTTCACTCCAAATAAATGATTGGCATAAAAATATATTTGATTTTTCTTAAACACTAGGATGGCAGGTACCATCCAGGCGGTGGGCTTGACCACGTTCCAATTGACTTAAATGAATATTTTGTCATGGATTTCAATGGGAGGAGCCTGAGATCCTGCATTAGGTTTGTGGGGAAGGCATATGCTCTGCCAATGTCTGGTGATCTTTGGTGATCCTGGGGGAAAAAATGAGACACAATATATGCCAAAAATAATAGGTGGAGCTTCTTCCATCCCCGGAGCTGCTGATGATAATGAGGAACTATAGGGCAGAGCTTGGAGACAACAAGCCTAAGCATTCTATTGCAACACAGAAATGTATATGTTTATGAGGTTATTTGCCCAGCAGGTGATTTTTATGGAAAGGAAAATTGATAATGGGAGTCATGTGGTTAAATCATGTGTCCCATGGACATGTGTTTTGGGAGCAGAAGGGAGAAAAGGCTGGTGGGAGCCTTTTTACCACCATAGCAAATTCATGTGGGATCCAGATATAAGTAGGGAAATCATGTATCCCAGGTTTACCCAACATTATTCATATAATGTCCCTGTGTGCCAAGACCTTGGGGTTAGGGGGCACATCAAATGTCCTGGTTTTTCATTTCATCAATCAAAACCCTAAGGAGATATACTAGAATAGTGCTTAGTGTGATGAACTGTGTTTGGAGTGAAGGGAAAAATCAAATGTGTGTAGACACCATCCAAGATGTTCTTTAGCTCAAAGTGAACATTAGCTATACTTGTTCAGTGGTTCCTGACAAGCTGATTCAGACCTCCGCAGTGCTCAAAAAAAGTCCTCCGCTCTGAGAAATATTCACATCTCAGTGTTGAGTGAAAAGTTGGCAATAGCTACACCAGCACATGCATTTTTAAAGTGTACTTTTGACTTTTATTTGACTTGTGACCCTAAGAAGTGTTGCCACAAAAGTGATCCAGTTTTTGGTTTTAAAAATTGTCTCCATGGGTGTGAGATGCTTCCTATAACTGGGATGTGCAGGCAAGATCTCTGGTCTTCTCTCTGTAAACCAGGATGGCTGTGTTGGAAAGAGTCCAGACTACACCTGTTGTAAAGGCATCTATCTATTCCTTAAATGCCCTCAGGCCTTTAGAAGTATTAGCCCTCTGAAAGCATACTGAGCTTGATTCTCCAGTGCTTTGCAACTTGCATGATAATTTAGAGGGAGCATGATCCTCAGGCCCAGTTCCATTTGCTCTGCATTGCTAAGGGAGTGCTTGGCAGACAAAGACTCCTCGCACTCTGGGTATCCTCTGGTTTTGTAAAGCCAGCTCTAGGTTGCCTGCTTCCCAACCACCTCAAGTTAGGGGGCATGTCTGGGCCAGAGAAAGGCCAGGAGCAGTATATTGGGCAGCAGTGTGAGGGGGTGTAGTGCATAGCACTGTGGCAGATCATGAGTTTCTACAGCTTCTGCATAACTTAGCATAATGGCAGGGCCGGCCCACAACATTTTGACACCCAATACCCCCTTGCTTTGAAAGGTCTCAATTCTGCCTTCTTCCTGTTCTACTCCTCTCATGGTATTGCTCTGCTACCTACCCCAGTGAAGAAGAACTAACAACTTAAAATGAATTGTTGAAAAAATTTAAGTAACACTTAACTTTCAAATGCCTGAACAGCAAATGTAACTTTTCTTGTCTGCATAGTAAACATTGGCATTTTTATCTGTTTGAATAATCAAAGTGGTGCTTTCTGTGCCTTCTTGGTTGCAAAGATCTGAACTGCTTCCTAGAGGTCCACAGTCTGGACCAGCTCATGCTCTATTCAGTTGAGATGGTTACAAGGCCAACCAGCCTGTCCTTTGTCACTGTGGAGCGTAGATGTGTTTTTATTAACTTCCACTTGCAGGAGCTGCATTCTACCCTGGCAACTGTTACAGGACGTGTTAGAAGTGTGCGCAGAGCAACCAAAGCATTTGGAAAGAGGGTGGTCATCTTATTTGTGCACATACATTCCAGAACAGCGTTGGGAGTTGATCCCGCTGAAATGTATCTTGAAAGGGCTTTCAGTTCATCACCTAAATCACTCGCATCAATATTGCACCTCATCATATGTGTCAACACTGTCTCTAGTGCCCTGTATTGCTGGTGTAGGTCTTCTTCAGATATAGTGAGGAGTTTTGGAATATCATACAACATCCCAAATATACTGCTGTGTTCCTTGAGCTGCATGAAATGTTCTTCAACTGACTGTATTGCACAATCTAACACCTTGTTAAAGAATTCAACTTTGAATTCTTGTTTGGTGTCTCTTCTGGGATTATTCCATGCCTCGTAATCAAAATGTTGTCTTCTTTGGTGACTCTTATTCTTGAATGGGTGGAAAAATAGCTTCAGTGTGAAGTTCCTCTGCCAACTTCTGTGCACTCTTCAGGACATTTTGAAATCCCTCCTCTCACTAGTAAGACTGTAGATATGACTCTGCTTTGTCCAGTTGTTCCATTGCTCCAGATATATCAAGGTCAACAGCTCGGTGTCTCTTGCTTACAACATTTTGTCCAAACACTATGTCAGGGGTCTCAAACATGCGGCCCGCGAAGCTCCCTGTTCCCCCCACCCCACCCCCGATAGCAGTTTCTGGGAGGGAGGGGCCAGAAGCGGAGGCTTCTCTGCTGCCTGGGTGGGCCACTGCTGATCCCCAGCTAACAGGCACTGCTTCTGCGGCTTCAATGAATGAGCTGGGGCGGCACTTCCCAGGAGCCCTCTGCAGCAGCGGCCAGGAGCGGTAAGCCAGGCTCCCCGCCGCCCTCCCGCCTCCCTCTGTGGGAGACTTACCGCTCCTGGCCTCCACTGCAGAGGGTTCCTGTGAAGCGTCCTGGCTGGGCCGCTGCCAAGCCCTTGGCTTCCAGGTGCCTCTGCTGCAGCCTCAATGAACAAGCTGGGGTGGCACTTCGCAGGAGCGAGGGGGGAGCGTGTCAGTGATGCGGCCCTCGGGTCAGTGCACTAGTCCTCATGCGGCCCTCATGGTCATTTGCGTTTGAGATCCCTGCACTATGTCATGCCACAACACTAAGCCACACCGAAATTTGAAGTTATGTATGTTTGGGGTGATTCCATTTCCCTCTGCCACTGTTCTCCCATGACGAGTTCCTGTCATAGCATTGATCCTCCATAATGGCAACTATGGCATCATTTATCTTCCCAATTTGGTGTTTGATAGGCTTTATTGCTTTCACTCGACTTTCCCATTGTGTGGCACTCAGTGGTTTCAGTGTCAGAGATGATGTTCCGAGATGTTGCTTCAGAAATTGCCGTCAAAGAGTTGATGCAGAGAAAAATACATAGATGCTTTGAATTACATTAAAAAATTCAGCAGCCTCATTAGAAGCTGATGCTGCATCACTGACCACCATATTCAATGAATGAGAACTGCACGGGACAGAAAAAGCTTGAGGGTTTAACTCTCAGATCTGTGTCTGCACTCTTCTGTTCTTCCTCTCATGTTGGCATCATTATCGTAGCGCTGACCTCTAATGTCAGCTATCACAAATTCCCATATCTTCCAGCTTTTTAAGAAGCACATTTGTCATACCAGCTCTTGTAGTATCATCAATGTCAGTAAATTCTAGAAAATGCTCTCTGACAGTCACCATTGCAGGGACATTTTCATTAGGTTCTGTTGGTGTTACAAAACACATCATTAAAGTCAATTGTTCTGTATGGCTGAGGTCAGGTGTGCAGTCCAGACTAACAGAGTAATATCTTGCTGACTTCAGATCTGCCACAATAATCTGTCTGACTTTTGTTGCCAGTAACGGTATGATATCATTTTGAATTGTTTTTCCAAGGTAGTGATGTGTGTACATTTCTTGGGTGATGACTCTTCTTTGATGCTCCTGGAGTAAAGCATCAAACTCAGCCATGAGCTTCACAATTTTAAGGAAGTTTCCATTGTTTGGCACATACCGTTGATCTGAAGTGCCACACAGTGCTAGGTTTTGGGTAGCAAGCATTCTCACAATATCAATGAGCCTTTTCAGAACATTTTGCCAGTAAAGAGACTCTGATGCAATCTTTTCTTGATGCTGATCATCTATGGTGGCCTTTAACCTTAGTCTGATCTCAAGATCTTTCCACCTATGGAATGCTCTCTGGTGATTTGCTGCCTTCTCATGGCATGCCAGATTTCTAGCCAGACTTTTCCAGTCCTTTGTTCCTGTAGAACCCAGTGTGGCTGGAACATTAGACTGGAAGAGTTTGCAACAAAAACAGTATGCAGCATTCTGGGTTTTTGAGTACATAAGCCATGGCCTCTCCACTCTGTCACCGTTGGGGATTTCATGCCACTAATGTGTTGGATGGAAACTTCTATCTTTGTTGTCTTTGGGGAACATGAAGTTTTTCACTTGCTGTGGCCATGCAGTACAAGGAAGTCCCTCAGGATACTGCTTAAGTGGGTCCACAGTCCTGGATTATCTAGACTTATAAGGAACTAAACTCTGCAGTAGCTGTTTCTTGCACCTTCACCACACTCTTCTCTGATCTACACTTTTCTTCAGGAATGTGCATGGTTACATCCATTTGAGATGGAGATATGGATGCTTCAGTAGCTGCCAGGTCACCTGCACTCTGACTAATTGGAAGATCAGGCATCTCTTCACCACTCACATCCTCACTGGGCACAGAAGGCTCACCGTGAACATTTGTGGCTATGCTTCTCAGGAGAGCTCATTCCTGCTTAGATACAAAAGCTTCCTTTGCTTGCTTGCTTTTTCTGAATGCTGCCCCAGAGGGCACTCACGACTGCTGTTCTTTCACTCATGACTGCTGTTCTGTGCCAGTTATAGTGGCTCTCAACACTCAATTGAAGGGGACAAATAAGCAGGCTGGAAGCAGAGCCTGAATGAGGGAAGATATCAGCATCTTAAGGGCCTAACTAGTTCTATTATTGGGTTCAGGGAAGCAGCAGGAAACAGGAAGCTCCCTGAGAAGCTGGTGTTAATCAGTCCAGGCTCCTGGGGGTGCTAGAGAGGTACACAGGAGGCTCCTCCTCCTCTATCTCCCTGCAGCTCCTGCTGCTTTCTGTTATTCCCTCTTATCTTTTCTCCTACCTGCCTGTTATGTCTCTTGTGCCCTCACAAGGTGCATTTCTCATTCACTTGTGTACACACACCGTATGATATACATATAGGCCTATAGCAGATATATAATATTAATATCAGTGAGTTTTAATCTGTTTTATCCTTTTAAAAAAATATTCATCTTCTTTCAATGTTGGGAAAATTCAGTGGTTAGAAGCAGACCAGCACTAGTGTAACAGTGTGTGCCTTTAAAAGGCACCATAGAGCCAGCAACTGAGCACTGCGGGTAGAATAGGTGGGTAGCACATAAACTGTTCAAGCGTGAAGCAGGCTGCTGGAGTCCTGCCAGTAATATAGCATTGGACCTGTTCCTCTGTGTGTGCCTGGATTTGCTTCCCACCAGTGGCAGAGTGGGCTGGATTAAGAATGAGCAACACTGAGTCACTGATCATTGTCAATCCACTGACAACCAACGGAGCACCACAGCACAGTGAAAACCCGGCACCCCCACTGGCGTCTGTCTGTATACAAGTGGATTCACGTCAAGCTTTCTGCTAGGCAGCAGTCCCGCTGCGAAATTCAGGTAGCTGGGTAGCAAAGATAAAGAATTAGTAGGTTGTGATCTTTTCTAACCAAATACGTGGTAGTGGTTTCTTGTAATTAGTTATTCCTGTTTACTGTGTGCGTATTTACTAAAGGAAGCAAGCGTTTATAGTATGACACATGCTGTGTCTGTTACTTAACAGCCAAGGCTTTTATTTTAAACTGCAGGGTGAATATGCCTGAGTTAAATTTTCTAACTGCATCCCACAGAATTAGCCATTCTTTTCAAATCAGTTATTCAGGATCCTAGCCTATGTGCTATTCTGTATTTTGAATAGGCTGCAGTCTCTCGGGTCTCATAGATTAAACCGAGTCAGGCTAGGTCAGTGCTTGGATGGGAAACCTCCAAGGAAAAGTTAGGTGCTGCAGTGAGTCATGCTCTTCCCTCTGACTCAGTACTGAATTAATGCCCCAGGATGCTGCTGGAGGTGTCATTCTTAAATGAGAGATAAACGGAGGGCCTTCTGCTCACGTATCGGCCTCAAAAATCCCATGCTGCTTTTTGTTATAGAAATAATGTTTTGGCCTAATTAGGGACCTGAATCCTCCACCTTTACTTACGCTGAGTAGTATGGCACACTGAGTAGTAACCATTGATTTCTATGGAGTAGCTTGTGGAGTGAGGTATTGGTCAGTGCTAGGTGGCAGATTGCAGCCCTAATGGAGTAGTTATATTCTTCTTATATATTCTATACATCTCTCTTCCCTATGGCTTCAAATTGACATTCCCCCTTTTTTAATTTCCTGAAACCTTATGTATTTTTTTCTGGGTGTAGTTTAGAGGCTGTAGCCTTCTAGCCCAGATATAGAGGTTGAATTACCATCTTTAGCTCCAGATTCTCCTTCATTTCTCTTTTTAAAAAAGTAAATCTCTAGCCCTTAGGGCTACAAAGAAAACCTTCAAAATGTGATCGGAGTGTAACTGAGTTAATTGTCTGAGTCTGCAGACAGCCTAAAACAATTGATCTGAGAGGTGTGAACTGCCCAGATCAACTCAATTCCCAGTGACAATTAAAATGCCAGTATTATTAACTATTTCACTGCTCATCATAGCATGTGAAAAATGGGAGGGTGATCATACTATGAAGATCTGTACAATCTACAGTAGTGACAACTCACTATGGTGCCACGAGGGAGTGGTCCACCACCACGTTTCCCCCTCCAATCTCACCTGTGGAGACAGTGCAACATAGCCCACAGGGACATCTGAACCCACCAGAAGAGAGCTAATACTTTACAGACCACTAGGGCATCCAAGCCCCACCAAGGGAGAGAAAGTGTCACAGAGGCCAAAACAGAGCCCAGCCCAGCAGAGCATGTAGAATTATGGAGCTTGGATACTGAGAAGAGTTTTTGGCAGAGTACCACAGCTTTCCCCACCCCCCGCTGATTCCACCCCTGCACCACAAGATGCTGCATTTTGGTGAGGAGTGAAGTGATCTCTGTGTACAGCGTATGATGTATCGTCATTTAATGAGGTTTACTGAGTGCTTTGAAATCTTTGGAGAAATTATTTGGATGAGTTGACTAATTTAAAATATAACCTTTTGCATATTATATATATATAATATCCCACTGGTTATATTTTAAATTAGCCAACTCATCCAATTAGTATGTAACTAATCAATAGAGTACAGGATACTCAGCTTGGCATTCAGTACCAGTATATAGGTATTTACACTTTTTTTTGCCTTCTACAGTGAGCCCAAAGCAGATATTCCCTTCACTGAGTTAATAAAACTTTTACCTAACTAAAACTCCTTTGATAAAATTTCTGATACATTACATCCCATTAGAGCAATCTGATGTCAAATATTAGCCAGACATGATGCACCAATATGTGACAAGTCTGTGGACCCCAGGGTTGAAAACCACTGCCCAGCAGTACTATGACATCACTGCTCACCCTGAAGGCAGGAATGGCAGTAAAGAAAAGTAAATGAAAATAATATGCATTTCTTTCTAGCAAAAGTTATCAGATTACTCCTCAAGATTCCATTTGGAAGGTATTTGTTAATGTAATCCGTTCCTTTAAAAATTAATCTGATTACATGCACTAGTTCTCTTATCAGTTTGTAACATCAGAATAGGGCCCTTAGCTTTGCTCTCATGATAATCATTTTATCATTTTGGTGGTTCAGTGACTCATTAAACAGATAACATTTAAAAGAAAGAAGCTTAACATAGACTTCCACAGGCTTAAAAAGAACTTGGTGACATTGAACTGAAAATGATGTAGACTATCCCAATATGTTTTCTTGTTGTTGATTGCTTTGTTCATGTTTATACACCAGTCTTTAAGATTTAATAAAGAAAATCCCCTGTGCAGCATAGGCTAAATATCATTTCACAGGCACAGATTTTTAAAATCTTATATAGTGAGCAGGCATTTATTAGCAGATATTGAAATCTTGGGATAGATCGTCAACTGGTATAAATTGGTGTAGCTCCATTGACATCAATCAGACTACATTCTTTTACACCATTTGTATTTGTTTGTGTCAATAATAAACATGTCTGTGCTTGTCTCCCCTGTTATGGAAAAAGGGATTTGTTTCTGTGTAGGAAGCCATTACAACAGCATTTGATAGGAAAGAATCTCTATAAATGTTAAAAATATAGTATGTCATTTCCAATTGTCTTTGATGCATTTTGAACTCTAGTGTGTATTGTGAACTGCAGGAAGGAATGATTTAGTAAAGAGACTTCTAGTTTTTCCTCCCCTTGCTGCTTTATTGCCACAGTTCATGAGAAAGGAAAGATATGGATGATGGGGAAACTTAGTTCTCATTTGCAGATTGGTTTACATTATTAGATGAAGTTGAAATAAGGTTAATCTAAGGAATATTTTTCATTATTTACCATCTTTTCCATGACAACAATAGCAAATTCTGTCCTCCACTCTTTTTTTAGGATGCAAGAGAGAGATACCATCTTCATCCTTGCATACTTATTCCATTTGACAAGAGATAATAAGAGATCTAATGAATTACTGTGCAGTAGCCTGCAGAAACTTGTTTACCTTTTCCTTGGTTAAAATTAATGTAGTTCCTCCTGAAAGGTAATAGATGGACAGTACGGAAGACTGTTTACACACAGAACAGTTACATCATAGTAACTTCCAATACACACTTCCACACTCTTCCCTGTGGACTTTCCTCAACATGGACCCTTAAGGGATATCTTGGAACAAGAAGGCAATTCAGGCCTCCTGCCCGTTCAGTTCTTGGCATCTTTGCTGACTATTGCTAATAAAGGTGCCAATTATAATAGGAGCTCTGCTGAATGTCTAGACAGGTGGAGAGCAGAAACTAGCGTCTACTATGTAAAATATGCTTATTTTGCTGTTACCCTCTTTTCCCACTTCCCACTCTCTTGGCATATGCTCATCTACCTTTCATATCTTGTCAGAAATCTACTGGCCTTGTTACTTGTCTGTACAGTATCAAGTACACTATGGCACTAATCTGTGAATGGCATCCTTAGTCATTGCAGACATTGCAAAACAGTAACCATAGGGTTAGAAGGGACCACAAGGGTCATGTAGTCTAACCCCCTGCCAAGATGCAGGATTGGTCTGTCTAAACCAGCGGTGTCCAATACGTTCGCCACTAGCGACATGTGGCGAACAGGCTATTAAATTGTGGCTAATGCATGAGCAATGTGTGGGTCTGTGAATCCACTTTTTCTGCAGTAAATTTTATAAAATCCAAGTAAAATCTAGAGGCTGAGTTAAGATGCGTGGTCAGTATGAATTATGTATCAGATTCCAGGGTTATGGCAGTAGTATGTTGTATGTTTGCAGTATGTTTTTAATCCTTTTTTATAATGTGGCGAATAAGAAAAATTCAAAACCACAGGTGTGACTAGCATCGAATTTCTATTGGACACCGCTGGTCTAAACCATCCAAGCCAGATACTATCCAGCCTCCTTTTAAAAACCTCCAGTGAAGAAGCTTCCACAACCTCCCAAGGCAGTCTGTTCCATTGTCCTACTGTTCTTACAGTTAGGAAGTTTTTCCTGAGACTTAATCTAATTCTGCTGTAGTCTGAATCCCTTGCCTCTTGTTCTGCTGTCTGTGGCAAGAGGGAACAAATATTCTCCATTTTGTTTTATGGCAGCCTTGCTAGTATCTGAAGATTGATATCATATCCCCCCTTAATATCCTCTTTTCCAAACTAACCGTACCCCATTCCCTCAGCCTTTGCTCTTATGATGTGCATTTTCATCCCTTTGATCATCTTTGTTGCTTGCCTTTGAATCTTTTCCAGTTTCTCCACATACTTTCTGTACATTCGTGACCAAAACTAGAGACAATACTCCAGCTGAGGCCTAATCAGCTCTGAGTAGAGAGTTACTATGACTTCCCATGACTTGCATGCTGTGCCTCTGTTAATGCAACCTAAAATTGCATTTGCTTTTTTTGCAACAGCTTCACATTGCTGACTCGTGTTGAGGTTGTGATCTACCACAACTCCCAGATTCTTCTCAGCAGTGTGCTGCCAAGCCCAGTTTCCCCCCATTCTGTTACAAGTTCAGAGGCATAGATTTGGGGATGCATCAGAAACAGAAGGTGGCGTCAGCTCTTGAAACCCCAGAACCACCAGCAGTTTCTGTCAAACTATTTAGGCAAGAGTTTCACAGGACCTGTTTGAGGCAAGGCACTGCAGACTGTATGCAGTGTGGTGTTCGCAGCACGGAGCTGCCTCATTTGTCCTGCAGCCACTGGTTGTCCAAGGTCAGCTGCGCAACTTGGGCTTGCAGTGCTTGATTATCCTCCAGGAGGGAGAGGGCCCATCTGGATAAGTTTGATGCTTCTGGTGGCTGTGATTGTGCTGCTGGGTCCATCCTCCTTGCACGAGGCTCCATTCCACAGGGTTATTGTGGTTCAAACAAGTTGCTATGGATGGGTCATGTGTGCCTAGATCAAGTAGTTGGAACCAGTTCCCAGTCATGAGACAGGAGTCAAGAGTCAACAGGGTTGGGATACCAGGAGGTCAGAAGCAGGAGAAAAACCAGAGACCAGAACCACGAGTCAGGAACCCCGGCCAAGTCGGGACAGGATACCAGAGGGTCAGAGGCAAGTGACAAACTGGAGGTCAGGAACTTTAGGTCAGATGCCAAGAGTCAAGCCAGGTCAGAGTGCCAGGAGTTCAAGCCAGGGAAGCAGGAGTGTGGTAGTAGGTAACAGAAGCAAGTAGCAGAAGTAGGAAGCATAAGGCACACAGTCCTGACCAGCTGAGACAGCTTCCTGTTCCTGTTGCTGGCTTAAGGAGAGCCAGCAGGCCACTCAGCTCCTCTGGGACTCCATCAGTTGTGCCTCAGGGCAGAGCTTCAGTCTGGGGATGATCTTATGAGTCTCAGGTAAGCTATTGCTAGCATCTGCCAGGTGGAGGGTTGGTGTATGGCTGCTTCCATGAACCTTAAGAATCAGAGAGGTAGCCGTGTTAGTCTGGAATAGCAGAGGAAACAAAATCTTGTGGCACCTTAAAGACTAACTATAAAGTTTTGAAGCATGAGCTTTCGTGGGCTAATACCCACTTCGTCGGATGCAAGCAGTGGAAATGTTTAGAGGCAGGTCTGGGAAAGTAGGTAAGAACCAGGTGGGAGGTGAAAAGGTTAGTCCAAATAAGCTGAACCAGTTTGTTATCTCCGATCAGGGAGTGTGGATTATTCTTCTAGCATTTGAATGGGGTGTGTGAACATGGAGAGAGGAGAAACAATGTCTGTAATGAGCCAGCCATTCTAGATCTTTGTTCAGTCCTAGAAGGTGTGTGCTGAATTTGCAAATGAATTGAAGTTCTGCAGTTTCCCTTTGTAGTCTGGTCTTGAAGTGTTTTTGCTGCAGGATGGTGACTTTTAAATCTGCTAATGTGTGTCCAGGCAGGTTGAAGTGTTCCCCTACAGGTTTGTGTATATTGCCATTCCTAATATCTGATTTGTGTGCATTTATCCTTTTTCGTAGGGACTGTCCAGTTTGGCCGATGTACATAGCAGAGGGACACTGGTGGCATATAATGGCATATATGACATTGGTTGATGTGCAGGTGAATGAACCAGTGATGGTATGATTGATCTGGTTAGGTCCTGTGATGTTGTTGCTGGTGTAGATATGTGGGCAGAGTTGGCATCGAGGTTTGTTGCATGGATTGGTTCCTGAGTTGGAGTTATTGTGGTGCAGTGTGCTGTTGCTGGTGAGAATTTGTTTAAGGTTGGCAGGTTGTCTGTGTGCCAGGACTGGCCTTCCTCCCAAGGCCTGTGAAAGTGAGGGATTATTGTCCAGGATGGGTTGTAGGTCGCTGATGATGCGTTGCAGAGGTTTTAACTGAGGACTGTAGGACTGCTATGGGCACCCGCATGGCCCCACAGTATGCCAACATCTTTATGGCAGACCTGGAACAACGCTTCCTCAACTCTCGTCCACTCACACCCCTTCTCTATCTACGCTACATTGATGACATCTTCATCATCTGGACCCATGGGAAAGAAACTCTGGAAGAATTCCACCATGACTTCAACAGCTTCCACCCCAACATCCACCTCAGTCTGGACCAGTCCACACAGGAAATCCACTTCCTAGACACCACAGTGCAAATTAATGACGGCCACATCGACACCACCCTATACCGAAAGCCTACCGACAGCTATGCCTACCTTCATGCCACCAGCTTCCATCCCGGACATACCACACGATCCATTGTCTACAGCCAAGCACTGAGGTACAATCGGATTTGCTCCAACCCCTCAGACAGAGACCAACACCTACGAGATCTTCACCAAGCTTTCTCAAAACTACAATACCCACACAAGGAAATAAGGACACAGATCAACAGAGCCAGACATGTACCCAGAAGCCTGCTGCTGCAAGACAAGCCCAAGAAAGAAAACAACAGAACACCACTGGCCATCACCTACAGTCCTCAGTTAAAACCTCTGCAACGCATCATCAGCGACCTACAACCCATCCTGGACAATAATCCCTCACTTTCACAGGCCTTGGGAGGAAGGCCAGTCCTGGCACACAGACAACCTGCCAACCTTAAACAAATTCTCACCAGCAACAGCACACTGCACCACAATAACTCCAACTCAGGAACCAATCCATGCAACAAACCTCGATGCCAACTCTGCCCACATATCTACACCAGCAACAACATCACAGGACCTAACCAGATCAATCATACCATCACTGGTTCATTCACCTGCACATCAACCAATGTCATATATGCCATTATATGCCACCAGTGTCCCTCTGCTATGTACATCGGCCAAACTGGACAGTCCCTACGAAAAAGGATAAATGCACACAAATCAGATATTAGGAATGGCAATATACACAAACCTGTAGGGGAACACTTCAACCTGCCTGGACACACATTAGCAGATTTAAAAGTCACCATCCTGCAGCAAAAACACTTCAAGACCAGACTACAAAGGGAAACTGCAGAACTTCAATTCATTTGCAAATTCAGCACACACCTTCTAGGACTGAACAAAGATCTAGAATGGCTGGCTCATTACAGACATTGTTTCTCCTCTCTCCATGTTCACACACCCCATTCAAATGCTAGAAGAATAATCCACACTCCCTGATCGGAGATAACAAACTGGTTCAGCTTATTTGGACTAACCTTTTCACCTCCCACCTGGTTCTTACCTACTTTCCCAGACCTGCCTCTAAACATTTCCACTGCTTGCATCCGACGAAGTGGGTATTAGCCCACGAAAGCTCATGCTTCAAAACTTTATAGTTAGTCTTTAAGGTGCCACAAGATTTTGTTTCCTCCATGAACCTTGTTAACCCAGATTCATACCCCATTGGTCATGACATCAGCTGGGATGTGTGTACAAACCTAGTGATGTTGGTTGGGCTTTAGATTGCTGCTGTTTTTAGGTATATTAATTAAATAATGGAAACTCTTGCAGATACAGGTGAATTCCTTTCATTAAAGCACCTTACTGCAGAATTTGACAAACCACCATTTATTAATGTGACTGCAAGGATTGCATAATTTGACTGCAAAAATAATTGCTTTAGTGATATCAACTATCTCTTCAAGCACAGGGCTTTTAAAATCATCTAATCATCTTGTCATACTTCTTAAACTGAAACATTAGTAACTTGATCAAGGGCTAGAATGCAGTTGAGACCTTCAGCCTTAATTTAATCTGATTCCCTGCTGACACTGAGTGGAAAAACATAACAAATCTTATTAGGTTTACAGTGATTTCCTTGAATAATGAATTAAATAAAGCAGCTTGGTTTTCTTTCAATGGGCCAAAATTTGTAAAGTTTAGGATCTGAAACCTAAAAAGCTTTCTATTAAAGAAATTGAAAGTCAGTATGAAAGAGGCATTAGACTAGAGTATACAATGCTGAGCCTGGGGTTTCAAGGGATCACCTGCAAAATTTTGAAGGAATCTAGAACTCCTTATGAGGTAAACTTTTGTGAAGGGAAACACCTGTAAGTGAACACAAGTGTCTTGAAATTGTAACTGAAGAGGAGAAATACAGATTTTTTTTAATATGAAATGTTTGTTTAGGGATAGATTGCGGCTCAGATAGATTCACAGAGGCATTAGGAGACACACACCCTATCCACACATCACTGGGGAATTTATGCAGAGGCTGTGTGCCTAATACTCCCAACCCCAGGCAGATGGAGTGGAAAGGACTAAGCCTTGGTTCCAGATCCCCTGGATGACCTGGCCAGCACAGCTGAGTGGGCATCAGAGGGATAATATGCTGGTCAGGGCCAGGAGTGGATTACCATTCCTGGGAGAGAGAAGGGAGCAGGGAAGGAATTGCCTCTTTTAGGCACAGTTCCGTCCCTTGGCTGCTCCTGAGATGGTGCTGCTTAGTCAGGGCTACTTGGTAAATACACAATGTAGCCCAGTGTTTCTCACCCTTTTTGATACCAGGGACCAGCTTGCTGCCTTCCTAAACTGTGTCAGGGAGATTTCAGGAACTGGCACTGCTCTGTGAGGGTGAAATTCACTTTATTTACCAAAAGCCAACGAAAATGGCCTTCATACAAGTGAAGTGGTGAGGAGCTGCAGTGCTTCCATTCACCCCTTCCCCACACCTGGGGCATGAGTAAGAAATTGATGTGCAGCTGCCTATGGCCCTTATTCCAGGCTAGAATAGGAGCTGATCCAAAGCCATTATAGTCACCAGCTGTCATTCTGTTGCCTTCAATGGGCTTTGGATTGGGACTGTAAAGAGTCATAGATTTAGAAGCAGGAAGGAACCATCATGACCATCTAATCCAACCTCCTCCATAACACACAGGCACAGGTAGTGGAACTAGGGGAGCTGAGAGAGGCTGCCGCATCCCCAGGCTTGAAGTGGTTTCCATCATAAACAGGGTTTACAGTTTGGTTCAGTGGCTCTCAGCACCCCCACTATTGTTCCAGCACCCCTGCATACAGATCATGCAATCACATCCTCTATCATCAGGGCAATGCTTTTTGAAATAGACCTGTTATCACTAAAATTCCTTATAGTTACCTATGTCGGGCCCATATCTATCAGATATTTCTGTGCATCTCCCACTGAGTTGTGCATGCATATCCTAAAGGAGAACTGGGACAATAGCTGAGCACCATTTATATTTTCCAAAAGCCCAGAGCCACTGCAACAACAGTGAATGAGTCCTTCAAAGTTCATAAGATTTGTGATGGTGACCTGATAGATTTGCTCTTTATCTCAAGGCTGTTAGAGTCAGCTGGGTGAATGTTTCAGCCAGAGTGCTACCAAGTCTGACTATGCCATTTTCATCACAAGTTATCCAGCTTACTGCAGGGGTAATTGGATGAATTTCTGCAGCTTGTGTTATACAGGAAGTCAGATGAGATTTAATGGCCCTCTCTGGTCTTAAAATCTATGAATCATTAAAGTTTGTAGTTAAAAAAGATACAGTGACTGGGAAAAAGCTTAATTTACACAGTGGTAAAGATTCAATAAAATACATCAACTAAAATATATACAAATGACAATTCAGAAATTAAACTTCATTTGCCCTTCTGTTGGACTATTTCTTATGATTTAGTAACTTTTTGTGATAGCATTAGATATACTTGAGCAGCTCACCATCCTTAGCTAAAAGAAAGGTGTAAGAGATGATATGAGCTAGTGTTCAGTGCTCATAACAAGTACATAGTTACAAATAATGTATGCAATCTTGGGCTAGATCCTGTCCCACTTTAAAGCTGCTTTGTGCCACTGTGAATTAAGCCCTAGTTAGATGAGTTTATATTAGGAGACAAATATGCATGGAATGCATGTTAAAACATTAACCTATCATTTAAATCAGCTTCTCGGCTAGATGACTGGAAGATAGTTAATAGTCAGACCAACTTTTAAAAAAGGCTCCAGAGGAGTCCTGGCAATTACAGGCCAGTAAGCCTAACTTCAATACAGTAAACCCTCGATTTAACGGACCTCGATTTAACGGACTTCGGATGCAACGGACAAAATTTCTGAACAAGTCTGATGCATCCCAAATCCATTTCTTGCGGGCTGGCTGCCAGCTCCCGGCTGCCGCCCAGGTCACAGCAGCGGGCGGGCTGGCTGCCGGCTCCCGGCTGCCGCCCAGGTCACGGCAGCAGGAGGTCTGGCGGGCGGGCGAGCTGGCTGCCTGCTCCCGGCTGCCGCCCGGGTCCCGGCAGCGGGAGGGCTGTCTGGCGGGCGGGCTGGCTGCCGGCTCCCGCTTAAGTCATGGCAGAAGGAGGGCTGGTTGGCAGGTGGGCTGGTTGCCGGCTCCCGCCCGGGTCCCACTAGCAGGCGGGCTGCCGGCTCTCGGGTCCCGCCCGAGTCCCACCAGTGGGCGGGCTGGCTGCCGGAAGCCATCCATCCATCCATCCATTCCCATCATCCAGGAACCGGGCGGGCTGGCTGCCGCCCGGGTCCCATCATCCGAGACCCGGGCGGGCTGGCTGACGGGTCCCGGCTGCCGCCTGGATCCCAGCATCCGGGACCCAGGTGGGCTGGCTGACAGCTCCCGGCTGCCACATGGGTCCCGGCAGCGGGCGGGCTGCGGAGCTGCCGCCCCGACCCTGTGGCGATCGGGCTGCTGCTCCGACAGCTCGGTTTTTTTATTATTATTAAATAACGGACTTTTTCATTTAACGGACACCCCCTCGCCCGAATTAGTCCGTTAAATGGAGGTTTCACTGTACCAGGGAAATTGGTTGAAACTATAGTGTAGGATAGATTTATCAGACACACAGATGAACATGGTTTGTTGGGGAGGAGTCGACACCACTTTTGTAAAGGGAAATCATGTCTCGGCAATCTAGCAGAATTCTTTGATGGGGTCGACAAGGGTGATCCAGGGGATATGCTGTATTTGGACTTTCAGAAAGCCTTTGACAATATCCCAAGCAAATGGCTCTTAAACAAAGTAAGCAGTTGTGGGATAAGAGGGAAGGTCTTCTCATGGATCAGTAACTGGTTAAAAGACAGGAAACAAAGGGTAGGGGGAAATGGTAACAGTTCTCAGAATGGAAAGAGGTAAATGGAGATTTACAGAATTGATTAGGGGTATGGAACAGCTTCCGTATGAGGAGAGATTTATAAGACTGGAACTTTTCAGCTTGGAAAAGAGATGACTAAGGGGGAATATGATAGAGGTCTATAAAATAATGAATGATGTGAAGTGTTGTTTACTCCTTCACAGAACACAAGAACTAGGGAGTCACCCACTAAAATTAATAGGCAGCAGATTTAAAACAAACAAAAGGAAGTACTTCCTCATACAATGCATAGTCAACCTGTGAAACTCATTGCCAGGGGATGTTCTGAAGGAAAAACGATAACTGAGTTCAAAAAAGAGCTAGATAAGTTCATGGAGGATAGATCCATCAATAACTATTAGGAGGGGCAGGGATGCAACGCCATGCCCTGAGTGTCTCTACCCTCTGATTGCCAGATGCTGGGAGTGGCAGACAGGGAATTGATCACTCAATGATTGCCTGAGCTGTTCATTCCCTCCGAAGCACAGGGCATGGCCACTGTTGGAAGACAGGATACTGGGCTAGATGGACCATTGGTCTGACTCAATGGCCATTCTTATGTGACAGTAAGATAACATAGCCACTGATCTCAGATCTGCATCTGAAATAAGAGGCAGAAATGCAGAAGGACATACACGTGTAAAACTAATGCTTTTCAGGTGAGCATCTTAGAGGAAATGTTCATCAATGAAAACAGTAGGTATTTTCCTATTAGTAGCAGGACACTAGATAAAAGATTCTATAATTGAATGAGTGCAAGTGGACAAATTGGAATTACACAAGGTATGAATTTGGAATACGGTAGACTCTCCATTATCCAGAATTGGATTAACCAGGATGTGGATTAACCAGGATGACAAAAAAAATACACGCAACTCGCAGGGCCGGCTCTGGCTTTGTTGCCGCCCCAAGCACACACACACAAAAAAACCCATCAGGGGGCAGGGCAGCCAGTGAACCAATATCCCCTCCCCCAGGCGCAGGGTGGCTGGTGAACCAACCCCCCGTCCCCATATTTCCTATGGATGGTGATTATCCAGGATTTTATTAACCAGGATTAATTTTTTCCCTATCATCCTGGATAATCAAGAGTCTACTGTAGCCTCAAGAAGTCTGCTGAAAATGAACTATGAAACCTATATGATACCTACCTGCATATAAGAGAGGAATTCCCTATTTAATTCAGATGTAGGTTCAGCTCTGAATAACTTACATTCTTTGAGAATCTGAAAATGAATTACATGTTGTGAGATTGTATTTATGTAACTTGACATCACTGATTCTTTCCTTTATGCTTAGTGTTTCCTTGGGTCTATTGTTTTAGGGTGGACCATGGAGACCATTCTTCCTGTTTTATAGGGTGGACATCTAAAAGTAGATGAGCCAATGCATTATTATTACTATTCTGTATAATTTATCTTGTATTTTCATTAGCACCTGTGATGCGTTAATATTTTCCAAAAATTCAAGAGGTGGCTCCTGCTTCGAGATGCTCCCAATCTAAGGACAGACAAGCAGAGGTTTGGGAAAATGGGGAAACAGGCAATGTTTAAAGGCTAATTAACCATATTAAATTTAAAAAATGAACGCACACATATTGGTTGCAATGCAGAAGTCTTGTTTTACTAGATGCACAAATGTCTCCTAAAACCTAACTGTAGTGAGCAGTCAACATAAAACATACAGATACCATAGAACTTAGGCCAAAATACAGGCAAACATACCCATTTTCCTCACCTCAGTACAAAGAAAATTAGAAATAAACTCCCCTATATTCATCTGCTGTGTAGATTATACAAATTGAATTGGAATATTAGACACGTATAGACTGTACTAACCGCTGTAGCCCTGAGGAATTCAAGTGCCAACCTTAAAGACATTTGGCTATAGATGGTGTCTTGGTCTAACCACTCTTCAGGGGGATAGGAAAAGGCCCAATCTGCTGATAGCAGCTCCTCTCACACACTACAAATGTCTGAATAAGATGAGAATAAGGAGTGCAGCAAGACGCTCAGTGGGCTAGATCCTGTGCTGGTATACATCAATATAGCTTTTCAGATCACCGGCTCATGATCTAGCCTGTGTAAATCAGGGTCTAGATCTGACTGTGTCAGCCATGTAATATATCATCACGGTATCTTTTATAACCAAAGCATTTTACAAACTGCACACATGGAATCTATGTGGGTAGTCCATGTGGAGGAGGCCCCAGTTAACATTTTCTTCCTAACTATTGGTATGGCAACAGTTCATTACATCTAGGTGACATTCACAAAAGGACAAAAATGTGCCAAAAGTCAAAAATATTTGTATCAGGCTATGATTGAACTAAATAATCGCCTTCTGCATTATCACACCAGCTTGCTTTTTTTAAAAAAAATGTAACCTTTTATTGAAAAGTGACGTGTGATAAAGAAGAACTGTTGATTGCTTGCACTCCTTGTTCCTCATCTCTGGAATATAAAGATGGCTTCATGCTGATGGCATATTTCTGCTTGTGTTTTGGGGTAAAATGTTAGCAATTCTTGGAGGACTTAGAACTTGAGCTTCAGCTCCTCCCATCCCTAAGGGTGGGGAAGATGTTTTGATTTAGTCTTTGGGGGGGCATGTTCAGGGACCCAAATGATGCGAGGTGTTGTCTCTTCAAACCACTTTGAATAACACAATAACTCCTCATACAACCATGACATCTGGCAATCCCAATATTCTAGTTGAACTCAAGCTGCTTAATGCATCCAAGGCCAGAATGTTAGAAAATCTTTTTGTTTTGTTTATACAACACCTAGCACAAAGGGGTTCTGGTCCATGACTGGGGTCCACTTCTAGGAATTACGGTAATACAAATATCACTAATCACTATTATTACTAATCATCACCGGAGTCCTCTGGATAATCTTCACAAATTTGCAGAAATGTGAGATGCAGTGATATTGGGAAGGTTGATCTGCCCTGGACTATACTACAAAATTACTTGAGTATAACTGCATCACTCGGGGGTGTGAATAATCCACATCCCAAGTGACATAGTGTTACTGACCTAAGCACCCTTGTAGACAGCAATATTTTGGTGGGAGAGCTCTCTCCTTCTCAGCTTAGAGCATCTTCTCCAGAAGTGCTACAGCAGAGCAGGTGCATTGGGTGCAGCTCGCTGCTGTACATGCGTAGTGTAGGCCTTCCCTCACCTTTACTATATGTTTTTATACCATGCCCATCACTGTGGTAACTAAGTATCCATGTCAAAAGATGCTTTCCTAAGCAAGATTGTAATATTTGTTTCTATAAGGGGTGCCAGCATCTTGTCCTGTCTCAGGAAGGCATTGAAAATAAACTCCAACTACAGTCCCAACACCTCCCCTCTGGCTTTCACCAGGTAGGAAGAACATGAGTCTAACACAGAGGCCATATCATAGTCCCCAACACCTCCAGAATCTAAGGAAGCATCACAAGCTGAAACTCAAGCAGAGAAAAGTCTTCACTTGTCTCCCCAGGAGCCAATTCTAGTATCACAGGGGCAGACAGTGCAGTCTAGATCAGGAAAAAAGGCTAAATATGGTGAATAAATTATTCGCCACAAAATATTTGTTCTTTGCTAGTTATATTAAACCACAAGGAATAAAGTGCCTCCAGCTGTGTAGTTAACATGGTACAAGTTGAGTAGGCATGAATAGAAGGAAGCATGAGGGTGTGGTCATGAGGTTCTTGTGGTGACCAAAGCAGCCACCCTGTACTGAGCTCTGTGGATGAAAATATAGACAAGTTGATTTTTGTGATTCCTTCAGACTTTGTTATATGCTTTAGGTTCCATTTCCTAGGATTAGAAATGGGACACAGTGAAGAGATGTAGAGCTTCAGAAGACTTAATCATTCTAGATTCAAGCAAAACGTTGACAAGGAACTTTCTTTCCTGGCCTGGGAAACCTGTACTAATTCTCAGTTCTGACAAGGCTGCACTTGGCCCAGAAGCCAAGTGGGGACAATGGTGACTTCTGAGGGGACTGACCCTATCTCCAAGGAAAGTTATGCCCAGCTGCCTGTTGGATCATGGAGCACTGGGTATCCCAGTCACACTCCCTTTCCCGTTAACCATGCCTCCTACACCAGGGACTCAGGGGCAGATGGGCTGTTGCAGAATCTCTGTACTAGATCTACATCTAAGGAATAAAGAGTACAATTTGTCTTCAAATTTGCTGCTTCTGAGATTTTAGGATTACTATCAAAATTTGTACATTTTTGATACAACAATAATTCCTGATTTACCACAAAACCCTTCACTGATTGGTCACTTGTAGAACTGGCTGGAAAACAGAATTTTCATCTCATTGGAAATGTCAACATTCCAAATCAGAATGGAAATCTGCAATATTGGAAATCTTGTGCACTGAAAAAATATCTGAAAAGTTACAAATTGGAAATGTCAAAATGTTGACATATTTTCTCAAGACAAAATAATTCAACATGCTGGAGCAACATTTTATTTTTGAATCAACATTTTGAAATTAAAAATCTCATTTTTTAACATTTAACATTTTGTTTCAAAATGTCTTCTTGATATGGGTTTTTGAGTGTTTCAGTTCTCCCAATTGGAAAACTAAAACTAAAACTTGACATTTTTCATCACAAGGTTTTGGTTTCAGTAAAACTACATTTTCCAATGGGAAAATTTTCCATGTGACATATTTCAACCAGCTTTAGTTACTTAATGAAAATATGAAACTGTCTATTAATAGCACTTTACCCGGTGTATTTTTTTTAGTGTGGAGTTTAGAATTTTCCAGTTAAAATGTTTTAAATGTTCTGCTGACATGGACACTTTGACCACTGAGCAGAGTTCCCCTTTTAACGCACCACAACACAGACGCTTTCTTTCTCCAGGCAGCACTCCTGAAGCCTGTCACAAGTTCAGTTACAGCGGTACATTCCAAGCATGAGTCAAATGCAAACAAACCCAACCCTGAATTTAAAATCGGTTCCTTTTAAAAGTTCCAACTGTAGAAATATAGTGCAATTTAATTTTGTATTTGCCTTTCATCTGTCAACTGTAATGATTTCTCTCATTTATTCATACATGCTAAAAGCTCATGAACATGCCTACATTTTCTTGCAGTTGAATATTACTGGTCTGGTTATCCAATCAAATATTGTGCAAATACTGCAATGTAGACATAGCTTTGCCTACTTGTGAATGCTGACATTTTATAATAAAAGTATAAGGAATCCAGGCAGATGGGATCCAGGCAAATTAGACTCAAAAGGAGATTAGAGTTAAATATTATATTTCCAAAATAAACAAATACAAAGATAATAGAAAAACAGAAATCTCATCAGAGGCTATGAAATCATTTATTGGTGTTACAATGTGTGCACGCCATTTAGACTCATGAATTAGTCATTATGTTTTGCTGCCTAAGATACTTTTCTGTGATTTGCTGTGGGCAAGATTTTCAAAAGTGCCTAGTGATTTTGGGTGCCAATTTTAGACAAACCTAAGGTGACCTAATTTTTCAGGAAGCGTTGAACACTCATTAAATTCCCTGAAAATTGGGTCTATTTAAGGTGCCTCAGGTTGGGCACCTTAAAAATCAAAGTACCCATAACCATAGTCACTTTTGAAAATCATAGCCTATATCTTTTAAATGTTTTGGCTCTGGCTATTCAAAAGTTGATAAATACACTCTCCTTACTGGGAACTCTAAATTGTTTCTTAGACTCAGGGCTTGTCTAATGCTACAAAATTAAGTCAACCTAATTTACATCAGCATACAGCTGCCGCATTAATTACGTCGCTTGTGCATATCTACACTTTTCTCCTTGTGTCAGCATTGTGCATCCCAACCAGAACCATGTGGGGCATTGTGGGATGGCTTCTGAAAGCCAGCAGCAGTCAATGTAAGCAACACAGTGTCTACACCAAGACTTTATCAATCTAACTAATCAACATTGGCTCTATGCTGCTCATGGAGATGGAGTTATTAAGTTGGTGCAGCCGGCGAGTTATATTGGTGGGAGCAAAATTTTAGCGTAGACACTTACAGAGTTAGGTCAATGTAAGTTGCCTTGCGTTGACCTAACTCTGTAGTGTAGAACAGGGCTCAGATAAGTTCCTAGGCATGTAATATTCTATACTATTCTCTATAGGATCTTATACCACCCACGTAAGTATAGTATCTGAGTTTCTTCACAGACATTTACATGGATAGACAAACATTTACATACATATGTTGGGCTGAATGTCCAAATGCCGTACTTGGACATCTGTCAAACTAAGTAACGGATGTTTAAAAATTGGATTCTCCATTATCTTCATAAGTACTGGCCAAAATGTCGTCTAAGGAGAAAAGTTGTCTTTACACAGTGTTTTATGGCAGTACGCTATGAGAGACAAATATGCAGTGCGGTTATACCCTTGTCAGTCCCAGGATATTAGAGACAAGGTGTGTAAGGGAGTATCTTTTTATTGAACCCACTTCTGTTGGTGAGAGAGACAAGCTTTTGAGCTAATATGGAGTTCTTTTCTGTGTGGCTCAAAACTTGTCTCTCTCACCAACAGAAGTAAGTCCAATAAAAGGTATTACCTCACTCACCTTGTGTCCCTATGTGAGACCAGGGCATTTCTCACACTTCTGTAATGTGTTGCTTGCAACGAGAAAGGTAATTATAAGAGTGAGCCAATCATTTGTTACTAGCAACCGACTCTGACAGAAGCAAGTTCTGCCCCATGAGGCATCTTTAACTATGTAGCCTGTGCAAAAAAGAGAGGGAGGAATCTTTTTGTCTCCAACATATCTGAGTGAGACATCTCGATTCGATTCTTCCCACACAGCCATCTAAATTCTCCCTCTGCCGGGAAGTCATTAGACTAACCTTTAAAATGTGAATAGAGGAGGGGGAGCTCTTTGATAATTGCAGACCTTGTATTTCAGTTACACACAGATGTGTATAAAAGGAGAAAGGGGAAAGCAGCCTTTGTCCAGATGATATTCAGATCAGTTAGCACTAACAGTGGTAGATCTTTTATTTCTTCTTTTCTAAGAGATGGGCGAGCTCCTGAAAGGTGCTGAGAAAGCCATGGGAATTATGGGTGCTCAGCACCTCTCCTGATCTGACCCTGAGCTAGTAAAAGGCAGAAAAACAGAAAACTTAGGACCAAATTCTCAGTTGTGCTGAGTTTGGCACAGTTGAGAAATAAGGGAATGGGAAGAGCTCTAGGTCTCCTTTCTCCTCTCATGATTCTGGGATTAAAATGACCCTGGTATTTAGGGCTTCTATATATTTTGCTGGCTGCAACAGTTCCATAGGGGCCATTCTGCCAGCTGAGGACCAGGTGGAGTGCATGGTGTCCTGGCCCTGACTGCAACATGCCCCTGCTATTACTCCTCCCCATCCCTGACAAACCCCTTCAGCAGAGGTGTGGGGCTAAGTGGTGTAGAATTGTTTTACATTGTGTTTCTGTTATTCGGGGGATTTCCCTACACCGGGAAAATTCCTGGTTGGCCCCGTTAGGGCAGCCTTTGGTCTGCCTGAGTACCACAAAGTGACTGGAATTGGAGCTAAGGATCTGGGCCTTTGAGAAAATTTGAAATACTGTATAGCTGTTACAATGTACAAATACATTGCATCTCTTCTCACAAATAAATCACCCTGCTTTACTGATTGAGGTGATATTGTGTGACTGAACAGACAAAAAATATTGGACTATAGCTACCACAGAAGCCATTTGTCAGATGATGGCCTTATGTTTACATTTCACAGCACTGTTCCAGGGCTAGCACCCATCTGCTATACTGACTTCCCTGAGTAGATATTTTCAACTGGAATAGACGCTCAGTTGCAATTAATTTATATAAAAGATAAATTCTATGATTTTGCAATATAAATATTTATATTAATAACAGTTCATAATAACTCATTTTTGAATTCCAAATGGCTCATACTGCATAACCTCTGAACAGCTAACCATGGATAAACAAGTAAAATTCACAATCAAACCGTAACATAGCCTGAAAAACATACCAGAGCTGGTAAAAAAAAAATCACTCAAGAAAAAATCAATTTGACAAAGCAAAATATGCTAAAAGTGTTACAAAGAGGTTTTTATTCTATCCTTTGGTCAGGCTGTCCTTTGATCTACATAAAATTAACTATCAGTGAGAGAGACTTTTTGTTTTTTTAATTTAATGTAAAGAAGGACAGACAGCCACTGTAATGAAATCTGAGTTACTTGCTATAACCACACTGACAGATTAAGATAATGAGTAGTCTCTTTATGGTTAATAACAAAGTGCCATCTTTGGAAACTGTTGTTCTAGTCTCATAGTTAGCATCCTTTCATAATTAATGTATTAAGTATATGTAAATAGCAGGCTATTGGGCAAATGTGAGCCAGACATAAAACACATTAAAGTCCCCCTGAAAACTCAATCCTTCCATTAGGGCCACAAGAAATGAGTTTATAATTAAAAAAATAAATCAGAAAGTCCACATTTCTGGAGTCTAGGGCTTAATCCTCTCTCCCATATTATTGAACACCTTTATAAATCTTTCAGAAGACAACACTTGCTGAAATGGCAGCACTAAGCAGACAACACCGCACTCTGCCTCAAACATAAGTGCTGCCCCCCAGATTTCTCAGTGCCTAGCTGGAATCAGCACTTGGATGAAGAGCCTGCTAAAGTGGAACTCAGGCAAGACTGATGTGAGGCTGGTAAAAAAGAGGGCAGTGCTTCAAAGGACTTGCATACTCCAAGATAAAAATGACCAGGGAGCTAGCCACTTTCAGAATTAAGTGCCAACGCTATTTCTTTGAGATAGGTTTCCCTCAGTAAGTTCTTCAAGTGCGCACACATCAACAAAGAATATAACTCCTCATTCACTTACAAACAAAATCTCTAGGAGCTATTTCTCTGATAGCCAAGAAAAAAGAGACAGATTATTTCTATTTTAAATACTTGGGCCACTGTACAGTTATAGAGTCCATATAAGTATATATAAGACAGATAGGGAAATAAATTAAATTAATATACAAAGCATCCAAGACTTAGGACTTTTTCTAGATGAACAGGTAGTGTGTGGCACTCTGGGGTGTAAATCTACACTGCACTAGTGTTACAGGCACTAACTACCCATGAGGAGCCTGCTACCTTGCACTAAAAGTTCCCTAGTGTGCCTTGATCTACTCTGGGTTGAAATGGGCATAGATCAATGTGCAGTAGAGAACTTTTAGTGCTCAGCAGCAAGGACCAAAGAGACAAAGCACAGCAGACCAATGCCGTATAGCTTTACACCCCAGTTTGCCGTGCCTGCACTGTTCATCTAGCCAAGCCCTTGCAATATTCCTGCAGTTCAATCAGAGGTATGATTACAGCTCAGGTAGGCATACCCACACTAGCTTTAATTGAGGCTAAAAATAGAAGTGAAGAGACAGTGGCAGGGAGCCCAGCTCAGGCTGTACAAGCCTACCCAGAAACCTAGGTATGTATTCTCATCACTAGCCTGTGCTATGGTCTGTGTTGCCCTGTCTTAGGGCTGGTCCCCACTACGGGGGGTGGGAGGGATCGACTGCAGCTGACTTACCGTCCGTCCTCACGGCAGCGGCAGTCGGCAGCGTGCTCCCCCGTTGACTCCAGCTTGCGCCTCCCGGAAAGCTGGACTTCTGGAGTCGAGGGGGGCACTGTGGGCGATTGATTTCTCGTGTCTTCACAAGACGTGAGAAATTGATCGCCAAAAGATCGATTGGTACTCGCCGATCCGGCGGGTAGTGAAGACCAGCTCTTAGCTGTGCTAGCTAGTTTCAAGCTAGCCTGGATATGCCTATCTGAGCTGCAATCACATCTTCCAGTGTAGTGTAGACAGAGTCATAATGTAGCTCATATTTTTGTGTGTCTGTCTATACTAGTGGAGAATTTTATGCGTTGCATAAAATCAAGCAGTGCAGCCATCATCATGACTGACCCGTGGGATTACACTGGGCTCCCTAGAGCTAAAAGCATGAATTGCTACAACTTGAGCTAAAGAGACACATGCACCAGCGGGGAGCTGTAACAGACCTGTATTCTCTGTAGATAGGCACAGAAAGTGATATAGAGAGCATGCATTGATCAATGGATTACACAAGCACATTGGTGGCACTAAACATATTACCATATTGCCAGCCTCAAGCATTCAAAAATTCTAAATTGGGCTTAATTTTTTTTAAACATGGGCTTTTTTTATTGTCCTTCTGATTTCTGAGTCCTTAGAGTGCACTCATGTCATGTTTTTAAGCTTCTCTTTTCAACCATCAGGGCTAGAAACATTCTTATTTTTTAAACTAAAGCGGAGATTCTCACGTAATTGCTTGCCTCAAGGAACTGAGGCTTAAGAAAAACACCAAATACTGAGAGACTCCCGATGAAATCAGGCGACATGGCAACACAGACATGGTAATATTAATAATAATGAATGCCTTGAAGTCTTCTCATTTACTGTGATTTCTGATACCTGTGGGACAATTACAGCATCCAGGGATAGGCCAGTATAGCTAATTTTTGCTTCCCATTTCTCTTGTAGTACTGGTAGTAAATGGATGTACACATCCTAACAATACAGCCTTGTAGGAATCTATTAAGTTACTTGACCAATAGAAAGATGACTTTATACTTATAGATTCTAAGGCTTGAAGTGAATGTTGTGATCATTGAGTCTGATCTCCTGCATAACTCAGCCTATAGTGTTTCTCCTAGCATTATTCCCACACTATGGCAGGGTCCACTTAGACTGGACACAACCAGTGATACAACTGGGGTATACTCCAACCAATGAGTCGTTCCATCTGTCATTGGAGGCATTTTATACCTACTGGCAGGTGTTAAGCCTACGGCACCTGATATTCCCAGGAGGTTTCCCATCCAAGTACTAGCCAGGCCCAACCCTGCTTAGCTTCCAAGATCAGAGAGGATCGGGCATGTTCAGGGTGGTTTAGCCCTATAACACAGCATATGGTACTTTCCTGAATTAATTCCTGTTTGAACTAGAAGAGTCTTTTTAGAAAATCATCCAGTCTTGATTTAACAACTTACAGTGATGAAGATACCACCACAAACCTCACTGTTAAAAATATGCACCTTATTTCCAGTCTGAATTTGTCTAGCTTCAGCTTCTAGCCATTGGATCTTTTTAGACATCATATGCTAGACTGAAGAGTCCTCTATTTTCAAACTTATTTTCCTCGTGTAGTTACTTTATAAGATGTGATCAAGTTAACCCTTAATGTTCTATCTGATAAACTAAACAGATTGAGCTCCTTGGATCTTTCACTATCAATGCATGTTTTCAGTCCTTGACTCATTCTTTTGGCCCTTCTCTGAACCTCTCCAGTTTTTCAACAGCCTGGAATTGTGGACATCAGAACTAGACACAGGGTTCTAAGTCCAGTTGCATCAATACCAAGTACAGAAGTAATAAATGTGCCCCCTGTTTATATAGCCAAGGATCACATTAGCCCTTTTGGCCACAACATCACAGTGGAAGCTTATTCAGCTTACATAATGCTTTTCATCCAAGAATCCCAAAGAGCTCAAAATAGTCTTCTATCCATCACTGGAAATGCAGCTGAAACATCTGACTGGATAGCAATGGTGTTTAAGAGAAGCAGATATCTTATTCGGTTGAAACCACAAGGGAATGTTTAGGCAGCGTAATCAAGACACAAGGGTCAACAATGCCTATAAACCAAAAAGTATTATACATGTTCACCAAAAAAAGCCTTTACATTTGCATGTCATTTTGCTTGTACAATTGTACGGACATACAGTGGATGCAATTTAACTCCCCAATTTGCACATGAAATTGTGTGCATGAGTTTTAATATTTCTGGCTGCAAATGAGTTTTAACACAAAATTAAAGGATGGGTTGAAATTCTTTTGTAGATGTAACACTATGACCCCAAAGTGTGAAGTGATGGAGAACCTGAACTGGTACGGGTTCAGACTAATATGTGCTGCATTATGCTTCAGTTGTGGTTGCAGCTTTTTTGTAAAAGGCAAGCCACAGTCTCATGTTTTGTCTGTTGTGTGACATGACTTTCACTTCACTAAGAGGCAGGCCACATACTGTGAAATTTTGCAACCCCCCTCTCACATCTTGTATGAGCAATTTACATTCTGTTATGTTCTATCCCAGATGGTGTTCTGCAGTTCTGAAATGAAATGAAGACTATTTTTCAAATCTGTCATGAAACTACACCTAGGGATGAGTGCGGCTGATTTACTGGTTTATGGCCCCTAAGCACTAAGGAGTGCTGCCTATGGAATGCTAGCTATTGAATTTGGAGCTCTGAATTAGTTGAAGTATGGTCATCAGGTGTAAACAGTTAAATCCTTAGTAACTAGAGTTGTATTCTAAACCTTTGGTGATAGGAACTGTCTGTCCATATGTGGTGATACAGTACCTATACACAATGAACTTTAATCCTGGCTGGAGTCCATGAATGGAGCTACTGTAATACAAATAATAAATAATCATCTTTTGTATTTAGCCCAAGGAAGGTCTGGAGTAAGTTACAAGTAATCCATTTGTTGTTGATACACCCATTTCAAATGGGAGTATACAAATGATTAGTATGCTTCTGATCCAACTATACTCCATTTTAGAAATCTTCTATCACAGCTTCTATGTAGCTTGCCTAAATCTTGCTTTTTGAAGGGTACTGTATCCTGACAACATAATAGGCTCTGGTTAGGTTGTTTTTTGTTTGGAGAATGTGGTTAGCCCCTCAGATGCATAAATTATTAAATAACACATTCAAATAAACAGTTGATGAAAGGACCAATGATCTCGTAGTTAAGGCACTGGACGGGGACTCAGATGATGTGGCTCAGTCCCCGGCTCTTCTTGGGCACTTATTAAGCATTTATTAATCTCATTGTGCTTCTCTCTACTGGTGCAAAAAAGGGTGGCAGATGTGGCCATTTGGAAGTTTCACCACTGAAAGGGGACTGATGTAGGGTGATGATTTGAAGGAGGTAGTGTAGGGAAATGCCTGTGCACTATAAATATTCCCAGCTGCCAGAATGATCCTTGGCCAGTTGGCATATATTAGAGCAGCCCTACATTTGAACCAGCCCCCAGACAATCCCAGAGTCGGGAAGCAATGAAGGTAATCGTACATTCACATTTCTCATCCTCCCTCCACCTACAAGTCATGTGCAGCTCATTCAGAACCAAAATTTGGTGCCTTCCTGTTTTATTCAGACCATATCAAAAGTTTGAATGTCAGAGACAGAAGAATAGCAGTTTTCTGATCCTTTAACTAACTTCTCAAGTTTTGTGATGGGATTAAATTTTCAGTCGTGTATTTTGATGAGGAGATTGTTTTAACTGTCACCCTATTTCAATAATTGCTACAAATTACAGCATGGTACAAACATCTTGTTACTCTTCTCAAATCACTAGGGTAAATTATGAATAACATTTAAAGCATGTTTTTCATCCTTGGAAAATATGAGTGATTCTCATGTCATTGTATGACATCACAGTGCTTAAAATGTGGCTTCTTCTCACAGCTGTACATTAAAAGAGGGCCCAGATCTTCCCCTTCATAAACCAATGCATTTAATATCCTTTGAAAAAGGATTTTGTTATTTTTACGTTTGGTTTATCTAATATAACTTAATCGTATCTGTTCTTCACTCTGCCATTCAAGGGATATGTTACTTTGAATGTGTGAAAATGAGACAGTACTGCATCATCAGACATTCTGTATACTTCTGGGGTGCATTTTTATATCCAGTATTTCAAAATAACATAAACATTTATTCAATATTTAAGAAAAATAATATTCTACTCTGCACCTTGATGAATTCACTTATTAAGCATTTATAGGTCTGAGTCTCCTCAAACTTACAAAGATGTAATTCAGGAGTAACTTCACTGAAGTTTCAATATGAGGAACTGGTAAGGCATTAGTTAGTAACATTTGTCAAATTTGCCAGACCACTTTACATTCCGATTCTAAAAGGGTAGTTACTAATCACCTGGAAAGCTCTGACATGTCTGGAAGCATTGGTGTTTTGGTGGTTCTTCTCATTTATAAGGTTAAAATTATGTTTTATTTTCTAATACAATATGAAATGCATAGGATCAAATTGGCTCTCAGTTACATGTAGGTAATCTTGACTTCCATGAGTTTACACAACATAAATAGGGGCAGCATGTAAGCCATTAACTTTTCATTCTTGTCCTCCTGTCCCACAGGTGCAGGAATAAAGAGCTGAAATATGTTGCAGACCTGTTGATTAGTGATGGAACTCAGATGTAACCTATGGTTCAGTTAAGAGTCCACATTTCACCCTGTTTAACCACTGGGTGACGGAGTTCTTGTCTACATACAAACTGGAGCCAGAATAACTAGATCAGCTTTACCTCACATCTGTAGTTATGCCAGTGCATGTCTATATATAATCCACAATAAGGGTGTACCACACACAGCCTTGCCAAAGTTACCAAAGTAACTAAAAGTGCAAGTTAAAACTAATTGTTATTTCAGACCAAGTTTGTGTATACACAAAGCCTGAGTAATAGAGAGGTCAAGAAAGGCCAAACTGAGAGTGAATATGTGAGCTGATAAACTCACTTACATATGAATCCAGCTAGGAACCATTGCTATAGCACTCTTCAAACTTTACTTCTAGAGTAGCTTAATAGTTTATAAACACAAGGAAAACAAATTCAACCCAGACTGTTAACTTCAAGCAGTGGAGATACAAGATCCCCTAAGGAGAATAGGAATTTTGCTGAGGTCCTTCTGCTGTATGCCATCATTACTTATTGTTATTACTATTTATTATTATGGTGCTTTTTACTGGAGGACCTCAAAGTGCTTTGCAAACACTAAAGGTCCAGAGCTCCATTCAGTTCAGCTGGGGTGAGGCAAAAATGGTTTTAAGCCACCTTTTCCCTGACCCAATAACAAGAGCTGCTAAGGACATTTTGAGAGGCATTTTATATGAAAGAGACTACCACAATACAATTCTACTACAACATATTCTTTCTGTATTTGATATAGCTATGTATGAGGTAGCTCTAATGTCACAGTCATACATAATGAGTAGCATAACATCACCATGCATGTGAGTTTGTAACTTACTTAACCCTTCATTTCTCTTTTTTGCTTTGAAATCTATTTCTGGGTGGGGGCTGTTCACTCTCCATGCATGTACCAAGCTGAATGTGCGATAACTCATCTGTGTGACCCAGTGTGGGTTTGTGAGTGTAAATGTGAGTGCACATACATTTGTAGTGAACAGTTCTATTTATCTTGTTGACCCTTACAGTCTTTTTGGCTACAATAGGCTGCTTATTGTGGGGGTGTTATCCTTAATAAATATTGCTGTTACAGAGGTCCCTTCTTGTGCTTGGAGGTATCCAAACATAGAGTAAGAGAGAGTCTCTGACTTGAATATCTTATTGTCTAATTTGAGACCGGATGCAACAAGCAGAGGTAATAAACAACTGGTAGCTATGGAAAGGGGAGATAAGCGTAACAGTGATAGGATATCATGGCTACATAGATTAGCAAAGTGCACAGTTAGAAGAAGCAGGGGCAGACTTGTAAACTTGTTGGCTCAGCTGTTTTCTGTCCCTAGCTTTGTGACTAAGAATTGGTCAACAAAATCTTATCCTAAGATTTTTCACCACTCACCCCTTAAGATCTGATAATTCATTGCCAGTTCAGTCTGAATCTGACCTACCACCGTTCGGTTTGTTGGTCTCGATTTTACCTAATCATAATAGACCAAATTAATCTCTGATGTAGTTCTACTGAAATAAGAGATTAAATTGGCCTGAAGAATTTCCATTCACGTGTACAAGAGAGGGCAATATTTCTGAGTACCTCTCCATCATTAGGTAGGTTTACACTGCAAAATCAATAACAGGAATTAGCAGAACTGTAAATAGAGCTGCAGTAGTGCCATTGCCTGCTCCAGTCGGTAGATACTGCTGTTGACATTAATGGAAAATAATCAACAAGGAAGGGTAGATTAGAGGAAGAGAATGTAGGATAAGAATGAGATGCTGAGAATTCAAGCACTCTGTTTATACACAGGCCATATGGTGTGGACATAAACAGTGTGAGCTTACTTTACTAGCATTATGCAGTCTGTAACCTCCCTTCCCAGATAACTCCTGTCTGCCAAATGTTTCTCTTGCCTTTAATACTGCAGACTCCACAGGCAGGAAGAATGCATTCTTATATGTTTCCATATACCATACGCCATACTGAGATAGAGCAAAAAAGATTTTGAAAACTAAGGTCTGTTTTCTGAGAAGCATCAGGAAAAGCTGGGTTTTAGTGAGGGGCTTTATTCTTTAGCCACATCTTTATTTTTCATTCTATACCCTTATGTGCTAACCTTCTAATTCTATACATGTTCACAGTGATCTTTCAAAAAGAAAAAAGCAATTGCAATGGAAATATGCCCCTAGGGCTGATATTGCCTCTGAACAAAAATTGAAGTGGACACATTAAGATTTTTATTCACAGAAATAATACCTATCTGAGTCATGTATATGAGAAATGTATATATGATGATGAAATACCAAGTGTTCTTAATGTAGCAGGTGGCTGGTTTTAATTCTGTCATCTAAAATATCACTTTGCTATCAGCATATTTTTTTTAATGCATTTTAGCAGTCTATGCATATTGATACTTTTCCAAAATAAATGTAATAGCCTTAAAATGTCAGATTTTTTTTACCTGCCTGCTGAAAAACAAAAACAAGCTTCCTAACGCTTACTTGGCATTTTTTCAAACAAAGCGTTAGAAGCAGTATACTTTGAAGGAACATTTTTGCATTTGAAGGGATAGATTCTCAGCTGGTATAAATAAGCATATCTCCATTGAAGTCAATGGTTGTATACCAGTTTATCTATATATATGTAAACGTCAAATGGTGTATGTGTGCGTGTATGTACGTACCCTTACTCCTTCCACACCGTTTGAGCTAGAGACTTGAAATTTGGTACAGTTATAGGCTTTAGGGTCCTAATCAGGGTAAGAATTGAAAATTTTTCAAATCTCACCTCTGACGCCCCCTAGGGGTGAAATTCTTTAAAGCCCATTCACATCAGCTGGGCAGCAGGTTAACACCTGCTGTTCTCTGTGACATAGTTATGATGTAATAATACCCCCCTCCAATGGACCCCGCACTCACTCAGCTCTCTCCCCCATCCCCCCCTCCAACGGCCCCCGCACTCGCTCAGCTCTCTCCCCTCTCCAACGGCCCCCCCACTCGCTCAGCTCTCTCCCCCCTCCAACGCCCCCCCCCACTTGCTCAGCTCTCTCCCCCCTCCCCCCTCCAATGGCCCCTGCACTCGCTCAGCTCTCTCCCCCCTCAGGTAAGAATCAATTTTTTTAAAAATCTAACCCCCCCACCCCCCCACTCCAACGGCCCCCCCACTTGCTCAGCTCTCTCCCCCCTCCAACGGACCCCGCACTCGCTCATCTCTCTCCCCCTCTCCCCCTCCAACGGACCCAAGCAACGCCGGGTATTTGTGCTAGTACTAGCTAAGGAGCTGGCCGTAAGAATATAGTATTGAGATTGCTTCCTTTAGAAGTCTTACATTGCATTTGCTCTGCTCGTAGGTAATGCTGATAAGACAGTACAGTACTAACCAGGTGGTGCATCTTAGTGATGTCATATTTCCAAGGAGACATTAAACTGAAGTCCTTTCTTACTAGGTCTACCAGCTGTAAATAGGAAGTTAAAGATTCCAAGGCACTAATTGACCAATAGGTTCCAAGGCACTAGTTGGTCAACAGATAGAGTGGGTCTAGTGCAGCTAATGAGCCTGTGCCCAATCTGAATCCACATGGACCAAAATCAGTATCAGAGTCAAACAGTGGACTGTGTCCAGAACTGGCCTCAGTACCACCCATAATCAGCTGCAGCCTTGGGAGTTTTCCCTCGGGAGCAGGAGTGAGGAGACAACCTCAGAAGACAGCCCTACAAATGTGCTCAGTAAAACATACGGCTATCCATTTTATTAGAGGTTTCTAGGTGTAGGAGATCCGCTTCTCACCCACTTTAGAACACAGGCAGGAGACTCCTCTGCAGCTTCCAACAGTGTCCTTTATTTATACAGTGCAAACCCCACCACCAATATATACAGCTCTATACAGTTTAGCTGAGCCCCAGCCCTCATCCTGGCTGGGTTCAGGAAGCAGTCAGCTCTTGCAGGCTCCTAGCCTCAGCTCTACTTCCCCGCTCTATGTCCCTGCACTTCTCTCTATCTCCTTCTCTCTTTCTCACTCCACCACCACCCTGGGCTTTCTCCCTGCCAGGCTCTTATCCCCTGGGGAGGCTACCAGGTGCAGCCCATGTGGCCCTAATTAGCCCAGGGCTGCACTCTGCTAGATAATCAGCTTCCCTAGCTTAGGGAAGCTGCTAGCAGAGGCTTTTCCTTTTCTTAAAGGGGCGGCAGGGCTGGCTCAGGCCCACCCTGCCACATAGGGTAGTGCTTATTTATCTTATGGCAGGTCAGAGCTGTGTTCCTCTACCCTATGTCCTCCTTTCCCTTTCTGTCATTCCCCATCTTTGGATGTCCGATAGCTTATTTTTGGTTTGAAGGTTATTACATCATTATTATTATTTGTATTGTGCTAGTGCCCAAAGATGGAATCAGGGGGCGATTGGGCTAGAGGCTTCACAAACAGAGATGTAGGTGTGGTTCCTGCCCCAAAGAGATTGCAATCTAATTGCAAACAAAATGTAATAAGTCTATGTGACAATCCGTAGGAGGGAGCGGTAGAGGAAAGATTATGGAAATTATCATAAAATCACATAGGTTAGCCAGGTAAATAACATAATGGTTCCAATAAAACTGAAAATTTGAGGGGACGAGAGGATGGTTTCGATTTAGGATCTTGATTCTGTTCCCATTCAAGTCATTGGCAGATTTTTCTTTGACTTTAATGGCAGATGATGGGTCCTTAACAAATAAAGTCAACTATTCCCAACTTCCTCATGACCAGGCACTCACTGGTTTGATGATTTCTTACAGGAATGACAGCAGGCATGGGTCTTAGAGGTTTGAAGGAGGAGAGGATAGCTGCCTTACAGAGTAATTCAGGAAGGTATATAGGAGAGGCAGCATGGACTAAAGTGCAGAGGAGTAGATATGGGTACTTGAAACTGGCATCATTGCTGGGATAAAGGTAATGGGTGCAATATGATTGGAGACAAGACTGGGTGAGTGAGAAGGGGAAGAGTTATACCAGGCCTTGAAGATGAAGACAAGAAATTTAAATTGGGTGTGATGGAAAATGGGGAGCTGATGAGAGAATTCAAAGAGGGTCATGATCTAGTCAGCAAGAAGGGCCAGGAAAGTGATCTTAGCAGTTGTGGTTTGAATGGATTTGTGGGGGAAGGAAAGTGTGGGGGGGAGAGGTGTTGAAAATGGAGTAAGAAATTATCTTACTCCATTACATGGGGTAATGGAGAAGAAACTGCAGGATTTGGACATGGCATGCATGTATGGGGGAAGGGGAGAGGTCAAAGATGACCCCCAGTTAGGGACCTCTAAGACAATTAAAAAGTGTTTTCAGATGTGACAGAGAATGGGAGAAGTGGGGAGGTTTGAGGACGAAAAATAAAAGGCCTGATTCTCCTCAGCTTTGCAATTTATGTAGAGATGTACACTTGATTAAAATGTCGAAGGTAATCAAGATAGAATGGCCGTGTTCTACACTCACTTTGCAAAGGCATGAATGACTAAGCAAGGTATAAAGCTGTAGAAAATCGGGCCCAAGTTTTGATCATGGTGGACCAGATTCTCAGCTTGCGTAAAATGGCCTGACTCCATTGCAGGTAAATGGGGTTACACTGACTTTCACCATCGCAGGATCTGGGCCTATTAAGTTTCCGTTGTCAGTGAGGCATACAGGAGAAACTGTGAAAGAGGCAGGCAGGCTGAAACTTGGAATTAGTCCAAATATTTATTGTTTTAATAAAATCAATAATTTTGTTCTGGCCTAGTTTAACTCTTCTAAATTAATTACAGTGTTTAGAAAGAGGGCCCCTGTGCCATGCATCCTTATATGAAATCACCATTATATATTGTTGCTATTATATCACCCCCCAAAAATGGTTTGGTGACATATACCATTATCTGCCAGTAAAATTAACATTGACCCAACTATTTATTACACCCATTTATAGCTTATAGGATTTAATTCATTATTATTTCAGTCTTCCCTTTCACATTTTTTTTTGGGGGGGCAAATTCAGCAGTTGCTGATCCAATTATTAATTGGGAATTTAATTAACTATCTGTTGACCCACACTACAATCTCTTGGTATCCCTCCCGTACATAGATATAACTTCATAAAGCTTGCAATGTTGAGGTTATAACAACATATAGCCATTGGCAACAACAAATGGTGATATATTTACAGCATGTAACCACACAACAAAATAAATGTGGTTAGGACCTGACAAGAAGTCTTCAGTTATATTTTTAACTTTTTCGGGGACAGGAAAGGTGTGGTTAAAACTGACTGTGCTTTAAAAAGCACAAACAGCATTTTGTTTCTGCAGCTAAGAGAAGAATTCACAGATCTATCCTACAAAATAACTCCTTGATCAACTGTGATTATACTTTATAAGGTCTTTGTGTTACTTTGTAAAATAGCTTTTTTGGAGTACAAATCTCTGATATTATTCTTAGTTTGTTAATTTGTTTTGCTTCCATTTTAAAAAATATATAAGGTTTGGGTGTAAATTTCTTTTTTCTCCTTTTCCCCCTATTTTGTAAGCCCATGTTAAACTAAATGTGTTCCCTTGTGTAAATGGTGCCACTCCCATTGAAATCAGTGACACTGACTGAATTCAGTGTACTACATCTACTTCTCTAGACAATGTACAACCTGAACAGATTAATATAAAAAGTAAAATAAATACATAAATATAGTCCACTCAATCCCATACTCCTGCATCTCAGATTAAGTCCCCTTCTTTTCTAATCAGCTTTTGTTATAGTAGTTAAGTCTTAACAGAAAATGAGAAATGGTGCCCTGCCATAGATCAATTAAAAACATAATTTATCAGCCAAATTTAGTAACTTACAATATATATTTTTCATAACCTCTTGACTCTGCCACTTTTCTCTCCCACTACTAAGATCAGTATTTTCTCCCAATCTAAAAATTTCTGATCTCTTAAACAATTCACACAATAATCAAACCTTCACTGTCGAGATAATGTGACAAAGCGTGAATTCTTGAGAGTTGAGAAATATTCAGATAATTAACACGATAATAAGGGTGTAAGGACTAGTAAGGTCAGGAGATCTAATCCATAGACAAATCTCTTAGAAGGTTCTCTTTATTTCATGATTCGTTTATTTTGGGCCAGACTCGCCAGTATGCTATGCTTCTTTAACCAGTCAGTTCAGTAAAGGTTATGGCTGCTTTCTGTCAGTGAAGCATGCTGGTGAAATTGGCCCTTTATTTTCATGCCCCTCCAATGGCAGGCTGGCACTACCTGCTTTCAACTGGATATGAAACAGTGCAAGAGAGACTATTATCATGTTTAAGAATAGCAGCCTTGTTAGTCTGTATCCATAAAGAAAACAAGGAATAGTTGTGGCACCTTAGAGACTAACCAGTTTATTTCAGCATAAGCTTTCGTGGGCTATAGCCCACTTCATCGGATGCATAGAATGGAACACACAGAAGTAAGATGCATTTATATACTGTGACGGAGTCGGGCCAGAAGGGTATAGGAGAGTGCTGGAAGGGAAGTGTATCAGCCTCAGGATGAGCAGGTCCCTGTTCCCTGGCTAGCCAAACAGAGAAGGTTCTAGAAAGAAGCAGAAACAGCTAGCCTGATTGGGACACCTGGAGCCAATTAGGGGCTGGCTGAAATCACTTAAAAACCCTCCCATTTAGTCAGGTGGGTGTGGGTGGCAGGAGTTTGGGAGGCGTTGGAACAGAGAGCAGTTTGGAGGCGTTCGAGTGGAGGGAGTTTGGAAGGAAGCCCTGAGGTAAGGGTGAAGAGAAGTTGGAAGAAGCGGGGGACTGCTGTGGGGAAGTAGCCCAGGGAATTGTATGGTGTTTGGTGCCTAAAAGGTCAGCCATCTTATCTGATACTATTAGGGTCCCTGGGCTGGAGCCCGGAGTAGAGGGTGGGCCCGGGCTCCCCCCTTTTCTACCTCCCCTAACTAATCACAGTGAGCCTCTGAGGCTAGCACAAACCACCTGGAAGTGCAGTACCCACAGGGTGAAGGCCAAAGCTTTGCCACAATACACAGAAAGCAGAAAAAGTTGGAAATTACCACACCAATGCTAAGAGGCAATTTAATTTGGATGAGCCATTATCAGCAGGAGAAAAAAAACCTTTTGTAGTGAAAATCAAGTGGATCTGTCTGACAATTGATAAGAACCCGTGAAAAGAAACTTAACTAGGGAAATACATTCATTTAGTGTAATGACTAAGCCATTCAGAGTCTCTGTTTAACCCTTGGCTGATAGTGTCCAATTTGTAAATTAATTCCAGTTGCTCAGCTTTGTGTTGGAGTCTGTTTTGGAAGTTTTTCTGTTTTAAAATTGACACCTTCCAGTCTGTAATGGAATGGCCAGGGAGATTGAAGTGTTCTCCTACTGGTTTTTGAATATTATGATTCCTGATGTCAGATTTGTGTCTATTTATTTTTTTGCATAGAGACTTTCCAGTTTGGCCAATGAACATGGCAGAGGGGCATTGCTGGCACATAATGGCATATATCACATTGGTTGATGTGCAGGTGAATGAGCCTCTGATGGTGTGGCTGATGTAATTATGTCCTATGATAGTGTCAGTTGAATAGATATGTTGACAGAGATGGCATCGGGCTTTGTTACAATGATAGGTACCTGGGTTAGTGTTTTTATTGTGTGGAAGGTAGTTGCTAGTGAGTATTTGTTTCAGGTTGGGGGGCTGTCTGCAGGCGAGGACTGGTCTGTCTCCCAAGATCTATGAGAGTGATGGATCATCTTTCAGGATAGGTTGTAGGTCTTTGATGATGCATTGGAGAGGTTTAAGTTGGGGGCTAAAGGTGACGGCTAATGGTGTTCTGTTTTTTCTTTGTTGGGCCTGTCCTATAGTAGGTGGCTTCTGGGTACTCTTCTGACTCTGTCAATCTGTTTTTTCACTTCCCCAGGTGGGTATTGTAGTTTTAAGAATGCTTGATAGAGATCCTGTAGGTGTTTGTCTCTGTCTGAGGGATTGAAGCAAATGCGGAGGGTTTTGGGTTTTTTTTTTTTTCCACATTGTTTACCAGGTTGAACTAATATAAGAAAGACTATTCTTAGGCTGTTTCTAGCCCCAGTGGTTGCACAAATGTGAGCCTTGATGCCTGACATTTCAGCAAAGCACAGAAAGGGGGAAGGTTGTGCTGCTGTGTCTGCAGATTAGGGAAGTCATGAATAGCTGTTTCCCAGCAGGGCTGTTTGGCCTGAGAAACAGAAGCAAGGTATCCCCAAAATAAATGTTAAAATAATATTAATACATAGAAAACATATAAAATCAATTAATCCATAGCACATCATCAGCTGGCAAACAGGCCATGCAGAGAGCTGAGGAGAGAAAAATGTATGCCCCAGATAAAAGCCCCTGTCTCCCTCTTTACACTCCCACTACTTCTGGTTCTCCCATATATTAACTATACTGTTATTTAGTCCATTATTTCAGTGATAGAAGAAATCACACCCCATTCAGTTTTGTACCTGTTTATTGGTGTTTTGGGTGTTTATTTTATTCTGCAAAACCAGAACTAGTGGGAGTGTATCCATCCAGTTCCCACTTTTCCTGGCCCAAACAACTATCTAAGTTCATCCTCTATGGCCCTTTTATGGTCTTTTCCCACATCAGTTCACTGACACTGTTTGCCTTCAGATGCTGGGTTTTTCTTAAGAGATGGTAAGCAATGATGGAGCCTCAAACACATTCTTCATACCTGGACATATGGAGTCTTTTGCAATTGTGCAGAAATTGTGCACCTGCTGGAACAAATTCAACAATGTGGAAATCTGGCACAACTTAAAATGAGTCACACCCATTTACACCAGTACTGAATTTCACAGCTGTGCTTAGTTTCAGAATCCAGTTTACAACTCCTTATTACGTGTGTGTGTGTGTGTGTGTGTGTGTGTGTGTGTGTGTGTGTGTGTGTGTGTGTGAAAACAACATAAATATCCAATGGAAAAACTCACTCATGGAGATGTGTGAAACAATTGCCTCAGAGTCAACATTATGACAATATAATGAGTCAACAGCGATAGTAACTCTTGACTTAAATGGTTGACAAACTGCAAAGAAATGAATGAATATTGAAGAATTATTTACCGTTGATCTGATTCTTCTCTCACCTATGTCAGTTTATACCAGCATCAGTCCATTGACTTCAGTGTAGTTACTCCTAATTTACATCTTTGTGATCAGATTTTGGCCCATTTCCCTTAGATTGTTATTTATGTGTAAGTCTACCACTTTTCTTGTAACTTGATGCAAGAAAGGCAATACTTTGACTTTTTGCATGTATCTTTTTTGCTTGCATAACTGATTCATAGGTTCATAGATTTTAAGGACAGAAATGACTGCTACGATCACCTAGCATAACACAGGTCATAGAATTTCAGCAAGTGATTCTGCATCAAGCCCATAACTTCTGGCTAAACTACAGCATATCTTTTAGAGAGACATCCAGTATTGATTTAAAGACTTGAAGATTCCACCACTTACCTTAGTAAGTTATTCCAATGATTAATTACCCTGATTGTTAAAAACATGTGTCTGAAGTTGTCTAACTTCAGTTTCATCCATCATATCTTCTAATGCAGTGGTCCCCAACCTTTTGATCACCGGGGACCGGTCAACGCGGGCGAGTAATGCTTGCGGCCTGGGGGCTCTGTGCGGTGCGGCGGACCATTGTATGTCCGCCGAAAACCCGCAGAATTCAGTAGCTCATCTTCCTTTTTTTAATTTCGGCGAGGCGGGATCTTGTATGTCCGCCGAAAAGCCGCAGGAAAACGGGGCGGGAAAGCCGCAAAATGCGGAAGTCTTAGAGGACCGGAAGGGAAGGCGGCCGGATGCGGAAGGGAAGGCAGCCGGATGCGGAAGGGGCGGGCCGGAGGGGGACGCGGCCGCGGACTGGTACCAAATGCTCCACGGACTGGTACCGGTCCGCGGACCGGGGGTTGGGGACCACTGTTCTAATGTTTTTGTCCACTTCATCTAGCTGCATTTTACATCCATTTTGCACTGGTGATAATGACTACAAAAAGGTATAGGGCAACATAGAATCAGGCTCCAGGAGAACACCAAGGTAACTGGTGTCTTAATCAGAGTGTGAATGCCCTCAATTGAGGGTGATATAACAGAGATAGTGAGTTGCTCTAGATGCCTCCCACCATCTCATTCTTTTCCAGTTTCAGATTCAGCCATCTTCACCATTTGCTGATCTCAGCAGGCCCTTTGATAGACAAGAGATGAAGCTGTTTGCAGCTGATATGAAGGTGATGTCAAGCAGGTGTCATTGGTGAGGCAAGTTATGCTTGGATAAATCAGCATAAGTGTAACTGAATTTAACTTACATGATGAGTGAGTGGAGGGACAGGGTCTTAGCAAGAAAAGCTACTGGCAGGAAGACCTAAGATAAAGTTACTCTATGCCTTTTAAAACCTTCCTGTTACTGTCATTTTATAACTTCTTTCACTGTCTTGTTGGTAGATTTTTGTGCTACAATGCAGTTCCATGCTTTTGTGCAGTTCCATGCTTTTGTGCAGTTCCATGCTTCCATCACCTCAGTGTGTAAGTTAAAATCACTCCCACTTATGCTGATTTATCAAAGTGTAATTTCTATGACAGCCAGACACGTTGGACTTGAACTTCTCCGTTGCATGAACTGTCCAAGCTCTGAAAGCGAGGACAACCACAGAGGTGGTGACTTAGTCTTATCTTATCCAAATGGCTGTAATAATTCATCAGATATCAGGATCAGGCCCTAATCTGGGACATAGATATTCAGCAATGTGCTATTATTTTACATTATTTTCCCCACAGTGATCAGTCAATCTGTCCCCATTGTCTGAACAACAAAATATAAACATAAAACACCAATGTGCTGAAAAACAGAATAAGCTAACCGCAGGATTGTAGACACTAGCAATTTTTATCACCAGGGTATTGTTTCACTAGCACAACTGATTCATAATCTCCCATTAATTTCAAGTACTGATGTACTCATCTAAAGCTTGCTGCTCACATCACATTGGGTTGTCTGGCTGTAACTGATACAGTTGAAAGCATTTGGCCCTATTGACTTGATTTAGAGAATATTTGATATAACAATAATCCTGCTTTCAGTTGTTCATAGACTATACCTAAATCCAAATAATTCGCATACACATCACAAACTTTGACAATTCACTCCCCACACATCCCTAATCCTGGGTTGATCACAGAGTACAAAAAAGGAACAAACACCCACCATATTCCTTCATGTGATTTAAAGGAAGCATAATGCAGTGTAAACAATGATATGGTTTGTGTCACTATTTAATGACTATGTAAACATATCAAGTCAAGTCTTAGCTCAATGTATTCCAGATAAAAAAAAGAGTTGTTATCCAGTAGTGAGTGGAAGGTCTCACATCTCAGTCTCTTTAGTTCTGCCTTCGTGGATAGGTAGGAAAAAAACGTATCCTAAAAGTCCTCCTACATTATGGCTTTGTGCAAATAAGAGGGCAAAATTTAACTGCTGACATAGGATAATAATGTTGAGTGCTTATTTCATATGTGTTCATATTGTAAACAAAAGAAAGAAAATTGGTGTGGTAATCACAAAAACAGAAATATTTTTAAAAATTACGAATAGAAAAAACCTGCTGCCCTTTCCTTCCCTACACTCTTCTCAATGAGTCTTCTTTCCTCACTTCTCACTCAGATTTGTCCCTTCTTTTATTCTGCCCCCTATGTCTGGAACCCTCTCTTTGTCAGTCGAACACCACACACGCACTGCAAATCTCTCCTTAAAGCCCACTACATTGCTGTAACTTTCCCACAGTGCTCTCCTCACCAATTATTGCTCCACAGTCCACAGCCTCCCTTTACTGAACTCCCTGAATGCCAGTTGTTTCTCTCTACTTCCTCCCTTCCCTGGACTGTTGTCTCAGGTTGGGCTTTGCCTGTGCTAGAGTGGAAGGTCCCTGGGACAAGAATCATGTTTTATCCTCCATTTTGTAATGTGCTCTTACATTTAAGGCCAAATTGTAGTTTTTAGCCACAGCCCTCTGAGGCACTGCAGGGCTGTGCTGCTTGTGGGGGAGCACTGGAAGGCATTCTGCCTCAGAGAATGTCTCCCTGAGCAATCCAGTTGTGCTGGTGGAGGGAGGGAAATAAACTACGACATCTTTTTAAGAGGTACAACATACTTCTCCTCTTATGGCCACCCAGCAAGCCCGCTACCCCTCCCTTCTTCCCTGCTTCTCCTTATTTCCATTCCTGACCACTTGCTCTCAGGAGGGGCTACAAGCTGCCCTGTGACTCTGGAAAGGACTTTACATGGGCTGTGAAGGAAACAGAGGCCCCTTACTCCCTCCACCTTGCCCCCCTTCACACACAAACACACAACCTCTCTCTCTCCCATGGCCATGTAAGGGAGGGCAAAATCTGTCTTTTACACATTAAGTGTAATGTATGATACTGTTTAGATAATAACAAGAATATGTCGCTGGGAACGAAGTGCTGTTTCAGTATCCCACAAGGCACACTTAGAACTCGTCTGTTTTCAATCATTAGAATAATCCCAGTCAGAAAACAAAAATAAATATAATAAATGAAATGATTATGCCATATTTGGTGGTCTGGTGAATCTGCTGAAAATAACATTTTAAGATAGGAATCCACAGCATTTTGGCAGGGTAGCAAACTAAAAGGGCAATGACAATTAAGTCCTTTGTGTTTTTTAACCTCCATTCTTTAAGAATGATGTCTTAAAACTTCAAAATAAAATGCCACTCTCTGTTAATTTTGATTTGATCCAAGAGTTTCACTTAATAAATATGAATAAAATAAAGTACAATTAAAAGACTTTAAAAGGCACCCTAGGATAATTCCATGACAAAAAGTTTAATTAAGGTGGAGATAAATTCATAACTATATGTAAGTAACTTAAGAGAACATTAACATTTTAAAATGCATATATGGAGAGCTGGACATTTTCAGGTGAAATAAAACAGAGAGAAAATAAAACAAAATATAAGTCAAGGTCCCACGAAAACTTAACACAGCCCTGGGCCACTTCATGTACTATCCATCTAGCACTAGTTTTCATTTCAGATAAGGCAAAACAAAAAAGTGTTATGTTTTACACCATTTTTCCCCAAATCCTATACATCAAAAACTTGTTCATTTTGCAGTACCACTCTATGTCTATGTACAAATCACAGATGAAACATTTGAAGTGGAAAGGACCCTATCTCCGCGTTTGCAAAAGCAAACTCTGGTTCACAGTGGAAAGCTGGTTGCCCCTTGAAAACATTCAGAACATAGGCATGCACAGCACATTTCATGAGGGTGCGCACCCAGGGAATTATATTGATTTATTTATTTTAAAGGCGCTGCACTCTGCATTGAAAGCCACTTTTTTTTTTTTTTTTTTTTTTTTTTTTAGACATTAGGATGTGCCTGGGCACACCCAGCACGCCCTGTGCATATGCCTGTGATTTAGACTCTTCGGATAATGTCTAACTGGCATTTTAATTACATATTGTGTGATTCTCATGTGCTATAAATCTATTCAGTGTATTTGGCTATATCAACTGGCTGATAATCTGACTTTATAATTCTGAAAAAGGGAATTACCTGTAATTATTCCTCCTAACACCACATTCTTGTGTTCCACATCAACATACAACACTACTCTAATATCTTGACTGGTTCAGGTCTCCTGCAGCAGAGTGGGGAGCCATAGTATAAACACACCACTGCTACTGGCATTTTAAGTACAGTGTTGATTAGACCTGCTCTGAGTAGGAATAGATAACACAGCACTTAAAACATTGGCAGTTTGTTTACCCTAAGGCTCTCTAAGGCCTTGTCTGCAGTAGAAAGTGTTTGCTGGTAAACTGCAACAGTATAATTATATCAGGAAACCTTCCTAGTTTCTTGCCAGGGTAGTTTATACCAGTTCCCTGAATGATATGAGCTATAACAAGCATTTAATTTGTGCCAGGACTGAGCCCCACACCTCTAGGCTTGGCAGTTTATAACCCCAGCACCTCTGATGTGCTGCATTATTTATGAACGTAAAAAATTGCTTGAGCCCCGGCAACTCTTTCATTACAAATGAAGCACAGGGTATAACACCAAAAGGACTTTTTCACTGACATAGCTGGTTTACCGATATAGCTATGGAGGTTAGGGTCATGATTTTTCACACTCCTAACCAACATAGTTGTTCCAGCAAAACTTAAGTGCAGACAAGGCCTAAATGTTTCTAGCACCTACCACTCACTCCATCAACAGCTTCAATCAAGTTGGAAAGGAGTAAACAGAGTACTGATTCTCAAGCTTCTCTTTCCCTTTATATCATAATTGCTCTCAACTTTACACAGCTCTTGACTGGAGTGGACGTAAATGGTAACCTGTGCATAAAAACAATATAGAAAAAAATCCCTCATCAAATAGTTGTACAATGAAGTACTTCAAAAAGATAAAGGAAACTCTCCCTTCCTCCATCAGGAGTGCTGTAAATACAACCAGCTCCACTCCAGGGAAATAATGGTGTGGGGAAAACCTCAATTATTTTTGAATGGCCCCATTTGATTGAAGAATTGGAGCAGCACAGATAGAGTCCAGAAGACAGTAAATCCCACTCTCCTCCGCTACAAGGAAGGTTGTCATGATGGAGGGTCTTTTCAGGATGAGACTATAGAGTGGAAAACTGGGAGGTCCCAGAGAATTTCCACTAAAAATAAATGTTACTAGCTGTAGATAGAAATACTGTATGTTCCACTCTATCCATCTGATGAAGTGGGTGTTAGCCCACGAAATCTTATGCCCAAATATATTTGTTAGTCTCTAATGTGCCACAAGTACTCCTTGTTCTTTTTACTTATTCACAAGAATCTTAGAACTCTAGTTTTTTAATCCTCTATTTTTGGGTATAAGAATGAACTATATACTAGAAGCTGTAGCTCCAATTTAGCAAAGTCCATTTATGTTCTTGATTTTAAGTAGGTGCTTAAATCCATTCCTATTCAGCAAAGCTTTAGCATATGCTCAAGTCCCAATGGCTTCAACCTAAAGTTAAACATATGCTTAAGTGTTTCCTTACATTTCATGTTCATTGAGACCTAGGCTCCTACGTACTTACTTATGTCACATTTGAACATGTAGGCACATCTGCTTCAGAACTGCACCTCTCACCCTCTCCAGGTCTCTGCAAGTACACCCCCTCTAGGTCTCAGGCCTCTAGCCATCACCCATCTCTTGGAGTGACATCATATGATTCTTCCACTCTCAGGCCTTGTCTACACTACAAGCTAACGTCAACTTTCTAGAGTTCAAAATTAAGAAAGCCAATGGTATACGTTCGATTGTGTGTGTCCCCAGTAAGCAGGTTAATTCGGTGGATTGCGTTCATGGTTCCACGGCTAGCATCAACTCTCAGAGTGGCGCACTGTGGGTAGGTATCCCACAGTGCCCGCAGTCCCCATGGCCCCTTGGAATTCTGGGTAAAGCTGGCATTGCATGATGGGTGCAAAAACAGACTTGCAGGTTTTTCGTTCGCGCTTCCTGTCACTCACCCCTCCCTCCATGCAAGGTGTGGCAGACAGCCGTTTCACACCTTTCGGGCCAGCAGACGCCATACTGCTTTCGGCAGACAGAACAGTGGTCAGCCAGCCACCAGTCCTGCTAGAACGCTGCTCTCAAGTCACCTGCTTTCCTATTGTACTCCAGGCAGTCCTGAAAGTATGTCAAATCGCCTGCTATCCTTCCGTGCTCCAGGCACTCATGAAAAGTATGTCAAGTCTGGTGGCTGAGTGGCATCTCTACTCTTCTCATCTCTTCTCTCATCTTTCTCCTGTCTTTTTTATTCAAACGCTTCTGCTGCCAGCTCTGCCCTTTTCCATGGATTGCCCAAAGGAGTCTGCCTCATAGATCCTCCCGTTGTTCGGCTGGAATATCTATTCCGGTGGCATCAGCGCAACTGTGGCTGCTATCCTGCTATGCTCCAGGCACTCATAAAAAGTACGTTAGTTGTGGCAGCTTCTGCAGCTCCCACTGAGTGGCATCTATTCTCTCGGCTTTCTCCTTTCTTCCTTAGTCGAACGCTTCTGCTGCCAGCTCTGCCCTTTTCCCTGGACTGCCCATGCAGACGCCATAGTAGTGTGAGCATGGAGCCCGCGCAGGTTATCGCAGCAGTTATGGGCATTGTAAACAGCTCATGAATTATCGTGCAATGTATGCAAAAAAAGGAAAACCCGTTTGAGAATGCGAAGGCAGGGTGGTCATGAGAGTGAGGAGAACATGGACATGGGCCTCCCCAAATGCAGTGCCACTGGCAGCTTTGGGATCCTGGTGGCAATGGGGCAGGCAGAATCAATGGAACAGCGATTCTGGGCCCAGGAAACTAGCAAGGAGTGGTGGGACCGCATAGTGCTGCAAGTCTGGGATGATTCCCAGTGGCTCAGAAACTTTCATATGCGTTGGGGCACCTTAATGGAACTGCGTGACTTGCTTTCCCCTGTCCTGAACCGCCAGAATACCAGGATGCAATCAGCCCTCACAGTTTAAAAGCAAGTGGCGATAACCCTCTGGAAGCTTGCCACGCCAGACAGTCCGCAACCAGTTCAGAGTGGGTAAATCTACAGTGGGGACTGCAGTGATGCAAGTGGCCAACACAATCATTGAACTGATGCTGTCAAGGGTAGTGAATCTGGGAAATGTGCAGGCCGTAGTGGATGGCTTTGCAGCAATGGTGTTCCTTAACTGTGTCGGGGCTATAGACGGAATGAATATACCTATCCTGGCACCGGACCACCAGCACTGTGAGTACATAAACCACAATGGGTACTTTTCTATGATCCTGCAAGTGCTGGTTGATCACGGGAGATGTTTAACCAACATCAACATGGGTTGGCCGGGGAGGGTTCATGACACCCTCATGTCTTTAAGAACTCTAGCCCAGTGGTCGCCAACCTTTTGGTCCTCACGGACCACTAAAGTTGCGTGGCGCCCCCCCCCCCCCGCTCGACTCGCCCCCCCCCCCGGCCTCAGCAGCGTGGCTCGGGCCCCTCCCCCCCCTCGGCTCCAGCAGCGCAGCGCGGCTTGCCTCGCCCCCCTCCCTCGCTCCAGCGGCGCGGTGTGGCTCGGGCCCCCGACCTCAGCGGCGCAGCGCAGCTCCCCCCTGCCCCGGCTCCAACGGCACGGCGCAGCTAGGGCTCCCCCCCCCCCCCGGCTCCAGCGGCGCGGCTCGCCCCCCCGCCACCTCAGCGGCATGGTGCAGCTCGACCCCCGCACCCCCGACTCCAGTGGCGCGGCTCGGGCCCCCCGGCTCATGCGGCGTGAGCCGGGAGGCAGGAGCGTGCCAGCGCTTGCTGGCCGCCGGGGACAGGGCGGGACAGGCGCCGCAGCCTCTTGCCTGCCTGGAGGGGCGGCCATGAGGGAGCCCGGCGCCGCGGACCACCAGAATTTTCCCGCGGACCACCAGTGGTCCGTGGACCACCGGTTGGCGACCGCTGCTCTAGCCTTCTCAAACAGCTGCAGGAAGGGACTTTCTTCCCAAACCAAAAAATTAGTTGGGGATGTTGAAATGCCGATTGTTATCCTTGGGGACCCAGCCTATCCATTAATGCCATGGCTCATGAAGCCATAGACAGGTGCCCTGGATAGTAATAAGGAGCTGTTAAACTACCGTGTTTCCCCGAAAATAAGACAGTGTCTTATATTAATTTTTGCTCCCAAAATTACATTACATTATATTACAGCGAGAGGCAAAACTGGAAGTACGTCTTATTTTCGGGGGATGTCTTACTTTCGGGGAAACAGGGTATAGACTGAGAAAATGCACAATGGTGGTAGAGTGTGCTATTGGTCATCTCAAGGGATGCTGGCGTAGCTTACTGACCTGTTCAGATCTCCGTGCCAGAAATATTCCCATTGTTATTGCATCTTGCTGCATCCTCCACAATCTCTGTGAGAGCAAGGAAGAGACGTTTATGGTGGGCTGGGAGGTTGAGGCAGACCGCCTGGCTGCTGATTACATTCAGCCAGACACCAGGATGGTTAGAAGGGCCCCCCCAACGCTGCGCACATCAGAGAAGCCTTGACAACAAGTTTCATGGCAGGGCAGGCTACAGTGTGAGACTTCACTTTGTTCCCAATTGTGCTGTTTGTTTATGCATCCTGAAAACCACCCCTTTGACCAGGCTTATGGTTTAAAGTTTTTTTTATATCTATGTGACCTTTTCCTTTCTCCTGCTCCCCTGCACTGAACACGTCCTCCCACATTCCCTCATCACTTGCTGAGCAATAATAAAGTCATTGATGTTTGAAAACCATGCATTCTTTATTAAGGGGTCACAGAAATAGGGGGATTGATGCAAATGTAGCACTGGAAGGGGTGAGTAGGGTAGGTACCGGGCCGGGGGGGGGGGGGGGGGGAACGACATGAGGGGAAGACAGGAACACAGAACAAGTCATAACTTTGGGAGTGTCACCTTTCTGGTGTTTGGGCGGCCCTCAGGGGTGGAGTGGCAAGGTGCCCGGACCCTGCCCCTCCTCCCCCCGCATTCTTCAGAGTGCAGGTGATGAGGCTAGGGAACTTGGGGAGGAGGGGGCACAGTTACGGAGGAGCTGAAGTGGCAGTTTTTGCTCCAGCTGCCTTTCCTGCAGCTCCACCAGAGACCAGAGCATGTCGGTTTGCTCCGCCAGAAGACGGACCAGTGCTTCCTGCCTCCTCTCTCTTGTCCCTCCATTGTTCCCTTTCATCCCTTCTCTGCTCCCGCTCGTCCCTTCTTTCCTCACACTCAGTTACCGCTTTCTGGCAGTCCAGCATTGACTGTCTACAAGCCCAAAGCTCTGCTCTCCCTGTGCAGGAAGAATGCATGAGCTCTGTGAACATCTCATCCCGTGTGCGTTTTTTTCGCCACTTTATCTGTGCGAGCCTGTGGGACGCAGATGAGAGCGGGAGGCTAGAAACAGTTTCAGCTGTCAGATGAAAAAAAAGGGAGAGTCATATTTTAAAAAAACAGAAAATAAAGAAGTTCTCTGTGATGAGAGTTGCATCCTGCACCCTGGCGCCTGGCTGGTATTGGGGAAGATCCCTGTCAGCCAGCCAGTTACAGCACGGCGTCTGTGCCCCACTCCCCTGTCGCGGTCAGAGAGCGCATGGGCACACAATCCCAGACACTGCTGGCCATCCAGATTCAACACTCCCACCCACCCCCAAAAGAAAAAACTCAGGGAACTGCTGGGAGGATTTCTTTAAAGATATCCTCTTGCACCCCTAGTCCTCAGGGCACAGTAATCGTTAAAAAGAAATTGCTTGTCAAGCAGGCACTCCATTGACCAAGGGACACTCACCAGGGCTGCCGTGCATGCCTTCCCCATCAAGAATACTGTCCTGGGAGGGTTGGGAGGTTACCAGCTACAGGGTGATGAACAGCTCCTGGCCTTCGGGGAGATAGGTGTCTCCGCTTGCCTGTTCCGTAGACTCCTCACTGTCATAGTCCTCCTCCACCTCATCTTACTTGTCCAGCATATCCTCTGCCATGCTGACAATCACCCCATCGGTGGAGTCCACAGACACGGGTTGGGTAGTTGTAGTGCACCCCACTAGAATGGCATGCGGCTCGGTGTAGAAGCGGCATGTCTTGGGCTATGACTGGGGAGGAGAAGATGGCCAACCGCTGCCAAGAAACAACGGGGCCCTCCCCAATACAGGATTGTGCCTAACAGGTACACCCTAACCTTTTGTATATACTGACCAATCAGGTACTGTTCTATACAGATAAGTACATATTTTTGCCAGAATGCCTTATTTCCCTTAAGCATAAGGGAAAGTATACAGTGTAAACAAATATGACTTTCCAGTGATTTATAAACTATTAATGGTTGTGCTTCCATTTCTCTCTAGCTGTGAGGGGTTACTTTTGTGTCTTGGGATGGCAACCCAGTTCAGATGTGCTTTGCAGTTCTCTTACTGTAAGCACCCACAACTTAGGACAATAAACTTCACTTGAAGAGAGAGATGTAGAACATAAGAACATGAGAATGCCATCCTGGATCAGACCAAAGATCTATCTAGCCCAGTATCCCATCTTCCGACAGTGGCCACTGCCAGGTGCCCCAGAGATAATGAACAGGTAATCATCAAGTGTTCATTGATGATTCCCTGTTGCTCATTCCCTGCTTCTGGCAAACAGGCTAGGGACACAATCCCAGTCGCTCATTCCCTGTCGCTCATTCCCTGCTTCTGGCAAACAGGCTAGGGACACAATCCCAGCATGTCCTGGCTAATGGACCTATCCTCCATGAATTTATCTAGTTCTTTTTTGAACCCTGTTATAAGTCTTGGCCTTCACAATATTCTCTAGAGGTTTCCAGTGAGATGCATTGGAACTTTGGCAATTCATATTAATGACGGAGAAGTTAGTAAGTAAATTAAACAAATAACAAATGCACCAAGGACAATACATCACAGAATGAGTAATTTTATAAATTCAATTTAATTTTAATTGCAGTTAATATTTCATAGTACTATTTAATAGTGATGTCTGGCAGTATACTTTGCAAAAGTAATGAAGACTCATTTATAAAAGACCTCAGATTGCTCTGTCTGTATTCTTTCTTTGATGAGAAGTGAGGGGACCATTGTTTGTATTTAAAGTATGAGGTGTGTAGATTAATTAAATGTATATTAATGAGGCTATGAGGTACAAATATGTTGACAGAAAGTTAGCGGTCTGAGTAAATGTTACTAGGACATGATGATGACTTTTCCCTACATTTTTTTTCTTTAATTTAATTTTTTTCCCTTTGATAATTGAGCATATGGGGATTCATTTCAGTGTGGGAGTGAACGTGTGAATGTCTAATTAATTGCTCTAGAAAATTTTTTTAAAATCTGCATTACTCATACAGGCCATTTGGCTCAAGTGCTGTCTTGTGTTATCCGAATTGAGATCTTTGTTGAGCACTTGATATAAAAACGGAACAAGACTCTGAACTTCCCTGCATGAGTGAGGTCTCCTGGTGGTGTACTATCTCAAGTGTATGTTGAAGTCCATTACTGATAGCAATATGAATGTGAATATGCTAAAAGATAACGTGTTTTTAAAAAACCAGTTGGACAGGTCAGTGAGAAATATAGACAAGCAATTCAAAGGAGATATGAGACTAAGAACATCGGAGACAAACTCAGATGACTCCTTTCAAGGTCCTGGGATAGAAATAAAGGCTACGTCTACATTAACACTTTGGTCAGTAAAACTGTTGTCTGTCAGAGGTGTGAAAAAACATGCTCCTGACCAGCATAAGTTTCACTGACAGAAACATTGATGAGGACAGCGCTATGACAACAGGAGACACTCTCCTACCACATAGCTACTGTCATTCGTTGGGGAGTGGTCTAGATATGCCAATGGGAGAGCTCTCTTCCCTTGGCGTAGAGCGGCTAGACGGGAGACCTTTACAGCTGTGCCACTGTAAAGTCTGTAGTGAAAACATAGCTGTAACCTGATTTCTAAGACCAGGTGTTGTAAAGTTTTACTAAATCTGTTTTTGCCTTTCTCTGTTACAAAGCTTTCCAATAGCATAAATAAATCTGCTAGATAATTTATAGAAATGCAGTTTTGTATATTTCATTTTAATTTCATGTTCTTTCCTGTGCTACATGAGGGTTTTTTTTGTAAATTGTTGATCAATGTGATCATTATAATTACATTTGAGTGTCTCCTATTTAAAGGGGAGTCCTCAGAGGCACATTACCTGAGAGAGAAACAGTTTATTATGAATGGAGATGCTCAGATCCCATCAGCCAGGCAAAAAAGAGAAAGTCTGCCTGAAAAACAAATCCTAAAGCATATGGAAACAATTGTCTCATTCCAACATATGCTGGGGAGATTGTACCATAGAGATGCAAGCTTGATTGCCCCACGGAACTTCAGACTGAGTCAGATCAGTGATATGTGATCAGAAATGTAATGATCAGACACTGTATTTGGGAGAGAAGCCCTTAACAGTTACATATAGTCTAGGAGCATATTCGTTATTGTATAGTATGCTTAGGTGTATCCCGTGGATTGAGTGTAAATAAAGAAAGATATCTTTAAATATAATTACATACATCTAACCAATAAGTATACTTCTCCCCATATTTTAAAGGAAAAAATGGAAACTTGAACTATTCTTCTTTTAAGACTTCCACAGTTAATCTGAAGAGACACAAACACTCATAGATTTACAATGACAATGAACAACAATTGATTTCCCATTAAGGTCTTTAAAGGCAACACTATTTCTTCTGGTATGTTCCTCTTCTCCAGTTAATGTCAATGAACAGGCCAAAAATCCTGAACCCTGTATCCCCAGCAACTGATGTACTACACATCAAATACCCAGAGTTCAGAAAAGCACAGAAACATGTGTCAAATGAGAGGATTAAAGCAGTATGATAGAAACCCAAATAATTTCACCTAAAAAGGAGAAAGGCACTTAAAATATCTTAAAGTCTTTATCATAGGGATTAAATATGCTGTTTAAGTGTAAGGTATTACTATAAGTAGGCAAGTAGTAATTGTATAACACTAAATTGTATTCTTAAAATACATATCCCTGTTGTTATATTTTTTAAAAGAAATCAAATTAATGCCTTATGATAAGAGCCTTAAAGTATAACTAACTCTCCTCAGATATTTGACTTTACCTTTACATAATAATTGTTGTGAAAGTTTATATAGAAAATTAGACTTTTAAGGAATAGAATGCCAATTATTCTGGTAGATAGACTGTAAAGCTGGAGGAGAAGGGTCCGGGAGAAAATACTCTTTTTTTCATGGTATAATTTATTTTCAAAATAAATGTTAGCCTTAAAGGTAAGTACCAATTTCAGAATGAAGCAATTACCACACAGACAGAAAAGAAAACAATGGATAACTTTCCTCCAATAGTTCTTTAACCAAGTCAGAGCCAGATCCTGCCATTCTTATTTATGTAGAGTAGTACTTTACTTATCAAGTAGTTACTGAATTGGTGTAATCTGATCATTAGCATATGTAGCGTTTGTGAAAGATGCTGAATTGCTAGCCCATGAGGCTGAAGTTGTCTGTTTATCCAAGGCTCAGAATGGCTATCACTGCAAATTTCTCCATGCTGCCCCTCCAATGTGCTTTAACAATGGCATGGAAAGACCACCTCCAAGAGTGAGAGAGTATTTTAGTTTAATATCCATTCCCATGAATCTTCAGGGTCTCTACTGAGAAAGACATAAGGTGCCAATTTTGGTCAGTTATGTTATAGATGTTTATGATCTGTCCATATCTTTGAGTCTTGATTTTAACAGATACACAGATGTTTTGCTTCAGTAATCACTTGAATCATATGAATTGTACCTAATGCGTGGCATGTGTTACTTTGGGTTCTTTTGCAACATTCTCAAGGAAAACATCAAATACATAGAATTTACCTCTCACACCAATCAATGACCTATGGTAATTAGAGATTGAATATATATATAATATACTGCAATACATCTTACTTATACTGATATAGTTGCTTTAATTAACAGTCCCTGCAGTCAACAGCAAATATCCTGTACTTTAGAGATAACAGTGCAAAAACAAGCCAAAAATAGAGAACGGATAGGCATTGTCAGGAAGGAAAAAACTGTATAATAAATACAGAAAAACCTCATGAGTCTGTAGTTTAAAAAAAAATCCAAAACAAAACATGTGACTAAATGCAATGTGGAAAAGCAAGATTTCATATCCACCTTACATAGTTAGCAGTGAACTACAATGCATTTCTTTAAACACAAATAATATATTTTGAAATATCTTTTGAAATCAACTTTCTGTGTTTGCAGTATCTGCTATTTCACAGTCAGGTCATGAAATCAAAATATGGGGTGCAGGTACTTAAGTAAAGATAACAAAGACCTTCTACAATTCAGCATGTATATTTTCATGCGCAATTCATTTTTATTTCCTGTACCCTGGATTGTTTGTTAATTTAGGGCTAGATCATGCAAAGGAAAAGGTATAAATTGCACCACCTCAGAGACAGCCTGGGAAGCACTGTGCCTCAGAGAGACAACTGCAAGTTCCATCCGCGTGTCCCCCTGGCTCTGGAAAAGGAGTAAGTTTCTTCAGCCCAGATCCACAGATGCATTTAGACACCTAACTGCCATTGATTTCAATGGAACTTAAGAACCTAAATATCTTCCCCAGGGGTATAGACAGGAGTGGGTCTGGGTGGGTGACAATTAGCACCCAAGCCCATCCAAATCTGAACAGGTAGTAGTGGAGCTGGAGCAGCCTTGCGCTATGCCACAGCATAGCTCCAGTACCTGAAATCCAGGACGGAGCTATGCTGTGGCATTCCATGTAGCTAGGCTCTGGAACCTCTGCCTTGTCATATTCTGAGCCACCACACATGTCCAGCTCAGCAGGTGAAGCTCACACCTGGGGGCCCCAGAGCCAAGAAGGGCATGGGGCACCACAGGGGGAGGGAGGGCCCACCTGCACAGAGAGGCACACAAAAAGTGATAGTTCAGTGGGATCCTCCGAATCCGCGAGAACCAAGAGGAAGTGGGCTTGAATGGGGATCTGAGCCAAACCTTGTGAAACGCGTCACCACTGCAGGGTGAATGGGGGATTGGCTCACTCTCCAACTCCTGGGTCCTTCCCTTCACCCCAAGCCAAGATCAAGACTGAACAGCAACCCATACACACTGGAGAACACGGACTGTCTCCCCCTTACCCAGACACCAGGCTCTTGTGGTTGGACTTCCCCACTCCAATGTCCCTCGGGAGCCCTTCCCTACAGAGCTGGGAGCCTGGTCGCTCTTTCTACCCAATCAAGAGCCACTCTCACAATGAGCAGAGCCTTCCTCTCTGTGTGGGTGTCAGGGCAGCTCCTCTGCCTCAAGGGACCTAGACTGCATCTTGTGTTTTGCCCCTGAAAGCTGTGACTGTTCGTACTTACTTTAAGGCAGTTTAGTTTCTCCTGCTCCTTCCTGCCTCAGACTCTGGAAGTCAAGCAGGCTTGGACTTGGGTGACTAGCCAGTGCCCCAGGGTCCACACTTATTTTTAGCAGGCTAGCTCAAGGTTGTGAGCTCAATCCTTGGGGGGAGCCATTTAGGGGTCTGGGGAAGAAATCTGTCAGAGACAGTGGGATTGATCCTGCTTTGGGCAGGGGGTTGGACTAGATGGTCTCCTTGCACCCCTGATATTTTATGAATTACTTTTTTTTGGGAGGGGGGGGGGGAGATAGCTCAGTGGTTTGAGCATTGGCTTGCTAAACCCAAGCTTGTGAGCTCAATCCTTGAGGGATTTGGAGCTCAATCCCATTTAGGGATATGGAGCAAAAATACGTTGGATGATTTAATTAGGGATTGGTCCTACTTTGAGCAGGGGGGTGGACTAGATGATCTCCTGAGGTCCCTTCCAACCCTGATATTCTATAAGAGGGGTCCCATTCAAATTTCCACTCCTAGCTTTGCTGTTGGCCTTCACCCATTGCAGTAGAGCAACCTATACACCATCAAACCCATGGCTAGTTAGTCTGCCTGATAAGTAAGGGGAGTGTGGACCCAGGGCTTCTTCCACTCCCAGCTCCTCTCCCCACGATGACCAGAGGCAAAATCTGCACAGGGTTGAGCAGGGAAGTAAGGTGGGCCTTGTCAGAGTTTCCCTGAGAAATTCTATTTCCAGGTATTTGCATCCTGGCTAAAAATGTCGTGCACTTTAAAGCTACAGATCAGATCGACTAATGAGTGCGCTAAAGATTAAATGTATTGGCAGCAGAGACTTTCTTGTGCTCATCTGCTTAAAAAATAGCTGCATATGTTGAAATTAAATTATTCAGAGGAATAGTTTATAATCCACACTAATTGCTTTTTGATATTTAAAACAGTGGAGATATGGAGGAAGGTCTAACAAAGCTGCCATTATGCAAGCACAGCAACCATGGTACTTTTCATAAGGGATTTCTTCTACCTATTTGCTTAATGGATCTGTTTAGGTCCCAATCCTGCAAAGATTTATACATATGCTTAACTTTATTTAAACTCTATGAACAGTCCCACTGAAGTCAATGGAACTACTAGCTGTCTGTAAGTTAAACATGTGTCTCAATATTTGCCACATCAGGGCCTAAATGTGTGTACCTTCCCTGGCCATTGCACATTGGCAAGATATGCATGACCCGATGATTTCCCAGGGCATTAACTATCCAGAAGAGAATGTGGAGAAGTAGTCTCACTCACCCCAGACCTTCGCAGACATTGGCAGAGCTAGCCAGGAAAGGTAGAAGAACAGGATATCTAAAGGGAGGTATGCACTCACGCATTGGGAAACCCAGAGAGGAAGTGGTGTGACTGTACTGCCCCCACTAACTTGTAAGAGTGACTGTAGCTAGGTCTACGCTGCAATGAAACACCTATGGGTGGCCTGTGTCAGCCTGTGTAGGGCTCGAGCTGCAAAATTATGGCATAGATGCTCAGGCTGGTGTCTGGGTTCTGGGGCCCTCTGCCCCCTAAGAATCTGGAGCTTGGGCTCCAGCCTGAGCCCGGCCATCTACGCTGCAATTTTACAGCCCGTAGCCTGAGCCCCACGCACCTGAATAAGCTGACATAGGCAACCATGGGTGTTGAGTTGCAGTGTAGACATATCCCAAATGCCACAAATGGGCCTTAATATGCTCATTTGGGAATATGGTCCATATGCTGGGAATGTCCAAAAGGAAAACACAAAAAGTATAGTTAAGATCTAATATTGTCATTTACATCATGTTTACATAGCTTCCCTCCCATTCTTTTATTTACTTTTTTTATTTGTCATGGCCATAAAAATGAAATTAAAATGAGAGTGGATAGAAGACTGACCCGAAGAAAATGTGACAGTATAACATTAACTTACAAAATCAAAGAAATTTGAAGGTAAGGCTAAAACTCTGACCTAAACCCATTTAATTAAAACTAGGTACCGCAGTAGTCTTTCAACAGTGTTTAAAAATACCAGAAGTGCTGCAGCATGGGATAAGAATAATGTCCCAGGTTTAACTATGAATTTCCTGGGTTTGTGGGTTTAAGACAGCTGCATTATCTCAATTTAACTTGTCTAAAAATTTCATTTTTCATGTTAATTTAGAAAAGAGGAAAACACAAGAAATATAGCTCGTGGGAAGAGCTTTGCAATGCTTGACGGTTTCAGTTTGAAGAGGATTTATTTAACTCTTCTTGGTTTTAGTTCTCATAGGTTCACATCCACTGAGTTTCATTTTGAGTTCTGGGTTCTTAGGAACCTAAAACCATCAAAATGAAACCAAGCCAAAGTTGCTGAGTTTTGCAGGGTTGCAATACAAATCTGAGATAGGGCCCTACTAATTTGTTTTTTGGTCATTTGCATCTGTGTGTGTAAGTTTTAGTGGGCAAAGTTAAGGCTGGGTGGGAGAGTAAGCAATGAAGGATTCTTTGGTAGTCTGACATTTAAAGACATTTACATGTTTATTTGTTTTTTAAAGGTTAAGGAATTTTTGCAACATATAATATTGGTTTGGAATTTTGGCTGAGACAATTGAAAGATATTTTTAACCTCAACTCCTTTTTTCAACCAAGGTTTTGTTTCGGTATAGGTAAGGCCCAACCAAATTCCAAATTCACAGTCCATTTTGGTCAATTTCACAGCCGGAGTTTTTTTTAATTAGTTAGTTTCACATTTTCAGGTGTTTACATCTGAAATTTCACAATGTTGTAACTCTGGGGGTCCCAACACAAAAGGCAGTTGTGGTGGGGAGGAAGAAGGAGAAGGGAAAGGTTGGCAAAGCTATTGTGGGGGATTATGGGATTGCCACCCTTTCTTCTGCACTGCTGCTGGCAGGGGTGCTGCCTTCAGAGCTGGCCATCCACCCAGCTCTAAAGCCAGGGCCATTGCCCGCAGCACTGCAGAAGTGATGGTCGCAGGTTATGGGGGGGGGAGGGGAGGAATTAACCATATGTCCAGTTTTCCTGGCAGTGTGGTGAGCTGATCACTAGAGCTGCAGCCTCTCTATGCAGGTGTGTGTGTAAGAGAGACAGTTGACAGCTCAAGCTGTGCAGCTTCCTGCAGCAGGGGGAGGTTCCCAGAGGTGGGTCTGACCTGCCTTGGGAGTAGCCCCTTCAAGGGAACAGCAAGTCCTGTCCCTCCCCATTGCCTCTACGACTAGCAGCTGGAGTCCTGCACAGGGTAGGAGCCCCTGGCTGGGCACCAGACTTCACAGTCTGTGATGCATTTTTCATGGCCGTAAATTTGGTAGCGCCCTAGGTATAGGTATGTGCAGTACGTTCTCAAAAAGGGGTATTTAGCACATAATCCTGTATTTTAGTGAAAGCACAAGAACCTATGAAGAGCCCTTTTGACTTCAAAGGGACTCCATGGGGTAGGGCAATGCACCAACGTCCAGGGAATTGCAGGATCAGGGTCTGAGTCACAGTTGCCAACTTTCACATGGTAAATAAGCACCCTTCGACTTTCACAATAAACCAAAAATCAAGCTAATCCCATTTCAAAACAATAAACCAAAACAGGCCAATCCATAAGAACCCCAACACTACATGTAACTAGATACCCCCGGCATGCAGTCTGGGACTGTGCATCCTGACTCTCTCCCCACCTTGCTTCTGCTTGGCCCTTGCCCCTGCTCGCCGGGAGCCAATAAAAAAAAAAGCAACAAGCTACAATGAGCTACAACGGGGAACAAGCTACAAGCCAAAAAACTACCCAACAAGCAACTCACAAGCCAATTAAGCCAAAAACAAGCCCAGTTTCTGTGGGTGTTTTTGAAGGTTTGACATGTCTGGTCTGGGACTCTGAGGCTCATTTACTTGCATTTAAGAAGTAGGGTACTTTTTACGCCACCTCCCAAGTTGAGTTTCGTGAAAAAGATCCAGAATGCAAAAGAATGGAAGTTCTTCTACTACCCACAAAATAGGCACATCAAAGACAGGGCAGTGCCAGCTTCCCCACCCTGTGTCTCAAACCCTGTTGTGAAGGAACCACATCTACAGGTACTGGAGTAGAGCCTATGACCATTTACTCCACTGTTTCTTTATTAATTCTTCCAACAACTCTGGTAATTGTGTTGTGTAAATCACCATTCAGCTAGAAACTCAGACCACCCATTCAGTAGAATTCAAACCAAGAATCTGATCTCATCCTGCAACCATTACTAATATGAGTATCTTTACTCATCTAAATAGCCCCATCAGAGTCAGATAAACTTCAGTCATGCTCTGGGAAACCCACCCAAGGTAATTGGGCTACTTTCAAAAGGACTCTTAATTTCTATTTATGTTTCAAGGCTTTGTTTGGAGTAACCTTTAATAAACATCTGCAGATGAATCAGAAAAAGAACAACTATGCTGATTACAAGTTACTGACAAAGCAGTTTTAAAAAACAAGGTAAGTGCCCTCATTTATTTAGGTCTTCTTTGAGAATTTGGTGGTTCTATTGTATTGATTTTTCAAGGAAAGTAAAGGTGAAGAGATGGATTTTGCATGTGAAGCCCACTGCAGCTAATAGGAGTCTTCCATTGATTTCAGTAGGCTTTTGGATCAGTAGGCTTAGGGCCAGACATTTAAAGGTATCTATGCACCTAAAAATGCAGATGCATGCCTAGTAGGATTTTCAAAATTGCCTCGGCACCTAACTCCCATGGCTCCTAGTGTCCTCAGAATGTGGGGGGGGAGGGGGGGTCCTCCCTTGACAGTTCTGGGACCACCCGTATTACTCAGTCCAACAGTCCCTGCTTTGGCTGCTTCTGCAGCTGCTCTTACCAACTGGAGCACAGATTTCTGTTGGAACAGTTGTTTAATAAAAAAAGATTATTCCTCTGCAATATTTGGAATTTTAACATTGCAGAAGAGCGCTAGATCACAAGAATCAGAAAGTGAAATTGGCTAGAAACTAAGGGTAGTAGTGAAACTGATTTGGCTGTTTTTACTGCCAAGCTAAATGGCAAAAACTAAACAAACACCACGTGGAGAAATTGGAATGATAAAAAAATTCCTTTTAATACTCTAAGATATTATTGGTAACATAGGTGCCAGTCCTAAAAGGACTGAGTGACTACAAGAATCACTGAAGCCAGCCAATGAGAACTGAATTTGCTCAACATCTTTCAGCATTTGGCTGGTATCTAAATGATTTTTAAAATATGCATGTTAATCCGATGCTGTTCTGGAACAGTGTCTTTAGTGGGTGCAGTACCTTCTATCCCCAAATTGAGTCATCCCAAAATATCCTACAGTAGTCCTATTACTGGATGTGTTCCTAAAATGATATATTTAAACTTGGGTTCAGTGCATGACTGCCACATTATGTAATCTACAGTGGGGAATTTAGGCAAAGGAAAATTCTGATTCATCCTACTGAAAAATAACATGAATACATTTGATGATATAAGAGCTCATATTTATTAAGACATTTCAAAAAACTCTAAATGATTCCAAAAAGTTCATTCCTAAATACAGTATTTATTTCTGTAATGTTATTTGATAAACAGAAAGCACCCCAAATCAATACCAACCCCCTTTATCCCAAACATAATGTAAATGTAATACTTTATAATACGGTTTAATGTTATATTACAGGGGTGGCCAAACTTACTGATGCCCTGAGACAATCTTCAGATGTTCAAGAGCTGGGGGGGCCTCTGGGCTCAAGGCTTCAGCCCCTAGATTCCTCCTAACCACTGGTCAGAAGGCTCCAGAGGTGACATTTGGGGAGGCACATGGGGTCACGTATACTCCCTCTCCCAGATTTTTACCAGGTTTGCTGGGCCTACATGGTCACATGGTGCAGCCAAGCCTCCCTGCGTGGTAGCTGCTGGAGCCAGTAAGCTGGGAGCTGTGACTATGGGAAGAGGCAGCCGCAAACAGCTGGGATCTGCAGTGAGAGCCGCATCATTTGTTGCTGCCTCCCTTCACAGAGCTAAAGCAGTGGCCCCTTCCTGCAGTTCCCACTGTTTGCCACTGCTTCTCCATGCAGAGCTAGCACCTGGGCAGGGCAGGAAGGGACTGCTGAGGATAAGAGGGGGAGCATGCTTTGGGGGACATGATTCAAGCTCTTGGGGAGTGAGCCTTTGAATTGTGCTTCCCCCCACTCTAAGCAAGCACCAGTCATCTCTGGCAAAAGCCTCTAGCTTGCTACAGAACAAAGATCCTGAGCACCCTCAGCACAGTCTGGTAGGCAGAAAATGTGAGTGGGGGAGCTCCACGATGCACACTTTAGCTGGAAGGAGCAACATGTGGCTCGTGAGCTCCGATTCGGCCACCCCTGTTATATTATACAGAACCCAGTTTAGAATCATAGAATATCAGGGTTGGAAGGGACCTCATGAGGTCATCTAGTCCAACCCCCTGCTCAAAGCAGGACCAATCCTCAACTAAATCATGCAACTAAACCATGCCAGCCAGTTTGTGATCCTGAAGCACTGTGATTAAGGTCTGCTGGGCCAGAACCAAAATTTTAAACTTTTAATTGCTTACAAAATTTATAATTATTGAGCTTAAAAACTGTGGTCTGAGATTTTCCCCCCTCTCCTTCATGACCTCAGTATTTAAATGCAGATGCGATGACTTGGAGCTGCAACTGACCAACAAAACAAAATAGAAGCATTTGTTTATGATGATAGAGTGATTAAATCAAGAATTAAGCAGTCAAATTATAAGTAAAGTGGAATGTATAATTGATTTTCTTCTGCCACCATTCCTTGGAGAGAGAGAAAAAAACACAATTGCAACCATTAGCTACAGTGACTCTTAAATATTTCAGAATCTTCTTGAATTACTGAAGTAGATATGCTAACATTTGCTAAATTAACCTCAGCCCTGGTTTACACCTCTGAGTGGCATTGTTAAGATCCCCTAAATCCATGTGCAGACAGTGCTAGGTTGACCGAAGAATTCTTTCATCTATCTACCTACCACCTCTCAGGGAGATGGAGAAATGCCCATTGGCATAAGTAGTGTCTACAGTGAAGCACTGCAGCAGGACAGTACCATTAGTAGGAGACAATTTATTGTCCATCTCAAGACAGTTACCCTACACTAAGAAAGAGAGGAGTGGGCTATATTTATTCTAATACTAATTTCTGTGAGTCAGGAGTATGACTCAGAATGAGCAGTAGTGTTGATGCTGGCCTCATAGAGAGAGTGCTATCATTGCTTCTGTAGTGATTCTTAGTTTTTGGAAGGAGGGAGGTTGGGAGAGAGTGAATTAACACTTGTAAACTGATCATAAAACAGAGTACCACAAGGAACTTTAAGGGCAAGATCCTCAGTTGGCATACAGATAGTGAAATCAATGGAGTTTCACTGAAAATGAGATCTTTAAAATAAGAACAGCAGCTTCGTTTAGTGAACCAGTAAAAGGCATCATTGCTGGAAAAAGGCTTAAAAACCATTACAGAAAAACAGCACTGGTACAAAATCAAATCAAACCAAATCAACTGAGTATGAGGCATTGTAATGCCAAATCACAAACACCAAAATTACTTTTGTATACTGACAAATATAATTGGAAGTATTGGGTATGGGTACTGGGGGCATTTATTGTCCTTTTGGAAGGCAGGTACAGTAAACCCTCGATTTAACGGACCTCGATTTAACGGACTTCGGATGCAACGGACAAAATTTCTAAGCAAGTCTGATGCATCCGAAATCCATTTGTCGCAGGCTGGCTGCCGGCTCCCGGCTGCTGCCTGGGTCACGACAGCGGGCGGCTACGGAGCTGCCGCCCCGACCCTGTGGTGGTCGGGCTGCTGTTCCGACAGCTCGGTTTTTTTTAATTATTATTAAATAACGGACTTTTTCATTTAACGGACACCCCCCCGCCTGAATTAGTCTGTTAAATGGAGGTTTTACTGTATTAAGAAATCATGGAAGGAGGGAGGAGAGAGATGGAGAGTATAAATGGAACATTCCAAAATAGTGAAATTCATGTAGGAGAAATCACTAGCGCAGGGGTGTCACAGTTCAAGACAGTGCACCTGTATTCCCCTTCTGTGGTCCAGCAAGATCACCACTCTAAGCTCCTCAGCCATCACCTCTCTTGGGTGGCGACACGTGTCTCTCCCTACTGACCAGATGTATTGCTGACCCCTGTATTTCCAGATGGCATTATTTCCCTGCCTATACTGTGACCTCCCTTACATAAAGACATAAGAATGGCCATACTGGGTCAGACGAAAGCTCCATCCAGCCCAGTACTCTGTCTACTGACGGTGGCCAATGCCAGGTGGCTCAGAGTGAGTGAACCTAACAGGTATGATCGAGCGATCTCTCTCCTGCCCTCCAACACCCCCCTCTGACAAACAGACGCTAGGGACACCATTCCTTACCCATCCTGGCTAATAGCCATTAATTGACTTAACCTCCATGAATTTATCCAGTTCTCTTTTAAACCCTGTTATAGTCCTAGCCTTCACAACCTCCTCAGACAAGGAGTTCCAAAGGTTGACTGTGCGCTGTGTGAAGAGCTTCCTTTTATTTTATACCTGCTGCCCATTAATTTCATTGGGTGGCCCCTACTTCTTATATTATGGGAACAGGTAAATAACTTTTCCTTATTTACTTTCTGCACACCACTCATGATTTTATATACCTGTATCATATCCCCCCTTAGTCTCCTCTTTTCCAAGTTGAAAAGTCCTAGCCTCCTTAATCTCTCCTCATCTGGGACCTTTTCCAAACCCCTAATCATTTTAGTTGCCCTTCTCTGAACCTTTTTTAATGCCAGTATATCTTTTTTGTTATGAGGAGACCACACCGGTATTCAAAATGTGGGCACATCTTGGATTTATATAAGGGCAATAACATATTCTCCGTCTTATTGATTCCTTTTTAATGATTCCTAACAGCCTGTTTGCTTTTTTGACTGCCACTGCACACTTTGTGGATGTATTTAGAGAACTGTCCATGATGACTCCAAAATCTTTTTCCTGATTAGTTGTAGCTAAATTAGCCCCATTATATTGTATGTATAGTTGGGGTTATTTTTTCCAATGTGCATTGCTTTATATTTATCCACATTAAATTTAATTTGCCATTTTGTTGCCCAATCACTTAGTTTATCACTCCCCTGTAAAGTCAGGCTGCCTAAGAGGGCCTACTTTACTTTTTCCTCAGAGATGATAGACAGCGTTAGTGCCAACAATTATAAATTACCACACAGCTCTTTGTACACAAGCACTTTTATTCTTAAGGTAAAAGCATTACGGAGAAAATATGTTAAAACAATTTGAACCTACGGACATGCTAATAAGCTTACTAGAGATCACCCTAACTCCTGCAAGGGCTGGATGTGGTGATTAGTTCTTCAAACCCCACCCAGGGCTTTTTCTTGTGGTAACCAGCTTGTAACCACATTAGTTCAGAACTAGCTCTGCTGCGAGTCCCTCCTTTACCCAGTTTTGGTCTTTGAAGAGACTGAGAGTAGGTATCAGTCAGATAATGGGTTTCTCTTCAAGGTGAACCTTCAAAAGGATGGCTTTGGAGGGGAGTCATTTGCATTCCCCTCTTCCCAAGTATTTCCTAGGAATGCTGCTCAACTAAAAATTCAATCTTGTCTGCTCCATTGTTGTAAAAAAGTACTTTGAAGCACATAACACTGCTCAGTGTTTACATTAGTCTTGTCTCCCCCTTAAAAGAAGTTACATCCCAGGATAATACATAAACATTTTCATTTTAATATAATGACCTCTTAAGATATTTTAACTTAATTTCACATGGTTTGTCCAGGATATTGTCATATCTGTCACATGGGTTGGAGTGTTGGGGATAGGCAATGCCTGGCTTTCCTGGTACTTTGTTTCCAGTGTACTGGTGAACATTTATTCTCCAACATTTTTTATTTGACAGATGGCTGTAGAATGTTGCTTCACTTTCAACTGTCTCATTTCCTTTTCATGTTCAATGCTTCCCTTCATTCTCTAATTTTCTTCCTGAAGTGCTGTCCATGTGTATTCTTTGCTGCTCTTGATAGCAGTCTGAAGTGATCCTCCTCCTCCTCCTCTTTCCTCTTTCACTCCTGCTTCAGGTCTCCACCAAGGGAGGGTCCCTTTTCTTCTCATTCAGTTCCAAGAGAATGATATCCTTCACTATTTGGGAATGGGAGTGGGGTTGTATGTAGGTTCTGAGTCCATCTACCTAAATACTTCCCTTTGTACCTTTCTAAGGCTGTCATGTTACTGTGTTGTAGCAGTATCTGAAAAGGAAATGAAAGAAGAAAGAGTTAATGACGATAATGTACTTTCTTTCTCTGTATTTCAAATGTGACATGTACGAAGATAAAGGTGGCTTGTTCAACAATCTACTTTGTCCCTAATTTCTTTATTCTTTTGGTTTCTTTTTCATTTCTTGTTTGTGGGCTGCACATTATTACAGCAGGGAAATAAAAGCTTATGAGAAATATTTTTAAAAGAAATTAAAATCTACCAGTTTGGGTGGAAGATTGGGATAAGAGGGTGGCTTAGCACAAAGCCTTAAAGATGCTCTTTTATTTCAGGAATTTGTTGGGAAACAGATGTTAAATGCAGGCGTACAGCTGGACATTGGGCTCCTGAACATTCCAGCCAAAGTCCAAGGAGTTTTGTTTACAATAGATCAATTACACCCTGATAAATCTGCACAGGAGTTATGAGGATAGATTATCACTGCTGGGCTCCTTTCTTGGTAGAGGGGCCATGTCCATCTTAGAGGAGGCTGAGGGAAGGTTGCTTTGCTTCACAACCTCACTGCTAAGCTGCATGAGTGGTTGAGTGAGCTATTCATTGTTCATGATACCTAGAAGACAAGGGGGAGAGAAACTGTTATATGAGCTAGATAGCTGCCTGGTCTTCTAGCCAAGAGACTAATTGACTGACTGACTATGATCTATGAATTACCTATTACTAGATGGGGCATTTGTGCTTTCTAAGTAGCGTAGTGTGATAAATAGATATGGCTTCTGAATTGGTAATAATACTATCCCTGTGTACTTCCACAGTTTTATTCTTTATAATCATTTAGGTGCCATTTTGTTGCAGATCACAATGATATTGGGCAGCTTGTGGGGTTCATAGAAGCTTAAGAATGTCCATCCTTTATTCACCAACATAATAACAAATGACCTAGAGTGAAGTACATAGCAGAAGTGGAATCCAGTCATAACGGTGGAAGATGAGAGTGCATGTTTGTTCACTTTGAGAAGGAGGCAGGAGATCTTTAGTTTTTCAGCAATTGTTCAACCGTTGGGATGCATTCCACACCCTACTCTCATTCATTGCTGACCAGAAAGAGCTGAGGTTGGCAAGGGGAAATAAACAAACTTCCACAGCTATTGTATCCACTCTTACAACAATGGCTGCATCTTTTAAATCACTAGACCTGGTTCACAGATTCCCATCCTCCTTTTGCCCAACTGAATACATTTAAATCAGTCATAATAATCAGCACTATACCTTATGTGGAGGGTCTCTCACCTCCTGTGTGGGAGGCTACCTTGGAGCCAGAGCCTGCTTGACTTGATGAGTCATCTCTTTGCAGATAGTGTGATGAGTCATCAGAGGTACCTGATGGTTTTGTTATAAACTCAACCCCAGTCAACCAGGGTTCACCCAATCCACAAGTGAGGACCCACCCAAGTGATTCCAAAGCAGGTATATAGTTCCTAAAGGAAGCAATCTTTCCAGTCTCTTTGATGTCAGTACTTGCAGGGAATGTTTCTGTAGTTTCAACAGACTGTCCCTCTGCCTTTTTCCACACTAGTTAGCCTCTACTCTAGCCTGTGTCTGCTCTTGCCTCAGCTGGCTGCCTAGTGATTCTGACACTATCCTCTGCTGCATCTGTAGTGGTGTGAGAAGAACTCCTCAGAGTTAGGAAATATTCCCTGCTCCTCACCTTTGTCCATCATCACTGAACTCCTCTTACTTTTCTTGTGCGAACAGCACACTATCAGGGTTGGGAGATGTTGGATCTTTTCAGGAATAGTCAAAGTGTTCTTGTTAGGTTATTTTTAAGTGTGTGTTTGTGTGTGCGTGTGCATATCCTTGTAGATCTGGCCACTTGAAAGAACAACTGGCCTCCAGAGCCATTGGCCTAAAACTGAGAACATGTTCGCTGAGTACATATGCCCCAGATCTATTACATGTTGCTAAAATGCCCTTGTCATCATCTTCCCATTGAATTGACATTTCTCCTCATGCACAATCAATTATAGCTGGGTTGTGTCTACATTAGGCTTGTCTTTCAAAATTGTCCAAAGTTATTACTATCAGTTCAGCTCCACTGGTGTTCGCAGTGATAGACGTGCCAGCATAGACAGGCCTCCAGGCACGCACAGTAGTTTTGTACAACTTGTTTAATCCTGTTAAGAATAGGTCTAAATGGAACAGATGGTACACTGGTTAAAACAATGGTAACCTGGGGTGCCTTATCTGCACTAGTGCTCCTGTCATGGTTACCCCTAGGGAGCTTGTGGGTGGAAAATGTTTAGCAAAAAGCGTGATGTAAACAATGCCATAGAATCAGAGAGAGATGGGAAAAGAAAAGACAAAAATAATTCAGAAAAAATAAAAACAAAAATCTAGAATTGATCAAAATTTTCTGAAGTTCAATTCTTTAAGTAAATTTTTCATTTACATTAAAATTTCAACAATAGGGAGAATTGTTCATGTTTTTTATATGGAAGAAATCATCCTGTGTCAATTCAAAAGCAGAGAATAATTTGTACATAGACACCATGCTCTCAGAGCAGTGGATATTACTGACAAGATGTATGCTCTAATTTCCTGAGAGACAAGGTACGTGAGGTCATATCTTTTATTGAACCAAATTATGTTGGTGAGAGAGACATAGACATTCTGGTGGTGAGAGAGATAGACCTGAGGGAAAGCTCTATGTAGAGTGATAGCTTGTCTTGTTCACTAACAGAAGTTGGTCCAATAAAAGATATGACCTCACTCACCTTGCCTCTCTAATATCCTGGGACCAACATGGCCATAACAACACCACATACAAAAATTGCTGGAGTGAGATACAGGAATTATACACACAGGTAAAAGACTTCCAGGAAAATTATTCCTGGGATACTCCAGGCAGGAGCACAGACTCTTGTCTAGAGTAGTCTGCAATAAGTGGGAAGGAACATTGAGGGACTGTGCTGAGAAATCAATTGAAAAGGAATGCCAACGCTTCCTGTCTACAGTAGCACTGAAATTGTTTGAAATGAATTAGTGTAGGTATAAGCAGTTATAAGTCTTGTTGGAAGTTGATGCTGCAAAAGTTGGGGCACCCCAAATTAGTGGCATCTTTGGAAAATGTTAGCTTGTGTGTGTTAGCAACAGGAGAAGGACCTGAAAAATATGTTTTGCTTTAGTATGTCTCAGGAAAATGGGCAAGAACATTCTACTTATGAGGATTAATTTGGTAAGCATTTCAAAATTCTCAGATAGAAGACATTTCAGAAGCACCAATAACCTTTCCCCCCCACACTTTTCATGTTGCATCTTGTATGCATATTTCTTGTACTTTATTGTAAAATAAATATTAATACTACAATGATGGTACAGTGACTGAACCTAATATTTTGAGTTTTCCTATGAAAAAATCTATCACTTCATCATCACAGGATCTGAGCATCTCATAAAAATTAAATAATGTCACATCATCCTTGGGAGATAGGGAATTATTATTATTCCCATTTTATGGATGGAGAATGGAAGCACAGGTAGATGGAGTGACTTCACCCAGGAATTCTGCGTCAGAATCCAAAAATGAATCAAGATTTCAATGTCTTAATCACAAGAACATGCTTCTTTAGCCTTTTTTGTCTAGCTAAGAGCATGTCTCCTACATGGCAGAGCTATGCAGAATACATCTGCCAGTCTCATAAAGCTGTACCTAGAAATGCAATTTTCAAGTGTCTGGGGAAGTCTTGCTGAGCCACTGTGATCAGTGCATATGAGGACACTAAGTTGCAGATAGAATGCAAGAGAATTTCTTGTGATATATGCGTTTAGATATTTTATTTTCTCCTTCTGGGAAGAAATGCAAGAAAAAGTTTTGATATATTAGTCTGCAGGATTTGTCATTTTCAGGATTTTGTTTTGATTTCTCTATTGACCTCAAGATATGTGGCATAAGGTAATTTTTTAGCAGTCTTGAACATGGGCAGGAGCCAATTACTGTTAGCAGCCCTTTTATGACTCTTTCACAGATTCAGGTAAGAAAGAATAAGAGACTATGAAATACAATTAAGCAAATAATGATAATGTAGTTATTTATTTATTTTCTGGTCGTTGTGGGCTGGTTTGCATGAAGGTTGCTTTAATCCGCTAGGTTCTGTTACACCCCTCAGACTTCACCACTAGCATTACACAAACGTCTACATTTAATTTCCTTTTAAACTTTGATTTTAAATAGCTATGGGATTTGAGTGTTTATGGATGGCTAAAAGAACCTGATGGACCAAATACAGTTGGTCATTCATTCCACTGAAGTGCCCGGCAGAGAGGCTGATATTGTGTCAGGAAGAAAAGAAAAATCAAAATAACAAAACAAAGAACATACAGCAATAAATGTGTTTTATGGAGTATTTTTACTAAGAAGGGTGATCTACTGAGCTGGAGAAGGGGAGTAGAAATCAGGACTTCTAGGTTCTTCTTCCGAGCTCTACTGCTAACTTGCTGTGTGTTCTTTGTCATATCATTTAGGCCCATATTTTCAAGTCTCCATCATATTCATTATCCTTGAGAGTTTCAGGGCTTGACATAGAAAAGTGCTGAATATCTGCAGCTTCCAAAGTTTCTTCAGCAGGAGCAACAGAAAATGAGCCACACCACTGAAAGTCAAGTCTGAGATGTTGGAAGTTGGGCAGTCAAAAGCTGACACAGGCAAAAATACTATACTATACGCTTTTGAAAATGTTGACAAATTCTAAGCCTCAATTTCTCCAAATTCTACGCCTCAATTTCCCCATTTTAAAAATGGATGTCAGAATGGATATATTATCTGATAGAGGAGGGTTTTATTTTTTAAAAGGGCTTTGAGATCATCATAGTTATATATTACTAGCATAAGTGCCCGGCGTTGCTCGGGTCAGTCGGAGGTGGGGAGGGGGCAGACAGTTGACACCCCCTGACCAACCCCAACACCCACCCTTCACCCACCCTGACACCTTCCCACCCCCCCGACCAACCCCAACACCCCCCGGCTCACTTACCCCCCGACCAAACCCGACAACCCCACCTGACCCCCCAACACCCCCACCTCACCCCCCGACCAAACCCGACACCCCCACCTCACCCCCTGAGCAAACCCGACACCCCCACCTCACCCCCCGACCGAACAGTGTATTTAATAATCTGTGTGCTACACAGTGCACCGTGAGCCGGGGGGGGGGAGGGGTGTCGGGTTTGGTCGGGGGGTCAGGTGGGGGTGTTGGGTTTGCTTGGGGGGGTCAGGAGGGGTTGTCGGGTTTGGTCGGGGGGTAAGTGAGCCGGGGGGTCTAGGGTTTAGTCTGGGGGGGTGGGAAGGTGTTGGGGTGGGTGAGGGGTGAGTGTTGCGGTTGGTCAGGGGGTGTTGCGGTTGGTGGGGGGTTGAGGTGGGGGTGTCAGGTTTGCTTGGGGGGATGAGGTAGGGGTGTCGGGTTCGGTCGGGGGTAAGTGAGCCGGGGGGGTGTCGGGTTTGGTCTGGGGGGGTGGGAAGGTGTCGTGGTGGGTGAGGGGTGAGGGGTGGGTGTTGGGGTTGGTCAGGGGGTGTTGCGGTTGGTGGGGGGGTGAGGTGGGGGTGTCGGGTTTGCTTGGGGGGGTGAGGTGGGAGTGTCGGGTTCGGTCGGGGGGTAAGTGAGCCAGGGGGTGTCAAGTTTGGTCTGGGGGTGTTGCGATTGGTGTGGGGGGGGTGAGGTGGGGGTGTCAGGTTCGGTCGGGGGGTAAGTGAGCCAGGGGGTGTCGGGTTTGGTCTGGGGGGGTGGGAAGGTGTTGGGGTGGGTGAGGGGTGAGGGGTGGGTGTTGGGGTTGGTCAGGGGGTGTTGCGGTTGGTGGGGGGGTGAGGTGGCGGTGTCGGGTTTGGTCGGGGGGTAAGTGAGCCGGGGGGGGGGTGTCGGGTTTGGTCTGGGCATCCACCCCAACACCTTCCCCCCCCCAGACCAAACCCAACACCCACACCACACCCCTCACCCCCCGACACCTTCCCACCCCCCCAGACCAACCCCGACACCCCCCCGGCTCACTTACCCCCCGACCAAACCCGACACCCCCACCTCACCCCCCCAAGCAAACCCAACACCCCCACCTCACCCCCCCACCAACCGCAACACCCCCTGACCAACCCCAACACCCCCACCTCACCCCCCGACCGAACCCGACACCCGCACCTCACTTACCGTCCCACCAAACCCAACTCAGATCCGTCGCTGGGGGGGGAGGGTGCCCAGAGCCGAGGGATTCCGGGGACCTTCGCAGGTGGGGGGGGGGGCACAGAGCTGATGGAGTCCGGGGTTGAAGTGGGAGGGGCAGAGAACTGAGGGCTCTCCGGGGTTCCGTTGGGAGGGGGGAGGGGTAGAGAACTGAGGGATCTCCGGGGTTCCGTTGGGAGGGGGGAGGAGTAGAGAACTGAGGGATCTCTGGGGTTCCGTTGGGAGGGGGGAGGGGCAGAGAACTGAGGGATCTCTGGGGTTCTGTTGGGAGGGGGGAGGGGCAGAGAACTGAGGGATCTCCGGGGTTCCGTTGGGAGGGGGGAGGGGCAGAGAACTGAGGGATCTCCGTCCGTTGGAGGAGGGAGGGGTGAGCTGAGCGAGTGAGGTGTCTGTTGGAGGGGGGTATTATGACATCATCACCACCTAACCGCCCAGCCGATGTGATTGGCCCTGAAAGACTTTCACCCCTGGGGGGCGTCAGAGGTGAGATCTGAAAATTTTTCGACCCTTACCAGCATCTAGACCCCAAGACCCCTCACTGTACCAAATTTCAAGTCTCTGGCTCAAACGGTGCGGGAGGAGTTCGCAGTCATATGTACATACATACATACATACACACATACATACATACACCACTTGACTTTTATATATATAGATTATGAATAAACTGATATAGACAGATCATTTTAAGGCAATGAATGCTTTGTAAAACAGCCAATCAGGTTCCATAAATCAATTCCATAACTTCCATTCAGAATTAGAAAACAAATAAAGCCACAGTAACTCGGAGCACTTCTCTGTAAAATTACACATACTCAATTAAAACTGGAAATACACGAGACACCCCCCACCCCCACCGGTTTTGCTGAGATGATGGAACAGAGAGAGGATTTACAGATCTGTCTTTGGGTGTGGGGGAAGGAAAGCTGTCTCACCGAGAATGAAATTGAAATCAGTCCTCACCCCCTGGGGCTGGGGGAGGATTTTGCTGTGTGTTTCAATGAGACATTCACAATCAATCGCCCTCAGCCTGGTTTGAAGTGTCCCCTCGTTCACGCGGTCTAGGCAGCAGCCGGATTTTTAACTAGCTGCTTTCCGGAGTGTGGTCACTGTAATTGGATTTCACCCTCAGACGGGAACAGAGGAGGAGGCTGAGACCTGCCCCCGACCCTGACAAGGGTAAGATCCTCCCCCCCCCCCACTCCAACCTCCTGAAAGGGGGGTGAGCAGCACAATCCCTCCCACGTCTTGCATAAAGCGAGAACCCCGCCTATGCAGGCAGCTCCCGCTCTCTGCTCCCCTCCCCTGTGCAGGGAGCTCCCCCTACCTGCCCCCTGCGTGCAATGAGCGGCCGCGCTCTACCGTCTCCCCTGCGTCCCCCCTCCCGCGTGCGGGGAGCTCCCCCTTGTGCCCCGCTGCTCCTCCCGCCGCCCCCAGGCACGGGGATGGCCGGGGGGGGGGGGAGACAGAGCGCCCCGCTCCCGCCCCCTCCCCGCGGAGAAGCTCGTAGCAAAGTCACCGACAAGCCCGCCGGGCCCCATCAAACGCCTCGGCCCGGCCCCCATACGTCATGGAAACAAGCACGTCGGCACCCAACAGCCAATGGGAGAAAGGGGGAGGCGAGGAGCGCGCAGGCCCCGCCCACTCCCCCTGGAGGCTCCTCCCCCGCCTCCCCCATTGAAGGCGCCGCACGTCTGGAGCCCCTTCACCCAAGCGAGACCCCGTCATGTGACCGCCGGGACGCGGGGTAGGAAGCGGCGGTTGCGGCGTGGGGAGGGGGCGGCTCGGCGAGAACGAGCGAGTGAGTGAGTGATGGGGAGGGGGCGGGGGACGGGCCGCTCCGCCCAGTGGCTGCCCCGCAGCTTCGGCCAGGAGGTGGCGGCGGCGGCTGTAGCGGTTACTCCGCTGGGGCTCCGCGCCGCGTCGGGGGCTGCCGAGCCGGGGGCTGGTGGGGGCCGGGGCGCGTGCGAGGGTGAAGCGCTGGCTCCTGCCCTGTGAGGAGCCGCTGCCTGCCGGGGGTGGGACCGGGAGCCGCACCTCTCCGCGCCCCCGCCGCCCGTGCGCGGGGCGGGGCCGGCCCGCCGGAGCAGGGCGGGGGACGCGGGCACCTTGTGCGCCGAGCAGGCGGCGGCGGCGGCGGCAGATTCCCGGTGGGTCCCGAGGCGCCGGGCAGCGCGCGGCCGGGCAGCGGCCGAGGTAAGCGGCGGTCCCCGAGGCAGGAGCGGGAGCATCCGCCGCCCCGGCCCCGAGGCAGGGCAGAGCCCGCTCCCGCCGCCGGGTGCAGGGGCTGAGCCGCCGGAGGGCGCGGAGCGGCGGCTGCCTTCCGCCCGCCTGGCCCCCTGGGGCGGCCGCTGGGCTCTGCAGCGGGCTGCGGCGCGGTATCGGGGGCGCGGTGTGACCTTGAGGGCGCCGATGCTGGGGGCTCCCCCCTGCCTGGACCCCTGCGCGGGGCGGGCGCTGCTGCAGCTCGGATCTTCCTAGGGAGGAGAGGGGGTAAGCGGCGGCGCTGTGACCCGTGTGCTGGGCAGGGTGATTGGCGGGGCTGGTGCTGCCTCTTCTCCCCTCCTCCAGCACAGGCAGAGCCGAGCCCGGCTTCCCCTGTCGGCGCTGGGCGAGCTCCTTCCCTTCCTGGGTGCACACACCATAGGTGGTGCTTAGTCCCTGTTCCCTGCCGGGTTAAGTAGTTGGGATTAGTCGTCTGCTGCTGCCCGGCATGATCATCCTCAACCTGCCTCCTTGCCAGCCTTGCACGGAGCCAGCTAGGCTGGGGGCGGGGGAGACGGCGATTGTAGCCCAGGGTCTCTCTGCCTTTTCAGTTGCACTTGCAGACTCCCCTCCCCCGGCCTTACACCGCTTTGTCTTGTGGGCGACTCCCATTCCGGCTTAGTTAAGAGCAGGCAAAGCGGCAGACAGACATTCCCCTCTTCCCCCCAGCGGACTTGCTGTTCAGATTTATTAATGGCTAGACGGATTGTGTGTGTGTTGATTCTAGAGTAGTATGAAGGCATCTCTGCAACGCCTCTGAAATAGAGGGAGGACCACTGAGGCTGCTCTCAGCCTCCTGAGGGCTTGGGTTTGTGAGAGCAGGGTGATGTCCTGCTTGTCCCACTTAGTAGCAGGAAGTGTCTCTAACGGTGGCTGTTGTGTGATACTGTCATCCTCTGCCAAATGGTGTCTGTAACCTTTGGATGTTACACCACGTGAGTTTATGAAGAGGCCTTAATATTGGAGGATGATTGCTGCCTGTCGCAGAAGGGAATGCTGCTGCTGCTCATTCTGGAGTGTGAGGGGATGGGGGGGGGCACTCAGAAGATGATGACTGGAAGAATCTCTCTCTGATGTCAGAGCAATTTTATTTTCCCTGCTGATGTGGAAGTTAGAAGAACTTCTGATAGGATTTCATGAAGAAACTTGCTTGGAAGCCTAGCTGATAAAACTTATTATCCTCATGACCTTGGAGGCATTCATTTATCATATTTTCCCCCTAGCAATGTAAGTGATTACTATCAAAATAACTAGCAGTGTCTGCCTTAATTCGTCAAAAGTAGGACATTTAAGACTAAGTGTCCCGGATGTCTCATTTTGACTAACTATTAATGTAAGGGTCTCTGAATAGTGGGGGTGAATTAAGGACAGCCTTCTGAACTCAGCATGAAACTTGAATCAGAGAGGTAGCTGTGTGAGTCTGGAATTGCAGAAGTTACAAAAAGTCCTGTGGCACCTTAAAGACTAAAGTATTGAAGCATAAGCTTTCGTGGGCTAATATCCACTTTGTCAGATGCATCCGATGAAGTGGGTATTAGCCCACGAAAGCTTATGCTTCAATACTTTAGTCTTTAAGGTGCCACAGGACTTTGTAAGCATGAAACTTGTTACAGTGTACTCCATTTCAGTGTTTTGTTTCATTTTTTGTAAACTTTAAATATAAAAAGGATTAAATATACAGTATACATAATGCATGGTAACAATTGTTAGGGGTATTTTTATATTGATTTAATACCTCCCTCCCAAATAAAACAGAAGACAAAAGAAACAACCAGCAGTCTGAAGTTCTCTGAAACTGAGTTATCTATGCTGCCTTCAGCATAAACTTAATTTAGGATAATTTTTTTTCAAGAGCAACCTGTCAAAACTCAAATGCTTATTTTGTAAACAAAGAATTAGTGTGTTGGGTTAATTATATTTAAAGCTCCTTCACTTTAGCTCAGGAGATGGGGTCAATAGTATCTGGGCCCAAAACTAGATAGGGGTGGGTTTCTGGAAGACTCCTGAGTGGTCCCTCAGCAAAATTATAAAGCATGTTCTGGGAATGAAGTCCAAATAAGCGGTACCCCTTGCAACATTAATATCTCATCATTTAAAACAAAATACTTGTACACTGAGAATAGTGTGCCAATCTGGAAAAAACACAGCTGTAAATGTTTACAGGTGCTTCTGCAATTGAGTTTAAAAAAGCTTTGTTAAATGACCTTGATAGTTTCATTTGCCATTTTTTCTCCTGTTCCTTTTAGAAAGCAGGCAGTAACTGTCTTACTATAGGTAGTGAAAAAATTGTTCAGAATTCCTAGATATTATTATTATTTATTTTATTATTTTTTAGAAAAAAGCTTTTTGGGAACTTTTTCCAAATACCATATATGCATAATTTGGACAAGGAGTAAACTTTTTGTATAGCCTTAAGCCATTGGTGACTCTGTTGGCAGAAATGGCTTCCAGCGTACTAAACTTAAATACGTATGGCATAATGAATGGAAACTTTTTTTTAGTGCATAAGTGGAAGAAGTGGTCACTGAATAGTAGAGCACGAAAATAGCTTTAACTCCCTCCTCTGCCCCCCCATGCTTTAAAATGTGAAATTGTAGATTTGGAACCAGCATTGTGGGGTGCTTCTTTTCTGATCACTCCTGGTTTTCGTTTACTGGATGGTACTGTGATGGTAGCTGTGGTTTTTCACCTAGATAACAATTCCACTTGTGTTCAAGCAGTAGGAGACTTGTAGGTCCAAGACACTATTGGACCTACAAGTAGGTCCAAGCCACTGTTTGGCAGTATGCCAGTGTATCCCAATTCTTAACTGTGACACCTTACTATATTAGTTAAATTCCTACTGAGAAGAGACTGTCAAATATGCGGCTTACACTGTGGATAATTCAGACCACAAAATTCATCTTCACTTTTGATACAAGTGAAATGAACTGTGTTTTACAGGGACTTATGCTCTACCCAATTCTTGCTATTTTTCTGGGTATTAGACATTCTTCATCACTTATTTAAAAAATGTGCTTGGAAATTGAAAGCGAATTTTAGCTCTTAATTCATAAGGAATATAGGTAGAACCTGTCGGATGTTAAATTTAGGGATTTCAGTTGCGGCATTATGGTTTAATGGCTTTTTTTTTTTTTTTTTTTTGCTGAACTTCTGAAAAATGCTAGAAGATCTCTGCTAAGGTAAACTTGTAAATGCTTATGAAGATCTAACTTAATGAAACACAACTGTTAGCTGTCTACTTATTTGAGCAATACAGAACATCTATACAGTTTGGCTAGACACAAAGGGAGAAGATAAGTTCAAGTACTCAAAGGATGGAAATGCCAAGGAAGGAGAAGAAATTGAGGTAGCTCTACATTATATGATCTAGAGATAACTGGATAAAAATAAGTGAAGGAAAATCTTTAAAACTACCATGACGACCACAATCTAGTTAAGGAAATACTAGACTTGGGAAATAGTACACCTAGTGGATGTGGTAAAATATATGCTGCCTGAGTAACTACAAAATTGACTGAGTAAAGCAGTTAAAACTGTGCCCTAGAGAATAATTATGTGTTGGCATGTAAATGGACAAGATAACCTAGTCCAGGAGTAGGGAACCTATGGCATGCATGCCAAAGGCATATGCAAGCTGATTTTCAGTGACACTCACATTGCCCCAGGTCCTGGCCACCGGTCTGGGGGGCTCTTAATTTTAATTTAATATTAAATGAGGGGGCTCTTAATTTTAATTTAATATTAAATGAAGCTTCTTAAACATTTAAAAACCTTATTTACTTTACATACAACACTAGTTTAGTTATATATTATAGACTTATAGAAAGAGACCTTCTAACAACATTAAAATGTATTATGGGTCCACAAAGCCTTAAATTAGAGTGAATAAATGAAGACTTGGTACACTGCTTCTGAAAAGTTGCTGACCTCTGACCTAGTCTTTTCCAACTCTGATTTCTCTCATGAATATAAATATTAATGTCACTCAACTATTCTTTAGACAACTAAAATGTCATTGACCTCAGTGCAGTAGAACTTCAGACAAACATTTAGGTGTGCAAATTTTTGATGGATATTTGTCTTTTAATAAAACTATTTTTGAACAATGTAGGTATTTTAACTACTAGTTTACTGTTCTTAACCACTTTAATTTAGAACATTTACAAAATTAAAGAGAAATTCTTAATCTTGTTGCATATTTAATATTTCTAAATACTTTTTGTGAATTAGATTTTTTCAGGATATACGATATTGGAACTGTTCTATATTGTTTAAAGGAGAAACAGCACAATACAATGAAGTGCAACATATTCTGTTTTGGTAACTGAAACTGGTTTCAGCTCAATGTAAACTAATAGGGGAAGATAAGCAGACTGTTTTTATGCTTATAAATGTAAACTTTATATGACAAGAAAAAATACCTTGAATCTGTCATTTGTTACCAGTCTCTTCAGTTAGCATGTTTGCCCCCCAAAAGAGAACGAGTACAGTCTTAAATTAAAATCTAATTCAACTAGTCTCTTTTGTAATCTTAAAAACTTGCTCTATAAACCATCTGCATTCTTACAATTGATTTAATTAAACTTGTATTAATATTCCATAATGAAATATATTTCTATCCTAATTTCTGTTTATTAGCTAGATGACTGTATTTTGCTTACAAATGGAGACTAGCAGTTTCTAGTAACCTACTATGGTGGGCCCAAAACTTGTTTTGAAATGAGTTCTACACCTTATACCTATTTACCATAATTACTAACTTCCCATCTGAAGGTACCAATTTATTTCATTTTGTGGCACAAAAATGATAAATGTTAAAATAGGGTAAAATATATATTACTGGTCATATTTTGTTCATCTGGCTTTACAATGAAGTAAGTGCTGCTGCTTATTGGAAGCTAGATGCTTCAAAATCAAAGAGACAGATAACTGGTTTATTGACACATTCTTATCTGGATGATGTTTGGCTTGTTTAGAATTAACAGAGTTCTGCATGAAAACTCTGTTACTCATTTTCTTGAGTGATTTAAATATTGCATGGTTGCAACACTTATCTTTTTCTCATGCAACACTTGGATCACTAATTTTAAAATAAGGTGAACGAAGAAGCCTAACAGCAGCTATTCTTATTCACCATTCCTCCATCTTTGCCCAATAATAATCCTTGGGAAAAGGCAAAAGTTGCTGTTTCCTACTTTATAGTTTTGGGTTGTATTTTTTTTACTATGTAATTTACAAAAAAGAGGGACACTTAGGGCTATTAACTCAATCTTAAACGTACATAGGTTCTTGCATCTGAATGTCTCGTTTATAAGACTGGATTCAGTATCTCTGGAACATGTCAGCTGTTCAGCAGTACACAGTAACATTGTACAATGGTTAGGAGACAAATGTAGGAGGCAGTACTATTACAAGGAATACAGCAAGTGGGAGAACTTAGGACTCAGTCAGTTAACTTGCCTTGTACCTGGGATAGAGGTTTTTATGCATGAGATCATTAACTCCCCAACATTGGATGTTAGACAGTAGGCTGGAACTAGTACATGTGGTGATTTTTGTATAGCTTACCTAACACTAGTAGATTTTCCAGAATTAAAAATATAAAACTTGAGTTGTGAGGCTTTATGACTGCAGACACCCTACCCAATCTCAACTGAGTGAAACTGATGTCACTATGTCTACCTAAGTAATTGTTTCAGGATGTGTGCAGGAATGTGAATTCTGCTGTCCTTGATAAATCTGACTTAATGTCAAATGCTGATACTGAATGTCCGTATTACCTTTTTTTTTTTTTTTTAAATCACTTACGGTAGTTGATCGTAGGGTATAGGAGTGGAGCCCACTAAGTTGGGAGTTGGAAGTTCCTACATGGGAATGCAGGGAAGAGTATAGGACAGTCAAAAGAATAAGGAAAAGGGATAGAAACAGAGGGTAGAAGTAAGGATGGGACATTAGGAAAGTATATTTGATCAATGAATGTGACATGGTGCTGTCTTCAACAGATCTTGTGTGTATCTAGATCTTGCTATATAGGTACCATATCCTCCCCTTCATTTCTGTAAAGAAGTTTTACTGCTATCAATGGGCATTCTTCTATGTTTGAGGAGTGTTTAGTTCTGAACTTAAGCCATGACTTATGGGCCCTAATTAAACACAGCATTTCATTCTTGCTTCCACATATTTGACACATGTTGTAGACTGCTAAGAGCTTACTTAAAATGCCATTTGGAAAAATTATCTCGCATCAGTGACTCCCAACATTATATTGGTGTATTGGCTTTACACAGACTTGGAGGAATGCTGCTTCCTGAAGCACCTGTGTATTTTTATTTCCTTTAGAATTTTTCACAATTAAGAACCAGGTCAATCTTGCTCAAGTCCATGAGAGCCACAATCCAAGGTGATATAGATGTAATAGCATATTTTCTCCTTCTTTGGTATCCTCTAAGTATTTGACACAATGTTAATTAAGACTTGTAAACATGGGGCTATTTTGTTAGCACTTACAGTGAACAGATCATGATAAAATCTTGTATTGGACATACAATCTTGGGTGGATATAATTGTAACTATATCTAAATAACCAGCAATAATCAAAATGTTTCTTTTAACTCTACAATCAGCTTACTTGCATTGTCCATCTCATTTGTGTGTTTATATCAGAACACTACTAGGGGAACTTAAAATTCATTTTTGGTAAAGTTTTCAGTCACTTGACTGACTTAGAACCTCTAGTCACTGCTCAAAATGAAATTTGGGCTCTTAAGACTGAAAGCTTTTGAAAACTTCATCCTATTTTTGTCAGCATTCTCTTAAAAACCTGTAGGGATGTTGTGAAGATTTTTAAATGTATAATATATATGTAGTTTATACATATACATCACATATTCAAAAAATCTTGTATGCACACAATCCTGTCTATTTCACACTGGTGTGCAAGTATTACAAACTGTCTGGTCTCTGCTAGGACTTTTTTTGGAGAGGTGAAGTTAGGCTGAAATCTATGATCTTGAAGGTTGGATGTCACTTCTACTTTCAGGTGAATAGAAGCATGGCCTTTCACCCATGCAGATGTGTCAAGAACTCGATACCTTCCATTTTGTCACTTGCCGGTGGAATACTTTGTTATATCACAGAGATGGATATGATGTTAACCCCAAGATAGGTGTAGGAGATATCTACCACCCTCAAAAAACACTTACGTGGAACATGTAATCTGCTACCCCAGCGTGTGCCATTATACCTTCACTTAAAGATAAGGTGGCAGGAGAGAATACTACATTATTCAGTTCTGATCACCTGGTGTACAGTGTCTGATCTATGGAGCAGGGACCTTATTTGCTTCACATTCTTACAGTGATGAACAGAAACATCTGACAGACAACTTACAAATTACTGTTTGCATTTAAAAAGACAGGAAGTTAGTTGGGCACTCTTGCTTTGTTGCTATCTGGTTCTCAAGTTGTTAGGATCCAGATGCTGAAAGGTCATGTTGATCTTTAGTTTTATTCTGATCTTATGGCTCTTACACTGAAATATCCCCCATGTTTTCATTCCACGTAATTGACTCTTGGCTTGTTAGACTTTAGATGTGCCATAAGTGATGCTTGAAAGAACTGAATTAAATATAGGGTTTTGTGCCGAATAACTTAAAGAACCTTGGTACATAGCTGAGTTTGGATGTGTTAAAAAGCATGTCATGTCAGAGGTGCAGCCAGACCATAACTGAGTGAGTGGAGCTTCCCCATGGGGCAAGAGCTGCTGCTGCAGCAGCGTGAGGTCCCACTCCCAGCCTTGGCCTCTCCTCTGCTCTGGGCTGGGAGAAGTATAAGTTTGCTTAGGTTCCAGTGATGGGTTATTGCAGCCTTTCTCCTAATATCTCTATTTTTAAAAAGATAGGCAATGCTTTTTCTTTTTCTATAGCTGTTGGCAGTCTTTAGTGACAACAGTGTTGATCAGATGTTTGAAGCTGGTGTACAGAGACTTCTGGCATAATGTAATCTCCACTTTATCCTAAAAGGCTGGTATGAGACAATTTGTTAATATTAGTTTGGATGCCTTGAATCTGCATGTCCTTTGTCAATAAGGAGAAAATACTGACCTTGCTATAGCATAGACTACATTGGTTGTGTTGGTAGATCCTCTTCTGCTAATGTATTGAGATCATGTGTCAGTGCTGATGTTAGAGCTGTCTGTTCTATGGGTTCAGTCTCAACTATGAGAGAGTTCCTTTGCCTGCAAATGCTGGTGTCTGTAAACTGGGCTGCCTTTAAGTGTCTTAATTCTAATCTTACATCTCCACAGAAAGCTTTTTGGTAACTAATCTTCTGCTTGAGGGCTCATGGGAGGAGTTGTCCAGGGTGCTCTCTTTCTTCCTCTCCTTTAGCAGTGTGCAAATATTTACTTTTGGAGCATTAGTAAGTAGACCTAGGTGAATAATTTTTTTCCCACTTTGCTGGCAGTTCCAAAATTCAAAGTTTAATTTTTGGAACATACCAAAAATCTCTCCTCTCCCCCCCCCCCCCGGTAAATCAGAACATATACACTGCTACTTCGATTATAACGCTGTCCTCCGGAGCCAAAAAATCGTACTGCGATATAGGTGAAACCACGTTATATCGAAGCCAGACACGCTGACGTGCTGATCCACCAGAGTGCTCCTTTACTGTGTTATATCAGAATTCGCCTTATATTGGACTATTATATCGAGGTAGCAGTGTAGTTTGAGCAGACTTGACATTTTTGGTTTCAATCTCAGGCATTCTGCTAAAAGCAAAAGAGGATTAGATTCGCACAATGACTGGAGAGCAAAGAGGTGATTTCCTTATAAGTGTTAGCCCAGTGTTTAGGGTACTCATCTGGGTACAGATGGGAGGAGGGGCCCAGAGGCATTTTCCCCCCTCTCTGCCTGATGTGGAGAAGGAATTTGAACCTGGGTTTTCCACAGTGCAAGATACGACCCTATCCACTGAGCTATGGGATGGTCTGGTATCTTCCTCAGTTTCTCCTGAAGCAGTTCCTCTTTCTTTGGCCCAAAGATTTGCCACTCGTGGCGAATACTATGAATTGCCCCATGAATGATCCTCCACTGTTGACTATAAACACAGTGGAACAGCTTCTCCTGAGCGATTGAGGGCCACCACCATGTCTCTCTCCCCTGCCCTGCCCCTCCTCCTTCCCCCAATGCACCAGAATCACCCATGGCTTGCTGGCTATTATACTCCCCTGCAGTATGGAAGACCCAAGTTCAAATCTCCATATCAGCCAAACAGAGGAATCTAACCTGGGCCTTCCATGTTCCTGGTAAGGCACCTAATCACTTGATTAAAATCCATGAGGCTGGCTCCAGCATCTCTTCAGCAGGTCACTTGGTGATTCCAGTTCATAAAATCAAAATGTTTCAGTAATATATATTTTTTTTCTGTTGACACACCTGAAACAGTTTTGATGATACTGCAAATATGATATTAATGAATTTACTGATCGTTTTAGGTTTCTTGAAACTCTTTTTCACAGCCAGTAAATTACTTGCTGAAAAATCTCACCCAGCTCTATTGGTAAAGTGGCATTAAATACAGGATTAAGTACTCTGAGGTGCAGCTAATTCACCAACCCAGTCAGCTGTCAAATGCTTTCTACAATAGTAGATATTAGGATATGCTGTAGTAAGTGCTTACTGTCTGAAAGTCAATCTGAGAAAATTAAACTGATGCTAGTAGGATAGGGAAGCATGTGAAAGAGATGGCAAATTGTAAATGCCCTTTTCTACAATTACTTGTATCTACCCTCTCAAGATAGTTTTTTGAAGACATCTGTGCCGTGGCAGTCAAAAAAGCAAACAGGATGTTAGGAATATGGAGGAGTTAGGAATATGTTAGGAATATTCTCATGGAGAATATTTTATTGCCCTTATAGAAATCCATGGTATGCTCACATCTTGAATACTGCATACAGATGTGGTCTCCTCATCTCAAAAAAGGATATGCTGGCATTAGAAAAGGTTCAGAGAAGGGCAACTACAATTATTAGGAATTTTGGAATGGGTCACATATGAGAAGAGATTAGAGGCTAGGACTTCAGTTTGGAAAAGAGGAGACTGAGGGGTTATGGTAGAGGTATACAAAATCATGAATGGTGTGGAGAAAGTTAATAAAGAAAAGTTACATGTTCCTGTAATATAAGAATTGGGGGCCTCCAGATGAAATTAATAGGCAGCAGGTTTAAAACAAATGAAAGGAAGTTCTTCAGACAACATACAGTCAACCTGTGGGACTCCTTGTCTGAGGAGGTTGTGAAGGCTAGGACTATAAAAGGGTTTAAAAGAGAACTGGATAAGTTCATGGAGGTTAAGTCCATTAATGACTATTAGCCAGGATGGGTAAAAAATGGTGTCCCGAACCTCTGTTTGTCAGTGGGGGGTGATGGATTGCAGGAGAGAGATCACTTGATCATTACCTGTTTAGGTTCACTCCCTTTGGGGCACCTGGCCTTGGCTGCTGTCAGTAGACAGGATACTGGGCTGGATGGATTGTTGGTCTGACCTAGTATGGCTGTTCTTGTGATTAAGTAAAGCAGAGCCTGGGGTAGACTTAATATACATATGCCAGGAATTAATCAGTTTCTCCTGGGAACCACTGCTACAGTGTTCCATCCTGTAGTCACCTCACAATCAAACTAGTGCAGTGTGCATAGTCTGCTGATTCCTTTAGTATTCTTTGGTAGAATGGGTCTGGTTCATAATTTTCAAACCTAAATATTTTTTTTCCTATCGGATCAAATATGAAATGGTTTCTAGAGCATGTTTTATTTGTATTGCAGGAATGCCTGAAGAGAGTGTGTGTGTGTGAAGGAGGGGAAAGGGGTCATCAGTGTTATGTACAACTTTATATTGCCCCATAACTTCTATTGTACTGAGGAATTTAATTAAAATATACATAACTCTTACAGTAGTTTTTTGGGTGGTTGGACAGGGATAGTTGGGGTTCTTAAAAGCTGGGGAGATATGGGAGGCAGTCAAGTTTGTGGGATAAACACTGGCTGAATGTTAAAATGCTCTGTAAAAGTACTTGCATACTTTGTATGTTAGTATAAAAACCTCATTGAGATGAATGGCAGCAGTTAATATCCTAGCTATTGTTTCAGGCAGTTTCCAGACTTGCACTGGTTTAAGACAGTTTAGCAACTACATTTTATTTTTTTTTAAATGGGAGGAAAACACTGGTGTATGTTCTTATTTTGATTTTAAATCAGTTTTATTTCAGTTTAAGTAGATGGAAAACCGGTTTAACTCAGATTTACTGTTTTAAATTTAAACTAAAATGCATCTATATGACCCCTTCCTTTGGCTGAACTAAATTAAAGTAACACTTTTAAAATAAACTGGTGAGGCTTTTTCATGTATGCAAGACTATTGTCTAAGCTAGAGAAGTTGCACTGGTTTTAAATTTATTTAAATGGATCTAATTAAATCAGTGTGAATTTAAACATTTAACCCTTAATTGAATATGTTAAAACAATTTTAAGTAAGAGTTAACTCCGTTTGTTCTGGATTTTTAAAATCACAGATCTAGTTAAACCAGCGCAACTCTTCTAGAATAGACAAGGCCTTAGGCAGACATCACTGACTTGGCTCATATTTGCAACTTTTTTCCCTGTGCAACCATAACCTTTGGAAACGCAAATAAAAGCTGGAGTTCTGGTGTGAAATTCTGTGCTAAGGGTTGTATTTAAATAGCTAAATGGATGCAAATAACGAGGAGCTTGGATCTTAAGTTTTTAAATTGAAGCTGTCATGGAGTGTAAATCCTGCTTGCTTAGGAGTGTCGCCATATGTATGACATCGGTTGTCTTTTGAGCTACATCAGTCTTCTTAGATGATTGTAAGATGTTTTTTTATCCGTAAATTACTGAATGATTGAAGGCTAGCATATGTGAGAGGTTTTTTCCGTCCTTGCTATTCTGACAGTTATGGTTTGTAGAGGTATTCAAGCTGGAGCCCCAGACCAGACATGGAAAGAGAAGAGGGTTAGGAGAGGACTATTGGCACTTGCTTCCGGTACTTCTTTTCTCATTCTCCTCTATCCTTAGTCTGAAGTAGTCCCAATCATTCATCTGCAAAGCCGGTCTCTCTTCCTAGGGTTTTCAGGGATGGACACAATGAGAGTTGGTATTTGTGGTGGTGATCTCTTTTTGCAAATGAACAGTTGACATTTCAGGCTACTTCGTTTATGACTGCACTCTCAAGAATAATGCTATGTCAGAGGGAACACTGGATAGGAACTTAGTACTTCATACGCTCAAACAATCTAAGGATGCCTAAGATTAAAATTTTTAAAACAAAAATATTATGCTGATTTCCGCTATCCTCCAAGCACAGGAAATCTGCTTCAGATGGAGAAGTGCTACTGAAGGACTCTTGAGGGGGGATTTTCAAATTTCTAAAATAGTATTGCAATACAATTTTTGGGCTAGTCCATCTAAAACTAATTTTTTTTAATATCTATGTATTTTGGGAATCTTTATGAATCTCTTAACTTCAGAGCTAGAGACTAGAGAGGTAGGACAAAACGAGTTTGTAAGCATACTGAATGTTGTGCATATAAAACACATACATTGGGTAAATATGCCGTTTACGTGTATAGTTATATGCAAGAAGGTAGGAGGGTAGTATTAGTTTGATGCTACTTTGGTTAGATTGCTGCAAGTTAAGGCTTGTTTACGTTTACAGTGCTGCTGTAGTAGTGAAGATGGCGCACATGCTGATGGGTGCTACACCTACATAAGTTGGTGGTAGTAGACCAAGTCTGAGTTTGACAGCTGTTTCACGAGGAATCTGCTTCAAGCTGTTTACCTTGTAAAAGTAGCTGAGCAACTAAATATGCCACTGTTGGGCATTACACTTATTTTTTTTAATCCTTGCTTATGCTCCAGGTATCTGAGAAACAGGTTCTAGTTTGCTATTATATTAGCAGCTGCATTGTCTAGATGTTAATCAAGGTGTACCGTGTTCTGGATTTTTAAAAAAAGGCAGTTTAATATCTAGCTAGCAGTGAAGACTATGTGAAGTTGGCTGTAAAGTAGGGTGTTTTTTGGTGATCTTACTAACCTGTTAGTGATTACCTGTTTATTTTGTGTGTGTGTGTATATGTGTATATGTGTATATGTATATATATATATATATATATATATATATATGTGTATGTATATATGTATATATGTATATATATGTATTATAATTAATTAATTAAAATGTATGTATATGTACTTGGAGTGTTGTCTTGGATACTTCAGATTTTAAGGCTCTCCAATGGGAACTTTGAACAGCACTTCATGAACTGCTACCAATAGTATGAAATATGGAAATTCATCTTTATCCAAGTAGGTGAAATATGCCCAAAATTTCATTTAGTGAGGGCAGCAGGTATTTGCTTATGCCCACTCTTACGAGGTGAATATATCATTAAAGTGTGTGCCAATTCCTCTTGTCTTGAATCATTTTGGCAGACAGCATTAATTAACTGAATAAATAGGTTAATCTCTGTCACTTAGCATCCTGTGTATATGGAACTCCGTCATTGTTATCCATTCTGCCTGTACTGAAAACTGTTGGGTATCAAATATTTGGCTTCTTGTTTACTTAGTCAGAACTTCTGTTTCTGTGCAGTCAAAATAGTGAAAGAACTCACAGGTGTAAGAGTGATCTCTTTGGTCTCGCTGAAATGGCTAAATGAGTGAAAAATTACTAAATATTTTTGTACTTTCAAAGGCACTCAAGATTGTCAATGCAAAACTTGATCTGCCTTTCTATTCCTACGGTATGTCACTGTCACTCTAGACTAGAGATGGGCAAACTACGGCCTGTGGGACCTTCCTGCCCAGCCTTGGAGCTCCTGGCAGGGGAGGCTAGCCCCCAGACCCTCCCCTGTAGTCCCCTCCACAGGCTCAGCTCACTATACCACCAATGTTCTTGGGGGTAGAGCAGCAAGCTCCTACCGGGTAGCACTGTGGCATGGCTAGCTCTGGCTGGATGATGCAGCTGCCGGACATGCTGCTCTGAGTGGCATGGTAAGGGGGTGGGGAGATTGAATAAGGGGCAGGAGGCCCTGGGGTAGTCCGGGACAGAGCAGGGGGTGATTGGATGGGGGATAGGTTCTCAGGGGAGGGGGAACATGGGTGATTGGATAGTGTGGGAGTCTTGGGGGGCCTGTCGGGGTCTGGGGTGTGGGTAGGGATAAGGGTAGTCAGGGAGCTGGGGGTGGGGTGTTGGATAGGGGGTAGGGTCCCGGGGAAGCCATTCAGGGGCATGTGGTTCTGGGAGGGAGTGGTCGGGACAAGGGGGAGGGGAGGGATGGATGGGGGATTTTTAAGGGGGGTGGGAGGGGGCAGAGGCCAGGCTGTTTGGGGAGGCCTACCTCTATCCTACCTGGCCCTCCATACAGTTTTGGAACCCTGATGTGGCTCTCAGGCCAAAAAATTTGCCCACCCCTCCTCTAGACACACATTTGCTTAACTTTATGTGAGGAAACTTAAAATAACTAAAACCAGTTTTAAAAGCAACTTCTGTGTTTAGACAAGATCACTTTATTTCTCAATGGTTGGTTGTTAATCTGATACAACTGGAAGTTTAAATGAGTGCAAAAATCAGCATGAATGTTCTGGTATTGTCTGCATACAAATTTGAACCAGTTTAACTAAAAAGTATGGTTCTAAGGTTAAACCTCTGCAACCCTTGTGTTCTTGAGGAAGGGGGCAAGGGAATAGATCAGTTTCAGGTTTTCAAGCTTAGCTTAATAATTTGTGTGATTGAAATTCCAGTAATTAAGGAATACTTTTCTACAACGTTCTCTTAACTACCCAAAAGAGGATGAGGGACTTGAGGCATGTATGGGTTCTATTCTTTTTCCCCTCCCTCCCTGCCTACCTCCCTCCCTCTAGGACTAATTACCACTGAGTGTTTATGCTATAAATCAGCAATAAATGGTTAACTGGGTACATGAAAAATAGGTTTAAAATCTGAACACTGAATTTGGAACCTGTGGTTTACCTAGACTATAGGCCTCGTTTCTTAAATTTTAGAAATGTTTTCACTACTTTTTTTTTTTATTTCAGTTTCAGAACTTAAATGAATTATCTGCATAAGATGTGAGATTGATACTGAAAATACTCAAAGCATTAATTTGGAAAACACACAACAGCAAGTATATAGATTTTGGTATTTGAAAAAAATCTGTATTTTAATGGAAAGCCACAATGAATTTCCTGATAAAACACTGAGGATACGGTCTTTAATTCAACTTCATCTGCTTTTTGCAGGCCAAACACTACAGAATGATAATGCAAGAGAATCAGAATATGAAATTTTTTCTCTTTGCAAGCTGAAAGGGGAGGAAAGCATAAATACTAGGTCTGTCAAGTGATTTAAAAAGTTGCACGATTAAGCACACTGTTAATAATACCATTTTATTTAAATATTTTTGGATGTTCTCTCTATTTTCAAATATTGATTTCAGTCACAACACAGAATACAAAGTATACAGTGCTCACTTTATATTTTTGATGACAAATATTTGCATTTAAAAAAAACCCCAAGAGTTTTTGTACATAATTCTACCTTTGTAAGTCCAACTTTCCCTATAAAAAGATTGCATTACAGTACTTCTGTTAGGTGAATTGAAATATACTAACAGCAATCAAAAATAAAACAATGTAAAACTTTAGAACCTACAAATCCACTCAGTCCTACTTCATCCAGTCGCTCAGGCAAACAAGTTTGGTTACAATTTTCTGGAGATAATGCTGCCCACATCTTGTTTACAATGTCACCTGAAAGTGAGAACAAACATTTGCATGGCACTATTGTAGCCAGCATCACAAGATATTTACATGCCAGATGCGCTAAAGAGTTATATGTCCCTTCATACTTCAGCCACAATTCCAGAAGACATGCATCCATGTTGATGATGATCCAAACCAGAGCGGACTGATGCATATTCATTTTCATCATCTGAGTCAGATGCCACCAGGTTAAAATTCTTTTTTGGTGGTTAGGTTTCTGTAGTTTCTGCATCTGAGTGTTGCTCTAAGACTTCTGAAAGCATGCTCCACACTTCATCCCTCTCAGATTTTGGAAGGCACTTTAGATTCTTAAACCTTGGGTTGAGTACTTACTGTATCTATCCTTAGAAATCTCAGATTGGTGCTCTTTGCGTTTTGTCAGATCTGCTGTGAAAGTGTTCTTAAAATGAGTATGTGCTGGGTAATCTTCCAAGACTGCTATAACATGAAATATATATATAGCAGAACATGGGTGAAACTGAACAGGAGACATACAATTCTCCTCCAAGGAGTTTAGTCACAAATTTAATTAATGCATTGATTTTTTTAACGAGCATCATCAGCATGGAATCATGTCCTCTGAAATGGTGGTCGAAGCATGAAGGGGCATATGAATGTTTAGCGTGTAAGTACCTTGCCACGCTGGCTAGAAAAGTGCCATACGAATCTCTGTTTTCACTTTCAGGTGACATTGTAAATAAGAAGCAGGCAGCAGTATCTCCTGTAAATGTAAACAAATTTGTTTTAGAGATTGACAGAACTAGAAGTAGGGCTGAGTGGACTTCTAAAACTTTAGAGCCTAAATTGTTTTTGAGTGCAATTATGTAACAAATCTACATTTTAAAGTTACAGTTTCAGGATAAAGAGATTGCATTACAGTACTTGTATGAGATGAATTAAAAAAATTCACTATTTTGTTTTATCACTTTTACAGTGCATATATTTAATCAAAAATAATATATAGTGAGCATTTTACACTTTGTATTCTGTGTTGTAATAGAAATCAATATGTTTGGAAATGTAGAAAAACAGCCAACATTTTTAATAAATTGGTATTCTCTTGTTTAATAGAGCAATTAATTGCAATTGATTTTTTGAGTTAATAGTGTGCATTAACTTCAATTAATCGACAGCCCTAATAAATAATCATGTCTGAGTCCTGCATTTATAATCTACTGTGTGAACTCAAGGGATTTTTAAATTTACTTTTAATAAAGTGGTTTTCAAACATATTGTGTTAAGGATCACTTTCACAAAGCAAGAGTCTGTGTGACCTTCTCCCCCCCCCTTTAAAAAATAAAAAATGGGGTAATGGGAGCTCACAACCCCCTTGTAATAACCTTGCAACCCAGTAAGTGGAAGTAACTTGCTGCCTTTCTCTTTTTTAAAGGTTAAGCAAGTTTGGAAAATTTATTGGCCATCACCCAAGACACACACAATCCACTATCTTACTGCTCACTTGGTGCAAGCTGCTGATATAGGAATACCAATATGGAGAAAAGTATTATTCTGTATAAACCTGGTTGTATGTTGGACATCGGTGTTTGATTTTTTTTTTTTTAATCACTTGCCCTCCTGATGTATTATTTAAAGTTCCCTTGTGGCTCAGTAAGTCACTGCACCACCTGCTAGGGAGAAGGTATGATCATGTATGCACATTCTCTAAAATAGAACAGGACTGGCATATTGGAGGCATTTATTAGGATATCGGAAGACTTTATAGTAACTCCTCACTTAAAGTCGTCCTGGTTAACGTCGTTATGTTGCTGATCAGTTAGGGAATATGCTTGTTTAAAGTTGTGCAATGCTCCCTTCTAATGTAGTTTGGCAGCCGCCTGCTTTGTCCACTTTGCACGAAGAGCAGCCTGGTGGAGCTAGTTGGTGGGAGCTTGGAACCAGGGTGGACTGGCAGGGGAGCAGGGAGCTAATAGGGGGGCTAAGTTTCCTGTGCAGCAGGCTATCAATTGTGGGCAGTTCAGCTGTCCCTCCCCCACTGCTATGTGCTGCTCCTGCCCTCTGCTTTGGAGCTGCTCCCTGAGACTCCTGCTTGCTGTGTGTGTGTGGAGGGGGAGAAGAGAGAGGCCTAATGTCAAGCTGTCCCTCTGCTCCTGCACCCCGCTTACCCCATCTTCCATAGAGCAGGGGGGACATTCAACAAGGCTCAGGACGGAGGGAGCTTCTTGCAGCAGTTGTGGTGGGTCTCAGCTTACTGATCTAATTAACAAGGCAGTGTACTTAAGACAAGGGTCAGCATACTTAAAGGGGATATCTCCCACCCTCTGACTTCACCACCTCAACCAAGCTTCACAGTCATCACTGCTGTGTACCAGTATTAAATTGTTTGTTTTAAAACATATTGTGTGTGTGTGTGTATATGTGTGTGTTTTATATTTATTCATATTTATTTATATATTTATTTAGATATAGATATAAAAATATTTCCATGGAACCTAACCCTGTCATTTACATTAATTCTTATGGGGAAATTGGATTCACTTAACATAGTTTTGCTTAAAGTTATTTTTTTCTGCAAAATAACCACACATTAAATGAAGAGTTACTGTAATTTTTTCTGCCCCATATTGCAGGTTATAGCCAAATGTCACCTGGTATTTAAATGCCAGTCAGATCAGTGTATTACCCTACCCTTGCTACAACATCAGATTAATTCTGAAATACAGCTGTTCTGTCTAAAATTTTCTAGCCAGATAACTAATAGGACAACCGGGCTTGAAATTCTGGTTGTCTCTGGCAAAGTCCTGTTACAGAAGCTTGTAAGGAAATTGTCTTAATTAATAAAGGTAACTTCTTATTCATTCATAATGCATGACAACTACCTGAAAAGGACATGAGCAACTGGGATACTGGTGTAGTTAAAAACTCTAGGTAAACATTACTTAATGTTATTCTGGCAATGTTCCTTTGTTACATTATTTACTTAAAGCATCTAAACTGCTTTTAGTTCCCACTTCCATGCAATACATAATTTCTCTTCACTGATGCTATTTGACAGAGCCATACAAACAGAAGAACTGACTGCATACATGTTTCCTTCAAAAGTTCGAGCAAAATTAAAAACTTATTTCTTCTCAGTTGCAGTAACTTTGTTTTGCCACACTAGGGTCTTTTAAGCCTGACTTGTTCTTGTCTCCCAACTGTTTACATATGTAATGTCTCCAGTTACTCAACTGGTTTGTGTTGCCTGTTTTGTTGATCAAATAGATGACATTGGTTTATTTGTCCTATCTATACTAGAAATAGCATGTCACTGCTTGCTATATATCTCCATTTCCACCTCCCATCTGCTCATTTCTGAATTTAATGTTCTCTTATGATTCTAATACCACAACTCTGGTACTATACTGTACTGTGTCTCATCAGAAACACATTCTGATGTGACCAAACACATTTGTAATGAAACTGTTAGCATAGTGTATGTCTCACAATGATTGCATGACCGTTTCACACAGAGTTTAGGTTTTTTTGGGAGTAGACTACCTGTAAACCTAAGTGAAAGTGACTGGTGACCTTTTTTTGGACTGTACAGCCGGAGATATCTTCAGTGGGTCTTGCTGTCTGGACAAGGCTGCAAAACCATCCCTTGAAAATGAGGCCTTGATAATGTGTTGTGCCTCTTGTGTCATTGGTCATTATTGAAAATCTTGCCTCAAATTCATTATTTCACTGAGCACCCATTGTGGAAATAATTAAGAACCATCTAAATACTTAGTTCTCTGTCAAGGTAGCCTCTGCATGTTTTCACTTGTGGAGTCAAGACATCTGAGCTTCCAGATTCATCTAGAGAGCAATGTGTGTAGCAATCTCCCCTCCCCAACACAGGGTTTCCAGAGTCTAAAAAGAGAGGCATTTGAGGCCTCCCCCAATTCACTCTGATTGCTTACGTGTAGCCAGTTTGGGTTATATGGAGGTGTCTAGCACTGCTTACTGGAAACCAAATGAGGCATATAACCTACTTGTCATAGTGGTTATATGCCTCATATAAGTGGCATGCAAGTCCTCGTGTCTGTCTAGGTTAATGAGGTTCAGCGGTGGGCGTTTAGCATAACAGTGACTTTCTGCAGTCAAAGTGGTTCTTTGGTGTGGTGGTCCCCAGATTTTTATGGGTTGACTGTCACAGGCTCAACACGGACAATAGAAAAGCACATACTCTCCAAGACGACTACTTTTTTCTGGCCTTCCTGATTTATGAATAGTTCTAGTGCCAGTATCAGCTGTTCATAGGTTTCCCAAACAGACATTATGTGGAACGGACACAGATGTAAAGATTATTTGCTAACATATTAAGCATTACAGTAGTGCTGAAATTACTTGGTAAAGCTTTGAACAGCAGTGTTAAGAGAAGTATCAGAACTGTTCATCTGTGGCTATGGAAAGATGAGTTTCACTGTTTTTCATTTGGAAAAGCTCTTTTCCCCTCTAACCATAATAATACAGCTATGCCATATATTGGCATGCATATTTGACACCAGTTGCCAGACATCACCAGCAGCCTTTACAGCTCTGTCTCAGGTCAGTCTAGTCTCTGACATAACACCAGGTGAACAAGGTCGTAGTTCCACTATTGGCTCAAAGCTGAATTGGTATTTAGACCCCCCTCTCAACCAAAACATGCAAAGTGGAGTACCAGTCTCAACTGTCTTTTGGCATTGATCGGATACATTGGGAATAAGTTGGAAAGACCACCTGGACCAGCTACCAATGCAAAGAATTTGATCCCCAGAAGATGAGACTCCACACAGACATCCCCAGCTTACAGCCAACAGGCTAGCTACCCACCTTCCTGAATGCAGATCATTTTCCCGCCCCCAAGGACTTCATGGGAAGAGGGATCTAGTGAGGGACACTGTGGTTAGGATGTGATCTGTACTTTGGTGCTCTAGCTTTTAAGTAAAAGAGCAGTGTTAAAATCTTGTGAAGAGTATTGGTTACATTTACCGAATGCCACATGAGAGAGTTAAACTGTAAACCAGAGGGGTCTCACATTTGGATGGACTTCTCGGAAAGAACTTGTTAAAGCTATTGGGACATCTTGAGTATTGGGAAGGGCAGTCAGCGTTAGTCCTGGCAGCCTAAGGCAGGTGGGTTGTGGGGCTCCACTTCCATGAAGGGGTAACAGATGCTGGGTTGGTGCCCAGGAAGGGAAACAGTGCTGCAGCCTGCTGAGACCCTGGAAGCTTAAAACACCCACAGCCAGAGCAGCTGGATTCCACATAGCAAACTATTAAAGTGCTGAGATGGATTGCTCAGTTGGGACTTGACAAGTGGTCTGAGTCTCACCCAAACTAATCGGTTAACTTATTTGGATTCTTCCAACCACACTGAAGAGCAGAAACTTCATACTGTTTCCAGAACTTACCGTTATTTCACTGACTGAACCAAATGATTCAGTTTGTCTCCTTAGTCATTTGTAGTCCAGAATCCCTCCCCACCCCCTCAAAAAAAAAAAAAAAAAAAAAAAACCTGGAGTGAGCTCTGCAGAGCTCACACTCCTGGAAGAGAAGGATGTTGCTTATCTCAGATCTGCATGGTGACAATGTGAGGTAACCCACTGAGCTTTGTCAAACACTACCTTGGATTTGCCACTCAGCTACTAAGTTTGGGAGCACAGTACTGAAACTGCTGCTTGATGCATGTAGAACTCCTTCTTCTCACCATCTGGGGGCTTTGGCTTGTCAGCTGCCTACAGATGGATCTATAGACCCACTCTAAGAAGAGAATGGTTAACTGCTCTATATTAACTATGATTCTTTGAAACGTATTTGGGGTGGATCCCATGACCTGCTGTCCATCAGTACTTTTCAAAGGAATGAGCACAACTGGATTTGAATTGCAGCAGAACTGAGGAGAGTTGTGGCTGCTCTGCCCTTATGGCCTCATATGGGAGCATGAAAAGACACAAGGTAGATGTACAGCCTAAAGGGGGCACTCTTTGAGGTTCTGTTCTCCTACCTGAAGTGTATGTGTTCATGCACCTACAGTAGGATCCACAGACTACAGCATCTTGAATCACAGTTACTATTGGGTAAGTAACCATTGCTTCCTTAGTGGCCACAAAGTCTATTGGTAGAATCTCTCAAATTATTCCACTTGTCTTGTCTTCATGGGGGTGGGGAAGGTGCATTACTTCAAGTGATAGAGTGGAGATGAAGCAGTTAGTCATTTTCACACAAGTTAGCAGGTTGGAAATAACATAATTACCTAACCTTTATTAGGATTTTGCATTGTGCTAACTTGAATTAATACTTTTTTCCCCTTGTGAAGTTGAGACCTAGATATCTTGGACCTCAATCCTGTGAATTCATCTGTTCTGTTAAGTTATATGTTCGTCTGGGCAGGGATCTCTTGCCTACATATCCAACAACAACTAAAGCAGTGCAAAATGCAGCTCTTTGTGCGATTTCAGGGCTGCTTAACATGAGAAAAATTTCATTAGGAGTTATTGACTATAAAACTCTTTTCTTCAGTGTAATATTTCTAATGTAGACCATCCCATGGGTCTTAGTACAGTATACTCCCGTTCACGCAGATGGGCTGGGGAACATCTAAAAGTTTTTTTTAATAACCAGTCAAGCAGATAAACCGAAATGCTATTGATATTGGCAGGGGAGAGGAACATTGTGGTTCAGATAACTAGGATTTTTGGATAAAAGGAATTTGGATCACTGGGATTGTGCTGCAGAATCAAGTGTGAAAGGTGAAATGCAGAAAAGTGAATTTTTAAGTACTGAATTATTTTCAATTTAAAAATCCAAATGTATAATCTAAAGGTGGTTTTTTAAAAAAAAACAAAACAAAAAAACCCCTCAAAGTTTAAATTTGATTTGTAATGATGGAATGTTGCAGTGCTTTTAAATAAAAAAGGCAAAGCTGAAGTTGCTAGCTCTCTTGTGATCCAGTTAAACTGTAGCTGTTAATCTCAATTTAAGACAACATTACTGTGCTTGTATTATAGGGCTCATTCATGCTAATACAGTTAAGGTCAAGTCAGTGCACTCATTATGCAAATTCTTATTTTCCAAGATTTAATTCTTGGCTAGAAAAATTGCTGTCAGTCAACTTTAGTATACTATATGTTGGTGTTTGAGGAAGCTCTCTGCTTCATTTTTTGACTTGTTAGTTACTATAAAATGAAGGGTTTTTAGCTCTAAAACTTTGTATATTTTTTCTTATTTAACTGGGTCTTTTTTAAAATCTCTATTTTCCTCTACTGATATTTAAAGTTACTGTATACAGAACCAGGAAAACCAATGTCTGTGCTCCCTCTGCTGGCTTTGCAAAAATCAGTAACTATCCATTGCACAACAACATTGCTGATGTGAGAAATGATCATCTAGCTATTGTAAATTCTGACCTGTTAAGAATGGTTTATGGTGAGGAAGAAAACCTGTTCTAATAGAGAATGAAATAAGCAAAGAAAATTGAGTAAGCTAATTCTATTGAATACTAAAAATATTTCTTGACTGAGACATCAAGCTTGTATTCTATAACACATCATAGCTGTCAGCTAACATTTTACAGCCAGCTCCCAGTTGCACCTTATTTCTCACTTCATAAGCTTGGTGGGGAGAGTAAATGTTGCTCCTTTGTTCTTTTGCTTATTCATGTTGTTCCACCCATCAGCAAATAAAAGGCACCAAAATATTTCTCCTTGACTAGTAACACATCATCTTTACTAGATAGAGAAAAGAGATTTCAGGGATTGGATGCTACAATAGGCCATGAAGATCTTGAATCAATTTTTGTTCTCTGGAAGGCAGTCACTCTCTTCCTGCTTTTCTTGAGACAGTCAGGATTATGCTGGTAGGCTACGATGCTCCAGTGAGTATTCTGCAGTGAGAAGGGCATGACCTTTTGACTGAAGTTTCCTTCTCTCCCTGAGAAGGAACAGGCAGGAAGCTGTCCAGACCAGTGCTGCACATTACACTCCTTCCCATCTGCATTACTGTTGTCAATGGAGGACGCAGGCTCATCCAGGGGACCCACTCTGCTATCACGAAGTCTTCTCCAGCTTGGATGCAGGAGATTTCTCTTGTCAGAGAGACTGATCATGAGGGTAAACAAATATTTACCCTCAATACAGAAGGAAAGAATATCCAATACTTGTGGTCAAAGAGCTGTTGACTCTTGTGGAGCCACAAATCCTGGCAATGCTAGAATTCCTCAAACTAGTTAACCTATTGTTTTACATTGTTCTAAAGTGAGTTTCTAGCTTGAAAAGGTTTCTGATGTTGTTAGTGAACAAACTTGCTGATTTGCGTAACATAGACAATAAAACTTCAAGCTCAATCTTCCAGTTAGTCAGCGGTAGCTGCAAGTTGACAATCCTTGTGAAAATTCTGCCATTAATATTTCTAGGAAACTTTAGCATTGTAACTTAGTAATACAGGTCTTTCAGGGTTGCCACTAATGGATGGGTGAGAGCTGCCTACATGGTGTCATCAGTTTCAGCTCTCCTTTAACTTATTCCCAACTTGTCTGTTAAGAATAACAAACCCCTCTGAAGCAATTCTACATATTTAAAAAGTGGTGATTTTTCCTTTGTACCTTTTTTGTTAGGGTGCCTCATTGCTATCTACAAAAACTTTCTCAGACAAGAACTATAGTGTAGTGGTAACAGCTTTGGTATAAAAAAAATATCAGGTGCTTGATGGGTACATGACGCAACACTTTTCCACCCAATTCCCAGTTGACTGTATCATATTCTGATGTGGCAGTTCTGGGAGGACCATCTAGGGATAGCAAGATCAAGAAGAGGTCAGTTTGTTGGCCATATACCATCTTGCTGCCTCTTGCACATATTGCTGAGGATATCACTTAATTGCACAACTGTGTTTTGAGGTACTTATTTCTTGTCTTCCAATCCTGAGGAAACAGTATTTCTCAACAAAAAGCAAGGGTGTTTGTGTAGAGGATTGATTTAAATTAGAAATCAGACTCAATACTGGCCATTCTTATGTGAGTGACTTTTTTTTTTATCAGTGCATTCTGCCATTAATGAGTTAAGATGAAATATTGTCTACTGCTAGAAGAGGAGCCATTAGAGCACATGGGGAATTAATATTGAACAGAGGTAAAATGTAAATGTGCCTTTATATCTATTCTGAAAAATATTTAGACCCCCCCACCTCCCCGGAGTACATCTACTGCCAGCCAGCTCTGAAGGCAGAGTGGAGAGCAGTGGCTACTGCAGGGCACCCAGCTCTGAAGGCACTGCTGTGCCAGCAGCAGCACAGAAGTAAGGGTGGCAATGTGAAAAGTGATATTCATCATTTTTTCACAGCAGATATTTGGGGGAGGGGAGAAGAGCCCGGATGACAGGGTTCTGGCTGTCCCCTTTAACCTTGCTTCTTGGGTGTACACAGCCCTTCTGCATGAGTCCCAGCCACCTGGGGCTGGGACAGCAAGAGCTCTTTTTAATTAAAAATGAATAAACTGTCAAGTTTCCCAAGGGAGGCACAGGAATGTGTGCTTGACACCCGCTGGCTTATATTCACAGTTCCGCCATCAAGGTGAACTCAAATGTATTAATCACTTAAAGTTAAAAATACAATTCAACATTTTGAACACCTGACTTTAGCTGCCTGGGGTTTTCAGTAGAACTTACTGCCGGTAGCTAGTTGAGATAGATTGCAAAATATTTCCTGCCTCCAAAAAGGTCCCCTGCCTTTTATTTTAAAGACCTGCTTATTCTCGTACACTAGAAGCAAGACAGGCCTAATGCACATGTAAGCCATTATCATTCTCCTGATACTGTAATGGCCGTGGCCTCATGTATTCCTGGATGCTGCTGCTAACCTTCAGGGACATATCCTCTTCCCCTAAGAAACTGACACTAAATTGAGCTGGCAAAAGACAGTACTAATGGAGAACGTTGAGAGGAAGAGACTAAAAAATGGCCTGTAGGAAGGGGGAAAATGCAAGAAGTGTTTAAACTTAACTGTATTTTGTGTGTTCAAATACTGCATCTCTTGGCACATAGTTTTGGTCTGAGATGCTAACTCTTTGCTGTTATTCAGTCACAAATGAATGTGACAACTGCTGTACTTACAGTAAAAGCTTTCCTAGTAGTTTTCCATATATTTTTGCTATTCCTTTTCATTATAATTTAACAGCTGTGAGAATAGCCGTCTGGAAGCGTGGTTCCATGGGCAAGTTAATGATCGAATAGTATGGAAGTGTGATTTCATTTGTAAAAATCTGCAGAATCGTAATTTCAGTGGTGTCACACTCTGTGACGTGGCAGGTGGGGACGTGCTGCTCCCAGCTCCAGGTTCTCCAGTTGGTAGAAATGTGATGTCAGAAATGGGTCAATTTGGGTTTCACTTGAAAGCCCTTTCTCCCATGAACATAGTGGTACCAAACATGACAAACCTTGAACAATTACATAGATATATATTTGAGAAAATATTTTAAAATTAACTTCAGACTTTAATACAGACATATCAAACGTAGCTTGCACAAAGTTAAATTGTGGCCCTCATCTGACAGCATTGCCATCAGATAATGCTCAGAACATGATACTAGATTGTTTTATTTTAATATTAAAGATGGCTATAAATAGGAGTGCTTAAAGTTGATTTGCCATTACTGTATCAGCAAAAAAAAGAAGCAGTTCAGTGGTACTGGTTATCTGCTTTGTTTATTATGCAAAGAGTTGTTGGGAGGCACTGGTTAAAATGTCAGCATCCAGCAGAAATTACTGGAATCTATCCAGAAATGGTATGCACATCGTTATATAACATAATTACAACTCCATAGTAACTTATTACAAAATCCCAGTTTTTACTTTCATTTTGACTATTTTTAGGCATCAGTGGGCAGAAGAGTACCATTAGTAGCTGAATCTTTTTGGAGATACTACCACTGGCGACCTGGTTAAATATGATGCTTGTGGTATGGCACCTTTAATGTTTTTAGAAGCATCTTATAATGAATTTGATGAGGTTAGAGAGGAAGTACACTGAGCATCAGGAAAAAATTGTAGATGCTGGGACAAGTGATACTTGCCTTATACATGCATGAATTAAAGAATATTGCTTCTGTAGTAAGCCTGAAGGCATCCATTAACCACAGTTTCATCATGAGAGCCAGGTAAGAAACTGTCTGAAGCAGTCATTCTTAGTGAGAATATTGTATGTGAAGCAAAGTTAAGTGAGTGCATAAACCCAAAAGACCTCCATGCATATAACATAGTGTATTCCATAGAGTGCTGCACCAAGAATGTATGTTGTAATGGCTTATGTCAAAAGGTTAAAAACAGAAACAAAACTTTTTTTTTGGCTACTGCAAACTGTGCAACTCAGTTGGCATTCATAAATTGTCTCAGATGCTCTAATGGACGATGCAGAGACAAAGCACACATTTCTCTCTGCTTAGAATGGGATTGAAGAGAAACAAAGCTTAGCAGAAAGGCAAGGCAGTCCTATCTGCAGAAGTGAATCACTGTGCATACCTTAAAAGCTACAAAAGATGTGATGCTATCAAAAGCAGAAGAAAGTGCTGATTTCAACAGTAGCATGAAGACCATTTACAGAGAACCGTTTTGCCCTGGAGTAGGTAGGAGTTTGAAGATTTATAGCTGATGCCAAATGTGTGTGTGTGGGGGGTAACCATGTAGCCTGTACAGTGCTACTTTTAAATGGTGAATTGGTGGTCTGTGTTTTCAATATAACACTAAGCACGTGTAGCACTAGGCTGCCATCCTATCACAAAGCCTAACGTACGGATGTTTGAGTGAATGGCAGGTTTCCAATGTATATATGGCAACTGTATGGCATACGAATAATCTGCCACAGGGAGTGGCTGTTGGAAAGTCCAAATTATTTTACTGGAAGGGATTTGATTCAGCATTTGAAGATTCTTTCCTTATTCTGAGGGTGCTCAAAACAGCTGAGACAGTCCTGAGGTCATAAATGTGCTACAGCATTGGTGGGCAGCCTGTGGCTGGTGAACAGCAGCCACTTGGAGCTGCGGGTGGCCGTTCCTGCAGACTATCAGTGTAAACAAAATGTCTTATGGCTTGCCAGCGGATTACTCTGATGGGCTGCTGGTTGCCCACCACCATGCTAGAGGTGTTCATATGTTGCTTACCATTTGAAGATCACATTGACACTTGCAGAGCTATAATGATGTCTTCCAAGAAGCAAATGGAGAATAATTGCCACTGAGTGGTACACTTATACATACTATCGAGAGCAATTTTTGAAGCAGTGGAATGGCTCTGGAATGGTTAAGTGTACTAAAATCCCCCTCCCTCTACTGGGCATCTACGACTCTTGGAGGATGGACTGATCACATCAGTTGTGTGAAATATTATGCTCTCCCACATCAATCTTCAGCTAATTGAATGGTCACATGGAAAGACCAGATGCTCACTGCCCTGGAAATGTTTGGCCAGCAGCCTGCCTTGTACAGAAGTGTGTGAGCATGTCACAGACAAAGATCAATTTAACAGTGTCTAGCCGTGGTGCCCTAGATGGAGATGATGCTGATGAATAAATAAATTATTGATGAATAAATGTTGTCCGGGCTAACTTCCCTAGGATTGATCTTCAGCAATGTCCTTTTTTAATGTAAGCAATGCATCCTTATGATAAAGTATAGTTTTAAAGAATGATTTTAAACACTTCCTTGAATATGGATCTACATTAGTAGTTTTGGGCTTGTGTGCTACCATTGTGTTCTTGGAAGAATGCGCTTTTGAATGATACCCAATGATGTTCTATGGTGAATTTTCACCAACCAGTGGACCTGGAGCTGAGAGATAGTGTGGGCAGCAAGTTCCCCAGGCATGTTGCAGTGGGTTGCACCATTGGAATAGATTCTGTAATTTTTTAAAAAAACAAATCAAATTACCTTTCTATTGCTAACTTGTGCATGGAATGAGATTTTACTGCACTATGTTCCCAGACTATGAGGAGACCATGTTACAGGTCATCCTTGTTTGAGCAATAATATCATAGAAAATGAAATGCAAGCAAATAAAATGCATTTCTGTTTCTCAGAGGGCAATGAAAGGATTGAGAGAAACCATCTGAACATTTGATCCCTGGATACCTGGTTAAGAATGTAGGGGAAGCATCTATAGGTAACCTATAACAGATTCCTAGTCAAAATAGGAAAGCAGTGTACGTGGTTGGTGGTAGTAATTAAACTTTGATCTGATTTGAGAAGTATAGGATTATCCAATTAAGTGAAACCCAGATAATCTTACTCTTCCTAGAACCTGGATGAAATACACATGCTGATGTGTGAATCCTGTCTCTTTTTTGGCATAAAACTTAGTAGCAACTATTTATAAGCCAAACTGAGGCCTGATCTAGGCTAGGAAAGGAGGTTGGTATAACTAGATGACGTGTGTGAAAAATCCACATCCTTGAGTGATGCAGTTAAACTTGCCTAACCCGTGGTGCTAGGAGAATTCTTCAGTCAACTTAACTGCCATTTCTTGGGGAGGTGGAGTACCTGAGCTTGGGGGAGAATCCCACTTGTTGGCATAGGTAAACTCTTCACTGAAGAGCTATAGTGGTGCATCTGTAGTGCTGCAGTGTTTTAAGTATAGACAAGCCCTGGTTCTGAAAGGAAGTGAAACTGTTGGTAGTCAGGACTTCAGAAATAAAGAAGAAATGTTAAACCCACTCACTCTATATGGCTTGTGCAGATGGCAGAATGAGTTCAGTCTATGAGTTAATTATTTAGATAACTGATGCTGTTAAGGATATGTAACTGAACAGGTACAGTGGGTTAAAGTTCTGGAAACTGGCAATGATAGGTTATACGGCTGTCAAAGAATACCCTCTTGGTACTTTGCCCAATCTCTCTCATCACTATGGATGGGCCACAGTTAGTGTGTGTGTGAGAGACAATTGTTCAGTAAGGCCAGTAACGTGAATCATTTTATGAACCTTTTGTGTAGTATACATCGCCAGTCTTAAACCGGTGATGTTCAGACAGAGGGCTGAATGTGTTTAAAAATTAGAGCCACAATTAGTACTCTGAAGCAGAATGAGGAATACTTTATTGCACCTTAGAAACTAACCAGTTTATTTCAGCATACGTTTTTGTGGGCTATAGCCCACTTCATAGGATGCATAGAATGGTTACCCTCTTCTGCTCCCTATCAAAATTGGAAACTGAACACCCAAACGTGGCTCCTACATATCCCTCCTTGTAGAACTGATATGAAAACATGTTGGGGGAGAGTGGTTGGAACCTGTTGTGTAGAAAATATTTCTGACTGCTTTGCGGCGTACAGGAGAACATTGCAACCCGGCACAAGGGAAAGCAGCCCCCAGTATCCTCTAACCTTGGGTGGGACATAGAGTTGAGGAGCAATAACGGATAGCTATTTCTTGCTTTTCTCCCCTTCCTCTCTTCTGGAATACTCAAGCAGCTGTGTAGGGAAGAACACCTTTATCTCCTTCTTTGCTAGAAGTAGCTCAACGCTTGGTTAGAACCTGGGCTGCTCCCTGTCATGCAGAAGGTGGTCAGTGGGGGAGTTGCAGAGAAGGGGCAGATCATTCCTGTGTGTCAGAGCTGATACAGGGAAGCACTTGAGGAGGTGTCCCCATAGGCTAATTTGACAGTTTGAAAGTAGCAGAACATGACTCAAGGAACAAACTTGGCATTTGCTTACAATCTTCTTTTCATACGGCTGGGTGGTTTTATCATAAATTTTATACCATTGGTTGAGGCTCTAACTGTTTTCTTTAATAGCATGATTCAGTTAGCCAGCACCCTTGATAAAATATATTAAGTACTAGCATAAGTGCCCGGCGTTGCTCGGGTCAGTCGGAGGTGGGGAGGGGGCAGACAGTTGACACCCCCTGACCAACCCCAACACCCACCCTTCACCCACCCTGACATCTTCCCACCCCCCCGACCAACCCCAAGACCCCCCGGCTCACTTACCCCCCGACCAAACCCGACAACCCCACCTGACCCCCCAAAACAAACCCGACACCCCCACCTCACTCCCTGAGCAAACCCGACACCCCCACCTCACCCCCCGACTGAACAGTGTATTTAATAATCTGTGTGCTACACAGTGCACCGTGAGCCGGGGGGGGGGGTGTCGGGTTTGGTCGGGGGGTCAGGTGGGGGTGTTGGGTTTGCTTGGGGGGGGTCAGGTGGGGTTGTCGGGTTTGGTCGGGGGGGTAAGTGAGCCGGGGGGTGTAGGGTTTGGTCTGGGGGGGTGGGAAGGTGTTGGAGTGGGTGAGGGGTGAGTGTTGCGGTTGGTCAGGGGGTGTTGCGGTTGGTGGGGGGTTGAGGTGGGGGTGTCAGGTTTGCTTGGGGGGATGAGGTAGGGGTGTCGGGTTCGGTCGGGGGTAAGTGAGCCGGGGGGGTGTCGGGTTTGGTCTGGGGGGGTGGGAAGGTGTCGTGGTGGGTGAGGGGTGAGGTGTGGGTGTTGTGGTTGGTCAGGGGGTGTTGTGGTTGGTGGGGGGGGGTGAGGTGGGGGTGTCGGGTTTGCTTGGGGGGGTGAGGTGGGAGTGTCGGTTTCGGTCGGGGGGTAAGTGAGCCGGGGGGTGTCAGGTTTGGTCTGGGGGTGTTGCGATTGGTGTGTGGGGGGGTGAGGTGGGGGTGTCAGGTTCGGTCGGGGGGTAAGTGAGCCAGGGGGTGTCGGGTTTGGTCTGGGGGGGTGGGAAGGTGTTGGGGTGGGTGAGGGGTGAGGGGTGGGTGTTGGGGTTGGTCAGGGGGTGTTGCGGTTGGTGGGGGGGTGAGGTGGCGGTGTCGGGTTTGGTCGGGGGGTAAGTGAGCCAGGGGGGGGTGTCGGGTTTGGTCTGGGCACCCACCCCAACACCTCCCCCCCCCAGACCAAACCCAACACCCACACCACACCCCTCACCCCCCCCGACACCTTCCCACCCCCCGAAGCAAACCCGAAACCCCCACCTCACCCCCCCGACCGAATCCGACACCCCCACCTCACTTACCGTCCCACCAAACCCAACTCAGATCCGTCGCAGGAGGGGAGGGGGCCCAGAGCCGAGGGATTCCGGGGACCTTCGCAGGTGGGGGGGGCACAGAGCTGATGTAGTCCGGGGTTCCGTTGGGGAGGTGGGAGGGGCAGAGAACTGAGGGATCTCCGGGGTTCCGTTGGGGAGGTGGGAGGGGCAGTGAGCTGAGTGATCTCCGGGGTTCCGTTGGAGGAGGGAGGGGCAGTGAGCTGAGTGATCTCCGGGGTTCCATTGGGAGGGGGGAGGGGCAGAGAACTGAGGGATCTCCGGGGTTCCGTTGGAGGAGGGAGGGGTGAGCTGAGCGAGTGAGGTGTCTGTTGGAGGGGGGTATTATGACATCATCACCACCTAACTGCCAAGCTGATGTGATTGGCCCTGAAAGACTTTCACCCCTGGGGGGCGTCAGAGGTGAGATCCGAAAATTTTTCGACCCTTACCAGCATCTAGACCCCAAGACCCCTCACTGTACCAAAATTCAAGTCTCTGGCTCAAACGGTGCGGGAGGACTTCGCAGTCATACGTACGTACATACATACATACATACATACATACACTCATACATACACCACTTGACTTTTATATATATAGATTTTGTTGTTCTATTCTACTGAGGCTGTGAATACATAATGGGCTTTGTGTAACATCTTTTAGATACAATTGCACTTGATGTGGTCAAGCTGTACTGAACAAAATTTAAGAAATATTAAAATCACTTGCACAATATAAGCTCTTCCAGGTGTGTGTGTGTGTGTGTGTGTGTATTATAACAAAGTAAATGTTTATCAGTGCTGTCAATCCTGTGGCTTGAAGGCTTTCTTAAAGCTCTAAACTGAAGAAATACTTAAACACTTAGGGCTTGTCTACACATACAGTGCCTAGTGAAGATGCTACCTATACTGGCAGGCAAAGCTGTCCCTTGAGTCCAGCGAATTCTGGAGACTGCCCTGTGCTTTGGGGCCCCCCATGCTTTATTATGTGGAGGTGAGGCTGGAGGTGGGTGGGTGAGAAAGTGAGCAGCAGATGGGGGGAGGTGAGGAGCACCCTACCAGAATCTCCCTCTCCCTCCAGTGCTGCCTGCCTGCTGGTGGCCCCCACTGATCAGCGCCTCCCCTTCCCTCTCAGCCTCTGCCGCTGATCAGATGTTTCATGTCATCAGGAGGTGCTTGGGGAGGGGAGAGGAGTGAGGGCACAGAGTGCTTGGGGGAGGTGGGACCTTGGGGAAGGGGTGGAGGGCAGGGCTTGGGCAGAACTGGGGGGGAGCACCCCTGGCACATTAGAAACTTGGCACCTATGTCCCTGCACACACCCCTCGGGACAGTCCTAGAGAAGGAGAGATTCTTCATTTGATGTAGGTATTCCACTTCTCTAGTTAACATAGCTAGCGCTCTCAGGGAAGCTGTCCTGTCAACATAGTGCCATCTGCACTGGGGGCTGGGTTGGTATCTGTGTTGCTTAAAGGTGTAGATTTTCAACACCCCTGAGCAATGTAGTTACAGGGCTTGGCTACACTTGCAGCTGTAGAGTGCTTTGGGTTAAATCAGTTTTGGGAGACTGCATTAGGGAAAGTGCTCCAGTCTGTCCACACTGACAGCTGCAAGCACATTCATGTGGCTACATTTGCAGCACTTGCAGTGGCACTGGGAGCGGCACATTAGGGGCAGCTATCCCAGCGTTCAAGTGGCTACAACATGCTTTTCAAATGAGGTAGGTGGAGTGTGTTGTGTGTGTATATGGGGGGGGGGGCGAGAGTGGGTTTTTGGAGTGCTGAGTGTCAGCACGCTGTCTTGTAAGTTCAGGCCTCCTGCCTCTCACTCACTCTCAGTAAATGTTTGCTTTGCCCAGTAGCAGATAAACCGCTGCTGTCTGAAACAGAGCTTTGAAAAGGCACTTCCACATTCCCTGCAGCAATTTCACAACAGAGGGGATTATGGGGTGTTTCCGGAGGTCAGTCAGACACCGTAACGTAACTCCTCGTCCACACTGACCCTGAAGTGTCTCACCCAATATGCAACAGCCGTTAATCCCCTCGGGGAGGTGGAATACCAGGAGCACTCCAGCCAGGGAGTCGGAGCACTCTGTGCCTTGCCAGTGTGAACAGGGAGTAAGGGAGGCTTTATTGTGGTGTAAAGTGCCAGTGTAGCCAAGCCCATAGTGACATAGGCCTGTAGTATAGCTCAAGTGTTACATTAAGTTTTTCAGGGCATGGAATGCTTTGGATTACATGGCAGTAAGCATGCTGTCGATTTGGGGTGGGAAAACCTTATGGCTCAAGGGCCACATTGGGGTTCAAAATTGTATGGAGGGCTGGGTAGGGAAGGCTGTGCCTCCCCAAATAACCTGGTCCCATCCCCATCAAACCCCCTCCCACTTCCCAGACCCTCTGCTCATTGTCTCCTGATTGCCTCCTCCAGAGAAACCCCCCCCATCCCCTGACTGCCCTGATCCCCTAGCCACACCCCTGCCACCTGACAGGCCATGGGACTCCCACGCCCTATCCAACCCCCCATTTCCCTTCCCCTGACTGCCCCCAAGACTCTCTGGTCCTTATCCCCCCCCCCCACCCCGTAGCCCATGTCTGGTCTGGAGCCAGACACACTGCCACCCTGATCCACTAGAGCATGCAGCCATACCTCCTCCCCCGCCCCCCAAGAGCACTGCTCATGTGGTGTGCTGAGACTTCGGGGGAGGGGGGACCAGCGGGGGAGGCGGGAGGAGCTAGCCTCCTCAGCCAGGAGCTCAAGGGGCCAGACAGAATTAGCCCAGGGGCTGGATGTGGCCTGCGGGCTGTAGTTTGCCCAGTTTGCCCATTTGTAGGTGCTAAATAAGACTTTATTTACTTAAGAGTCTTCAGAGTCCTGCAGTTCCCCAGTATATAATGTACTTTGCAACTGTACTGTACTGTACTGTAGCTGCTTGTTCCATAGGATCTCACTGCTTCTGAATCTATTTGCAATAGTGGTTCATGTGTCCCTTGGTAACAGTGATTTTTACTTTAAGAAAATCTGCCTCTGTATTCCAAGGAGTACTTTGATACAAAGTTTGAGTTATATTCTGTTTATAAGAAGTCTCCTCACTGATTCATCTTACATAGGAGCGTAATGTGCTTTGGTCACAGTCAAGTTCTGCGTAAACAAGAAAGGAATTAGAAGTTACCAAATGCATGCAAACCTAAAATCTAAACTTTCAAACTACTGCAATTGGTAGTACCTACCATTCTTTCAGGTGAGTGGATGGGATGGATTAACAATATCTAAGTTTCAAACCAGTATCTTTTGTCTGTCGATAGTCCGAAGATTCTGGATTGGAGATATGGGTGGCCTAATATTTTCCCATATCTTGAATGCTGATCCAAATAATTGCTGTAAAGAACACTTCATGAAGAGTGAACTCAAACCTGATATTACAGTTGCTTGGCATAAATCATGTAACTGCACGTGAGGCCTTCCAGATCCACCCTTCCCCTCTGCAAAACCCAAGGACTTTCCTTATACGCAGAAGCTAGAAGTAATTTGTCCATTGTTTTTGTGGCTTCCCTATATTTTTCCTATAGTTCGATTTGTAAGCTATTTGGAACAAGGACTGTCTCTCTTTGTACTCTACCGACACAAAGGGGCCCCAGTCATGGATCAGGGCTCCAAGGTGCTATGGTAATGCAAACATTTCAGACCATTGTAAATTGATAGTATACTGCACTTGTGGATTATGTCCACACCAAAACACTTGTTCCTTATTTCTCTAAGTGGAGATGGTTTGTTTGCTTTTTCTTTTTAACCTCTTTGAGCATGTGGATGTTGAGCTTTCCCCACACTGGCTTGCCTTTGTATTGTCTAAAATTGTGGTCCCCAGGTGATGAGGTAAAATTTATTTTTGATATTCCCTCCATAGGAAATACCTAGTGTGTACAAAATTCTATCTAGCCTATAGTCCCATACTGCCACCCATCACCGTTTCAAAGCCTTTCCACGTAAAATTGAGTTGCTAGTAACTTCATGAAATACACTAGGACTTTCTCCTCTTCTGGAGTTGAATGAGTGGGGTGGGGGCACCGGAAGTAACCTGGGGGAGGGGGGACAGAGGAACCACTCCTTGCCCCTGTTCACTGCCGCCACCTCCCCTGAGTGTGCCACCACTCCGCCTCTCCACACCAGGCTTGCCTGGGTGGAAGGAGTAGGAGGGGAAATGTGGTGTGCCTGGAGGAGGCAGGGCCAGAGACTTGAGGAAGGGATTGGGTGTGGTGGCAAAGAGGCAGACTTGGGGCAGGGCATGGGGGAGAATGGGAGCAGCAAACTTTTTTTTTTTTTTTTTTTTTTTTTTTTTGCTTGGACATCAGCTATATGAAGAATGAGGACAGGGAATTTAGGGTTTTCTAGTACTGTGGTGGGTAGCAGTTCTCTAACTTCCTCCAGGAAGCTGTCTGGTTCCCATCTGGAGGTGCTGCTATGAGCCCTAGGTTCCCCTTTTCCTTGACCTCAAAGGTCCTTTGAATGCACTCAAATGGCTTTTGTTTCTGTAATGAAATGTCTTCTGCATCTGGGGCTTAAGGGGAACAGGACTGATGCTCTACTTTTTCTTCTAATATGTTCTGGAGTCTGTCTTGTGACATCCTGTGGGGTCTGGCCATGCCAGATGAAGATTGAAGATGGCATTGAACCATGTTTTAGTGATGCTGGCAAATTTGGATACTTCATCCAAAATGAGATCATGGATATATGATGGTTTTGTTGATTGCAGACCTTCCATTCAGCAACAGGCACTTCAAGTGCTCTTCTCTATTTAAAGTTGTTTCAGATGCCCAACTTTAGGATTTATCCTAGTGCATGGTGATTGTGGGGATTTGCGAGGGTGCAGGGAAATAAGGTTTGAAGTCCTTTTGGAGGTGCTGGACTACCAATTTTCTGGATCCTAAGAGAGGGATTGTGCTGTAGACCAGAAAATGTGCACAATAGTCCTCAGATGGACACAACTGATGAAGAGTGTCTGTGTAGTGGATTGTGATGGGCATTCCTTCCCTTTCCTTTTTTTTAATTCCATCAGCAACAGATTTCACATTCCTCTGCAGGTTGCTGCTGTTGGGAGGATATGTAGGAGGGTGAGGGATGGAGGTTGTTGGAGTGGGTAGCCAACAAGAACAGACTATATGCTGCGGGGGGAGGGGGGGAACGGGACGAGAGAGGATTGTAGGTGTGGAGGAGGAAAGAAAATCTCTATTCTTCCATATACAGACAAGTTAGGAATCTGAGTTTGCTGTTAATAAATTTATAGAATTGCTGTTTCTTTGTGAATATGAAAATAACCACAAATCTTTACAGAACAAAGCCACAGAAAACTTTATCTCAATTCTGTTTCCCTAAGAAAGTGTAGGGACAATGAGGTAAAACGTACATGAACAAGAGTTATTTCACAGAAGTAGTGCTTGATATCCTATGTAGTAATGCACTTATGCTGTGTATTTTCTGAGCATGTGAAACTATCTTCCAAAGAGGAAGGTGTATGGCATGACTGCAATGAATGAGTCTCTTCAAATGAAGATAAAAACATTGAATGTCAAACCTTTTCAAATGACACAGTGGAGTTCAGAAATCCTGTCCATTGGGGCCTGCTGGAATATGTGTAGATCTGGCCTGGAATGGTTTGATAAAATGCCTCCCTTTGCTGCTGCTTTCTTAATGGAGAATGACGAGATGAGAGCCTAACTTTTTACTCTTGGAAAGGTAGCAAAAAGAAAAAGGTTTCGGTGTACTAAGCCACTTAGCTAGGGCAACATCTCTTGCAGGATGACCAGGCTCAGTCTTGCTTTGCATCTCATTGTGTGGTCAAAAATTGACTCACTTTTTAATTTTTTTTTTAGTGTGTAATTGCACTGTATTACAAATTCTTAATGAGCATGTACACAATTTGATGTAATAAATGTCTAATGCGGCAGGGATCTGAACTACAAGGCCTTCATCCATGACTCTTACTTCCATGACTGCATATCTACCAACCCCTCAACAAAAGTCAGAGGTGCTGCTCCTTATGCTGTGAAGGGGAATAAACAACATTTACTTCTCTGCTGACTCTCAGACAAGGAGCCTTCAGTGAAGTAGCCTGACAAATAGCTTGTTTAATCAGAAGACTGTTTGGGGGATAGGAAGCATATAAGTGCTGTAGTGTTTAATCAGAGTACCCTACATTTTTATTATGCTTTAGAAGATAGTGCAGGGCCGTGTACAGAAGGCTGTGCAGCTCCAAACAGCCTGGTCCTGCCCCTTCCCCCATCCAACCCCTCCCATTCTCTCTCCCCCTCCCCCCGCTCCTTGTCCCCTGACCACTCTCTGAGACCCCCTACCCAGCCCCCTGTCCTCTGACTGCCCTGGCCCCTATCCACACCCCTGCTTCCTGATGATAAACCCCTGGGACTCTCATGCCTATGCAAACCCCGCCCCCCAACCCCCATCCCCTGACAGCCCCCCAGAACCTCCGCCCATCCAACTGTTCCCTGACTGCCCAGGGACTCCCTCCCCCTTACCCTGCTCAGAGCAGCATGGTATCTGGCAGCCATGTGGACCGGCTAGAGCCAGACATGCTGCCCCTCAGGAGTGTGCAGCCCCGGAGCACTGCCCATGGGGATGAGGGGACAGAAGGGGAGGTGGAGAGGCTAGCCTGCCCATCTAGCAGCTCCAGGGCCGAGCCGGATGATTTCATGGGCCGGATGTGACCCATGGGTTGTAGCTTACCCACCCCTGAGATAGTGTAACACTTTCATGTAACCTGTTTGATTACAAAAAAGGTTAGTTTTATGTTGACACATCTTGCAGTTTTTGTTAAAGTATTGTGCCTGGCTAGAGATTTCCAGTATCTGGGGGAAATCTTCTGCATGGGAATCTTTCAGAACTTCCTGTAACTTAAATAATGTGCTCTTGCATTACTTGATATAGGAAGTCTAGTAGTGTCATGTACTATACAGCATGCATCTCTGACCAGTTGATTGCTCTTGCTTAGGATTGTGGTTTAAGTTAAAATATAGCACTTGGGCTAACATTCCTGCAGGGCTGTTCATTTGAGCTAAGTAGTACAATGTAGACAACAAGAAATTTATTAGAGGTAGAGTGAAAAGTCTCAATAGAAAAATTTTCCACTACTTGAAACCTAACAGACTCCGGAGACATCAAAGAAATATGAATGTTGGGAGATGGAAAAGAGGAGCTCTCTCATCAGGTGTGGCCTGAGGATACAAATCTTTCATTCCTTTTAAAATGTCAGTGTCCGATCTGATGATGGGAGTAGAATTAGTAATTTCACCTTCTAGCGGCTGTCCTATTTTAAATCTTAGCTGTTCCTCATCTTAATTTTTATCCCTTTTAAGAGAGGACCAGTCTTATGTAGGCTGTAAACAGTATATTTAAATAGAAGATTTAAACTGCCCCAAATACATATAGTTACTGTAATTAAAACAATTAAGGTATCTTCGGGGTGAGGGGGGGAGAGTAGGGAGGAGGAAGATGAGTTTCTCCTCTCAAGGCAAACAATCCAAATTTTATTTAGGATTCTAAAAGTCTCAATCAGACTTTCCAGGCTAAAAAAAGATGAATTGTTAGTGATTATAAAGCCCCTTAGATCAGGTACTGGAGATCAGTGGAAGTTTTCTGAAGCTTCCTCAAATTAGACATAATCTGAAAAACTCAAGTATACCATATAATGCAGAATTTAGGTGGCTTGAGTATAGCAAATTAAACATTTTGTTTTAATACTTAAAACCGCCTTTTCAAGAAATATCAGATAGTGGAACAGTGTCCGTGATGCAATTTTTGAAAAGTTTACTCTCAGTCATGGATAAAATTTAAAAACAGCAGAAAACTCCTATGAATTTCTTTTCTCAACATGTTGCTGTTTGGTTTGAGAGAGAGAAACAAAAGGCCTTTTGTATGGGTAGTTCAGTATCAAACTTCCATCCATTAATTCTTAAAATAACTTTTTTGTAATCTAATAGGAGGATTATCTCCCTTCACTCTTTCAAGCTCTTATTCATAGGTTGAAGAATAATGAACACAAGGCCTCCAGGCCTCTCCAGTGTGCTTTGCAACATAGACTTGTACTAATGTATGGGAATATTTTGAAAGAACTACTTATATCCTTAAACCCTTGTATCAGTTTGGTTCTTTGCCATATTCAGGTTTCAAACTTCTGAATTTTAGGGAATATTAGCAAGGTTTGATCTTTCTTGGTAAGTTAGTAGGCATTTCAGGTATATCCTCTGCATCAGCTGTTTAAACCTGGATACACTAAATGGGGGAGAGGGAGAACACTATGAATACATTAATCTCTAGAGCCCCTGTCTTCTCTAATAACATTTAAATATAGCGTAGCCTAATAGTTTCTGATGTCTTGATTTCTCAAATGGTCTGTTTAAAGCAGTTCACCAGTTGGAATTTGAGTTTTAAATGGGTGATGTTACCAGCAGGAGGTGGTCCCAGAGCATCAGCCTCTGCAGATGCCAGCAGTTTTTGGTCTTTTATGCTGCCGCCAGGCGAAGGTATTGGAGCAATAGCCAATTCACATTATTTTCAGTATTACTTACTTATGCCCATCACCCCAGTCGGGGTATGGGCCGCCAACCACAGAGCTCCAGAGTCCTCTATCCTGGGCCATTTTCTCTAGCTGGTTCCAGGTGTAGCCCATTTTTGTGGTGTCAGCCTGAAGGTCGCATCACCAGGTGTTTCTTGGACGGCCTCTTTTCCGCTTGCCTTGGGGGTTCCACCGCAGTGCCTGTCTGGTGATGTTGGTTGGCTGCTTGCGTAGTGTGTGTCCTATCCAGCCCCACCTTCTCCTTCTGATTTCTTCCTCTGCTGGGAATTGATGGGTCCTCTCCAAGAGGTGGATGTTGCTGATGGTCTCTGGCCAGCAGATCTGGAGAATCCTTCTGAGGCAGCTGTTGATGAAGGTCTGGATCTTCCTGGTGGTTGTTTTGGGTGTCCTCCAGGTTTCAGCTCCATACAGTAGGACTGATTTCACGTTGGAGTTGAACAGTCAAATCTTTATTGCCAAAGACAGGTCTCTGGAGCTCCAGATGTTCTTGAGCTGTAAGAAGGCTGCTCTTGCCTTACCAATCCTTGCTTTGATGTCTGTGTCTGTGCCACCCTGCTGGTCGATGATGCTGCCTAGGTAGGTGAAAGACTGCACTTCCATTCAGTGTGACTGGGTCACTGCTAATGGAGTTGATCTTGAGGATCTTGGTCTTGTCCTTGTGGATGTTGAGGCCAACCTGTGATGATGTGGCTGCCACTACGTTGGTCTTCTCTTGCATCTGCTGTTTGCTATGCGAAAGGAGTGCAAGGTCGTCTGCAAAGTCCAGGTCATAGAGCTGGGTCCACAACATCCACTGGATTCCATTCCTGCGCTCGTAAGTGGATGTCTTCATAATCCAATCTATGATGAGGAGAAAGAGAAATGGTGACAACAAGCATCCTTGTCTGACTCCGGTTCGCACCTGGAAGCTGTTTGTGAGCTGCCCTCCATGGATCACTCTACAGTGTACACCGTCATATGAGTTCTTGATCAGGTTGACCACCTTTGCTGGGATGCCGTAGTGCCGAAGGAGCTTCCAGAGGGTCTCTCGATCCACGCTATCGAACACTTTCTCATAGTCAACAAAGTTGATGTACAACGAGGAGTTCCACTCCATGGACTGCTAGACTATGATGCGGAGCGTTACTCTCTGGTCCGTGCATGATCTGTTCTGCCGGAAGCCTGCCTGCTCATCTCGTAGTTGTGGATCGACAGCATCCTTCATTCTCTAAGAAGACTCGGTTGAAGACCTTCCCTGGCACCAACAGGAGTGTGATTCCTCTGTAGTTGGCACAGTTGCTGAGGTCTCCTTTCTTGGGGATTTTGATGAGGTTATCCCTCTTTCCAGTCTGCCGGAATCACTTCTTCTTCCCATATCTTCTCAAAGAGGGGGTACAGCATTTCCACTGAAGCATCCAGGTCTGCTTTCAGAGTCTCTGCTGGGATGTCGTCAGGTCCAGCCGCCTTCCTGTTCATCATGGTGATGGCTTTTCTGATCTCGTCTCTGGTTGGTTTGTCGCAATTGATTGGGAGGTCCTTGTTGGCTGGGTCGATGTCTGGTGGATTTGGTGGTGCTGGTCTGTTCAGGAGTTCCTCAAAGTGCTCCGCCCATCTGTTCATCTGTTGTTCTATTCCTGTTATAGAATTTCCCTGCTTGTCTTTGACGGTACGTTCTGGCTTGCTGAACTTTCCAGACAGTTGCTTGGTGGTGTCATACAGCTGTTTCATGTTGCCGCTGTATGCTGCCTGCTTCGCTTCTGCTGCCAGTCCATCCACATAGTCTCTCTTATCCTTCCTAATATTCCTCTTCACTTCTCTGTGGGCTTCAGCATACTCTTTCTGAGCTTTGGCCTTTGCTGCTCTAGTGCTGCTGTTGTTGACTGCTGCCTTCTTCTTCTGTCTTCTATCTTAGTCAAGGTCTCTGCTGTGATCCACTCTTTCTGCTGGTGTTTCTTGATTCCAAGCACTTCCTGGCATGCTGACCTAAGTGTCTCTCTCACTTTCTGCCAGCTGTTGAGTACACGGTCTTCCTCTTCCTCAAACCGATCCTGTAGTACTGAAAACTTATTCTTCAGCGTCAGCCCAAAATCTTCCTTGGTCTTGTGGTCCTTCAGAAGGCTGACGTTGTACTTCACTCTTCTGTCTGACGCGTCTATCCAGTTCTTCTTCAGCTTCAATCTGGCCACCACTAAGTGGTGGTCGGACGCCGCGTCTGCTCCTCTTCTAACTCTAACGTCCTGCAGGGATCTTCTGAACTTCTTGCTAATGCAGACATGGTCAATCTGGTTTTCTGTCGTGCCTGCTGGCGATACCTAGGTACTCTTGTGGATCCACTTGTGAGGAAAGATGCTGCCTCCTATGACCAGGTTGTTAAGTGCACACAGATCCACAAATCTCTCTCCATTCTCACTCATCTCTCCCAGCGCGTGGATCCCCATGACTTGTTCGTATCCTGTGTGTTGTCCGGTCCAATTTTGGCATTGAAGTCTCCCATAAGGATGGTGATGTCTTTGTCTGGGAGAGTCTCTAATATTTTCTGAAGTCTGTTGTAAAAGTAGTCTTTGTCCTCGTCTTCACTGTAATTGGTTGGAGCGTAGCACTGAACAACGTTCATCTTAAGCCTCTTCATTTTTGTTCTGAAGGATGCTGTGATGATCCTGGGGCCGTGTGCCTCCCAACCAGTCAGTGCTCTCTGTGCCTGCTTGGACAACATGAAGCCTACTCCCTGTGTGTGGGGTGTGTCGCTCTCTTCATGTCCGGAATACAGCAACAGCTCTCCTGTCAACAGTCGTCTCTGTCCAGCTTGTATCCAGGTTGTCTCGCTAATGCCTAGTAGGGTCAGGTTGTTGCTCCTCACCTCTGCTGCAACCTGCGCCATCTTTCCTGACTCGTACATGGTCCTCATGTTCCATGTGCCGATGGTGATCCTCCTGGTTGCAAGAAGGGTGATCGGCTTAGTGGCTTCCTCACGGCTTTCACCACCCAGCGTCATGCGTCATGCGTCTTAGAGTTGAAGACCCTTCTTTTTCCAGGCTAAAAGTCGCCATTATCTCTATTTCTGTTGTTGGTGTTTCTGTAGCAAGTTGATTTTTTGTTTTTTTACAGGGTGGAGTTGCTAGCCCCATGCCCAACCCTCCTCCTTTACCCTGACTTGGGACAGGCAGATGGCTCCAAAGGACTTCTCTGGTGGAGTTTATTTTCAGTATAAGGAACACTTATTAATGAGCTTCTGTTATAAGCTAGATAACAGTGGAACTTCTGAAACTATTTAAATGTGCTATCAAATTATTCTTTGACAGATCAAAAGATTTCAGGACCTCTATCTTTTATTCTAAGGAACTCAGGAGCCATAGACCTTGTCTACTCTAGGAAATTAGGTCGGTATAACTACTTTGCTCAGGAGTGTTAAAAATCCAGACTCTTGAATGATGCATTTAAATCAACCAAACCCCTGGTGTAGATAATGCTAGGTCTGTCAAACTTGCTACTTCCTCTCAGCAAGGAGGGTTACTTACACTGGGAGACACTCCTCTGTTGGTGTAGGTAGAATCTTTACTGAAGTGGTGCCACTGCATTTTTTTAAGTGTAGACAAGAAAGTAATGAAGCCTTATGTTGGGAGAGGCTGTTCTCCTTTCCACTGCAGGGCTGGAGGCATATTAAATGAAAAACTTATTGAAAATAGATGTCAACTAAAGCTACTTTCTGGGATACTTTTAGCTATGCTAGTTAAGCTCACTCTTTTTTTAAAGCTGTTCTTTCCACTGTCTGCTCTCAAGCAAGTTGGATTCAGAGAAGCAACGTCTACAAAAGAGACCGCAACGTCATTCCATCAAAATTGCCTAATCCAAGCACCTTTTCAGTTGCTCCAACTAGGAATATTTTCACCCCCCCCCCTTTCTTTTTTTTTTAAAGATTTCCTCAGCTTTTTGTGCCAATTTGTAACCGCTCCAGGAGCCTTAAAGACTCCTAGTATCAGTTTAGTTCAGACTCCTCCATTTTGGATTCAGATTTATACAAATTTTGCTTTTTATATACAGTTTTAGTAACTTGCCAAATTGGACCCTGTTACTCTACACTACTTGAAAAACACAGCCTTTGTACAACAGTCCAGCCCCAAAACTCTTCTAACTAAAAAAAAACAACTCCTTTTTCTCTTTTTTTAAAAATACCTACATACAATTTTAGACTTTGATAACTTTTTGTTAATTAGTCACAGGAACAAAATTTGAGGTGATCTTGTTCTCCTAAATAGCATAATTGCTAGCAAAGCAATTTCTTATCTTCTCCTTCCCCACAGGGAGTGTGTTATGAGAGTGTCTCAACTGCTTATTCAGCAATTTATCCTGTGCTAGGAGCTTCATGGAACAAAATAGTATACCTTCCCGGAGGATCTCAACCTAATTTGTACACAAATAACTAGGTTTTATTTGTTTTTTTTTTTTAAAGTACCTCAATATAAAAATCCTGTTTGACACAGGTATCTTAAAATTAATCTGTGAAACTTGAAGATGCTTGGAGATGGCAAGTGAATTCAAATATCTGGAGATGGTTCTTACCAGAATGCAAACTGTGGGTTCATAGACTTGTTGGTTCTTTGTTGAAATAATTAGGTTAAGTCAGAGAGGCTTTCCTGAGATAATTACTTTGGGAGTCTTTTACCATAATAAAGCTGGGCTGCTGATAATGTGCCATTAAGGACAAATTTTTTGCAAAGAAGAGTATCCAGCTAAGGCTTAAAACCTATAAGTAACTGCGTTAGAGTATGAATTATTACAACAGTTCAGAATTGCAAAGGATGTCTTAACTGGTGAAAATGACATCTGAAGGTCCATGAAGTGTTGGGAGTAAACTGACCGCCATGTGTGTCAGATCTAGCCCTGTCTTGTGGGGGGTGGGAGAGAAGGGGAGTTGTTTAATTTCAACTTGGCATTGCTCTTACTTAAACCTTTGTTAAATATATATGGAAAACATCTGCCTGCATTCTAATTTGTTCTTGAACTATCATCAAAAGCTTTTAACACTGGCTACTGTCTAACTGACTGGACTAGATGTACCTCAATTCTAATCCTGCAGGGCAATTCCTTTAATCCTATTTATGGAAGTAACACTTTGGACACCCAAGGAGAGGTCCGTTTTGGACAAAGTATGAGCCTTCATTGGGTAGCTTCTTCCTTGCATTAGGAAATACCAGTTAATGCTTTGCTTACACATACTTGTATGGAAATTGTAGAATCCATCATGAAGGAAGTGGAGAGGCCTTACTTGTAGTGAGTTATGTTAACTGATGTAGCTGACTGAGAAGCTGTAGTTCTTTCTCAAGCACATGAATTTAAATGCAGCTTGTTCTGTACTGACTGTCAGTATCTTGATGGTGATTTGACCTTTTGATTGTTTGCCTGATTGAGATGCTTATAGTAATAAAGCCTCCAGCTTTGGCCCTCAGTGGCAAAGTACTAAGCATAGAGACTGAACTAGTGACCTGTACTAATAGCGTCTCTAGGTCATTGCTGAAGGCCATGAAGGGAACTTCTAGTACCATGTTGTAGTCCTTTTTGTGAGTAAATAAATGAGTCAATTTCCAGAACAGTCAATCTTTTTTTTTTTTTTTTTTTTTTTTTTTTTTTAGCATTGTATATTCCTATTCTCCTCTCCAACAGTTTTAAAATATCACTTAGTTTAGCTGCAAGTAGGCTGAAATTTATATGGATTCTAAGCACAATCTTGTATTGAAATGATTGAAAATCTTTTTTTATATTTCAGAAGAAAATAGTCTTATTTAACACTGTTCTGTACATGTGACTCCAGATTTCAGAAACAGCCAACGTTGCCTTTCATTTCCCTAGTGTTCACCTGCTGTAAAACCATATGTCACTCTTGAAAACAAGTTCTGGGAATTAAAACACTTGAAAAAGATAGGATCCAAACTAGCAGAATATCTGGACCTAAGATGCCATCTAGCTCCATCCTGGAAATAGGAGTGAGCTGGGATTTTTGTTCTTGGATTGAGACTTGAACAAATCACATTGCAGTGAAGAAACTGAGGCAAAGTAATAATAATGCTTGCTTGCTTTTTGAAAAGCACTCTGAGTTGGATAAAAGATGATGGGGGGGGGGTAATTTCGTAACAACTAATCGGGAAAGATCTTGGAGTTATCATGCATCGTTTTCTGAAGACATCCACATAGTGTGCAACAGCAGTCAAAAAAGGAAACCGAGGATATTAGGAATCCTTAAAAAAGGGACAGAGGATATCTTTGTTCCTCTTGTATAAATCCACGGTTTGCTCACATCTTAAATACTGCATATAGATGTGGTCTCTTTGCCTCAAAGATATACTGGCATTAGAAAAGGTTCAGAGAAGGGCAACTAATATAATCAGGGATTCGGAATGGGTCCCTTCAGAGGAGGAATTAAAGAGGCTAGGACTTTTCAACTTGGAAAAGAGGAGATTAAGGGGGATATGATACAGGTATATACAATCATGAGTTGTGTTGAGAAAGTGAATAAGGAAAAGGTTTTTTTACTTGTTTCCATAATACAAGAACTAGTGGCCACCAAACAAAATTAATGCGCAGCAGGTCTAAAACCAATAAAAGGAAGTTCTTCACACAGTGCACAGTCAACCTGTGGAACTCCTTGTCTGAGGATGTTGTGAAGGCTAGAACTATAACAATGTTTAAAAGAGACCTCCATGAATTTATCTACCGGTAGTTAAGTCCATTAATGGCTATTGGCTAGGATGGGTAAGGAATGATGTCCCTACTCTCTGTTTGTCAGAGGGTGGAAATGGATGGCAAGAGAGAGATCACTTGATCCTTATCTGTTAGGTTCACTCCATTTGGGGCATCTGGCATTGACCATTGTTGGTAGGCCAGATATTGGGCTGGATGGACCCAGTATGGCTGTTCTTGTGTTCAGAGGCTAGTGGCTTGAGGTTTGTCTGAAATAGTGATACAGTATTACCTGAGCACTGAAGGGATCAAACTTCACTGTGACACCCCCATTGGGCATCCTTGTGAAGGCGAGGTTATCTGACTAGTTGTGCAAAGAGGAAGCCTTGTTAAGTCATAGATTTCCTCTGAAAAATCTAAGCCCTGGATTTTGAGGACTTGAGCAGGTTTTTACACACACCCTCACTCAACACAGTAATGCCATCTTTCATAAATGCAAACATGGGTACTGTGGAAATATTTTTTTTTGATGCTTTTATAGCTGTTGTTTTTTATTAGAATACAATCCAGAGGACCATGGTAAAATGGAATTCAATACTGCTGGGTACTTTCTGTATAGAAAGAGTCCATCCCAGTTCTGAGGAGCTTAGTAACATACGAAACAAGTGGGTGTAAAAAATGGCGGGAGTGCAAGAAGGATTGAGGGTAATGGGTACCAGGAAAGATTATGTAGTCATTGTGCCCATTTCACAGACTTCAAGATATAAGCAAGAGCAATTAATCTCTTTGCCCAGATGACTGCCTATTACTGTTGACAATTTATGGTAGGCATCACGGTAGACATGGGTTTTAAGGATTAAAAGGACACAGTTGAAGCTTTATACATCTAAATACTGCCTTATGTAACTCACACTTGCTATTTTGATGCAACTTTGTTTAACTAAATAAGTTCTTCCAATATAGTGTTTAAGATATTTGAAAATACAGCTATAAATAATGGTTTTAATATTCTTTTTCCCTAGATTGTACACCTCATATGACTAACTTGAAGAAAAGCAACTCACCATGGGACGACAGTCAAGATTCCTCTCTGGAAAGGGTTACTGATGTCACTGTCTATTTGGGTGATCTGTATTTGCTCATCTGAGTTTCTTCATATCTAAAGGATTTATTTTACTTTTGGAAATACTTCAAGTGGAAATTTTTGTTCCTTTTTGGAAACTGTTTCCTCATACTAAGAACTGTATACATCATGGGTGATATGGCTAACAACTCAGTTGCATACAGTGGTGTAAAAAATTCTGTAAAAGAATCTAATCATGGAGATTTTGGAATCTCACTTGCAGAGCTCCGTGCCCTTATGGAACTACGATCTACAGATGCAGTGCATAAAATACAAGAATGTTATGGAGATGTCTATGCTATCTGTACAAGATTGAAAACTTCACCAAATGAGGGTAAGTGTATTGTAGTTGCAGATGTCCAGAAGATCTTTATTTAAATTAGATCCGTTATTTCTGTCTCTGAATGTGGCTATAAATATTTAAATAGAATGCTAGCTTGTGTTTACTGTTGTAAGAATAGAATTATCATCATCTAGCATGGTAGTGAATAGCAAGCTTTATTAACTAGACCACCTTTTGTAACTGATATAAAGTTACACAGTCCCATATATCTAGATTTCAGAAAGTGTCATGATTCTCAGTTACACAAATCTATTCCATAGTGCTGAAAAAAACTTTGCCAAATGTATCTCTTATTGCACTTTGAGAACCTTCAAACTTGTTTCTAGCTTGTATGGTAAGTTACAGATCGTAAACAACCAATGTGTACCCTGTTTCATAAACTAGTGGTGATTATGCTGGAAAAGAACTCCAGCCTTGGCTTGTATATGTTCGAAAGCTGTGCTTACCATCTAAATCGGTGGTTCCCAAACTTTATCAACCTGTGAACCCCTATCACTAAAATGTTGTCTTGAGAACCCCCTCCTAAAAATGAATATTTCCAGGGATTTTCTCCTTTACCTGAGTATAAATTATAAAAGAAATGATCTTGGAAATATAAAATTAGTTTTTATTACATGCTTATTATACACTACTTATTAATTATTTATCATTACAGTATTTTTATTGTTATGAAAATGACAACACTCTTCCAAGATCTCACTTTCATAGCTTGTATCACTTTGAATTGTTATAAGACTAGGCTCCTATGTTTCATCAAGAAATATCAGATGTGAAACAGCATGAAGGTATTTAAGAAGCCAACGCAGAGTTCTCCTGCTGCACAAACATTCAGATCTTTAGCAGTCCAGGCAAACAATACATATTACAACAGAGCTTTAACTTGTTGTTCATGATTTTAAAAACAATATTAGCCACCTATTTAATTTTTAAAACAGCAAAACAATATCCATCTCCCGTTTCATTTCTTATAAGGAGTCTTGAAGTTGAAATCTCCTCTGTTTGAAAGATATATGCTTAGCTCTTGGAAGTCCAGGGGCTCTGGGCTGCTGGCCCTGGGCTGCCATGGGTCCCTAGGGACACCTCTGTTGGCTATTAGGGATTTTTTTCTGGAGAAAATTTTTCCCTGTAACATTTTGCAAACCCCTACCCCATTTTGGGAACCACTGATCTGAGTTGATGTATTGCTACCCAACTTTGGCAATATGAGCTCATCTGTTCTCCAAGATGGGGGAAGGGGGGTATTTTCGTACATGAACCTCTTCTATTGTAGTGTAAACAATGCATGTTTTCAGTTGAATTTTAAATTTTTTGAAAAAAACTTGTATTTTAAAACCCTTGGAAATTGAAGGATCTGAAACACTGCATTTATTAATTTGTCTTCATAGTTGAAATAAGAGCTTATCAGAGTATCTTGTCTAAATGAGGGAATTATGACTAAGTTTTTCTGGTTTTTAAATTGTCTACTTCATTGTTGTTGAATCCTGATGAGAAGCCTGTTTGTGCTCAGGCAAAATGGAGTAATCTACTTGTGGTTTGGCTTGGCTGCTCTAATTTTGAAGACCACTGTTTTTCCAGGATATTTACATGTTGTTGTAAATAGAATTGCCTCAGACTTATATTTAAGAGTATTTCAGATCTGTTCACTGCAAATTGCTTGCTCACCAGTGTGAAAGTGATAAAGCACCCTGAAAAACGTACTGAATGAATATTGCAACTTTACAAAACAGACAAGGCTAATGTAATTTTATGGTATCTCTGAGCTACTTTTGTCCATCAATTTTTTTTTTGCTGATTTGCATATTCTGTAAGACCATCACTGACTCTATCGTTCAGTACTCTCAAAGTATCGTGAATTACAAATATGACTAGTGGTACTGTGAGGAAAAAGCAGGCTTTTTTAAAGCTGAGCATGACTGATGTGTTTTTAAAAAAAACCTCCTGCTGCACTTGTATTTCCGTCTGCCATAGTCCACACATCTGTTACTTATGCAACTTCATATTAGTTTCCATTATATTGTTAACAGTTTAAGAATCCTTGTAAAAATTATTATTCTCTGGCTAATCAGCAGCCCCACATAGTGACCCAAGGATGTTGGAACAAGAACATCAGATGTTTTGGTGTTTGAAAGTGGAAGGGTGGATGTTTCCTACTCTTCTCCCATACTAGCAGAGGACTGGAATATTCCAAGCCAGAGTACAACATGAATAGTAGACCAAACAGGAGATACATTCTCAAGTTTATAGAGGATGACCCTCTGTAGGTGAAGACAAGAACACACACAAATATCTTAGACAATATATCATTTAGCATGAGTAAGAAGAGCACATGCAGTGGGGACAGTTGTGTAGACCACTGCAATAGATGAAAAGATCACTTGATATCATTTGTCATAAACACCGATATTAGTGAAGAGTTGTTGCACAACTATTTTTGTTCCATGAAAGAAATACAAATAGAAACGTGAATTGTAATAAAAACTGTGCCTTAAACAGGACACTTCTTGCACACTGCAATACATGTATTTTAATGACCAATTCCAATTTTCATTTTTTGTGATCAGAGTAAACCTTTAATAAAAGGTTTCATGAACACAAACTGGATTGTAGGGCAAACTTAAGTTTGAAACTAGTTGTTAAGGGTTGCTTGTCTGGGCACATATGGGGAATCCCAATCTTGTGCCAAACAGGCTGTTCTAGCACCAGTTCGCTATCTGGCTCTTTCAGTGACCTGATCTTTTACTTCCACCTGGACCTACTCTTCTTTATGTTGCTTTCCCCATTGGGGCATTCTTTGTGATTCCATTGGCAATTAAGTGAAACTTAGTGGTATAAATTGTGGCATCTCTTTACTGCATAGTTAATCTGCATGATTAGTGCCCTAGTTTTGCTGTGGGGCACTTGCACTTTACACACATTACTGTTTCTTCACTTGCCCATGAGTCTGACCGCATACCCCATGACTCCCTGTGCTGAAACACTTGGATTTTTCCAGGTCATTTGTGTCACGTGCAGGAGAACTTTTGTCTACCATTGAGGAGAATTGTGGGAAGGACATTGGAGGACTATTGGCAAACAATTAGCTTTTGCCTGTGTCCTTGCTGCTAAATGGGCAGGTTCTATTGAGAGAAACAGGTTAGAATTGGGGCTCCAATCTCCCCAGCCATGTAAGCTGATGGTAGCGGAGTTCAGAGTTAATCCAAGTTTTGAGAGGGGTTTTAACTGTCCAGTGAACACATGTGCTTGGAAATGTCACAGATCAGAAACTTTGTACATTTTACTTAGGGATTGGCTACACTTGCAGATGTAGAGCGCTTTGAGTTAAACCAGCTTTCGGAGAGCGCAGTAGGCAAAGTGCTGCAGTCTGTCCACACTGACAGCGGCAAGCACAGTGGGGTGGCCATGTTTGCAGAACTTGCAGCGGCATTGGAGCGGTGCATTATGGGCAGCTATACCAGCGTTCAAGTGGCCGCAACATGTTTTTCAAATGCAAGGGGTGGGTTGGAGTGTGACTGAGTGTTTTGTGTGTATGTGGTGGGGGGGGGGGAAGAGAGATTTTGGGGTGCTGAATGTGTCAACACGCTGTCTTGTAAGTTCAGACCATCCCGCCCCCTACTGTCTATCTCTTTCTCACTCAAAGCAAGCAGCATTCCTCATTTGTTTGATTTTTCTCAGAGCAGATAAGCATGCTGCCTGTCACAAACGGAGCTTTGAAAGGGCATATCTACATTCCTACAGCCAGTTCAAAACAATGACAAGAGTGACCACTTTACTTAAGGGGATTATGGGATGTTTCCGGAGGTCAGTCAGAGCGCAGTAATGCAACACCTCGTTCACATTTGTGCTGGGGCATCTCCACCAAGATGCATCAGAAGTTATTCCTCTCTCTGAGGTGGAGTAACAGGAGCGCCCTAGCCACGGAGTCAGAGCGCTCTACGTGCCTTGCCAGTGTGGATGGGGAGTGAGTTAGAGCACACTGGGTGGCTTTAGTGCACTCTAACTTGCAAGTGTAGCCAAGCCCTTAGTGGTCACTCAGTGCACTGTCAATACAGGAGTTGGGAGGATCGTGAAAATACACATAATGGGAGATGAGGGGAAAGATTATATGAGCAAAACTATTAGCTGAAAAGATTCAGTACACTTTTGTGTCCGACACATCCTCTGTGACCTTGCACAGCTATTTGCTAAAAGACTTTCCATATTACTGAAGCTTGCCGTATTATGTGCTGTCCTACATAATTATTAGAGGCATAGTAGAAAATGTGCTGCAAATCCCTAAAACTTGTAGTGAAATGAGTAGCTTTTTACTGCTAGTTGAAGGTCTTAGTGGACATTAGACTATCAAACTACTACTAGACTGGTGGCTTTCACCTCTTTTTCATTTGCAGACTCTTAATTTTCAAATTGAGGTGCTGACTCTTTGGAAATCTTAAACATAGTCTGCAGACCTCCCAGGAGTCCACGGACTACAAGGTGAAAACTACTGCACTAGACAATCAGGCTAAACATATTCTTGTATCTTCTGTTGCTGTGTTCCTGTCCACTTGGTGTGCTATCCCAGTGGTGGAGAAGCACCTATTTGCTTGAGAAGTGAATGCAGCAGGGTGTAACAAATGAAGTTAGTGGAATTATCGGTCTCTTCTGCCATCAGAACTGCTAGAGAAGGTGTGTGCCTGGCAGCACAGGTATGATCTTCCACTATAGTAATTATTTTAAATGGAGTAGGAGCAAAAGGCATCTCATGATTTCTATGCCCAGTTTAAATTCTTGTTCTGCATCCATACATTCAAAATTGCATCTGAGGGTGAACTGATCAGCAAAGAAAGGTTTACTGAATGGCTCTACAGGGTCAATACAACTGTAAACCTAGCAGATTGTTCCTATTTGAGACCCCTAGTTCAAAGATATGACTCTGGACAGACACCAAATCACTTCATTTAAATAAGTGAGTAACTGTAATAAAGAGCATAAAAATTCTTGTGGTGTATATATACTCCTGTGTACCATGCAGCAATTTAGACCAAAATTCCACAGAAGGACCTCAAATTACTGGATATAAATCACAGAATTTCTTGGGGGAGCTGGTAACTAACAATAATGGACAATGAAATTATTTGACATTTAAATTTAATGGAAAAATTCTAATAAAATTAATGAACTAGTACATTTCATTATCACCTTGGCCTATTTAGTTGTCTGTCCTCTGTTAATGTCTTTCCATTCTGCAAACTCTGCTGTTAACTCATTGCATCCCAGTACTTTCTCACTCTTTCCCCCCCCCCCCCCAAAAGCTCTCCTTTCCTCATGTTTTTCCTTCCGCAGTTCTTAAAATGCCAATATTCTATAACCTGTTGGGCTGGTCAAATTTCTCTTTAAGTATCCATCCAACCAGGCCAAGATTGTGACTGTAATGTAACAATTATTATCTTAATGTCAAAAGGAAACCTGAACAAAGAACCTAGACTTGGCAGTATGGCTGCATAACTGAGATTTGTGCATCTTCAGTGTAGGTATTAAACTCAGCATGTAGATCCATAACTTAAAACATTAGTTGACCAATATGCAGTTACACAGCTGAAAATTTTAAAGTTGTGCATATACAAATTCCATTGTCACTTTGTACTATCCTACTTTTCAAATTGACTTTACAACTCATAAGTGAGGACTAACAATAGGTACAGTTGATGATCTAGTGTTCAGTTACTTTTTGTGCATTTCTTGCTTTAAGAACTTTTGTCGTCTTTACTTGGGAATGAAACTAAGCTTTGCATTTACAACCCAGAAAAGAGGGAAGACTTTCAAAATAGAGCTGCAAGAAAACTGTTACCGCAGAAGTTGTCTTCATAGTTTCATCTTCCATAAAATCTGATAGATTTTAATTCTAAACTTCAATGTGTAACAGTTCCAGAAAAAATTACCTTCTTGTTGGTGTTTACTACTGCTGACTTTCCTCTTTGAAAACTTCTCTTTCGAAGGCTTTCAAAATGTGTATACAGCATACTATAAACCTACCCCAGGCAAGTGACTTCAAAGTATTCCTGTAACTTTTGTTCTACTCCCAGGGTAGGAGAATATTAGCCTTCTAAAACTATTAAATTATAACTAATTTCAATTATTAATTCCTTAAATTACTAGCAATTTATCTAGTCATTAAACTAAATGTGTTGTGTTAGATTTACAGTTAAAGATTAGTGTACTTTTTTTCACTTTTTGCATGTACCAAAACAAATGAGGCAATCTGCAGTTGAGTGAATTCACATTAGCTTTAGTACAATTTAACTTTGACAGCCATTCTGCAAACTTGGGCTTGAAACAGGCTATGTTAGCAAAAACCACATTCAGTTAAGCTCAAGAAGCCATGATGGCTTGCTTTTTGATCTACAGAATTAAGAATGATTTGCCTTTTGACCAAAGCCTACTGTACATTACATAATAGTGTAAGACACCTTACGCCAATCTGTTTGTGCATGCATCTCCACTCAAACTCACACAAGCACGTTGTTTAAAATGACTTGGTACCACCATCTCCCTGAATGGCGTAGAGCCATGGCTGGCTATTGAGGTTGACATGGTGCAGGTGTAGATACCGCATGACCTGTGTTGATCCCAACAGTTATCCAGCTGCTGTCCCACAATGCCCCATTCTCTAAAATTGTGACCAGAGCAGTCACTTTCAAACTCTAATGCCCAGGGGTCATAGAGACCGGAAACCACTATCTCCTTTCATTTTTCCTCGTATTTTTTGAAATGTCCTTTTCTTAGAACACCTAGCAGCTCATCCTTGCGTGCAGTTGCCCAAATGACCAGGCTGGCTCCATGCACACACAGATGCTAGATGTGCGGTTGACTAGACAGGAAGTATTGGAGTTCCTGGGCCTGTAGAGAGAAGAAACTGTGCAAACACAACTATGGACAAACCATAAAAATGTGGACTCCTACAACAAGAGTGCATGGGAGATGTAGGCAAAAGGTACAGCAGGATCAGCAGCAGTTTATAGTGAAAGTGAAGGAACTGCACTGGAGATACCACAAGGCCAGGGAGTACAGCATTAGATCTGATGCTGTGCTGCAGACATGCTGCTTCATCAAAGAACTGCTTGCCATACCTGGCGGAGACCAGACCAGCACCCCACAGACTATTGTGGATACCTTGGAAGAGCCCAAGACAGACTTGTACCATGGACAGCAGTAGGGAGGAGACATGCCAGGGGACTCCAGCCATGCTGCGAACCAGGACCTGTTTGAGACTCTGCCATAGTCTGGCCATCCCAATAGGCAAACACAGATGGAGCCTGATGACAGGGAAGGGAACTCAAGTGTGTGCATGCCTTTTTCCTTACATTGTTGGAATTTTAAAATGGTGCCTGGCCCATCCACATGTTAACAAGAAAAAAAGTATTGACTTTTCATTATTTTACTCATACATGAAGAGACCAGTTCATAGAAGTAGAACTGGCATCTGCTTTTCATTTCCTCCATTTGGATTAGGCCATAGGAACAGCGGGTAGCATGCAGAGTACATCATTCATGCATATAGGAGTGTCACTTATCCCCCTGAGAGATCTTGATGAAGCTTTTTGTGGCGATACCTTGCAATTCTCTCCCTAAGGTTTCTGGGGTTGACTCCTCTGCAGTAGGAGACTCCCATGCCAGTCAGTAGTGAGTTCAGCTAGCAGCATACAGGCCTGGTCAGCTGTTCTGTGCCGTTGTGTCCTTTGTGAGGTGAGATCTGCTTATACAGTAAACCCTCGATTTAACGGACCCCGATTTAACGGACTTCGGATGCAACGGACAAAATTTCCGATGCATCCGAAATCCGTTATTGGGGGCTGCCGGCTCCCGCCCCAGGGAGCCGGCTGGGTTGACAGCTCCCGCCCGGCTCCCCGCAGCGGGGACCCCTGCGGGAGCTGTCAAACCCCCCCGCTCACCCCCCCGCCCGGCTCCCCGCAACGGGGAGCCGGGCGGGTGGGCTGACAGCTCCCCCGCCCAGCTCCCCGCAACGGGGAGCTGGGGGGGGGGGGGGCGTTTGAGAGCCTCCGCTCGGCTCCCCGCAGCGGGAAGCCGGGCGGGGGGGTTTGAGAGCTCCCGCCGGGCTTCCCGCTGGGGGGAGCCGGGCGAGAGCTGTCAACCTCCCCGCCCGGCTCCCCGCAATGGGGAGCGGGGGGGGGGGGGTGTTGAGAGCTCCCGCCCGGCTCCCCGCTGGGGGGAGCCGAGCGGGAGCTGTCAACCCCCCCGGGCGGGGGGGGGGGGCGTTTGAGAGCTCCCGCCCGGCTCCCCGCAGCGGGAAGCCAGGTGGGGGGTTTGACAGCTCCCGCCGGACTTCCCGCTGGGGGGAGCCGAGCGGGAGCTGTCAACCCCCCCCGACCGGCTCCTCGCTGCGGGGAGACGGACGGGGGGGGGGGGTTTGAGAGCTCCCGCCCGGCTCCCGGCAGCGGGAAGCCAGGCGGGAGCTGTCAACCCTCCCCCCCCCCCCCTCCCCGCAGCGAGGAGCCGGACGGGGGGGTTGAGAGCTCCCGCCCAGCTCCCCGCAGCGGGAAGCCGGGCGGGAGCTGTCAACCCCTCCGCCCGGCTCCCCGCAGCAGGGAGCCGGGCGGGGGGAGGGGGTGGGGTGGGCTGACTCACGGCTGGCTCCATATAACGGACTAATTCGGGCGGGGGGTGTCCGTTGTCACCCGAAAGTCCGTTATTTAATAATTTAAAAAAATTATTAAATAACGGACTTTCGGTTTTAACGGACACCCCCCGCCCGAATTAGTCCGTTATATCGAGGTTTCACTGTATGATGGTCCCCAAACTGTGGGGCACAGAGGAATGTCTGGGGAGGGCCACGGTGGGGCTGGAGCCTGAGCCAGCCCTTACACTGGAAAGAGCCACCCAGCCCCACTTTGTCCTCCACTCTAGGCCCTTGGCCCCTGCTCTCAGCGCCCTGGGCTGGGGGTGGACACATCCCATTACTGGTAAGGGTTGTGTGTAAGAGGAAAAGTTTGGGCACCACTGTGCTAACAGCACCACCGATGGAAAATAGTGTCCATATTCAGTGTTCATTGGCCTATACTCATACCTGAGGAATAGGCTGAAACTTTATAGATTCATGTACCAGAAAATTCTTCACACGCACCCCCTTTCCCTTGGCAGACCATGCTCACCATGACTGGGGCTGGAAAGCAGTGTTGTGCTGATGTGCTCCAAAGCTGAAGTGTCAATAAGCATTTCTTATTAACATGTTTATGGGAATAGGGAAAACAATTTTTGAAACTTTTCCTTCCCATTGTGACCGTAAATCCAGTGACATATCTGTCTGGTTTTTGTCAGCTGCTTCTGGAGTTGCAGCTTAGAGGCAGTCTGATCCTCATCATGGTCAAGCATTCTGCTGGTGTGGAAAAGGAGGATAAGGACAAGGGAGAACATGTTCTGAGAGATTCTGCAGTGTTGCATCAGATTATGACCTAAGGACTTGAAGACCTTGGTTGACCTTCAGGTCCAAAAGCCCCAGACTCTCCTTTCTTTGCAGTTCTTGTAGAATTCCATGGTGGCTTTTTCCTGCACCCCAAAAAAGTGACATGGGGTGCATCCTTACCTCTGCCACTCCACACCAGAAGATAGCAAGGAAACTATGGCTACACATACTGTGTATGTGAGAACTGTGGTTGATGTATTTGTATCCACACCTGGCTACATTGTGCACTCAAAGGGACATGATGTTTACTCCGTTAAATTGTTTATACAAAATTTTAATGTTGATTCTATGGATTTTTCCCACTCAGTAAAGTTTTTTATATTTTTGGAGAATCACTATCTTTAGTTCACAACCATACTTTGAGTACTGCTATGCACGCTACAATAAACAGAACTCGTAAATGCAGAACTTGTAAAAACACCACAGAAAGCATAGCTTCAGGAAAACACCCAGTCTGTTTATAAACAAAGATTTAGCAGTACTCAAATCTCCAGGGCTAGAGAACTCTAACCCAGAACACTCCTGTGGTTGATCATTAAATTGCTCTTTCAAAGCCTCTCTCAACTGCATAGCTTCACTTTGAACTCTTGTAATTGGCTGTTGAAATTTGACAGACAGCTACACCACCTCCAGCCTAGGAGCAGCTTTTCCCCTTTGCCTCGTTGTAAGCAGGACATTACAGGCCATTAGCCATTGGGATATTTTTCTCACTGAGGTCCACTCTAGTCAGTAGACACTAGTGCCCCTTGAATCTACCAAAAGCACATTCAACTGTCATTCTGCACTTGCAGAGCCAGTAGTTGACTCTTTCCTTGGTGCTGTCAAGGTGGCCAGTGTGTGGCTTCATGAGTTAGGGGAGCAAGGGAATAGGCCCAGAATTACTATTGGCATTTTAATATAGCCCATAGCAATCTACTAATTGGGAAGAGTGTGTCTGCTTGCAGCTTTAACAGTCTTGTGTTCTAAAAGAATGCAGGCATTCTGCACCTTCCCTGATGAACCCATGTTGATATCAGCAAAGTGTCCCTGGTGATCGCTATAACCATAGGAGAATAGCTCTTTCCGCTGATGTAGTAGTGGCCCCCATTGTGTAGTTCAACTCCAAAATGACTGGTAATGGGCAATGCGGAATCTGGCATTGCAAGCTTCCAAAGTGCTATTGCCATTTGCTTCTCCACTGTTAATGCCATTCATGTTGGTGTCCATATGCTGTAGGTCTGCCATTAGCTCAGCACACAGATCCAGGAATATGGCCTTTCACATCTGAAAGTTTTGCAACTGTTGTTCATAGTCCTAAACCTGCATTATAATGCAATCACATCATCAGTGCTTGTTTTTCAGACCCAGAAGTGGTGTTCCTCCATCTGCAACTACTCTGTGAATGCAGCCAGCAACCTTGAATTGTTTTTCATTGTTTCTCAGCAAACTGTTCTTAGACATACTCACTTCCCTATTTGTTGCAGTACTTCCTGCAGGTCTGCAAGTACAGGAGAATCATACATACATCCTGTCTTTGCATATTCATGAGAATAGCTCAGAGCTGTGTGGGTTCTATGCTTGTCAGGGATAGGAAAGACTGAAAATCACCGCACAAGTTTGTGGAATTTTTTTAAAAAATATGATGGCATATGGATGATCTAATGGGATGGAGAAGTTGTATGCTGGGAACTTCACTCCTAGAGATCCCTGGACATCCTTAATCTACCACAACTCGCTGTGAAAATTCCCAAAAGGTATTGCTGCAGATGGTGGGCATGTGGCACATTGGCATACCTACCTGTGGTGTGCTGCAAGTTGTATCAATACATTCCCAGTATGCATTCACCCTAGAGATGTACAAATTTTGGCTGATGTAAGATACATTGGTGTAGAGCTGCTGAAGTGTATAGAGTAGACCTGGGAGAAATCCTAGGTTAACGTGTCTGTGTCCCATTGGGAAGTTCATTTGATTTTGATGGCTATTCAGAAGTTTAACAGTGATGGATTAGATCATTCATGTTGTAGTAGGAGCTTGACATGTTCAGAAAGCTGTAACAGAGCAATCAAGGAGCACTACTGAATGGCCATACCTAAGTGAAACAATGAGGTTGCTACCTCAAGGGCCTCTGATTTCCATGAAGGGTCCATTCAAAAGTGGATGGTGGGAGGGAAGCTATTCGAAATTCCCCCTGGGTCTGCTCATATGGCTAGGAGAGCTCTAGTGGGTTTTTTTTCCCCCTATGTTACCAAAGTGGGACAGATACTCTTTTAAAAGGTGGACTTCTCCAAAGGTTCAGTATCCTCACAAGAACAGAAGGCACATCTAGGAGGAGTGGAGGCAGGCCTTGCTTCAAAGGACTTGGACCAAATTCAGGGACTTGCAAAAAGGGTGAGATGCTACTGAGGAGGATTGTGCTGAAGAGTTTCCATAAATTGCTAACTTTTATGTTTTAACAGTAAAATGTGTGTGAGAAATGTCTGTTTCCTCACACCCATCAGGGACAGTGTAATTCAGAACCAGACTACTCACAACCAGGCAGACTGGAGGGAACATGTCTAAGCAACTAGCAAGCTCAGGAGGGTGGTGGCACTAGTTCCAAGGCCTAGGTGAGTGAGACAGCAGGGTCAGACTCAGGAGTATCAGACATGAGGGTCTACAACTGGGGAGTGTGCCTCAGTGACCCAGCTCTAGGAACAGTAATCAATCGCTACCCAAAAAGCCTAACCGCACATGGGATTCCCAATAGACCTGTGTCAGTTTAGACAGTGAGACAGGATAGGTTGCAATACACAATTTTTTTTTCCTGTGGTATGATTTGGCTCCTTTTCAGTATCCAGTACTGCTACTTGAGCATTCAGTAAATGCTCTGTAGTGGCAGCTTAATTGCATAAAGGGAGATAGTTGTTAGGTTTTTCAAGTAGACTTGCAGTCACCAGACAAAACTCATACTGTGTGTGTGTGATATGTTTTAAACAGTTTTAATACTGGTACGGAGCGATTATGATGATTGTGAAGCTTGGTTGAGGTGGTGAAGTCAGAAGGTGGGATATTTCCCAAGGAATGCCTTACTGCTAAATGATGAACTAACAATTGGCTGAGCCCTCAAGGGTTAACTCATTGTAAATGTAACCTTACACTCTACAAGGCAGCACCAATGGAGGGAGAGGAAACAGGATGGCTGACAGACACACAGTGTGTGTGAGATGTGCATTGCACCTTTAAGTATGCTGACCCCACTCTATGTACACTGCCTTTTTAAGTAGATCAGCAAGTTGAGATGGCAGCTGCTGCCAGCAAGTTCCCTCCATCCTGCTCTATGGAAGATGGGGAATCGGGGTGCAGGAGCAGGGGGATAGGGACACCATGACATTAGCTCCCCTTCCCCCCCCCCCTATTCCCCTCTTGCACAGCAAGAAGGAGGCTCCTGGGAGCAGCTCCATGGCAGAGGGCAGGAGCAGCACATGGCAGTGGGAGGAGGGGCAGCGGGGAGCGGGACAGCTGGCAATTGATAGCTACTGGGCAGCTACTGCATAGGGAACTTAGGGGAACGGGGAGTTGATAGTGGGGCTGCCAGTCCACCCTGGTTCCAAGGCCTCACCAGCTAGCTGCAACCAGCTGATCTTCTTGCAGGCAGTGGACAAAGCAGGTGACTGCCAAATGACACAAGGGAATATTGTGCAACTTTAAACAAGCATGTTCCCTAATTGATCAGCAAGGTAACAACAAAACAATGTTAACGGGTAAGACTTTGTGAGGCGTTACTGTATTGGGGTTTGGCCTACTCACCTGTGTTTTGGCCTTTTCAGTCCAATCGTAAAGCAGTCTCCTGGTAATATCTTGCTTTTTCTGGAAGTGTTAGTGATATTTCTCACTATCATGGGGGTGGATGCCATTCATTCAGCTGACATCTTGTGTGCTTGCACTAGCATATTGAGAATGCAAGCTGCAACTTAAATGTTTTATTGCTCCGTATATGTGGATCTTCGCGTTACTCAGCTTACAGATAGTGACATGTTTGACTTATGAATGTTATTGTGGTACTGTTAAAAGCAACTAAATATTAAAGCCCTAAAATGAAGACACCCCTTCAAAATACAACATTCAAAATTTTCTAGTGATTCCCAAACAAAACTAGACATTGACTAAAAAGGCCTTTGAAGTCCTGTTTAAGGACTATAAGAAATCTTGACAGAAAAAGGTCATTGTTTTCCATACCCCCCCCCCCCCACACACACACACACTTTTAGGGGTAGAATAGGATAACATACTAAAAGATACTGAAATATATAAAAGTGAAGAATTGCTAATAGGTAAAAATCATTAACATATAGCTATGGATAGTGAATGAGTTTGTATGAGAGAACTCTTATGCCAAGGCTTTGCTAGCATAAGTGTGGTTTGCCAATTCTTCTTTTACAAAATTGCTGATTTTGCTTAAAATGATTCTATTGCAAACAGAACAAAGGTAACGTGCTGGAAGTTTTGAGGTCAAAACACAAACTTGAAATTGCAAGAAGCATATTAGTGGGATGACCAGAAACAGGGTAACACAAAACGTGACCTAAAAAAATGCAGAAGTTGCATAAATTGAAGCTTGCGCATGTGTAGTGTACTCGCTACATAAAGTGTGGTGTGCTAAAAAGCTGATTGGGGAAAAGTTCAGTAATATAGAGAATGTGAAAATGTAAACTAATTCAAGTGATCCAAGTGAACATGTCTCCTATATTGAAGAAATACTGAACCAGAAACTGAAGGGCTGGAATGAGGGACCTGACCAAGGGATCAGAGGAGGCAACGACCATCATGAGCTCCCTGTATGATTGAAGTGGCCAAAAGAGCTAATGTAACCCTGAGATGCACAAACAGGGAAATCTCAAGTAGGAGTAAAGGGTTTATTTTACCTTTCTGTATTTGGCACTCATGTGACCACTGCTGGAGTACTGTGTCCAGTTCTAGTGCCCACAATTCAAGAAGGATATTGGTAAATCCGAGACAGTTCAGAGAAGAGCCATGAGAATGATTAAAGGACTAGAAAACCTACCTTTAGAATGAAAGATTCTAGGAGCTCCATCTATTTAGTTTATCGAAGAGAAAGTTAAGGGGTGACTTGATTACAGTGTAGAAGTATGGGAACAAATATTTAATAATAGATTCTTCAAACTAGGAGAGGAAGGCAAAACACAATCCTATAGCTGTAAATTGAAGTTAGAAAAATTTAATAGGTGAGTAATTAACCATTGGTACAAGTTACCAAGGAAAGTAGTGGATTCTCAATCACTTACCATTTTAAAATCAAGATGGACTCTTTTTTTCTAAAAGATCTACTCTAGGAATTATTTTGGGGAAGTTCTATGGCCTGTGTTATACAGGAGGTCCAACTATATCATAATGGTCTTAGTTGCTCTGAAATATAGGAGAACTTCTTGGTACCCCACAATGTGGTAGCTTGAGCCCCCTACCAGTTCAGTCTTATCTATTGTATGGCATAAATATATGGTCAGACACTGTAAGAGACAATAATTCTCTGAAATGGTATACAAAAGAAAGAAATAGATTAAGCTGAAATTGAATGGAGTTTCCTACTTTTTAACCCCAATAATTTAAAGATTACTCTGTATTATGTAAGAGTCATCCTTTGAAAATATTTAATATACGGCATCCTGCTGTATTCCTACCTGTTAAGCTAGCTGTGGTTGTAGAGTGTGATACTTCTGGCTTAAACAGAGTTTTGTGAATGGTAAATGCATATGATTCTAACAAAACACCTACTGAAATTGACTTTTTTTTTTTTTTTTTTTTTTAAATATTTAGGTCTAAGTGGAAATCCAGCAGATATAGAGAGAAGAGAAGCGGTGTTTGGGAAGAACTTTATACCTCCTAAAAAGCCAAAAACATTTCTTCAGTTAGTATGGGAAGCACTACAGGATGTTACCCTCATTATATTAGAAATTGCAGCCGTAATATCATTGGGTCTGTCTTTTTACCAGCCTCCAGGGGGGAATGAAGCAGGTAAGTAAACCTTGAAGCAAGAAATATTTAATATGTGTAAACTGAAGTGTTGTGAAACTTCATTTCTAAATTTTACATAAGATCAATTTTAATCAGCCAATGGAGACCAAGAACATTCTCATTCAAAGTAAAGTAATTTTGCTTGCTTTCAGTTTCACTTTTCTACAGGGGTAACACTAGCATAAAAAACAGGCGTATTGGTTGCATTTAAAATAGCCATTGCAGTAATATTCTGTGTTCATAGTCACATTTGACTGTGAAGTGATGTTATACACATGCTTTAATACTTCAAGTGAGGTATAAGCAGCAGGAGCTGCTGGACACTTTCAAAAGTAAACAGCCCACTCAGTTAATGTTTTCATGCAATGAAATGCAAATGAATATTTAGCTTTTTTCTTTCTTGAAGAGCATGAATAAACAGAATTGTTTCCAGATAGTGTTCACCAGGTTTTTTCCACTGGGAGTTAGCATGTCTAGCAGTCTTCTGTTTCTCATTTGTAAATGATAGTTAACACTGTCTTTTGATCCTCCAGTTCAGAAATGAAAAGGTTCTGTCTGTACAGTCACACAGAACTTCAGTTTAAAACTTCAGCACTCGCTTTGGATCAGGCCCTCAGTGGGTTGTGATTTGTTGTTGGTGGTTTTCATTTATTTATTTATTTATTCATTTATTATTTTTTCTTTATTTTTTTTGGATAAATATAATGGTAGCTTCTTTGCATTCTAGCTTCAACTTGTCAAAGCAAAGTAGTGTTGTACATCCATTTTTATTTAGCCAACTGTTTTTTCAATCTGGTGCTCTTTCACCCCATTCCCAGGCATCTTTCATGAGGTTATAGAAGCTGACCCAGCCAACAAGACAAAGTGAAATCCTACCCAGGCTGTATAGATAACTCATAGCAAGAACTCTGCTGTTCTTCCCAAGTTCAGTTTAGACGTTCTAGTTCTTGACTAATGTGGTCAAAGAATCTTCTAAACTCCTTCAGACCTAAGGAAGACAACGAGATAATCTGACTGAATTTGAGTAACTTTTGCTGTTTCAGTAACTAACATAAATATCAGCTAAACAGAATTGTTGGGAATATAGCTCAAGTATGACTTCATAGTGCGGTGGATTTCTTTAAATAAAATCAATTTAAATCACCAAACAGGATGCATTGATTTAAATCTATTTAAATTATTTAGCATTTGTAGTTTTTAGTTTTTCTGAAAGGTTGATTCTCATTAGTTGTAAGCATTAAAACATGCTGAATTTAGTGTTTTACACTATATTACATTACACTAAATTTAGTGTTTTGCTAACCAAGAGGATATCTGTACACATTTATTTAAGCAATCATGTTGCTTAATTACATCAGAATTTTACATGTATTCTTAATTTTTAAATGTATTATAATTCGTAAATAAGAATTTCATTCACTTTTTAAAAAATTTGATTTGTGTTGCGCTCTGGATGGAAATGCAAATTAAATGCAAAAAAAGGAATTTAAAAATGTATTAAATATAACGTGGTGGATGGCTACATAAGAAAAAAATATCGAAGTTAATAAAACATGTTTTGCATTTAGAACTAACTGGTTTACAAAACTAAAGTGTTAACTGTAGTTAGTGAACAGAACTGATTATTTCTGGTCACATCCTTCAAGATTTTAGAACTAGTAGATCTCATCTTTTCACACCTAACTCTGTTTTCCTCCTTCACTCTGAAATAAACTTCCCTTTTCTTTTCAACTCCCAATTGATTTCTTAACTTTGAATGTACTAACCATTGAACTGAACTAGCTGAATAACTGAAATGAAGAAAACTTTCTCTATCTTCAGAAGAGGCTACTGTTATCAAGAACTGGCATAGTATTTCAACAAGCTTTGGTTCCAGTGCCTTCTACCAGCTCAGTGATTTGACTTTCTCTAAAAGTTGGCAGCAAACACACATACTGATTAACTTATATTAAATTAAAAGAAAAATGTTAATATATTTTAGTATATTTATTCCTTAACATAATTTATCAATTTCAAATTTAATTTTGAATAGATTTAAGTTAAATACACGTTTTTTAAAAATAAACTCAAAACAAAAACAGGATTATTTTTTTTAAATTGAATAGTTTTTACCCACCCTACCTTATACTATTGATATAATGGTAAGTTAAAGCTTTTAAAAGAGTAATTTCTATTTTGGTTTTGTTGAAACTTTTGAAGTAGTCCGTTATAAGAGCTGCTCCTAGTTCATCATTTGAGCAGTCTTCCAGAATTCTGTAGATTGTCCAGATTCTCCTGCTACTGCTGCCAATTTGGATGGCAGCATTTAGTAACTGTTCCAGTCATAAATCCAAAATAAGTTTTACAACTACCTTTTACAGCTTGTTTAGAAGCACTGTCATTGAAGTTCTTGCAAGGGTTTCCTGAAATTTTCAAACTGAATTTTTTCCCAAAGCATGGCTTTTGTTTTTATGGTTCAAAATTTGAAGGAAAATCCACTGTTGCAGCCTTTGCCTCAACTGTGACATTTGGGGTGTGAGGAACATTTCTTCTTGTAAACAGAAGTTAAAAACATGGTCTGCTCTGGCAGACTCGAGGCGATTCGGAAGAAAACTAGAAATTAATTCTAGATTGAAAATGTGCCATTTTTTTTAGTTTCAGTATCTATCTTTCTGTTCAGGACTGGAAAAAATATACCGGGTAATTCTTGTCAAAGGTAGATAAAACAAGACAGTGGTGAAGATCTCTCCCAATGTTTCTCTTGACCTCACTGGTAGATCAGCTTCCATGTGGCACATAGCTGTTGAGATGGGGAGAGAACAAGATGGTGGTGTTGGAACCCTCGCAGGAGCTCATCTTTTGAATAAGCCTCAAGCTACTAACTATCTGGCACACTTAAAGCTCCACTTCGTTTTAGCTGCTGGAACAGAGCAGGATTTTTCTTCTTTTCCTGCCTAGAGACTCTTCCTAACTGTGTTGTTTTGGGGGGATGAGAGGGAGACTGAAAAGGGAGGTTAAATATCCACTCTTCTGCTATTCCACTTCACATTCTGTTGAGGAGGGGAGGAAAGGTCTCTGGATCTTCCCCCAGCTGCTCAGAGCTTTCTCCAAGCAGACAGAAGAATGAAACAGGCATTCTTCTGTTTCACCACTGGCAGAGTTCTGAATAGTAGTAGGGAAACTGACCAAAATCTTGTGACTGAGCAGCTGCTGGGTAAAAGTGAACAATAAAGATTTGCTGGAGCTGGATAGCTGTTACCTTTGCAGTGATAAGCACCCTTAAATTTTCAAACTTAAGCACATAACTCCAGATATCTAAATAAATGGTCTGATATTTTTAAACTGCTGAGTACCTATAATGAGACATTGACCAGCTTTAATTTAAGCCTTTCTTAGGAAATCCTTTTACCAGACTAAAGTCAATGTAAATTTATTCCTTGTGAAAGTTTAAAATGGATTACAAAGGAGGCTGTTTTTGAACTTTTAAAAATGTCTTTATTTCTTACAGCATGTGGAGCAGTGTCTGTTGGTGAAGAAGAGGAGGAAGGTGAAACAGGATGGATTGAAGGAGCTGCAATCCTTTTATCCGTAGTTTGTGTGGTATTGGTAACAGCGTTCAATGACTGGAGTAAAGAGAAACAATTTAGGGGGCTGCAGAGCCGCATCGAACAAGAACAGAAGTTCACAGTCATCAGAGGTGGACAAGTCATCCAAATACCAGTAGCTGACATAATTGTCGGGGATATTGCACAAGTAAAATATGGTGAGTGAGTATGTATGTATAAAAACTCAATTATTTGACTTTATTAATAGTGTGTTTCAAGTTTTCAGTTTTTAATGCTCTGTATTTTAGGTGATCTTCTGCCAGCTGATGGTGTACTTATTCAAGGAAATGACCTTAAAATTGATGAAAGCTCATTGACTGGAGAATCAGATCAGGTTAAGAAAACTTTGGATAAAGATCCTATGCTGCTGTCAGGTGCGTGAATATTAATATTTAACTCCTAGAATTGAGTAGTTGATACTAGGTTATAACTGACCCTGGAACTTGTGCATTTCTAAAATTCTGGTTTGCTTTCCTACTGGACCCAATTACCCTGGTGAGAGCTTGTGCTATCGGGACTCTGCCATCCGAGGCAATGCCTAATAAGTCTGTATATATTAGCTGTTCTCACCTGCAAAATGACCTGCAAAAGACACTTCTAAAAATGGGCTGTCCTGTTCTGTTCTCATTTATGATATATAAGCCAGACCTGAAAACTTCTATTAGAAAGCTTTTTGAGGTTTATCTTTGAAATACCAGCAATATCCAGTCTGGTCTGGTTTTGTTTTTGTTGGATGGCTCGTGTGTTCGTGAGCCTTTGTGTGGCATGCTTTATTAATGTAATCGATTCACAATGTTAACCAAGGAAGCTAAATGTGTAAAACAAAACCGAAATGGTGTAAAAATGCCTTCAGCTTCGTCTCATGTGCTTTTTTTTGGCATTTCTTGAGTATTCTACTCACCATAATCCCAGGGCAGACAATATGAGATTTCTAATGCAAAGCGCAAGCATAGGCACAATGTTTTGAGAGCGGGAGAGGGGAGAACCTTTTAACTCTATATTCTACACAAGTATGTTCAGCTTTCTAAAGGTGGCCTGTAAAGAAGAGAACATTGTACCTCACCACTTAACAGCAGAAGTAGTTGAGGTTTGATAATTTCCTTTACATTATTTTTAGTTCCTAAAACCTAGCTAGTTGAGGAGACATCTTTTCAAGGAGTTGGAACAAAGGAGGAAGACTATTCTTGGATTCACAGTTCTGCCAGTTTGCAGTGTTGCTCTGGCCAAATTACTTAGCATTTACTTCAGTTTCCCATATTTACAAACTCAAATCTTGCTTGCCTCTCAGGACTAGTAGAACACTTAACATTTTGTAAAGCACTCTGAAATTCCTGGGTGCAAATTCCTGGGTTGAGTTTGTGAGAATGTCGGAGTAATTGAGCGTGGGGAAAAAATACTAGGGTGTTGTGGTTATCCCAAAAAATACATTATAAATCCAGCAAATAAATTTAGTTGTAACTATGAAAAAGAAATGCAAACATGTTAAGATATGGAAATTAATAAATTATAAATGTTCATAGTTTCAGATTAAGGTCAATTTGATTTTTAAAGACAGATTAAAATCTGAGTTTTTTCTGTTGTGCAGAGTTGCTTTGGATACCCTAACTATATTTCTACACCTTAACATGTTTGGATATTTTTAATTTAGCCCCAACTCTAAATTGCTTAGTTTCATAATGCCTGGTTTTGAGATAAGTGATATCCCTGTAGGGTATTTTATCCAAACTGCTGATACGTACTCTTAACTATTTTGTATTATTAGACAAAAAAGTATTTAATTTATTTTGCTGTCAAGACAGTGTTTACTCCTTAAGAGCTTGCCTTGTCTCTGATTTTGCAGTTGTAATATTGTTAGCTTTGTAACTAATTTAGTTGGCAAGTAGTCTACATAAGAATGTGACTCTTTAAATTAACTGCAGGATTAAGCAGAATGAAAGCCTGGCCTGTGAAGGGAGCGTTTCTGTTAAAGCAAGTTGGAATAGCAGAAAAAAATTAAGGAAAATGCCTTGAACATTTTTAGATTGCCCTAGCATCCAGTTAGTCTCTTTAAAGAACAGTCAGTCTGAACTTTAAACTTTTCCACAATTTTAAACACAGATCAAGGGGTCATATATAACTTGATCAAGTATTTAGTGACTCTTCTATTTAAAAAAAAAACAAAAACCCAAGCCATACATTTGATTTGATTGCTTTGCCAGCTGGCTACTTTTATACTTACTGGTTAAAGTATTAAGATGTACTCTATTTCAGGTACTCATGTGATGGAAGGCTCTGGAAGAATGGTAGTTACTGCTGTAGGTGTGAACTCTCAAACTGGAATTATATTTACCTTACTTGGGGCTGGAGGAGATGATGAAGAGAAAGAGAAAGAGAAAAAGGACAAGAAAAGTAAGCATTGAAATTTTTAAATGTAATAGCATTATTTTATGGTTTATATTCTCCTATCCTGTCAGTACTGTTTGGCAAGGTCTGATTGCAATGGCCTATGCAGAGCACCTTTTTCCCATGTAATGTCTTGTAGCCAAAAATCTTTCAACATGGCATCTACTGTCTTCTCAAGAAGACAAATCAATGGAGAACAGCTCTTTGGGAAGAGTTGTCGTTCTCCTTATACTCCATATGACTCTTTCCTTAACTTCAGTTCTGGCAACTGGCTATTGGGGCTAAGTAGTACTAGAGATCAACATGAGGACTTCTAGAAGAGGGCCTTAATCATTACATCACTTACTAAAAAATGTCTTCCCAGAAAGTTGGGAAGGACTTGGAGCAAAATATTCCTTCCACAATAATCTATATACATTCTTATGTGGATGATACTCTAGTTTAGGATCTCTGCCAAAGGCTGATGATAGTTCTTCCTATCTTAAATAATCCCATGTTCCTTTTGAGGTACACAACTCCATATCTTATCTCAGAAACTTCCCCAGAATTTAAGGTGGGCCAGGTTACTATTGCGAAACAGTAGCTGAAGATATGGTTGGCAATTACAATTCCATTGGAACCTTTTATGGTAGCTCAGCACCTAAGGGATCTTTTTCTCCTATCTCTTACTCCTATTAGAAATCAACAAGGGCTACAGCTAGAGTAGGCTCATTCTTCAAAGTTAAGAAAAAACAAACCAGCATTGACCGGTTGGCATGGAGTTAAGGCATCTTCTTCCCTTCCTCCTTCAATGCTATCTTTTTAACACAGACTTTCTGTTATAATTCACATTAGCCAAGGCAGACAAAGATCAAGACCGCTCTTTTGGCAAGTAGCACTCTTTTTTTTGTTCAATATTGACTTTTCCCTACATATAATCTGAGTGCTCTTTCAAAAACTAACATCTCTATTTCTCATAAATCTGGAAACAGCCGTCTCTGAATTCATTTACAGTGCAAAACTGCAGAGAAATTTCAGCCTAAATATGAAGATTCAAAACGTAAGTCCCCCTTAAGACAGTGTGTTCTTAAGCTACCCAAAAAAAAAAAAAAAAAAAACCCCCACAAAACATTTGAAGTATCAACCTGAATAGCTTTCCAATTTCAGACATCAACCATTTATCAAGCTAGCATTTGTTGTGGAAATAAAGGTCCACTTAACTAAAGTCATGGCTTCCTCCAGGGCAAAGAGAGTAGTCAAGGCAATGACCTAGAATACATATTTATTAAGCAGAAGGACTGGATGTCAACCTGTCTTGCACATGCTGATTGCTGTGGTGGGTCTTTCTCCTACCCCGATACATTTAGGCTTCTGCTGTAGTAAAACTACTGCTGTATGGCCTATTGAATTAGACTAGAGACTTGACTACTGAAGTAACCAGTGTAGGGTTTTCTCGGCAGAAAACGTAACTTATTTTTCTGTCAAAGGTAATACTGGAAGCCTGTTCAAGCTGGATTTGGTGTCATTGCATATCAATTTTTAGTTAAATTTTTTTTTGTTTCCGCTGTCCTGATTAAAACTTTTTTATATGTAAAGTAGTTCATCTTTGTTCAGATCTGTAAATGGGTTGTCTTAAGCTCGGGGTGTCCAAATTTTGCTCTTTCAGGGCAAACGGTAAGAAAATGTGCACTTGTGTTCCCTGATAGCGCCTATTTCCTCCTCCTCCTCCTTCTCCTCTTCCTCTTCCAGTAGAAGTGGATGAGTGAAAAGGAAAGCAGCTTCTGACCTGCTACTCATTTAAGAGGGTAGCCACTTTTCAGAGAGCTGGAGCTGCGTAGCATTCACAATAGGAGGAAGAGTGGGTAGTAGGGGGAAAGGAAGCAAGCAGCTAGTGCAGGAGATGCTGGCACTTTCTTCCTACTGCCTTTCCCTGAGAGGTGGGAGCAGCAGTGGTTGCCCTACAGAAAAAGAGCAGTTGCAGCAACTGATCTTAAGATCTCCATCTGCCCCCACTGCAGCTGACTTCTAGGAGGGCTGAGGTGATTTTCCTAACACAAAACATGATGTGAAACTATCTAGATTTTACATACTTGCCTGGGTGACCACTTTGTTGCAGATTCTGATTAATCAGTATTCACAAGGGTTTGGGGCATTCTCTTATGACAAATGGCCAAACACAAAACTGTTACTCAAAAGTAGTCTGCCATGTCTATGAAGACAGGATATTAAGAAGGAAGACTGTCTAACAGATACCTCCATAAAGGAAAGGTCATTGGAAGTTTTTAAGAACAGGTTAGAAAAATACCTGTCTGAGATGGTGTTGAAGGATAATACACTTGCCACAGTGTATCAATCAATGCATCGCGGTCCCTTCCAGTCCTGCATTTGTGGTTCTAAATATGTGTTAATTCGTGTCTTCAGTCTCTAATCTGCAGTGTTTAATACTAAAATATTACTAAATTTGTGGTTTCAGGTTTGGCAGTTACCTCCCTGCTCAGGTTTCAGCTATGCTGCAAAGCTTTGTAGCATAGATATGTTAGCTAAGAGTGTGTGCATGGAGGGGGTGGGGGAGATAGTTAAAAATTGCATTGCCTAGCTGACAGGTATGTTTGCGAAATCCCCAGCTTTCCCCCCCCCCCCAACAGAGTGCTTCTGTTAGCATAATTAATAGCATTCATGGGAGGTGTTTAATTATGCTGGGAGAATTCCTGTTAGTTTATGCTGCATTTCCATTAGGTGGCTATGCTGCCATAGCTACACCAGTATCACTGTACTGGTGAAGCATCTGTAGTGTGAAAAAGTCCTAGTTCTTGTGCTGTAACAATCCAACAAGTACTCCTGGGGGAATTCTGTGCCACTGCACAATGTAGAATTTTGCAAAAATTAATGTTGTGCATGCAGAATTTCCTTTTCAGCATAGAAATGTGCTACTGGCTGCCACTAGCGACCCACTGGACCTGACAGAGCCAACCTTGCACAGCGAAACAGCTGGGGAGATAGGGAAGGAAGTAGCTGCAGTTCCCTGCATGCTCTGGGGGAAGGAGACAGTGACACACAGGAAACTCCATGCAAGCCTGAGACCCAGCATCAGGCTGTTTCTCCCTCTGGATCCCTGGAATATGGCGGGGGGGAGGGAGGGCAGATGTCTGGGCTGGAGAGGGGGGCACAGTTGGGCTCTGGGTGGTGGTGCTGGGGTATATCTGGGCAAGGGGGAGACCCTGCCGCTGCGCTCTGAGGGGAAAGAGGATGCGGATATCTGAGGGAATTTTTGTGTCTGTATTGTTAGACATACTTGCTGACAAGTATTTTGAAATTTCCAAAATAATGGAAGCTGGTGTGCATATGTAAATAAAACTTGCAAAATTTTGAAATACTGTGCACAGAAATTGTTTTGTGCTGAATTTAATTTTTTGGCACAGAATTTCCCTAGGAGTAAACAGGAGGAGACTGATGTTGAAAACAGGAACGTCTAAGCATATCTTTTGCTGAGATATGCAGGTCTAACCTAACAATATTTATACTTCGAGATGATTAACCCATAGCTTGATGGCTCCATTATAAAACACAAATTACACAAGAAGTTACTTTTCCTCCTAGGTATCCAGTCAAATGTCCTATATTTAAATTGAAGTTAATTGATGTGAGAAATAGGTTAGAGAAATAAAACCTGAGGAACCTCTTTTTTTTTTTTTTTTTTTTTTTAATGCCTGTATGTTAGAGATGGAGCTTGAAAATTACAGTTCATTGTTTTGGTTTCTGACAGGTAAAAAACAAGATGGAGCTGTTGAGAACCGTAACAAAGGTAAGTATTTAATAAAAATAAAAAAAAACCCTGAGAACATTGGTTTTTGTATAGGTGTCTAGGAAACACAAGCTCTTTATTTTCTATAATAATTTGCCTCACTGATATACAGTAAGTTTTAATTTAAATATTCTAGATCTAGGTAAAAGTTGCCAAACCTAACCCAGAAATGCAAATATGAAATGTCCCTTTATGATTAAAATCAAAAGTTGCAGATGTTAAAACCCACATTTTCCAACTTCACCCCAATTTTCAAGCAACATCCAATGTTATATTCCAGAAACTCTTGACTAAACACCTAAATAAAAGTGACCTGAACCTCTCTAGGTCACATAGCAATTATTTCTGGTGGTGACCTTGGAGCCAGATTTGATGTGATCCAGGATTACTGGTGACCTTGATTAGCTGGAAATGACTGGCTTCAGGGACACTACTAAAACTGATGTTAATGGGAGTTGGGATTGCTGAGTACATGCATCTAACACTGATTTCAGTGATTCTAGTGTCTGACTGGACTTCGATTATTCATTCATCTGCAATTATTCATTCATATGTCCTCTGTATTTCTAAATTTAGCCAAAGCTCAAGATGGTGCAGCCATGGAAATGCAACCCTTGAAGAGTGAAGATGGTGGAGATGGAGATGAGAAAGACAAGAAGAGAGCAAACATGCCAAAGAAAGAAAAATCTGTTCTACAAGGCAAACTTACAAAGCTAGCAGTTCAGATTGGCAAAGCAGGTATGATTTTTATTCATGTTTTTGACACTGAACAACTTTTGGTGTCATTGTTCTGAAATATTCTGGTGGCCCTGCTCCAAAATAACCTACTCGTAGGTAAGGTTTTTTTTGTTTTAAATCATTTCTGGTATCACACTGGCTTCTTCGATATAAAATATGGCAAAGTTAAGTTAAAGCAGATATACACTAATTGTAAAGTGCAACATTCCAATGAACCTTCATGTGCTTTACTCCTGTGTGTATAATCAGATAAATGTATTGGTAGTTTCTCTTAAAGAATAGAACTCTAGATAGTGCAGTTTTTAGAACATTGGTTTCCAATATGATGATGATGATGATGATGTGGTATATTATGTGAAATATTTCGATCTTTCACACTTCTTCTCGCTTTGGTATATTGTATGTCAGCAAATGCCTTTCCTGGAAAACTTTGATCAGGCAGGGTACTACGTAGAAATGTGATTGTAGGATCTGTTGCTTTTATCTGAGCAGTGGGAATGTGGCTTTATAATATTGATGTACACTGTTGAAGATAGAAGCATTAAAGGGCCCACTATTGAGGCTTTCTTCTCTGATTCCTCTTCCCACAAAGTGTATCAATGGCATCTTTATTGATTATTTATTATTTTTGTTTTCTGGATATTACTTTTGTGTATTGTATTGGTGTATATTCAGCTTTGAGAATCTCTTCCCACTCTAATCAGTCATGTTGGGTGTGCGGGGTTTTTTTGTGGTGCACAGAGGCCATAGGATATAAGTAAAGTTAAGTTACTACTAAATTTGAGACATTTTTCATTCTTAACCCTGCCCTTCCCAAATGAATGGGGAAATGGATGTGAAATATCATTATTGAAGCTTATTTTTTCTTAAATTGATCATTAATGACCTTGGAGCCAGGCATTTCTTAGGTGCTAATAATTGTTGCCCTGAAACACAGCTGAGGCACACTAGCTCATATCAGCATGAGAGCATAACTAGCTTCAGTGTTGCTATTAGTATTATCTAAACTAAAACTTTAAAACAGACCCTTTTTGGCAGGCAGGAGCAGCTTGTTATTCCTAGGGTTTATTTTGTTAGGTTGGGGGCATGTGCTGATGTATCCATAGTGTCATGTTGCATGTCCATCTTCATGTGATACTACTGAATGATGGTATACTTAACAAATTAGGTTTTTACATAGTCTACAAGAAAATAAAGAACATCTCAACTATTCTTTTCACCCATTCTCCTTATTACTTTCTTAAATATCAGAGGAGTAGGCATGCTATTCTGTATCCATAAAAACGAGTCCAATAGAATCTTAAAGACTAACAGACTTATTTGGGCATAAGCTTTTGTGGGTAAAAAAACAGACTTCTTCAGATGCATAGATTGAAAATTACAGATGCAGGCATAAATATACATATAATTTTAAAATTAAATATTTAAGATAAATATTGTATTAAGAGATTTCTCTTATTTAAGAAGGTGTTAAAGACAAATGTGTTTACACAATAAAAATAAAATCATTCCAGCTGTTAGAAGCACATGACAAAATAAATGCTTGACAAACAATTGCTTATTTGATGGGGTGAGAAGGCTAATTATTATGTTTATGAAGAGGAACTAGAAAGTGCACCATTTTTAAAGTAATTAATCTAAAATGACCTGTTCATAGTTCATCCTAAAATTGTACCAAAACCATTAAAATTATTATTGCAGTTGGGCATTTAACACAGAAGTCATTTCTTGATGTATGTAGCTACGCTTATCTTATTGGAAGAGAGGAGGGAACAGATTTTTAAAATTTTCTTAGTAGTCGATGTGCAAAGGGTTCACATTCGGTTTCATTCAGTAATTGTACTGAAGTGTTTCGTATGTAATTCCACTTTCTCCAGGCGTTCAATGCAAGTTTTTCTTTCTAAACAATGTTTTGCTTTACATTTGAACAGCTCGCTACAACGGTTTCTCCTGTGCCTTTCACTCCCTTGTTAAAATCCCTCTTCTTAGGTTGTCTTCAGCTTCTTTATAGAGATCTTTCCATGCCTCCTCCTTTCTGTGCTCTCTCCTGCTCTCACTCTGTTCTCCTTGTTTCTCTCAATTCTGTCTCTGCTCCTGTACCTGTCCTTAAAATTAATTCCATTTCTTCCGTTCCCAAGTCACTCCTCTGGCAACTTTTTTTCTCTATGTGCATGTTATTGTCCCACTAGTGCAAACTCTCCCTCTGATCCCAACCCTTTCTCCATCTACTTCCCTGTCTCCCTCCTGTCATTTGCTTTTATGCTTAATCAATATGTTGTTGTCTACTCCTGTCTTGAATGTATTTTCACTAACTAGCTTTATGATCCCCTACAATCTAGTTTCCACTCACTCCACTGAAATTGCCCTCACCAATGTCCTGGTGTGAAATGTCAAGGCCTCTTCTACATTTTCATCCTTCTTGATGAGCCTATCTTCAACACTATTCTTTCTTTTGAACTCTTCCTTTACCCATAAGTCTGTCACAAAATGTGCCTTTCCCTGCACCTTTGACACTTCCATTACTGCATCTTAATATAGAGGTGTAAGATCTTCTGTCTCCAATAAAAAATGTATTTGTGTGTGAGAGCTAAATTTACAACTGCTTTGAGAACCATCAGAATCTTCTGACTTATCTGTTGCAATTTTATGCTTAAATTTTTTTTTGCCATTTTAATAAATATTAAGATTTTTGCATTTAATCTGAAAATAAGGGTAGTGTTTTTTTTAAATCTTACTTTAGATGTTGTTTGCATTGTTAAGATGGATCTTCTTTAAATAACTGCTTATTCTTTTCTTTTTAACAAAAGGTTTGTTGATGTCTGCAATCACAGTCATTATCCTTATCTTGTATTTTGTAATTGATACCTTCTGGGTTCAGAAGCGACCTTGGCTTGCTGAATGCACACCAATTTATATTCAGTACTTTGTGAAGTTCTTCATTATTGGAGTTACAGTCCTGGTGGTGGCAGTACCAGAAGGTCTTCCACTTGCAGTCACTATTTCACTGGCTTACTCTGTAAAGGTATGTGTAAAAAGCATGCTTAAATGTAGGTGGGTGCATAAGCAAGTCTAAATCATGCAAAGCAGGAAATTCTACACTGTTAAACTGTCTTCATTGGAGACTGAGGGAATCTTACTTCACTCATTCTCATCTGTAGTACAGTACAATGAAAAAGCATTGTGGCAAGTTGGTATCTAATGCTCTGTGCATTAATACAAGTCTGGGGTTCCTTCGGGCAGAAAAATATAAATTCAGAAATAGTCTTGACACGAAGTGAAGCATAGTGCTTCTGGTGCATGGACTTGGAATAGAAGGACTTTTTGTCATGTGCATGTGTGTATAGTTTTAGCACTCCAGTATGCTTGTCCTATATATGCTGCAACCTATTGTAGTAACTTAAAATAAAGGTGTGTGTGAAGATTGCACACTGAACTGTGTAAGCTTTCCTTTCTGCTACTAACACACTTGTCCAATAAGCAATTACTAACTAGTAAATTTAAGCCAGAAATGATGCACTAACCCTTAATTGTCTGCTTGGATACGTGCCAATTCATTTTCTCCTATTTTTTGAGTCAATATTGCAGAATATCTAGAGCCTACTATCTAGTGCATGGTATCTGCTACCTTGATAAACTTCAGATTCTTAGGTTTCTTTATTTTGGTTTGATATAGTAGTGATAATGAAAAACTGAACACCTGCTTTGAGACTGGCATAGTGCAGACAGTTACTGTATGCTGCTTTTTCATACAGCTCTGCTAATGTACCTTTATTGCAGCTTGCAGCAGCCTAGGTATTCCAGACCTATAGCCCACTTAACTGTCTCTTGGGAGCTAGAATGATTGAAACTAGGATTTTGAAGTAATGTCTGTAGGTGAAACTCATGCACTACTTTTCTACACCATCTGGACTTTCTCTTGGCTGTTCAGTCCATTTCAGTTTTTAAATAGTCAAACTTCACTGACTTCAAATGTTTTAAATAAAATTTGTATGATGTTCTGACTTACATATTTTTTGTTGTTCTAAGATGACTGAATAGTTGGCCTTTTAAGCTAAAAGAAAATATAACAAAGTAGTTCAGTCTTGCTTTCCAGTCAGTGAATTGAGAGCAACCTGTAATGCAAGCTGAAGTATTCAAGTTGTGTGCTAATCTCACTATGTAAAAACATAACTTAAAAATTGGGGCAGGAAGAGAGGGCTCAACCTCCATATATGTATTTTTTTTCTTTTAGAGCAGTTGTAATGCAACTGTCTCCTACAGCAGAGACATTCATCTTTGGAAACAGTTGAATATTCCTCTCCTGTTGATGAGTCAGGAGTAGATGCTGAACAAAATGTCTTTGCTTAGATGTGGTCTGCTCAGATCCCAGATTCTGCTAGTGTCTCACCTTGAGTAATTGACTTAACATTCCAGTATTGTTGACTTTACTACTTATTTACCTTAGTTTGACATACAAATGCAGCAGAATATGGACTTTGGCTTTATTAGACCTATTTAAAATGCAGTTTGTGTCATGATATATTTGGGTATGCATTTTCTGACTGAGTTTCTGTGTGTGTCAGTATTTGGGTTGCCAACCTGAGGCTTCTTTTAAAGAGGCCCGCCTTTCTGCAGGTAGGTACGAGCACTTTCTGAAGATCCAGTAGCTTACAGTCAGAAGTTTTGAAAGTTCAAGTACTAGTGGTGGTGTGATGGCTGGCTGTTCATATTTGCTTCTTTTTTTTCCCCCCCTTAGAAAATGATGAAAGATAATAATTTGGTGAGACACCTGGATGCTTGTGAAACAATGGGCAATGCAACAGCCATTTGCTCAGATAAAACTGGAACACTGACCATGAACAGAATGACCGTGGTGCAGGCTTTTGTCAGTGAAAAACATTATAAAAAAATTCCAGAACCAGATGCTATTCCTGAGAAAACTTTGGCTCATCTTGTAACAGGAATTTCTGTTAATTGTGCTTATACTTCCAAAATATTGGTAAGTGAATTTCCTTACTTGTATACAATAGTAAAATAAAAAGCCATTCATCTTCGGTTCTAAAAAAAACCCTGTACAAATAGACATGTGGTAGCTATCTGATTTAAAAGGTGTATAAACTGAGTTAAGGGTGAGGTGCCTTTTAACCTTACTGTACTTCAAGATACCCCAGTATTTCAGTTGGTTTGGGAGCCATTCAAAACACAAATGGCTTATTTTACAGTTGGCATTATTTTGAACTGGTGATTCAGAAATGCACTCTTCAGTAAGCTGACTTCCTTATAATACCTAATTCTTAGATAAACTTATGAATTTTGTTTTACAGGCTAGGGGCTGTCTCCTCTGTTTGGAAAGCATCTAGCACACTTTGGGTGCTACCACAATATAAACATGTGAGAGCAGTATAGTGTGTTCACTAGGTATAATGAAAAATGCAAGTACAAATAGTGTCTTCGTTTAATAAATCAGTTTTTATTCCTGATAATGTAATGAGTGTAGAATAAATGCATAGATTATGGGGCAATAATATCCATCACTATTCATAACTTGATTCTGTTTCATTATGATGTGCATTTGTGAAATGAATATTTCAGTACCTGTATCTCAAATCTATTGCACAGCTTGATATTCAATATAAATATTGCACTCTTTTTAGTTTTTTTTGTCTAGCAGTTTAATGGTGGGATCCACTTACCTGATTGATATACACACCACCAATCATGATCTCAGGAAATATTGCATGCTATATATAACAAGGAAAAATGTTGAGGTTGCTTTCTGAGTAGACAAAGTGTGACGCATATAGCAGAGTATGGCTTACTTGCGTTAAATAGTCTAGCATAAGTTTGCATCAGTACCCACCCATATGTTAGGGAATATAAACTCTACAATACATAATTAAATTAGAACTATTCTGTGAAAAAGATATGTTTGCTATCTGTAAGAAAATTGGTGAAAATTTTCAGAAAGTAGCCAGTATGGAGAGAGAAGTATCAAGTAAGAGTGCATTGGGTGAGTATGAGTGGCTCAGTGCTGAGGTTCATGCCAAGAATATTCATGGTTCCAATTTGTCTTGTGTGGATGGTTCAGGATCGATAATATGCTTGCACAGGAAGAGTGATTTTTGGAGAATAGTAGGAAACAACCCTTCTGAATGATACTGTTCCTGTACCTGTGAAAAGAAAAGTTGCTCTAAACCTTTTGCTATATCCAATAACAGAGAAAAGAGGCATCACAATACCTTGTCTAGATCCAAGCTACAACTTTTAACTCACTAGTATCTTAGTATTTTAGAGTCTGTGAAAAATACTAAACCATCTGCCTGTTGAAGTTGTTAATGTTATAGGTGTCTTGTTAATCTGAAAGAGCATGTCTTCTAATTTGAATAGGCAAATGTTATCCAAAATATAGTAACTATATATTAGGCTAGTTGGCATTAACTAATGTAAAACTTTGAAAAGACTTTTATTTTTTAAAGGCATGACAAAAATCAACATAAAATGGGTTAACTGATACGGAAAACTTAAATGGGGAATCTTCTGCCAATTGGAAGTGTTTCTTGTGGGTCTGCCAAAGATCTGGCGTTGGCTCAATGCTAATTAATATTTTTATTTATGTGGAAGAATATATAAAGAAGTTGGTAAAATTGGCAGATGGCACAAATTTGGTGGAGTGATAAATAATGATGGGAATAAATCAGTGTAATACAGACCAACCTAGATTGCCTGTTAAGGTGGGCTTATTTGAACACCATGTGTGTTTAACGCAGCCAAGCGCCAGGTCCTACATCTAGGAATAAAGAATGTAGATCACCCTTAAGATTTAGCAGTATATCTTGAAGGGAGTGGGGTGGAAAGTGACTCTAAAGTATGTAGGGATTTCAGTGGGTAACAACTGAACATGAACTTAGAATGCAGTGTTGGAGCTAAGAGGGGCAAATGTCTTCACATAATGCAGTTAACCATGGAACTTGTTGCCAGGCGATGTTGTTGTGAAGGCCAAAAGTATAACTGGGTTAAAAAAAGTAGGTAAGTTCATGGAGAATAGGTCCATCAGTAGCTATTAGGATAGCTAGGGACACAATCCCATGCTCTGGATATGCTTAAACCTCTGACTGCAAGAAGCTGGGGTTAGATGACACAGGATGGTTCACTCAATAATTGCCCAGTTCTATTCATTCCCTCTGAAGCGTCTGGCACTGGCCACTGTTGGAAGACTGGATACTGGACTAGACAGACTATTGTTCTGACCCAGTATAGTCATTCTTTTTTGTTCCTTGGTTGTTTAGAGGAGGAGGAATAATGAGATGGTACTGTCCCTATACATGCCATTAGTGGGACCAGTATTGGAATATAGTGTCTCTAGTTTTGGTGTCAGCACTTCAAAAAGGACGCTGAAAAGTTGGAAAGGATTCAGAAAAGAGCTAAAAATAGTTTGAGGTCTGCAAAATATGTCTTACAATCAGACTCAAGTATAATATAGTTAGTTTAGAGAAGGTTAATGGGTGACTTCATCATGGCCTGTAACTACCTACAAGGGGAAGAGATTTCACAGTAATAGGCTCTTTAATTTTGGATTTCAAACTGACTCATTATGTCTTCTGATTAAACAAATTTGGACTAGAAATAACTTTAACAATAGGGGTAATTAAGGATTGTCACAATTTACCTTTGACTATGGGGGATTCTCCATCATTTGTTGTCTTTAAATCAAAAATTGGATATCTTTCCATAAAGATGTTGTCACTTGAACAGAAGTTATGGGCTCGGATGAAGAAACTATTGGGTGGGATTCTTTGGCCTGTTACAGGACATCTGACTAAATTATCATAAATGGTCCTTACCTGGTTTACAGCTTATGAAAGCTGCTAATTTCTTTTTACTTTGATCAGGGCATTTATAAATACACATGTTTTTAAACACTTGTAATCAGTTACTTTGATTATAGATTCAGCAATCCACATGTGGGGTATATATGGTTCTAGGATGGGGTAATAACTTCACTTCTATGGCTCTTAAATTTGCAATTTTCTAATAATGGACTACTGTACTCTGAAAACTAGAATAGAATTGCTTTTTTTTTTTTTTTTTTTTTTTAACAGCCTCCTGAAAAAGAAGGTGGCCTACCACGTCATGTTGGTAATAAAACAGAATGTGCCTTGCTGGGATTGCTTCTGGATTTAAAACGAGATTATCAGGATGTAAGAAATGAAATACCAGAAGAGGCACTGTACAAAGTATACACCTTCAACTCAGTCAGAAAATCAATGAGTACAGTGTTAAAAAATTCTGATGGCAGTTTTCGGATATTCAGCAAGGGTGCCTCTGAGATAGTTCTTAAAAAGTAAGATTAATGCAACTCTTGGATTACTATCTCTAGTAGACTTTTTTTTTTTAAATGTTATGTACATGTAATTGACAAACTAATCAGATAATGTTTATCTTCCCATTTGAGCACCATAAAACTGTACCATGCAAATGTACTGACTTTTTTCTCTGTAGTGGCTGCCACTAATGCAGATTTTCGGATATACTCCTGTTCGTTACAGCTGGTTGTCACCTTTTTGACTAAGACTTATTTCCTACTTTCCTGAGAGCTGCTCTTACTATATTTTGCCTTTTTTCACACAACTGCTTTTTCCTATTTCAGTGAAGCAGGAAAACTGTAAAGTAGGTTTCTCTTCCTTTAGCTTCACCATAATCACATTGCAGAAGGAGGAAAACTTGCATAAAAGCCGAAGTGTGGTGCAGGCAATGGCATGCTTCCCCTTATGTCTAAGCAACCTCTGAATCTGCTTTTGAGACAGAAAGCAGGTAAGTGGGCAGAGCAGAAAGCTAGTCACAACCACAGTGCTATGGATTTAGGATCAAGCAAAGTGGGAACTCTAGATGCGAGACAACCTCTGTCCCAAAATTCTCAAGATGCTTTCTAGACAGAAATTACCAACAAAGCATTACAAACCTCCCCACTGAAGGTAAGTTTCAACCACCAGCCTGAGAACCATTGTTTGCTCCTTTTAAAAAACAAATAAAGCCTCCCTGAAGCTGAAGACAGACTTGCCTTCTTCCCTTTGTCTGTTCTGTCAGTGATTTTGTTGCAGGTGCATCAGCCTTCTCATCCGTTGTCCTTATTCTTACCCGGACAGTGGCAGAAGAGGTGAGAAGTGAATGGGACCAGAAAGCAAGTTCACTTTGATAGACATGCACCTGAGAAATCCCTCCCACTACTTTTAGACTGGGGTCAGCAAACTTTCAGAAGTGATGTGCCGAGCCTTCATTTTTTTCAGTCAAATTTAAGGCTTTGCGTGCCAGTCCAGAAGGGGCAGGGCTTTGGGTGGAAGGAAAGGAGCTGAGGGGGTCAGCCCGCCCCCGCTTTGAGGTTTCCACCACAAGCTCCTGCCAGCTGGGGTCTCTGCCTGCTCCCAGCCTGGGTTCCCTACACCCAGGCTAGCAGTGGGAACTGACTGGGGCAGGTGGCGGGACCCCGGCTGGCAAGGGGCCAGCAGGGGAAACCCCAGAGCGGCAGCAGGCTAAACGCGCATCCTGCTGCCGCTTTGGGGTTTCCCCCACAGGCTCCTGCCAGCTGGGGTCCGCCGCCTGCCCCCATTCAGCTAGATCCAGGTGAAAGTCTCAGGGAGCAGTTGCAAACTAAAATAATTATCTTGTTGGACTGGTAGTGAACAATGCTCCTAGATCAAACTGGTCAACATGGCCACTCTTGTAGATAGATCACTAATCTCTTACTAATGAAAGATAAAACAAATCCTACCTCCTCTCTATACTTTAGTGTGTCAATAGCTGGAAGTAAATTCTGTTTCTCTGGTCACTTTGGCACAGAATGTGTATGTAGCCCGTGACACACGTTTGTTCCACACATTGATTTCAAGCTAAATCTCACCAACAGAGTATCATAAATCAAGACCATCTAATTACTGACAGTTAGAATGTTCTTCATCCTCATTCTTTCCATATTGGACAATTGAAATAGTCTCTCCACAAATGTACCAGCATCTACCCGTATCCAAATGTAAACAGTGGTGGCTCTTTTTTTTTATTATTCCTGGTTTTTTTCATGCACTTCTGTTTTACATGCCAAATTGGTAGTATGGTTGTGACCGCTGGCTGGGGTGGGAGAGAGGGGACATGAAAACTTAGATCGAATTGGAAATTACCTGAGTAGCTGAAAGCCTAGAATTATTCCAGTCTTGTGAAAAGTAACAAAAGAAAATGTAAGGTAAGAAAGTCTGTCTAGTGTGCCAGAATAATACTTTAAGTAATCTCTGGATGATTTTTTTGGTAACTATTTAAACAGTGACTTCCCACTTCCATCCACATTGCTCTTTCTATAAATATTAGCAGGAGCTTGATTCCCTCATCACCTCTTTAAATATTTTTAAGACCTTTCTCGGAAGGTAAGGAAGCCATACATTTTTATCGACTTAAATATTTTAGCTTATGGCATTGTGAATTTGTTTAACTGCTTCATAGCTTTTGTTTAATAAAAATTTACCAATATTTAAATATACAACAGATGTGCATTTTTTCCTTCACCTTGCTTCTAATTTCAACAAATCATGCGGTAATTTGTGAATGTTCTACTTGTTTATTGTCAGGTATTGAGTTAAATGTGTAGTTTGTTACAGCATAACCTTTTAGGAATTAACATAGTTTTCATATATGCGTTTTGGGACACCTGAAATTCTGATTTTGGCTGTAATGGGGGTGGTGAATTGAGTTGTTTAGTACTTTAGAATGTTAACACATCTACTGCAATTGTACATAATAAAGATGCTTTTTAATTGTCATACTCATGCTTCTGGAGGTAGTGTTGTATTGTATTTCAATGCAGTTAAGATGCATATTTGAAGTTTTAAGTAGAGATTCTTTTTTTTAGTGCTTTGCTGGTTGAGAAGGAAACACATTAATTTTTGTATTTCCTGGCAATGAGAAATCAGACTCTTCTTCTGTCAAAAATACACCTAACATTTCTTTCCTCATTAATCCGATCCTCTAAACTTACTACTTTCTGAAACAAATTTACCTGCTGATTTTAAAACAATGAGGAGTCCTTGTGGCACCTTAGAGACTAACGCATTTATTTGGACACAAGCTTTCGTGGGATAAACCCACTTCATCAGATGCATGGAGTGTATTTTCCATTCCATGCATCTGATGAAGTGGGTTTTAGCCATGAAAGCGGATGCCCAAATAAATTTTCAGAGAGGTAGCCGTGTTAGTCTGGAATAGCACAGTTAACAAAGTCCTGTGGCACTTTAAAGACTAACTATAAAGTTTTGAAGCATAAGCTTTCGTGGGCTAATACCCACTTCGTCGGATGCAAGATAAATAAATTTTGTCTCTAAGATACCACAGACTCCTTGTTGTTGGTTTCACTGATACAGACGAACACGGCTACCACTCTGAAACCTGCTGATTTTAATGGATGGTTTTTTACCATATCATTTGGATCAGTTAGTGCTAAATTAAATGATTTCAAGGGATGATAGAATAAACCTATGAGGTGAAACTGCTTTTGGGCCTTGTAGTCTAATAAAGAGAACTTGCAGTTCAGTTAACAGATTGTTGGCATTACCCCACTTACTTGTTGTGGATAGAGAGAAGTCACTTGTTTACTGCTAAACATTTAACAACTCACTACCAACTTTACTGGAAATCCCGACCATATATATAGACAATTCAAAACACAAGGGCACTCAGAGCATGGGAAAGGGTATAAGTTGAACACAAAAAAACCCCCCAGGTAGTTGTAAAGCTCAGACTTGCAAAAACAGGTCTGAAGCTAATTTTAGAAATATAACTTTTATAAAAATCGTGATTAAAATCATGGCAGTTTTTGGTGTCAGACCAAATTAAGTACTACATATATTGATAAGCACAATTGATTTAAATCCTACTCCTATACCAGCTGAAACATTGGGCCTGGTTCTCGTATTGCTCAAGAGCTAGATTTCTTAATGCTCACTCTGACCAGCTGAGTCTGTCTAAATACCAGTTTAGAGAGTTTTCATTCTTTGAAGGTAATGTTAGTTCATTCACTCTCACTGACCATAACTGCTGCTGCTTTGGGGCATTGTTTTGTGCTGTGGAGCACCCCCCATTGTCCATCTCTCACTGAACACAAAATACAGAAGTACAATACAGATAGACAAATATATTAACTTTCAATTTCTGCCATTTTAAGTGCCTGCAAAATACAATGCTTATGTGGGATGGGGTGGGGGAGTTGATGTAAGGTTGACGCCACTTTCCTTTGCCTTTTGGAGGGACTCAAACATTTCTTTGAGGAAAATTATTAGTTATGCCTTAGATCATTACAATTCCATTTTATCAGGTGTTTAAGTATGTGATTCTGAATCTTACTGTAAACTAAGTCTTTTGTATTTCGTATTTAGTCACCTCTTCCATTCTTTCTTTTAGGTGCTTCAAAATATTGAGTGCTAATGGTGAACCAAAGGCGTTCAGACCTAGGGACCGTGATGATATTATAAAAACTGTGATTGAACCTATGGCCTCTGAGGGACTCAGAACTATATGTCTAGCATTCAGAGACTTCCCAGCTGGAGACCCTGAGCCGGAGTGGGACAATGAAAATGATATTGTCACTGGTCTTACATGCATTGCTGTTGTAGGAATTGAAGATCCTGTGAGGCCTGAGGTAGGAAGAACTGTGAATTCATTGAAACTGTATTTTTGGTAAAATCTTCACCTATATCAATTTGTTATGTATCTGAATTCTTGACATTCTTTACAGGACTGTTTGCCAAAAGAGATTCTCATTTACTGTGCTTAAAACTCGGGGCTTGTCTTCACGAGGCTGCTCTGGGATCGATCTTCTGGCGATCGATTTATTGCGTCTCGCTAAGATGTGATAAATCGATCGCCCACGGCTCCCCTGTCGACTCTGGAACTCCAGCTTGCCAGGAGGCGCAAGCTGAAGTTGACGGGGGAGCGCGCTGCCAACTGCCGCCACTGTGGGGACAAGCGGTAAGTCGGCGGCAGTAACACAAACTTAAACTACGTGATTCACGTAGCTGAAGTTGCGTATCTGCCGTCGATTAGCCCCCCTCCCCCCCTCCCCCCAGTGAGGACAAGCCCTTAATGTTGCTTGTGTGATGAAGGGTGATCCAGGAACCTAGTGAAAGTGTCATAGATGGAGACTATAAATAAGACTTTCTAGTTGCCAGTGTGTTCTTGGAGCTCTCTACAATGACCTAGAAGGCAAATGGAATAACCAGTAAGCACTCAGTAGTAATGAATGCATTCACAAACTTGGACATAAGAAACAACATTATTTAGGAACAAATAATATTCGCCATTGTATTCTGTATCTCCTTTCTTAAAATTTTTTATAGGGTCTCCTTCACTAGAGGTAAGGAAAGTAGAAGATTTATTTCATAATGGTGCACTGCAGAAAGTCTGATAGTGAAATAAACAATAATGGTCACTTGTGGGTATCCAACAGACGAGGCCCTTTAAGAGCTAACTAAAAAATAAATGTATTTGAAAATTAAATGTTTTTTTGGGGAAAAGTCTGTACATGGGCACGTGAAATATTTGTTAGAACCACTGCCTTGGTTGGACTCGCTGTTGGGGATTGAACAAAGAAGGACCTCTGCTACTTGAGGCTAAGGCTATAATCTCAGAGGCAGAGGAATACTTGTAAGTGCCTTTATGCAGTCCAGCACTAGAGGTGGCCATACAGTCACATTGGGGTTCCTATGGATCATGTCAGGAATAGAGTGCATCTCTTTTTCAGTAGCAGAATTTGGCCATCCAAATTCCTATTACTGCAATCACCCATTACTTCATTTGGAGGTGCTAGACAAGTACTAGTCAATCAACATGAAAACTACAATAACAAGCTTTCTTTTTCATAAACAGGTACCAGATGCAATAAAAAAATGCCAGCGTGCTGGTATAACTGTGCGTATGGTCACTGGTGATAACATTAACACTGCTCGTGCTATTGCTTCAAAATGTGGCATTTTGAATCCTGGTGAAGACTTCATATGCATAGAGGGCAAAGACTTCAACAGACGAATACGTAATGAAAAAGGAGAGGTGAGTCTGTTTTTCAGTAGGTTTGCATTTGTCTTTTATAGTGTTTTACTTATACAGTATAACTAATCTGCATTCTTTGTACAGATAGAGCAAGAGCGAATAGATAAGATTTGGCCAAAGCTTCGTGTGCTTGCAAGATCTTCACCCACTGACAAACACACATTGGTAAAAGGTAAAGTGTATGTTTAACATTTCAAAAATTCAAAATGCAAGTTTTTACCAGAATCAGGCTTTTTAAAAACTAAATTAGGTTTGCCCATTGTATCTGTTAAAATTTGATGAGCTCAGTACTTGAGGTCATGTCTCAGATCCTAATCCTTTAACCTAAGGAGTACATGTGCCATAAACACAGAACACTAGTCAGGCAGCCCCACAAACTTGTAATTACCAGTGCTGAAATTCAAATCTCTGTGTGCTTTCATTTTAGGTATAATTGACAGCACTGTCTCAGAGCAGAGACAAGTTGTAGCTGTAACTGGAGATGGTACTAATGATGGTCCAGCATTGAAGAAAGCAGATGTTGGCTTTGCCATGGTATGGATTCAAATCTCTTCACTTTCAGTGTTTAAAAAGTAACTCTGTTTTTTTAGCCTTTTTTAGCAAGTGTCATGTGAATTGACAAAGCTGAACAAATTTGCTTGTAACTTGGTAGCCCACTGAGCTATCAAAAGTAGCATTGACAGCTACCGCTTCCCCCATTTGTTTTATTTTCTTCAGACTTCCTTTTCTTTTAACCTAAGGTTCAGGTTTTCAGCTGTATTCTTGTGTCCTAAAATGCTGAATGAAATCTACTTAAAAGCATTAGTCTCCAATCAGTTTTAATAGTTGGAAATGAAGCTGTTTTTTTTATACAGAGTTTCATTGCTACCTTTTCTGCTCCTTTTTGTCATGAAATCCAGTGGTATTGTAATTTGATGCTTGTCAAGGTGCCTACAGTGAGATCAATTGCAACACATTGATAAACTGTTTTCTATAGAAATAATCTTAGATCAATAACGTAGCCCGTTGCAGCTTTGACGGGAAGAAAAAACTCTTCTAAAATTTACCAAGGACATCTTTCCTCCAGTACTTCCTTGATCTCTATTTTATAATTTTGTCTCGAGTTGACCCGTTAGAGGGAAAAGTTAAATGAGTTTTGTGAGGAACTGGAAGCTCTGAGGGTCCAGAAAGTATCAGATGTCTTTTCTGGCATTAAATTCTATGGCTAAACTATGATTGCTAGGTGACTGTGGAAACTTACTCTGAATTTTCAATATTCTCCTGTCCAAGTGACCATATGCATCAGACCTTGGCTGGGAGATCATATAGAGAGTTTCTATACTGGGTGAGCTGCTTCCCTATAGTAGTCCAAGCTTTAGAAACTTTCAGAAAACAAATACATTTGTGATGCACCAGGTGGGGATTTCAGAGGTAGTGTTCAAAAACTGTGGTTTAATTTGAATCTGTTGGACCACATCAACGGGGGGTGGGGGGGGAGAATGCTTGATCTTACTGAGAGAGCCAACAATTTAGTGCGCTCCCGAAGTATGCTGCCTTCAAGAATGGAGAGGAGATATGGGTTACATAATCCCTATAATCCAACAGTATTAAAGACTAATTTTGTTCCCACTTATGTTGGCCATTGAGATCTCCAGTATAGTTGGACCCTTTCTGTTCAACCTTGATCATCCAAATCTGGGCAACTCTTTTTATATTAAAATCTGGTAACTGTATCTGTCTGGCTACATCAGGGGTAGGCAACCTATGGCACGGGTGCCGAAGGCAGCACTCAAGCTGATTTTCAGTGGCACGCACACTGTCCAGGTCCTCGCCACCAGTCTGGGGAGCTCTGCATTTTAATTTTAATTTAACTTTAAGTGAAGCTTCTTAAACATTTTATGTACTTTACACACAACAATAGTTTAGTTCTATATTCTAGAGTTATAGAACGAGACCTTCTAAAAACATTAAAATCTATTACTGGCACGCGAAACCTTAAATTAGAGTTAAATGGACTCTGCACACCACTTCTGAAAGGTTGCCGACCCCTGGGCTAGATCCTGAGAGGGTAGAGAACAGCTGGATGGCAACCTTAAATTCTCCAAGATGAATTTTCCATAGCTTACTAGAAAATTCCAAGTCTGTTTTGATTCAGATATTCATTTTGGACTGAATGTCTCCACATGTGCAAATATAGGTAAAACTCCATATCGTATGTCTATTGCAGGTTAATGATTGGAATTCATTTCTACCTAATGGATGTTTAACCTACTTGATGAGTTTGGTCTCCGTTCCCAATAGACTGACTACATGACAACCAATGCTGCTTTTCAAAAACAGGAGCTGAATCAATTTTTAATTTTAGCTCTGAATAATATTCTAGATAGAGGCCCTTGCTGGGTGCTTGGGGAAAAGGAATAAGGATTTGAATGGGCAGGGAGACTGAACTACCAGTAATTTTTTCACTCCTAGAGGTGGGCCTGCTTGTCAGGTTTGAGGAACAATGATAAAGCTGTAAGGAGAAGCTTGCATTACTTCATGTTGTTCCTATTCTGTGGATAAACCAGAGTTACTTCCTAGGATTTCCACTTGGTACCTTCTGACTAAAACCATGTTACTTTATCTTTTAATGCATTAACTTCATAGTGTCATGCAAAACTACTTGATTTTCTCTGTCTGGAATTAACATCCTTCTTTCTTTGTCACCTATTTCATCTTTTTGTGGACATTTTTCTAGCTTCTAATTGATCAGTTATTTATTAATTCATTTTAATTAACTTTCACATTAGGAAGACCATTAATTTTACATTAACTTAATGTAAGATAAATTCACTGTTCTGAAGTCTTATAAGAGAGGCATAGGATTGCAGTTGAGTAAGCATGTAGAGAAGACGAGTGGATTCCTGGAATTAGAATGCATTCGATCTGGGGTGGGCAACATACTGCCCACAGGCCAGATCTGGCCCATTACGGCTTTGGATCCAACCCATGAGATTGCCGCGCTGCTGCCACCCTGGAGCTGCTCCAGGTAAGCAGCGCCTGGCCAAAGCCCAGACCCCAACTCCCTGCCCTGAGACCCTCGATGCACCCCAACCCCTGCCCACACAACTGTACTACTACACTAACTGGTGCCTCAGAAAGACTTAATACTATTACTGTACTTCAGCTATTTCAATCAAAGTTGCTGGTTGGGGAGCCAAATAAACTTAGATAATGAGAAACCACACAGACATTTATTATTGAGAAAATACACAGACAAGTCTGTCATTTCGTGTAATTTTCACCTTTTATATTCTTTAGAAAATGAGAGTAGAAAGTGTCTGCTCTGATTGAGACTTAATATAGTTGTTTTACTTGTGCAGCATCTTTATAGAGGCTCCTTTAAATATTACTACACCATAGATTACAGCACACTTAAGCTGATAAACTATATCTTATTTCTTTAAGGGACAGTTTTACAATGGGGATGGCAGAGCATGAATAGTACTTAAGACACTGCCATGATTTTGGTATAACTTATCAGGAGACACACTGTGGAGTATGAATCTCTAGTATACTGAGTGTTTGGTTTTTTTCCCAAGGTTACCAGTCCATTGCCAACAAATAATGAATGAAGTAAAAAAGACACTAAGTTTAAAGACTCTAGCTTTCTCTGCAGACTCCTGCTTTCACTAAAACAGCATCTGATCACTATCTTGATATTTTTGCTGGTATAGAAGGTAGCAAACAGACTGCTCTGCTCTGTAACAAAGCATTTAGTAAGGATAATCTGAGAGCATAAATTAACTGGGCAGTGAAATAAAACTTTGATGGGGGAACGACCTTAACTTTTATAATTACTTTAAGGGATTGCTCAAGCTATTCACCTGCTTTAAAAAAAACAAACTGTTTCCTCCATGCAGATACATGTGGGTTTTTCTAACCATGTCAGGAAGTCAGGTTTATCTAATGGTTCCAATTAAAAACTGAAGACACTTAAACTAAACAAAAGGATGACTTCTTGTTTGCGCACATAAGAGTTTAATGTGATTAGGCATATAAAATGTGTTTATCCCTTGGTACCTGCCTCAGTAAAGTACTACTTCAACTTTTGTTTCTTATTGATAATTTTAAATAAGTATCAACTTTGGTATCTTTAACTTGTTAAAATTTCAGTCTTGCATTTCAATTTTGCGCTGCTTCAGACCTTTCAGAAACAATTATTTTTGTTCTCCAAAAGTGAGTTTCTTAAGTGTATGCCTTAAGTGTATTGTACATTTCCTTAATTGAAAGTTGTAATGAATGATTATGCTAAATGTGCTAGATATCTGTTATTCCTGCTGTGTTGATTCAGTATTTCTATGTATGTTCTTCCTAACAGGGTATTGCTGGAACAGATGTAGCTAAAGAAGCTTCTGATATTATTCTCACAGATGATAACTTCACAAGCATTGTCAAAGCAGTTATGTGGGGACGAAATGTTTATGACAGTATCTCCAAATTTCTTCAGTTCCAGCTTACTGTCAATGTCGTAGCAGTAATTGTTGCTTTCACAGGAGCATGTATTACGCAAGTAGGTACTGGTGGTAGCTGATTTCAACTAATTTAAGATCTGAAAACGTGCTTCTTTAACTCTTGCATACTGAAATCTTTTCAAAGTCACCATTTTGTATGCTGTTCTAAAGCATGTACTGCTCTTCAAAGCAATACACCAAATTTCCATATAGTAAATGTTTTTTAATGGATGCAACTTATTCATTTCTAGAATATTTATTGTGTTATCTATTAGGAAACATATCCTTTTTATAGGATTCTCCACTTAAAGCTGTGCAGATGTTGTGGGTAAATCTCATAATGGACACACTAGCATCTCTTGCTCTGGCAACGGAACCACCTACTGAATCTCTCTTGCTGCGGAAACCTTACGGTAGAAATAAACCTCTGATCTCTCGCACGATGATGAAGAATATTTTAGGTCACGCAGTCTATCAACTTGTGGTAGTCTTTACACTCCTGTTTGCTGGTAAGAATATTATAAAAGCTTTGCTCACTTTCTAGAAGTTAAAGCTAATTTATTATGGAATTTCACTTAGTCATTTTAATTCTGACCTCTTTAATATTTTGATTCTGTGTGTGTGTTTAATTCATGATACTGAAATAATGTCATCTTGCACAGGTGAAAAAATTTTCGATATTGATAGTGGGAGAAATGCACCTCTGCATGCTCCTCCTTCAGAGCATTACACTATTGTTTTTAATACATTTGTGATGATGCAACTTTTTAATGAAATCAATGCCCGGAAAATCCATGGTGAAAGAAATGTTTTTGAAGGAATCTTCAACAATGCTATCTTCTGTGTTATTGTTTTGGGCACGTTTATTGTGCAGGTAGGTAATTGAAGATTTTAGTTAAATATTGTTAGTCGTATTTATTTTTATTTGCTGCTGGTGATGCTGCACTTAAAGGTCTATCAATATTCCAGGGAAAGTAGTGTCAGGTTTATGTATCTGTAAATATATTAAAAGCTTTGTTTGTCAACACTGGAGGAAAAGTTGATTCAAACAGACCATTTTAAATTGAGCTTTAAAACTTAGTTACAAATGTAAATTTTGAGCCTAAAATATTGAGCAGTTTCCCATTATGGAAATCGATGCTTTTAAATCTGACCTTGAAGTTATGTACCAAAATATGTTCTAAACATAAGTCAACCATTGTCAGAATACTTTAGGAAAAAAGATCTAGCATTTGGATAACTAACTTAAAATACACACATTGTGTGCTACCATGCTTTAATGTCTATACACTACAGATACTAGTTTTTAATACTGGTGTTTTGGTTTTCCTAAAGTCTCTAAATTTTGACAGTTAAAGCACACAAATGTGGGTATGCTTCTGATAGCATATTTGGCTGCCTTCACTAAACAATTCATGGATAATTACTACAATTTACACTTAACCTTAATTTCTGGTTTATGATTTTAGATTTTCACTTTTTCTCATACTATAGTTCTTAATCAACTCTTCTTTAGTTTATACTTCTGACTAAGCTGGAAATGGATGTGCAGGAATGCTGTTTAATGAATGCAGTATTAATTGCTATTTTTTGGACATCTTTTAAAATAGGAAAATACTACTGCTATGTCGCGTTCTGGGAGGGGAGTATATTTGATACAGGACTTGCTTTTATACAAAGCAGAGTTGGGTATTACACATCTTTATTTTGTCTAACAGGGGGAAAAAAAGAAATTTTAAACTTAAATCTTAGTCTCTGTAAAATCCGCTACCCAGTAAGCTAAATGTAGGCATAAAGAAAAATGTTTATTTTTTCTAACTGTTAAATTGAACCAGATTAACTGTTTTAATTATCACTACAATCAGATTTTACTTTTGAAGTACAAGGTAGGCATGGGGGATAACTCTTCTGTATCTAAGCTGAGATTCAGAATAAAGGTAATTTAAAGATGGTGCTGGGGGGAAGTTAAGGGGGTCAAAGTACTAAAATGACAAACTAAAGTTAATAGTTTATGTAAATAGCTTCTATGACTGGTGTTGCAGCTAAATCTCACAGTACCTACTACCTACATTCAGTGATTCACAACCTTCAATAACTATTGCTTTCTCTGACTTTTTTTATAGATAATTATTGTACAGTTTGGTGGGAAGCCTTTCAGTTGTTCAGAACTTACAATAGAACAATGGTTATGGTCCATTTTCCTGGGAATGGGAACACTACTCTGGGGTCAGGTAAATCAGCTTTTTTTGTGTACACAAGCTAAAACATTCTGAGATGAAATTCTGACATAGGTTAGGGGTTCTCGGACACAGGTTAGGGGTTTACTATAGGAGTGGGTGGGTGAGATTTTCTGGCCTGCCTTGTGTAGGAGGTCAGACTAGATTATCATAATGGTTCCTTCTGACCTTAAAGTCTGAGTCTATGAATTCATGTTTTGCTTTGATTATATTTGGGTACATAGGAGAATTGTATTGGCATCCAAAAGACTTTAAACAAGTTTCAAAATGTTAAGTGAGGGGGTTGCTGTGCGTGGGCTTAACAGATAGCTGATATTTTTTTCACCAATGAGGTTTTTTTAAATGAAAATAAAAATTGATAGTGGGATATTATTTCATCTTGATTCTTTACTCTGGCATTCTGTTTGAAGGCAGTATATTAGTAGCAGTTATGTTCCTAAGCAAGGGGCTACAGTTCAGAATTCAATTAAATTTTAAAATCTTCAAGCTGCTCCTAGTTTGCACCTCTTGCACCACCTGGACAGTGCAGAGGGACTGAAAGAGCAGAGAATCTCTCAAAGTACTGATCTGAAGGCCCTTGACTTAGCCTGAAATGGGTGGTTCCCAGTACTTTAAATGAAAACTAAAATTCTGTGGAAATTGCAAGTCCTTTCCCCTCTCCCCCAATGTTCTAGTAAACTACATAAATAAATAGAAGACATGTAATGTGGCAGTTTTTCTAAATTTTTATGTTACCGGGCTCTTTTTTACTATAACTGTAACATTACATTAATGTAGTTTTATGCTTTTAATTTAAATTTTCTTTAGTGAAGAACTTTCACTTAATTTTAGAATTTCAGTAGCCGGAGTTCAGCTGCACACCTTTGAAATGAGGTTATTAAGTCGTGAATGCTTACATTTTTTTCCAGCTGTTACTTAGCTGGAGAGTGTCCAGCAAGATTGAGCAAATAGGGGGATATCAGGACAGTTGTTTTACAATTTTCAGTGTATCTCTAAAGTAGAAAGATACGTTTCATTTTAAAAATCGTTTTTGTGGAATATTATAGGTTAAAGGAAAAAGGCAAAGACTTCAACATTCTGTGTTCGGTGACTGAAACTACGTTTAAAAAAATATAATTTGTACTGCCATGCTTTCTGTTAATTCTTATACATCTATTCCATCATCTTTAGCTGATCTCAACAATTCCAACCAGCCGTTTGAAATTCCTTAAAGAAGCTGGGCACGGAACACAGAAGGAGGAGATTCCTGAAGAAGAGTTTTCAGAAGATGTAGAAGAGATTGATCATGCTGAAAGAGAATTGCGTCGTGGTCAGATCTTGTGGTTTAGGGGCCTGAACAGGATACAAACTCAGGTATGGTCTTGGAAAAGGTAGGAGGAGACAGTGGTAGTTGAGGTTATTAATTCAATCTTCCCCTCTGTCCCCTTTACCCTAATAAGGTGACAGTTTAAAACTGTGTGACTGAGATTTTCTCAAGGTGGGGGTATGGATGGCTCTGTAATCCCTCATGCTCCTTCTTTTCTTTACTTCAGCTCTAAATGCAACTCTTGCCTGTGTATCGCTCTATAAAAAGTGCCTTTTTCTTTACTTCTTGTGTGTTATAGATGGGATGGTCCTTTCTCTTGTTCTCTCTCTCTCTTGCTGAGCAAGCTGTCACAATCTCTGATTCCTTGCAGATGGATGTAGTGAATGCTTTCCAGAGTGGAAGTACCATTCAGGGGGCTCTAAGGCGGCAACCTTCCATCGCCAGCCAGCATCATGATGTAACAAATATTTCTACCCCTACACATGTAGTGTTTTCCTCTACTACTGCTTCTACTACTGTGGGGTGTGAGTGTGTGTTCCTAAGTGCATGAAATTAACATTTCCTAATTCACACACCTAACGTTTCTCATTTTCTCCTTAGTATTTAAATTCATCGTTCAGGCTTTTCATAAAGCTTTCTTTTCACAAAGTGGAGTCCTCAAGACTTTTTTTCTTAGAGGGCTAGTGAACAGATGGAACAGTTGCAACAAAAGACTTAAACATGAAAGCTGTGAGCCTGTATGTACTGTGCCTTCATTCATTCATGTACAGAGGGACTTCTTAAAAACTGAAATAGGAAAACTGTTGTAAATTTTCGAGTATATGCCTCTAATGATTCATTTTATGAAAATGTTCATAATTTACTAAAGGCAGCAAATAATATTAAACTGGTCCAACAAAAGTAGGTAATAACAATTTGAAAATAAACTTGTAATCTAAAGTAACATACAGTTGAAAGTTCTATATTTTACATTTTAACACTTGATCTGCCAAAATAAGCTGATTTTAAACTTTGTAAACTTTCATTTAAAATATAGACAAAATACGTGAATAGGAAAGAGTTCTAAAAGCCTGCTTCTGATAGGAATGCTTCATAGACTGAATCTTACTTTTTGTTGGACTTGTTCTTAACCAGATGGCAATATTATTTTTTTCCAACTTCAGGGTACAGGTTACTAAAATAGGCTTGTTCCAAATAGTTACAATAGTAATACATTTAACTATACAAAAAGCTGCAGAAGCATTCAGCCATTCAACCAGAGGCATTGGTAAGAATGTTAAGATATTTGAATTGTAAAACACTTTATTTCATTCAAACTGGATAACTTTCTCTCTAGGTTCATTTGGAAGCAGTACATAAACTTCCAGTGCAAGTGATGTTTTGTCAATTCCTTAACTCTGGTCTCTTTACATTATACTCTCTAAACTAAGTGACATCTGGGTTTTTCAGCCTTCGTCTTCTAAGTGTAATAGTTCATTCTGAAATGGATACTTATAGATTTCATATACAAGTTAAAAGATTAAACACATTTGTTTAAATAATACACTTTTGGGGCTATATGAGTTTCCATCCTGTTTTAATAATTAACCTTTTAACATTTGAAGCAAGATTTTATTTGCAAACATTATTCTGGGTTGGCTAACTGACAAAATTAATTAGTTAGCTAACTACTTTTCAGGGGAGTTAACTTAAGAACTTACACATTGCTGGCGAAGTGCTGGCAGAGACTATTTTTTTTTTTTTTTTTTACTCTCTCAGGAGTTTTCTTAAAAAAAAAACACCTCAGCTCAGTTTCTGATTCAGATTTCCTGTATGTGCTTGAGCAAGTTACTTGTCTCTCTGCCTGTAAAATGAGGCTCCTTCCGTACCTCACAGAGATGTTGAGGCTTAATCCTTTTGTTTGTAAAGCACTTAGAATCTTTAAATGAGAAGTGCCACATACTTTGTATTTATGTTCTGTTATTTGTGGGAATAGGGATATGCAGTACAGCATTGTATTTCAAAATCTGATGTCTACGGGAATGTTCATTAGTTTCTTTCCATATATTGAAAGTAACTTTGGGTTACATTCTGCCTGTTAAGCAGAACCACATGATCCTGGCGTTAGCAGTCAGGAAGCATTTTGCTGGTGGGAGAGGGAATTAATTTGTAACACTGTTTAAGAAGCACAGCATACTGTCCTGTCATGGCACCCAGCTCTGATAGCCAGTGTCTCAAGGTAGAGAAGGAGCCATGCCTCCTCCCTGGCAATTACAAGGACTAGATGCAGTATCACTCTGGCTGAAATTAAAGAACAAAATTCAGACACACAGATGGAAAAAAATGTTGGGAAAGAGGGTGAATAAAAATCATGCCTCGCCAATCTATTTGAAATCTTTGAGCTTGCCAGTAAGCATGTGAACATGGGTGATCCAAAGGATGTAGTTTATTTGAACTTCCAGAAAGACATAAGAACAGCCATACTAGGTTAAACTAAAGATCTGTGTAGCCCAGTGTCCTGTCTTCCGACAGTGGCCAATGCCAGGTGCCCCAGAGGGAATGAACAGAACAGGTAATCGTGATTCATCCCCTGTTGCCCATTTTCAGCTTCTGGCAAACAGAGGCTAGGAACACCAAAGGTTTTTAAGCAAAGTAAGCAATCATGGGTTGAGAGAAGGCCCACTCATGAATCAGTAACTGGTTAAAAAGATAGGAAACAAATGTAGGAATAATGGTCAGTTTTCACAGTGAAGAGAGAAATAGAGGGTCTGCAAAAGATCTGTACTGTTCAACATACCCATGATCTGAAAAAACAGCTAACTAGTATCATCTGCGAACTTTGCTTCCTCACTAAATTACTCAAGATTGGTCCAAAGCAGACTGTGAAGAGTTACAAAGGGATCTCTCAAAACTGGGTGACTTGGCCACAAAATGGCAGATGAAATTCATCATTGATAAATGCAAAGTAATGCACCTGGTAAAACATCATCCCAACTTATACATACAAAATGGTAAGGAATGAATTAGTTATTACCATTCAAGAAAGAGACCTTGGACTCATTGTGGATAGTTTTCTGAAAACATCTGCTCAATATGCAGGAACAGTCAAAGCTAACGTTAGGAATGGGATAGATAACAAGACAGTAAATATCAAATGCCACTATGTAAATCCATTGTACTCTGCACCTTGAATATTGGATGCAGTTCTCGTTGCCTCATCTCAAAAAGGATATATTAGATTTGGAAAAAAGTACAGAGAAGGGCAACAAAAATGATTAGGGGTATGGAAAAGCTTTCATAGGGGAGAGATTAAAAAGACTTCTCAGCTTGGAAAAGAGACAACTGAGAGGAGATGTGGTAAAGGTCTGTGAAGTCCTGACTGGTATGGAGAAAGTGAATGAGGAAGAGTTACTTACCAATTCACAATACAACAACCAGGAGTCAACCAAATTAATAAATAGGTTGAAAAGAAACATTAGGAAGTGCTACTTGAGAAGAGAGACTTCACACAGTGCAGTGTCTGTATGGAACTCAGTGCCAGGGGATGTTGTAATGGCCTAAAATTGAGTTCAGAAGAGAATAAGTGTGTGGAAGACAGGTCTATTAATGGATAGTAACTAAGATGTTCAGGGACACAACCTTAAACCTCTGATTGCTAGAAGCTGGGACTGAACGACAGGTGGATCACTGTTCTGTTCATTCCCTCTTAAGCATCTGCCACCAGCCAGTCAGAAGACAGGATATTTGGCTAGATGGACCATTGGTCTGACCCAGTAGGGCCATTCTTGTGTTCTTTTAAAAAAGCCATAATTGGGGATTAATTTGACCCTGTGTTCCCCTGACCTTTAAGGCTGCAATTCTGAGCAGCGCTTATGCAAGCCTCCTAGGTAGGGAAATATGCAGGAGTACTTACATGCCCCCACAGGGATGGAGTGTTAAGGGCAAGCTACAATTTAGCCTTTATGGTGGGGGGCCTGATAACATCAGCAGAATTACATGTTTTATATGCTTATAATACATAGCAAATTCTCTTCTAAAATGCTTCCCAAATGTATATGTATGTAATCCCTGTTGGTTAAAAACAAGGCTTTGTATACCTAAATTGAGAGATTCATTTCTATCCATAAACTGTATCAGGACCTTAGTTACTCTTAAATGGCAAAACTGTACTATCTCTGAATTATACAATCATCTCTAGATTTTTGCAGGATCTTGTAGCAATGCGAAATTATGTACCACGCATAGATATCTAGAGCAGAGGATCTCAAACTTTTTCATATTCTGGACCACAACATACTGGTGGTTTAAGAACTACCTCTCCTCCCCCTTAAAATACCTTAACCTCCCTGTGGTAGCTATGGCATTACTTGCCTTGAAAAGTAATATTCTTAATGTTTTAATGTGATTTACCAACTGGAGATAAGACCAAGCCGGCACCATATGGCCAAGCAAGTGCTCCTTGAACTGTTGGTGAATTGTGCACCACAATTTGAGAACCTCTGATCGAGACTAACAGTTGAAGTAAAAGGGGCACTGGTGCAGAGAACTGGTTATATTTTTCAGATTTCCTTAATGGCATTACTCTTAACCCTTCAGTTAAGTAAATTTAATGTATTTATTGATGCATAACATGTTTGCAAAATAATAACCCTTGTGCCTGATCATCCGGTACCAGAGGACCCTTAATTTAGATTTTTCTTTTTTTAATTTGACACGTTCTTAATGTGGCTCAAATGTTGGTAATTAAGATGGTCATAGCAAAAATGAAGATGACCTATTGGAGCTTAACTCCTATGCAGTAGGTCTATTTGGTAAACGTTTTCTGCTGAATGAGTGCAGAGGTTATTCATGCAATATGCTGTGGATTGGTTTATGCCGGGCGTGGACAAACGTTTTGGCTCGAGGGCCACATCGGGGTGCAAAATTGTATGGAGGGCCGGGTAGGGAAAGCTGTGCCTCCCCAGATAGCCTGGCCCTTGCCCCCTGACTGCCCCCCTCAGAACTCCTGACCTAGCCAACCCCCCCTGCTCCCTGACTGCCTTCCCCAACCCCTATCTATACTCCCGCCCCCTAATAGGCCCTCTGGGACTCCCACATCTATCCCCCTCCCCTTGCTCCCTGTCCCCTGACTGCCCCCCGGACCTCCTGTCCCTTATCCAACCCTCCCTCCCCTCCAGCTCCCCATCCCCTTACCATGCTGCTCAGAGCAGCAGGAGCTTGCAGCACCACAGCCCAGACGGAGCCAGCCATGCTACCTGTGCGGTGGTGTGATTGCAGGGAATGGGGGACGGTGGAAGGGGGGCCGGGGCTAGCCTCTCCGGCCAGGAGCTCAAGGGCTGGACAGGATGGTCCAGTGGGCCGTAGTTTTCCCACTTCTGGTTTATGCTGATGTAATTTGTGGATTTCCCCCTTTATGGATTATTTTTAAGTTCAATGCTGGTAATAAGCTCTTGCCAACTGCAGCAAATTCTTCCCTTAATATATTGCATTTGAGAAAGGAGCAAAGGAAATGAATTGGCAAGAATCACTGACTTGATGGGGACATGACAGATGGCCTCTATTTTAAATGCTTCCATTCTTGAAGGGTGCCTGGCCGTGGAACTCTGCCATAAGAGATTAGGATGAACTAGTGTGATCTTTGGATCCTTTCTTTAGCAGAGAAGTAACTGACTGTACTTCTCCCTTAAGGTGGAAAAGAGAACAAATTTCTTACTAGAACCACACCAGTTTTAAAACCAGTGTTGGTTAATAGTCTGTGGTGACTTTTTTTGTATAAAAATACAACCAGAGCATTCCTTCATTGGGGTCTATAAGGGCACCTCCCAAGACCTTGTTTTACTGAATGCACCAGGTTTTGTTGATGCTTCTGATGTACTGGGATCCCAATCAAAGAAAATGAATTAATTTGGATTCTTCATGGTCAAACACGTCTAGGAAGTCTAGTGAAAATGTACCAGAGTCCGACATGGTTTCCCTGATATTTAAAGCTTTAATTCCTTAATGCAGAGAGGTAAGCAGTCCTAGATGCGCTAAATACCTTTAAGTCAACTATTTGTAACAAGGTCTTTCCCTGTTGAAACTAGTGTAAGGACCTAAACCCTTTAACTCCGTAACAATAAGACTTTTCTGATTGTAGGGAGGTACATACACAGCTTTGATTGACACATTTGAAGGTAGGCTCTCTAGAATTCTTTGCATGAGGTGGTGCCAAGTGCACTTTCTTTGACTAGATGGAGCACAGTCCTTGACAGAACAGTACCAGTCTTGTATGTAGATTGTATTTTTTCACTGTTAATTGGTTTGTGCATGCATTTCCTCAGTGCCTCCTATGTCTTGGGTTCTGTCCATGTACATTCTTTTCTTGCTCAATGCTATCATGATGGGTGTGAGAACTTGTCTATTTTTATATAAAATAAATCAAGGGGAAGTCATTGCTGAATCAGGGCCTTCGTGCTGAATTAATAGCAGAAAAGGACCTGAATCTTTATTTTAATGGGACTGTTCATCTAAAGTTGCACACGCTTAAATTCTCTACTGAATCCTGGGCTAACTGAATAGTACTGAACCAGCTACTTTGTAGTAGATTATGGGAATCGGCTGATGAAAGCAGAGGACTCGGGAGTCAGTCCTGCATGTTATTCCAGAGTTCTATGCTGATTTACTCCGTGATCTTGGGCAAGTTACTTACTTTCTTCTGTACATCCATTTTCCACCTGTAAAATCGGAATAATACCCCACTTCTATTACATTGCTGAGAGAACCTCCGTGAAAGGAGCTACAGAAGTGACAAACATTCCTATTCCTTTTCAGTGTCAGTTTTTTTCCTGGAAAAATGTATTTGATATTAGTGTGGATTTTATAGGTCCTCCTTTTAATAGCTAAAGTTTTGGTTTCAGACTGAACAGTTAGCAAAACTAATACTTTATTCGGAGGATTATATGGCAGCGCTAAAGTAAATTTCTTAAAGCTGCTAAATGCAAAGGTTAATTTTTGGATCTTGACATGTTACCTAAGAGTTCTGTAACCTGTTAGGCTCCATAAAAGTTACATTCTGTCAGTTTCTCATTAAGTAACACATTATATATACTAGGTTGGTAGAAAATCATTTTTTGGCTCTAGACGTCTGTTAATTTGCATTTTAATGTCACAAACCTAATTGTTGTAAATTGTACATAAGTCGTACAACTTCAGCAGTATCCATGAAGCTTTTTGCACTGTCTTTGTGTGCATCTCTGCATCAAAAGCAGAGAACAACTGACCTCTTAAAAGAAGAGAGACATGGTCATGTGTGTACTGAAAAATTATTAGCCAGTGACAGCTTACACATTGGTTGTCTTGTATGTTTTTGTCATCTGAGATGCACGCCTGTATATAAAGGTGATTACTTTAATCTTACAATGTTGGCCTTCATGAAATGTGCAGCAATTCCAATAGTAGTATGAAAATTCCCAAGACAAACACTATTCTCAAAAAGAGGTTCTGGTATCTGCCATTTAGCTTGTGTAGAGGTATTTAAAATGCTTAACGTTTCACCTTTCGAAAGGCATCAGGAAAAACATAATTTTACACATAATGGAAAACAATTGCAAAATGTAACTTGTAATTTATTACTTTTAACAACTTGGGGCACAGAACACATACTTATGGGGGGGGGGGATGTATTTTGTGGCAAATAGGTATATACTCGAATATTTACAGCTGTTGTAGAGGTATCTTTTGCATGAGTCCTGCTGGTAAATGTCCAATCATTGTGACATTTGGTGAACACTTGCTTGGCTTTTTCATAGTCAGTGACATCCTAATTCCCAGCATGATAAATAGTAACCCTGTGTGCCCCCAACTTTTTTAGCCTTTTCCCTTTGGTGTTAAATAAGACATTCCTTAGTAAAACTTATTAAATTTGTGAATAAGTACATTGGATAAAATTTTCATGTTGACTTCATTTTTTAAAAACATTTAGCCCATGTCAAGCAATGAAATAATTCTAGCACTTCTTTGAATTTTTAGACAGTTCAATTTTTTACAGTACACTTCTACAATTTTTATCCCAACTGTAGATTGGCAGTGCTCTATTGAAATGCTCCTCATTTTTTACAGTTTATTGCAAATTCCACTACATTACATACAAATTCGATTCACTCATGTCTAGCTGTTTGTGGATTCAAACTCATAAGAACCATATTCACTACCAGTAAATCTGCAGCATACTAACAGTTTTTTGTATTTCTTTCATGTTTACAGATCCGAGTGGTGAATGCATTTCGTAGTTCCTTATATGAAGGGTTAGAAAAACCTGAGACACGAAGTTCGATTCACAATTTTATGACGCATCCTGAGTTTAGAATAGAAGATTCTGAGCCTCATATTCCCCTTATTGATGATACTGACGCTGAAGATGATGCTCCAACAAAACGCAACTCCACTCCTCCCCCTTCTCCCAACAAAAATAACAATGCGGTTGACAGTGGAATTCACCTTACAACAGACATGAACAAGTCTGCTACCTCTTCATCCCCAGGGAGCCCACTACATAGTTTGGAAACATCACTCTGATTGTAAGCTGAATGTTAACACACTAGCTGCATTGTAAAGAAACAAATTGAAACTGGGTCTTTTCACACATTGTGATGGATAAGATGTCTTGTCCTGGACTTCAACAGAAGACACACTTGTACGAATGTAGATTTATTTTTTTAAAAAAGCTTTCTGCCAGACTTGAGGGTGCTTTTGGGGGGCGGGGATAATAATGAACTCTGACAGATAAACATAACTCGGCATAAGTGACCTGCGGATCATCAGTTGTACTTAATGGTCCTGAACAGTGTGTTAGAACTTCAGTTTATCTTGATCCTTTTGAAGGGAGGGCTGGGAAGGGCAAAGAAGCCCTGGATCATTGAATCTATACTTAAATTTCTGCTGTTGGCTGTTAATAATTTGGATTATTTATGTTTATAAATGATACAGATCTGTTTACAAGGTTTGTAGATACTTTTTTGTTCCTGTTCATAGATGGGAAGCTTCCTTATAAATGATGCAGAGAAAATTAGTCCTTCAAATACTGCTGTATTTTCAGGAAAAGGGTGTTTCTATTGAAACTGTACTAAATTTTGCCTGCAATTTACTTTGTTAAATATTGTAGATAAATTGCTAATACTAATAGCCAAATAGATAACACTAATGCTTTGTAAAAACATGAGCAGTGGTGTTCTAATGAAGTTATGGCCTCTGTCCTAATTAGTTTCTTAAATACATTTACTACTTAATGGTTTTGAAACAACTGTTTAATTTTTAAAAATGTTGAGAAACTTACTGAATAACTTTTTTGTTCAGAATTTAGTAGAGGATTGTTTAATGCGGGACATCAATATGTGATGGAACTTGCTTGAAATACTTTTGTTATCTCAGGCAAAATGGATTAAATCAAAATACATCAGAACCTTAGTCCTTTTTGTTTTTGTCTAAACATGTTAGCTTAGTGCTGTCTTGGTGAATTGTGAGTGGAACTGTGTTGATTTTTCTAATATATAGAATCCTTCATACAGCATGAGGGCTGTTGGCATTTTGAAAGGTTGTTAGTAGGTAGCATACCTGTATTCCTTTTTGTTTTTGGAATTTGTTTGTAAACATGAATAAATCTGCCCTTTTTATTAAAATATGCAGCAATGGTTTTTTACAGATTTTTCTCAGCTTCATTGGAAACATTGAAAAAGGTAGACTGCTTTATATTACTAGTAAAATTAAACTATTTCAAGATGGTAACAGCCCCATTTAAAAAGCACTTTTATAAATTAGATTTTGGTGACTGCCCTACAGAATGGATGTAAGTTAAGGCACCCAAAAAAATCTTTGAGTCAAATGGATACTTCTGGTGACTGATTGTGGCTGAAAAATTATCTCAGGGTGAAAAGACGTAATGTGAATAGTAAATAATGTCTTGTTTTTCATTTATATAACTTACTGTATTAAACCCTTCAAAATCCAAATAAAATCAGATTAGCTCACATAGGGTCAGCTGACAGTTGTTTGCATGTTCTTAGTTAAGCAATAGTTTTTGGCACAAAAAAATGACCTGCTAGTAATTGGGTGAATAAGAGTCGCATTGTCTCCACCAATTGGATTATTATTCTACCAAACATTCCTCCCTCCCAGAATCCTGTTCTTCCATAGCTTTCCACTTCTGCGTGTAACTTTTTTCACCTTTATCTGTCTCTTAGTTTTTTTGCCAGTGGAACTAATTCAGGGTGAGTATCCTGATCTTCACCAGCTCAGATAAGCAGTACAGATATAAACATGGTTGACTGGGAGAGACTGCCTATTTTCTAAAGATAGTGTTTTCCTTTCTGAGCTATGGCAGCAGGTACCATCAGGGTTCAAAATTATTAAATCAATTTTGTGAGCTGTTGTAGTTTTTAGCCACACAAGGGATCCTGGTGTGTGTCTGAACCCTGAAGGTAAACACCAATTGCCCACATGATAGAGGAGTGCATAAACTACTTGAAGGAATCAGGCTAGTAGTGACAGGAAAGAGAAAAAAACAATCTAAAAACTCAAGATGCAGAAGAAATTGGGTTAAAAGGCATTAAACTTGGAGTGAGAAGACTGCTCTCTCTTATGGGTGTGATCTATATAAATGCTCTGGAGTTCTTAGAAAAGAATGAAAATATTGCTTAAGACTGAAAAACAATTTAGTGGGGGCAATCATTCTTGGGGTTTCAAGCACTGTGTCCCACTGTCAACCACCCTATAAGCCTTCGGAGAGATTTTTTTTCTATTATGCCCATGGACTTGGAAAGAAGGCTTCCTTTCTAGGCACAGGATATTTGTACTTAACACTTTTATATCACAACTTTTCCCAGAACTACTTAGAATACTGGGTGTAACTGGAAAAAAAAGTAAGTTAGGAAGTAGGTAGAGTTTTGACTTCAAATAAGCTCAGACGTTCTCCCTACCTAGTTCAGAATAACTTCCTCAATAAATGATAGCTTTAAAATGAAGGAAACTGTTTGAGTCTTTTCTTAAAATGACCTTGCCTGGTGCAATTGAAATTGCATGCTAATTTTTACCTTAATTTAAAATTAAAACTCCCCCCTCTGTCCTAATGGTGGTCATGATTCCATTATACCCTTAAAAAAAACTGAATTATACACTTAAGTAGTCGGGGAAACATAAAAACGTGTAGGCTTTGTGCACAAATGATTCTTTCTGATCATGTTGACATGCAGTACATTGACTTTGCCTCATAGCAAGTGTAAGTGAAACCTGAAATTAGGAATACTTGTTTAAAAAGGGAAATGCTTTCTTTCTTGTTGTGAACTCAACAAACCATGACATGTTGTTAAGCTTATAAAAATAATTATCACTTTTAGCTGCTGAGCCCTTTATTACCTTTCTGGTTGTAAGGTTTACTTGTCTTGCTCATTGTAAAACAAATAAATAAATGTGCTGTTCATCTCCAGTCTGATTGGGGACTGATTTGAATGTAATAATAATAATACAGTACAGTTTAAGATTTTGGAAATGGATAGTTAATGCTACTACTGTAATCACTCTGCTCCTGAAATGTTACAACTGAGTTTACATGCTGTAAAATGTGTACTGTACTATGATCATGCAACATTGACTTTTTCTATTTGTACTGATTAGCATTTTAGCAAGAAGAATGGTTTAATATAAATCTTGTTTACAAAATGGTTAATTATATCAAATATCAGTCATTGTAAATAGGATGAATAATGGGATGCAAAGAATAACTTACATAAAGGCAGCAAGTCTTGTTCAAACTGAAATGAAGTGTCTTAAATGGGGCAAAAAGTAATATTTGCTACACATGGAACCTCTTTGTTTCTGTATCCACTTTACTGTCTGTCATCCTCCATGGTAAGATCTAAATTGTGGAATAGTCTCCCAAGACAGGTAATGGAAACAGATGATTCTAGTCACCCCAAAGCAATGCTAATTATACTGTAGGGTACAAAATCCTTAAGCAAAGTCTAGATCTGAACCAGTGTCATTTCTACTACTTCAAATCAACTACACTATAAGCATATTACTGGTAGCTGTGTGATTAAACAATTAAGAGAAACTGAACTGTGACTTTACCATCTTTAGGTTTTAGAGTCCATAACCTACTGATGAATTGCATATGTTACCACCTCTTCAGGCTATTGTTTGAGGCTTGTTGCAGACACCAGAAGACATTTCAGGGGCTTATATTTCGGAAGTTGTCCTAAAGGCCTGATTTTTTTTTATTTTATTTTTTTTTTTTAAAGTCTTAAGTCTCAAATTCTGCAGAAATTGGAGCCACTGGCAAACTTCTGGAAAAATCAGATTCACATTGAACTTTGCATGGAATTAAACAGTAAAATGTATCTTAAATTCAATAATACTTCCTTGGATGCAGAAACTAGTTGTTGGTTCTAAAGGTCTATTTTTCATTTGAGTGCATGTCTGCTGATCTTGTGTGTTGGAGCCCCCTTGCTGTTTGGACTGATGTAACTAAAGTTTTGTTGGATTAGCATGGCCCTGGAGAGCCCTATTCTTTTCACCATTTTCTGTTGAAAGCCTCTGAGGAAGATGTGGGTGGATCTTTTCCTGATTTTTCCTATTCCTGTCTTTTTCCCAGTTTGCATACAATTTTTACGTTCCTCTGAAGAGCCTGTAGGAACAATCAAAGAGATGGCTTATGACATGTCTAAGACAGGAGTCCATTCCATCTCCTCTAAAGGCAGCTACTAAATTCCTTTTTGCTCACAGGCTTCTTCCTGAGCAGAATACAGAAGCTATGGGATGGGTTGGGCCCCCATAGAACCTGGTAGCACTGAATGCTTAGCTCAGAGCCAAAAAAGCATTAAAAAAGAGAAGCAGCTACATGTATAGCAGCACTACTATAGAGACTAAAGTGAGGATGAGGTACTTTGCACTAAAATAAATGTATCTAGCAACAAGAGGCTAGTTTCTCAGTAGTAGGGGCAAGAGGTTAAACATATGCACTCCTAATCATTCATCAACTTTGACAGCACCATTGTCCCCTCCCCAATGGATGTTCTCACAGAGCTGGTGTATTGGATGGTTATGACTTCAGGAAAGCAAGCAGGCCTATTTTCTCTAGCAACACTGGGTCTGTCCTGCGTCCATTATATGTCATCTCATGGTCACTTTCCACCTAGCCTATCACTGTCCTGGATGTGCTTACAGAAGTCAGACATGGAATGTTTAGGGCTGCAGGAAGAGGGGCAATATCTCTCACTAGCTACTGTGACTTTCACTCAGGACCTGGTTTTATTTCCCTACCCTGCTGTCACCCCAGTGATACTTGCTCAACTATATTTATTATTGTATATCTTTTATCAAAAGACCAAACCATAGTGTAGGGACAAATCAGTGTCCAAATGGGATTGCAAGATCAAAACAGTCAGTCAAAAAAATTTATACTGAAAAATTATAATGGATCAAAACGGAAGCCAATGCCTCTAGAAGCACCGAAGCAATGCTGGCATCCTGGAGGCCTTCACTTCAGTCACCTGTTTTTCTAAGATGTCCCTTTAAGCATGATGCCCAATAGAACAAACTTCTGCAGCTTCATCCCTTACTCTACTGGAGGAACCATCAAGCCTCACCGTAATGGTGGCCATAGAGAAAGCAAAGGGATGGAAGAGTCTGTTCTTGGAAGACTAATACGAATAACGTTTATAGCAGCTGTCCCACCTTTCAAGATGGATGTCTAGTGGGAGTCTTGCTTGACCAAAAGTGGCAGAGAATGGTAAAGAGATTTGCTCACCCCCATCCTCTTCAAGAATCAAAGGAAAAAAAGAAACCTTGCCCTCAAAATGAATGTTCCCTTTCACCTACAGGTTCTATAGAACAAAACATTCATGACAGCTGAAAAAGATGTAGACACATGCCCTCCAGAGAGCTGTCATTGGGGTTCATGCAGTATTACCTCATAACCAATCTGACACCAACAAACCTTCAGGATTGCCTGCAGGAACCAGAAGATAGTGTGGAAAAACTTTTTCTGTTTCCTCCATGCCTGAAGAAAATTTGCTTTCAACAAGAAGGTCCTGGAGACAGTCTCCTAACTTTCTGGCTGTGTGTGTGAGAGAGAGAAAATATTTCAGGATTTAAAGTGTCATCCTTTATATGCACACCCATGCATATCTTTCCCTGCCTGTTCAACTGGAAGACTCGACATACTGTCTCCTCACTCTGAGACAGGAAATGAATGGCAGTTCCCCTATCACTAACTTGACTCCCTCCCCTTCCCTAGACACAGCAATATCTCCTCCCTGGGGATTTGCCTTTTACCTGATTCACTCTCCTTTCCCTTGCCTCCCACTACTGTAGGACCATCTCGCTGCTATAGGACCATATATTGAAGGCAAGGCAGATGTGTCCCTAAAAGCTTTCACACAGTTCTGCCAAGCCTGAAAATTCTGGGATCAGAGAAGCTTATTACACCATAACAGGGCCTTCTGCCAACACCTAAAATTCTGAGACTTGCCAAATCACATGAATTGATCACAAAATTGCTAGGCTTCTTGAAGGGAACTCCCCTTTCCCACCTCTACCCCTAGATTAGGGAAGCTGCCATTCTATCCCTTTCATCTCCCCTTCTTTCCCCATTCACTTTCACAATATCTCTGCTTCTTCAACGTTCCTGTGTCACATCTACCTGTTGAACCATAGAGTGGCAGCCAGTTCTTCAGGTTTGCATTCACAGCCTTGCACTCCAGTACAAGGTGATCCTATTCAGCCTTATGGTGCCAGCCAAACTCAAAGAGCAGAGAATGTGCACTTCTGGATGATCGCTCTATTAATACAACTAACCAACATCTTTCAAACTTAAGTGAACATTTCAAATTTAATAATTCAATCAAGTGAGAATCCAAATTGTCATTAAATTGTCTCCCTGATTTTGACCAAACTTACTTATGCTCACTGTTAGAGATGGGATTACCGTAGTCCTCTGTTTTATGAGCTACCAGATGACCAACACAACCCCTATACATAGGCAGGAACTTCACCATAGACAAGACCCACTCATGAAGGGAGGCAATTATTGGGGGACTCCCTCATCTTTTTGGGAAACGGTAAACTCATTTTGAAGTCCTGCCCTGATGTGATGGAAAAATGAAGTAATTGCAGCATTTTCTACTGTAGTTCAAAGCATAGTTAGAGACGGATACGTTCCCTAAGCAGTCAACATCTTCCTATAATGGTGAACATATACACTCCAAATGGAAGCAAAACTATTGTTTCATTGGAAAGGACATCTACATTCATCAAGAATGAACACCTAAGAGGCAACTTTAAATGTCACAGCATCTAAGTGGAAAAATGTACCCCGGAAAGTGTTTGTTGGCTAAAAGTTATAAACCAGTCCCTATAGCTGGTTCGGCCACTCCTTGACTATTTGTTTCAGCCAGCAAATAAGTTAACACTTTTTTTTAGGACAAAATGATATAGTTCAGAACAAAAAAAAAAAAAAGTGGTAGCTGAAAACTGGTTGACTGCTGTATGATTAGTTTTCTTCATATAGAAGACCATTCATCAATTGAATCATACTTGTCAATGAAGATGACAATAGGCCACAGGGCTACAATGACCTGAAAAGTCCTAGTTCTGAGGTCAGTTGCCTCATTATGAATTTACTCCTTTGCCTTCTACGTCAAGAAGATCTTAACCCACTAAAACATGGGTCTGAAAAGACTCCGCTTTACAGAATGGCTGCTGAACACACCAGTTGAAGAAAGAGAATGGTAATCCAGGGAAGTCATTTAACACCTGACTCTTTAAAGGTATCCAGATCTAGAACATACTTCACTTACTGGAATGAAAGTATAGAATGTTGTGCAGAATGGAGTACAAATCCTTTAATATATTCCATCTATCTGATCTTAGTGGCTCTTGCCCATGAAAAACCCTTTGTGTACTTCCTTATCCTTTAAGTCACATTGATGGAGGCATCACAACTCAACAGGTGCACAGAGGCCTTCCTCAGTTAAGATTTCATAACTAGTTCTTTGGGTCTGAGGATTCCACACTTAAAATATTTCATAAATCCAAAAACATAGCTCAATGATCTTTCTGCTAGAGTCCCACACATTAAGGAAATTGTCATGCATTAGATTTTCAGTTGTCAAGGTTAATCGTGAGGTTGGTCTTGATGTCTGTCCTTTAATGAGGCACAGGGCTGAGACATCTGAACACTAGTTACACGTGGATCTTCTCTTTGTGGTTGGAAAAACCTTGATGAGAGGAAAAGGCAGACAAGTAAAAGGACTACCTGTTCCAACATTCATGCCTTTACAAAATACAAGCTCAATCTATAGACATACAGTCTTGGCAAAGGATCTTCAGTTCAGTGGTACTAGTCTAGCTTATTTGTCTACGTAGTGTGTGAGTAATTTCTATGTTATGTCCCCTATTTACCCACCTTTCCTCTTTTATAACTGCTATTCCTTCTACTTCACTTTAGTTTTGATCAGAAAAATTCAAATATACTTCCACAAGTATTAGTCTCTTACAGTAGCTATAAAGGAACACAGGCTAGAGGGCATCCCATGAGCAGGCAGCCTACTGCCCAGGCATGTCCACATGTGAAGCTCTAGCTGCCTCTATTGACTGACTTGGGACCTGACCCTACATGGAACACACTTGTCAGGTACTCCTTTTAAAGATGTAATCAACAAGTAGGAACTTTTCATTTTACTGTGCATTTGTCTTTAGTTGCAATATATTCTCCACTACCACTCCTGTACCCTTTTAAAAACAAATGCTACTCTCAGTTAAAAGATGTTGTCCCTTTCTAACGCCAATTTAGAAAAACTTGCTTCTTTAAAAAAATAGGTGTGAATTCTAAGTATACCTCTCAACCTGCCACCAGCCAAATAATTGAACTCTGCATTTTTTTGAAAAGCGCACAGACACAACTCTAAGCATGAGTAGCTTAAATTGATGTGGAAATCTTTCTTCAGCAAAAATATTTGATAGCCTTAGCTTCATGATTCTGCATTACACGGGTGAGTTACCGGTATTTGAAACACAACTGTGCACTACATGTGTGGGTGGTGGAAAGTTTAGTCTCCACAATAGAATGACATGCTAGAATTTAAAAGCATACTTCTGTGTTGGGCTTTTGCTAAAGAATAACAAAGGCTTTACAAGTAAAGATAAAAGGATCTTGTTACAAATATTAAATCTTAAAGATGCACAGGGTAAATGGGTCTTAATGCAAGTTCAAAGGTATAGTTTTTTCTAACTTCAGAACTCTCCCCGTCCAAAAAAAAAAAATCTTGTTGTGGAGAGTAAGGATTCATTGCCCTGTTCTGTAATTAATGTAGACTGTGTCCTGAATGGCACAGGGAGCACTTACATAGTGACTTATTTATTTTTTTAAGTATAGATGAGTTATAGACAAGCCTCTGCATGCATGGAATTCTTATGATGTTCAGGCATAAGTCTTGCAAACTCCAGGGGTTCTAGGGTCCCAGAATGGCAAAACCAAGCATGACTTTTTCCAGGCATCAAATTAATATTAATGAACAAGGCATGGGATAAAAATCAGGTGTTAAACTTTCTCCTTTGCTTTTCCAAGCCTGGCGACATGTCCATCTCTATGAGGACTCCACCTACCTCCCAGTGCTTCTGTAGGGTGTACTACCTCTCCCCACCTCGCAATATGTCTGGCCTTGCAGCTAAGCCTGTTACCTCAGTAAAGCCTGGCCTCATGCACTGGTGTAATGGGAATTGTGCATCTCACTTTCAGCCCACGGCCTGTTCTGCCATGGAAGGGAGGTCACAGTTTGAAAGGGGGGAAGGCATCACTCTTCACCCCTCTTCCACTCCATAGGCTGGCTCCACCCTCAAGCAGCAGGAGCACATCAGGCATTCTGTGGTGAGAACAGGGGCACATAAGGATTAGAGGAGTAAGTGAGATGTCGTGCCATGTTCAAAATGACTCCTGGTGTATTAAATAAAGCCCCCAATGGTACTAGGTCGCTCCTACAGTAATCAGCAAGCCTAGCAAAGCAGGCACACAGCCTGCCTTTTAGATTCCTAGGGACATTTAGCAAGCTACTCCTGCAGTTGAGATATTTGTAATAGTACCCATTCATGGTTGAGTGGGCCCCAGGCCAGGATCAATAGCCTTCCTGTAAAGAGCTGGGGAAGTACCACAGGTGCATCATCAAAACAAAGCCTTTCTGATTTCCAGGACATGAAGCAAAGGGCTTGTAAGGAATTAAATGTTACACAAAAACACAAAGCAATCTTGTATGTTGGGAACCTCAGGTTCGTGCAGCAGAAGCTCCACACATGAAAGACATTGTCCTGTTCAGAAGGGGGCTTCCATTCCCGAAGACCCCCCCCCCAGGCCACAAGAGGAGGACTTACAATGCTAACCCACAAAACCTCAACCACAACCATTCAGAAAATAAAATTCTATGCTTTGTAAGGAAAATATACTCAATTTGTTGTTCACGGTATGAATCTTCCTTAAGGTCTCGGGTTCTGTTTTGTGTCAATCCGTCATGAAACTTGTGACAAGCTCTGACTCCTAACACAGTGACTACAAAGAAATGATGAGGTTGTCAAGTAGTGAAGCACCTATAAATAATCAATAATCCTAAAATGATACCTTGTGCATCCAACCACACAGGTGAAGAGCTGTCTGCAATCTCAGCTATTAATTTCAATAACATTTGCCCAGAGGGGCTTCAACCTTCACTATCAAAGCCAACATGGCAATGTGTTGGTTGCTACCAACTTCAAAGGAGTTCAGGAAGACACTCTTCCTCTACCAGTGGAAGGAGGGAGCAAACTCAAGCTGATGTTTACAAAGAAACCAAGATAAATTCCTCCCAAACCAACTAAATTATCAGCATGACAGACAAAATGACCACATGTTTATGAGAATGTTAATTCCTGCACAAGGCTCTCCCCTGTGATCTACCCTCTCCACCTAGTCTAAGAGACAGCTGGTGGGAATTAACCCTTGATCTGATTATTAAATTACACATCTATTCCCATTCATGAACAACATATCAATCAGCAACTTGTACAGGGGAAAAGACCCATTCAGCACAGGCCAGCAGCAAAATCAAGAACCTCTGGACCCAGTGCAGAGAATTGCTCACCCAGGTTTCAAAACAGGCATGGCTCTGGACATGTTTTTACCACCATGGTAAAGATCCAAAACATTATTGCATCAGTTGTGTTGGCAGTGGTCATCAGTAGCAGTTATCTCCCACGGCTAGGATGCTGGTGCTATGCACGGGCTTCATCCACTGAATGGGATTTCTCAAAATGTGCCTCCAGAAATTCTTTCTGAGAACATGGAAATGCTTACCTTGTACAACGCAAAATTAACTTCCATTCCTGCCTCTTTCTTGGCAGGTAAGTACAAACTCATTTAGAGCCCACGGGGGGCGGGACCCCAAAGCAGAGGTGGGCTGAGCCACTCAGCCTGCCCCTGCTCTAGGGTTCCCCATGCTGGCCCCTTGCCAGCTGGGGTCCCTGCCTGCTCCACTCAGTGCCTTTGCCCAGGCTGGCAGTGGGCTGAGACCCCAGCTGGCAGGAGCCTGCGAGGGGGGAGAACCCCAAAGCGGAGCAGACTGACCCCCCTCAGCTCCTCCCCTTCTGCCCAAAGCCCCACCCCTTCCAGACTGGCATGCAAAGCCTTAAATTTCCCTCAATAAATGAAGCCTCGGCACACCACCTCTGAAAGGTGGCCGGCTCCTGATGTAGAACCATATTGGCACCCAACCTGGGCCACCGGCAAGTTTCATATGTTTAGATGCACATCAGACTTGTACTCGCTTTGTGAGTGCATTTTACACCTCTTTGCTGATAGCAGAGAAACATAATGACACAGCACTCCTGGGTTCAATTCCATGTTCTGGAGGATATGTGCTCTAAAGGTTATAGACCCTTCTGCCCATGTCTGGCTCCTTCTGCTCCTAGCCAACCCTCGTTCCCAGCTCCTATCCCCACCTCCTATGTAGAGATATCCAGTTCCATCACTGGCTCACAAACTCTTCCTAATAAAGGGTAGCTAGAGCAATAAATAAAGTTGACTATGCTGTAGGCTACCCAAGATACAACCACTCATTGTTTAAGGGTTGCTTGTAGCTTTCTGTTTTACAATAATACACTTATTTGTCAGCAGATGGCCCTGGCACTCCTCATTTCTGCAAGTTTATGGAAAAATGCTAGTCTATCAATTCCTAGTTGATATAGAGTAGATATACTGGGAAAAGGAAACAATACAAAAATATCTATCCAGTTGCTTTCAGGACAGTTTGAATTACTCAGATTAACATCTCCAGCCAAAAACAACTACCATACAAACCAGGATTCAGAGAGAGAGAGAGAGAGATTTTGCCTGACCCTTAAAGCAGCATGTAAAAAGCTAGACAGAGTGGAAACTGGGAAGGTACTTTCAGAGCTATATAGAATAGGTGCTGAAAACAGCCATCATGAAAAATAGACACGAGAGGTGGCACACATGATCAAACATTACATTGTCGACATGCTGACGTAAACCTGACCCAATGAAGTGACTGTCACACACTTAACACTACTGATTACAGATTGTAAGGAACTGAGATTGAAAGGAGATATGAAACAAGACTCCTGAAACCAGTACCGGAATCTCTGAAATGGTACCAAACCAAGTGGATCAGAGAGGAGGGAAAAAGTTATTAGAAGTGTAAGATTTTTTTTTTTTGCTTCCCTACAGCTAAGCTTAAGATGTACCTATGTGATTTAGTTTTTGCTCAGGTTTCAGATAACATATTATACATACAGCTACTGTTGTTCTAAGCCAATATATGTAAGTAAATTTTGTTTTTAATTAGACCACTGAATCATAGAATGGTAATTTCACACAGACCTGAATCCAGAATTGGGAATAAGGTATGAGTCCTGTTCCCAGCTTTGCTGCTAACTACTTGTGTGGCCTTGAACATTTCATTTAACCTTTTTGAGCTTTAATTTCTTTAAAATTGGAATCTTCTTCTAGATTTTTAGATGGCCTCCGTGACTGCACAGTGAGTTCTTCTGAAGTATTTAGACAGAGAAATAGCTATTTTTATGTCCCCAGATTGTAGATGAAAGAGCTTACCCATACTTAGAAAATTCTTCTCACGATCTATGGATACAAAGCACTACATAACTATGAATTACCTTCCTACTACCAGATATTTTAAAATGAAGATAGTTATCTGAAGATCTTTCAGCTTTCCAGGAATCCCTACAGCAGCACTCTCCTGCCTCAGACTTCAACCTCCAGTCTTTCAAGTTCAACAACATACTAGACAATCCAAGGCTCTAGTCTCTATTAGCAACAGCCAATGGCAGTCTGTCCTCACCAGTTTGCCCTGCTTCATTATGACTCACATCCTCTTTGCCTTAATGTTGTCTTCCAACTTTTTCCTCCTCCCCATCCTCTCCCTTCGCCATATTCCCTCAATTGTCATTCAAGCTCAACTTTCACCTATTGAAGTAAAACAAATAGGTACTGGATAGATAATTAATAACTGTGCCCACTACATATACTAGTAACTACATAATCTTAAATAATACTAAATACTAATAACTGGAACAGGTGAAAACTGACTTCCATGACTTTTTTGACTAGCTCTAATGGCTTGTTAGATTTTCCTGTGAAAATGAAGTAACGTTTATATAGTCTGGTAAAGTGCTATCATTTCTAGATTCTTCAATTTTTATCTCCAATTTAAGCACTGAATCCCTCACTGTATTTTTCAGTGCAATTTGATAGAAAATATTTATCAGCAACTTATGCCATAGTGCAGTTAAATATTAATTCAGTGATGCAAAAGTACTAGAATGTTTCTATTGAGCCTTTCTTCCTGACTTGAAACCAGTGCTTGTTAAAGATTTGTCTTCTTTTTTATTAATTAAGTTAATCAAAGAACCAAAAGTTGGGCTCACAAAAGCCTGGGTTTCAGAAAAAGCAGCCATGCCTACCATTGAATGAATGAACTCAGATTTCAAGATCCCATTCATTCTTCCTTTTTTTCCCCTGGTTTAAGCTCTCATTTCCCTTTGCCTCTTTTCTCTCCACTCTTATATATTTACCTAATATAACTGTCACTTTTGTTTTTTTCTCATTTCCATATACTCAGTTTTTAAATCACTATCCATGTTCATGCTAGTGTTTACTATTGTTGCTTTGTACTAAATTGTGTTATTGTATCCACCCCACTGCATATAGCAACAGCTGAAGCACGAATAAACTTGCTTTAACTGTTGGTTCTTTTGTGCCGAGGTAAAATCTGAGTTATTCTGCTAATATAAGTACATGTACTTCTGAAATAATCATACCTACTCAATTAAATCTGTTAAGCTACCTTTTTAGGCACTATATATGACCAGAAATCAACATCAACCCAGTACAATACCTAATTTGGAAACAGAACTGCTCAGCTCTTTAATGATGGAAAATTGAAGTTTTTGGTTGGAAGAGCTAAAAACAAATTTGCAATGAGAACTGAGTTAATGATGAATAATGCATAAGATATAACTGTTCTGCTGCAAGTATTAAAGTGTTGCCATCGATTGCTAGATGTAGGTTCCTGTATTTTCTAATGGAAGTATCAAGAGTTTTTAAATTTAGAAATGTGTGTGGGTGTACAATTATATGGTGATGTCGCTGCTATAAAAATCATAATAGGATTGATCCACAGAAAATTCCATTACTCAGGCCAATTCCATGTTCAGAAAAGAAACAGAGTGGTAACAAATGTTCAAACAGGTGCAGGCAGTGCACATACAGATTTCAGGGTTTATATACAGCCCTTTGTACACTCCGATGGCATAATACTGTATAGGATACTTCTTCCTGATTGTTGATTTAGGCCTGTTAGGTGAATCCAGCTACGTCACTCGGGTGTGACAATTCCACAGCCCTGAGCAACATAGTTAAGATGACCTAACCCTAATATAGACATCACTAGGTCAAAGAAAGAAATAGCTACCACCTCACGGCGGTGGAATGGTAGGTACCATTCAGTGCAGACACAACCTACACCAATAGGAGTGGTTCTCCCATTGGCATAAGTAATCCATCTTTCCAAGAGTCAGTAGCTAAGTCGATGGAAGAATTCTTTTTGTCAACCTAGCAGTGTCTACACTAGGGATTACATCATCTTAATTACATCGCTCAGAAGGTGTGGATTTTTCACACCGCTGAGTGACATAGCTGGGTTAACCTACTTTTTTTTTTTTTTTTTTTTTTTTTTTTTAGTGTGGACTAGGCTTCAGCATTTGTAAACAATGTGTTTTTATTTAGGAACTGTAGGTTTCAGTCCCCTCTTTCCTAAGGCTGTATCAGCTGAATTTGACAGGTATAGAAGTAGTATTTGATCTATATTCAACCTCCATCAGACAAGTTAAGGCTAGGGTCCTTGCAGCCAAGAAGTAGCTACAACTCTTAGAATGCATTACAACTAGAGCTGTGTGAATAACTGATTTTTCAACTCACTGGCTATTCTGAAAAAAAAATTAAAAATTCAGTTGGGGGCAAAATTAATTGAAAGTTGGACAAAAATTGTTCTGGATCAAACAAAACATTTTGTTTAAATTATTTTAAACTTTTTTAATAGAAGCAAAGGAAATGAAGGGCTAGATTCAGGAAACTGAGGCAGAGGTAGAGCCCTCTCTTATTCCCTGTGGCCTGGCACTCACCTGAGATATGGGAGATCTAAGCCTGGATCCCTGCTCTGGAGCAGAGACTTGAATCGAAGCCACCCCACTCCTACATTACTGCCTTGCCAAAATGGTTATAAGCCATTTTGGTATAGCTCTCTGTTTCTCCTATTAAAGCTGTTCCACTTTGTATAAAATACTTGAATAATGATTGGGCCAGAATGAGCAAATGACTCTACGGCCCAGTAATTAGGACATTCCGCTATGAGTTGGTACACTTGGGTTCCAGTTCTTTCTCCAGAACAGGAAGTCAAACCAGGAATCTCCTGTATCCTAGGTGAGTGCCCTAACATGGGGCTATTGGGCATAAAGGGACAACGTCTCCTCCTTGATTTTGTCAATGACTCCTACTTCCCCTTGTGAATCTACCCCGAAAAACCCACAACATTTTATTTTGGTAATGTAGAACGAATTGTTTTGACATTTCTAAAATTCTTGTTTGTTTGTTTGAACCAAAACAGTTCACTGAAATTGACATGAAGTCTCAAAATGTTTTGGTCGACCTGAATCTGCCTTTTTCATTGGAAAAAAAAGTTATCAAAAAAATTTCACCCAGCTCTAATTACCATGCTACTGGTAGCACATTTGTCAGTTGGTAAATTTGTGTCTCAAATGCAGCATTTCATCTATCCAGCGATGGGAAATTTAAGATTCTGTACCTTGACAATGAAAAACATTTGCACATCATGTGTATGAAAGAAATTAACACCACCATGGACATCAATTTTATGTCAAAGTTGTTTCAGGTGTTTGGGAAAAAAAGGAGGAACGTTCTAGAAAGAGGAAGTTACTTTTGATATTTATATCAGTGAAGCCTCCATGCTAATTTGTTATAACTGACAACAACATAAATATGATGTAGGATCCTTGTCAATCAGGAACACTCCTGAGGCCACCAATTCATTTTACATATGACTGACTGATATTTCAATATTTCATCATTACCAGCTTGGCCCATATTCAAACAAAAGGTCTGGTTGAGAAAAGTTCTACACCTTGTTTCAGGCACAGTGTGGGTCTCAGAATCAATGTACTGACTTAGATGATTTTTACATGTTCTTAAATAAATGGCAGCCAAGAATACAAATTTATATTATATCATAGTATGGTGTATTTAGAAATAGTAGAACTTCTTCTCACCCATATTACCATATTTCCATTATAAATGGAATTTTAAAAGATAGCAGCCTTACGTTAAAGTATATTTCCCCAAAACAACCTTATATTTTGTTTTTGTTTTTCTGGAATCAAACTTATTCAATATGACTATCAAAACATGGGCATGTGGAATTTAGAGACCTTAACAGGCATTTTATTCATGCTTGTCCTATCAGTGAAGTCATAAATGCTATAGTAGGAGCAGGAAGGACACAGAAAAATAGAACAGAGGTGCTAGGACAGTTAGAAGGAATCTGATGCCTGAAGCCACTGGAAGGATTTACAGCATGTCTGACAAAAGACTAATCAAATGGATGTCACCCACTTTAACCCTACAGATTTTAACAGCTTTGAGATGTGTCCTTTGCCAGAATAACTGTCAAATTATCAGCTGCTATCTCTACTTTTTGTTATTTGGCTTATAATGCTGCTGTTAGATTACATTAGTGCTCTTTTTCACCCCTTCACATACTTGGCCTGAAGTATCTTAAAGTCTGAAAATTACCCTTCATCTGAAAATTAATAAAAACAAACCATCCATCAGCTATAAGTTAAACTTCCTATGGTATAAGCTGCTTTACACAGCTGAGATCTCTACACTGCTGCATGGCAGCTGAGCAGGTCCCCACTTTTTATCCTTGTTCATCAGTGTACATTGTGGATCACAGGCTTCTGTGCAAGTTCAGTTGTCTATAAAAGGGCATTTGCTGCCAACTTTCATCAATATCCTAGAGAATAAAATAATGTTTAAGGAGGCAAAGCTTCTGATTTATTTAGCCAAACCACTCCTTGAGATTCTTAATGTAAAACTTTCAGCTTCTGATCACTTAGAAACTGCATGACTACTAGAAACAAGCACTGAGTGGTGGGATCACATAGTGATACACATCTGGGATGATGAGCACTGGCTGCAGAACTTTTGGATGAGGAAAGCCACATTCATGGGACTGTGTGATGAGCTCGCCCCAGTCCTGCAGCACAAGGACATGAGAATGAGAGCTGCTCTGCTGTTGGAGAAGCATGTGGTGATCGCACTGTGGCAGCTGGCTACTTCAGACTGCTACTGATTGGTCGCTAACCAGTTCGGAGTGGGAAAGTCGACCACGGGACTTGTGTTGATGGACGTCTGCAGGCCATTAATCGCCTCCTGCTCCAAAAGACTGTGACTCTGGGCAACGTGTGACATTGTAGATGGCTTTGCACAAATGGGCTTCTGTAACTGCAGTGGGGCAATAAACGGCATTCATATTCCAATTCTGGCACCAGACAACCTCGCCTCCGAGTACAGTAATCGCAAGGGGTATTTCTCAATGGTTCTCCAGGTGCTTGTCGATCACTGTGAGCATTTCACGGACATTAACGTAGGCTGGTACGGAAAGGTGCATGACACACACATCTTTCGGAATGCTGGCCTGTTTAGGAAGCTGCAAGCAGGGACTTTCTGCCTGGACCAGATCACCATATAGGAAGTCAAAATGCCCATTGTGATCCTGGGAGACCCTGCCTACCCCTTAATACCATGGTTTATGAAGCCATATATGGGGCAAATTGGACAAGGAGCAGTTGAACAACAGGCTGAGCAAATGCAGAATGACTGTGGAGTGTGCTTTTGGTCATTTAAAAGCCTACAGGCATTGCTGCCTCTATGGGAAGCTGGACCTGGCCGATGACCATATCCCTATGCTTATAGCCATGAGCTGTGCACTCCATAATATTTGTGAAGGGAATGGTGAAAGCTTCACTCAGGGCTGGACCACAGAGGCTCAGCACCTGGAGGATGAGTTTGAACAGGCAGAGACCAGGGCTATTAGAGGGGCGCAGTGTGTACACTTTGTGAGTTACAACACAGGAAACTTGCCAGTGTAGACAAAGCCTAAATGTTAAGGCTGAATGTTACTTACCCTCCATCAAAACAGCTGTGAAAGGGGAAGTAGAAGAAATACGGGCTAAATCCTGCACTCCCTTTTGAAAACTCTTAAAGGAAAATCGTCAATAGGAGTTCCTTAATTTCCAAAAATAAATGTTCAGACCTTTTCAAAACGTGGAAATCTCATTTCCTGCTCCAGCTGATGTTTATAAGAATCTTTTAGGCAGAACCAAGATCAAAAACAAATGTTCAGAAGCGCATCCCTTTCTCCCTCCCCTTCATCTCTGCATACATCTATCGATCTGCTATTTTTTCAGTTTCAGCTCTTCTGCTGTTGAACACTCTTTCATGGGGCCTGGTGAGAAGAGGCAAATGCGCAATGCAAGACTGTAGCGGGCCCGGATGGGCCCCCTACGAGGGGGACAGCCCGCGCACCGGCGAGCCGCCATGGACGGCGGAGCCAGCGCGACCACGCCCCCCGCCCCGGAAGTGCAACCGGCAACCCGTATGCACAAAAGGCGGGGCGGGGAGCCGAGAGGGGGGCGGAAGCGGGAGGACGGAAGCCCGCTGGGAGGACTGGCCTCCCCCCTGCCTGGAGACAGAGGGAGGTGGGCGTCCCGAGGCCGAGGACGGACGGGACGACCTGGAGGCACCCAACACCGCCTGCCGGGGAGACGGGAAGGGAGACCTCCCGGGGACCGGGGCTCCCGCAGCCGGAGAAGCGGGGGGCGAGACCCCGATGCTCCTGGACCCCGTGACCACGGGGTGCAACCCACCCGGACCCACAACCACCAGCCCCGAGACCCCCGACGACTGGCCCGGAGTTCCAGCCGCCAGCTACCCGGAGGAACCCGGAATGGACTGGGCCCCCGCGGACCAGGAACCCTGAGGTCAGACACTGGAGGGGTGAGGGAAGAGCTAGCTACTCCTGCCACCGGAGCCCAGACGCCCGGGCAGAGCCTAGCCAAGTCTGTATAATTGCTGGCCGCCTGGACGAGGAAAGCCCAGGCAACCGCCAGCCTAGCAAAGACTGTAGTTGCTGGCTGCTTGGACCAGGAAAGCCCAAGCGAAAGCCAGCCCAGCCAAGCCTGTATAATTGCTGGCCGCCTGGACTAGGAAAGCCCAGGCAAAGCAAAGACTGTAGTTGCTGGCTGCTTGGACCAGGAAAGCCCAAGTGAAAGCCAGCCTAGCCAAGCCTGTGTAATCGCTGACTGCTGGTACCGGGAGAACCCAGGCCACCGCCAGCCGAGACAAGACTGCGCCCTCGCCGGCAGCGTGGACAGGGAAAGCCCAGGCCAAGTTTGACAAGGGACGGAGATCACCCGGCAGGGGGCACCCTCAACCCTGGGAAGCTGCTAATTCCCCACACTCCCAGCAGGGGGCGCCCCGGGTAAGAGCAATCCCGTCTACAAAGACAAAATAGAGAAACTGCACTGTCAGCACTTTATGTATAGTCAAAGCAAGAAAACAAACTTGGTATGGAGGAAAAAATTTGTTTGAAAATTTTTTTTTATAAAACTCTCAGAAATTCCAAGTACTACTACTACTACATGCAATTTTCAAATGGAAACTTTGTTTTTTAAAATAAAAGACATCAGCTTGAAGTCAATCTCCAGTACCATATGAGAAAGAATGAGAAGAAATAAAAGATATTTCTTTTAACAGACTAAGGCCTTCAGTGGGGTTTCAGGAACACACGTGAATCTGCCCACGTAGTGCTCACTGCAGGATTGGAGCCTAAACTTTGTAAACGGAGGAGAAAGCGTGGTGGAGGAGAATTGTGCAGGGGAATGGTCTGAATTTTAGTGTGGTGTATAGGCTAACCATGAGCTAGAAATGATACTGATATGTCTGGCATATTTAAAAATATCTGGAATGAGCTGTGCTCTGATATCTGTATTCAATTCTGTATGCACGAGTCAGGATGAGAGGCAGGAGCAGGAGTCAAGGACTTGAGGGGTATACAGGAGTGGGGGAACTAGCATAGGAGCTGGGAGTAAGGGAGAAGGAGCCAGAGGTCTATAACAACAATGAGTGCAAAGTCTCCTCTAGAGCCTGGAAATGAACCCAGGAGTCTTGAATCTCTGCATTCCTTTGTCAGCAAACAGTTGTGAAACTCACTAGCAAAGTGTGTCACATTCCCTCTGGTAACTATCCACATACTCAACCTACTACTGCTACCAGTTACTCTCTTAAAACCATGCTGTGATGTAAAGGTCTGACCCCTGATAGCAACCCAAGTTGGGGGTCAATATGGTACCACAAAATAGGATTTCTGATATTTCAAATTTGTTTTAAAAATTAGGTTTTTTTATGGTAGTTCCCTATCAAAAGATCAATAAGGTTGCAAAGTAAAATACTCAAACTAAGAAAGCACTGACTTAAGGTTGCCTCTGCAACTTTAATTCAGCCACCTTGTGGATATATTATAGTAGCCTTTAATTACATAAAAAGTATGTGATCAGTAATTAACGTTTTTTATCTTACTGAATATGCATAAGGTGGCAAAATGTAGGGTTTCACAGGTAACCTAAGTTCTGTTATTTCCTAACTTGAGTGTTTGACCTTGCAACTTTTTCATTTAGCATAGTTTTTTAAATTTGTATATAAAAATACAGTTTTCCCTAGGGTGTCAGACATTAAAACAATGCTTTTGTTCCCAAGCTTGGGAAAAGACATTTTTTACTTGGTGACTTTCTCATTCACAATGACGAGGATTTTCATGTTGGACTAACACTTCTAGCAAAAAAGAACCATTTTCATTCAATATCTGAGGCATTTCCACCAGCTACTGGAGTGACTGCCAACTGAAACGCAGTGTTTTGATGCTGTTTTTTGAGGTATCATTTATTACTACCATCGAAGCTGTGGAATAACTTGGTACAGCAGATGGCACTTCTGTATCACAGAAGAATCATTCTGAACCTTAAAAGGACATATGCAAATATGAGAATTGACAGAATTATTATATTTTTGTTATCAATAATCTTTGATTACTCTTTTTTGTTTTAAATGAGAGGGGAACAAATATTTTAATTTTGTTTATTATGTGCCTTTTCCAGCTCTTTGTATGTAACTTTAGTTTAACTTACTATCATGCACTGCTTTAGGGGAGCGCACATGCACATTCAAGGCCCTAGACTTTGAAAGAAAGTTTTTACCAGTAAGAGGCAGAGCACCTGCTGTTTCTGAATTTTGGGCCCAGTGTCTCTTTCTGGAAGCAATGAGAACTGACTGGGGAGACCTCTATCTGCCCAAACCCTCAACTCTGATAGGATGATAGACTGTCTCACAGGGATTTTAGGAATCTGTCCCTTTCTGCCGACCTTGTGCAGAAAGCTAAGAACTGCCTTTTTCATTCTACAGGCATTTGCACTGGGAAGCTGAGGGAACCCATTTCTTCATTAATCAGAACATACTCCTCCTTTCTCCTCACAGGAGTGAGAAACTATCTGTGAAATCCACAGTGGAAAGGCAGGGGCAGCTCTTTTTCATCTTCAGCCTTTCTTCTCAGGTATCCTTCTATTTCCTCTTCCAAAATCCTCCAGTCTCTCTACTGAAACCTAATATTCTTCTACCACAAAGGTTTCAAATTTACACCTATGATGGTTCACCACTCTGACTCCCATGATCTCACTTTGCCCCTCTGTCCCTCATTTTCCCTTTCTTTTGCTCTGCTTCTCCCAGGGCTCCTGGGTCAATCTCCTTAATAGCAGCCATCAGTTCCCATTACTTAAATAAAGCACTATTTGAAACAGAAAATACAGAAAAGTAAACAGTAGAGAATAAAAGAGTGCTAAGCTATCCTAGATTACATTACCTTTTCTAAAAGTGGTTTCTCCTTTCCTTGAGATCAGTAAGCAGTCTCCTTCGTGACTGCTTTATTCTGGGTTTATCCATTTCTTCCTGTCTGGCTTTAAGGAATGCAACATGGGGAAGAAGGAATTTTTGTGATCTGATTCAGTCCATACCCCCATTAAATGATAGGTAAACAAATTTTGGATTCTGACCATTTTCAGCCATTTTTATACATATTTTTATGGTAAGTCAGTAGCTAGCACTGTCACCTCTAAGTTTAATGTTTTTCTTATGGGACAAGTACTGTTCAGTCTTGAAGAAATGCTGCTGCTGTTAGTTTTGCAATGATTCTTTTGGGGTAGAAGCTGTTGCAAGCAGCAGGAAAGTTGGCTCTATCTTTGTGTCTCTTAACTAATCAATTTTTGGGTTAGAGTTTCTCCCTGTGTGTTGGCGAAAGAAGGGGTTGCTTTTTGCTGCTTGACTATCTTTGTTCAAGGAGCAGTGCAAATCTGAGGATTTATATGCCCTCCTCTATTACTGTAATTTCAGACCACCTCAATCTATAACATATTGATTTCATACAGTGTAAAGTAAAATAAGTTACCCTTTTAAAAATACTTAGATTCTGCATCACTGATTTCTTCTATAAGTAGAAACCAACATGCAAGCCCTTGAAATCTGCTACTGTGAATCAGATTCCCTAATTATGGGGAATTTATTCAGCATCATACTTTTTTGAGAAGTGTTAGCAGAACTCATTTTTTTTATTTGGGTGGATAATATAGGTTTAATTTTAAGCATGTTTTAAAAACAAATTGAATTAAATTTTCACAGTTGTGGGAAATTATGGGGGGTGACAATTATTTAATGACTATGAACAGTGAGATTTTAAAAGTTAAGCGTTTTATAACTGTTAAAACACAAACTGCCAATACCCCTTGTTAAAATATACAAAGTGATTAGCCTTCAATTAAACTCGTGTCATCAAGTAGCATTTTGCTACTTAGCCCCTCCTATGTTTTGATTGGTGCAAATGAATGTGTTGTTTCAACCCTGTGTGTGAAATTTAAATTCACTGACATTTGCCCCCCTTTACCATACAAATCTCATCTTTCCAAGCCTGGCTAAGAGGCCCCAGCCCAGCCCCTAGGGGTGTCTTTCCCCGCTAACAGCTCCCCGCCCCATAGTAGCATAGCGGATATGAGGGGGTTTAACTCTCTCTGACCCTTAGGGCGTTAGAAAGGAAGGTGGCTCCCCCCTGAGTGCAGCTCCCCAAAGCTGGCCCAGCGGGGTGACTCCCCCACTGCACGGCCCGCTCCTCCCCGGGGGGCGGGTCAAGCACCGTTGGGCGTTCAGTCCCGCTGGGCTCGTGCTGCTGAGGCAGGGGGATCCCGCGCTGGGGGTGGGCAGGGTCCGAGCTGCGCGCGCAGCTTCTCTGGGGACGTGGTCCCGGAGGGGAGGGGCTGCGCAGAGAGCGGGACATGGACGCTCATGGTAACCAAGCAACTGGGAGGAGGGGCTCACTGTCTCTTTAAGGGCGAGTCGAGCGCCTATCGCATGGATGCGGCTCTAAGCTCGGCGCCGCGCTCACGGGGCTGGATGGGGCCCTCAGCAAGGCAGCGGTGGCCGCGGCGGTCGAATGCGGGGCTCAGCTAGTCGGGTCTGGAGCGCGGGGGGTTTGACTGGGCCGCGGCGCGGCTGCTGGTGCTTCGGGCCGGGCCGGGGGTCGCAGCGCCTGAACGGGCGCGCCGGGCCCCTGTCCCATGGCGTCCGTGCTGGTAAGGGAGCGGGCGGGACCGGGAGAGACGCTGCCCGCCGAGCCCCGCTCCTGGGGCAGAGGGAAGGGAGGGACCCGGCCGCTCTGCTGGGCGCGCTGGGAGGGGCGGGCCCCCGCTGACTGCGCTGGGGAGCCCCGGGCAGCCGCCCGCCAGGCCCCGAGCTGACGAGCGTGTCTCCAGCTGGGCTCCGAGCAGCGGGGCCGGCTGGGGTCCGCGCCTTTTGGCCGGGTCCCAGGCGTGGCCCCTTTTCCACCGGGACCTGCTTCCTCGGGCCGAGCTCTGGGTTCAAGCCCCCCCCCCCCTTCCCCGGGGCGTGCGAGCCGGCGCCGCGGCGCTGGAGTCCGTAACCCGCCGCTCCCCGGGGAGGTGACAAGCCCCGCTAGCGCCCCAACTTTCCCTCCACCCCGGGTGTTACCGATACGGGCAGCGTGCGGGTGTATCGGTGAGGGGGGCGAACTGGAAGGGGGCCCGGAGCCCAAAGATCAGGGGGGGAGCCGGTCACAGCTCGCTGTGCCAATGGAAACCCCCGTCCTTGGAACAGGCAGGGCGGGTCCAGCAACTCTTAAGGGGGCTTCGTTTGCGGCAATCAACCCAAAACACATTCACCCCCCCCCCCCCGACTTGCCAGAGGAGAGTTAGTCCCTTAAAGGGGAACAGCGGGCGGCCTTGCCTCTGACTTGCTATATCAACCCTGTTTGTTGCTCGGCGTTTTACAGACATCCAGGGGCCTGGGCGGGGGTTGTGGTTCGGAAACATCTGGGCTATAGGGACATTTCTCCATGTCAATATCTAGAGACCAGCGCTTGTGCCGGGGCCTCCTGGTTGTCACCGCGCTTCTCCGAGTACTGCAACCCTGAGCAGCGCTCTCGCTTTTAGGATGCTTTGCAGTCCCCCCCCCCCCCCCCCAGCATAAGGAAAGGAGCCTTATTCTGGGCCAACGCGCTGCTGCTTGCCCAGCATCTATAACTTGTACCTGAGGCAAGCTACCTCCTTTCCATACTGATCTCGGTGTGATCGTAACATGGCGAGTTCCGGGTTGATAGCGAGAGCAAAAATCAGGGGGATGCCTCGAAACGGAGTTCTCAGCGAGTACAACTTCTTCTCCAGGAGGATCCGATCTTAATCCGCCCCTTTAAAGGCCACAAAGCCGCAGTCACCGGCGTTGACTTCAACCCGACCACCACGGCACTGGGTGAGTTTGCTACCTGGGTTACGCTGGGTGTCGGATCCGGACGCCCAGCTCCGGCAGCGGGACGGTGCTCAGTGGGGAGGGAGGATGCCGACAGGTGGGTGGCCCCGACAGGTTGTCACTTGGGCCGGAGGCGGGGTTTGCTCGCCGGGATGACTGAGGAAAGTTTCTCGGCGGCTTCCGGAGGAGCGCGCTTGTGTGGCTGCGGGTCTAGCTCCGGCCCCCGCCGGGTGGGGCTGGCGGAGGCGGGGCGGGGGTGGGGCCTTTCTCTGTGTCTGACGGGCCGAGGGCTCCCTGCCCCTTTCTTAAGCGACAACTTTTTGAGCAAACCACAAGGCGGAAGGAGAGTGCCCGGGGGGAGGGGTTTGTCCCGGGGACGGAGAGGAGGAAGTAAGGCACGAGAGAGCTGGGACGGGGGCGCTCTGCTCTGCACAGGGAGCAGGCAGGAGAGGGAAGCAGCTTCGTTGGTTTGTTTGCTGCTCCGCATCCCCGCTCCGGACTGTGTATCCGGGAAGAAGAGGACCTGCTGCAATCCTTCCGCCCCCCTCCCCAGCAGCCTGAGCCCGGAACTGTTCCCGGCCGTGCCAAGAAGGGGCAGAGCGCTGCAATAACTTACAGCGTTCCCTGCCCGTGGCTGTTTTAATCCCTTGCTATGAGGATCCGTCTGGTCAGAAGATGGACTTGGCTTGGCAGAAGCTGCCTGTTGCTTGGCCTCTTGATGGTTGCCTACTTCGTAGTGGAGCTGTCAGTTTCTACCTTCCATGCCTCCTCCCCCGGAGACAGCGTCACCAATGGGAGATGGGAGAGACACTTTCCTGACAGACCAGAAAACGCAGAGGATTTGGCTCGTCCAGTTTATGAAAAATCCCCTCCTGATTCTTCTGCGCTAGGAGAATGGGGTAAGGCCTCTCGTCCACAGTTGACTCCTGAGGAAAAGAAACTGGAAGAAGAGCTGATTGAAAAATATGCAATTAATATTTATTTGAGTGACAAAATATCTCTGCATCGTCACATACAGGACAATCGGATGTATGAATGTAAAGCCAAATCTTACAACTATAGAAAATTTCCAACTACATCTGTTGTAATTGCTTTCTATAATGAAGCTTGGTCAACCTTACTGCGGACAATTCACAGTGTTCTTGAAACATCCCCTGCAGTACTTCTAAAAGAAATTATATTAGTGGATGACTTGAGCGATAAAATTTATCTGAAGGCTGAGCTTGAAAAGTACATTAGTAACCTGCAAAGAGTTCGTTTGATAAGAACCAGCAAACGAGAAGGACTGGTTCGTGCACGCTTAATTGGAGCTACCTTTGCTACTGGTGATGTCCTCACATTCCTAGATTGTCACTGTGAGTGCAATTCTGGATGGCTGGAACCACTTTTAGAGAGGATTGCTGAGAACGAGAGTGTGATTATTTGTCCTGTTATAGATACCATTGATTGGAATACATTTGAATTCTATATGCAGACTGGGGAGCCCATGATTGGGGGATTTGACTGGCGACTGACATTTCAGTGGCATTCTGTGCCTGAACATGAACGTCAAAGATGGAAATCTAAAACTGACCCGATTAGATCCCCAACTATGGCTGGTGGACTATTTGCAGTTAGTAAGAAATACTTTGAGTATCTTGGTACATATGACACAGGAATGGATGTCTGGGGTGGGGAGAATTTAGAACTATCATTTAGGGTGTGGCAATGTGGTGGCACATTGGAGATCCATCCTTGTTCCCATGTAGGCCATGTGTTTCCAAAGCGGGCTCCATATGCGAGGCCAAATTTCCTTCAGAACACTGCACGTGCTGCTGAAGTGTGGATGGATGAGTACAAAGAACATTTTTACAACAGAAATCCTCCAGCAAGAAAAGAAAACCATGGTGATATTTCTGAAAGAAAACTACTAAGAGAGCGTTTGAAGTGTGAGAGTTTTGACTGGTATTTGAAAAATATTTTTTCCAACTTACATGTACCAGAGGATCGTTCGGGCTGGCATGGAGCTATTCACAGTATGGGAATATCATCAGAATGTCTAGACTACAATTCACCTGAACATAATCCCACTGGGACTCATGTGTCTCTCTTTGGATGTCATGGTCAAGGAGGCAATCAGTTCTTTGAATATACATCGAGTAAAGAAATTAGGTTTAACTCTGTGACTGAACTATGTGCAGAAGTCCCTGAACAAAAGGATTTCATTGGCATGAGGAACTGCCCAAAAGATGGATCCCCTATCCCAGAAAATATCATATGGCATTTTAAAGAGGATGGGACTATTTATCATCCTCATTCAGGAAAGTGCCTTAGTTCTTATCGTACTTCTGAGGGTCGGCCTGATGTGCAAATGAGGACTTGTAATGCTGCAGATAAAAATCAGATTTGGAAGTTTGAGAAATAAAATGTCTGCTGGTGATAGTTGTTATCTGAAGAACTTCAGAGTTAATTAGTGGCTGGCTATGCTTTGATACATGGATGTCCTTCTCTGTTGTAGTTTAGGAACTGAATCTCCTATGGTGAAATGTACAAAAGTGGGTTGGCAAATACTGGGAATTTAATATTTAAAAGTGCCTTTTTGTACTGACTTAGGTTTTTATTTTTGTAGAGTTTTGATTCATTGTTGCTTGCATTTCAGTTTATATTTTAGTTTTAGGAAGAACATGACCAGTTTTAGACACGAAAAGTTCTTGCATCAAGTGAAAGAAAAATCTGTTACTTCATTATTAAGGTTAAGAATTTAAATCTACAGAAGTTAAGGTTCTCACAGCAATGTTTACTTAGCTATATTGCAGATATGTATTGTGACATAAATTCACAGAATAAATAATACAGTAGTACATGGCTGAGTTAACGTTGGTGTGGGAAATAGAACCTTAATCCTTAATACATTGTATAATCATCCAGGTGTTTATTGGGGATCTGCCAACTCCTATGTGTTTTGAAGAAGTCATATTATTATTTGTAAGGAATGAAAGTTTCGAACTACATTTTCGAACTACTTGGAAGACAGGAAACATTAGGTCTGGCCCTGCTTCATTCCCTAATTCATATCCCTCTCCACACATGAATACTGCTTCAGTCTTGCCCTAGTTCCTGAAAGCAACTTGGTTCTTCAACACCCCACCCCTCCCCCGCCCTAATGCTAGAGGTAGTGGAACTAGGAAGATGGGCCAGCAGTATAAGAATGGTGGAGGTTTGTGGGGCGGGAAGGGGATGGTTAGGGATGGGAGACTATGGAGTGTGGGTAGAGAGCCCACAATCTTGGGTAAGAAACTGATACATTTATCTTGGGTGTGAGAGAGAAAAGGCTGGGTGTCATGTTGACATCTCTCTCTCATCTTTGAATTCTCAGAACTAGTATGCACATCATGAGTGTTCTAAGCATTAGATAGTACTCGATTTCTGGACATTTATTTATACAGTAGAATCTTGATTATCCAGGATGATAGGGAAAAAATTAATCCTGGTTAATAAAATCCCAGATAATCACCATCCATAGGAAATATGGGGAGGGGGGGGATTGGTTCACCAGCCACCCTGCACCGGGGGGAGGGAAGGTTGGTTCACTGGCTGCCCTGCCCCCAGATGGGGCCTTTTTGTGTGTGTGCTTGGGGCGGCAACAAAGCCAGAGCCAGCCCTAGTTCCCTAATATGTGAGTTACACACACTTTTTTTTGTCATCCTAGTTAATATACATCCTGGTTAACCCAATCCTGGATAATCGAGAGTCTACTGTATTCTCAACACTTCCATTATGTTTACATAATCTTTTGCATTTTAAAAAATATATATAATATTTTATATACCAGTATGTTAGGAGGTAAAGGAAAGAGGTGCTTGTGTGGGTCTTTTCATAATGACATTAAGGCAGTGGTTCTCCACCTATTTACTGTTGTGGGCTGCATAAGCAGCTCTCTGTGTTACGTGAGCCACAGTCACACAATATGTATATGGCCTATGTGGCCCTGATGATGTCACATGGGCTGCAGCTGTGTACTCATTGGTCTGCAACCGACCTGCAGGTTGAGAGCCACTGCATTAAGGTGTTTGTTTAAACGTGTGATCATAGGGTGTTCAAATAGATTTTTAGGCGTGTAATCATTGGATTATATATTTTAGAAAAAGTACAATGCCAGTACCAAGTGTTTGGGGCCTTTACATGATTCTTCAAGGCACTGCCTTAAGCTTTGGCAAATCCAGGGGTTTTGTTTTGTTCTGTGTTCATCTTGTGCTATGAGTAGCCACCAGATCTTGATCTTGGACTGATTGCTCTTACTTTCAGGTAGAGAGCCACAAATTAATGATAGGAAGTGAACAATAAAAATCTGGGGAAGGTCTAGTGGGATATAGTAGGTGGTGGTGGTTCATTACAGCCAGTGCTAGGCAGAAGGGAAAGGAGATGCTGTTTGGAGGGAGAAAGTGAGGTTGTAAAAGGGCTAGGGAGTTTCAAGAAATAATAAGGCAAGAAGGAAAAGGAGGTGTGTTCAGGGGCGTTTCTAAGGACTTGCGAAGAATTGAAAGGAGGAAGGGAAAGAAGTGGCCAGCAAGTTGGGGCAAGAGTTTATGGGGCTGGTCTGGGAGAGTGACTAGATGAGGAAGATGCTGCAATAGGGGTGTAGTGCAGGGTATGTTAAAAATAATTGCCACTATGTGGCACTGGGCATTAAGTCTCTGTAATTTATTTTAAAATGACTCATTTGAAATCTGATTCATATAAATTGATACAGCATAAGGGAATTGTCACATTATATTGATCAGCAAGGCACTCATTGGCACATTCACCAAACCTGATGTGCCAAGGAATACCTCTGCATTCCTCTGTAGACCTACTACTTCGAGAGACTACAGCCCATGACTTGCTGAAAGAGCAAAGCTTTATATGGTCATATGCATTTGTGAAAGCCTTGCCATAAATAATTTTTTTTTTCAGCATGCACTCTTCCAAATGGATTCATGCTTGCATAGGCATCTACCTTGTATGCCATGCATACTTATTGTACTGAGGGAAATGAAATACTGTGCATGTAGACTATGCAATTTTTATTCAATTGTAACATTTATTATTTTTTAAAAACCTAGCAAACGTGTTACTCTTGGAGGGCTATTTTATGAATTGGAAGTTTTAAAAATAACTTGTTGAGCTATCAGAGTAGAAAATAAGAATGAACAAAGTTCTGAAATATTACTTTTATTAAGGCACTTATAACTGACAATTCAAGAGAACTTTCTTATCCCATACTTCAGTTTTTTTTAAACAGAAATCTAAAACTAAGGATGCAACACTTCTGTCCAATAGGAGCAATTTTTATAATATTATTATAAAGATCTGATAATAGGAACTTGCAAATGGCAATCTCAACCTTAACTGAAGCGTTGCTACTGTAATCTTTTATTTCTGTGTACAGATTTCTGGAAAATCTGATACTCTGAGAAACAAAGGTATAAATATATCTTTTTAATTCTATCAGTTTTATGAGAATTATGGAGGAAATAAAATTCTGTATGGATTTTAAACTACTGATTTTAAATAACAAAAGAAACTGTATATTTAACACTGATTAAATGTGTTGTTTTTTTTTTAAACAGTAATAAAAATGACAATTGAATGTTAGTTTTCTGGCTTTTGTTTTGTTTTTGATCTTCGACGCTTATATTAGGGCCCACTACATTTAGAATGAACTCAGTATTTTGACATTTTATAAAAGTTAATAGTATTAAACCTCTTTTGCTTTAAATTCCAGTGAAGATTCTGAATTTAAGCAGCCTCTCCATCCCTGTGGCATAAATTTATTTTTCATCAAACAGAAACTCTTTAGAATTAGTGTTGTATATGTATGAGAAAATATTTGATAGAGGCATATAGTAGACTCTCAATTATCCAGGATGATAGGAAAAAAATTAATCCCGGATAATCACTATCCATAGGAAATATGGGGGAGAGGGGTGTCGGTTCACTGGCTGCAATGCGCCCTAGTGATTTTTTTTTGGTTGTTTTGGTGCTTGGGGTGGCAACAAAGCCAGAGCCGGCCCTGTGACTTACCCATATTTATTTTGACATCCTGGTTAATCCACAACCTGGTTAACTCAATCCTGGAAAATCGAGTCTCTACTGGGTGACCTGGTTACAGAAAGGTAGCCTCCTGATTCAGTTGTGCATTAAGTAGATGGGACCAAATAATGTGTTAACTGTCTAACAGTTCTACAAAAGATCAAAGCTATAGTACAGTTCAGTCCTATGAAATGTTTAACAATATCAGCACTACTGTGGTGTTCTGTAGGGGTTGGAGTACAGTAGGAGTTCCACTCTAGACAGAACCTTACTGACTTTGTTAGACATGTGAACAATATGCCAAATTATTTTTATTCTGAATTTGGAAGTATTGAGGAGTAGGGGGAGAGCCTATATACTTCTAGAAGTAAGTCCAGATGTCTTTATTTACTGCCAAGGAAGTATCCTTGATTGAGCGCCCTTTTACTAATAATTGCAGCTCAGAAATGTACAAACCTGGTGTTTGCATAGAGTAGACTATCATTCCATTGTTGGGTGTCCATTCTTTCATTACATATTTTGCTTTTCTGCATACGAAAGAAAAATCTATTGTTAATTTATATTCCTATTGCCTGTATCATTAGATATTAAGTAAAACTGTAGTTGTAATGTTTTTGTGCACGGACAAGAATCAACAATATTATGGCATGAGGTTTGTACACAGTCAAGTTTTCGCTCTGTTAAAACATTGTTATTGGTGTAGTGTAGACAGGTACTTAAACTAGAATCATGTTCAAACATGACAGGTGTTCACCTATCTCCTGTGGGCAGTGCATGCACCTGATCTGCTCATGTTAAAACTGTTTTACAAAACTGGTCTATGGACCCACCTACTGTTTTATAAAGGTTTCAACATGGCAATGTATCATACCTATATAAAGACCAGACCTCATTATACCACAGTACATTTTCCAGTGTTGCTGCATCCAGTAACATGTTTTGTAACAATCAGGCTAGGTCTACAATGGCTTGGGACATCATATTTAGCCCCTGTCTGGAAAGAACATGTTTAAATAGGTATTTTAACATTTTATTTGAATGTTGTGGAACTTAATGCATTTATAATATCTTATTGAGAAAAAAAGAAAATATGGTGCAAAAAGGAAAACAATTTTCTAAAAAAATTCTGTGAAATACTTTGCTTGGGTAACTCAGAACCATTTTAAACTGGAATAAAGAAACAGAAGAATTAAAGGTAATTATTATGAATCACACAAAGTGCATTTTGGTACATCTAAAGACTAATTTAAATACAGTTGCAGCTTGAAGAGTGGAGTTGAAACTATGTAGCTGTTAGCACCATTAACCATAGATGTGTTTATAATAATTCTTTTCTATCATGCTGTGTTCACAAATGATGATAAATAAAAAAAGAAATCCTGAAATATCTTAATTTATACATAAGATATTTCATAGGTTTAAGATAGTGTGAAATCTTATATGGAACGTACACCACAGTTAGTCCCAATTCCTGGAAGCAGAAATACTCAGGCTGTCTCAGAATCCCATTGAAATTAAGGCGACTCCGTTCTCTTTCCAGGATTGGGGCCTTAGTTAAGGGTGGAATGAGAGCTTCACCTCAGAATAACGTTTCTTTTCATTGTGCTCATATCTATCTCATTTTGTGTCCTTTTTTTTTTAGGGAGGGGGGCTTGATATAGACAGATACTTATTTATGATCATTTTAAAAAATGAGTAAAGTAGTAAAAGGAAGGAGTTAGAATGCAATTTAAAAATATGTTAATATCTGAAAGCAAGGAAGAGAGCCAGTACTATGTAATATGCCAGCTTGTGCTCCATGGGTTGCTGGTGGTTTGTGGATTATATTTATTTATTAGACCACTACTTCCTAAAATAATCTGCCCTGCATTTCAAAGGGGGCAAGCTCAAATTCTCTTCTAAAGCCCAAAAAACAAAACAAAACAAAAAGACCCAAAATAGCAAGGGCCTATTATAAAATAACCAATGCTTGAAGTTAGAAAAATTTATCACATATCTACAAATCACATACCCTCCAAAGTAGGGGTCCAGGATAATACCTTGCCTCAGAGACTACCCTTCTCCTTAATCTCTGGGAAAAGATGGGATTAGATCCATAGGGAAGACTGTGTAGACTCTACTGGAGGGCTCATCATCTTATGTACTAGTCTTGTCTTGTGCTGTTTATGTCTCTTTAAATGTAGAGCTCTCTTCCTCATCTCTTGCCTCCCAAATTAGTGGCCTCGCTGGTGCAGGTCAGGCAGAAAAGTATTAACTTCTTCACATCTTCTGAAATTGCAAGGGAGATCCTATTTTCCCATCCCCTTTTCCCACTTGCAGTGAGGAAGGAATTCTTTTTTTCTTCTCTCCTTTTTTTCTTTCTCTCCTTTTCTGATCATGCCATTCCCACTCGCTAAACACCAGTCATTCCCATGCCTTCCCTGCCTTCATCTTTTCCAAGCACTGAGAGAGAACTTTACCAGACTGGTCATTTTCATTCAACTGCTCAGAAACTTGCAGGCAAAGTTTGGAAAACGTTTTGCTTAAAAAATTAAACACCTCATCATACAGAATTATGTACAATATATGATCATCTGTTTTGACGGCAAAGGCACACAAATATGTTCCAGTGCTTGTTGTTGTTTAGCCAACACTCTGTTTCACATTAAATTCATACTAACTCAAAGAATGTGCAAAATGTTCAAACTTGAGTACTTAGATACCTAATTACTTTTTTGGACACCTATGTTTCAATTTAGGTGACTAACCCAGATATTAGGATGGGATTTTCAAGTATTGCTTTAGCACAGGCCTATTTTTGTGGAGTTTGGCCAACACTTAGTTGGAGATGGAACTTGAGCCAGATTTTCACAGATGGGTGCCTAATGTCACCACTGAGACTTTAAATAGCTGAAGGTATTTGCTACTCTGTTTCCGGATGTTTTAAAGTTTGTTCAGCATTGTCAAACCTGTGTTATAATTGGAATATTTACAGTATTTTCATCTTCAGAGAGCCTTGAAAACTAATTAGCTCAATACACCTCAAAAATAATGTCCTTATTTTACAGATGAGGACATCTATAGTGACTTGTCTGAAGGGTATGTCTTCACTACAGCAGTAGTTCGATTTCCTTTATGTCGATGTTGTGAACGCGACTGTATACAGTCGATGTTGTGTGTCTTCACTAGGCACAGCTAAGCACAGCAAGTCGACAGTGTCTGTCCGCAAAACTTTTGCAAGCGTCGACATGACGAGCGTTGCACTCTGGGTACCTATCCCACAGTTCCCTGATCCCCCAGCAGGCACCATTTCGAGTGCTGCACTATGGGTAGGCATTTCCAAATTTCGCGCCCTTTTTCCACGCCGCCCACCCCCATTACGAGCGGTGCACTGTAGGTAGGCATCCCATAATTCGCGCCCTTTCTCCGCCGTGCTTAACGCCATAGCATTGCAAGCATGGAGCCCGCTGACACCACGGCTGCAGTAATGGCTGTTGTGAGGACCTCGAACACGGTTGCTGAGTTCCTGCTGCACCGTCTGCAGAGGAGGAATGTGATCCGGGGAGAACTGCGCTTTCCGGAACCTGACGACAGTGAGGAGGAGATGGACGAGGACGTGCACGAGATGGACGAAGACGTGCACAGCGGGGACGACATGGACACTGCCGTTTTTGCAAGTAGGGCGACTGACAATCTGTCAAAAATGGTGGCAATGGGGCAGGCTCATGCCATCGAACGCCGATTCTGGGCCAGGGAAACAAGCACGGACTGGTGGGACCGCATAGTGCTGCAGGTCTGGGATGACTCCCAGTGGCTCAGAAACTTCCGCATGCGAAAGGGCACGTTCCTGGAACTTTGTGACTTGCTGTCCCCGGCCCTCCGGCGCAGGAATACCAAAATGAGAGCGGCCCTTACAGTGGAGAAGCGAGTGGCGATAGCCCTCTGGAAGCTTGCAACGCCAGACAGCTACCGGTCAGTGGCGAATCAGTTTGGGGTGGGTAGGTCTACAGTGGGCTTTGCTGTGATGCAAGTAAGCAGGGCAATCGTCGAGCGGCTGCTACACCGGGTTATAAACCTCGGAAACCTGCAAGCCACAATAGATGGCTTTGCCGCCATGGGATTCCCTAACTGTGGTGGGGCTATAGATGGGACTCATATCCCTATCCTGGCACCGGACCACGAGGCCGCCGAGTACAGAAACCGGAAGGGATATTACTGAATGGTCATGCAAGCAGTGGTTGACCACAAGGGACGTTTCACCGGCCTCTACGTGGGGTGGCCAGGAAAGCTTCATGACGCTCGAGTGTTCAGGAACTCTAGGGTTTTTAGACAGCTGCAGCAAGGCACTTTCTTCCCCGACCAGAAAATTTCCGTGGGGGGGGGGGGGGGGTCGAAATGCCGATCGTGATCATTGGGGACCCAGCCTACCCCCTAATGCCCTGGCTTATGAAGCCCTGGACAGGGGTCAGGAGCTGTTCAACTACAGGCTGAGCAAGTGCAGAATGGCCGTGGAGTGTGCATTTGGCCGCTTGAAGGGGAGATGGCGTTCCTTACTGATTCGCTCAGACATCCGCGAGAGAAATATCCCCATTGTTATAGCTGCTTGCTCTGTGCTCCACAAGATCTGTGAGAGCAAGGGGGAAATGTTTATGGCGGGCTGGGAGGCAGAGGCAAATTTACTTTCTGCTACTTATGAGCAGCCACACAGCAGGGAAAGTCGAAGAGCACACCGTGAGGCCCTGCGCCTCAGGGACGCCTTGAAAGACAGTTTTATGAGTGCCCGAGATGACGTTTGAGAATCTGCTCCCTTGCTGTGCTCTAAGCCTGCTGCCCTTGAACCCTCTTTCCCTCCCCCATCCCCATGCTTGCAGAGGAAATAAAATCACTGTTTGAAAAATCATGGTTCCTTTATTGGTTAATCGGAAATACAAATACAGGGGATCACTGTCCTGGTATCCTGGAGGGAAACCGGCAGTCGCAGTGGGGGAGGAGCGGGCAAAGGACGGGGGGGGGGGGGAAGGGGGGAGAGGAGGGGTGGGCAAGACACAGCAGCTTTTAAAAGTTTTCCGAGAACGTCAGCCTGCTGCTGCTGCTGCTTCTGCTGGCTTGTGGGGTAGAGTGGAGCGGCCCACGGAGCTTGCCCCCCCCCGTGTTCTCACCCCGCGTCTGGGTGGGGAATCTATGGGAGTTGGGGAGGGGGGGAGGTGGTTACACAGGGGCTGCAGAGGTGGTCTTTGGGCATGCTGCAGCTCCACCAGAGATCGCAGCATGTTGCTCTGGTCCTCCATTATGCGGAGGAAAGCATCCATGCGTCTTTCCTCACGCTCTTTCCTCTTTTCTTCAGCGGCTTCCCTCTTTTCTGCAGCGGCTCTCCATTCCTGCCTCTCTCGATCCCTTGCCTCTCTCTCTCAATCCCTTGCCTCTATCATTCTTTCCCTCCAGTCCGTCTGGCGGGCTGCCTCAGCGCGCGAGTTCTCCACAAGTTCAGTGAACATCTCATCGCGCGTTCGCGTTTTCTTTTTACGCTTTCTTATCTGCGATGCACGGCGGGAGGAGGCCGGGGATTCTGACATACTTGGACATCTCTGGGCGAGTGTGGGAAAATAAAGTTTGAAAGTTATGAGACCGATACATTCAAGGTTAGGAGGCAGATGCAGTCTCGGACGGTACACAATGGGAGTACTATGCCATTTGCGACCTCAGTATTCAGAGGCCTGATATGATTTCTGTACAAGGTCATGTTCTACACCTAAAAGTGACTGACTAGCTCACAGAAAAGTCAGAGCATCTCAGACACATATGCGTGCCGCAGCCCAAGACGGCTTCTGAAATCACTGTGCAGCCGGCCATGGTAAGTTAAAAGTGGCGCCTGCATACTGTAGAGCAACCCCGCCCCCTTCCCCCCACCGCGTGGCTGGCTCCCACTGCAACCGCAAACTGCAAAGCAAATGCCAAAAAATCTCTCGCTAAGGGCTAAGGTCTTTTTGGGGCTCTTCAGACCGCGTGCAGACTGCTCAGATTCCCTGCTAGCTACCGCTACGGGCTGGGGGGAGGGGGGGCGGTTGGGTGCGCGTTGGATCTGAAGCGGAAGCAACCGCATGCAGACTGCCCAGATTCCCTGCTAGCTACCGCTACGGGCTGGGGGGGTGGGGGTGCGGTTTGCGTTCGGGGGGGGGGTGCGGTTGATCGGTCCTCAGCAGAAAAGAGTACTTTGCAGCTGGGAATCTTTATCTCCCTACTAATTGCAGTCCGTATCTCAAACAGGCAACCCTGAATGACCTCCCTTTGCTGAGAATTTCTCGGAGAGATAGGGACCGCATGCTCCTTGACTCCATGCAAAGTCCTGGTCCATACGCCGCAATGCTAGCCTGCTCAATGATACCAGACAACTTACTACTTTCGTGGCGTGGGTTGGTGTCCTATCACGGGGGACCACATAAGGCGGCTCTCCCCAGAAATCTGCTGCGCTGGATTCATCGCTACCTCCTGGATAGCTTCCTTGAAATGTCCGCGGAGGACTTATGGTTAATCCCGGAGTATATTGACAAACTCTTTGAGTAGAAATTGACCAGCAATGAAAGCACGCTAAGTCCTTAGGGCAAGTTACTCATTAATAAATGCTTCCTTTACAAAATCACGCGTCATGTAATCACTTAAAAAAGAAACACTTACCCCCCTGGGAGGCTTGGGAGGGTACTGGCTCCAGGGTGACAAACAGCTCCTGGCTCTCTGGGTACACGGGTTCTCTGCTGGGCTCCTGCTGCTCCGTGAGATTTTCCTCTTCATGGTCGTCCTCCTTGGAATCAGTCTCCTCCCTGACGATTATCCCATCGGTGGAGTCCACGCAGACCGGCGCGATGGTGGTGGGGGCGCCCCCCATTATCGCATTTAGTTCATTGTAGACCCTGCATGTCCGTGGCGCGCCCCCTGATCGTCCGTTTGCCTCCTTGGCTTTCTGGAACGATTGCTGCAACTCCTTAATTTTCACGCGGCACTGTGTGGTGTCCCTGTTGTGGCCCCTTTCTAGCATGGCCTTGGAGACCCTTCCGTAGGTGTTGGCATTCCGTTTGTTGTTTCGTAGTTCCAACATCACGGATTCCTCTCCCCAGATAGCGATGAGATCCAGCACCTCACGAGTGGACCATGCTGGAGCTCTTCTCCTCTGGCTGGTCTCCAGGGTAGATGAGCTCTGCATGGAGTCTTGTGATGCTGAGCTCTGCATGGCGGCTAGTGCTGCTGATAGCTCTGAATGGCGACTGAGCAGTTCAGGTGAGCTGGCCATGCTGACCAAACAGGAAATGGCATTCAAATGTTCCCGGGTCTTATCTACCTGGCCAGAGCAGCGAGTTCAGAGTGCAGTGCAGAGCGGTCACAGTGGAGCAGTAGTGAGGCAGTCCAGAGCGGTCAGAATGGAGCATTGTGGGACAGCCTCTGGAGGCTATTAATGTCGGGTTCCGTCTTCACTAGCCCACGGTCGAGCTTGGAATGTCGAGATTAGCCTTATGTCTCTGGTTAGGCTGGAGTTCCAAGATTGATCTTGAGGGCCCTTTACATCGACATTAAGGGCATGTATGTGAAGACAGGTACACGTTTAATTCGACCTAATGTCGTTAACATCGATTTAAAGTGGTAGTGAAGACATGCCCTGAAGTCACAGTGAACCAATATTAGTGTCAACATTTCTGTTTAGGAGTTCCTGTCTCCCAGACTTTGTACTAGGGCCACTAGACCAAACTACCGTATTTAATGTTTTGAGACAGAGGACTCTCTATTATCCAGGATGATAGGGAAAAAATTAATCCTGGTTAATAAAATCCCAGATAATCACCATCCATAGGAAATATGGGGAGGGGGGGTTGGTTCACCAGCCACCCTGCGCCAGGGGGGAGGGGAGGTTGGTTCACTGGCTGCCCCACCCCCAGATGGGGTCTTTTTCTGTGTGTGCTTGAGGCGGCAACAAAGCCAGAACCCGCACTGTGAGTTACACACATTTTTTTTGTCACCCTGGTCAATCCATATCCTGGTTAACCCAATCCTGGATAATTGAGAGTCTACTGTAGATAATAAATTCAGTGGCACTGACAAAATCCGCAGTTATTGTTTTTGTAGGCATTTTTTGTCATTTGATTTCCATATTAAAAATTAAGATTGTTAATAGTGGAATTTAAGGTACTGTCACCAGTTAAGTATGTAGCTATTATACATGTGCATTTTAAATTTGAGTAATTATCAGAGTTGTTCGCTTTTAACAGAAAATAGCTTTCAAATTCTTTCTTGCCAGCCTCCTCTTCTTTGGATAGGTTTCTTATGATATGGAATTTGAGGCCACAGTCCAGAGCTTTCAGATTTGTGGGTCACGTGGAAGCTGTGACCAGTGTACAGTTTTCACCAGATGGGCACGTCATGGCATCTGCTTCTCAGGATCGGACTGTTAGACTATGGATTCCCTGTATGTGAGTATAACTGAAGTATATTGGTTATGATTGTTGATACTCCAGTACCGATATTGGAGAAACTTCAGATCTGTAGATTATTGCCGCCGTACCATGTTAGGTGAACCCGAGGGATAATGGGAGTCTTGGAGCAGGTGGAAGTAAGGTTCTTCATTCTCCTTGGTTCTTCTGCAGTTCTATCGAAGTACAGAAGTTAGGAGACCTTAGCTCAAGGCAGGCAGGCATGAATGGATGGAGGAAGGCCTAAATTCATGTGGCAGGGTTTTTCAACCTCAAAGGATACATTTACTTAAATGGGGAGTTGTATGGCTAAAATCCAGTTCATCCATTTGCAATTTGGGGGTAAGTGATGAAGGAAGCCAAGACAACACAGCAACTCTTACTCATTCAATAAAAATTTGTCTGTTTCTTTAGAGAAAAATAGCAGTGATTATGAACAAAAAATATTTTAAAGACCTTTTATAGCATAGAGGCTAATGTTTACCTTCACTCTTAAAATTGTTAGATTATTACAGTATATTAAAATATTTTCATTTCATTAATTAAATCTTCTGACCTAAATTACAAGTTAAATGCTAGCAAGGCAAATTACTTCTATATTTTAGAGTTAGTTGTCTAGATAAATAAACTTCTACTAGATTAGAAAACCCATTTTTTCAAAATGTTGGTATGGCTTTGTCTAAAGCCCATAATCAGGATTTACCAAGAGAGAGAGTTCTTGTGTTCAGGTTCAGGGAGAAATAGATTAATTTTAATCAGTGTCAGATTATTAGAGTTTTATATCCTCTGCAAGATTATCATGTAAAATGTTAACATATATTTTCAGTCATGGAGAATCTTCAGCCCTGAAAGCCCATACTGCACCAGTCCGTAGTGTGAACTTCTCACATGATGGCCAGTTCCTAGTTACAGCATCCAATGACAAATCAATAAAAGTATGGAGTGTTCACAGTCAGCACCTTTTGTTTTCCTTATTCCAGCACACACGCTGGGTTCGCTGTGCCAAGTGAGTTGTGTTTTTTCATAGTGAGTTTGTAAAGGGGGAGCATTATATGCCAATTTCCTTGTTTAGAACTTCAAACAAGGCGTTTTATTTTCCAGGGGCCGAACAAGCATGAAGAAAAATGTGTAAATGGTAGAAAGCTGTTAAATGTGACTCGTGTATCATAGGGTATACTATTAAAGTGATACGTTTTTAGTCCTATAGGCCCAGATTTTTAAAGGTACTTAGGTGTTGCTGAGCTCAGCATACAATGCCTAACTAATTTAGAAGCCAAAATCCTATTGCAAATTGCTGGAATTTGGGCTCTTAAGTAGCTGCAGCCTCTTTGAAAATGAAATTTAGCCTCCTAAATCAGTTAGGCTTTGTACATTGAGCTCAGCATGTCTAAATACCTTTAAATATCTGGGCTGTAATATTTAAATATATCTAGTTGTTTACTTATCACTGTACATGAAAAGTATTGAAAAAATAGATATGGGAATTTTTTTGAAGAAAAAGTAAGACTTAATGTATTTTTATCCTGTTTGTCCTATATTCTGTATGTGTGTGTAATTGTGTTTGAAACCAATGTTTTAGCTTTTCCATGTACATACAGTTTCTTTCAGGTTCCTCTTTATCTCTTCAGATAGTAAGGTGTTATAGCAGGGGTGGGCAAACTATGGCCTGTGGGCCACATCCAGCCCGAGGGATTGTCCTGCCTGGCCCCTGAACTCCCAGCTGGGGAGACTACCCCTTCCCTGCGCCTACTGTACCCCTGCACCCACGCCACCGCACAGCTGCCAGACATGCCGCTCTAAGTAGCATGGGGGGGGTGTAGATATATGGCAGGGACTTCTGGGGGACAGTCAAGGGAGCAGGGAGTGGTTGGATGGGGCAGAGGTTCTGGAGGGGCAGTCGGGACAATGAATGGGGTGGGGTTGGATAGGCGTGGGAGTCCCAGGGGTCTGTGAGGTGGTGGGGTGTGGATAGGGGTTGGGGCAGTCTGGGGACAGGGAGCAGAGGGCCGTTACATGGGGCAGAGGTTCTGGGGGTGGTCGGGACAGGGAATGGGGGAATTGGATAGGTGTGGGAGTCCCCAGGGTCTGTCAGGTGGCGGGGGTGTGGATAGGGGGTGGGGTGGTCAGGGGACAGGAGGGGAGGGTTCGGTAGGGGATGGGGTCCTGTGGGGGCAATTAGGATGGGGGTGTCTCTGGAGGGGTGGTCAGTGGACAAAGAGCAGAGGAGTTGGATGGCTCGGGGGCTCTGAGTGGGGCAGTTGGGGCAGTGGGAGGGGGTTGAATAAGGGGTGGGGCCAGGCTGTTTAGGGAGGCACAGCCTTCCCTACCCAGCTCTCCATACAATTTTGCAACCTCAATGTGGCCCTCGGGCCAAAAAATTTGCCCACCTCTGGTATATAGGGATGATTACAAGCCAAAGTCCAAAGCAGGTTGTTATTTATGACTTACAGAAGTGGATAGTGCACCAGAAAATGTCTTTAAATGCACAGTTGGTTGCAGTGTTGAGGCTGTGTTGGTCCCAGAATATGAGACTGTCAAGGGGGATGAGGTAATGTCTTTATTGGGCCAACTTCTGTGGGTGAAAGAGCTGTGCTTTCAAGCTACATAGAGCTCTTCAGAGGAAAAAGAGCTCTGTGCATTTTTCACCATCAGAATTTGGCCAATAAAAGACACTACCTCATTCACCTGGTTGCTCTCTTTAACTAAAGCAAACAATAAGCAGGCCCACTATTTAAAGAGAGCAACTCTCCACGGACAGTGAGAGGGTGAATTTCCCATTACTGTTCTGCTTGGTTCTAAAGGAGTGATACATCAATTGTTTGGTAACATCAGCATTGATATTGAATATTGAAAAATATGAATATATTCCGATAGCAGCGCATAATGAAATTCACTATAGAGCACAAGAGGACTCCACTGGTGAAGAGAAAAACAACCATAAGGCAATCAGATTTGAAAATTCACAGAGGATTGCAGAAGTTCAATTCTGCACCTGTGTTCAAAAAAGAGAACTAATGAGTACTGGAGAAACTAGACTGTTTGATTTTGATTCATGAAAAATTGCTTTTAAAAATAAGAAACAAAAAAGAATCAGATTAAACAGTCTGGGAGAGTTTAGGGTAATTATTGATGGATCATTGTTAGTTTAGAAAGACTTACTTAGTGAAAACTCCCAAGCATGTGTGTGTTTAATGCCATTAAAATATTCATGGTAGAGAAAGCTTTCATTTAAAATTTAAATGCAGAGTTCTAGTATGACCCTCTGTTTCCATTCTCTTGTAACTTTTCTGCCAATTTCTCCTTTAGAGCTGAAACTTTCATCCTTGGATTCAGCCTACAGGTCATACTCTTCCTCCCTTCCCCCCTCCCCCCCCCCCCATTCAGCTGCATGGGTGTTTAAAAATATATTTGTTTTTAATAAATGGTGTGAGAAGGGGTAATCTTTTCTGCCTAGTTTTGCAAACTTGAGGTTTCTCAGTAAGTATAACTCCCTTAAACTGAAAACTTCGATTGTCCTAGAAAATACCTTTTACTATTTATTTACTATGCAGTTATCTGTATTACTTGAATATTTTATACTATTTCTTAAATAGAAACCTTTTTATATTTTACAGATTTTCACCTGATGGAAGAATAATAGCATCTTGCAGTGAGGATAAAACTGTTAAAATCTGGGATGCAGCAAATAAAGTATGCATTGATAGCTTTACAGACTATGAAGGGTAAGTGTCATGCAACAGAAGAGTGCAGAATTATATTTAACATGATATGAAGTTCATCTTTTGTGCTGTCTTAAATCAAATTTCACCAACATTTCTATGCAATATTGAAAATAGACACAAACTTTTCTACCAGCAGATGGAAATCAAAGAAATGCAAAGATTTTTTTTAAAAAAAATTTTTTTAAGAAGCCAGCTGGCTGTCTAAATGTGCCCATCTGTTCTTCTGTCTTCAGGAGATGAGACCAAACCTGTCCTGAGGAGATGGCGGGGTTAGACTTCTGACTACTTTTATCTTTGAATTTTCCCCCAGTACTTTTCTTTCTGTTAATTTAGAGTAGAATGTTTTGTTGGTGAAGAATTCTTAATTTTTCCCCTCATACTCATTAATTAGTTGACAGGGAATTGATATTCTGCAAGCTACTGTGTATTCTGCTGCCTTCAGCTATAGAAAATACTTTGGTTTCATATTATCCCATATTCTTTTAAACATAAAGGGAGTCAGAGCTTTTGGGATGCATGGAACCTCCTGCAAGACAAGCCCAATATTTGAACTTTATTAGTTTCACTAGTGCTATGCTAGCTCTCTCCATCCTTTGAGCTGAAAAGTACTTGGAGCTCTGTGACCTGTTACTATCTTCCTGCATTTATAGTAGCAACAGCACTTCAATTTTACTATTGAGAGCTTGGGACTTGCTTTCTAGAATGAAATGAGTTTAATGACTTTTCTAGGTTTAAGGCTTCAAGCACTTCTCTAATGGAGAGCTTTTTCCTGTTGCTGAACTCAAGGAAGGAAATTTAACTCCTATCTTTAGTAGGATGGCAGAAAGGAAACCAGATGATTTTTCCCCCAGCATATTTTTCCCCCATTGTTGGTTAGTTCTAAGCAGCTTATTCTAGTCATTTGCTGTTTGATACTAATGATGTTCAGATGTGGAAAAATAAGTGTAAACAAATACATAACCAGAGCTTTGGCAGATTCTTCACCAATCAGACTTCACTGACCTTTTGGGAATTCTTTTGTTTTTGTCTTTGTCCCTAATTTTGCCGTAGATGCTCAATATAAATATTGAGGAGAATCTTTCAGAAATATTATGACTATTAAAATAAGCCAGTTCCTAGACAAAATTTGGGGAACTTCCCCAAATTCTCCAAATTCTATAGCTAAACCCGCAGCCATTGACACAGTACAAAATAATGTTAACCTTCCTCTATAAGACCAGCTGCTATTACATCAACTCTTTGAATAATGAAGACAACTTGACCCATTGCTGTTCAATGCATAGTCCTTCATATTTCTGTGCAAGGGATAGATCATGTTTTTCTGAGGCAACCACTGTAATGGAACAGGAATGGTGGGCTCCCAAGTGCCTTACCTAGACCTTTGATGCCATGGAAGCTTGCTGTGAGTGAGGGGCAAGGTAGCATGGGACTTTATTTTGGTGTAACAATAAGAATTGGAAGCTGGGAGGGAATGCAGGAGGGGAATCTCTTTTCCTAATTTTTTTCTTTTGCTACTATGATTGGTGATTATGTTAGGGACACTTGTCGCTGCCGATGCTGCCATGAGAAGGCAGCATTTATGTCTATTCTGTTAATTTGGTATTTCTGTGTGTGCTCCTACTGTCTGAGGAGACTTGAGGGGATGTTTGATAATGTCTTTAATTGTAATTTCTTTAATTGTAAATTGAGTTTTCCAAGTCTCTGTGCTAGTCGAAACCTCCCATTCTATTGACGGAATTAGGACTATCTTAAACAAAAGTATTTTCTTTAGAATAAATAGCATTTTTATTGCTCTGAAAGTCCAAGATCCCTAACTGAGCAGAGTCAGCCATCCAGCATAGCAGGAGTGTTCTGTTTTCCCCTTTTTTTCCTGTTGATTAGGAGAATTTAGATCCATGACTGGAGCTAGATGAATGTGCCACCCAAATTACCAGATGGCAAATCACCATATAATGATGGCTCCTTGGAGCATCTAAGTCCTGGAACCCACAAGGAGAGAGAATTCTTGATTTAGTCCTAAGTGGAGGACAGGATCTGGTCCAAGAGGTGCATACATATGAACCACTCAATAATAGTAACTGTAATGTAATTAAATTTAACATCCTTGAGGGAGGAAAATACCAAAGAAACCTACTACAGTAGCATTTAACTTCAAAAGAGGAACTACACAAAACTGCGGCTGATAGTTAAATAGAAATTAGTTACAAGAGTGAAATGTCTACAAGCTGAATGGAGACTATTTAGAAACACCATAATAGAGGCTCAAACTAAATGTATACCTAAAATTAAAAAAGAGTAAGAGGGCCAAAAAAAAAATGCCAATGTGACTAAACAGAGCAGAAGAGGCTATTATAGGCAAAAAAGACATTATTTAAAATTGGAAGTCAAATCCTACCGAGGAAGATAGAAAGGAGCATAAACTCTAGGAAGTCCAATTGTAAAGGTATAATTAGGCAGGCTGAAAAAGAATTTGAAGAGCAACTAGCAAAAGACACAAACTAATAGCTAATATTTGTTAAGTTCATCAGAAGTAGCAAGCCTGCCAAGCAATCAGTGGGGCCACTGAACAATCTATGTATTAAAGAGACACTCGAGAAAGACGAGCATTGTAGAGAAGCTAAATGAATTATTTGCATTGGTCTTTACTGCAGGGCAAGGGTCTCCAAACTACGGCCCAGGGGCTGGGTTCGGCCCTCCAGCTGAGTAGGCACATGGAGAAGCAGCCGCTCCTCCCCCCCCACCCCCCCTCCGCGAGCTGCTGCTGGCGGCCCCAGGTATGGAGGGTGAATGCCCCCGTGGCAGCGGCCAGAGGAGCAAAGGGGGAAGGGATTCTGCATATATTTGCATATGTTGAATTTTTTTCACAGTTGCTTCGGCCCACGAAGCCCCTTCATAAATCTAATACGACCCTTGTCCCAACGTTTGGAGACCCCTGCCACAGAGGATGTGAGGGATATTTCCATGCCCAAGCCATTCTTTTTTAGGTCACAAATCTGAGGAACTGCCCCAGACTGAGGTGTCGGTAGAGGCGGTTTTAGAATAAACTGATAAATAGTGCTAAGTCACCAGGACTAGATGGCATTCAGCCAAAGGTTCGGAAGAAATTCAAATATGAAATTGAAAAACTACTAACAGATTACATAACATAATCATTTAAATCTGTTTCTGTGCCAGATGGTTGGCAGCATACTAGCTATCATCTAATTTTTAAAAAAGGTTCCAGAGGTGATCCGTGCAGATACAGGCTTGTAAGCCTAACTTCAGTACCACATAAATTGGTTAACACGATAATAAAGAAGAGAATTATCAGATACATAGGTGAACAAAATATGTGGGGAAAAGTCAACATGGCTTTTGTAAAGGGAAAGCATGCCTCACCAATCTATTAGAATTCTTTGAAGGGGGTCAACAAGCATGTGGACAAGAATGATTAAGTGGACATAGTGTACTTTGACATTCAGAAAGCCTTTGACAAGATCCCTCACCAAAGGCTCTTAAGTAAAGTAAGCAGTCATGGGATAAGAGGGAAGATTCTCTCGTGGATCAGTAACTGATTGAAAGACAGGAACAAAAAAGGGGTAGGAATAAATGGTCAGTTTTCAGAGTGGAGAGAGATAACTAGCAGTGTCCCTCGGGGATCTGTACTGGGACCAGTGCTGTTCATCATATTCATAAATGATTTTGAAAAAGGTAAACCGTCAGCTGGCTAAGTTTGCAGATAATACAAAATTGCTCAAGATTGTTAAGTCCAAAGCTGACTACAAAGAATTACAAAGGGATCTCACAAAACTGATTTCCATTTGCCATTTTGTTGCCCAGTCATTCAGTGTCGATAAATGCAAAATAACGCTCGTGAGAAAACATAAACCAAACTATACATGCAAAATGATGGGCTCTAAATGAGCTATTGCCACTCAAGAAAGGGATCTTGGAGTCATGGTGGATCGTGTTCTGAAAACATCTCAATGTGCAGTGGAAGTTTAAAAAAAAAAAATCTAACCATGTTAGGAACAATTAGGTAAGGTATAGATAATAAGACCGTATCATAATGCCATGTATAAATCTGTGGCTTACTCACACCTGGAATACTGCATGCCGTTCTGATTGTGCCATCTCAAAAATGATCTATAAGAATTGAAAAAGTAGAGAGAAAGGCAACAAAAATGATTGGAGGTATGGAACAGCTTCCATATGAGAAAAGACTAAGTCTATTCATCTTAGGTACATCTTCCCTACCCTCCGGATCAGTGGACAGTGATTGATCTATCGGGGATCTATTTATCGCATCTACTATAGATGTGATAAATCAATCCCCGTGTGCGCTCCCTGTCAACTTCAGAACTCCACCTCCGCAAGAGGCGGAAGCGGAGTCAATGGGGGAGCAGCAGCGGTCAACTTGCTGCCGTGTGGGGGGGCCAGGTAAGTCATCCCAAGATACGCCGACTTCAGTTACGCTATTTGCCTAGTTGAAGTTGCGTATCTTAGGTCAACACCCCCCACCCCTAAGTGTAGTCCAAACCTTAGAAAAGAGACAACTAATGGAGTATATGATAGGAGTCTATAAAATCATGAATGGTGTGGAGAAAGTGAATAGGGGAGTGTTATCTATCCCTTCACATAACACAAGAACCAAGAGTCACCCAATGAAATTAATAGGAGGTTTAAACACATGGAAGTGCTTCTTCATACAATGTACAGTCAACCTGTGGAACTCATTACCAGGGGATGTTGTGAAAGCCAAAGTAAAACTAGGCTGAAAAAAGAATTAGATATGTTCATGGAGGATAGGTCCATCAGTGGTTCTCAGCCAAGGTGGTCAGGGACGCAACCCCATGCTCTGGCTGTCCCAAACCTCTAACAGCCAGAAGTTGGAAGTAGATGATTGATCTGTTCTGGCGCTGGCCACTGTTGGAAGACTGGACACTGGACTAGATGGTAACAAAGAGTCCTGTGGCACCTTAGAGACTAACTATAAAGTTTTGAAACATGAGCTTTCGTGGGCTAATACCCACTTCGTCGGATGCAAGCAGTGGAAGTGTCCAGGGGCAGGTATAGATAAGTAGGCAAGAACCAGGTAGGAGGTAACAAGTTTAGTCCAATCAGGCTGAACCAGCTTGTTATCTCAAATCAGGGAGGGTGAGGTATTCCTCTAGCACAGGGGTCTCCAAACTTTTCAGCCCGAGGGCCGCATTAACTATCAAATAGCAGTTCGGGGGCCGACAACACACTCGAGGTCTGATGTTGTTTTTAATTATTTAATATTATTTTATTCAGTTATTATTTAATAACACATTGATACACTACACATGAACACCTGTTCACTACACATGAACACTACACATGAACACCTGTTCACTACACATGAACACTACACATCAACCCCCCAACTGACCCACCCAGCCAGGTCTCTCCCCCCAAAACCTCCTTTCCTCCAACCCCCCCTCCAAATGACCCACCCAGCCAGGTCTCTCCCCCCCAAACCTCCTTTCCTCCAACCCCCAACTGACCCACCCAGCCAGGTCTCTCCCCCCAAAACCTCCTTTCCTCCAACCCCCCCCCCCCAAATGACCTACCCAGCCAGGTCTCTCCCCCCCAAACCTCCTTTCCTCCAACCCCCAACTGACCCACCCAGCCAGGTCTCTCCCCCCCAAACCTCCTTTCCTCCAACCCCCCCCCCCAAATGACCCACCCAGCCAGGTCTCTCCCCCCCAACCCTCCTTTCCTCCAACCCCCAACTGACCCACCCAGCCAGGTCTCTCCCCCAAAAACCTCCTTTCCTCCAACCCCCCCCCCCCAACTGACCCGCTCAACCCGGTCTCTTCCCCCCCCCCCCCCCCAACTGACCCGCTCAACCCGGTCTCTCCCCACAGACCGTTTCGCCGCCTGGCAGTGGGTGGCTCCTTGTTTCGCCGCCTGTAACTGGGTGGCGGTGCGGCGCGTCCCGGCCCCAGCTCTGAGCCGTCCCTGGCCGGCGGCGGCAGCGGAGCACGCGGCGCGTCCCTGGCCGGCGGCGGCAGCGGAGCACGCGGCGCGTCTCTGGCCGGCGGCGGCAGCGGAGCACGCGGCGCGTCCCTGGCCGGCGGCGGCAGCGGAGCACGCGGCGCGTCCCTGGCCGGCGGCGGCAGCGGAGCACGCGGCGCGTCCCTGGCCGGCGGCGGCAGCGGAGCACGCGGCGCGTCCCTGGCCGGCGGCGGCAGCGGAGCACGCGGCGCGTCCCTGGCCGGCGGCGGCAGCGGAGCACGCGGCGCGTCCCTGGCCGGCGGCGGCAGCGGAGCACGCGGCGCGTCCCTGGCCGGCGGCGGCAGCGGAGCACGCGGCGCGTCCCTGGCCGGCGGCGGCAGCGGAGCACGCGGCGCGTCCCGGCCCCGCGGCTGGCGGCGGCAGCGGAGCATGCGGCGCGTCCCGGCCGGCGGCGGCAGCGGAGCACGCGGCGCGTCCCGGCCCCGTGGCTGGTTCCCGACCCCTGCCGTAGACAAAAAGATCTCCACGGGCCGGATGCGGCCCACGGGCCGTAGTTTGGAGACCCCTGCTCTAGCAGCTGAATTGGAGGTGTGAACTCGGAGAGAGGAGAAGATGTTTTGTGTAATTAGCAAGCCATTCAAAATCTTTGTTCAATCCCAGATTGATTGTGTCAAATTTGCAAATGAATTGCAGCTCTGCAGGTTCTCTTTGCAGGCTGGTTTTGAAGGTTTTTTTGCTGCAATATGGTGACTTTTAAATCTGTAATTGTGTGTCCAGGCAGGTTGAAGTGTTCTCCTACAGGTTTTTGTATATTGCCATTCCTGATATCTGATTTGTATCCATTTATCCTTTTTCGTAGGGACTGTCCAGTTTGGCCAATGTATGTAGCAGAGGGACATCGGTGGCATATAATAGCATATATGACATTGGTAGATGTGCAGGTGAATGAACCAGTGATGGTGTGGCTGATCTGGTTAGGTCCTGTGATGGTGTTGCTGGTGTAGATATGTGGGAAGAGTTGGCATCGAGGTTTGTTGCATGGATTGGTTCCTGAGTTGGAGTTATTATGGCGCGGTGTGTTGTTGCTGGTGAGAATCTGCTTAAGGTTGGCGGGTTGTCTGTGTGCCAGGACTAGCCTGCCTCCCAAGGCCTGTGAAAGTGATTGTCCAGGATGGGTTGTAGATCACTGATGATGCGTTGGAGAGGTTTTAACTGAGGACTGTAGGTGATGGCCAGTGGTGTTCTGTTGTTTTCTTTCTTGGGCTTGTCTTGCAGCAGCAGGCTTCTGGGTACACGTCTGGCTCTGTTGATCTGTGTCCTTATTTCCTTGTGCGGGTATTGTAGTTTTGAGAAAGCTTGGTGAAGATCTTGTAGGTGTTGGTCTCTGTCTGAGGGGTTGGAGCAAATACGAGTACCTCAGTGCTTGGCTGTAGACAATGGATCGTGTGGTATGTCCGGGATGGAAGCTGGTGGCATGAAGGTAGGCACAGCTGTCGGTAGGTTTTCAGTATAGGGTGGTGGTGATGTGGCCATCATTAATTTGCACCGTGGTGTCTAGGAAGTGGACTTCCTGTGTAGACTGGTCCAGACTGAGGTGGATGGTGGGGTGGAAGCTGTTGAAATCATGGTGGAATTCTTCCAGAGTTTCTTTCCCATGGGTCCAGATGATGAAGATGTCATCAATGTAGTGTAGATTCAGAAGGGGTGTGAGTGGACGAGAGTTGAGGAAGCGTTGTTTCAGGTCAGTCATAAAGATGTTGGCATACTGTGGGGCCATGCGGGTGTCCATAGCAGTGCCACTGGTCTGGAGGTATATATTGTCTCCAAATTTGAAATAATTGTGTGTGAGGATAAAGTCACAGAGCTCAGCAACCACCTGTGTTGTGGCATCATCGGGGATACTATTCCAGACAGCTTGTATTCCATCTTTGTGTGGGATGTTTGTGTAGAGAGCCTCTACATCCATGGTGGCTAGGATGGTGTTTTCTGGAAGGTCACCAATGCATTGTAGTTTTCTCAGGAAGTCGGTGGTATCACAGAGATAACTGGGAGTGCTGGTGGCATAGGGTCTGAGTACAGAGTCCACATATCCAGACAGTCCTTCAGTAAGAGTGCCAATGCCTGAGATGATGGGGCGTCCAGGATTTCCAGGTCTGTGGATCTTGGGTAGATCTACTACCCAAGATCCACAGACCTGGAAACCCTCAGAGCCCCGACCGGGGTTATTCTATGTTAATTTCTTCCTGTGCTAGTGCAGGGAGAGTCCCGAGTAGATGGTGCAGTTTCTTAGTGTGTTCCTCAGTGGGATGGGAGGGAAGTGGCCTGTAGAAATTGGTATTGGAGAGTTGTCTGGTAGCCTCCTTTTGGTAGTCTGACCTGTCCATGATGTCAACAGCACCTCCTTTATTAGTCTCTTTGATTATGATGTCAGGGTTGTTTCTGAGGCTGTGGGTAGCATTGCGTTCTGCACGACTTAGGTTGTGAGGCAGATGATGTTGTTTTTCCACAATTTCTGCCTGTGCACGTCAGCGGAAGCATTCTATGTATAGGTCCAGACTGTCATTTCGACCCTCAGGAGGAGTCCATGTGGAGTTCTTTTTGTGCTGCTGGTGCGATGGTGTCTGTGTATCAGTGTGCTGTTCCATGTTGTCTTGAAAGTATTCTTTGAGTCGGAGACGGCAAAAGTAGGCTTCCAGATCACCGCAGAATTGTATCATGTTTGTGTGGGTGGTGGGGCAGAATGAGAGTCCTCGAGATAGGGCAGACTCTTCTGCCGGGCTGAGTGTGTAGCTGGATAAATTGACGATATTGCTGGGTGAGTTAGGGGTACCACTGTTGTGGCCCCATGTGGTAGGTAGGATTTTAGATACAGGATTTTTAGATTTTAGACTTCCTAGACACCACCTCAACCTGCCTGGACACACAATTATAGATTTAAAAGTCACCATATTGCAGCAAAAACAACTTCAAGACCAGACTGCAAAGAGAAACTGCAGAGCTGCAATTCATTTGCAAATTTAACACAATCAATCTGGGATTGAACAAAGATTTTGAATGGCTTGCTAATTACAAAAACAGCTTCTCCTCTCTCCGAGTTCACACCTCCAGTTCAGCTGCTAGAGGAATACCTCACCAAGCTGGTTCAGCCTGATTGGACTAAACTTGTTACCTCCTACCTGGTTCTTGCCTACTTATCTATACCTGCCCCTGGACACTTCCACCGCTTGCATCTGACAAAGTGGGTATTAGCCCATGAAAGCTTATGCTTCAATACTTTAGTTAGTCTTTAAGGTGCCACAGGATTCTGTTACCTCTGCTATTCCAGACTAACATGGCTACCTCTCTGATTCTGGACTAGATGGATCATTCATCTGACCCAGTGTGGCTATTCTTATGTTCCTATTAATTGTCTTGAAATATAAATATTGCTTTAAAACAGCAATACTCATTCAATCTATTTTCATGATTTCCATCTAGGTTTGCAAACTATGTTGATTTCAATCCAAGTGGTACATGTGTAGTTTCTGCAGGTTCTAATCAGACAGTGAAGCTCTGGGATATTCGAATGAACAAGTTACTGCAGCATTACCGAGGTAAAAGCTTACATAGCTCATGGTAACTAAACCTGTTTACTTAATTCTTTTATAATTATATTATACATTATATTATAATTTGTTTAAAATGCAAGCAATAAAATGTCTTGTAACTTTAAGAAATGTTCCCTAAACTATCCTTTATTTACATTTCAGTGTACCTTGATATCATTTTATTCTGCTGAGAATACTTTTCCTTTCCATTCTGCTAATTCTCCTTGAGAGAAGAAATTATGCCCAATATGGAATTGTCAAGTGACCACACAAGGTTGATTTAATTCTGTTTAACAGTTGACTTGTGAGGTTTTCGTGGCAGGAAATCTCACTGCCTCTTGGATTTGAAGACAGATGCTGTTTTCTAAATTTTAATGCCAAATCTTATACCTGGCCATTGCGAAAGTGACATATGAGCTAGACTCCTAAATAACCTAATAAACAGCTACAGTAACTTCTTGCTTAATGTAGTAGTTATATTTCTGAAAAATGCTATTTTAAGTGAAACAATGTTAAGCGAATCCAATTTCCCCATAAAAATTAATGTAAATGGACAGGCTTAAGTTCTAGGGAAAAATTTTTCACTAGACAAAAGACGTTCTCTGTGTGTGTATATATATGACAGACAGATAGTGACAGTATAAGTTTTAAACAATTCAATACTGTACACAGTAATGATGTTTGTGAAGCTTGGTTGAGGTGGTAAAGTCAGAAGGTGGAAGAGGGTGGGATTTTTCCCAGGAACTGCCTGCCTTGCTGCTAAAAGATGAACTAGCACTCAGCTGAGTCCTCAAGGGTTAACATGTTGTTAATGTAGCCTCACACTCCTCAAGGCAGCACAAATTGTTGGAGGAGGCACAATAGATGCATGGTAGTGGCTGCAAACATTCACTGCGGAAACTGAATGTGATGATGAACCCATGCTAACACACTGAACTGTACCACCCCCTCCACTTTCCAAAGTGCTTGGTGCGAGGGAGGTGCATGTCTCTGTGCGACAGAGACACACTGTGTGTGTGTGTGACAGACAGACGCAAGCATTGCCCCTTTAAGTATGCTGACCCCACTCTAAGTACACTGCTTTTTTAAGTAGATCAGCAAGTTGAAACAGCAGCTGCTGCCAGTAAGCTCCCTCCATCCGGAGCCCTGTTGTGTCCACCCTCTCCCCCCCCCCCCCACCTCCTGGTCTGTGGAGATGTGATATAGGGGTGAGGGGAGGATGACCCCCTGACATTAGCACACCCTCTTTTCTACCCCCGCCCTACCCCCAGGAGTAGCTCCCAGGAAGAAGGCAAGAGCAGCACACAGCAGTGGGGGGAGGGACATCTGAACTGCCCAGCAATTCCCTTCCTCACAGGGAACTTGGGGGAGCTGATAGAGGGCTGCTGGCCCACCCTGGTTCCAAGCCCCCACCAGCTAGCTCCAATGGGCTGCTTTTCTTGCAAGCCGTGGAAAAAGCAGGTGGCTGCTAAACAAAGTTATAAGGGAGCATTGCGCAACTTTAAAAGAGCATGTTTTCTAATAGATCAGCAACGTAACAACATTAACCAGGACAACGTTAAGTGATGGGTTACTGTATAAGGAATCATAGAATATTAGGGTTGGAAGGGACCTCTGAAGGTCATCTAGTCCAACCCCCTGCTTAAAGCAGGACCAGTCCCCAAGTAAATTATCCCAGCCAGGGCTTTATCAAGCCTGACCTTAAAAATCTCTAAGGAAGATGATTCTACCACCTCCCTAGGTAACCCATTCCAATGCTTCACCACCCTCCTAGTGAAAAAGTTTTTCCTAATATCCAATCTAAACCTTCCTATCTGCAACTTGAGACCATTACTCCTTGTTCTGTCATCTGGTACCACTGAGAACAGTCTAAATCCATCCTCTTTAGAACCCCCTTTCAGGTTGTTGAAAGCAGTTATCAAATTTCCCCTCAGTCTTCTCTTCTGTAGACTAAACAATCCCAGTTCTCTCAGCTTCTCCTCATAAGTCATGCGCTCCAGGCCCCTAATCATTTTTGTTGCCCTTCTCTGGACTCTTTCCAATTTTTCCACATCCTTCTTGTAGTGTGGGCCCCAAAACTGGACACAGTACTCCAGATGAGGCCTCACCAATGTCGAATAGAGGGGAACAATCACGTCCCTCAACCTGCTGGCAATGCCCCTACTTATACAGCCCAAAATGCCATTAGCCTTCTTGGCAACAAGGGTACACTGTTGACTCATATCCAGCTTCTCATCCACTGTAACCCCTTGGTCCTTTTCTGCAGAACTGCTGCCTAGCCATTCGGTCCCTAGTCTGTAGCAGTGCATGGGATTTTTCCGTCCTAAGTGCAGGACTCTGCACTTCTCCTTGTTGAACCTCATCAAATTTCTTTTGGCCCAGTCCTCTAATTTGTCTAGGTCCCTCTGTATCCTATCCCTACCCTCCAGTGTATCTACCACTCCTCCTAGTTTAGTGTCATCTGCAAACTTGCTGAGGGTGCAGTCCACACCATCCTCCAGATCATTGATAAAGTTATTTAATAAAACCAGCCCCAGGACCGACCCTTGGGGCACTCTGCTTGATACCGGCTGCCAACTAGACATGGAGCCATTGATCACTACTCGTTGAGCCCGACGATCCAGCCAGCTTTCTATCCACCTTATGGTCCATTCATCCAGCCCATACTTCTTTAACTTGCTGGCAAGAATATTGTGGGAGACCGTATCAAAAGCTTTGCTAAAGTCAAGGAATAGCACATCCACTGCTTTCCCCTCATCCACAGAGCCAGTTATCTCACCGTACAAGGCAATTAGGTTAGTCAGGCATGGATAGATACCTGGGTTAGTGTTTTTGTTGTGTGGTGTGCGGTTGCTGGTGAGTATTTGTTTCAGGTTGGGGGGCTGTCTGTAAGCGAGGACTGGTCTGTCTCCCAAGATCTGTGAGAGTGAAACAAAGCCTGATGCCAACTCTGTCCTCATATCCATTCAACTGACACCATCATAGGACCTAATCACATCAGCCACACCATCAGAGGCTCATTCACCTGCACATCAACCAATGTGATATATGCCATCATGTGCCAGCAATGCCCCTCTGCTATGTACTGGCCGGTTTGGCCAATGTCTCTACGCAAAAGAATAAATGGACACAAATCTGACATCAGGAATCATAACATTAAAAAACCAGTAGGAGAACACTTCAATCTTCCTGGCCATTCCATTAAAGATTTGATCGTTTCAGTTTTGAAACAGAAAAACTTCCAAAACAGACTCCAACGAGAAACTGAGGAACTGGAATTAATTTTCAAATTGGATACAATTAACCAGGGGCTAAATAGGACTTGTGAATGGTTCACGCATTACAGTAATTGATAATTTCCCTGACACAGAAATCCATTTCAAAAGGGATTTTTTTCCTCCTACTGATAATGACCCATATGCTAATGTACAATTTTTTTTTCTTTCTTTCTGTGTGTATAAATGCATCTTGCTTCTGTTCCATTCCATGCATCCGATGAAGTGGGCTATAGCCCACGAAAGCTTATGCTGAAATAAACTGGTTAGTCTTCCTCGCTTTTTAAAGATGGGCACTAGATTAGCCTTTTTCCAGTCATCCGGGACCTCCCCCGATCGCCATGAGTTTTCAAATATAATGGCCAATGGCTCTGCAATCACATCAGCCAACTCCTTTAGCCCCCTTGGATGCAGCGCATCTGGCCCCATGGACTTGTGCTCGTCCAGCTTTTCTAAATATTCCTGAACCACTTCTTTCTCCACAGAAGGCTGGTCACCTCCTCTCCATGCTGTGCTGCCCAGTGCAGTAGTCTGGGAGCTGACCTTGTTCGTGAAGACAGAGGCCAAAAAAAGCATTGAGTACATTTGCTTTTTCCACATCCTTTGTCACTAGATTGCCTCTCTCAGTAAGGGGCCCACACTTTCCTTGACTTTTTTCTGGTTGCTAACATACCTAAAGAAATCCTTCTTGTTACCCTTAACATCCCTTGCTAGCTGCAACTCCAAGTGTGATTTAGCCTTCCTGATTTCACTGTTGCATGCCTGATCAATATTTTTATATTGTTGCTTAATAACAGCTAACTCTGAGAAAGTGTGGTCCAGTGGTTAGCACGTGAACCTGGGAGTTAGAGCATGGGACTTTTCTGTTTTTTTTAATGCTAATTATGCTGCTGAGTAGTTCTCTGGTCTTGGACAAGTTACTTATTCTTTCGGTGTTTGGCTTTCCATATAGATGTTACAAGAAATAGTTAACGTTTGAAAAGTGCTCTGGAAAATGGATAAGAAAAGATAAGTATTTTTATTAAGGCAGAATATGGGAGAAATAAACACCATGAAAATCTAACATTCAAGTAGTTTTCATGTTGTTTTGAAATGGACTACAACTTGAAATTCTGAGTATTATCATGAGAAACAAATTTAGGAAAGACTGGAGATACGGGGAGGAGACAGATGTGTGATGGGGGATACTATTCAGAATTTTTATTTAGAACTATTAGCTGTAAGCTCATCCTATTGTGTAATTGTGTAATTACTAAACTTGTGTCAAAAAGCTGATAAAAAGGGCTCTTGTTTGTTTGTATTGTGTTGCAGGGTGCAATGTTGCTGTTAGTACATGTTCCCCAAAGTTTGTAGACCGAGCTGCCTCCTGGTTGGTGGCACAACCATCTCCTTGTTACCCAACATAGTTTTTATTCCTTCTTTCTCTGACCAACTGTCACATTCCATTTAACCCTTTGTTAAAGCCCTGGGAACTTTTGAATTCCCATTTCCTGTTTGATTGGTGATTATGGTGACTCCGTGCCCCAAATATACTGCAGCTTGGAGTACACAGCAGGTGGTGGATCTACTGGTCTGTGGGGAGAAGTCTGTGCAGGCACAGCTCTGATCCAGCTGATGAAATATAGTCATCTATGTAAAGATCACACTGGGCATGGGAGAGAAGGGCCACAGCAGGGACAGGCAGGAGCTCCATGTGAAAATCAAAGAACTTGGCAGGCGTACCAGAAGACAAGGGAGGAAAACGGTTGTTCTGGTTCTGCATCACAGACATGCTGCTTCTACAATGGGCTGCATGAGATTCTCAGCGGCAACCCCATCACTATCCCCATACACCTCTTGGACACTGCCCCTTCCCCCTAGCAACATGGATGTTGCTTTGAGACCAGGGACCGGCACTAAGCCTCCCAAATTGCGGTCTTTGTCCAAGGGGGAGTCTGAGTCCCAAGCCACCTCAGGCAACAATGAGGAGGACATTCTGATTGAAGAGAAGACTGGGAGACAGGCAAGCAGTGGATCCCTTCTTCTTGAGAGCCAGGAGCTATTTTTAACCTTGGAGCCCAGCCAGTCACAGGACAACATGGTGGCTGAGTCTGGAGAGTATGCATTTCAAATACCACTGTAGGAATTACATGCTCTTATCTTTTATTTAATGTGAAGAAAAAGTGAGGTGCGGTGGGTATCTGCCTCTCAGTGACTGCTCCAGCTACACAGAGGGTGCCCTCTGGAAAACACTGTGTGCACAGGGAATGCGCACAATGGGAATCCTCAATGGAGATCTCTAGGAAACTTTAATGGAAGTACTTTGCAGTTGTTTGCAGGTGGTTTCTGGGAGGGCTGCCTTATTTCTTCCACCATGGTAGGACACTTTCCCATGGCACTCCAGTATTAACTCTGCTGGGATTACGATACATAGCATAGCAATGTAAGGACCGGGTCCATTCACAGACGCTTGAAGCATCTGCTCCCTTGCCACTGCATAAGGTCACCTGGGGGAGATGGTGGAAGTTTTCATTACAAGTGCCTGTACTGCAAATATTAGAGCATGAGATCCACCACCCATGATGACTTCCCTCACGGTCCCTCAGCCACACTTTCTTTAAGATGCTGGTGGTTTTGTTGGCAGGGATTGGCGCTGACCTTGCATTCTGAAAGTCCAGGATGACTATTCCCAGCAGCATTAAGAGAAGTGGGGAGTGGGCTTCTCTGCTCTCTTGTGTCCACAAACTCCTGTCCCCACACCTGTAGATACCTTGGACAAAGACTGCAATTTGGGAGGCTTAATGCTGGTCCCTGGTCTCAAAGCAACATTCTTGTTGCTAGAGGGAAGGGGGCATTGTGATGGGTGGGTATCACAGAAACTCCCTTAGAAGCTGCCACTCGATATGCCAAGGCTACTCCTGCCTCTGTTTTCCTGCCCAAACAGCTTAGGACCTCAACCCCCTGCCTGTTTTGAGTCAGACTTGCTAGCCTCCTGCAACACCAGATCCAGGTCTGAGCCAAGTCCCCCAACAGCTATGGGCTTGCCTGGAAACAAGGTAGGAAGTATTCCTGTCCTTAGCACTCAGATGCTCAACTCCCAGTGGGGTCCAAACCCTAAATAAATCCGTTTTATCCTGTATAAAGCTTATACAGGGCAAGCTCATAGATTGTTCACCATCTATAACAATGATAGATATGTACAGAAGTAGTTCCAAGTAGTAACAGACAAAACAAAGTGAATTACCAAATAAAATAAAATAGAACACACAGATCTAACACTAATACAATAAAAAGCCTCACACCTCAGATGTTTCAGTGAATTTCTTCTTTCAGACTAATCTCCCTTTTAGTCTGGATCCAGCTATCACTCGCATCCACCCCTGCAGTCACTCTTCTCTGTTCCAGCTTCCTTCTGGTCTCCTTGGGGAGTAGAGAGGGTGTTCTTTGAGCCAGCTGAAGGCAAAATGGAGGGGTCTCTCCAGGGTTTATATAGACTTCCTCCTGTGGGTGGAGACCCCCTCCTCCTTATGCAGAGTCCAGTTGTAAAATGGGGTTTCAGAGCCACATGGACCAGTCACCTGTCTCTCCAAGATTCAGTTCCTGACCAGCCAGGCCATATTCCTGGGGAAGCTCGGGTGTGGACGGGCATCTACAAAGTCCATTGTTAGCTTGATTGGGTCTTGATTGGGCATTTACTGAAAATAGTTTTTCCTCAGACAGTTGCCCAGATGCTTTCTAAAGTCTACTTACAACTAACCAAGCACATAGCCAATATCCATAGCTTTGAATAGAAAACTGACACATACATACAAATAAGATGAACAGATCCAGTGGATCATTACCTTTACATAGATATGTTATATGGCATATATAGCAAAACCATATTCCAGTAATGTCATACATATATTTATGGGCACCCACCCATAAAGCCTTATGGGGTACACCGTCACAGGCATGGTCAATGTATGCTCCTGATTTGGCTTTCCCACAAGTTCTGCGCCCATGCTATTGAGTCGTGCTCACCATGGGTGGAACAGCAAACAGGTTTGTTGAATAGCTAGGGATTCTGATTATGTTCTGGCTTGCGCTTGAATGTAAATAAGGGGAGTGATTTTTTAATTGTAACCTTTCACTACACCTAGGGTGTGCACTGAGAATGGTTGTCTTGTGCTTTGCATGCCTTACAGTGGAAAGCCTCCCCTTGAGCACATCCTCCATAACAGCAGAGAGGCTTTCACAGATTAGAAGGTGGAAAAAGAGAACACATGATGACATGTTCAGCAAGATAATGAATACCTCTGGGATCACTGACATGGCACAGAGAGCCTGGAGTATTTCATTTTCTGAAAAACTGAACATGGAGAGCATCCCAGGAGCATTAGGGTGGCATACAGGATGAGATGATGCTGATTACGAAGGACCAATCAGACATGTTGAGGTGTCTGATTCAGCTTCAAGAAAAACAGCTTGAGGCTAGACTCCCTTTGCAGCCATTGCAAAACTGCCTACAAGCATTGCCGTGTTCCAAATCCCCCTCTCCGGATTGTTCCAGGAGGTAGGGGTTCAGTATTCTTTCCACTCAGCACTGGGAGAGGGTACTAAGAACAAACAGTGGCCATTTAAAGACCTTTGATGGGCAAGACTGTGTGCTTTCACAGACAAGCTGACTTGGTTTCTTCCCTCCCAATTTTATCACATTGTTTGCCCAAGGGCAAATTATTTTCCTGGTCTTCAGTTTCTTTATGCTTGTGCAATAAAAAAATCAATGTTTCAAGAATGAAATGCTCTTTCTTTATTACAATCATGGGGACTTTGGAGTGGGAGGGTGGATACAAGGAAACTGATGTGACTGAGGGGATGGCATGGGAAGGGGCAACACAGCCATTACTGTGGCTTATTACTGAAACAGGTTTTCAAATCTTCCTGGAGATGCAGAGCTTCTTGCTGGGCTCTTCTTCTTTTCCTGATATCTGGGTGCTCAAAATTAGCTGTGAGTCTGTCTCCATACTCCACCCCTGCAGAAACTTCTCTCCCTTTGCCTCAGAGATATTCTGGAGCACATAGCAGGCGGTGATAACAATGGGGATATTGCTTTCCCTGATGTCTAACCTAGTAAACTAACTGTATCAGCAACTCTTTAAATGGCCAAAGGTACATTCCACCACCAGTCTGCACTTACTCTGCCTATTGTTAAACCTTTCCTTATTGCTGTTCACAAGCCACTGTACGGCTTCATGAGCCATGGGAGCAAGGGGTAGGCTGGGTCTCCCAGGATCACTATTGGCATTTCAATGTCATCAATAATTCTTTTGTGATCTGGAAAGAAAGTTCCTGCTTGCATCTTTCTGAACAAACTTGTGTTCCTATAGATGCACACATCCTGCATCTTTCCTGACCCTCCCACACTGATGTTGTTGAAACACCCCCTGTGATCCACCCACACTTGCAACACCATCAAAAAGTATCCCTAACTGTAATATAGACATGCCCTAAATCTATTTTCAAATGTTTAGAAAACAGCTAAAAGATAAACATCTCCCTCTCTTTCTCCAGAAACATTTTTTCCTTAAAAATCATCATGTTGAGGGTTTTTATAGTGGCATGACTGCCAAAGAGGCTTTTTTAACAGTGAAGTTTAGTATAAAACCACTTTTTTTCTGTTTTTGTAACTATTAAAAATAGCTGCTACCCATTTGTATATTTAAATTCTCCAAGCTGTTAGCTTGTAGCAAAGACTAATTTTCTACCGAATAGCCAAATTTTAAAAATGATTAAAAAGAGCTGTGGTTAGTGTGATACTTCGTTTATTGGGGCAAGGAAAGGAGATTCTTAATATGACTGCATAGGAGGATGGGGTTCATTTAGTGTCTGTTCCCACTTGGTAATGGGCAGGTCTTGCAATGTGCTGATTGTCCAACTGCAATTGGTTTAAAGTCACTAAGATCCAAGGAAAGTCAATAGGAGATGAATGTGCTCTGCATCTCACAAAATCTGGCCCTGACTGACTAGGGCCCTGATCCACTGAAGCACACATTTAAGCATATGTTTAACTTTAAGCCTATGTCCCATTGAAGTTAGCTATGTGCTGAAGTATTTTGCTACATCTGGAGGTGACCATGATTAATGTGACTCAGTCCCTCTTCTCCAAGAACAGAAACTGACAGTACAGAAAACAATAATGTAAACATTTCATATTTATTAAATGTCTTTTCAATATGTCTTAGTGACTCAATATTACTTGTTGTCAACATTTTTAGCTTTCAGAAGAATGCCATTTGAGTTAAAAATTGCAATGTATTTCAACTTGGTCCCCTTGAAACTGTCCTATAATTTTACAGACCCTGAGAAGATGTTGCGATCTTAAGAATTCATATTTCTTTTATTTTAAAAAGCCACATGCTCTGAAAGTCAGCTTAACCATTTGAGTTTGGCCAATAAAAGATGGGACATTCAATGCTAAGGCTTTCTTTTCATCCTAAGCTCATTTTATTGGGTCTAGGTACCAGAAAACACACTCACATGTGATCATAAGGAGTTTAAATTTAACATTATGAAATTGAGCACAGAGAATAGGCTTTGCTTTGAATTGCTTTATATATTTTGGTTTGTCAAACTCTTTAATATCATGATTTTTAACATGCTATAGTGGTTCTCAAACTTTTGTATTGGTGACCCCTTTCACACAGGAAGCCTATGTGTGTGACCCCCCCCTCCCCAATTAAAAACACTTTTAAAAATATTTAACACTATTATAAATGCTGGAGGCAAAGCAGGGTTTAGCTGTGGAGGCTGACAGCTTGTGACCCCACACGTAATAACCTCATGACCCCCTGAGGGATCACGACCTCCAGTTTGAAAACCCTTGTGCTATGCGTTAGTGTCTGAATTCTTTCTGTCTCTGTATAAATTTAATATATGTCCGCAAATCTCCTCCTACACCGTGAATGCATTTTGTAATCGGTGAATTGATTAGGATTACTATCAGCTGCATTTATACTTGGATATGTTTTCTTTGTTAAATTAATATCTTTTTAATTAATTTAAATTAATTCCCCATGCTAATTGGAAAGTCTGCGTCCTTTATTTTAATAAAAGCATTAATTACTTTAGCATCCCACAATTTTTCTTCATTTTGTAATTTTTCTGTTGTATTAGCATGGAACTGAATAACTGCTTTCTTTCACATTTGTTTTTCTTTTCTCTCAGTAATAATGGGAGTTGATTATTGTTTTGGGCACTAGAAAGCAACTACTATACGAAATGTAGATTTTATTTCCAATAGTTAGTATCAATGTCTGAATTTTGTCTCTTGTGAATTAGTTCACAGAGCCGGAGTTAATTGTTTATCATTCCATCCTTCTGGTAACTATCTTATCACTGCCTCTACTGATGGTACCCTTAAAATTATGGATCTCTTAGAAGGAAGAATTATATATACGCTTCATGGACACAAGGTATAGCAATACTCTAGTAGTTCTTTTTTAACTGAAATGTTAGTAGATTTTATCATATTGATATGTATTTAATAACTTCATTAGAGGAGAAACAATATACTTGCATGGTGCACTACTGATGGCAATTATTTGCCAATGCATGACATTTTCAATGGAAAACAGTCTTGCAGTAATTTAGCTTGTCATAAGTTGACAGAAATTGCATAACCTTAAGTGACAGTTATGTGACGACAGTGTATATATATGTTTAATGCTGGGTAACCGTTTTCATACTTGATTAATATCTGAAATCAAGAGGATTATGTTCTTCAGTAATTTTCAGATGAACAACTAATTATCTGCTAGATAAGGTCATGTGCTGTATAAACCTTCTGTAGTTAATGGAGGAGTGTGACAGTCTTAACAAGAACCTCCTATCATCACTTTCCTTTTTTCTGTTCTTCCCTAACTTACAGCAAGCCCCACTTTCTGACTGAATAAAAATATCAAATATATAGTAAAGTAAATAAAAAGTAAAATAGATATAGGAAATACAGTGTTTAGAATAACAAGTAATAGGGCAATAATCATGACCTAATATTTTCCTGTGATTTGTAATATTCATCTTTCACTTTAATTTTGTAGAAATCATCATTTCAATTGGACTATTTCTAATAAGTTGTTTGCAGTCTTATTGTAGCCATGTTAGTCCCAGGATATTAGAATGACAAGGTGGGTGAGGGTAATATCTTTTAGTGAACCAATTTCTGTTGGTGGAAGAGACAAGTTTTCAAGTTGTACAGAGATCCTCCTCTTCAGAAAGTTTTAAAGCTTGTCTCTTTAACAAACAGAATGTGGTCAAGTAAAAATATTACCTCATCCATTTTGTCTATCTTATTCAATAGCATTATTAAGTTGTTGCAGTTCTGGAGTTCTGTTGAACAATAGATGGGTATCTGTGTTTCAGTGTAAAGAGAGAGACTGTAATAGAAATAAATTATTTTAGCACATGACTGAACTTGCTTTTAATTTTACAGGGACCTGTGCTGTCTGTGGCCTTTTCCAAAGGTGGGGAAAATTTTGCATCAGGTGGAGCTGATGCACAGGTTTGTTTAAAAACTTGATTGTTCTTTATAAAACAATGATTCTTTCAATATTTATTACAGTGAATGAATGCGTTAAATAGTGTTTTGAAACATGAGAATTACAGTAGACTTATTTGATCCCTTTTGCATATTTTTAGAAATTGTTTCTAGGTAGGCGTATATATAAATTTAATTTGTGATAGTTTATACTATTTTTGTTTTGTGCAATAAAATTACATTTTTACATTCACCAGTTCCAACTGAGTATTGCAGTGAAAAAAAAGGACTGCACTCCATTTGTATTTTATGAGACTGATATCATAAGAAAGACACCAGAAGTAATGATTCAAGTTCAGGGAAACAATGTGGATCATGATACAGTAATTCAAACAAATCTCTTTTATTCAGAAGTGCACATCAGGAAAATAATTTGCTATTACCAGTGTGCTTTGGCTAAAGATGATGATTTTGGTGATGATGCACATGGGAGATGCATGTATATGTGTGTGTGTGTATATATATGTGTATATATATCTCAACATATGTGCTCTGTTTGCTAGGTTGCCCTTCTAATTAGAGGACAGTACCTAGTCTTAGTGCACAAATTAATGAGGTATTAGAAAATTTGGGCTGAGATAGGGTAAAATCTGTTTAGATTGTTCTGCCAATTTAAATTATCCAAAACACTAGATTTCATACAGAATATCAGTTTAATAATGGAAAATAACTTTTATTAAACCAGCGAGTCATATAATTAATCCTTATCCCGACTGGGTGCAGTAGATTATGCCACTGTGGGTAAATCTGATTACTATGAAATAACACCATGTTTGGTCTTAGAGCTGCTTCTCCAGGTTTTCACATAGTAAAAGAATAAAGGGACACAATTAAGGTAGCTAGAAATCCTCTAGCACTTGGCTTAGAACATTATAGTCCTCAGTATTAGGTGGCAACACATTTTATTCTTTTTTTGTTTTGGGAGCCCATGATGTAGGCATAGAGAACAGCTTTTTGGAAGTGATGCTCCGGGGAGTTCCTAAAACATGTTTCATATATTATTGGGGAAAGAAAAGGTTGGAATTTTACTCAACAACTAATAGAAAACACAGCTTGAAGGAATAAAATTCAAACTAAAGACTCTGGTGGTATTAGAAAGAAGAGACCATTCCTCAAGTACAATCAGATGCAAAGAACCAGAGATGTGGCACCTTTTCTAGAAATGAGTTGTGGGAACTCAGAGGAAATAAAAGAACAGCTGAATCTTCAACTGTAATCAAAAGACTGACAAATATTGGAAATAAACTCAAACTGAAGCAAGGATATTGATGCTGGAGGATTTTTCTAGCAAAAAAGATTGAAACTTGAGATGTAAAAGATTTGCAGAAATACATGTGGTCGATAAATGAAATTATTATGAAAATGAAGCTAGATGTAACAACTAAAATATTTGAGCATAAAAGGAGTAAATCTTACCAAACTTGTGCAAATGCTTTTTTCACTTTACTTCACTTCACCACTTTACTTGGAGGTGAAAAAAGTACACCAAACAATGGAATAATGAAACTGCTATGGTAAGATTAATAGTCTTCAAAAGGCAAAACGTTCTTCTGAATTTACCTGTCAAGGACCACACCGCTTTGTTTATCCACACTTCTCAAGAAGATAAATAGGGTACTTTGTATCTCTTGGAGTTATTAGCTCTTCACAACAATGAGCGATAGAAACTTTATAAATTTACAGCTTCTTGAGAATTTGTTCAGTGACAAAATACTCCAATATGTCAGTGTAAGTAGAGACGGTTACAAATAACAATGAAAAATAACAAAATTGAACTGCCCAGAAAATACTTTAGTCTTTCTTACAAGAATTAATAAGTGATGAGCTTATTTTCTGTACCCTACCTGCTTCTGACAAGGGCATGTTCTGTGAAAGCCCTCGGTCACGGGAGCAGTCAAGTAGTTAACATTATTGAATTTCCATCAACCCCCTTTTTTTTCCCCCTGCTATACACACACATATTGTAATTTCTGCTCCATCCACATTTTAAATACTTTTTCCCTGTTGTTTTCTGTCATGACTGCAGCAACTTTTGAGTAGCTAGTCAAGCAGCTATAACATGAACATGTGACCAGGGCACTATATAGTGTCTTCTTGTTACCAGTCTTTCTTAATTTGGAGAGAGGCTACATAATTGTCAACTTTTGTTCAAACTGGTATGTTGGAAATAATTTCCCCAATAGATTTATCAAGGTTTGCCAGGATTCTTTTTCCACACAAACATTTCTTTCATACTTCAGAGTCCATTTGGCTACATCCAAAATAACAATATAACTATATACACACTTATACTCTGTATTCTGCTAACAATTCAGTTATACATATGTATTGGCCAAAATACATACAACAAGATCAGGCCCTTGGTGATACCTTCCTATCATGATGTGATTCCAGAGGGGTGCGGAAAAGCTCTCATGAAGACATTCATTTCTAAAGAAACCTGCTTTTATATACTATAATAAACAAGTGATGTCATTGCTGGTAATTGGACCTTAGCTAAAGCTAAAGGAAGGAATTTGGGGGCTGAATGCTGCACTTGGCACCCAATTGACATGTTTTCTTAATTTCGGTTATTACTTCAGCCTAAACCTTAAATAAGATAACACTGGTATTTCAAGGATCATTACATGTTTAATACAAACAATCCTCCTTTCTTGTGATTTCATTTTTTGGGTCATCTGCCCTATCACTTATGCGAATATCCAAACCCAACTTAAAACAATATCTCACTCAGGCCAAAAATAGGCCTATAGTTTTACATGGAGTTCTTAAAGAAATTAAAAGGAAACAGACATTTGATTTGGTACTGCATGACATTTTAATAAAATACTAGAGCAATGCAAAATTAACATGGACCATGTTAAATGGATTAATAACTAGGTAAACTGATGGGTCTCAAAATGTAATTGTAAATGGGGTATCGTCATTGACCTGTGTTTCTAGCAGGGATTTGTAGAGATTATTCTTGACCCTAAGCTATTTAATTTTTATCAAGCTGTAAGAAAACATAAAATCCTACTAAAAAAATGTACAGGTTACACAAAGATTAGGCGAGTGGTAAATAATGAAGAGGACAAGTCACTGATGCAGGTGATCTGGAATGCTCGGTGAGCTGAACACAATTAAAAATGCATTTCAGTATGGCCAAATATAAGGTCACATTAGGAAACAAAGAACATAGCTCATATTTGCAGGTTGGGGGACTCTACCCTGAGAAGCAGTGATTCTGAAAAGGACTTTAGAATCAAGGTGGATAATCAGGTGAATGTGGCCCTAGTTTGGTGTTTTGGCCAAAAGGGCTAACACAGTTCTTGGATGCATGAATGAGGGGATATTGTACGAACAGAGTGGCTCTGTTTCCTTTGTGTTTGGCTCAGGTGGGACTGCTGATAAACTATTGTGTCCAATTCTGGAGTCCAAAATTCAAGAAGGATGTTGAAAAACCAGAGGGCTCAGAGAAGAGCCATATGCTGACTGAAGGATTGGAAAATGAGTCTATAAGAAAAGACTTAGGAAGCTCAATGTGTTTGGCTTATCAAAAAGAAGGTAGAGGTGATTTAACAATAGTCCATAAGTATTTACATGGAGAATGGAAATTTGATAATGGAGTGCTCTTCAGTATAGCACAGATCCATATAACAAGATGGAATGATTGGAAGTTGAAGATGATAAAATGTCACTTTATTTTAGTTTGAAATTTTCCTAACTGTTATGGAATTAACTGTTGGAACAATTAGCAAAGATGATGGTGGATTCTCCATCACTGTCAATTTTAAAATCAAGCTAGAAAAAAAAATCCTAAAAGATATGCTCTAGTTCAAACAAGAATTAAGTCAGGGAATGCATACAGGTTGTGTTATACAATGGTCCCTTCTGGTGTGTGTGTGGGGGAGGGTGTGTTCTAAAGTAGGGAAACTGAGTCACAAGTGCACCTGATTTATGCTTAGTCAATTTTCCCCTTTATTTATACAATTTCAGACAAAATTGTTGTAACTTACAGTGTCTGAACATATATTTATGCCAGACAATAATAACAGACAAGACTGAATTGGTAAATGACCCAAGTTACCACATTCTGGGGCACTGGGAAGTCTTTTCACCTTCCATGATGGCCATTGCCTCCTCTGATCTCCTTGTCTGGGACTTTAGTCCTGTACTTCAGTTTCTGTTTCGGTGCTTCTACATTTTTGGGCCTTGTTCACTTATGTTTTTTGTACAGTTCTACATTCAAAATTACTTCATTTTATCCAATTGGCCTTTAGCATATCATCTATTTAGGTTTTATGTACCCATGCATTATACATGACTAAGCCTCAATTACCCAACTTCTGCATTTTTCCTGATACTTTTGTAGGTTCTGGATCATGTTGTTCTGTGTCTCCCTGTTCCTGGATCTTCCCAGAAAAAGGGTTTTTTATTTATCATTACATGACTGTGTATCTCTTAATTTCATCTTTCTTGACATTACTTATCTTGACAGCAAATACATCATCTTAAACAAGTCAACAATTTTATATCAAAGAATAGACAAAACCACACTCATGCCAGGCAAGGGCTTGAATTAAGTGCTAGCTTGTCTAATTCATTATTCATAATTACAAATGACTAAAATACAGGTATATCAAAGCTCTTAATTTTATTTAACAGTCCTTCATTTTCTAGTTTAGTATGTTACCCAGTTTTATCCTTTAATCTATTAGAATTGGGGTGGGGGCTGGAGCATATGCCAAAATTCATTAACATTTCTTTATCTTCTGCAAGCATAGGTTTGTAAGGGGACAGACCCTTTTATTTCAATTCAAAGTCCAAAACCTTATATGTTGCCAAGTCTTGTTGGGTATTTGTTTCCTGTTACAAATTTTGAGGTGCTTGTATTTTTGGGTTTTGCTATTTAATTGCTTTTAATGGTATCCCAATGCTATGAATAACTGTAATCAACAGAATATCACTAAAACAGTTATGTTTTGGATATTAGAATATGCTGAAAGTAAAATTAATGACATTGAACCTTTATTATTTTAAACAGTGTTTTGTCTTTAAAACAATATTGTAGGTTCTTTATGGAAATTGCACATAACTATTGTATTGCAATTTGGAGAGCAGTAGATTTGCACCATTACTTTTTGAAAATCAAGTTCTTGCAGTTTTCCTTTTGAGTAGTTATTCTCCTTAGTGTAAAAAACTATTCAATTTTAATAAGGTTGATGATTGATTTACAGGTATTACTGTGGAAGACCAATTTTGATACATTTAACTACAAGGAAGTTCTTAAACAAAATATTAGAAGAATACACCCTGATGAGCCACCTCACCTTCTTGATATTTATCCAAGATCACCTCATCCCCATGGTAGGAAATCACAGTCAGTTGAAGTAAGTTCTGTGATTACACACACTAAATATTTACAGTTTCTCTCTCTAACTAATTTTGGCTGTCAAAATACCATTTATACTGAAATGAGGTATGTGTGGCACTAGATAATGCCGTGCTAAGGAATTTCTTGTCATTATCAATATTCACTTTTTTTATTTCAAGGAATATAAAATTTTTAGAAACAAAGATACTGAATGTATTGAAATATCTTTATTAGCCTTTCTAAAAGTTATTGACATCCTCATTTCTACATGAAAATGAGACTTATTATTATTGTAACTCATAAATTATTCCCTCTCATTAATAAAACCTAAAACAATGTATACTGTAAAGATTTAGAATTGTGCAAAGTAAATGATCAGGTATGACTTGATCCATTTTTTTTCCTATCACTGCAAATTTCTTGATCGTAGTGAGGAAGATTTGGAGCTATAAATTTGGCTCTGTGTTCTTGTGAGCAACTAAGTGCAAAATGCTGTCCATTAGCACTAACTATACTTGAAAGTTTGTGGTACTTCACTTTGTTGGTCCTCATGTTTATAATCAGGTAGAATCACAGAAGATTACAGTTGGAAGAGACCTCAAGAGGTCATCACCGCGACCCTTTTTCCTGTTCCTGGGCGGCGCGGCGGACCCCTGTATGTCCGCTGAAAAGCCGCCAAATTTAATACTTCTGCATTCGGCGGCTATTTTCGGCGGACATGCTGAGCGCTTCCGAGAGCGCTTGGTATGTCCACCGAAAAGCCACCGAATGCGGAACTAATCAATTTGGTGGCTTTTCAGCAGCGGCAGGAGATCGCAACCCCCCGGGGAGTGCTCGGCAACCCCCCGGGGGATCGTGACCCCCAGTTTGAGAAACCCCGATCTAGTCCAACCTCCTGCTGAAAGCAGGACCAACCCCAACTAAATTTTCCCAGCCAAGGCTTTGTCAATCTGGGCCTTAAAAACCTCTAACGATGGAGATTCCACTACCTCCCTTTGCCACCCTCCTAGTGAAATAGTTTTTCTTAATATTCAACCTAGACCTCCCCAACTGCAACTGGAGACCATTGCTCCTTGTTCTGTCATCTGCCACCATTGAGAACAGCCGAGCTCCAGTCTCTTTGGAACCCCCCCCTTCAGGTAGTTGAAAGCTGCTATCAAATACCCCCTTACTCTTCTTTTCTGCAGGTAGTTACGCTAGCTGTAAGAGTTTGTCATATTAAAAAGCAGTGATCTCAGCATGGTAGCACACATAAAAAATGTGACAAACTCAATATGTAGGTGACCAATAATGACTTTGGCAATTTGTTGTTGGTTCTGTGATTTAAGTCCTCCATTTTAATGTATTATTCGGTCAGCAAAAATTTAAAAAAATGTTACAACGTTAACAATAGATAAAAATGAAAGAGGTCTAGTAACTTCTCTCCAGCAGTTTCATATGATATAAATGGTCTTTGATGAATAATCAGAGCAGCAAACAATAATGCCAATGATAGCAGGAGCTTGTCTTAAAATTTTGAATTTAGCTAAATCTTGAGGTGATATTTGTTAATAAAAGCATTTACTGTCTCTGAAAGTTTTCAGACACAATGTACTCAGTTTATATGTGAAATAAATTGGTGTTGTTTAAGAACATTCAGACTTGCAAACTAAGTTGAAGATTTGAAAGTCGCGCTGTCCTTTTCTGCGTATGCATTATTAGTAAGCCTTGCCTCCAAGTGAAGTGTATTATATAGGGGGTACAATTAATTGTGCAATTGAAGCACCTCAGTTGGGTAGAGTTCACTGCTCACACACTAGTAATAACACAAATTGACTTCCATATCCCATGTTCAGTTTGCATGGCTCAGAAAAAAGTTTTCTAAACTGACTGAACTTGACCTGTAAGATAGATCATCCACTGTCTCATTATGCCATTTTAGAGTCACTTTTCAGATTGTAACTGCACTCTTCTTTTGTTCATACTTCATTTTCTTCATAGCTCTGCTATCCTCCACCCCCTGCAACAAATGGGGTTATGTAGTGTATTTCAGCTGTAGGACAATCTGGTTATGATATTTAATCCATCTAGAAGTGACAGAGTCCTGTGGCACCTTAAAGACTAATTAAAGTATTGAAGCATAAACTTTCGTGGGCTAATGCCCACTTAGTCGGATGCGTGCGATGAAGTGGGCATTAGCCCATGAAAGCTTATGCTTCAATACTTTAATTAGTCTTTAAGGTGCCACAGGACTCTGTCACTTCTGCAATTCCAGGCTAACACGGCTCTCTGATTCTTAATCCTTCTAGTAATTCATGTCTCCAGTGAGCAAATAAATGGAGATGTTAAACAAAATGCAGAGTTGCTTAGCTTTGACAACCAACAAATGATATTGTTTATGGAGAATGGCAGGCGGGGAAGTTTGTCCTTAACTAAATCTGAGGCTTATTTATATTTAAAATGAAGCCAGTGATGCTGGGCATTGTACCACAATCAGGGGCCCTCAGGAGCTGCATTTTGTATTCATTAGAATGTATACAGGCATTAAGGGAAAAACCACAAGTAGATTAATCCATTTTAAGTGGCAATAATAAAAGAATGCATGATCTTTCAAGCCTTTGCAGGGACAGAAATGCAATCTAGCAATATTCAAGAAGAGCTGAATATATTACTACAAAATGTGTCAAGATACCTACATACCTCTCTAGCAGGAATGAAAACGATTTAATTGCCTCAGGAAAATAAATGAACCCAAAGGCTTGGCCTGCACCTAAAAATTAGATGGCTCTAACTACAGTGCTAAGAGCTGTGAAAAATTTCATGCCTTGTGCAATGTAGTTAGGTTGACCTGCCCTCCACTGTAGATACATGTAGGTCGATGGTAGAATTATTCTGTTGACATAGATACCGCCTTTCAGAGAGGTGGATTATCTATATGTACAGAAACCTCCATTCTGTCAGTGAAGGAAATGTCTATACTACAGCAACACAGCTGCAGAGCCATAGCTGTGCTTGTGCTATTACTCTAGTATAGATAGACCCTAAGAATGCATGACTGTATGTGTGGGAATGTAATGTGCACAATGATGGCACTAGTGAAGATATCTTTCTGAATCCTCCAGATGTTCACTCTACTTTTTAAAGCTTAATTGGTAGCTAGTATAATAATATATGATCACAACTAGTGAGGAATTTATCCAGTTCTGCTTAAAATTCAGACTCATTATGCATCCTAATGCATGGCACCAAATTCCATCTTTATAGTTTATAAGACTTTACAGTTTGATAAATTAACATCTTTTACAATGATCAGTCTGATGTTTGAAATTAGGAGTAACCAGAGCACCAAATATTTTGTAGTTCTCAAACGTAAGCTTTCATTTAACAAAAATTCTCTGTAAGGTCTCTAAAGAATGTCTCTGATGTGTTAAAAGACCCATGGCTGACCAAGCTAAGCTGGCTCAGCTGTGGGGCTATAGATGTAGTGTACTGTAGATGTTCAGGCTTGGGCTGGAGTCTTGGCACTGAGATCCTGTGAGGAAGATGTGCCTCAGCCCAAGCTCCACAAGCCTGAATCAGCTGACTCTGGCTCTGAAATTTAGTGCCTCTGGTTTTTAAATACAGTGTAGACATACACTGAGATAGTCTTGAGAATGTCTAGAGAGTGTAAATAGATGCAGTGTTGTCTTCCTGTGTTAACAAGGAACCTGCAATAATAGCTTTGAATTGTCCCATTCATCTTAATCAAGACCTTCTGGTTGTGTAGCTGCAGATACTCAGATATGCCATAAAATTTACCATTTTGGTTAATGCAAGCATCTGATATTTTATTTTCTGTCTCCATGACCTGGCCCCTGGTTGTTGCTATCTCTTGCTACCCATCTTCCCCACAAATTAATTGGATTACAGGTGACACGCCCTTCGTGTTCATAAGATAAACAATTTAAGAATCTCTCATAATAGATCAGACTATAGGTCCATGGAGCCAGGAAGTTAGGGAACCAGAGCTGGAGTCCAGTTGACAGCCTGTGAGCAGAGAAAATCAGAAATATAGTTTGAGCTACTAGAGAACAACACAGAAGTCAAGGCCTAGAGAAGTGAGTTGCTGAAGCCAGCTGCAGGCTACTCTCTTCCCTTGGCATAAATGGGGTCAAGAAAGTTCTGATCCAGGCCACCTAGTAGACAGTTCTGCAGGAGCTGAAGCCCACAAGTTGCAGCTGGGTTACCATACTTGAAAATAAACACTGACTTATTTTGCATCTCAATATCATAAACCCCTTGATTGCTGTTGAATGTTTTTCAAGTCATAATTGGATGGGAAAGAAGAGTGTTTGGACAACAGAATAATTAAACATTAGTAGAATTTAGGCATTCTTGCCATGGAATTTGGTCCCCTTATGCTATGGAATACATATGGGCATTGGGAGTAAACAAATAAACTGCTATATGTGCTGTAATTAACACCATAATTATCTAGATGATAATCTAGAGTTATAGTAGGAAACACTGAATAAAAAGACTAGATTAAAATCTACACAGTACAAAACTGTCTTAGATTACAGTTAAACTTCTAACAGGAAGAATGTGTTCTGTACATATGTGTACAGAATGTACAGAATGTGTTCTGTACATATGTCTTTCATGCCATATGTTAATGGATTTTCTGTGAAAACCTAAGATGTGTATTATTAATCTGGAGATAGCAAGGCTTGATTTAGGTTTAATTATTCAGGGGGTACAGTTATAGTGTAATATCCTAAATTATGTGCACCACCCTGGAAGAGACTACGTTGTGTTTTTTGAGCTTTCTGTATTTCTGCTTTAATTGATCCTCAGAATGTAGTTGAGGTTTTTAAATGGATGGAAGGTTGAGCTAGTACATCACATTTAAAAGATGTTCAAGATTGAATGTAGTATTCTGTTATATTTAAGTGTATTGTTTTTGTATTATGATTTTTGAATATGTTCTGCTTATCCCAATTGCACATTTAAATTGTCTGCATAATTTAAAATCAGCATTTTTCTTAGATGAACAGACTACTAATCCCCACTAGGTGGCAGTACAAATCAGAGAATATTTTTAGTTTGTTTTACTTTAAAGACTTAAACCCAGCACAAAATCAGATTTTCATATTAAACACACTATAAAAATATAGTGTGTAACAATATTTTTATATTTAGTCTCTACAAACCAGTTTTTATATTTCTGTCATAAAATTTAACTTTTTGATTCCTAGCTACTGTGCTAAGAATAAGGTAAGAAACTTTGAGTCAATTGCTTTTTGGGGGCGTTTGAGGTTTATAACAAAAGTCTGGATTATAGATCTATTTGATATTATGTATATTAATATAATTGGTTTCTTCAGTATGTGGTTACAAAATATTATGATTATGGTTACAGGAAAAGCTTCAAAGAAAGCAGTTTCTTTTATGAATATATTGCCCTTACCTGTAGCTTTGTTGATAGGGATGCCCTCTTCTAACATATGGTCTTTGTGGGCTCAGTCTTGTTTCCATTTTCTGTTGATATAAAATTACTAATAGCAAAATTTGTTTTTGACAGATAGATCCTAGCTTCGATGTGACAGATACACAAACACTTGACCCACCTGTCACAGATATTAGTTCCTCCGTGTTTTTCAGTTCTCCGGTAAGTTTCCTGCGGGGGATGTGTTCGGAAGGACAAATCGTAGTTTAAATTAATAGGTTAGTGGCAATGTAGACTTTTTCTAATTGATAGAACATAGTCAGAGTCCAATAAATAGTTTTACTATTCAGAGACTCTTAACGTCATAGCCACCATGTTCAAATTTCCTTCCACAAATTCAGAGTATTAACCAGAAGATGGTGGAAGAGTGAAGTTTTCCCTTTGCTTAATAGATTTAATCTTTTATTGTACTGAAGAGAAGCTCTTAATTAGTTGTTGAAAAATCACATAATATTGTTTCTGTGTAAATATTTAATTTATGAAATATTTGATTTTGCTAACTTAAGTTGCAGACAAATAGACATGTACTGGAAAACCAAGAACAGTAGTCTTATTGATAAAGAATGCCAATAATGATATGATTTGATTTTTCTCCTTTTATGGTGTCAGCTAGCATACATCATTTCTAAGAAGGAGTGATAGGATTAGCTCCTTTTAGTGTTCACTTTCATGTAACAGTGGTGTGTGGGAGGAAAGAAAGGCAATATTTAAATGGTGCTATCGTAGGAGGAGAAAAATGCACACCTGGTGTTGGATAATAAAGGATGTACTTTTCTAGAGTTAGATTAAAATGAGAAATCCTTTTCTAAGGTGAGAATGTTTCCCTCCCTCCCTTTATCTCTCCCTCCCCCTGAATTATTAGCTCTGAAATTGTTCCACTGAATTTAATTATTAAATGACAGGATTTGTAAAGAGTGTGCTGTCTAAGGCAATGGTAATCACCATACGCAGGCTAGAGTGGATGGGTGATTTTTATGGTTAAAACACCATAAAGGACTGTGCAACAGATGTGTGTTTTGTGCCCTGTCTTTCCTCAGATTTTGTGTGACCATGAATGTCACTTGATCTCTCTGTCCCCATCTATAAAATGGTGGTAGTAACACCTACCTACAGGTGTGTGGTAAAAATTATTTAATGTTTTAAAAGTGCTTTGAGATCCTTGAATGAAATGCTCTATAGAGGGTGTAGTGCTGTTTAATCCTCTTTCCTCCCCAGCCAAACTGAAATCCTCATATAACATTTGACAAGGGCTGTTGTAATTCATGCTTTGATCTCATTAGAAATTTTGCAGTTGTGTTTTCAGTGTCGCCAAGCTCTTTAACCTAGCTGGGGTCAAAATAATCCACTCGCTGTACTGGGTATTTATTTTATAACTCTTGTAAGTAGTGGGTTAGAAAATACCAAAAAAGACCACCATAGTAGCATTTAACTTCAGAAAGATTAACTATATAAAAATGAAGCTATTTAAGTGAAAATTAAAAGTTAGTCACAAGAGTGAAACAGCAAAAAAAAATTAAGCACATCAGAAGTAGAAAGCCTGCCAAATAATCAGTGGGATAACTGGGATAACTACATTCATTCTTGACTCTTTCAGTTCTGCCGTCTTCCTAGCTCAGGGGTGGCCAACCTGTGGCTCCGGGGCCACATGCGGCCCTTCAGAAGTTAATATGCGGCTCCATGCATAGGTGCTAACTCGGGGACTGGAGCTTCAAGTTCCAACTTTTTATCACTCAACCCCAAACCCTGCCCTCACTCCACCGCTTGCCCCAATGCCCCCGCCCCTTCCTGCCCTCTCCCCTGAGCCTGCTGCACTTTTGCTCCTCCCCCCTCTATCCCAGAGCCTCCTGTACACTGCGAAACAGCTGATCACAGCGGGCAGGAGGCATGGGGAAGGAGGGGGAGATGCTGATCGTCTGGACTGCCAGCGGCCAGGGGGTGACGGCGGAGTGGGCTGATGGGGGGGCTGCTGATGCATTACTGTGGCTCCTTGGCAATGTACTTTGGTAAATTCTGGCTCCTTCTCATGCTCAGGTTGTCCATCCCTGTCCTAGCTGCACAACTCTACTTGTCCAACGTAATCGCATTCCACATTCTCAATTCCAGCTGCCTTTTTGCCACCTGAGATTTATTCCTCAAACCCTCCCCTTCTTTCCTCACTGGACCTCACTGGTTTTTCTTCCAGGACAAAATGGACAAAATACAAGGTGACCTTCCCTTTTCCCTATCCCCTCCTACAATTCTTTCCTACTTCTTCTCTACTGTCACCTCTCCATGTGCCCTGGTCACTCCATCTGAACTCTTAATCTCACTTATGCCCACTTTCATCCTCTTCCATACTCTTCTCCTTAACATCTGTGTTTTCTCTGGCTCTTACCCTCTCAATTCAAGCATGCTTTATTCTCTCCCAACTTAACAAAAAAACAAAACAAACCCAAAACCTTCTCTTTCCAACAACTGTCCCTTCTTCTTTTCATCAGTAAGTTCATTGAACACACTGTTTACAATAAATGTGTGACATTCCTCTCCTGATATTCCATCCTAGACCCTCTCTTATCCAGCCTCAGCTCCTTTCATTCCACTCAAACCATTCTCACCAAAGTCTCCAATGGCCTCTTAGCCAGATCTCAGAACCAGTATTCCATCCTCATCTTCCTTAACTGATCAACCTTCAACGCCTTTGACCATGGTCTTCTTGAAATCTTGTCCTCCTTTTGCTTCTGTAATTGCATCCTCTCCTGGTTTTCTTCTTCTACTTCATTTTTTCAGCATATCCTTTTGGGGGAGCTTTCTCATCCCCCCCACCCCTGACTTTCTGTGAGCGTTCCATCTTTGATGACCTGCACTTCTCCTTCTTCACTTTATCTCATGATGATCTCATCCACAAAACAAATTCAAGTATCACCTCAATGCTGATGACTCACAAATCTACATCTCGGATCCAGACCTGTCTCCTCCTGTCTAAACTAAAATCTTAGTCTGTCTCTGTGACATCTCCTGGGCCGGTCTAGCCATCAGCTGAAGCTCAACATGGCTAAAACAGAGCTCCTAATCTTCCCCCCCATCGCCTAACCGCCTTCCTTGATCACTGTGGATAATGCCACCATATTGCCTGTCACTCAGATCTGTATCCTGGGTGTCCTCTTCAACTTGGACCTGTCTGTAGTCCTTACATCTAGGTTATGTCTAAAACTTGCCAGTTCTTTCTGCACAGCATATTTAAGATACAGCCTTTCCTATCCATTCACAGAGCTAAAACTCTCATCCAGACTTTATCATTTTACGTCTCAATTATTGCGACATCCTTTTTTTCCAATGGCCTTGGCAAATGCAGTCTTGCCCCACCCAGCTCTATCCAGAATTGTGCTTAGAAGATCATTTACTCAGCCTGTTGTTTTGACCATATCACTCCCCTATTTGCCACCTTCCACTAGCTCCCCTTTTCTATCACATCAAACATAAGCTGCTTGTCTTCACTCATTCACTATTGAGATGTTGACTCCCGCATCCAACCAGCCGATGATACTAGCCTTCATCTCCCACGTCTTCATTTTTCATGAACCTTCATGCTTTATTTTTATGCTGCCTCTCCACAAAGCAGCCTTACTTTCCTTCAAAGCCATCATTGAAACTCTCCTTTGCTGTGATGCCTCCAAGTAACGTGACAATGGTCAGGCTGCTGGTGTGTTGAAACTACTGCCTATCATGCTGACCAATATTGTCTCACAGTTCACTTGTACTCCCCCATATCTGTATCCATCTGTTATTTCCTGTCTTATACATAGATTGTAAACTCTGTGAAGAGTAATTGTTTGTTTATTCTGTGTTTGTACAGCACCTAGCACAGCGGTCCGTGACTAGGGCTCCTTGGTGCCATGGTAATATTAATAACAAAAAACTTTGAGGAGGAGATAGAAGTGGGAATACCCTACATTGTGGGTTCCTGAGGTTGGCTACAGGGCAAAATCTACTAATACAGACTCCTAAGATCTCTAGAAAAGGAACTCATCTTCCCCCTGCCTTGAGTGCATTAATCCCTTGGAAAGCCACAGAAGGCTTCTTTCCCCAAAACTCTTATACATTTTAGGAGGTTAGTTGGGGGAGCTCTCACTAAACTTTTCCTTGGCAAGCCAAGTCCGTTGCTGCTTTGAGGGCCTTCTGTATCCCTGGCCTTAGGAGGGGTCCTGTAAACTACAGGAAACTTAATAGGGCCCCAACCTTCCGGGATGAATGTTTCTTTCTATCTTTTTGGTAGGGTTATTGCGACAAAGTGTCAAAAAATGTTAATTTTTAAAATTTTGAACTACTACCTTTTTAGGGTATTCTAATTTATGAATACTGTGTCCAATTCACTTTATACTTGGTGGAAAAATTCTACCGTGAACCAAGATATATCCTACATCTTTGAGTGATATGACTTTTTGTATATTGTAGATGATGGGACAGAATAAAATTTCTAATGAGAAAAGTCTCTTTAATCTTAATTATTGAGTGTCTTTCTGCCTTATTAGAATTATGAAAGCATTGGGAGTTATTGAATTATATGTTGAAGTAGTTCTTGGGCACTATAGATTATTGATTGCTAATTCTGTTGTCTGTTTCAGTAAAATGAGGAAGGAAAGCAATCCCTAGATGTGGCTGTATGTTAGCTTTTCTTTGGTAGGTTGTTTTTGTTCATTTATACAGGAAAAATAGAATAACTGGAATTTGCACCGTTGTTAGCAAGAAGAGACTTCCAGTCTGAATATTTTCCCCATGCAGTCCTGTTGTAGCGAATAAATACTACAAACTGGGGGGGGGGGGGGAGGGGGGAGGGGAAGAGGAGAGGCAGGGAACATTCAGAGGGACATGGCGGGGCCCAGGCTAGAGACCACTGAAATATTACTTTATGGACAAAATATATATAGGAAGAGAGAGTTCACTTGTGAAGGAAAATGAAGGCAAAGACAATATTTCAGTAAATGTTGTGGCACCAGGGTATCTTAGTTACTAGACAACATTGCAAAACCAGTTCAGAGCCACCTCCGAACTACTTACGTAAGCAGAGACTTGGAAAAACTTACTTGAAAGAACACAATTTATAAAGATGTAAAAGTGAAAAACTAAATTTTGTACTATCTTCAAAATCAATGTGGAAAAAGTAATTCACCTATTGTCCCCCTCAAATAATGGCAGTAATTTGTAATTAATCTGCTTAATGAATAATAAGTGTAGCTCATTAAAAACACATTGATCTTTAGAATAACAACTTTCTTCATTGGCAAGATATAGAATCACAGATTACAGTTCTTTACTGTGTGATGACCTCAGACGATTTAGCTTGTTTTTATTATGAAGATTGCTTTCTCTCTTCCATATTATTGAAGCCGCATTCAAAACACTACTTGCCTTCTCCCTCTACCACCCGAACTGTACTATAGACAACTTAGTATTGTCTTTGTGTTCCTGAATTACCAAAAAGTAAAAGTTGGAAAGGACTTTTGTTTTTCCTATAGGACTGTTTCTTTCTGCCCCAGCCTTTGATTTTTGTTTTTATGTTGAGGGTGTATTTTTTCAACTAAGTATGCAAACCAATGCACAATTAACCTCAGGTTCCATGATAAATCCAAAATAAGTTGATGTCTTGCTAGCTGTTCTGACAGCAGCAGGAAATCGCTGTGAAGGCGCTTTAGTGTTCCATCTGTTGACCTTGCTCATGTAAACAGGATTTGAAGGAAGCAGAGCAGTGTGAAGTCTGAACCAACTATGCTGCCTATCGTATGCATTTGCTGCCCTCTCCTCATTGATAGTTATCAAAGGCATGATGTATTTGTCATTTGTACACAATATCGACTCTACAGTTAAGACTGTGTAGTAAATATTTTAAGGGGAGGATAAGAATTGTTCCTTTTTGCTTGGTGAGGAGTAGATTAATTTGAAGGTTTTCAAAATGTTTTAAGTGATCAAACTTTTTTTTTGAGTCTGCGTAACATTTTAAAGAAGGTGTTAGGAGCAAAGTTAATGCTCAGAAACTATTATTCAGAAAGGTGAAATATTGCTAACTAGTCCATGGCCCCTTAGTCGTAGGCATCTGGATTTCTCGATGGTGAAAGCAAAAAATATTTTGTTTTATTTATTTTCACAGACATTAACATAGGCAACCTACGGCACGGGTGCCAAGGGCCGCGAGCTGATTTTCAGTGGCACTCACACGACCCAGGTCCTGGCCACTGGTCCAGGGGACTCTGCATTTTAATTTAATTTTAAATGAAGCTTCTTACACATTTAAAAAATCTTATATACTTTATATACAACAATAGTTTAGTTATATATTCTAGATTTACAGAAAGAGACTTTCTAAAAACTTTAAAATGTATTATTGGCACGTGAAACCTTAAATTAGAGTGAATAAATGAAGACTCGGCACATCACTTCTGAAAGGTTGCCAACCCCTGTATAGACTCTCCTTCCTCTCCCACAACCCCTCCCAAGAAAGGTGCCTATCCAGAACTCCAGCAGTTTTTTTGACACACAATTCAAACTACATTCTGGGATGTGACTATTACCAGTATAGATGAATTATCATCATATGCTACGTAGGCAAGTAGTAGCCAATATGGAAGCAATATTTTGCAGCATTTTCTCCTCCCAAAGTATAGGCAGTCTTCCCCAGCTCTTTCCATACCTTACTGGAAGAATCTGCCATTGATACTTCTCTGCCTGGGCACCATCCCTGGCTTAATGCAGCATCAGAATTAAATGGAACAGAGGAGGAGAAAGAAAATGGCCTCTAAGAAAAAGTAAAGAAAGAAGGGACCCTTCTGTTCCTCTCTCTCCCGTTTTGAACAGGGATCCATACTGTTCATCATCCTCCCCCCTGCCCTGGCCTATACAATACACTAAATTAGTGTGCTCTTAAAATTTCCTTGGTCAGTGTAGGCTACAATACTGTCTTTCCTCTTCGGCCTCTTTCGCACATTTCCTGGGTACAAGCGCTCTCTCTTACTCCTTCAAGAAAATGGGATCCTGCAACCCAGCTGCTTTAGGCCCCAGGACCAGTGCTGACCCACACAGCCTCCCCAGTAGCTTACGCAACTCATTCCCTGAGCTCCAAGTGTGTGGACACTCTAGGTTTATGGTTTAACTCTTCAGGAGCATGTGATCGGTGAAGCAAACAGAAACATAGCTAGGCCTTGCAAAGATTTCTGAGCACACTTATTCCTTTTACTTAGATAGCACAGAAGACCTATAGATCCAAAAGAATATAATAAAACCCTACACACACTTTCCTGCCTCAATTTCCTCATCATTCTGGGGCATTTCCTTTGCTTATGTCAGAGTTCTCCGACGGGTTCTGAATCCTTCTCCTCCAAAACATGGAGTCAGCTTCCTTTTACCTTGCCTCGTTCTAGAGTTAAACAGCCCCTGCACTCCCTGTGCCCTCTTTCCAAGATAGCCTGCCCCTCTCCTTCTGTCTCTTGAGTTTATAAATCTTACCACTGACACCTGGTTTCTTTGTTCTGCTGCTGGGAAAATTCTACTGCTCCAAATCCTACCCCCTCTGCAGACAAACTTGGTTGAGCTAGTTTCTCAACTGGAATATAGTCATTAGCCTTAACAACTGTCCATTGTCCCTGGTCTTGGAAATGCATGATACAGCCCCATAGCCGACTGCACATACAGTGAGATATTGAATGATACAACAATTTCATAATTTCATCAATCCGAATTCATAATTCTACATAGACAGAATCCCCAAATTGTCACAGGTTTTGATTTTCTGGTTCTGACCCCAGCAATGCAGTCACATCACAATTAGTTGACATGTGCAGTGTACCTGACTTTGAGGCATGCTAGTGCAATTGATAATGGATTTAAAAATTAGCTATACACAAGAGAGAAGTAATACGTATGTAATAAGGGAGGAATGTGATCTTAATGGCCTTTCTTAGCACAGTTTATAATGATGATATTCTAACAGGACATATAACTACTAGTATACTAAGAAAGAATTGGGAATGTATGTTGTACTGCTGCGTAATTAAGTAATAATACATGCCAGGGTGTTCATTAATAGTGCTTCGAGTGAATTGAAGACTGAACTTGACTTAAAATCCTAGATAGTTGGAGAGGAAGATTTTCTGTGCTATTTTTAAGTATGCAGCCTGTGCCCAATAATTACATTAGTTCGGCTACAGTATTAATCAGTAAAACAATTAATTATGTTTATAACAGTAGTGCTTAAGAGCCAACCAAGGCCAAGGCCCTATTTTGCTAGGCACTGTACAAACACAGAGTAGTAGACTGCATCATATGTAGTAAAGCTCCCTTGGCTAGACACTTGCAAAACTGCTGCTGTGGGGTCCAAACTCTGCATTCCATGTACCACTAGTGTTCTGGGACTGGGCACAGGTTAGGTACTGTTCCTGGCTTGGAGACTCTAGGCAGGCACACCAGGTACAAACCTTATGTCTGACCCTCCGCTCTTGGCAATGGACACCCTGTGATCCCATTATCTAAAGGTAAGCCATTAGGAGAATAGCAGCCAAAGCAGGGATCTCTGGACAGTCAGGGCTTGTCCATGTGGAGATAAAGGGCTGGTCTATACTAGGGGAAGGGTCGACTGAAGATACGCAACTTCAGCTACATGAATATAATAGCTGAAGTCAGTGTATCTTCAGCCGACTTACCTGCCGTCCTCATGGTGGCAGCAGTTGGTGGAGCGTTCCCCCATCGACTCCAGCTTGCACCTCGCGGCAAGCTGGAGTTCCGGAGTCGACCGGGGCACCACTGGCGATCGATTTATTGCTTCTTAACAAGACATGATAAATCTATCGCCAAAAGATCGATCGCTACCTGCCGATCTGGTGGGTAGTGAAGATCTACCCATAGTATGCAGCCTGCTCCAGGGTGTGAATGTAGAGTGCTATTGCCACACACTAAGTCGCTCAGTGGTCCCCTCTACCATAAACTGTGCTGTTCAAACAGCAGCAGGTCAAAGCTCATGATAGAATTTGAGTGTGTGGTAGCAGAGTCCACACAGTGACTTAGTGCGTGGCAGGATACAGCATTGCAGATTTACATCCCAGCTGCCAAACCCTAACTGACCATGTAGACAAGCTCTCAGAAAACTGTTTTACAATTCTGACTGGATTTCTTTGCCCTGTGGTGATTGGCTCCACTCCTCTCCTTCCTATTTTCCTCCTTCCTCACAGTTTCTTCACCTCAACTTCACTTTGCACCTGCACCTCTTACCCTTTTCTCTCCTGTTTCTCTTCTTCCCATCCCTTTCCATTTGTTTCCATTTAGCAGATCCCCTCCTAAATAATCCCACCCAAGCGGGTGGAAAGAATCATGGAACTGACCTGATGTTTGCCACCACCATCTTGTTCACTCTGCTTGTGTGTTATACTCTGTGGTGGATTAGCCACTGGGCCAAGGGTGCATGTGTCCTGGGGTCCTGGGCAATTGTGGGGCACCCCAGAAAAATGAGTGTCCCCTCGATCCAACCTGCTCTGCCCACCTGACACTCCTGCCGGGGAGGAAGGCCCTGACCCCGCTGCCTGACAGGAGTGCTGGGGAGAGGTGGGGCAAGCCCCTACCCCTATTTATCCAACAAGAACACAGGGGAAGGGCAGGTGGAAGTGCAGGCGGAAGGGGTGGGGAGGGGCTCCCAGTTGCCCAGCTCCAGCGCCTCCCAAAATCTGCCTCTAATTATACCCCTTCACTCACCCTGTGTCTGTTTTGTCTGTTTAGATTGTATGCTCTTTAAGACAGGATTGGCAATGGGGTCTCATTCTTGGCTATCCCTTAGGCAATACTACAATAAACAATCTTAATATTTTGTTTCATGTTGTAAAATTAACTGGTTATCTTCTAGTAATTGTGTAGGGGCAAAATAATTCATACATGGTTTTTTTAATGTGACAGCAAAACACAGTGTTGAGTGAAATGGTTAAAGAAAGTTTATCAAATCAGCCTATTTCTTTTTTGTAGTTCCTTTAGTAAATCAGAACATTTCTGGGAACTAGAGGTGTAAAAGTTCCAGGCATTATTTCTGTCTCATAACTTCCTGAGATACTGTACTTGTCATAGGATTTTTTTTTTCCTGCACTGGGAAACGAAGCTGTTTATCCAAGTTCTCACAGCTGATTCTAAGGCATGTAGAAAATGTCCGACAGCTATCCACCCACACATCCAATAACAACTGGTTCCTTCCTCTTCCTGTGGAAGAGTAACATCCTCTGAGAAGAACTGTACCCTGAGGAATGCAAAAACCAGCAGCTAGTCTTTCACACAGGAAATAACTACTAAAGCACTTCCATAAAAGCGCTTCTTTCACTTGGACCTGTAATGATCTTTCTGCTGACCTAGAATACGATTTTATTACTGGTCTAAATGCCATTTGTGAATCTGTTAGTTCAGTGAAAAATAATGAAGCTAGCATTCACCAGTTCTGTAAATCTTTAAAATCCCTTGTTTTGGATATAGTGGCACAAGTGAATTTAGTTGAATATTTTATTATTCAATTAATTTAACTGAATTTAAAAACAGTGAAAATGTTTGGTGGTGGTTTGTTGTGTGTGTAATATGTTTTCCCCTTCCCTTAAACGTTAATGATTATATTTTTTTATCTGAAGTTGTGTGCTAAGGCTGTGGCACAAACTGACACAAAGCTAGGGAACAAGACATTGAGGCTGGAACAGTGCCCTTGACTTATCCTATTATTCCTACCCATTGCACGAATTTAAGGTTGATACAGGATGCTGACAACCAAGTGTGCTGCAAAATTTGAATGTGAACTGAAATGCTTGTTGAACAAAACAAAAAATAAAAATATTTAAGATTCAAAATGAGTAATAAAGCACTTTAAATACAGCGTATTTCTCTTTGTAACTGATTTAAAAGCTGTTCCTCCTTTGCTTATCTGACAGCTCTCAAGTCAAGGCCGTAGAATTCTGTTTATCCTGTTACTGACTACACTGCTAACATCTAGTTCAGTCAAGGAATGCTGCCACCTGCTCCACTTTAAATGATGGAAGCGACTTATGTCCATGTCAGCTCCATTACAATCACTCTCCCTGCTGCTGTCGTGGTATTCCCCATGTGGTCAATAACCAACAATAAGATCAGCATTGCAGTGCCTATTGTGTTTCTGTGCATGAGGAAAAAGTAGTTATTAATAGTTAAGAGGAGAAGGGACCATTATGATTGTTCAGGCTGACTACCTGCATATCTCCAGTCAGGGAATTTTACCTAGTAATTTCTGCATGAAGCTAACATTCGCTTGAACTAGCACATACGTTATTTTAAGAAAGATCTCCAAATTTGACTTAGATTTCAAGTGATGGAGTATCCCTTGTTATGCTTTTATCTGGTACTATCAGAAAACTTCTGTTGTAGGTATTTATGAATCCAGACTATGTGAGCTTTTTTAACCTTCTCTTCAATAAACTAAACTAAAATAAAATAAGTGTTTTAAGACTCTCACTATAAGTTTTCCAGACCCTGAATCATTCTTGTAGCTCTCTTTCTAAACCTCTTCCAGTTTTTCCACATCCTTTTTGAAGTGTGGACACCAGAACCGGACAAAGTAATCAAACAATGGTCTTACTAATGCAGTAATACATATGTAATACCAACTTCCTACTTCATAGTCCCCTACTTATTATATAACCAACTATTACATTTGCACTCTCTGCAGTTATCACACTGCAAACTCTTGTTCAGTTGGTTATATACACCTTAGTTGTTTTTAGTGTCACTGTTTTCCAATATAGACCCACTCCCATATCCTGCCAGTTTGATCTTGGATATTTGTTCCTAGACTGTGTCCCCTTGTATTTGGCTACATTAAAATTCATGGTGTTTGAATTAGCCATGCTTACCAGTGACCCAGATTACTCTGTAGAGTTGACCTGTCTTTGTTATTTATTATTCCACCAACCTTCGCAATCTGCAAACATTTTCAGAAATTATTTTGTGTTTTCTTCTCAATTATTGATAACGATATTGACTAGCAGTGGGCCAGTAACATTCTACTGGAATTACTAGAAACATCACTATTTGTTGATGACTACTTTTGGAGATTCATCAACTTTTCAAAATAAAGAACATAAATACTTAATAAACACACACTTTTTGTACATCATTCTTAACAATCTTAACACTGCCATACTAGAAGTCTATTTTTTTTGTTCTTGGCATATTTAAGGAAAATCCTTATTGTCCTTTTCCCTAATAGCCATAGACGTGTCTCTTGATACCTTTAGCTTCCTATATCAAATGTCTACAATTTATAGCTTCTGATTTAGTAATTGGAGTCAACTTTCCCTTTGTTCATATTTATAATATAGTATTGCTTTACAGTACCTATGAAGGCAGTAGGCTCCCAGCCAACAGAGTGGCACTTTGAGCTGTTGTTCTGAGATTATAGTGACAACTGCTGGGCACTGCAGGTTTTCTTTTAGCAATGCTTTAAAAAAATCATTGTATTCTGTAACATACTGTATAGATTTATCTGATCCCATCTCCTGACTAGTAGAGTGTTTTATCTGCACACTCTGATTGGAGAGGGCTTGTGTATCTCTCCATGTCCCCATGAGGGGAAGAAAAGCTTGGAAGCTGGGAGCATGGAGAGATGTACACAAACCCTCTCCAATCATGACGGGAGTTAAGCAGCCAATTACTGAGCCTGTGTGGGTACTGTGAAAGCAGGAGGGAGAGCGACCGTTACCCTGCTACTCTATTTGTGTTTTTAGTGATATCAACAGCTGCTGCAGAAGATGCAAAAACAAAAAAGAAACACCTACAACACTCTTGGGGCTTGTCTGCACTGCAAAGTTAACACAACTGCTACTCCTAACTTCAATACTGTCTACACATAAAACCCCTTAACTCAGGATCTGTGGTGCTATTAATTTGCTTTGGACAGCCCAAAAGGGGATATAGGCTAAAACATAAGTGAGCACAATTTGTCTCCTAACACAAGGATTCTAATGTAGACAGAGGTTAGTACCACTCATGTGCTGCAAGCCCTCTAATGCCGCCCCACAATTTCCATAATGAGAGTGGGCAGGGTATGGAGACCAGGTATGAAGAAATCTTGTTTAGAGTTCCCAAAAAGACAGACCTGTTCCCCCATAGTCCACTGGGAAAGAATTCAAAAGCAGTTTAGCTTACTGCAGTGCTAAGAGACAGAGGATCTGCACCAGAAGCAAGTGAATACCGTGTCAGTTTGGACGCAGTAATGTGAGTGTTGTTTCACAGGCCAGGTCTACACTAGCGGAGAGGCAGGTCAACCTAAGATACGCAATTTCAGCTACGTGAATAGCGTAGCTGAAGTTGGCGCATCTTCGGTTGACTTACCTGGTATCCTCACAGCGGCAGAGGCTCCCCTGTCAACTCTGTTTACTCCTCTTGGTGAGCTGGAGTTCTGGAGTCGACAGAGAGAGCCTTTGGGGTTCGATATATCGTGTCTAGATGAGACACGATAAATCGATCCCCGATAGATCAATCAGTTTGTGCCGATCCGACAGGTAGTGAAGACAAGCCCACAGTGGCTGCTCTCTCTTGCGGTAGACTAACTCAAGAGCAGTAGATAAGTTAATTCTTGAGTGAAGATTTACATTCAAGATATGTCTACACTGTTTTAAAACATCGGCAGAACTGAATCTCACAGCCTGGGCTAATTGACTTGAGCTTGCAGGGCTCAGGCAGCAGAGCTATGAAATTACAATGTAGGCATTCAAGCTCTGGGCTTAGAGCCTATGCTCCAGCCCAGGCCCAAATGTCTACACTGCAATTTCATAGCCTCAGAGCCCAAGCCCTACAAGCTTGAGACAGTTTATGGGAGCCAGCTGTGGCCCTGCCGCAGGTCTTTTAATACACCGTAGATACACCATAAAGGCCTGAACTTAGAAGGAAAAGCTTTCAATTTCCCTTCAATCTAAATAAAGCTGTTAAAAATAGTTTGTTCGTGTTCTGGGATCTCAAACAGAGGGGAGTTGTATTGGATAGTAATGGGGGTGAGGTGGAAGTGCTTGCAGGGAGATTGAGAAATGAACTGGGTAGGGAATGGGTAGGTAGGATGATTCAGTGGCCATTGTGTTCTCCTCTGGGTGTTTCTATTCTGGCATCTAGTTGTGGTGGTTGCATCCTTTGACTGGCCACCTTCAGGTGGCTGTGAAGGTGGAACAGTGCTGACATTTACAGGGGTAATGGGATGGAATTTTTGCTTATGAGGACTTTGGATCCTCAGTTAACTTGAGAGTGGGAATGTGGCATGAAGGCATGAAGAAATCTGTTTACAGTTTAAACCAGAACCTAGATGCAAATTTTCAGCTCTGGATATTTCACCTCTAGGTAACTCTCAACTTATATCAGACACCTACAGTTCTACGTTTGCAATTTACAGCAATGAAATAGGTAGTCAAATCTTGTATTTCTGTATTAAACTGACTATTTATGGGGATCAGAAAGTAGTTCTCTTTCTCTATACAAAATTAGATAAATGCAATCTATAATTTTCACATTCTCTGGAAGCAACAGGTTTTGGCTGCTGTTAGTGGCTGAATGTCAGGCTAGATGGGCTGATCGAGCATAGCAGCCTGTCTTCCCACATTGCTAAGTAAAAACAAAACATTTTTCATGATGTCACTGTCTGGTTTGGGTGATTATTTTTTTTACATGTATGATAATTAAAAATGGATAGACTGATTAAATATTTAAATTAGTTCTTTGGCCCTGTTGTAAACATGGTCAGCATCCAACAAATGAAAAGTAGGAATAAATGTGGAATAGTATAATATTCCTGTTAATGCATATCTTCTACCACAGTTGATCTTAATGTTTCCCTTAGTTATTCCACTAGTATGTGATGTATAATGTACTATTAATATAATTACTTTAGTAAAGCAATTAAATGTTGTTGGCATCTTTAATTGCGCCTTGACATATTGATCCCACACTGAGCTTTAAAATGTCTTTTTAATATAATTAAGACCCTACTCCTGCATTCTAATCAGCACAGGCAGATTCTTGTACCTGTGCAGAGACCGTTCATTTTTATGGTACTTCCACATGGGTGGGCCCTTCTGCTTACACAAACGAATGGCAGGATCTGGACCAATGTTTGTTCCAACAATATCTGTGTAAACAAGCTATGCATTTAATCTGATCTTTCTAGATGGTCTTTGTGTATGTCTCATTATCGTTTTAAAAGTGCTTAGTGCATTTTACTTTGTTTAATATAGGGAATCTTGTAGATGGCATATAGCATTAGTGTGCACCTGCCTTAAAAATAATTAAAATCCATATCCCAGACCTAAAATCAGGGCTGGCGACAGGGGGGTACTACGGGTAGAGCTGTACCGGGCCCCGGACTTAAGGGGGGCCCCCTTAAGTCTGGGGCCGGTACACAGCTGTACCCGTAGTCGTCCCCCCTGGTCACCGGGCCTGGTGCGGGCTCTCGCGCTCCTGCGGCTGGTCACACCAGCGGCGTCTCCATCGCTAGCTGCAGGGTCTCGTGCGGGTCCTGGGGGGAGGAGAGCAGCAACGGCGGCTCGCGCCGCTCCCGGGCTCTCGCTCTCTCGGGCTGCGGCTCGCGCTCCCGCAGGACCACGCCGGGCACGAGAGCGCAGCGAAGGGCTAGCGCCAGCAGCGAACGCCAAGGGGGTGGCAATGCTCGGAGGCTCGCACTGCCCCCAGCCGCTGTCAGCTGTGGGGGGAAAGCGCCGGCTGGTATGTCTGGTAGCCAGCGGGGACGAGGCCAGGCTGGGCGGATGGGGAGGAGAGGAGGTTAGGCTGGGGGAGGAGATTTGGTTGGGTGGCCCGGGTCAGACAGGGCGGGAAGGAGAATGGGCGGGGGGGGGGGGGGCTGGAGGCCCCCAAACGATCAGACTAGGGGGCCCCCAAACGATCAGACTAGGGGGCCCCAAAATTTCTGTCACCGGCCCTGCCTAAAATTCTTATCTTTCATGCTGCAGCTGCTGTTTTTTGCATTAATTCAAAAACACTGCACTCTAAGGTTAATGTGCTTTTCTGGTGAATAAAATCCTTGCACTTACATAGTTAGTTTCATCAGAGGCACTTGTACTTATAAAAAGGTGGATGAGCATTATCTTATTTTACAGATGCCTTATCCAACACTCCTTGAAATCTGTGGCAAAGCTCCCATTAAAAACAGAACCCAAGTTTCAGGACTCCAATTGTCCTGTTCTTACCATCAGAGCATAGTTTTCTAGACCAACTCTCCAGGTGTTTATTATTGTATAGCAAGACAAGAAACTCATATTGTGGTACCTCATATTTGAGCTTTGTACATACCTTGATTTTCTATCCTAGTCTTGGTATGTACCTGTATTTGTGTTTCAGCTGCCAATGTAAATTAATCACTTTAAAAGGAAGTTCATTTAAACTGGAAAAAATGATTTACGTTAGATCTGAAAGTTTGTGTCAGGGTTTTGACATGGCATTTTTAGGGGGATACACCAATTTGTGCAAACCTAGCTAATAAAAATTGACATTGAGTAATACAAGTCTTGACAGCTCCTATCTGGAGGTCACTGATGTGAATATAACATTGCATGCCTCTGTATTGTGGAACAACAGAAGAGTGAACAAGGGTTGAGCAATGTTTGTGTATAAAATAGTGTATAAACTTCACTTTGCTTTTTATTTTGAACACACAGGGAATGCTAATCTCTACCAATACAGTATTTTGCTGTGTAGTTGTGTGTTTACCTAAACCCTAACCTCCAAATGCTGTTAATTGTCCAGTGATGTATTTATTATTTTTAAATCTATTTTATGACGCTGCCATTTTGTGTAAAAGAGCTACAGCAATGTTTGGGAAGTGACCATAATATTGCATTAGATATAGTACCTTACTATTCAATTTTTCTGTTTTCTTTTTACTTAAGCTTTTATACACATACTCTCTGCACAGTACATAGTGTTATGCCATTTACATGATGGGGTAATAATGTTTAATTTTTTCACTTAACCATAGTATTGCCACAAGTTAAATTTATGCACACCGTTGAATTGATATGCTATATTTACATGCATTTAATGATGTGGAATGTACACTGAATATATAGCGTACATTTCTAAATACTAATCAATCCACCGTGAACCTGTTCTTTTCTTTACTTTTTTTTTTTTTTTTTTAAAAGTTGTGGCACTAAATTACCACATAATGACCACGTTGGTGTGTACAGGGGGAAAGTCTGAGGTAGTTGGACATTTCTGGACTCTCCCTCTGGATATATTTTGCAGTCTCCAGCAGCAGACGGGCTGCTGCTGTGCCACTCGAGAGCCACACTCCGCTTTGGTAATTATCAGGGGTTGGGGGTGTTTTACTAATCTGTTGCGGACGTGTGTAAGTGCTTGAGATCAAGTAAAGTTTAGCTTTAGGTGAAAGCACTCCCGTGTTGTCCTGTTTGTGCCAGCCATCTATCGGTCGGACGGCCGTGTCTCCCCATATTTATTTCCTGACACCACCTCGCACAGAATAAAAGTTATCAAGAGCTTTGGGTTGAAAGAACCCCGGGTAACAGGTGGATGATAGAATGGGAATGTCTGTACTGGTTATAATAATTTGTTATAGATCTGCAGCATCCCTGCTATGCCTCTTTGTAGCATCCCATTTATATCTATTATGTGGACTATTGCCACATACCAGAATGGAAACCCCACACATTCCAGCATGTTTCCTTTTTATGCTTACATTGGGGTTGAGGCCTATGTTTCAGTTCACTAAAATTGTGGCGTTCTGGGCATCTGCTAGGATCACTATTGTACTATATCAACTGACTTCTTGCCTTTCCGCAGCTATATGACAGCATGGCTCCTGCAGGAGCCCTGGGGCAGGACTTCCTCTAACTTTGTCCCCATGTTGCAGAGAGAAGGGGAAGTTGTGCATAATTTTTCCCTTTGGGTTTGGAGGGAGGAGATCACACTGCAAGCAGTCCCACCATCTCACATCAATGGTTGGTTTGAATCCCTCTGAAGTTTCCATACTTGGCTTCTATAAGATCTCATAAAAGGGGCATCATTTAGTGGACCCATTTCTTCCCTCACCCATCCCATCCGTTTCCTTGGTCCACTTCTGCATATTTTGGCTTTCCTCCAGTGCCACTTATGGATGTGGAGAGCACAAAGCCTTAAAATTTTTAGCAGTATACATTTGTACTTATTTTGAGGGTAGTTCACCAGTATTATTCTTTAGTTTAACAGAACTAATTAAGGTTATATTCACTAAATGGCTGTGACCACCATTGTGTCTTTTACTTAGACCATAAGCCCTATTAACTAACTTTTTTCCCTCTCGGACCAAAAACTTGCACACCTTGACTTCTTTTTAATTCACAAAATTGAAAAGAATCATTCTCAATTTACCAAGTATAATTTATGAATGTCAAATGTTGGCAGTTAGAAAATAAACCAGCCCACTCAGTGATACGTTTTCACAGAAAGGTATGGGGTACAAACAGCATTTTATAATTGTTTCTAGATGGGTAATAAAATTCCATATTTTTATATTTGCTTGTATGATTATATGTGCAAAATAATCTGAATATTAAAACAATAACTTGAATATTAAAAGTAACAGCTGGTTTCTAACACTTAGTCTCTAAGATTATTTCCCTGATGTTGGCACATTAGCCAGGCAAAAACTTCCTAAACATACCAATAGTGGCATTAATTAGTATGTAAATTTGATCTTCAAACTGCAGTAGCCAACAAGTTCCCTAAACAATTGCTCGCGTTTCCTGTCTTGTCACAGTTGTGACTTGAATTGCATCCTGGTGCTCTTTCATGGGCTGCTGGAATCTTGACCCTTCTCCTGATACCGAGGTATCTATTTCAATTTGGGGGTTTGATTTTTCTTGAAGTTGCAACAATAGCATCCCCAAAAGCTGTAGTCAGCTATAAAAGTGCTTCAAAACATAGTTCTTTATGGCAACTTTAAAAAATTAGTATTAACAGTGAATTCTCTGGTCTTAGTGCAATCAAACAGAACTTGTCTCTCTATATCTACCAAGCTTTTATACCACCATGTTTAACACTTTAATTGTCGCTGGACAATGGACATGGTTTGATAGAACTTCTAATAGAATACTAATGACAATAAATGAGATGTCAAAAATTTGCCAGGCATGTCAGACCACTATAGAAATGTTTCTTGAACATTTAGGATGAGATTCTCCAAAACTTTCAGCAATGGCTTAATTCTTCTTCCATTGTCTGTAGTAGAAGCAAGGTTAGGCCAGTGCTGAACACTTCTGAAAATCCCATCCTTGTGGCTTACTAGGCTGCACCAAATTACTTCTTCCATACAAGTTAGAGAGCATGTGCCAAATGATCTGTGCGTTACTAAAACTGCCCAATGAAATGGATTAACATGGCCTTTTCCCTCTTACTCCAATTATTGAATTAAAAAATAAGAAAAATAGCATATACTGTACATATAGTTTTTCAAAATAAATTTTCAAACATGTTTTCACTTCGAATGTTTTCTCGGACAAGTATTGTTAGAGCACTTTTTGGTCTTTTGAAACTTTACATTTAAAATGGTGGATGAAGTAATGTTTATTAATGAAGTTTTAGTCAGGTACTGAAGTGCTGTCATCATTACATAGCACTATTTCTCATTTTCCTGGCTGGCAGTCAGGGGTTTAGATGGCAAGCTGTGAAATACTATTTTTCTGGCACTAGCATCTGGCTCTTTGGCTGACTCCTCAATCAGTTGTGCTGGCAGCATTGGAGTTGTCTCTGGGTCTCTTATGTGACTGTGTTGCAGATGGGTTTCTCGTGTTTCTAACTCCATGACATATTCTTGAAAATTATTTGACTTGGAGGGATTTACCGGTACTTTTCTCCACAGAAGTAGAGCTATATATCTAGTGGTGGTGTTAAATTCTCCCTCCCCCATCTTAAGGGGAGAGTAAACTTGAAAGCTCTTTTACAATCTCAGATCTGCCAATGAATAGGGTGACCAGATGTGCCGATTTATAGGGACAGTCCTGATTTTTGGGTCTTTTTCTTATATCGGGTCCTATTATCCCTCCACCCCGGTCTTGATTTTTCACATTTGCTGTCTGGTCACCCTAGCCAACAAAGCATGTTTTTGAAAAAAATAAATCTCTCTCTCAATGGAAAGATAGGAACTGGAATGCCAGCTCTCCTTTATAATTATGTTTCCATTTACCTCCCTTTTCTTTGTTTTGGTTGAGTTTTGCTCTGTATCAGGGTATGTCAATGTCTTCAGGCTTCAAACACTGTTCTGGCTACAGTAAATTGATGGCAATCAGCAGTCCCTATTCCAGCTACTTAAAGTGGCATGGCTGAGGGCCTTGTTCAGGATAATTGCCTCGTCTGCAAGGTTTTTAAACCATAAACCAAAAATGACAGAGTGGTTTGTTTTAGAGTCCTTCTGATGGAGGCAACTATGTGCCCTCATTCAGTACCCAACTACTTAATATGGAAAGATTCTGTCTGAACCCCCTGCAAGAGGGCGCTGGCAGACTTAGCAGCTTCTCTGTGCCAAAGAGAGTGGTATAGAACAGCGGTAAAATCTGAGTGGTCCGTGGCGAAATTTCGGGGCCGGGGGGGGGGGGCGGCGGGAAGAAGGCAAGCGTCGGGAGCAGTGTGCTGAGGCACGGCGTGAGTGTTCCCCTATGGGGCGGGCGGGGAGATAAGCGGCGGGAGCCCCCCTTCCCGAGCACGCTGCAGCGGCGCGGTGCGGCGCCGCACGAGTGTGCCCCTATGGGGGTGGGGAAGGCAAGCGGCGGGAGGCCCCCCCCCCCACCTGCCCGGAGCATGCTGCAGCGGCACGGTGCGGCGCCGCGTGAGTGTGCTCCTATGGGGGGTGGGGAAGGCAAGCGGCGGGAGCCCCCCCCCACCACCTGCCCGGAGCATGCTGCAGCGGCGCAGCACCGCACGAGTGTGCCCCTATGGGGCGGGGGGAGGGGGAGGAGGCAAGCGGCGGGAGCCCCCCCCCCCACCTGCCCGGAGCATGGTGCAGCGGCACCGCGAGAGTGTGACCCTATGGGGCGGGGGTGTATGTGTGTGTGCGTGAGGCAAGCGGCAACTGATCTGCAACACGTTATGTTCTGCTTCTTCCCCTGTTATAACTTCAACCTTATCTAACAAATATTTCTGTGCTGGTTTGGAAATGTAAGCTGCTGCTGATTCAATTAGTGTTGATTTCTTGACAAAAAATGTTTTTGTATGTGAATAACCAGTATGAAAAGTTTTGGCATCCATGGATGTTACTTCTCTCTTGCATAGATTAGTTTCATTATGTAGCTTGGGAGGTTTTTAAAGAGCCTCCAGCTACCCGGGCCGCTCCTGCGCCCCTCCCCTCCCCTCCTGCTGAGTCCATAATTGGCCCCACACCCCAGGAGGTGATGATGGCCAGGAGGACAGGTCTCTCACCTTCCTGCTGCCTGCGGGGCATGCATTGTGCAGGGCCTGATTGCAGGCACCAGGAGAAGGGGGGGGGGGGAAGAGACCCCCCACACACACACCTCTCCCACCCAAATACAACCACCAAGCCACCTGCTGGATACTTCCTGGCTGGCCGCAGGCTCCCCTCCCAACTCACTGGATCCCAGGAGCAGCTACAGGAGAGGAGCAGACGAATAAACCTGCCTGCTTGCCAGATACTCCCCAGGACAGGACAGCCGCCCCAGGTAAGCACCCCAAACCCAGGACTCCCTACCTCGGCCCCTGGCAGGTGACAGGTCCCTCTGGCTCTTGGGGGAGAGGAGCCTTGTTACATGCAGCAGTAATTACCTGCAAGCCCTGATTCAGTTCCCAATGGGAGCCATGAGTGTGGCCAGGGAAGGGGGGGCAGGCAGAGTCAAGTGTGGATGAGTGTTTGGGGTGCTGGGCTGTGAGGATTGTTGTGGACTGTGGAGGATGTCTGGTGGAGGGCGCAAAATAAAAAGAACAACAATATCAAGACTATCAAATTATTCATTTATTTTTATTAAATATATAAGGTAAATAATGAAATTAATAAAATTTCAAACCAAACATATATTCTAATATGCAATGCTACCTTATGCAATATTCATTTAAAAAGTTTAAAATAAGCAGTGCTCCAGGAAAAGGGAATGGGGGGGGGGGGGGAGAGGCGCAAGGTAAATTTTTTGCCAAGTTCGCTATTTTATAGCAGCTTCCCTCTCCTGCAAATCTGGGTCTGTGTCCATTGCTCCTTTTTGCTGCTTCTCTCTGGTCTTGTGCTAACCCCTGAGAGTTATGTTTGATTGTCCTTGATCTGTCTCTCCTTCCTCATTCACACCTCATTCATTCAACAGGGCACTTGATTATAAAGTGGGAGGGGGGGGGGAGGAGATCTTATTCTACTCCTAGCAGAGACATTTTTCTTTTCCCTTAATTATACTACCTTGGGGGCTATAACAGATTACCAAAGTTCAATACAGAGTTTCTAAAACAAGGTTATATGAAAAGGCATAATACAAAAGTCATTTAAAAGTTAAACAAAAACACCCCCCCCCCCACACTCCCCTCTCCGGGGCCTTTTTTTAAAAATTCATGTTAGTGGTCCGCGGGATTCAAAATTGTGAGTTTAGTGGTCCCTGAGGTCCGAAAGGTTGGCGACCACTGGTATAGAAGACACCATTCCCCATTTCCAGTGCTATGTAAGCACCTGAAGAAGTCTGGTGATTTGACTTCGTCTAGCCATAAGAAATCTGGGGTTTTCACTTCATGCAGCCATAGTCTCTTCTCCTTCAAGGGCTAGATCCTTGTCAGACTCCCATAAGTAGAAATCAGTTCCAAGGTTGGCATCATTGGCATGATCCCCTTTACTGCATTCTGCCGTAAACCATATCTAGTTGTCAATTCTGCCAAGTCCAGGGATACCATCAAAAACAACTCCAATTTCCTGATTCGTGTGTGGCATTGAGTTTATAAAATGAAGTGAAATAGAAACATTACTATGACTGTAAAACTCTAAATATTGGTGTAACATTATCTAATCCCATCACTATAGTAAGAATACTAGAAACAGTTGCCTTCTCAAGCAATCAAGAGTTTCCAGTAAAATTTACTGTTTACAACATTTAGGTCTGCTTCTGTACATTAGTAATTTATTGAAGTCAATTAAATTTATTCACGAGATTGTCCTGCCAGTGCCATCCAAAGTCTTATCATCCTCGATACTAGTGTGACACTAGACCACCTTCTAGGTGCTGTTTCCCAAGTGGGACTATCCAGAGACCATGCTAATTTGGGACAGTAGTGTTAGAGTCCTTGTTTAAACAGACTCCGATATCTTCCTCCATCAGGAACTGCTTGTGATTCACTCAAGTGGAATGGACATGTGCAATCACTTGAAGAAGGCAGAATCTATTCCATAACTGCTGTTCTTTCAGATGTGTTACACACATCCATTCTACAACCCACCTTCCTTCTCCTCTTCAGCTGAGATATCACACATATGGTCTTCCAATATGTGAAGGAAGTGAGAGTGGTTGGGGAAGCCTGCCCTTTATGTTCCTAGCAGAGAGCACAAGCACCTGAATGGTGTATCCTCTTCCACAAAGGGTACTGCTATGGGAAAAAGTTCTCCAATTCCAGTGTACTGGCATGCAGACAGTTCAAATGGACTGATCATGTGTAACATATCTCGAAGAACAGTTGCAGAAGAGGTTTGCAACCATTTTTTCTGGTTCTTAGCCCAAATGTGAACTTGCTCATAGAGCCCGATACAATTCTCTTAACCCATCGATCATAATGTTTTCTAAGCAAGTAAAAAAAGGAGTTTTTTCTCACTTATACTTTTTCTCACATACTTTTTGTACTCTGACAAATGACAAAAGGCTTCTTTTTGAAATGTGTTTCTATGGACTTCAACCTCAGTGATGAGTCATACTTTTTTTTGATAATCAATGCTTTGTTGCTCTAGCACTATGTGTATGTATATTTGATAAGCAACGCAAGTAGCTCTACGTATAATTAGTTATAAAACCCTGTTAAGTTTATTAACCCTGTTTTTATTTGCATATAACTAAAGCTGAATGAAGTTTTTCCACCAAAACTTTTTTTTGATGAAAAATGCATATTTGGTGACACTGAAACATGTAGCAAATTCCTGTTGATTTTGCTAACTTATTTTGGCTAGAAGAAAAACCAACCTTAAATCTGAAAAAAAATATGAAATGATTTGTTTTGGCATTTTGAAATGAAATGTTTTGATTTTTGATTCAAACACTTTTCTTACATTTTATTTAAAAACATTATAAAACGAAAAAATGCTTGAAATCAAAACAAAACATTTTGTTACAGGTGGAACAAAATGTTTTGACCAGAAATGAATTTATTTTTTACTCTTCGATTTGCCCACAGAAAATTGAAAAATTTCATTTTTGGTTCAACCCAAAGCTAACCTTTATTTTATTTTATTTTTTTACTAGCAAAAATACCCAGCATTGCTTGGGTCCGTCGGAGGTGGGGAGGGGGCAGAGAGCTGAACGAGTGCGGGGTCCGTTGGAGGGGGGAGAGGGCAGAGAGCAAACCTCACCCCCCCCACCTCACCCCCCCGACCAAACCCGACACCCCCACCTCACTTACCCCTCGCCCAACCCCGACTCACATTTTCACCCCCCCACCCAAACCCAACACCCCCACGTCACCCCCTACTAACCCCAACACCCCCTGACCAACACCCACACCTCACCCCCCGTAGACCAAACCTGACACACCCACCTCACTTTCCCCACCACAAACAAAACCGACACCCACACCTCACTTACCCCTGGACCAACCCTGACCCCCCTCCTCACCCCCCCAACCAAACCCAACACCCCCAGCTTACCCCCCCACCAAACCCAACACCCCCTGACCAACCCCAACACCCACACCTCACCCCTCACCCACCCCGCCACCTTCCCACCCTGCCACCTTCCCACCCCCCCAGACCAAACCCAACACCCCCGGCTCACTTATCCCCCGACCAAACCGACACCCCCACCTCACCCCCCGACCAAACCCGACACCCCTACCTCACTTACCCTCTGACCAAACCCAACTCGGGTCCGTTGGAGGGGGGAGGGGGCAGAGAGCTGAACAAGTGCGGGGTCTGTTGGAGGGGGGAGGGTGCAGAGAGCTGAGAGAGTGCAGGGTCTGTTGGAGGGGGGTATTATGACATCATAACTATGTCACAGAGAACAGCAGCTGCCCAGCAGATGTGATTGGCCTTTAAATAATTTCACCCCTAGGGGGCGTCAGAGGTGAGTTTTGAAAAATTTTCGACTCTTACCCTGATTAGGACCCTAAGACCTATAACTATACCAAATTTCAAGTCTCTAGCTCAAACGGTGTGGAAGGAGTAAGTGAATGTACATACACGCATACATACACGCATACACCATTTGACTTTTATATATAGATTGCCAGAATATACAAAAATCCATTATTCACCCAGCTGTACTTACAATTTTTACCAAACTTAAACCATTTTAAACTGCAGGCAGAGTGTTGTGTGTTTTATTTTATTTTTTTATGTTTTAGTTTAGACAGTTCTTCCATTTCTGAGAATACAATGAGGGGAAAATGTGTTTTGCCCAGGTATAAAAAAATGCTTGGATCCATTTCACTGAGAAACTCTAATGCCTCTATCCCTTTGAAATTTTCCTGAATGTGCCCGAACTATAAGCCTCTGAAAATCAGTGTTTGCGTGTTATCAGTAGACTTGTTAGATTTTTTGTCTGCTAAATTCTCTGAAGACTCCATCTGCAGTGAACTCCTGTGTGTGACTAGACTGGTGCTGTAGAGCAACTGAACAACGTGCGGCTGAGCAGGGTTTTGCCAATGGTTGCTTCTCCTGGAGCCATTCTAACATACGACATAGGAACTCAGAGGCAGGCGAGCACAGAGGAGACAACAGTCTCATTCACTACACAACCCTGATTGATCTCCAGAGCAGCTCCATCCTGTGTACTGAATGAAGCATTGGTCCCGTGGGAAAATGTGGTACTTGGTAATGTAAATGAAGACTGTCTCCTGCATACACACAAGTGACTGAATTAAGGTTTCACAGACAGACTTGATTCTGGCATTTTCTAACTTTTGAGTTAACTTTGAGTTAACTTTGCCACCTTATTGTTCTTTTAATGCAGTTTTTGTATATATGATAATATAATGAACTGCTCTAGCAGATACAATTATATACCATTATAAGAATATAATTCTTTTTTTGTGAACGGTTACTTTCCAAACTGTAGGAACCAAGGAACCAGGGAGAATCCCTAGGGTGAAAGTGTTCATTAGTGTGCTAGCAAACTGCTCCGATGAAGTTGTGTCCTCAGACACACAAGAGGCAGGAAGTATACTTTGAAGTGCTCCCAGGTACTGAAATTAAATCATATGAACTACTGGATTCATTTTTACACAGAACATTTGTGTATCCAATTAAAGGAATCACTACTTAAACAGATTCTAAGACATCTTTGAAAATTGGTGAAAGAATGGAAATGCAGCTGCAAACCCATCCAAATTAAAGCAAAGGAAGACATTGCATATCTGGAGAAAATATTAATCCAATAAGTTGGAAGTATCACTGTACGTATGTACTGTTACTTGGCCTACGGATAAGTTAGTATATAACATGTTAATGAACACTAACATCTGGACTCATTGGTCATGTTTATGCTAGAAAAAGGTATTATGTTTTAAAAGTGCTAACTAATATGATATTAAACACAATTTGGTTCTTAGTGTAGACTAGAAAAGCTCTTAAAAAACATACTAGGTGCTAAATCATGGCGGGTAGAGATCACTCTTTTAGCGATCGATTTCTCGCATCTCATTAAGATGCGACAAATTGATCGCCCGCGGCACCCCCGTCGACTCCTGTAACTCCAGCTTGATGCAAGGCGCAAGCTGGAGTCGACGGGGGAGCGTGCCACCGACTGCCACCGCCATGAGGACGGCAGGTAAGTCGGCTGAAGATACGCCGACTTCAGCTTCGTTATTAACGTAGCTGAAGTTGCGTATCTTCAGTCGATGCCTTCCCCCCCCCCCAGTGAAGACCAGCCCTATGTGTGGACATAATTTTAAAGATACACCTGGGCGAAGTGGAGCTAGAGAGAGAGACAGACAGACACTGGCTAGAGACCAAAGGCTCTTTTCTTTCAGGGAAATATTGGAACTCAGTTTGTTGGCTACAAAAGAGAAGACACACATGAGTAATATATAGTCTTCAGAAAATGTCCAAACTTCTGTTACTAAGCTTGGGGTCTTGCTAGCGAGACTTTTGAAGTATTTTTAATCTAGCTGTTTCATATGCTATATAATGTGTTTGATTTTTCTCTTTGCTTTCTACCCTAAACCAAGTAAACTACTTTTATTTAAGATAACTGGAACTACTTGTGTATTAGTTGTGTAGACTAATAGCTAGGGAACAACTGCTGTCAGGCACCCTAGAGAGAAAGAAACTGAACTGTGAATTTCCTGCTCAGTTGGTGATGCAGGGAAGCTGAAGGATGACTAGGATGAGTCACACTTGCTATGTTTTTAGGAAATGTCCTTAGAAATAATAAAGTGTAAAGGGAAAGCTATGTATCGAATATGCATGATAATGGCTCAGTTTATGAAATTTAGACACCGCCTGGTCTTGGCCAGGGGAGCAGCACAAGGAGGCATTTTGCCTTAGGGAGGTAAAATAGCTACTTGGAGTGGTTGTACAGTGGCTTTGCACCTGCTAATGGCCCTTTGTGGGGTGCAACTTAGTCTTCTCCTATGCAGCTGGCCAGTTCTGTTGGGGTGTTTATAAGGAGCACAGGGATTGGAGCTCTTCTCCACCCAATTTGGAGTACCATACCCTTCCACAGATAACAGAGCAGGAGAATCTCTTGTACTCCCTGGAGTACAGGGGATGCAAGTCTGCTTGGCTCCCTTATGCATGCAGTGCAAAGTGATGGTAGGTTCTTCATGCCCTCTTCTTCTCCTACCCCCTGCTCACCCGCATAAGGGCAAGGCTGAAACTGACCTTCAGTGATTTTCTCCTACCTTTTTCCACCTCTGAGGTTTGGTGCTCCAGACACATACATATTTTATTAGCGCCTCCCTCCAAGTACAGTGCAAACTAGATAAGACCGTTTTTTCCCAGCTACCTGAAATCAAAAGGTTATGAGCTCATTAAACTCCCAAGAGTTCATTTAAAAAAAAAAAAAATTTCTATGTGATTTGGTTTTGGAACATAAAGCTGAATGAATTGTATCTGTCTTTTCTTCTGTAGTGTTATCAAAGTGAGGCCCTTCATTAGTTGACATTTTACATATAGGTTTGTCTCTTCATAATGAATCATTGACTCAACAGCCACTGTTTCCTTTCAGAGTCTACTTAGGTCTGTGTAGTAGTTGGTCTAAGATTTATTTTTAGCTTATCCTTTTCTAATATCCTAGACAGGACAAAATACTTCTCCCAGTACTGGAAATCAGGATCTGGCGCCAAGTAGATATAATTTTCTGTCTCAGATATTTTCTAATATTGCCAGTTACTGGAAAAAGAACATTATTTTTCTCACACAGCTGAGAGAAAGTTCTGTAAGCTGAGTATGCTATGTCAAAACACTTTTTAGAACAGGGTTCAATACATAGACAAAGCCAATGCATCATATAAAGCTTTACTGTTAATTCTACCTATAAGATGTTTCCTTGAATGTGTACATATATAGTCTGAAGTAATTCGCTGTAAATTAAAATTGGCTAGTTTATTTTGACTGTGAATAGTAGAAATGTATCAGTGGTTTCATGTTATCTGTCCTCAGTTTTAAGAGCTTCCTGATGTAGCTATTTACAGATAAATTTAGGACCAGCCTTTACCTTTTTTACCATGGTGTGTACATTATTATTTTTAGTCATGGAGGTCTGCATAAGTATTTTTGTAATTTATGAAAGTATTTCAATATGCTTCTTCCTGAATTGTTATATTTAGAATTAACTGTCCGGTAGGGAATTTCTCACCTTTGGAGATGGAACCGTCTCCCGTGTGGTGGTTTCATTTTTTGTTTGATTTTTTTTTTTTTTAACCTGTGTTGCTTTGTCGGTGGAATGGAGTCAAATAACAAAAGAAACTAACTAGGTCCTTGATCCTGCAATAGGATATACATGTGTAAATCTATATTCATCCAGGGAATTCCATTGATATGAAGCATGCGAATCCATGCATGTGGGTCCCTTTGCAGATTTGGATCCTGAATACACAGGGAAAACGGTGATTCAAGCTGTAAACAAAGTGCTGTCAGTTGAACAAAGTGAACAAACATTGGGGGGGGGGGAAAGAAACTCTGTCTCTGACAGCTATAGAAATTGTGGGTGTTAGTGGTAACTAAAGGAGTTTAAAAAAAAAAAAACTTCAGACAAGTGATTTGTTTTTAAGTTGACTTTGATCCCTAATGAATATCATATATATATATACTAGCATAAGTGCCCGGCGCTGCTCGGGTCAGTCGGAGGTGGGGAGGTGGCAGACAGCTGACACCCCCTGACCAACCCCAACACCCACACCTCACCCCTCACCCACCCCGACACCTTCCCACCCCCCGAAGCAAACGCAACACCCACACCTCACCCCCCCGACCGAATCCGACACCCCCACCTCACTTACCGTCCCACCAAACCCAATTCGGATCCGTCGCAGGCGGGGAGGGGGCCCAGAGCCGAGGGATTCCAGGGACCTTTGCAGGTGGGGGGGGGCACAGGGCTGATGTAGTCCGGGGTTCCGTTGGGGAGGGGGGAGGGGCAGAGAACTGAGTGATCTCCGGGGTTCCGTTCGGGAGGGGGGAGGGGCAGAGAACTGAGGGATCTCCGGGGTTCCGTTGGGAGGGGGGAGGGGCAGAGAATGGAGGGATCTCCGGGGTTCCGTTGGGAGGGGGGAGGGGCAGAGAACTGAGGGATCTCCGGGGTTCCGTTGGAGGAGGGAGGGGTGAGCTGAGCGAGTGAGGTGTCTGTTGGAGGGGGGTATTATGACATCATCACCACCTAACCGCCCAGCCGATGTGATTGGCCCTGAAAGACTTTCACCCCTGGGGGGCGTCAGAGGTGAGATCCGAAATTTTTTCGACCCTTACCAGCATCTAGACCCCAAGACCCCTCACTGTACCAAATTTCAAGTCTCTGGCTCAAACGGTGCGGGAGGAGTTCGCAGTCATACGTACATACATACATACATACACACATACATACATACACCACTTGACTTTTATATATAAGTTTACTTGCAATATCTATCTCTAAATGAAACACCAAAGAAATTATGTCTTGTAAAATGCACCCAGCTATTATTAAAACTCCATTTCTATTGCTTCTTTCTGCCATGTGGAAAAGTCAAGTGGTGTATGTATGTATGTGTGTATGTATGTATGTATGTACGTATGACTGCGAACTCCTCCCGCACCGTTTGAGCCAGAGACTTGAAATTTGGTACAGTGAGGGGTCTTGGGGTCTAGATGCTGGTAAGGGTCGAAAAAATTTCGGATCTCACCTCTGACGCCCCCCAGGGGTGAAAGTCTTTCAGGGCCAATCTCATCGGCTGGGCGGTTAGGTGGTGATGATGTCATAATACCCCCCTCCAACAGACACCTCACTCGCTCAGCTCACCCCTCCCTCCTCCAACGGAACCCCGGAGATCCCTCAGTTCTCTGCCCCTCCCCCCTCCCAACGGAACCCCGGAGATCCCTCAGTTCTCTGCCACTCCCCCCTCCCAACGGAACCCCGGAGATCACTCAGTTCTCTGCCCCTCTCCCCTCCCAACAGAACCCCAGAGATCCCTCAGTTCTCTGCCCCTCCCCCCTCCCAACGGAACCCCGGAGAGCCCTCAGTTCTCTGCCCCTCCCACCTCAACCCCGGACTCCATCAGCTCTGTGCCCCCCCCCCCCCACCTGCGAAGGTCCCCGGAATCCCTCGGCTCTGGGCCCCCTCCCCCCCCCCTGCGACGGATCTGAGTTGGGTTTGGTGGGACGGTAAGTGAGGTGGGGGTGTCGGGTTCGGTCGGGGGGTGAGGTGGGGGTGTTGGGGTTGGTCAGGGGGTGTTGCGGTTGGTGGGGGGGTGAGGTGGGGGTGTTGGGTTTGCTTGGGGGGGTGAGGTGGGGGTGTCGGGTTTGGTTGGGGGGTAAGTGAGCCGGGGGGGTGTCGGGGTTGGTCTGGGGGGGTGGGAAGGTGTCGGGGGGGTGAGGGGTGTGGTGTGGGTGTTGGGTTTGGTCTGGGGGGGGGAAGGTGTTCGGGTGGGTGCCCATACCAAACCCGACACACCCCCCCCCCGGCTCACTTACCCCCCGACCAAACCCGACACCGCCACCTCACCCCCCCACCAACCGCAACACCCCCTGACCAACCCCAACACCCACCCCTCACCCACCCCAACACCTTCCCACCCCCCCCTGACCAAACCCGACACCCCCTGGCTCACTTACCCCCCGACCGAACCTGACACCCCCACCTCACCCCCCTCACCCCCCCCACACCAATCGCAACACCCCCAGACCAAACCTGACACCCCCCGGCTCACTTACCCCCCGACCGAACCCGACACTCCCACCTCACCCCCCCAAGCAAACCCGACACCCCCACCTCACCCCCCCACCAACCGCAACACCCCCTGACCAACCCCAACACCCACACCTCACCCACCACGACACCTTCCCACCCACCCCCAGACCAAACCCGACACCCCCCCGGCTCACTTACCCCCGACCGAACCCGACACCCCTACCTCATCCCCCCAAGCAAACCTGACACCCCCACCTCAACCCCCCACCAACCGCAACACCCTCTGACCAACCGCAACACTCACCCCTCACCCACCCCAACACCTTCCCACCCCCCCAGACCAAACCCTACACCCCCCGGCTCACTTACCCCCCGACCAAACCCGACAACCCCACCTGACCCCCCCCCAAGCAAACCCAACACCCCCACCCGACCCCCCGACCAAACCCGACACCCTCCCCCCCCCCCCGGCTCACGGTGCACTGTGTAGCACACAGATTATTAAATACACTGTTCGGTCGGGGGGTGAGGTGGGGGTGTCGGGTTTGCTCAGGGGGTGAGGTGGGGGTGTCGGGTTTGGTCGGGGGGTGAGGTGGGGGTGTTGGGTTTGTTTTGGGGGGTCAGGTGGGGTTGTCGGGTTTGGTCGGGGGGTAAGTGAGCCGGGGGGTCTTGGGGTTGGTCGGGGGGGGTGGGAAGGTGTCAGGGTGGGTGAAGGGTGGGTGTTGGGGTTGGTCAGGGGGTGTCAACTGTCTGCCCCCTCCCCACCTCCGACTGACCCGAGCAACGCCGGGCACTTATGCTAGTATATATATATATATATATCATACAGAAATCAGGGACTACAGAAGTTTTTGACATTTGCAAGCAAAGCTGCATTTCTTTTGATTTGGGAAATAAATTATATATACTTGATTGCCTACACTGTAGTAGTATATCTATTACAACCTGGACGTCATGCACTCCACAGTGAGCAGAACGTAAACATTGCCACAAGGCTCCTGATTTCTCCAGCAATCTATTGCAGCAAAATTTTAAAAATGGACAGTTTTACTTTGTTAAACATGAAAATACCTTTTGCATGGTTTGATGTTAAATGCAATTTGTTTTACTCTCCCCCTAAAATTTTGATTTTTCAATATGCTGCCAGGTGTTGTATTGACAAAACTTCACAAAGTTGTCACTGTGAAGCTGGAGAATTTAATCGCTGGGTACAGGGAACACTTGGGGACTTGACATTAGAAAGTTGAGATGCAGTTTGGGTTTATGCAATAAGTACAACTTGATGTTTCTGTCTGTTGAATACTTAACAATGCTAACATTTTGTCCTTACTTGCCTTTGGAGTGAATACCCTGCAGTCTTAGGAAGAGAACATTGTTTACACTTGGTTAACATTTGGAAGGTTTCGTAATCATAATGGCTATAAATATACTTTTTGTAACGAAAGCTCGGAAGCTGGAGCAAAATTCTATGGCATTTGATGGATTCTGCAGTAAGCTCGGAAGCTGGAGCAAAATTCTATGGCATTTGATGGATTCTGCAGTAACCTTTGCAGGCATGGAATGGCACAATATACAGTTCACTGATTACAAGCAAGCATATGGTATCTGCTCAGTGAATAAGTATTGAGTATAGTCACAATCGTGGGGAAATTAGCAATAGAAACAAGTTATTTTTAATATTTGTTTGCAATATTACAATGTCCTGTGCACTTTTCAGACATATAAGAAGGTTCAATCCCTGGGCCATACAACTATATCCATTCAAAATACTCCCAGATCTACTTATTGCTATGAACATGGCTCAGAGAAACTTGCTATTTGATGCCCTCACAGCTGTGCTAAATTTAACACAGCTGTAAACCTGGTTAAAAAATAAATAAATAATTGATCAGAGCACAGCTGCAGATGCAACAAGGACTTAAGTTTGTTTTGCATAGCTACTTTTTAATAATACCAAGCCACTGTTTTTTCTTGTTCTCCAATGACCCAGTCACCTCTAAAAGTTTAGTCCACTTAAGGCTGAATTTGTTAGTTGAATGAATAATAAATAAAGTGCTCAGCCATTTTAGGTGAAACTATCTCCTCTACTAAGGAAAATAGTTTTGTTAACCCTTTCAGTTTGTTGACTGTGAATGTGGGTTTTGGTACTGCCATTTAGAGTTGGGCTCTAAATTAACACATATACTACTTTCAATGCTGGTTGCCTCACTGGACTGAAAGAGGCCAAATGTTTACTCTCTGCGTGGGTAATGAGAGAGATACCTACATTTCAGATTTCTTTTAATTCTTATAACATACTTAATTCAGGTGCTCTTTTAAGATTTGGAGATGACTAAGGGTATTTCTACAGTATGAAATTATATTGAATTTATAGAAGTCGATTTTTCTGAACAGATTGTATACATTCGATTGAGTGTGTCCCCACTAAACATGCTAAATTGGCAGAGTGAGTTCACAGTACTGAGGCTAGCATCAACTCTCGAAGCGGTGCACTGTGGGTGGCTATCCCACAGCTCCGGCTTTTTCTGCTGCCCATTGGAATTCTGGGTTTAGCTCCCTGTGGGGCAAAAACATTCTCGCGGGTTTTCCTGGGCGCTTCTTGTCAGTCGCCCCTCCCTCTGTGCAAGGTACAGCAGACGATCATTTTGCGCCATATCATGGCAAGAATGGAGCCCGCTCAGCTCACTGCTGCAGTTGTGACCATTGTAAATACCTCGCATTATCAAATAGTATGTGCAGAACCTGCAAAACCGGCTGAGGAAGCGATGACAGCGATAGTGATGAGGACATGGACACAGATGTTCTTATCAGAAAGCCATGTGGCAATTGGGACATTGTGGTGACATTGGGCCAGGTTCATGCCGTGGAGCGTCGATTCTGGGCCCGGCAAACAAGCACAGACTGGTGGGACCATGTAGTGTTGCAGGTATGGGATGATTCCCAGTGGCTGTGAAACTTTTGTGTGCATAGGGCCACTTTCATGGAACTTTGTGACTTGTCCCCTGCCCTGAAGCACAAAGACACCAAAATGAGAAGAGCCCTCACAGTTGAGAAGCAAGTGGCCATAGCCTTGTGGAAGCTTGCAACGCCGGACAGCTACTGGTCAGTCAGGAATCAGTTTGGAGTGGGCAAATCTACTGTGGGCGGGGAGGGGGTGCTGTGCTGTAAGTAGCTAACTGTAGTGGTCCCCAGTGGGCCCCCTCCGAGCGGGAGAGCGAACCGGCTGGAGACCCAACATGGCGGGCGGAGCCGAGGCAGCCCCGCCTCCTGCCCCGGAAGTACAACCGGGGACCCAGAAGTACAAAAGGCGGGGCCGACCGCCAAGAGGTGGTCAGACAGGGGCAAGGGAGGAGCTCGCCGACGGACTGGCTGCCTCCCCGCCGGGACGCGGACTGGAGTGGCATCCCCGACCCCGCGGTGGATAGTGACTGGCCCGGGATTCCAGCGGCAACATACCCCGCGGCTGAAGATAGTTACCCGGAAGCCCCGGACTCCGGGGCTCCAGCGGTAGCAGACCCCTGGCCCGGAGTACCTGCGGCCGCATATCCCACCGCCGCCGCCGACGGACCAGAGATACCGGCGGCCACCTCCTCCTCCGTGGACGCAGACGACTGGCCGGGAGTCCCAGCCGCCATTTACCCCGAGGAGCAGGGGATGGACTGGACCCCCGAGGGCCGGGAACCCTGACGGCTGACTCAGGGGGTGAGTAAAGACTGTGTGCACTAGCTGCCTGTGCGAAGGCACCGGCCAGAGCCAGCTAGCTTATATAGAGACTGTTTACTGGCTGCCTGTGCAAAGGCACCGGCTAGAGCCAGCTACCCTATAGAGACTGTTTACTGGCTGCCTGTGCGGAGGCACTGGCTAGAGCCAGCCACCTTCTATAGAGACTGTGTTTACTGGCTGCTTGTGCAAAGGCACCGGCCAGAGCCAGCTAGCTTATATAGAGACTGTGTTTACTGGCTGCCTGGGTGAAGGCACCGGCTAGAGCCAGCTACCTCATAGAGACTGTGTGCACTGGCTGCCTGTGCGGAGGCACCGGCTAGAGCCAGCCACCTTCTATAGAGACTGTGTTTACTGGCTGCCTGTGTGAAGGCACCGGCCAGAGCCAGCTAGCCTATATAGAGACTGTGTTTACTGGCTGCCTGTGCGAAGGCACCAGCCAGAGCCAGCCAGCCTATATAGAGACTGTGTTTACTGACTGCCGGTGTGAAGGCACCGGCCAGAGCCAGCTACCTTGTAGAAACTGTGTTTGTACTGGCGGCCGAGGCAAGGGAACCAGACCCAGAGACAACGACCTTCTGGACGGTGGATGGACGGGCGGCCGGTGTGAGGAAACACCGGCCTGAAGTAGCTTGCCCAGACCAGACGTGGAGATCACCCGGCAGAGGGCGCTCCAAGGGCTGGAGAGACGCTAATTCCCCAAACAACCAGCAGGAGGCGCCCCCAGGTGAGTGTCCGCTCTGTTACACTAACACAATCATTGACCAGCTGCTATCAAGGGTAGTGACTGAGAAATGAACAGACCATTGTGGATGGCTTTAATGTGATGGGGTTCCCTAACTATGATGGGGCGATAGAACACATATCCCTATCTTGGCACCGGAACACCGGGCGGCCAGTACATAAACCGCAAGGGGCACTTTTCCATAGTGCTGCAAACACTGGTGGATCACAAGGGATGTTTCACCGATATCAACATGTGATGGCCGGGAAAAGTGCATGACGCTCACATCTTCAGGAACTCTGGTCTGTTTGAACAGCTACAGGAAGGGACTTACTTCTCTGACCAGAAAATAGCTGTTGGGGATGTTGAAATGCCTATAGTTATCCTCGGGGACCCAGCCTACCCCTTAATGCCATGGCTCATGAGGCCATACACAGGCAGCCTGGACAGTAGTAAGGAGCAGTTCAACTATAGATTGAGCAAGTGCAGAATGATGGTAGAATGTGCATTTGGATGTTTGAAAGCTTGCTGGCGCTGTTTGCCCACTAGGTTAGATCTCAGCAAAACAAATATTCCAATTGTAATTGTTTCTTGCTGTGTGCTCCACAATATCTGTGAGTATAAGGGGGAGACGTTTATGGTAGGGTTGAAGGTTGAGGCAAATTGCCTGGCGGCCAGTTTCGTACACCCAGACAACAGGGTGATTTGAAGAGCGCAGCAGGGCACGCTGTGCATCAGAAAAGCTTTGAAAGCCAGTTTTATGACTGGCCAGAGTACCATGTGCCAGTTGTGTTTGTTGCTCCTTGAAGTTACCCACCACTTATATATATTAAAGGAAATAAAGTCACGATTGTTTAAAAACCATTCTTTATTATTTGTTGAACAACACATTGAGAGAAATCAGAAGGGGGCGGGGAGGTGGTAGTATGTTAGGAAGGGTTAGGGGGATGGAGGAGGAGGGAAGGACAAGTCCAGAAAACAAATCAAAATTTCAGATATGCCAGCCTTCTGCTGCTTGGGCAATCCTCTGTGGTTGAGTGTGTGGGTCCCTGGAGCCTCCTTCCCCCGCCCCCGTGTTCTTGGGTGTTTGGGTGAGGAGGCTGTGGAACTTGGGGAGAAGGAGGGCAGTTATACAGGAAATGTGTCTGCGGTCTTGCTGCGGTTCCCACATAAGATCCACCAGACACTGGAGCATGTCAGTTTGCTCCCCCATCAGATTGAGCATGGCATCCTGCCTCCTCTCATTGCACGTGTCCCTCTTCTCTTCGTGTTAATTGCATGCTTTACAGGGCTCTTCAATTGTTTTCCTCCACACATTCAGCTGGGCCCTATCAATGCGGGAGGACAGCCCAACATGGACGGTTTCCCCTTCACTCTCCACCGCATGGCTCTGATCAGGCCTCAGCCAAACACAGACACCCCAGCGTGAATGGACACCTCTGATTGTTCCCTTAAACAAATTCCCCTCTTTCAACCAGGTGCCCATGAATGATATCACTCTCGTGAGGCTAACACAGAGAGATAAAGAACAAATGTTGCTTGAATGCGCCCAAAACCCAGGAGCTTTCGCTGCCTTGCTTTGTGAAGCAATGATTCCCAACTACTTGCTACTGGCCTGGAGGGGTAAAGTGTCCTACCATGGAGGATGGAATAAGGCAGCCCTACCCAGTGTGATAGAGGAAGGTCAGGGAGCTGTGGCAGAGTGCTTGAGGGGAGATATATCAGCTCCAGGTTCATTAGGGCGTGGCTCCCTGTTGACTAGGGAAGCAGGCAGCAGGTTAAGTGGAGCACCTCCTGTCAATTAAGGCCTTAATAAAAACCCCTGCCTCAGGCAGACAGGTGTGGGTGTTTGGAAGGAGTTTGGAGGCGTTGGAGCAGAGAGCAGTTTGGAGAAGTTGGAGCGGAGAGCAGTTTGGAGAAGTTGGAGCAGAGAGAGTTTGAAGAAGTGCTGTGGTGAGCTAAGAAAGACCCAGACCCTAAGTAAAGGAACACCTGGCTTGTGTAGAGAGAGGGCAGGAAGCCCCCCCACAAGCTGAAGAGTAGGAGAGGGAAGTAGTCCAGGGGAAGGAGTAGCTAATCCCAGTGGTTTACCACTATCCTCAGGGCCCCTGGGCTGGGACCCAGAGTAGAGGGCGGGCCCGGGTCCCTCCCTCTCCACTTCTCCCCTCTAGGATACTTGTGGGACAGTTAATACCCTGTTCAGAGGCAAGAAAAAGGCTCCCTGAATTCCCCCACAAGAAGAGAAAGTGCAGGACCCATCAATATCATGGGAGTAATTTGCCACACCAGAAACCTACTGCAAAGGCTTGCAGAGTACCGCCAGGAGATCTTCATGAACATGTCCTTGGAGGATTGCCGCTCAGTCCCCAGACATGTTAACAGACTTTTCCAGTAGCTGTACTGAAGGCGAATGCATTGCAAGTCTTCAAGGCAAATGAATCAGTAAACACCCTTGCTTTTAAACCCTGTATCATACTTAAAAGGTACACTCACTAGAAGTGCCTTCTCTGGCGTCATGGTCCGGGAGCCCGCCTTGGGAGGGAATGGAGGGTATTGGCACCAAGGTGATGAACAATTCCTGGCTGCTAGGGAGAACAGATTCACCACTTGCTGCTTGTGCACTGTCCTCCTCCTTCTCTTCCTCCTCCAAAAACAACATCCTCGCTCTGTGCGATTCCCCACTTGCAGGTGTCCACGGACAGTTGTGGGGTAGCGGTGGCATCACCCCTCATAATTGCATGCAGCTCATGGTAGAAGTGGCATGTATGGGGCTGTGACCTAGAGCAGTGGTCGCCAACCTTTCGGACCTCAGGGACCACTAAACTCACAATTTTGAATCCCGCGGACCACTAACATGAATTTTTTTAAAAAGGCCCGGGGGGGGGGAGTGGGGGGGTGGCAAGAGGGGGGGGGTGTTTAACTTTTAAATGACTTTTGTGTTATGCCTTTTCATATAACTTTGTTTTAGAAACTCTGTATTGAACTTTGATAATCTTTTATAGCCCCCAAGGTAGTATAATTAAGGTAAAAGAAAAATGTCTCTGCTAGAAGTAGAATAAGATCTCCCCCCCCCCCCCCCACTTTATAATCAAGTGCCTTGTTGAATGAATGAGGTGTGAATGAGGAAGGAGAGACAGATCAAGGACAATCAAACTTGTCAAGTGGGCTAAGAGCAGACATAACCCTCAGGGGTTAGCACCAGACCAGAGAGAAGCAGCAAAAAGGAGCAATGGACACAGACCCAGATTTGCAGGAGAGGGAAGCTGCTATAAAATAGCAAACTTGGCAAAATTTTTACCTTGCACCTCTGCCCCCCCCCCCCCATTCCCTTTTCAAAATCGCTTTAGGTGCTTGTTTGGTGGTTTTCTCTTCCTGGCACACAACTCATCTAAGTATCACTGCTCTTTCATTTATTACAGAAAAAAGTTTTTAAATACCCTGAAAACTATTTAAAATGCAATTTGCTAATTTAAAAATAGAGATGATGGTAGCTATTCCCTGCAAAGTGGGAAAGCACCCTGCTCCCAGCAGGCATGCGGGGCTCCCGCCACTTACCTCCTCCCCCCCCCCCCCCCTCCGGCTTGCCTCCTCTCCTCTCCCAGCTCCGCTCTCGCTCTTCTTCCCCCCCACCCCCTCGCCTCTTCTCTCCCGGCCCCGTCTCCATCTCCGTCCCCGCTCTTCTCCCCACCCCACTCGCCTCTTCTCTCCCGGCCCTGGCTCCGTCTCCGGCCCTGCTCTTCTCCCCACCCCGCTCGCCTCTTCTCTCCCGGCCCCGGCTCCGTCTCCGGCCCCGATCTTCTCCCCACCCCGCTTGCCTCTTCTCTCCCGGCCCCGTCTCCGTCTCCGGCCCCGCTCTTCTCCCCACCCCGCTCGCCTCTTCTCTCCCGGCCCCATCTCCGTCTCCGGCCCCGCTCTTCTCCCCACCCCGCTCGCCTCTTCTCTCCCGGCCCCGGCCCCGGCTCCGTCTCCGGCCCCGCTCTTCTCCTCCTCCCCGGCTCACCTCTCTTACTGACCCCGCCCCTCTCCTCCGGCTGCGGCTCCGCGGACCACCCAAATTTTCTCGCGGACCACCAGTGGTCCGCGGACCACTGGTTGGCGACCGCTGACCTAGAGTGTCCATTTGCATCCCTGGCTTTTTGGTAGGCTTGCCTGACCTCCTTGATTTTCACACGACACTGCTGTGTGTCCCTGGAGTAGCCTCTTTCTGTCATTCCCCTGGAGACTTTTGTGTATGTATTTGCGTTTCTTTTTTTTTTTTTAAACGTAGTTCTGCCATAACAGATTAGTCTCCCCATAATGCAATGAGATCCAGTACCTCCCGTTCCCAGTGAAGCGGACCATGCTGGAGTTCGTCTGCGAATCTGGGACTGCACGGTCACCTGTGATGGTGGGCTCACCACGCTGGCCAAACAGGAAATGAAATTCAAAAGTTCCCAGGGCTTTTCCTGCCTACCTGGCTAGTGCATCAGAGTTGAAAGTGTTGTCCAGAGCGGTCACAATGGAGCATTCTGGGATAGCTCCTGGAGGCCAATAATGTTGAATTGCGTCCACAATACCTCTAACCTGGAACTGCGATGTCAATTTTAGCATTACTCCCCTTGCCAAGGTGGAGTACAGAAATGGGCTTTAAGAGCCCTTTAAATCAACACAACCAGATTGGTCGTATGGATGGAATCAATTTTAATTCGAATTAACTCAGCTAATTCCAAAATAATCACATACTGTAGACCAGGCCTAACATAGATAAAATGCGTGTAATTTTTTGGCCTGAATTTCTGTATTAGGGTCGGGTACCAAGAGAGTTTTCTTAGACTAGGAATATCTAGCTAGATTTTGGGCAAACTATTTAGCCCACCTGTGTTTTATTGGCATGACTACAAACTCTAATAACTGATTTGATTACAAACTAAATATATGAACTGCCTTACCAACCTGTGAAATGCAGTAGTCTCTAAATTGGAACACGGAGAAAGAAGTGAGAATGAAACTACAGAGTTTAGGTAAATAAAATATACTTAATATGGATTCTGATTAGGATACATGGGTCACTCTCATACTTGATACAAGTGCTATAGGGTCTTTAATGACCACAAGACCATACCAGTGTGGCCCAACATCATTTTGAATTATTTATCATTTTAAATAGGAATGCATCTGTCAAATTCTCTATGTATGCATATGTAATCACTAAAGCCAAATAAATTAAAGCTTAACAATATTAACTCAACTATAGAAAAGTCAACTAATTCTTCAGTAACAGAAACTCAAACTTCTCTTAAGCCACGCTGTCAAGCAGAAGCCTGGGTAAATAGATACAGCTTGCATCACTCCTTTGAAGATTAACAAATTATCTGGCTTTGTCCAGTGACTGAGGAAAGCAAGTTCCAGAAAAAAGGACCCTCCTCAAAGACTGCTCTGTCTCCAGCTTCAGACATACAAATCTAGCGACTGCCAGTGAGAGCCATGTAGCTGGTCTCAAATGTCTGGACAGAACATAGAGTAAAACGCAGCCTACAAGCCAAATTGACCATGCTAAAGGATTGTTATAACATAACGATGCTTTGACCTTGCTGTTAACACAGCATGGTTTGTCTCTATTGAGCGAACTAAACCACATAATATGTTACAAAAAACTTTAGAGGGCAATTTGTGTGGTGCTTTGCTTATGATACACTTCCCCATTTCAGACTGTCTTTGTAAGTGAGCTGTAAGATACCTTGTGTCTAAACCATACTGAGCTTTAAAGATTAAAATCAGCACCTCGAATGGCACAGAAAACGGAAAAGACGCCAGTGCAGTCTGCACAGTGCAGATGTAATATGTTCTATGTGAGAAACACAATGAAATGGGGATACACATTTCACACCACAGCAGCTGATAATCTTTTAAGCTTTCCCCACTGAGAGCACATTGCAGCAATCCATTTTGGAGGTGACAAAGTCCTGGATAACGCTGACAAGATCTTCATTTGAAATGAAAGGTCGCAGCTTCCTGGCCAAGCAGGCACCTTTAATGTAGCTGGCACTACTACATAATGATCAAGAAGCGACGGAAAAATCTAACAAAAGATCCCAAAATATGAACCTAGTTAGTAAAAATATTGTCCTATCCTTACCTCCCTTCCCCGAGCTGCACTTCATCTAGCTAACTCTTTACCTGGGTCCCACAAGACCCTCCATTCTGTTGTATTCATCTTATGGACAATTTTTAATAAACAAAAGTGTTATATTGTGACTTACATTATCTTGGAAACTCCAGGATTGCCATTATTGTGACTGGGTACGATAGTTGAGATCTTTTAATAATGTGAGGGGAGGGAGTTTTGTAAACTGCCAAATACAAAAATAACATTGAAATTCTTACTCATTATAAGCCCATTTTATTGAGGTTATTCATTGTATATGGGAGATGGAAGGATAGGTGGTGGTGCTTTTGTTCTTTGATCTATTTGGGCTTGTCTTGTTTGAGACACATTGTTTTTAGTTATTTTAATGTTAACAAGCAAGTGGACCATATGCTCATAACTGAAAGGATGATTATTAAATAACAGGCCTTGCCAACTTTGGGATTCATTAGAAAGCTTGTCACATTGGTAAGTTCTATCTTCAATTCCATCCTTGTTATAAGACGATTAGGATAGTCCACAGGAAGCTATCAAATATGCTTTCTATATGTGAAGATTTTACAGAAGATTAAAGGCAGATGTTTTGCAGCGGTGTAAGTTGGATTTGTGTTTTTCTCATTCTTCCTCCAAAAGAATTTTTTTTTTACAGTTTATTTTTCAGTAAACAAGAACTGATCAGCTATACATATGAATACATCCATCTTAATAAATTATTATAATATATGCGGGAAAGAGAGTTTTTGCAATATTTGTTTCTACTTGATAAGTGCCAAAGCTCTATGGGAAAACATGCAGGGATATGAAAGGGTGATCAGGTTACATGAATGCTCCTTTCACAGATTTCATAGAGTGCCACCCACGCAGTTTTGGCCATTTTACTTTACAAAAAGTAAAGATGATCAATTATGATGTGCTGACTATGACATCATTCATAGTCTAAATTTAATTTCCTAATAAACATCCGCTTGGTAATGCTATAGAAATAGCTTCCTATTGATTCATTATCTCTGCTCCTTGTCCTTCTAATTTGTCAATTACATGAAGTAGCTCAAATGTGAATCAGGTTCACTCTTAACAGGCAGTGAATGGAAATACTGAACCTATTTTAATTTTCTTTTTAGCTTTGTTTAAAAGTAATAATTCAAAATATGGATAATTCTTTCATAGTCCTACTGTATTTATTGAAAACAAGCTATTTCTCTAAGTCTTACATATAAGTCAGTTGTTTAAACAGTAACTTAATTTCCCAACCTAGTTTGTAGTACATTGAATTATCAGTGTTTATGAATTGTTAGTATTCTGTGTGCTCTAAAAAAAGAGGCTGCTTTGAAGGGATGGGGACACTCAGACTTCATTACATAAACCATCCCATGGAAAACAGCACTGTTAGCTAGAAGCACTTAATTGAAAATTTGTTTATAAAAGATCTCTTGACAGTGAGTAAAAATGATGCATATGGACTAATAATCAAATTTTCACTTACCACTTTAATAGCATTCACTGTCATTCCTCGACACCAAACCTCAGCCATTTGAATATTAATTTGGATTCTGTTGCACAGCTTCTCTCTGAGTTCATTATTGATGGGCTAATGCTTGCCACCTGTGGAATTCTATGGTGGTCCACTGTTGTTGCTGGAGACTCCAGGACAAGGCTCCAACCTTCTGCTCATGGAAACTTTTAAATAATACCATAATACAGGTTCAAACTAAATGTATACCCCAAATTATTATTTTTAAAGCAAGAGGAGCAAAAATATACCACCATAACTAAACAATAAAGTAAAAGAGGTTGTTAAAGACAAAAAAACATCCTTGAAAAATTGGAAGTCAAATCCTACTAAGGAAAATAGAAAAGACCATGAACATAGGATTGTTTAATGTAAAACTATAATTATGCCAAAAAGAATTGGAATGCAACTAGCAAAAGAAACAAAAACTAAGCAAATACAAAAATTTAAGTACATCAGAAGCAGGAAGTAAGACAAAATATCAGTGGGTCCACCAGCCGATCAAGGTGCTAAAGCAGCATTTAAAAAAGACCAGGACAGAGAAGCTAAATGAATTTTTTGTATCAGGCTTTGCTGCAGAGAATGGGAATAAGATTCGCACAGCTGAGACATTCTTTTTAGGTGATCTCTGAGGAACTCCCCCAGATTGTGGTGTCCATAGAGGAGGTTTTGGAACAAATTGATAAATTAAATAATAACAACTCACCAGGAGTTCTGAAAGAACTCAAATATCACTTAAATCACCCTCTGTACCAAATGACTGGAGGATAGCTAACGTAACATCTATTTTTAGAAAAGGCTGTAAGGGTGATTCTGGCAATTACAGGCCGGTAAGCATAACTTCAGTACCAGACCAATTAATTGAAACTATAGTAAATAACAGAATTATTAGACACACAGATGAACATGGTATGTTGGGGAAGAGTCAACATGGCTTTTGTAAACTGAAGGCATGCCTCAGCAATCTATTAGAATTCTTTGAGGGGGTCAACAAGCATGTGTTCGTGTGATTCAGTGGATATAGTGTACTTGGACTTTTAGAAAGTCTGTGGCAAAATCCCACAGCAAAGGCTCTTAAGCAAAGTAAGCAGTTGGTGGATAGGAGGGAAGGTCCTCTTACAGATCAGTAACTGGTGAAAAGATAGGAAATAAAGGTTAGGAATAAATGGTTTGGTTTGTAACTTTTGTTTGTGGTGTTTACCCTATAATATGCCACAGTGCTTCTCTCTGTCATTAAAAGGGTTTTGGTACACTCAGACTCTGTGCTTGCGAGAGGGGAAGTATTGCCTCTTAGAGGCGCCCAGAAGGGTGGTATATGGTTGTCCCAGGTCACTGGGTGGGAGCTCAAGCCGGTTTTGTATTGTCTCATTAGAATGGAACCCCTGGATACTGAACCCGGCCCTTGTTGCTGCCAACTCTGATGGGCAGAAGGGTTACAAGAGAAAAGATTAAAAATACTGGGACTGTTCATCTTAGAGAAAAGACAATTGGGGGGATATGATAGAAGTCTCTCATATCATGACTGATATGGAGAAAGTTAATGTGGAAGTGTTATTTACTATTTCCTAAGGATCTAAAAAAGCTAAAAACATCTTAGTGAGTTTAAGGTCCTTTTATGATCTGGAGGAAGGGCATTCTTCTTCGAGTGATTGCTCACATGCATTCCACTATAGGTCAGGCACGCGCTGCGGGCCTGGTTGCCGGGCAGATTTTTCCCCTAGCTGCAGACTGGGCGAGCAGGGAGCCCCCTGGAGTGGCGCCACTGAGGCACTCTATAAGTACCCCTGCGACACAGTCTGGCCCCCAGTTCCTTCTTCACCGCTCGCGCTGGTAGTCGGAACAGGAGTACTGCTCTTGAGCGTCCTCCTTATCTCCTAGCTGTTATTCCTATTGTTCTCATTAATAGTTGTTGTTAAGTAGTTGTTAAGTAGTTGTTAAGTAGTTATAGTGTAAATAGTTAGGTGCAGGGAATTTCCCTGCCACCGGAGCCATGTCATCCAAGGCTCCGGGATTCAAGCCATGTGCGGAGTGTGGGAAGCCCATGCCTGCGGGGGACCCACACTCCAAGTGCCTTAAGTGCCTCGGGGAAGCGCACTTGGCAGACTCCTGCAAGATCTGCAGGGCCTTTAAACCCAGGACCCGCAAGGACAGAGAATCCCGCCTGCGGCAGATCCTGTTAGAGGCGGCCCTCACTCCGGACTCGAGTGCGGCACCGGGCCCCGCACCCAAGCCGGCGAAAGCAAAGCCTCGGCACCGGTCGCGCTCCCCCAGCGCTAAGCGCAGGAAGGACTCGGAACCGCGCCCAGCATCGGCACCGGACCGCGTGCAGCCTCCGGCACCGCTCACGCGCCCACGGTCGCCGCCGGGGAGCCGACCAGAGGCACAGCCGCCCGCACCCGCACCGACGACTCCGGCGCCGCAGGAGGCCCCGTCGAGTCCGGTGCCAGTGGTCTCGCCACTCAGGGTGCCGATTCCGCAGCAGCTTCCCTCCACGCCGGAGGCGTTCGCTGCTGCGAGGAGGTTGCTCTCAGAGGACACCCCTCAGCAACCTGTCCGGTCTAGGGGCAAGCCGCCCATGACCGTGACGGAGATCGCGGCTCGAAGCCCGGTGGGGCACGGACGCCGATCGATCTCGCGGCGCCGATCTAACTCCCGGTACCGGTCAGCTTCCCGGCACCGGTCGCAGTCTCGGCGCCGCAATGAGTTGAGACCATGCTCCGGGTCTCCTCATGGCCGATCGCGCAGATCGCGCTCCGGCCGCCGGTCTGAGTCCTGGCGCCGGTCGGAGTCCCGGCACTCCCGCACGGACAGACGCCGGTCGTACTCCCGGCACCGGTCGCACTCCCGGCACCGGTCCGTCAGCTGCCACAGGGGCCGCTCTGGACGCCGTTCGCCGAGCCGCTCATCTTCCCGGCACCGCTCGTCGTCGCGGCACCGGTCACGATCGACACGGCACCGATCTCCTCGGCACCGTTCGTCGTCGCGGCACCGCAGACATCGGCGCTCCACATCCAGACGGCACCGCCGCTCGCCCCGGCACCGGACCTCATCGCGGCACCGGCGATCAGCCCGGCACCGGTCGTCATCGCGGCACCGTGGATCCCGCAGAAGTGGATCCAGCAGTAGCCGTTCATCAGAGGGCAGTCGCTTCTCCCGGCACCGGTCGAGAAGCCCTCGGCGCCGCAGGCGTAGAGAGTCGGCTGGCACACAAACCCAGCATGACTCTCCGCCCAAGGCCCTCCAGTCGGCCACCATAGCGGCTCCATGGCACTCCTCTGCCTCCGCGTCCCCTCCAGCTATGGGACCTGCCCCAGCCACCCTGAACCCGACCTGGCCAGAATGGGTGGCATGGGAGCATGACCAACCGGGGGAAACCCAGTCCGAGCCGGGGTTCCCAGTATGTGCGAGGGCTGCTCGGCAGGACCTACCAGGGCCATCCTTGGCCAGCCAGCCGTCGGCAATACACAGCCCCCGAGAGCCAGGGCCTTACGCCTCCCCAATGGGGGTTGAGGTGGTGGCGGGCACCTCTTTCAACAGCCCGCCCGCCCTGGAACTCTCTAATTACCAGCACCTCCTCCAGGCAGTTGCAAAAAATATGAACCTGCCCCTTGAGGAGATCCAGATGGTGGATGACCCGGTCACCACCATGCTGACAAAGGGCACCCCGGCACGTGTGGCTGTGCCATTTATTAATACAATTAAAGCGCACACCACGTCGGTTTGGAAGACCCCCGCCTCCATCCCCCCCACCGCACGGGGGGTAGAGAAGCGCTACTTTGTCCCGGCCACGGGATATGAGTACTTGTATGTTCACCCTACGCCCTCCTCCCTGGTGGTGGAGTCGGTGAACAATAAAGAGCGCAATGGACAGGAGGCCCAGGTACCTAAGGCCAAAGAAGCCAAGAGGCTGGACCATTTTGGCAGGAAGGTCTACTCCTCCGGGGGCCTCCAACTGCGGGTGGCTAACCATCAGGCCCTAATGAGTAGGCACCACTTCGACACAGTGGAGGCCCTCAACAAATTCGAGACCGCTCTCCCCCAGGAGAGCAGACAGGAGTTTAGGGCCCTTCTCACTCAGAGCAGGGATATCTCGAGACACACCCTGCAAGCGGCCCTGGACTCAGCGGACTCGGCGGCCAGGACTATGGCCTCGGGCATAGCCCTTCGCCGGGCAGCATGGCTCTCCTCATCCAGCCTTGCCCCGGCGATGCAGTACAAAATCCAAGACCTCCCGTTTGAGGGACAGGCCCTCTTTTCGGAGGGCACAGATGCGCGGCTCCAGGCCCTCAATGACAGAGGGGTGACCCTCAAGGGCCTCGGCATGCACGCCCCGGGGCCGCAAAGGCGCCCCTTCGTCCCTCCGCGCCGGAAGTTCTTCCCTCCCGCCCGCCAACCACAGGACTCCTCCGGCAGGAGAAACCGCCCCTTCCGCAAGCGTCAGGGGCCCAGGCAGGGCGGGAAACAGAGGGGACCTAAGCCTTCCCAGGGGCCTAGGTCCAACTTTTGATGGTGCGCCCGGGGGCAGCTTAATAACTACAGTCCTGGATCCTCCCTTCGGAGACCGTTTGTCTCACTTCCACCGTGCATGGTCAGACATCACATCGGACCAGTGGGTCCTCCGCACGGTGGAGGTGGGATACTCCCTCCAACTCTCCTCCACTCCTCCAACCCAACCACCTCCCTCGTCCCTCTTCAGGGACCCATCTCACGAGCAACTGCTTGTACAGGAGGTCAGGTCGCTCCTCGCACTGGGAGCCATCGAACCTGTACCGCAGGAGTTCAGGGGAAAGGGGTTCTACTCCCGCTACTTCCTAATCCCCAAGGCGAAAGGGGGCCTCCGGCCCATCCTGGACCTGCGCGAACTCAACACCTACATGATCAAGTTCAAGTTCCGCATGGTCACCTTGGGCACTATTATTCCCTCCCTGGATCCGGGAGATTGGTTCGCTGCCCTCGACATGAAGGATGCCTACTTCCACGTGAGCATCAAACCTTCTCACAGGCGCTACCTCCGCTTTCTAATAGCGGAAGAACATTATCAATTCGCAGTCCTGCCCTTCGGCCTGTCCACAGCGCCCAGGGTATTCACGAAGTGCATGGCAGTAGTAGCGGCGTTCCTGCGGCGCCGCGGGGTACAGGTATACCCGTACCTAGACGACTGGCTGATCCGGGGAACCTCCAGGGACCAAGTGTCAGAACACGTGTGTCTGGTCATCAACACCTTCGACCGCCTGGGAATCCTCCTCAACGAGGAGAAGTCCACCCTGGAGCCCACCCAGAGCATAGAGTTCATTGGGGCCCTACTAGACTCCAGGGTGGCAAGGGCATCCCTGCCCCAGCCCCGGTTTCTCGCTATCCAGTCGGCCATCAGACAGCTTCGCAGCTGTCCAATGTCCACGGCCAGAGTCTTCCTCAGCCTGTTAGGCCACATGGCGTCGTGCACCTACGTGATACAGCACGCCAGACTGCGACTACGCCCACTGCAATCGTGGCTCGCACTGGCCTACCGGCCAAGAAGGGACAGTTTGGACACCCTCCTTTCTATCCCCAAAGCCACCCTGTCCGCTCTGACTTGGTGGGAAGACCAGAGCAATGCGTGCCGAGGGGTCCCCTTCCTCCCCCCCAGTCCGTCCATGTCCCTAGTGACGGACGCCTCGTCGATGGGTTGGGGAGCTCACCTAGGGGCTCTCAGGACACAAGGCCGCTGGTCGGAGTCAGACCTCTGCCTCCATATCAATGTCCGGGAGCTGAGGGCCGTCAGACTTGCGTGCCAAGCGTTCCGGGACACGCTACAGGGTCACTGTGTGGCAGTGTTGACGGACAACACCACTGCCCAATACTACATAAACAAGCAGGGCGGGGCCCGGTCCAGTCCCCTGTGTCAAGAGGCGATTCTCCTATGGGAGTTTTGTATAGCCCACGACGTTCACCCGGTGGCCTCTTTCCTCCCCGGGATTCAGAACACGCTGGCGGACCACCTCAGCAGGTCATTCATGTCCCACGAGTGGTCCCTTCGGCCGGATGTCATCCGACCGATCTTCCTGAGGTGGGGATTTCCCCACATCGACCTCTTCGCCTCCAGGCAGAACAGGAAGTGCCTACAGTTCTGCTCCTTTCGAGGCGGCTCCCGGGGATCCCTGACAGATGCCTTTCTCCTACCCTGGACGGGGCACCTGCTCTACGCGTTCCCTCCGATCCCGCTTCTCCACAAGGTGATCCTGAAGATCAGACGGGACAGGGCACAAGTCATCCTCATAGCCCCGGCCTGGCCCAGGCAATGCTGGTATGCGTCCCTCCTCCGGCTGTCCAGGGCCCCTCCCATCAGCCTCCCGCTGTGGCCAGACCTGATCTCCCAGGATCACGGTCGCCTCCTGCATCCGGACTTGCAGTCCCTCCACCTCACAGCGTGGCTACTCCATGGCTGAGAGGTCCTGAGCTCTTATGCTCGACTGAGGTACAGAATGTCCTTCTGGGAAGTAGGAAACCATCCACCAGAAGTACCTATACAGCTAAGTGGACCCGCTTTTCTGCATGGTGCAGACAACATGATGTAGTCCCAAGTGAGGCTGCTATCCCGCGCATATTGGACTACCTCTTAGGCCTTAGAAACCAGGGCCTTTCTACTTCTACTATACGCGTCCACCTCGCTGCCATATCAGCTTTTCATCCGGGCCAGGCGAACCACTCAGTCTTTTCAGATCCTGTGGTATACCGTTTCCTCAGGGGCCTGGATAAGCTGTACCCGAACGTCAAGTGTCCCATTCCACCCTGGGACCTCAACCTGGTGCTCTCACGCCTTATGATGCCCCCGTTCGAGCCCCTCGCCACGTGTTCCTTACTCCACCTTTCCTGGAAGGTGGCATTCCTAGTAGCTATCACCTCGGCTCGTAGAGTGTCAGAGATCCGCGCACTGACCTCCGAGCCGCCCTACACTATCTTCCACAATGACAAGGTGCAGCTACGTCCCCACCCGGCCTTCCTGCCTAAGGTGGTCTCCCCCTTCCATGTGAACCAAGACATTTGTCTCCCAGTCTTTTATCCTAGGCCACACACCTCTGGAAGGGAACAACAATTACACACGTTGGACGTTAGGAGGGCTCTTGCTTTTTATTTAGACAGAACAAAGCAATTCAGGAAAACAACGCAACTCTTCGTGGCCGTTGCAGAAAGAATGAAGGGCCAACCAGTTTCCGCCCAAAGGCTCTCCTCCTGGATCACCTCGTGCATTCACACCTGTTATGAACTCGCGGGCAAGCCGCTTGAGAGAGTAACAGCACATTCCACGAGAGCGCAGGCATCCTCTGCGGCCTTCCGGGAAGGAGTCCCTATCACGGACATTTGCAGGGCGGCTACCTGGTCCTCCGTCCACACCTTCGCCGCCCACTACGCCATAGTCCAGCAAACCAGGGACGATGCGGCGTTTGGGTCAGCGGTCTTACGATCAGCGATGGGTCCACCCGACCCCACCTCCTAGGTATTGCTTGTAGTCACCTATAGTGGAATGCATGTGAGCAATCACTCGAAGAAGAAAACAGGGTTACTTACCTGTAACTGTTGTTCTTCGAGATGTGTTGCTCACATCCATTCCAGACCCGCCCTCCTTCCCCACTGTCGGGTTAGCCGGCAAAGAAGGAACTGGGGGCCAGACTGTGTCGCAGGGGTACTTATAGAGTGCCTCAGTGGCGCCACTCCAGGGGGCTCCCTGCTCGCCCAGTCTGCAGCTAGGGGAAAAATCTGCCCGGCAACCAGGCCCGCAGCGCGTGCCTGACCTATAGTGGAATGGATGTGAGCAACACATCTCGAAGAACAACAGTTACAGGTAAGTAACCCTGTTTTCCACATACCCAAAGCACCCCTTCTGCCACAACAGTTCTCAAGCTGCAACAGCCCCATTTTCTTCTTACATGTCTAAAAATTCAAAAGTACATAAAGTCTACAGCACCAACTTTTTAATCCAGGGGTGGGCAAACATTTTGGCCCGAGAGCCACATCAGATTTGTAAAATTGTATGACGGGCTGGATAAGGAAGTCTGTGCCTCCCCTAACAGCCTGGCCCTGCTCCCTATCCGACCCCCCCACACACACACACCCACTTCCTGCGCCCTGACTGCCCTCTCAGAATCCCTGACCCATCCATCCTCCACTGCTCCTTGTCCCCTGACCACTCCCTCCAAAGATCCCCACCTAACCACCACCCCGGAACCACACCCCCTATCTAAGCCCCCCCTGCTCCTTGTTCCCTGACCCAAGACCCCTCCACACTAACTGCCCCCCAGACCTCCAACCCCTACCTAACTCCTGCTCCCTGTCCCCTGATTGCCCTGACCCCTATCCACACCCCTGCCCCCTGACAGACTCCCGGGACTCCCATGCCTACCCAACCCCCTGTTCCCCATCCCCTGACCACCGCCCCAGAACCTCCACCCCATCCAATCACCCTGCTCCCTGACTGCCCCCCAGGACTTGACCCCTTATCCAACCCCTAACCCCCTTCCCCCTTGCCATGCCACTTAAAGCAGAACCCCAGACGGAGATAGACGTGGCAGCATGGCTCTAGGGGAGGGGCTAGCCTCCCCAGCTGGGAGCTCGGGCTGGGCAGGATGGTCCCATGGGCCATAGTTTACCTACCCCTGTTCTAATGTGCCGGTGGGGAGTCAGGGAGGCTCGACCCCCCCAGCTCTGCTCCAGATCCTGCCCCCACTTTCCCCGGACTCCTGCCTCTTTCTGCCCTCATTCCGCCCCCACTCCATCCCTTCCCTCAAGTCCCACCATACCCCACTTCTTCCCACCCCTTCCACATCCCCGCTTCACCCCCACCCTGCCTCTTCCCACCCTGTTCCATCCCCCTCCCCTGAGCGTACCTCCCCCTTGCTCACCCCCCTCCACCTAATGCCTCTTGCATGCCGCAGAACAGCTCATCCGTGGCAGGCAGCGGGTGCTGGGAAGGAGGGGGAGTTGATCATTGGGGCCACCAGTAGGTGAGAGGTGCTTGGGGGGAAGAGGGAAAGATGGCTGCTGGGGAATGCTCTGCACCCACCATTTTTTTTTCCCTGGATGCTCCAGCCCTGGAACACCCATAGAGTTGGCGTCTATGCATAAAATTACATAGGAGCCAGAAGGCAGCGAGATATTCAGGACCCAGTCAGTTAAGGGCTTTGAACATTTTAGAAATGAAACCTAAAATTGAATCCATGCCTAAACTGCCAGCCAGTGCAAAGAAGTGGGAACCCAAATTTCCCCCTGCCCACTTTCGACAACTATTGAGCCATTTCTTTCTGCTTTAGTTGCATGCAGAAGATGAGCTCCTTCCCAAATAAAGCTAATTGGAGTAATTCAAACATGATGTCACAAAGGCATAGATCACAGCGATCAGATCAGCAGAGATGGCTGCAGACTAGTAACATTCTCAAAATGTCAGTAAGATTGCCATATCCATGGCTGCCCAGTTTTTGTGATTTTTATAATCTGCCCTGGTCCAAGAAGGGATTATGAAGGAAAAAAGCAAGGGGGAGAAATACAGATACTAACCTTTAAAAAAAAATAAAAAAAATCTCATGTACAACTAGAGTACTATGTTCTTGAATATACAGTGTTGATGCGTATAAATGTTATGGATTATCTGATAGCAACAACTAGCAATACTATACTGAAAGTTCTGTGCAGTGTGTCCTTTATAAACTCTCTCTCTTGAGTTTATAACATTCACTGGTGAGAACTTGCTGCAGGTTCAAGGTCTTGATTGGCAAACAATTTTAAAATAAACTACAGATTCTCAGACTCTGGTGCTTAACATTGGATGCCTAAATCTCTTTTACTAATCTGGTCTAATTCCTGTGGAAGTCAGTGTAAAGACACCTATTGATTTCAATGGGATTTAGATCCAATTTTTAGCTAACTATGGATTGATTTGCCTAAATCAACACTTAGCACCCCAACTTTGAAAATTCAAATCACCAAATCAATTCAATTATTTAAATTCTAGGAAGTTATATTGGTCATGAAAAGTATTTTTTTTATTAATTAAGATGTATTTTACTAGCTCTAATTTGAAAATATATCCTGTTTTAAATTATTAGTATTTTGGAAGATAGGTAAAATTTCACAATTTTCTCTTTCCATTGCTAAGCTTATAGAGTAGTTTCACGAGACTTAAAGAACCTTTAACGAGGCAGTTACAATTTTAACTGCTCTTGTATTCTCTTTTCTTTTGTAATCTAATAGATATTCCAAGGCTAATTTGTATTTTAAAAAAACCACCATATGGCTGCTATCAGTTTATTTTGTGGGAAGATATCTGAGGCATTAAAAGAATGTGACCCTTGGCATCTTGATAGAGCCAGGTAAAGCTGATGTGAGTGACCATCTGGTGACTGCTGACTTTGCAGCCTCTCCTTGCAAGACAGTGCCATTAGGACTCCTGAGGGTGCAAAGGAAAACAGAAATAAAGCAGCATGAAAGGAACTGATACTGTCACTGTGATCTTGAGTCAATGCTCATCATATCAGCATTGTGTGATAGTTTAATCTCCTTTCTCTCTCCCTCCACTTCAGGTTGTGTGTACCCTTTCAACCTTTTCCTCCTTTTGTTCTTTGAGGAAGTCAGTTTCCCAGGAAAATGTAGCTGAATGAGTAACTAAAAACGATGACTGTTTTTCATTGTATAGGATGCCTTTCTCTTTTGTTAAAGAAAGGTTTACATTGACTTTAATCTCCTGTAGTAAAGCTTCAGTCATATGTAGTAGTTGGTGTTGACATCCTCTGTGAGGATTGCTGAATTTTCTCCATATACTGTGAACTTTTGTTCCCTCATATATCTGCCACAGCCAAATTTCTCTCCTTGGTGAGAATGAATGGATGTGATATAAAATTGGACCTTATACAGAAAGCAAAACTGACCCTTTTGTATGTGCCAATATATTTTTGAAGCATAACAAAAATAGATCTTTATACCTTCCTTTCCCTATGATTCCAACTAAATGAAGTCAAGGACAACTGGCTCTTCAAATGGAGTTTCCACATTCAAAGATGATATGAGCAGTGAAGATCTGCGGTATCGTCCTGCTTTGTTCTCCCCAACAAGCTCAAGAAGGAGGTTGGAGGATGAGGTTGAACCAGCTGTGTGTACTGTGGACAAGCGCATAGGCATCTCGCCAGCTCTGGGTAATGCTTTAGAGCACATTGTGGAGCAGCTGGATGTTTTGACTTTAGTGAGTATGCAATGGACTACTAACACTTCCTTAATTAATATGGTAATTCCCTCATTACTGGGTAAAAACCTGGAGCCACGCTCATAACCCAAAGGATTAAAATGTGTGGGCTGACTTTACAGATGGCTAGAGCCCTGCTGAATTCTTTCAATCTCATGAAATGTTGGCCATATGAATTAAATTAATTAACGTCAACATAGAAGGTTATTTAAAAAGCTCTTTCCTGTTATGCAACTGCCAATGGCATTTTAAAACTTTGGACGGCTATTGTTATATTTGTAACTTTTGACTGGGGAAGTTGGGATTTTTCAGTAGTAACTGCTAATGTTGATTTACCAGAAGCCTGCTGTTGACTAGAGAGTGTTAGATTCCAACTTGAACAATCCTGCTCTGGCAGAGGATGAACAAGATGATAAAGGCAGAAGAGTTGAGAGAAGAGCATCCCCCTCTTTTGGTAGTTCCAGGATTATAGAGGTTTTTAGCCTGAGGGCTCTAGTTGTAGGTGTCAAGGTGGAGTCCAGCCACTGACATAATTCTAAAAGTCATCGTGAGACAGAGCAAATACCAGTATTAAACAATGACTTCTAATTCAGTTGAAAATTCTCAACATTTCTTCTCAGTAAATCAGCTCCAGCAAATTTATATTTAAGGTATTGCACTTTATTTGGTAATTTATTTAAAGTGTGCCTAATTGAAAGGGGTAGTCAGATAAATGTAGTGGGAAAACATGCAGAGAGAAAATGCTTAATTTATCAGAAGAATCAAAAGGGCTATCAGTTAATTGTGGAATAATATAGATCAAAGCAGAACTGTCTAGAAATAATGTGAATTCTTGGAGGATATCTTTTATTTAGTACTTAAAAAAAAGATTTATTTATTTTTAGGTTGTTTCTGCCGTGCTCTTTTTTAGTAGCTGGACACCCAAACAATGTGTTCCATCAATGGATACTATTTTATTTTATTTATATTAAAGCTTGTATAGATGAATAATTATCCAGGGATACAATATATTCCAGTAAGTTTTGTTGAGGCAGGTTTATGCCTTTTGACAGTCTTCTTAGTTAAAATGCCTTAGTATTAATTTTGGGTTTAAAGAGTAGATTATCTGAAGCCAGTATTGCAGCCATAGTATTTTCTGTTATTCAGTACAATCCATTGTTTTCATATGTAAAGCATTGTGCACATTTATGATATTGCAGAAATATGTAAAAAATACATCACTGTCCTCTTCTTGCAGACTATTTCAATCCTAGAGCAACGACTGACTTTGACTGAAGATAAACTGAAAGAATGCTTAGAAAATCAACACAAAATGTTACTTCAAGCCAGGCAAGGAGAATAAAAAGTACAAATGTAGTTGATCTGTACTAATGAATATGTTTCATACATTCTCAGGGAACTAATAAATGATGTATTATTTAGTCTCACAATGACCAAAAATAAATTTTTGTCTCTTCTTTTAACCTATTGCTGTAAGGAGAAAAAAGTGAAAAAGCACACGCAGTACATTTTGAAGATCAGTGGCAAACTAACATTTAGTTAGCATATTTAATAAAATGTAGTTTAGCAGAAGATTTAATACAATTTTAAAACACATTTTGGGTGACTCTGACATCCATAGAGTGAAATTTCACTCTTTATTTTGTTTGTTACTGCTCAACCTTTTATCCTCATTACATTCTACCAGTTGGTAGCCTTTACTTAAATATTTTCCCAGTCCTAAGAAATGTTTTTAAAAGCACTGAACAACAAACTATGCAATTTTAGATGAAAAGCATTTATTGTGAAAGGAAGTAATGCAGCTTTTCCAACCTAAGTGAGACTTATTTAAAATAAAGTTGCCTTAAGAACAGCAGGTAGAAATTGTACACATAGAGACGTGACAAGACCTGCCCAACTCCTAAGAATTTCAGGGGGATTTTAGGGAATTCCATTTCTTAAGGATAGCAGATTTTTTATTACAAATATGAAAATGAAGTAACTTTTAAGCCTTTATCCAGCACTTGAAACTGCACAAATCGAGTTGTAAGTAAGCCTTATTTTGTATTTCTATTCATTGTACTGTATATGCCATTAAAATGTAATTTTCCTATTTAAGATTAGCACTGAAGCATAATTAAGTTTAATATTTTTGAGAAATACCAAACATAAAAGTAAAACTAGACCCATACTGTAAACCTTTAAGGCCCTGATCCTCCAAATACTTAGGCAGTTTAAAACTTTATGCACTACAAGTAGTCCAATGAAAAGCAGTTAAAGAAACATAAATTACGCACCTCTATAAAACAATGCAGAATTAGAACCTGAGAGACTGAGAATTTCTACCATCAGGCTCCTCGTTTGCATTTTAAAGGTTGGATGCATATTGTAAATATTGCTGGTTTGATTATTTTTAATAAAGAGAAGAAAGGAGACTTACTGTAAACTTAAATTGCTTACATTGCAAACTTGTATTTTGCATCAGACAAAGTAAAAAGCATATAAATATTGCAAATTAAGACCTCAGTTGTGCAACGGAATCTGTATAGCTCAGTGGTCACCAGCTCGTTGATTGCGATCGGCTGGTCAGTCCTGGAGACTCTCCAAGTCAATCGCAATCTCCTGCTGCAGCAGCGCAGTGGGGCTGCCTGCTGCTAAGGCAGGCTCCCTGCCTGCTGCAGCCCCACGCCACCATGGGGGAAGGGGCCAGGGTCTCCATGCACTGCTTCTGCCTGCAAGCACTGTCCCCACAGCTCCCATTGGCCGGGAATGGGGAGTGGTGCCTGAAGAGAGGGGCAGCACACAGAGCCACATGCCCCATCAGGGTCTGCACAGATAGTTGCCCCCTTCCGGAAGCAACGTGGCCATGTGGTGCACTACTGGCTGGCGGGGTGAGGGGGTGGCCTGGCTCGTGAAGGTGAGGAAGTGCTGATGTGCCACCAACCAGGAGCTGCCTGAGGTAAGTGCCCCTCAGCAGGAGCCTGCACCTCAGGCCTGAGCCCCTCCTGGAGCCACCACTCCCTACCCCAACCTCCTGACCCACTTCCCAGAGTCAGCATCCCGTACCCCCTTTTGTTCCCCTTTGCCCCTGCCCAGAGCCCACTCCTGCATGCAAACTCCCTCCCAGAGCTTGCATCCCTCACCCCCTCCTACACCCCACCCACCTGCCCCAAGCTCAACCCAGAGCCCCCTCTCATACTGCAAACCCCTTGGCTCCAATCCAGAACGTACACCCCCTCTTGAACCCCAACCCTCTACCCCAGCCCAATGATAGTGAGTGAGATGGGGAGAGCGAACAAAGAAGAGAGGGGTGGATAGCAGAGCGGGGCTTCGGAGAAGGGGCGGGGTAGATCCTGGGTTGCCCTTAAATTCAAAAAGTCATCTTGGCCATAAAAAGGATGGAGACCACTGGTATTGCTGAACCCCTTTTCTTATATTGAGCCACACTGAAATCACTAGTGCTCTGCTTGAATACAAGGGCACACCCATGCAGATTCGATTGCAGAGCTGAGGCCAAAGTGGCAAACAACATATCTCAAACACTGTTATTTAAAACTCTGTCATGATCACCCATTTCTGGCCAGGCATCACCGGAATCTGTGATGCATAATAATCTGTGAATTATCTGTGCTCGCGATATAGGGGGAAAAAACCAAATCAGATCACATATTTTGGTCTTGAACTGTACTTGTAGTTGCGGAAGAGGTATTTCATAGGGAATTAGCCTTTCAGTTTGGTCGTCTGGGTGTATATATATATATATTTCTGTGGAAATATGTTCTTATAAAATGTCTTCCATAATGAAAGTCATTGTTGCAGTCCTAGCTGTAGGTTTAAGAGAGATAAGAACTTGGATTATGCAATTATTTATACCACTATACAATGTGTGGCTACATAAATGCTAGCTTTTAGATCAATGTCCTATGTTTATTATATTTTAATATTTTCACATTCTTACTCAACACTGAGTTTTCCTTGTTTGATTGAGAGGACTAAGGGCTTGTCTACACAGAGCAGCAATGCACTATAGGGCGTGCTTTCTGAATCACACTCATGTGATTCACATTAACTGGTCCATGAATACCCTGCTGGTGTATACTAAAGGTTCCCTAGCACACTTTAACAAAGTGCTGTTTGAAATAGAAATCACCCTCCCTCCATAGTATGTATTACCCCACCATGTAGATAAACCCTTCAACATGTAACCCTTTAAATCTCACGCAGTTGCTATTTTCTCCTAATGAGTTATCCTTTATTTAAAATAAAAATCAACTTTATCAGCAGAATCATTTTGTTGTTCTTTGAGTGATTGCAGATGTCCATTCCCCTACAGGTGTGTGAGCGCACCAGTGCAGTTCTTGAAGAGTCTTTCCCTGAGCGGTACCGAGGGTGGCGCAAATAGCCTCTGGTGTCTTCCATATCACGTGAAAACATAAAGGGCTGAGCTGCCGCCGATCACCCTAGTTCCTTCTAGGGTGTCCAGATGTCATGATCTTATAGGGACAGTCTTGATTTTGGGGTCTTTTTCTTATATAGGCTCCCATTACCTCCAACCCCCATCCCAATTTTTCACATTTGCGGTCTGGTCACCCTAGTTCCTTCCTACTGCCCAAGACGGTTGTTGGAGCTCCCTTTCTTTGCTTCTGTAAGTCACTAGTGAAATCTATAAAGAGTACCTGTTGTATAGTTTTAGTAATTAATTGGTTAGTGTAAAAAGAAAATTGTTGTTTGTCTGGGTCCATCACCCAGTCTTGATCCCAGCTCCAATACCAGAGATATGCCACACACTTCATCTTTCAAGCCCTGCCAGTTTTGTGGTAAGGTAGTGCTTGATAGTGACCCTCACTCCAGTTGCCTTGAGGGAGCTCACATGAGCAACAAATATGACACTTGTAAGGGCTTTAAGACCCACTCCTAAAAAGACAGGACAGCTGGATTGAAAATATCTGCTGATGGAATTGCAGCTATGACCTGAGCCATCTACCTCAGTCCAGGTACCAATAACCTTGGTATTCGTTAGTAGCATACCTTCAGCATTACTGGTACCAAGAGACCTTTTTCCTGAGGTGTTTGAGGCTGAGAAAGTTGTTAAACCGCTCAGTGCTGCCATCACCAGCAGTTCAAGAGTTTTACTCAGCATCGGTGCCCAAGGTACCAATGTCAGTGGCTTCACCGTCACACTGGGCAGTTCTAACAGATTCAGCCATTAGGACACCAACTAAGGCAGTGTTATCTAAGGGAAAGCCACAGATGATCTCCCCAGCTCCCCTTTCTTCAGAATCTGAACCTTCATCACTGGTACTGATGGTTACAGTATCACCATGGTCACAAGAAACAAGCTTCTTCCTCAGATGCCGAAGTGGTATACCATGTATCCCAACTAGCCAGTTCCACCATATACCATCTGCCTGCCCTGGTTTCAGCCTCAGTACTAGCAAGGGGTTTTGGGGGACACACAGTTGGAGATTGGGGCCATACCAATGTCCCCTTTGGAATCCAAGAGGTTCTCCTCTCAATCAAGAGTGTCCCCATGGCCAACGCAGCTGGCTCCATCTACTGGCTATCGGGAGCATCGATGCCACAAGTACCCTAGCATTGGTAATGAGCTTGGCACTGAACAGATTCGGGATCTCTCTCACAAGCAGTCATAAGAGAAGCAGGAACTGGACTGGCTCCCAGTACCATTGGCATCCACTTCCTCATCCCCGATCAGACAATAGTGCTGAAACCATTTCTCTACCTCCTGATGATTTTAAGACTCATCAGGATGAGGAAGATAGCTTGACATCCACCCAGAAGAGCTCCAGAAAAAAGCCAACAGGTTGGTGAACATCTTGGCGTCTCCATCCCTAGACAAAATAGCTCTCCCTATTAATGATGCTATTTTACAGCCTACCAAGGTCCACAGGCAGACCCTAGCTTCCCTTTCACAGACCTCAAAAAGAGTGGAGAGAAGGTACTATGTCCTCTGTCAAAAATTCAAACTCCTATATAATTACCCTATCTGAGCTCCCTTGTAGTAGCGGCAGTCAATGAGTAAGAAAGACAGGGGCACTAGGCATCAACCCCTAAAAATAAATTGGCTAAGAGGCTGGACTTTTTGGGGGAGGCTTTATTCCATAGATAGATTACAGCTTCATATTGCAAATCAGCATGCCTGGCTGGGGCACTATGATTTCACCCTATGGGATACAGTTTCAGAGTTCAAAGACAGGTTCCCAGAGGAGTTGAAACAGGAGTTCCAAACATTAATAAAGGAGAGCAAGTTGGTTTCCAGACAGCTCTGAAGGCCTGGTTGAATAAAGCAGATTCTGTAGCCCACAGCATGTACTTTTGCCATCACAACGAAGAGCTGTCCTGATTACACTCTTCTGGCCTCCATCCAGAGATTCAGCAGACCGTCCAGGACCTCCCCTTTGAAGGGTCATTGCTCTTTTAGAAAAGACTGATGAGACTCTTCAAAGTCCCAAAGACTAAAGCAACACTTCAATCCCTGGCATTTGAAGCAAAAGTCATTCTGTCCTCATCACTCCTAACATTTCCAAGGGTTGGCCCTTCAAGCCCAGGACCTTCCAAGGAGAAAGAGCAGAGATTATGATACATGTCCACCAATACCCTCTGCTTCAGCAGCCACCGGGTCATCTACACAAGTGGCATCTTCCAAGAGCTCACTACCAGTTCTTAGAGTGCCATTTTTTTCAAACCATCTGTCCCACTTCCATTGTGCTTGGGGCCATATCACAACAGATCAGTAGGTTGTAAGCATGGTGGAAGTGAAATACACACTCCAATTTATTTCTACCTGCCTCCTGTTCCCCTTCCTCTTCAGGAACCGTTCCCATGAGGAAGTGTTACTGCAAAAAATACAATCGCTTCTCCTGGTAAGATCTATAGAAGAGGTCTCTCGTTTGTTCCGGGGAAAGGGCTTTTACTCCCAACACTTTCTGATCCCAAAAGCAAAAGGGGGTCTCAAGCTATTTTAGATCTAAGGGAGTTAAACAACTTCCTAATAAAATCAAAATTCCGGGTAGTCTTTTCAGTCTCCATTATTACTTCCCTGGAACCAGGGGACTGGTATGCTGTTTTCAGTTTAAAGGATGCTTACTTTCAGTGACAATTTATCAGAGCCACAGAAAATTTCTGAGATTCATCATCAGTATTCGCCATTGTCTGTTCATGACCTTTCCCTTTGATCTCTTGGCTGCCCTTTATATATTTACAAAGTGTATAGCAACGGTAGCAGTGTTCTTCTGGAGGTGAGGGGTCCATGTTGTCCCTTGCCTAGACAGCTGGATGATAAGAGGTTGATTCAGGTTACGTCCAGCATTAGCATAATCTGATCCAATTGATGCATTTGGCCTGCTGATCAACCGAGACAAGTAAGTCCTGTCTCTGGTAAGGAAAATAGAGTTTATTGGAGGTTTCTAAACTCGACAATGGCCAGGGCCTTACTACCTCATGCAAGGCTTCATGGAATGGAAACCTTCATTCTAGACTTAAAAGCTTATCCCCTTATCATGGTGAGAAACTTTTTAAGGCTTCTGGGGCATATGGCAGCATGCATCTATGTAGTTCAGTACACCGTGCATTTCAGACAACTTCAAGGCTAGTTAACAGAGTTGTTTTCTCCAAGAAGGTACCACATACACATATTAGTCCATGTACAAAATCATCTGTTATCCTCCCTAGGTTGGTGGATGGACCTAATCCGTGTCTGCAAGAGAGTTCTTTCCCCCACATCTCAACAATCTCTTTAGGTTTGCTCTACACTACAATGTTAGGTTGATACAAGGTATTTTATGTCAACCTAGTTGCGCATGTCTCTACACTTAAATTGTTCTCCCACTGATGTAGGGCCCTGTTAAGCTGACATAGTAGCACCACCTCCCTGAGCAGCATAGAGTCACAGTTGAAGTACTTAGGCTTATGCAATGCGAGTGTAGATGCTGCGTTATTTTATATCGACCCTAACTGTCCTCCAGTAGCTGTCCTTCAGTGCCCCACACTGACTGCTCCGGTCACATTGTGAACTCCACTACCCAGGGTCATAGAGAGCAGACGCCTCCCATCCCTTGTAAAGCTCTGCGAAAATTTGAAATTCCTTTGCTTGGCTTGGCGAGCACACGGAACAGCTCTCCATTGTTGAGTGTACTTCCAGGCTGACCAGGCTGGCTACGGGCTCCAAACATACTCCTGCCTGAAGCAGACCGAAGATATTGGCTCTCCCGGCTGGTGGGGAGAAGAGGCTGTGCCGGCACAGATCTAAACCAGCCATAAAAATGTTGACAACTCCGAGGAAATTGCTGTTTAGCATTAGTTCTGCTCTTGGGGTATTTCAAAGTGTAATTGCACAGATCTTTGAGGGCTTACTAAGTGCTGAAGTTATAACGGATGATGTTTTAATAGCAGGGGCCTTAAAGAACACAACGATTTAGGCAAATTGTGCAGAGAGCAAGAGCTCTTATTCCTAACACTGAAACAGGGCCGGCAAAAGAAATTTGATGGCCCCCTACTCTGATCGTTTGGGGGGCCCCCAGCCCAGCCGGGGTCCCCCCCAGCCCAGCCAGCGCTCCCCCCCCCAGCTGACAGCGGCTGGCGGCAGCGCGAGCCCGGGAGCGGCGCGAGCCGCCCTTTCTCCCCCCCGCGCCCTTTCTTTCTCTCTCCCCCCCCGCGCCCTTTCTTTCTCTCTTCCCCCCCCGCGCCCTTTCTTTCTCTCTCCCCCCCCCGCGCCCTTTCTTTCTCTCTCCCCCCCCGCGCCCTTTCTTTCTCTCTCCCCCCCCGCGCCCTTTCTTTCTCTCTCCCCCCCCGCGCCCTTTCTTTCTCTCTCCCCCCCCGCGCCCTTTCTTTCTCTCTCCCCCCCCGCGCCCTTTCTTTCTCTCTCCCCCCCCGCGCCCTTTCTTTCTCTCTCCCCCCCCGCGCCCTTTCTTTCTCTCTCCCCCCCCGCGCCCTTTCTTTCTCTCTCCCCCCCCGCGCCCTTTCTTTCTCTCTCCCCCCCCGCGCCCTTTCTTTCTCTCTCCCCCCCCGCGCCCTTTCTTTCTCTCTCCCCCCCCGCGCCCTTTCTTTCTCTCTCCCCCCCCCACGCCCTTTCTTTCTCTCTCCCCCCCCCGCGCCCTTTCTTTCTCTCTCCCCCCCCGCGCCCTTTCTTTCTCTCTCCCCCCCCGCGCCCTTTCTTTCTCTCTCCCCCCCCGCGCCCTTTCTTTCTCTCTCCCCCCCCGCGCCCTTTCTTTCTCTCTCCCCCCCGCGCCCTTTCTTTCTCTCTCCCCCCCCGCGCCCTTTCTTTCTCTCTCCCCCCCCGCGCCCTTTCCTTCTCTCTCCCCTCCCCCCCGCGCCCTTTCCTTCTCTCTCCCCTCCCCCCCGCGCCCTTTCTTTCTCTCTCCCCCCCCGCGCCCTTTCTTTCTCTCTCCCCCCCCGTGCCCTTTCTTTCTCTCTCCCCTCCCCCCGTGCCCTTTCTTTCTCTCTCCCCTCCCCCCGCGCCCTTTCTTTCTCTCTCCCCTCCCCCCCGCGCCCTTTCTTTCTCCCCCCCCCCCCCCGCGCCCTTTCTCCCCCGGACCCGGCGGGGGAAGCCCTACAGTGCTGCGGAGCCTCCCCGCCCTCACCCTTTTTGCAGGCGGTGGTGCGCCGCTGCCGCCAGCCGGGCTCACTGCTCCTGCCGGGGCCAGGCGCGCTCGTCCGGAGGAGAGCTGCGCCGCCTCCCCGCCCCTTCCCCGCTCTCCAGGCCCGGCGACAAGGGGGGATGACTACGGGTACTGCTGTGTACCGGGCCCTGGACTTAAGGGGGCCCCCCTAAAGTCCGGGGCCCGGTACAGCTGTACCCGTAGTACCCCCCTGTCGCCGGCCCTGCACTGAAGTATATGAAATGACATATTGGCCTAACAGTAGTTGTATATAAATTGAGCAAAAATACCTAATGGTTCCTCAGAAGTTTAGTGCCCTGATAAAACTATTTGACGAAGTTAATTTCACTTCTACTTACGGTCACAGTAACATTATCACTGGAAAGACAGACAGACAAAACCAAGCATTTGAGCAATTAAAAACACTGGTCAATCTACAAATTTCACAACATTATGACTAACTTTCAATTATATTGTCAGATACAGGAAGAGAGATGGTTATATTTCCCTAAAAAAACGCAGAACGCATCTGTGTCAAAGTTGACAAAGATGCTGTAAACTGCTAGATTTGCTTAAATATTGTCTATATATTTGTAATCCCAATACAAGTTTGAAAGTTAGTTAAAAGTTTCTTTAAACTCTCTTTAGGTACTATCCGGTTCACCGTTGATATATCAAATAATTTAAATTTGTAAACTTCTATGGGCAGGAATCATGCCTTCTTTTCATTATTGGAAATGCAGCACACCTTTGGGTGTCCACAAAAATAATAATAATACTTAAATCCTACAGATTCGTAGATTCCTATTGACCCAGGAGAAAAAAGGGGGGGAGGAAATGATTCCTTAAGCAACAGTCAAGATCATTAGAAAGGCTGTGTCAATGCTGGACCCAGCAGAATTATTGGTCACTAGCAATGCTAAGGTTGCCAAGTCCAAGTTGCATCTCTGAGATCGCAGTGTAATCTACCTGGAGTGAGTCATGTTATCAGTTTGGCTTTGGGGAAAAAACAGCCAAATACATACAGGATTGGAATAAACTGTAATTGACTAATGAAGTGACTGAAAAATATTTCAGAATATATTGATCAGTTATATGTTATTTGTAAGTTAACTGTATTACTTTAGAGGAAGTAAAGAGGTCACAAGAATAGATATCAAATAACAAGCGCACAAAAAGTAGGAGTTTTAGTATGCAAGTGTGTGACCGAAGGGCCTTTTGATGCCAATTGGCAGAGGGCACAGACCTACATAAGGATATGGGGATCCCCTGGATTTGCAAAAAAGTCAGGTAAGGTTTCTAATGAAAGCCTGTCACTGGTCATCATAGTCCTTGCAAGGTATATGTTTGGAAAATATATAAGAAGTTATATATATATATCCTGGAAATTATGTTCTCTAGGCCTTGTAGCTAAAATAGGGTCACTCAAAGGTACCATGCTTGGGGGAAAACTTCTCTAGGCAGGAAGTGGGAGACAGTTATCTCCTGGAGTGGACCTCTGTGTATTTTATGCCTGACATAAGAAGTGTATTAGCATAGTGAGTCAAATGCTAACAAAGAGCTGGTGGAGATGTCAGAATGAAATTAACAGGAAGAGGTAAATAACAGGAGGACACAGGTACCTTATTTTCAGATGAATATCAAAGGGCTGGGTGAGTGTATTTGGGGATGCAGAGAGATTCTCTGACATCGTTCCATCTGTGAGGACAAACTGCCATTGCACTTGATCTTATGGGAGGGAGATCTTAGCCACCCTTGCTGAAAACACTGGGGAAAGGACTTGGGGTAAGTGATTCTGTAGGAAACGGGGGAATGTCTAGTGAGTTTAAATTTAGGCTCCAGAAATCATGTTGTGATTTTTGTTTTAAATGTAACTATTTGTTTCCAATATTCTTGCTTACTATCATTTGAATCTCGTTTCTTTGATAATAAACTTATTCTTGTTTTCACTACAAGTTCTGTGGGTTAAGCAGACTGGTGATCCAGAGTTAAAACTAGTCAGCTGGTGTGTACTATTCCTTTGGGAGCAGTGGATCAGAGTTCTGTGAGTGGTCAGTGGGCCAGGGGCTGGGCACTCAAGTTGGATGTTTCAAGGGCTCAGAGGTTGATGTGTACTTATTACTTGTCTGCAAAGGGACAGCATAGTCTGCAGGGGCTGAGAGGGGAGTACTTGTGCTGTCTGTGGCAAGGTTGTCTGAGAGCTGACCGCTGGGATATGTCTACACTACCCACCGGATCTATGAGGGATCGATTTATCACGTTTAGTGTGGACATGATAAATCAATCCCCCGAGCACTCTCCCAGTCGACTGCAGAACTCCACCTCCACGAGAGGCGGAAGCGGAGTCGACGGGGGAGCGACAGCAGTTGATATGCCACTGTGAGAACGGGCAGGTAAATCAACCTAAGATAGGCTATTTGTGTAGCTGAAGTTGCTTATCTTAGGTCGACCCCCCGCAGTGTAGACCAGGCCTTGGCAGGTACAGACAAGGCTCTCTCATGCTAAAAGCAGATGGTAGCGAGGTGCCTCATCCCTGTGAAGCATCACCAAGTGACGAGGTGACAGCCTATCTTAAGCTTTCTAACCATGCTTAATGTGAACTAGATGTTTCTAGATACCACAGCAAATTCAGACTGAGGTAACTGTTCATGCCATTAATAAAACATACTGCACTTTTTCTCTTGATTAGAGCTGATGAAAAATTTGGTTCAGGGGCCAAACTAAAAAACATCTGGAAAAACAATTGGTTTGCTTCAGACCATATCTGGCTTTTCAGTTTTTCTCACTGAAAAAGTATTTTGTTTGACCCAAAACGAATGGGGTTTTTCAAGGGCATGTTTCATTTTTGATCATTGGGTTTTTTTCAATCTTTTTTTTTTTAAGTTACATTTCTAAATGAAAACCCCATTTTTAAATGAAATCAAAATGCCTAGTTTCTAAATGGTCAAAGTTAAATGTTTAATTTTAAAATGCTCCACACACTTCATTTAGAAATGGCCAGAATGAACAGTTCTGGTTTATTTTGGAACAGTTTATCCATTTAGGTTTTGCCTAAATTAGTCACCGAATTGAACCCGAATAGTTTCAATGCCCCCCCCCAAAATGCATTTTTGGCTAATTTCTTATTCACCAAAAATCTTTCACCCAGCTCTACTCCTGGCAAACCTGATTCCTGAAACATTACATGGTGTCAGATATTATATCAACCCAGAGCAGTTTCTTCCTCCAAGGCACCTGGTTACTTACTCAAAATGAGTCTCAATGGATCATCCTTGGGCTTCAGAGCTACAATTCCTCAAGACAAAAGTATGTGAAATACTCCCACATCTTAGGGATTGATTGTGTTTAGTTGCAGACCCATTAAGACCAATACTGCATCGTTTTACATTCATAATCTTTAAAACGAGAAACTTTTACAATGAAAGTGTAAATTCTGAAGAAACTTAAGCCCAGGAGAAAAGTGTTGGTTGAGTTTACAAACTGCTATTTGGCTCAATCCAACCCCTAACAAAGATCTTTACCCCTCTTCAGTCTGGCAACTCCTCAGTTTTCTGACGTGATGATTAGTCACAAACTCAGAATGTTTAGCTCTTAAGAGTTTCCCTGCGAAATTTTACTTCTTGTGCTTTTCCATGGGAGCACATCATTTGGCACTAAATAACTCAATTATAATAATTTATGCACTCAGCAGAGTCTCCTGAAATACAGTCATCTCTGGAGAGGTGATTGGCAACTAACCGGAGCAGGTCACAATCATATGAAAGAAGTAGCAATCGGATTAAGGACATCTGGGCAAATGCCTACCTTTATAATACAAAAAAACAAAAAAAACAAAATGCTGTGGGACTTTTACTGTCCATATAAACAGGCAGAATTTCCTTCTTAAATATTCTATTACAGAGACCTTGCCATTGGTCTGATCATTGTTTCTCACACACCTCTTTGAATGCTATACTACTGGATTTGCAATTATATGAGATCAGAATCTAGCCCCAAGACTATTGTCATTCATTTCTACTCTATGTGCTTGCAAGCTTTGTGAAGTAGAGCAATTCTGGACTCTTTGCCCCAAATGATTAAAGAATATGTACATGCGCATTGGATCCAGGAACACCATGTCTTTGTCAGAGTGTCCCCTCTGGGAATTTTTCATGCTTCAGATGCATAATACAATAGAAGCCCTTGCTTTGTGGGAAGATTAAAGTCAGCTGTTAATTGGAAAAAGCACATAAGGGTATTTTTCTTTGCAAGGAATGTAGATTGCATTTGTTGTGACTCACTTCCTAGAAAAGGTGCAATACCCCACTACTCTTTATCTGGGTAACAAATGTTGCTCTCCAAGTAAAATAGTGATTTTATTGTAAATTTTAAAATTAAGCTGGAAAATTTGTTCCCAAGCCAGTTCACTGACTGGTAACTAAACTGCATTTACTACTCAGTGTTACAAGGCAAGTTCATGACACATTACTGTAGTTGCTGTTGTTTTAGTGCCTTTTTAATAATAAAGACTCAAGGCCTTTTATTACCCACATATTGATGAACTGTGGTACTTAGCATTGATGCAGCTAATACAACACAAAATGACTTTTTCCCTTTCCTCTCTCAGATTATTCTGCCATGAAAGTTAGCAGTTCTTTGGGCATGTAACCAAACTCACCCTGCGGCGCCTCCTGCTGGTACATCTGGGGAATTAGCTCACCAGCCTCCAGAGCACCCTCTGCTGGCTGACGTCCCGCTTGGTACTGGCCCCGTGTCCCTCCTGGATCCTGGTGCCCTCTTCCCTGGGGTGCTGCACCCCTGAAGTACCACCACAGTCTCAGGGCCTCCCCTCCCCAGGGAACCCCTGCCCCCTATCCCCACCTTGCCTCAGTCTAGGCAACTGCCAGTCACCACCTACCCCAGTACACTAGGGCAGACTGCAATATAATTGCCATTTATCACTGGCAGGGAGATTTTGGACCTGCTGTCTCCACCTACCCTCGGGGCTGCCCCCTGCGCCCCCAGGACCTATTTGGCCATAGCCTTGGCCCAGCAGCCTGGGGGATTTCCAAGCCGGAGCTCCACAGCTCCTCTAGCCTTCCCCAGCCCTGCCCTACTCCCAGTACCCTGCTTAACTCCAGCAGCCAGGTCCTCCCTCTCCAAAGGCTAGAGAGAGACTTTGCTTCTAGCCCACTGCCCTCTTATAAGGGCCAGCTGGGCCCTAATTGCATTGGCCACAGCTGTGGTCAGCTACTCAGTCAGCTTCCCCAGCTGTCCTTAATCCCTGTCCCTGCTTCAGCCACCTCCCAGGGCTGTTTTAAGCCCTTCTGAACAGGAGTGGGTGGTCACCCTGCTACAGACAGTACAAGATAAAGTACCTTTAACATATTCGTAAATGCACATTACAGGTGTATTATAAATAATCAGAAAATGGTTCATTTTCATCTTTGTGCTTTACTGCCTCTACATTCTCGTAACCTCCTTTCAGTTCCTGCCTTTATCAGCAAAAGGAGAGATGGCAGTTGGGTAGGAGGTGTAACGTCATGGTACGGGTGGGAAAAGAAAAGGGACTTAGAGCCTGACCCATAGCCTATTAAAGTAAATTGAAAGACTGTTGATCTCAGCGTCCAGAGCCTTTGGATCAGGCTCTTATTCAACAAAACGTCTCAGCTATGCTAAATTTCTCAGATCACTTTCTTGAAAAAAAAATCCCAGTTACAAGTTCCAGTAGCAACAAAGATTTTACAGACTCAGTTAAAACAAATGAAGCAACTTCTCCCGTTCAGCTGCCGAAGGGATAGTAATTGCCAAGACGGGAAAAAAAAGACTTCTGTTATATAGTCACCTTTTTCATCCTTTCGTGCTTTGTCTTGTAATGACCTCTATCTCAGGTTGCTTCCTACTTCTAATCCCCAGAGGAAATCCCTATTCCTTTCAGAGAGAGAAAACAGTAGAACAAAGGGAAAGTAGCAGGAACTTGTGAGTCTCTATGATAGAATTTCACTGAAGCCGTTCCAGGCCCTGATGATGGAACCCAAAGGCTTACGGTGTTTATTCCTACACCTGTATTGAATATCAAGGTCTGGGGTGAGATTAATCATTTAGAAGCAGAGCATGCTTGCAGGGCCATTATTTATTAGGGCTTTACGAACAACTGTGTCAGAGAGAGAGTTATGTGATGTTCAAAGCTGTCAAACCTTCTGCCTGCTGATTTTTTTAAAAAGGTGAAATCCAGAGTAGTCCCATGCAAAAGGCCTGCTGCTTCATGTTACCTTCATCTTGTACATTTTGGAAAACGAAACATTAAAGATGCAATACTTGGGAGATGAAAAGGACAAAATACTCCAGGCGGCATTTCTTCCTCATGAGAGCACCTGTCTAACACATTAGGAGCTTTTTCATCATTTAAAAAAAAAAATTACCCTAAAATATATGTTGTGAGTACAGAGTCCAGGATTCAGGTTAGAACATAAATAGAGTGATTTGAAAAGGCTATTTAACATGGATAAATTCTTAATTTATGACCAAATTCAGCATTCTGTTACACCATTGTACATTTAGAGTAATTCAATTAAAGTTAGATGGAGCTATACTGGATTTACAGTGTTGTTGCTATGGTCAGAATTTAGCCCTTAATTTTTATTTGTTGCAAACACTTATCCTGATAAATTCACAGTTTCCCAGAGAGTTTTGCACTTGCAGTAAGCTGTACTTAAATAGTAAATGTAAACAACGAAGAGATAATGCAATACAGATTTAAGCACAATTAACCACAGTTGGTGCCCTCAGTCCAGTAACTAGTGCCTATTTATCTACATCCCCAAAACACTGCATGCTTTGGCATGACTTATGCTATTTACCCATCGAAAGGTCTAGCTTTAGAATAGCCACAGTGTTACAGGACAGCAGTGAGATTCACTGGAGAAGCTTGGACAGCACTTGTTATGCTCAGTTCTGGCTAGTGCCAATTATAACCCTGAGAGGTACTTACACAAGTAAGTAACTTTTGGCACAAGTAGTCCCATTGAAGGAATGGTTCCATTGAAGTCAATGGAACTATTTGCATTCTTTGTTACCTGCATACTTAAATGTTTTGTTGAGTTTGCCGTCATCTTCAGTACTACATTCTCCGAACTCAAAAAAATGAATAGCAATTGAAGACTCACTTTTCCATATGGTAAATTAAAGACATATCTATTAAGTAGAATTTAATTTCCTATTTTCTTTATTGATATTTACATAACAAACAGTCATTTGTTGTTTACTTCTTAGCTAACTGATTTAGGACCTTCAAGGTCTTGGCTCATGGAACTCCTACTGAAATAAATAGCTACCATGCAGGATTGGGCCCTTAACTTGAAAAAATATGTTGTTCTACAGCCTCCTGGATTCGCTTTAGGAAGACGTGTAGAAATATAAGGCTTTTCCAATGTAATTAAAAATTATAACAAATGAAATGTCAGTAATTTTGCCCTGATTTTATTAAGAAAGAAAAATGCTCTGGAGACTGCGCTGCACTGCAATTATAAGTTTGACATGTATAATTTACCCTCTGAGATTTATTTCTCTTGTGCCGAATAGTGGCTACGGTAGTGATTTCAAGGTGGGAGAGTCGTGCCTTTGCTCTGTATTTTGAGTATCGGAGAGATCTACATGCAGTGTAGAAGGGAAATACCCAGGAATGCGTTTATCCTTCTACTTAATAGATTTGGCAGAACCAGAGAAGGAGAATATAAACCCAATTACTTATAGGATTTGAAAGATCCCACTTAGAACAAACTATTGATCAGGATAAAATGATCACTGACCCACCAACTATCTCATAATTTCTTTTTCTATATGCAACTATTTTGGAAGTTCTAATGGGCTTACAAATTATTGCCATGTAAACATCAGAAATAAAACATTCATTGTTACAGTAGTGGATAGTAATTTCATGCTCTAATAAGAACATAACAATAGGGCTCTATTATCGACCACCTGATCAGGACAGTGATAGGGATGATGAAATGCTAAGGGAGATTAGAGAGGCTGTCAAAATAAAGAACCCAATAATAGTGGGAGACTTCAATTATCCCAACATTGACTGGGTACATGTCACCTCAGGACGAAATGCAGAGATGAAATTTCTTGATACTTTAAATGACTGCTTCTTGGAGCAGCTGGTACAGGAACCCACAAGGGGAGAGGCAACTCTAGATTTGGTCCTGAGTGGAGCGCAGGATCTGGTTCAAGAGGTAACTATAAAAGGACCACTGGGAAATAGTGACCATAATATAATAACATTTAACATTCCTATGGTGGGAATAACACCTCAGAAGCCCAACACTGGGGCATTTAATTTCAAAAAGGGGAACTATGCAAGAATGAGGGGGTTAGTTAAACGGAAATTAAAAGGTAAAGTGACTAAAGTGAAATCCCTGCAAGCTGCATGGACTCTCTTCAAAGATACCATAATAAAGGCCCAACTCAAATGTATACCCCAAATTAAAAAACAACGCCAGAAAACTAAAAAAGAGCCACCGTGGCTTAACAGCCAAGTAAAAGAAGCAGTGAGAGAGAAAAAGGCATCTTTTAAAAAGTGGAAGTCTAATCCTAGTGAGGTAAATAGAAAGGAGCATAAGCACTGCCAAATAAAGTGTAAGAATGTAATAAGAAAAGCTAAAATGGAGTTCGAAGAACAGCTAGCCAAAAACTCAAAAGGTAATAACAAAATGTTTTTTAAATATGTCAGAAGCAGGAAGCCTGCTAAACAACCAGTGGGGCCCCTGGATGACAGAGATACAAAAGGAGCACTTAAAGATGACAGAGTCATTGCAGAGAAACTAAATGAATTCTTTGCTTCAGTCTTCACGGCTGAGGACGTTAGGGAGATTCCTAAACCTGAGCTGTCTTTTGTAGGTGACAAATCTGAGGTATTGTCACAAATTGAAGTATCAGTAGAGGAGGTTCTGGAACTCATTGATAAACTTAACTGTAACAAGTCACCGGGACCAGATGGCATTCACCCAAGAGTTCTGAAAGAACTCAAATGTGAAATTGCGGCACTATTAACGAGGGTTTGTAACCTATCCTTTAAATCGGCTACTGTGCCCAGTCACTGGAAGATAGCTAATGTAACGCCAATATTTAAAAAGGGCTCTAGAGGTGATCCTGGCAATTACAGACTAGTCAGTCTAACGTCCGTACCGGGAAAATTAGTTGAAACAATAGTAAAGAATAAAATTGTCAGACACATAGAAGAGCATAAATTGTTGGGCAAAAGTCAACATGGTTTCTGCAAAGGGAAATCGTGTCTTACTAATCTATTAGAGTTCTTTGAAGGGGTCAGCAAACATGTGGACAAGGGGGATCCGGTGGACATAGTGTACTTAGATTTCCAGAAAGCCTTTGACAAGGTCCCTCACCAAAGGCTCTTACGTAAATTAAGCTGCCATGGGATAAGAGGGAAGATCTTCTCATGGATTGAAAACTGGTTAAAAGACAGGGAACAAAGGGTAGGAATAAATGGAACTTTTTCAGAATGGAGAGGGGTAACTAGTGGTGTTCCTCAAGGGTCAGTCCTGGGACCGATCCTATTCAACTTATTTATAAATGATTTGGAGGAAGGGGTAAACAGTGATGTGGCAAAGTTTGCAGATGATACTAAACTGCTAAAAGTAGTAAGGACCAAAGCAGACTGTGAAGAACTTCAAAAAGGTCTCACTAAACTAAGTGATTGGGCAACAAAATGGCAAATGAAATTTAATGTGGATAAATGTAAAGTAATGCACATTGGAAAAAATAACCCCAACTATACATACAATATGATGGGGGCTAATTTAGCTACAACCAATCAGGAAAAAGACCTGGGAGTCATTGTGGATAGTTCTCTGAAGGCATCCACGCAGTGTGCAGTGGCAGTCAAAAAAGCAAACAGGATGTTAGGAATCATTAAAAAAGGGATAGAGAATAAGATGGAGAATATCTTATTGCCCTTATACAAATCCATGGTGCGCCCACATCTTGAATACTGCGTACAAATGTGGTCCCCTCATCTCAAAAAGGATATACTGGCACTAGAAAAGGTTCAGAGAAGGGCAACTAAAATGATTAGGGGTTTGGAACGGGTCCCATATGAAGAGAGATTAAAGAGGCTAGGACTTTTTAGCTTGGAAAAGAGGAGACTAAGGGGGGATATGATAGAGGTATATAAAATTATGAGTGGTGTGGAGGAAGTAAATAAGGAAAAGTTATTTACTTGTTCCCAAAATAGAAGAACTAGGGGCCACTCAATGAAATTGGCGTGCAGCAGGTTTAAAACAAATAAAAGGAAGTTCTTCTTCACACAGCACACAGTCAACCTGTGGAACTCCTTACCTGAGGAGGCTGTGAAGGCTAGGACTATAACAGGGTTTAAAAGAGAGCTGGATAAATTCATGGAGGCTAAGTCCATAAATGGCTATTAGCCGGGATGGGTAATGAATGGTGTCCCTAGCCTCTGTCTGTCAGAGGGGGGTGATGGATGGCAGGAGAGAGATCGCTCGATCATACCTGTTAGGTTCACTCACTCCGGGGCACCTGGCATTGGCCACTGTCGGTAGACAGGATGCTGGGCTAGATGGACCTTTGGTCTGACCCAGTATGGCCGTTCTTATGTTCTTATGTTCTTATGTACAACACAAAACTTACCATTTGGTTTAGAGAAATAGGCTGTAATATAATTGTCAAATCTCTCTGCCTAGCAGATTATTTACCATATTGAAGAGTGAGTGTCTTTACCCCACTCAGGACATGTTGTTTCTGGTGATTTTATAAAATTATTGACTCAACTCATATTAATCAAACCAAACATGTCTATCAAACATTAAAATTCCAAACGATAGAACAGGGGTGGTGGGGGTGAAGGTGGGGGGGTGTCTACTCCCACCCCCGCACTGTCAAATGTACTTTGGTTCACCCTCACCCCCAACTGGCAAATGTACTTTGTCTGAATAGTGAATCAATGGTAACAAACTGAGTATTTGTCCTCTTGTCTATTTTGCTGGATTCATAATTGATTAATTTATTTTTCCATAATAACTTTCTACATTTTTAAAAAACATGTCTCTAATTGTGGGCAGCTTTTCATTGGAAAAAATGTCAGTAGCCTAGAAGCTACTAGCAGATGAGAGATTAGTTCATCATCTCTTTGGGTGTGATCATTTATGCAAATAAAGGTTTTTTGGTACAAGATCTGGTTTTCTCCTTCAGTATTCTCAGGCAATCTCTTAAATCTGATATTGCTTGTCCTCTTTCTTTTTCTACATCATCTAATTTAAGATGTATCTCCCTTTTTCTCTGCTCCAGCAGTGCCATAGAGCTCTTTAGCTCTGTCTCTCTCACTTGTTTCTGGTAGGCCAGTTTCTAGAACAGTGACTTGATCTTTCCAAATCAGTAACTTCCAGTTTTACCGCGAAAATCTTGGACATCAGATTGTTTCTCAGGGCCTTACATTCAGAGATGAACCCCCGAATATCTGCCATTGTGGCCAGTTAATTTACTGACCTGTCATTTCTGCCAGTTTTGATCTCCATGTCTTCAGCTGGAGTCCGAGAGGCCCATGTGTGAGCCTGAAACACTCTTCTTAGTGAGGTTTATTTAGTATTTAATTTTAATTTTCCGATTTTTGTCTTTGGAGGTGGGGGGCATTCTCTGCAATTTGTGCTCTGCACTCTTGTGTGGGTAGGAAAATGAGATGTAGGAGATGAATGGAAGCGTATTACTTTGCTATCCACTGACCGCTCAGGCTTCAGACAGCCATCCCAGTTCAGCCCCTTATACTAGTTCCCCTATCTCTCAGTTTCTGACACCCTACACTTGATTGTTTTTCCTGCTTCAGCCTACCATGTCCGCCCATCAGGGTGTAAATTCTACCCACTTATTTGCACCTCCACTTTTGGTGTCTTAAATGCACTTAATGGGGATGATTTGGCCAGTGCTGAGTGGCTGTGACATTTTAAGCTCTGGGTTTTTTTTAGCACAGTAGTTACCAAACAATGTAAAAGGTTGCAGTGAATATCATTTTTAGTCTTGTATTTTAACCACCCCTTTTTAGATTGGCATTTTTCTCATTCAAGAGAACTGGATTAGTGTGTATTCATTCTTGTTACGCTATGAGATCACAGTTCTTATTCTTCCCAAGCACAGCCTCTGCTTCCCTGCCTACCAATCCTTTATCTGATTCCCTGTGGTGTGTCCGATTGGCTAAGTCTACCAATTCACTGCTTCTCTCTTCCGCTCTCTGTTTTCACCCACTTTTCATCCCATCCCTTTCCTCTGAAAATATTTTAGAACTTGCAGTCATGCACTTGGCTGCTGACTCGTTGGGCATATCAAGAAGCTTTCCTGATCCTTGATGGGTAGAGTTTCCCAAAAGTGTCAATTCAGTATTAATGTTGTATCAACAAGAGAACTGCCAAATGCTGAAAAAATGAGACAGCATCAAAATACTGTGCTTGCAAATTTCTCTTTGTGTTGGTTATTGCCTACCACATGGTAGAAATCTTGATTTTGTTCATGATCATGTGGCATATCATTGGCATATCTAAATTCAGTGGAATTACAGCAGGAAGAAAATTGGTTCCCTTGGTGTTAGCCCTTTGCTTTTAGATCAACCTGTAGCTTCAGTTTAAAACTTCTTGGTTACTGAAATTACTAAGGTAGTTTCTGCGAGCTGTCAAGAGATAACAAGCTGCATAATAAGGACACAATTTGTGATTAAGTTTGAATCAGAGCATTGTGTCGGAAGGAGGATTCTGAGTTGAAATTACAGTTCAGACAGCATTATGTAACCTTGAATTGCTTGGTTCATTTGAGAGTTTTTACCCCTGAGGAGAGAGAGAGGTGGGTAAGAAGTCTCAAATACTTTTACCCAGCTACTCTACGTCCGTGGGTTTTTTTATTCGTGGGGCTGGTAATACCACCTGTTGTTAAAGTTGCCCAACACTTCCCATTCTAAGATGCTGCTCTTCTTTGAGTGCCTGCTCATGTCAATTCCATGTCAATTCCATGATTCCAAGTGTCGATTCCATGTTGATTCCAAGCGGTGCACTCAGGGGAGGAGGCAGAGGTGAGCTGGGTGGTGGGGGTGAGGAGCTACTGGATACCTACCAAAAAATTTTCTATGGGTGCTCCAGCCCTGGAGCACCCATGGAGTCGGTGCCTATGGAAAAACCTCCTGATGACTGTGCACTTAATTGGAATGGACATGAGCAATACATCTCGAAGAACAACAGATACAAAATGTAGAGGTTTTTTTCTTCAGTTGTTTATAATTTTGTTTAACTTTAACCATCTGGCTGTGATTTCCCATGCCTCAGGCTGAATTTTTTTGGAATTTGAGCCAAAATGGTTTATTTCTGAGACCAAAACTAGTGAAAAATATGTTTTTACCCATGTTAAAAAAATCAGGTGACCTTATCTTTGAGAAGCCTTAAGATGCCCTATGCTTTGCAGCAGAGATTTCACATTTGGCCAGGGTGTGGCTTTTTTGTCTGTGATGTGCTCTTCACATCCCCATGAAAATCCACTCAAATGTGGCCAAGTTACTAGCCTTTGAAAAATCATGTTCTCTCTTGCTAGAACTTTGCAGATAAAAACTTTGAAGATTCCATCTGCACTGTGCATGCTCTTGTCCTGGGCTCAACAGAACTTTTCTTCACAGCTCTGGGCTTTTGTGGGTTGGAGCTGAGTCTGGGCACCAGAACAGAGAGCAGGGAACTTGTGGTCTCAATGCCTGTCCGGCTGTGCCCGGGCATTATGGAGAACGAAGCTGCTGATTAAAATATAAAGAGGACCTGGGATGAGGTAGAAGATTGGTACAAGGAGCTATGGGGAGAGGGGATTTGGAAGCTGGCAGGTGGGAGGAGGGAAGAGACTGGGAGCAGAGGAGGAAGACTGGGTGTGGCTGGGTAAGGAGACTGCTGTTGGGAGTCAAGGAGGAAGACTGGGCAGTGGGAAGAAGTGAAATTAGAAGCCAGAGGATGGGGGGGGGTCAGACAAGGAGCTAAAGGGGTAACTGGGACTGTCTGGGCAAGGAGATCGAGACTGGGAGCAAGGGGGAGATGGGGAGTCGACTGGATGAGATTAGGACTAGTTGGGAAAGGAGACTGGGACTAGGATGAGAAGCGTAAGGAGTGGAGACTGGGGCTGGGTAAGCGTGGAGAATGTGTATGGGAGCAAGAGCCAGAAATGGGGAAAGGACAGAATGGGATAAACTTGGGGGAAACAGGGTGGAGGGAACAGAGCAGAAGGGAATAAATGTAGGGGAAACTGGTAGAAGAGTCTGTGCCCACAAGAATACGTTCACCTCCAGGCTCTGGAATGGAATCCAAAAATCCTGAGTCTCACCATTCCCCTGCTGTCAGCAAGTATCTGTGAAACCCACTGACAACATATGAGTCTTATCTGATGCACATAGCGGATAACAACCTGCTACTGCTATCAGTTACTGTGACCGAGATCTGTGCAGTGGATCTAAATTTTCCAACTCCTCTGATGAACCATGTGGATATCCACTAGAATTACCACTAGGGGTATGTCTTCACTACAGCAGTAGGTCGATTTCCCTTAAGTCGATTTTCTAAAGTAGACTTTATAAATTCGACTTAGTGCGTCCCCACAAAGCACAACAGGTCGACAGTGTCTGTCCTAGAACTTTTGCAAGGGTCGACATAGCCAGCATTGCACTGTGGGTAGGTATCCCACAGTGCCGGGAGTCCCCAGCAGGCACCACCTTTCGGGGCAGCCAGGCACGCTCCCCAGGGGACCAGCCACCAGTCCGAGCAGCTCCGCGGACCCCCCTCCCTCGCCTGAGCAGCCCTGCAGACCCCCCATGCCCACCCGAGCAGCTCCACGGACCTCCCCCCCGCCTGAGCAGCCCTGCACCGGCTCCCCCCACCCGAGCAGCTCCGCGGACCCCCCCCCGTGCCCGACCGAGCAGGTCCGCGGACTCCCCCTCCCCCCCCCCGCCCAAGCAGCTCCGCGGACCCCCGTGCCCACTGGAGCAGCTCCGCGCCGGACCCCCCGCCCGCCCGAGCAGCCCCGCGCCGGACCCCCGTGCCCGCCCGAGCAGCCCCGCGTCGGCTCCCCGCCGCCCGCCCAAGCAGCTCTGCGGACCCCCCGTGCCTGCCCGAGCAGCTCCGCGCCGGCTCCCTCCCCACCCCCGCTCGGGCGGGCTGGGGGGGAGCTGGCGCGGGGCTGCTCGGGCGGGCGGGGGGGTCCGCGGAGCTGCTCGGGCGGGCGGGGGGGTCCGGCGCGGGGCTGCTCGGGCGGGCACGGGGGTCCGTGGAGCTGCTCGGGCGGGCAGGGGGGTCCGGCGTGGGGCTTCTCGGGCGGGCACGGGGGTCCGCGGAGCTGCTTGGACTGGTCCCCTGGGGAGCTAACGGGCATTGTGGAAGGTCGGAGGCTTGAAGTCCCATGAAGCCTCACTAGTTCACAATCGACCCAGAGAGAGGTCGATTTCAGCTACTCCTCTTGTTAGGGAGGAGTACAGAAGTCAATTTTAAGGTCCCTTTAAATTGACTTTAAGGGCATGCATGTGAGGACGGGTACAGGTTTAAATCGACTTTACCTTGATAAAGTCGATGTTAAGCCCTAGTGGGGACCAGGCTTAGGAGAAGAATATTTTCCATCAGTTTGCACCTCAGTGAGTCAGATGTTTCACAGTGTTTTCCCCTCCCAAGTTAGGAGTTATTCAGTGGTGACATAGTGTGTCCCTTATATATTGAGACGTGATAAAAGAAGACTGGAGTTTGTTTTTGAAAGTGCATATATTGTCGGTGAACATTTGGAACATCTGCCTCAGGTGGATGTCTGCAAGGATGATATAAATCTGCTCCGTGGATTACAAATCCTACGTTTAACTTTGTTGTCAAACATCTTAGTTCTCTGGAGTGTAAAGTGGGGAAGTTTGGAAGAAGAGTAAAATATTAAATTAGTTAAGCTTTTGTTTGGGATAATTGGCATATTGTACAATGCAGTTCGTTTTCCCCATCTTCTCTCTGTAATTGGGCTTTAATACCTTTGCCCAGTGTTGTCTATCCATGGTGGCCAAAAATAGAGGTAATCGGAACCTTCTCTGTATACAGAGTAAAGGTTCACTCTGAGCTTTGCCAAGTGAGTATATTTAGTTTTCACATGAAACGAGGCCAAATCCTGAAAAGCAAATTAAGCAGCCTAACTTTTTGTTTTATATATAGCTGTTCGATAGAGGCTCCTACCATCTTTTAGCAACCAACTAAGGAGCGGACTAGCAATGAGTACATGCAGTTCCACATGCACATATTCCATTGACAGCTGACTGGTTAGGCTTTTACTGTTATTGTGGTATATTTTACATTAGGGAAATGGCTACTTAGGGAGCTGTTCCCTCAGTTGTGCTGTCATTTGTTCATTGTAAGATTTAGACGTAAACCTTTAATTATGTCTAGCATCTTTTCAGAAAGTAATTTCTGCTCTCTCCTACTGTACCCAGCTTCTTGGGATGTCCGTGTGGGTGTGAGCAGGATACCCTTTAAATGACTTTAAATGATCGCAGCAATGTTATTTAACATCTAGTAGAAAAGATTGCTCCCCACTTTGTTTTCTTTGGAGAGCAGTTGTGTAAGGGAAGCAAATAATTTCAGAAACTTTTTTACAAGGTTAGACATAGTGGACCAAGCCTTCGTATGGTATAAACCAATGCAGGTCAATAACCAATGAGGATCTGGTTTAGAAACATGATTTAGAGGTTAATTGCCAATCTCTTTTAACAAATAAGCACCTTTCAAAGTATTCAAGTGAGGCTCCTTTAGTTGTTTTCCAAAAACTGCATTCAGATAATGTCTAAGTAATAGGAATAGCCAGAAATAACTAGCTGTATATTACATTTAAAGAGAGATTGGAACTAAATTTTGCAAAAAGGGCCCACAAGATTTAGGAGCCTAGTTCCACTTTCAAAAGTGACTTTATTCACTTCGGTGCCTAAATCTCACTCTAAGTCAAGGGACTTCAGCTTCTAATCACTTGGGTGCTTTTGAAAATTTTACCCTGGGGATTTTTTTTATATATGGTTTGGAAATGCAGTAAAAACTGCAAAATTCCGTTCAACATGATTCAATATATTCTATATTTGCTGGTTACTTCTGGTTCCTTTCATCCAGATGTTTCCTTATTAAACAATTATGAGTTATGTGATGTTATGAAGAAGTTATGTTAAACAGACATCAAAGAAAACTTATGCAAGCAGCAGGGTGAGTTGCAAAAACATGCATAATATGACACTGAACAAAGGAATCTGCACCTTCAGTGTCAGAATGGATTATGTATGAAGGTAAGTATTCATTAGACCACATTACCTACAAACTCAGAAGTAATTCAGAGATGATTTGGGACCCATATCTGAGGTTATACCTATTTCATAGAACTGGAAAGATCTTGAAAGGTCATCAAGCCCAGTCCCCTGCCTACACTAGCAGGACCAAGTCCTGTTCCCTGACAGATTTTTTGCCCCAGATCCCTAAATGGCCCCCTCAAGGATTGAACTCACAACCCTGGGTTTAGCAGGCCAACGCTCAAACCACTGAGCTACCCCTCCCGCCCTAAATTTAAATTTGATATCCATTTTTAAATGTTATAATAGTGATTACATTGTAGTTTTTTGTAGATTTGTTATTAGTCACGTGTGTGTGTGTGTGTGTGTGTGTGTGTGTGTTTATGTATATATGCACACACAACAAACTGTTATATATGTTTTTATATACAGGATGTTTTAGAAGGTATACATTTTAGGTATTTAATATTATAAAAATATATTTGAATGAAATATCCTGAACTATTAACATTAATGGACCCCCTGTTCCTGATTAGGCCCTCACCAAATTCAACTAAACTGTTTAAAATTCCAAATATCTAGTGAAATACATAGCTAGCCTCAAAATATTTACCTTTCACCTAAAACTAAATTTCTTCAATCTGTTGCCTGTATACTTGTAAGCTAGGCACAGAACTCATGGGACCACGTTTCTTCCACAAGAGTTTGCCAAGTCAGCTTTTGCTGGTGAAAATTAGATCTTTGGAATGTCCCTCAGCTCTGTATTGGTGAAGGAGGCCACCTGTGCAGAGCAGCTTTCAGGGGAGGGCCCCAGATCTGAGTGAAGGGTTCTTGTTCTCTCTTGCGAGAACTGATGGTATCACAGTCTCTCACAGAAGAAACTCAGACTCTTCGATACAGGCCCTGGTTTACAAGGAAATGAATTTAAAATATTTTATGTTAGAAATGGTTATGCTTGTCATTTGTCAGTACTTCCCACGTTTTTGTTACATATTTGGAATTTTAAACAGTCACTGACAATTATTTAGAAAGCATCTCAGCTTTCCATTAGCAGCAATTCTGACCCCTTTTTGGCTGTCCATCCTTCCTTTTCACCCTCCACCCCATTCCAAAGCAGGAAGAGTGTCTGACTGGCTGGCAGTTAGGGTCAGAGTTGAAAGGGCTCAATGGCTGCATTTAGGGTCAGGTTCTCAAAAGATTCACTCAATAAAGTGAGCCTATTTAAAAATCCAGCCCCTTATTTTGGTGCATAAATTACTCTTGGTGGAATTCCGCACTAAAAAATTAAAAATTCAGCACCAAAAAATTAAAAATTCTGTGCACAATATTTTAAAATTCTGCATATTTTGTCAAAATAATGCAATAATAGCATGCTGGTTTAAATTATTTTGGTAATTTATTTAAACTACAATACAAAGGATGGAGAATGGAAGTGGGGAGCATTGGAGGAAATCCCCAAACACCCTCTGGCTAATAGTAATGTAGCTAAGTTTTACCCTTTATTTCTAGTTATTAGTCAACAAATATATTCAGCCATGTGCTCAGTGTTACATCATAGGCAACTGAAGAACAATTGAGCACTGGGGAATCAAACTTACAATTTATATTGGCTACTGAGCATCTCCAGAAAGGTCAGTAGCAAACAATTCATGGAGCACATTTTGATAAGAAATTTGTTCAGTGCAGAAATTTAGACCAGTTGTAATCACTAAAACACTATAAGCATTTATAAGGCCATACTGTCCTTTGCACCCCTCTGGCCAGGTAAAGGAGCCTTAAAACTTATACCTGTTTTATACTCCTGGGGGAACTCACAAATAAAATGAGAACAATTCAGGAAGCAGGCAGGCTGCTACATTCTGCTCTATCTGAGGGGACAGCATGTGCCATGCCTATCTCCTTAGACACACCCTGAAGCCCTGCCCCTCTATGCTGAGCATGCTGCAATAATGAGCAAGAAGGACAGTGTCTTTCTCTCTCTCTCTCTCTCTCTCTCTCTCTCTCTCTCTCTCAAGCACAGCTCCCCACCCCTTCACACACTCCCATTGATGATTTATGTCTCTATTGGCTGAAACAATCTGGACCCAACCTGTCTGTGATGCCAAGGAGGGGCACATAACTGCTCTTGTGACTTCCCTTTGCTGCTCCTTCAGAAGTAATTTTTCTGTGGGGAAGCAAAGAAATCTGTGGGGGACATGAATTTTGTGCACGCACAATAACGCAGAATTCCCCCAGGAGTAATAAATGGGAGCTGAGTTCTTTTGGAAATCTGGCCCCAACTGTGCATAACAGTTTAGTTACAACTATCCTGTGTATAGTGGTCCTGGGTTTGAAATGTCTGCCCTCAATAATGTTAATCAGGCAGATAATTTATTTTTAATATTAAAATGAGGTCTCTTCAAGACTGAGAGGCAGACTGGGCCACTGAATAGCAGAAAACTGAGACCCCTGAATGTTACACAATGATGGAAAAATCCATGTATACTGGTGCAAATAGCACGTTACCAAAACCAGACATCTAGCCCATAGTGTGCAGTGATTGCTATGAAATTTGCCATTTGACTTACAGAACCTTACATCTAAATAATGGCTTTCGTGCACAGTGACCAGTAAAACTTTCTTTGGTTCCCTTTACCTGAGTAGGCTTCTTATTTACCCTCTCCAGGATTGGGACCAATGGTGAAAAGGGGCCTAAATGGCAACCTGAAGATATGGAGTTCTGTTTATCCACAGGCCTTGTGGACACCTCTAACTTGGCCTCCAGAACTAGTCCATTTGGGGAGCAGAGTAAATGACTGCAGGTTAAGAGGTTAAAAACTCAATCCCAGCCATTACAAAAAGACAAAGAGCCCATTTACGCAGGCAAAACTGCTGTGTCTGGGGATGTTGTCATAACCCAATATGGTCTTGTCTATGTAAACAGAGTTATTTTTCAGCACAGTTGGGTATCATCCCCCCACCACCGTAGAGTTGTGTTTATATAAGAGATCTAAATCTCTGCAGATACATTCAGTATACTGCCAGCAAGCTCGTAGCCATGTTCCCACAACCTATTAATGGAGTGAAGAGACAGGGTGAAATCCTGGCTCCAGTGAAGTCAGTGGGAGTTTTGCCACTGACTTCACTAAGGTCAGGACTTAACTCCCAGTCTTTTCTCAGCTTCTCATTGGTTCTTATCTTTCCCTGACTGTGAATGGATGAGTATGTCTAGCAATAGCCATTTGCTCTCTCCCTCTCTTTTTAAAAATAGTGAGGGAGAGGGCCACTGACCTCTCATCTAGAGTGAGCTGGTGACCATCCGTCCCCAGAAAAGAGAATTTCACAGCTGGTACTTCTTGGCTACAGGTTGGTTCCCAGGACTATGTTACTTTTGGTTATTGGTTTGGTTATTTGTTAGATGCTCTTCTTTTACCATAAATTCAAATGACAGATTTGAAAGATCTCAGCTGGAGGAAATATATAGAGAAGTCTTTAGCTAAAGGGGCATCCAAATTCTCTCTTCCTATTGGATGCTCTTCCTCCATTTGCACATCTAAAAGGATCAGTCGCAATTTGGTCTGTACTTATGGAACAGGTCCACAAAAGAGAATTAGCTGATGAGAAATTGTCCTGTGGTTGTCTCTGTATATGCACATATACACACACGGGTGAAATCCCAGCACCACTGAAGTCAATGGCAGTTTTATCATTGATTTCAGTGAAGCCAGAATTTCACCCCCTGTCTGTATACACACATCCTGTGTACATACAAGTCTAGCATATCAAATAGGAAAGCACCCTCCTGTATTTCATGTTTTCCCCTTCAGCCTTGATTTCACATAACCTATTTCTTAGCCCAAGGTAAGTAGGATAACTGCTGGACATGATTTTTGTCTTAATTATACATTTCTTGTTTTAGAGGATTTAACTCAGACCCTTAGATAACATCCTTTCTTGTGGTTTAATGGAGTAAAAAACCCCTTCTTGCTTCTGAGTTCTGCAATAACAATCACATTCTCAGGAAGAGGAAATGAGCTGTGTAGTACACACTGTATCTTTTAAACATGGACCATTGTTAAGAGCATGTTGCTGCAGACAGAGTGGCAGCAGGGCAGGAGGGTGGGAAGCAGGTGTTACCTGCAGGGAGCACAAGGCTAGCAAAAACAGTTTGTTAATTCAGATAAGTTACCCACCCTGACTCGACCCTCTACCAAATGGAAAGACTTTTTAACGTCACTGATTGCCAGCGTGGGAAAGCTTAACAAATGCCTGATGGAAATGGACAGTTACATTTCTCATCTTTGGACTCTCATTGGAAAAGCCCTTGATCTCCTTCGTTCAGTCTCCATGGGATCACATGGAGTAACTTAAAGGACTTACCGGTACTCCAGAGTCCTGAGCAGGGGGCAGGGCCTTTAAATCCCTGGGCCCTTTAAAACTAGACTTAAACAGCCCAGGGCTCTGCTGCAGTAGCGGCAGCCGTGAGCCCTGGGTCCTTTAAATCAACGCCGGAGCCCCGCTGCCACTACCCCAAGGCTTAGGCAGCAGGGCTCAGGCAACGATTGTAAGGGCCCGGAGCACTGGCCGCTACTACTGCCCTGGGCCCTTTAAATCACTGCTGGAACCCTGAGGTAGCGGCGGCGGGGCTCTGGCGGCAATTTAAAGGGCCCAGGGCAGTAGCAGTGGCCAGAGCCCTGGGCCCTTTAAATCACTTCCTGAGCCCCGCTGCCGCTATCCCAGGGCTCTGGGTTAACACCTGCGGGGCTCCAGCAGTGATTTAAAGGGACAGGAGCTCCCAGTCGCTGCTACTGCAGCGGAGCCGCAGGCCTTTTAATTGCTGCTGGAACCCCTCATTCCTCACTGGTAGCAATTTAAAGGGCCTGGGGCTCCATCTGCTGCTGGGAACCCCAGGCCCTTTAAATTACTGCCTGGGAAGCCAGTCCCATATGGCACACCAGCTCTTGCCGGTACGCTGTACCGGGGCGTGCCGTCTTACTTTCACCTTTGCTAATACTTTAGTCTGCGATAACCTGGCATCCAGATGCCCTGCTATACATGGGTTCTTTGCATTACAAAAAAAATCAAAACTCTCTCCCTTCTTGCTAGTCCTTCTTTTGTACTGAACCGAGCCCTTTCTCCCTCTCTTCTACCTCAGAAAGTGAATGGCTTCACTGCAGAGTGAGCTCAGGCTTGCCTGTCCCAGGTGGAGCATCTCCATTGCAAAGTCCTCCTCATATCAGACCCATGTAACTATGTCAACACTAGTGATTGGGGTGGGATATCCCAACATGACATTTGCCAAGAGTGAGGCTGAATGTAGGTTAAGTTGAACAGCAGGAACTTTATTAAACCCTGTGCACTGCTCTGTCCATGTGGCTCTGTTTCTTCTAGCATAACTCCACCCATTTCCATTTCTCCTGGTGTCCCATCAGTATCAGTGACTCCAGAGAACATGGGCCTTCTGATTCCACATCAACTGATCATGATTCATCTGTCCTATTTTATAAACATCTTAATATAAACATTAAAACCATACAATTGGCATCCAGACCCCAAGCCATCGTCCTTTCAGCCTGAGGTAGCTAGCACGTTACTAAGTGGGAGTCTCATCTTTACGACCGACTCAGATGGCTACATAGTCTTTGAGATAATCTGGGCTCCTCAACTGGTAACCACACTGAGAGCAACCTTTCTCTGTCTCCCTGTCATGTGTCTCCAAGTCCAGCAAACTATCCCTGTGGAGTCTCCTCCCGTCCTTGTGGGGTTGGCCTCTGGGCGGTTCTCTGCCTCTCTGTTCTGGAATGATCTCTGTATCTCTGTAGGCTGTCTCTGGGTGTGGTGTCTGCTGGCTCACAAGGGCCTCCTGTTCCTTTGGATCCCTTGTCTCTCTGGCATGGTCACTTTATATGACCTGGGTGCCATTGTACCCTTCACGACTCCTTTATTCCACCCTTGTGGTGTCTCTCTAATGGCTAGATCATGCCACTCTCCAGGGCTGGTAGATTATAGGTAGACCTGTCATATTCTAGTGCCTGCTTTCTCAGATTGTTGGCCATCTCCTCTCGGCAGCACCTCCATCCTGCAGGCAGCAAGAGGTCTTTCCTCACTGGTACAAGGCTTTTGGTCTTTTGTTCCACCAGGGCCTGCATTGGATGTTATGGCAACTCTGTAATGAAGTATTCCTGTGTGCTGAAGATTCTAACAATGCTAAGCCAGAAGAAACATCTTTGGGTAACAGGCTCTTAGCTGTTGTTTTCACAGCTGATTCCACCTTATCGTTACCCTGGGGGGATGCTGTGGGATGAGGTAGTATGGAGGAGAGGCCACTGGGAGTGCGGCGGGGCTGGCATCTGGGCTGGCATTTTCCTCTGCCTGCTGGCTATCATGCTAAGCAGCCACTCCATCAGCTCCCTATTCTCCCCACTGCAGCTGTCAGTCCTACTTCCTGACAGCATGGTCCTGGGTGATGCAGTCCACTACCATCTTCTCCTCCCCCTCCAGTATCTTCTCAGCTGCAGCCTGGCTCTGTCAGTTCTGCTCTGGAGGCTGGTACAACCAGCTGACAAAGTCTCTGTGTATCTCCTGCAGCAACTCATCTCTGGCCTTTTTTTCTTCTCCCCTGAAGGTTCGTGTACCTCTCACTGACAGTCAATGGCATTCTTGAGTGGGGAGGGGATTCATCTGCATTGGGGTAGAAGTCTCAGAAAAATATCATTTGTCCTGTTTAGGGAGGCACTGTGTGTCCTTTAAGTTTCTGCATCACAGGTGTAAAAAGTTGCAATTTTTCTCTCATTGGGATGTGAACTCCTCAATTCCTCCACACTTTTCTGCTCTGCGGCTGTTTTGACCAGTTTCTCCACACCAAAAGTATGGCAAGTGATGATATGTTGTGTTTAAATAATCGCTATATGTATATAAAAACCTGAACCTTGCTTGTGGTGGATTGGGTAGTAGGTGTCAATATGAGGAAGAACCACCCAGCAAAATATGTAGGCATCCTGCATTTGTGGGCATGTATTAATTAATACTCCCTGCTTTGCATGCATGCAATACTAAATGCTACAATACAACACTGTGTGCATGTTTAATTTTCCCTGCCCCCTGCTTTTAGAATCCACTGGGTAAGAGGGAGGGGAGGACGGGGAAACAGCAGTTTTTCAACCCTCAAGTGGAGCTTTGCAGGCCATGCCCAGCCCACAACATGTGTGATTGAGACTGGTCATAACCAGGCAAAGCCCCATCCATTGACGTTTCCAGTGTAGCCATGCCCTAAGTGTTCTTATATGCACTCCTTCCAGTCTTGACGGCTTCCAGCTGATTCAGCATCCACCCGATACAGATGCCCAACACCAGTAACTGGAGACTAATATAGTACATAGCCACTCTTTTACCTACTGCCTTCTTAGGTTGTTCCTCAAGTTGTGTGTGATAGGATGTAAGCACTGACTTTAGCATGTCATTGTTTACGTGAGGGAAACATCTCTCACCATATTATCCCATTGCATTGACTGGTCCCACACAACATGTGAGGTTATGCAGTACAAAACTCATAGATGCTACTTACCTGTGGAGAAATGCTGTTCCATTTGCCACTAGCACACTTGTTCTGTTCCGTCCAGCTCTAAATACTATGATTTATGGGTGGGATATTCAAAGGCATCCAGCATTGGCCACACTCTGCTCTCATTGAAGTCAATGTTAACTACACCAGTAGGCCAATGCTGAGCACTTTTGGAAATCCCACTCTTCATGATATTAAGAAGTCATTGCAGCTGTCCCTCTGGATTTCTGTTACAAGAACAAGATGGGAATCATTTTTAATTCCTTACAAAAGAAGCAAGATTGCGACATTAAGCAGAGGACGGTTAAGTGTTTAGAAATCTTTATGATGGTAGAGCAGAGCTACCTGGCTATATTACCCTCTTCCACCACTACAGCCAAGAAAAAGGCAACAAAATATTTATTCCTACTTGAAAATACAAGGGAAAATTACATAGCTTGGAATTTGTTTGTTGTTACCATAGCTTGGAATTCTGCTTCTCTGAAGAGATCATCTCATTGGACTCTTACTCCTGGCTCTTGATGCCTTAGCCTGAGACTGCCATAACTTCCCTAGGGTTTGAGCCTGGAGCACTGAAATCAATAGGCACGGGGCCAAACAGCTAGCTCTAAGGGATTCTTGACCCTTGACGGTAGCAATAGTGGAACAGAGCACAAGCCAGATCCCCTTCTAGTTGTTTTGAAATGCCCATGCTGAGTATAAATGCAGCCCTCTGAGTGTTCCAGTCAGTTCCTTCAATTGAACAGGTGGTGAAACTCCCAGGAGGAAACTCAAGATGATCAACAGAAGATGAAAAATGTGCCTCAGAGAAAATTTAAAAAAAAGGGAGGGGGAAACAATCTCCAAAAGGTAAGCACCAAACTTTGAGGGGAGGGGTGCATGTGAGAGGGTGTGAGAATCCTGCCAGATGATCTCATCAGAGAAACAGAATGGCAAGGTAATTAATTTCCCCTTCTCTAAATTTACCATCTGTGCAACATTCTCTCTCTCCTGGAGAGGTAAAATCTCAAGGGATGTCCCCAAAGAAAACTGAGTGTGGAGCTGCAATGAGCAAAAATAACAAGGTGAGTACCCACTGTGTGAAGAAGGAACGTTTGTTTATATATGGCTGTTGTTGAGTGAGGAGATCTAAAAGATAGGAGAAAACTGCCAGAAGAATGTCTAAGGTGTTGTAGGGAGTCTGGTTCCATGGCTAGGTCTTTACTGCTGAATTAAAGTGAATTTTTACATGGAGATTGCTAACTCAGATTATGTATCTCGCTGTAAAAAGCCTTGCAGAGACTAGGCTCAGGAATTTTTTTATCAGTGTGGCTACAATAGTTAACCCCCACCTGAAGTTAAATTTGACTGCATTACGGTACAAGCTTGAATGCCTTGTCTCCACTAGGATTTTACAAAGTGAAATCGCTAACTTTAGCTATCTCCCTGTAAAAACACATATTTTGGGTCAATCAAATGTAGCCTGTGTTCAGCAGTCTGCCACCCACAGACCATGGAACTGGCCAAAGAACCAGTCTCTCTCTCTCTTTGCCCGTCACCCCCCAGCCGGGGTATGGGCCACCAACTGGTGTTGGTGTTTCAGTAGCAATTGGAAAGAACCAGTACTGACTGATAATGGCCAAAGTAAGTATCAAGCGAGTCAACTGTTACATTTTAGTGTGTCCCACTTTATTTTAACTACTTCCGGCCTACGACTTAAGCTATGGAAAAGAATAATAGGAATTTTCAGACATTCGAGTAAGTCCCTGAACTATTCATTTGCAAGCTTAAAATTAACATTATCCTCTGCTACATGCTACATTTCAAAAGCTGCTCTTCCTGCTTCGCGCCTTTGATAAATCTGTAATATGAATAGAGACCTGCCAAGTTTCACTTATTTTGCATTCATTTCAAGGCAGTGTTTAAAGCAGCTCTCACTTATGAAAAAGTCTTTTGCTTTGTTTTTTCAACGAGACATTTAAATCTCACACACGCTGATTCTGAAGTCCTTTTTTTTTAATCAGACTGTCACAGTTCTGACAGCTCTGTGTACAGCTTAGAATTTTCTTCAGCCATTGTGAAAGGACAGGATAATGATAAACAGCAAAAACAAAACATTTTGCAGCGGAATCAAATTCCTAGGGTTCTTCCATCGAACATCCCCTCCTTCCCCTTCCCCTTCCCCAAAATATCTTATATTTTTATATTAATCTCTCATTTAGAAGAAGAATACCTAGGTCTTATAAAGCGCTTGTCATCAGTAGATCTTAGAGCTTTACAAAGCAGGTCAGTGTCATTATTGCTATTTTGGAGATGAAGAAACTGAGGCACGGAAGGCAGTGACATGCACAATAACACTCAGGGGGTCAGTGGCAGAGAGGAGAATAGAACCCAGGTCTCTGAGTCCCAGTCCAATGTCCCACACTGCCAAACCAAATGTGTGCACCTAGAGTTGTTATGAGGAGAAAATTCCAATAATTGCAAAAGCAACCCTGAACAGAATGGATGTTATCATTATCCAGCTTAATCTACTAGGAGCTGTAGCGTTAACTCTCAAGTATTTTAGAAATTCCATTTTATTTCTTCCTGTTGGAAGGAGATTTTTCCATTCATCACAACTATTATTGGGTGGTTTAAAACAAAGTCAGAAATGGGCAATAATTCTGAAACTAAAGGGACTGTGAGGAGCAGCAGAAACCCTGAAAGATGAATGGGGAGAGTGAGGGGAAGCAGGGCAGTGGCATTAGCATGAGGCAGATTTAGGAGGTGCAGGGGAATGGGGTGCATGGGGATAAGGAGCAGGAGGGAGGTGAGGGAGATGTAGGGGGCAGAAGGGAGGCTGGGGAGGAGCAGAGGGCAGTGATGGTGGTGTGAGATGGAGAGGATAGAATTGCAGCTCCCCCAGCTAGTGGTGGTGAAGGGGAGATCCCTCAAAGCAGCCAGTGGAATTGAGTGTTGCCAACGCTCATGAATTAATTGTGAGTCACAGAATTTTGGTGTCCGCAGGAGGAGCCATCCCAAGGACATGATACGCTCCTCTGAGCCCACCGTTTTCAGGGCTGGGCATGCAGGCAAAGCTCTGTGCAAGAGCCTTGGGGCTGAGGACGCAGACTAAGCTAAACAGAGAAGACTTGGTATAAAATGTCACTTGCTAGGTGAACCTGAGGGCCATGGACAGAGGCAGCTAACAGAAGAGTTTCAGAGAGGGTTTGGAGCAGGAAAGTGAAGAGCTTTCCTTCCAGGATCAGTACTTTGTATGATACAAAGATGGTGATGAACGGTGGTGGTGATGAATGGTGGTGACCTGAAAAAAAACGTGCCATGTTCTCTCCCTAAAGCCAGACAGGATTTCCTCTTCATGAAATGCAAGTTGGGAGCTGGATTGGAGGAAAAGATTCGTGGATTGGAGGGGCAAATTATGCTACTGAGATCAGAGAAGCTGATTTGTTCCTAGATAACCAGGTTCAGGTTCAAAGAAATATGGAGCTGGCCACCAAGAAGTCAGAGAGAAATGAAGTCAGAGAGGAGGCTAGGCAGTTTGTAACCACCAGAGGCAAGAGGTCATGGTGGCGTTCTGCACAACTGGACACAGATGAAGATAGGCAGGCTGTGACCACCAGAGAGAAGAGGACTGAGAACAGTTTCACACAGCCAGAAGTTTCAAATCAATACCAGGCCCTTGACTTGGAAACTATGGAAGGTAATCTCAAGATCCAGAATATCCAAAAGAACAGAGAGATGAATGGAATACACATGTGGATGGTAGCTCTGCCCAACCTGTAAGAAAATCAACCTTGCCCACAAAGAGTTTTCCAACTGTGCAAGGAAGATAAGTGATCCTTGTTGGAGATGTACTACTCAGAAGACTTGAGAGAACATTCTTTAAGGACAGGCAGACAACGGGACAGTGTGCTCCCTTACCAGAGTCAAGACATGAGATATCACTCTAAGATTCTGAAACTGACTGGCAAGGATCTATTGGTGATGGTTTACATTGCCCCTAATGACACTGAGTCATGGGATATCTTTCAGATAACAGATGACTTTAGGGAACTCGGAAACAGTAAAGGCTGCTATAAAAAACGTATCTATCTATATCTATAGATAATGGAAAAAGGGAAAGTTGTTAGTAATGAATATAAATCAGAAGTTAGTTATTATAGAAAATAGATAAGGGAAGCAAAGGGACAGCAGGAGAAGTGTATTACCAGCAGAGTTAAGAACAATAAGAAGGGGTTTTTTAAAATATAATAGGGAAAAAAAGACTCCTGAGAATGATATTGATTCATTACTAGATGGAAATAGTAGAATTATCAGTAATAATGCAGAAAAGGCAGAAGTATTCAATAAATAACTTCTGTATTGGGGAAAAAACAGATGATATAGACTCATCATGTGGTGATGATCACACCCTGTCTACTCCACTAATATCTCTGGGACATGTTAAATAGAAGCTACTAAAGTTAGACATTTTTAAAGCAGCAGGTCAAGATAACTTGCATCTAAGAGTTTTAAAAGAGCAGACTGAGGAGCATTAATGTTGATTTTCAATAAGTCTTGGAGCACTGGGGAAGTTCCAGAAGAATGAAAGACCGCTAATGTTTTCCAATTTTTAAAACAGGGAAAATGGAATTACGAAGGTAATTATAGGCCTGTCAGCCTGACATCAATCCCAGGCAAGATAATGGAGTGGCTGATATGGGACTCAATTAATACAGAATTAAAGGAGGGCAGTGTAATTAATGCAAATCAACATGGTTTAAGGAAAATACATCCTGTCAAACTAACTTAATATCCCTTTTTTTGATGTGATTACGAGTTTGGTTGATAAAGGTAATAGTGTTGATGTACTATACTTAGACTTCTGTAAGGCCTTTGAGTTAGTATTGCACAACATTGGTTAAAAAACTAGACAAATTCAGACTGGAAATAAGGCATACATTTTAATGATTAGAGTAAATAACAATTGGAGCAATTGTCAAAGAGTCGTAGTGGATTCTCCATCACTGACCATTTTAAAATCAAGATTGAACGTTTTTCTAAAAGATCTGCTCTTGGAATTATTTTGGGGAAGTTCTCTAGCCTGTGTTATATGGGGCATCAGACTAGATGTTCACAATGGTCTTGTCAGGCCTTGGAATCTATGCATCTATGAATCTATCCTGATACCGAGTCCTGCCTTCATGTATGGCCTTGTAGCAAAAAGAGGGACATGGGCCGGAGGAAGGCAGGGAGAAGTGGAGTCATGGAAGTGGTGCTGCTGGGTCCCAGATAGAGAAGTCCCAGGGCAGCAGGAGGCAGAGAAGTGCTTCTGCTAGGTCCAGTCAGTAATAGGAAATGGACAGCAGTTCCCCTGTCTGGGTGGAGTGGGGAAGGGAGGTTAAGTGGAGTCTCCAGCTGAGCAGCAAGAGAGAGGCAATCATTTTGTGTGTATTAAAGGTTGACTTTTCAATCTTTGCAATCACACACACATTGGCAGAGAACTATAGAGGAGTCAAGAAGGAAAAAAAACAGACTAAAACTTTTTTTTAAAAAAAAGAAACATAACTTTTTGAGCCAGTCTCACGACTTTTGAGGGTTTGACTTGAATTGTTTGCTCTCTTGAGTTGGCAAAACTGTGTTTGTCAACCTTACAGTGATTGATCAATACACAGAGGAGGGTGGGGAGTAACTGTGTTTTCCATTATCTGAAGCACATGCTGCTGAAAAACACCTTCCAATACATTTGAATCTCCCTAAAAAGCAGCATGGTGCCTGGTGACAATAAAACAGGGGTCTCAAACTCAAATGACCACGAGGGCCGCATGAGGACTAGTGCACTGGCCCGAGGGCTGCATCACTGATACGCCCCCCCTCACTGCCCCCGGCCCCACCTCCACTCCACACCTTCCATGGGGTCCCGCCCCTGCCCCGCCGCCTCCTCTGAGATCCTGGACACCGCTGCAGAGGGCTCCTGCGAAGCGCCGCCCCAGCTTGTTCATTGAGGTCGTGGCTGCAGCGCCTGGAAGCCAGGGCTCGGCAGTGGCCCAGCCAGGAAACTTCGCAGGAGCCCTCTGCAGCGGTGGCCAGGAACGGTAAGCCTCTGGCAGAGGGAGGCGGAAGGATGGTGTGGAGCCTGGCTTATCACCCCTGGTCGCCGCTGCAGAGGGCTCCTGGGAAGCGCCGCCCCATTCATTGAAGCCATAGCAACAGTGCCTGGTAGCTGGGGATCGGCAGTGGCCCAGCCAGACAGCAGAGAAGCTTCCGCTTCTGGCCCCTCCCTCCCAGAAACTGCTATGCAGGGGCGGGGGGAGAGTGCCAGGGAGCTTCACGGGCCACAGAGAAGGGCTTCGCGGGCCGCATGTTTGAGACCCCTGCACTAAAACAATCTGATGATATCAGGAGTAGTGACTGAGCGCCTGTAAGAGTTTAACTGAGGGGCATCTCTATAATGACATCTTACCATATTTATATATATAAAAGTCAAATGGTGTATGCGTGTATGTGTGTATGTGTGTATGTACGTGCACTTACTCCTTCCACACCGTTTGAGCTAGAGACTTGAAATTTGGTACAGTTATAGGTCTTAGGGTCCTATTCAGGGTAAGAGTCAAAAAAATTTCAAATCTCACCTCTGACGCCCCCCAGGGGTGAAATTATTTAAAGGCCAATCACATCAGCTGGGCAGCTGCTGTTCACTATGACATAGTTATGATGTCATAATACCCCCTCCAACGGACCCTGCATTCGCTCAGCTCTCTGCCCCCTCCCCACCTCTGACGGACCCGAGTTGGGTTTGGTCGGAGGTTAAGTGAGGTAGGGGTGTCGGGTTTGGTCGGGGGGTGAGGTGGGGTTGTCGGGTATTGGTCAGGGGGTAAGTGAGCCAGGGGTGTTGGGTTTGGTCTGGGGGGGGGGAAGGTGTCAGGGTGGGTGAGGTGTGGGGGTTGGGGTTGGTCAGGGGGTGTTGGGTTTGGTGGGGGGGTAAGGTGGGGTGTTGGGTTTGTTTGAGGGGGTGAGAAGGGGGGTCGGGGTTGGTTGAGGGGTAAGTGAGGTGTGGGTTTCGGGTTTGTGGTGGTAGGTAGGGGTGTCGGGGTTGGTTGAGGGGTAAGTGAGGTGTGGGTTTCGGGTTTGTGGTGGTAGGTAGGGGTGTCGGGTTTGGTTGGGGGGGAAAGTGAGGTGGGTGTGTCAGGTTTGGTCTACGGGGGGTGAGGTGTGGGTGTTGGTCAGGGGGTGTTGGGGTTGGTAGGGGGAGACGTGGGGGTGTTGGGTTTGGGTGGGGGGTGAAAATGTGAGTCGGGGTTGGTCGAGGGTTAAGTGAGGTGGGGATGTCGGGTTTGGTCGGGGGGGTGAGATGGGGGTGTCAGGTTTGCTCTCTGCCCCCTCCCCCCTCCAACGGACCCCGCACTCGCTCAGCTCTCTGCCCCCTCCCCACCTCCCACGGACCCGAGCAACGCCAGGTATTTTCGCTAGTACATAATACATAAGGGGGGGGGCGGTATTTGAACAGCTAATCTGATAAATTTGAACTTTGCATGTAAAGTGTTTAAATAGATTGAGTAAAAACTTGCTGATGTGATAAACTATAATCTGTCTTTCTCTCTGGCTCCCACTTGTTTATAGTAATTGAAAACCACACTGTTGGTTAGAACTTTCTTCACTTTATAAACTGCTCTTTGTTTTTCACACAAATTGATTCTTCCACTGTTCACATTAACACCCAGGCCATAAAAAGCCTGCTGAATTGACTGCTGGGCACATAGGAATCCTGCTTATTTATTTATTAAATCACTTTGCAGGGTGTGCTTGGCCCTGAACAGAACAAAAGGACACCCGGGACCTGTGTCCCTAAAGGAACTTGTAATCTAAGGGCCCAATCCTGAATACATTACTGACCACAAGTCTTACTGTCTTGAATCATTACCACTGATGTTAAGTGAGTTGTAATGGGAAGTTTAATAATTTCCAGGATTAACCCCTTTTTGGACAAACAAACAAAAAATACTAATATTACCCAACCCAAAAATCTTGAGTCAGGCCTCAAAAAACATGTGATAGGCTTAAAAGTCAGGAGGATTTTTTAAAAAATTTATTTTATTTTATTATTGATTTGTGGGTTATTTTCTTTCTTTTCTGATTTAAGAATTTGGGGTGCATTTGCTTCATATTTTCAAGCTTTTCTCCACAACCATGAAGACTAGAAATTTACTTTTTTAAAAAATGACAGATAAGAAGCTCAGGAAACACCATGACTTGAGGGGCTGGGTCATTAAGAAAAACACCAAAGCTCATGAGACTTATAATAAAATCATGAGAGCAGGCAACACTGCACTGGACGATCAGTACGTTGGAGGTACCAAGTTAATTACAGAGCACTAATAACACCATCCTAAGGCAATAGACTTTTGAGTTTAAGATGTCTTTTAAGGCTTCATTTTGAGCTAATTTGAAAGAGCTGTACCAGTGTGTTGCAATAAGGAACACATGCGGTGAAGTAAGCCAATGGACCCCACACAGTGTTCCAGCAGACTCGATTCTGTTACTGTTACAAAAACACGTTGAAATTCGTAGGCAGCTGCCACTCCAAGCTGCATTATGACTGCATTTGTGTTGCCCGTTTGTACCGTAGTGTGTTAAGAAAATCTTTCTTTTCAGTTGCCATATCAGGTTTTCAGATCAGAACGCTTCCCAGCCTTTCCACCTCCAGGCTGTTCACAGTGTCGAGTGTTCTTTTCCTGTTTATCCTACATGCCTCTTTATTACTGGGCGTTTTAAAAGCACATTCAGGCGCCCTGCTTGTTTTTTCTAAAGCTCTACAGGGATCTGCTGGCGTCTTACAGCAGGTCATCCTGTTTTCAGACAAAGTTCCGGCCTTGTTAAAAACAATCATTTCTGGAGGTCTGTGTGCACTGCTCTTTTGTTTAATCATCCTTAATCCTTGAGACATGAAACTGAAACCCCAAACGTGTTTGTTTATTTACCGCCCAAAACTGAGTTTCCATGAAAAAAGAAAATCCCATTGAACTTTGTGAAGAGCAGATCTATGCAAACACCAGCGTAACACTATCAAACAGCTGCGTTCAGAGGCCCTTTGCACCCTCAGAGGGAAGGCTACAAGTTAAAGTATTTTGTTTTTATTTTAATGAAAACCTACCACTCTCACCACAAATTCCCCCTGACTGCTGCTGGTAGCATTATTTACTCAGATGGAATTTGCAGCCTTACTCCCTGGGACTGGCATGGGGTGGGGGTGGGGGTGGGAGTGGGGGGTGGGAGTCCACTACAAGAAAATTCCAGTCAACTGCTCACTGGTACAGAAGCAACTTTGAAGGACATAAATGGGAACACGAGGCCAAAGGCTGGGCTGATCAAATGTTTGGGCATAATCTTGCAACTGGGGTGCAGGTGACAGCTCTCTACTGAGTGGGAGAAGGGAGGGAATATTGAACATGGGTTTCCTACATCCTAGGTGAGTAAGTGCTCAAACCACTTGACTAAAAGTTACAAAGTGGTCACCATCTCCTACTTGGTGTAGAGAGAGGCAGATGCCTGGCTGATTTAGGCACATAAACTGCCTGCCTGCAGGAGAGGGGTTCCCATTCGTGGATCACTAACAGAGTTAGGTGCCTTCCTACAGCCTGGACTTAGGTGCCTATCTCTATGAGAGGGGTGGGGCTTAACATGCACCCTTTTCATCAGCATCTCCCATTGGCTAGCTTAGGCAGCTCCCTGCCTAGCATGCTGGCTTTTGTGGATCACATTCCTAGGTGCCTAGCTCTCCCCACTCATTGTATCAGGAGCCTCGCTGCCCAACTCAGGCTTTGTGACTTGCAGTGTTGTTCCTGTAATTTTTCTAGGGCACTAAAAGTTAGGCACTACTATGCTGAGTGTCACAACATCTGAGACCCTGAGACTTGCCCAGGGTCATATAGGGAGTCAGAAGTGGAGCAGCTAAATGAAACCTGGTGTCATAATAGGCCCCAGACTAGAACTCTCCTCACCTCCCAAAATATTACCACTGGGGGAGGGAGGGAATCAACTGGCTTCCTTTCCTGAACAGCCCCAAAACAGGCACTACAGCAAAGCACATCTTAAGCAATCTTCACCTTGCGTTCTTCTATTGATTCACTCATTGGGATAAAGCTAAATTTCAAGCATATCTTTAGGGGTCTGTGTACTTACATTTTAGAAGGTGTTTAAATATATATCATATATATGTCTCCAATGCTATTATGAGAACGGGTTTCATTGCGATATTTGTGATGCTACGCCCTCCTGCAAAATGATCATAACATTTTAGGCTTTAGTAAGTTGTACTCATGACAGTCCTTATGAGAAGATGTTACACAATCTCCAACCCAGCCACTTTGATCTTCTACGTTAAAGTCAGTGTGGCCAGCTGGATAAATAACATAAAGCTCAGCTGTGCTTCCTGTGCAAGTGATAAAAAATGGATAATGTCCTAATTATTTAGAAGCACAAGTGCTTTAAATCAATGGAGTGAAGCTCACTGAACCTATAATACTGAGCAGAGCCCACATCCAAAGCAAAAAAAAACTTTGATACATTCAGAGTCTTTTATTCAGGTCTGGAATTTAAATGAGGTGATTTTTAGGTAGTTGCAAACAATGGGCCAAATCCTCAGCCCTGCTCCACAGACAACAATGGAATTACATTGATTTCCAGCAGCTGGGGCTCTGCCCATTATATTTTCAGCTTCTCTAAAACCTAAATGGATTGTTAACTCTGAGCCCTCTGCTACAACATCAACATCCTATGATAGCTACTGACTTCCTGCTTGTGATTTTTTCCTCTTCAAAAATAATGACACTCTTGAAAGCTGGAGATAAATATCCTGTTATAAAACAGATGATCAGGCTGAATATTATCATCCTCATCTAAGTCATTACTTGCGGGGGAGTGGAGATAACCTGTTTAAGCATATGGATGCTTTTTATTACTTGCAAATGCTATTTCTTGTAGGAGAGCAAAACTTTAATTTTTGTGTGATCTTTGGGGGGGGCTTCAGTTAAAACCCTCCACCCCCCTTTTTAATTCTCTGAGGGTGAAATTCATCCCCATGAAGAGGGCCGGTGCAAGACCTAGGTCCCACTTCAGTGCCACTCAAGCCCTCGGACGAAGACATAGCTGGGACTGACATGATGCAGAGGCCTTGTGCTGAATTTCATTCTTAGAGAAAATCTCCTTTGACATATGCAAATAAGGTCTTGAAATTGTGTCTTTGATGAAACGGAGTCACTCTGGGGAGGAGGAAGGGAGGTAGTAGAGGCTTCTGCAAGCAGAATACCTTTCAAAGCGTGTTGCTTGTAGTGACTGAGGGGAGGCGCCTATGCTACAGCTATTCCACAAAGGTAGCCAATGCTTTCCCATAGGTACAGCCATCCCAGCCCTGCAAGGTCTGGGAGTAGATCTAGCTCTTGCCACATCAATTAACCCAACACTGCCACTCTTCGACGTTGGAGACCAGCCTACCCCCCCTACGGGCATGTTTGTCTCCCTCCTGCAAAGTGCCCTCTCACACACAAGTAAAGGTAAAAACAAAAACAACCCTGCAGTGCCGGAGTCTCTCTTTCCAATATGGAGATGACAAAGAACTAAGTAAAATGGTTCCTGTTTGGGAAAATACTTGTAAAGGCTTTTTTCTTCTCGTCTCAGTAACAGAAACCAAATCCAGAATGTCTGATGAGGACAGACTGTGTTCAGATGCAGAGCCTGACTGAGTTCATGTCAGGCTGTTACCTCAGGGCCCACAACTTCCACTTCCTCCTTGGTCTTTAGTCATTTCCCATACTCCAGCCTAACCACAGTCTGAGTTCAATGACACCGCACTGAATGGACATGCCCAATGAGCAGTCAGTCTTGTAGCTCCTATTCACCCAGCCCTCCATTTCTCAGCCTCTTCCCAAAGGTCAGAAGTTCACTTTCCTTTTCTTCTTTTTAAAGGCAGTGTACTGCCATCCACTTGTTGGGTGACCAGTGTACCTGCTCAGTTTTAAGCACCAGAACTGAACTGGAGTGAATATATAGAGCTTGTGAGTAACCGAGGTGTCAGATTCATTTCTTTCTAACTTTACCTGATTTTCTTCTGTTGGTAATACAGAACATATTTTTATAGTGACTCGGTTGGGAGGCAATGTGGACTTTGGCTGGAGTAGGAAACAGGCAATTAACACTCCTGGCTCCTATTCCTGACATTGACACTGACTTGCTATGTGTGGTACATACCTGCTCTGTGCCTCAGTTTACCCATTGAAAAAATTATAATACAGGGATGTGGTGAAGCTTCATGCTTGAACATGGGATTCATATAACTAGGTACTATGTGGGGATAAAAGCTACTCATTTTTTTATTATTTGACTGTTATGGTTGTTATTTATTAAGTAACACATTTATAAACAATGCTTATCCATCCAGTCCCAAGTCAATTTACATAGACAGACCTAGTAACATTAGAATACAAATTGCCCCATTCTGAATCTCCACTTCAGTTCCTGGGCCTGATAAAGCTGATCACGTTATCCAGATCATGTTATCCAGATCGTCCAAAAAGTATCAGAATGATTGCAACAAACTATGCTTCCTCAAAACAGACTGGCATCTTACTAGAGGAGTAGGATCAGATTTCTAGTTCCTCTCTTAGCCTTAATGATAAAATAATGTCATACTCATGAATTTAGTCTTGTAAGTCTTGGAAGAAAAGGGCAGGCAACAAAAACCTTCTGTAAGAGAGATTTCTTCTCATACAGGAAGTTCTGCAGTTGTCCTAGCTGCTTGTGTTTAGAAGCTCATGCAAAGACTGAGTAGGCTGAACAAGTAACGTCGCCAGCACGTGCACCATACTTCTTACACACTTGACACAGTGGAGGCATTGCATGTGTTATTAATGAGCCTCTAAGGAGTCAAAACAGTTATTTTTAAATAATTAGCCTATCTCTGAAGCTAAAAGAGACTGATTTTATAAGTGAGCATATGGAGCTCCTGGGTATGTCAGATCTTGTGTTTATTTCTCTCTAACCTTCTCTGTATAAATATATGCAATAAAACAGGTGACAGTTTATAGCACAGATTTAGATATTGTGGAGAGCACATGCCTACCAAGTACTTATTAGGAAGACATAGTTCCTTTATTTACTTTACACAAATGCTGGGAAGGGACAGGGAAATGCGTGGCACTGAAAGTCTCTTTGTTTTTGCTCGCTGGATTGAAGTCATTCCTCCTGCACACATCAGAACAATGAATCGCTTCACCTTACTAGTCTGTGGGAGATATGATACCATAGATTTGCCCTGCAGATCTCCAGCTGTTGGTAATGTTAGGGACTGAATTGAAAAAATTCACTTACTGGAGAGCCAAACCTTAGACTGCCAGATTCTGAGGTGAAGTATAAATTTGTCCCCACTAGTGCACTAACTTAGATTGCCTTACAGCTACTTGCACCCATCCTGTTGATACCTAAAGAGTCTTAGCGGATGTTACATACTCACCATCACCAGTGCACCACAAAAATGGTGTCAGAAAATCTATGTTAAAATAGCCTCTACTAATTAATTAGACACATTCTTGGCTAACAACTAGGTTTGTACTCTGAGGACACAGGGTTAATAATTGAATTCCTAAAAGCCTAGTACTGCCCCTGACACTGCTAAAGGCCTAGTACTCTGTGTGGTCTATGTAATTAGTCACACAGTTAATTTGCTGGCTGGATGAGCATCCCCAACCATGCCACTGCAGCTGATAAATTCAGTCCTCCCTCCTTTCATTACTAGATCTCTCAGATCATGTTGTAGGTGCCACTCTTTGTGAATGACAGCTGGGAGCTCATCATCCCTTAGGCATGAAAGTATCCCAAGGGCCTTACCTGGCCTTCCAAAAGCCATAAGCACATTTAAAATGACCATAACGTGTTCTGCTGGACATATCACTCACATGCAACTGGGTACGCCTCATTGTCCAGGGAGCTGGGAGCTGCCCATCAGCTGTATCTCAACTATGAAGAAACCAAAACAATACATGGGGAGATAAAGACTCTCCTGATTCTCTAGAGGGAGGAGAGCATTCAGCTTGATTTGAACTGTGCCAAACAATCACAAAGTACAGCAGTGAATCTCTGAACGCCTTCCTGACAGTGGGATCCAGCACGGCCATGCAATGTCAGGAGACAATATAGTCAATGAAGGTTTCCTACAATCAGGTGAAAGACCAGAATAAGGTTCCTGGCAATTAGTGGACAACTTGTCCTTTTGTCAAGGATCTGGACCAGGTGCTCACAACTAGACCCACTACGAATCACATGGCCAGTGGGAAACCTGGACCTGAGGTGCCAGTGGAAGCGGAGAGGGAAGATGAAGTTCAGGTGTTGAATTATGGCTTTAGTAACATGTGCTGTTTGGCAGTGCAGCATGTAGCTTGTGTCATGTTAAAGGCGAAGGGGAGGACTGCGGGTGAGCAGTTTGAATGCAGCCATAGTTTCTGATGTATGTACCTGTTTGGTTGTTTTGATAGCAGAACTGAACGCCCATTACTTCCAGTCTGCAATATGCCTCCTGATAAGATGGTTTTCCTCTCTTCCATCTAGTGTTCAGTCATTGCGAGTCAATAGTCAGTAATGTTGGGTCAATGCCCTGAAGAGAGGTGCTGTGAGGATTTGCAACGTGAGATCTGCTTTCACTTAGGACAATTTCAGATCTGTTTCTTGGGGAATGGGGATTAATCTAGGAAGAAGCAGAATGTAGGAGGCCAGTCACAGTTACATATTTATAGAGAGTTTATTGATACCTGGATACACACTGATTTGAAAGATGTGATATTTACCCAGAGAGAACATTTATGCACTAGCTTGTGTTTTTGCATTTTAATACCAAAAGCCCCTACTTGTGGACTGTGCCTTGACATAACGGGAAGGCATCCCTATGATCCTAAGAGTTATGTTGGTGGCTGCTCTAACTCCAGTAGAGCCACCTAACTTGGACAGGGATAAAGAGTAGGGAAAAAGCAGTTCACTGATCTTCCAAGTTAGAGGCTGAGTGACCCGCCAACAACCTCACCTTGTTAAAAAAAAAGTTAAGTTATAGAAACGTGAGGAAGTGGCCATTCCAGCCACCAGCATGCTGAGACGGGATGATGGAGCCTTGTTCATGTCCTAAGCAATGGTTAACTATGCGGGAAGGATTCCAAACCCCAGATGCGCAGTGGCTCAAACTGGGAGGGCAAAACGAGAACGGAATGATATGCAAAAGACAGTGAAGGGATGGAACCAGCAGATGCTCTTTGCCCCACCATTCCCCCCCCCCCCCCTTCATCAACTCTCTTCCTGTTTCAGTGGGGCAGTGCTGAGATATGTGGCTCTGATGAACTCACAGATGCCTGCATGATGGGAGCACAGCATACAGGACAAGCTGAAATTATCGACCAGCACAAAGGGACTGGAAAACAGCTGGACTATGGCATCAGGGATTTTCCTGCCATTGAGGACTTCCCAGGTAGTGTGAACTGGCACAGGGCATAGCAGTTTCTGCACCACATCCCTGGCATAAGGGAGCATGTTGGAGGCCTGGGCAGAGCACTACTCTACTCTGGCGATCCCTAGCTGGCCAATGGCCAACTATGGGTCATAACCTTAAAATAGAGCAACTCCTAGGCACAGAACCTAGGCAACACTGCTTCCCTTAGACTAGTCCTTTGTCTTTGACTCCTTGAATTAAAATGGGCTTATTTTACCCCTCAGCTAATCCAGCTCAGGACTGTAGAAAATTTCAGGAGTTTGGAATAACAATGTTCACCGTCTTTTTCTGTTTTAAGGCAGTTCCCTCAGATAGACTCCTGACTGCAACTATGACGATCTCTATTTTGCTAAAACTGCTCCAATATCTTGCGCTAACAAATTACACTTTTTAAAATACCCCAAATTGATTTAATGTAATGCTCATCCATTACATGCATGAAATACAACAATTAGAACATTTTGGGCTGTGAAAATAACTTGGGGAAGCTGCCTCAAACATCAAAAGTTCTTCGCTACCCCGTAACTTATGTAATTGTTCTGCGAACACCCACACACCGGAATAGACCTACCATGCCTGAGTCACTGAGTATTTCTATAGGAATCTAAAATCTGTTCAGCCGGGATACATCATCTATCACGTAAGGAACACAATGTAAGTAGAATTTTAAAGTGATATCCATGATTCAATAATGTTACAGCTCATTTACACAGAAGACAGTAATAAACTATTGCATCTTTATGGCCCCACCATGCTTTAGGGCTCCGCTCCCCATGTCTCACCTCCCAAACTCCTGGTCTTTGCCCTTCCCTCCAGGAAGTTCCAGATGTGTGTACTGATTACAATTACTTTTTATTTTTTTCCACACCCGCTATTATGATGGCAACTGGAAGGCTAAATTCAGAGGGGAACGTGGTTTACAAATCTACACCTCAGTGCATTTCTGGAGTACCCGGTAAGTATTTTTAAAGCACCACTCCTAAGTCATTGCTAACTACATTCCATTATTATACGACACAATTAAAAATGTACTTAGGTCATAAAGCAATTTCCAGTTTCAAGGAAAGCACTCGAGTCAAAAGGATTTCCTAAATGGACTAATTCAATGTGTTATTTCTCCGACTTCAGGAATTATTATTTAAGATGTGCTACATAATTGGACATTAGATAATCAGTTATGTGTCATTTCCCTAAATTGTTATTGGTGTACATAACTCAACTAAAATGCTTTATGGAGCATTTTCATTCTGCTTTAAGTACCCTATACTAACTAATTCTAGTTGGTACTCACAAAATACTGGGGTTCGCAGACGAATGGTCTAGCCTTCCAGGGCACATCCTATGCTCCTATGTCTGAAACATACTTTTCACTTTTATTCGCTTAATTCCTTCATTCACTTAAAGGCTAGGTTGAGACTTTTGATGCTGCCTAAGGAATTTAGACACACAGCTTCCATTGAAATGAATAGGAATTGTGCATCTAAATCCCCTAAATGGTTTTTGAAAAGCTCAGGCCTAAAGTTTAAATTAAGGCCCATTTAAATGTTCCAAGGATTTTACAGGGGTCCTCTGGACTGGAGCGTGAAATTCACTCCTAAGCCCAGAATATGCATAAGGTCTGTGCAACTCAAGCAATCAAAATATGACACAAGTGGTGCATATGAGTTATACTGGGCCCCAGTGGAAGGGAGAATTTCACTCCGAACAAACCCCCAAATCAGAGGCTGGGAGTGGGCACAGCTCTAACCTTTGCAGGATCCAAAGACCGGGTATGTCTGTGACTTACTGCAAATTTTAGACCTGGATGAGTGTGGGATGGCTAACAGGCATGACAGTTCTTACCACTTTCCTTCTAGAAGATTATGTAATATAGGGTATTGAAAGACTGGCTTCCAGCTGAGAGTCAGTTGTTGGTCTCTGCAAACAGCTATCATGTGGGACTTTGGTTAATGGGTTAAGACTGATCTAGTGTGCAGCCAGCAGTTGACAGGTATAACATGACGCTTTGCCTGAATCCCCTCCCCCAACAAACCCCAGAGTGGACTGACAACTTGTCATCAGGGTAGACAGATGAGGACCCCTCGAAGCCGATGGAGCTGCCAGCAGCTGAGTACCCTAAGGAGATGGAGGATCTCTGGACCACGGGACACTACACCCTGAATCTGGTAGGAAGTAGCCCAGAGAGACCAGACTCTAGTCCAGTTCTGATGCCTGAGGGTGAGTCTGTGTTTCAGGAGGATCCCTGATGACCTAGGGCTGGTCTTCACTACCCGCCAGATCGGTGGGTAGCGATCGATCTTCTGGCGATCGATTTGTCGCATCTTGTGAAGACGTGAGAAATCAATTGCCTGCGGCTCCCCCGTCGACTCCGGAACTCCAGCTCGCCGGGAGGCGCAAGCTGGAGTCGACGGGGGAGCGCGCCGCCGACTGCCGCCGCCTTGAGGACAGTAGGTAAGTCAGCTGCAGATACGCAAACTTCAGCCACGTGATTCACGTAGCTGAAGGTTGTATATCTGCCGTCAAACCCCCCACACACACACACGTAGCTAGTGGCAGACCCATCTGCCACTGTCAGGGCCCTGGGCTGGGACCTGGTGGAGTAGGATGGGCCTGGGCCCCCTACCTGCCAGCTGCCAACCCCACTCCTGTGGTGATGGCCAATGCACCCCTAGGCAGAAGGCCTGTGTGATGCTTGTACCTTGCTCTGCCCAGGGGGTCAGAATTCCTCTACAGAATGTTTATAGCTGTTTGCCCCAGGCAGGAGGGCTGTGGTTAAAGACTGTTTGTGGCTCTGCCCTGCCCAGAGCTCCTCTATAGACTGTTTATAGCTGTTTGCCCCAATCAGGGGGCTGTGGGCGATAGACTGTTCGTGGCTCCGCCCGTCGCAGGGGGCCAGAGCTCCCTGATAGATTGCTAATTATAGGCTGTTAATTACTGCCTGCCTTAGCCAGGTGACTGTGGGCCAAAGACTGTTGTGCTTCGTCCCACCCACGAGGTTGTAGCTTTCCACAATAGGACTGCTACTTGTGACCGGACAATAGTGAGGGAGAGTGGCCTCCTCTGAACTGCAGTGTGAGGGACCATAGGCACCAACTTTCCCCGGCGCCGGTGGGAGCTCGCACCCCCTGCTTCCCCAAATCCAACCCCTTCCCCAAAGTCCACACCCCAATTCCAACCCCTTTCCCAAAGTCCCCGCCCCAACTCCTCCCTCTCCCTGCCCCTATTAGACACTTTCATCAAATTCCCTCCTCCTCCCCTTAGTGCGCTGTGTTCCTCCTCCTGCCCCCTCCCTCCCAGCTAAGCAAAACAGCTGTTTTGCGGTGCAAGCACTGTGGGGGAGGGGAGGCGTGCACATGGCACACTCAGGGGAGGAGGCGAAGGTGGAGCGGAGATGGAGGTGAGCTGGGCGGGGAGCTACTGGTGGGTGCAGAGCACCAACCAATCCCTATGTGAGGGACCATGAACTTGGCAATTCAATATCATGGCATTGTGACACTCAAAATCTGTGGGCCCAATTCAACTTAGAAATTACATACCCACTTCTTAGAATGAAGGCACTTCATTTTACTTTTCACCATCTTTTTTAGTTTGGGTCCCATTGATTGTAAAATTTCAGTCATATCTGGCAATAATAATGCTTTTTCACCTTTGTTAAGCATTTTGAGGTTAGTGGCGATGACGAGGAAAATCTCTAGGTCTTAAGTATAATTATTATTTCAATAGTATCAGGCAAATACTTCATTGGGGTTGATAGGGCTTCAAAATATCTAGTTAAACTGTTGAATGACTAAGATTTTATTTTATATCACTGCCTTTAAAACAGCACTGAAAATGATGATAACTCGAATATTTTTTCTTCCAAAATTGTTCCCAGGAAACTTTATCAGAAAGGTAAATGTATATTTATCATAAGACTATACAGTAACAAATTAATACTCTAAGCAAGGGTCTTCATTCTTTTGTCACTTACATGGGGTTTACACAATTGAAACTACATTGACTTCAGAGGAGTTAACTGTAAATCACAATGGTGTAACTAAGATCAGAATCAGTCCAGTATTAAGAAACATTTATTTTTTTCCATAACTATGAAATATTTTGGCATTTCTTCACTGGAAAATATGGTTGTGTTAGAACATAATCTTGAAGAATCATGTTAACTAATGTGATGCTAAACATAACTTACCAGTCAGTGTAGACAGGGACAAGCTGGGTTTCATGTTGTATCAGCTAGCCATTTGAAATATTGCTAAGTGATTCTGGATCATAGCTTCACATACCGCCAATATCTGACGGAGACCACTGACAAGATAAAGGCTAGGAATAATACAAGCCAAAACTAGCGGAGATCAGCTGTTTACACCTTGTGGACGGCTACTTTGGTCCTTGTCTTCTCAGCAGCTGGACACTGTGCACTAATATGGGCAGGTAGTGCATATACACTGCTTCCAAAATTGTCACAGTGTTGAAATCAGCACCAGCAGCCTGGCTCCCTGAACTCACACATACCTTTCCATCCTCCCTTTGAAGAGAAGCAGCACTAATACGAGAATACAGCCATGAAGAAATTAACCCAGATTTGCTCATCTATGAAGATCTCAAACCTCCCTCTCCCTCTTTTCTCCTCCCACTCCCCGCCCCCGAGATGCCACCTAAAAGCCAAGAACCTTTGCTAGCGAGATGCCAAAACTCCCAAAACTTCAGGACTGTCACCAATAGAAAAGTGGTGAAGGCTGTGGAAAAACAGAAGGGTCAAGAATCAACATCTGGTTATAGATCCTACAGACCAACCATCTGGCTTCACCATGCCATATAAGATATGAATCACAGTGAACTGTATCAGAACTTCAAACTGGTATTATAATTATCTACGATGTGGATGTGAAGAAGACCCCCCAAACCATGGAAGATTAAGTGAACTAAGATCCTCCAGAGGGCGGCCTTGATTCATTCCAGGCCCCCACCAGCCATAGAGTAGAAGATGACAAACTTGAAGGTTGACCTTAAATGTTATTTTTCAAGTTCACCATACAGAAGAAGAAGAAACTGGCCATGGTTTGTCACAGTGCTAAACCCAGCTTGTTCTGCTCTATATTGACTTTTAAATCATGGTTTAACATCATGTTAACATGACTCCTTCAGCTCCTATTCTAACACGGCCTATTTTTTTTCTAATAAAGATAAGCCCTCACATTCTTCAGACTGCAGCTCTTCTTCGGAAGGAGCTTAAAACAGAAAATATAGCTGATATTTAAAAAATAGGTAACCAGAAATATTCAGAACTGTTGCAAGATAAATATTCCTCTCCATGGAAATCTTTAGTAAAAAAGTAAAAAAGTGAAAGATTTATACGATCTGAAGAAAAAATACTAATACAGCTAGATAACTACAGTTAAAGTTACCTAGGAGTTTCCCTTCTGGTACCCCGTTTTCAGTTGCTTATCGTTGAAATAATTTTCACCTTGAGAGCTAAAATTTTCCTGGTCTTGTGTCCAGATTGAGAGCACATTTTTGTAAAATTTGAACAAAAACAGTTCAGAGATGTTTGAGCATGTGAGTAGTGGGGAAAAACCTTTTCTCCCTTATGGGGAAAAAACCTCGGAGTTTTAAAAATTGCTGTAACACTGAAGTGGAGGACAGCAAAGTGTTGGAATGTGGTGGAGAGAAGAAAGTTCACTCTTCCTGTAAATATCTGTTTTGATTTGCCCGCATAATGGCCATTACATTGTAGTTTGTACATCCAAAGGTACTTGACTACAACCCTGAGTTGGAGCTTCCACTTGATCTCATGCTGAAAGGGCAACTCCAGTTCCTCCAGCTAAAAATGGGTCCCTGATCTACCAGGTCAGAACAGTCAAAAGTGGTTGGGTGTGATGCTGGCCACATTGAGCCAACCGCACACAAGGGAGCAATGTCACGTATGGTACCTTTGCCATCATTAATTATACTGTCGTGCCATGTGCGACCTTCATTTTGGCAGTTCCTAATTTTTTAGTGACTTAATGTTGCAGTTTTAATGTTCTTCCTAATGTAGGCTTTTGAGCAGAATACATGGGAATATTCATGCAATGGGATTGTCTAGACTCTAGGACAGTGGTTCTCAAGGAGGGATAAACATCCCCCGGGGGTATGCAGAGGTCTTCCAAGGGGTACATCAACTCATCTAGATATTTTCCTAGTTTTACAACAGGCTCCATAAAATACACTATCAAAGTCAGTAAAATGAAAGTTTCATACAGACAATGACTTGTTTATACTGCCCTACATGCTAGATACTGAAATGTAAGCACAATATTGATATTCCAATTGATTTCTTATAATATATGGTAGAAATGAGAAAGAAAGCAATGTTTCAGTTATAGTGGGCTGGGCCAGTTTTGTATTTTTATGTCTGTTTTTGTAAGCAAATAGTTTTTCAGTTAGGGGAAACACGGGGGGGGGGGCGTGCTGCAAGACAAATCAGATGTCTGAAAGGAGTACAGGAGTCGGGAAAGATTGAGAACCACTGCTCCAGGACCCCCAGGGAATGGACAATCTCATTACCAGATCGCCCTGGCTGGCTGGAAAGCCGCGGGAGATCTCAGATAAAAACGTGGCTCCAGCCCAGCCGCGGTCAGGTAAATGAGGTGAACCTTTTGGAACCGGTTTTGCACCGAGCCAGCTGTTAGCAGCAGAGATCAGGTCAGGCTTGTGAATTGTGCCTTTCACTGCGCCAAGCAGCTCAGGGTCGAAGCCGCGCCAGGGATACCCCCGATCTGTGCGTTTTACACCGCAGGGGCCCTTCCACGGCGCCCGGCCGGCGGAGAAGGCAGCCATGGGCGGAGCTCAGAGCCCCGCGCTGCAGGTGGCGCTGTCTGCGCCCGGGGCCGCCGGGCCCTTGTCCTCCCCCGGCTCAGCCGAGCAGCGCCCCGCGGCTCCTCTCCTCCAGCCGGGCCCGAGCCCCCTGGGTGCGCCCCAAGGGCTCCGCCCGGGGAATGCCGCGGCCGGCTGGGAGCTCCGCGCGGTCCCCTTTGTCTCCCGGTCCTGGCTGGCTGCCGCGCCGGGGAAGGGGCTTGTGCCGCGGCTCACCCCCCCCCCCGGGGTGGGGGGTGCCGAGCGGCAGAGCTGAGTGGGCTCCGGCTCACTCCCGCTCCCCCAGCCAATAGCCGCACGGGGCTCGCTGCGGCTGCCGAGCGGGCCCCCCCCCCCATTTCAAACACACTCCCGCTGGGGGGAGGGGGGGGCAGGGGAAGGCTCCTGACCGGCCTGTCCCCTGTCAATGGAGCAGCTGCAGCCGGGCGCGGGACCCATGGCCCGGGCCTGGGAGCCGGGCTGCCCCCTCTGGCCGGGCGTCCTCGGGGGCTTTGCAGAACAGAAACGATCCACGAGGGCGGGGGATCCCTCCCCCCGGGGCTCTTTGGTGTCCGGCTCGCCGAACAATGGCCAATAAACCTCCAGGCGGACACCGAGGCCAATGCCCGGGGAGTTTCTAATGCACATGAACTCGGGCCCACGCCTCGCCCTGTTTCAAACGGGCACTTGGCCGATCAGCGTGGCGTGCCCGCAGGGGAGACCCCGCCCTGCCCTGCCCTGCAGCGGGCCGCTCTCCCGCGGGAGGCCGCTTAAGGTCATCCGCCGCCACAGTGTCAAACTCCCCGCCAGCGGCCGTCTGTTTGCTCTTAAAGCGATAGCGGCGTTTTCAGCTCGATTTCCGCTTCTAGCGAGAGCCCGGCTTGCGTGGGAAATGATTAGATTAGAGCGGTCCGCCGCGGCAAGGAGCGGTCAAGGGCACGTCCAGCCCTCGCCCCGCCGGCCGGAAAGAGGCCTTTCCAAAACAACAGTTGTGATTAAAAAGCCAGGCTACAACCAACCCAGAGGAGTTGGGGGAGACACAGCGGCCTCACCCGCTCCCCTAAAGATCGGGATTTTGAGGCCACAATCCGGACGGGGAGAAGGTGCCTCTTGTCCCTCGTGCAATTGCACCATTTGTTGTGTAATCGCTCTGCTGCTATGTGTGAACTTTACCAGAAGGAAACATGAGCCTCAGCAGCACGGCCCTGGTTGCTGTGTCCTCCCCCCCGCTCCCCCCACTGCCTCTTTCTCCTTCCTCCCGCTGAGCTGCTGTTGCTGCTTGTTTGCACTCAGCTTATCCGGAGCGGAAATTCCTTTCCGTTTTTGTGAATGACAAACTCATTAACAATTCATCAACACAACCTGTTCCAGCCGGTCCGTCTCCACGGCAACAGCCCCTTCCGCGCGCCCTCATTGGCTGGGCGAGAGAATGTATCCATTGAGACGTTCCCTGTTTGTATCCATTGAGGAGCTGCCTGGCGCTGGGGGTGTGCGGGGCTGATTCAAAGGGACATTGATCACATCAAGGGGCCGGAGCGGAGGAGGAGGGGAAATCACGTTGTGAGAAGCAGGGGGGCTGGAGGGGGGAGTCGGGGCGGACGAGCCGCACACAAGGGGGGCAGAGGGAGCCGGGGTCACACAAGAGCAGGGGCCAGTGCCGCGTTTTTGGCGCTCAGCGAAAGGAGGGCGAGTCAATGGCCCGTTAATTGGATTTCATTCACTCGGGGAGGAGGAAGAGCGCGAGCGGCCGGCCGGGGCCGGCGATCAGCCGGGTTCACTCAGGGACTCATTGAGAAAAAGCGAGGCAGCGCGCGGGTGTCCTCCCCGCACGTCTCTCGGAGGCGGGACCGGGGGGAGGCGAGTCATTGTGTGGGGTTCAGCCGGGGGTGCCGGGTTTCAGTGAGCGGGCCGTTGACCTAAGCTCGCCCCCAGCCCTTCCTCATGCTCGATACGTTCAGGCCCGTTCCCCTCGGCTCCGAGATGGCTGTCAGCAAAACGGTGGCCTGGCTGAACGAGCAGCTGGAGCGGGGCAACGGGCGGCTGCTGCTCATGGACTGCCGCTCGCAGGAGCTCTACGAGTCCTCGCACATCGAGTCGGCCATCAGCGTGGCCCTGCCCGGCATCATGCTGCGGCGGCTGCAGAAGGGCAACCTGCCCCTGCGCGCCCTCTTCTCCACCAGCGAGCAGGACCGCGAGCGGTTCGCCCGGCGCTGCGGGACCGACACGGTGGTGCTGTACGACGAGAGCAGCAGCGACTGGAACGAGAACACGGGCGGCGAGTCGGTGCTGGGCTTGCTGCTCAAGCGGCTGAAAGACGAGGGCTGCAAAGCGTTTTATCTGGAAGGTGAGGGGTTAAAGGGACTTGACGGGGGGCGCCCCGCTGGGACCCGGCGCTGGTGGGTCTGGTTCTCCGGCTGTCGCCTGCAGGCGGGCGGTGCAGCGAGGCTGAGGACCCCGGAGTCCTTTGGGGACGCGCTGTCTCGCGCCCGCACACCTGGGTGCCAGTCCCCGCGCGGGATGAAGGGGGCACCCGGGTGGCAGCCAGCGGGGCACAGGACGGAGCTCCCGGTGCGAAGCCGCCCGCGGTCCGGGAAGGGAGGGACGCGCGGCTCTCGGTGTCTGGAGGGAGCCCCCCGCGGGAGGGAAATGCCCTGAGCCCCGCTGCGGAGCGGATCCCTGTTCCCCGTGGACACCAGGGCGGGTTCCCCCCACCTGGCCGCCTCCCGTGGCTTTTGCTGTGCCCCGCTCTGGGGGTGACTTCGGGGGGGGGGGGGGAGCCAGAGACTGTCTGGCAGCCCGCTGGGAGCTCGCCCGCCACTCAGGTCGCGTTTGTGCTTCACTCCCCAGGTGGCTTCAGCAAGTTCCAGACCGAATTCGCCCTGCACTGTGAAACTAACCTAGACAGCTCCTGTAGCAGCAGCTCCCCTCCCCCGCCTGTCCTGGGCCTGGGAGGCCTGCGAATCAGCTCCGATTCCTCTTCCGACATCGAATCGGACACGGACCGAGACCCCAATAGTGCCACCGACTCCGACGGCAGCCCCCTGTCCAACAACCAGCCTTCCTTCCCGGTCGAGATTTTGCCCTACCTCTACTTGGGCTGTGCGAAGGACTCCACCAACCTGGACGTGTTAGAAGAGTTCGGCATCAAATACATCTTGAATGTGACCCCCAATCTGCCCAATCTCTTTGAGAACGCCGGCGAGTTTAAATACAAGCAGATCCCCATCTCTGACCACTGGAGTCAAAACCTGTCTCAGTTCTTTCCCGAGGCCATCTCTTTCATAGGTGAGCCCCGCCGAGTTATGACCGCTACCGGACCGCCAGATGTTTATCATTTGCGGTGTTTAAACCCCTTAATCGGGTGCATTTGTCAGCCGCGTGTCTCACATAGCCGCTGCGGATTCAAAACGGATCGAAATGAAAAGGGAGATAGAATTTGTTTTTGTTTTTTAGATTTAGGCGACAAGCCCCGTTGAATTAGCGACTGTGCTCACAGGGTGCAAATATATTTAGTTGTATGTCGAGCTGATATGGGATCACCCCAGAACAATCTGTCCCAGCCTGCTACATTTGGGGAATAAAGGGAATCCCCACTAGTGAGTTTATTATTAATTACCATTATTATTATTATTTTATTTCGTTAGTTCGTAGTCTTAGAGGTGATGTTTTAAATTCGTTGTTTTGGTTTGTTTGCAAGAGAGAATTACAATAGAAAGTCATTTCAGATTTAAAGAGGTATAGTTAGATATATAGCCTGCAAATAACGGTATCCTCTCCAGGGGTATAGTGTTTTTAAAGGTAAATCTCCCATAAATATTTGTATTCCTTTCTGATTTAGCGCTTTAGCGAGGTCTCCTTTAAATAATTTTGTCCATCAGTTTCCCAAATGTAAATCGGTGACTAAAATCGAGGGTGCAAGATACAGTCACTTCACACCCAGGCAGAGAGAACACACACCTCAAAACCCTTTCCCCTTACTTGTTCAGATTGATTTTGTTTTTCTCGCTGAACCACCCCGGGGATTTCTGATCTCCTCTTACTATTATCATCGGTTTATTGCTTTTCTTCTTGGAGGCGGGGAAGAAAGGGTTATGGAGGGGCAGACTGTGTGTTGGAAAACTGTGTTGTAATCCGGTGGAGAGATACCGGCGCTAGTGAAGTATGTAGGTAATCTGAGCCCAGCCAGAAGAAGTGTGGGCTGGAAGCCACGAAGAAACTAATCTCCAGGCATTGTAATGCATTTCCTTTTACAAAGGAACCCATTTTCCAGCAACGTTGACATCCTGTTCCTCCTAATGGGCTGTCCCCTGTGACTTCCCTCTTTCTTTTCAAACGCCTGAATACCTCCATTGTTAGCAGCACACCAGTTGGAGAATGATTTAATAGACCTTTGCAGTCTGCTGGGCGGTGTAAAAAGCATTCAGTGGCATATGGTGTGGGTTGCTAGTTTTCACATGCTGAGGGAAACGTGCTGCGGGAGAATGTTATTCTTTGGGCCAGCAGTCAGTACAAAGAGCATCTTTTGAAAACACAAATACAAAGGTTGGGCATGTTTCCTCTGTGCCCCTGTGAAGTTTCCTCCACCTTCTGCTTTCCATGCAGTTCTCACCTCCGGGTCCGATTCTGAGCTCACTTTGGTTTTGCTCTAGTGTAACTGTCTCTTTAATTCACTTTAATTTCCCGGGGTAATAAGTGAGATTTAAACCAGCCCCCCTGATACTTCTCCTGGATCATGAGCCTCTCTTTTGTCTTCTGTTCCCTCTCTCTGTGTGCAGATGAAGCTCGGGGCAAGAACTGCGGAGTCCTGGTGCACTGCTTAGCAGGGATCAGCCGCTCGGTCACCGTGACCGTCGCATACCTCATGCAGAAGCTCAACTTGTCCATGAACGACGCCTACGACATTGTCAAGATGAAGAAATCCAACATCTCGCCCAACTTCAACTTCATGGGCCAGCTGCTGGACTTCGAGCGGACCCTGGGGCTCAGCAGCCCCTGCGACAATCGCGTGCCCAGCCAGCAGCTCTACTTCACCACTCCGTCCAACCAGAACGTCTTCCAAGTGGATTCCCGGCAGTCCACATGAGCGCTCCCCAGTGGCCTCCCCGCCAGGTCTGGATCGTGTGATCATTCCTCAGTGGTTTCCCTCTGGCAGCAGGAAGGAGATGGAGCTTTGCTCTCTCGTGGCCCCTGCCAGAGCACGCGGGAAAAGGTTACAAGGGAATTTGCCGAGGTCTCCCAGGAGGAACGTGCGGCACTGCCCCAAGGCCGGCAGCACACCTGCTGCTCCACAACCACCCACCTGGCCAGGGGCGTGGAACTGAGGACTTCCAACAGTAGGGGGAGACTGGGCATTCTGAGCACCTGGTCTCTAGCGACTGGGAATTTCCTACTTCCTTCTTTGATTTGGGATCTGTAACATGGATTGTTGTCTTCAGTGAAGACTGGTTCTTTTTTAATTTAGAGGAGCCAAAGAGAGGTTTCAGCTCAGTGTATTTGGAGTACTTGTTTGCTGCCAGTGCTGTAGTGTGCTATTTGATCAGTGTAAATATTTAATCTTAAATCCATGGGCAATGGTTTTGTTTTTTAAATTTCGCCTGTAGAAAAGAAATCAACCCAAAGGACTGCTACATTTTTGTGCTCTTCATGAATTCTTTTTCTGTCCCCCTGCCGCCTTGCAAAGAATACATTTGCAGCATGCTTGATTTTATTGTTCAATCGAGCTGAGGCAAACTTGAGACAATGGCTATGGTCAGAAATTTGCTGATCACATTCTGGGAATCAGTGGAGTTTCTTCCTTTTTTATTTCTATTTTCCTTGTAAGTTTCCGCAACCCCTTCCCCCATTCCCCTTCAGCCCCTTTTTTGCTGCTGTTTCTCACTTCTGTTTTTTAACCTTTGTAAATAGATCATCTTGAAAGAGATTTGTCTTCAGAAACATTTCAGATCCACTAAACAGTGCTTTATCTCTCTACAAACTTTTCAGGGAGCTTCACCTCAAATGCAATATTTTGTCTTTTTATTATTATTTTTTTTGGTAGAGAACTGGAAGTACATGGGAGCATGTGTACTTGTGCGTACGCAAGGTGAACTTGCACACAATTGCCAATGAGGGAGAGCCTCATTCATGGTGTAAAAGGTTTAAGCTGGAATTTATTATAAGAACGTACATTTTTAAATTATTAATAAATAACTATTTTGGGCTATTGAGAATCTGAGTGGTTTATTTCCCTTCTAGTGATGAATTGCATACACATTGGAATATTTTTAAGGAGGGCATGTCTCTTAACAATATGTTTGTACAGCCCAAGCACAATATAAAGCCCTGATCCCTGCTTTGGCCCACGGTAAATTAAATTAATAGTTAATGCACAGATAGTACTATCCTCTTAGCCTGGCGAGGACAGACTTCTATAGCCTCTGCTTAATCACAGAAAAGAGAGAGCATACATAGAAACAACTCAGACTTCCCCCACACTGCCCCATCTACCCTATTGTGGAATGGCTACTTCTAGGGATGGGGGGGAATAGTTGGTTTCTATGCTTAGTGAATAATTTTTTTTCTGCTGTGTTTTCTGTGGAGTGGTTACTTATCTACTAATCTGAGTTTGAAATCACCAGCTCATGTCACTGAGATCCATAGACCGTCCACAAAGAGTAAATGACTGTCAGTCACTGCTGACCTGTGCCAGAACTGTGCAGGTTCTAGATACAGTTGACAATGCCTGAGACACCCCGTTTCTTCTTTAGGTACACCGAAACAATTCTGCCTGTGCAGGAGGAACAGGTTAGATTTGAGCCATGGTAACACTTCAGACTGTAACTTCCTGTTTTATTATAGTTCATTTTTAAGAACAAGGATGGTAATAGGGTGAAATGTGTAATTCTTCATGTTGTCAAGTTCGGATTGGCTGATTCTCCAGTATTCGCTGTGGCCTGGGGTGCTTTAGAATTCCTGGCAACCAAAACATGTTTCCTGTAACTTTAGGAACTGCAAGTGTGTGAAATGAAAAACAAACAAAAAACACAGGAAAAAAAAAAGTTGGTGTCTCTCGTAGTAGTGACCTAGATTTAGTGCATAAACTGTGAAAGTAGAAGTGGGTTGCAGTTAAACTTGGCTCGTGCTAATCCAGTTTTGAACGGTTTCCGCTCTTGGCATTCCCCATACTGTGCTGTTCAAAGTGGAGATTTGCAAGCAGCTCTAGCAATTTCCTGTCCAGCTGCAGCTCAAGTGACTTTTTTTTTTTTTTTTTAATATGGTCTGTGGATAATTTTAGCCAGTTTCCTCTTTGTGGATTATTAATCTGCTTTCCTTGTAGAAGCAGCATAGCTATGTTCCTACTGTTCTGCTGAAGCCAACAGATGGCCTCCCCACCACTTCCTCTCTGTGCACTGTGGGTTTGTTGTCAGGCCACTTTTGAAATTAATAATGTTTTCTGGCTGAGTGCCACAGGCACATTACCACAAAAGGGAAGTAACACATGTGAATAGCAGGAAGCCGGGCAGGGTCACTGTGAACTGAACCTGTTGAGCGCAATTGAGCCTCTCCCATTGAGCAAGTGTATGACTTCCTCTTTTTTTAAAGGGAGCGCACTGAACTATCATGCAACTAAGCAATTCATGCTGGGAAAAGGCTGCTGCTAAATGAGTAGCAAATGCTAATAGTGGTGAGGTACCCAGCAGGTGGAGAGACAGGGAGCCGGGGAGACGTGCAGCACCAATTTGGCCCATAAAGATCTAGTTTTCTTTGCAAACTGCTTTGAGAACTTAGTATTCACAAGGGTTTCCTGCTTCCTTCCTGTTTCACCAAATGACTAACACTAAATTGGTAGTTCTGCAATTCATCATTTTCCCCTCAGAACTAGCAAATAGCGAAGGCCAGTTCTTCACTTGCAGATCAGCATTGCTATGTTGATTTCGCCCCCCCCCCCCCCCCGAGAGCTACACCAGTTTACACCAGTCGAGGTGCTGGCCGGCCCTGGCTGTTTAGTCACACAATTTTAGAGGTGGAAGGAGATCTCCAGCAGGAGCCCTCTTTAGCCCCATGTGACTCTGGTTCAGGGCCGGCGACAGAAATTTGGGGGCCCCCTACTCTGATAGTTTGCCCCCCCCAGCCCAGCCGGCCCCCCCAGCCCAGCCGACAGCAGCTGGGGTCCCCCCCAGCCTAGCCGGCCCCCCCCAGCCCAGCTGACAGGGGCTAGGGGGCCCCCCAGCCCAGCCGGGCCCCCACCAGCCCAGCCCAGCTGACAGCGGCTGGGGGGCCCCCCAGCCCAGCCGGTGCTCCCCCCCACAGCTGACAGCGGCTGGGGGCGGAAGCCCAGCCGGCCGCAGCGGGAGCGAGAGCCCGGGAGCGGCCGCCCTTGCTGCTCCCCCCTCCTCCCCGCCCTTTCTCCTCCCGGACTGTGCCGCTGCCGCTGGCCGGGCTCACTACTCGGCCGGGGACACGCGCTCATCCGGAGGAGAGCCGCGCCAGATGACTACGGGTAGAGCTGTACCGGGGCCCCCTAAAGTGCGGGGCCCGGTACAGCTCTACCCGTAGTACCCCCCTGTCGCCGGCCCTGCTCTGGTTACTGGGAATTAATAGTTGTCAAACATCCCAGGCCCTGGGTCCTCTTGCTAATTCTCCCCCCCCGCCCCCCCTCCAAGTTTAGCCTGCCAACACTTGTCTTCTATGGTAATTAACATAATTCTTTCCCTCCACCCCAGCTTCAGTCTTTGCTGAGGTTAGTGAGAGGTCTCAGGCTTGGGGGGAGAGGAAGGGCGAGGGCTGGCAGCTGCTGTAGTGTCTTGGCTGATCATTTGTAAGGGGGGAGAATAAATCCTCTGTGTTTGTGGGGAAACCCAGTGTGGGGGGGTCCTCCCCTGGAAATTAAAAATATCCCTGCCCTGCCCTCTGCTGTAATATGGTACATTCCAAAGGGAGGCAGATACTGAACTGCTGTTCAGACGTTTCTAAGATTTTAGCACAGAAAGTGGTGCCTGGCAGGCTTTAGCTCCAGCATTTCAGGGAAATCTCACCCCACTCATGTCTTCAGCACTGGGGTTGAAGTCCTGCCCCCTTGAAGTCAATTGGAAAACTTCCCGTGACTTCAAGGGGTCTGGCAAACCGTGAACCTGCATTAACACTTTACTTTCAACCTTCCATTTAATAATGTCATGTAATTAATGCACTGAGTCTCTCACTGCTTTTCCTCTCCCTTCTTAACCTTTTACATCTGCCAGCCACTTCCCCCTTTAAAATGTCTCACCCCTTTTTGTCTGCCTTTTTTTTCTTTCCTCAAACCTTTCTCCTCCTTCCCCTTTCTTCTTTCTCTGCCCTGTTTTCTCCCTCCTCCCAAGCTGTACTCTTACTCTTTTCCTTCACCCCCTCCATTTCTCACTCTGTTACTCCTGACTGACTCCAGGAACCTCCTTCCCTCTCTTTTCTTCTTCATTAGTCTGTTGCTGCTTTTCTTACGTCCCCAAATCTGCTCCCCCCCCTTCCCTCACTAGCAGTCAGTCATCTCTCCTGCTCTCCCTCCAGATTGTTTTAGTGAAAAAACAAAACCTCCAGGGTGGGGGAATTCACAAGGGGACTAGAGAGTGGGAAATGCCTACTCTTCCCTATCCAGAGCCAAGCAAATTCCCTTCCTCCCACTTCCTCCCCTCACTTCATTATGTATAATTACCTGAGGAGGCATGTGGAGGGGGAATCAGTGGGATGTAGAATGCCATCTAGTCAGGGGCTTGCTGGGGGATGTCCTTGAGATGTGTATGTGCTGATTCAATCTGCCATCAGCTTTCGGGTAGCCAAGTGTGCTGAGTCTCTCAAAACCTGGACAAATCATGAGTATTCTTGTAAAACCCATAGACAGGGCCCCTGAAACCAGACCAATCCAGATAGGCCGGGGCAGCTCCTCACCCTACTCGCTCCTCCAAGTCCTCCCGCACAGCTCTAGTTCTTGACCTTCTCTCTCCTTTCTCACATAGCGCAGTCAGTGCAGGTGAGAGGCCCATGGCTATGGCTGCCAGCTCTCCGTGTTGTGGGCACAAACACCCCAGTGTCACACTGTCCCTCTTGAGGGAGGAAATGGTGCTCGGAGCAGTCTAGCGCCCAGCCCAGCTTCTCTGCTGCTTCCATTAAGGAACTGGATAGGGCATCTACCTCTGCATAGTACATGCAGCCCTGTTTACGTTTGCTTTGTCCAGTCTAATCGTAAATAACTTAAGTGAGGAGGTTTCCACCAAATACTTCGAGAGACTGTTCCGCTGTCTCCCTACGAGGATGTTTTTTTCCCTCTTGATCTTTATCCCAGTTTTCTTCTGTTCAGGTTCTTCCCATTCTGACGAGTGGTACATTATTACCCCCATGTTTTCACAGTCCCACCACTGTCTGAATAACTCACCGCTCAGTGACATTTTCTACCCTCTCTACCTGATGGTGAGATCCGTTTCTGGGAGTTTCAGTAAAATCCTTTCAGCTGCTTTGAGCTCTGGTGAACTGGTGAAAGAGTTTTCCCAGTTCTACTGCTGCTTGTTTAGTCAGAGCTATAGTAAAAACAGCTGAAGTCTAAAACTTTACATTTGACTTGCTTTCCATTCCATTTTGCTGTCTTCACTCCCACTAATGTCAGTGGGAGTCGTGCATGAGTAAGCACTGCAGTACCGGCCTCACAGCCCTCAGAGTATGTCCTCACTGTACAGTTAACCCAGGCAGTCACCTGGATTTTAGCCCAAATTCGTCATTCGTGCACATGTAGTTGGAGATTTTTTTCTGCAGGTGCTTTAAGCCCAGGCTACTTTATCTGGCTGGGGTGTAAATTCACTCAATTCTGATGGTCCGGTGCCTCCCCACAGTTCTCCCACCCCTTGCAGGACAGACAAGTTCTTCCACAATTGACTGGGCAAGAATCCTAGAGCATCTCAGCACAAAGAACTGTGGGATAGGCCTCCAGACACACACAGGTGAATGCAGGAATAACGAGGACACAGTAGTGTGAGTAGGGCTTTGCCGTGGGAACACTCAGGGCCGGCGACAGGGGGGTACTATGGGTAGAGCTGTACCGGGCCCCGCACTTTAGGGGGGCCCCGGTACAGCTCTACCCGTAGTCATCCGGCGTGGCTCTCCTCTGGACGAGCGCGTGTGTCCCCGGCCGAGCAGTGAGCCCGGCCGGCATCAGCGGCACAGTCCGGGGGAGAAAGGGCGGGGAGGAGGGGGAACAGCAAGGGCGGCTCACGCCACTCCCGGGCTCTCGCTCCCGCTGCGGCCAGCTGTCAGCTGGGGGGGAGCGCCGGCTGGGCGGGGGGGGGGCCCAGCCGCTGTCGGCTGGGCTGGAGGGGGCCCGGCTGGGCTGGGGGCCCCCCCAAACTATCAGATTAGGGGGGCCCCAAATTTCTGTTGCCGGCCCTGGGAACACTCAAACCTGGGCTAGGTTAACGTGGGTGCTTAGACATGGAAGACAATCACCTGGGTTAACTGTGCATTGAAGACACACCCTCCACCCATTCAAGCTTCGGGCATGCAGAGAAGCCAACAGTGTAAGTGTTGGGGGTGTTACAGCAAAAACAATGGCAAAAAAACAATGGCAAAAACGAACACAAGGCCAAATTGTGCCATGGCACGCACACAACCACTCCTGCTGACTTCAATGAGTGATGTGCACACGCTCCAGAGGCCTGAGTTTGGCCCATACAGCTGATGCCAGGAGCCCTCATTGCTTGAGGGCAATACAAAGGACTCTCACATTTTCTGATGGTAAGTGGGGACGCAGAGGAATCAGAAACACCGAAGACGTCGGCAGGTATGGATGCTGCATCATCTTTCCTTCATCTCTGAATTTTGGCAATAGTCAAGAGTTAGAGGGGGTGTTTCTCTCTTTTGAGGGAAGTGATTGTCTTCATAAGGCAAGGGAAGAACCAGAGGTAGAGGGTTTCTATTTGTTAACTGAGAGTCTGCATATACCAAGTGGATTCTGGAGTGTTTGGTGAAGGATGCTGACATACAAGAAATGGAGAGAGATTAGTATGAAATGTTAGAGGGGGTGTTTCTCTCTTTTGAGGGAAGTGATTGTCTTCATAGAGGGGGTGTTTCTCTCTTTTGAGGGAAGTGATTGTCTTCATAAGGCAAGGGAAGAACCAGAGGTAGAGGGTTTCTGTTTGTTAACTGAGAGTCTGCATATACCAAGTGGATTCTGGAGTGTTTGGTGAAGGATGCTGACATACAAGAAATGGAGAGAGATTAGTATGAAATGTAAAGTGGGAGTCTGGAGTCAGTTTAGAAAATATTTCTGCATGGCAAACTGAAATGCAGGATTACGTGTGGGGGATGCATAGTGATCTATTTCACGACTGTCTCCCACAAGGCTCAGGAAAAGCTCTAAATGCTGGTGCTGTCCCACCATTCAATTGCTCCAGCATTACAGATACTGGAGACATAACATGATACTGTGGGGGAGATCTGTTTGCTTTAGCATGGAGACCTGGGTGAAGCACTTTGCGCCGAGTGCCAGAAGCACAAGTGCTTTGGAAATTCCTGCTGTAGAGGTTTATTTAACACACCTGCTTTTCCAAATGGGTAACTGTCTTACAGAACCACAGGGTCTGCAGGTTTTTAAATGAATTTGTCCATCGTTTTTTGTTCAAGATGCAGTTGTAGTGGGCCCGAGTGGTCTCCCTCCGAGTGGGAGGGCGAGGGAGCCGGAAACACGCCTTGGAGGGTGGAGCCAAGACCTCCCCGCCCCCCTTACCGGAAGTACAAGGGCGGGACAGGAAGTAGAAAAGGCCGGCCCTGCAGCCCAGAAGGGAGAGAGCCAGGGAAGGAGAAGGAGGCTCCGCCCAACTGGCTGCCGGCCAGGGGAGACTCCTACCGGAGTGGTGCACCCGACCCCGCTGCAGAGGACGACTGGCCTGGAGCACCGGCTGCCGTGCACCCCGCTGCAGAGGACGACTGGCCGGGAGTACCAGCGGTCGTGTACCCCGAGGAGCCAGAGATGGACTGGACGACCGAGGTACCGGGGCTCTGAAGCCGCCCTCCTAAAGACTGTATGTGTTTGCTGGCTGCCTGAGCTACGCCCAGGCTATAGCCAGCCCTGTAAGACTGTCTGCTGCAGAGGCTGAGGCCCCTGCCTTGCTGTAAAGACTGTATGTGTTTTCTGGCTGCCTGAGCCACGCCCAGGCTATAGCCAGCTCTGTAAGACTGTATATTTGCTGGCTGCCTGTGTCCAGAGGCCCCGGCCCAAGCCAGCCCACTTAGAGACTGTTTGTTTGCTGGCTGCTTGTGCTAAGAAGCCCAGGCCAGAGCCAGCTTGCTCCAAGACTGTTTGTTTGCTGGCTGCTTGTGACAGAAGCCCAAGCCCAAGCCAGCTTGCCAAGAGACTGTTCATTTGCTGGCTGCCTGCGCTAAGAAGCCCAGGCCAGAGCCAGGCCAGAGCCAGCCTGCTAAAAGACTGTGTATTTGCTGGCTGCCTGTGCCCAGAAGCCCAGGCCAGAGCCAGCCTTTCCGAAAGACTGCTCGTTTACTGGCTGCGCTACCCCTAAAGGGGCCAGAGCATACGCGGGACATCCCCCGGCAGAGGGCGCTCCAGAGGCTGAAAAAGCTGATTCCCCCGACGACCAGCAGGAGGCGCCGCCGGGGTGAGTGGCCCGCTAGCTTACACTCCTGTTTCTTTTTTCTTTTCTTTGGCTGCTGTTCTCTGTCTGAGACAGGAATCCCCATCCAAATTTGTAGGGATCTGAAAAACAGACTGCAGACATCTCACTTGGTTTGCCCAGGGCAGAAGTACTTGCCTCTACTTCAGATGTGGTGGTTGTTTCCTTTTCATAAAGCTGAGTACGTGTGTGAGTCCTAAAAACATCCTCCTTAAAAAAACAGGACAGAATGTCTACTCCCGGTTTAGTATTTGGGAAAACACATCCACAGTTCATTCAAGGGGCCGGATCCTCGGTGGGTGTAAATCTGCATAGCTACAGCGGGAGATACAGGGACTTACACCATCTGAGGCTCTTGCCCAAAGTTGCTCCCATTGATCTCAACAAGCTGTTGACCTCAGTGGGAAAGGGCTTCAGTTTGTATATAGAATTGATTAGGAACTGCAATCATTTGCATTCCATTGCAAAATAGTGATTCATTTTTTTAGATTATAAATAGGAAAAAAGGTACAAAAGAAGAAAGGTTAAAAATGTCCTCTTCATCCCACCAGAGAGCTTATCATGGTATTTCCAAGAGTGATATTTTTTAACTACAGGGACATGTGATGTGATAAACTTATGCTGAAATAAACTAGTTTGTCTCTAAGGTGCTACAAGTATTCCTCGCTTTCTTTACGGATACAGACTAACACGGCTGCTATTCTTGAACGGTAACAATGAGAGCTCAAACGTTGTTTTATTGATTATGATCTCCCATGCTAACCACAATATAAATAAAACCCCGCCATCAGCACACTTATTACACACCTCTACTTCTGAGGATTTCCAGCTTAACCCTAAAGTTCACTCTGGAGAGAGCACAATGACAAGTCCATGTGGCACCTTAGAGACTAACAAATTTATTTTGGCATATTATATTTTAACATAGTATTTATTATGCCAAAATAAATGTGTTAATTTCCAAAGTGCCACAGGGACTCCTTCTTGATTTTGCTGATACAGACTAACACAGCCACCACTCTGAAACCTGGAGAGAATTCAGCATTACAGTTCTCATTGCAGGTGAAATTCAGCACTGCATGGAGGGCTAGCACAGAGCTCATGCACAAGTATTAAGTGGAACCTAAATGGTGCATCGGCCTTCTCCAGGCACAAGGTACATTTTATCTTCTTCGAAGTTGCCTTTGTTATAAATACAGCAAAACAAAATACTTTGCTTGTAGTTCAGGGAATACAAATCAGCAATAACAAATTGCTCTTTTCCGATACATTCCAGATTGGCGTGTGGCAATCGATTTTTTGGTGATTGATTTATTGCGTCTCGTTAAGACACGATAAGTCGATCACCAACAGCACCCCTGTCGACTCTGGAACTCCAGCTCAGTGAGAGGCTCAAGCTGGAGTCGACGGGGGAGCGCACCACTGACCACTGCCACCATGAGGATGGCAGGTAAGTCGACTGAAGATACGCCAACTTCAGCTATGTAATTCATGTAGCTGAAGTTGAATATCTTCAATCCCTCCCCCAGGGATCAGCCCTTAGAGCCCCAAACCTCATTTTCTTTCTTTCGTTCTTTCAGTGAAATCTTGCAGGCTGCTAACACTCTATATTGGAACTACTGTTTTTGAATGTACAAATCATAGGCAGGGCAGGTAACCCTCCCTATTATTAAGCTTGCCCAACAGTTTCTATGGGCTTGTCTTCACTACCGCGGGTAGAAACCGATCTTTTGGTGATCAATTTATCGCGTCTCATCAAGACGCGATAAATTGATCGCCAGCGGTGCCCCCGTCAATTCCGGAACTCCAGCTTGCCGAGAGGCACAAGCTGGAACTCCAGCTTGCCGAGAGGCACAAGCTGGAGTCAACGGGGGAGTGCGCCGCCTCCCGCCGCTGCCATGAGGATGGCAGGTAAGTCGGCTGTACATACGCCGACTTCAGCCGTATCTTGAAGTTGCGTATTTTCAGCAGATCCCCACCCCTAGTGAAGACCAGCCCTATTAGAAGACCCTCGTTTCACTTGCTTAAACCTTTGCCAAATTCTAATGGTTTGGGCTGAAATTTCCTTTGCCAGCTGTCTGCCTCAGGATTAATTTCAGCCAAAACGATGCAGACTAGGGGAAAACACGGTGTTTTGCCCATGTTGAAAAATTCTGGCAACCTTTTCTTTGAACAGCTCTTGTTCTCCAATGCTTTTCAGCAGGGACTTTAATTTGGCAGGATGGGGATGCTTTGTGCCAAGGATAAGCTTTGTGCCATCCCCATGAAAATTCACCAAACCAGCTAAATTCTAACCTAAGCCTTTGCAAAATTACGTTTCACACATGTTCAGTAGAAACGGTTTTATTCAGCTAAATTATTTGAAGATCTTGCTGAGCATATTTGAACCTCTCTCCGCTCCTGTACTGATAGGGTTGCCAACTGTCTAATCACACAAACTCCAAAACCCTTGCCTTGCCCACTGCCCCACCCGTTCTCCAAGGACCCACCCCACTCACTCCATTCCCCCCTCCCTCCAATGCTTGCTCTTCCCCCATCCTCACTTTCACCAGGCTGGGGCCGAGGGGGTCAGAGTGTGGGGTTGGGGGCTCTGGGCTGAGCCTGGGGCAGGAAGGAAGGCGGGGTGCAAATTCTGGGAGGGAATTTGGGTGCTGGAGGGGGCTCCGGGCTGGGATAGGGGGTTGGGGTAAAGGACAGGGCGCGGGGTCCAGCCAGGCAGTGCTTACTTTGCACGTCTCTTGGTAGGAGGTGCAGCAGGGCAAAGGCAGGCCCCCTGCTTGTCCTGGCCCCATGCTGCTCCTGGAAGTGGCCAGCACGTTCCTGCAGGGGCCGGTGCAGAGAGTTGCCTCTCCCCACCGCAGCAGGTCCGTGCTGGGGGAGAGGCATCTCTCTCCACTGCAGCCCTGAGATCCTGCATGGATAGGCTGACCATATTTCCTTGAGACAAAAACGGGACATTGGGATGGCAAAAACGGGATGGGGTTGGGGGGGGGGGTGTCTCACCAGATGCAGTGGCTGCAGAACCTGGGCTGAGGGACGCTGGGGGTGGTGGTTGGGGGCTCTGGGGGGGCTCTAGGGGGGCTCTGGGCAGACTGGGGGGGCTCTAGGGGGGGTCTCACCAGATGAAGTTGGTGCAGTGGCTGCAGAACGTGGGCTGAGGGGCACATAAATTCAGTTATGTGATTATGTCTCATAAAACCCGGCCAGCAGCCCCCCCGCCGGCGCGCTCGGCCCCCGGCTGCGGCTCCGGACAGCTCCGCTCTACCGTCGGCTTCAGCCCGCCGCCTGCTGCCTCCTCTTCTCACTGTTCCTCCTTCTTCCCTCCTTCTCTCCATCCATCCCTTCTCTCCATCCCCCTTCTCCATCCCTCCCTTCCTCCCTGCTCTCTCCCTCCGTCCACTGCCTCCTCTCCCTACCTAAGGACTAGTATCAGATGTCAAAATCTCCGATGAGCGCAGTTTGCTCATTGGAGATTTTGACATCTGATACTTGTCCTTAGGTAGCAAGATTCTTCACCTGAGCTCTTGCGAGTCCTGCAAAGAAAGAACCTCCCCCTAGAAAGCAGCTTGGGGCCTGCCCCAAAAACAGGACAAAATTGATATTTTTGTCAAAAAGACGGGACGGTCCAAAAATATGTAAAAAACGGGACTGTCCCGTTCAAAACGGGACGTATGGTCAGCCTATGCATGGAGCTTAATAGGCAGCTGTGTGGCTGCTCAGCTGTGCAGCTTGGAGGGAACTTAGGTATGTGATCATGTAACAAAGGACTGTATCATAGTGCATATGCACATGGAGCAGAGAGACGGAGCTTCTTGGGCACAGAAGTCACCGAAGAGGCAGGTTTGGGGATTTCTGATCCAGGAAACTGCCTGCTGTTGTTTGTTTCTACTGTGTTAGGGAAACAGAACTTTAAGTAACAGGACTGCACAAAGAATATATATGAACTTTTCCATCATTTTCTTCTTCTAATAGAAATAAACTTGTTAGCCCCTTGCCTTTTGGGCCAAAAGGGGCAACAGATTAGCATGAAAACACTAATTCCTCATGAATGGATACATAATGTAATATAAAAGGCTGGATTTTTACTTCCCAGTGTTGTTTGCTATCTCCATTTTTTCAAATGTATGCACAAATCCTTGAACAACAATAGCCATAATATAAATGTGCCTTTATCATTCATAAAACTAAGTCTTAAAGCTGCAATAATTGTACTTTGAAAGTTTAATATGCGCTGTTTTAATGAGAGGCTTTAATTGGCAGCGGCAGACTTCATTTTTGAGGGACTATTCCAAAAAGACAAGGGCATCTCTCTAGCTATTTTGTCAAGGAGGTAATGTGTTATTTCCCTAAGGCCCACCAGTTTGTTATATTCACCCAGAATTGTCAGGCTAATCTGCAGGGAGTTCACACCAGGGGAAAAGAAAAGATATTAATCGGCATCTGTGTTCCTTTTACTATCAGCAATGGTTATGAGAAAACATATTACACTATCTAGCATGCCCACTTTCATTGCACTATGTCTTCAATAGAAGCCCCCTCTTTGCAGCAATGGGACGGCGAATTGTTACTATTCCATTTATCTAGGAGAACTAGCAACGTCATCGTCACCATAAAATGCATTTGTAATTTTCAATCTCTGCTTGAGGAGGGTGCCTCAGAAGAGCAAATGCTTTGTGTCCAGGATTAATCATCACAAATTATTTCCCTTACGTTGGCATAATTTGCATAAGATATATTTTTTAAATGCCCAGTGCAAAAGAACGGTGTCATTTAAGAGACGGTGTTTAGTACAGTTCATGTATAAGAAAGTTTAAATTTCCCAAGCAATGACTGTAAAATAAAATAAGTTTTAAAAAATGGGTACCCGAAGAGGGAGACTAGTGTCCCTCTTTGCAGAGATATCTGGATGGCTATGATTGTGGCAAATGCTGATAACAGTTTTGTGCTTAAAGGTGCCAATTCAGCAAAGCCTTTAAGCACATGCTTACCTTTAAGTGCATGATTTAAATTCCATTGACTTAAATGTGACTTAAGAATATGCTTAAAGTTAAGCATGCGCTTAAATGCTTTGCCGAAGTGGGGACCAAAGTGAATGATTGTTTTGCCCTTTTTGAGTTTGACTAACCCCATTTTGCAACATCCTGAGCTTCCTTATAAGGTAGATTTAAAAATCCAGACATTTGAGTATGTGAAAAATTTATTGTAATTGAGTACATGTAATTGGTGCATGTGAGAATCTATGTCATAGTTAATCATGCAGGAAGAAATTCTTGTATTGCCTTCCTTTCATTCTCTGGACTTCAATACCAGCAGGTTAAAGATCCCCTCTTCAATGAATAAGAGACATGGCCATTAGCGTCCCATCATCATTTACCTGTTATTTCTTTAACCTCAGGGGACAGACTCTTTGCCCCAAGAGTCAGACTCTTATGCAAATTTACCGCAGTGCTAATTGACATCCGTTACTGAGCTTTACAAAGTTCAAAGCTCTCACTATTCACTAGTGCCTTCTAGTCTTTGAAAAACATATATGTAAAAACCCAACATTTTCCAGTGTAAGGGTCCAAAGTTAGGAACTTCAATCCATATTCAGAAACCTAAATAGCTGGTCTGATTCTCAGAGGGTGTAAGTATCCTCAGCTCCCAGTCAGAGTGACTTTATTGGGGGGGGAGGGGGCGGCGGAGAGGTGGCTGATGGCTTCCTCATAGCAATGAATGACAGTTTGGAGTTGCTGATTCAGTTGGATCAGTCTGTTACCTTTGATACCGTTGACTTTATGAGTAAGGCTACTATTCTTTGGCATGGAAATTTGTCCAGTGATAATGTATTTGGCTTAGTTTCACAGGCAAAGGCATTGATTTCTGCATTGTCTCAGTGGGGCAATTTTAATTTGAACACTATTTGTGCTGGTCTTTCTTAGTCCAGTTAACATTTCCTTGACCTACAGTTCAACACTTTGCCTAGTAACCTCAAGCTTTGATAACTGTATTTCAACCTTCACTCGGCTGACTCTGAACACATAAGCTGAAAGTCTAAAGGAGAGGATTAGCAAACTTTACCCTAATTACCTGTTATTGTGTAGCCCTTAAAAAGATTTTGGCTCCAGAAAATGGGGGTGTAGCCAGACAGAAGGAGCCTGGGGTTCATAAGCCTACCAGTCTTTGACGCCACAGGACTATAAAAGCAAAGTGTTGATTGAATGCAAACAGCCTCCATTTGGAGAGGCCCAGGTCTAGGAAATGACAGCAGGCCATCAGTCATTAGAATGGTGGGGGGGAATTCTTCTAATGGCTCCTCACTGATGTGTTAATGGATCACTCCATTTGATTTCCCCTTTTGTGTATGCCAGATTGTGTGCTGGCTGTAATAGGACCAAACCTTTTCATGTGCTCCCTGTTGTTAGAACCCATGAACAGATGAGCCTGTCTTGCATATGCACAATTTGAAGGAGGTACATTGAATGTATTAAGTGTCTGTAAGATAACAATCTAACCTTTTTCTTGATGGCTATTTTAGTTCATTGAAATGATCCCTGATTGGTTACTGGGAAGTGTAAAGATGAGTCTAACAGCAGGGTGGATCAGGAGTTGCTTTGGCAAAGTGTGAAGTAGTCAGTCATCACCTCACCTTCAAGTATTAAATGTCACCCAGAGGTCAAAAGGTTTTGCAAAGAATGTAAAGTTGAGAATTTTTTTTAAATTATGCTGCACACTTTGAAATTCTTTCAAATCAATCCTCTAACAAGTCCTGCTTTAAATCAACACACCTTAAAAACACATGCCTCTGTTCAGTGCCTTCATGCACGTTTTACTAGGTGCTGTGGAAAGCAAGGAATTTAACCTTAATTACTAAAAAGCTATATGACTTATTTTGTTCTTTTACCACAATAAAGATCTCTTTTATATTCTGTTTACTGAACAGCTGACATTCTTATACTTGAAATGTAGATCGTTGTGTGGGTGCGTGGGTTTGCTATCTCTCTGACTCAAAGCTTTGATTATATCAATGTTTTTGTTAACCTAAAACTCGTTTTTCAGTTGTGGGTTTGTTTGTTTGTTTGTATTTTGTTTTATAATCTATTTTTATAAAATGCCTGTCTCCGTGTGGTAGGGGGATGCCCCACCAGAGGGAGAAGAAAGGATTAAAAGCAGCACCAGAGAGGCTTGGCAGAACCCACTAATCAGGAAAGAGCTTATTGACCACTCTCAATTGGGGGAAGGCTTGCTGGAGCAGCCAATCAGGGTTGGCGAGGACCATATAAAAAGGACTGCTCAGCAGGACGGAGGGGAGTCTCCCCCTGGAAGGCAAGGGAGGAGATCTGGCTGCCTGAAGAAGCACCACAGATGGAGCAGTGCTGGGCAGGGTGAGAGGTAGCAGAGGGTGAAGTGTGAGGGTGAAGTCAGCTGCTGGCTGACCACTACCACAACTTTAGCTATGTGAATAGCGTAGCAGTACATGAGTTGATGGGAAGTGCATTTGGGGATCGATTTATCACGTCTACACTAGATGCAATAAATTGATCCCCGATAGATCGATCACTGCCCACTGATCCGTCGGGTAGTGTAGACATATCCTAAGTGGGAATGTCTACCCTGCTTTTTTTAGCCCCATAGCACGAGACCTGTGACCATAGCATGAGACCAAGTCAGCTGACCCAGGTTCTGAGACTCGTTGCCACATTGTTGTCATTGGGATTTTTTTTTTCAGTGTAAGTGTACCCTTAGGGTGATCAGATGTTCCAATTTTATAGGGACAGTCCCAATATTCAGGGCTTTTTCTTATATAGGTGTCTAATGCCTCCCACCCCATCCTGATTTTCCCCACACTTGCTATCCGTTTACCCTATGTACCCTTAATGGCCAGGGTTCATCTATCGTGCTCAATATGTTCATCATAGAAACAGGCTATTAGGATTGTGTTACTCCTGCCAAAATTTGGATATTGTTGCTGATTTGACTAAAATCCAGAGATTTTCTTCCCTCCTAGGTGCAAATGTTGTGCAAATAGTATTTTTGCAATTAAATCTTGAACACACAAATTTATTTACAGTAGGGAGTATTTTGTCTGACATTTTTGTGTCTCTTCGTTTGTAAGCTGGAAAAACGAGCGCACACATTTTCCCTCCCACAGGTTCATTGAAATTTTTTTTCTATGTTGCAATCTGTGTAAAATGCCAAACATGGAACATCCCTTCCTTAACCAAAGCCATTTAAAAAAGATAACATTCTCTGAAAGTGCAAGAATTTAATAATGTTAAAGTCTCAAAAGATGATAGCTGGCTTGTTTCCCACTCTGATCCAGTTTGAATGATTTTAGTGACACTTCTTTCAAAGTACTCATCATTAAGAATTCATGGGATGCTCTTTTCAAGAGCCAAACGAAAGAGGTATTTGTATGGATATGCTGCTGACGTTACTATTGGTAGTTGTTATACATTCAAGTATATTGCCTACGGAGCCATGTACTACAATAATCATAATGATTGCAACAAGCAAACGTCTGGTTTTGTGGATGTCTCTTCTACAGAACACTTGTAAAATCAGTCTTCACTGGACCCTTGCACTGTCTGTGTAAGTCACCCAGGGGTTCCTAAACTTGGTTCGCAGCTTGTTCAGGACAAGCCCCTAGCGGGCCGCAAGATGCTTTGTTTACCTGAGCGTCCGTAGGTTTGTCATTCCCAGTCAATGGGAAGTGGTGCAGTCGGAGCCATCACTTTCTGCAGCTCCCGTTGGCTGGGAACGGTGAACCGCGGCCACTGGGAGCTGCGAGCAGCCGTACCTGCGGCCACTCAGGTAAACAAAGCATCTTGTGACCACCAAGGCCTTACCCTGAACAAGCTGCAAGCCAAGTTTGGGAAGCCCTGAACTAAACATTAGGACCCATTGACTTTGAACAGAGTTGTATCAGGAAAAAGATGATGACTGCAAGAGGAGTATTTTGGGGAATTGATGGCAATTAAGGCCTGGTCTACACTACAATGTCGGATCTATGTAGCCCACCTTATATTGACCTAGTTGTGCATGTATCTATGCTTAAATTTGTCTCCCACCAATGTAAGTGCCCTGTTACTGCGCTATAGTAACAACACCTCCCCAAGTGGCATTGAGCTACAGTCTTGGAACTGAGGTCAATGCAGCACGAGGGTAGCCACTGTATGACTTATGTCAACCTTAACAGTCCTCCAGCAGCTATCCCACAGTGCCTGACGCTGACCACTCTGGTCACAGCTATGGACTCCACTGCCCACGATCACAGATACTGGAAGGCCCCACCCCACCCCTTGAAAGCCTTGCACATTTTTGAAATGCCTTTTCCTGATTGCCCAGCTTGCGGAGCACACCTAGCAGCTCTCCACTGTGGTGTGCAACTGCCCAGCTGATCGTGATGGCCACACGCTCCAGACGTGTCCCAGCTTGGGGTCGCCCAGAGATAGTGGACCTCGTGGACCAGCATGGAGGAAAGTCTGTGCAGGCACATCTCCAACCAGCTGTAGAAACATGGACGTCTTCGGGCAGATTGCACGGGCGATGCAGGGGAAGGGATATGAGAGGGAGCAGCAGCAGTGTCGTGTGAAAGCGAAGGAACGGCAGCAGGCCACAGGCATATCCGGAGGCCAACAGTCAATCCAGTGCTGAGCCACAGAGCTTCTGCTTTTACAAACAGCTGCATGCCCGTCTTGGCGAAGACCCCACAGTCACCCCACGCCATCTTGGTTACCTCTGAGACACTGAGTCACCGGCCCTCGGCATGTACATCGTGGAGGAGGTGAGGGAGGAGAATGGAGGTGGGGAGCATTGAGTAGGGGGGTCCAGCTATTCTATAAGGTGGGGGCCAGTTTAAGACTCCACCGCAGTCCAGTCAGTCCTGGCAGTGAAACACAGGCAAGTGAAGGAGAAGGAACTCCTGTAAGTGAATAATTGTGTTTCCCATTGCAATGATGTACTGATAGCATCCCCGACTTAGCAGGACATGGCTATTGACTCTTACTATTACTAGAAGAGGTATCTGTACAACAAAGAGCGGTAGAGTTTTATTTGTTTTTCATTCCCATATAGGGGGAGGGGAGGTGACGAGGAGGTTGCATGTGAAGTGGTTTATGTGCACAGGGATATCCCTTGAATCCTCCTCAGAGAGCTCCATGAAACTTTCATGGAGGCACTCTGCCATCCTCTGCCAAAGGGCCATCAGCCTTATTGCTTCCTCTGCCATGTCAGTCAGTGATAACTTTGCCAGGCACCATTGCAGTAAACAGCCTAGCAGCACATGGGCCCAGGCAGCAGCTTTCTGAATAGGCCTGTGTTCTTAAAGATGCGAGCGTTATGCACCTTCCCTGACCAGCCCACACTGGTGTCAGTGAAGTTTCCCCAGTGATTCCCCCAATGCTTGTATAATCATTGAACAGTAGCCCGTTCTGTTGATGTACTCTGTGGTGAGGTGACCTTGTGCAAAATAGGGATATGTGTGTGCCATCTGTTGCAGTGGTTCTCAAAAGTCCCCCTGGATCATGCCCCACTTCTTTGTGTTTGTAGTAGTTTACAACACACCCAACCCCACCCTCCAGGGTTACCATATGTCCTGTTTTGGCCAGAACAGTCCCCTTTTTAATCCCTGTCCCGGACATCCTGACTTTTTTGACAAATCTGGACATTTGTCCCATATGTTCTTGCCAAGTGACCATCATGGGGCCCTGAGTGTTTGACTTTAGATGCCATCTGAGGACCTGTCATGACTGGAGGAATCAGCTTTGCTAGTTATTCATTGCTCCGAGTAAAATATAACACAGTAAAACATTGTTTTCCTAAAGTTTCTCATGCTCTTCCCCATCCTCTGTTCCATTCCCTTGCCACAGTTTGAGAATTTCTGGTGTATTGCTCCACTTCACTTTAGGAACCTCATTGCTGCAAATCCATCCATTATGTCCAGCACATGGGAGATACACTCGGTCCTGCTTAGCAGGAGATGATTACTGGCCCTGTACACCTGCATGACAATGGTCCCCACAATGGATTTTCCAACTCCAAAATGATTTCCCATTGACCGGAAGCTATCTGGCACTGCAGATTTCCACAGTGTGCTCGTTACTCACTTCTCCACTCACAATGCAGCTCTCATTCTGGTGTCCCTGCGCTGAAGGACTGGGGCAAACAGATCCAGGGTTGTGACCTTGTGCATCTGGAGGATTTGCAGTCACCGCTCGTCATCACAAACCTGTTATGATGCAATCCCACCAGTCAGTGCTTGTGTCTTGGGCCCAGAGGCGATAGTCCCATCATCTGTAGCTGCTCCATGAATGCCACCAACAACCTTGAATTGGTTCTTGCTATGTCCCACAGAAACTCTTCCTCCAAGGAATAGGCACATTTCCCACACAGTCAGTTCTTCTTGCAGCTCTGCTGCAAATACTCCAGGAGCATGCGTCCTGTGTTTGCAATGCTCAGTACACTAATGCAGAGCTGTGCGGGCTCCATGCTGCTGTCAGTGGTGGTGGAGAGTGAGGAGGGCCACATGCGTTCCTGGGATTATTTTTTTTTAAAAACATAAAAATCATGGGCTCTAGATGACAGTACGGGATGGGGACACTGGCAGTCTGGGAAATTGACCTCTTGCTCCCTGTCACTCCCTGTACAACTCATTTCAGCACCACCTTGCATTGCCCAAAGTTCCCATAAGAGAGTGCGCTGGATGGTGGTGGGTTACAGACTGGGATACCTACCCATGCTGCACATCAGTGTGCATGGGCACAAGCACTCCCGGTGAGTACGTGCAGCGCTGACTCGAGGAGCCAAGTATGCGTGTGCACAAGCGAGATACTAACTGCAGCAGCTTTATGCCGACATAACTTGAAGCAGCAAAAGTTTGTAGTGCGGTATAGCGGGGTGGTCACCCACTCCAGCCCGGAAGGGGTTAAAACAGCTCTGGAGAGGGCTGTGGCTGTGGGAAAGCTGTGAGCAAAGGCTGATTGGGAAGGTGGCCACAGGTGGGGCAAGGCCCAAACAGGCCTTATAAGAGGGGTGTGGCCAGGAGCTGAAGACCGTCTCTCTCTCCAAGTTGGGAGGGAGCCTGGCTGCCTGTGGGACAGGGTACCTGAGGTGGAACAGTGCCGGGGGAATAGGCAAGGGAGCTGGGGAGATCCAGCCTAGCAACTCCCCAAGCTGAAGGCCTGAAGTGAGGCCTAAGGAGGGTACTGGGGCTAGGCAAAGGCAGCAGGTCCAAAAAACCCTTTGTCTATGATGACTGGTGTTATACTGCAGTCTGCCCCAGGGTGTGGGGGCTTGATGATGACTGGCAGTAGCCCTAGAGTGAGACAGAGTGGGGATTGGAGGGTAGGGGGGCGCCCCAGGGAGGGGAGATCCAGAGGCAGAGTGTGGAGGTATTGCCAGGGGGGAGCACCCCAGGAAAGAGGGCACCAGGTCCAGGAGGGATACAGGGCCAGCTGACAGCGAGAAACCGGCCTGCAGAGGGTCCGCCGAGCTAGAGAGAGCTAATACCCAGACAGACAGCAGGAGGTGCCGCAGGGGTGAGTTGTTGCACCGATACATTCGGACATAGCCTGAGGCTCTGTCTAGTTACACTACAAGCACTGCCGCTAGACCATTGTAGTGTAGACATGTGTTACTGTGATGGAAGGGTTTTTTCTGTTGCTGTAGTAAATCTATCCTCTCGAGCGTTGGTAATTACATTGACAGAATATTCTTCTGTTGACCTAGTGGTGTCTACACAAGGGCTTATGTCAGCTTAACTACATATGTCAGGGGTATGAATCTGTCACACCCTCTCAGCAACGTAGCTAGGTTGAACTATGTTTTAGGCTGGTCTGAAAGTCATCTGTAGTAAATGTACACACAAAAAGCCAGTGTAACTCTTGTTGCTGTTAAGTGCTGGTTTTGGTCAAAGTGGCCAATGAAAATAGAATCCCCTGTAGAAAAATTTGTCTAGCTCAGGGGTCTCCAAACTACGGCCCGCGGGCCGGATGCGGCCTGCGAGGCCCTCTCATCCGGCCCGCGGAGATCTTTTTGGCTATTTAGGGAATTTTTGGCTCTCTCGCTGGGACGGCTCTGCGCTGGGGCCTGGAAGCACCGCGCGGGCCGCCAGCCGCGGGGCCGGGACCCGCCGCGGGGCCGGGACCCGCCGCGTGCTCGGCTGCCGCCGCGGGGCCGGGACCCGCCGCGGGGCCGGGACCCGCCGCGTGCTCGGCTGCACAAATAATTTGTATTTATGTACAAATATAAACTTGTTTCTGCCTACAATTGGTTTATTAATTATCTGTAGTTTTAAACTTGTGCAGCCACCGGCCTAATTTTCACCAACTCTCCATTTCAAGTATTGTAAATAAAGGGGTGAAGAGCAAGAGGAAAAGGGAAAGTAGAGCAATAAAGAGGGATGGGTTAACATGAGAGCTCTGGAGAGGGATGAAGATAAAGAACTAGAGATCCAGGTTCGAGCAACTGGAGATAGATGACGAGACTGAGAAGAGGGACCAATGAGAATGAGCAGAAGTTACAAAGGAATAAATTTAAACAAACTTAACAGAAGAGGACAATGGTGCAAATTTAATTAACCATTTATACTGTTCATAAAGCTGTGAATGTCTTTAGCTCCTAGGGTGAAATTCACCCAAGACTCTCTCCCACAAGGCCATAGGTGGGAAAACAATAGCCTGAGAGCCACATCCGGCCCACTTGACTTGGAGAGCTGGTTTCACAGCGTCTTTGAGATCATATGAGGAGTGCCTCGGAGTGAGGTTGCTATTCTGTCAGCAAAGCAACCAGGATGCAGTTGATAACACAGAGTGTTCTGAGCCAGTATTTTGTGTGGCCAAACATAGTGCATGGGCCCAAGACCAGTTATGCCTCGTGCATCCTGCCGTGTTTGTTGAGCGACTCCATGTTGGTAAATTTGTGTGTTTACTTTCAGCATGATATTCACCCTCTGTTTCTTAAAATGGAAAGTGGAAGTTTCATAACACAGGAAACTATTAGTCCACATCACGGCCTGTAAGATCTCTTCCTTCCCCCACTCTAAACTCTAGGGTAAAAATGTGGGGGTCTCTTATATGCAAGACCAATTAACTTCAAGCTACTTTCCCAGCCTAAGTTAAATCTTTTCCCCCAAAACCCAAACTTCTCCAGTTGGGGCTTGGGACCATTAATGTGATTTCCCCAAAACCATGGAGTGGGGCGCATTAAAACCCCCTATAGTAACACCCCCTCCCCCTTGCCACCTGGGAGAGATAAAGAACACAGACTCCGCTCCACCCTCTCCCCCTTGCTACCTGGGAGAGATTGAGAACTCAGCCTCCGATCCCAAGTTGGGATCGCACCAGACAATTCTTATAACAAAAAAAAAAAGTTTAATCAAGAAAAGAGCAAAGCATACAACTTACACACACTTCACAGATACTCAGTTCCTAGCCTTAATTCCTTAAACCCCTCCCTTAGGATTTCTCTCCCTGATGAGGATAAGGACACCATAGATCGATTACAAGCTTATACAATTAACAATTTTACTTACTGCCAAGCTGACTTAGAAACTTATTCAAAGATGAGTAGGAAGGTGATTTAATTCCTCAAAGCTGGAGAGAGAAGAGATGCAGACAGGCTGAGAGCCCGGGAAAAAAGTGAAACTAAAACTCCCCTTTGTCTATAGGAATTTGCATCCCCAAGATGTCATTGCCTCTTCTGCTTCAGGTTAACCCCTTACAGGCAAAACAGTAATTCTAAGGCACTTCATACTTATGACACGGCCAATCCAAGCCTAGTAGATATTCTGCTTGAAAGTTTTCTATTGCCTACTATTGGTTCCAAATGGCAACTAAGTTTTGAAACAGAGCGGCTGGCTCCAGGGGCTACTGGTCCTCCAGTGGAAACCAAAAGAGATCAAATGAAATATTCTAATGTACCTGCTGTCGTGTAAGCTTCCTCACTCCGTCCCAACAGTGTGCTCCCACCTCCTTTAGGAATGGGGATCTGTAGCACTGCAAGACTTACTCAGTCTCTCTGCTCATTTAATCCTTAGCAATGGCTTCCCAGGTTAGGCTGCCCCAACCTTACCACTTTTTACCATTAGTGGTGGCTGTGGTTTGATGAAGTGTGTTTAAATGGGACATTGCTGTGGATAAACAGGCTGGTGTTCCCCATGAAAGTCAGTGGAAGTTGCAGAAACGTAGCAGTTTAAAGGAGAGGAGTCTCTGTCTGTTTTATCAAATTTTATACGTGATGCTTTGCACGTCTAAACTGTTAATCCTCACGACACCTCTGAGGGAGACTCCAGGCAAGTGCTGTAACTTATTCTTCTGTTTACAGATGAGCACGCTAAGCAGGGAATCTGTGACCCACCCATGGCCACACAGTAAGTGGGAGAACCCCAAACTAGAACTCGGGAGTTCCTGACTCCACGTCCATGTTTAGCTCTCTAGCCAGCAATGACATCTGTTGCAGACACAATGAAAGAGCAACAGCATCTCTTTTCTACTTGGCTTACTTTCCACCCTTTAATTAACAAGCATTTTAAGGCCTCAATTTGACCAATATTTAAAAACTTTTAATAAAATGTTGGCATTACTGTGACAATTGTTTCATTTGGTTAAGAAGCTTAACTTGATGACTAAAATGCATTTGTTTGGTCTATTTTTATCTTTAAACATGAACCCTAAATGTATTTCTAGACAGTTGGAAAGCTGATTGTCTCTGTTCTCTCCATCTAAGGCAATGTGCTTTCCTAATAACGTTATTTATAGCTAGCGGCTGTTAAAGTGTAGCACAGACAGTCTGCCTACATACCGTGTGAAACTGCTTGCTGGAGTAATTAGTCATTTTTCTTAGAAAAATATGGAGAGAGAGAGAGAGAGAGAGAGAGATGGATGAGTATTAAAAGGCTGTATTCCTGGCTCCTTATTCTCTCACCCCCTAGAATCCCAGTTCACCTGCAGATGTTCTACCATGTGAGGTTCACTGAGATGCTATAACGTTACATTATTATATAAGGCACTGCTTCTGGAAGTGACGCAAGAGTTAGCTGGTCAGCTTACCCAACTGTGTGACATTACTCTTGTAGAAACTGCCTTAGGTATGGCTATTTTCTTCTAGTGACATGAGTCTAGATTACGGTTTCACACTAATAAGAAACTGTAGATCTTGTTCTGGGTAGGCTAATTAGATGATAATACTTTACCAAGAACTAGAGATTTCTGGAAAGGGTTTGCTTGGTTCTAGGACTGGTGCCAACTTTTTTTCCGCCCTAGGCGGCAAAGCAAAAGAAAATCCTTATCGCCAAGAAGCTGCCGCCAGCGGTGAAATCGGCAAGGAGCAGTCACCGCCGAATGTCACCAATGGCAGAAGAGGCGTTGAGCTGCCGCCGAATTGCCACCAGGGCTGCAAATACGCCACCCTCCAATTCTTGTTGCCCTAGGCGACCACCTAGGTCACCTAATGGCTAGCGCCAGCCCTGGTTGGTTCCTGAATGAGTCAGGAAAGGCTCTTTGTATGACCTGGAAATAGTTTGATGGGATAGTAAACCACTCGGCAAAGTTATCCCATGACCTGAAAACAGTCTTTCCATTATGCAGTACTGTAGAGTACAAGCTTTCTAGAAGTTGGAACCATCTACAATGCACTGTCCATTACCTAACTTGTAAAATCACTTTTAACTGGCTATCTGCATACCAAAACGAGAGTCTGGAGAACCATCAGCCATGTTCTGAGTTACCCTCTCCCCGAGTGTTACACTGTCTAGACAAGACAGCGGCTATTGCTCTGCTGAAGTGCTCTCAACCAGTGCAGTCTATGCAGAACATACTGCTGATAAGCACGGAGGAGAAGGTAATCTGACCACCTTCCTACTGGGAGGCTATTTTGATAGGTTGGGTTGAAGAGAGAGCCCATAAATCCATGTTGGGGATGGGACAGAGACGAGACTTGAGGCATTTGGAGGGTGGACTCTGGGTATATTTCAGTGTTGTGATTACTCACAGGATCTAAGGAGACAAGCAGAGCAGAGGGAAACCTTGAAATTAGGGTTATCAGCTTTCTAGTTGTAGAAAACCAAACATCCTTGCAGCCAGGTGGCTCTGTGTGCTGTCCCAGCCTGCAGGCACCGCCCCCACAGCTCCCACGCACTACGGTTCCTGGCTAATGGGAGCTGTGGAGCTGGCAGTCAGGGTAGGAGCAGCGCGTGGAACCCCATGACCACCCCAGCACTTAAGAGACAGAGGAAGATGCTAGTAGCTTCCCAGGAGCCAGGCAGAGCAGGGAAAGGAGCCTGCCAGCCCCACTGCGTGCAGCCAACAAGACTTAATGGCCCAGACAGCACTGCTGACCAGAGCCACCAGGGTCCCTTTTCAACTGTGCATGCTGGTCAAAAACCAGACACCTGGCCACCCTACTTGAAATGTGCTCGAAAGAGTCTGAAACCAAAAGGCCTGAGGCATCCACTGCAGCAGGCAACCAAGTGAGGCCCAAGAGTCCTTGACTCAAAGTTCAAAGGTCCAGGGAAATGGGGGCTGCAGAGGCAACAGAGGAAAGGTGCCCTCCAGAGGCCCAGTCCCCCCAAGAAGGGGCAGAACTAGATGCCCAGGAATCTATCTTATCCATAGACTTGGCGGTGAGAATGGGGGTGATTATGCTGAAGGCCCTGGACACTCAACACCCTCCCTGCTTGAGCTGGTTGGTGCCCCTGCCCTGTACTGGCACGCAGTGCAATACACCCCGCTCCTCCGCATTGAACCCCCCCATGCTAAAAAAACAAGGAACACACATCTGGTAGGTCAAATTTTAGACTTAAGACCGGAAGGACACTTATGTTTGGGAGACTCAGCACTGACCTTTGTTCTAATACCTGTTTGTAAAGTCAATTGATTTAATTGTGGGGGACTCTTCTCAAAAAGAAAATTCTTCAGTATTTTATACTTTCTACTAAAATATCAACTCTATTAGCTTGACTTCTTAGGAATCTGGCAATAACAAACCAGCATTCGCATGAAGTAAAGGAGAAAACAAAATTCGATAAGGGAGCAGAGTTTGGGTTCATGTTCCAAAGGGGAGAAAGGTTTCAAACATTCTGAAATATTTTGATAATTTCCTTTTAATTAGCTTTGGGTGGTTTTTGAAGTTTTCATCCTAATAACTATGGTCAGGAGCAAGAGAAGATGACAAAAGATTCTCATGTAACTGAGTAGTTTCTGCTGGTCACAGAAAGACTTAATTTAAAAATACTGCTTTCTGAAACTGATGCCGTTGATGGCCACACAGGAGAATTTGCTTAATGTCTGTAATGTCTGAAAACAGAAGTCCCGTGGCAAACACACAGTTCTGCACCCGTAGACTTTTTCAATGGTGTTTGTTGATGGGACTTCATTATCAGATCTGAATGCATAAATCACCGATGGACTCAGAGCAAATTTAAATCAGACTATTGTTCTCTGTGGACAGAAAATTCTGGCCTGAACAGTGGTTAGTATTATAACTCCAAGGGAAGCCAATCCTTGGAACATTGTCCTAACATGCCTGTAAGGCTGTTAACTAAGTTTATTTTTTTCCTGTGGTGAGCGAGATAATTCCCATCCTCTGAAGAGCAGACTTTAAATTGATTCTCACAGTCAAGCAATTTTGCAAGCTGTTTTAACCCTTAAAATTATATTCTAGAGAATATATTTTACACAAATTCAGAAAAGTTGATTTAGTAGCTGGAACAGTCAAATATATTTACCCTTGGAGCAATGAAATTCTACATTTGTAAGAATTGCATATTAAGCCTGTATAATACATTTTTTTCAGTTACCATGACTACCTCTAATAAAATATTGTATAAGGACAATGTTTAAATCTTGTTAAAAACCCTTTATTGACACTCACCTGGTGCAGCATTTGGCACAATAAAGGCACAACTATGGTTTTAAATTAAACACAGTGGATTTTCAAACTGAGCTGGATTTAGGTGTTTAGGGCAGTGTGCAAAAACGTGCATGCACGAGTATTGCAATTGTGCATGTAAGACAGTTCAATGCCTAATTAGCCACGTGCACATAAAAGTTCCCAAGCTCAACTATGCTAAATGTTTGTGGAGATGACTATGTAAACCCAGGCACTGAAGGATTTGAAAAGACCTCCTGCATGATCTAGTGTTTTCCCCTGACAAGTTGGCTGTTTTATGAGATGAGGATAATGCACCCATCAGATTATATTAAAGTGATGCCGATTTAATACCCATACATACTGCATTTATGTTTGGAGCCATGTAGCCTGCAAAGGGGCACTGTGAGCTCTAAAAGGCTATGCACAAAATCAGGAGGTTTTGCTGCCATCATGATAACCATGAAAGGTTGCAGGTGGGTAGTGAGGAACAAAACAAGAAAAGCAAGACACCCGAGACTCACAGGATTGTGCCAGTTTAGAAGGACGTCATGACCAATAGTATCAAATACAGCACTGAAGTCAGAGTAGCGGAGGAAAGAGAGAGAGTCATTTTCAGATAAATAAAAGGGCTGTTTCAGTAAATGCCTATAAATAATCAAGAATGCTATTCTGGGAGAGGTAGATAGCTGAGTAATGTTGACTTTTCCCAACTTGTCTAAGGAAGAGAAGGTTGGAGATGAGGTGGCAGGGCTGCAGAAAAGGAAATCTGGTGAAAGATTTTTGAGAAGTAAGTGATGGTAGAAGTCTTGAGATCATCATGGAAGATACTGATGCTTGATTATTCCTGTGAGGCTAAGGATTGGAAGGCAGAAAAAGACAAGGCCAAAAGGAGTAGAGCAGGGATCGACAACCTTTGGCATGTGGCCTGTCAGGGAACTCCGCTGGCGGGCTTGGATGGTTTGTTTACCTGTAGTGTCCGGAAGTTCAGCTAATTGTGGCTCCCACTGGCCATGGTTCATTGTTCGAGGCCAATGGGGCCTGCGGGAAGAGGCGGCCAACACATCCATTGGCGTCGCTTGCCGCAGCGCCCATTGGCCTGAAATGGCAAACTGCAGCCAGTGGGAGCTGTGATTGGACGCTGCAGGTAAACAAACCATTCTGGCCCAGCAGCGGATTTCCCTGGTGGACCGTGTGCCATAGGTTGCCGATCCCTGGAGTAGAAGCATGAAGAGCGTTGACTGTATCTGGTGAAAGGATAATGTCCCAGAAAATGTCAAAGACTGATAGTAAAAGATGGTGGAAAAGTGAATAGTGAGGACATGGATTGATTTGCCTACACACTGGATTATTGTGTGTCACTTTGGTCAGTAATTTCTTCTTGGACAACCCTGTGAAGGCAGCCAGTTTGCAAACATGGTTGGATTTATATTTACTGTGCTCCAGCCTTATACGGCCTTTGTGTAGCTTTGACGTATGGGCAAGTCAGTCATTGTCCTGCTGACTTTGTGCTCTGGATGTCAGGAACTCAGAGAATGGTCTCCTGGCCAGTCATGATAAAGTTGCCAAAGGCATCTTTCCTCTTCTGCCAATGCAGTGAAGGGTAGAGCAGAACCCTGAGGGACAGTAACAAACTTCCATTAACTGGAAATGGGTAAGTTGGGGTTGTGTTGAGTTTATTTGGTATTGCATTGTATGGTGCAGTGGGAACAACATAGTAGCTTTGATTGACGAGGCACTCTCATTTAAGATCCGGTTTTCAGGCATGCTACGCTCTCTAAAAAATTACCATTTGGGCTGCAATTTTTTATTGTTGTTCTTGACCCAAAGGCAAACTTTCCCAGGAAGTCTGAAGTTTAATTGAACTGTTACTGAATCAGAAAAACACAAGAGAACAATTTACTTGCTTTCCAAGAAATCAAATCGCCTCAGATAGGACACCTCTTATATATTTGGCTATATGGTGCCATTTATAAAATACACATGAAAAAATATTTATGAAGAGCTAATATGCCTTTCTCCCTGTGGTAGATGCAAGGATGGGTGGGGTGAGCTTTAGAAACCGCTATGGTAGCTCTATGCCCCACAAGAGGATCTGCTTGTGCAGTGGGAATCGTCCAGTGGCTAGGTGCACACTGCACTGGCTTGAGCAGTGTAAAGTTGCATTAACACAGCCCAGCATTTGCTGTAATTATTCTGCATCTATATGCTCCATGATCACAACACTATTTTTAAAGTAAATGTTCATGTAGCTCAGAAGTGGCTTAACCCTTAGAGCTATAAAGATGAGTAAGCTCGCCCTGAGTGCTCTTTGCTCTAGGGTCTCTCCTGCTCTAAATCCTACTGTTTCCTATGTTCTCCCAAAGGAGATGCCTGCTACACCCATAGCCATCCCTTACCACCAAAACACACACCTTCTCCTTCATCTCTCCCTGCTCCCAGACATTTCTGACTCTATGCCAGTTCTTCCCCTCCCCAAACCTCATCTTTCCTATGCATCCCACCTACCTCTGTTAATTCTTGGCACAAGGGAGGGAATGGGAACTGCTGCTTTAGCAAAAGGCAGGTCACATCAGACATGAAGGAAGGAAATCTGGCAAACAGTAGGAAGGGAAACTGACCCTATTGTTCCGACCTGGCCCTGCCTTTCAGTGGCCAGAACCTTCCCTCACCCCTGGCATAGCTTCTCTTGTGTCCACCACAAACCTTAGGCCACTCAACATGGTATTAAGCACGCGGGGATTAGTTTCGGTATTAAGGTTTGCTTTAAAACATGCCTTGTCATGGACTTAGTCCTGAGTGAGGACCAATAACTTTGGTATGTATGAAGAAGTATAAGTTAGAGACAAAGTCTAAGTAAGAATTCACATACTGTGTTATTTTCAATGTAGTGGGCCATCAGATAACATCAGCTCTTCCACAAACATGACTGTCCTACTGCCACACAGACTGAGGCAGAGCCTGGACAGGAAAAGGTGGGGGTATGTATTATTTATCACATTGTGCGTGAAGAAAGAGATAAAGACTAAAAGGAGCTGTATTTAAAAAGGACATCAGTGCTAGGTTTTTATTTGAAATAGTCGTGCTGCTACCAGAAAATATCCTCTGATGACTGCATTTATTAAATACTTCCATGTTCTATATTCACCATTACCTTTTTCAGATTTTAAAGACATGATTTATTTTCCATTTTTTTGTTTGTTTTCTTAATTCAAAATTATTTTACTGAGTATACAAGCTGTTATGAAAGTAGCTCCAATAACAGAATTAATGAGGGTGGCAGAGTTTGACTTCCACACAAAATGAGAAAACTGTGTCCATGGAAACCGAAGGAAAAGGAAAACCTGAGATTCCCTTTCTTTTCATCTCTGCTGGGTGGCATGACCAGAGATAACCAGCATAGTAATGTCTGAGGCCAATTTCCTGTTGTCAGACCTCCCATACTGAAGGTGCCAGGAAACCAGTATCCTAATAACAACACATACAAAAGAGTAACACCTGCTATTTCTCCAGCCATCGTGACTTGGCACATGACTTCGGACTCAGCCTACTGAAGCTATTTAGTCTGTGGCAAATGAAAACAGAAATTAGCTTTGGTACTTGGTAATGAAAATGCGAGACAATGGCTCTTTAAACACGAGATAATGTGTTAATGTATCAAACATTGTTTTAAGAGAATATCTCCTGCATACACATAGCTCTGTGTTTTGTTGCTTCTTTATAGAAAGACACCAGGAAGCTATAGAAGATTATGGGGTATCTAGAGCCCATTTAGATCTCCTCATTTGAGTTAGCTTTTATGGCCCTCTATATTTAAATGTATTTATTATCTTCCCAAATGTCTTTTATTTTCTATTTAAAATTCAGTGGAGATTAGTTCCTCTCAGTAGATTGCTGCATTTATTTAGTATATTAAATGCTGTTTTTATAAATGCCAGCTCATCACTGTAAAGTAATTCTCACCCCCTTTTGTTTTCTCTCTGATATTAGGTCAAATAGACTTGTAATATCTTCCTTCCCTCTTTCATTTAGAATGTGTCTACCAGTGTTATCCTGCCTTCCTTTCTCTTCCCCAGAGAATACACAGCCGGTGCCCCCAGTCTTTCTGAGTATCTGAACTTTCCCGGGGCCTGGTTGCTCTCTATTGACTATTCTCTAGTACCACAGGTAGGCCATTACTGCCTCTGCTTTAATTAATTTAATCAGTCCTTCCAGTTTAAACCCATCAGGTTTATATTTTGTCAGAAAACAACAAAATTATTCCAGACTGGCACTTAGCAAACCCGGTCTCAGCTCCAGAACAACATTTTGAGTCATACCAGGGTAAAAAGAAAATGTAGAAGCTGATCATGAACAGAGATGCAGTTTTGTGCTCTTCTAATTTCAAATGGGCTTAATTTAAAATTTTAAAAGACATCAAGCACTTGATGTTTTCTTTATGGAGTGCCATTGTTGGGCTCAGCATTGTACAGATACTACATAGAGATGGTCTCTGCCTCAAGAATTTACAATCAGTGGCCTAGCTCCTTCCAGTTACTCAGGTTGAGTAGCATCTTAAGCCTTTCATGATGCTGGAGTCAATACTTACATGAAAAGTAAGGTACTACTCAGCCTGAACAATGGTGGCAGAATCTCACCTTATATTAGACAAGATTTGCTTCTGGTGTTAAGAACCAGGTAAAACATCCAGGTTTATACAGGTTTAAGATTAGCAGCCGTGTTAGTCTGTATCCGTAAATAAAACGAGGAAGACTCTGTAGCACCTTAGAGACTAACCAGTTTATTTCAGCATAAGCTTTCGTGGGCTATAGCTCACTTCATCGTTCTAAGGTGCTACAAGGTCTTCCAGGTTTATACAGTAGACTCTCGATTATCCAGAACTGGGTTAACCAGGATGTGGATTAACCAGGATGTCAAAAAAATAATAATACACGTAACTCGCAGGGCTTTGTTGCCGCCCCAAGCACACACACACACACACACACACACAAAGACCCACCAGGGCATGGGCAGCCAGTGAACCAACATCCTCTCCCCCCAGCACAGGATGGCTGGTGACCCAGCCCTCTCTCCCCCCCCCCCCCGTATTTCCTATGGATGGTGATTATCCGGGATTTTATTAACCAGGATTAATTTTTTCCCTATCATCCTGGATAATCAAGAGTCTACTGTAAATTGCATACTGCAAATTATTTTTACAAACCTTCCCCCAACGGCTTCTACTGCCTAATTTTTCTGCCTAATTATGTTTATGTATGAGATGTCTGCTCTGAGGGGATCATTGTGGCTGTTAGAGGCAGAACAGGGACAGAAAAAATTAAACAGAAGCTCAAGTATGACCATTAAATCATCCATTCAGGCAGGGTTTTATTGCTGGAGTTTTAGATTAATTCTCATTGGTACTAAATGGGCAAAAATCCCTAGAATCATAGAATCATAGAATATTAGGATTGGAAGGGATCTCAGGAGGTCATCAAGTCCAACCCCCTGCTCAAATCAGGTCCAATCCCCAATTAAATCATGTCAGCCAGGACTTTGTGTAGCCTGACCTTAAAAACCTCTAAGGAAGGAGATTCCACCACCTCTCTAGGTAACCCATTTCAGTGCTTCACCACCCTCCTAGTGAAAAAGTTAATATCCAACCTAAACCTTCCCCTTTGCAACTTGAGACCATTACTCCTTGTTCTGTCATCTGGTACCACTGAGAACAGTCTGGATCCATCCACTTTGGAACCCCCTTGCAGGTAGTTGAAAGCAGCTATTCAAATCCCCCCTTATTTTTCTCTTCTGCAGACTAAACAAACCCAGTTCCCTCAGCCTCTCCCTGTCATGTGCTACACCCCCCTAATCATTTTTGTTGGCCTCTGCTGGACTCTTTACAATTTTTCCACATCCTTCTTGTAGTGTGGGGCCCAAAACTGGACACAATGCTCCAGATGAGGAGCATTGCTCAATGCTGAATAGAGGAGAATGATCACGTCCCTTGATTTGCTGGCAATGCCCCTACTTATACAACCCAAAATGTCATTAGCCTTCTTGGCAACAAGGGCACACTGTTGACTCATATCCAGCTTCTCGTCCACTGTAATGCCCAGGTCCTTTTCTGCAGAACTGCTGCCTAGCCATTCGGTCTCTAGTCCGTAGCAGTGCATGGGATTCGTCTGTCCTAAGTGCAGGACTCTGCATTTGTCCTTGTTGAACCTCATGAGTTTTCTTTTGGCCCAGTCCTCTAATTTGTCCAGGTCCCTTTGTATCCTTTCCTATCCCTACCCTCCAACGTATCTACCACTCCTCCCATTCCTTCTAGGCAATTTGGGCGACAGCAAACCCCAAAATACAAAAATGTGCAAGCCATATCTAGTATGTCCACTGTTTGCTTAGACATCTTTGCTCTATGATCTGGTCAGCATGAATCCAATCATTAGTCTGTCCATCTGTCTATCCATCTGTTTCCCTGAACAGTCATGCCTGTTCAAAATGTGAAGCCTTACTCAGCTCAACTGCACTTAGTAAGCTGGCACCTGGCAGTGCCACTGTGACGTGCCACTGAAATCCAGTTGGGGATGAACCTCTGATGCACGAGCCCATAGGCTTGCTGAGTAGGAGGCAACACCACCATGACCTTGTTTAGAGAAGGGGGGGAAACGTGCTTTTTCCTCAACTTGCTATAATTGTACTAAAGGTGTTAAATGGTGCCCACACTGATTTTAAGTGGGGTTTTCAACTCAGTTAAGTTAGCCCGATTAAGTTCGACTGGAACAAAGGCAACTTTTCTTCTAGTAGACAAGGTCTAGGGCAGCATGTGGCAGGGCTTCCTGATCCCCTCCAGCAGTGCCAAAAATCTGTAGACCCATCACAGCAGTAGATGGTGTGTATTTTCTTTCCTTTGGATATGTTTGTTCACTCATGAGAAACATCAATTATGTAAGTTACCCCAAGGACACATTTCCCCCAAAAAATTATGTGTAGTGCTCTAATAATTACACCTCCTTCAGTCCTGAGCTACTTCCTTTCTCTCATCTATCATGACCTCTCATCTATCATGACTTCCATAGGAAAGTCCATATTTGTCATCCAAATTAGCTTGCCCAAATGTTTCCTCTCAGTTGCCAGACATATTTAATTTGCACCCTTTATAGAGTAAACTTTTTGGTGGTACTTTATTGAAAGCTTTCTAAAAGTCCTGGTCAACTAAGTCCATGACTTCCCTGTTAAATCTTTTATAAGCCTTATTGAAAAATCTTCTAATTAGTCAGGCACGACCTCCTATTTTTGACTTCATATTTAATATCCATCGTTAAATCATAACTCATCAGGTATTTCCCCATACGAAACCTGAAAAATGTTGCCTGTATCTTCCCTGTTAAGGAAGTCTTATAAATCAGTACTTTCTTGGCTTTTCCTAGAACCTTCTCTAAATATTAGTTGCAAGATTAACCTCTCTAATCCACTGAGACTTGCCTTGTTTTTAAAGATGTTTAAAATATTACAGCTAGGGATGGAAAATCCATTACAACCCTTCCTAAATTGTTCCAATGGTTCATTACTCTGAGTGGTAAGAATGTATGCCTTATTTCCAGTTCTACTGAACAGAAGTTTTTCTTTCTTCAAAACTTGCTTTGGTGAGATCCCAATTTCTTTCAGTAATCATTCTTACCACAGAAAGAATCTTTCTGGAGTCTGTTTCTTTTCTTCACCTGAGAATAGTATGACAGAGATCAAATGCTTTAGCAATGTAAATTGCTAAATTTACAGATTGAAATGGTGGTAGACAGGGAGCTATAGATCACAGAGACAGTCTAAGAGGGGTTGGACCACTCTTGGTAAATGGCCATCTCCTGTGGCCCCCACATTCTACTTCAGATGACTGTTTTTCATGTATTAAAAATGATTGACTTGTCACTGTACAATCTAGTTCCTGTCGTTTAGTACTGTCTATAATAGAGTTTGGCCTGCAGGCCCTAACTGAGATCAGGGCCCATTGGGCTGGATGCTGTTCCCACACTTTTGGGAGCAGAACAGTCTCCCAAAGCTTACAGTCTAATTAGGTAAGACAGACACAGGAAGTATTAACCATCTTTTACGGGGGGGGGGGGGGGGGGGGGAACAGAGGGACTAAGTGTCCTGGCCAAGGTCACATGGGAAATCTGTGGTGCACTTAGGAGCTGAAGCCAGATCTCCCAAATCCTAGTTTAGAGCCTTAACCACAAGACTATCCTCCATCTCTTCTATTGCTTTTCCACTTTCATGGAGGTTAAGATCATCCAAGGCCTCTTCGAAGGTTTCCCTCTGTCCTCTTAGCTATTTGAGATTTTACAAACACATTTTCTTTCAGCAAGTTTGACAAATTGTTTTGTTCACCTTTGTCATGATTAAAGGGCAATTGGTGCCTTAGATCCCATTTAGTCCCTCTTGAGTGCACCCTTCAGGTGACAGGCCTGGTTTCCTGCATCTCACTCTTGGCGCTCTTAGACTGCATCTCTTGACTATAGCCCACTCTTTACCAATTGCGTTAATCCAATGGGCACATGTCTTACTTTCACCTTCAGCTAACCTCCATTTATGGCTAAGAAAAACAGACTGTCCTGCTCACACCACGCCCTCTGCATCTCTGGATGACTCTATCACCCTGCCAGCTTTTTCTGGGCAGCTTCTCTAGTCATCTCTGCCTCTTTCTAATTCCTGGAGTCCTCTAATATTTTAGTGCTCCCTTTGACCTTTCTCTTCCCAGCCAGGGCAAAAATCGCTCTTCACTGCTCTAAATGTGGCGATTGTGTTGTTGGGATGCTTTTAATCTAGGGCATTGTTTTACCTTTCTTGCTTGGGTCCCCTAACAACCTCTTTTACTCTGACTCCATAATGGTAATCTATCATAATCAAACACACATTGAGGTATGCACCATATTAATAAACAATAATACAGGTATTTCTCAGTTCATCACAGGCTGTGTCTTTCAGTTTTTAGTCTGTTATGTTCATGGGTGGGGTTTACCATAAAAAATTGTCATTTTGTTGAGGAAGATTTTTTTGGAGGCCCAAAAATGATGCCTAAGGTCAAGAGGAAGCATGTTGGGCTGCTAAATGGAGAATTTGAGTTTGGGATCAGAGTTCATGTTTCCAGCTTGGTCTCTTAGTCCAAGGGTTGGTGATGTTGCCTTGTGTCCTTGTGTCACTGTTGACTTAATAGGGCTATGAGCTCCCAAAGGAGAGCCCTATTGCAATCAATGAGAATTGTGTGGGCACAGGGATGCACTCATGCAGACTTTGCTGGAGGATTGGCTCCTTAGACTGTGTAAAAGAATTTCTGTCTTACTTAACCAAGGACTAATAAATATTTACCCTCAGTGCCAGCACTGTGTTTTTAGTTCACACATCCTAAAGAATTCTCTGTAATCAGCTAAGAAGCTCAAGCACAAATGTCCCTAAGGTTTAGCACATAATTAAAAATCACCGAGAGGATTTAAAAGATCACAGAGAACTAATATCACATTCTCTAGAACATAATTCTATTTTTGGATAATTGTCATTTGTCAACTTTTTAATTCCTAAACTCTTCTAAAAATGTAACAAAGTAAAGAAAGTAGTTGAGGAGGAATGCATAGAAATTGTAGTTTGATTTGCTTATGACATGTTATAAGTATAAATACAAAGTATATTACATTTAATATCCCTGTATTACCCCTCAGGCTATTGGCTGAGATGAGGTTATGAGACTATGGCGCCTATCCTGCAGCACTTAAGCATATGAGTAACTTTCCATATATGAGTAGTCTTATTGAATTAAAGAAACCTGGCCACCTGAAGTCAAAGGTAAACCTCTCAATGACCCTAATGGAACCTGGGTTTCACACCCTGCATTTGAGACATTGAAGCTTATTTCACATTGAGAACAGCTGCTGTTACACATCAACTTGTTCTTCTGTGGCTGTCACAATAGAGCTAAGGCAAGCCTGGGTCATAGATTAATTTAAAAATCAGTGGAGGGAAAGTATGTGTGTGGTGGTGTTTTTAAGGTGGGGGGGAGGATGTTAACCATTAAAAGGATTTCACCCCTTTAGCTTTCCCTGGTCTGGAGGAAGTGGGAGGTCACCAACACCAAACACATGTCAAAACACCGGCATAAACCAAAACTAATCTTGAGCAGTACCCTGCTCATTTCTGTGGGAGACTGCAGTGCTGAATTCCTAGCAGTAGGTGGCACTAGGTCAGGATATAAATAACAGCTCTGAGAAGGCTCCTTGTGTGATTCAAAATGGTGTCTGCTACTGTTGACAGTTTCTTTCTTAGATCCAGAAGAAACACAGAATAGTAAAAGTACTTCTCTAAGGTAGGAGTTGCCTGGTCTTTTTTATATTAGAAGGTTAGGAGAAAGGCAGTTAATAGTCCCCCTGCATCTCTACATGTAGTGTGTGTATACATAATAATAAAATATATAATAAAACATAGATTGACTAGAGATTTTAGTTTACCTGGAATTCTTGGGTTGAAAAAGTGGCAGACAATGTACAATAGTAACCTCAGTCTGCTACTTCAGACATTAATACCTGTTGGTCTCTCACCTGCAATCTTCCATTAAATGTCATTCAACATATATTAATTATTTTAAACAAAAGGAGTATTAATGACATGTTAAACTTGAGACCACATGCAGTCAAAGATTAGGAAACTGCAAAACATACTTTCCCCCCTGCAATATTAATTCACCTTTCTTGTACATTCTGAGTAGTTTATGATATTGACTGAACAACGTTGTTACACATTAATGTGGGATTTTGCTTGGAAAACTTAACCTGGAATTTTCTGCTTTTTGAGTGGTTGATTTCTTACCCATACTGTTGCAGAAATGTTAACTTTTGTATTTAATTGCCCTGTTATTAATTAGGATTCTTTTTTTATTTTATTTTTTGGTTAAAAGACCTTTGGGAGGGGAGACAGGAGACATCAAGAGATATTTGGCTTGAGTGAAGCTTGAAATTCCTTGATCTACGGCCTAGTGGTCATACCAGTGGCTGCCATGTTTCTGATCAGAATGAAGATACAGTAAAGGTCAATCTATATGTGATTGTATACAGTTTAATTTTATGGGTTACAGTGATTGCATTACCCACGCGTGTGGGAGCCATAACTTTGAAGTCAATATTGAAACAAGTGAAAATGGAGTGTGTAAACTAGTCGTCAGAGCTTTTACTTTTTAGCACCTCTGAATCTACAATTTTAGAGAACTTTAATGTACAACTTCTCTTAATTGCTGTGCAGTCAGATGCAGATAATGTATATTGACATCTTTGATGTCCATGGAGTCGCTATTCAATTCCGGGGAGTACATATGCATATCAGATTGTTCTTCACTAGGGATAATGGACCCTATCCTGCTCACCTTACGAATACAGTCAATAAACTTGTCTCCCCAGTACTTCTGGGCAAAGTGGGTGTGAAGAGTTGATATGCTGACTTACTGGCCATTTACATTCACTTTGCACAGGTGTAAATGACTATACAATAAGCAAGGCAGTGGAGAATGTGGCTGAATGGGTGGATGCACTTTACTAAAGCAGTCTAGATTTGACCTGATGTAATCCTGAATTACCTAAAAAAGATAGCCATAACTGTTAGGTCTAGAAGGACAGAAGAATAGATAATTGTCCGAAGGGCAAGATTTATTTATGGCTAGTAAAATGTAGTGACGTGTGCATGTGTAATTCACTTCTGTGTGTATTTATGTATTTGGACAACATGTGCATAAAAAGTAGTAGTATTCAGATAAAGCAGACTGTGCTCAATCTTGTTTAATGATGCAATATTTCTAACAGGATGCTTAAAAGGGATTCCTTCAAGGGCAAACTAGGAAGAGGTGAAAAACCTGCAATGATTTTCAGAGTAACAAGAATTTATATCCTCTTGTCTGACCTAGAGAGCACTACAAATTTTTTCTTAAATGCTGTAACATTCTTGACTTTTACTAGTGAGTGGATGGAGACAACCCTCCAACAGCAACTATTCTTGAGTAGAAGAGAGAGGCCAAAATCAACCATTACCTACCTTCAAGTAAGTGACATAAGCATTGAATTGTGTGGTCCAGGAAAGTTCTGCCAAACACTTACAGTCTGCAGAAGGATTCCCGAATGTACAGACAACTAACTCCCTCTATTAAAGGAATGGACCAAATTCCATCCTGTTACACCTGTGTAGACCCACTGAATTCACTGGGGTTTCATGGGTGTTGGGAGAGAAAAATTTGACCTGATCTCTGTGTGAAAAGGAAAAGCAGTTCTGTATAAGTACCTTCCCACCTGCTGATTTCTTATTCCTTGCCCCTTCAGTTACCTTGCATATGATTCATCTGGTTCGTCCATTGGTTTCACTTGAAATGTTAATTGGGCATTTGGATCTGCAGCTATATTTTGGATCTTTGTATAAACCCAGTGAAATTATTCTCTTTGCAAACCATTATTCTAAAAATATTTCATTGGAACATCATTCAGTCAAACTCCTGCCACAGTTCTGAAGTTACTATCTCACTTTGTTTTTGTTGTTGTTTCCTGCAGTTTATAGCTCATGGCAGCATCTCCCTGCTGCAGGATCCCTGTGTAGGCAAGTATGAATCAGCTAGCATAAATCCAGAATGTCTTCTTAAGACTGGATATTTCTCATCCTTATGAGTCAGTAGCATCTTTTTTCAAACCAGTTTTACTGTGTTTCTACCTACTCTTCTGGCAAGTAAAAATAATGTGAAAACAAGGAGTTCAAACAATTTAACCCCAAACCCAATTTAACCACAACACTCCTACAGAGAGGCTGTCCTTGCCGATTTAGCTGTATGAGCACTCATGACAAGGCTGTGAGTGCAGATGATAAAATAAGGGTTTGCATATTCTAGTTAGAACTTGATCATTGGCTATTTTTGAGATCTAATATCATGGCCTTACACACATATGTATTGGCTTTCCCTATGTCCCTGGATTTCCTTTTTTTCATAAACTCAGTAATGAGTTCCCACAAGATGAACTTTGGATGTTCTCCACTTAGGAAACAGGGCCAGAATATGATTGATTGACTTCTGGGGACTGTGCTAGACCAAATAGGTAAAGAGTCATATAAACATCAGATCTCTTCTCTAAATTCCATATGCTCTGGCATTACAGAAACCAGGCTAATACTTCTATAGCAATGCATAGATTGGTAAATGTAGGGTCCATTTGTACTGTTGTCCTGTCAAACCCCTGTAACTGTCACTAAATTCCCTGGAGTTCAAGGAATGCAGCATCTCTTGAGATGTGGCCCGTTATTTATGTATTTATTTCAGAGTATTTACAAGGTTCTTGTCTGCTGTAAATAATAATAAAATGACTGCTCATATAGTACTATAGATGTCCACAGAACGCTCCAGTACACACAGTTTGGTCAAGAGAGAGCTCTGCCCCAAAGGAGCTGTTTAAAGGTGTGAAGGGTACAATATGATGAGGAGAAAGAAAGGGCCTACTGATCCTCACAGGGATACTTCATGGAAAACATGGGTTTCAAGAGTGTGTTTTGAATGAGGAAAGAAAGGTCCTAGATGCATGGGCAGGCCCTCTCAGAGGTCCAGAGAGGCCCAGGCCACGGCCGGCTTTTGAGGCCCCTAGCCATAATAAAAATAAAAAATAGGAACACATGAAAACAAAATAAGGCACCACAAAAAAGAGTGAGACATAATTGGAATATTTATTTTTTAACAAATGCTTTTCTAGCCTTTTTTGGTGCAAATGCACTAATTACTGAGGAAAAATCTAGCTTTTGTGCAATGTCTCAGTTGATATTAAGCATGGTGAGCCCATTCAAATGCTCTTGTCCCATAGTGATAGTTTTTTACCTGCTTCAACACATTGAAGGTGCGTTCACCTGAAGCCACTGATGCAGGCAAACTGACAAAAATACGCAATGCAATTGTGATATTAGGAAACATCCCAGAGAATCCAAGTTCAAGTATTTCTTGAAGCAATTCCTTTGGCTTGCAATCCAATTTAAAGTTCATGGGATATATTTGTTTGTGGACGATGACCTCATCATTGAGATCTTTTGAGATTTCTTTTTTGTACTGTTGCTGAAATTGTTCAGCAGCAGAAAGTTGATTTTCATTACTCAGTCTGTTGAACTGCCAAAGACACCCTAAAAGGGTACAAATTAATTACAGTGACTCAAATCGACATGTAAGACCTGAGTAGAGTCAATGATGACAAGGAAGACATTGACCCTATAATGATTCTTGGCATTGGATTCAATAGGTAAATTGTGATTGGTGGAGAACTCAGATGAAATGCCAATATTCTGTGCTACTAATTTGGACTCAGTCAGGAAAGCATCCCGTTGTTCACAAATCTGTTGAATGTCATTGATAAGACTTTCAATGTTATCCCTCTCAACATCAAATGTAGCATTGCGTGCTTCAATTACAAGATTAGTTTGGTGGACAATTGTAAACTTCATCCACAAAGATGACATTGTGGGTGCGGGAATAAGAGGAGGTCGCCACGCTGGGAGCATAAGAGCCTACCCTCATAGCCCCCTGTGTAACATAAAAGAGGGCAATGCAGGAATTGCCTCATGGTAGAGTTTTCCAAGCCACAAATTTCCCTATCTTGAGGCCTTACTGTAAGGTAGCTATTCAGTTTCCTAATCTACTGCCAGTAAAGTAAGGCTTTAACTTATCACCATATTAGGAAGCAAACTGGTTGGGTCTCGAAAGGGGGCACTTAGCACCATATTAGGGAGTAAAGGATGATCCAGAGAGTAAGGGCAGGAAGCAAAAGGAAGATTGAGGGTAAGGAATAGGGTGGGTACCAAGAAGAGGGTTGGGGATAAAAAAATGCTGCAACCATAACTCGGGGATCACTCTGTTGGTCACGAGATGGAAGGGAACGAGAGATCTGGATGTGGTAACAGAATAAGTCACCTCTTACCACTCCTCCCGGACTCATTCCTTATTCAACTGTGCAACAGACATGAGAAAGCATTCAAATTTGGATACGTTCTCTGAATAGACTGAAGTTCAGTTTGAGCCTGTGCAGTGAGATCGAGAGATTCAAGCTCATTTAAAGTCTTTCTCACTGAACTCAAATGCTGTGCAACTGGTGGAACACCATCAATCTGAGCTCCCCATCTAGTTTTTGACATCCCATGAAGTGAAGCAGGAAGATACTGCTTCAGAATTTCTCACCTTTGTGGACTGCTACTGAAGAGATTGTACATTTGCTGAATAGTTCCAAAATAAGTAATTACCTCCTTGCATGATTCAGCACAGTAATACCTATAAGGTTTAGTGTGTGGCTTCCACTGCTGGAGAAAATGCAGTTTGAATTATGCTTAAGCAGAACTGCTAGTGTACCTTTGTACTTCCCAGCTATATTAGATCCATTGTCATAGGCTATGGTGTTATGCAGACAAAACCACACTATCATTTCAGGGGATAAGACAAGATGCCATGTTTATTAGGATAACACAATTTGATTTATGGCCAGTAACTAATATCTAATACCTATGTACACATACACAGACACATCAGATGTTCTGCAGCTGCTGGATAGTTACCAGTCCTGAACGTAGCTTGAGTTCGTGGCTTGGATTCACAGCGTGGGTTCGTAGCTTGTGGCGGCTAACTGGACAGGAAAGCCGGGCACAAGGAAGGGCTGGGTCTCTGTTGGGTGTGCACCGATGCCCTTCGATGTTGGCAGCAGAACGTTACCCAAAGTCTTTCACTTCACCCATCCTTTTGATAGGTTTTTAGTTTGAATCCAGAGTCTGTAAGGCTTTCATCTGGGTTTGGTGTGCTGGATCACCCCTCAATTGCAGAAGTGACTTTCAGCCTCAGACCTGGCTTTGATATTCCTTGAATTGTACCTTTGTTCTTTTCTTTTTAAGGTGGACTCCTACTTTTTCAGGGCTGTTGTCTGAATCTTCAGCCTTTGGTGTTTACACTTTATTTCATCCGGACGGGCCAGGGCTAGAGATTGAGTCCATCATCCATACATACCTCATTCACACATCTAAACTAAGAAGATTACATTGGTTTTTTTGCAAAATGAAGGTTGCAGCAGGCATTTAAAAAATGGACTGAGCATTTTAAAATGGAGTTTGAGTTGTAGTCTAAACAAGTGTAAGGAATGGCAAACAGTGAGCAGAAGTTACAATGTTGAAACAGTGCAAGTTTCAGTGATTTAAGCAGCAACTGGATTGAAAGTAAAACTTAAAAGGTCAGCTGGTTGAACAGCATTGGCTCTTAACAAGCAGCTTAATTGTCAATTAGCCAGTTATTGGGGTAACTGTTTTTATGAATGAATGTTGTTTCGTTCATAAAACTTTACTTATGAAGGTATATTAAGAAAGTGAACAATTAAAAACAATTTCACCTATCAGTTCTATATTGTCCCTCTTTTGACCCTTCTATTCAGTGGTATTGAATGGGTCACACTTTATGTAATTTAATGATACAAGTTACAAATCTTACAATCGCATTTGAGCGGCGGCTTTACATAGCAGGTGACCGCAGCAGTAACCTGGGTTGTGGCTCTGCAATGTTTTTGGTTTTCCTAGTCTTAAGAACAGTGGCGTAATCAGGCCTCAGATGTCCCTGGTGCAAGAATAGGTTAAGGACCCCCTTCCTAATTCTGCCCCAATCCCTCACCCCCCCCAAACACTTTCAGAGGGGTGCCTGGGTCAAACCTGAATGGTGCTGCAACCCTGTGTGCCAATGTGCAATGCCATTCACAAAGATTTTGGCTGTTCACCCCCTTGTCATGTCAGAGAGGCGGTGGGGCCAAATTTTAGGGAATGGTGTTGCATCCCCAGGTGCCTGGTGAAGTGCTGGAGTGCAACTCTGTCTGCTTAGGTACTGGTCATACCATCTTTCGTGCCATGTTTGTCAATGGCAACTTGAAAGCTCTTGTTACAGCTAAATATGGGACTCACAAGGAAGCCCTTTCAGCAGCATGAGTTATTGCCAAATGCAGCTACTGACATTTTGGTAGGGCAGGCTAGTAAGCGAATATAACACCTCTGTGCTGCACTGGCCAGTTTCTTTCTGGGTTAAAAATTCAAGGCATGCATCTCCAAAGTCTTAATACTGTTGGTCCCATCAGAGACTGCCTCTTACTGTCTTTTTCATCAGCACCATTTCATTTCTCTAGAATGATTCGGCTATTTTCCTAAGAGTGATGTTCAAGGGAGCTAGGAACAGGCAATTTCATAGTAGTCAATCCTTGATGCTGGAAAAAGACTAAGCCTTGACCATATTTATAGCTAGTACACCTTTTCTCTACATTTTTCCACTACCTGCAGATTCTGAATTCTTTGCATTTGGCCTACTGACTAGGTTTTCCTCCCTTTTCTGTCTTTTATCATAAATGGGTACAGAATTGCTGCAGTCATAATGTAGATGTGAAAAGTAATACATTTTATATATGTAGGTGGTACTTTAACCACTATAAAAATAATCAGAGGAAATTAAATTCCACAAAATTATGTTAAAATAGCATTTGGGATCAACCTTAAACCCCAGAAGCCAGGACATTCTGTGGTAAGGCTAAAAACCTTGACTAATGCTATATCCTTAAATTGTGCCTTTGTGTCTCGGTAAGACTTTTATTACCTTGTAAATCTATAAGAGATGACTCCTAATAATTACATGTTGCTTGTATGTGTATAAGGATGCGCTGATGATTATCTGTAATGGTAAAAGTCACTGGAGGTTGCTATTCACAATCCTTACTTTCCATCAGTGGCAAGATTCTGGACTTGGGCTAAATAGAAAAAATATACATCTTATACATCTTTGTTTTAAAGATCCCAGCTATCTAACTCTTCAGTGTTCCAGTCTCAACAAATACAGTATGAAAACTGCAATATCCCCCCCCACCCCATTATTACTGTCCAGGTTTCCTCCCCACTCTGAACTCTGGGTTATAGATGTGGGGACCTGCATGAAAGACCCCCCCCTCAAGCTTATAAGTACCAGCTTAGGTTAAAAACTTCCCCAAAGCACAAAGCCTTTCCTTGTCCTTGGACGCTATCACTGCCAGCACTGAGTGATTTAGACAAATATTCAGGAAAAAGACCACTTGGAGTTCCCATTTCCCCCAAATATCCCCCCCAGCCCTTCACCCCCTTTCCTGGAGAGGCTTGAGAGTAATATATTAACCAATAGGTTAACAAAGTGAGCGCAGACCAAACCCTTGGGTTTTTGGGATACTAAAAGTCAATCAGGTTCTTAAAAGAACTTTTTTCTTTACAATAAAGTAAAAGAATCACACCTGCAAAATCAGAATGGAAGGTAACTTTACAGGGTAATAAAAGATTTAAAACTCAGAGGACTCTCCCTGGACACAACTTCACAATTAAAAAACCAGGAATAAAACTACCTCTTAGCATAGGGAAAATTCACAAGCTAAAACAAAAGATAATCTAATGCATTTCCTTGCCTTCAGTTACAATTTCTGTAATTTTAGATGTATCATTTCAGGTGTATTTTTAGGGCTGGTTTACCTGCTAGATCTCTCTCTCTCTGTCCTGAGTGGGAACAACCAAAAAGAGCACAAACAAAACCTTCCCTCCCGCTTCCTGCCCAATTTAAAACTATCTTCTTTCCCCATTGGTCCTTTTGGTCAGGTGCCAACTAGGTTAATTGAACTGATTAACCCCTTACAGCTAAGTGATTCTGTACCTCTGGCCAGGAGGGATTTCATGTTACTGCATATGTCAAGGTTGTTACCATTCCCTTTATTTTTATGACAATTACGTATGTACTTATTTTTTATAGACTCTGGATAAAGTCAGTTAAATATAGAAATAGTTAAAAAATGTAATAGTAATGAACTGGCTTCTGATACCCTTATTCATCCTTACTCCATGAGTAGTCCTGTTGATTTCACTGTGACTACTTGCGTAGAAGTAGCTATTCAGTAAGGGTATCAGAATCTGGGCCAAGTATAATAAGAAATAGCAGCAGACCTTGGCAGAAGTGCCTTCTCATGCCACTCTCTATGCATGGGAGAAATTCCCCATAAATATCCACAAAACCACCTCATTGTTGTCCTCCATATCACGCCTTAAAACTTCTCTGTGTTGCCTACAAGTCTATTGGCTTGCTGTGACTGCTCATTTGCAAGCTGACCAGTATCATCCCTCTTTGTGCTCCCCCCATCTGTATTATCCATCTGTAGTCTGTAGACTTACTTTGCTCGTAAGTTGTTTGGGGCAGAGATTGTATTTGTTTTGTTTGTACAGTGCTGAGCACAATGGGGCCCTGGCCTGAAGGCACTGCCATTATATAGATCAGTGATGGCAAACCTTTTTGAGCCCAAGTGCCCAAACTGCAAATCAAAACGACGTGTTTTTTTTCAAAGTGCCAACACCCCCGCTCGACTCGGGACCCCCCCCCCCCTGGCCTCAGCAGCACGGCTCACCCCCCCCCCCCCCCGGCCTCAGCAGCGCGGCTCACCCCCCCGGCCTCAGCAGCGCGGCTCACCCCCCCGGCCTCAGCAGCGCGGCTCACCCCCCCCCGGCCTTGCCTCCCCTTGCCTCCCCCCCCTTGCCTTGCCTTGCCTCCTCCCCCCATGCCTTGCCTCCCCTCCCCCCCATGCCTTGCCTCCCCCCCTTGCCTTGCCTTCCCTCCCCCCCCTTGCCTTGCCTTCCCTCCCCTTGCCTTGCCTCCCCTCCCCTCGCCTTGCCTTCCCTCCCCTCGCCTTGCCTTCCCTCCCCTTGCCTTGCCTTCCCTCCCCCCCTTGCCTTGCCTCCCCCCCCCCCTTGCCTTGCCTTCCCTCCCCCCCTTGCCTTGCCTCCCCTCCCCCCCCTTGCCTTGCCTCCCCTCCCCCCCCTTGCCTTGCCTCCCCCCCTTGCCTCGCCTCGCCTCGCCTCCCCCCCCTTGCCTTGCCTCGCCTCCCCCCCCCTTGCCTTGCCTCGCCTCGCCTCCCCCCCCCTTGCCTTGCCTCGCCTCGCCTCCCCCCCCCTTGCCTTGCCTCGCCTCCCCCCCCTTGCCTTGCCTCGCCTCGCCTCGCCTCCCCCCCCCTTGCCTTGCCTCGCCTCCCCCCCCTTGCCTTGCCTCGCCTTGCCTCGCCTCGCCTCGCCGCGCCTCGCGCCGCGCGTCGCCTCCTGCCTCCTGCCTCGCGCCGCGCCGCGCCTCCTGCCTCGGCCCCGCCTCCTGCCTCGCGCCTCGGCCCCGCCTCCGCTCTCCTTCTTGCCTTGCCTCGCCTCCTGCCTCGGCCCCGCCTCCGCTCTCCTTCCCGGGCTCCGGCCGTCCTTTCACTTCCTCCTCCACCGCCCGCCCGCCTCTTACTGACCCCGCCCCTCTGCTCCGGCGTTTTGACGGCGTGCCCACAGAGACGGCTCGGCGTGCCGGCAGCGGCACGCGTGCCACGGGTTCGCCATCACTGATATAGATGATTAAGAAGAAAGATAAATTTGGTTTTAATATAGGCCTGGCTTTTGGATTATTCCTGTGGTGTAAAAGGTTTGGTATTTTATCTATCTTAAGTACTTACACTGTATGTTCCCATTATTGTAATAGTCACCGAAGTGGGTATTAGCCCACGAAAGCTCATGCTTCAAAACTTTATAGTTAGTCTTTAAGGTGCCACAGGACTTTGTTACCTCTGCTATTCCAGACTAACACGGCTACCTCTCTGACTCTTTAATGTATTAGTTCTCACAATAGCCCTGTGAGCTAAGGAAGTTTTATTCACACTTCACCCATGGGGAAGCAATGAGAGACTTTGGGTTTGTCTATATAAACAGTTAGTGCATGGCAAACCAGGGTGTAAATCTTCCTCGTATTAGCCTGCCATGCACTAAATGTATGTTTACACAGCAACTACACATCCAGGGTTGGCCTGTGCCAGCTGACTCGGGCTGTTTCACTGCTGTGTAGATGTCTGGATTTAGGCTGGCGCTGGGCTCTAGTACCTGGAGGGAGGGGGCGCATGGGGAGGGAAGGGTCCCAGAACTAAGGCATCTATCTTCCCCTGGTTTGTGAACTGTGCTGGGGCTTAGGCGGGAGATAGACATCCAGACACCTACAGGCAAGCCGCAGAGTGCGTGCCCAGAGACTGAAACATAGGCTCCTAGGAAAGTTTTACTCTGAATACTTAGGTGCCAGGTGAATTTAGGCCCTATGGTGTTCGGTGGCAGCTTTGTGGATTGCAGGGGAGCCTAAACCTGGGACCTAGGCACCAAAACCCATGTGTATCAAAGTGTCTGTGTGGATCAGGTCTAAGTGACTTGTCCAAGGTCTGTGGTGGAACAGGGAACGGAACCTGGGTCTCCCAAGTCCTAAGCTAGTGCCCCAACCCCTGAATGACCCTTCCGCTTTCTTAGTGGAGAACAAACCTATTTGAACTCAACTCAGTAGTGCTTTGAAGTAAGATACTTTTATTCTGTTTACTCCACCTGACTTGGCATATAGTTGAAGCTGCTGATTTTTCTTTTTAGCAATTCAGATTACACTAGTGTCAAAGGACTACAGGGAACCCAAGGATAAATGCACCATAAAATCACAATAAATTAATAGTTTTGTGATTCCAAGCAAAGGTTTTAATCTACCTTTTAATGTAGTTCACATGGTATTTGGGGACTGGCAAAATATATTTGCCTTAAAATTTCTAAGTGATTAAAGAAAACCAAAGCAAGGAAATGCAGAGACAAGACCTGAAGCTTGTAATATCACTCCCAATACTCAACTTCTTAGAATTGGAGAAACTTTGGCTCAGTGCTGGTAAATAATTTGGATTTGTGAAAAGGGCCATTTCCTCCAGTGATATTTTATACCAACATACAGTTCCCCTGTGAGCAGTTTTTGGAACGTGTAGAGCTAAGCTGCCATAATTAACCTCTCCTAGTTTCTAGGCCCCAAAGAGTAATTTGAATGCACAAGTACTGAGGTCAGAGAAGTTCTGTCAATTACCAGTGTCAGAGCCAGAGCGGTGCTGAAGCTTAGAGGCATTTTAACAATTGTAACGTACAACAATTGGTTAGGCCGTGCCATCTAGCAAAAAGGGGCCTTGGGTCTTTTCAGTTTAATTTACAAAGCTGTTTGGAGCGGAAGAGAGAAGAAGAAGAAGAAATCAAAGCAAAACACTTGCTTTCATTACAACCCTTAATGGAAATAACGGATAACATGTGTACTTAATTCTTGTTTGCTAGACTTTTTGATGGTCTGTATCTGGTTAATCTGGTATATACCTGGCATGTAGCAGCCTCAATTAAGTAATCCCTAGTAGCATATTGTGGCTAATTGCATGCTGTTTATTTGAACCTTTTCCTTTGAAAAGGGATCCCTCCTCTCTCCAAGTCGCAACTGTTTCAGATTGAGGCTATTGGTTTGAATCTAATTATTTAAATGTAAGAGGGTCCTTAGCAATAAAAATATCAAATAAATGAATTTACACTCCATTCCATGTGTTTAGCAGGTGACTGAGAACAATGCTATTTTCTCAGTTTATTATCGAATGATGATGTGTTGGTGATTAAAGTGTGTTGTAACAAAAAAGTTAACAACCAACAGTAATAACTAATGGGGTTTGTACGGCAGGGTGGAATAAGAATTATATTCAGCTGGAGTATTTGCAATGGACTCTGGATTTAGAGTGGTTTATTACTTTAGGAAAACATCCATACCCCCCCACTTTTTTTTTTTAATCCCCACATCTCTAAGAAACTTGGTGTATACTGTGCTCTTAATTTGTTTGTCTGGAAAATGATGTATCCTTTTGTATTCTCTCTGATTTCTTTTAAAATTTATTTTGAAAAGTTGTGAAAAGTAAAAAGTGAAGAAAGCCAAATTATTCTGTAACAAAGAGATGGTTGTGTGTGTAACTTCTGGAGAAACTATACCTGTGTTCTTTTGTGAACCAGCAGTTCTATACTCAAGGTTCAAGAATAGCAGCCGTGTTAGTCTGTATCCGTAAAGAAAGCGAGGAATACTTGTAGCACCTTAGAGACTAACTAGTTTATTGCAGCATAAGCTTTTGTGAGTTATAGCTCACTTCGTCGGATGCATAGAACAGAACAGAAGTGTGTATAAATGCATTTTACTTCTGTTCCATTCTATGCATCCGACGAAGTGAGCTATAACTCACGAAAGCTTATGCTGCAATAAACTAGTTAGTCTTAAGGTGCTACAAGTATTCCTCGCTTTCTATACTCAAGGTATTATTTTCAGTGCACATTGTACCCCATAGACTGAGCTTCATAGCTGCTCTTGGTACAGTGAGTTATGGGTAACTGGTGAATGGAAGATTTGTACACATATCTGAGATAGAAGTTGACCTAAAAGGTGAAATCCTGCCTCCTTAAAGTCCATAGCAAAATTCCCAGTGAGTTCAAGGAGAACAGAATTTCACTTTAGGGTCAAGTTTTTGTTTAAGGCTTTGAGGGTGAGTGGTTGCTTCTGTGTTCTTGAATAAAGAGATGATGCAAATGATTAAATATCACACTTGTAAAACCACATTAAAATATATAGGGGAAATGTAATAAGTCAACTCCACATTGTAATGTGGCAGGGCACAGAGGCCTTCAGTGCTTTCCAGAAGTCAGCGAGCTTGCAGTGTACAAGGCAGGATAATGAGGCATACATAGGAAATGAAAACCTAAACAGGCGCCTACAGGGAATAGAAAGAACTCTGTAAAAACAGGTTAGAATATAGGAACCTCCATACTTGATCAGACCAGCGGTGCACTGAGATCAGTATGTTGCCTACCACAAGGCCAATATCACAGGCTTGCGAGAGAACAAACCCTTTAGTGCAAACATTTATGGGGCCACCTGCCGCAAAGGAACGGTTTATCTTAACCTCTGACAATTAGAGGTTGAGGGCTTAAAGCAGGGAATGGTTTCGAAGAAGTTCAGAGCTCCACATACAGTTATTAAAGGCTAGTTTGTAACTCAGGTGGATGCAGATGTTTATGTAATGCTGTGTGTAATGCTGTGTGGTAAACCCTGACCTCTTGCACTTTATAAGCCTATGTGTCATTTATAAGCACATGATGGTCTCAGTCCAATAAGTGGTTATTTCAATGAGACACAAAAGCATTTCTAGACAAACCAGCCGTTAGCTGTGCATAGCTGCTGCTAGACTCACAAGTTAAGTCTTGTCCTTCTGAACTCTTGCCAACACATGCTGAAAACAAGAGTCCTTTTAGGTCTTGCACAAGGTGCACATTCATTCTCTTCAGTGTTCAGAATACGCCATCCAGGAGGGAATGTGATTCAGAATGAATTATAAATGGGATTAAACAAACCTGACCAGGTCTGAGCTGCAATACCAGAAGGGTGATGTTAGGAGAGAACACGAGCAGCACTGAAATGAATTTACAGAGCCATTCTGGTACCTGTCCGATTGTGACCATGGCAACACACTGATGAAGAACCTTATGATGCTGTGTTTTAAGCCATTCTTATTTGATCCAGTAGTAGGAGTTACAGACGGTTTCTTCAGTTTACTTAATACTCAAGGTCTTTAGTTAGTCAGGGTTACCAAAATCCTGGAAATCAAACTGAATGTCTGGAATTACTCAGTAATGAACAAAAGTTCACAGAACTACTTAATGGGACAGCATTTCAATGCCATTTGACATTGCTCCTAATAAAACCTACAAAGAACCTGCCAACAGCAATTTCACGGTATATCTCTGTGACCGTAGAGAGGCCTAATGGATCATCAAATTACACTTTTCCTAGTTATTGAGGATACTCTTAGCAAACCTAGGCAGAATTTTGTTATAGATTGTACGCAGCACAGGTTCTGAAATCAGCATCTTGTGTGTTTTAATAAATGAGTATGTGGTGGCGCAAATGTATCCCACGGGCATTACAACACTTGATTTCTTCATGCAGAATTAGAGATGATATAAAATTACATTCATCATGTGTCCACAGTGAAAGGAATCCATAACAAGTTTAAGCTTTATTAGATTGCCAGCTGTGTTCACTGTTAGGCACCATTTAGGTACTGTTTCACTGGGCATATCACTCACTGCTTTCCTGTGCCCTGGAGAGAGCTTTCAGTACCCTCCAAAGACTAAAAACATACTTGAGATACAATGGGGAAGAGGGAAGCAAAGGCTGAGTCATATTGCAGCTATAAACTGATCAGTTGAGAAGAAGTAATTGACAGATGTGATAAACAAATGGATCAGTGTTCCTGTGCTCCTTGCACTAGTATCTCCCTCCACTCCCCAGATATTTGCTCTGTCTACCTGCTGAAGATTTTTTTCTTTACAATTCTGTGACTGCACAAGACTGCACTAATTCAGTTGCGTTACTTGTTGCTCTTGCCTTTGTGTGAGGGATCTTGGGCCTTGAAGCCTGTGTGTCCCCAGGCTGTGCTCAGTGAGGCCATTACGCAGCAGATCACGTGAACTAGTAGAGAAGGCGTCTAGAGAAGCTCTAGCTTTCGAAAGGTTCTCCCCACAAAGCTCCTGATTGGGGAGACATCCCACCCCACCCATTGGCTGGGATGCATTACTTAAACCAGAAAGAGGCACAGAAAGTTGCCTGAGCAACTAGGTAAATCCCTGTTTGACTGCTACTATGGACCCTGCCTACTGACCTGACTCCTTAGCTTTGCCTTCCAGCCTGTTCCTGTTTTCTGAATCCCAGGTGGCTCTCTCTTTCAGTTCCCTGCTTCTACAGCCTATCCCTTTGGCTGATTCTGGCTTTAACTCCTGGCTTGACTCCTGTCTCTGCCTCAGTGCTGGCAGATATTGAATATAACTCTATAGGTCAGTGAGTAGGGCACCTGCCAGGGAGATGGGGAGGCTCTGGATCCCATCTTCCTGCTCAAACCACTCTCTTGTTGTTTATCCACAGTGGAACATCTTTCACAGGAGAGACTGAGTGAGCTCCACATCAGAATATCCCATAGGTCAGTGGTTAGAGCACTCTCTGGATAGGTAGGAGAGCCCTTTCTCCCCTCAGGCAGACTGGGTGATTGAACCTGAATCCCACATCCCAGAAGACTATCTAACCATTGGGGACCATCATCTTCTCTGGCGGTCTGGTATGGAGCGAGGCAGGCACCTAACTTCTTTCTCAAGAAATGCCTTGGGCACTTACGTCATCTGATTTCAGGCTGCTGGTGCCCACTCAGCAAAGCTAGTGCTTATGCCATTTGTAGGTGCTCATCTCTTGCCATGCATTTTATAGGGAGCCTAGGCATGTAACTCAGCTTTGTGGATCCATGTTATTGCTGGATTTTCTAGGCACCTAAAAATTAGGCAATGAGATGCTCAGCATCACAACACCCAAGTCCCTTCATTGAACCCAGCCATACTGCTTTCTTGCTACATGGGTCACTTTTTGTTCTCTACCACCCTGTTTGCTAACTGAGTGCTTGGTGCTTGTTTGCTGCTACCATCAGTTATTGTTAGATGATCTTTTCTTATCACTTCACCTACTGCATGAAAATATTTCATTTTGATTTTGACTTAAATATTTTTGTAATATAAAATTTTGAAATGAAAAGTTAGTTTACAAAAGATCAGTGTTCCACCCCAAAAATGTCACCACAAAACACTTTAGCACTATCAAAATGCTTCCTACTTTTTTAAAAAAAATCTAATTTCTTCAAAATCATCATATTTCCATGGAAAGTTTTAATTTTAACAAAACAGCATTTTTTGATGGGGAAAGAAAACTTTAGAAAAGTTTCAACCAGTTCTAGTGTTTTGACCTCCTGATTCCCTCCCACTTGTAGGGCAGTTGGGAAAATTGACTTCACTTGGAAAATATATATAAAAACAAGCTGAATTAGTCATGGGAGTAAAAAAGCTTCTTGTTCCTCTTCACTGACCTTGCATCTGACATGTGCCTAAAAGAACACGCGAGGTATATTCTTTCTCTCCCTTCACCACATTTGAGGAGCAGATATTAGCATTCAGCAAGTGTTTGTACCTTCAAGGACTGGGGTAAAATAATCCTTTCCCTACCCCTTCATAAATCACTCTTACCGTATGGAAGATGAAGTAGAGCTTGATGCTCCTGCACCCCTTGTCTGTGGGCATCAGTTACCAGTGGATCCAAATAGTGAGAGATCTACTGCACCCAGCTACCAACTGATCCTCAAACTTCCACCATGTATGGATGTGCAGAAGGTCCCATGTGGTTTTGCAACATAATATAGAGGGGGGTTTACCTCCTGAATGAGTGGACATAAAAATCTTGCTCCCCATTCTGGTTCTTCTTCACTTCAGACACGGGAGAGTTTTCTGATTCCTCTGTGGTTGCAGCAGAAAAGATAGGAATTGCTCCAAGAAAGAAGGAAAATGTTTGCAACACAGAAGAATAGCAGAAGAGACTGTTTATACTACAATGTACATTTCTTGATTTCTGAATGGCTTTTTTGTTGTCAGTCAAGGGAACAGCCAAATGATATTTTAATATACCCACAGTTTAACAGAATGCTGGAAGAATCCGATGTTCTCTAATAATGGAGATTTGCACCTGTCTTTAATCATATTTCATACAAATACCCTTGGAAAGCTACATGTGGAAATTGTTACTGGGTTTATGCTTCAGTGGCAATTTCACAAGGATTTTAGGTCCAGATTGTCAAGGTACATTAGACATTGCTCCACTGAGCACTGAAACTCCTAATTGGCTTAGGATCCTCAGTCTCATTTTCAAAAGTGACATAGCCACTAAGGAACCTAAATCTTCAGTGAGGCTCTAAAATCAGTTGAACACCATAATGCTGAGAAGAGCAATGCCTACAAACCTTCTAAAAGTCTGATGCCTTAGTCTTATTTCCAGTAACAGTTAGCCATTTCCTACCCCTCCCCCCAACCAGAGGTCACTGTACTCCAGCCTGCCTCAGTTTTCCTCCTTTTCAGGTCCCTTTAAAAATTCACTCAGTTCAAAGGTAGTTCAAATAAACCCCTCTTAGGGTTCAATTCATTGCATCCTCAGGTGCATACTGGCCTTCTAGGCCCCTGCCCCATTCAGTTCCTCTCTCCTAGTAATCCAAAATAACACAAAGCCTTTCAAAAATAGAACACAAACTCACACAGTCTGCATCCCAGTTTCAGCTGGGCACAATCCCACTTTCTTAAGAAACTCTTTTTCTGCTTCCCAGCACCTCCTGACTAGAGGTTGTGCATCTCCACAGGCTTTTCCTGCGAAGTCTTTGCAATCTCTCCTCTAGTTGGACTGTCTCTTCTAGGCCTCTCTTCCTGGAGAGTGTTCCTCATGCTCCTGTTTCTTGAGCTTTTCCCTTACTGACTCCAGGCCCTGTTTTCCCTTTTGATCTCCCCAAATATAGCAACAATTTCCTAGACTTCCCTACCTCTTGTCACTGCCATTTTCTGCTCTTTTTGTACTGGAATCACCTGATTCCTCTCAGTAATCAGGTTTGGTTTAGCCTCAGGAAGTCACCCTGGGTATGTCTGCAATTAGACAGCCGTGGCGGGCTCAGAACATCTGACTCAGGCTAAGGGGCTGTTTTAATTGTGGTATAGATGTTCAGGTTTGGGTTGCCGCCTGAGCTCTGGAGCTCTCCCACCTCACAGGGTCCTAGATTCCAGCCTGAGCCCAAATGTCTACACCACAATTAAACAGCCCATTAGCCTAACCCCCTTAGGCCAAGTCAGCTGGCTCAGGCCAGCCCTGGGCAGGGCCGGCGACAGAAATTTTGGGCTCCCCTAATCTGATTGTTGGGGGCCCCCCCAGCCTATTCTCCTTCCCCCCTGCCTGACCTGGCCCACCCAACCTAATCTCCTCCCCCAGCCTAACCTCCCCTCCCATCCCTGCCTGGCCCACCCTGCTGTTGGGGGTGATCTTCCTTTACCCCCGCCTCCCCCCATCTCTAACCACCTTCCCTCCCCCACCCCTGCCTGGCCTGGCCCATCCCACCGAACCTAACCTCCTCCCCCCTCCCACTCCCAACCCAGCCTCCTAAACAGAGAGAGAGACTTGGGAATAAAAAATTGCCCAAGATGGCCGCCCTGGGGTGGGGGGTGGGGATGGTGGTGGTCCCACCACCTGCCCCAGTCAGCTCCCGCTGCCAGCCTGGTTGTAGGGAACCCAGGCTGGCAGCGGGAGCTCAGACCCCGGCTAGCAGGAGCTTGCAGGGAAACTCTAAAGTGGCAGCCGGTTGAGCGCTCAGCCTGCCGCCGCTTTGGGGTTTTCCCCCCAGGCTCCTGCCAGCCTGGGTCTCAGCCCACTGCCAGCCTGGGCTTCCTACAGCCAGGCTGGCAGCAAGTTGAGACCCCGGCTGGCAAGGGATCCACTGGGGGAAACCCCAAAGCGGCAGCAGGTTGACTGCTCAATCCGCCGCTGCTTTGGGCTCTCTCCCCAGGCTCCTGCCAGCTGGGGTCCTGCTGCCTGCCCCAGTCAGCTCCTGCTGCCAGCCTGGGTGTAGGAAGCCCAGGCTGGCAGCGGGAGCTGAGACCCCCCGTTGACAGGAGCCTGTGGGGAAAGTCTAAAGCGTCAGAGAGCTGAGCAGCGGCGGCAGCAGCCGAGCTCTCAATCCGCTGCTGTTTTAGAGTTTCCCTGCAGGCTCCTGCTAGCTGGGGTCTCAGCTCCCGCTGCCAGCCTGAGCTTCCTAGACCCAGGCTGGCTGCAGGCTGAGACCCCAGCTGGCAAGGGGCCAGCGGGGGAAACCCCAAAGCAGCGGCAGACTTAGCGCTCAGACCGCCGCCACTTTGGGGTTTCCCCTCGATGGCCCCTTGCCAGCCGGGGTCCTGCCTCCTGCCCCAGTCTGCTCCCGCTGTCAGCCTGGGTTCCCTGCACCCAGGCTGTCAGCGGGAACAGAGTGGGGCAGGTGGCAGGAGCATGGGGAGACAGCCCAAAGCGGCGGTGGGCTCAGCACCAACCTGCTGCCGCTTTGGGCTTTCCCCCCAGGCTCCTGCCAGCCCAGGTCTCAGCCCGCTGCCAGCCTGGGTTTCCTACACCCAGGCTGGAAGCAGGCTAAGACCCCAGCTCCTAAGGGGCCAGTGGGAGAAGCGCCAAAGCAGCGGCAGGGTAAGGCTGAGCCCGCTCCGAGCTCCCTGGGGCCCCCTCGCTGCACGCTGCGTACCCCACTGAGCACCGGCAGGGGAGGCAGCGGGGAAGGAATTGCCCCTGCGGCTGCAGCTGGCTGACATGCCCAGAGCGGCGGCGGGGAGATTGCAGAGACACAAAGAGGCGCTCCCAGCCCAGGCGGCAGCGGAGCAGCCGGCACCCACAGGCAACGACAGAGCCGAGCAGCCCGGCCCAGGCCCCTCCCGCCCTCACCAGCTCGCGGCGGCAGCGGCTCCCCCATGGCAGTGGCGCGAGCAGGGAATCCCCGGGAACCGTCTCACGCCACTCCCTGTGTACCGGGCCCTGGACTTAAGTCCGGGGCCCAGTACAGCTCTACCCGTAGTACCCCCCTGTCGCCGGCCCTGGCCCTGGGTGTTTTGTTCAGTGTAGCCATACCCCCATTACATTTATTCTGCAGCTATTAGAGGCATAGACTTTAGTTAGTTAATGTAAAAGAGCACCTGTGGAGCATTCATTACATGGAAGAGTGACCTAATCATTCATACAGGGAAACAAACTCATGGACTAAACCTCCTGATATAATTGAGTGAGCCTCACTGGCCAAATTTGGATTGCAAATGTTGAAAAATACTGTTATTTCTTTATTTTAGAATGAGGATCCATCTATTATTCATCTATAGGTCCCTGGTTGTAGTCCCTGGAAGGATTCTTTAATTCTGTATGTAAGGGGTCTCCACCATGCACAGACTGAGTGATGTGATCTGGCCCTTGTCTTTTAAAAAGGATAGAAAGTGCTGATCAAATATTTATAGCACTTTTCTTTTTGCAGTTGCTTTCAGGTAGGTCCATGGGCATTGTGTACTTTTGTATTTTCAGAATAGGCATATGTCTTTGCATTGCCCCTGAGGAAAAGTAAGATAATGTACCGGTACTTTGTTTCGGGTTTTACATTGTAAAAATATGTTTTTAAGGCTGGCAAATTACAACGGTGAACAATATCAAGGTTCCTATTCATAAGGCATTTGGGTTTTAATACGTGTGACTTCTCATGTCGTGAAAATCCATTTCTGAAAATTATTATAGACTTCAAATGCTATAAGCCATTCCTCCAGTCTAACACATGCAGATTGAACAAAGGCTTTCCATTGAGCATGATTTATAGTTATAACTTTGGGTCTTTTGAACTTTTTATTTTGTTTAAATTGGGAATGCTGCTTAGAAGGATGTAAAGAGAAATGTGTTTCTAAAAGCAGTTATGCCAAAGTCCAGCTGGCTAGCTGTTGACCTCAGAAGCAGTGGAACATTTTAGTAATGCTCACCTGGCTTTTCAAAATGTCATGACATAGCATTTAACTTGGCAGAAACGCTCTTCAAGACAGCTTTGCCAAGAACCTTCAAACATTTGGCTCTAGGCACACGTATATTTTCACCCCTCCTCTTTATTCTTTTCTGTGCTATTTGAGCCTGTCTTCCCCAGAACCAAAGGGGGCTGATTTCCATTTCTTCGGTTGGGTTCTTGAAAATGTTTAAGTGATTTTCATTCTTCTTTAGTGTCATAGACCATACATTGTATGTATTTTCTCTTAATTTGCCTTTTATGTGTTTCATCACATTTTTTTAAAGTTTGTAACACACGCAAGCCTTACCAGTAAAAGTAAGAGGACATAGAAGTACACTGAAGGTGTGAATAAAATAAGAACAGGGAGTTTGGATGAGGATACAGAATATATCACCTGGAAGTTAGTGGTTCGCCTCATCCTGTGGACCAGGGATGATCTGCAGTGGGGCCAGAACTTTCACATGGAAAAGCTAAATTTTTAGAGCTTTGGGAGCAGCTTGTCCTGACCCTACAGCATAAAAACGTGTGAGGCCGCCCTTGTTGGGCCAGGTTGCTATAGTGTTTGGAAGCTGAGTACCTCAGATTGCCTCAGAAACTTTACCCACAGTCGACTTTCCAACACCAAACTGTGGTTTACCCCCAAGGAGCCAGGCATTAAAGTTATTCCTGAAATAATTTGCTGGTTTTGACAGAATGGGGTTTCCAAACTGTGCCAGGGACATTGATGGGACTCATGTGCTCCTAGTGTATCCTCTTCAAGGAACATTTATCCTCTGTGCTATAAAAAGCTATAAAATCATGACTGGTGTGGAGAAAGTGAACAAGAAGCAGAGGTCACCCAATGAAATTAATAGGCAGCTTAAAGCTCGAATACTACTTCACCACACATAGACAACCTGTGAATCTCATTGCCAGGGAATGTTGCGAAGGGGCAAAACTATAACTGGGTTGAAAAAAGAATTAGATAAAGTCATGGAGAATAGTCTATAAATTATTAGTGGCCAAGATGGTCAGAGATGTAATCCAATGCTCTGGGTGCCTCTAAGCGTTAGGTTACACTTACATGATTATAGCGCTTTTGGTTATAGCGGTACCCATATACCGCAATAGCTATAGCGCTATAAGATGCGATGGTGTGGCCACATTTGCTGCAACTGCCGCGGCACAGGGAGTGGTGCATTATGGGCAGATATCCCAGCATTCAGCTGGGTGCAACGTGCTTTCCAAAGGAGGGCGTGAGGGGGAATGGGGAACGTGTATGGAGGGAGAGCACTTCATGGTGTCAGTGATTTTTATCTACAGAAAAGTATCAGGCTCTGAATTTCACTCAACACAGCTCCATTGGTAAGCATTTTCACTGCTTTAATTGCTGAGTTAAGAGCGGAGTTCTGTAAAGAAACTTCCGCATTCCTAATTCCCTTTGCAAAACAACACAAAGACGTCAATTGTCTTAAATGGCTTCTTAATTGTCTTAAATGGCTCGGAGGCATGCCAGAGATCCCTTATAGCGTAATGACTGATTACACTTGCCATAACACGCTACAGGGAATACGCAAAAGCTTTTATTCCTTTCGAAAAGGTGGTTTACAAATAGCGCGATAAGATCAGACTTTTAGCGCAAAATGTGCCTTGACAGTGTGTTCGGGGGCAGCTTTATAGCGCTCCTGGAGGCTTTATAACGCTTTAAAGTGCCAGTCTAACCAAGCCCTCAATCTCTGACTGCCAGATGCTGGGATTGTATGATGGGGTGGATCACTTGATAATTGTTCTGCTCTTGTCATTCCCTTTGAAGTATCTGGCTTTCAGCACTGTAAGGATACCGGGCTAGATAAACCATTAGTCTGACCCAGTATGACCATTCTTAGATTACAATGAAAATGCACCAGGCCATAAAAAAGTCCTTCGTAAAGAAAGTTATGTAAATTCGTAAACTTGTTCAGAGGAAATTTTTCATCAGTTTGCAAGAATTGCTGATGTGAATTTTACTCCCAATTATTTTAAAAATACTTGAGAGCATGTGGTTAGTTCTGGTTGTTAATCTGTGATCAGTGGTGAAGATGGAAGTCAGTGCAATCTCTACTAATCAGGTTCAAATGCCTGTTGGGTACCATCATAAGATAACTAGACCTGCAACTTTAAAATTTTAAACAGAAAATTATAGGTGAGAATTTCTTAGATCAGATTAAGTGTTTGGCATTGGCCAAATCATGGCTCTAGCCAACACAGGGGAGGAGGTCTAATGTCCTATGTCAACATTTTTGAGGTGAAAAGAGCAACATAATGTATCACAGTTGTGAATTACTTTCTGGAGGTTGTGACAAATCCACATGCCACATACATACAGGATAGAATTTAAGGGAACCTCAGGCTTCCCAAACACTGCCCTTCACTTCTTGAGAATCTCCATTAGCTAGCAGTAGTGACAAGGGCCATCACTGTTTGACCTGGGGTGTTGTCACAGTTTGGTGCTTATAGGATGAAGGCCTTTTCTACACTACCAAGTTTTGTCACCAAAACTGCCATTTGTCAACTCCAACAGTGAATGTGTACACCAGGGATCGGCAACCTTGGCACATGGGACCGCAGGGTAAGCACCCTTAGCGGACTCCGCTGGTTTGTTTACTTGCTTGTTCTCCGATCGCGGCTCCTACTGTTGGCTGAGATCTCACGAGAATGCTCCAGAGAGATCTCCAGGAAAGTTTCCTGGAGGTATTCGGTAATCCTCTACCGAAGGTTCTGTGGCAGATCAGCTTTGTTCCTTCCCCCATTGTATGAAACTTTCCATGCCATTCAGCAATCACTTGTGCAGAGGCCAAAGTGGCACATAGGTGAGCAGCACAGGGAGCAGGGCGGAAGCCACAAGCATGGAGTAAATGTATCCTCGTTTCCCTGCTTACCCTCAGCAGTGAGATGTCTGCTAGAATTACCCCCACCTGTGGAAAAGTGTGGGAGGGAATTTTAGAATTTGTTCCCTACAATACTGCACCACTTTCTGCTTTCTTATCTGGCAGAGGTGTTCGGCGGGGACACGTGGGGTGTTTCTGAAGGCCACATCTGGTGAACACAGGGGACAATGCACAGAAGTGGGATTGTTAAATTCATGCTTGGCATTGAAACATTTCAGTTAAATATACCTTTTGAAACATTGCCATCACTTTATCACTGACCTTGGACATCTCTGTGAACACGCCTTCCTATTGATGTACTCCGTCGCCAGGTGGTCAGGTGCCAACATTGGAATATGTGTGCCATCTATCACCCCTCCTCAGTTACGAAAACCCATTTCTTCAATGCCATCCACCATTTCATGCACATTTCCCAGAGTCATGTTCTTTTGTAGCAGGATACAATTTATTGTCCTGCCCACTTGCTTAACTCAGCCCTAATGGTCAACTTCCCCATTTCATGTAGGTCACAACTGAGGGGTAGCAATCTGGAGTTGTCAGCTTCCACACAGCAATTGCCACACACTTCTTTACTTGGAGGGCAGTTCTCATTCTGGTGTCCTTGCACCGCGGGTTGGGGCGAGCTCCGTGCACAGTTCCAGGAAGGTGGCTTTCCACGCCTGCATGACAATACAATTCCATCATTCAATGCTTGTTTGATGAGCCCAAAAGCAACGGTTTACCCTATGCACCTGCTCTGTGAATGCCAAAAGCAATCTAAAGTTGCTCCTATCCATATTACGCAGAATGTTGGGTGCCTGCGAGTCTTCTTCATTAAGGAACTTCACAATTAACTGCACTGCCATCTGCGATGTCTTCATGACAGTTAACGGGGCATAGGAGAGCAGTGTGGGATCCATCCCTTCTCACAAAGATGCTGGGGTGCACATCAAAGAAGGACCTTTGAAAAAATGCCATGAAGGAAAGTTGGAAGCCCCAGGTTTGCAGAGACATTGGGGAAGTGTTTCCTTCTCACAGGAATATTGAATTAGCTTTTTAGGTGCAAGTGAGCATTTATAAGGAGTTCTTTACCAGTGGCCTGAATAGCCCCTGCACAGAACAACGGTATGGTTCTTACCCTGAAAGTATTCCAGAAATACTCAAAAATACTTTTGTGAAGTTGAATTAAAAGACACTTTTGGTAGTAAAAACAGAATGTGATAATCAAAGCAAAGCACTTTGACAGAATTTGATAAACTCCCCCACGAATGCACAGAGATATCTTCTACTAATTGAACTGAAGTAATACCTGGACCTGCCAGGAACTGAAACATTCCCAAACATTGATTAAAAATATACTGCTCTTTGCTCTGCTTTCTGTGCATTCCTTTCTAATTCAGCTATGCAGTTATCCTGGGAAACTTTAGGAGGCCTGGAGAGAGGAGAAACTACATATCTGACGTCACCTATGTCTAGCTAGGTGTCCAGTTTGGAAGCAGACGTGAAAGATTGAGAGAAAAATCTGTCCTAGTCCCCAGAACTCCTCAAGTCTGTGTACTTTGTCTGGTGGAGGCATAAACTACAGAGCAATGGGAATATCACTAAGAAAAACAGCTTCCTTAGCAATTAGCTGTTACAATTGTTCTGTATTTGCACAGAGCACAATGGGGTCCTGCTCCATGACTAGGCCTTGTAAGTGCTCTGGCAATACTACTACCATCACTCCTACTACTAGGTCTATCTCTGGTTGCCAGGGAAACCTTATTCAGGCATAGGCTGTGCAAAGCCATTGTTCCAGAGCAGGCAGTCACTCATGTCTTGAGAACAGTATAGATGCAAGCTAATGCATTCCTCTCTGGAAGGGCTCCTTCATCAGTGAAGGGGGGAAAGAGGAGTGTTAGTAAAGGGTGTTTACTTCCTATACAAATCCTAAACAATTAATTCACATGTTTTGTGCACGAGTGGTTAGTGAGACCTGGGTAGTGAAGATCTTGGTTCTTCCCATAATATTGTGAGTGGAGCGAGGCAGAGAAAGGTGATTTTCTTTTCCAGAAGATTTCAATATTTCAGAATCTTTTTTTGCCCTGATGTGGAACAAACCCCAGAATTTCTGAATTCTCCCTAAAAGGAAATGGTGCTCTGGGGCAGTCTTCCTGGTAGGCTGCCACAGACCCGGGGTGCCAAAGAGCCAGGAGCTGGTGGAAAATGAGGGAAGCTTTCTGGTTCTGTTAGAACTTTGGCAAAATCAAACAGTCTCTACAAAACAGTTTTTTTCAAACTGGCAAATTTTGATGAAAAACTGTTTCACATGAACTTTCCCAACCAGTTAGAACAGTGAGCTACTGAAGATTGAAATAAAGGCATCAGGGGAGTCATTTAATTCAATGAAGTCATGGAATTACTCTGCTTTCACACCACTGTAAGTGAGATCACCATTCTTTAAGCAAATTGAGAAGATACAAATAACTGTTTGGCTAGATCTTCACTCTGCTTTTTTTCACCTGGCATGGACCCAAATGTGTGCATGTGTGTGGTTTTTTTTCGCTTTCTTCCATCCATGTTCTGTATCCCATTATGTCATGCCATGTTGGATTACATCTTACTGTGGCAAGATACACCATGGTGTGATACCAATAATGCACTGAGACAGGAACAAACTACTCTGAAGAGTGTAGAGGTTGTGCTGCTGTAATATCTGAGGCATTTACACATTGGTGAATGAGGACCCAAGTTTTTTAACTTTCTGAAAAAAATTGGATAGCTCAGCAGATCCACCATGCCTAATGGACTAAAAAGTCAGAGTACATCAGAACCAAAAGGAACCTGGTGTCTTGAGGATTCGGCAGCAAAATGGGACAGAAGTGATTAGGTTGGCCTTCTCTAGTAAGTGCTACTGCAGGGGAGAGCTGCTTCTATATGTTGTCTCAAGGAGCATGAGTGAATTCAAAGCGAAAGAGAAGCAAAGCAGAAATGCAAAGCAATCCATATTATACTATCTCTTAAACAGGGGTTAATGTACAGGTTTCAAAATGTCTTGATTACTTTGTGCATAGATGTTTCTGCTGCCATGCTGCTTTCTGATTTTATATTGCTTTTCATAAAGGGTGGACAAATGAATACAGGTAGCAACCTAATTCTTAAGAAGCCTGTTTGTGTATCTGGCTTCTATTCTTGGCTCTTATGCAGAGTTCCTGTAGAACCCTGGAAAGTCTCTTTGCCTTAGTAGTCCAGTTACTTCCTTTCCTCCATCCGTTATTTAGATTTGAAACTCTTTGAGGCAGGGTTTATCTTTTACCATATGCATATATAGTGCATAGGGCAATGGTACTGCAATTTTAGTCAGGGCTTCTAGGCTCTACCTTAATACAGTAATTACCTTCATTGGTGTTGTGTTGTTGACAACCACAAAGGGAAGAAATTCAGAGTTGACAGCACCTATTATACTTTCCTCTCTGCTTCCTTTGATTGTGAAGTAAGATCTTTGATTGCATGGGCACTTAAAGTGGGTCCAGTGATGTACTGTTAATATTTATTTTACAAATACAGTTTAACCAGGAAAAAAGTGTATATACATTTTTCCATGCTCTAACTATAGAAATGTATCTGCATATATATATACAAGTGGACAGGTTCCCAGTCTTCTGCCCAAAGAGGCATCCCATGCATGAAGTGGAAGAGGTACATATTATATAAAATACATGTAATAGGGTAATCAAGTTTTCTGGTACAAATTTTTCATTACGTATTGCATATACTATTGTTGAATTGTTTAGTTAACCAGTTCTGTGTGCTACACCAATTGCCACTTGCTCTACATCTTGGACTAGGAATTATGACCAACTACGTTGGATTGAAATGCTCATCCCTAGAAGCACTCAGAGGGCAGGGTTGTCTTTGTTGAGAACACCCTGCGCTGTAGATCTTCATTCTGAAATGGCCCAGGGAGTCCCTTGTTGGTAACTTTTAGGGCATGTTGTAAGGCTCATCTTTCTCTTACCCTGTCCCCCCCTCCCCTTCCCACCCCTCACTGCTTTTCCCTTTATTCCCCTCATTGTGTATCAGTCTGGGAGTTGAGCCCTTGCAGATAACTCATGTTTACAATTTAATATGCCTTTGTAATAAGTGAGGGCCATGTCTTGCATTTCTTGTGCACCCAAATCCAATATTCAGAATTTATATATTTAAAAACCAACTACAGATCTGATCCTGCAAACACTTACGGTACTAGCAGATGTAATGTCATATTTGGTGAGTTTCGTATTTTACTTAAGTGGGACAACTCACAGGAGTAAGTTGTACACTTGGTTTTAAGTGTCTGCAGGATCAGATTCTATACATGTAGTGAAATAACTAATAGAGCTGATTGGAAAATGAACCTCCCTCCCCCAAGAAAATTTAGAGAAATTATTTTATTTTAAATCTAAATTTTATATAGAAAAGTTGAACTTTTCACTGAAAAAATAAGAAACTGAAATAGTTTGATTAGGAAATGCCACTACAGTGCCTCATGCAATTTGCAATTCAGGTACTTCATGTGTCCATTCTCCTGCGTAGGCTAGGTTCCCTGGTGAGGGGAACCAGTTGCATCTATGGGGTCAATGGCCGCCCTAAATCATGAGAGCTGTAGTCTGGCTGAGCCTGCCCCATAGAGTCTTATGGGGACAGGAAGACACTGAACAAATCCCATTATGTATGCTGGAGTAATAGCTTAATCTAAATATTTTAGATTTTGGACTTTTAGTTCTTAAATATTTTTTCCAGTCTAAGAAGACACTTTAAATATATTTAATCAAATAATAATTTAGATTAAAAATACCCATCCATATTAATATATCACTATGCCTGACAACACATGCACACAGTGTTTGTTATTCTTTACATGGGTTATAAATTGTCAAAAACCAAGAATACACTGCTAAGTGGAGAAAATGGTCATACAATACAACGTGTGATATGCAAGAATTTACTATTATTTTCAAAACTAGCAAACCACAAGGAAAATAGGGATAATATTTATGCACCTCTAGTATAAACCCTCAAAGAGAAATGGATGAGGACAAGACAAGGGGAAATGAGCAAAAACCTGAAATGACCTTGAAAATCTAATTAAAGAGAAGAAAGTTAGAGAAATATAAGTAGATATTTTTCAGGTCACTCTCTTAAAAGTTCTTTAAAAATACAACAGATTGTGTCAAAACATTAATTTACAACAAAGAATATGTATATCTTTTTTGTAAGAATGTCCGATAGACTATAAAAGAGAACAATAATGTAGGGTAAACTTAAGAACTGCTTTAGGGAAGAAATGATAAATTTAAGAAAGCAAAACTAAAAAAAAATTATACTTTGTCTCCTAACTTCAAAGGAATTTCAAAGCCATGAAATTCCTTAAGACTGAAACATGAGTCATTAAATTATGTTTAAGGATACAGAGTATGGCTTTGAAATCTGAAGTAGAGAAAACAGGGAAAAAAACTGAGCTGCCTCATTTGTGACTAATTAAAATACATCTACCAAAGATTTTATACTCATAACATCCAGAGTTCTTGTATCCCAGAACTTGTAACTCCCAGCCTTCTGCTCCACCTTAGTTCCTCTTCTTTTGCAAAAGTCAAGAACATAAAATATCACAGAATGAGGTTGGTTTTCCTATCTGGGGCATGCCCTATCTCAAACCCCATCCAGAAATGTGGTAAATTGTGTGCCAATCTCTCTCCCCTTAGAATGAATATCCCCCCACTTCCACCTTCAGTTCCCAAAATGGGGAGGGAGGAGTGAAGCTGTGCTGTATCACAACTGTTCTTCATATTTAAACTCTCTCTGCAGTCTTCAGCAGCCTGTGCGTTGCTGCATCGTGTAGTATGTCACATATTTAATGGACAGTATTAAGCTGTGTGACGCCATCAATGAAGGCGAGGAAAGTGGTAGGGAAGCAATATGGTGTTAGGACACAATCTCATCGCTGTGCCTGGCTTTAGTGTGGGAGTTCTTAATCTAAGATGAGCTGGAACTCCTTTTCCCTTAGTTATGTAAAGACTAAAGAGGTTTAATGTCTGTGCTGGCTATCTTTGTAGACCTATTGTGTCAAGACATGGCAAAAAAGACTGGGGACTTGCCCATAAGCATAGCTCTTTTTTCACAGACTCAGGGGAGCCTAAAGGGATAAGGCTGCAGGCAGAACCTCTTGTGAGTAGTTATAAGGATAGTGAGGTCTTGCAAACCCCGTGCTACAGGTTTCTCTTATTGCTTTTTTAGTTTGTACCACTCACAATAATTGTGCTATATGCTTATATATGTACTGTGACAGACCGCTCTCTCACCCCTCTTTAGGAACAGGCAGGAAAACCCTTCTTTGCTCCAAACAGTGCTCTTTAATCACAGTGCAGGACCCCACCACCAATATATACAGCTTTATACAGTGTAGTCTTTCCAGTTACAGCTCTACAGCTCACAGCTTACAGCATACAACTCTTATATAGTTCAGCTCTACAGCTTACAGCTCTACAGTTCTAAACCAACACAGCTCTGAATAGCTCTTCACACTCCACACTCTATACCATCCCCACCACACTGGGCTTGCTTCCTGGCAGGCCTTTTATCCCCCTGAGGAGGCTGCCAGGTACCACTCATCAAACCTGAGCCCTCTGCAGCCCAGGTGGCTAATTAGCCTTCTCTGCAAGGGAGGTTTGCAGGCTTCTGCTCCCTCTTAAAGGGCCCACAGGGCTGGCTCAGGCACTCCTGGCCAGCACCCTGCCACAGTACATACACTCGTGTGACCCTCTTTTTGTGTAGATAGCAGTCCTTTGGAGCAAATCTCCATTTTGATTTGGTAAAACACCTTTTAGTTTGCACCAAAATCTCCATCCATCTCCTTCAGTTTGAGGGCATCCTTGGGTACTCGATCTGGTATCAGTCTCTCACTCACCTTGGTATTTTTAAAATTATAAAATCATTTATCTAAAGGAGTGCTTGCTACAGGGATAATGTGTATTTTCTTGGCATTTATTTATTGGCTGCTGTGGCAGTGCTGTTTCTTTAAAAATACTGCGAAAGACAGAAATAGGACTTCTGTTTACCATGTTTGCTCAATAAACATCAAAAGGCACCAGGGAAGTAAGTCTTTGTTGCATGTTGAAGCTGAGTACAGTATGACTTATGAATGAATGTATGCATGACTGACTAACTCAATGAATGAATCATCCAGAATAAATTTTTGTGCTACTTAGAGTTGCACAGACTTCTTTGACATTTACTTACAATGCACATTCATAAATATTGTATATGCCACAAGACAAGGAAGGAAGTACAGTCAGACCTGGTTAATGTGTAGCTTTTTGCAGGTCTGGGTTCTTCATATTTTTAAGCGGCAATCAAACTTAATAGCAGCTATATGTGCACAGTATCTGAGGCTACTTTTAAGTCCAACACAATTTCAAGCTAAATTAGGTTGTTCTGATCTGGCTCTTTGCATGTATGCATTATATAGCTGTACAGTAAACCCTCGATTTAACGGACCTCGATTTAACGGACTTCGGATGCAACGGACAAAATTTCTGAGCAAGTCTGATGCATTCCTGATCCATTTCTGGCGGGCTGGCTGCCGGCTCCTGGCTGCCGCCCGGGTCACAGCACCGGGTGGACTGGGTGATGGCTCCCGGCTGCCGCCGGGGTCCCAGCCGTGGGCGGGCTGGCTGACGGCTCCCGGCTGCCGCCCGGGTCCAGGCAGCAGGCGGGCTGGCTGCCGGCTCCCGCCTGTGGGCGGGCGGGCTGGCTGGCTGCCGGCTCCCGCCCGAGTCCCGCCAGCGGGCGGGCTGCCGGCTCCCGCCCGAGTCCCGCCAGCGGGCGGGCTGCCGGCTCCCGCCCGAGTCCCGCCAGCGGGCGGGCTGCCGGCTCCCGCCCGAGTCCCGCCAGCGGGCGGGCTGCCGGCTCCCGCCCGAGTCCCGCCAGCGGGCGGGCTGCCGGCTCCCGCCCGAGTCCCGCCAGCGGGCGGGCTGCCGGCTGCCGCCCGGGTCCCAGCAGTTGGCGGGCTGCGGAGCTGCCGCCCCAACCCTCTGGCGGGCGGGCTGCTGCTCCGACAGCTCTTTTAAAAAAAATTATTAAATAACGGACTTTTTGATTTAACGGACAACCCCTCGCCCGAATTAGTCCGTTAAATGGAGGTTTTACTGTATTAATAAAAAGATGGTGCCAGAGGAAAAGAATATACTGTAAAAGCCTCTTATACCAAAGCCTTTTAAAAATCCTATGACATCTTATAATAGTTAAAATATAATAGTTGAAATACAAAATGGTATTTTTAAAGAAAAAAGTCCAAGCCTGAAATACTAGTATTTTAAAGACGTTCACACCATGGGAAACATTCCAAATTGAACCATCTAAAATTCTGCCAGTAGTGAGAGCTACAGGGACCCAGCTGAGGTACTGTGTCCTGGGGGCTTTTCCTCCCAGCAACCTTAATAAAAACTTGATTCCAAATGATTAGATTTATTTCTGCTTTGGAGCACAGAGACTTTTATGATTTGTTTGAGCTATATAATAAAAAAATCATAATGTAGAATTCTGATTTTTACATTTATATTCATTTTGAAATAAGCAGAGCAATTCCACACTTCGCATCCTGTTCAGATTCTGTTGATCAAAACATTCTGGTACAGATACTTTTCAATTTTACTGATTTAATGGTTGGTTCATGGGTGCTGAAAGTTTCAAAATGCAAAGTCTGGCTATCTGAGAAGAGCTGGACCTGAACTAGAACCCCAGATATGGATACTTCCTAACTAAGGGTATGGCTACACTACCTGCCGGATCAGTAGTGATCACTGCAGGTAGTGATCGATCCATTGGGGGTCGATTTATCATGTCTAGTCTAGACATGATAAATCGATCCCCGAGTGTTCTCACATTGACACCTGTACTCCACCACTGTGAGAGGCGCAGGCAGAGTTGGCAGGGGAGTGGCATCAGTCGACTCACCGCCGTGAAGATGCCGAGGTAAGTCGAGCTAAGTATGTCGACTTCAGCTACGTTACTCTCGTAGCTGAAACTGAGTATTTTAGATCGACCCCCTTTGTCCCCAGTATAGACCAGGGCTAAGTTAGTTTCAAACTGGATCCAAACTCCCACAAACATTTAAGGAGTTTGGATCTGGAATCAGACTTCATTTCTAGAAACCTGCTATATTTGATTTCAAAATACTTGCTTTTCACAGATTCTGGAGAATAACTCTAACCAAAAAAAACAACAATCCACCTCCCCTCTTTTTCTACCTTTTGCCTAAGGGCCCACCTGTGCAAACCTTTATTCTAGTTGAGTAGTCCTCACTCATGTCAGTAATCCCAAACAACCCCATCCATACCCAAAACCCAGGCTTCTGGGTCCCTCTTAACTTTGTGGGAGCTGCAGATCAAGAATAAATTCCTTTCTGTTTTCTGGAACTCACTGTGCTTTTATGTGCGCTCAGTGAGAAAACAAAATAATAGGGGGAATGCTCCTTAGTACGCAAATTGATTTTAAATAAATGTTAAAGTTCTTTAGGCTTTAAAGACTAGGTAGCTTTAGATACAATGCAGTCTATTTTTGCAGAGTGTGTCTTTCGCAAACCATATTCTAAGAGGTTCTAACATATTACATAAAAAGCAGCAAAGAATGTAAGAATGGCCATGCTGCTTCAGACCAATGGTCCAGCTAACCAAGTATCCTGTCTTCCAACACTGGCCAATGGCAGATGCTTCAAAGGGAATGAACAAAGCAGTGCAATTATTAAATGATCCAACCACTATCTTCCAGTCAGAGTATCTGGCAGTCAGAGGCTTAGGGACACTCAGAGCATGGAGCTGCATCACTGACCCTCTTGTCTAATAGCCACTGGTGGACATACCCTTCATGTTCTTATCTAACTCTTTTTTTGAACAAGTTATCGTTCTGGCCTTCACAACATCTCCACAAGAACCACAGGGTGACCATGCATTGTGTTAAGGGATACTTCCTTATGTTTGTTTCAAACCTGCTGTCTATTAATTTAATTGTGTTATGCGAGGGGGCAAATAACACTTCCTTATTCACCTTCTCCACACCAGTCATGATTTTACAGACCTCTATCATATCACCTTTAGTCATCTCTTTTCCAAGATGAATAGTCCCAGTTTTTTTTAATCTCTCCTCATATGTGGAAACTGTTCCATACCGTTAATAATTTTTGTTGCCTTTCTCTTTAACTGAATGTATGGTATAAGTTGCAGAAAACAATGGTGTAAAGACTGGTGAATAAATTCAATAAAATTCAGTCAGAAAGCTAATAGAGAATTTGAGAGAAATGATCCATCTAACATGAGATTAAAAGCCTTCAGAATGAAAGACTGCTGCTTCAGTTGCCCCAAAGTTAGGAGATTTAAGGTAAGGGAAAAAATCAGGGCAGTAAAACATGTTTGATTCTTAATTCTGCTGTACTGTCACCCTGCCTATCCTAAATAAAACGGTCAGTAGACGTTTTTTGTAGATCAGCAGTCTAGCACAGAGATGTTTGAATTGGTACCTGTGAGCTTAGTATAGGGTTGCCAATTTTGGATGGGTGTATTCCTGGCGGTTTCATCACATGACATGATCTTTAATTAAATATTAATCTTTAATTCCTGGATATTCCAGGACAATCCTGGAGAGTTGGCCACCCTATTTTAGCAGAAGGATATTTGCTAGTGGGAACTAGGATGGGTGGTATTACCCATAGATAACGATTAAAGGAGGTGACGGTTAAATTGGTGACAGTGTTGTCAGATACCTGGCAGCAAACTTACTCCATTGGCACTGCAAAACCAAATAATAATGGAAATAGTTAATAGTTCTCAATGCAAAGGAACCCCTCTCTTTAGCTGTCAACCCACCCATGATTTTACCCTAGGAGCTCTTTTGTTGGCTATTGGAGTTGTTCTCTGATAACTGGCCAATTTGTTTTGGTAACAGGTATTGGTATAAGATCCTCAAATGCTGTGAGAGCTCAATGACCCCTATTAGATGTGACATAAATGGGCACCATTAAAAATCGGTTGCTTATCACCGGAGGTGATATCTTAACTTTTATCATATCTACACCATTCTCTTTACTTAGAATGGGTAGTATCCTAGTACTATCTAAATTCTCAAAGTCCACTCCTAGCATGCAATGAGCCTAGTGTAAAATCTGGGATGAACTTTGAGTGGCCAAGAGACAGTCAATAGTACAGATTGGCTCTTCCCAGGCCGTTCATGCTGTATTGTTGCACTGTCAGAAGCATCTCTAAATCAGATTGCATTGGTATTACAGAATTTTCACAGCTTGTAATTACTCAATTTTCATTATATTATGATCACCCCATTGCAGAGTATCACTGGGAGTGTTGTTGCAGACCAGATCCCTCTAGATGTCTCTTAGCATGCTCAGTATGCTATGAGGAGAGCTGGGCTGGGAACTGTTTTTCTGGATCATGAAAATTTTCAAGATTTAATTCCCCTGCCCCTTTTTACACTGGGGTAAAATGGAGACCTCTGGACATTTTTAAGAGCGAGAGAGAGACCTCCATTCACTCTGGGATAGCCAGTAGCTTTCTGGTTAGGGCATCTGGGATGTGGGACCTCCAGATTTGAGCCCTGCTTTTAATAAGGCAGAACAAGAACTTGAACCTGTGTGTCTTACACCCCAGGTGAGTGTCCTAACCACGGAGCTACTGGGGGGCTTCCCCCCCCCCGAAATTCCATCCTGTACCTGAGGAAGCTTCCCAATTTTTCCTCCTAAACTGATGTTTCTATACAAAGGTTTGGTTTTGATTAATTGGCATTTTTTGAAGCAAACGGTTTCATCAAACAATTCTTGATCATAAGCTCAGAGGCAAGCATCATAGGCGCTCCAAATACCCCGGGTTCCCACACCATGTCTACACGTGGTGTGACACAGGATTCCTTTGCACCCTCTAGTTTCAGGTAGCTCTAGTAAATATATCAGCTATGACTACGTTGTTAAAATATCAACTCAACCTTTTCTAACCCAACCCTTGTGCACAGACCAGTACAAGTGTAGAAAGGTAACAGATTTATCATTGGAAGACTCTCCTACTGCACACATGCTGTTGCTCCCATTACTCTTGCTTACAGGCTACTCTGCGGTGGTTCCTTCAGGCCTCCTGTCAGCAACATTGCTGCTCCTCTGCCTATCTCTGAGCTATTTAGTCCTAGGTTGCTTGTGGCCCAGGCTTCCCTATGCAACCAGTTCCCAGGTTGCTGCCTCTGGCCTGCTGCTCCCACTCACATGCAGGCTCTGAGTCTTTGTACCTTGTCCCGCTGCGCCCTCAGGATGTACTTCCTTTTCCTGTTTGCTTGGCGCTCCAGAGCCCTCTATTTGCTATTTGTTGGATTGGGTAATAGTGCCCTCCACTGGCTAGATCAGCTGGAGGGGAACAAAGGTGTCTAAAAATGAGCTTGTACCTTCATTACAATATTTTATTTTTAAGTGATTGCTGTTTGTTTTCCAGCTCTAAATCAAATGTCTCATTTCAGTTCTTTCCTTAGATTAACTGTTGGTCCAAACCGCAAATTTTGGATCCAGATCTGGATTTTGAACACCTTAAAACTTTGTGTGTTTTGGGAGATGGGAGCTTCGATTTGACACAATCTAAAGATAAAAGACACCTACAAAATCTGGGTTCAGATTTCTCCCTCTCTCCCATTCATCCCAAACCCCATTGCTGCACATGACTCCTTGCATATTTGGCCATATTTCTAGTCTTCAGTATACTGGAAAACCGAATTGCCAAACTACCTGTACATTATGAAAACACAGCCATGACATATTTAGCATTCTCCTCTTCTCCCTTACTAGTCTTCCATCTCAATAATGAAATATCATAAGTGTAATATTTAAAAAAGGAATCAGTTATTTAGAGATCTCCTCCTTTCTCTTATTCCCTCAATCTCTTGGGTGTTTTGAAAACCTCAATAATTATAATGTTTAAATCTAAGCAAGGAGTCCCTTTCAATGGGGAATTCTGTCTCAAATATATCCAGGACTAAATAACTGAGCTGGTGAGTCATGGAGCAGCCAAAAGTTAAAGAATCATAAAATTTTGACTACTATAGTACATTGCTTCTATTATCAGTTCCTTTATGAGTTTAAGACTTCCACAGCAGCATAAATATTTTAAGCCATTGAAGCAATTTGAATAATTTTAGTTTGTTCAGACATTAAAAATGCAACAGTGAAGGAGAGATGATCTTAGTAATAGAATTCAGAATCAGAACTATATACTCATAATTTCCTTTTAGGTTTACATTAGGTTTATAGTTATTCCTGGAAGAACAAGTGAGTAAGTTGCAAGAGCATAAACAATTATTCAAATATACCAGTTATTAGCATTGCAGTTATTGTTTGGCAACTACTACATTCCAAAATTATTTCATTAGGAAAGCTGATGCAGTGAGTTATCTTGACAGGCTATGAGCCCAGCCTTGCACCGCAGCAGTATACCATTTTACAGTGCTCAAGACTCCCTTGAACAGTGCAAACTCATTATTTTGCCATTCCAGTAAAGGGTACTGGATGTGCAACTGCCCTTGTTAACCTGAGGTGACATTCTCTAGGGACTTCAACCAAAAACACTGTTTTAAGTAAACTAAGTAAAATATAACAGATATATTAAGTACAGAAAGATAGATTTTAAGTAGTTATAAGTGACAGGCATAGAGATCAAAGTTAGTTATCTAGGAAATAAAAATAAAGTCATAGTCTAAAGTCTACAGACTAAGCAAGATTTGAATCAAGCAGTTTCTCACACTAATAGATATTACAGGCAACTCACAGTTCTTAGTGCACAGATTGAATTTGCTTTCAGACTGGGACCAGTTCAAAGTCTTTGATTCCAGATGATTTTCCCGGTGTTGAGGTGGGCGAGGAGAGAGGCCAAATGATGATGTCACTGTTCCTCTTTTTTATATTCCAGTTTCTAGGAAGATCCTTTCTATGTCACAAGAATTATGCTGCCTCCATTGGGTATGTGCCCTATGAGGGATGGACACTGGGAGAGTGGATTCTTTTTAATGGGCCATCCATTAAACATAGGCCTGGCTGGTCCTAATGTAAATCTGTCTCACCAAGTGTGCCTTTTTTTCCGAAAGGCAGGCTGTGGGGGTCTCCCAATACCCATCACATATTTCAGTAATGCAAACATAGCATAACTTCACATACAATGATAACACACATAATTCACAGGGTAGCAATGACTTCTCAAATGATACCTCACAAGGCCCTACTTGCTACAAGACGCACATAATCATATCACAGGGGTGAAATATGGGAGTTCCAGGGTGCTATTTTGTGATAGAGTGTTACAGCCACTTCTATAAGAATGAAGATCATCTGGCCAACATGTTAGCAGCTGGGTGCTATGGGAAACTAGCTAAGTTATCTAATTATTTCATGCATTTGTTTGTTTTTCATAGTAATGCCTATAAATCCATTACAATGGGTACCTCAATCTGCTTGCAGCCTGGGGGCAGAACCAGAACAGTGACCAGGCAGCAGGTGAATGCCCATCCCCTGAAATTCCCTCCAGTATTATCTGCCCCCATGCTTCCACTCAGCAGCTGGCAGCTCCACCAGACTGCCTGCTGCAGAGCTTTTCTGAGGAAAATTCCAAACTATAGTTCACATTTTTAAACCAACATTTCGGTTCAATAATGTCTAATTCTCAGCCATGCCCCGGGGCTGTATTTGGTTTTAGAGAGATGGAGATTATCCCTTCAGCTCCACTTCCCCTTCTGATGCATTTGCAGCAGCTGGTGCTCCTGCAGGCTTTGGGGAGAGAGCTAGGCTGAGCAAAGCCAGAGGTAGAAGGGTCTATGTCTTCTACTCCCCCACCCCCAATCTTATGAAGTGTCTCATTTGGAGATCAGCCAGTTGTGTGTAGAGAGTGCTGCTTCTCCCAGCTGAGGCCTTCAGCTGCTGATGCCAGAGGAGGAATCAATAGAAGAGCAAACCAATCGGGGCTCTGAAAAAATCCAGACATTTCTTATTTAAAAAAATCTTCCCAAACAGGGAACGGAGCCTCAGAAAAGAGGCAGTGTCTGGGCAAACTAGGACATATGGTAAACCTAGTGTTATGGGAGGTGTTGATCATTGTAGCACTGGAGATACATCTGCAGGTTTTGCCTCTGTTGTTCTGGCAGGGTCTGGGGCCACTTTGAGTTAGTGTGTCCTGGTCACTCTATATTTGACCTATCACTCCTCACCCTCAAAGGAAACCTGCATAGCACTTTCAAAAGATGAGTCTGGGAGCTGAAATTCATAACTTTGCTAGACACTAAGGATTATGATCATAATAAAGACACTGGATTTATGGCATACTAGAACAATCTGTAACCCACTAACTCCCCCTGCCACCACCCTTTTTGTCCTATGACTACAAAGGTGTATAAGAATGCTCAAGCAAAAACGTCAACTTTCTCTGATATAATGTTCTCAGCATGTTCAAGGAAAGGAAATTCCATACAGATCCCAATAGTAACTATTTCCCTAGGGCATCAACATTATTCTAGCCTTGCAAGGTCATGCAGTATGGCCTTGGAATCTCATTCTGTTTCTTACAGCAGGACACAGATTGAACCACTTCAGGAGGTTTCCTTATACTTCCTGTCCATTAGACCAGGCTTCACAATGGCTACTATCTCCTATCAGATGAGAGGTTTTTCCCCCCCAAAGTTGGGAGCTTTGTTTAACAAGCCCCAGTATTGTAGTTTTAATTCAGACTTCTAGTCCTCACACCTATCATAACATCCATTCCCTAAGTCAATTCAAGATATGTTCCATCCTTAGGAGCAATGACAACCTCAGGGTGAAGTAATGTTGTCTCCTGTATTGAGATGTGCTAGGTGTCTTCATGGCCATCCGTACATAAATTTCACCAAATTCTGCATATTGATTATCCAGTCCTAGCTAATGCCATTTCTTTTCTTTTGTCAGAAATCTTCTCTAAACCGTAGTGCCCAGAGGAAATGGAGGAGATAATTATATAGAACCTTCCTCATTTTGGATGTCTGCTTTTAAAGGATGACCTCGCTTCCCACTTTAAAAGCCCACTGCTATGAAAATCCCATTGTAATAGCTCTTCGGACCTTACAAAGATGAATAGGAAATTTTATTCAGGCTTATTTGAATATTCGTCCACAGATCTTGCCCACCCTGAAGATAAATGGATCATTCAGAATAGAGATGGAAACTGATGTTGAAGGATTTGGATTTGTTGTGAGTAGGTGGAATTTACCCTGTTCTTCTATAAGAGAACTCATTGTATTTCGTCAAAGTACATTTAACACAGTCTATAATTTAGGAAAATAGACTAGAATTATTCTGGCTGTTGTGCTTCCTAGCACAGTCAGGCAGCTGAGTGTGTCTTGCTTTGAGTATCCTGCAGTCTCTGTGTTCAGGAACCACAGTGAGACCAGGGAGATAAAGTTTAAACCAGAACTCTTTATTAGTTACATGACAAGAGGTGGCTCCAATAGACTGAGTGCACAGACCTTGAGTGTGTCTGTATCATGTGAAAAACCCCTTGTACTGGGAGGCTCTCTGGTGAATATGCATGACTAATTTTAAAGAGACAGTAACATAGTATTCTACACTGGATGTGTAAGGTATATCTCTTGGAGGGAACTTAAGGAGATGGGGCATTTCTCTGCTGCCAGTGACTGACAGGTCTTCAAGCTGCTAGCATGCTGAAATACCCATTATAATGGATCTGTGGACCATATTACTTGAAGAAAAGACATTTTTAGGTAAACAGGGATACATTTCCCTAATGAATGAAGAACTATATATGGAGAGAGGGACATAAAGACACTGGTATTGAAGCTGGGAACTGATATATGAAGGGCGGGGGAGACTGGGGAATTGTGGAGAGGGTAGGAACTGGGAATTTAATGTATCTAACTTTTAAATACAAAACCAAACAAAGCATTCATAAAGTATTTTCATTCTGATCACTCTGCTTATATATTGTATCCTTTTCCTCTCCCTACATCAGACTTTATTTTATTTAGACTATGTCTTCAGGCAGAGATTGTCTTCCTCTGTGTTTGGAGAGTGCCTGGCATGCTGTGGGCACTGCTGGTATCTAAATAATAAAAACTGATAATGACTATTTTATTTCACACTGTTTGCAGGTTGCCTATGGCAAGAGAACACTCTGACATTAGAGTATAGGATCTGCCATAAGGGATTAGATCACTGGTGTCCATCTAGTTCAGAATTCTGCTTCAAGCACTGGCTAATACCTGATCTGTCAGAGGACGTTTGTGGGGGAACTCTCCTTGAATGTCAGTGTGCAAAGCTGTAAATTTGAGGAAACATTGTTCCTGACCCCATGTGGTGAGCATCATGCCCATTGAAGCTTTATAATAGTCAAATATTTGCTGAATGAATTTGACAAATATTCCTCTTTTTGGATGAATACAGTATTATAGACTCATAGACTTTAAGGTCAGAAGGCACCATTATGATCATCTAGTCTGATTTCCTGCACAATGCAGTCCACAAAATCCCACCCACTGACCCCTATAATAAACCCCTAACCTTGGTGTGATCTATTGAAGGCCTCAAATCATGGTTTAAAGACTTCAAGCTGCAGAGAATCCTCCAGCAAGTGAACTGTGTCCCACTGCAGAGGAAGGCGAGAAAACCCCCAGGGTCTCTGCCAATCTGCCCTGGAGAAAAATTCTTTCCCGACCCCAAATATGGTGATCGGCTAAACCCTGAGCATGTGAGCAAGACACATCATCCAGACATCCAGGAAAAAATTCTCTGTAGTAATTCAGATCTCACCCCATCTAATATCCGATCACAGGCCATTGGGCATATTTACCACTAACAGTCAAAGATGAATGAATTGCCAAAATTAGGCTATCCCATCATACCATCTGCTCCATAAATTTATCAAGCTTAATCTTGAAGCCAGATATGTCTTTTGCCCCCACCGCTTCCCTTGGAAGGCTGGTTCAGAACTTCACTCCTTTTATGGTTAGAAACTTTTGTCTAATTTCAAGTCTAAACTTCCTGATGGCCAGTTTATATCCATTTGTTCTTGTGTCCACATTGGTACTGAGCTTAAATAAATTCCTCTTCCTCCCTGGTATTTATCTCTCTGATATATTTATAGAGAGCAATCACATCTCCCCTCAGCTTTCTTTTGGTTAGGCTAAACAAGCCGAGTTCTCTGAGACTCCTTTCATAAGACAGGTTTTCCATTCCTTAGGTTATTCTAGTAGTCCTTCTCTGTACCTGTTCCAGTTTGAATTCATCCTTCTTAAACAGGGGAGACCAGAACTGCACATGGCAGTCCAGATTTGGTCTCACCAATGCCTTGTACTAACTCCTTCTTATCTCTACTGAAAATACCGTGCCTGATACATACCAAGACTGCAGTAGCTTTTTTCACGGCCATATTACATTGGCGGTTCATAGTCATCCTGTAATCAACCAATACTCTGAAATCCTTCTCCTCCTCTGTTACTTCCAACTGATGTGTCCCCAGCTTATAACCAAAATTCTCGTTTTTAATCCCTAAATGCATGACCTTGCACTTTTCACTATTAAATTTCATCCTATTGCTATTACTCCAGTTTACAAGGTCGTCTCTGTAGTGGCAATACCTCCCAGCTTTGTGTCATCCGCAGACTTTATTAGCACACTCCCACTTTTTGTGCCGAGGTCAGTAAAAAAAAAAAAAAAGATTAAATAAGGTTGGTCTGCAAACTGATCTTTGAGGAATTCCATTAGTAACCTCCCTCCAGCCTGACAGTTCACCTTTCAGTATGGCCCGTTGTAGTCTCCCCTTTAACCATGTTCTTTATTGATCTTTCAATTTTCATATTGATCCCCATCTTTTCCAAATTAACTAATAGTTCCCACAAAGCTCTAGTAGTTTTCTTCCCAAATGTGATTTTTGCCCAGACAGACACTCTGTCTTATCCATTCCATCACTTATTTCTTTACAGTCTACCTCATCATTGATATACAATGCCACTCCACCACCTTTACCTTTATTTATGTCTTTCCTAAACAGCATACACCCTGCAATACCTGCACTCCAGTCATGACTACTATTCCACCATGTTTCTGTTATCCCTATAATATCTGGTTTCACTTCATGCACCAGTAGCTCTAGTTCCTCCATTTTATTACCTAGGCTCCTCTCATTGGTGCACTAACATCTTAATTTTTGCTGCTTGGCCTCGCTCACATTCTTTACCCTATTAGGCACGGACATTCTACCACCAGTATGACCTATTAGACTGGTATCACAATTACACTGCCCTTTCTCCTTATGTCCATTCTCCTACCCACAGCTGTATCCTTTCTTACTTTGTTTTCTTCCCTCTCAGTGTTAAAATTCGGCGTGGAGATTACCCGGACATCTCCCAACCAGCTCCCCCAAATTATTAGTTTAAAGTTCTCTTAATCAGTGGTGCTAGCCTCCATCCTAGAAGTCTATTTCCCCCCCTACTCATGTGAAGTCCATCCTGAGAGAACAGTCACAGAGACCTACCTTTTCCTGGTGTAGGTGCGATCCTCCAGTCTATCCCTGTTCTCTCTGGCTGCAAGTCCTCTCGATTCCTAATCTCCTTTACAATTCTCTGCAACACATCCTGTATCCTACTGGGCTATTGGTGTTATCTCCATCGACTCTTCTCCTTTTCCTACAGGACTAGCTGCTCTTCTCTTCCTCCTTGCCGTCCCACCTTCAGTGACCACCTGCTGTTCCCCTTCTTTATTTTCCAACTCCGCAAACCTGTTCCTATGCTCTATTTCTCCTTCACTAGCCTGTCTTTCCCTCTGCCTGGTTCTTTTAGGGCTGGTCTACACTAGGGGGAGAGGCTGACCAAAGATATGGAACTTCAGCTACGTGAATAACGTAGCTGAAGTCAATGCATCTTCGGCCGACTTGCCTGCCGTCCTCATGGCGGCAGCAGTTGGCAGCAGGCTCCCCCGTCAACTCCAGCTTGAGCCTTTCAGCGAGCTGGAGTTCCGGAGTTGACGGGAGCACTGTTGGTGATCAATTTATCGTGTCTTGATGAGATGCGATAATCGCCAATAGCTTGATCACTACCCACCGATGCGGCAGGTAGTGAAGACATGCTTCCACTGTCCATTTTTATCACCCAAGAGTCTCCCCTCAGAGTTCTTTGGTCTTGCTTCCATCTGTAAGTCTGAGCTTTTCCCTTCAGCCTCCTTATGTCTTTGCTCCATTATCTGCTCAACCAGAGTTTCCACCTGAACCTCCAGTCCTCAGATCTTTTCTTCCATCAGCTCAATCAGGTGGCACTTCATGCAGACGAAACTCTTTTCAGGTACCCAATCCAGGACCATGTACATACCGCAGCTTCTACATCCAGTCATCTTCAATGTGTCCTCCACCTTGGGTCACTATCATTGCTGTCTCTGTATCTGTCATAGCCTTCCCACCTAAGACCTGTTAGTCTGGGAAACACAAACCAAACCAAAACACCACCCCCCACAGCAAAACAAACCCCTCACAAGCACCACAACGCTGCCAGACCACCACACACTTCCTTCACTATCCTGTCTGTTCCTCTGCCTGGTTCTCCTAGTCTCTCACTCACACTCCCCTGTTTACAGCTCTGTTTGCTGGCTACTATGCTGCTGCAGCCATCTGCATTATTCAACAGGCTATGTAGCAGGTCTGTAATAATGAAATGTAATAAATGAAGTAGTTCCCTTTTATGAACATCCAGTCAACCAATTAGCTGTAAATCCCTCTTGGTGTCTGTTTTATGCTTGCTTTACCTGTAAAGGGTTAACAAGACCACAGGTAAAAGAAAAGGAGAGACCACCTGACCAAAAGCGCCAATGGGAAGGCTACAATTTTTAAAATTAGGAAAGAAACTTTCCCTTTGTCTGTTGTTCTCTAGGCTGCAGACAGAGCAGCAATGCTGTAAGCAGGAATATTGTCTCAGGTTTGAAACTGGTATGAACAATTATCTTCCATACCTAGAAGGAATCATTTGGATAGGGAACATTTAGATAAATGTGATCAGGTTTATTCTTTATTTTGGCTTGTGAATCTCCTTGTGCTAACACCAGATGCTTTTGTTTGCTTGTAACCTTTAAGTTGAACCCCCAAGAAAGCTGTTTTGGATGCTTAATTTTTGAAATTGCTCTTTTAAAATCTAGCAACAGCCTAAGTTCCAGGAGTATTTTCTTTCTTTTTGTTTTAATAAAAGTTACCTTTTTAAAGAAGGATTTGGATTGTTGTGTCCTAAGAGGTTTGTACATACGCTGTTTGATTAGCCGGTGGCCACAGCTAATTTCCTTTGTTTTATTTCACAGATCTTCCCCAGAGAGGGTGTATGAAAGGGCTTGTGAGGGTATCTCACAGGGAGGAATTCCCAAGTGATCCTTCCTGGGTCCAAGGTTTTTTTATTTGTTTTGTTTTGTTTGCATTTGGGTGGTGACGGCATATATCCATCCAAGGTCAGTGAGAAGCTGTAACCTTGGGAGCTTAATATAAGCCTGGAGTGGCCAGTATTAATTTTTAGAATCCTTGCAGGCCCCCACTTTCTGCTCTCGGAGCGACAGAGTAGGAATTCAGCCCTGACAATGTCAAATAGTGTTCATTATATACTAGTGTGTTTCACCATCCAAGTTCTCCAGGGACCACCAGAAATGTTGGATTTAGAGACAAACTTCCACTTTTTTCTAATAAAAGAGAGATTCAATTTGGGCAATAAATAGGATTCTAATGGCCCAGTCTGAGAACTTCTCATCACATACAACACCACATATCTAGCTCAATAACATTGCATTCTTATTTACTCCTTGTTTTCTGAATGGCTAGAAAATTCCTGATAGATTATCAATTCCTTAGCAATGTAAAAATTCTTCAACATTATCAATCTCTTTATTTTCTCAAATCTTATGAAACCTTTTTATTAGGTCACCTTGAAATAGTTCCTTTTGCACTGGTTAGAAATCAAACTCTCTTAACACTTCCTCATAAATGAGATCAATGCTAGTTCCCTTTGCTTTGTGGTACATCATCTCCAAGATCACATCATCACTGCTTGGATTCATGATTTCAGTTTTGTTTCCAGAACAATCTCTAACAGTTTTTCTTTCTCAGTGTCTTGACAAGACTCTTCCATTGAGTATGATACCAGCTTCAGAAACATAGGCCCACCTGTGTAATGCTTATTGGTACTACTTACATGAATAAATACTCACCAAGGTAAGGGTTGTACTGTCTGCCCCTAAATCTTTATTAATAGACTGATCATATGGGAGCACAAAAGAGAAATTAATAATGTTATTGTTTTATTAAGACAGATGCTACTTTGCTCTTTTAAAAAAGGCATCTTTTAAAAAGTGGAAGTCTAATCCTAGTGAGGTAAATAGAAAGGAGCATAAGCACTGCCAAATAAAGTGTAAGAATGTAATAAGAAAAGCTAAAATGGAGTTTGAAAAACAGCTAGCCAAAAACTCAAAAGGTAATAACAAAATGTTTTTTAAATATGTCAGAAGCAGGAAGCCTGCTAAACAGCCAGTGGGGCCCCTGGATGACAGAGATACAAAAGGAGCACTTAAAGATGACAGAGTCATTGCAGAGAAACTAAATGAATTCTTTGCTTCAGTCTTCACGACTGAGGACGTTAGGGAGATTCCTAAACCTGAGCTGTCTTTTGTAGGTGACAAATCTGAGGTATTGTCACAAATTGAAGTATCAGTAGAGGAGGTTCTGGAACTCATTGATAAACTTAACTGTAACAAGTCACCGGGACCAGATGGCATTCACCCAAGAGTTCTGAAAGAACTCAATCAAATGTGAAATTGCGGTACTATTAACGAGGGTTTGTAACCTATCCTTTAAATCGGCTACTGTGCCCAGTGACTGGAAGATAGCTAATGTAACGCCAATATTTAAAAAGGGCTCTAGAGGTGATCCTGGCAATTACAGACCAGTCAGTCTAACGTCCGTACCGGGAAAATTAGTTGAAACAATAGTAAAGAATAAAATTGTCAGACACATAGAAGAGCATAAATTGTTGGGCAAAAGTCAACATGGTTTCTGCAAAGGGAAATCGTGTCTTACTAATCTATTAGAGTTCTTTGAAGGGGTCAGCAAACATGTGGACAAGGGGGATCCGGTGGACATAGTGTACTTAGATTTCCAGAAAGCCTTTGACAAGGTCCCTCACCAAAGGCTCTTACGTAAATTAAGCTGCCATGGGATAAGAGGGAAGATCTTCACATGGATTGAAAACTGGTTAAAAGACAGGGAACAAAGGGTAGGAATAAATGGAACTTTTTCAGAATGGAGAGGGGTAACTAGTGGTGTTCCCCAAGGGTCAGTCCTGGGGCCGATCCTATTCAACTTATTTATAAATGATTTGGAGGAAGGGGTAAACAGTGATGTGGCAAAGTTTGCAGATGATACTAAATTGCTCAAAGTAGTAAGGACCAAAGCAGACTGTGAAGAACTTCAAAAAGATCTCACTAAACTAAGTGATTGGGCAACAAAATGGCAAATGAAATTTAATGTGGATAAATGTAAAGTCATGCACATTGGAAAAAATAACCCCAACTATACATACAATATGATGGGGGCTAATTTAGCTACAACCAATCAGGTAAAAGACCTGGGAGTCATTGTGGATAGTTCTCTGAAGGCATCCACGCAGTGTGCAGCGGCAGTCAAAAAAGCAAACAGGATGTTAGGAATCATTAAAAAAGGGATAGAGAATAAGTCGGAGAATATCTTATTGCCCTTATACAAATCCATGGTGCGCCCACATCTTGAATACTGCGTACAAATGTGGTCCCCTCATCTCAAAAAGGATATACTGGCACTAGAAAAGGTTCAGAGAAGGGCAACTAAAATGATTAGGGGTTTGGAACGGGTCCCATATGAAGAGAGATTAAAGAGGCTAGGACTTTTTAGCTTGGAAAAGAGGAGACTAAGGGGGGATATAATAGAGGTATATAAAATTGAGTGGTGTGGAGGAAGTAAATAAGGAAAAGTTATTTACTTGTTCCCAAAATAGAAGAACTAGGGGCCACTCAATGAAATTGGCGTGCAGCAGGTTTAAAACAAATAAAAGGAAGTTCTTCACACAGCGCACAGTCAACCTGTGGAACTCCTTACCTGAGGAGGCTGTGAAGGCTAGGACTATAACAGGGTTTAAAAGAGAGCTGGATAAATTCATGGAGGCTAAGTCCATAAATGGCTATTAGCCGGGATGGGTAATGAATGGTGTCCCTAGCCTCTGTCTGTCAGAGGGGGGTGATGGATGGCAGGAGAGAGATCACTCGATCATACCTGTTAGGTTCACTCACTCCGGGGCACCTGGCATTGGCCACTGTCGGTAGATAGGATGCTGGGCTAGATGGACCTTTGGTCTGACCCAGTATGGCCGTTCTTATGTTCTTATGTTCTTATGCTCTTTTGCTCTTTTGAAATAACAAGCTCTCTCTAAACCTTGTCAGATTATATTCATGCTGCAACACGCTTGAACAAAAGTACATTTGTTTTGTAATAAATAACTGGTGGCTATACATAGTATTGCCAACCTCAAGACATGAAAAACATGAGTCAGACCCTTGAAATCATGCGATTAGCCCAAAAATCATGAGTTTTTTTTAATTAAACTGGTTTTTAGTCTGTCTTTTGACTATTTAACTCCCCCTATTTCTCTGTCCATGTGCATGTGAGATAATTTCAGGTTGAAAGGTCAGCCTTTAATGAACACAGAAATGTGTGCCTCTCCCTGGGCTGCTCAACTGGAGATTTCATTTATTTTCTCTTTATCCCACCCCTTCGCTCACATTGGTGGTAGAGTTTTACAGCTATTTGGCACGAATGTGAATCCCTCCACAAGGTGCAAGGGAGAGGAAGGACTGTGTTAATGCAGGGCCCACGACAGGGGGGTACTACGGGTACAGCTGTACCGGGCCCCCCAACTTTAGGGGGCCCCCGGTACACCGCTGTACCCGTTGTGTCCCCCCTTGTCGCCGGACCTGGAGAGCGGGGAGGCGGCGCGGCTCTCTCCCGGACAAGCGCGCCTGGCCCCGGCAGGAGCAGAGAGCCCGGCCAGCGGCAGCAGCGCTTTCCGGGGGAGGGGAGGGGAGAGGGGAGAAAGGGCGGATCATGCTCTCGCTCCCGCTGCCGCCAGCTGTCAGCTGTCGGCTGGGCGGGGGGGGAGGGCGGCTGGGCTGGGGGGCCCCCATCCGCTGTCCGCTGGGTTGGGGGGGCCCCGGCTGGGCTGAGGGGCCCAAACTATCGGAGTAGGGGGCCCCCAAATTTCTGTCGCCAGCCCTGTGTTAATGTGAACTAGGTACCTTTTAGAGCATGCCAGCAGGGTCTACATAGAGCAGTCAGAGTGCATCAAGTTAGTTTTGCAAATAACATCCCACTGGTTTGTTTTGCCACACTATGTATACAAGCCTTCTATGGTCTGTATACTGCTTGTACTCGATAAAAGTGGTATCATAGGCCCTGTATTGATAGTTTTGCATGAGAAGCAGGAAAAGAATATCTAGTAATTAAGGAACTGGAGAGATATATGAAGCTCATAATTCTTTATTATTCTAGTAAATACAATCCATGCTATCACTCAACATATCTGACCCAAAAGTCTAGTTTGTGACTGCACCTTTGGGCAGTCCAGCTTCTAAAAATGTGTGCTGCTTCCTCTTGAACTAATTCATTTGACTTGCTTCTATTTTTGCCTTTCCATCTTTTTGTGCCATCTTTTTGTGTTCTCTTTTTGTGCCTTTTTGTGTCTATAACAGAGATATCTAAGGAGAGAAAATGGACTAATTCTTTGAGTAGTAATGACAGTATTTGCTTGAAGAGATAGGAACTGCCCATCTGGACAAGTATTTTACTCTACATTGATTTTTGTAAAATAAATTCTGTGTAAATTGTATACCTTTTCTCACTTTACTCCCTGAACTGCTGCTTTTGAATTAGTTGCTCTCAGTTGATTAGCAGGAAGTGGTTCCTTTTCTAGTATGATCTTCAATGTCTGTCCTGAAAACTTTCTTATGGACTCGCTCCCTAATGGCCCATTTTTAGCTAACCTCTCTTATAACACATGAATCCAAAACTGTGAATAATTTTCTTTGTTTTCTGCAACAGCTTTCAAAGAAGTAGAAGAATGGATCGGAGGGTGTAAGTGTATGTTTGTGAAAAGGCAAAAATGGTAAAACCTACCTGAGAAACCAGAAAGATCAGTCTGGTCTTTTAGCCCTGGGAATGATTTTCAACTTTCTAGCTCACTACTCACAACGCACACATTAAATCACCTCTTCTTTCCTTCTCCTTGGAGGGGATTCAGTTCCTTTTGCTTATTAGGACGTGACCCAGTTGTGACGGTGCTGTTCCTGGTGGGATCCAACTGTGAGTGTCAGATCAGGACAGATTGCTTCCAAAGGGGCAACTACAGCCCAAAGCTGGGGTTTTTCCACACTAAGGCAAACCAAACCAGCCAAACAGAAAAGACTTTGGTTTCACCCCACTGGCTAACCACAAGTCACACAAGCAATTCCCTTAGACACTCCAGATTCCCAGTATCACCACCAGCAGCCACCTGTCCTGGGGACCAATGGTTATGAAAACCAATCCCCCAAATAAAGAAAATGGTTCTCCCCAATTCCAAAGAATCAGGCCCCAGACCCAGGTCAATATACCAATCAGATCTTCCCACAAATCACGCTGTTGCCAATCCTTTAGAATCTAAAATCTAAAGGTTTATTGTATAAGGAAAAAGGTATAGGTGAGGGTTAGGAAAGGTTAAAAGAAATCAATTACATACAGTAATGGCACATCTCTTGGTTCAGGCTTGCAGCAAAGGTAGAATAAACTACAGGTTCAAATCAAAGTCTTTAGAAAGCATCCCATTTAGGGATGGGTCAGCACCTTAGTCCAGAGTTCACCTGTGTAGCAAAGTCCATTCAGAGCTGGAAGCAAGGCAGGCTGCAGGCTGAAGGTAGAAGACAAAAAATGGAGGACGTTCTTCCAGGCTTTATAGACTTCCTCCTGTGGGTGAAGACCCTCCTCCTCCTTATGCAGAGTCTGGTTGCAAACTGCCGGTCCACAGCCACATGGTCCAACTCCCAGACTCTCCATGATTCAGTTTTTGCCCAGGCATGTCACATGCCTGGGGAGGCTCCTCAGGTGTGGACAGAGTTAACTGTGCAGTTAATGGCCCCTTAATGGGCCATCAGGCAGGCCATTCAAGTTAACACCAGCTTGCCTGAGATTCCACCCAGAAACCCAGCATAAGCTTGAAGTACAAAGATACACACACATCAATGGCATATTCATAACCTGGTCATAGACACCTGTTATGACCCCCTTCACATAATATTTGATACCCCAATGATTTATATGGTACCCAATTATTCCAGTAACGTGACACCAGAGCTCAATTAAGCCAATGAAAAGCCTGTCTTTTGGATCAGGCCTAATCCTGCTATATCCGAATTTGTCACTCTTTGGTTTTGTTTATTAATCAGTCACATCTCAACTTTGCTTGCCAAAAGCTAATTCCTCCGCATAAGGGCTGAATGACAAACAGTACATAAAAAACAGATGGTTTTGTATTTTGTCTACGTGTGGGCTGAACTAAGTTATCCAGCTCTCCTCCCTGAAGGGGGGGAACTATGGCAAGTGGGCTTCAGAGGAAAGAGGAACTGGACAAACTGAAACAAATGCAGTCAGTTACCCTATATGCAAGTCTGTGACCTGAATCCAAGAAACACTGCATATATGCATTCTGTTATTTGATTTGATGAGAGTCAGTGAAAGGGATGTTACTTAGCATTTTGAAATATTTGGCAACAAAACAACTACATGTGAATTGTGTTGCAAGAGAGGATGTGGTATGAGACAAAGACTTTTTCCACCACAGATAAAATTTGGCTCTGAACCTTCAAGATTAGGATATCTCCAGTACAAACATCTAGGCACTAAAAGGGACGTTCAAACATGCCGGATGACATCCTTATTAAATTCTAAATGTTGCAAAACCTCTTGCCTCCTAGACAGCTGCACTGCTCACACAGCTACATTAGCAGTTGGAAGGAAAAGGCTGAACCTTCTCTTGGAAAATCCTTCCTTTAAAAATATTTTTTCCCCATGAAGCCAATTAATGTTATTCTTTCCCATGTAACTGCTATTGGTAATGTAAAACCAGCACAAAAAGCCAAAGCTATGGTACTGCTATGCATCTCCACCATATCGTGTCCGGTTTCTTTGTTTAATTGGGGGCGAAGGCTTTCCTTTGTAGGCCCTGAAGCAGCAAGCTCAGCAGATCCTTGCTTCCATACAGAGGCTCGTTGACTTCAGTGGAATTCTGGTGTGCACAGGAGTCTGTCTGCAGGGATCAGATTACAGGATCAAGGCCTATGATAGTAAAATTCTCAAGCCTGATGCCCATTTCTTCTGGGCTACCGTATGTACAGCACCAAGTGCATGGTCCTCTGTCACGCTAATACATATTATTTCTCCAGCTAAATTAGAACGATTGTAGCCAACCTAATAAAGTGAAAGGAAGGAATAGTTTTGTGGCTAAGGCACAGGATACAGGAGAACTAAGATCAGCTCCATGCTTTGTCACAGCCTTCCTGTATGACCTTGGTTAAATCACTTACTTTCCCTTAGTTCCCCACCTGTAAAACAGGGTGCCACTTTCTTTCACTCATTTTAGATTAAAGTTTTTAATTTATGTACCTCTAGTTCATTGCACAATGGTGTCCCCATTGCAGCTAGGGCCTCTAAGCACTATTCTAATACAAATAATAATGACAATAATATTAAGGGTCAAATTTTCAAAGCAAATCACCAATGGTATGCCTGCAACAGAATATGCATATTTGCTAGGCCCACACAACCCGGCATATTTGTGCAATATATTTGCTGTTTTTTGCATGCTGATCAAATCAGGAGCCAATAGGAAATAAAATGTTTTTGGTAGGTACTCACAAAAATTCATATTAAGTATCTTAAAGATATTTTCAACCCCTAAACATAGGCTGATGTGTGCTCAGTAGGGTATGGCGATCTCAGATCTGCTGATGTAAGCCAGGAATATAGGTTTGTAAACTAGGTGTTCTCTAGACTCATGTGCCTGGAAATGTTTAACTGTGCCTACATGGAGAGAAGCTGAGTGAAAATGTAGGGTAATCCCTAGTAGTTCCTTAGGTCTCTGCTTGCTCTTGTAACTTACAATTGTTTGAGGGAACCTGTAATTTATAGTTTTTAGAAACTTTGTGTTGACAAATCCCAGTGTTGGAAGGTGAAGGCAGCTGTAGCATGGTGTGAATGAAAGTGGAGTACTGGTGCTGTAGAGTCTGCCTTCACTTGGGAACAAAAAGCAGGCTGAAGTTAGGAGGAAGGAAATATTATGTCTTACAGCTGTGCCGAATACATAATGCACAACATTTGACACAAGCAAAAGAGATTTAGACAGGAGGAGGGAACTCTATGGAAAATGTGCATAACAAGAATAAGAGGAACTCTGTCCTACGTTTGTAGCCCCGTGGTGTCACAAGCCTCCTGAGAGGAAATTAAAAAGACTCTTTTGTAAATGGTGTGGCACAAGAAGATTAAAAGTAGATCTGGGACTTCCATGAATGACTTCAGTGGACACGTAAAAAGGATGACAAGGCTGTTGAAGTGTCATGTATCTAATTAGTAGAATGTTGGGGTGCTGCTGAATGTTTTGTCATTCAAAATATTGCGCTGATCCTGACTGGGGCCTGTCAGCACTAACAGAATACAAATAATAATCAGTGGGGTTGAGGCGTTGATGCTGTGTGAGGAACAGGAGTTCTGCTCTTCTTCAAGCCTCAAACCCTTTCCTCCGGCTACTATTGTCCCCCATTTGAAGTGTGTGTGTGTGTGTATCTGGGGAGGACAGTGGCAGGGGGAGATAATATTCTCAACTCCTGGAGATTGGCTGTACCCTGGGGGCGCCTGTTCTTCCTCCATTTAGCATGTATGGCTGGCCAAGGGAGTTGCTTGGGCCTGGGTCCTCAAGTTCAGTTGGTCTGATATAGGGATCCTGCCTGGTCTTATATGGGGAATAAGAGTAGAACGGTGTAACTTTCAAATGTCTCTCATTTCAACAAGTGGTATTTATTCTAGTCCCAGTTACGAGTGTTCCCCACACCATGTCCACTCATTTTAGTTTGTTGAAAGTTATTCAATCAGAAATAAAGAATCATGAAACTGAGGCTCTAGGAAGAGTCACTTATCGTAATGGGATGAATCCCAAAGCATTTTACATTTTGTTGGTGTCTCCCATTTTAGTTCTTTGGCTCACATTGTGGTCCCAGGTGTTAGCTGTAGCAGTTGAGGTAAGACCATTGGCCATGGCTTTCGTCTGAACCTAGCTCTTCCTTGCGGTATGCCTACTCCTCCTGCCACCAGCTCAGCTGGCTGTTAATGAAAGGGCTTCCCAAATTTCCAGTGCCCTGAAATTGTGCAATTCTGATTAACAGCCTGATTTACACAGGTGCTGAGCAACTGGGACTTGCGTTGACTTGAACTGGAATTGTGGGTGCTTGGCACCTCCAAAAATCAGGCCCTAACTAAACAAAATATTGCAAAATGCCGTGCTGCTGTCATGCAAGTAAACACTACCACTTGCATGCCTAACTGTATTGCTGATATCAAAGGAACTGGACATTCCAGAGTGTTTAATTGCATGTGCACCTGTAGCGGAGCAACAAGTCAGCCCTGCGGCGCCTCCGGCTGGTCTCTCGGGGAATTAGCGTTTCAGCCTCCAGAGCGCCCTCTTCAGGCCAATGTCCCGCTTGCCACTGGCCCCTTGTCCCTCCTCGACCCTGGTGCTCTCTTCCATGGGGTGCTGCAGCCCTGCAGTACCCCCATAGTCTCACTGGGTCTCCCCTCCCCGAGGAACCCCCACCCCCATCCTCACCTTGCCTCAGCCTATATGGGCTACTGCCACTCACCATCAACCTTTCACTGGGGCCGACTGGAGTCTGTATAAGCCAGTCATCATAGGCAAGGAGGGTTTGGCTTGCTGCCTCTGCCTACCCATGGGTTGCCCCCTGCAACCTCAGTATTCCTCTTTGGCCGTTTCCTATGTCAGCAGCCTGGGGGGTTTCCAGGCTAGAGCTTTGCAGCTCCTCTGGCCTTCCCCCAGCTCTGCTCCACTCCAGGTACCCAGTCAAACTCCGCAGCAGTCAGGCCTGTCTGCCTCCACAGCTAGAGGAGACTCTCTGTGCTCCTGGTCCACTGCCCTCTTACAAGGGCCAGCTGGGCCCTGATTGGGCTGGCCACAGCTGTGGCCAACCACACCCTCCACTGCTTTCTCAAACTGCAGCCCTCTGCTGTGCTGCTTTTAACCCCTTCAGGGTCGGAGCGGGTAAGCACCCCGTTACAGCACCATTAGACAAATATTTGACTACATCACCACAGTGGTGGGGGAAACCATGAATTTATATACACCATTCCAGCATTCAAAGTATTTTATCTTTTATTCTGATGTCCTGTGTGTTATTTAGCAATGGAATGGAATGGCCTTGTCCCCTGGCGGTTGGATGACTTGAATGAGGATAGCAATGTTAACAGTACTGATAGTAGTTGGAGCGTCTCCTTTAGCTCAAATGATTAGAGTTACAAGGTCAAGTTCTGTTCTTCTGTTAATCTGTGAAAACCCACTGAAGTCACTGAGGGTTGCCTGAATATAACTGAGGGCAGAATTTAGTTTACCAAATGCCTCAGAGTACTGTTAGTACATATCATTGTTCCAAAAAGGGACTTATTTTAGTATGTGTTGTGGACCATGAATGTGCCACAAGGTGTCTTTTTGGGATAGCTACTGCATTCATAAGGGACTTCCAAGCAACACTGGACTTAGAGGGATTTTGAGATATGCTAATAGTGGAGTTTCCTCCTAATGGAGATACGGAGTATGCCTTCTGTGCATTGGGGTGGGATTTAGGTCCCTTACTCTAAGGATGTCTTGAAATGTGATGGTGATCTCAGGTAAGCCCAGAAAGTGTGAGAAATGCTTTATTAATCTAGTTATGTGGATTGCAATTTTAATCCTGGAGGAGTTGGTGTTTTTTTTAACCTCAGTCCTGAGACGTTAATACTTCCATTATCTTGAGCTAACAGGAAAAAACAAAAAAACAAACAAAAAAAACCCACCCAAGCACTTACCTCCTCAGTAGGACTTCACAATAGACATAGCACATGTTCTGTTATGAACTTATTAGGGTCACTTGATTAAACATATAGACTTGGGAGAGGGTTGTAGCAAATTCTTGATGCTAGTTCTTCACAGTGAAGAACAGTTCATGCAAATAAGCATACAGTAGAATTCAGATAGAGTAAAACTCCTATTTCAAGGTAAAATCCTGCAGTGCTCAGCTCTTGCGAAGCTCATGATTAGATTTGGTTCATACTAAAGTCAAATGAAAGCTGTAATTCATTGAAACGATTGGCAATAAGAAAAATGGTCAGTCCTATTATAGCAAACCTTTTCTCTTAGTAGATTTTTGGCAGCGTTGGGAGGAATTATTTTGTTATGAGAGAGTCTACTGGTGGGACAAAATGATTCAAGGGTTGATTAATAAGATTTTGTAGCCTTTTAGCTCTTCGATTACTGAGTTAATCCAGCCCATGTCAATAGTGAATGAAAGTTGTTACTGTCTGATTGCTGGTTGGTGGTCAAATGAGTTTTGCAGTCTGTAATATAAAAACTAGACTAATGTTAACATCACAAAACTCACAACCACAGTTGGCACTCATTGACAGCCTCGTTTGCATTCTTAGCAGAGAGGCCAAAGACCCCAAAGTGTCCCTCCAGGTTCTGGTTGATGAACATTAGTGCGACAGCCTGGGAGCGTGCAGTATTAGACAGTTAGATGGGCACCATCTGGCACCTTTCACAAGAGCTACATTCACACAAAAAATTAGTGGGTTGGCAAACTAGGTGATTCAACTGTACTGACAAATGAGATTGTCATTCATGTTCTTTATACTTTTGGCATGGTGGGAAAGGGGTATCCATATTTCCTCTATGAATTTTGTGCACAGCTCCTGCATACCAGATAGGGACAGTAATTTATTTTTTTTATGAATCATGACTAGAATCCCACTCTTTGAGCCTTGCACAAAGAAACTGGGCAAGCAGTGCCTTCTATCTGCACGAGTGCTTGAGGCCGAACTGAAAAACAACTTTTTGAAAAAAACAAAAAGAAAATGTACAGTGTCAGTACTGGAGATAGAAATCTAGCTGTTGGTTTCTCTGTTGGACTTTTGGAAGGCTTGCTGAAAAGAACATAATCTGAGCACTTGCCATGAGGCCAGAGCTCTTTCACTTTTATCTCTGGACTAACGGTAGTTACACTTGCTCAAAACAGAACTTTCAACCATTCCTCATTTAAAAAAAATACCTTCAATTGTTCAGTGTATGATATGATTGAACTGCTTTTGTAAAGTCTGTTGAAATCCCAGCGTCAGCTGGCTGGTGCGACGGGACTGTAGTGTGTTTTTCTATCACCTCTGCCCACTAAGGAAGAGTTGACTTATTAACTCGTGCTAAAGTCTGTTCCCTCCCAGTAAGGTCCCAATTGGTTCATTTCCAAAACAGTAATTACGTCTGCCTTTAAGGAGGTGTCTGCCGCACCAAAGCTGAGGAAAACTGTTGCAGTGGGGATGGATTCTTAAGGGGGCGCCCACCTCAACAAACCATGGGCAAACCTGCTGAATTGAATCCAAAGATCTGCATTCTCCAGCAGTAGTCGTATCACAACAGCATAGCATTCCGTTATGACATTTGAGACCCTGCAGGGTAGGATCACAGAATCTCAACACGTGGCATTGTATTGTGCCATTGATCTAGCAGAGTACTTGCTCTTGGACTCCAAACCCCAGAGTGAGAGAAGTCATTCAAATTCATTTTGGTGAATTTGGGGTCTACCCCACAAACTACTCCAGGCTTCCTCGCCCCTTGTTTTTAGCTGCTTCTGGGGGAGGAAGAAGATTAAGGGGGGTAAGAGGTAAATCAGAGGGTTACACATAGCAACTCCAAAGTTAAAACATTGCAAGTATGTCACCCACCCACCCACAAAAGATTAAAAAATCAATAAAATAAAGTGCCCTTTGCCAATTACTCTGAACTCATGTTCATCTTAGTTAAGGAGTAAATCCAAAAGGCAGGGCTGGATTGAATAAAAAAAGCAATTTTAAAGTACAAGATGAAGAAGAGCAGTACAGGAAGAACTTAGAAAACATGTGGGTGTTATTCATTCTGCCTCTGAATACTCTGGTATGCTTGTCAGGGGCCAGAATGATTTGTACATACTTGGCATTTAAAGTTAAGGGGTTATGAAACCACATGGAAAATGTACTATGGGACAGACAGTATGAGTAAAGAGTATGGAAAAAAAAGGAGCGGTCAGATGATATTGCAGTGCACACCAATGATACCCTGGAAAACTGTTCAGCAGACCAGAAAAAAATTAGCAACAAGACCAGAAAAAAGGAAATATTCCATCAGCGTCAGCTTCCCTCCCATGTACTAGCACAACAGGCTTAATGAGGAAGTCCCAGATTGGCAACATGAGTGATTTATCTCAGCTGCATGAATATAAAGTAAGAGTATACACTGGAAACTCCAGTCCTTGTATTAGGAAACACCACTGGATAGTCTACAATAGTTGAACAGAATAAATAACTGATTGAGGAATAGGCTGATGACCTGTACTTAATGGGTTAAATTAAGCACTGAGACCAGTGAAGGTGTGCAAAATGCTATTTGATGTTGAACGCATGGGAATGCAATTAGGAAAGAAGGTAGAAGGTAGGAGGACCTCTGTCCAGCTTGGTTATTGAAGTAGTATCTTCTGTAAATAGAATCCTCTTAATAGTCATGGCACTTTGGCTGGAATAGATATGTCAAGAATCCATTTAAGTGATGGACTGGTTTGATTTTTTTTAAAACTGTCCCTTGTAAAAATGTTAGGTTCAATTCAGAAAGGACTTCAGCATATATCACATTATATCATGTGCCTGCAATGCCCCTCTGCTATGTACATTGGCCAAACCGGCCAGTCTCTACACAAAAGAATAAATGGACACAAATCTGACATCAGGAATCATAACATTCAAAAACCAGTAGGAGAACACTTTTAGTCTTCCTGGCCATTCCATTAAAGATTTGATGGTTTCAATTCTGAAACAGGAAAACTTCCAAAACAGACTCTAATGAGAAACTGAAATTAATTTTCAAATTGGATACAATTAACCAGGGACTAAATAGGACTTGTGAATGGTTCTCTTAACACTAATTGATTGAATTTCCTGAGTTAATTTCCCTGACACAGAAATCCATTTCAAAAGGTGTTTTTTTTTCTCCTATTGATAATGGCCCATCTACATTTAACAGCCCTCTTAGAATTGGTATGGTAATGTCCAATTTTTTTTCTTTTTCTTTCTTTCTGTGTGTATAAATGCATCTTACTTCTATTCCATTCTATGCATCTGATGAAGTGAGCTATCACCCACGAAAACTTATGCTGAAATAAACTGGTTAGTCTCTAAGGTGCTACAAGTATTCCTCACTTTCTTTACGGATACAGACTAACATGGCTGCTATTCTTGAACCTATATAAGAAAAAAAAACATCAGGACTGTCCCTATAAAATTGGGACATCTGGTCACCCTATTTAGATTACATAGTAATATGAAAGGGAAAAGCTCCTTCCAGCAAATGCACGGGTTGACCTATAAACCATAATAAGGGCATCAAAATCTATTTTGTAAATTCATTCATTTTTCTTTACTCAGTGCTACTAGACAATAAGTACTCTGCTGCAGAGTTACTTCTATTAGTAGGTATATGTATGGTTTAATCAGGATGTCTGGAAATATGTGATATTGGTCCTATGAACCAAAAAGAAATAGCATGCTTTTCCAAATAAGCTTTTTTTCTCTTGGTTAAAATTTGTATTTAAATCCTCATTTGTTAATTTTTATTTTTTCCATAATGTCCAAAATTTTACTTTTAAGAGTAAACTTTTAAATACAAAGTAGCTCAAGAAAAGCATTTTAAAACCACATTAATATGCTCTATGTTGTTTCCTGGGCTGACATGATTTGTGCTAAATTTCAACCAGGTGTGAATTTTTACAAAAGATTAAGTGGATTTATAATGGCACTATTGGCACAACATTAACAGTGAAAGTGCTACTAAGTAGTGCTAAGATAGCCATAGTCACCAACTCCTTTGAATTTCTTTACTATTGTATAAACTTCTCATTCAGCTGCTCAAATTACTTTGAGACACAATCATTAATGAAAATTTTAGAAAATTTCCACGTGGCCTTCTGTAAAATAATGCAAAAAATAATTAGCAGGAAGCAACTGAATACTTGGGAGAATTGTATGAAATGGGTCAGTAAAGTGATAAGGCCAAATTAATCCCAGCTGTAATTCCATTTACTTCATTATGTATTTAGAACTAAACTAGTACGGGAATGTCCTGAGCACATGCTGAGAAATGTCACTTTCAAACTGGCCCATTATGCATTAACTCTTTTTGTGATATGCATAGAGCCTCATCCTGCTGTCATCTAAAAAGGTGTTTATAATCAAGAATTTAGTAGAATTAACTACTGTGTGTTTGCATACATGTGTAGTAATGAAAGTATTACCCAGGTACCAGAGGGCAGAATCAAGCTCACCAGAATGTGATGGAGTTTGTATGTTCTTTCCTTCAGTAGGAGCATGGTGTATGGGTGTACAAACATCTGCACCAACACAGGGCCAGTCCTGGTAACATTACTCATGTGAGTTGTTTCATTGATCATTATGGTCACCTGTGTGTGAGTATTTGCAGAGCTGGCCCTTAGTGTGCAATGCACTGAACAAAAATGATAAGTCTGTAGCAAAAAATGGAATTGAATACAGAGATCTGGAGCTTTACATTAAAAACTTTATTAGCTTGTATTTTGAGGTGGTGGTTACTGTAGCAATACTTCCTAAAACTAAGATTTGGGGAGGTTGTGTGTGTGTGTGTGTGTGTGTGTTTAATCTTATGTGAATTTAATGCTTATGAAGAATATTAGCTAGATGACTTCAGTAATATCAGTGTACTCCAGCTTATCAGTGACCAGGATGTGGGTGGTGATGTCTAGTGGCAGGCACAGGTATAACCCCTACTGGTGGGAGCGGGCATTGGTAGCCAGGAATCAGAGGCCAGAGTCAGAAGCCAAGATGCCAGAGCCAAAGTCAAGGGTCAGAAATGGATTACCTAGAGTGAAGCAAAGACAGTCCAAGGCAGGCAATGGACTGGAACAAACCCCGACTAAATGTTTTGAGTAGGTACTGAACTGCTGCTGGGTGTGAGAGATGATTTGCTGACTCCTTCAACCCATCGGGTGGTGTAGCCAGTTAGGTAGCCTTTACAGGCCAGTTTCACTTATCAAGAGACTGGCTCTGCTGCAGGACCCAATTCCAAACTGGCCTTATTGCAGGCCCGGATTCCTGATACCACAGATCCCAACACTGTAACTGTATCAGTCTGATCCATATTGTCCTGTCAGTATGGCTCAGCCTGACAGGGAACAACTCCTGAGGGGTGAGAAGGTAGTTCTGTTCAAACTTTGGTCTTAGGCAGCGTGCCTATTGTTTCAGTGGCCTTTGTGAGGAGGGTACAAATGCTGAAGCAACTGGACTGAATTTGTCAACTTTTTTGATAATTTTTTGGATGAGATTACGAGTTTAAGGTGATAAGGTAACAGTGCTGATGAGGTATCCTCAGACTTCTGTAAGGCATTTGACTTGCTATCACATTCCATTTTGATCAGAAAATTAGAATGATACAAAATTAACAAAGCACACAGTAAATGGATTAAAAGATGACTAGCTGATAGGTTTTAAAATATAATTGTAAAGAGAGAATCCTCATTGAGCAGGCTTGGTTCTAGTGGGGATGGATTCTTGCCCCTATTCTATTTAAACATAACATCATCGCTGATAAAGTCTGCAGATGACAGAAAGACGGGAGTGGTGAATGATGAACAGACAGGTCACTGATATGGAGTAATCTGAATTACTCAGTAAAATAGGTGCAAGCAAACAATGTGCATTTTAATATGTCTAAATGTAAATGTGTACATCTGGGAACAAAGAATGTAGATCATAGTTACAGGATGGGGGATTCTTTATCCTGGGAAGCTGTGACTCTGAGAAAGATTTCGGGGTCATGGTGGGTAATCAGCTGAACATGAGCTCCCAGCTGATGGTGTGGCCAAAAGGGTTAAAGCAATCCTTTGGTGCATAAACAGTGGAGTCTCGAGTAGGACTAAAGAGGTATTTTACCTCTGTGTTTGGCACTGGTGTACCTGCTGCTGAAATACTGTGTCCAGCTCTGATGGTCTCAATTGAAGAAGGCTCTTGATAAATTGGAGGGTGTTAAGAGAAGAACCATGAGAATGGTTACATGATTATAAATCTGAAAAACTGAAAGAGCTCGACTTATTTAGCTTATCAAAGAGAAGGTTAAGGAGTGACTTGATCACAGCCTTTAAATATCTTGGTGGGGAACAGATATTTGATGCCGGGCTCTTCATGCTAGCAGACAAAGATATAACAAGATCCAATGGCTAGAAGTTGAAGCTAGACAAAGACTGAAATAAAAGCATACATTTTTAACAGTGAGGCTAATTAACCATTGGACCTGTAAAAAATGTATAATGAATCATGTTAGATAAATGTATATTAAGTAATGTTAGAGACATAGTTATATATTTAATAGTGTTATAAGAAAATGTAAAAGGGAATTCTGCTTCCTGCATGGATCTTGTTGACACAGCTTTTAAAACTCTGCTAAAACAATTTCAAAGGTTGTGAAAAATCAGAAGGTTGGTGTGCGTCTTATCTGTGGTCTGTGTAGATAACAGAGCAAAGCAAACCAGACAAATGTGTGATTTACTAGCCAGGTGCAGATTTCCCTAGTAAATAAGACTTGGGAGGATGGATATTGACTGAGAACCAGCCAACTCTAATTCCAAGAAGCAGATAAGTAAAAATAACCCAACTGAAGTAGGAAATAATAAAATATATGAAAGCAATGAAAATACAGCTGGATTGAAAAAGGAGGAGGATAGTAATGGCTAAATAAAAGACAGAAAAAGGAGATACCAATTGGAGTTTTATCAGGATACATAAAATATATATTAGTTAAAAGAATTTGGGGATTATGTGTATGAAAATATATTTCCAATAGAATGCTTATAAGTGAAGTAGTTTTGATAATCTGTACCCGCATGATGTTGTTATAAGACAAGATATAAAGGATGGTCATTTAAGAAAAGAGGATGGAGCAATGCAGGACATCCACCACATTGGACCAACATGGGTCTGATGATGACATAAACAGCATACCTGCACCCCCCAAGGCTGATTAATTGATCATTATGCTATTCCACTCATGTTTATGTTAATTAAGATGTTAATATAATGTCCTAAAATTTTCATATTAAGGCTTTAAACTAGTTAAGCTTAGTAATTGGTGTGGTCAGTTCTTTACATCTGGCAGAACAATTTACCCAGGATTGTGGTGGATTCTCCATCACCTGGCAATTTTTAAGTCGAGGTTGGATTTTTTTTTTCTTAAAGATGTGCTCTAGTTTAAAAGCTATGTGGCGGTTCTATGGCCTGTGTTATACAGGAAATCAGATGAGAGAATCACAGTGGTTCTTTCTGCCTTGGAACCTATGAATCGGTTTCAGGTACGTGACCGAATACTCATGACATTGTAATAACTTTGAATTTGAGACTCAGAGATAAAATAATCTGTGTGTGTGTGTTTGTGTGTGTGTGTGTGTGTAGAAATATGTTTAATGTGAACTTCTGCAAGGAATGATGGATATATCACTGACATCAAATGAGAGATCTCTTTGTGCTCAGAATTCTACAGTCTTTTAATGTTTAATTAACAATTCAGAACTTTTCCTGTGGCATTCAGAGGCTATGTCTACACTACAGCTGGGATCTATGCTCTGAGATTGATCCACTGGGGGTCAATTTAGCAGGTCTAGTGAAGACCCGCCAAACTGAGAGCAGATTGCTCTCCAGTTGAGCCCTGTACTCTACCCCTGATGAGAAGAGTAAGGTAAATTGATGGGAGAGTTTATTGCCCCCATTGACCCCCCCCCCCATGGTGTAGACCCCATGGTGAGTTGGCCTAAGTTATGTTGACTTCAGCTATGTTATTCACATAGCATAGGTCGACTTACCGCAGTAGTATAGACATAGCTGTAGTAGTGGTAGATTAATTCTCATAATGACGTTAGAGGTCTCTAACCATAAATAGATAGTTTAGGTGTAAAATAAGTGCCATGGGCATGCAAGATATGGAAAGGGAGAATGACAAGCCAATAACTGTAGGTTCAAGGCATAAAAGTAGACGAGCAAAAACAAGAGCAGAAGACACTTAAATATATATGCCAATTTTTCTTCTAATTTTGTAATCCATAGAATCTAATTAGATAATTTTAAACTAGCATCATTGAATATTAAATTATTCAGGTGTGTTTAGAGGGATAAGTGTTACAAACCCAAGGTGTCTTTTTTTATATTTGGTCTCTTTCTTTTTTTGTCAATAGTGCATGAAGCTGGTTACAGGATTTTCTAGCTTCTATTCTCTGCTCCAGTGTTAACGCTCTGTGCCTCCTGGTTGATAGATGGGATATTGGATGCGGGCCCATCTCTGCAGGAACTCAGTTGGCACTTGCAACGCCAGCTGTCCCCAGCAGACGTCAGTCCTGGAATGTGGCAGGGGATCCCCTTCTAGAAGTCAAGTGTGCTGCCGGAAATGCTAGTAGCTATTAATACTGCCTGAATTTTTATATTTAAAATTTGGCAAGCATAATAATTTGAGGTGAAATCATGCCCAAGGCACTATTAAGGATGCTGGCCTAAACCAAGCAGATGACCTCACTCTCTAGCAAAATTGTCATTTTTTTCTTTCAAAATATATTTAACAGGATAATCAGGGCATTGAAGTAACTTATATGGAGAAACTTCTATCAAGGAATTCTGGTGTTGTAGTAAACCTTAATAATTCAGTTTGAGAAGCTGAACCTTTCAGGAATTATATATGGAGGAAAACTGAAATATATATTTTGCTTTATTTAGGAAAAAGTTATAATAAATGATTTTGACATCACAATTCTATAACCATCTTATCTGATGCCAGATGGATGGATCAGTTCTTTAAGAAAATAGTTTAAATATATTTAGAAGAAGAGCCAAAGTTTGCTGGTTTGGTAATCTACTTACGTACATGAGGAACTGTTTACATAGTTTATGACTTGGGAATTGGTATGCTGGTCTGCCTTTTCAGAACAGCCATTTTGGCAGCCTTGTGAGCCTAGACTAGCAAGACTGATAATTAATATGTAATATAGTAATATATTATGTTTAATATAATTTATATTTTTGCTCTGCTACATTTCTTTACTTCCATGTTTTTGTTCCTTTAACAGTGCAGCAAGGAAGTGGGTAGTATTTTGGATGTCAGAGAAGATACAAACTCTTTGTTATCCAGTATCAGTCTTAGGAATATGTAGATGGTGCTATTGCATGCTGTTGTTTTGACTTATTATGTTTATGATGATGCTTAAAGGCCCCAACTGAGACCAGAGCCCTCTATTAGTAGATGCTATGTGAATACTGTAATAAGAGACGAGCCCTTCCATCAAAGAGTTTACAGTGTAAATAGATAAGAGAAACAAAGTGGCAGGGAAAATAGAGGCACGAAAGGGGAAGTGTATAATGCAGCACTTGGTCAGAAGCAGAGCTTGGACTAGAACTCAGGTCTCCAGTCCCGAGCACCATACCCTAGACTGTACTGCTTCTCTCATGTAACACCAGTTGGGGAGATTCCCTGAAACTAACTCCCACTTGGTGGTCCGATGTGCTGGGGCTGGGAGCAGCAGTATTAATGTAAGAGGAAGATGGTCAGTCTACATGACTGGGAATGGGGAGAGCGCACAAGCAGGAGGTTGAGGGGGGAAGCAGCAAGACCATCTCATGGTGATAGAAAAGGAGGGTTTGGGAAACTGGCACTCACCACAGGATATCTTCCGCTCTCTGACAAAACATAGAAATCCATCAGTGTTGCTCTCCATAAGCATTTCTGTAGGGTCCTCAATCACAAGGCACCATCAGTATGTGCAGGATTTATCAAGTAGCTGTTCTGAGAGCTCCTGCTGACATAGGTGCAAGGGCATTTGGAGGATCTGAATAACATTTCCTTTGGTGAGATGCCAAGAGCTGAAACAAACTTGGCTTAAGTCTGTCTGCTCTCTCACAGTCAATCACTTTAAAATAAAAAATGGAGTGTAAAGGCAAAAGGTCAGGTTTCACCCTGTGTCAGAAACAGGTGGGGCCAGAAAGGGCAGTTGAAACTGGACCAGCACACTGGGCAGGTCTTTTCTGTGTGATATTTGACTGTTACAGGAACATTTTGTTCACTGTAGAAGTATCAAACTCATTATTTCTTCATGACAGAAGTAACATTCTCAATGGCTTGGCAAAAGGATGGCTCCCGTTTGCACCGTGAGCATGAGCTGTTGCCTGTTTACCACAAGAATTTTTCAAAATCCTTATATCTTCCAGAGCCAATCCCATTTCCAAGTAGTTCATAGTTCCCCAGACAAGCAGAGCAAAATCTTCTCTGACAATAGTCTATTTTACTCTGCCTCAGTGCTTCTGCTATGGGACGATCTGCTCTGGCATGAGCCTCTTCCTGAGGACTGCGGTGGCGGTGGTCTGTGGTCAGTTCAGAAAGGTCTGTCTTCTCTCCACTTTAGGTGGCTTCAGTCTCATCAGGATATGAATGGTCTGAGCCACTCTGGTTATGTGACTGCATTCTATACTCAATGGGAATGTTTTGTGTATTTGGGTCAATAAACCCACCCACCAGAGCTCGCTAACCTAATACTGTAGCAGGCCTGTTATCCTCACCTAACTCTTTTAGGCATTTATACAGCACCCCCCGTCCCATATAGTATCTCAGTATTTCTTCCCTTTATCTCTCTGTCATCCCCCAATGGGAAAGGACAAACTTTATGTGATTCCCGTAGGGACACCTACCTCCTTTTATAAGCTTAGTGACTATAGAGAGGGGCATTAGGATGATATTTTTCTACAACTAAATATAATTCAGTTTCCTTGATCTTATTTCTGATCATTATTTGTAGGTGCCCAGTAATATCCTGTCACCAGCTTTGGTCAGATGGTTCTTTGGGATCACCTGTCACTGATTCCTTTCTTGCACTGCAGTCCTCCTCCCACACACTATTATGCAGTTCACTGTGCCCTCCTCCCCAAAGGCAGTTGTGTGATGGCTGCCATCTTGGCTCATGTACCATGGATTGAGCCAGGAACCTCCAAAGCTAAAAATATGAGCTGCTCTCAACTTGAGCTCATCCTTTTCCCTGTCCTTTGCCCAGACTACCTTTCTTTCCTCTTGGTCTCTTTCCTTCCTTGTAACTCAGTCTGATTTCCTCCTCCCTCTGGATAAGGCAAGGAACATGCCTTATAGCTATTTGCCTTCGCCATCCTCAGTTATAGGGATCAGTTCTCCAGGGTGAATTGATTTAAATCAGCAAGCAAGAAACCTTGATTTAAATAATCAAGTTTGTTTTGCATTTGTACTTTTTGGTTATTTTCTTAAAGAAAGGTTGAATCAGGGCCCAGCTTAGGGTTGGAAGAGCCTTCAGGAGGTCATCTAGTCCAATCACTTGCTCAAAGCAGGACAAACCCCAACTAATTCATCCCACCCAGGGCTTTGTCAAGCTGGGCCTTAGAGGTTTTTAAGGATGGAGATTCTATCACCTCCCTAGGTAACCCGTTCCAGTGCTTCGCCACCCTTCTAGTGAAATAGTGTTTCTTAATATCCAACCTAGACCTTCCCCACTGCAACTTGAGACCATTGCTCCTTGTTCTGTCATCTGCCACCACTGAGAACAGCCAAGATCCATCCTCTTTGGAACTCCTCTTCAGGGATTTGAAAGCTTCTATCAAATTCCTCCTCACTCTTCTATTCTGCAGACTAAAATAATTCCAGCTCCCTGAGCTTCTCCTCATAAGTCATGTGCCCCAGCCCCCTAATCATTTTCATTGCCCTCTGCTGGACTCTCTCAAAGATGTGGCTTCAACAGTGCCGAATAGAGGGGAATAATCACTTCTCTCAATCTGCTGGCAATGCTTCTACTACTACAACCCGATATGCAGTTAGCCTTCTTGGCAACAAGGTCACACTGTTGACACGTATCCAGCTTCTCATCCACTATAATCCCTAGGTCCTTTTCTGCAGAACTTCTGCTTAGCCAGTTAGTTCCCAGCCTGTAGTAGAGCATGGGATTCTTCCATTGTAAGTGCAGGATTCTCCACTTGTCCTTGTTGAACCTCATCAGATTTCTTTTGGCCCAATCCCCCAATTTGTCTAGGTCACTCTGGACCCTATCCCTACGCTCCAACATATCTATCTTTCCCCCTCAACTTAATGTCATCTGCGAACTTGCTGAGGGTGCAATCCATCTCATAATCCAGATCATTAATGAAGACGTTGAACAAAACCGGCCCCGGGGCACTCCATTTGACACTGGCTGCCAACTAGATGTCAAGCTGTTGACCACTACCCATTGAGCCCAATGATCTAACCAGCTTTCTATCCACCTTATAGTCCATTCATCCAATCCATACTTTTTAATTTGCTGGCAAGAATATTGTGGGAGACCATATCAGAATCATAGAAGACAATCAGGTTGGTTAGGCATGGCTTTCCCTTGGTGAGTCCATGTTGGCTCTTCCTGATCACCTTCCTCTTCTCCAAGTGTTTCAAAATGGATTCCTTGAGTACCTGCTCCATGATTTTTCCAGGGACTGAGGTGAGGCTGACCAGACTGTAGTTCCCCGGATTCTCCTTCTTCCATTTTTTAAAGATGGGCACTATATTTGTCTTTTTCCAATTGTCCAGGACCTCCCCTGATTGCCACGAGTTTTCAAAGATAATGGCTAATGGCTCTGCAATCACATCAGCCAACTCCCCCAGCACCCTCAGAGACACTAGATCTGGTCCCATGGACTTGTGCATGTCCAGCTTTTCTAAAAAGTCCCTAGCCTGTTCTTTTACTACAAGGGCCTGCTCACCTCCTCCCCATACTGTGCTGCTCAGTGTAGCAGTCTGGAAGCAGCTGGCCTCGTCTGTGAAGCCCAAGGCAAAAAAAGCATTAAGTACTTCAGCTTTTTCCACAGCATCTGTCACGAGGTTGCCTCCCCCATTTAGTAAGGGTCCCACACTTTCCCTGGCATTCTTCTTGTTGCTAACATACTTGTAGAAACCCTTCTTATTACCCTTCACATCACTTGCAAGCTGCAACTCCAATTGTGCTTTGACCTTCCTGATTATACTCCTGCATGCTCAAGCAATATTTATACTCCTTCCTAGTCATCTGTCCAAGTTTCCACTTGTAAGATTCCTTTTTGTGTTTAAGCTCACAAGATTTAAGATTTCTCTGTTAAGCCAAGCTGGTCAACTGCCATATTTGCTATTCTTTCTGCACATCAGGATGGTTTGTTCCTGCAGCTTCATTAAGATGTTTTAAAATACAGCCAGATCTCCTTTCTCCCTCATATTAACCTCCAGAGGATCCTGACCATCAGTTCCCTCAGGGAGTCAAAGTTTGCTTTTCTGAAGTCCAGGGTCCATATTCCTCTGGTCTCCTTTCTTCCTTTTATCAGGATCCTGAACTTGACCATCTCATGGTCACTGCTGCCCAGGTTGCCACCCATTTCTACTTCCCTTACCAATTCATCCCTGTTTGTGAGCAGCAGGTCAAGAGGAGCATGGCCCTTAGTTGGTTCCTACAGCACTGGCTGCAGGAAGTTGTCCCCGAATAAGTGCCTTATTTATCCCTTTTCTGCTACGTGCCAATGGATCCTTTAGATCAACTTGGTGTGTATGGGTTTTACCACTGGCGACAACAAACAGCAATACAATGTCAAGACCAGCATCTCTGATGGGAAAAATCCATTTTTATCATGATAGAACTGGAGATTTAAAAAACCCATAAAGTGTAGCAAAAGGTTTCTGCAGTTTCAACTAAGTTACATAAGAAAATCACCAGGCTTTACTTACGAAGTTAATATTAGCTGTAATGAGTTCTGCTTTGGAATGGCTGTGATAGCTACTCAGCAAAGGATACAAAGCAAAGGGAGTAGAATTCCCAGTTATAACACAAAAGTTTTTACTTCAATCAAACTAAAAAAAAAAAAAAGATCGCTGAGGCAGAAAAGCTGTGTAAATAAACCATTACTGACACTAACTTCCTACCGAGAGAAAGCAGAAAGTTTTAATCTTACATTGTGGACAATTTTATTTGATATAATAACTAGTGTTCAGTGATTGATGATAGTGCTAACAGAGAAAGTAGTAACTACCATGTCAGAGGAAGAAGTAATGTGGGGAAAAGGACAAAGACTATCACTTACAGAAGGAAAATTCACATTTCTTGCCACCCAGTACATTGTTCCTTTCTTCTGCCATGTAATAGCATAATGGAGATGGTTGAGCTCAAAGTACTGTGCTATTTGTACATTGTACCTCCAAATTCTGTTTCTTCTCTTTGCGTTCTTTCATCATCTTTAAAAAATAGTTAAAAGAATGAAACAAAGTTGAATCATTTGTAAATAATACAAATGGGGATATAGCTCCCTGATTTTCTGCCCTAACCCTGGTGCAGGTATAAACTACTATACTTTATTACAGCTGGCAGTGATCTCTACCAGTTGAGCATAGCCAGAGCACAATGTACTGTGGCCACACTCTAGTTTTCTACCCCTGACATGTCCTCTGGGCTCAGAACTGCAGGGAGGGTGATATAAGATGTATACCAGCTCGATGCCTACTGAGTAGTCCTCTACGCCACATGTGCTCTCAGCAAAGAGGTTAGGTCTGGAGTATTCCCCATTTGTGTTACAGGCGCAGTGCAAAAGGGAATAGAATGGAGCAGCATTTTGTGCCTGTTTGTTTTTACATAACATGAAGAGAAAATAATGCTCGTGTTCTCTGTGCCAGTAAATGAAAGTCTATCCATTGCCATATGAGGCAGTAAGTAGCGTCTTGGGAGAGGAGCTGGCTTTAAAGAGTTTCCTCCAGGGAAGTCTTTGTGAAATCCTCAATGTATTCTGGTTCACATTTTGGTGAACCTTCCCAGCAGGTGTCGTTTGCACAGTGCTGTTGCTTCCAACATTGCCTTGAAGATGCTGTACTTGAAAGGCTGCTTGTGGGTGTTCCCAACCCAAAAATTCAAGCACAAAGTTTTCACACCTTTCAAGCATTGTTAGTGTCTGTTATAGAACCGACACAGTTCCCCTTTCCCATAAAGTTCCTTCTTCCCCCAACAAGCTGGGGTCTGACGCTTAGCTATTTTTTGACAGTAAGCTTGATAGTCTTCTACCCCTTCACTCATCCATCACCTTTAAGGTGTGATTAACTGGACAGCTCCCTCTTCCTGGGCCTTCAAGAGACAAACATCTGGCCCACCCCTCCTTTGCAGCTGGTGTGCGGGTGGATGTAATAAAGTTTGTGTGACACTCGGGAGTTCTGGAAAGAGAGATTGCTCTTTATTTCCTGGACACAGGTACTGTGATGGGTTTCCCCTTGGGGTGCAACCTGAAACTGAAGTACAGATGAGCCCTCTGATTTACCAGTCTGGGTCCCCTATGACATTGTGACATTGTGACTAGCTGCAAAGCCCTCCACGCTTGCAGTCACACCAACATGCACAGGCAGGGACTACACCCAGCTGTGTTCTTTAATGCTCTGGCCATCAGCCACTCATGAACTAACAATAGAGAAGCCACAGCCAAAATACCCCTCAGCTCCTCAGTCTAGGACCTGTCAATATTATTACAAATAGGCAGTTTGCCCCTCCCTCAATGTGGAGAGCAATATGCGCAAAACCTTGAACTGAGCTGAGATTTTTTTTCCCCAAACATCTCACTCAAACCACACTGGTTTAGGTAAAATATATAATAGACTAGCATAAGTGCCCGGCGTTGCTCGGGTCAGTCGGAGGTGGGGAGGGGGCAGACAGTTGACACCCCCTGACCAACCCCAACACCCACCCTTCACCCACCCTGACATCTTCCCCCCCCCCCCCCGACCAACCCCAAGACCCCCCGGCTCACTTACCCCCCGACCAAACCCGACAACCCCACCTGACCCCCCAAAACAAACCCAACACCCCCACCTCACCCCCCGACCAAACCCGACACCCCCACCTCACTCCCTGAGCAAACCTGACACCCCCACCTCACCCCCTGACCGAACAGTGTATTTAATAATCTGTGTGCTACACAGTGCACCGTGAGCCGGGGGGGGGGTGGGGGGGTGTCGGGTTTGGTCGGGGGGTTAGGTGGGGGTGTTGGGTTTGCTTGGGGGGGTCAGGTGGGGTTGTCGGGTTTGGTCGGGGGGTAAGTGAGCCGGGGGGTGTAGGGTTTGGTCTGGGGGGGTGGGAAGGTGTTGGGGTGGGTGAGGAGTGAGTGTTGCGGTTGGTCAGGGGGTGTTGCGGTTGGTGGGGGGTTGGTCAGGGGGTGTTGCGGTTGGTGGGGGGTTGAGGTGGGGGTGTCAGGTTTGCTTGGGGGGATGAGGTAGGGGTGTCGGGTTCGGTCGGGGGTAAGTGAGCCGGGGGGGTGTCGGGTTTGGTCTGGGGGGGTGGGAAGGTGTCGTGGTGGGTGAGGGGTGAGGTGTGGGTGTTGGGGTTGGTCAGGGGGTGTTGTGGTTGGTGGGGGGGTGAGGTGGGGGTGTCGGGTTTGCTTGGGGGGGTGAGGTGGGAGTGTCGGGTTCGGTCGGGGGGTAAGTGAGCCGGGGGGTGTCAGGTTTGGTCTGGGGGTGTTGCGATTGGTGGGGGGGGGGTGAGGTGGGGGTGTCAGGTTCGGTCGGGGGGTAAGTGAGCCAGGGGGTGTCAGGTTTGGTCTGGGGGGGTGGGAAGGTGTTGGGGTGGGTGAGGGGTGAGGGGTGGGTGTTGGGGTTGGTCAGGGGGTGTTGCGGTTGGTGGGGGGGTGAGGTGGCGGTGTCGGGTTTGGTCGGGGGGTAAGTGAGCCGGGGGGGGGGTGTCGGGTTTGGTCTGGGCACCCACCCCAACACCTTCCCCCCCCCAGACCAAACCCAACATCCACACCACACCCGTCACCCCCCCGACACCTTCCCACCCCCCCAGACCAACCCCGACACCCCCCCGGCTCACTTACCCCCCGACCAAACCCGACACCCCCACCTCACCCCCCCAAGCAAACCCAACACCCCCACCTCACCCCCCCACCAACCGCAACACGCCCTGACCAACCCCAACACCCCCACCTCACCCCCCCGACCGAACCCGACACCCCCACCTCACTTACCGTCCCACCAAACCCAACTCAGATCCGTCGCAGGCGGGGAGGGGGCCCAGAGCCGAGGGATTCCGGGGACCTTCGCAGGTGGGGGGGGGCACAGAGGTGATGGAGTCCGGGGTTGAGGTGGGAGGGGCAGAGAACTGAGGGCTCTCCGGGGTTCCGTTGGGAGGGGGGAGGGGCAGAGAACGGAGGGATCTCCGGGGTTCCGTTGGGAGGGGGGAGGGGCAGAGAACTGAGGGATCTCCGGGGTTCCGTTGGAGGAGGGAGGGGTGAGCTGAGCGAGTGAGGTGTCTGTTGGAGGGGGGTATTATGACATCATCACCACCTAACCGCCCAGCCGATGTGATTGGCCCTGAAAGACTTTCACCCCTGGGGGGCGTCAGAGGTGAGATCCGAAAATTTTTCGACCCTTACCAGCATCTAGACCCCAAGACCCCTCACTGTACCAAATTTCAAGTCTCTGGCTCAAACGGTGCGGGAGGAGTTCGCAGTCATACGTACATACATACACACATACATACACCACTTGACTTTTATATATATAGATTTATTAGCTACAGAAAGATGGATTTTAAGTGATTATAAGTAATAGCATACAGATCAAAATGGATTACCTGGCAAATAAACAAGCACAATCTAAGCCTCATAAACTCGGATGCCACATCAACTTCAATAAGATAATATGCCACATCTCAACGAAAACAAGAAACAAAAATGCTCAAATATTTCTTTGCAAGCTTTCAGTGAAGTTCTGGGATAAGATTGAGTGAAGCCTTGATCTCGTGTCAAGTGTTAAGAACACCCTCAACCTGATTCCATGGTGGATGGATTACCTCTGCTCTGGCTGACCATATTGTTGTGCTTTGGCAGTGTAATGCCATGCTCATATGCTTTTTCACCAGATCCCAATGACTAGTAGAAGCAGAAAACGGGGCATAACAACTTTGAACAAATGCAAACAGTAGAGCAGCTTGGGGAACAACCAATGTAACAGCTTCTCCCTCCAGATTCAGTGAATGGGCAGCACGTGGAACAAAAGACATGCACTGATTTACCTGATGAATTCAATTTGAACATCTTTGTATGTTTCAGCCATGCTAGCTTCATCGTCATAGCTTTGTCCCCTGCAATCAGCCATATCTTTTTTCAGCTTCTCTAAAAATAACCTCTGCCAATCCTCTCTTGTTTTGGTGCGAATGGCATTGAAATCTACAAAGCATTAAACAGGGCCCCGAATATACCATCTGAAGCACTAAATGGAGAAGACTAGGGCCCCAGGAAAGAAGGAGACAATGAGAAGTAAAAAAATAAAACAAAATAAGGGGGATTTACAGGCCCTTGATGAGCCTGGTTCCACTGGAGTGGTTGTTTGAAATCCAGCCTTTTCTCCCTTTTGCAGTAGGGCGGTTGGCATTCCTATTACCATGATTACTTCTGTTCTAGTTTCCTGGTGGATAGCTTTTTCTATAACGACTCTACTGTCAATTGTCTGAGATTCAAGAAGCTTATTGATGATCTAGCTTTAGCTTTAGATGATTTGTGGGTGCTTATGCTCGACTGCACTGTGGAGTGGAGCAGCCACAGGTGAGACCCCTGGTTGACAGAAAGCTGCTATACCATGCCTGGCCACAAGGCAGTGCCAGTGGTGAGTGACCCTTCTAAAGGTATAAAATGAATAAGGAAATGGAGGGATACCTGTCTTTCATTTCCTGCTGTAAGTAACTTGAGGGAAAAGGAGCTACAGAGGTGGAAAATATGAGATGTAAGAAAAAATTTTAAAATATGACTTTATACCTCCATAGTAACTTTCACTCAGGTATCTCAAAGGTCTTTACAAATTCATTAATCAACCCTTTCTGCATCCCTGTGGGGTTTACCCATCTCTCAAAGGGCTAAACTGATTCATAGAGTGAGTCCGCAGTCTTTATTGGTAACAGAGGTCTTCCCCCCTCTTCGTTGGCTCAGCTCTGCTTGCTGGAGCACTGGTGGTGTGGGGAGCGGGCAGGAGACTGTGCAGGATGGAGTGCGTGGGCTCTGTGGAAACTGCTTTACCCCTTTCGTGTGACTCATACAGGGGAGTCAGGCAGAGTCTTACAGGCCCTGAGCCTTCCCATCCCGCATTCTGAGGGCAGGTCGCATTCTTGCCTTTAAGTGTCTGTTTCTGCGATGATGTACATATGCAAATGTTCAAATTTACATTTTCAAAACACTTGTGGCCATAAATTCTATGGCTTGACTGCTTGTGAGGAATGAACACAAAAGCAGAGTCAGCCTAGCTGAACTGAATTTATTAAGTACTCTGAGTGAAATCTGAGAAACTGAAGGAAAATGTGTTGAGCTATTCACACGGCTCTGTTGGTTACTACCAACTTGAGCTAGATTTGAAGCAGTGAGGTAGAAATGAAGACTGCATAAGCCTGTATAAATCCCAGTTTGGTCTTGTAACTGATTAATTAAATTTAATTAATAAATTTAAAGCTATTGTGTGTGGCTTGCAAAGTAATGAATAGGCATCATGGCCCAGTGGGTAGGGGAAAATTGCCCTTCCTAGCACACAGGATTGCCTATACCATGTCTGAGCCATGCTTATCCTAGGGCTATTCTTTAGTTGTTTCCCCATTTTATGCCTCTAAAGCAGTATAAAGGCCCCTTAGTAGGGGAACTGAATCTTCCCCAGACAATAGGAGGAAACATGACAAACTATGCACAAAAAACTTGTCTTGATTTTCTGAGGTGATCAGCACCCAGAGCTCCAACTGAAGTCAAGTTGTTGATACTCAGCACCCTGAAATCAGGACAGTATGTTTTACTGACAGCAGTACGTCTTCACATCTCTGGATGTACAGAGCCTGTAGGTATTCATGGCATGCTGTTTGTTATGAGCGACTAATTCCTTGCATAAGTCCTTCCTTGTTTGATATTCCAGTTACTATAACTGCAAATCCAGTTGCTTGCATAGGAATCAGATCACTATTAACCCCCTCTTTACCTTCTGGCTCTTACATGTGAATATTTAAGACTACTGCCTTGTTTTCTGGGATGTAAAAATATAACTTGTAAAAATAAATAAAACATGTATACAGTGTGGCACAGAGAGAGCCTAGTGGGGTAGGATTCATTGCACTGTCTGGGGCTGGGCAGGACTGTGCTGAAGGAAAGAAGGGGAGTGTTGGAATGCTCTGTGTAATAGTTGTTCTGGGTTTTACAGCAGTCTGTTGGCAACTATGGGGAAAGGTGCTGTAAATTAGTATTCCACAATGACTTGTGCAGGTAACTTTTCAGTTAGCTTTCCGCAAACCTTCTTAAGTTCCTCCTGATCTAGGTATTTTAACTTGGCATGCCTCAGGTCTTGTACAGATGTCATAATTTCCGCTGGATGACACAGATTCCATACCAAGAGTTCCAGTCTGAATCTTGGAAAAAGATCATCTCTGAATTCCTTAAAGTCAAAACAAGGGCACAATGCAGCTCATGTTCAACCCCCAGCTTCTTAAAAGCTTCCACAGTTCTCTGTGTCACCTTTCAGTCCCCTTCCTGAGTCCTCTTTCATACTCAGAACTGCACAGAAAATACATTTTGGTTTACTTATGCTTCAAGTCATGCCAACTGTTAATTGGGCAAAGAGATTAATTAAAATCCAAACCATTTTAGGTCAACATCATATAAAACCGTAATATCAGAAATAAAATAACCCCAAATCACTACAAAAGGTTACATTTTCACTAAACCAAAATACAATTGCATTACCATCTAGTGATACTGAGTACTGTACACTAGACCCAAGCTTTTGCAGTAATCCTACTACAACATACTTCTCTTTGAAACAGAACTTTGTGATCTAGTACCAGTGGCTGACTTACAACATGTAAATCTGTAGCTGACCGCATTGTAAAGTGCTTCTGAGCTCTCTAATGGGACTAAAGTGAATGTAAGGTGCCACTTAGTTAAAGGACCACTAACCCCAAGTGTGAATTGCAGACATAGGCACATCTGATAAGTCTTATGGAACCAGTCCTTTACTTTACACATGTACATCTGCTGGCTGCCATTTCCCACATCTCCCATTGGCCAGGAACGGTGAACCGCGGCCACTGTGAACTGCAGGTGGCCGTGCTAATGTAAATGAACTGTCTGACAGCCCACCAGCAGACTACCCTGGTGGGCCGCGTGTGGCCCATTGGCCATTAGGTTGCCCACCACTGGTCTAGGGTTACAAATGGAAAAATTATACTTAACCATTTATAATGCTGTGTAGAAGTATCCAGAAATATTTAACAGTGTCCTCTTTTTTCAGGATCTAACACGTTTATTTATAAGGATGTTCCATTTAGAAATAAGGGTGATAAAATCAAATACATGCAAATAAAGAGTTATTCACAGATTTCATCCATCTGTTTACAAATCAAATTTCCTTAGTTAGTGGTTATCTTGATGAATCTTTAGAAAGAGCTTAATTTGCCAAAATAGCTCCAAATTTGGATCAGTGCTCACAACTTCAATTGATAGCAGATGTTGGATCCAATTAAACAATTTAAATTTTAGTGGTTGCTTTGCACAGCTCTTTTTGAAATGTCACAGATTTTTGTTCTTGTACGTAGCAGCTATGCCAAGGCAAGCCAATCGTACAAATAATGAAGCAAAAAGAAGACTAGGTTAATACATTCCTAGGAACTATACCAAAAATGTTTTGGGATAGCTGAAATGTAAGACTGTTAACACTGTGATATAAATACCAAAGCTCTGAGAAATTAATGAGGACTGCCTTATATCGTCTTCTCTTTCAAGGAAACTCCTGTGGTTCTCACTTTACAGAGGTTTATATGTAATGGCACAAATGTCATGTTTTCCTAAATGAATGTTTCCTTAAGTTAGTAAAATTTAGAGACTTTTAATGAGCCTCTATCCTAAGTAGAGTTTTGATCCCGCAAAATGAAAAGTACTAGAGACTCCATGAAGACAACTAAGGACTTTGTTGTTGCTATTTTACATAGAATGTGCTCAGATACCATGCTGACGGGTAGCAGCAGTACAGAACTGTAAGACAGATAGGAGTAACAGAGCCAGTTAAAAATTCTCCAGCACAACACTTTTCTGTGGGAGAATGCCGATTTGTCAAAATTGAAATATTTTTCAGACATGGTTTGAATTTTGACAAAGTTCTGACAGAACTCAGCCTAGTTTCCTATCCGCTTTCCAGCCTGACTCCTAGGAAACCCATATGGTGGGCTACTGGGGAGTCTGGAAGTCCTGGCTTCCAAGCTTGTGGCTCCTTTGCATCCTGTGATGTGGACTGCCCCAGAGCAGAGGTTCCAGTCCCTTTCACAGAGAACTTCAGTTGGTGTCCATTCCAAACTGGTGCAAATCCAAATTTCAGAATATTGAAATGCTTTGCAAAATGGAATTACCTTTCTCTTGGCCTTTACAACATCCTCCGGGAAGGAGTTCCACAGGTTGACTATGCATTGTCTGAAAAAATACTTCCTTTTGTTTATTTTAAACCCGCTGCCTATTAATTTCATTTGTTGCCCTTTTCTGAACCTTTTCCAATTCCAATGTATCTTTTTTGAGATGGGGTGATCACATCTTCATGCATTATTCAAGATGTGGGCGTACCATGGATTTACATAGAAGTAATATGATATTTTCTGTCTTATCTATCCCTTTCGTAATGATTCCCAACATTTTGTTCACTTTTTTGATTGCCACTGCACATTGAGTGGATGCTTTCAGAGAACTATTCACAATGACTCCGAGCTCTCTTTCTTGAGTGGTAACAGCTGAATGTAACAGCAGATGCAGTATGACAGTTGAATGGACCTTTGGTCATTTGAAGGGTCGCTCGCGTTGTCTATTTATGAAATTGGACCTCAGTGAGAAAAATATCCCAATGGTTGTAGCTGCAGATTCCACTGGGGTGCATGGCAGAGGTGAAGCATCTGTCTGCTGATTTTGAACAGCTGGATACAGGGCTACAAGAATAGTTCAATGTAGACCTATGCAGCTCAGGGAGGCTTTGAAAGACCATTTTAATATTGAGTCAGAGTAGTATATGTTGCTATAATGTGTTCTACCTGAATTGGGTCCTTTTTTATAATCACTACTTTAAGCATGACTTTCATTCCATTTACCAGTCCTTCCTTACTGCAGATCCTCAAAGTCATTTTTATTTTTGTTCCCAAATCACCGTAGTTTTAGAGTCTGACATAGTTTGAGCCAAAATGGTTTACTTTATTTTAGAGACTTTGTTGATCTTGTAGTTTACTCTTTGTTATGAGAATTGACTGTATGGTGACTAGGTTCCTGCAGTACAAATGCCAGACAATGAATGTCAAGCATTCTGCATGGAGTAGGTTTACTCTGACATGTTCCAGTTCTTCAAAGCAATAATAAAAAAATTAGTTTAGTTTATTTTTTGTCACAATAGCCTAGACTGTTACAAATACCCAGCACTAATAATCTGTTGTTTAGACTGATTAGCATCCTATATCCCTCCATTTCTAAAATGGAATTTTAATCGGATTGTAATTCCTTGAAACCTCCAATTCACTGAGTACTTCCCTAGTCATTAATCAATGTGAATTTTGCCATCTATTAAGCTGCTTAAACCTACTGCACATTACAGACGGATAGCTTCCATTGCCTCCAGTGCATTGTTGACATACTGTTCTTTTAATATCAGGTTCATAATACTATTATGAGACTCCAGGAAGGGAAAAGCAGCCAGTTATATTGCTACACTGTTTCCATTTTAAATATGTTTTCTTCATGGACTTATAACTGGGTCATAAATTCATTCCAAAGTGAAATCACTTTAATTGGTTTGATCATGCAAAGTGCCGTCTCTCTCTCTTGTGGTGTGGCAAATTCTCAGCTCAGGAGTAGCTTACTCCCCTCTCAACCCCGTTTGTATTACTTTTTGATATATATATAATATATATATATATATATATATTCATTTTCCTGTGCTAAAGAACAGTTTTTAATCAGGAAATTTGTAACAGTGGGTATTTTAGCTAAAAAGAATGTTTTCATTGAAGATGAAATGTTCAGTGTATGAATACGCTGCAAACTGATTTATTATAGATGTGGGGACGCTGGGTTAACACCAGCTGTTGTGATCGTCCATGTTAATAATCCGTGAAGAAATAATTCTATAAACCTTCAGGCAAAGGGAGTTTTACCTGAGTAAAGATTTCAGGATTAGGCCATACGTCAACTGGACATAAATCGATGAGCTGCGAATATGCATTTTAGGACATGATTATTTAGCATAAATAAGGTTTCGTAACAACAGAGCGTGTTTCACTATTGCCATGCATCTTTTGTTCTCATTTCCACTGGAGCAAAGAGGCACTCAGCACTGGTGGAAACGATGGCACGAGATGAATCTAGCCCATGATTCACACTCTTACAGAGCCTGTCTTTTTAGTCCTTTATAAGAGTTTTATGCCGGTGTAACCACATTGACTTCAATAGAATCCTGGTATCCAACTGGTTTAATTAAAGGAAAAAAGAGGCCAAAAGCATATACAAATTCATATTTATCCATAAGCTCTAACAACGTGACTAAGCTATTTTGAGCTATACATTTTTAAAATAAATATAGCAATCCCTTTAAGTGTGTGTGTGTGTGTGTGTGTATGTGTGCACACCTGCCCTCTGGTAGAGTTCTAACCTTAGATTCTATGATTCTATGTAAAATTTGATAGCAACCCCATAAGGTACATTTCTTTAAGGACCTATCCCTTTCTTCCCCTCGAATACAAATGAGGAAATTAAATGTAAAACTTTCCATTTATATCATGGTAAGATTGAGAGACAAACTGCCAAGGGTCAGGGAGTTCTAAGACAGATTCTTATTTTATATTTTAAAGCTTATCCATCTAATCTCTTTTTATTTCCGATGGCTTGAGTTCAGAACAGCATGGTGCCTTCAATTCAGAATTTCCTGGCTTTTATCTTTTCCTTTCATAGCTGTCTTATTATTTAAACATTATTTGTGTTGCTGTTTTTATATCTGTCATACAACCCCAGAGAAATTAAAGGGTTGAACGCAAAATCCAGGGCTAAGTGATAGGTAAGAATAAGAGTGAGGATATAGTGGAAATGTAAGGCCATATTTGGACTTCATATTGACTGCAACCATATTAAGTTCAACAAGATTTCACAGGGCTGACATTGGCCCTAAACATGGAAGGGCTGATTGTTGCTTTCAGCTGTTGGCTGTTCTTGGAGAAGTGGGAAGAGGCTCGACTGCGGCAAAAACCCTAGAGTAGTTCTGACTTGGCCAGAATGCCTCTGGGGATAGTGGGGAAAATGCATGCCACTGAAGGAGGGTGCAGTGTGCCGGATTAGCTATGCTGGCTGGTGCCGACGGTAGTGGGCCCAGATCCTCTCTGACCTCTCCCTTTTGAAAAGCTAGTATGGCCAATAGCCCAAGTGGGTGACCAGATGTCCCGATTTCATAGGGACAGTCTCGATTTTTTGGGTCTTTTTCTTATATAGGCTTCTGTTACCCCCCCAACCCTGTCCCAATTTTTCACATTTGCTATCTGGTCACCTTAAGTGAAGTACCTGCACTCTTCACATCATTTATGGCCGGCACTTAGACATGCAGTATGTCTATACTGCAATTGGAGTGTGATTGCAGCACATGGACATACATGAGCTAACTTTAAATCTAGCTAGTGCAAGTCCAATAGCAGTGAAGTTGTGGCAGCACGGCCTTCAGTGCAGGCGAGGTGCCTGAATAGGGTTTAGGGTACAGGTGGGTTTACACAGCCCATGTGTCACAGCTTCACTGCTATTGGTACCTGAGCAAGCTAGGTTAAAGATAGCTCAGGTGTGTCTACACCTGCTGCAGCCCCAACTCTAACTGCAGTGTGGATGTAGCCACAGACACAAGAGGAGGTTCAAGCCCATAGTTTGCAAGTATCTGCAGTGAGAATGAATATAGGAATCGCCACAGAAATCAGACTAATGAAATATCTAGGGCATGATTCTCCCTAGCAGTGTGCCTGGTGCAGTCATTTACACTTGCACAAAGTGGGTGTGAAAAATTCTACCGTTCTGATTTGGTGGCTTTTTATATCCACGTTGCACAGCTATAGATACCAGGCAGTAAAGAAATGAAATGAAACCTAAGGCTCTGAAATCATATTACCAGCAGTGACCAGAACCTCATGCTTCAAAGGAAAATGAACCCTCAACTACTCGATGTCCCTAGCCAGTGGAAGGGAAAAAATCATCTTGAAAGAGAACTGACTTCTCTTCCTCACTGAGATGAACCCTCCCCGTCAGCCTTTCCATTATGCTCATTGCTGCTAAGTCTAGTTAACACTCCCTGTGTGCCAGACATAGCAGGCCTGATTAAAGTCTCCTGTTTAGGTGTTAAAAGATAATCCATGGCCTTTTTGTCATTACTCAGATGCATATATGATTTCACTAGAACACTGGCTGTATAACGTATAGTAATTATGATCTATGAATGGATTTTCTATGTTGCCTGTTTAGGAAAAGTTGGACATTGTAACCCACATTTGGTTGCACAGCAGACCCTGAGGGAGTAGCACCCTTCTGTTAATTGGGAGAATTAGGCCACTTCTTTCTCAATCTCTATTATTAAAGACTAGCTCAGATTGGATCTGTTCTTTTCACTTCTGTTTCAGCTGTGCAGCGTTAAAACGATGCCACATACTCTGAATTATTCAGCCATTAAAAGTACTTGAAAGGGAACATAATTAGTTTCTCCAAAGGGAACCAACTGGTCAAGCCAGCAAGAGCAAATGGGACAAATGCCCATTTTTTGCCAAAAATGTCAGGACAGCCAGGACAGGGCACAAAAACAGGACTGTCCTGTCCAAAACAAGATGGACGGTCACTCTACGTTAACAGATTTTTTTGCTGGTGCAATAGTTTGAAATGCTGCTGGCTAGATGCTCCAGGTTCACTTAGCAAACTTGTAAGATTTTCCATCCTGTGACTAGACTGCTGAGAATTGCCCCTTGTTACCAGAGCAGAGACTCAAACTGCCCATGATGACCTTTACAGTATTTTCTAGGCAGTGGCTCTACCAGGTGTGCTAAGGGAAACCACCCACACTGCAAGCTAGCTGGAGTTGTGCTAAGTACTCCATAGCAGGAACTAGCTGCATCTTGCATTATCCAACACTGCAGTGTAATACATGGACTGGGTTATATTTTAATTCATTCTCTTTATGGATTCGGCTTTAACCTGGGGAAGAGGGAAAGGGACCTGCTAGGCTCACCCCATTGAGCAGAATTCATTGCGTAGGATTGTGTGCACATTGCACCCCCTGTCAGTACTCTGCCCAGGCCGGGGAAGCTAATGATCCAACCAGCAAACAAAGTTCACTGATGAATCCTGGTCATGTGCCACTTGAGGCACATTGCGCGTATGCTACGACGATTGCATCATTTTGGGTAGCAGAGTGTGTCCCAGTGTAGGGGCTAGAAAAATGTGCAGTGACCAAGGCACCTTTTCTGTTTTGTAATATATAATGAAATCCAGTTTTTTACATGGCAGTGATTTATAATACTATGGTACAGTATTTTATTAAGTATTGTATGCCTTGATATATGGGTGATCTGTTTTAGCAGATGTCCATTCGCTTCACTGTGTTTAATGTAGCTCACTCAAAGGCTTATAGAGTGAGCAGCAGATTAATTTTGTTTGCTAGCCTTCAGTAGATCAGAGTGAGGAGACAGGAGTATATTAGTGACAGGACACCTAGGGCATGATGCAAAGCCCCTTAACTCAAGGGCTGCTACGTATTGTCCATACCTACATTTATGAACCATTATGCCATTATTGCATCTTTCAGAGTGGATGCCAGTTTTTGTGGGGAGTCCTGCAATCCTTGTTGAGGTAGACTCAGAGTCCCGCCTGGGGTAGGTACTGCATGTGAATCACCTAATCAAAATACACTGAAGAAGAAGAAGAATACACTCAAAGAAGAAGAAACAGTTGCGTGGTGTAACTGTGGTTCTTTGAGATGCACTATGTATTCCACCACCCACCCTCCATCCCCTCTAATTCAGAGTCTAGTTTCTGGGCATTCGGTGCCAAGGAACTGAGGTGGATCAGGTGGCACTGCCTCATATAGGCAAGGGGGAGGGGCTATGGCCATGAGGTGGTTGCCCCTCTAAGATACTACTAGCCAAAATTCTCTGGCTCCAGTGTGCTGGGTGTGCACACACCTAAGTGGATTACATGTCTGCCTCACATCTTGAAGAACCAGAGTCACTCAGGGGTAACAGAAAATACTTTCATCTTCCAAAGAGCCCATACACACCAATTTCCTAACAAAAACATGAGTATATCAGGTAGATACTGTGCTTTGAACACACACAATTATCTTATCTTGTAGTCTGATGGGAAAGACTACAAGAAAGTCGGAGGTTGCACTTGTTGATTACATATGTTTCAAATGTTGGGTTGGTGTTAAATTGTGAGTTTCAAAATTTCCTTGAGTAAACCTTGCTGCTGTGTTTTGACCATAATCTAATATAGCCTTGCTGGTTGGTAGGCAACAGCATTTGAAAAGAATGATTATTTCCTATTTTCCTTATCTGATCTTTTGGGTAGTTAATAGCTGAATCCGTATATTTATAAAAATGAAAACCATGGACCCGGTTCACCACCAACTTTCACCATGTGTAGTCTTTTGGACACATGCAAAGTGGATGTAAACTCTAACAAAACAGTATTGCCAACTCTAAGCATTCATAAGAATGTAAGAATGGCTGTACTGGGTCAGACCAAAGGTCCATCCAGCCCAGTAGCCTGTCTTGACAGTGGCCAATGCCAGGTGTCCCGGAGTGAGTGAACCTAACAGGTAATGAACAAGTGATCTCTCTCCTACCATCCATCACCACTCTCTGACAAACAGAGGCTAGGAACACCATTCCTTACTCATCCTGGCTAATAGCCATTCAAAGATCATGTCAAGTACCCCTTCCCCCCCCAAAAAAAAGATTTTAAAAAACAATAGTATTTGATCCTTTGTGGTTCACATTTTCAAGCTTTTTACTCAACCATGAAGGTTAGAATTTTTAAAAAATGGAAACTGGGATTCTCACATAGGTATTCTTTGTTCTATGTATTCATGAAAGCAGTGGGTTTTAATCTCTTTTTGGCTTTGCTTCAAAAATATCCTTATGCACCTTCTTTGTGTGATTCAAAAACTCCAGAAAGATTTATGATGCAGTCTTTCTTTTAATCACTACTTTTTCTGTGTGTTTGCCTTTCTATGTCCATTACTCTTGCTGCATATTATATTTGCCTTTATCTCCGTTGCTTCCTTTGCTGTGTTTGCCATTCTCTGTCCTTCCTGTTTTCCAAGTATTTGCCTTTCTCTTGCATGCTTTTAAATCTACCTTCACTTTCCTTAAAGCTTTCAATCTGTTAATGTTCTCAGCAGGCAGAGGGTTGTGTTTGGCAATCAGTGCCTTTATGTGGTTGAGCACTGAGTCACTGAATTAATGCTATACCTTTGATATCCTCCCGCTACCTTGCTCAGCCTTCTTTCCGATACTCCAAGGATTTGTTGAACTACAGAGACAATGTAGGAAGATAATAGAACCTTAGCCTGAGAGAGGGTCCTTCATTATTTTGACCTAACGTGCTCTCTCTCAGCCTTGCATATTTCATTGTCCTGTCAATCACTCTGCTCAAGCCGGGAGAGTATCTGCAAACTAGCAAATATTTTTTGTCAAACTCTTGTCCTGTTTCTTGAGTAAAATGACCAAAAGTGAATGTGCTGATCCTAGCTCTGCTTCAGGATCTCGCCACTGTGGTAATCTCACAGGAGGAGCACATGCCCCATAACATTGCCTTCATTTTTTTCAAACGCACAACAGACACCCCATCGCAATACTGCAGCCTTGTCCTGGTTTCTCAAAGAACTGTGAAATCTCACAGCAAGGCAGGGGACAGATTTTGACACATCCTACTCCCTTCCCGTTTCCTAGTTGATATGATAACCTTTTTCATGAAAGAGAATGGACAGGCAATAAGATGTTCTGATGCAACTGGTGTGGACAAAAGATGTGCTATAGAAGGTGAGAGACCAGTTAGGTCAAGGTAGACATGAGATATAAGCCTAGGTGCAAGTAAACAATATGCATTTTAATACAGCTAAATGTAAGCATCTAAGAACCAAAAATGTAGGACATAATTATGGGATGCGGGACTCTATCTTGGGAAGCAGTGACTGAAAAAGATTTGGGGGCTCTGGTGGATAATCAGGTGACATGAGCCCTCAATATAACACTGTAGCCAAAAGAGCTAATGCGATCCTGGAATGCATAAACAGGGCAATCTTGAGTCAAAGAGAAGTTATTTTACCTCTCTTTTTGATACTGGTGTGACCACTACTGTAATACTGGGTCTAGTTCTGGTGTCCACAGTTCAAGGAGGATGTTGATAAACTGGAGAGGATTCAGACAAGCCCCATGAGAATGTTTAAAGAATTAAAAAGCACATCTTAGGCCTTGATTACACTGGCACTTTATAGCGCTATAAAGCCTCCAGGAGCACTATAACTCACTACCCGTCCAGACTGGCGAGGCACATAGAGCGCTGTAAATCCACAGTTATACCGGTCCTGGTAATCCTCCACTCCCCAAGGATTAACAGCTATAGCTCCGTATTATCTCCAGTGTGAATGGGTATTAACATATCGCTTTGAGTGATCTCTGGAAATGCCCCTAAACCATTTAAGGCAATTGATGTCTCTTCCCTTTGTTTTGAACTCGACTGGAGGGATGTGGAAGTACGTTTTCAGAGTTTATCTCTTAACTCCGCAAATAAGCAATGCAAATGTTTACAGAGTGAGCCTGGGTGAAAGAGAAGACTAGCAGGCTTTGTATTTCAAAGGAAAGTTGCTGACACACTCTCAGCACGCCGAAAATCCACTCGCTCTCTCGCTCTCTCCGTCCGCATACACACAACACGTTCCCCCTCACACCCCTGATTTGAAAAGCACGTTGCACCCAGCTGAATGCTGGGATAGCTGCCCATAATGCACCAATCCCTGTGCCACTGCAAGTGCCGCAAATGTAGCCATGCTATACTGCTGGCGGGTCTCAGTGTGGACACGCTACAGCACTATTCCTATAGCTGTATATGAGGGCAGATATAACCAAAACCGCTATAAAGCTGTAAGTGTAACCAAGCCCTTAGAGTGATAGACTCAAAGAGCTCAATCTATTAAGCTTAATGAAGAGAAGGTTAGGGGATGACATGATTAGTCTATTAGTATCTACATGGGAACAAATGTTCAATAATGGTCTGTTCAATTTAGCAGAGAAAGGTAGATTCAGTAGTTGGAAGCTGAAGTGAGACAAACCCAGAAAATGGAAAAATGGTGTCAAATTTTGATAGTGAGGGTAATTAACCATTAGAACAATTTAGCAAAGATCATGATGGATTCTCCAATCCTGGTAATTACAGAGGGGGTAATGTTGTGAAAATCTCCAGAGGCAGGCATAAATATGCAGGCAAGAAAGCAAGGTAAATTCAATCAGTGGCGGTGGTGAAGCCCACTTTCAGCAGGTGATCAGGAGGTGCATATTTACGCCTGCCTCTGGAGATTTTCACAACATTCATCTGATGGAAGTGGGTCTTAACCCACGAAAGCTCATGATCCCTAAAATCTGTTAGTCTATAAGGTGCTACAAGACTCTTTGTCTCTATATATAAACAGGAGATTTCACTCTAGTACTTACTCAATTCCCATTCTTTGTACTGTTTTTAACACTTTCTCAGCAGTTGGTGGAACACAAAGGTTCTTTTGACAGCAGACTCATTTGAAAATACCCTTTGTAAAACACCAGAAAATGTCTAGTCTCAGTACTGTATATAGCTCTTGTTAGGATAAAAGGAATTCCCGTGTTAAAGGAAAGAAGTGTATTTTAACTCTATCTGTTAAAGTGGGACATTTTCTTTAGAGTCATGTTTTGTGATGGTTGAACTTTGCATGCTTCGCCTTGCATCCTTGGATACAAAAGTATCTCTCATTTGCATTCTACTAATCTGCTGTGCCAACTAAAGTGCTTATTGTTACTACTACATATTCTTCTAAGTAAATGCCAAGGGGGAAAAGAGACTTGAAAACTTATTTAAATTAGGACAAGTCAGCCCAAGCTCCAGTCAGTAAGAGCTGAGGTCTGCTATATGCAAGCAGATAATAAGAGGATTTGAAAGGACATCAAGTGTTGGAATTTGGAACATGTATGCCATGCATTTGTGTCCAATCCTGTGAGTTTTAGCGATTGTGAAAATTAAGCAGTATTGCGAGCGGTATTGCCATTATAGATCCTTGTGTAGGACAACTCCTGTATGCAGTGGCTCTAGTCTAATGGATGGACTGTGCAACCCCTTCAACTCAGAGAAGACGGTGCCTATCTTAGGTACAGTGTCTTCAGTGTTAATCCTGAGGAGTGGTGCAACTCCACACTGCCCCCTCGGCAGGACTGTGACATAGATACTCCACATATCAGAGGGGTAGCCGTGTTAGTCTGTATCTGCAAAAACAATAAGGAGTCCAGTGGCAGATTAAAGACTAACAGATTTATTTGGGCATAAGCTTTTGTGGGTAAAAACCCCCACAGATACATCTGAAGAAGTGGGGTTTTTGCCCCTGAAAGCTTATGCCCAAATAAATCTGTTAGTCTTTAAGGTGCCACTGGACTCCTCATTATTTTATTGATATCCAATTTATCCCTTATATAGGCTTATTATAGGTTTAGCAGGAGCTGTTCTTGTTCTGTGGGAAAATGCAGACAGGGATGCTGTGTCGAGCTTTACAGCAGACGACTGATTTGTGACACAGGCCACACCCTTCCCACCTATTTATTCCCATACCAGAATGTGGTTCCGCATGATTTTTGGAAGTGACCTTTCACACAATAGTGTCAGAACATTGGTAAGGACCCCCGAGAACTTGCTGCCCCATTTTAATGCCAAAGGGGGTTTAAATCAAATTGTAGTGTTCTGTGGGTGAAAGGGAAACAATGGTTCTGGATGAAAGTTACATCTAAACCAGCTCAGCCCAGTGGTACGGGTAGTTTTACTCCCCACCTTGGCAGAGTTGAAAACCTTTCTATCTAGGACACTAAAATGGAAATCCAGTATTGTAGGGTTTTTCTTCTGCCTACATTTATTTTTGCTCCCATTAGTCTGTTTAGCCATTGGTTGAAGAACCAAGTAATACTGCGTGTCATTCAGGAAGTGACACCCCAAGACCAAGGCACAGTGAAGGGCTCTTGGACAGGCAGTGGATGAGATATGACTGTTTAAGCATCAGTCTGGTAAGCCATGAATTGTGATGGCTAGGCCTGGATGATTTGAAAGCGTGACCTTGGCGGGGATTTAGACCTAGGGCCTGCCTGCAGAAGGGTATGGAGCGTCTTAGCAATGGACTGAGGAAGGGCCTGCAGCAGTGGAGAGGCAAAGAAGTCTAGAATTTGAGCGAGAGAGCTCTGTAGCGAGAGACACAGAATCAAAATGACATAGAAGAGACCGAAAAGAAAAGGGGAATTTGCTTCCTGCCAGGCATCTGTGGACTATGGAGGAGTTTCATGGTGCATATGTACATCATATCAAAGCTGGAAGTGTCTGATGCTTCAGTTCCCAGTAATGTTCCCATTATATTTACAATGTATAAACAATTAAGAAATGAGTAGCTCCTAGCTGTGAAATGTGTTGAATTGTGCACCATTTAAATCGATCACTTAACCTTTTATGACCTATAATATTCAAATAACCAAGGAATTCTCAGTGAAGATAAATTAGTCAGAGAGAGATATTCATGTGCACCACTGGTCTCTGTTGGATGGAATTCAAATCTTGTGGCTGTGAATCATAGCTCCTATAGTGCTTCCTGTGACTGGAGAGCCTTCTTTAGCTTAGATGGTAGGGCCTGTGCTTTGAAGAGATTTCATCTACCCCCATAAATATGTGAGTGGCTTAGGGTTGCCAACTTTCTAATTACACAAAGCTGAACACCCTAGCCACCCCCCCCCCCCCTGTTCCCTCAGGCCCATCTCCCCGCTTGCTACATTCCTCCCTCCTCGGTGGCTTGCTGTTTCCCACCCTCACTCACTTTCACTGGGCTGGAGCATGGGGTTGAGTGTAGGAGGGGGTGAGGGCTCTAACTGGGGATACAGGCTCCAAGATGGTGCCATAAATGAGGGGTCCAGGGTGTGGGAGAGGGCTCGAGGCTGGGGCAGTGGGTTAGGGTGCGGGGGAGGGCTCTGGCTGGAGGTGTGGGCTCTGGGGTGGGGCCAGGGATAAGGGGTTTGGAGTGCAGGAGGAGGCTCCAGGTTGGGAGGTGAGACAGAGGGGTTCTGGGGTGGGTGGGCAGGGGCTCTGGGCTGGGGCAGAGGGTTGGGATGCAGGGGGGGTGAGGGCTCCATCTGGGGGTGCAGACTCTGGGGTGGGGCTGGGGATGAAGGGTTTAGGGTGCAGGAGGGGGCTCCGGCTTCACGGGAGGCTTAAGGCTGGGGTAGGGGGTTGGGGCTCAGGGTTGGGCTGCAGGCTTACCTCCAGGGTCTCGCTGTCAGCGGGGCGGGGAAGAAAGCAGTCTTCCTGCTTGTCCCGACTCTGCACTGTGCCCTGGAAATGGCTAGCAGACTCCGGCTCCGAGGCAGAGGCCTGGTAGGCAGCTCTGCGCACTGCTCTCACCGGCAAGCACCGGCCCCATAGTTCCCATTGGCCACGGTTGCTGGCCAATGGGAGTGCAAAGCTGGTGCTTGGGGCGGGGGCAGTGCATGGAGCCCAGTGTCTGCCCCGCCTTGAAGCTGGACCTGCTGGCTGCTTCGGGTGTGCAACACTGAGCCAGGAGAGGTAGGGACTAGTCTGCCTTAAACCCTCAACACCGCTGACTGGACTTTTAATGGCCCGGTCAGCAATGCTATCTGGAGCCGCCAGGCTTCCTTCGACCGGGTGTTCTGGTTGAAAACTGGTCACCCTAGAGAGTCTATGTGTTGCAATGTGGTCGTGGGTTTCTTACAATTTTTAAAAGCACCAAACTTGGCAAACACTAGATTCTAAACTCTGCGTCCCTCCCTCCCAATTTCAGCCTTGATACCTCCACTTATCACCCAAGTAAAGTTTCCGGTTTTCAAGAGCGAGAGAAAGCAGCAGTGTCATTGCTACAGAACTGGTTCGGCAATTCATGCAGACTGCAGGATCAATGAACACAATGGAGTATAACATGTTATGAATGGAACAAAGAGGTTAGGAACATTTGAATGAGGGAGCACAGCTGTCAGAATTACTCGTGACCAGATTTTATTCTGGAAACTGTAGGGAAGCTACTGTCTTCTTCCTCTGAGATTAGTGTAGGGCATTTACTGTATCAAGTCTTGTACTGCATTTCTAATGGAAACAGCCAGAAGAATGAAAGAAATCAGATCGCATAATGTCTCTGGGAGCTTGTGCTGTTGCCAAGCAGATTATGTGCCGTAATCTGTAAGCGCTGAACTGTGTTTGAATTATGAGGAACCTCTCTCTCGCTTTTGTTTTAGCCCCCAGGAGACAGGATGTTTCCGGCCTGTTAATGTCACAGCATGACCTATTAATAACCTGTGAAAGGCTCCCTCCAATCAGAGGCCTCCCTCTTCCCTGAGCAGCTGCAGTCATATAGATCAAATGTATGCACATTTGTATGCAGTTCATTGAGAAAAATTCAAGCATGTGGCCTGAGGTTTCCCTGATGACTGTCTGTGGATGATGATTTCTACCATCTGTTCTGGCGGCCTGCAGGTCCCGGAAACATTGAGGTGTATACGTCTTCTGGCCATATGTGGGATTCTAAATGAAACCTCAGCTGCTGTCCAACTGTCTGTGAATATCAGAGGCATTTGAATTGTCTTTCCACATGGGGGGGTGGGGTGTTTTTTGCTTTAACCCTTTAATCAAAGCCACTCTGCAGAGCATGCATAATGATAGAGAACAAAGCAATAGCATTATCATCTGCATCTTGCCCGCAGTCGCTTCTGGAGCTATTTTTTTTTTTTGCATGTGTATATCTGCCTATGTTCAGAGAAAATGCCAGAATGGTGGTTTTCAGACAATATACAACAGTGAATCAAATGCACCCCTTATGCATCTCAACTGGTTGCACTTCAGTTACCCCAGGGATTAATTTGCCAGTTTTGTTTCTAATGTGTCCTAAGGAAAACTGCAGCAATATAAAGTGTACATTAATATATCACAAAGGGTCATTCATCACAATGAGTGATGTGTTCGAGGAATATCAGCAGTGTCAGGTCTATTTATTGGAACAAAGGAAAATTGCACCAGCTTTACACATGAACATGACTGTAAAATATGTTGGCAAATTGCAAATCTTGGTGAATCAGACTCTCATGTAAGGGAATTTTTTTTAAATATATCAAAAAATGGAAATTCACTTAACTTTTGTGTGCTTCATCATTGTCCTCCCTCTCTTTAAGTACCAAGATCGTTGTAATTTTGGGCCTCGTAGTGTGATGTGCTGAGCCGCAGTCTCTAGTGGAAGCTGAGGGGTACTCATCGCCTTTCAGGATCAGACCCTGATAGAAGAGATTTTTCTTTCATGGAAGCAGCACATCTTCTGCCCACTTATTTATCCTGCACTGAAGTAATAATGATACTGCATTTGTGCCCCAACCATAATTCCAAGTCAATAAACTGTGAAATCGTAAACACCAGATTATGATGTTGCTGGTTGAGAAAGAAGAGAAAGCTGGGACAGGAAGATGAAAGTTCATATGAGTACAATACAGATTTAAACACTAAGGTTCTTTTTACCAATGATTCCCCGCATCAGGACCAGGTTTAGGGCCCTAGGGAAAAGGTATAAATGCAGCCTGCAGACCTAGAGGAAAGATACTAGCACCCCAGACGGGCTGCTCCCACGTCTGTTATCTGAAGCCATCCTTCCCCCTAGTTGTCCAGTTCCCTATGGAGGTATATTGCTATTGTCCACTTGAAATGTCAGTGCTGGACTATATTTTGAAACAGAGAGCAGTGCAGGATGGCATTTTACCACTGCTAATTTCTGTTGGTGTTGAATCATGAGGCTGCTTTACTTGGAAAAGGTCTGGGCTAGGCACATTGATTTCCAAAGCATTTTTTGAGTCAGTGGAGACTCAACTTGTAGAAATCATCAGTACAGTTAACAGAAAAGTTATTTACCTACTATGGGGGGCTGCTCTTCAATTGCTGAAAGTATTAAGAACAGCTGCTCTGACTTCTTGGAGCTATTCACAGAGCAGGCAGTGAAGCTCGTTAAGATGCTTAAGTAGCTTCAAAGTTTAAAGAAGAAAGAGAAAGAAATATAAGAAATTTCCTTTTTCAGCCACCAAGTAGGATCCTTCATTCAGGGGTGCTAGATCTAGGGGTGCAGGGGGTGCAGCAGGAACCCTGGCTTAACATGGTTTCCATCATCTAGAGGGTTTACAGTTTACAGTTCAATGGCTGTTAGCACCCCCACTATAACAATTGTTCCAACGCCACTGCCTTCATTGGCTGAATGGTAAGAGAAGAGGCATCTGTGTATGGTACAAGACGTTTCACATTTTCAGATGCAAGTTAAATATCTTTGCAACATGACCTCACACAGTTATTTTTAGAGGATGTTTTACTAGTAATATTGTTGGTGCTAGTCACAGAATTTCAAAAGCACTTAAGCAATGGCCCATATTACTGCAGTTTTTGTGTCATAGTACGGCACTTGGAAAGAACGTGACATAAGCCTGCACATATGTTCAGAATATTAGTGGCATAGATGGAGAGGGGGAGATCAGGGCTTGCACACACAAGCATTCCTTTTCTTTGTGTTGACTTATGCCTTTTACATACTGTGCTGAAATCAATGTGTGGTAGAGAGGTTGAAAGCAGATATTACAAGATAATTCAATACTTCTTGAAAAAATATTTCTATACTACTGACCTTTAATTTTTTTTAAAAAAAATTCTAGACACAGGAAGCATGTGCTGCATCTTAACACAAATGATTTTCCATAACCCAGGATGATCCAGTGTTACCTCTTCTTTCTGTTTTTCATCATCTCAATAGCAGCTTTTGTTTCTATTGGCCAATCAAAGGATACCTCGTTTGCCAGCTCAAGTGAGATAGATGGCAGGGGAATACAGAAGAGGAGATGACCTTCAGGTGGCTTGCAGACTACATTTACAAACAAAGCCCTGGTGAAACCATTTCCCTTTTTTTGGTCTGAGTATACTAGAGGTTACTGTAATGTCTGTGGCTGACAGTAGAAATCTCTCCCACCTCTCCCCTAGCAGTTGTCTGGGTTTAAATTTTTAAAAGAAAATTAACTTTGCCCCTGTAATTTTTTCAGGAAAATCTTCTGTTTGTATATTCCTCTTGCATAAATCTCTGTCTCTTGTAAGAAGCTTGTAAGTGGTTTGACAGATGAAGGCAGCTTTTAACAGCATACTTGAAGCTCTGAGTGACTAAATCAAGTAATCAAAATCATTCCAAAAATGGCTTTTTCGAGAATCTGTCTAAAAATTTCTATCACAGAGAGACTCTCTCCCTCAGGCCTCTTTTTCAAAGCTTGCCAGGCATTTATATTTGCACATCTATGTATGGCTCATTATGCGTGATTCCTCTTTTCAGTTATTCACATCATGCACAGTATGACTTGGTTTGCGGTCACAAATGAGGTGAGGTGCTGTGAAATGTCACTAACGAATAATATTATGGGCGTTTGAGCTATACATCCAAAAGGAGACCCAAACTGAGCTTTGTTTTCAAATTCTCCCACTATACTTCTCAGATGCAATTTGCATTCTAATAGATATCAAAAAGGAAATATCTCAGGGAAATATTCTGGAATGTAAGAAAATAACTTTTAATCCTTAGGACACAGAAGACAAATATTATCATCCTCAGTAAATTGCATTTAGGGACTGAACATACCTATTCCACTCCTTTCCCATTTCCTTCCTTCAGTCATCACTAATATTCCTTCCCAGTTTCCATATTTCAGTGGGAATTGTGCTTCTGCACCTGAGGACTAGACTTAGTCTCACCCAGAGAATTACTTTTCCCCCCTCTCCAATTAATGTAAACTAGTTGTTGAACTCACTGCTGTCATATACGCCATAACTCTTTAGAAGATTAGAAGCAAATCAAAGGAGAGCTACACAAATGATTAGGGGGCTTGATCCATCATGAAAGAGCAACAGAACTCAAATATGTCCACTAAATTTGGGTACCTGAATTCATTGGTATTCAACTTGAGATAGCAGAGATCCAGCTTTCAAAAGTAATGAACACTCATAGCTCCTATTGACTTGAGTTGGATTTTTGGTGCATAGCAACTCTGAAAATCAAGTCCTAGGCATCTCAGGTTGGACATCCATAAACTGAACCATTCCTAATCAGTGGACATTTGGACCTTAATGTACATAGCTTGGATAAATAATGACTAAGAGGAAGGTGGGGGTACAATGGCTATCTACAAGTATATGATGTTTTAATGCTCAGATGCTGTGCTGTTCTAGAAATATCTAAGATAGATAGACAAGGTGAGTGAGGTAACAACTTTCATTGGACCAACTTCTGTGGGTGAGAGAGACAAGTGTCAAGCCACAAAGAGCTGCTCTTCAGGTCTGGGAAGGGTATTCCCAGCACCACAGCTGACTGCAAGGTGGAACTACACTGCATAAGATACATACAGTAACTGAAGGGCCACAAAGTGATAGGAATTGTTTGGAGTCACCCAAAGAAATATAAGGAGAAACTGATTAGAGAATTTCCCTTTTTACAAAAATTGTAATTTTTTCCTTTGCTCAATTTAGTCCTAACACTGTTGTTACACCCTGAAATGTCTCCTACGAGAAGTGGTGGACACCCTATTGCTGAAGTCATTTATAACTGTGTATGGGATAAATCTAGAAAATATAGAGCTGGCGACAATTCTATACTAGAAGGAAGACCTTATATGTCTCTTTTCTCTCTAGATGTTGTGGAACTAGTCCTCCTCCGTGCCTGAAAACTTAACCAAACTCAGAAGGGAATGGTGCAAAGTTGCCTTTAAGCCACCTTTAGTGCTCCCCTAATCCACAGTGATTGCCAGACCAATTCCTTGGTATAAATTAGAGCTACCTTCTGACTACTCTAACTTGTGCTGGCTATCAACAACTTCAAGGAACTAATTCAGCAGCTAGAAATGAGCAGGGCTTCTTATGACAGACACGTTTTCAAGAATGCAAACAAATAGTGAAAGCAAGGAACCGCTGGAAGAGCATTTGATGTAAATTGGACTCAAGTTTACCCATTTGCCAAAACAAGGTTTGACAAGCTCACATGAGAGACTTAAATGCCCAATTTTAAAGGACTTGAGTGAATAATTCTAACTGATAGTCAACAGAAAAAACCCCCAAGCACTTCCAATCATAAAACGTTATTGGGTCTATAGAGATAAAATGGTTATAGTATTGATGAGATTAGAATAATATAAATGTGGGTTGGGAAAGGACCTAAAGAGGTCAGCTAGTCTATAAACCCTCCTCTCCCAGGCTGATACAGGATTAAGTATACCTAGACTATCCCTAACAGATGTTTATCTAATCTGTTCTTAAAAACCTCCTATTACAGGAATTCCACAACCTTGCTAGGTAACCTGTTCCTGTGCTCAGTTAGAAAGTTTTTCCTAATATGTAACCTAAATCTCCCTTACTGAAAATTAAGCCGATTGCTTCTTGTCCTACCCTTGACTGTGTGACTCTGGCAGACCACGTCATGCCAGAGTGTATTCAGGTGAATTCACTTGTATATTAGTATAGATCAAAATGATTGTTAGAAGTAAAAGAATGTATTTGATGTTTAGACTTCATAAAACTAATGGGACATTACTTGGATTGTTTTCTTTTATCTGCATCCTGTTATAATGCAGCAGCAAACACTTCCATTGTGTATACCTAGGCTGACCATACGTCCCGTTTTGAACGGGACAGTCCCATTTTTTACATATTTTCCAACCGTCCCGTCTTTTTAGTATAAATATCACATTTGTCCCATTTTTGCTTTTTGCTGAAAAAAACTGAACGCGGCTTATTTCAGGGAACCCACGGCCAGGTCCCGCCTCCTCCCACCCCCTCCCGCAGCCCTTCAGTCCCTTCCCCTCATGGCCTCGGGCCCCCCTCCCCGGCCTGCTCCCCCCTCCCCTCCGCCGCTGCAGAGCCCGCGCGGCGCGATTGGCTGGGGTGCCTCCACGTGGGGCGGAGTGGAGCTGCTGGCTGAGTAGGGGCTGCCTGGCGCCTCGCTTTCCCCCCCCCCACGTGGAGGAAACGCAATGTGCGGCCCAATGAGGGGAGCTCAGGGAGCCAGGGGGCGAGGCCGGCAGTGGGGGTGGGCGCCGGGGGGAGCTGGAGGCAGCGCGAGCCCGGGAGGGAAGGAGGCGGCGGCGCCCCAGGCCCCATGGAGCTGGAGAACATCGTCCCCAACAACACCGTGCTGCTCAAGGTGCGCGAAGGTGTGTGTGTGTGGGGGGGGGGACTGGGCAGGGGAGCATGGGGGGGAGGGGGGAGGGAGTATGGAGTGGGGGGGCATGTCTGCATATGAGGGGAGCAGGGGGAAAGAGGGGTGCGTAGGGGCTGTGGGTGGAAGTGGGGGGCACAGGGTTGTGTGTGAAGGGAGGTACTGGCTGGGGCTGCATGTGAAGAGGGGCACAGGGGAAGTGGGGGGGCCATGGCTGCTTGTGAAGGGGGTGGTAGGTGGTGAGCACGAGGCTGTGTGTGAATGGGGGAGTGGGGAGGCATGGAATGGGGGGCACAGGGTTATGTGTGAAGGAGGGTACTGGGGGGGTCCAGGGCTGTGAGTGAAGGGGGTGGGGGGCATGGGGCCATGTGTGAAGGTGTGGGGGGGAAGTGGGGGGCACAGGGTTGTCTGTGACGGGAGGTACTGGGGAGTGCAGGGCTGGATGTGAAGAGGGGCAGGGGGTGGGTAGGGGAGATGGCAGGTGGGTAGGGGTACCATGGTTAACCCCCTCCCTGAACACATGGATGCGGGGGTTGGGCCAAGCCTCAGAGCCCATTCAGGGCATCAGTCTTCAAGGCACAGCTAAGGCCTGGGCAGGTGGCTGTGGCATGCGTGGGCGATGCGGTGGGGTTGGTGAGAAGCCGTGTTTCTGCTGCAGGAGATGTAGGGAGAGGACTTGGTCAGTCAGAAGGGTTACTGATAGTGGAGGCGGTTGGGGGCCTGCCTGGAGGAGGAAGGCAGAGTGGCTGCCCTGGGGGAAGCTCTTGTTGCACAAGCTTCTGCCTGTGAGATGCTACGCAGGAAACTGAGCCATAGTCACAAGCTGATGTGGTTGGGGGAGGCAAATAGGGGGTCATTTGAGGTGTCTGAAGAGAATCATGGAGTGTGAGAAGTTTTATGAGAAGGTATTGAAAGACCGAAATTTGCTGCGTAAGATTACTTCATCGGAGAAATATTCATGGTACGATCGTGGTGAAATACAGTCCCCCTTTACGTCTACCTAAATTTTTGTATGAGTTCTGTCACTGAAGAATAATTGTTAGCTCAAGTCAATATGTTCATGTAATAAAACTTTTTTTATTGTCTTACTTTTTCATGAATACAAAATATTACATAACCCCGTCCCGTTTTTGCTATCCCAATGTCCCGTTTTTGTCTCAAGGAAATATGGTCAGCCTATGTATACCCCTGTACTAAATAACCTATCAAAGACGATTTGTGGAATGCTAATAAAGGACAGAAAAAATTGCTAATTTCAATTCAAATAGCTATTGTGTGGGATGACCAGAGGGCAAAGACTCAAAGTGCATTCCTCACTCACTATCATCAAAGAAAAAGCCCTTGTGAATAGAGATAGTCAGCTTGTTTTCTGTCAGAAGAAGTTATAAATATGGATTCAAGGGAAGATCCGTTGTCTCTAGACTAATTGGACTCTTTCAGGGAAGTGTACCAGATGCAAATCCGAGAACCCCAGAGACAAACCCCGAAAAGACTTTTGGGAAACTAGCAGTTTATTATATGACTGCTGCCATTTGAAATTACAAACTGTGATTCACCTGTACATATATTTTACCTGCTTTAACCTCTCAATAACTCTCAATTCCTTTTCTTAGCTAATAAATCTTTAGTTAGTTTACTATAGGATTGGCAACCAGTGTTATCTTTGGTATAAGATCTGGTGAACCAACTGATCTGGGATAAGTGACTGACTGGTCTCTTGGGACTGGGAGCAACCTGATGTGGTGTGATTTTTGGTTTGTGACCTTTTATCACATAATCCAGTTTGTCTGGGTGGCAAGATAGGTTGGAGAGTCTAAGGGGATTGTCTGTGACTCCATGGCAAGCCTGGCAGAATGATCTAGGAGTTCACTTGTGTTATTGTTTTGGTGAAATCTAATTACAGAACACACCACCAGCTTGTAGTACCTGCCCTGTTTTCTGACAGTCTGCCCAGAGGTACACACTCATAGTTGTGATCCACGTCAGACAGCATAACAAGTGAACATGAAGAACAATTAATCAATGTTCTCTTTATAACAACCTTTTACATTTTGAAGACTTATCAGATTCTCCCTCAACCTTCTCTTTTCTAGACGGAAAATGACCAGTTCTTTCAACCTTTCCTCATAGGTCATGTTTTCCAAAACTCTTGCTATTTTTGTTGCTTCCCCCTGGACTCTCTCTAAGAAAGGTGTGAACAAATTGAAGTGTCCCAAACTGGACACTACTTCAACTAGGGCTGCAACAGTGCAAAATAAAGTGGAACAATTACCACCTGTGTCTTAGCTATGACACTCTTCTTAATACATCCCAGAATGACATTTTCCTTTTTCACCATTTGCACTTTCTTGCCAGAGCATCGTGCTGCTGACTGATATTCACTTTATGATCCACTGTAACCCCCACATCCTTTTCTGTGGTATTACTGCCTTGCTCTTTATTTCCCTTTTTGTATTTGTGCATTTGATAATATTTCTTCCTAAGTGTAGTACTTTGCATTTCTCTTGATTGAATTTCATTTTATTGATTTCAGACCAATTCACCAATTTATCAAGATCATTCTGAATTCTAATCCTGTCCTCCAAAGTGCTTGCTACTCCTCCCAGCTTGGTGTTATCTGCAAATTTTATAAGTGTATTCTCCACTCCATTCAAGTTGTTATTGAAAATATTGAATAGCACCAGGCCCAGGAGTGACACAGCACCTGCTGCGTCAGATATGAAAATTACCTGCAAAATCTTTAGGAGATCTTAATATATTAAGTTTAAGTAGCTTTGGATTTAATTGGATTGTATATGCAAAATTCATGTATTATGGTGGGATTATATGCAACTTCTTTAGCAGGAACACATGGCCAGTGTAAACCCTGGGAAAAGGTAGGATCTTAAAAGGAGTATTTTAAACAATGTGCCAGACAAGAAGGGACTTTTGGGACTAAAAAAATTAAGAGGATTTGGAAAGGTGAAAGCAAACTTCCACTTCTGCACCCAATCTTCTGAAGCTATGCCCTGAGGGGAGAACCCTGCTGATTATCTGTTCCCTGAATCCGAAGATTGAAGATTAAAACTGTATAAAAGAGAGACGTATGGATTAATGGGGGTGCTTTTCTTAATTGAAGCTGTTATAAATTTGTGACCACAAAAAACCCTGGGTGGGGGATTTGAAGGATTATCAGAGCCCTTTTAGGATCTGGACATGAGGTCTCCTTCCTCCACTAGCCATCCCCCTCCCCATCTCTTGATTTTCAGCTGGAGGTGCATTTCAAATGGGAACTGAAATGATAAAAAGGAGGGGCAAACACCCCAAGAGACCCTCCTCTTTTCTTTGTCTATCTCACTTGTACCTGAAAAGACAAAAGAAGCAACAGCTGGTCTCTTGGGGGAGGGGGGGTCCTGAACTGACAGTTTGGTCAGTGACGCTGTGGGAAGAATGTGCTAAGAATCTTTGCTTTGAATCTAATACAGTTTGTTAAACTAGGCACTTTATCTGTATTTTCTTGTGACCATTTCTGACTTTTATGCCTCATTGTTTGTGCTCACTTAATATCTGTTTGTAAATTAATACATTTGTTTTATTGTTTTATCTAAACTAGTGTGTTTAAATTAAAATGTCTGGGCAACTTCATTTAAGGTTGCAAGCTGGTGTATATTTTTCCCTTAAAGGAATAATAGACTTAATATATTTTGACTGCCCATATGAGGGCTAGGCTGCACAAGACATACATTTCTGGGGGGGAAATCCAGGACTGTGAATGTGTTGGGGTGATCCTGCAGTATAACAAAGAGCTAAAATGTAACCCGGGTGTGGCTGGAAGGCTGTAGTTGCACACAGACATTCAGTGCGACTTGTAGGCTGAAAGCCTGTTTGTGAACAGCCCAGGTGGGAGCTACTACCAGCAAGGTATGGTAAGGCACTCAAAGTTGCAGGACAGTAGTGATAGCCCCTCACTGGTCTGGATTGCACCCTAGTATGTTACAGTATTACTGACAGTGCCTAGACTCTGACAAGAGTAACTCATGCTTTCCCTGACAGCAGCAATCAAAAACACGAGCAGCTGAAAATATAATTTATAGGTGGAGGATCCACTTAGGCCTGGTCTACACTGGGAGGGGGATTGATCTAAGTTCTGCAACTTCAGCTATGTGAATAATGCAGCTGACGTCGACCTACTTAGATTCATTTACCGTGGCATCTTCACTGTGGTAAGTCGACTGCTATCACTCCCCCATCGACTCCATCTGTGCCTCTCGCAGCAGTGGAGTACAGGAGTCGACGGGAGAGCATTCGGGGGTAATTTATCACGTCTAGACTAGACGCCATATATTGACCCCCGCTGGATCGATCGCTGCCCACCGATCTGGCGGGTAATGTGGATATACCCTTAGTCAGCTTAGCAGGCCAGTGCAGAATAAACTGCTTTGAGATGTATCAGTACCTCTGGGATCGGAGCCTTCAGGGATCAGGGACAGTACTTATTGTTAACAGCTAACCAGCCAGAATTAGCCTTTCATTTTTATCTAACGTGTATCCTTTTATCTAAGTTGTATCCTAACTTTCATCATAGACATCACTGCTTGTGAATGTTATTAGTTTGCATTTGATTTTTAGGTAAAGGGGATGATATGATTGTAGCCAGTGGAGTCAAAGGAGCCATGTGGCACAGGTATTAATCTTTTGTTACCTGCCACACATCAAGGTAACGGGCCAGTCAATAAAGACTTGTGTTCTACCATCCTGCCTTTTATTAAAATGATCATTTTGGGCTAGATTATGATATCCTTGCTTATACTAAGTAGTATCTTATTCCTCAAGTACTCTAGAATCAATGGGACTATCCAGAATATATGTCCTCCTCTAAGTGAGCAGCTTGTAGCCCTTTTCCTCTTATTCTGTTTATCTTTACATTGTGAACACTAGGAGACAGCGACTGTCTTCCAGGGGTGCTGGAACAATGGGTATAGTGGCGGTGCTGAGAGCCATTGAACCAACCTGTAAACCCTGTATCTTATGGAAACCACTTCAAGTCAGGGGATGCTTCAGCACTCCCCGCACCCTTAGTTCTAGCACCTATGCTGGCTTCATATGTGTTACTACAGTGCTTAGTACACTGAAGACCAATCCTGATAGACTTTGGACACTATTGCAATAAAATAATGCCAGTAGCAGGCAGGCTAATATATTAATCCATATCAAGAATGATTTTAGTAGTACTCTTAGTACCTGATCCAACCCAGTGGAAACTTTTATGCTAACAACCAACCAGTCTGTTCTACATCCATTTCAATGAAGGTGTCTGCCTGTTTCTGTGAGACCAGCAACTTTGTTTCGGTTGCTTGCACAATTGCACTTTTGAGGACAAAAGATTTGCAGCCCAAACAGCTGGATCACTTCCTCCCACCAGGCTGCCCTTGGAGACGTTCGGCCCATTAAAAGCCAGCCCACAGATTCCATTTCAACAGATGCAGCTCACATTTATTCTGGGTACAATTGATGGGATGACTCACCGCACAGCTAATGCAAGTTCACTTTTTTTTTTAAATTATACCTTGAGTTCATTCAGGCAAAATAGATTTTTACTGCCTTTCATGTGCTATTTAAGGGCAGGTAACAGAGCAAGGCACATAGGTAGAAACAGAGAGACATGATTGTCCCTGCACAAGCATGACATTCAAAGCATGCAATTAAAAACAGTCTACCAATAGAGAATGTCTACAGTATGTAACACTTCTACTTGCTTGGAACAAGGCGTTTATATCTCTGCTTTCATGCAGCCCCAAGGAAGCAAAACAGGCCAGATCCACAGTTGATGTAAATTACTCCATTTACATCAAAGGAAACTATATTGATTTACATCAGTTAAGGATCTGGCCCATTGTGTCATGATAATGTGAAACTTAATCAACCCAAGGCCTACACTCTGTGTGTGTGTGTGTGTGTGTGTGTGTGTGTGTGTGTGTGTGTTTAATCAGAAGCTGGAACTAGGTGACAGGATGGATCATTATAAACTAAGGGCCAACCTGAACTTTCACCTAGAACTTGAACAATTTGAAATCAAGTCATTTGTGAGGTCTGAATAAGTTTAGCTAACATACTTCCCCAGTTCTTTCCATCTTCATGCCTGATTGCTTCCCTGTTCCAGACTGGACCACAAATGGAACTGTCAAAAGAGAGAGGTCTGCACTGTGAAATTTTACAAGTTGATATAGTTACTTCATTTGGTTTCAAACAGAAGAATAATTAAAATAGTATCTGGAAACAGAATGAATTTTCAATTGTCCAAGAAGTTATATTTTTTACCTGAATTCATGCAGCATGCCATTTGTTTTAGGCAAGTCTTTTTTTCAGTCCTGAGAACAGTTATTGTATATCATGAAATAGCACAAGCTGGTCTCATTATCCTGCCACCCCGCTCCTCCACTACTCTCCAAATTATTGTATTCTGTGGAAAGTGGGTGGGTGGGGAGAATGTAGGGGGAAAGGTGGCGAACATCTGAGAAGCATTATTTGAAAAAGTCTCCACCTGCCCCAGCATCACAATTATTGCCATGATTTCAATGCCATGATAAACAATGTGAAATCTCCCCCTCCCCGTGCTTTGGTATGTGGGGTCATGTGGCAAAGTCTAGGAAAGGTGACTTTCAACATTTAATGTAAGGCTAAAAAGGGCATTGGCACTTGGTGCACTGAAAGGCTATTATATTTTTGTGAGAATAAGGGCAGCTGGTCCAGCCAGAGGCTTAATGATGGTTCAGAGATTATCTAAAATGCAATATTAGCATTGATGCAACTGCTTTAGTACTCTACAGTAATGGCCTAAAATACTACAGTGGTACTTTGCAACTTGGAGAGTGAAATCCCGGCCCCAGTGAAGTCAGCTGCAGTTTATAGAACCAGGATTTTACACGTTGTGTTTTGAACATTCTAATATTCTAATAATATTTTTCGAGAGAAGCCAGGCAGCATACTTCATCCTGTTCTGGAATTGTCAAATTGGAATGTGGTCTGCCTGGCGTGATCTTTTTGCATTTGCCCGAGTGTACTGCTGTTAAACGTGCACACGCACTACTGATCTTATTAAAGATCACGACAGTCTAAAATATGTACCCTTCTGGGTGATCTCAAATAGAAGACTTTTTATCCACAGAAACCATTTGTTAACAGCTGGGCAGTCCTTCTGGTGCACATGCCCTCACTGCATCTACGGGAAGTTTGCTGGAGATGTAGAAAAGAAAGATCAAATGTATAAGATCCTGCATTGAACAAATGTGGGGGATTAGAGGTGAATGCTTAATGCTACAAATAAATTCTGCAGAGCTTTGACAAGAGTCAATAAACAAACTCAGAAAGCCAGAGGAAGATTTTCCTTAATAGTGCATTCGTAATTTGATGAAACTCCCTTTATTTTATCTGAAATTCTTTTGTCTTTCCTGGCCTAACAGCAGGCTATTGTATTCTCCCCCGCCCCACACACAATTTATGCAAAGCTGATTTTTAAGGGAAGTTTTGTATGTCTTTGTAGCAGATTGGGCTGTGGGCAGTCAGGCCAAGTGGTAGAAGCAACAGTTTTGCCTACCGGTTAGAGCTGAGTCCAGGAAACAAGCCATGGATCAGCATAGGCATGAGCAGCACATTTCATTGGGGTGTGCACCCAAGGAATTTTATTTGTGTATTTATTTTAAAGGTGTCGCACACTGCATCGAAAGTCACTTTTTTTAAAGACCTTAGGGTGTGCCTGGGCACATGTGGCTAGTGGCGAATGTATTGGACACCGCTGCTTTAGATCATCATTCAGCCAAATCTGAAAGTGACAGCATTGTGTGGCTTACTCCACTCTGTCTGCAGAGAAGCAACAGAATTCAGCGGCATGTTGGGCAGCCTCCCGATGCCCTTGCTGGAGTGTTTGCAGGGCGGCTTCAGCAATTCGGGTGTGGTTGGGATCACTGAAGATAACTAACATGCATAGATGACTGGTGCCTCCCCATACTGGGGGGGGGGGGCACAAGCTAAAGGAAAGAACATGTGACCTCCCCATGTGTCTCCCCACCAATCCCAGTCCAGATCCCCCGTGCTCTCTCCCCACCTCCTCATCCCATGTTACCTGCCTGGGGGTGAGCTCTGTCCTCATGCTACGCTGGCTCCCCCATCGCATGTTCAGCAGCTCTCCCTAGCAACCAGGCCTGGGTAGATGCAGGACGGAGCCACTCCTGCTCGCTGAGCCACTGCAGTGGAGCCACTCTCTGCCTGGGAGAGAGACTGGCTGTGGAGAGGTGGCAAGAAGCAGGGACTGAAACGGGTTGGAGCAGAGCAGGAGCAGGGACTGCAGCAGAGCCAAATGCAGCTACAGATGTGGTACATATTGAACAGTCACTGATCTGCTATGAGGGCCAGTTTATAAGCAGGGCTGCTAACCCAGAAGCCAATTACGGGCTGTGGCCACTCTGTTAGTTCCAAGGCAGTGCAGCTGGGCTCATTGGTTGCCTATCAGTGAATTTAGGGAAGGAGCAGGCCAGCAGCTGGTCCTAGCTGGTCTGGTCTATGATAGCCTTCCCCATAGATATTTCTAAGATCGAGGTTCATCTCCATCACTTTGTTCCTACTTTCTGTTATATGCTCTTTATACATGGTCTACTATCTGCCTTAGTATGGCAAACAGCTACAAATTGCTTCTATTGTCTGCATTTTTTTAATATATTACCTTTAACTGGACACTCATCTCTTAAGATGTAGAAAATTTCATTGCTCATGCATTTTGTCTGAAAGATTTTGATGGTAGCCTGGGACTCCCTCTTAGCCTCAGGGTTTTTATGATAATGACGTTTAGCATTCATGCTGTCTCTGTTTACTCATGCTATCTCTACTTCTGACACCATGTCACATACACCTAGTAATGGTAGGTTGCAGGACTGCTACTAGCAGGTGAGGCTTCAGTACTACATATGCACTGACTATAGATAGGATGACTGGATAGAAAGTGTGAAAAACCAGGACAGAGTTTGGGGGGGTAATAGGCACCTACATAAGAAAAAGGCCCAAATATCAGGACTGTCTCTATAAAATTGGGACATCTGATCACCCTAGCTACAGCGCTTCTTTCACAGAGATCGATATATCAGATGTATTCACTATAAGATGCTTTAATGCCGTCCCAGAAACCGCCATTGTAAGCTTAAGGTCTGATATACACAGTGCCACCTAGTGACTGAACAGTATGATACAATTTAGCATGCTATTACATTATTAGCATGTACCGTAGCTGTAGAAGATACTGGAGAAAGAAACTGACCCTTTAGCACAGGGGTCTCAAACTCAAAGGACCACGAGGGCCGCATGAGGACTAGTTCATTGGCCCGAGGGCCGCATCACTGACACGCCCCCCTCGCTGCCCCCGCCCCTACCCCCACCCCTTCCATAAGGTCCCACCCCTGCCCCGCCTCCTCCCCTGAGCGCGCAGCTCCCAGCTCCTCGCCCTGACAAATAAGGCATTGAATTTTCTCTTTTACCGCTGTGAAAAAATATAAATTCTCCCATTTGTCTTGGAAAAAACTCTTTTCTCCCATGAATGTTCTTTTTTTTTTGTGATAAAGTCATTTCCAAGCCGTTTTAATCAAATATATTCACTTAATAATGCACCTCACTCAAAGGACCAAACAGGAACTTAGATCTACTTCTATTAAAGCACCTTCCTGGACGGGGCTGCACTCACGCTCCACTCTTGCTCTGCCTCTTCCAACCTCTTCCCTGTCCCCTTCAAACCCCTTCATCAAAGTTCCCACCCCAACTCCGCCCTCCTCCCCGCCCCTAGTCCAACCCCTTCATCAAAGTTCCCACCCCAACTCCGCCCCCTCCCCGCCCCTAGTCCAACCCCTTCATCAAAGTTCCCACCCCAACTCCGCCCCTTCCCTGCCCCTAGTCCAACCCCTTCATCAAAGTTCCCACCCCAACTCTGCCCCCTCCCTGCCCCTAGTCCAACCCCTTCATCAAAGTTCCCACCCCAACTCCGCCCCCTCCCTGCCCCTAGTCCAACCCCTTCATCAAAGTTCCCACCCCAACTCCGCCCCCTCCCTGCCCCTAGTCCAACCCCTTCATCAAAGTTCCCACCCCAACTCCGCCCCCTCCCTGCCCCTAGTCCAACCCCTTCATCAAAGTTCCCACCCCAACTCCGCCCCCTCCCTGCCCCTAGTCCAACCCCTTCATCAAAGTTCCCACCCCAACTCCGCCCCCTCCCTGCCCCTAGTCCAACCCCTTGCCCAAATCCCCGCCCCTTTCTCCCCCTCCTCCCCTGTTCAGGAGCCCGCTCCTGGCCTCTCCCTCCCAGAAACCGCTAAGCTGCCAGAGAACTGCCTGGCCATAAGCAGAGCTGTGGGGAGTGGCGCGTGGGTTAGAAACACGTGGAGGAGTGGGGCGAGGGGGAGCTTGGCGGGGGGGCCGCGGGGAGCTTGGCGGGGGGACTGCGCGGGAGCTTGGCGGCAGGGCAGTGAATAGGGAGCTTGGCGGTGGGGTGGGGAGAGCATCGCGGGCCGCAGGGAAGGGCTTTGTGGGCCGCATGCGGCCCGCGGGCCGCATGTTTGAGACGCCTGCTTTAGCACATAAGAAAAACATATTGATAAATGCAATTAGAAAGGAAAGACTGTTTTTCAGTTAAACTCCATTTAAGTATTTTAGATGAATTCTCTACTCTTGAAAGGTTCCCATCTCATAACCCTGCATACTGAACTTACCCACTTCATAACTGAGCAGGCACAACGCAGGCAGAGTGAGTCTGAACTTCCTGGCAGCAACCTATTGATGTATCACAACCAGATCACTTTTCTGGAGAGACTGTTGATAGCGGGTGAGAAAGCAGCTCATCTGTACTATCTATTCAGTGCTAGTATTGCAAGGACGCATGTCAGTTTAGTGTATGTAAGAGATATGCCCACCTGGAACTAGTTTGAGACATGAAATTCCTTTCACATGGACCACTGCCAAACTATCTGGCAGTATTTACTTGAAACTGCATCATCTCATCCCGCTGTGGGGGAGAGGAAGAAAAACAAACAGTGAGTCTTGTGGGATTCACAACAACGTTTCTTGAGAAAAAGGGAGGAGATTTGTGGGCATGGAGTAGAGAAGAAGACAGTTTCTTGCAGATCAGGGAGGAAGGAACTTGTCACCCCTGCAAAAAGTGTCTGCAGGGATGTGCCTCTCCCCATTGTTCCTCCATCTCTCTTCTCTGAAGGCATGCTACTGCTGGCTGGGTCCATGCAGCTGTGCAGTAGAAGCTGTGGTAGGGACTCAGCATCAGTTAAACTAGCCTTCAGTGGCTTAAGGACACTGCTGCTAATGCAGGGGTGGGCAAACTTGGGGGTTGCAACTTTCTATGGAGGGCTGAGTAGGGAAGGCTGTGCCTCTCTAAACAGCCTGTCCCTGCCCCCTATCCAATCCTCTCCCACTTCCCACCCCTGAATGCCCTCCTCAGAACCCCTAACCCATCCAATCCCCCCTGCTCCTTGTTCCCTGACTGCCCCCTATCTCCCACTTCCCACCCCTGACTGCACCCCTCAGAATCCCCAACCCATCCAAACCGCCCTGCTCCTTGCCTCTGACCGCCCCCTCCAGAGATCTCACCCGCCCCTAACCACCCCAGGAACCCTACCCCCTACCTAAGCTTCCTGCTCTTTGTCCCTGACCTCCCCCTCCTGAGCCCACCCCACCGTAACTGCCCCCCCAGGACCTCACCCCCTACCTAACCTCCCTGACTCCTATCCACACCCCCGACCCTGCCGTGTGGCCCGGCCAGAGCCAGGCACACTGCCGCACTGCCCCGCAGGAGTGCACAGCTCCACCCCCAAAGTGCTGCCCATGCAGAGGCATGGCTGCAGGAGAGAGAAGACAACAGAGGAGGGGTCAGGGGGAGCCTCCCCAGCCGGGAGCTCGGGCTGGCAGGACGGTCCTGTGGGCCAGATGTGGCCTGTGGGCCGTAGTTTGCCCACCCCTGTGCTAATGGGATATCTGCACAGATATCTATGGGGCCAGAAACCAGCAAAGTGCAATGTAATGCTTATTGGAAAGTATAGTTCCAACTGTACATACAAAATGATGGGGGTCTAAATTAGCTGTTAACACTCAAGAAACAAAACTTGGAGTCACTGTGGAAAGTTCTCTAAAAACATGTTCAATGTGTGGCAGCAATCAAAAATAGCTAACAGAATGTTAGGAATCCTTAGGAAAGGGATAGATAGGACAGTAAATATAATGCCACTATATAAATCCATGACAGATTCACATCTTGAATGCTGCTTTCAGTTCTGGTCACCCCATCTCCACAATGATATATTAGAACTGGAAAAAGTACAAAGAAGGGCAACAAAAATGATTAGGGGTATGGAAAAGCTTTCATATGAGGAGGGATTAAAATGACAGAGACTGTTCATTTTAGAAAAGACATGGGGAGTGATTTGACAGAGGTCTATAAAATCATGAATGGTCTTGAGAAAGTGAATATGCAAGTATTATTTATCCCTTCACATAACACAAGAACCAGGGCTTACCTAATGAAATTAGGCAGCAGATTGAAAACAAACAAAGGGAAGTACTTCTTCGCAGAATGTACAGTCAACCCATGGAACTGGTTGCCAGGGGATGTGGCAAAGGCCAAAAGTATAACTGGGTTCAAAACAAAATTAGATAAGTCCATGGAGGATAGGTCCATCAATGACTATTAACCAAGATGGTCAGGGACACACCCCATGTTCCAGGTGTCCCTAAACCTCTGACTGTCAGAAGCTGGGACTGGATGACGGGTTGGATCTCTCGATAAAGTGCCCTGTTCAGTTCACTCCCTCTGAAGCACCTGGCCCTCACCACTGTTGCTAGACAGGATACTGGGCTAGATGAACCTTTGGTCTGACCTAGCATGGCCGTTCTTATGTTAATGCCAAAGAGAACAGCTAGTTTCCAGCCTGACTCCCCTGTTCTATACAATCTTGCGGAGCCTAGTCTTGTAATGCATTCCAATAGTCTTATGGGCTCCGTGGGGTTCCAGCGAGAGGAAATGATACTGTGGATGCAGAGCTTCTCCCCCAATCCCCACTTCTGCACTCCAGGTCATTATGTGTGCATCCCAAGGGGAAGTGCTTCCTGAGTTGGATGCCTTCCACGCAGGTTAGGGAGGAGATGATCTGAACCAGTGGTATTAGGAACTTGAGCCAGATGTGAACTGGTGACCCAGAGACCAAATACTCTCCTCTGGATCCCATTACCAATTCCCCAAGCCATTTTGGTTTGTTCCCAGTTCCAGTGGCTGAAAAATACTGCTCAGTTAAAGACCAGTGCTGTCGTTAAATTGCCAACTATTGTTGAAAGTGTGTGCAGGTGGTCAGTTCTTTTACATTCACAATTCCCTTTTAAGATTGCACCACATATTACCAAGCATGTGATTAATATTAATATTAATTGCATGCCAATTCCAAATGTCTTAATATGGTATCTCATGCCGTGAAAATGCCACCATCTGCTGGCTGCATCCTTGTAGAAAAGAATGCAAGAGGAGGTGATTTTGTGCATTAAGCTAGGTCTGTTCAGTGAGGAAATCCTGGTTCAGATTTAGAGACTAGGGTTCCCTGAAAATCATTTCTCCTGGCTAGTGCTCCACACTACAAACATATAAAACAGACCCAGTAATGCACGCTAGGAGCCTGTGGAATGAATGCCATTTTTTACTTTGTGCTCTTGTTACCAGGAAGCTTGTGATATTCAAATACCTCTCATACATTCTTTTACCAGATATATTTCTTAGAACAAATTCATGTAGTGAATTTCCTTTAAAAAGAAATGTAAAGAAATATTCTGCACATATGTGAAGATATTACCCCAATCTGGTTTTATATGATTTCTTGGTATTTGAGGGGAAGAGGAGGTCTGACACACAGGAGCCGCTTTAGGTCATGCACATTGTTCCTGTCTCTCTCTGCCTATGCTTCTTCGTGCCGGGGTGTGTTTTTTTCCCCTTAGATCAAGTACGGTGTTACTTTACACATGAGCCTCTCTGCGGTTGCTTGCCTTGTTTAATTGTACTTCTCACTGTGTCTTAAGCTCCATAAAAATATTAATTAAAAAAAGTGATTCTGCTCCTACACCCGTTGACTTTTTACACCACTGCAATGGCAGTGATTTCAATGACGTTACTATGGATTTACCCCCGCGGGCACATGAGAACATACTCAGGTCTCATATTTTGTGTAATTGGAAAATGCTATAATGTGAGTAGCCTGTAACGGTGTCCACTGGCTAAAGACACTTGTCTGCTTTATTTTGGTAAATTAGATTTAGTGTAGACTAGGTTAGGTAGCTGTGGGCTTTATGCAGGGCTCAGAATGCATTGTATCAAGCTGGAAAATAAATTCTATCCTAACCCTCTCCCTTGCTTTTCCAGTCTACCACACTGGAGTGTCAAAGGCTAGAATCTCTTCATGTCCATTTAAAATGCAGGTTTCTATCACATTAGATGCCTAATGGGAGGCAAAGTGGGATAGTGAATAGGGCACTGGATTTAACGTCAAGACCTGTTGCAGAGCTTGACATGCTGTATGACTTTGGGCATATCCCTTCTCTCTTCTGTCACTCATTTCCCTCCCATGTTTTATTGGTCTGATTTATTTCAATTTGAAGCAGGGCAGGGATTGTTTCTCACTATGTGTTTGTACAGCCCCTAGCACAATGGGACTCTCCTAGGTGCTAACGTCATATCAATAATAATGGTAATGTAAATATAAAGAGACAGTATCCCTTGTCTTATTTATGTTGGTATTAAATGCCTTTTATTTTACACAGCTATTCAATTCAGGGTTTAATGTGTCACAACTGCATTATACTGTATGTATTTCTGTGCCATAATCTGCCCCTAAATCTGTTGTAGCTTTTCCCATTCCAATGGGAAAGGTGGTAGAGATTCATCTGACGTGTCTAAAGTATTACAAATGACTTTTACATCATTTTTCTCTCCCATTGTTAGGAAAGTACTGACTGGTTTAAAAATCACGTCAAAAGTTGTAACCTTCTGCCTTCCAGGGACACTTTGTGTGTCACTGGTTTACGCTTTTGAAATGCCTTTAAAATTGGCAAGACCTGTGAAAATATTCTGTCAAAGGACAGCTGTTCCCTTCCAGGTGTTTTTTTTATTTCATACTGGTATTGATTTCAACTGAAAACAGATTCCCTGAGTCACTGAACTTCCTGTTGGCTGCATTCATTTACCCACTGATGCAAATGGAAAATCTGCTTTCTGCCTGAGGTATCAGTTACTGTACTTACGACAGGGCCAGTGCAGCTATGACAGCAACCAAAAAACAAAAAAAACAAACCAGAGATGAAAAGTAGCCAATGGAAGTAGAAGGCAAGTATCTTAACTTGCTGCATATGATGTCAGCTGCCAACTACCTGTGAGTTTAATGTTTATTGACTAGCAGTCACACCTGGTTTAAAACGTTATCATCTACCATTACAATTAGTTATAGTTATTGAATGCCATACAGTAGCAAAAACAGTCCTTGCCCTCAGGCAACTGACATGAAATCCTAAGAAAAGGTGATAAACTACAAACAAACCTAAACCATGTGACTGGGTTTAATTCTTATAGGGATAGGTATTTTTCTTCCCCATTAAGTTTTTGTTTTTCAATAGATTATTTTAGAAATATACCAAATACATTAAAACTGCTTTAGTCAGTGGGTTTTGTGATATCATTTAGCATGTGACTAGGGGTTGTTCACCATGTGCTATCCTTATTAAGGATATAAACTCACCTCCTCCAAGCAATGACTCGGATGATTATATTGTCTGGATTTGCATAAGGATCTGGGGAGGGGGTGCCATGGGGATTTCAAGCACTCCTTTCTTGTAATCCAATCACAATCTCCGACAGTCACATCATAGAACAAACACCGCATCTGTCAAGGCTTTCAGACTCCTCTTGAATGAAATATCACTGTGCATATGTTTACGTTGCAATTAGAGAGCCAGGGCTGGCCGGTGCCAGCCAGCTCGGGCTCAGGCTAAAGGCTGTTTAATTGCAGTGTAGACTTTCAGGCTGCCTGAGCCTGGGACTCTCCTACTTTGCAGAGTTCTCCAGAGTCTGGGCTCCAGCCTGAGCCTGAAGGTCACAGTCCCTTACCCTGAGCCCAAGTCAACTGGCTCGGGCCATCCATGGATGTCTAATTTTGGTGGAGGCGTATGGTCAGTGGTCAGCCACTGGGACATGCTGAAGAGCATTGCAATCTACATCTGAGTTGAGAAGAGAAAACATCACCTTATAGGTAATTAAACATTCCCCCACTACCCATGAAGACTTTAAAAAAATGAATGGACATATTTTTAAGACACCTATTACTATGGTATCTAAGCTTTGCACAATACTTTAAAAACATTGAGTATGTTGATAAGGATGAATTTTCTCATTATTTCCTTTGTTTTCCTAATGGATATTCATGGGGCTTTTTCATCCTTTTATTTTCATCCTCTGTTTCTCACGAAATTCTTTCCATCCTGCCCCCTGCTTTTCCCTCCTTTGTGGGTCAACCTGAAGGAGAAGTTAGAGAGTAGATGCTGTCGCAGTTTGATTGTTATCTCTTCCATGATTTTGTCCAGGAAGGGTATTGTTATGTTGGAAGGTGTTAACTGCGATCAAACACGTCTTTCATCTACAAGCAATCACAGATCTCACTGAAGCTAATGGGCATGCAAGCAAAGTTATTAGCCTTCATACAAGTTAAATGGAAGAAGCAAAGAAACTCCTTTGTAATTAAAATTAAAATAGCTGCAGCCACAGATGATACCATTCAAGGCACTGGGCCACATGGGGAGGCCTGAGCAACAACTAAGGCCAGGTCTACATTACAGATCTATATCGGTATAACTGTGTTACTCAGGGGTGTGAAAAATCCACACCCCCTGAGGAATGTAGTTATACCAACATAATCCCCTCGCATAGACAGCACTGTGTAAGTGAGAGCTTCTCCCGTCGACACAGCTACAGCCCCTCGGGGAGGTGGATTAACTATGCTGCTGGGAGAAGTTCTCCTGTTGGCACAGTAGGGTCTTCACTAAAGTGCTACAGCAGGGCAGCTGCGCTGCTGTAGCGCTGTATGTGAAGACAAGCCCTAACTCTGGAGGAATAAGTGGGGGTTTCCCTGGGAACTAACTACAAACAGCTACAGCTGTGTGTGTCTGAAAGAAACCAGAAAGCAGGGAGAAAGAGAACAGACATCAAGAGAAGAGGTCTGAATGTGACCCTGGGAGGAAGCCAAGAGAGTGAGCTTCTTTTGGGAAGGGCACTGGCTGGAAATTGTGAGGAAAGAACCTGTCTCCTGTTTGTTCCTACTCCGTCCAGAAGAGATCGCAAAGAAATACCTGACTATCATCACTGTCTCCTGCTAAGAGAACAACCCAGATAGATCCAGAATATAGGCTAGACACTTAGTACAAGGGGCAAGAGTGTTTTGAAACGGAGGAAGTATTTTATAAGGACAAGACTTTTTCAAGATTGGCAACTTTACTGCATGGACACAAAGGACAATGGAGCTTTTGTTGAAGGAGGACTTGATGATTTCAGTAAGCAAGAACTTTAAACGGTCTTTTCTTGCCTTCCCTAGTCAGGTAAGGCATGGGTCAGATTCACCATTGGTGAATTAAATGGCCCAAATTCTATTAGGTCTGATGAGTTTCTGCCTGGCTCTCACAGTCCTTTCCAAGGGATTTCAAATGTTATTGATCTTTTTAATAATGTAAGATAAGAACCCCATGCACCTGAAAGGGTTTGTGTCAGAGTTTTCAGATAGATATTCCAGGTCAATAAGCTAGTTTGGTCCTGGCACAGTCCTTTTGGGTGTAATTTAGTGAATGTTATTGCTTTTGAGAAGAAAATATTTTTGACCCACTTCTTTTGTGCCATACAGTTTAAAATATTGATCTTGGGCTTTGTGATTAGTGCTACAGTGTGAGATTAGAAAGCCTTGTTAGATACTAGAATTCACTTCCCTGCTGATGCAGAATTTTTTCCCTACTGTATATTTTGTAGTGCTGGGTCCTGTTTAATTTTCAAAGTCCCAAATAACAGTACTAGAGACTATTCCACAACAAGAGATGGTCAAAATATTTGGGCCAACTCTGCCAAATTATTTACAAGTGTTTCCTGTTTGCCAAATTGTTTCTGGACTAATTATTTTTACAAATGTGTTTATCATTCATAATTGTTTGGTGTATAGTTTTAAGTATGTTCTAGCTTAAGCATAAGTTACTGGTCTGGATGCAGGAACTGCTGGGTGAAAGTCTATGGCTTGTTTTATAGATGGCATCAAGTTCCTTTTCCTTGGGTGTCACATAAGTGTATCTGCCACAGGAATAGTGGTCGTTGGTCTTACTTAAATCACAATCAAAATTACTGTCATTGTCATTTCTTCTCAACCTTTTTTAAGGACTTGGCAGGGAGGCTAAGGGCTGAATGGGAATGGAGACTGAACTACACCCTGGAGGTGGTTCCTCCAGATCAGTAGGTGAGGTGAGCTGCAAGGGAAGTGTCGAGGAGCTTGCTTTGCTTTGGCCCATGCCATATGGCCCATGCAGTATCCATTCTCTGGATAGATAACGTCAGCGTCCAGCACTGTCAATCAGCATCTTTCACAAGCACTAAATTCACTTTGAAAAATCCATATCCGATCACATTAAATTATGGGTTAGTGTTACTGTTCTAAGCGGAAACTGCTTGAATGCCAGAGTAGATAACAGATTAGAACTAAACAGTACCTACCCCAAGCAAGCAAAACCAACAATCCAGGCTGACCTGCTCTTTGAAATTCTCCTAACTCTGATTCCTCCCCACATCATTCCTTCATTCCAAAAGCAAGAAAAGTGGAGTTAGAACAGTGAACACCTGGTATGCTGGTCACACAGCACAGCTTTACATTATAATCATCTTGTCAAGGAGCTGAAAATAGCATTGTGTGGCAGTGGTAAAACAGTAATACTTCAGGAAGAAAGACAATAGCTAGCTTTTGGCAGCAGCCTACGCTGCCAACTCTGACTGACACAAAAGTATTCCACAAATTGTATGCCTCTGCAAACCTTCAACAATCGTCACTGTGTCCCCTCCTTGCATTCCTGCCAGGTGTCCCCCAGGGCTCATCCAGTTCTTCATCTAACAGTAAAGCTAGTGGGCAATGACTGCATTGCACATTGCAATACACGTTTACTTTGTACAGCAACTTTCACACCAATTTTACCTCAAAAACCCTTATAGGAGTAAATACAAGAATGCACAATGTGCTGTAGAAATGACAGAAAACAAGGGCATAGAGAGGGCTGGTAATGAATAAATAAAAGCTAATCACAAGGCAAGGAAGAAAAGGTCTGTCTTAAGGACCAGACAAGACCTAGAGAATTGCTGAGGTGGAGAGTCACAAGAAGGCTCTTCCAGATAAGAACTACAGAGGAAAGAGAGGTTGGAGGAAGAGACATAGTAGAAGCAGGTGCTAGATAAGAGAAGAGAGTGGGACAGAAGTCATGAAACCATGTCCATGTGGAGAGGGATAGAAGAAACTAAGACAATAGAGAGGTTTATAAACAATAATTCTATGAATAAAAACAATAGATTAAATATTGGTCCCAGGCATGTCAACTGAAATTGGAGGGGTGTGGGAAAACATGCCTTCAATACATAGCCTAATCTTCCAAGGGATAGGGCACTGGACTAGAAGACAGGAGTCCTTGGTTCGATTCATAGTTCTTGGGCAAGTCACCTCACTTCTCTGAACCTCCATTTTCCTTTCTATCCTTTGTGTATCTTGTCCATTTAGACTGTAAGTGTCTGGGGGCAGGGTCTGTCTCCTATGCTCTGTTTGTATGGTAGCTCGCACAGTGAAAGCCTGATCTTGTTTGGAGCCTCTAAGCACTATTATAATTCAAATAATAGCATACAAGCATAGTAAATACAAAGGATTATGATAGGTACCTGTCTTGCTGGCTCTACTTTTAAAATGTAGTTATCTATTCAATTATATTACAAAGGTTGGGGAAGGATTGAGGGGGGATGACAGGTAGAGGTGAGTAGCTAGAGTAAGTGGTTGGGGAAAGGAAGGAGGGTGAGGACAAGAAGCAGGGAGGAAAGAGGAGAGGAGAAAGGAAAGGATGGAGGGAGGTTTAGAGGTCAGGGGAAATGGGGTTGGCATCATAGGGACTACAATGAGAGGAAGGTGGAGGTAAGACTGACATAACCTGCTAGTTACCGGACAGAAAATATTGTCAGATCCTCAGATGCTGTAAACTGCTAAAGATCCAATAAAGCCAATGGGACTATGCCAAGATACACCCTCAGAGGATCTGAGTTCAGATGACTGAAATAATGCTGCTGACACCATTGGGGTCCAGCATCTGTGAGCTTGGGTAGATGAGGAGTCTACTGGACCTCTTTGTACTGCTGCTTGTTACATATCAGATAATGGGCAGCAGCAGCACTGTTAACATTAGTCTGTAGAGCGGAGTAGGATGGGATATAGAGCAGAGAGATGCAATAGCGCAAAAGGAGCTGAAGGTGCAGATAGTATTTCTACAGAACTGGAATCAAGGCACTGCTATGCACAGGCAGTGTTGTGGAGGTAACAATAGGCAGAGTTACAGACATGTTCAATGTGACACAGGATCAAAAAGCAAATGCTTCTTGTACCCAGAGGAATAGTAGTCAGGGACACTCTCTGACAGAAGGAAAATGGGGACATGTTTTCTAAAGTCTGGGAGTCTTTATCAAAATCTTTTATGAGGTTCCCAACAACAAAAGAGGTACAAACATCTTTCTATAAACTTTTATGCAAGCAAACCTGTATTTCCATATGAAAATCAATTAACAGTGTACAGAAATGAGTATTTGCATATTCAATCACGCATTTACACAGACAACCACTGAATTTCTATATGCAAATAAAGGTATGTGCATGCATTATTTACTGAGTGTTGAGTCTATTATGATGATGATTTATTTTATTGTTGTGGTGCAGTCCAAAGGCCCCTGTGCATTCTGAACTAATATACAGTGAAACCTCGATATAACGGACTAATTCGGGCGGGGGGGTGTCCGTTAAAACCGAAAGTCCGTTATTTAATAATTTTTTTAAATCATTAAATAACGGACTTTTGGGTGACAACGGACACCCCCCCGCCCGAATTAGTCCGTTATATGGAGCCAGCCGTGAGTCAGCCCACCCCACCCCCTCCCCCCGCCCGGCTCCCCGCTGCGAGGAGCCGGTGGGGGGGGTTGACAGCTCCCGCTCGGCTCCCCCCCGCGGGAAGCCCGGCGGGAGCTGTCAAACCCCCCGCCCGGCTTCCCGCTGCGGGGAGCCGGGCGGGAGCTCTCAAACCCCCCGCCCGGCTTCCCGCTGCGGGGAGCCGAGCGGAGGCTCTCAACCCCCCCCCTCCCCGTTCTGGGGAGCCGGGCGGGGGGGTTGACAGCTCCGGCCGGGCTCCCCCCAGAGGGAAGCCCGGCGGGAGCTGTCAAACCCCCCGCCCGGCTTCCCGCTGCCGGGAGCCAAGCGGAGGCTCTCAACCCCCCCCCCCCCGCCCGGCTCCCCGTTCCGGGGAGCCGGGCGGGGGGGTTGACAGCTCCGGCCGGGCTCCCCCCAGCGGGAAGCCCGGCGGGAGCTGTCAAACCCCCCCGCCCGGCTTCCCGCTGCGGGGAGCCGAGCGGGGCTCTCAAACGCCCTCCCCCCGCCCGGCTCCCCGCTGCGAGGAGCCGGGTGGGGGGGTTAACAGCTCCCGCCCGGCTTCCAGCTGTGGGGAGCCGAGCGGAGGCTCTCAAACGCCCCCCCCCCCCGCCCGGCTCCCCCTTGCGGGGAGCCAGGCGGGAGCTCTCAAACCCCCCCCCCCGCCCGGCTCCCCGTTGCGGGGAGCCGGGCGGGGGGTTGACAGCTCCCGCTCGGCTCCCCCCAGCGGGAAGCCCGGCGGGAGCTGTCAAACCCCCTGCCCGGCTTCCCGCCGCGGGGAGCCGGGCGGGAGCTCTCAAACGCCCCCTCCTCCCCGCCCGGCTCCCCGTTGCGGGGAGCCGGGCGGGGGGGTTGACAGCTCCCGCCCGGCTCCCCAGTGCGGGGAGCCGGGCGGGAGCTGTCAACCCAGCCGGCTCCCTGGGGCGGGAGCCGGCAGCCCCCAAAACGGATTTCGGATGCATCGGAAATTTTGTCCGTTGCATCCGAAGTCCGTTAAATCGGGGTCCGTTAAATCGAGGGTTTACTGTATAGGAAGATACCATCCCTAGCCTGACGAGCATGTATTCCAAAAATAAAGGGAAAGGGAAAGAGGTATTTTATTAGTAACATTTGTAAAAGTTAAGCTATTTGCTTACCTACTGTGAAAAGAGGCACTGCAGGGGATATATAGAAGAGAGATGCCTTAAATGATTTAAAACTAATGATTATTCTGGCTCTCAAAATTAGAAAAACCTATCCATCTCTATTTATCCCCACATAGGATCCACTAGGAAGAAATTAAGAAAATGGTTCACCTCATGTGAGACACTTTGGGTATGTCTACACTGCAATTAAAACCCAAAATCTGGTCCATTCCAGCTGACTCCGGCTCACAGGGCCTAGGCTATTGGGCTATTTAAGTGTGGCGTGGCTTTCAGGCTTGGGTTGGAGTCTGGGCGCTAGGACCCTCCCATCTCACAGGATCCTAGAGTCTGGGCTCCAGACTAGAGAAGAATGTTTAGCTCCCCATGGAAGAGAGCTGTTTCTCAGTCTTCCTTGTTCTTGTAACACAAACGACAGAGACAACCCATTGGCAGACTGGGAAACATCATAGTCTTCTTGCAAAAATGCAGGGGAAAGAATAGGACTAACCTCCAAACTGAAAACAAAGAAACAACCCCTCAGTGCACCAATGCTATGATAGTCTACAGTAAGGGCTTGAATGTGTCTTTATAATCTGCCATGAATAAGGGACAGCATATAGCTGTGCTGTCCCACGAGCAGACCAGACAATGAGTTGGGGGAGTTTTAGCCTCCTAACCTCCTTGCTGCAGGTGGGAAATATCGTGCTACTAGTTTGCATTAGCAGCAGTTTACTTCCCCATCCTCGAGAACTCAACTCCGCTGCCTAGCATGTTAGGCTCTGCCTATTCCCTTCTCCTGCCCACTCATTCCTTACCATGCATAAAAAGTGCACAGAGCAAACAACAATCTTGCCCAAAACTAGATGCTGCCACTTTAAGAAGTGTTCAGATGATAGCTAGCACTGCATGCCTGTCAATAAATAAATATATAAATAATAAAACCCCTATATACCCTCTTCATACAAGTTTATTTTTATGTGTATTTCTCAATACTTTTTGCCTGATACACTTGCCTGAGTTCTCCCCATGGTGCAGTCTAAGTGATGTTAATGGAAAATGTGCTTTTACTTCAGCAGGTAGCATTTATCCATTGATCTGTATAGCGTCTCCATTTGCTCTGACAACTTATGTTTTCATTTAGAGTATGTTACAAGGGAATAACAACTACAAAGAAGGGGACATGCTTGTTTAAAAAAAATAACAAAATGGCAACATTTTGTGGTTTGGCTTTGTAGGTGTAATTTTTCCAAGCAACATTTGCATCTGAAAAAGGAAAATGTCATTGGTACTCTAATACAATGTTAGAGCACCTCTCATACTATTCCAGTTGTTAGTAAATGGGCAACACAAGGTAGAGAAGAACTGGGGGGGAAATTAGGACTACCCCTGAAATCCAGGAATGCTGGACAGAGATGTGTGAGAATAAGAATTTGCCACATTTGCATTCCACGATATGATTAGTCTCCTAGTTTATATATATTGATATTTGGAACTTTTCAAAATATTATTTCAAGTTTTGGCATCATCCATCTATTTGCAGCTGAGCTTTTAAGGTTGAAATAGGTTTTATTCTATGACCATTTTCCAAATCCACCCCATCAATTATAATCAACTCTGGCAGAGCTTATTCTGGAATCTCATCAGAGAAACAGGGTGGTAGCCGTGTTAGTCTGGAATAGCAGAGTTAACAAAGTCCTGTGGCACCTTAAAGACTAACTATAAAGTTTTGAAGCATGAGCTTTCGTGGGCTAATACCCACTTCGGCCTGCATCCGACGAAGTGGGTATTAGCCCACGAAAGCTCATGCTTCAAAACTTTATAGTTAGTCTTTAAGGTGCCACAGGACTTTGTTAACTCATCAGAGAAAGATTCCAGACAACCTATCCAAATTAGAGATCATCAACCAAAGCTGTTAAACCCACAAATTAGCATTTTGTGTATCATAATTCTATAGATAAGCTTAGAATGTGCGGCTCGTCTTTGCTTTCACATAATTTGTTGGTTCTTTCTGGGTGCTGGGTAGGATTAATGTGAGCACTGTGAAGCATCATTATGCAGTCAGTTTATTAATCTTCAGTGAGATGGTCAGTCCTCCTAGACTGAATCCAGAGAGTTCAGGAGGGTGGGTAAATGGGATATGGAACTCCTCTCTTGTAGATCCAGGTCACTAGTGACTCCAAGTCATTAACATCTGCTTGATTTTTGGCCTACCATGACAAAAGTAGCCTCAGAACAATTCCTATGGGACAGGTGTCCACATTCCACCCCCACAAAAAACACTAATATAATGGGTGCCATTTTTTAGTGCTTTCAGAAGAAACTGAAGACTGAAAGGGTATGAAGCCTGATCTACCTTTTCACTCCTGAGGGGAGTTCGCTCTTGATTAGAACTGAAGCAAATTGGCAGGAGACAAGCTTAGACTGTCACTCTCTATGCTACACTTTTTCTTTGTGCAGAGGACTTTAAGCTGTCCGGAATCATATTTTGCATTTATATAGTGCTGTACCAGCATTAAATAGTTAATCCTCACAATGCCACTGTGAGATAAGTCAACTAATCACCTTTTTAAATAACTTAATATCTCTGTCCACACTGTGTGCTGAAATGCAGAGTTCTCACTTGAGGGATGGGTCCACAAATTCGGTAGTAATGGGGTTCTCCACTTTGCATAGTATGGGAGACACAGACAGCTGTATTTTTGCTTCGGCTGACTCCCCAGATAACTCCTCCCACTGAAGAGCCTCTCCAGGATTTTCTTTGCCTCCAAAGCTTCAGCAGGCAGATTTACATCCTCTGTAGAGTGTCCATGACCTGAGTATTCTCTCCCTCCCCGTAGTCCTTTTTTCCACTCCACTCTCCACTTTTTTAGTCTTGGATTATTGGCCATTAAAATTTTCCTCAGGGAGCTCCAGGCGACAAGCCCTGAGATGATCCGAGAAGGAATGTACATTATAATTGTAACCCTAACTAGTGTCCTGTAAATGACTTGCCAAAAGATATCAGAACACGTTAGTATTAGAGCTAAATGGGTCTAATGATGGCCTGTAGGCAGGCATGGAATTTGCCCCTCCCCCGTCCCCATATGGCACTATTGGCATAACTGGAGCTGCCCCTCCCCCTCCCGAAATATAGAGGTCAAACTACGTTTATGAAGAGCAGGTTCTGTATCCTGCACTCAGCTCCCTTAGCTGACTGCATTGGAGGGGAAAAGCGTTCCTTTTGCTCCCCCAGGTTTGGTGCAATCACAATTAGAAAGCAGGTGGCCAGCCTGCCACGACAGTGCAGCAGGAGTTGCAGACAAGCAAGGGGCCCAGAAAGACAAGGTGCTGAATAAAATGCCCATGACACCGGGGCCCAGTCTGAGGCTGCTGACATGGACTGGGAACGATCACTGGTGTCCCACCTTAGGAGCATGAACCAAGGAGATCTCAGGCACTACACCCAACAAAACCAGCACCTGGTAACACTAGGGCGACCAGCCAGCAAGTGTGACAAATTGGGATAGGGAGTTGGGATAATAGGAGCCTATATAGGACAAAGATGCAAAAATCTGGACTGTCCCTATAAAATCTGAACGTCTGGTCACCCTAGGTAACACTCTAGGCTCCAATCACCTCATGACTGGGTTTATATATATTGCCAGGACACCCCCTCCCTGCCAGAAGGTGTGTTGTGATCAGGTCACCCCCTCTTCCTCAGAAGTCCCACGAACAGAGACACTAATTTCCCATCTCATTTCCTCTTGGTTCTGTAGCTCTGGTGGCAGGAGCTCCTGGCCTGCTTTCTCGGTGGCCATCTTAGAGTCCCTCATCAGAAAAGCATCCTCTCTACTCTTATGATTCCAAATCATTGGCCCTCTCTCCTGCTAGTCCTCCCTCTAAATGGAGTAAGGGTTACTAACCCAGTGAAAGCAAAGATTCCTAGAGGATCCCCTAGAACTATTTCCCTGAACAGTTTGAGTCTTTTTTGAGTAAGGCAGTTGCTGTTCTTGGGTGCCTCCTCTGAGCATTCAGCCAAAAAGATTTAAAAAGGGGAGGAGGAGGCAAGAGAGAAAAAAAATCTATAACGTTCACCAGTCAAAGCTGTTGGTTGCTTTACCTAAAATAGATACATCCTTGTCAGCTTTTACCAAGGACACTGTTCTCTTCGCTGAAGGGACTTCCAGTTCCAACCCAAAATTTTCACTGACAGGGTGGAATCAGTTCTCTGCAAAGACTATGAAGTGGTTTTGGCAGCCCTTATATCCTCTGCAAATGCCACTTTTCCACCAGAGCACCACTGTCCCTGTTCTCTTCTGTTAGATATTTTAAAATTTTGTTTTCACATTCTAGGCAGTGCCCCCCACCCCCCCAACAACACACACACACAGCTGCATCAAAAATTCCAAAATATCCAAACTGTCATGCCCCTCTGCCAACGTTTCCAAATCAGGGCAATAGAGCCAGTCCTGGACTAGGATTGATTTTGGGGCTTATATTTCATATTATTTCTGGTTCCAAAAAAAATCAGGGGAGGACAGGGCAGTTCTGGATTAAAAGACACTCAACAAGCTGATCCACTTGCACAAGTTCAAAATGAACATCATTCAGGGACATTTCCTAACATTTGAGGACTTGGAGGAATATTTCCATGTTCCTATCCTTCTGGCCACAGACAGGACCTAAGATTTGCTTCCAGCAGTTTGCACATTTAATACAAAGTCTTTTGGGGAGATTGCCACAGCCACCAGAATAGTCCTGCATCTGGGAGGTAATAGAGGCATTCCTATGTCAGAAATCAGTACATTTATCTTGACAACATTCTGATAAGAGCCCCTCCCTATAGAAGTCAGTCAGGGACACCCAACTGACAGTACATACCCTTGAACAACATGGATTTATAACCAATCTGGAGAAAAGCCAACTCATTCCTTCACAGACAATAGAACAGTTAGGAGTTTGGCTGGACTTCACTCCACAGGGTCTTCCTCTCCAGAGACAGGCAGGTACATATTTTGGAGAAAACATACAAGAACCTTCCTCACCCTCACTCCCACATGAAGGCTCCACTACATCTTTTAGGTATGTTCATTTTATGCCTATAACTACTCTTGTGAGAAACAGTTTATCTCAGGTGACTATCTACTGAGCTTCTCACCCCCATTTGCCATTCCAACACTGTAAAACTTTCCTCCACAGTAAAAAGTCTTTCAGCTGGCGGTTACATCAGATATGTTTCACAGATGGTACTCAGGTGACAACAGCAGAGAGACCCCATAACGATGGATGCCTGTTTGGAGGAATGGGAGCTCACACATTGAAAACATGGTACAAGGTCAGTTGTCATGGATGGAATCCCATAACCAGTTTAGAACTGCAGGTACTTTGACTAACCCTTCAGATACCCCTCCCCACTTATAAACTCCTCCCACATACTTGTATTCACAGTCAGCACAACTGCCATAGCATATATAAACAGACAAGCGGGCATGGAGTTGAGCTCATTACCAGCTCCACAGTCTCTTTCAGATGGACTGAGAGAAACATTCTGTCAGTACAATCCATGCATATCAAAAAGGAAACTGAATTACTTGGCACATTGGCTCAGCCACAAAAAGCACAGACCAGAGGGAATGGGGTTTCAACCTCACAGCCTAGACCTTTGGGAAACCAGCGTAGGATCATTATGCACCCAGCTCCAATGCCAAGAGAGACAACATCCATGTCAGGAGGATACATTTTTGGGCCATGGGAATCAATCCCTTTTTACAGGTATGGCTAAAGACTCTGTTGTACACATTTCCTAATTTTCCCCATAAGCCATGATGCATCATCTAACAGGAACTCAGACAACAGGCATTAGTGACTCCGATTGTACTACATTGTACCATAATTAGATATCCCTAATCATGAAGAGTTCTGTAATCCTAAGATTAAGATCCACTTTGGATAGATCATCACTGGGTCATCTGTTCTATCACAACCTGGCACCTCGGAACCTGAGCTCCTGGTTATATTCAAAAATTATAATAATAATAATTACTGGAATATTCCAATGATGCGTTCTCAATCCTAGTGAAGTTCAGAAGAGTCTTTCACCAACTCCTAGTGTACAGTCATATGGAGATTTGATTCCTGGTGCACATCAGAAGGATTAAACAGCGGGACCTGCACTGGTTAAATTGCACTTAGAATTCTTACAAGCAGGCCTGTCTCTGGGTCAGCAGCACAACTCAGAACTCAAGCTATCTCCTGAAGAGTAGCCAGCTATGGGTCGACCTACCTGACCCTGAAACCCACTCATTTAAAAGAAATCTTGAGGCGGGTTCTGCAAGTGTAACACTGACAGACCCCGTTTGTCGGCAGGCAGGATTGAACCTGGCGCCTCTGGAGCTTAGTGCGTGAGCCAAAAGCCATATGCCCCTTCACTAAGGCTGTAGAGCAGCCTCATTAATATATTTTCTTCCTCCTCCTCCCTCTCTATACAAAAGTCTTGTGTCCTCTCTACACAACATTAATAATATGGGAACCCACATGAACAGAGTTGGATTCCAAAGAGCCATGTTTATTTATTACTAGCAAAAATACCAGGCGTTGCTCGGGTCCGTCGGAGGTGGGGAGGGGGCAGAGAGCTGAGCGAGTGTGGGGTCTGTTGGAGGGGGGAGGGGGCAGAGAGCAAACCTGACACCCCCACCTCACCCCCCCGACCACACCCGACACCCCCACCTCACTTACCTCTCGACCAACCCCGACTCACATTTTCACCCCCCCACCCAAACCCAACACCCCCCACGTCACCCCCCTACCAACCCCAACACCCCCTGACCAACACCCACACCTCACCCCTGTAGACCAAACCTGACACACCCACCTCACTTTCCCCCCAACCAAACCTGACACCCCTACCTACCACCACAAACAAAACCGACACCCACACCTCACTTACCCCTCGACCAACCCCGACCCCCCTCCTCACCCCCCCAACCAAACCCAACACCCCCACATTACCCCCCCACCAAACCCAACACCCCCTGACCAACCCCCACACCTCACCCCTCACCCACCCCGACACCTTCCCACCCCCCCAGACCAAACCCAACACTCCCGGCTCACTTACCCCCCGACCAAACCCAACACCCCCACCTCACCCCCCGACCAAACCCAACACCCCTACCTCACTTACCCTCTGACCAAACCCAACTCGGGTCCATCGGAGGTGGGGAGGGGCAGAGAGCTAAGCGAGTGCGGGGTCCGTTGGAGGGGGGAGGGGGCAGAGAGCTGAGCAAGTGCGGGGTCCATTGGAGGGGGGAGGGGGCAGAGAGCTGAGCGAGTGCGGGGGTCCGTTGGAGGGTGGTATTATGACATCATAACTATGTTACAGAGAACAGCAGCTGCCCAGCTGATGTGATTGGCCTTTAAATAATTTCACCCCTGGGGGGCGTCAAAGGTGATATTTGAAAATTTTTCGACTCTTACCCTGATTAGGACCCTAAGACCTATAACTGTACCAAATTTCAAGTCTCTAGCTCAAACGGTGTGGAAGGAGTAAGTGCACATACATACATACACGCATAGATACACGCATACACCATTTGACTTTTATATATAGAGACTAGCGAAAATACCCGGCGTTGCTCGGGTCAGTCGGAGGTGGGGAGGGGGCAGACAGCTGAGCGAGTGCGGGGTCCATTGGATGGGGGCAGAGAGCAAACCTGACACCCCCACCTCACCCCCCCGACCAAACCCGACACCCCCACCTCACTTACCCCTCGACCAACCCCGACTCACATTTTCTCCCCCCTACCAACCCCAACACCCCCTGACCAACACCCACACCTCACCCCCCCGTAGACCAAACCTGACACACCCACCTCACTTTCCCCCCTGAACCAAACCCAACACCCCACCTACCACCACAAACAAACCCGACACCCACACCTCACTTACGCCCCGTAGACCAACCCCGACCCCCCTTCTCACCTCACCAACCAAACCCAACACCCCACCTTACCCCCCCCACCAAACCCAACACCCCCTGACCAACCCCAACCCCCACACCTCACCCCTCACCCACCCAGACACCTTCCCACCCCCCCAGACCAAACCCAACACCCCCGGCTCACTTACCCCCCGACCAAACCCGACACCCCCACCTCACTTACCCTCCGACCAAACCCAACTCGGGTCCGTCAGAGGGGGGAGGGGGCACAGAGCTGAGGGATTCCGGGGTTCCGTTGGAGGGGGGAGGGGCACAGAGCTGAGGGATTCCGGGGTTCCGTTGGAGGGGGGAGGGGGAACAGAGCTGAGGGATTCCGGGGTTCCGTTGGAGGGGGGAGGGGCAGAGAGCTGAGCGAGTGCGGTGTCTCTTGGAGGGGGTATTATGACATCATAACTATGTCACAGAGAACAGAAACTGCCCAGCTGATGTGATTGGCCTTTAAAGAATTTCACCCCTGGGGGGCGTCAGAGGTGAGATTTGAAAAAAATTCGACTCTTATGGTCATTAGGACCAGGGCCGGCGACAGGGGGGTACAAAGGGTACAGCTGTACCGGGCCCCGGACTTCAGGGGGGGGCCCTGAAGTCCGGGTCCGGTACTCAGCTGTACCCCGTTTTCACCGGGGCTGTGAGCAAGGCGCAGCTCGGGCAGCCGCTGCCGCGCTCACCAACCCCCTCCCCCGGCCCCCAGCAGCCTCCCCCGCCCCCCTTTGCTTCTCCCGGCCGGCCATGCGGCCGCAGCGCATGCGGGGGTTGGGGCCCGCGGGAGGTAGGAGACTGGCGGGGGGGGCGGGAGATCGGCCGGGGGGGTCGGGAGATCGGCCGGGGGCTGCGGGCGTCGGGAGATCGGCCGGGGGCCGCGGGCATCAGGAGATCGGCCGGGGGGGGGGCGGCGGGAGATCGGCGGGGGAGTCCCGAGGGGGATCGGCCGGGGAGGCACGGGCGGCGGGAGATCGGCCGGGGGGGGTGGCGGCGGGAGATCGGCAGGGGGGGCCGCATGAAACTGGCAGGGGGGGGGCCCGCGGGCGGCGGGAGACTGGCGGGGGGGCCCCCGTACAATCTGCTGTACGGGGCCCCAAAATTCCTGTCGCCGGCCCTGATTAGGACCCCAAGACCTCTAACTGTACCAAATTTCAAACGGTGTGGAAGGAGTAAGCATACATCCGCACATACACGCATACATACACGCACGCATACATACACCATTTGACTTTTATATATATAGATATCCAAATATACAAGCCTAGCTACATTACAAACACTATTGTTCTGATGGGGTTTGGGTCACTTCTGTGGTAGAAGAAAGGGGGATCCATTAGAGAGCTTCCAAACTATTTAAAGGGATATTACCCAATTCCTACACCCTACAAAAGGATTTATAGACGAATTAAGATCTTAATGAGGGACTTGGGTGATACAGAAGGGCTTACACGGGGCTGAAAAACAGCTGTTCATTGCACCGCGACCCCCTTCCGACAACAAAATTACAGCATAATTGTGAGAGGGAAAGGGGAGAGCCCATTCCTGAGCCCTGCCTGGTGAGAGACCCAGAGCTTGAGCCCCGCCATCCAAGGTTGGGGCAGAGCTCTGACTTCAGCTTCAGCCCCAGGTCCCAGCAAGTTTAACACTGGCTCAGGCGACCTCATTAAAATGGGGTTCTAATCCACTTTGGGGTACCGATCCACAGTTTGAAAACCACTGAGATACACCCGACATGCATAAGAATATGCTGAGGGACCTCTATTGATCACGACCTCCAGATCCTTGAAATGTTGATTACAGTAGTTGTATTCAAAGCAGCTAATTTTGAAGGTCAAAAACATATGTTAAGGATCATTGCTATAGATGCCACCAAGGTGTAGCAGCGAATTTATCCTCTTCAGACACCGGGAAAAGAACTTTTTAGGGTCAGTGGACTTCTTCAGAACTTCTGCAGACTAGAATGCATCAAAGCAGTTCCTATTTTATTCACCATTTTCCTGTGATTAGATTATGCAAACAAATTATAGTAAATAAATTGAATAAAAATTAATTTAAAGAACTACACTCTTGAAGGTGTCCTTTGGGCAAACAGGGTAAGGATTAGGACCTCATGAAATTCCAAGGAGAGTCAGAACTGTATGATAACTGCAGAGAGAGAGGAGAGGGCAGGTGTAAATTTCTGGAAAATATGGTAACACTTTTTATGGATCGCTCTTATGTATAAGAAAATAAATTACAAACTTGTCTTTATTACTGTTAGCTATAGAACTTCGGATAGGTGCTCCTTTCCACACAAAGGAAATTCTGTGGAACAACATCATGTAGGACATAGAATGATGAAGATAAAAAACTATGAAGTTGTTTAATGTATGAGCATCTGCAATTTGGTTTTGGAGAGAGTAGGATGCAGCCATGGCTCTCTTGTAGAGTGTTGTTGGGGATTATTACAGATTAATAGTTTTTCCCTCACTAATGGAAGTGTATGATATTTGGCAATTCTCACTTTCTACTCCTTCACTCACCTCACCCCTGATATACAGTGAGTGCAGAGGCTCCAAATGTGACCCGTAGAGGTCATACTGTGCCCTATGAGTGCAACTAGTGTATAAGTAAAGGAAGATGACTGGATTGATTGTACTGTACTTCAAGATGTATTATGAATACTATGCCATGTGAAAGTTTTAATATAAATTTTAAAATGTACTACAAAAATTCTCCCTTTGTGCTTGCCAAGAGTTTTTCACTTATCTGCTTGCATGTAATTCCCAGTTTGGTAATTAGTGCCAGCTGTCTCTACATAAAAGCAAAGAATCTCTTTGATATCTTCCCTATCCTTATACAAATGTGCCACTGAAATGGACTAATTAATAATGTGGCACAGGGAGAAGGAAGAAAGGGGACTTTCATATGATGCTCAACAAAAACGTAGATGTTCTAGATGCATTTCCATCCTTTCCTCCTCCTGTTTGCCAAACATCATGACAGGTCCATTGTAGAGACTGGCCTTGAAGCTATTGACTCATACAGAATACCAAAGTCTTATCTTTGCATTAGACCGTTTACATAAAAGAGAAGAGCATTGCCCACTTTCCTGAATAAGATGATATACATTTAGATCAACACATTATGTTATTCACAAACAATTTTTGTTGTTAACTTACTGTTGTTTACTGTAGCATACAACAGATCCTTTAGGATATGTCTAGGCTGGAAAAAAAAGTTGTGTTCTTAATTTTAATTAGCCAACCAACATTAATTAACTTGGATTAAAAAGCAATGAAAAGACAGCAGCTCAGGCTAACATCTTGAGTTAAAGCCAATAGGGGAGCCTGGGGTTCAACTTGAATTGCTAACACAAGTAAAAAAATTGAATTGTCATATCTTCACTTCTATTTAAATCAGAGGCAGTTAATAAGGGTTAGCTAACCAGAGCGAAGAACAAATCTTTTTTGGCAGTGTAGACATACCTCTATACAAAATACATGACAAGAATATTACAATTTAAAAAAACCTGAGCAGTCAAGAATGGAAGTGACCAGTTAAAGTAATTTACATACGTATGCTAATATCAGTATAGTTCACACAGTCATCTAATAACAACACTAACATGAAAATTCACATTCTGAAAACAATCTTATCTATGAACCATGGTCCATACTTGCAAGCTCCTAACATATACATCATGGATTATATATTTTGCATAGCGGCGTATATGTTGAATCAGCTTGTAAGTATAGAAGGAAGAGGGCCTGAAACAGAAGCCCTTGTATCAGAAGCCTGGTATGAGGCCTGAGCTAAACTAGTGATCAGACCTTTGCTACGATAAAGCAAAGTTATGTTGTGAACAAGAGGCTGGCCCTGCTCGCAGAATCTGGCAAGAACAGGGCTGATATTGCAGAAACACACATTCCTAAGTAATGCTAGGTACAAGAGTATACAGCAAACACATTCCAGAAGGATGGTATCAGAACACCCCACTACTAGCACATTCCCCAAAGATAAAAGGAACACGCTGACCCATCTTAAAGATAAGGTCAGGATGACAGCATGATGGATAGATGTTTTGATAAAAGCAGCAAGTACAAGGCAATGGGTGGCACCCAAATATATGAGAGGGTGGCACTTATATAAGTCAGAGGGGCAATACATAACTTGTTTGTACGGTGTATAAAGAGGTATCTCAGAGGGAGTTTCTTTGGCCAACTGAGGGGGGGAAGAGAAAGTTCTGCCATTCACTGAACTGCATCCATTGTCATACATGTGCTAGTATAACTGTAAACATTGATCCGGGTGCTTCGTTGACAATAAACCTGGCCAAATGCCTTCACATCATAACGGATCTTGTGGTCATTAGTTCACTCTAAGTCTTCTGTGCCAGCTACCTGTGCAGAGCTGGGACGGCATACGGAGGGAACACACACAGCCGAACATCTATCAACAGGAAGTACTGTATTTCTTGAAGGTCAGAGTTAAAGGTGTTGAAATGTGTAAGGTGAATTTTTACATGTAAATATTGTTATTAGCTAAATGTATGAATAATAGAATATACTATGCAAGTTAATTTTACCTTCTCTTTTTATTGCTGAGTTTTAATCTATTTACCCACCAAGGTTGTCTTTCACTGCCCCTGCTGTGGTATCTGAGTGCCTATGTTCAATAACAGACTTATACCTACTGTTTAATGGGTGCTATTTCTGGATCATTTTTCTTCTGAAAAGCTATATTGTGATATTATAATAGTCTTCTTGTATATAACTGAGATGTTTTAATTGTTCTGTCTGGATTCCACATGATGGTTAAGCTAAATGTAGGAACTTCTTTAGTGAATTTACCTTTAAAAAAAATGTGTTGTGGTCGTCTGTCAAAGCAAATGACTCAATGTTTTACTGGTGCGCATACAAAAGTAGCCCAGAGTTTAGCCATCGTGAGCAAACCTCTGAAAACAAAGCCAGTGTGTACACATGATGGTAAACAAATAATTGTATTAATGCATCTGATTTCAGACCGAAGCTTCTTAACATTATAAACAGTGTTCGAAAAATATTTTAAAAACTCTGAAGACATTTTTATCATACCACTTTAAACTTTCCTTATACTTTTATTACTTACTAGTGTAACAGCCCGTGTACACGGGCCAATGTGCTTAATGCTGTTTGTCCGGGCCGTCTCTACGGCTTGCGGCGGCGCAAGCGCGGCGGCCATTTTGTGCCGCCGAACTACAACTCCCAGCATGCTGTTTGTCCGGGCCGTCTCTACTGCGCATGACGGCTTCAGACAAACATCCTCTGGCCTTTTATTATATAGGATAAGCAAAGCAGCTTAGGGCTAGATCCACAACTGGTGTTGTTTGGTGTAACTCCATTGATTTCAGTAGAGCTACACTGTTTTGTGCCTGGTGAGCGTTTGGTCCCCATTATTTATCATTTTCAATAAACAGACTCCGAGTTATCCCTACAATTTTATTTACCTGGATATTTTACTCTTCTGTTTAAAAAATGATTAATGATCAATTATTTTTCAGTGCAGAATGCTAATATTTTTCAGAGGAGTCTGGTAACTCATTCCTCAAAGCTGGAGAAATTCAATGTTTCTTTGGGGATGCATTATTAATTCAGTGCATGCATTGTTTGTTCAGGCCACTCACACAGAAACAGGAAGTGTGATCAGCAAAAAGGCTTTAATGATGTTTGCTTCATTACAGTTATGAAACTGCTGTGTTGTGTCTTCCCCATCATTTACTGAAGTGGTTGCTAAGTAATTTTCAATCCCCTCAAACAATTAGCATGAATGAAGCTGACTGTTAGTTGGCTAGAAACCTTTTCTGCTCATCATTCATTCATTAAGAACTGTCATGAACTGTGATAAGACCGTGAGATGCTTTGCATTCATACCAGTAAACAGGAAATGAGGAAGAAGTCAAACTCTCTGGAACGCGTTCACTTTTGTCTGATGCCTTACTTAGTATATTTTGAGCCTGATTTTCTGTTTTGTTACCTGACTGAATAGAGCTTTACCAAAGTACAGAAACTGAAGTAGAGTGGAGAATCAAGCCACATATGTCCTGTGAGGTTGTGTTCTGAAAATGTTTAAAATTAAGATTTCAGTTAATTTCTTGATTTTAGAACCAAAGAATAAACATGAATACATTTCAATAGCTTGAACCACAGGTGTAACCACTTGGAGAGGAGGTCTTGTCTTTCCCCAACTCCTATACTCCTTTCCCCAATACCCTAGCTCCTACCCTAAGTGACCACACCAAGACTGGGGGTCAAGCTCCCCAGGAACCCTGAGACAAGCCTTGTGGGGGTTACAAGGACTCTCCTATATAGGAGTGGCATGGGAGTTCTTGAGGTCAGGCAGGCCTCTGAGTAAAGACAGTGGGAGCGAGGACTCTGATACTTTCACTAGACAGTTCCACCAAGGTAGCGTACAAGCCAGGAAAGTTCCTCACAGTAAATAGGATCACTCCCCTGCTTATGCTCCTACCTGGTGTATCTCTTCCTTGGGCAGTTCACTTAACTGGATATCACAGGGGCTAACTGTATTTTTAAAACCTCTTACTATAGCTCTTTAATAGGAGAGTTTGATTCCACTGGGACTTCTGGGAGTATTTTTCTGGAGGCCTGGAAGGCTTAAGGGATTAATAATTGGATTCAGAAGTTTTCATCCATTGGGTACCTGTGCGAATACAGCCCAGTTCAGTAGGGACCAAAAAATAATAGACCTCTGAGGTCTGCTCACAGGCTTGTGTGAAACTGAGTTTAAGACCATTGGCCACTGTGACCCATGAACCGCTCAATGCTAGCTGACAAAGGACGTTACAAGACTATCCTGATCTTGTACGCAAAACCTGGTTCACCAAAAATGCCATGTGAGATCTTAAATGAAAGCCAGGATCCTGCTGGTCAATAACATTGTTGTGAAATGTGGATACAGATCCTATGTAAAGAGTTATGAATTTATACTCTTCTATAGTCTCTATCAGGGCAGAGTTAACAAGCAGGGTTTTTTGGGTCAGACAAGAGATGTTTATTCACCTACCTGTTGGCATGTAAATTAAACACTGTAAGCTAAAACAATGGCTGCACATCTGCATACTAAGTCAATAGGGAAATGTAAACTCACAAGGGAAGAGGCAGCGCACCAGAGAACAAGCAAAGGGTTTTTTGTTAGTGGTGGGATTTTGTTTGTTTCGTTGTAAACCTCCCTGAGGACAGACAATGCACTTTGGGGATATAAGTAGCTGGCAGGGAGCCAACTCTTAATCCTGTCCATAGGACGGAATCAGGCAGTACGGTTACATTCATGAAAATGGAACTTCAGCAAGGGTTGGTTGAAATGTTGCAAAGGACATTGGGGGTAGATAATAGGCTAACCTTCTGTCTAAAGAAGTTTAAGTTAAATTTAGACTCTAGAAATGATGTTATGATTTTGTTTTACATGTAACCTCTGTTTCCATTACCCCTTCTCACTATCTTTTGAATCTTGTACCTTTATTAATAAACTTCTTCTTGTTTTCTCCATAAAATATATCTCAGTTTTGTAGTATTATGCAAGGGGACGATCCTGAGTTGAATCATTCAAGCTGGTGTACACACTGTTCTCTTGCAGAGAGCAGACCCAGTATCACTCTGAGTGATCAGTGGAGAAGGGGCTGGATGGCCTGGCAGACCTGGGCTAAAGGGGGTTTGAGGACTTTTATTTTTCATTGTTAACCTGCAAGGCAAAGTAAGTGCTGGCACAGCCCAGAAGAGATTGTCTGGGTGGGTAACAGGGAGCTGACATTCAGTTAAGCACAAGCGATGACCCCTGTTGCCTCCAACCAAAAGATAAAAAGTGACTCTCAGTCCTGTATACCCCAGAAATTATCACAGTCACAATCCCATAAAGGTTTACACGTGTGCTTTACTTCATGTACCACAAGCAGTTCCATTAACGTCAGCAGGACTGTTCATTGTGTAGTTAAGTACATGTGTGAGAGACATAGGCCAAAGTCCACTGATTTCAATGAAAAGACACCTCCTACCCCTCAATCAGCTTCAATAGACACTGGATCATGTCTGGACTCTCCAGGGCTATCAGTGGACTCCTCACACAAGCATTAAATTCACAGGAAACATTTTTATTACATAAATGTGCCTTCCTACTTGGGAAAGATAGCTTCAGACCCCCTCCCCCCCCCCAACAAGGCAGGAACTTTCCTCCAACAGTTAGTGGGAGAGGGATTAAACAGACTAAAAATGGAAAATAGCATTTTAAAATGAACTCAGACCAGATGGGGCTTGAACTACCCAAAAATATTTCTCTGCAGCCCTAAGTTTCAATCAGATACCCAAAATGGACTTGCCCCTTTACTAAAATTTGAAAATAATTTGGTAAATTGCTTAAAAACAGTCTGCCCCCAATAAATCCTCAGATTTGGGGGGAAATGGTATATGATATGATATCTGTGTTAGTGTGGTGAATAAGAATATAGAAGTTAGAGCTAGAAAAGACCCATTCACTTCTTTATTTCTATTCTTCTGTCTGTGCATGATTTCCATTACAATATACTACCTTGTTCTTCAATGTAGCTATAAATATCCGCACGAAGGCATCTACAACTTCCCTTGACAGACTTCCACCATTTAATAAAACTAAGTTGAATAACAGGAAAATTCATTTATCTGTTTAAAATTTTGTCCAATTCCTTCTATTTATAATTCCTTAGAATCATAGAATATCAGTGTTGGAAGGGACCTCAAGAGGTCATCTAGTCCAACCCTCTGCTCAAATCAGGACCAATCCCCAACTAAATCATCCCAGAGAGGGCTTTCTCAAGCCTGACCTTAAAAACCTCTAGGGAAGGAGATTCCACCACCTCCCTAGGTAACCCATTCCAGAGCTTCACCACCCACCTAGTAAAAAAGTGTTTTCCAATATCCAACCTAAACCTCCCCCTTGTCAACTTGAGACCATTACTCCTTGTCATCTGGTACCACTGAGAACAGTCTAGATCCATCCTCCAAATAGTTCCTTTCTCTGCTTGAAGTTTACCATAATGTGAACGATGTAAACAGCTACCATATCCCCTCCAGTCATTGTATAACTTGCACAAGCACACAGCTTTCTCCATCTGAATTAGATTCTGAGTATTTTAAGATCTTGACTTGGATGATGCAAGTCAAACCTATCAAAATAGGGATTATCCTGTGGAATCTGATTTTGTATATATAAGGGTCAGTGAGACTTGAACACAGGTTTGCAAGACTACCAGACAACCAACAGCCCATCCTAATACCCAGCAACAGTTATAACCTGGCTGCTCCCTGACACCCAAAACAATCCACAGAAGCTGAACATGACAGGAAGTTCTACCTGGAGTGATCTGACTGACAGTTGTCTTAGAGGTCTCTGACTGGCTACTTGATCCTCTCTAAGCTGATGGAGCATACCAGGAAAGGACAAGGCAACAATGTGTATCGCTAGCCAGTTGCTATGACTATACTGCTTCCGAAGTCCTGGTATTGACCTTGGCTCTGACTTGGATTAAATCCTGATCAACGTCTGGAACTTCAGCACTATCCCTGATACCTGATTGTCTCTAGCTCTGACCCTTGGCTTGACTCCCTATCCTGACTCTAGTTCCTGTCTCCCAAACTCTTGCCTCCCTTTGCTCAGGATCCAGACAGTAGGTAGGAAATACTGTTCCTAGTGTGGTCTCTGCTCAATCCTTCATTGTCACCTTCCAGTAGGTCCTGCCTCCCCTTCCCATGAGTGTTCAGGGAACCTCACATGCATGTACTTCCCTTCTGTCTTTGAAAATGTCATTGCAGGGGCCAGCAGCTGTAGTAGCGTCTCCTTTTAAGGCTCCTCTCCAAATCTGGCATGCTTCACAGATATGGAGGGACAGGGCCGCCTGAATCCACAGCTACTTTTTAACACCTTTCTGTCCAGTGTGGATGCATGGTCTGACATCACAGAGTGTCACCAATTGCGCGTGGATGCTGCTGCTAACGTAGTTTTGGGAAACAGCTTCCCCTCTCCTTGGAGAGTCATACTATCATTTAAACTGAAATATTTAAGTTTTTTCCTTATTTGGTTATTAGCCATTTCTTCCCTTTGATAATTCAGATTCTCAGGAGTTCATGATATGATCAACGAAATGTTGGGAATAATGAAACCAAACAGCTTCTCAAGTTATTAGAATAATGTACCTATTACAAATAATTGCTACAGGTACTTAGTGCGACTGATGTTTTTATTGCAGTGCAGGAATGATGGCAGGAGTAGATAACTGCTATTAGTAGTGAACATCAACTTTCTGGATAAGGGAATAGTTTTATTTCGTTCACAAAAGCTTCAGATGGAAATCAAAGCAATTTGCAATGCATTATCTCGCTCAGATTTTAGATGTGATGCAAGGTGGCATATGAGATATGCCTGTTTAGGGCACTTCAGTAGCAATTCATATTAAATGCAATGGGCTTGTTTGAGAGACCAAATCCTCTTTTAGTTCCACAAGTAATTTGGATAGCTGTCCGATTGTAGTTATTGGGTAGTACTGCTATTAGTGCAAGCCGTATGCTGTAGCTGCTTATGTTACACAGAATATCACTTGCTAGCAAAGCACAGCAGCAGAACCTGTTATATCATATTTCATCAGTCTAATTTATATGCCAAAAATTTAGCTCTTAGAGAAGGAGGGTTCCTAGACTGAAATATAAATGGTAAAAATGTGTGTTAAGTATAAAGATGAGCATGAACCAAAACCCACATTCAAAGTCCTTTGAGTTTTGAACTTGGCATCTGAGTTCAGATTTCCAGTCCCATCAGAGTATGATCTTAGGAATTTGGATTTGCTTCCCTGCTCACCTTTATACTTTAAATTATATCAAATGTCTTTAAATGCACAGGTTTGACTGGCCACGTATTTTTATGCATGTGTTTGGATTTATGGTAGTCATCTGACACTCCAGTTAGTGCACTTCAGTGTTATCAGTTTGCTTAATAGTTAGTTAAAGTCATTGCTGGATGCCTGCCATATAACTTTATGTTCAAAGTGTCTGAGGAGAGTTCTCTCTCAAACAGTCAGTGCCTGTCATGTGTTCCTGCTTAAAGACCAAGATCACTGGAGAAGATCTCTCTTCCCCTAGTAGGGTTCTCTAAGGATTTTCATCAGCCCCACCACCTTTTTAAGACCTCCTTTGAGGATCTTTGTCCAGGCTGCCAATTTAAATATTCATTGACTCCTGAACCCAACTAAAAATCAAGATGGACTCATCCTTTTATTTTGTTTCTGAGCAGCAATCCAAGTTCACAAGCACCCCACAAGCACTAAACTCATATAACTCATATACCTACTGCCCTCACCAGCTGTGGTCCTACTATGTACTGGAGGGGTCGGCAACGTTTCAGAAATGGTGGGCCGAGCCTTCGTTCATTCACTCTAATTTAAGTATTCGTGTGCCTGTAATACATTTTTGCATTTTTAGGTCTCTTTCTATAAGTCTTTAATATATAAATAAACTATTGTTGTATGTAAAGTAAATAATGTTTTTAAAATGTTTAAGAAGCGTCATTTAAAATTAAATTAAAATGCAGAGCCCCCCCAGACTGGTGGCCAGGACCTGGGCAGTGTGAGTGCCACTGAAAATCAGCTCACGTGCTGCCTTTACTGTGTTAGGGATTTACTGTGTTAGGGATTTATAAGACATCTTAAACTCGGAGTTCTCTAGAGACAGCAATTGCTGTGAAAGCCAGGAGGGTTTCTTGATCCAACTCTAATTCTGGGTACTAAGTAAGCACATACTTCGTCTGAGGCAGGGTGATGTTTTAAAAGATAATTACAAGATACCTATTATCTTGATATCTAAGCATCGGCTTTGGGACTGGGAGGCAGTGGCCCTTGCTGGGGATTCTGCTGATAGTATTAGATCAGGTATCCTGTACTCCCCCCTAAGGCTGAACAGAAGAAAGGACTTGAAGACAGAAGTAGGGAGGACCTTGCTGTAGGCAATAGGAGCTTAAAAATTCTATGCCACAAACAATCTGCTTCAGTACTAGTCTTCTGTCACTGGTGCTCTAGCCATCTACTCTGTCACTTCAATTGCAATTGTACATTTGTAAATCAAGATGACATGTGAGGATGAAGCAAAGTCAGAGAAAGGCAGGAGACTACTATATCAATGACTGACTAGCTCACTAGACAAACATAATCAAAATCCCAACAAAGCATCAATAGAATGGAATAACAGTAGGTTCCTCCACAATCCTCTGGAACCTCTCTGGTCCCTTTAGTCTAAGGGCACATCATCAAAACAATTCTTCATCCTGACAAGACAGGCATGAGTTAACCTCAGAGGTCAACAGTTTGTCCACGTCATTGGTATAACTGCCAGTGTTCCAGTTTCCCAATGCCAACTTAAAATACTAAATCCAGATCATAACCAGCTGTATCAGTTGAGCCTCTAACCACTTAAAATCCCATGGCAGTCATGGTAGCCAGGAAATCCTGAGCTAATTCATCCATGTGAATGCTACAAATCACATAGTTTATCGGTTTTAATGCCTACAGTGCTACAGCATGAAGAAACCTTGTTCAGTCCATGCAGGGGACTCTGGTGCAAAGCGGTGATGGGTACATTGGAATTTATATTAACTTTACTTTTGGCTTCACATACTAGGCAGATGCAGTGTATCAGCTCTAATTTTGGAGTAGGAGGCCTTCAACATTGTAAAATCAGATGTGACCAGCAATACGAGCCACCTACCCATCAAATCCCTGTAGGTTCATGCTGTGCTGAGTGCCCCACTGGAGAATAATTGCAATAGTTGTAATTGGTAATATAAATTACATAGTGTTATTCCTGTTTCCTGACTGGATGAGTAACTCATAACTAGGATGGGCTTGAAGAAGTCATTTGGTTATAAGAGAGAGGCAGTGGTTAGGGATGGATAGCAGAACAGGGAATTTTAGAAAAATGTCAGCCCTTTCTAGGCAACCCAAGCCTCATTCATGGACAAGTTATGCTACAAAGAAATGAACTGGATGGATACAGACCAGTTGGTCTGATTCTCTTTTCACGTTCTCACCCAGTAATTGTATATGTGATCCCAGCTGCAAAGAGTGCTTTTATAATTTACTCCAGGCTTGTTTAACTGTCTCTGTCAGGGCTCTGGTGAGAGAACTCTCTCCCCCTTCTCTGTAATTTGGTGATTTGAACAAAAGTAATAGTGTTGATATACTATAAGTAATCTAAGTAATATACTTAACTTCTGTAAGGCATTTGACTACGGGCATGTCTTCACTAGGACTTAACGTCGACTTTAACGACGTTAAGTCGAACTAAAGGTGTACCTGTCTTCACCTGCATGCCCTTAAAGTCGATTTAAAGGGCCCTCAAAATCGACTTTGTAACTCCTGCTTGACGAGAGAAGTAAGGCTAAAATCGACTTCTCTACGTCTATTTTGAGTAAGTGAAGAGGCATCTGATGTTAAGCCTCCGACCTCCGAGCAGCCCCACGGACACCCCCCCCGCTCGCCCAAGCAGCCCGACGCCGGGCTGCTCAGGCGGGCGGGGGGAGGGGAGGTTCACGGAGCTGTTTGGGCAGGCGGGGGGGTCCAGCGCGGGGCTGCTCAGGCGGGGGGGGGGGGGGGGTCCGGCGCGGGGCTGCTCAGGCAGGGGGGGTCAGCTGCCTGGTCAATTTCATACTGGCCAATTTCATACCGAGGGGAGGGGGAGCCGGCGGGGGGCTGCTCCAGTGAGCGGGTCAGCTGCCTGGTCAATTTCATACCGAGGGGGGAGGGGGGAACCCGCGCCGGGCTGCTTGGGCAAGCGCGGGGGGGGGGAGGGGTGTCCGGCACGCATTGCACTGTGGGCTACCTACCCACAGTGCAATGCGGGCTATGTCGACCCCTGCAAAAGTTCTAGGACAGACAGTGTCAACCACTGTCGACCTGCTGTCCTGGTGGGGACACACTGATTCGATTTTCTAAAGTCGAGTTTAGAAAATCGAATTAAGGGAAATCGACCTAGTCCTGTAGTGAAGACATACCCTTAGTACTACACGACATTTTGATTAAGAAACTAGAATCAGCATATCACATTAAATGGATTAAAACTGGCTAATAAATAGGTCTCAATGTACTTGTAAATGGGGAATCATCATCAAGTGGATGGGTTTCCAGGGGGATTCTGCAGGCAATGGGTCGTGATCCTGCACTACTTATTTTTTTCATCCATGACCCAGGAGAAAACAAATTCTTTACTGATCAAGTTTTCAGATGACAAAAGGATTGGGGAGTGGTATATAATAAAGACGATAGGTCACTGATACAGAACAATCTGCATCACTTGATAATTTGGGCTCAATCAAACACGCATTTCAGTAAATCCAAATGTAGGTCATTCATTTAGGAACAAAGAATATAGGCCATACTCACAGGATGGGGGAAGGGGGGAGGACTCTATCCTGGGAAACAGTGACTCTGAAAAGGATTTGATGTCATGGTGGATTGTCCGCCGGACATGAGCTCCCAGTGCAGTGCTGTGGCAAAAATGTGATCCACTGATATATGAATAGTGGAATATTAAGTAGGAGCAAGGAGATTATATTACTTTAGTATTTGGTACTGCTGAAACCACCGCTGGAATACTGTGTCCAGATGCTGAAAAGGAAGTTGAAAAATTAGAGAGGGTTCAGAGAAGGGCCAAGAGAATGACAAAGTATTGGAAAACACGACTTAGAGTGAAGCCACAAATTTTGACAGTCAGAATAATTAACCATTGGAATAATTTACCAAGGGCTGTGGTGGATTCCCTGTCACTGGCAATTTTTAAATCAAGACTGGACGTCTTTTTACTGAAGGACATGTTCTAGGTCAGCCACAGCTAGAGGACTTTGGGCAGGAATTAATTCAGGGAAGTCCTGTGTTATACAGGTTATCGAACTAGATGATCACAATGGTCTTGTATGGCTTTAAAAATATGATTTTTGCTGATGCAAAGTAATTGTACATGTGTACATCGTCCTACCTGCAAGGGATATGATCAGATTTTTGTCTGCGTCATTAATTGTCTCTGTGGTAGAACTCTGTTGTGGGAATTTGTGACTCCTCTCCTCCTGTTAGTGTAAGCACTGCCCTATCCTATATAAAATACAGCACTTTCTTGCACATACATGAACATGCAAACTTAAAATTCACTTTCCATGAGCACTCCTGTGAGTGAATATCCATGGGCCTAATGTGCACAGAAAATAAACATAAGAGGGTATGAGTGCCGCCAAGACTATTTCCTTTTCATTGACTCCTCACAGAAATGCAACTTGTAGCAATCTCAGAGCTTGCATATTCGCTAACAAGGAATTGCTTCACAGTGTGCATATGCCCTCTAGTGGTTTGACTTCAAAATCAGTTCCACCAAAAACTGCCCCTCTGCCTCAAAAAACGATTCCCCTGACTGAAACGGAGAAGTAATTGGTTCAAGGGTGCTTATTATCTGCAGACAGATCTTGAAACGTCAGGATGCTGTTTACAACAGATGTGAAGGGCAGTAGAATGTACTAGAGAGATGTATGCTGCACACCTGAGGATTGGAATACTGGTATCTGTAAAGACAATAGTTCTTATGAACCACAGGTTCAGATTGGCTAGTAGTATCACTACCTACAAAGTGGATATTGCTGTATCTGGCACCCCTCTTCAGGATGGCACCCAATAAAGTTCCTGTGGAAATACTCACTGTTTGATGCTGTCATATCATTGGACCAGCACTCCCTCTGCAGAGGGTCCACTGGAGCCTAGGGAGTACAGCAAAAGGGACTGAATGGGTCTTTTGTATTGAAACTGCTTTCACAGATTCCCCCCCACACTGCCTCACGTATCCATTGTGGTTAATTTAACAGTCCTCAGCTGCCTCTAGGAGCTACTGAAATACAAATAAGAAGGGTGTAAGTCAGTGCAGCTCCACGGCCTTCAAAGAGGCTACATGAATTTATGCCATCTGAGAATCTGGATTTAGGTTTATTACATGGTCAGCAATACATCAACTTCCTTACCTGAATCTTCCATTAGGTGACACCTCAGATGCTGAGGAGTTCCCTGTTAGCCTCAAGGGTTTATTTTTGCTAAGGAATCAATTATACTAATTTATACTGACCACGTCTTACCCTTATCTTTTCCCAGTGCACTGTGGAATTGCAGTGACCGCCTTTAAGTAAGACAGGCTCTGAAAACCTGCACTTTGCTACCTTATTCCACAGAGTGAAGCTCCTTGGGTTGATTCAATGGGGGCTCCTAAGATCCACCGGCGTGTAGCTTTACCAGACATCTCTGATCTTTATACACTGCTCTGCTGAATTTAAATGGGTCAAAACATCTTCATGCAGCCACAAAAGCTATTTTTAAAGTTAATGCAGCTCAGAGCTGGATTAATGACTGCACATCCCCTTAACTGTGCATAAGTTCCTGATGGTCCAGGAGGATATCGTACCCTCAGCAGCCACACGAGGGGAATCACTGTGTACCACTGCTCAGGACCACCTAGTTCAGATGGCCTAGTGCCCTCTCACAAGTTGGTCAGTGGTCCTTGGGTGTACATGCCAAACAACCGCATGTTGAGACACATATACGGCATAATTCTGTGAATGCCATCTCTTTAGCAGGTCTTCTCTGTGTGACAGCACTCAAGCACTGGTAGCACATGCCCATTTCTTAACGCCTGCTGACACTTGTAGGTCAGTCAGAGTATATCTGAGCAGTCAAAGACATGACATGGAATTCCTGGCTGGCCCTTCTGGCTGCAACAAGGCATGTTCTATGCATCAGAAATACCACGTGAATAGGAGATTTACTGTTGATTCTTAATTTGATATTTGAATGTCATGAGCCTGATGGTGCTTTATTGAACTACAAACAATCTATATAGTTAGCAGTGGATTCTGGCTTCTTTTGAACAGGTGCCCGTACTTGGAAAGCGGGCATAGTAAGCACTTATTCTCTGCTTCCTATACATGTGCACCTGCACCAGAGGCAGCAAGCATTCTGGTGCCTATCTTCCCCAAGTCAGGGACTCCTAGTCCTACCAGAAACGCTACACACCTCAGAAGAAGTGTGACTGGAATGGGCATGAGTTTATCCTGCTACTTCACAGCCTCAAAAAGAACATAGCAATTGCCACATTTGCAGGCATACCTATAATGTCCAAAGAATCATCCTCCCTTCCTCCATAGGCAGTGCTTAGATTAGCTGCTGCTGTAGTTGTCCTTCTCTATCTTCCCTCCCTAAAACAACCACGGCTGGTAATGCCACTATCCAGTCCATAATGATTACCTCACTGTATTACCAGTTACATGGAGCCATCTCTGGGGTGAAACATGGAAGCAGGGCTATGTGAAAAGAACATGGTCTCCAGCTGAAGTTACAGCGCGCGTTCGGTAGGCACTGGTGTTGTGTGATGTCTCAAGTTAAACCTTGACCTGGATAAAAAGGTTCATAATTTTTTTCCTGCAGCACCCTAGATTTCCCTGGGAAGTCTCCCATCCAAGTACTGACCCAGTCCAGGGCTATAATGTTAGTGAGATTGAACAAAAAACAAAAGCTCCAGGTGGCAGGCATGCAGATTATAATATTTTTTAAAAGAGACATTGTTCAGCTCAAATTTGTCTCCAAATTTTAATTATAGAAGTGTCCATGATACAATGAATTTCTTTGCATGTAAATAGAGTATAACTATAGCAGACTGAAACCCTCAGCAGTCATAACCTATGACTTCTTTGAAACAGAATGCTGATCTGGGCTAGGAAGAAACATCTTTTCCTTTAAAGTTGATCTGATGTGAAAGTATTACAGTCTGCCTTATCACATGTGTCACTATTACAATTCCCTTTGAGTACACCCAGCTGAAAGCACCAATGTGCTTCCATTAAAGTCAACAGAAGTAGGAGTAGGCCTCAAGTCAATAAAATACCCTCAGGTTGTATCACCTTGCACATATGGCCATGGTGAAACACTGGTGCTGACTCTTCAGTGTCAGTCACAGGAAGGCAAAATGGCCAAATCCTGCAAGCTACTACTACTACTACTACTACTGCAAGCTACTACTACTACTACATGTAGTAGTGTGATAAATGGGTGAGGCATTTCACAATTCTTTAAGCATTGTATTTTGACAGCATAATGGTAAAATGTTTTGCAGAATAGATGTTCATGAGAATTTTACACACAATATTGGTAATTAGTCATGCCTTGTATTACCCAACCTAACAATTTGAGGTAGTTAAATGGCAAAGAAATGTGTTCTTATAGACAATGTAAAATAGGTTGCAACCAGTTTAGCTGTGAGAGCAGCTATTTATCCTGCTGTATACCGACTTCCAAAGCAACAACAATGTGAGAAATGAACATTAAAATTACAGCCTGGCAAGCAACACTGTTGGACATTGCTAGTCTCTTGCATACAGTTATATATTGTGTCTCCTCAGCTAAATCGATATAAACATTCAATGGGACTTTTCAGCTTCCAAATATGTTTATAGTTGGCATCCAGAGAAATAGGGTCCTCAGTAGGGCCATCAAAAGAAATTTGACTCAAACTTGAAACGGGTTTATCAGAATAAGTCTGAATATCAAGTCCTTGATACCATTGCCCCATAAATCTAACCCAGAAGTTTTACTCTCTGGGAGCCCATTCCTGTTGTATGAGTTGCAGTTGCATCAAAGAGGCTGTTTGCATCAAGAAGTGACCGTCTGAGAAGGGATATGAACTCTGAGGGCCCCTCCTTGGATTGCAGAAAACGAGGACAAGTTGTGTGTGCATGCAGTCCTCTCTTGCCAGTCATATGCTATTTCCAATACATGTATTCTAATGATTACAATTATTCCATAATTTTAATTATTCCATATTTTAATTCCAAACCTGCGTACAAACACAGAAGTCTTCAGGTTCATCCAACTCAAGGGAATTTAGGAGTCTTCTCCCTCAACCCTTCTTTCTGGGTTGTTCTTTTCAGCCATGAGTGGAGCTCAGCTGAACCTGATGATCTTGGGGCTTGTAGAATTTACTTTAAAATGATAGGCTAGGTGGTCACCTGAGGAGAGAAGCTATTTGTGAAGGTAAATGGAACCTGTGGTCTAATTTTTTCTGTGTTAGATTTGTCTTCTTGACAGCTGCACTGAAAGAATCCTGGACGCAAATGCTGATTTAATTTTCCTGGTTACAATGTTCCTTTTGAGTTTGTACTGCTTATAAGTAATTGACTCTGGACTGCCATCTGTTGGTTGCAGTTGGTAAAAATCACTGAGTATAGTGCTAACTTGAATCTCCTTTTTTAAAATTATTGCTCAAAAGAGCACAGGGTCACTTTCTGCTGTCCGCGTCACAATGCCACTTCATTGATTTCAATGAACTTACACTAGTATGAATGACATTAGATTTTGGTCCAATCTTCCGATTTGCTGTAGCATCATTTTTAGGAGTGTCTTAGCTAGAGTCACATAGATCTAGAAAAAGGATGGGCTACTGAAAATATCAATTTAGGCCACTACTTTACTTTCAAGATGAGATTTTAGTTATTATAGATTTCAGTCGGAGTTATGTGCCTAAATATCTTTGTGAATCCCACCCTTAGGTATCCAACTTCCATTAGCTCCTTTGTAAATCCCAGCCTAGATTGTTTCATAAGCCAAAATTGTCTCCATGCTTTGCCAGAGTTTAGTGAGGAACTATCATTTTATATTCAGAGAAGATTTCTCATGCAAGGATGACTTCATTGGACACCAGGAACAGTAAGTTGAGCACGTGAGAAGACAATGTTTCTAAGCCTCCATCCCATTCAAACAAGAGGCAAGCAAGCAAGCACTAGGAGCAGTCAAGGCCACTATCTGTGATTCTGACCCTTTCCCTTCCTGGCAGGTAGGCAAAATCAGGGGCTCCTTTTAGCAGAGATTGGAAAGGGAGGTGGTGGACATCTTCTGTCTCCCACGCTAGTATATACAACAGTCCCAACCAATACGAAAGCAATCTGTCAGTGTTAGTGACCTTGTAAACTACTACCCACAGTCTAACCTCCCTTTCCTAAACAAACTAATCAAGAATGGTAAAAGTCTCCAAAGTCATCTGCCTGTAACCTGGGTACCGTTGTTCAGGCCAGCACATGGTGAAGAGATTGTGCTAGTTCTGGTGGGTGACTTCTTCTTGTCCAGCCTGTTGATTGAGGAAGTACATCTTGGCTCATCTTGGACAGCTCTGTAGCACTTGACACTTTATTCTAAAGGGTCTGCAAAGGTGAACAGAAATGCTCTGAAATGCCTCATTTCCCTCCTCTCAGACTACACCTCAATGGACCGCTGCTCTGACATGCTCCTCCAGAGCCCTCAGCTGTGGAGTATCCCGGGGCCAAACCTTATCCCCTATCTTATTCAACATCTGTATGAAGTCACTGGGAGATGGAGACACGTTACTGTGGCTGCCTACTACACCAAACTCCTGGGATGCCAGCAGCATGTCAGGTGTCCTGCAGCTTTGAGGCAAGCACTCTAGGTCCATCAGCAGCTAGGTTTGTAGATCCTAGTCCACCCTGGTGGATCCCAATATCCATTCAGACGGACACTTGGCTAAGGGAAAGGGTGTTTTGCTAGGGCTGTCAGGAAAGAGAAAAGTTTCACATACTCTAGATACCAAGGCTTAAACAGCTACAGTTCAAAGTGAGCCATAGCGGTTCTTGTTTGGGTCTCAGGGGTCATCCAATCGACAGTCAGGGCTCTTCAGGCGTAGTGCTTGGGGTGCCCTCTCCAGTCCAGTCTCTTTTGCAGCTAATAAGAGCTTTCATGTTTCCAGGCTCAGACTCTTGATCACTGGCCCCTCTGCGCCGGCTCCCTGTCCAGTCACTGCTGCTCCCTCATAAATCCCACACACACCTGCACCCAGCTGTACTGTCCAGATGTCAGAGCCTGTTCCACATGTGGCTCTGCATACTGTTTCTGGGCCTCCCTCCACTCCCTGTTGCTATGTGGCTCCCACTCCCAACAGAACCTGGACAATGCTGAGCTCAGGATCATTCCCCTTGCTTGGCCAGGGGAAGAGGCTATTGGGAGTTGCAGTCACCTGCTTTGCAGCTCCATCACAATAGGTTGAAATACAGCAGCAGGCAGACAAGAGCCAGCTCTACACCATCTTTATTTCTGATGAGAAAACAAAAACAAGGTCTCCCAGCTTTTACAGCATTTGGCTGAGATCAGCACCTGGATGAAAAGCAGCTGGCCGAAGCTGAACACAAACAAAATGGAGGTGACGCTGGTAGAAACAAGAGTGAAGCACTTCAAAGTACTCATCTCCTCTGTCACATTTTCTACTACTGAGGGCATCTGCCCACAAATGCTAAGTCAGTGTATAGTCCTGTAGGTCTCCTTAGTGCTACTGTATATCCAAATAACCTGCTATGCAAAAACTGTCCATTTCCATCTGCCACTGCTCAGAAGACTGCCCATCTAGTCAGGATGATCCACACACATATAACCTCCGGGCTGAGTTATTACAAATCATGGCTAAAAGTGAAACTCCACCCTGAAAAAAATCTCCAACTAGTGCAAAATACATGAGCCTAAGTAATGCCTAGCTCCACTCTCTGCACTAGCTCTCCAGTAAATACACCGTTCAGTTCAATCGAATCTATCATTAGACTCAAAGTCCTTCAGGGAAATTTACTTGAGCTATCTAAGACATCCCCTTTTCCTCTAGCTTCATGAATTCCCATAACAGCAGCGTTTCACTGGAGCCATGATACTGGTGAGCAATATGGGAAGACTCTTGGGTCCAGGAGACATAACTCTTACCAATGGATCTACACTATAGAAGTGACTGCTACAAGCAATGGTTAAGAACCAAATACAAAACTTATTGCATCAACCTGCAGTAAATCTCTCTCCTCCCACACTCCAAGTCTCTATCCCATGGGAAGGGAAGGGAAGAAAAATAAATGGTTTTGTTACTTATGGTGATGAGGGTCATATGGCCCTAGATACGTACATCAGATACATTTTATTCCAAGATCAAGTGGACTTAAAATCAGTGTTTGGATTTCTTAGCTAGTGTCTGTTCTTGATACTCTGAATGAATTCCAGCAGTACACCTGCCAACTTGGAATATCCAGATATGTGTCTGAACATAGCAGGGCTTGATCTTGGGCAAAGAGAACTTGATCAATTTAGGTTATGATTGGGTCTGCTGAAAGTGAATTATTCATATGTTTGGACCCAGAGGCTTAATGACCAGATATATTTATGCATTAGCATCAGCAGATTCCCTTGAACTATCCTAGTGAGTTCATCACTCTAGATAATCAGGGGTTGGTGAAATGTAGGTAGAAACCATATCTGACTTCGGATCATTGGTTTAATTCTGTGCAGCTCCAAGAAATTAATTTGGTTGTGCTCAGAATGCCAGCTGTACTGTGACACTAGGCAAGAAATAAAACTGAATGGTTCTAAACTCCCTTATCTAAAATTAGATCAGTTTCTCAACCAGAGGTTGAAAAAATATAAATGCAGTGATGCCTCTCCGGGCAGTGAACATGCACTGATTTTAATATGCACTCGTTGAATATTAAACAGGCCTCAAAAGATGCCAAAGCTACTGCTTAGAACCAGCACAATATGTAGTGCAAAGTGCCATGACTTGGAAAAAAAATAATAATTGGGAACTGTATAGCAAGTACATTCATGCACAGGTTGTAAACTGAGATTATTGCTAAAGCTCCAGTTATTATACCTACACATTCTGTTTGCTCGTATTCCTGTCCCCCACCTCATTTGGTTGTTTAATTAATCTGTTATGTCCTGTCTTGAATTAAGCCCTGATCTCTACTACAAATTTCTGTCAGTATAGCTACACCCACAACCCCAAGGGACACTGTTATAGTGAGCTAATTCCCAGTACAGACAGCTCTAAGTCACTGGGAGGAATCCTGCTGTTGATATAGCTACTGCCTCCTGGGGAGGTGGAGTACCTGTGTTGACAGCAGAAGCTCTCCCATTGGTGTAGATAACATCTTCACTAAGTGCTACAATGCTGTACCTGTAAACAAGCCCTAAGACTATTAACTCTTTGCAGCACAAACTATTTTTACTGTATGCCTATACAATGTCTAACAATTGTACCCCAAACTTGGCTGGGGTTCTTTGGCATTACTTTAATTCAAATAATGATAACTTAATAATGACTAGGGCTCCATGTTTGTCACAGAGGTCACGGAAGTCATGGATTCCGTGACTTTCTGTGACCTCCTTGATTTCTGCAGTGATTAGTGTGGTCTGGGGCCTGCTGCTTAGGTGGCCCCGGGGGAGAACCACACCACCGCTGGGGTGGCCCTACAGCAGTCTCTGGGCAGCCAGAGCAGTCACTGTTGGTGGCCCCCAGCAGGGACCCCCAGGCAGCCAGAGCAACTGCTGCTCAGCAGCCCCAGGCAGCAGACCCCTCCCCCGGCAGCGATGTCTCAAGATTTAGTCAGGAGTATTTATAATAGAAGTCATGGACAGGTCCCAGACACGTGACCTGTCCATGACTTTTACTAAAAATACACGTGACTAAATTGTAGCCTTAATAATGACTTATTCCCCACAAAGTCTCTGGGTTCAAGGAGGCCTTGGGATGGTGTGAATGTAACTATGGCAAAGAACTACTTATTTCTAACATTGAACAAGGACATTTATTAGGATATCCCTAAAAAAAGTTATCCATAAAAGCTGGTCAGTATCTCTCTCTGCTGCACAGTGGAGTTTCTATGTAGAACTTGCTTATATGGATTTTTGCCTGGCTTCCTGCTACAGATTTACTGAAATGGGACAATCGTTTATCCTCATAGGATGACATTGCTCTGCTTTTCAGCCATCTCTATATGGATACTTTTCAGAATTCAATTTCTATTTCTGTATAAATTCAATAGATAGATGTTTATTTTTAAACATTTAAGATTTTAATCTGTGAGTCTACTGTAAAGCTACGGGCATTAAGTATTTTTTATTATTGATATAAATTTTCATTGTTGTAAGAAATTATGAGGCGTATGTTGGACAATAGTATTTTAAGGAGACATTGAGATTCAAAAAGTAAAGCTTTATAACCATTAACACACATACTGGTAACATCACATGCCAAAATATACAACATAAATATCCGTAAAAATCAAATTCCAGTTCAGAAGCCGCATTTGTCTTACTTTTTGGGTTAAATTCAATCATTAATGGAAGTATTTTGTTGGTTTGTGTGTATACAGTGAAGTCGACATCATCTTATATTTACCAGTAAAAGTCTAATCCTTCCAGTTTATCTATATTCATCTCCTCACAGCAATACCTGTTTCTAAACATTAGGTGGGGCTACAAGACAGGGTTAGCTGCCTGTTAAGGACTAGCACACAACTGCCTGATCATTAGAGAGCAGCATTGGGTCCACCATTTGAGACACTCTTTGATCTATTAAAGTTTTTACTATAGTCACAATGGCAGAAAAAGCAGCATCTTGAAATGATGATTTTTATCAGAAAATTCTTCCTCTTTAATGTTGTGATATTATTATTATTATTAGTTATTTGTATTGCAGTATTGCCTAAAAGCCACATTGCACTAGCCATTGTAAAAACATGTATTAAGAGACAGTCCTGTCCCAAAGAATTCAACATGCAAGTTTTGACTAGATGCAAGGAATAGCTACAGTGGAAAGGATCTATTTATTGGTTTTTGGTGAAAGCTAGGCTGAACCTTTAAAGCAGTACAGCCTTTTTCTTTTCTATATTTTTAGGAGATTGTTAGTATCAAGGAATTTTTTCTGAGATTAAAGATTGGTTTTAAAGATATCTCAAACCAGAACAAACTGATTTAGTAATTAAAACACACACACACACACACACACACACACAGACACACACAAAGTCATTGTAAAATGGTCTCTGGTTCATATGTCTCAAACTCAGCTTCATTTAAAATAAAATCTTGTAAACAAGATCTCAAACATGGACTAATTGGTCTTAATACCTTTAGGATAAAATAAAAAACACAGAATAAAAATCTTTAGTTGTTATAGGTTTAAAAACTTTCATGAGCCATTTTTTTAGAAAAGAAACTTCCTTATGAATTGAACCTTGTTGCACAAGTGTGTTAAGGTAGACCGGACACAGAGTACTGTCCCGAACGGATGTGGTACTCAGGGCCGGCGACAGGGGGGTACTACGGGTACAGCTGTACCGGGTCCCCCGACTTTAGGGGGGCCCCGGTACATAGCTGTACCCGTTGTCATCCCCCCTTGTCGCTGGACCTGGAGAGCGGGGAAGGGGCGGGGAGGCGGCGCGGCTCTCCTCCGGACGAGCGCGCCTGGCCCCGGCAGGAGCAGTGAGCCCGGCCGGCGGCAGCAGCGCAGTCCGGGGGAGAAAGGGCGGGGGGGGGGGAACAGCAAGGGTGGCTCACGCCGCTCCCGGGCTCTTGCTCCCACTGCCGCCAGCTGTCAGCTGGGGGGGGCGCCGGCTGGGCTGGGGGGGGGGAGGCCGGCTGGGCTTCCTCCCCCAGCCGCTGTCAGCTGGAGGGGGGGAGTGCCGGCTGGGCTGGGGGGGGCGGCTGGGCTGGGGGGCCCCCAGCCGCTGTCGGCTGGGCTGGGGGGGGAGCACCGGCTGGGCTGGGGGGGGCCCAGCCGCTATCGGCTGGGCTGGGGGGGGGCCCGGCTGGGCTGGAGGGGCCTCCAGCCGCTGTCGGCTGGGCTGGGGGGGGGGGCGGCTGGGCTGGGGGGGCCCGGCTGGGCTGGGGGCCCCCCCAAACTATCAGAGTAGGGGGCCCCCAAATTTCTGTCACTGGCCCTGGTGGTACTGGGAAAGGCAAATAGGAGTATCAAGGGGTCTAAATGTTGAGATATAATGTGATGTTCTAACATGTCATGTGACCTGCTTAGTTTTAATTTAGCAGTTCAGTGATAAATTGATCCGATCCCATTTTGTACAAATGTTTGGGGAAAAAAGGGCAGTCCCATTTTGCAGAATGATGTCAATGGGACCAGATTACATAACAGTGCTGTGCATCTCTGTTCATAGCCAAAGGGGGAAGTTGCCGTGCTGGAACAAACTCTTAATTTGCAATATATAACTGATCACAACTTTTAATATTTTGACTTAGTTCAATATTGGGGCTTGAATTGGAAAGTTTTATTACAAAGCAAGAAGTTTGGTTGCTGGCCTTTTGGTGTAGGAGCTGGTTTTTAGCAGTTTAATAACAGATTGTTTTTATAAAACCCAGATGTTTGGTGACTGGCGTCAGTATCTATTTCTCCCACTTAAGCCCTTAAAATATGTAGTGTGAATTTCAACCTACACATCTAAGTCTGCTTGCATCCGACGAAGTGGGTATTAGCCCACGAAAGCTTATGCTTCAATACTTTAGTAAGTCTTTAAGGTGCCACAGGACTCTTTAGGCTGGTCCTCACTACCCGGGGGGATCGACGGCAGATGAATCATGTAGCTGAAGTTTGCGTATCTGCCGCCGACTTACCTGCCGTCCTCACAGCGGTGGCAGTCGGTGGCGCGCTCCCCCGTCGACTCCAGCTTGCACCTCCTGGCAAGCTGGAGTTCCGGAGTCGACGGGGGAGCCGCGGGTGATCGATTTATCGCGTCTTCAGAAGACGTGAGAAATCAATCGCCAAAAGATCGATCACTATTCACCGATCCGGCGGGTAGTGAAGACCAGCCCTTTGTCACAACACAGTACTTTGTTATGGCAACTAGTAGTTACGCTTTTCCCTTGATCTACTTTGAGATTCATTAGGTCAAAAGCATGGGTTGAACTGACTGAATTCTTAGAATTCTTCTCTTTTAGATCAGCACAAGAGATAAGATAATGCTTTAGTTTAAAGGCCAGCGACATTTCTAATATGCAGTTCTCTTTCCCCATAACAGCTTTTGCTCTCCCCACTGTATCAGTGTTATGTGGCTTCAGTGGCATGCCAACTTTCCTGTAGATGTCAGCCTCACTCTGTGTTAATCATCTTCTACACCTCTAAAGACCATGGCATAAATTCTGCTGGATTTGGCCTTACAGACTTCCTAATATCCATTCCTGTAGAAACACACAGTCTGGAGTTTACTTATGACGGTTACACATGTAAACAGTGCATATTTTTCTTCCCAAGTAACTAACTGGGAATTCTTCATTTGTACTGGCAGGATATTCAGATTCTGCATTGCAAAGTGTATTTCATGTTTTCCTTTGAATGTTTTCTGGGACAGGGGTTAATTCTTGTGACCTATTAAAGGGAGACTGAGTGTCACACCACTCTCACAGTTGCTTCAGTTGGCTTCAGTAATATTCAAGAGACAGAATCCTTCAGTCCCCATGCACCTAGAACTCCCGTTCTTTTAGTCTTCCATTATGACAGCATACAATAGACCTGGTCAAAAATTAAGGGGTGAGAGGAGGAAGAGTGGGGAATGTCATGAACATTTTTCCCATATCACTGAAAGTTTTCCCACCAGCTCTACGGTATGCAAGACTGTCCTCCAAATATTTTCTTGTACTCTAAAATTTTAAAATAGATCCTCCATATATTTTAAAATAGATCCTCCATATATTTTAAATATCCTGACCTGGTCATTTTAGTAATATTTAAGCACCCTTTACACCATTAAGTATATCTCTGGTATGTTTTATATCTGTGCAGCATATGAAATGTGACACATGCAGTGAGAATACATTATTCTTCCACAGGGGAGAAAAGGGACCAAGGGGCATTTTGTTGTTCTCTGAGTACAGAACATCTTACCCAAGAAGGCTGTGCAAAGAGGTTAAACAGCAAATTTCTATGCAAGGACTTTTTTTTTTTTTTTTTTTTTTTTGAAAGCTGGTGAACTTGTATTTGAAAAAGTCGACTTTACATAGATGTTCTTGAACTTTAACACCTTTAAAATCTGGTGCAATTATGGCACGTGTAACACTGTGACAGGATGCTCCACTCACTGCTAGATGGTGCCTTTTCCTGTTCACTCTGGGGAATAGATCGCAATATTAATGCCCTTTCCTATGGTTGCACACCATCTCTCTGTCTCTCTCTCTGGGTCTGCAGCTCCTCTCTTGCTCCATGAGCTGCCTCTTCATAATTCAGCCCTCCGACCAGGTCACTATACATGTTTTCCCCTTCTGGGGTATCAAAAGGTTCCTTTATCAGTTCTGGGCAGTCTTGCCATTCACTGCCACATAGCACCACTCTCTCAGTGGCTAGTAGAGGAAGCTGGGCCCACCCGCCATTCCAACTTCCAGTTCTGAGACCCTTTAGTAAGCTGTCAAACTCTGTTCCCTTTTAGATCCTACTGCCTTTCCCTGAGCCCTTGCCTTACCATGAAGTATTCCCCTCATTAGGTTTGCCAGCCTCCTAACTCCCCCCTCCCAGGGCGTAACTGTGAGCTACCATCCCTATAGCCTCCAAACTCTCCTCCCTCCTCCCAGGGAGTGACTATAGCCCTTCTCAGCAACCCTTTCTGGAGCCAATTTACAAGTCCAGCCCAACTGGGCTCCCTCCCTCAGTCAGAGGACTGCTTGGCCATCTGATTCCGCTCGGCTGTGACCTGTTGGGTTAATTAGCCCCCTTCTCAATCTGCCTGAACTCTTTCAGGGCAAATGTGGGGTGAACACTCCATCACAGACTGTAAGAAAGTTGTGACTTTAGTTCAAAATGTCCAGCCACACTTTGTTAAAATTACAGTTCTAGTGCAGGGAGTTTAATGAACAGTTAGATCTTGGGAGATGTTTGGCTGTCATCTGGTACATGTCATTCTTTTCTGACTTAAGTAGCTAATTCTCATCCTATGCAACGAAAAGAACACGGAGGTCTACGCTGGCCAGTTTCTGCACACTAATGCAGCTTTCTGCGCTGTAACTCCTGAGGTGCACACACAGCCAAGCCACTTGGTGCACAGAAACTGCAAAGTTATAGCGCTCTAAAAAACCACTCTGATGAGAGGTGAACAGCTTTCTGCACTGGGGCTACAGTGCTGCGGTGCCAGTGTAGACACAGTGGCGATTACAGCGCTGAGATTGGCCTCCGGGAGGTGTCCCACAATGCCTGTTCTCACCTCTCTGGTCATCAGTTTGAACTGTACTGTCCTGCCCTCAGGTGACAACCATGCTCCCCACCCTGTACATGTACATTCCTTTGCAAATTAGAAAGTCCTTTTTGTTCGGTGACGCACACAGTGGTCTCAGCTCATCTTTCCAGGTGGCCATGCCTGCTACATGCACCAGGCAATCCCCCACTTGGAGCAATGCCGAGCTGCTGGACCTCATCAGCAGTTGGGGAGAGGAGGCTGTGCAGTCCCAGCTGTGCTCCAGCCATAGGGATTATGTTACCTACACACAGATTTCACGATACATGACTGAAAGGGGCCATGACCAGGACACACTACAGTGCAGGGTCAAAGTGAAAGAACTGCAGAAGGCCTACCACAAGGTGCGGGAGGCAAACTGCCGCCTCAGTGCTACGCCCATTAACTGCCGGATCTATAAAGAGTTGGATGCGATACTCAGTGGTGACCCCACCTCCACTGTGAAGGCTCCTCTGAATACTTTGTTGACTCGCATGTCAGTCAAGAGTGGACTGAACCAGGAGGAGGAAATCTTGGATGAGGATGTGTAGGTGGACCCAGAGGCAGAGGGGAGGCCAGAGATGAATGTAGCCAGGATCTCTTTTCTACCCCCGAGGAGGCTAGCCAGTCACAGCTGTCGGATCTTGGTGAAGTGCAAACAGGAGAGTAGGCCCCTGGTAAGTAGGGTGACCAGACATCCCGATTTTATTAGGACAGTCCCGATTTTAGGGGACTTGTCCCGCGTCCCGACCTTACATCGGTTGGGATGCCCTTTGTCCTGATATCGGGACCGAGGGACTGCAGGCACCAGCAGCTACGCGCTGGGGCACGGCTCACCGTTTCTGCCTGGGGCAGCTCTCAGCAGGAGCTTGCAAATCAGCCCCAGGCAGGCACAGAGATGGTGAGGAGGTCTCCACACCACCGCATGCTGCAGGGACGGGGCTTGCAGGTGCCAGCAGCAGGCAGAGAGCTCCCGGTGACTCCTCCTCCCCTCCCCAGCAACCCCAGCCCAGCCCGCCTTGCCAGCCGGATGCTTCCCAGCCCTGACTCCAGCCGCCCCTGGTTCCCCAACCTGACCCCGACCTACCTGCCGGATGCTTCCCGGCCCATACACAGCCCAGGTCCCGGCTCTGGCTGCCTGCGGGCTCCAGGCCGACCCGACCCCAGGAGCCAAAGAGAGGGACCTGCCTGCCGGATACTTCCCGGGACAGGACAGTGCAGCCCCAGGTAAGAACTGTCTGTGCCCAGCCCCGGAGCCTTGGGGGAGACCCTGAGCTGCCGGCCCTCGGGCAGGCTTTGTATCTCCCTGCCCCCATGGATCGAGTGTGTGGGGGGTGAACCTGTGGCTCCCCTTCTCCCTCTCCCCTCCCCCCAAGTGTGTCCTGATATTTTGTTGTCATCTGGTAAGTGGATCTGATTTTGTGAATTGATGAAGTGAGTTGTTGGGGGCAGGAGAGTTGCAGAAATCAGGCTTGTCTCCCGCTGCATGCCAAGTCCGAGCAGTGGAACAGGCTGTTGATTGACTCCCTCACATCACGGGAAACTCCCTCAGACCTTCAAGAAACTGAAGATAATGGGCAATCCGCTGCTGCAGGTTCTTTGGCAGAGCTGCTTTATTTCTTGCCCCATTAACGATAACTTTCCCCCGCCACTGTGCCGTCATGGGGAGAGAGGGGGACCATTGCTGCACACAGGCTAGCCACATAAGGGCTAGGGCAGAAGCCATGGGCTTGGAGAAGATCCTGCCTTGATTCCCTGCTCACCCTCAGCAGTGAGATATCTTCCATAATGATCACCTCCTGTGGAAAGTGTGGAGACAGGAATACTTATCAGCCCCTCCCCCACAGTGCTGGCTCTCCCCAAGAACCGCGTGCCCAGTGTACAGCAGAGTCCGGGTACAGTGACTTACCCTGCCCCTGTGGCTATACACCATTCTGGGGATCTTGTGGCTCATGTGTGCTTGCCTGGGGTCAGCCAGTTAGTAACAGGTGTGTGAGTACTGGCTGTGTTTTAAAGCACTGAATCAGTGTTGTCTGTGTTGCAAACAATACTGCTTCTGTAAAATGTTGCATTTAAATTTCACAGAGATGACCTTGGGAGCCAAGTGTAGTATCTGTTCTTATGAGCCTTCCTCTTTGTTATCAGCAGAAGAACGGCTGCACAGAATTAGAGAGCAGCCAAGAATAACTAAGGAGGATTTTCAGCATGATGTTATGATGCACTCTGTCACCGAGAAACAGGAATTGAAGGAGTGGCAGGACAGGGAGCAGAGGGAGTGAACGGAGAATGTGATGTGCCAGAATGAAGCCACGGAGCAGCTCTTAAAGGTTATGGAGTGCCAGGCAGACCCACTCCAGGCACTACTACCTCTGCATATCCAGCAGCTCTGTGCCCGCCATCCCCTGCAGTCGCCATCACAAAACTATTTCCCATGCGCTCCATACACACCGCCAACCCACTGTTAACCTCCTGGCTCCACTCCCTGCCCTCAGCATTCCACTCCTCCCGCCTCACAGTCCAGCCCTGTGGACTCCCACTACCCACCGCACTCAACACCCAGCCCTCTGCAGTTTGGCCCTGCTGACATACAGCACTTGCTGCATTGTATTTCCAGGACCCCTCCTCTGCCTCTTGAGACTTTCCTCCCCCCATTTCTCATCCCCCTTTCAGCTTCAAATTGCTGCCTCAAGGCATCCCTGCCCCTTATGACCTACGCTGTGCCCCTCTAATAGCCCTGGTCTCTGGCTGTTCAAATTCAGCCTCCAGGCGCTGAGATTCTGCGGTCTAGCCCTGAGTGAAGGTTTCACCATTCCCTTCACAAATATTATGGAGCATGCAATACACAGCCATAACCATAGGAATATTGTCATTGGCCACATCTAGCTTCCCATACAGGCATTGTCAGCAGGCTTTTTAAAGGCCAAATGCACACTCCACAGTCATTCTGCATTTGCTCAGCCAGGTGTTGAAACGCTCCTTGCTGCTGTCAAGTTGCCCCCTGTATGGCTTCATAAGCCATGCCATTAAGGTGAAGGTGGGGTCTTTCAGGATCACAATGGGATTTCGACTTCCCCTATGGTGATCCCCTGGTCTGGGAAGAAAGTCCCTGCTTGTAGCATCCTGAACAGGCCAGTGTTCCAAAAGATGTGAGAGTCATGCAACTTTTTGCATCAGCCTGCGTTAATGACTGTGAAATACCCACGGTGATTGACAAGCACCTGGAGAACCATTGAGAAATACCCTTTGTGATTAATATACTTGGTGGCTAGGTGGTCTGGTGCCAGAATTGGAATATGAATGCCATCTATCCCCCTCCACAGGTAGAGAAGCCCATTTGTTCAAAGCCATCTACAATGTCACACATGTTGCCCTGAGTCACGGTCTTTCGAAGCAGGAGGCGATTAATGGCCTGCAGACTTCCATCAATACGACTCCAACAGTCGACATTCCCACTCTGAACTGGTTAGCGACCAATCAGTAGCAGTCTGAAGTAGCCAGCTGCCACAGTGCGATCACCACATGCTTCTCCAACAGCAGAGCAGCTCTCATTCTCGTGTCCTTGTGCTGCAGGACTGGGGCGAGCTCATCACACAGTCCCATGAATGTGGCTTTCTTCATCCAAAGTTTTGCAGCCAGTGCTCATCATCCCAGATGTGCATCACTATGTGATCCCACCACTCGGTGCTTGTTTCCTGAGCCCCAAAACGGCGTTCCACTGTGGTCAGCACCTCCATGAATGCCACAAGCAATCTCATGTCGTAGCTACTACATGTGGCGAGATCAATGTGGCACTCCTCTTGTCTTTGTAGTTTAAGGAATAACTTCACTGCCACTCATGACATGTTGGTCAGAGCAAGCAGCATACTGGTCAGCAGTTCAGGATCCATTCCTGCAGCCCGAAGAGGCAGGGCGTGCAGTACACAAACCGTTGAAAGATTGCGCCACATGCAGACAAAAGCACAGGGATTGCAGGAATGCGAAGCAATGCACCACTGGTCATTGGGACAGGACCCAGGACGCCCTGTGACCCCCTCCGCCTTCCCACAAGTCTTAGTGGCACAAGAGAAAGAGGTGCTTTGTGGGATAGCTGCCCAGAGTGCACCGCTGCAAGTGTGAACACTCTACTGCGCAGGCAGCTGTCAGCCTGAGCACACAACAGCAGTTTTCCTTCTGCGCTCTCTGAGTGGCACTGTAACTGCTGGTGCTCTAACTTTGTCAGTGTGGACATGCCCTAAATAAAGTCATGACATGCTACGCCAGTATTCTGTTGCCTGTTCCCTGCTTGCTCCTGTCATGGGAAAAGATCTGCTTTTTATGAACACACTTCCTGTCCCACCACCCTGCATAAATCCAATCCCCAGGGCACGGTGGAGCTCCCAGGCTTCTGTGCTCTAGAGCCAGCCCCATCTTAGAGACCCTGGAGGGAACCAGCTTCCATGTAGCCCCACTCACCAGCCCCTCCTCAAACTTGTTCCCTGGTGCCTGGGCAGCAGCGGAAGACAAAGTCCTTGCGGTCATCCTAATCTACCCTTGCCACTGCCCCAACTGCCAGCCAGTTCAAATGTGAGTGAGTGGCATTGTGGAGAAGTTGTGTTGTGTGTTGAAAGTTGCAGTTTCCTCAACAAACCTGTGATTTTTCTTATAAACCTTAGGCACATAGGATGATTTCCCTTCAATTGTTTAGCTGCATTAGGACTGAAACTAGCTTCTTCAGAATTAGCTTCTGCTTATGTAACCCACACACCTTCTGGGTGTGGTGTTCTGTCCGATCTAGTGGCTCCGAGATCACTTAGCAGGAGAAAAAATAAGAGCTAAGTCTGCTCCATAGTCTTAGCTAACAGGCAATTGGCTTTTAGCTCATGCAGTACAGGTTCAAGCCCTAAGTTCCAGAGATCACCGGTTTGATCCTGCCTGCCGACAACTGAGTTTGTCAGCATTACACCTATATTGGTAGCTCTGCGGGCTACCTGTACTTCTCAATCTGTCCACTATTTTTCTATTTTTTATGTTTTCTATTTTTATCATTTCCCTCCATTTCCTTTGCAGCATTCTGCCAAATATTCAACCTACCCTCTTTCTTTCTCAGCGGCCAGTGTTCTTTCGGAAAGATATCCTGGGCTTGTGGCTAGAGCACATTACAAGAAAGCAGGACAGCTGTGCTCTGGTCCCATTTCCATCACTGATATGCCATACATAATCTTGGCAAACCACTTAGGCTAACATTTTCACAAGGGACACAGCGATTCTTGGTGCTTCGGTGTTTGGATACCTAATAGGTGGCACCTAAAAATTGGTGCACCTGTTTGAAAAATTGGGATTAAATCTTGCTGTGTTTATAAAATGAGTGAAAGTGGTAGATTACACAAGGGTGTTGTTAAACTTGCTTAATTATGTTTTTTAAAGTGCTTTGAGCTCCTTGGATGAAAGGTGTTTACATTCAAAGTAAAATTATTATTTAAATGTTGCTGCTGTTTCATTTGCACTGAGATTTCCACTGTGCATTGGTTAGTAAGGCATTGACAAACTGGGTCCGAGCTTGTCACAATGCCAGCGTATATTGTTACATTACAACATTTTATCTTATCATGCAAGGTAAATAAATACATAACAAGACATAAAATAGTATGGAAGTTCAAAAGTCAATTAAATTTCCTTTTTCCTTTGTGCATTGTTCCTAAAGAAAATCCTGTCCTTTGAAATATGAGCAATTGTTCAAAATAATCTTTTGGGGATTTGTTTGTAGCACACACATTTATACAGTCTCTCCCTTTGCTTTGGCCCCAGATTTTGGGGGTAGTGGAACAGAAACAAAAAGCATTTTCAAACTAAATAGACACTCTGGAATAAAGGGCCGGATCCAGCACACTCAGTTATCTAAGGAGTTCCTTCTTGTTCCGATTGAACTCAAATGGGCGTATGAGAGCATTTCACAAGTTATGTTTTCGCAGCTCAATCCACACTTCAGTGATTAAACTAGACGCGGAACTAGCTAGACTCTATTCAGATTGTATCGGAGCAGCCAGCACTGCCATTAATGATTCAGTTAATTGGTTAAATCTTTAAGCTAAAATATTTTCCTCGTACATAGAAATGTACGTCAACAAGATTCCCTTGTGATCAGTCATCATCCGTTTATGAAAGGGATCAGCAACCTTTGACACACGGCCTTCCAAGGTAAGTCCCCTGGCGGGCGAGGCCAGTTTGTCTACCTGCCATGTCCACAGATTCTGCAAATTGCAGCTCCCACTGGCCGCGGTTCACTGCTCCAGGCCAATGGGGGCTGCGGCAAGTGGCGCAGGGTGAGGAATGTACTGGCTGCCACTTCCCGCAGCCCCCATTGGCCCGGAGCAGCGAACCACGGCCAGTGGGAATTGCAATTGGCCGAACCTGCAGAAGTGGCGGGTAAACAAACAGGCCCTTAACCTTGGGGGCTGAGTGCCAAAGGTTGCCGATCCCTGGTTTATAATGAAAGTCTCTAGATGTTTATCTGAAAAGCAGTGGCTCAAGATCAATTCTATGAAAAGGATAATACAGTAGATAGTTTGTTATTTTAATGAATAAATTCTAATTATTAATTCTCTCCTGATAATATCTATGTGAATTTTAACAATTAAAAAAAGATCTTCAGAATGAGTGTCAAGAGACAGTGCTTCAAATTGATCTGGGACACCTCCTCAGTTGGTGTATATTATCAGGCAATTGTCAGGACCCTTATTTTCACATTACGCACAGTAAGTAAAGTCTCAGTGCATAGGTGCTGCCGGACTCCCTGGCTCAAAGTGGTTTCCATTATCTACAGGGTTTACAGGTCAGTGGTTTTCAGCATCCCTCTTATATAAATTGTTCCAGCATCCTTGTCTCAGTGTTCTGAAAATACAATGTAAGTTAGAAGGCGAAAGGTTTCCTCTATCAACAACCGTCTTTATATTCTTCAGGCAGAACGTTCACTGATGTTAATGGAGGTTCTATGTCAGGGCTGGGCAACCTGCGGCTCATCAGGGTAGTCCATTGGTGGGCTGTGAGACAATTTGTTTGCATTGACCATCCACTGGCATGGCCGCTCACAGTGGCTGCGGTTCACCATTCCCGGTCAATGGGAGCAGTGGGAAGCGGCAACCAGAACGTCCCTGTGGCCCGCGCTGCTTCCCGCAGCTCCCATTGGCTGGGAATGGCGAACTGCAGCCACTGGGAGCTGCAGGTGGCTGTGCCTGCGGACAGTCAACGTAAATAAACTGTCTCGCAACCCACCAGTGGACTACCCTGATGGGCTGCATGCAGCCCGCAGGTTGCCCAGCACCGTTCTATGTGCATAAAATACAACATTGACCTGTATTATATCAGAATGGATTCTCTAGTACAGGGGTCGGCGTAGTGATGTGCCGAGTCTTCACTCTCATTTAAGGTTTCGCGGGCCAGTAATACATTTTTAGAAGATCTTTCTATAAGTCTATAAAATATAACTAAACAATTGTTGTATGTAAAGTAAATAAGATTTTTAAAATGTTTAAGAAGCTTCATTTAAAATAAAATACAGAGTTCCCCAGACCGGTGGCCAGAACCTGGATAGTGTGAGCGCCACTGAAAATCAGCTCATGTGCCACCTTGAGCACCCATGCCATAGATTGCCTACCCCTGATCTAGTAGCTAAGAAAAGGACTGGATCATTGTAAAAAAACTCAGCCATGAGTAATGTGTGTGAATTTGAGATCACATTTAATACTGACTCATTTTCCCTAAGAAATAATTCGTTAATATTTGAAAAGCAGATCCTTGGATTGAAGGCACCTACAATAATACTTGTTATATTATATAATATACAAAGTGTGGATGAGAGAAAGTGCTATGGTACCCATGCTATAACCCTATATCTCACCAGTAGAGTAACATCAGTGGAATATCTGCATGAATAAAGATTACAAATATGAGTAACACCACAGGATATCATGTTGCCTCTCTATAAATCCATGGCATGCCCACATCTTGAATACTGTGTGCAGATGTGGTCGCCCCATCTCAAAAAAATATATATTGGAATTGGAAAAGGGCAACAAAATGATTAGGTGTATGGAACAACTTCTGTATAGGGAGAGATTGATAAGACTGGGACTTTTCAGCTTGGAAAAGAGACAGCTAAAGGGAGATGTGATTGAGGTCTATAAAATCATGACTGGTGTAGAGAAAGTAGATAAGGAAGTGTTGTTTACTACTTCTCAGAACACAAGAACTAGGGGTCACCAAATGAAATTAATAGCCAGCGGGTTTAAAACAAACAAAAGGAAGTATTTCTTCACACAATACACAGTCAACCTGTGGAACTCCTTGCCAGAGGATGTTGTCCAGGCCAAAAAAGAACTAGATACATTCAAAGAGGATAGCCATTGATGGACCTCTTAGCCGGGATGGGCAAGAATGGTGTCCCTAGTCTCTGTGTGGTGTGCCAGAAGCTGATAATGAGTGACAGAGGATGGATCACTTGATGATTACCTGTTCTGTTCTTTATCTCTGGGACACCTGTCACTGGCCACTGTTGGAAGACAGCATACTGGGCTAGATGGGCCTTTGGTCTGACCCAGTAGGCCCATACTTATGTTTTTATGTAGGATCAGCCATTTTGGACCTGATACTGGGTTCCTCCTCCAAAGTGCTGAGTGCCCTCAGCTCCCCTGTGATTTCAATGATAAACAAGGATGCCGAGCTATCCTTAGGTGTATGCAGCATACACAGCTGCATAAGGCAACCTTCATTTTAGGGCACCCCTGGGTGCTGTGTCCACAGTCCTACCTCCTCCTATCCCTGTTCTGACTCTTCCTGCAGGCTCCCACCACAGGTAGCTGCTGCCGCCTGGTGAGTCTTCCTCTGGAGGGGATCTAGTACTTAAAAGTGAAAAAGCCTTCCAGACTTATTAGCACAACATTGAAACTGTTAAAGAGCCATTCAAGTGGTAATGAAGCCATTTAACAGTCATTTGCCAACCCCCAGGTCTACTGTAAGTTTCTGAATTTACTGAAAAAAACCAGTTGCGCATTACTGTAATATTTAATCAGAACATGTTAGTCTACAGGACCTAAGTTTAAAATTTGTTTTAAAAATATTTCATTAGTGTGTTGCTGAAGATTATAAAATCACACCTGTAAAAAATCCTTGCATAGAGATTCAGATGCACAATCTGAGTGTTCATCTTTAGCCTTAAATGCTTGGATCTTCAGACATACAGTTTTGTAAATAAATCCTTGAAAAGACCACCCTTCTCTAAAATACACATGCGGCCCCGGCTGCCATCTGGCATAGGGACACCACTTTAATAGTACTGCAGAGGGCCCCATCAATCCTAAGGATGGCCCTACATGGGTGCTCAGTGCCTTGCGGGATTGTCTCTTGATCAGACAGATGCTAAATGACACCATAAAGTACTGATTAAACCAGGGGTGGGGAACCTCCGGCCCGCGGGCCTTATACGGCCCGCCAAATGATTCCATCCGGCCCGCGGCGGGGCCAGGGCTGAATCAGGCACTGGGGCATGGGGAGAAGACACACCGCAGCTGCCGGCCAGGGACGCGCACGGGCCGCCAGGCAGGGGCGGCTCCGCGGTCGGGCCGGCAAGTGCCTGGGGGAGCCGCCGGCCAGGGACGCGCAGGGGCGGCTTTGCGCTCTGGCCGGCAGGCAGGCATGGCTCCGCGCTGGGGCCTGCAAGCGCCTGGGGGAGCCGCCAGCAAGGGACGCGCGTGGGCTGCCAGGCGGGGGCGGCTCGAACCTGGGGGGGGGCCTGCCGGCGCCGCGGGGAGCCGACGGTCAATGGGGTGGGGGGTGAGGCCGGGGTGGGCGAGGTGTGGGTGCAGGAGGGAAGGAGGTTTGGTGGGGGGAGGCTGAGCTGGGTGGGTCAGGCATGGGGGGCAGGAGGCTGGGTTGGGAGTGGGAGGGGGGAGGAGGTTAGCTTCGGTGGGGTGGGCCGGGCCAGGCAGGGGTGGGGGAAGAAAGGCAGTTAGATGGGGAAGGCTGAGCGGGGGTAAAGCAACATCACCCCCTACACCCAGGCTGATAGCGGGAGCTGACTGGGGCAGGCGGCAGGACCCCGGCTGGCAAGGGGCCAGTGGGGAAACCCCAAAGCAGTGCAGGACTAAGCACTCCGCTTTGGGGTTCCCCCGGACCCCCGCTGGCCCCTTGCCAGCTGGGGTCTCAGCTCCCATTGCCAGCCTGGGCTTCCTCAGGTGGGGGGGGGGGGGGGAGCGGCCCGCGAATGACATTATAAATGTCCAAATGGCCCTTGGCACAAAAAAGGTTCCCCACCCCTGGGTTAAACAAAGACACACAGGCAGAGATAACTTGATGCAGATGGAATCAGCCACCAGTCCTTACCTCTGTAAGGACAGTTTAAAGCAGTGGTTCTCAAACTTGTTTCCTCCCCTGCGGCGCGGAGCGACACTTGCATGGCCGCCGAAAAGCCGCTGAACTGAATACTTCCGCATTTGGCGGCTATTTTCGGCGGACATGCCGAGCGCTTCCGAGAGCGCTCGGGATGTCCACCGAAAAGCCGACGAATGCGGAAATAATCCATTTGGCGGCTTTGCAGCAGCGGCAGGAGCTCGCGACCCCCCGGGGGGTCACGACCCCCCAGTTTGAGAAACCCTGGTTTAAAGGAAGAAGGGTGGTGAGCTCCACCTTTTTGAGGTAGCTGGATGGATCTTTAATGAAATGAGGGACTCACCAAAGTGAAGTGCACTATAAAAATGCCTAGATTAAAATATTAATAGAACACTCATCTCCTTACTGATATTCTTCTGAAAACAGATAGTAAAAAGTGCTTTATATTGATTAGAAATCAACCAAGTACTGTCTACCCATTATTTCTTTCCAGAATCTAGTCCATGTTTTTAGCCGGTGTGGTGAGGAGAGGAAGAGAACTTCAGGAGGGTTACCAGGTGAAAGCCCCTTTTATGAGTGAGTCATAGAGAACTGTTATTTCTAGAGTTTCCATAGCAAATGATTAAACATGTTGTCCTGAGACACAAGGCATTGTTTAAAGGGGAAGCTTAAACTCATGCAAGCCAAGGCTCTGATCTGCTCCAGTAATAATATACGACTGAACCTCCTGGGGATTTCAGGCTTTTTGTTAGGTCGGGCTTTTTGTCCGTGGAGACAAAACAGCAAGTCTACCCTTACTCTGGTTCATCCATATGTTAGGCTTGTGACATGCAGCAGTGATGCAAGTAACTGGCTGCTGTAGACATTATGGCAAATTCTGCCCAATTTCACTCATCCAGTCCTGTTGACTTCCGCCTTGGCTACAATAGTTTTGCCATGAGGCATATCTATGCTGGCTCTGTGTCCATTTAGCACAGGGGTGGGCATACTATGACCCATGGACTGGATTCAGCCCACCAGGGCTTTCGATCTGGCCCGCGGGATTGCCACCCCCATCCCAGCGCGGAGGGTCCCACGCCACTGCTGGAAGCAGCTGGCACCACATCTCTGCAGCCCCTTGGGGAGGGGGCAGAGGGCTCTTTGCACTGTCCTCACCTCCAGGCACTGCCCCCTGCAGGGATCCATGGCCAATGAGAGCTTCAGGGGAGGTACTCACGGGAGGGCAGCTCACGAAGCCCTCCGCCCTCCCCCTTCCTCAGAGGCTGCAAGGACATTGTGCCGAGCACTTCTAGGAGTGAAGCAAGGAGCCTGTCTTAGCCCCACTGTGCGCCGCTGCCACCCCGGAGCCACTCCAGGTAAGTGGCACCGGGCCGTAGCCTGCACCCGGCACCCCAACTCCCTGTCGCACCCTACACCCCTTCTGCATCCCAATCTCCTGCCCTGAGCCCCACCCACCCCTCCTGCACCCCAGACCTCTGCCCTGAGTCCCTTCATACACCCTGCACCCCTCCTGTGCCCCACTCTCTGCCATAAGCCCCTTCCTGTTAACCACACCCCCTCCCACATCCCACTCTTCATCCCTGTAACAGGGCGGCGCGGCTTCACGCTGCCCGTGCCCGAAATAGTCCCTGGCCGCGGCCGGAGGGAGCCGCGCCAGCACCGCGTGAGCCCCGCCCCCGGAGATCCGAGGGCGGGGGAGAGACGACTCGGCCGGCGGCGGGCCGCACGCTGCGGCCAGAAGGAGCCGCATCAGCCCCAGGCCAGCCCCGCCCCCGGAGGTCCGAGGGCGGGAGAGGGGAGACGCTGCCGCCGGCGGGCCACACGCCACGGCCGGAAGAAGCCGCGGCAACGCGGGGCCAGCCCCGCCCCCGGAGATCCGAGGGCGGGAGAGGGGAGACACTGCCGCCGGCGGGCCGCCCGCCGCGGCCGGGAGGGGTCACGTCAGCGCCGGGTCAGCCCCGCCCCCGGAACTCCGGGGGCGGCCCCGGGCAAATAAAATGGCGGCCGCCAGGCACAGAAGGGGGAGAGCCAGCGACGAAGGAAGTCCCTCAAGGGCTGCCTCCGCAACAGGACCTCCCCGACCAGCAGCCTTCCCGCTACCTGGAAAGGCCGCCGTCTCTGCCACTCGGCCACTACCCCGAGGAGCTGCTGGACCCTCGGCTGGAGGACCGGCTGAGGGCACCGACAGCCTGCTATCCCGAGGACCGGTGGGAACCGCCGCCGGACCGCTATTGGGACCAGCCGCCAACTCTGCCGTCCGACTACCCCCCCGAGGAGGGACCGGACGTGCCGCCCAACCATCAACCCGGGGACCGGCTGCCGGCCCCGACTCCGCCGACAGCCTTCTACCCCAAGGAACCCCCGACCGAGCTAGCTTGCTCCCCTGACGATCTACCCGACCTGCCACCAGACAGTGACACAGAAGAGCCCATGACCCTCGCCAACGCCGAGGACCCCACGACCGACCAGGTACCCAGGGAGGGGGAGTCCGGAGGTAGCGGAAGAGAGGGCCCCGAACCGATGTCCGTGTGTCTCGGCCGGGACTTCCACTGACAACAGCCACACCCCCGCAGCCAAGGCCCGGATGGGACCCCCTAGAGGAAGAGTGGGGACATTACCCCGCTCCGAGACCAGCCCGAGCCCGAACCCGGGACTCCCGATTAACCCACGAGCGGGCCTGAGCCCGATGCCCCGACGCCCAGCTGACGGCGCCCCCGCCCCACGAGCGGCGGGATTCCGGGTCCGCGACCCCGCTAATTCCCCTTAGGTTCGCCGACCACGGACCGGAGTGAGGCTTTTCCCGCCAGACCAGCAAGAAGGGGGCCGCGCCCCGCCGACGTGACCCCTACAATCCCACACCCCAATCCCCTACCGCAACCCTACATTCATGGCCCTGCATGCAATTTCCCCACACGATGTGGCCCTCAGGCCAAAAAGTTTGCCAACCCCTGACTTAGCATAATGAAATACTGAACCAAAGTATGGAGTTTTTCATTCTGATTGGGACACACATAAAAAGGGCCACTCCAGGACTCGAGGTGCCTCGTCTATAGGCTACACGGGAGAAAAAAAAATCAAATGAAAAACTAGCAGAACTCGTCGCTCCTCAAAAATGCAACCTCACTCAATTCACACACCCACACTTTACAACCCATGATCTGAAGCAGCCCATGCAAATGGATTCACCTTCCATTGCTCTTAAGGGGAAAAAAAGGAAGAAAGAGACAAATCAGAGCAAATTCAGACCTGAGGAACCAGAGTGGAGGGCTCCTGACAGAGAACACTGCAGTCGGGGCTTAAATCAAGGGAGTTCAGCTTGAGCACCTCTGTGGATGGCAGCTGTGGCATGATTTTCTCAGTCCCAGTGCTCCTTTGAGACCAAGGGACTGATTCTGGTCTAATTTACACAGTGTAAGTGAGGAACAGCTCCTCTGAGATCACTGGAGTGAAGCCAGCAAACAGCCCAAGTCCATGCTGAGAGGAGGGAGAGTCGCTCCACCCCATTAGTAAGGCCCTGGAGGCCAAATTGGTCTGACTCACACAGAGTATCTCTGGGAGTGGGAGCTGAGTATATCACAGAACAGGAGCTGCAATAGCCTTTGCTCCACATATCCTGGCTCAGCAATCCTGCAGAAGGGAAGGAGGGTCATGGCCTGGCCTTTGCAGTTTCTTCCTCTCCCATGCCCTCCTGTTTCCCTCATATCTTCCCTGGAACCCCCCCATCTCCATTTTCACCGCTGTCACTCTTGACCTCCACAGATAAACTGTGTTCTCTGTTTCTCTCTCTATTGCCTTCTTCTGCCTCATGTACTAATCCCTACTCATCCTCCCCCCCCTTCCTCATCTATCCCCACAGCGGCCTTCATATGAATAGCCACTGTCCATTACTTCCTCACCCAGAAGGGCCATGCTGGTCATTCATCCATGAGCCCTATCCTCCTCCTGTCTGTAAACCCCTTTCCCTCTCACAAACTATGTCATCTTAGTACTCTTACTCCTGCCAGTGATTCCTACCCTCTCCTTTTCCCTGTATGCCCCACTGCCTTTGTTCCCTCATGCCAAGGGGTAAATGAATGAAGACTCCTGTACAATAGTTTTGTCACTGCTTCCTTGCACGGGTTCTTGAAGATGGGAAAGGACAGGTCTCGGACGTACACAGCCCAGCCCTGGGCTTGGATTAAGCCAGTAGGAGGTGGTATGGCATGCCAGAATCTCTGACCATGCTGTCTTGTTTTCCAATATCTCAGCTTTCCTAAAAAAAAGAGTCTAACTTACGATTGTGAAGAAAACCCAGGAGCAGAGGGCTGGGAGAAAGCGCATTGGGTGTAGCCCTTGCAGCAATGTCTAGTGGGTCTACAGAGCATTTGGGCTACTGAGGAGCGTGACCTGCACCATTCATTTCAGTGAGATGTTAATTCAGATGCCCATTGATGGTGATTTAAATGTCAGTGTTTTTTGTTACTTTAATTACAAAAAAATCACAGATCTGCACAATTTACTGAGACTAAGTGCCTGTTTGGTGCCACCAGTGGGCATTTCTTCCCTCCACCTCCACCCCCAGATACAGGAGTTTAGCAAAGTCCCCAGGCATTCTGAAGCCCCATCAAGGGGGAGCCACGCTCAACAAGCCCGGTGGATCCAAGCAAACACACAATCATAGTGCATAGTCACTCATTTTGACAGGGCATATTGTGTGAACAGAGGCACGTCTCTCCTCCTACCTTCCCTCTCCTCACAATTCATCCCCTGCCTGGGAACAAATTGCTGGTGAGCATAGATCATCTCCTTGCAGGTACGTACTGGTGTGTTTGAACCCAAAACTGGTTGGGGAGGATGTTCTATGCTTGTATAAGGATTTTTGATGAGGAACACTGGCAGTTTTGTTTGTTTGTGTGTACTTTGCTGAAAGCTTGTTGATCATGGATGTTAGCCACAGCACAAAGTATTTTACAATAACTATGCCAAAGAGGAAATTAATGGCTTAGAAGAGAATGAAAGAGAAAAGCTGGGACATATTTTAGATATTTGGCCTTTGTGCTACATATTGTGTGTTTAGTACAGTGGTTAATTTAGTATGCCCACCAAGATCAAGTTTGAAACTCAGAATAGAAGATGAACTTGTGGCAACTAGGCTCTATCAGTGGGGAGTATTAAATTTGGCAGAGGACTGTCAAACTGCCAGAAGACTCCAGTGAGCCTGTGCTCATATTGGATGATTACTACAGTCAACATTGTAGTTAGACAAAAATGAAACGACATTTTACAACCAAGAAGAAATAATCTATGCAGGCAAGAGAAAGAGATTATGTTTATTTTATGTCGTCATCTCTTCATTTGACCAGGTGCATCTGTTTTACCTTGTGGCATTAAGAGTGACTGTGGAAAAAAGAAGAAAAAAAGGTCAAAAAAATACATATACTGGACCCAATCCATCCCCATAGTGACTGGAAGTTGCGTGTGAAGCCCTGCATATACCACATGGAACACATCTCACTCTACATTGGTAATAATGACATTTGATATAACACAGCTATTAGAGACAATGACTCAGAGAACAGCAATTTTAAACTGTGGGAGTGAGGGTGGCATAGAAAAATATAATAAAGATATGGAGAAGGAAAACTGCTATCCAGATATGTCACTGTCTAACCACCAGCATATCAGATAGAAGCAGGTGAAGCAGATAGAAGAGGTGAAGTGCAACAAAAGCAAGAGCAGAAGTAGACGAAGCATAACCTTCATGTACAGAATGGCTCACCAAGGCTAGACTCATACACTGCCCACATAGAGCTCACTGCAGGGTCGAGATCGCATTCTTGTGATTGCTCAACAATTGTCAAAAAGTTTCACTTCCAGGTGTTTTCCCTTTGGCACGGGACGGTACACAGCAGTTTTGCAGAAGGTCATACAGCCAAGAATGTTGATAACAGCTGCCTGAGAAGAACAGTACATGTCATTTACAGGGCCAGCTCCAGCATTTTTGCTGCCCCAAGCAAAAAAAAAAACAAAACAAAACAACGCCCCCTCCCCCCCCCCCCCCCCCGGAGCGCTGTCTGAGCTAAACAAAAAGAGCCACCCTTCTGGAGCGGAACTCCCCCACCCCCGGCTGAGCCGCCCCAAGCCGGCCCTGATCATTTACCTCATCCACTCTTCTTCCACTGGGCTTCATCTGTCTGAAAATGGATGTCTGTGGCACATGTGATCAAGGAGAGGAGATTTGTCCTCTCATCTGGGTATGTATGTTGCCTTAATTTCTCCAAAATTTCTTGCTCACATAGAAAACTGTTAATGCAATTTCATGCAAAAACTCAGCAATTAACTTATCTCCCATGACATTTATAGATATAGATGCAGAGTCTGCCAATGATCAAAGCAAGTCTTTCCTTTGTACTTTATTTCATCTGTAGAACCCTAATGATTCAAATTATACATCAGAGGGCTCTGAAACACACTCTCCTTCACATTGTCTAAACCCAATGGAGATTTTCCATTTAACAAAAGGCTTTAGCAAGCTCAGAAGCTCCCTTAAGGTCTACTCTCCTACCCAATGAAGGCTGCTCAATTTCCCAAATTTAGTCACTGTGACGGTCCCCTCTGCTGTTATCTGGACCAGTGATCTGATAGGTCACCCCAATCCTTGACTCTGGGAGTCAGCATTACCCTGCTTTGCTGTGAGACCCCACATTCCTGGACTGTTCCCGCACAGCCTCGGCCATGTAAGCTACTCCCAGCTACTTGCAAACGAATTACACTAGCCAATATCTCCGGACCCAGACACAACCCTGGGAACCTCAGTCTTGCAGTGTCCAGTTAAGCCCACTGGACATTGGAAGCTTATATAAGTTTGTCCAGTTAACAAAGAAATTGATATGTACCAGGCTTGTTCTCCAAAGAGGAGTCTGTGACACACTGCAAACCAAACACACTGCTTCAGTTGGAACAAACAAATAGATTTATTATCCTATATAATAAAAGCCCAGGGGGAGTTTGTGTGAAGCCGTCATGCGCAGTAGAGATGGCCCTGACGAACAGCATGCTGGGGGTTGTAATTCGGAGGCACAAAATGGCCACCGCGCGTGCCCGCCTGAGTGATCCTCACTCACATGGAGCTACAGCACCAAGGAGTAGTTATACATATAAAGTTAGCTGGGCTGTCGGGCGCATGATGAGGAGTTGAGGGGGGAGGGAGCTGAGCAGGGGGGGAGGGGGCTGGGCGAGGGGGGAGGTCGTTGCATAGGGAGGTGGTTGGGGGAGGGGAGGCCTTGAGGGGAGGGGGGCCTTGGAGGGGGCTGGGTGAGGGGGGTCGCTGGGGGGGGAGGGAGCTGGGCGGCGGGGTGGGGCTGCGAGCCCTTACGGTTGGCCCATGTACACGGGCTTTTACACTAGTTAACTATAAAGGTAGATTTAAGTGATTATAAGTCAAAGCATAACAAGTCAGATTTGGAAAATGAAAAAAAAAAAAAAAGCAAAAACGCATTCTAAACTGATCGTAACACTTTCAGTGTCCCTGCAAACTTAGCTGCTTCTCACCACAGGCTGGCTCTTCAGCCAGGCTCTCCCCTTTGATCAGTGGTTCAGTTGCTTGGTGGTGGTGGGGTCTGTAGATGTAGGTGGAAGAGAGAAAACATGGCAAAATGTCTCTTCCTTTCATCATGTCCTTTCTTTACTCCTGGCTTTACCTCCCCCCGAGTCAGGTGAGCATTACCTCATCGCAGTCCCAAACTGCCCAAAGGAAGGGGGTGACTCCCTTGAGTAGGGTGACCAGATGTCCCGATTTTATAGGGACAGTCCCAATTTTGGGGTCTTTTTCTTATATAGCCTCCTATTACCCCCGACCCTGGGGCCTGCTTTTTCCCACTTGCTGTCTGGTCACTATACCCTCGAGGGTCTAACACAGGGTTGCTCAAACTGGGGGTCGCCGAGCGCTCCCCGGGGGGTCACGAGCTCCTGCCGCCACAACTTGCGGTGGCGGGGGGGCCGGGGGGGCGGCGCGCACCCCGCAGCCCGCCCGCTGTGGGGAGGGGGGGCCGGCACGTACCTGGCAGCCCGCCCGCTGCAGCGAGGGCGGACCGGGGCGCACCCGGCATCCCGCCCGGCCCAGGTGGAGGGGAGACCGGGGCGCACCCGGCAGCCTGCCCGCGGCGGGGAGGGTGGACTGGGGCGCACCCGGCAGCCCGCGGCAGGGAGGGGGGGCCGGCGTGCACCCGGCAGCCCGCGGCGGGGAGGAGGGGCGGGGGCACACCCAGCAGCCCGCCCACGGGGGGGCGGGGATGGCAGCCTGCCCCCGGCGGGGACTGGAAGGGTCGCGCCCCGCCCACCCAGCCAGAAAAGGGGTCGCGGTCTAAAAAGTTTGAGAACCGCTGGTCTAACAGATTTTATTGTTGCTGCCTAAGCCAGTGTCCATTGTTCCTGTGAGGCTGGGCTGGGTTTGTCCCATCCATGCCCGGATGAAGCGTGAACTGCATCTCTGTTCTTGGAGAGTTTTTAATGGGCTTGCTTTAAGCAATGAGGATTCATGTATATAGTTATGAGGCTGAAAATGTAATTACAACCTATAACCTTATTATAACATTACTGTAACAATAACTATAACAATCATGCTCAGCGCATTATGAGCCTGCCAAAAACACCTGTCACAGGGTCCGCTCTGGAAACTCTGGGTTCCCCTGTGGCCTATGGTCTGGTGCCTTCAATAAAGCTGTTTTCCACACCCTTTTTGGTGATTTCCAAGTGTCCTTTATTTACAGTGCAGTTCTATTGTATCAGCAAAGTGCTCCCCAAAACCCCCACAACAGTCACCTTCCCTTCACTGGCTTTTCAGCCCCTAGCCCTTGAGGCCTTTTGGCCCTCCACTCAGAGACAGAGCACCTCCCTGCCTCCTTCCTGGCCTGCCCCCATCTTTTCAAGCCCTCACAGCTCCTAGCCCCAGCTGTTTCCATTTGCTCCAGCATAGTTCTGTCAGCTAGCCCTCGTTAGGGCTCTCAGCTGAGCTGCTCTTGCCTCTGCTCCTAGCCCTGCTACCAGCGAGCAGGGTTTTAACCTGCAGTGGCAGGGCAGCCATGGGGTTTTTACCCCAGCCCTGCCACACACCCAACATGACAAACTTTGCTTTGGATATCACACAGTCATTTTACAAGGATGAACATGGGGGTGTAACATGTTCCCCCGAGGTACAGAGCATCGCAGTCACCAATAAAATTAAAGTGGTGAAATTCAAAGCAGAAATTCTCACTTTCCTTCTTCTCTTATCTTCTAATTACTAGTCATGGTTGTAATTCGACTTCTTCATTTTAGTTATCTACCTTTTATATTATATAGTCTGCGTCTGTTTTTCTCAGACAGAGTCTCGGGATGTACAGCTCTTTCTGGGTATTCAATTTACTACCATTAAACATTTTAGTCTCCCAACATTAAACCCTGCAGCTACATTGCAGATCCAATCCCAGATTTCAAAAATCAATAATTTTGTTACTTAGGTAATTTGAGGGAGGCTGGTCAAACTCTTTCATGATGATTCCCTTCTCTGCACACATATAAGTCCCCCACCACTTTAAATTATACACTAAACAGATTCTTCTCCAAGAGATACTTATTTTTAAAATGAATATTGTTCCTTTGCAAAGTGCCAGGTTAATGTTCTTTAACAGTACAGTTACAAGCTGCGTTAGCTTTTCCTATGGGTGGAGGGGGGGGGGGAGGGGGAGGATTATGGAAAAGTAAATCCTTCTTGTTTCTTTAACATGCCACTTTCTCTCCCCCCAACACACACACTTGAAAATGAGCAGGGTGGTCAGCCATCTTCTCCCCACCTCCAGATGGTGAACTCCTCCAGAATGTACTCTTTACCCCATCCTAGGAGAGGTGCCTCCATTTAAATTGCTCATCTTATCCATAAAAAAACCACACCAGAATCACAGTATTTACACAGGATTGTCTATTTTTTCATGAATTGGGCACATTTCTTCAATTCTGCATTCAGATCATGGAATTAAGTTGGGGGGTAGCAGAATTAAGAGCCAGCCTCTTGTTCTGTTCTGAATTCTACTTTGCAGTACATATTGATGAGACACAGGCTTCAGTGCAATTTGTCTGAGGTAAAACAATTAAGGGCAAATTAACCTATCAGAAACACACAAACACAGCAGGATAAAAGGATAGGGAATCTGCTAATTACAATGAAGTTGGTACAGCAGAATCATGTGATGGTAGAGAATGGTACTTAATCTGGGTTATAAAGATGTCAAGTGAAATTAAACTAGGCAGAAACACAGAATGTGGGCAAGGAGAAAAGGGCAGTGTCAGATGGAAAGAGGGACAGGCTGCATCAGGCAAATCAGTAAAGTGTGCACACACAATTCCTTCATGAATGCACAACTTTCTGACATTCTTAGGTCAAAATCCCCTTGCACTCATTATTTTATTTGGCATATGCAATCCTATCAAGCCAAGCCAAGGCATTTTTAGCAGTGATATTCAGAACATGAAGATCTCCAGGAAGTTGAGTCAGTTTGAAGTCCTTGGTGTGTGTCATGGTTTGACTCATTTATACTTAGATTAGAAGGAAGAAACGGAGACAGAAAACAGCAACAGGGCAAGGAGATGCCTGGTGTGGGAAGTAGCTGCTCCACAACAGTCAGGGTCTGACTGGTGACCTTGTAGCATCTGGACAAGAAAGTCAGGGCTGAATTTGTGGGGGTGAGCCACATTCCCAGAGCCTTTTGTCGTGCAATACCCATGCTCCAATATCACGCTGGCAGCAGAAAGAGGAAAGGTGGCAATCAGCCACAATTATTGTTCCTCTCAACTCCCCCAAAAAGAGAGCGTTGACCTGAAAAAAAACAAAAACAGAACCACCAAGGTCAGGCTCGCTCCAGGGCTTGGAAGTGAATGAGATAAAGAGGAGAGAGATTCATGAGTCTGCCTGGGAGGGAGAGAAGCAAGGATTCTCTATGTGCTAAGAAGAGACTGAAGAGTTCATTTATCAGGGACCTCGTACTTTGCGAAAGACCCTAATATTTGTGGATCTATTTTACTCTTTGTATCCCCTAGGACTCCTCTTTTTACTCCATCTAACACAGAAGAGACTGGCCTATATACTTAATGAGAAATTATATTACACAGCCTTGTCTAGGCAGTGTATTTACTGTCAAGTATCCCAATCATCAAGATGCCAACAGCTACAGTTCCCAGAGCAACCTAGCTTTAGAATGTTCGAGGGGATCCATCAGATTTCTGCTCTAGACTGACAAAATGACTCCGCTCCACCTGTTGGTATGAAAGTTAAAGTAATTTTGATCCATAGAAGATCAGGGCCAAATTAAGGTGCAAAGGGGGAGAGGGAAAAGGGAGCCTCCTCTTCTCTATCCCACCCATAGCAGCAGCATCACAGTGTTGGCTGCCAAATGCTGGGGAGCACAAGGGAGGGAGGCTGCCCATTGCTTCCTCACATCCTAGGTCAACAGTTTTGTGGTAGCAAGGTTCATGCTAGCATACTAAACATAGCAACATGGATGCTATAGCTCAGGCTCAAGATAAGGGAGGGAGTGGGCTTTAGAGCCCGAATCCAACATCAACGCAATGTCTACACAACTGTTTTTAGTGTGCTATCCGGAGCCTTTGGTAGCACACGTCTGTTAACCTCAGGCAGGGGGTCAACAAACTTTGGCATCAGGGTAATCCACTGGCAGGCCACGAGACAATTTGTTTATGTTGACCACCCACAGGCACTGCCGCCGGTAGCTCCCAGTGGCCACAGTTCACCATTCCTGTGGAAAGTGGGGCAGGCCACAGGGACATGCTGGCGGGGAATGGTGAACCATGGCCACCAGGAGCTCTGGGGTGGCGCGGGGGGGAGGGAGAAGTGGCGTGCCTGTGGACCGTCAACATAAGGAAAATGTTTCGTGGCTTGCCAGTGGATTACCCAGATGGGGCCCCAGGCCAAAGGCTTACCTGGGGTGTGAGACTCATTCCCAGCAGACATGTACACATACCTGAAGTGACCATGCTTGAGCACCCTGCCCTCTCCCTCTCCCCAGCCAAAAGATGCAGAGCAGCACTAGGGAATCTCACACTCTATCTGTTCAACAGGTAGAGCATGAGCCAGAAGTTAAGACTGATCCCCTAGTATCCCACTTAGAATCAGGCCCAATGAGCTAGGCACTATATACACACACACAGTAGATATTCTTGGTTTATGTCCCAAAAGATTATCACCAGAATTAGAGGCCCCAACAGAAACCCATTGAACAAATACACAGCAAGAGAGGTCCTGCCTTAATAGGGTGACCAGATGTCCTGATTTTATAGGGACAGTCCCGATTTTTGGGGACTTTTTCTTACATTGGCTCCTATTTCCCCCCCCCCCCCCATCCCGTCCTGATTTTTCACATTTGCTGTCTGGTCACCCTATGCCTTAAAGAGCTTGCAATCTAAGGACTCTGTTCTGCAAGAAGACACTTTAGCATGAGTCTAACTCAAAGTATGTGAGTAGTAGCATTGCCTTCAATGGTATTACTCACATAATTAAGTAGCTTGCTGAATCCAGGCCTCATTAAAAAGACAAGATGCAACAAGTGAGTTTTATGACTAATAAGAGGGAAGGGAGAAAGTTACTATCATGCAGGGACATGGACTACTAAAGGGCACAACATGATGGTTTCAAATCAAGAATTCCCAATCAGACCATGACCTGACACTGCATTAATACTGCCCTCCTTTATGCACCAGTAAAGCAGGGCAATGGGCGTCATTGTTTTTATATGAATGTATTGCTTGTCTCCCATCCCTCAGCCTCCATAAAGGCAATGCCCAGTTGCCCCTCTACTGAGCATTATTAGGTCTTTTCCCCCCTTTAAATATAAATGGTCATCATTCTCCTTATACAAGATCCCCTGCCGCCCTCAAGGAGAAGAACACGTATAAGGTCAGGAAGCCACTGGAGCCTTGAGATTTTTCCCTACTTTGCTGTTGTCTGGAGAGCAGGGGCAGGTGCAAGAGGACGGAAAGTCCTCTGACCAGTTATAAGGAGTACAGGCTGATGGCACCCCAGTCAGCGGCTGTGAAGGTGCTGCTGGCACTAGACCATTACCTAGCCTCCCCCCCCCACTCACTTATCCTCCTTTTCTCTTAAAGGGACACTCCAATGGAGAAATTTTGTGGTAGGCGCCAGCCAATAAGGGGATCCTCAAACAGACAGGGAGTGGGGAGAGGAATAGCTACTGCATCCAGGAGCCTGTGAAGTCTTAGCCCTCTGGAGCTGCTGCGTATCTTCTTTCTGGAGGGTATTGGTATTCTAATGTGGCTTTTTTTCTGTTAATCTTGCATTCCGACATCATGAAAGTGGTGTGTCTGGCAGCATGGTGGTTTTATCTTCAGCAGTTATTGCTTAGTTGGTTTTATATTAGCTACAGCTATTCAGTAAGATCGGTGACTAAACTGTACATCTGTGTAGCTAGGTCAAGAGTCAACCGCACGGTACCTTCTGCTGGCTGTCTTGGGAATTAGCTTTTTCCAGCCCTCAGAGTGCCTCCTGGTGGCCGGTGTCTCGCCTGCCTTAGGGCCCCCGTGTTCCTCTCAGACCCCGGTGCCCCTTTCCTCAGGGTTCTGCCCCAGAAGTACCCTCACACTCTGGGTCTCCCCTCACAGGGGAATCCTCAACCCTCTATCCCCACTTTGCCTCAGTGGCTACTGCCTGTCCTCATCTAGCCCCAGCTCACTGGGGCAGACTGCAGTCTGTATTGGCTACTGAGCATTGGCAAAGGTTTGGACCTTCTGCCTTGCCTATCCCCGGCTGCCCCTCTGTAGCCCCAGTACCTTTCGTAGACCTGCAACAAGGCCTGCCACCTGGGGGGTTTGCCAGGCTGGAGCACCACTGCTCCCTTTGCCCTTCCCCAGCACTGCTCCACATCAGGTGCCTTGTTCCCAGGCAGCTAGCCCTTCCCACTCCAGGGCTACAGTGAGACTCCTATAACTCCTGGCTCCCTGTCCTCTTATAAGGGCCATCTGGGTCCTGATTGAGCTGCCCACAGCTGTGGCTGCCTCCCCAGTCAGCCTAGGTTTGCTGTTTTCACTCCTTTTCCCAGCCGCAGCCCTCTCCAGGGCTGCATTGAACCCCTGCCTAATGGAGTGGGAGAACCGCCCCACTACAGTCTGATTATAGAGGACATGTCACTTTGCTGTTGGCAAACACTGTATAAAGTCTGTGTATAGCAGGAGTATATATAATGAACAGAAACAAATTCAACCGGTCCTCTACCCTCTACAATGGCTTCCCATTGACTATTGAGTCAAGTTAAAGGTCTTGGTTCTTACCTTCAGAGGTGTTCAATGATTTGAGGCTACTGGAAGATCCCCTACAATTCCAGGATAAGCAGTGGTGGATTAGCCTCTAGGCCAATGGTGTCTGTCTGGGTTTTCTCCCCACTCCGAGCTCTGGGTACAAATGTGGGGACCCGCATGAAAGACCCCCTAAGTTTATATTCCACCAGCTTAGGTTAAAAACTTCCCCAAGGCACAAATTCCTTCCCTTATCCTTGGCCGGTATTGCTGCCACCACCAAGTGATTTAGACAAAGATTTGGGAAAAGGACCACTTGGAGTTCCTATTTTCCCAAAATTTCCCCAAGCCACTTCACTCCTTTTTCTGGGGAAGCTGGAGAATAATATCCCAACCAAAAGGTTAACAAAGTGAGCACAGACCAAATCCCTGGTTCTTAGGACACTGAAAAATCAATCAGGTTCTTAAAAGAAGAATTTTTTTTTAAAGTAAAAGTAAAAGAATCACACCTGCAAAATCAGGATGGAAGATAACTTTACAGGGTAATCAAAAGATTTAAAACACAGAGGATTTCCCTCTAGGCTCAATTTCAAAGTTACAAAAATCAGGAATAAACTTCCCTCTTAACACAGGGAAAATTCACAAGCTAAAATAAAAGATAGTCTAACACATTCCTTGCTAGTACTTACAATTTCTGTAATTTTAGATGCATCATTTCAGTAGGAGCTAGTTACCTGCTTGCTCTCTCTCTTCTTCTGAGAGAGAACAATGCAAAGAGCACAAAAAAAGCTGCCTCCTCCTGCCCCAGATTTGAAAGTATCTTCTTTCCCCATTGGTCCTTCTGGTCAGGTGCCAACTAGGTTAATTGAACTGATTAACCCCTTACATGTAAGTGATTCTGTACCTCTGGCCAGGAGGGATTTTATATTACTGCATACATAAAGATTGTTACCTCTCCCTTTATATTTATGACTGTGCCCCTGGCCAGGGGCCCCAGCCAACTGGGGAGCCTCACACCCTGACCCACTTGGCACTGCTGGTGGGGAACAGGGGAATCCCTCCAAATCCCAACCCTACTCCCCAGCGGGTATGCAAGGCAGATGAGGGGAGAGGCAGAGGGAACAGGGAGACTGCAGGCAGAACATGTGGGTAGGAGGCCCCACTTGCTCTGGCCCAGGGCACCACAAATCCCTAATCCGCCGCTGAGGATAAGAACCACGGTGAACAACTCCACAAGCACAATGGAACTTCCTACCACAGGAATAAAGCTTGTCTGTGGGGGGAGAAAAAGCTTGTCTGTGGGGGTGATAAAGATTTCTTAGGGCTGCTCCAAGACTCAGGAATAAAGTCCCCTAGGAACTACAGACCACCCCAAAGCCCATCACCTTCTGCTCCAAGAGCAAAGCACACTTCATCCTGCCTTCTCCAACGCAAAGCAGCATGTACATTAAAATCAAAACACTCTACTGCTCACATAGTTCTCATGTGGCAAAGATATGAGAGACTGAACCACACGATAGATATTAGTTACATCACTTAATATAGTACTGGAAGGTATTCAGACATGATGCTGATGAGGGCAGTATACAAGTTTATATATATGGAATAGAATAAGACCACCTAAGACAGTTTCCTCTCTCCCAGAAACCTGAGATCTTATCTAACCTGACATACTTTCCAGGGCATATTGAGAAATATTTAATATGCTACAACTTTGAGTGCTGATTTTAGCACCGAGTGTGTGAAAAGCCTCTTTTACATTCAATTATTCATTTGCCTGCAGCCACAGGCATGTTGATACAACACAATCAAGGGAGAAAAAAACATATCTTATTTAATCTGCTGTGTTATTGCACACATTTTCACACCTGAATTTCTCATCCTCTGGGCGGATTTAACCTAAGTGTACTATAACAGTGCTGTTTCACAGACTATGTGCTCTCAGATACACTGTATCCACTGCCTTTTAAAAGCATGTTTTTTTTAAAAAAATTCCCACTTTGGGGTCACATTCTGTCCTCAAGTACACTAGTGCAGCTACTCTTCACCTTAGATGGCATTCTTTGCATTCAGCAAGTGTAAAATTTGTTCCAAGTTGTGCAATACATTTTAATCGGGAGACGCCAACAAAACCATTGTAGGAAAAAACTAATTAAAATGGAGTTCGGATGAGTCAAGCTCATTTTTTAGGTTTTTATAGGTTGCATCCATTATCAAGGCGGGTCTGTGGTACTATCTCCCAATGCTCATCATGCCACCTGATTCAACCATTTCCAACCCCTCCCAACCTAGCTCCTGCTCCTCCCAACTCTCTTGCTCCGAGTGGGATGCAGCCCCAACCCATCTGCCACTCTGGGGTTGCTCCTGGCTCTTCACCCCACCTGGCCACCAGTGATTGCTCATAAGGGTTTGGATACTGGGTTTCTTAGTGTGCCTGGCCCTGATCTGGGAACTGATCCAAACCATGCAAGTCAAGGGCACCTGCCTCAAATCCGCTTACCTCCCTCCACATAGAGTAAAGACCAACCCCACTTGAACCCACTCCTGCAAACTAGCCCATCCAGCCCCCCACATAGCTCACTTCCCCCTCCTGCAAGCTCTGTGACAAGAGAGAGTAGCCTGTGCTTACGTTTTCATAGCTGTGCTGCACTGCAGCTGAGGGAAGCTGGTAGCACTCAGCTACTAGACACCTCCATTTTTTTAGTTAAATACTGTACTGCATTTCACAGTATTTCATGAGATTTTTTTTCATTTTACATACAGCATTGTATGAAGAATGTACATTTCAACGGTCAAGCTCTGCTTTGCAAACTGGAATGTGGCTATTTTGGATGTATTCACATTTGCACCCAGGTCTAACCCGTAATATATTTATCAAAAACAGCAGATCAAAGACACCAGACTTCTTAGGTCATTTGGCCCATTCCGTACAAGAACATAAGAAGGAGCGTTCTGTCACACTCCTTCAAACATGGCTTCCCCAAGAACACACAGCAAATGTATTTGAAACAAATACCAAACGCTGGCAATACATACAGTTTTCCTGTGAGGTAAAGGGGGAGACTAGAGGACTAGATTTATTTCCTGAGTCCCACCTTGCAGTTGAGTGTGGTCCTACAGTACTTGTCCCACTCCTGGCACCCCTGTAAATTGTCAGCCCCTCTTGGTGGGTCTTCAGTGGCTTACCTCTCCCAGCCAGTTCACACAGTCAGAGAGAACCCCTTCCAGGGTAGCAAAGAAACCAGCCAACAGTCTAGCTGCCCTCACCAATAATGCATAATATAACTAAGGCTAAGATTACGTCACATATATTTTTTGTAAAAATCATGGACCGGTCACGGGCAATAATGAAAAATTCACGGAAACCCTGACCTCTTCCTTACTCTTACTAAAAATATCCATGATAGAATGAGGAGCCTGGGCAGCTGTGGATGGGCTGGGAGCTCCAGGGTCCCCTACCACTGGGAGCTTCAAACTCTGAGGGTTCCTCCTGTCCCTGTGGAGACTGGGAGCTCTGGGGATCCCTCCTGCCAGAGAGCTGCAGGGGTCCCTCTTGCTACCTGGAGGCTGAGCGCTGCAGGGGTCCCTCCTGCTGCCCAGGATGGCAGGAGCTGCAGGGATCCCCCTGCCGCCAATGGTGGCAGGGAGCATTGGGGTCCCTCCTGCCACCCACGGTGGCTGGAGCTGTGGGAGGAGACCCTGCAGTTCCCAGGTGGGCTGGCTGAAGTCACGGAGGTCTTTGGAAGTCACAGAATCTATGACTCCATGACTAAATCGCAGCCTTAATTATTAAGCTTCCTGCTTCAGGGTCTAAAGTGGGTTTAGGATGAGACCTTTAAAGGGGGCCTAAAATCCCACATCCACTTTCTGTGGGGTTTTATGCACACCCCGCCCCCCCCCCCCCACCCCCTCGCTGAAGCATATGGTTCTGCCTACTGTGAGAGAGAGGATGCAGGACTAGATAGGTCAGAGCTAGTGTGGCAATTCCTAGGAAATAATTTTCCCTGATTGACATATTGGGGATACTGTGTTGGTTGTTCTTGCTTTTCTCCTGCCCTCTAAATAAACCAGCTGTGGAAATATTTTAAAGGAATATCCTAAACGGAACTCACCATTCCCTGCTGATACCTCAGTTACTTCTCAATTTGGTTGAGTCTCTGAGTATTCCTCCTGGGTAATGCTTCAGTTGAATATGGTCTGTCCCTTTCTTCGCTGATTCCTTAATGAAAACTAACCACTATTCTGCAAATAGAAGGTGAAATCCTCACAAAAAGAGACTAGAGGCCTGGAAGCCATAAGCTACAGAATTTTTGCTCTGTTTCTTGCCAATGGCTTCCTGCATAGCCTTGGTCAAGTCACTTAATCTCTCTGGGCTAAAATCACTGTTGGCATCATGGCTGAAGGGCACTACAGTCCTGCATGCCAGGAGTGAATTTGGTCTTCTGTATATTTTTTTCTCACTTTATAAAATGGGGATGATCTCTAGCTCTTCCTCAGGGTTAATTAGCATTTAGCGCTTCATAAATGCTAGCTATTAGTGAAAGCTTTGGCAATGCCAGTGGTTTCTTTACATCATTGTTTTATTTGTAGCTACACATCAGTGTTCTCATGTTTCCTCTTCCTTTTCCTGAGACGTCACTGTAAATCACCTGCTTGAAGGGAACAGTATCCTCAGAGATTCTGAGCAAACCAGACAAATTACAATAATAGTTCAGAATTTCTTTTTCCTGTTCATTCTCTCCACCTGTATCTGCTACCTGAGGGTATTAATGTATAAACCAAAAGCACATTAGAAGCCTTTTTAGAATTAGGAGAGTTATGAAAAGGGGACTAAGAAACCCTACTTAAATGGAACAATTACAGGAAGTTGACAGCCATTATGATGTTTAGAAGAATGAATACAGATGAAAGTGGGCTTGGGAGGGTGCCATGTCACAGAAGGAAAAGGCTTGTGAGTGGAGATAGATTTTAAAAAAGAAACAAAGCAAAACATCAAAAATAGGAAAGCTGATCTAACTGAACACAGCCTTGCATGATTAAAAATGACCACGTTTGTGTCCTGTTCTGTGACCCACTCTAGTGCAGCACAGAAAATGTCCACATCTTTCCAGATAGTCCCCAGCAGACACAGAGCTGACATAATCTGCACCAAGCCTTTGCCATCAAGCCCCAGGTTAAGACACGTTTTGGGGCTGGTGAGAAGGTGTGGCCAGGATAGCACCCTGGCTGTCCCCAGATGGGGGAAACACAGCTGGGATTTGGAGCCTTTACCGTCTGGCATATTTTAGAGCAGGTCCCAAGATTGTTCTGGCTTGAAAAAAATAAATAAATCAAGGACACACAAGTGGTTTCATGCCCTTTTCCTTCCACCCTTGCTGCCATTTCTGCTGCACCCTGCAGAGAATATGGGCCTCTCTTTCTATTTTGGAGAAGGACAGTGCAGTAGCCAGTTCTTTAGATTCTTGTGCAAGGCCACAATGAAAATTCTCACACCTGCTTGTGTTTATTGAACTATGCAGTTAAATTAAAACAACCTGTATTTCATATCCCCCCGCCCCCAGAGAGAAAATCGAGGCGGGATACAAAAGCAACATGTTAAATATTTGTGGGCAAGCCCTGCCAGTTATACAGGATGTCTGAAGTTTATTAATGAGAGAGACCAAAGATGGCATATAAATCATAGACCTATCAGCCTTAAATGACTGGTTCTGGGTATCACACATTGCCGCTTTCCCCATGTGTTCACAGCTAATAGAGATTGTCCAAGGCACTCAAGATTCACTCCTGGCAGCCTGCAGGCAGGGTCTTGGCAATGAGTGACCCCTCCGTATGGAATTCACTTCCTGTTTCACCTTGTTCTTGTATGAACATGCTGTCATTACAAGGCACTATTATTCTCTAAGACTTTTCCTGATAAAAATGTTGTTAAGCTACTGATTAAGAATAATGAGAGCTGATGGGGTGTTTGAGAGTAACAGGAAAGGTATTAATTGCCTTTGAATTATTGTTTAATATTTACAGATTGTACCTTATGTACGTGTGGCTCATAGTCTTGTAATTGATATCAAATTATATAAGTTTCAGATGCTGTATTAAAGATCGGATGGTGGTAAATTTGCAAGTGATACAAAATAATTTGCATTACTAGGTTAGAGAAATCTGTTGGAGCTTCAGAGGGACCTAACAAAGCAAAGTGAATGGATAAAAAAAAAGTATAAAAAATCCACTGCTGACAAATGCAGTGTAATGCACACTGGAGGGAATGATATGAATTAGTGATACACATTGATGGATTATAAATTTACTGTAATCACTCAGGAATACAACCACGGTGTTACTTCAGACCAATCCGTTAAACCTCTGCTCAATGTGTCGTACCAACCATAAAAGTAAATAAAATGTTAGATTATAGAAAGAAAGGGGCAGAGAACACTGAAAAATATTATAATGGCATTATATATCAGTGGGATGCCCTCACTTGGATTATTGTGTTGTGTTCTAGTCGCCCCCCCCCCCACATCAAAACATAATTAGTAGAAATAGAACGGGTTCAGAGATATGTGATGGAAACTATTACAGGCCTAGAAAAACTTGAGTGAAGTTGGATGGAAAAGATGGAGACTTTATTTTAGAGAGGAGATACCTAAGAAGGGGCCAGTATAGACTGATGAAAAATAGTGACTGATATGGGGAAAATAAACTAGGTGTTCCTATTTACCCCTTTCATAACAAAAGAATAAGAGGACAGTCAATGAAACTGTAGGGCAGTATACTTAATATTGTTAAAACAATATAGTTTTTTATACAACACATCATTAACCTGTGGAACTCATTGCTTCAAGATAACATTGAAGTCAATGGCTTAGTAGGCTTCAAAAAGGTTTAGACAATAATATGGGTAACAAAAGCATTCAGTTATACAGATGTGTGTGTATATATATATATATATGTGCATCTGAATAATCACACATCCTTTAATTATACGATCACATATGATTTTTCCGCAGCATCCCTGCCTCATTCACCTATAGTACTCTTTCCTGCGTACATATATTTCTTCATTGACCTGTTATCCTTTGAGACTGATAAGCTTGGAAGTGTTCTTGTAAAAGTAAATATTTTTATAACCACATTATATACTCCTCTTTTACTAGATTCAGAGCAAACAGTGTCCTCAGTAACACACAAGTAAATCCAGGGTGGATATTGACATTAGTGTTTATCAAATACAGCATTTGGCCCTTTGATTTCTGAATTGTTTATTTTATGTTTTTTAATAATCCGTTGCCATGGCAATGATATTTGGACACAGAACTTCTGAAATAGCTGTTGATAGCATGAGGAGGCCAGTGAGGTCATACAAGAGACTACAGAATGATAGAGGTAACAAAGAGTCCTGTGGCACCTTAAAGACTAACTAAAGTATTGAAGCATAACCTTTCGTGGGCTAATACCCACTTCATCGGATGCAAGCAGTGGCCATGATTGAAGAATGAGCCTATTTTATAGAGAGAAATAAAGATTTAAATTAATGAAAAACGGCTGGTCCTTTAGCTCTGACAGGTCTGATTATTCCCCCGAGCCAGCCATAGGTAAGTTTATGGTTAAATAAACAGAAATAGAAGCTTATCACTAGTTATCAGAAACTGAAAGGTAAAATAAAGGTACAGTACATAGTAGGTGCTCTCTTGATCAAATAAATAGACATGACACAGCAAGTGGAAGCCTAAAGGGTAACACAAATAAGATCACAGTTACTGTGCATGTATCAATGACTCCATTAAACACTTTGTTGATACGTCTAAATTAACTCACTTCTTGTGGGAAACATAGAAGCTGTGGGTGTTTAGGAAGGATTTGAAAAGTGCTTGGCAACAGGGATTGATGTGAGACAAACACAGAAAAAGTCACAGAGAAGGGACTAGGAGGAGGAAACAAAGGTCATCGCCATTGGAAAAGCAGTGGGAGGGAACGTGATAGGAGGTGAGTTAATACAAATAGGTAGGGGGTAGAGTTGAGTTGAGCTCTCAATAGGATAACATGAGGGTTGAACTTAACATGCAGGGCAAAGTGGAGCTAGTGGAAGGAGTCTGACAAGAAGGTAATCTGAACAGGGAAGCATAAACAAACTTCATGTTTGCATGCATTTATATGCAGAAGTCTATGCATTTGATCTATGCTATTTTTGTGCTGAATCAGCGTTAAGTAGTAGTAGTATTTCTGTGTAATCCATCACATTTATAAGGCGTTTGGCATGATAATATCTAGGCATCAAAACTGATCTGGGAAATGGATTTGTCTCCCTAAAACTGGACTGCTAGCAAAAGCTGAAATGTAATAATTCATCTAAAAATATTGCACTAGACACTTTAAGCCTTCTCAACACAGCATCATTGGTTGATTTCCATTCTCTGGGAATAGACATAATGAATTTTTAATTAATTTTGAATTATACAACACACATTCCATATTAGTAGCATGCTTAATACACAAATGTCCTTACAGATAAAAATTAATTAGGGCTGCTTTATAAAATTGAATGAAAGCTTCACTTGGAGACATGTTATTGAAAATGTTGCCAGTGAATAGTTCTTAATCATCTGTTTTGTTTGTTTTCCAGATGTACTGGATTCATTATGCTATTTTATACTAAGTTTGCATAATAGGGCCCTGTAGCGGGTTGCTCCCCGCTCCCTGCCAGCCAGGGCTGGGATAGCACTGGGGAAGGGGGGGCCCTGGCTGTGAGTCTGCAAACTCCCAGGCTGATTGGGAAGCAGGCTCAGCTGAGAGGCCACGCCCCAAACACAGGCCTGTATAAAAGCCTGAGAGGCAAGGGCCTGGGGGAAAGAGACAGTCTCCTCTGGAAGCAGAGGGAGATGGGCCTAGCTGTGGCGAGGCAGCGAGAAAGGTACCTGGACTGGGGCAGGGTTGGGGCTAGGCACTGGGAGCTAGGGAGCTCTAGCCTGAGAGCCCCAGACTGCAAGGCCCGATAGGGGGCCTGACCCAGGGGTACTAGTCAATTTCCCTGAGCCATAAACAGGGTACCTGGACTGGGATAGGGCAAGGGCAAGGCAACTGGGAGCCAGGGGAGCTGCAAAGCTCTGGTGAGAGGGCCCCAGGCTGCTGAGCCTAGCGAAGGCCCATCCCACAGGGTACTGGGGCTGCAAGGGGGCAGTCCTGGGCTTGGTAGAAGCAGCTGGCCAACTCTTCTTGCCTGTGATGAGCAGCCTGATGCTGCAGTCCACCTCAGTGCGTGGAGGCAGCTGGTGACTAGCAGAGGCAAAGCCTGAGGCAAGGTAGGGATAGTGGGTGCAGGGTTCCCCTGGGGAGGGGAGACCCTAAGACTCGGGGGGAGGGGGGATCTGCAAGGGTGCAGCACCCTCAGTTCGTGGGCACCGGGGTCCGGGAGGGACACGGAGCCAGAGCAGGAGCGGACATCAGCCGGCAGAGGGTGCTCCAGATGCTGCAAAGAGCTAATTCCCGAGACGACCAGCGGGAGGCGCCACCGGGTGAGTGACCGCTCTGCTACAGGCCCAATAACACACACACACACTCACTTTAAAGTAATGCTTTTCTAGGTCTGAAAGAAACTGATCAAGCATCACAGTACTGCTCAGAGTATAGATGCTTATGGCTCATCTGAGGTGAGTGCCCTAAATGCCAGGCCAGTGGATATTCTGAAGGTGAAAACAGCCAGCGAGTTCCTAAAATTCCCCACTGTTGTCTTTTGTAGAGATTAGGCCTGCTCTGAGCTTCTGAATCAGGGTCCACAGGAAAGATAGGTGAGGAATACCTAGTTCATAGAATTATAGGGTTAAGAGGGACCACAAAGGTCATCTAGTCTAACCTCCTGCCAAGATACAGGATTTGTTGAATCTAAAACATCCAAGACAGATGGCTAAACAGCTGCGTTTTGAAAACTTCTAGCAAATGAGCTTCCACGACCTCCTGAGGCGGACTGTTCCATTGTCCTACTGTTCTTACAGTTAGGAAGTTATTCCTGAGATTTAATATAAATCGGCTATGCTGTAGTTTGAACCCACTGCCTCTTGTCCTGCCCTCTGTGGCAAGAGAGAACAACTTTCCTCCATCTTTTTTATGGCAGCCTTTTAAGTATTTGAGAACCACGATCATGTCCCCTGTTAGGAGTGCTAATGATATTGTAGGATTCAGGCCTGTATCTTCACCTGAGATAGAATTTTGGGTCTTGTTTGCCCATTTGATTTTTGATCCACTTATATCTTTACTAATGTGTGAACAAATGCATCCTTACTAATATGTGTGAACAAAGGACAAAGAATGTGTGTTGCTTCTGCCTGGTCAGATCAGTTTGTTACTATATCAGGAACAGATAAGAACAATTAAAGTGTTACTGGGCATAGTGGGAGTGTAATATATGAGCATACACTGAAAGACTGCGTGGCTCCTCTCTCAAGCCAACATCAAGCAGCCAATTAGGAGGGGCAAGAGGGATTAGGGAGGGAGGGAGGCACAAGAAACACTAAAAGCCACAGAAAAGCCTGACCTTGGCCAGTGCACAACCTCACTCCTTACCCCTCCCATGGGATACAAAAGAGGTAGGATGAAGACTCCAAACTCACAAGCCCCCTTCCCCCGCACAATGGAACATGACCATACATTGAAACAGGAAGGACCAGGGGTGTGTATTACAGGTATATTTTTGCCTGTTAAGGAGGGAGGGGGCGAAGGGGACAATGGAAAATAAGGCTCTGCAGCGTCAGAGCTATGGATATGCTTGCTTGGAAATAATCCCAATAAACATTGCATTGCCTGCACTTCGGACTTCTTGTCTGCTTTCTGTCAGTGTGACAAGAACCGGTGAAAGGGGTGAAGGGAAAGCCCCCTAACATCCCCCTTCAATCTCCTCTTTTCCAAACTAAGCACACCCCTTTCCTTCAGCCTTTGCTGGTGTGGGTTGCATTCCATCCCTCTGCTCATCCTGGTCACTAGTGTTACCAAGCAGCTCTGTGTTCATGGGGAACCAAGGCGCAGTCCCCAGCCTGTCTGACTCACATAAGACCTTCCCCACCCTCCCAGCCGCTGCTTGAGCCAAAACTGATCAGAAGACAGACTTGCAAAAAGCAATGAAAAGGCAGTGGGAGAGACACCAAAACCCCTGGGAGAAGGGTGACAAGATTAAGGAAACTCCCCTAGCCTCATTTGCATCGAAGATGGGATGAGGAGGCATTTCCATGAGCCTACAGCATGGAGAACAGAAATTCCAAGGCAAGAATCGCATGGAACTCTGGGGCCAGAAAAGCAGGGAAGCACTGCATGATGGGGAATCTCTGCTCCAGATGTTAATGCACCCACGCCTACACAGCTACCACCACTACCTGGGACCCCCAATCAATTCAAACGTCACAGAGTGGTGAGAACCCATCTCTCTCTCTATGTATAGCCTTCTGAGCCCAACTTGTGTTATCAGTTAGTTTTCTAGACCTGACTTTTATAATCAAATTTAACGTTAGCTTTAATAGTATAACTATTTTTTTTGGTTGGCTCCCGTATGGTTATTAAATAACTTTCACGCTTAAGCTGGTTACTTCTCTCTCTCCCCCGCTCATTGGTGTGGGTTTTGGTTTCCTCATCTGCTCTGCAGCAATGTTCCTCATACCTAAGCTAAAAGATCCCTGCAGCACCCAAAATGCCTGTGGGATTAGCTCATCCAGTGGGTTACTACCAGAACAATTGTAACATGAAAGTGGGAATAGGGACGTGCTGAGCCTGGGACATATGAGGGTGGCAGCTTGGAGGTGCTGCTCGTCCCAGAATGCTCAGATGTACTCTAGTCCAGTGCGCTGCCCATGGCATATGAGGGTGGCAGCTTGGAAGTGCTACTCGACTCAGTCTACTGAGTCCAGGGACATATAAAGGGTCAGCTTGGGAGTGCTGATTAGCCCAACCCTCTCAGACGTGCTCTGTTAGTGTCTCTGTGTGTGTGGTTTTCTGATTCTGGGGCTGGAAGAACCCAGCCCTGGGGAACCGAGGTCTCTCAGGATAGCTCCACTGGGAGGAAAGTTGCATCAAGGAAAACTAGAGCTCTGTATGAGAACACAAGTGACACAAGCATTACATTGATAGAAGTATGGATCCCACCCCCCCAAGAAGAGTAACCCTAATAAACGAGCATACCCCAAAGTAACGGGCAAAGCTGGTAACACTAGTCTCTGGATCCTTTCCAGTTTTTCCACCTTTCTATACCTTGAACCCCAAAATTGGACACAGTACTCTAGCTGAGGCCTTACCAGTGTGGAGTAGAGCAGAACTATCACCTCCCATGACTTGCATGCTATGCTTCTGTTAATGCAGCCTAAAATTTGCATTTTATTTTGCAACAGCATCACGTTGCTGACTCATGTTGAGGTTGTGATTCACCACAACTCCCAGATCCTTCTCAGCAATGCTGCTGCTGCCAAGCCGCTTATCCCCCATTCTGTATTCAAGTGTAAGCGGGGGAATAGTCCCGCTGTTGTGGGGAACTTTCCTGGCTTCTGCACTACCCCAGTGAAATGGGCTAGCGGAAGGATCTGAGTCCTCGCTCCCACTTCCTTTACCCAGAGGCCTCCCTGACCTTGGTGGCTCCTCTTCCACTCTCCTGTCTGGTGGAGTCCTCGTAACCCCAACAAGGCTGGGTCCAGGATTTCTGGGGGGTTCGACCCCAAACCGTGATGTGGTTACCCAGGTCAGAGGCTACGGCATCCCCACTCCGGGGTGCTCCCTCTGCACTAGGCCCTTCCCTGGCCCACTGATCATTACATAAAACTTAAAGCAAATGCAAATTATTTAATGAACAATTTATCTTAAAAATGAACAAGGAAGAAATAGAACGGTTAGGGAAAACACATCACCCTGCTCCATGGCAGGGAGCATCACACACAATGTCTCTGGAGTGTCAGGACAGTTCACAGTCTGTTCCTTGTAGGGCCCAGGCCTCCTTCTTAGCTGTGCTGCAGGGATTCTGTGACTTGGGAGCTTCCTCTGTTGATGGACACACACTCTCCTCCTCTGAACGGCTCCAGCCAGTTCCACCCTCTGTCTGCCTCAGTACGACCGCTGCTGCTCTGCTTTCAGAGCTGTTGCTCTGTCCCCTCTGGCTGTTACAGCTCTGCTCCCAGCACACAGTTGCTCTGCAGGCAGCTCCTATGTCTCTGCCCCCAGCACTGACCTCTCAGCCTCTGATTCCTGCCGCTGCTCCCAGGGCAGGTCTGTCTCTCTGGGCTGAGCTCTGGCTTTGGGGCTGCAGCTCTGCTCCCACCACAGGGTCTGTCTCTCTGGGTTGCTTTCCTGGCCCCTCCGGATCTGGCACAGCTCTATTCCCCAGCTCAGCTCTGGCCCCTCTCCGTCTGGCCCAGGCATTTCCAGCTCTCACACGGAGGACGGGGCCCATCCTGCCCTCCTGACTCCTTGATTAGTCTCCCGGCCTTGTCAGTCAGGCTGATCTGGAGTGTTGGCCTCTCCCCATTGCCCCTGGGGACCGTCAGTCTCAGGGTCCTGATTGCCCATTGACCCTCCCCCTTTAGGTCCTGGGAGCTAATACTCAAAACACCCCACTGAGTGTTAGTAAGGGGATAACAGTTCCCTTACACAAGCATTTGGTTTTTCCTCCTTAAGTGTAGCATCTTACATCTGCCTTTGGTGAATTTCATTTTGTTGTCTATAAACCCATTCTCCAATTTATCAAGATCCCTCTGAATTTTAGCTCTATCTTCCAAAGTGTTGGCAACTCCCCCTTGCTTTGTCATCTGCAAATTTGATCAGTCTGCTCGCTGTACCTACATCCAAGCCATTCATATTTTGAGAATCACACCAGGATTAGGCATGAGCAAGGATTCTGAGGAAATTGTTAGCTCTGGGGGAAGAATCACACTGGCAGCTATTTGCATGCCCACAGGCAGAATTTTAGGCACCTGTGGGGAGTAAAGGCAGCTGAGCAGTGGTTTTGAATGCCACTAATACTTAAAGGTTGGACCTATGCACCTAAACGTAGAGCCCTGTGCGGATACCAATTTATATCCATGGAACTCTCCTAGGAGCAGCGGCAAAAGGAGCAGAGCATGGGGCCACCACTCCCAGGAGACAACACCTCACACCAGCAGCTCCTACAGCATGGCCGTATCTCCCACAGCCCCATGGATATGGATTTATATCCATGGATATCTGCTTCTGCAGATATAAATTTGTATCCGCAAGGGCTCTATTTAAAGGGAGAGTTAGGTGCTGAAATCCTGCTTGTGAATCTAGTCCTCTGAATGAAAAAGGTTTTTTCAGAAATGCCATTTTACATGGTTAAGTGAAGGGCAAAAAAAGTGCAAAGTGGAGGGGAGGAGAACAAGCATATTGCTGTAAGCAACTTGCTTGCCATAGTAGCCATGGCATAGTTCTTCTTAGGGTCTCCAGCATGGGATGGGTGGTATCTTTAAGGGGTTCTCATTAGCCAGCCAAAGGAGCATTGTTGCCACCTACTGTCATGGGGCAAAAGTAACAACTTCCCCTAAAAGTCCTTTCACATAGAGTCCCATAGTTCCAAGAATGATGTTTCTGCATCACACAAACTGATCAGCAAGCAATGATCTATCCTGGGATGAATTAGTAGAGGTAATTCGGAAAAAGGCATCACAATGTATTGTATTTGCTTGCGATGCAGGTATTCTGGGAGCATCTCTGGATGCTAACAGATATATTGCAATCTCTTAAAGTGTATTTCCTAACAGATAAATGCGGTATGTTTTAATCATATATTGCAGGGTCTGGCAGCAGTTTCAAAGCCAGAGCTGAGTGCCAAGAGGGGAATCTGAGAAAGACAAGTAGTAACAAGGCTGAGAAAACAATAATAAATGTTAATTAATTTCTTCTGCAAACAAACATTCTTAATCCAGAGAGTTTAGAAATACTGTACACTTAAATTGAGTATTTCCCAAGCAGCTTTTACTTTTGTTTAACTCTCTTTCTTAATAGTATTCTTAGCAGCCTGCTGTTTCTGTGGGCAGCTCCTAAACCAGCAAGACGATACATAATCAGATTGCAGCCCACAATCCAGCTACCCATATGTTTTGGTTCATTTCAGTTGTGAACATGAATCTTTAGGATTCAAAGTCCATCCTGCCACATACTGGAGGGAATGGAGCAGCTTTACTAGAAATGCCAAGGTAGGACCCTATCAATCACCCGTGACTGTTGCAGCACGTGGCTACCAAAAAGTAATGAGACATTCACCAATGATTTACAGCCTCCACAATTGCATTGATTTCAGTCTTATTTATATCAGTTGCCCAGGGGCTCCAACTTGTAATGATTCTGCAACTCCACCCCCATCTGTTATCATCAGCAAATGGCATTCTATCCTAGGAGAGAGGAAGAGGAGGAGGAGGAGGAGGAGGAAGAGGTCTGCCTAGTCAGTCAAGGAGTCTGGCTCCCACAGAAAACCAGCAGCAAAAGAGATGAGTGGAGAGGACCTACCAGTCCTTCCTTTCCTATAACTCCCAATTGTTTCCGTGAGACAACACCAGCTAATTAAGGGACTAGAGCTAGAGCCACAAAGGTACTTATGGGTCTAAATCCAATATTCAGGCACCACTGACATTCTTAAATCTCCTGCCCAGATGTCCCCTAACCCTGTAAGCACCTAAATCCTCATAGATGCCTACGTTTCCACCCAGAGGCATGCACATAGCTTCCCAAGTCCTGATGCCACCTCACAGCTAATGGACTGATGGGAGCTCTCACACATGTCTCTGCCCAGGCAATTATTCTCAGACTAGGCATTTCCCTTCCTATCTTGCCTGTGGGACCCGATCAGGTAGGTGTTCTCACACAACACACTCCTAGGGGCGAGCAGGTCAGAATTCTGCAGGAGGACGGCTGGTGTCTATCCATCCCACAAAATGCTCAGTAGCCCAGGGCTAGGGCACTCACCTGGATGTGAGAGACCTGTGCCCCACTCCCTGTTTCACAATTGCTAGAGGAAGGATTTGTACCTAGGGCTCCCTTTTCTTGACATAGGGCTGACCTGACTTAGGCATCCAATTCCAGGATATGGGTCATGGCTATGAATCCTAAGTGGAGCTAGGGGCCTACCTCTGGCTCAGTTATATACTTAACTGTTCTTGACAGGCTGGCCTTAGGTCACACCTGTTTACTTAGCATTTCCTATTGCTAGCTTAGGTGGCTCCCTGCTCAACTTGCTGGCTTTTGGGAATCACCTAACTCTCCCCCTGCATTGTATGGATAGCCAGGGCACCTAACTTGGGGCTGTGAATTCCACTAGGCGGCTGGGCATCTAAAAGTTAGGTACATCAACCTGTGGCACTTACATCCCCACTTGTGAATCCAGCCTAAAGAACCTATAGACTTTTCTGCTGGTTGGCAAGCAATGCAGCCATGACTGGTGATTCACATCCTCACGCCGGCAGGGAAAGTCCAATATCAGGGCTGCTACTTTTATTTAATCCAGTGCTGTGCAGATTTACAACTGTGTGTCATCCAAATGAAGGGAAGTGAAATGGTCACTTTGCGTTACTTGGCAGTAATGCTGCTGTAAGAGCTCAGAGATGCCCATGCAGCTGCTGTTTGAGATAATTTAGCCCCAGGTTTTACAACCTGTGACTGGAAATCCCCACAATGTTTGCAATACATTAGCCTACTACAGTAACCTGCCTTATTGTACAGTACTATACTTTGGAATGCTCTCCTTAAGGGATCCATTATTGACCTCAGGGAAAAAAATGGAATGGCCTTTACAATCTTGCCGTGAATGTTAATATTCATGGAAATGCTGCTGGAATGCCGAACTCTGCTGTGAGAGGCCCTCTAAGTTTTCTATTGCTATTTTGAATGCATGGCATTTTGCTGTAAATTATCTAGGATAAGACGATGCTTTGTATGAAGGTCAGAGCTAAGCTTGGTGACTTGGTTAACTGGAGATTTTCGCAGCTCATTATTGATACCCAAATCCCAGTGAGTCTTAATAGGAACTGGACACCTAACTCCCTTAAGCTCCAAAATACCATCCAAAATCATATTAAAGCCCATGTTAATGCCTTGCCTTGATCCCCTCAGATATGCTGAGCTGTGTACTGTCATCATGGTATTTACTTATTGCTATTTCTGCTCCTGTGCCATTGCTTATTTTAACTACTAGACTGTACTCCAGCACTTTCAGTAAACACTCCCTGTATCACTATCCCGGTGTTTTTATTTTAAAATAAAGGACAAGATTGGGAGAGCAAGTGAGGAATCAGGACAGTGGTAGGAATCAAGTACCCATGGAGACACTAACACTCCCAACCACATAGGCCTACTTTGACTCTCTCCTTTCTTGGGGGTGCTCTTAGGGCGCCATATTGATCGGAGTACATTGAGGATAACTATGCAAATGTTTCTGGGAAGTGGGATAGGAATTAGGGCTCAGCCGGAGGGCTGGCCTGTCTTGGGTTCCAAGTGGCAGGAGCGGAGCATGAATGGAACCATCTGAAAGCCATTTGGGGAACGTCTACACAGTCACACGGTTCACTCACCACTTCAGAGCCTCCAGCTGGCTGTCAGGGATTAGTGCTGCTAGCCGGTGCACCCTCTCCTGGTGGCGCCTCGCCCGTCATTGTCACTACCTGCAGACCTGCCTCAGTCCAAGTACAGCAGCATCCTCTTCATGACTCGGCCCTCCAGCCATATCACTGTTAAAGCTTTTGCCTTCTGGGGAAACAGTTCTATACCTTAGCCACTTGCCCAGTGGTGAGGAGGGGGGGACCCAGGCCCACCCTCTACTCCAGGTCTCAGCCCAGGGACCCTGTGGCTAGCATCCTCCTACTGCACCTTTTTCACCCTCTTCTCAGGGCCTTGAGCCTCCAAGTCCCAGTAGCCAGCCAGTCTCGCTCTCGAGGTCCCCTGGTCCCCGCTAGCAGCTGCCCTGTCTGAGGTGCTATCTTCATGCAGCCCTCTAGGAGCTCTTTCCTCTCCCTCTCCTTGCAGCAACTGACTGCGACTGACCCTGCAGCTCCTTTTATGTGAGCCTGCGGGTCCTGATAGACTGCTCCCTGCACAGCCTCCCTAGGCTGCTTTTAACCCCTTCTCTGCCAGTATGGGGCAGATGTCCCATCACACACTGTAATTCCCAGCTCAAGGAGATGTGCCCACACTAACTTTAACAAAGCTAGCATGCTAAAAATAAAGTGTAGGCATGGCAGCATGGGCAATAGGAAAGGCTATCTACCCCGCCCAGGATACTTTGCTCTACCAACGCTAATAGACAAAGGCAGTTACTCAGTTGAGTCGGAGGGTTTGTCTAGACAGAGAATTTGCCCCAATTACAGCCAGAGGTACAGAATCACTTACCTGTAAGGGATTAAGCAGTTCAATTAACTCAGTTGGCACCTGACCAGAGGGACCAATGAGGAAAGAAGATACTTTCAAATCTGGGGTATGGGAGAAAGGTTTCGTTTGTGCTCTTTTTGTTGGTTCCCTCTCAGGACAGAGAGCGAGACCAGCTCCTAAAAAGATACCTGAAATGATACATCTATAATTACAGAAATTTTAAGGAAATGTGTTAAATTATCTTTTATTTTAGCTTGTGAATTTTCCCTATGCTAAGAGGTAGTTTTATTCCTGGGGTTTTTTTGGGTTTTTTTGGGGTTTTTTTGTAATTGTGAGGTTGTGTCCAGGAGGGAATCCTCTGTGTTTTAAATCATTTATTATCTTGTGAAGTTACCTTCCATCCTGATTTTGCAGGTGTGATTCTTTTACTTTTTTCTTTATAATAAAGTTCTTCTTTTAAGAACCTGATTTATTTTTACTGTCCTAAACCCCCAAGGGTTTGGTCTGTGCTCGCTTTGTTAACCTATTGGTTAGTATATTATTCTCAAGTCTCCCCAGGAAAGGTGGTGAAGGGCCTTGGGGGGGGATATTTTGGGGAAATGGGGACTCCAAGTGGTCTTTTTCCTATATCTTTGTCTAAATCACTTGGTGGTGGCAGTGATACCATCCAAGGACAAGGAAAGGATTTGTGCCTGGGGGAGATTTTTAATTTAAGCTTGTACTTAAGCTTGGGGGGGGGGTCTTTCATGCGGGTCCCCACATCTCTACCTCAGAGTGGGGAGGAAATCCTGACACCTTAATGACTCTCAGAAGAAGACATGTTTAAATGCTCCCTGCTTCTGTTGCTGTAGTTTTGTGTTGGAATTCAAAACCAGACTTTTCGCGGTAATGTACTTGGCTCCTGTTGAATCCTCAGTGTTGTGGCCTGATGCATTTTTCTGCAGGGCTGATCTGAGGTTGGTTTGTCACAAAGCACACATTCTTATCATAAGAACAACTGTCGTAGCTTCCTGGAAGGAAAAAAAGTACAGTTTAACAGGAAGAGTGGTCAGGCACACAAGATAATTCCCTGTAAATTAAGATGAGAATTTATTTCTTAAGGTGTAAAACACACCACATAGAATCATTTGGTAAAAGGTGGCAGCTCTCAGCTAGAGTTGTGTGAAGCTGAACAGGCTGGGGTTTGCGCAGAGTTCAGCAAATCTTTGTGGGTTTTGGTATTTTAAATCTAGTTTAATGCAAAATAACTTGAGTCAGGGTTTTAATACTCTATCATCCATAACGTGAATGATGGACCAAAGGTGTATACACTATAAAACAAATGATGGTCTGATAGGAAATACTTTATTGGCTCCAGATAACATACAAAACATGTTTCTTACACTTTAATTAAAATATTGCCAAATATTAATATTAAGCATGTAGATTGCAGTAGTACCTAGAGTCATTAGCAAGGTCAGGACTCCATGGTGCTAGGCATTGTGAAAACATACAGTATATTTCCATCCCTTCTTTAAATGTTTATTATAGTTAATAGACCTTACCATGAGGAATGAGGAAACTAAAATGTTACGACTCAAACACAATATTTACCAAGTATGCAGATAGCTTTCTGTGACATTTTTATTAGGGTCTGGATGCTTAGCAGGTAACTCATATTACTTGTAAATCTTTATCATGCACATATACATCTGTATTATGTCCAAACAGGGTATATTTTTATACACCTGTTGTAGTTTGCACTGCAGAAGGGACTGATTTAAATTCATACATTTTGATGAAGGCATGAGGCTCTCTCCCTGTCAATTGTCTAATGTTCAAAGACCTTGGGTAATTATCCTAAGGTCTGCAAGAAGGGGCAGAAAGGGGGCTTAGATGTCAGCAGATCTAGGGGGAGTTGGTTTGTGGGGGGTTGGTTTTTCCCTATTCACCCTGTTGCTTCTTCCTATCCCTCACTCTGAGCTCCCTGTGAGTCTAAGTAGTCCAGTTCCTCTGTTGCTTATGAAGTCTGTCAGGGGTCCCCAGCCCCTATGCTGCAATTCTTAGAAGGCTCATCAGGGCATCGCACTTTTGTGAACATTAGGAGGCTCACTGGGGACCCAACCGGTCCACCTCATGAGTCATAGGGATGTCTCCACTACACACCCCGTACAGCGGTGTGCAATGTACATCATTGCCCTTCCCCTCCCCGCACAGCACAGCTATAGATAGCAGTGGAAATGGTGAGGGATTAGAGTAAACAACACCAGAACCTTAGGTGCATATGGCTCTCCACACACCCAAGCAGGTGCTTCCCCTATCTGCACTGCTATGTTTAACAGTGCAGTGTCCTCCCGCTGCCTCCCCACTGCCAGAGCATTTCACTGATGTGTGTAGTTACACACTGCAATGTGGACACAGCCTGCTTTTCACTGCAGTGTGTGGCTACACCTGCCGTACACATCACTGCTAGCAATGTGCATTGTAGACATGGCATTAGCTCATTTTCCAGGTCCACTGCATTCTCCAGCATCAGGGGGCTTCCTGTACCCCATGAGCCAAAAGTCAGTTATAGAACCTCAAATAAGTCAAAATTGGTTCATCAGGCCACAGCATACAATCATCAGGCCCCCAAAATTACGAGGCAGCTAACAAGCTTGCTAAGGCTCCTTGAGGCTTTGGGGAGAGCCTGTATTGACATGCCTAAAACTCAGAGGGGATGGGGTCTCTCCCCTTCTACTGATCTCAAGAAGTCCACCAGAAGGAGCTGAATTCCATCCTGATCCCCTGTAGTTATTTTTTAAAATGAATGGCATAGCAAGAAATGCCCCACTGAAGTGATTTGGAAGCAGAACCAGCTGCAGTGGGAAATGAATTGCCCTAAACGCCTCAGTTCCCCCAGAATCCAAAGGAAGCCGGGGCCATCCCATGCCAGCTCTGAGGCCCTTGAGTGCCCAGCAGCGCACCCCTCTGGGAGTCACACACTAACCACGTTCCTCTGTGCAGAAGGTGCACCTCTGAAGAGACAGATACAACCCCCGACCTCTTTCCCAGGTAGACCCCCCTAAGGCCATTTAGGGATCTGATGCCTCTTCCCTCTAGTCCTGTTCCCATCCCCAGACCCAACTAAAGTGGGCCCACTCCTCGTGTTACTCTTCAGCTGAGTCTCAAAGAGGACAGACGGGGAGCGCAAGAGAAGAGAGTGAAGACAAGAAAAAGAAAATAGATTTAAAAAACCCTCATGCTTAAAATTAACAGCACTCCTAATACCGACCATGCTGACCCCGAGACATTAGCTGTGTATCTAAATCAGGTCTCCAGTTCATTACTTCAAATGGATGAGAAACTAATATAACTGCAACCTCCAAGCCTCAAGCCATCCATGGACTAGCGTATTATATACATAAGAAGAGTAGGTATTTACAAAGGCTTTGCTCCTGGACTCTGCTGGAGGACTTAGCATTCCACAGACCAGATACTCTCCCATGAGTGCTATTTCAAAATATGTAAAGTTTCAAAATGATTCTGTGGTCTTGGGATGTGAACACATGCCCACTGAGTACAAGGTTGATTCCCACCAAATACATTTCACTTGTGCTCTGGTTCAGATTTTAACTTAGTTATCCGGACCCCCAAAAAAACTAGTTAGTACCTTACAAGGACATCATCAACTTAGTAATTTAGAAAATAGAGAAAAACCCTTTATTGTTCCAGTTTGTTTGCTCTGTACAGGTGACGGCCCTTTGTATATAGTCAGTTAAGCATCAATCCTGTAGAATCATGCATGTGGGTGAACCCCTGAGTTTGTGCAGAGGCCCATCAATTTCACATTACAGGGTCAGGGTCATTATTAATTAACTACCCATATTGTTTGTGTCGGTCTTTCACACAGCAACAGGCGTGAGAAAAACATTTTAAATAGGAGACTGTGATTGTAAAACCACAGAAAAATTGGCCAGGGGAATGAAGGGCAGACGTAGTATCTGAAAATACTTTTAACTCATGTTTTGAAATGGACTGGATGTCTAGTTGCACCATCTCATTAATATCTCATAGTGGTACCTAACGAACATAATTTATGTCTCCTGCACATATTAACGATTGTTCATGAGAAACTGGCCAGTGTTTTAAGAAAGTCTTTCTTATGGAAACTAGATCTCCCACACATTGTGAAACTAATGAGAGACTTGGATTTCAAGGTCTTAGAAGATTGTCCCTTATCCAGAACGGATGCCATATTTAAATCTTTTCTTCTAGGTGATCAGGGAATAGAGGGACTGTCATTACAGTGACAAATGATATCCTCTGGGTGTATTTCCACATTCATAATAGGATAGAGTATAAGCAATTTGCTTCCAAATTGACTCAGATACCCAAGTACACTATGTTTAGAGGAAAATGAGCCAATTTAACTTTTAAATTGTTTAACTGTATGATTTATTGCGATGGTTATTCCTTCAGTACTCTCGCACACTCGTTCATAGCTCCCAAGAAGCTCAGACAACCTCTTTGCCGCCCACGATCTAGAGTGCATTGTGTATTAAGGATTATACTTTACTTGATAATATATATAAACAATGGTTGACCTTTCATGGCTACATTAATGGGGAGGGTGGAAGGAACTTCTCCCTTCAGCACTTCATACACAGTAGACAGGCATAATGTCGCCTCAGAGGCTCCAGTGACCACTCCCATCTTGGCCAGCACACTGGAGCATTAGGACTGGAGGTCCCTGGTTCAAAGCATGAACTGCTACAGCTTGAGTTAAAGTGCGATGGCCTAGGGGAGGAAGGGCTGTCCTAATTCATATCCTCTGAAGATCTGCACAGGGTGAGGGCAACTCTCACACTCACACAAAGTTATGATGCTTCAGAATAAGAGGACCTTGGAACACTGCTGGCCGTCTGTTTGAGTAGGCTGAGTCCAACCCTCCTCCACCCTGCAGTGTGACTGTTGTCTGGAGGCCAGCTTTGGAAACAGCCTTACCTACAGAGTATGGTATTTCAGCACTTCTGGAAGCACTAGGGTTGTCTCTGCCTCACACAAGAATAATCCCTCGCCTCCCCTTGAGTGGGGTCACTTAAGTTTTATGGCTACTCTCTCCCACTTGGGTATGAATGGACCCAAGGGCCATAAATTAGTCTGTCATAGTTTTCCAGTCAGGTAATCCAGGGCAAGTTTTCCATGGAAAAACCCACTAGAGCTTGCAGCCCTTCTCCACGGACCCTGCCCATTCCGCCTCTCCTCCCATACCCTCTCATGGAGGAAAATTAGTTTTAGGAGTAGCAAAGATCCCAGTGTTTTTTCTTTAAAAGGGCTTCATAGTGTCTGTATCTTATACATTTCCCCCACTGTCACTGCCAATCCACTGGAAGCAAGAGGCTGAGGGAGCTGTACCAGACAGAGGGTCTCCTCTCAGCCTCAGAGGAAAGGCTGCATGCTGTGGCAAGCACAGTGCGTCAGTAGGAAAGGCAGGTTAGTGTTGGAGGGAGAATGTCTTCCACTTAAAGAAGATCTTTAAATATTTGCCCTCGGTATATTTCAATGGAGTGAGGTGCAGAGGAGAGGAGGGTAGAAAAGAGCAAGTGGCAGGAAGGACTGGGAGAAGATAGTAAAGGGTGACCTGCTACGTTGCATTTGTGGATGCCAGTGTCACAGACTAGAGGAGTTTTCTCGTGCCATGTGTACACTACCTGAAAACTGTTTAGTACTTTCACCCACAGGCAACCTCCCTATAATCACCCCCTACAGCTGCCACTTGTAGTAAATGTTATACCATTTTTACTTCATATTTGAACATTCAGGCCCAGATCCTCAGAAGGTATTTAGGCATCTGGCTCCTATCGATTTCAAAGGGTGTTAGGCACCTAAAAACCTTTGGGAATCTGGGCCCCAGTGATTTGGGGTGTTCCATGAAGAGATCCATGTGTTCGTAATTGTGGCTGGTGTGCATTCCTCCTGGAGGCCAGACACAGCAGACTTGTCAGACATAGTCCCCGTTGTGGGGGGTTTGTCTTGCTATGTGACATGCACCCAGCTTCAGTTATGACTTACACATAAATCCTTCTGGTGTGCAGGCAGCAGTCCTAATAAGATTCCTAACAGGAAAACGCCCTTTAATTCATCAGGTAACAGCTGAGGCAGAGATCCCCATTAGGGAAGCCTTTCTTACATGCATTGGACTAGCACAACTGGCAGCATACATTGTGCACCATATTTTTAACCCTCAAGAGTTGCCTGCACACAAATGAGGACACCAGGGTGCAACCACATTTTCTTATGTAAGGGGCCTAGAGCTCTCTCTCCCCTGTGCTGAGCCCAGCCCCAAGGTCTCTCCAGCCCCACATTCGCCCCTCTGCGCCCAGCTCTACACACAGTCCCCTCCTATCCCATTCTCTGCCCTCTGTATCTAACCCCAAGCTCTGACCTGGAGAGGCTGTCAGGCTAAGAGCAGCATCCCCACCCATGGGCCAGGTAGTTCCTGGAGCCCAGAACTTTCTGTGTCTCAAGCACAAAGGCCTGGATCCAGTCTTCCTACCCTCCTGTGCACAAAAGGTTCCCAATGTCCATGGGCAGTGGACTGCCTAGATGGGGGGCTGGGGTGGGGAGAAAGTAGGCATATGGGGTTTTAGTGAAACTCAAATTTGGCCCTGTCACTTCTCCATTACAGAGGGTGGGGCAGGCCAAATTTACAGCTGCAGCAGAGGTGGGATTGGGACACCTGTGCCCTCCACACTCCCAGGCCCTCATTGCACCCCTTAGCAACACCGTGCTGGTTAATTAATTGCATACATGCTGCAGAGACCAGACACTCTAGGACTTTCTGCTCCAAAAATCTCTACCCAGAGACCTAGGGCCAGCTCCATTTCAGACCTCACAGTATCCACATGAGCAGGAAAGATCTGATGCTATAGACAGTGGGACATTCGTACACGGTATGAGCTTGACTGTGATGTGTTGCCTCTATTGGGCTAGGCCTGAAGCGACAATATCCTATGTACTCAAAGTGGGTGTAAAATGTTTGCATCAGAATTCTCCACTCCCTCCCACCGGTCATATTTTACAGCCAATTTGTTCTCACTTTCCACAGGTGCAAGTGCTACCCCAAGTTCAAGGCAAAGGAGAATCAGACTCTGCACGTTTAAAGCCATTCTCTCAGTAATGACCCCTTTGTGTAGTAGTACAAAATTAGCTCACATTTCAGCGGTGAGCATCTGGTCTTGGCCATATTTGGTCTATTACAAGTTGCTGAATGAATAAACGGGGCAGCTGTGGAAACCCTTGCAGGACAAACATCTTCCAAATAAATGTCTCCGCAGAATAAACTACCAAGAAGAAAACCTGCTCATTGCACTGCTCCAAAAATAGATGTACATTAAAATACAGTCAAGCATTAGACGAAGTGCCCTGGCAACAAGAACTAATATTGCAGTGGGTTGTAAGTCCTAGGAATGCAAAGAGAGTTGGGCAAACTGCTATGTTATAAACAGCGGCTGCTGCAGAGAAAGGCAACAACCCATAATGAAATGTGTGAAGGGAACCTCTGCGCACTATAAATCTGATGCACTAAGTTCAGGAGGCAGCAAAATATCAGAGGAAATAAAAGACTAACTCTTTTGGAAACAATCTACAGGGAACTTCACATAAGCTTAGGAAGTACAGTTGAAGCAGCGGGAACAATTTCAGTCCAAAGCATTGCACATATTGCAATCCCAAAATAATGTTAATAATTCTTTTCAATATAGGTTTTCACTTCTACTTCAGAAGATCCTCCTGATTGTCAGGAGGGGAAATTTTCCAAACTGCCACAATCCCAATATATTTCCTGCACTGAGCTAGGCTACATTGAAGTCAGTGCTTGATTCTGCTATTTGTGTCTCTGGAGTGCATCACTGGGTAGCATGCAATAACAGCCAAAATAGTTGATTTTTATAAGATACAGTTGGGATGATGCATGACTGTTCTTTGTAAAACTAGAGCTTTCAGCAGAGATAACTGACACATTTGTTGCAGGAAGGCAGAGATGAGGATTATTAAAAACCATTTTAATACATTAATGTGGCAACAGTCACTGGTTCTGTTAAAGCTTTTGACAAGACCTCCAACAGCTTCTTGTCAATAGATTTTGTATGGTGTGACGGGAGAGTGGTTATAGGCAGGACAATTGTTTAATGGAGGTGTTACACTGCTTGGAGTGGCTCACGACTGCAAGTGCCCACCGCAGGGCAGACTGTCAGAAAATAGGGCAGACACCCCAAGCTGGTAGTGTGTTCTAGAATTTGATTTCACCAAGCCAATAGCAAATGTGAACTCCCGAATTAGTCTAACAATCTTACCCTGGAGTCACAGATAATCCCTTTAGCCTTTCCAGTCTATCTTGGCACCCAGACAAACTGGACTTTGTGAGAAATGGTCATTTACACCAAAAATCACACCACATTTAGGTTGCTTCCAGTCCCAAGAGGCCAGTCACTTAACTCACATCCATTGGCACCCTATATCTTACACTGAAGATAATGCTGGTAACCAATTCTATAGTAAACTAATTAAAGGCTTATTAGCTTAGAAAAAGGAATGATGTACGGATGAGTCAGTGTCTATAATTCCAAGCGGTAGCAGACTGTAGTTATCTGCCAGTTTCCCAAAACTCTCTCAGGGCTACACAGAATAATGCTGGGGATCACTGTTTTCTTGTTCAGTCATTCCACCCTGTTAGAATCCAACAGTCCAGAAATGAAGGATCCTTCCCTGAATCCATACTTATAGCTTCTTCTCACTAAAAACAAGCTGATAGGGTCACTACCCACATGGGCTCTTCCTTTGATGACTGTGGATGAGTGATGCATTTAGATTCTTTGACCTCTGATCATCACACACAATGAACAATGCATATCCTATTAGTTTTTATTAATTTAAAATGTAAATACCAAATTCATTCTTACATATTTAACAAATAATTTTGATCTATACTAATACGCAAGTGAATTGACCTGGCTTCCAGCTATGCATTCATAAGTGTGACAGTCTGTACCCTTATGTTCACCCCTTTTACAAGACTATGATAAATCTTGTACGAAGTATGAGGTATCATTTGAAAACATAATTTGCTGATCATTATTGTGTTGGTAAAATACACGTGGCAACATTGTATGTAAAGTTATAAAAAAATCTACAGTATGGTATTGCTGAGACCTGTTCCAAATTTAGAAAAGCAGGCACAAACCAGTTCCTTAGGGCTGGTCTACAGTAGGGGGAGGGGGTTGACTGAAGATAAGTATCTTCAGCCGACTTACCTGCCATCCTAATGGTAGCGGTGGTCAGTGGCATGCTGACCTGTCAACTCCAGCTTGCGCCTCGTGGCGGGCTAGAGTTCCAGAGTCGACGGGGGCACCGTTGGCAATCGATTTATCGTGTCTTAACGAGACGCGATAAATTGATTGCCAAAAGATCGATCACTACCCGCCGATCCGGCAGGTAGTGAAGACCTACCCTCAGAGACAAAAGGAAACCTGATGCCTCAGCCAGGTGTCAACAAAATCAAATGGACCATCACCTAGTTAAGTGGACATTCTTTGGCAAGAAAAAGAGTGTGAGAGAAAAAATTACATTTTGGCAAACAGCTGGAATTTCCCATTCCCACAGACTGGCTATCTCCTGAACCTCAACTGGAGAGGAGTCTCAAAGAAGAGGAAAAGATATAAAACTAGGGAACTTCCCCCTCCCCCAAATGATTCCTCCCTTTCTTTCACAGCATCAACACCACCTGAAGGACAACGAACGTAACACTGAATTAGGGGAAGGGTCTTGGCTGAAAGGATTCCAGCGAGTAAGACCGCTGAACCATGTAGTGAGAGAAACCATTGAACTTGTTAAATTAGATATCAATTGCATTTTACCTTTTATTTTCTTGTAACCAATTCTGACTGCTATGCCTCATTGCTTGTAATCATTTAAAAATCTATCTTCGCATAGTTATTAAACTGGTTTTATTGTTTTATCTAAACCAGTGTGTGTTTTGATTGAAGTATTTGGGAAACTCCATTTGAGATAACATGGTTTCTACAGATCATTCTCTATTAATTAAATGATGGACTTTGTATGCACTTACATTGTCCAGGAGGGTGCTGGGCAGTACAAAATGCACATTTCTGGGGGAAAGTCTGTAACCAGGACTTTTCTGGTGTTGCCCTGTAATGTAATTCATGGATGGCTTGTTAAAGCATTCATACAGTATAGCTGGGAGTAATTTACACGTTGGAGGCTGTATGAGAGCAGACCAAGGTAGCTCTCAAAACAAAGCATTTTAAAAGGCACCCCAGATTGGAGAAGTGAGGGGACATAGCTATCCACATTGTACCCTGAGGAATGTCACAGCAAGCGTTAAGTGAGGCCTGGGGCTTTGGCATGAACTGGCGCCTGGTCAGCCAGCATCACAGGCAGTCAAAAGGATGCTGTAGGAATCTGGGAGATCTTTGCAGGATGTCAGGAAGTTATAACAGGCTAAGAGAATAGGAGAAGATCCCAAGTGTCTATTTGAAGGGAGATGGGGGAGCTTGTTAATTCATGAAAGATGATCCAGGAGGTGAAATTGACTGGGTACTTCAGAATGCAGCTAAGGTGATACAAAGGAAGAATACAAGCAGGAGAGGAAAGTGAGTGGACAGTGATACAGAATCAGAAAAGGTTACAGGATCCTTAAGAGAGCAGATAGGTATGTGGAGCTGAGCACGATCACTGAAAACCGATAATATGATAGGTAACCCTTAAGACATGTTGAAAAGAGTTAGGCTTGGAAGAAGAGGTTCATATGAAGCCTTAAGATTGTTGAAACACCTGGGCAAAGCTACAAGAATGAGAAGTATGGAATACCTACGGGGACGGGGACACACACACACACACACACGAGTCAGAGACAATGAGTCAAGGCCTGACTCAACATAGGAGGGGTCACAAAAGTCACAGAACAGTCAGGGATTTCGGATAGAAAAGACTGCACAGAAACAAGGGACATACTGGGAAGGATTCTCAAAGCATAGGAGGTACAGTGAAGGACATTTACAATTTCCAGTAGGGTATTTTCCAGTGTTTGAAAGGAAGAGCTGCAGCTAAAGATGTGTTTTTTCCCCAGTGAATCCTATAAAAAAATTCCTTTCAGAAACTTTTACTTTTATAAGTTTTAGTCCAAATTAAAAAAAAAAAACCACACTCACCTCCTCCCCCAAAACACAAAATAAAACCCTTTCTCTATGCAGCCTGGTAACTATCTTCTCTTTTCACAGTGTATAGATAGAATGAAAACAAATGCAAACATTTATTCTCTGTGTTCTGAATTAAAGCAATTATGATCAGAAAATTGCTGTTGTGGGTGGTTTAAATTGTGATAAAAAGGCTGTAAGATCTCTACATTTCTTTTATAGTGATCACAAACACACATGAAAATTGAATTTCCATGAATCTGAAGGAAAAAAAGGTCTATAGATTATGTGCACTGTTTACTGTGTTTTCCAGCGAAAGGTATAATGTTCATTAATGAAAGCATACTGCAGTATCACTTGCTTGCACTTTGAAAGACAGAAAAGAATTCACTGTACTCTCATGCTTGACAGATTGTTCGGTCAATTTCTAGAGCTCAAATGCCACCCCTCCAATGAAATACTTGTAAATGGAACAGTAGCCTTGTCAGGATTGCCTCCCCACTCTGAACTCTAGGGTAAAGATGTGGGGACCCTGCATGAAAAAAGGAAATAACCCCCCAAGCTTATTTTACCAGCTTAGGTTAAAACTTTGTCCCCATAACACAAACTTCTCCTGTGTCTTGACTTGGAATATCGGCTGCCACCACCAATTTAAGCCCACAAAACAATGGGTTAGGGTAAATTGGAACCCCTCCGTTAATCCCCCTCAGCCCCCTCCCTTTACTTGGGAGAGGCTTGAGAAAAAAACCCTTACTTTCTGTGAGACTTGCCCGATCCAAACCAGGATCTATCCAATGGAAACAAGCAGTCTTAAAAGAAAGATTTTAATTAAAGAAAAAAGAAGGAATATACAGAAATCAATAGAAAACCCCCCACTTGCATCACACAGCATCACTGACCCCCTCCCTAGGAATTCTTCCTCTGCTAAAGCTTAACAGTATAAGGAACACTGTGGATCAATTATCAAGTGATAAAGTTCAAGCATACAATTCACTTACTACTGTACTTGACTTGTTAGAAGATTATAGATAGGTAGAGTAAAAGACATAGGTGTGGTTAATCCCATAGCCGGAGAGAACAGAGCGAGAGAGATAAACTGAAACTAAAACTCTTTTTGTCTCCGAGATTGATTAGCATCTCTGGTTTCTATTGGTTCTTTTCCCCCTCTCAGCTTACCTTCAGGTTAACCCCTCACAGGTAAGCAGTAATTCTAGGCTACTTTATACTTATGACAAGCCTGGATACTGAAATGATGAGACCAGAGACAAATGTCTTTTGTCAGTCACTGTGCCTCAGTTCAATTTTTATTTTTCTCCTCACATCCCTCATGCCTCCATCCCATGCTAATCACTACCTGTCCTATGAAATGTTCTAAACTTCCTCTTATACGGAGTTCTACTATAGTGTTCCCAAGTCACCTTTTGATTCCCAAACATGCTAATTAAATTGTATATGAATTGTAACACTGAAACTCACCTGCTCCCATACAACAACAACCTTTTACCTGCTTTTGGACAGTGATGAATTGAACTTCTTTGCAACAAAGCTAAATAGTCACCTCTTCACTTCTATCAACAGAGAAGAGACTAAACAGATGTCAACTGACAGATTTACTATGATATAAGTGGAGGGTGTATTATCTACATGCTATAATTAATCTTAACACAGAAATGCACATCTGGCCATATACCTATATAAATAAATCTGTAGAAATGGCCTCCCATACCTACATGCAGATACACACGTGTATTCATGTGTACACATGTAGCATGCACTAACACATATACTTCCACATTATTTAAATAATGCTTTCTTAGCCAGAATATTACACTTGTTGTTTAGTGCCTAGAGACCCCAACTAAGATCCCAGTGCTCCAGGTGTAGGTGCCGGACATACACATAAAAAGAGAGAGTCCGCAACAAAGAGTTTATAAGGTAGCTAGCCAACGGGGGGGAGGGGAGGGAGAAATGTCTGATATATTGGCTCTTCTGCAATTACTAGTTAAAAACATTCACTTTTTAAGAAATAATACATTTCTTTTAGAGTCCCCTTCTCTTTTCAAAACTTTGTTATGAAATGAATACACATATTTTATATCATCAATTTTTCTTGTGCGCTAGTCAGGAAAAGGAATAAAAGTCAAAGAGTTAGACTGCAAATTTTATTCTCACAGGTATACACACATGCTGCAATACACAGACCCCCACACAGCTCCTTACACACATACAATGCATGCATGCACACACTTGCGTAAACAGAGACACTTTTTCATGCACTTTTCCAGGGGTTGCCTACATCACCTAGCCAGGAAGGGAGGAGGGTGGGCTGGAGTGGAAAAGATGGGGGTGGAGGAGAGAGGATGGGGAGGGAAGGACGAGAGCAGGGTGTGGGTAAAAGGGGGCAGTGAAGGAGAGAGGAGGGGGTGGGGGATATTTGGAGTGGACAGCGAAACAGAAGGCTACAGGTGAATGAGGGTGTGGGGGGCACAAGGGTGTATAGGGACATAATGGGAGTGCAGTAGTGTATGGAGGTGAAAGGAGTGCAGAGCTGTTGGGGGTTGAGGGACATGGAGGTGGCAGCTCTGGGAGGTGGAGAGGATGGGTGGGAGAGCACTGTAAGGGGTAAAGAGTTGGGATGGGTAGGTGTGGGGGCAGGACAGGATGGGATAGGGAGGGATGCAGTGATGGGAGGATGAGGGTGTGAGGGGGTTGGGGCGGGGAAGGATGCAGTAAGAGGATCCCCATTTCCAGCACTCGGAGACGGGGATATAGGTACCTCGAACTCCTGGGTGCTGGCGATGGGACGACAGACTGAGTGTGGCTCACCACAGGTCATGTGCCGCAGCTCAAGCCCAGCCATATGAGGAGCATGAGGAGAAGAGGGCCAGGAAGCATTCCCAAAGCAGGAGATACCAGAGTCGACCCTGTCTGATTCTACCATCAAGGATTGCATGGACAATATATTCATTGTGGTCTTGAATGTGTACCATTAGGGGAGTGACTGGGAGCAGTGGGGAAATCAGTTCTGAATGTGGGGATTCAGGAGTGATGTATAAGAAATTGGGTGCATTCAAAGATAATGGCGTAAATCAAGTTCATAAGTGAATGCGTTAAACTTTTCTGTGAACTTGGTAGACGTCAAGGAACTGATAGTCCAATTTACAAGAAGGCCTCTTCATGTGTAGGTGTTTCATTGGAGACATGCCTTCTGGATTACTGAAAGGGCAGGACCCTTCTGGTGTTGATGCTCTGCATACTGTTTGTAGCTCTTCTTGGCATCCTCCAGGTGAACTTTTAGGTCATCTTGTGTTTGATGTATCTCTTGTATCCAGTACAGGGCTGCTAGGTTGTGAGAAGTTGCAAGTAGCCCCAGGTAGAACTGAGGGTGGAACCCACAGTTTGTGGCAGGGGAGTAGAAAGGGGGGAGGCTTTGCCCCACAGAAACAAGTTTTGCATTATTGTTTGTGAATTCTGCATGAGGAAACATCAAGGAGCAAGTGGGTGGAAGTTTATGTAGCATTGAAGATTCTGCTCCAGGATCTGGTTGGTTCTCTCTTCTTGTACATTTGTCTGAGGGTGGTAGGCAGAGGAGGGGCAGGAGCAGATGCCCAGAATCTGGAGAGCTTGTTGCCAGAAGTGGGAGATAAATTGTGCACCATGGTTAGAGACAATGCACTCCAGGAGGCATGGAGGCAGATGACTTTACCCGCTGAGATCCAGGCAGTTTCCTGGGAGGAGGACAGGCTGATTCAGGGGATGAAATGTGCCATATTTGTGAGGTGGTTCGCAACTGTCAGAATGGTGAGACTCACTGGACTTGGGTAGCTCTGTTACAAGATCTAAGGTGGTAATTGTCCAGAGGCCAGGTGAAATCTCAGGGAGTTGCATGAGTCTCAGGGGTTTATTGTATGGAGCAGGTGCATATAGTCACATAGGCCTGCATGGTGGCCCACATGAGACATCTCCAGAAGACATGAGAGACTAGGCTCTGAGTATTAAAGTGGCAGAATATCCTATCAGAAGAGAGTCATTACATAGTTGTAGGGATGTAATCATCAGAGTCCCAGAGGAATATAATTACACCTTTTTACTTATATTACCCCATCTTGGACATTGTGGGATTCCTTACTTACTGCTTCCTTCTTGTCAATCACTCAAGCATGAAAAGAATAAGACCCACTGAACCGGTCACTGGTTGAGGGCTTTGGCCATATGCAGATATTCAAGGTTCTTTTTATCCGTGTACATCTGGATGGGTTACTGAGCCCCTTCTAAATGATGTCGCCAACTCCAGTTGTCCAGCGATTTGTGCAGAATTTCATAGTTTTGCTCCATGAGCGAGAGTGTTCTGGAATAAAAAGGCACACAGATGTAGTAATTGTTGAGAACTATACTTTGGGAATAGCCGTGTTCTAATTGCCAAGTTGGCAATCACTTCAATGATGAAGGCCTGCAGGGTGTCAGGGTGGACCAATATTAGAGTGCTGGTAAACATGAGTTTTGCTTGCTCAAAGGTTTTCTTGGCCTGAGGAGACCAGAGGAACATAATAGTGTTTGAGGAGCAGAGCCGCGCAAGCATCTGTATGCAAAAGTGCTTTGGATCCAGATACTGCAGTGGTGGTGTATGGGTGGTTATGGGATGAGAGTTCCAAGTCTGTGTTTCCAAAAATTGTACCAGAGAATGTCATGCTTGCTCCAGATATTTCAAAGTTAATCAAATGCTCTTGTGAGAATGATGCACTTTGTAAGTCAATGAGATGTGGATCTGTAACAGCACCAAACTGCCACATATCATATTCTTTGTGTGCCAGGGAGGTATGGTATGTTACAATGTTCTGAGAGAAATAGCATTGGCTTTTGCAAATGAAAATGTCAATGATAAGACGTGACCTGTATTACTAATTTAATGACAATTAACTGTGGCTTGAATGAGAACGAACACCAGCAATCATTTATAACGATCCCAGACATGGGGGCCAGGTTTGTATAATTTTTGGTGGTGTCACGAACAGGTCCAAGCAGAGCCATCCCGTCCACAGGAGGGACCAGGGCAACTGCCCCAGGTCACAGGCTTTGGGTGACCCTGCGCTTCAGGGGGATGCAGGGTCCAGGGAAGCCTGTGGGGGACATGGCACCGACATCAGCAAACAACCCTGCTCCAGCCTGCTCCGCTAGCTCCAGACATCGCTCGGGGGAGTAAGCCAGAAAGAGGTGGGGCAGGGTGGGAACTTGGGGGAAGGGATGGAATAGGGGTGGGGAGGGGCCAAATCACTTGCTGCTGCTGGCACCTGACCCTCCACTAACCACCCAGGCTGCCCTGGACCCTGCGTTGCCCCAGCCTCTCTTATGGACAGGACAGCCCTGAAAATTTAAGCCCTAACATTGGTGAAGCCAGGCCCACGTTCCTCAATATTGGTAGAGCCCGGGCACCACAGGCCCATTTAACTCACCATCTATGATTCCAAAATAAAGTATTTGATTAAAATTAAAAGGTTGTTGACTATATATATATATTGTTTTACACATTTTTCACATCAAAAGATTGGTTACTGTATCAAATTAAAATTGAGGTTCATGCTATACACCCAAGCCTTCTCCTCACATAACTATTACTCAAATATGTACAGTTATTGATGGATATTGTGAATGTTAAATATATGCATTTCATGAACTAGAATTCTTCTGCCTCAATTTTGTATGCCCCAAATCGTGTGAACTCTTACTGATTATAGGGGTGTTGTCCCTATTTCAAAAAATGATTAGCAGTGATAGTATACCATTAGGCAGATTCTTAAAATCTTGAGATACACAAAAAACCTTGTATAGACCTTGAAGCAAGACCAGAATTGTTGCTGGACTAAAAACCTTTATATTTTACTTCCCTTTTTCTCCTCCCATCCCAACCCCACAAGGAAGGTTTTCAAAGCAAGATATTCAGATGCAATTTTCAGAAATATATGAACAGGAGTGAAAGATGATCTTGTAAGAGTACACCCACATCTTGTACTATAATTGAATATTTATAACAGAAGTTCACACAAACGGCCTAACAGACACCTCACTAGTTATTTGGGTGTGTATTTTCCTGATTTGTATGCACAGGTGTGGTCTAAAATTTCATTTTAAAATGTGTTAAAATAGATGCAGAATTGTGAATGCATACTTAAATTCCCCTGTTGTATGCAAACAAGTGAAATTAATAGCTTGCTACAAGTTACCTGCCTAGTGAATCATAGAAACGATATGCTGTAATAAACTGCAGTACATACGACAATGAGTAAAATAAACAGTTTGTAAAGACTGCAAATGTTAACTTCCAAAACAGTGGACTGAAGATAAGGAATTAGATTATGTTCTTTGGCTAGAAAAAAACACATATTAAGCACTTCAATTAGTTCAGACTGATTGTGGTCACTTTGGCATATGAACAGAGTCTACTCTAAAGATACATGTCAACAAGCTGATATGTTGCATAAAGAACAGATGCTAAGTCAAAACAAATGTTATCTTTCGGTCCAATCTTATTGCAATATGTTATAAGTAAATATTCTGGAGTTAGTGGTAATGGTTGAGAAGATTTATAACTGTTTGGGTTACTATTTGTCAAGAAGGTAGAGACTTTGGAAACAAAAAGTGAAAAATGAATCTAATCTTAGCTCTCTTGGTTATAACTTTGAAAATTATATTTTGATTGCACAGAACAGAGCTGTCCCAAATAATAAATATCTAAGACTGGAAGAAGCTAGGCAGTGTTTTGACAGGAGGATAGCAAGGCTTTTATTTATGCAGCCTTCTGATGAAGAATAAAAAAAAACGTTCTTGGAGGAAGAGCAGCACAAAGGGTTTGAGGTCTCATTAGAGATATATTGAGGTATTAAAACATACATTCCTCGGAGACAACTTGTAGATTAGAAAAAAATGTGTGTCTTCAGGTCATATACTATGCTGATAGCAGCTAATAAGATATATAATGGGACTAGGCACCTCCATCTGCCAAGGTAAATGGTCTTAACATGAAGCTAATAAGGTCAGTCAGGTCACATTAAAAAAAATCTTATTGAAGATAGTCACTGTCTTGGGATTTTCCTGATAGGATTAAAAATTAAAGTGATAATTCAGACTATGGTAGGAGACTATACTGTAATAGTAAACAAGAGTAATCCCAAGGAGACTGAGAAACTCTTGCCTGTCAAGAGGAATGACATTGAGAAGTTGAGAGACAGAATCAGAAGCTACAGAAGAGCCATAGCTACCTTTAAAGTAAATAGGAAAAAGTAAACCTGGCATGACCCCGGGGTGGAAAGCATATAATACACAGAAGAAGTAATTAACATGGGATTCAATTAACTATCAACATAAATTGCTTTGATTGTTTTGGAATTGATACTGAGAAGTATATTTCACAGGGTTTGACTCTTTTTCCAACACAAGATCATAGGAAAATGCAAAATTTTCAACATTGTAAAGCGATATAAAATGTATTTTGGTCAATCTGCCAAGAGTCTTTTTAAGAAATCTCTCGTTATGCAGTATTCTCAAAAGGTACAGACTAGTTCTGACCATTCCTTGCAGAAAGGATATAAACTTCCATATGGTACGATTCATGGAATGCTGAAATGTATCAGTGTCACAGGACCATTAACTAAACAGATCGCTGACTCAACAAAGCCTCAAAGAGTTCATTTTATCCATTGTAGAAAGGCTTTTTTCTCTTAAAAAATCTACTGTAAAAAGGTACTAAAGATTATCTCCTACTAAGTCTTAAAGGTTCTTCTATCATTATTGTTGTTTCTATTTCTCAGCTTCCGTCAGTGGAGCTTCTCATTCTCTTCCCCTTGATTTCCCCCCGCTCTTTTAATCACTTCACTTTCCTGGATCACCTCCTACCTTGCTGATCATTTCTTTATCTCTTTTGGTGGTTCCTCATCCTCTCCCTTTCATTCCATCTGTTGGTGTTCCACATGCTTCTACTCCTCAGTCCCTTCCACCTCATTCTATAAACTTGCTGTCCATAAATGTTCCACTACTACAATTATGTGAATGAATCCCAAGTCTACCACTCTCTCCTTGACTTCTGCTTTGCCCAGTCTCACATCTTCAAATACTTTTCAAACATCTCTTTTTGGCTATCTCACCACCACCTGTAACTCAGTCTCCTCCAAACTCATTTTTTCTTCTTGATCCCACTGAATGTCTTTCTCACACTGGTTTTTTTCATGTCTCCCAAATCCTCAGCCTCTGTATCATCTCCAGTTCCTCTCCGGACTTATCCAGTCTTCTGCTATACCCTATAGCTTTTTCCTCTTCGATATAATCAGATTCTACCCTTTCCTCACTACTCCCACTGCAAAAAGCTTGGCCCACACGTTCTTCAGCCCATGCCTTGATTTCTTTAACCTTCTTTCTGGAATTCTGTGGTGGGGTTATATAAACCCCACATTGGACATCAACGGAATAATGTCCTGCTCTGGGTTCAGCCTTTCCTCCCCCACCAAGCTGCAACAAAGGCACAGACCAGATGAGACGTTAAAAGGGAGCATAATAGCTCACTTGGAGACAAACCTGCCATTTGCAGCTCCTGAGAAAAGAGCAGAGGGAAACCAGGATCTCCTTACAACAACTACCCGAAGGTTCCTCCTTGAGGGAAGGAAGGACCTGCTGCAGATACACCCTGAAATGGAGGCATTTCCCCCCTCACACGCTCATATGAACTCAGTTGATTTGTGGTAAATCCCCCCCCCCCCCATTTGTCATGTACTGCCCCAGCAGGGGAGAGAGACTTGGAACTAGGGTTGCCAGCATTGTATTTCAAAAAGAAGAGATTGTTTTCTTAGCACCCATCCCCCCCCACACTTCTTCCAGATATTATCATTAATAACCAGTACTCAGCTACATTCACAAGGAGTACTTCTTGCTGCTTTTTGCAGTGCTCAGCAGCTACCAATCTTGTACAGTGATGAAGAAACACTTCCAGTTATTCTGCAAAGTTATGTAAATTTCAAGCTGGTTTTTAATTAAATCTGTGCTGTATCTGTTCCATACATGAGACCATTTATTCTCCATTCATAAAAAAATTCTCCCTACAAATGTGTTTGATTCCAGTACATTAATACAAATGACACCATTTAGAGCAAGATATTAATGTTTTCTTTCCCACATTTCTGAAACATATACATCCATTTTCACTGATAGATTTGGAAATGTTATTTCTTGATGTTTTGATCACATCTCAGCTGGTGCAGTATTCCTTCTAGAACTGTTCCATGTTTAGGATTTCCCTCATTTTGAATGCATCTGTTACAGCCTTGATCTCTGAGAAACTAAGCTTCTTGCAGATACTGATGGGTTTCAGCTTCATCACTGCATTGTCAGTAGAGAAATCAAACCATTTATCGATGTACAAAAGCATATAGTCATAAAACTTAATGAAGTCATACTTTACCTTTGCTTCTTGTTGTGGTAGTAGCGTTCCCATCAGTTGTTTGGCTTTGTAATAAGTGAAGGGCATGTGTGGGAGGGGGGATAGCCCCCTTTTATGGATACACAGCCAGTCAGTAGCTATAAAATCCCTCTTAGTAGCTGTTCTCTGATTGATATACCCACAATGGGTTAGAAGTCTCATGGCTATGCAGAGGTTAAAAAAAAAAAAAGTAAGCGGGCACCTGTCTGAAAGAGCTAATGGGAAAGTTAAAACTTTTTAACATTGAAAAAGACCCCTCTCTGTCTGTCTGTTGTTCTTCCCAGGAGAAGCGGACAGGACAGAGCTATGCTTGATGCTTAATTCTTGTAGTTGCTCTTTTAAAATCTAAGTTCCCAGATGTATTTTCTTTCTTTTCTTTATTAATAAAAAAATACCTTTTTTAAGAACCAAATTGGGTTTTTGTGTCTCAAAAGGGTTGTGCACATGTCATTTAATTAACTGGTGGCAACAGCTGATTTCCTTTTTTTCCTCAGCTCCGGAGAAGGGGTGAAAGGGATTGAGGCTACCCCACAAGAAGAAATTCCCAAGTGAACTTTCCTGGGCTCTCAAAGGGGTTCTGCACTTAGGTGGTGGCAGCACCAATCCAAGGTCAAAGAAAAGTTGTGACCTTGGGAGTTTAATACAACCCTGGAGTGGCCAGTATTAATTTTTAGAAAGGGGTAAGGGGACACCTTACACACTGCACTGCTCAGGCACTCACTCATCACCCCCCATGGCCAATTGGCACACCTCTGCAGGGCTCTTCTCTGGCCCTCTTCACCAGCCTCCTGGGGACCACTTGCCACACATCTCCTTTTAAACAAATCCCACCCTTCTAGGTACAAGCTCAGCTCAGCTCAGCTCAGCTCAGCTCAGCTCAGCTCAGCTCAGCTCAGCTCAGCTCAGCTCAGCTCAGCTCAGCTCAGCTCAGCTCAGCTCAGCTCAGCTCAGCTCCTTTCCCCTCCTTCTCTCTACTCATTGGGCTTTGGAACCAATGTCCCCTGCCTAGCAAGTGCTATTCAGTTGAGGATGAGTCCCCCCATGGTATGTTGAATACAGTTCTGCGTCCCTCAGTTCACACAAAAAGGATAACAACACTTTATTACTCCTGCCCCAATAAACAAGGAGACTGGGGATACAACAGCAGCCACAAACGATCATTTGGGCAAGCCATCCCATCATGCAGAGCACCTAGGCAGTGTGGGTGTGTCCATGAAAACGAGATCAGCTTCTGAAGTCTTTTTTTTTCAGTAGCACACCACTAGATGTCAGGAGAGAGCTCACCCAGACTGTTTACACATATTTGCAAGTGGGCTATGTGTGCAGGGCAGTTCGCCTTCAAAATGCGGTCATTTTCAGTACAGAACAACTGATACACTGAATTGCATTTGCCATAGTTCACATTAATGCAATTAACACTACGCTGATGTTTCTCTAGGTGGCTCATTATAGCACAATGAATGCCTCTTGCAGATTCATCACTATCTTCACAAAAGTTGAGCAGCTTACACTGAACGCCGTCTGATACAGTGAAACATTGTAGGCACGTCGGAAACATCTTTCTGTTCCCCTTATTAGAGACATTGGTCACTACAGAGAAATACACGTGCTGTTCTGGTGGCGATGGTAACAAATCCCATAAACAATCCCTCTCAGACTTTGGGGCCAAAACATTGGTCACTAATAGCTCCTGCTTTGGTTCTTCCACAACATAATTTGTTTGCAATATCTGCAATGCACCCCGACCCTCCTGCACCCCAGAGTATGGCAAGTGCACCCCAAATCCCCATTTGAATGCTTCTAGGGAGAGGTAATTAGAGGGTGGAAATGTGGGGAAATAGGAGCAGAAGTTTTCGGGGCTGAAGTGGGATTATGAGGAGGAGGATAAATAGGGACTGGTAGCAGAAGTGGTGAAAGAGGTTGAGGGCTCAGGTGATGGAGACTTTGAGGAGTGAAGGGATGGGATACTGGGAAGGGGAACATGGATTGAGTGGCAGGGCTTGGGAAGCCTAGGGAGAGGGGTACCTGTCAGCTCCAAATTCTCCCCTCCTGTGATTGTGTGCAGACAGATCTAGGAGGACTCTGAACACCCCTTCCTGCATCGCACATACAACCTCTTGCCCCTCTGGGTGTCTAAGATCCTTCTGCAACCCTCCAGGTGTGCACCAGGATTTGGGGGGCCCCTTGCCTGCAGTTGAACACCCTCTCCCTATCTCCTCTCATGCTTTTGGGAGGGTCTGAGGCCACCCTCGCTATCCCTCACATAAGCTAGGATCTGGAGAAGTTCTGCTCTTTTGAGTGGGGAGCTGAAAAGGGGCATATTTAATGCCTATTACAGGCTCTCTAAAGCACTCAAGGAGGGGGAAGGGAACATCCAGTAAAATGAATGGAGCAGTTTGCAGGTCTCAGAGCTATTGTTTCATTTGTATTTATCACCTTGGGGTGTTCTGATTCAGCTGAGAACATCTCATCGAGGAGAATGAGTCCCTTCATACCTTTCAGAGCCCCCTATGCTGCAGATGGACGTGTAGAGGAGTCTGCCCTCTCCTGGCCATTCCCTCTTTCCCTTGTACGTCTTGAAGAGGTAACACTTCTAAGGGTTGGTCTACACATTTGGGGTTATTTCCCTTGGGCAGGAAAGCTGAGCATGCTGCAGCTGGACCTTGTCTTTGTAGAAGACCGTATAGGGTGATTCCAAGATAAGCACCCTAAATAGCGGCCAAGTGGATCTTGATAGATGTAAGGGACAGGCCTTGGAGCTTGAGATGCAGAAGGTAGTCCAGGATCAACTGCAGCAAGGCCCGCTTGGGCTGAATACCTTTATCCAAGGTCCATCAAGTGAACCGCTTCCATTTGGCCAGGTAGCTTGCTTTGGTGAAGGGTTTTCTGCTGCCCAACAGGACCTGCTGGACAATGGCTGAACACTCCTGCTCCTCCACATCTAACTGTGCAGCAGTCAAGTAGTCAGGTGCAGCGCCGCCAGGTTCAGATGCAGAAGACTGCTGTGGTTTTGGGACAGCAGATCCAGCCTGAGCGGCAGCTTTAGCAGAGCAGCCACCAAGAGGTCCAGCATCGTGCCAAACCAGTGCTGGCGCGTCCACACCACTGCTATGAGGATTACCTTTGCACTGTCCTATTTTATTTTCATGAGGACTCTGTGAACCAGCAGCACTGGCGGGAAGGCGTACAACAGAGTCCCTGACCACAGAAGCAGAAAAGTGTCTTAAAGGGAGCCTCTGTCGATCCCCGAAAAGAGCAGAAAACATGACATTTCCTGTTCTGTCTGGATGCAAACAGATCCACCTGAGGAGTTTCTCACCTCTGGGGGATGAAGCTGACCATTTCTGGGTGGAGGGACCACTCGTGGCGAGACAAGAGGGTCCTAATGAGGTAATCTGCCAAAGTGTTCCTGGTCCTGGAAGGTGAGCGGCTACGAGATGGATGCTGAGTTGGAGACAGTAGTTCCACAGCCTTCCTGGAAAAAAGCAGACGATCTAGATCAGCCCTGTTTGTTGATACAGAACATAGCCGCTGTGGGTGGGGGAGAGATAGCTCAGTGGTTTGAGCATTGACCTGATAAACCCATGGTTGTGAGTTCAATCGTTGAGGGGGCCATTTAGAGATATGGGGCAAAAATCTGTTGGATGTTTTATTTAGGGGTTGATCCTGCTTTGAGCAGGGGGTTGGACTAAATGATCTGCTGAGGTCCCTTCCAACTCTGATATCCTATGATTCACTGTATTGTCCATCAGGATGTGGACCACCCTGTTTCTTATGTGAAGTCAGAAGGCGTGGCAGGCCAGGCAAACCACTCAGAGCTCCTTGATGTTGATGTACAGGGAGCAATCGTGACTCAACCAATTGCCTTGTGTGATGAGATCACTCCAACACCAATGCAGGACTCCGCCATCAGGTGAGTGACAACTGTACATGGTCTGGAACACTGACCATGCTGTGTCTGTTGGGGACATTGACCAATGCTAGACATGGCTGCAGGGGCCTGAGGCAGAGCCGCATGGGCCAGATCACATAAGTGCAGGCCACCATGTGGCCCAACAAGCACAGGCACATATGAGCGGTGGTAAGAGGGTGGGTTTGCATGCACAATGTGAGGTCTACCATAGCTTGGAACTGGGCCTTGGGGAGGAAGGCTCTAACCTGAGTCGAGGATCCCTCCAATGAACTCTGTGCATTGTACCAGGATTAAGGTCAATTTTTTCTCATTTATTAACAGCCCCAGGTCGCAACAGGTAGAACATACCAGACTGAGATGCTGCCGCACCTGATCTCAGGACCAACCCATTATTAGCCAGTTGTTGAGGTACGGGCAAATTTGAATACCCTGGCACCTCAGGTAAGCAGCCACTGATGCTGTGAACTTCGTGAATGATTTTGGGGCTGACAAGAGACCGAATAGCAATGCTGTGAATTGGAAATGGTGCTTGCCCAGCGTAAAAGTGGTGAAGCATTGGAATGGGTTACTTAGGGAGGTGGTAGAATCTCCTTCCTTAGAGGTTTTTAAGGTCGGGCTTTGACAAAGCCCTGGCTAGGATGATTTAGTTGAGGATTGGTCCTGCTTTGAACAGGGAGTTGGACTAGATGACCTCCCGAGGTCCCTTCCAACCCTGATATTCTATGATTCTATGAAAACAAAGAAAGTGCCTGTGCTCTGGGAAAATGGAAATACACATCCTTCAAGTCACGCACAGCGTATCAGTCTCCTGGATCCAGGGAGGGGATGATGGAGGCCAGGGAGACCATGCAAAACTTCAACATTTTGATGGACTTGTTGAGATGATGCAGGTCCAAAATGGGTCTGAGGCCCTCTTTTGATTTCTAGATTAGGAAGTAGCTGGAGTAGAACCCCTGTCCTTTCATGTCTCGAGGGTCATCCTCCACCACCCTCCAGGCACAAGAGTTTCTCAACCTCTTGGATGAGGAGTTGCTTGTGAGAAGAGGAATGGGGGAAGGGGAGTGGTTGAGGTGGAGGGTCGGTCACAAGCTGCAGGGTGTAGAACTGAGGATATTACTTCGAGCACCAAACAGTTGGATGTCATCTGAGACCAGGTCAACCAGAAGGGGCAGAGGTGGTCAAGGAAAGAATGAGGAGTGGATCCTGGGAAGTTACTGAGCTGTCGACCTCGAGCACATCCTCATGACTGATTCTGGCCTCCTTGGTTCCTGGAAGGCCCAGGCTGAGCAGATGAATGGGAAGACAATAAGTGTCACTGTTTATACCTCTTGGCCCAAGGAGGATGGCACAGGAATCTTTAAGGTCATGGAGTCTTGAGTCCATGAACTCAGAGATCAGGCTGGTCTAAGATGGGTATGAGGCCGCCTTTGGCTTTCCGTATTAGGAAGTACTAGGAATAGAAGCCCTGGCCCTTCAACTCCTGATGAACCTCTTCCACTGCCCCCAGCGATATAAGTGCACCTACTGGATAAGGAATTGCTCATGAGAAGAATCCCTGAAGAGGGACAGGGAAGAGGGGTGGAATGGCGAGGAGGGCCGAGAATTGGAGGGAGTATCCCCTTTCTACCGTGTGACGCACCCAGCAGTCCGATGTAATGTAGTCCAGTCGGGATGAGAAGGTAAGGTGGGATGGATCCAGTTGTGGCACTGGCATGTCTTCCTCAAGCAGGCCTTAAAAAGGCCTGCTTCTGGCTCAAAAATGACTTGGGCTGGTCAGAACCTTGTCCCGAGGACTGGTGCGGTCTCTTCCTGCCACTCCTGTTTCTCCTCTGGGAACCGTCCTGTCAGTTCTGTGGCTAGTAGCACCATGGAGGAGGCTGTGGCCTGAAGTTCTTCCACTGCATGTGGAGGCCCAGCAATTTGAAGGTGGCTCTCGAGTCCTTTAGACTATGAAGTCTCTTATTGGTCTTTTCCAAAAAAAAGAGCCGAACCCTTAAAGGGGAGGTCCTGAATGGTCTGTTGGACTTCACAGGGCAGACCAGTGAATTGTAGCCAGGAGCTTCTTCTTATGGCTACACCCATTGGCCATAAGACAAGTGGCCACATCTGCCGTGTCCAGGGCAGCCTGCAGGGAGGCTCAGGCAATAAGGTGGTCCTCCTTCACCAGTGCCCAGAATTCAATGCAGGAGTCCTTTACCAGCAGCTCCGCAAGCTTGGCCATCGCTCCACAGGTGTTATAGCGGTATCTGCTCACAGCGGCCTGCTGGTTTGAGATGAGGAACTGCAGTCCACAGTCAAATAGACCTTTCTCCCAAAATGGTCTAGTTTTTTAGCCTCCCAGTTCTTTAGGGAGGGTCCCTGGTAGCCCTGGCACTTGCATTGGTTAGCAACATCCACAAGTAGGGAATCTGGTGTGGGGTGAGTATAAAAATGTTCATACCCCTTAGACGGCACAACGTAGTGTCTTTCATTTTGCTTAGCCTTAAGGGGAAATGAGGCTGGGGTCTGCAACAAGGTTTTTGAGGTATCTGAGATTGTTTTAATTAAAGGCAGGGCAATGTGAGCAGACCTGGAGGGGGCGAGGATGTCCACCATTGGACTGGCATTCTCTACCACTTCCACTGCCTGGATCCCCAGACTCTGGACTACCTGCTGCAGCAATTGCTGCAAAACCCTGGAGTCCTCCAAGGCCAAGGCCACTGAGGTGCCCGCCGCTACTTCATCTGGGGAGGAAGACCATGATAACCCTGGAAGAGGTGGCTGCTCTCCTCTTCACCTGGGGTTCCTGGGATACCATGCTATTGAGTATGCTATTTTTAATGACTGCAAGCCAAATTTTATGCATGCGTTACTAGGGAAAATGAAAAAGTTATGTACCAGAAAAAGACCTAGGTATCTGATGCAACAGAAGAAAGCGAGTACTTATATTATTTTACTTTGCATTCTTAGGTGTTAATTACAGCCCTTTTGATGTCAATGAATATCATTTAGTTTCCCCTGCAGACATTGCAAAGGCGTCTGTGATAATAAGAAATATTTTCCCATAGCATAATTTGAGCTTTCAAACTAAGCATCTACCAATCTAATTCCTTGTTATTTGTGTTTATCTTCTTTGAGTAGGAGTTTTATATTTTCTTTACATTTAAAGTCATGCTAGTAATAACATATACCAAATAAATTATGTTTCCATGACAAAGCAACAGCACACTCATATGCAACATATTTGGAAAGCAGTTTTAGTATTCTCTCAGAATTTATTTCCATAGTTATTAATTTTGCTTCCATTTTATTTGAAGAGAACCTAAAACATTTATCATTCAACATGATCATCAATAATGCTGCCTAGCACTATTATGGAACTTTGCATCTTCAAAGTTTTATGAAAATTAAACCTCCCCATATTGTTATGAGAAGATCAATCACAGCTGCAGAATTTAGAGCTAGAGTTCAAATATCGACCAGTTAGGGCTTTAAAGGTTACAAACTTAAATTCCACATGGAAACCAATAGGCAGCCAGTGCAGATCCTGGAGCATAAATGTTATACGCTCCTAGCAAAATGCACTTCTCAGTAAACGACCTACTACATTCTGCACCCGCTTTGGTCTGAATGGTTTAAATTGTAGCCCCATGTAGGCTGCCTGGTACTGGTTTAATCTCCAGGTAACAAAAGAATGGTAACAGAAGCAAGGTGTGCATCCAAAAGGAAAGGTCTCAACTTCTTAACTAGGTGCAGTTGATAAAAAAACTGATTGGATTACTCCTGTAATATGGAATATTGACCAGCAGCTGGGGTTTCTGAATTGTCATCCTTACTTATTAATGGTAGAGTTACTCCCTCATAGGGAACACGCCAGTTATTACCCCTGCCAACTCCTCCGGATACTTCCCCCAACCTCCCCTTATCTCAGTCTCATCTAGATCTATCCTCAGTCTCATCTAGATGGAGCTTCAGCCAGCTTGCTCTCATTCATGCCTCAGACTCAGTGAGACACTGGCTGTCAGCAAACTGAGAACATATTGCACTCAGCATCCTGCGAACACCTGTCTGACGCCTCCTTACTAACCCTCCAACTGTCCCCTTAGGCACACTGAAAAGACAGGGCAACAGAAATAGCATTCAGCAGAATGCCATATTTGAGAGCACTTCAGGAAAAGTAGGAATTGCCAACAACTACCAGTTGAGATCTGTCTGAGAAAAAAGAATGAAACCCTTGAAAAGCAGCCCTGTCTGCTTCTGCTAGGGTCCGCAGGCACCACTTCAGTACGGTTGTCTTGTAAGCAGCTGATAGATCTAGTAATCAGCATGGATGTCTCATCTTTATCCATTCCTGTCACCTCAACCCTAACATGCTATTTTCCTCATCTCTCAAATTCCTCAACATAATGATCTACTATTAATAACATTTAAAACACACGCACCACAAATAAAACCAGCACCCAGCAGGAGTGAAGGTATGTGTGCAGCTCTCCTGCTGAGTCCTTACTGGCTGGATGCAATAGGTACAGCTGCCCAACAGCAGTCAGTATTTGTAGGTTACAAGCTGATGCCATTTTCAATACAAGAGCACAGAGTTTAAGAACATAAGATCATAAGAATGGCCGTACTGGGTCAGACCAAAGGTCCATCCAGCCTGGTATCCTATCTACCGACAGTGGCCAATTCCAGGTGCCCCGAAGTTTCTCTCTACCAATAAAGGAACTTTTAACAAGTTATTTGAAAAAGACCATAGACACTAGTTGCAGTAGAGCAACAGGCTGAATAATATTGTTCAGAGGAGTGAAACCATGGCAAACCCTAATCTGCCCTGTGAATGCTTGGGCAGAGTTGATAAATTTTGTAGATTGCCTTGGTTGATTTAAATAATCCTAACAGTCTTGGCTGAAGTACTGACAGGTTGGATTACACCGTATTTTAGAAAATAATATAACAAAATACCTTTGGACTTGTTAGCACTGCTGTCAGACACCTTGGGGATATAAAATAATTGCTTTTGGAGTTTTTAAAAAATTCATTTACTCATTCATTTGCATAAACATTATACATATATACTTGTCTATCCTATATGATGTTATTGTGTCTCAGGTAATATTAATATGCTTGTGCTTTTCCTGTAAACCAATGAGTCACAAGAGTCATAGTACAATCGTATTTTATTTCGGGAACTGGTATAAGATGTAAACAAAACAAAACAACAACAAAAAACTTTTTTGCCTGTATGAGCTGCATTTACACTAAGAGGTTTCGCAGATATAGCTATACCAGCAAACCCTCTTTACTCTGTGCTCTTGTGGTGTTGAGTTTGTCTCCATCAGAGCCTGCTAACATCACTTCTTTTATTACATCCCTCTACTGCATTGTAAGATCAACTCTGCCCACCTTTCAGTCCTGGTCTATGCTCAGAATTGCACTTCTATGCAACTTCAGTGTTTAGACAAATTCTATGATACTTTCATCTCTTCCTTCCACATACATCTTAGTACCCGTTTCTTCCACTCCTCCCCCACCGTTTCTATGGCCACAATTCAGCAGATAATTACAAACATATATAACTTTAAGTATCTCAGGCCTGATCTACACTGCGAGGGGGGATCGATCTAAGTTATGAAACTTCAGCTACGTGAACAACATAGCTGAAGTCAGTGTACTTAGATCTACTCACCGCAGTGTCTACTTTACTGTACTTAGATCTACTCACCACAGTGTCTACTTTACTACTTTACTGCAGTGAGTCAACTGCTGCCACTCCCACATCAACTCCGCCTGCACCTCTTACAGCGGTGGAGTACAGGAGTCGATGGGAGAGCACTCAGGGGTTGATTTATCGCATCTACACTATACACAATAAATCAACCCTTGCTGGATCGATCACTGCCCGCCGATCCAACAGGTTGTATAGACATACCCTGAATAGCCCTTTTGAAGTCAATTGCCCCAGTTCACGAAGGCACTTATGCTTTGCTCCTCTGAGTCTAGCACACTTAGCAACTTCACTCTCCTACTTGCAATCCCTCCTAAAAAGTACTTTCTGTTAGCATTCCACCAATAACCAGTCATTACTGCTCTTATTACACCATATAGTACATTAGTGAACATTTCAGATTAAAAATTAACCTAAAATACCTTGAAACTAATATTTTAGTCTCCTTTAGTTACTCAGCCACTTTGCTTTTATACTGCATCACACCCCATCCTTCTCTGTATTTAAACCAGTCTCTTTGGAGCAGTGTAATGGTCTTATCATTCCACAGCACCCTTTAGTGTCCCACTCACTATCCCAGAGCACTCCCACTGTCCTCCATTTCATGTAGTGCGATACTCACCCTCCCGCCAAGTCCCTCTGGAGTTACACCCCCTTTAATGTATTTAATCAGTATTAAAAGGCTGGTAGCAAAACAAAATGTCTTTTGATCCATTTGGGATTTTGCCACAGTTTCAGTCTATACACTGAAATAAAACAATATCATCTCACACCTACAGGTTTGCAATTTCAGTTATTCACCCAGAAAAGGACTTCCACCTAGGTCCTCTCCTTAGGAGAAGACATGGGTCTCTTGACCTCTCACTCTCCCAATGCTACTGCTGTGAGCTACTTCCTTCCCTACTCCTCCACAGCTGGATCCGGGTGAGGGTGGGAGAAGTGGGGGGCAGAATTGGTTTGAGGTGGAGGCTGGGTGAGGGTAGGGCAGAACTGGAGGGAGGTGAGAGCTGGACTGGTGGAGGGTGAGGACAGAACTAATGGGGTCCTTGGTGCCCGCAAACCACTGGGTGCTGGTGGCCATGGTGACCATGTAGGAAGGCATGGCCCAGTCCAGCCCAGCATGCACATGGCCACAAGGAGTGGAGCTGCCCTCACTGTGCCAGCTAGGAACTGAGCACATGTCTGGCCCCACATCAGCAGTACCTCCTCAGACACGGCCCCTCGCTACACCCTAAGATACTCCCTCTCTGCACACAGCCACTAGCATACCCCTTTTCATGTGACTTTTGTTCCACGGTCACCAAGGAGCTTTTGAAAAATCCCCCTCATAGCCCCGAGCTGCGCTGCAGTGTGTCTATGTACTTTCCTGAGCACTAAGAGCTGGCTCTGAACCGGGCTTAGACTGGGTGGCAGCACCTAATGTTTAGGTTCCCTGTTGTCTAGTGGAATCCACAGCCCTGAACTGGGTACCCAGGATCTCTATAAAATGCATGGGGACTGCTAGGTACCTAAGAAAGGGATTCACAAAATCCAGCATGCTGAGCAGGGAGCCACCTAAGCTATCCAGCCACCCAATGAAATCAGTGGGCAGCAGGTTTAAAACAAATAAAAGAATGTTCTTTTTCCCACAGCGCACAGTCAACCTGTGGAACTCCTTGCCTGAGGAGGCTGTGAAGGCTAAGAGTATAATAGGGTTTACAAGAGAACTGGATAAATTCATGGAGGTTAATGACTATTAGCCAGGACGGGTAAGGAATGGTGTCCCTAGCCTTGGTTTATCAGAGGGGGGTAATGGATGGCAGGAGAGAAATCACTTGATCATTACCTGGTAGGTTCACTCACTCCAGGGAACCTGGCATTGGCCACTGTCAGTAGACAGGATACTGGGCTAGATGGACCTTTGGTCTGACACCGTACCGCCTTTCTTATGTTCTTATGTAAGCCCCAAGCCTAACTCTGGGCCAGAGAGAGGTGCCTAACTCCACTTGAGGTTCACACACACAAAGCCTCTGCTGGAGTTGTGTGTGCAAGCCAGGTTAGACCTTTCTTGTGAAAAAAAAGTCAAGGTGCTTCTGCCACACCCTTGGTTTTGGAACCACCCCATAGTGCACTTAACTAGGACATGGAAAACCAAGTTCAAGTATCCATTCTGCCTGATAGGGAGCAGGGACTTTGAACTCAGGTCTCCCACTACCTAGGAGCATGTCCTAACTGCAGAGCTAGTGCCTCTCTTTGGCTTAATGAATATTTAAGTATTTATACAAAGTTGAACCACTTCAGGAGGTGAGATTAAGAGACATTCACTCCAGACTACCCTATAGCCCAGTGGTTTGGGCTCTCATCTATGAGGTGAGAAATGGTCTTGCTCCATATGGGATACAGTAGGAACTTAAACCTGGATCTCCATCTCCCTGGGAAGTGGTCTTATCACTGGGCTATAGGGGACAGACTCTTCCTCCACATCCTGTAGGCTTCCAAGATTCCTATCAAATTAGGCCATGCAGGAAAGAGAAGTGAGGAAACACATAGTTTGAGGATCTTGTCCCCATGACAATTACCTAGAGGGGACTTTACTGGGGAAACTTGGACACCTACAGGGTTAGGCAGCAGATGAGAAGAGTTTTTAAGAATCTAAAGTTTAGCTCTAGCCATCTCAAGTGGCATTTTGACACCTAAACCCCTTTGTGGATCTGCCCCTAAGGGTGAGATACAGTTAATAACTTTTGTTCACTCACAAGTCTGTAAGAACCAAATTCAGAGACCATGAAAGTAACAAACAGTGGACCCAATCCTGCAGGAACTCCATATACAATTACATACTGAATGTAATTCCCTTGAAGTCAAAAAGCAGCTGCAAAATCCTCCCCATGTGTTGTGATTTGGCAGTGAATAAACAAACCCTACTGTACCCCTATCAAAATGCCTTGCAAAAACTGATTCTTATTCTCTTGGTCCTATTTTATGTGACACAAAATATCACTATGTGGGAGAATTAAAAAAAAAGATCATATGAATAAAAAGGTCACTTTAATTCATACGTTTGTGACATATGAGAAATAATACATGAGTAATGACTTTTTAAAAACAAACAAACAGACGAATCAGTGCTAATATTTTCCTATCAAGCAATCACTTGAACATCAACAAAACTTCATAATCTCGCAAAATGAGCAACATCCAGGCTGGAAGGATATGCCAGTCCAGTTTTTTTAATTCAAATCAATTAACTCCAGACTTCCTGAGTGAGAACATTTCCTAAGGAAACAAAGGGTGGTCCCGCTATGTTATCTAAGTAGTTTGGCCCTTCTTGGATTCTGAAAGGTCATCTGACAAAGTTTGAGATATTCCTGTGATATTTTTTCCTACAGGTTCTTTAGAAGAAATGCCTGAAGTGGTCTTGAAATCTGTAAGTGTAATGTTCTCTTAATGACAGGCACTCTATAAAGGTTTCAGACCTAGAGAAGCAACAAAATGATCTCACAAGTATCTTAATCCCCAAGTTTCTTCCCAGTTAACAAAAGGAGAAATCTTTTCTATAGGGAACATTTCAGTATTGACAGGTTTCAGAGTGGTAGCCGTGTTAGTCTGCATCAGCAAAAAGAACAAGGAGTCCTTGTGGCACCTTAGGGCTTGGCTACACTTGCATTTTATAGTCTTTTAACTTGCTGGCTCAGGGGTGTGAAAAATCACACACACACACACACCCGTGCAGCAAGTCTGAGTGCTTTAAAGCGCTAGTGTAGACAAGATCCGAGCTTGGAGCCAATCCTCTTGTGAAGGTGGGTTACCAGGAGGTGGGAGAGCTCTCTAAATTTGTTAGTCTCTAAGCTGCCACAAGTACTCCTCGTTCTTATTTCAGTATTGAGTGCCCTTGGTGCATTGGCAAGTGTTGTGTGTTTTGCTCTTTCACAATATGAAAGTGTGATGGGGTCCAGATAACTATGTTTATACCAAGCAATGACTAGCTACATAGAAGTGACAAAGAGTCCTGTGGCACCTTAAAGACTAACTAAAGTATTGAAGCATAAGCTTTCGTGGGCTAATACCCACTTCGTGCATCCGACGAAGTGGGTATTAGTCCACGATAGTTTATGCCTCAATACTTTAGTTAGTCTTTAAGGTGCCACAGGACTCTGTTACCTCTGCAATTCCAGACTAACACGGCTATCTCTCTGATTCTGAGCTACATAGACACACTGTTGCTCTGTTGGCTTACAGACCACTGAGTGCCATTAAAAGGACTCACAAACTATTTAAAGGAATACTATCCTATTTCGGTACACTACAGCAAGCAAGTTCTAAAAACGTCCATGAATGCCTGTATCAGAAACATATACAAACTGAGAACTAATTAGAATGATGGAGTAATAAGCTTCTTTTTGTGAATGAAGCCTATGTTAGAAGGGGATTTCAGGAGTACATGCCTCTGGGTAAACATATAGGGCCAGAATGAGATACATTACTCATAGCAAGTAGCAGATCAGTCCATAAGTAATCTCATTTTTCCAACTGAAATTATACAAGTTGTAAAGTATTACATAATGTGACTATGAATAAAAGTGGCAAAATCTGGCCCTTTGTGTGAACAGAATGGATCTGATTTGGGGATAAATCAAGTTTATGTCCCGAAGGAGGCTGTTGTCTGTAGGCTCCCTGTCTCATTTGTTGTAGAAATTGGAAGATGTATAGTGAACAAGGAAGGGACTGGAGTAACAAAAAGGATGCTGTCATTGTTCATGCAACTAAATGTTGCCCAGGAGAGCTGGATTCTATCTTTGTTGCTGACAAAGAGTTACAGTACTATGTGATGCTAAGCAAGAAACTTAAACTAAACTTTTCATGGGTGGTCACTAAGTGTGTGTTCCTTTTTCTCTGGGTATCCAGCTTAATGTTCCGGATCGACTAGGCAGAAGGGCTGAGCACTAACTGCAATTTCAAGGCAACAGGAGCTGTGCTTTGAATATATAAAGTGCCAAATCATACTAAATCCTCTGAAAAATCTGGTCCTAGGTGTCTCAAATTGGGCACCTAAAAGTAGTGGAAACTTTTAATTTAATCTCTCTGTGTCTCAGTTCCCTATCCATAAAATGGGGATAATACCACCACCAGCCCTCACCTCACAAGGGCATCGTGAGAATAAATAAATATTTATGATGCTTTCAACTACTATAGAGATGAGGGTCACAGAAAGGATCAGAAGAAATTAGTAATGTTGTCTTTATAGCAGGCCTTGAATAGTATATTAAATACTAAATAAATAAACAATAAATAAGGTCTTGAGCCACACTCCAAATAATGAGAATGAAACAAAGTACTGAAGATCTGCTCATTAAGTGAGTACCATCCATTCCCTGCACTGAATGAGTCAGGAGTCCTGGTGAAAAATATAGTATGAGATCATGTAATGAAAGCTTGTGCAACCCTTCTGCCCGGTGAAGACAGCAGCACAAGGGCCGGATTCAGTATCTAGATGTTGCTTGTCGACAATACAATACAAAATCGTCTCGAGCCCTGACCCAGTGACCTGGGACAATTTCACACCACCCCTTGGCCACAATTGCCATGCCTCTATGGAGCTCTGCTCTGGCCCTCTCCACTAGCTTCTCTGCTGGTTGCTTGCCACGCCTCTCCATCAGCCACCCTGCTAGCTGCTTGCCACAACTTTCCACCAGTCACCCTGCTGGTCACGCCTCTCCACCAGCCACCAGGCATGCCTCTCTGCCAGCCACCTGGCTAGCCATTTGCCACACCTCTACACCAGATGCCCATTCACCAAGATATCTTCAGGCTCCCTCCAGCAACGCTTAATACAGATCTCAGTGATTTAAGCTGTTAGTGGGGGAGCCTCACTGCTGGTGCACACTGCAGCAAAGACATTGTCCCAAAGTAGGTCTAGTACTTAGACCTAGGTATAAGTGATTACAGCTCTGCAGCATGTAGCAAGACTCAATTGAGCCTAAATTAGCTCTTATATTATATCCTAGAGAGGAAGGTATAATGGGGTCAAATGGGGTCTAGGATCCTTAAATACCACCCACCCCATCAGGTACAATTAACGATCCACACTCTCTCTCAACTCATAGGGCTTTGAAAACCATGTCCCTTGCCTAGCAAATGCTGTTCAGTTGAGGCTGAGTCCACCATTGGGGTATGCCTGGTACAGTTCCGCTGCCCTCGATTCACACAAGGATAGCAACACTTTATTACTCCTATACCAGTAACCAGGAGACTAGGGAACCAATCAGCCACAAGTGATCACGTGGGCAAGCAGTCCCATCATGCTGAGCACTGAGGCAGGATGGGTCTGTCCAGTGCAAACGAGATCAGCTTCCGAAGTCTTTTTCCACAGCTCACCACTAGATGTCAGTTGAGAGCTCATCCAAACACTGCTTACAATTGTATAGTAATGCTTATGCAGGACGGGGCTAAATTAAGGTTGCCAGAATTAAGGATGCAGTGGCATTTCCTAACTTCTGAGTGCTTGACTCTGCAACCTTAATATTAGTATTTTAATGTAGGTTTTTTTTGGTGCGTGTAATAGTCTCTAAAGAACAGGTGATTCTTGACCATGAGGAAGGGGGTTTAATAAATATTAACTATGAGGCAGCTCTAAACAGAGAAACAAGATACAAAGGAAGAAGCGAGCACTGTAGAGAAAGGAAACAATCAGCAAATGGGCTTAGACAGCGCACAAGTAGTGAGATGCAGAATAGGAGGTAAAAAGGAAGTGATGGAAGTTGCTTCAAGAAAAAAATATTCTTTTACTTACTGTTCTCAATTCAGTGGATGGAGTGAAAAAATTAAACAACGTCCATACTTCATAGGTAATTTGCATTTTAAAAATAATTTTGTTTCTAAGTATTGTTATGTTTCAATACAGTGATGAGGAAGTTAACAGAAGTCTACCCACCCATACTGGGAAATTATTACATAGAAAAAACATCCTTACAATGCAAGAGAATATATAAGTACAGTAAAACCTCCATTTAACGGACTAATTTGGGCGAGGGGGTGTCTGTTAAATCAAAAAGTCTGTTATTTAATAATAATAAAAAATGAGCTGTCGGAGCAGCAGCCCGCCCGCCACAGGGTCGGGGCGACAGCTCCGCAGCCCGCCCGCTGCTAGGACCCGGGCAGCAGCTGGGAGCCGTCAGCCAGCCCACCCGGGTCCCGGCTGGTGGGACCCAGGCAGCAGCCGGGAGCTGGCAGCCAGCCCGCCCGCTGCCTGGACCCGGGCGGCAGCCGGGAGCCAGCAGCCAGCCCGCCCGCTGCCTGGACCCGGGCGGTAGCTGGGAGCCGGCAGCCAGCCCGCAAGAAATGGATCAGGAATTTTGTCCGTTGCATCCGAAGTCCGTTAAATCGAGGTCCGTTAAATCGAGGGTTTACTGTATACACATATAAACATCTGCACATGTAATACCAGTCTATACATAATCAAACTGTAATCCTTATATTTTGTCATAAATCAATTCATATATAATACATAATAGAAAATACATAACAGAAATAGAAAATATTGTACATGACATAAGATCAAAAGAAATAAAAAGAAAGTTGAATAATTAGCATTACTTCTCTTCTCCGTGTTTTATTTTACATATACTATAAAGCTATAGTAATTAACATAACTTGAGAAGGTTTGTCTTTGACAATATTAAATACTCCCTGTGCAGAATGCTCTCATATTTCTGCTATAGAGTAAGTCCTCCAGGTAGTGTAGAGATGCCACACTTCTTATACATACTTTATGCAGTCTGTTTTCCTGAGAGGTGCCACATGCTAGGACAGAAAAAAAAAACAAAGAACGCCAGAACATGGCAAGTATAGGCCACAGCTAAAGAACAGTAGGAAGTTTTATCCCCTTATCAGTGTACATACTTTCCATATCTAGTAAAGGGTTGATCTTGAAGCCTGTCTGCTCATCAGTAAAATACTACATTGTCCCCAAAGTGGAAGGCATGAAGTTCTAGAAGATCCAATGAGAGAGTAACATTGAAATGGCAGCTACAGACCCTGTGCAACTTCGAGCAAATCCCTCACCAGCCCTGAGAAAGAGGGGAAAATGCTAAAGACACCTGGAAAAGACTCAAACATAAATGTAAACTATATATATAAAAAATATTGCTTTGCTCTTAACAGTGGCAGGCACAGAAGTGCTAAAATATATACAGTATGTGGTGGAGGGAAAAGAAAAGCTTTGCAGGAATAATGAAAATATTTGAGGACCGTTGTATCCCTAGGTCAGGGGTGGGCAAATTACGGCCCGTGGGCCACATGTGGCCCTCCAGCCCTTTTTATCCGTCCTGCGAACTTGGGCCGGGGGGCAGAGCCAGGGGCTCCGCACTCCCAGCCCAGGGTGCTAGGCGAGCGCAGAAAGCTGCACACTCCCACGCTTCTGAGCTGGGGCGCCGGGGGCTAGCCAAGTGCCACCCGCTGCGCGGCCCCACGCTCCCAGTCTGTGGCACGAGGGGTCGGCCGAGCGCTGCCTGCCGCGGGGCTCTGCACTTCCGGCTGAGCTCCGCCCACCGCGTGCCCCGCGCTCCCCGGCTGGGACTGGTCGAGCGCCATCAGCCACGGGGCCCTGCGCCTGGCTGAGCACGGTAAGCTTGGGCGGGGACTTAGGTGGTGGGACCCCAGGGGTTGTTGTTGTTGGGGGGAGCTTAGGTGGTGGGGTCCTGGGTGGTGGCGGTTAGGGTGGGGGGGTCTCGGGAGGGGACAGGGAACAAAGAGCAGGGGGGGCTTCGATAGGGGGTTGGGTCCTGGCGGGGCAGTTAGAGTGGGGGGGTCATCAGGGGGGTGATCAGGAATGGGGGGGTTGGATGGGTTCTGAGGGGGCAGTCAGGGGATCGGAAGTGGATGGGGGTTGGATAGGGGGCAGGGCTAGGCTGTTTGGGAAGGCACAGCCCTCCCTACCCGGCCCTCCACACACTTTTGAAACTTAATGTGGCCCTCAGGCCAAAAAGTTTGCCCACCCATGCCCTAGGTAAAAAGGTTACTTGAAAGAAATATTTTCAGAATGAGAATGCAGCAAGAGTTTGTCACAGACTTAAAACCAAAAAGTCAGTCCTGAGAATATGAAACGTTAAAAGACTCTCTCAGTAAAGACCACATTGTCTTGGTATTTAATAATAAAAAAGTCTGTATCAGTTATTAAGGAAGGTGGATCTGACACTAGAAAGGGCAATATGTATATGCCAAGCAACAGAACAAATAGAAACAAAATACAAAGCCTAGCAAAAGGCACAGAGCATGTGACCAAGTAGCATAGCTAAACCAGAAAGGGAAAGATCACAGAAATCAAATTGGCTAAGGACAGAAACATGGAAAGTAGGAAACAACTTGATCAGAGGAGCAAGGGATGCAGAGGAAGATCCATATTTAACTCTACAAAACTATAGAGCTACATCACTGCAATGAGAAAGTCCTCTACAACTGATGCAGAAAAGCTTGATTACCACATTTGTGAGAACAATAAAGGATGACCAAGGCCTCCAATAGTGAGAAAAAGACTGGAAAAGTACAAGCAGACAGGACATGACAACAAAGAACAAGACCTCTTCCATAGTTAAAAAAACAGACTCTGAGAATTTGGCAAAATGAGCACGAGGCTGGCAAAGCTACAGTAATCAAAGATGATCCCTCATAATCAGTGATCCCAGTCGAAAGCAAAAATCTAATGAATGAATTGTAAGCATCTACTCAAGTCATCTGGCCAAGACAAGTGAAGTGAGAGCAGACACTTACCGGTAAGTTGAAAATAATTCATAACCTGGATACTGTTAGTGACAATGAGACTGAACAGTCTGCTCCAGACAAGTACTTGCAATACAGCAGAGTGGGGAGATTGCTGAAACCTAGGGCTTGTCTTCACTACCTGCCGGATCGGTGGGTAGCGATCAATCTGTTAGCAATCGATTTCTCGTGTCTGGTGAAGACACAAGAAATCGATCGCCCGCGGTGCCCCCGTCGACTCTGGAACTCCAGCTTGCCAGGAGGCGCAAGCTGGAGTTGATGGGGGAGCATGCCACCGACTGCCGCCGCCGTGAGGATGGCAGGGTAAGTGATTCACATAGCTGAAGTTGTGTATCAGCAGTCGATTCCCCACACACACACACACCCCGTAGTGAGGACCAGCCCTTTGAGTATCTACCTAAAGGTACAGCTACGTCGCAAAAAACAAACATCTTCCCCCCGCCCTGCCCTCAAAAGACTGTGGCAGGAAGTCTCACAACTTAGGTCAGCTGAGTTCCAGCTTGAGCCTGAATGTCTACATTGCTATTGTTATCCCAGTTGTGTGAGCCCCACAAGCCCAAGGTACCTGACCTGGACTCTGAGACTCACAGCCAGAGGTCTTGCTTGCTATGTTGCTGTACGCTTAGGTAGGCACTCTTAGGTTTCAGCAATCTCCCTACTCTGCTGTATTGCAAGTCTTTGACTAGATCAAACTGTTGAGTCATACAGACAGTCACAGAAGGACTGATTTCTACAATGTCAGATCCCAACTGCATTCTTCCCCCAATACTGGCAGGGTGCAGGTGGCGGGGAGCATCAATAAGCATTAATAATCAACTTTTTGCCTGTATGACCCCATTTTCCAGGCAAAGATTGTTTCCTGTGACCCTAGACAGCAACAAAGCAACGTAGCAACTAAGGAATCTGCACATTCAGTATGTTATTTACTGCTCTCTAATGTGACACACGGGTTGCATGTTGTGACACAGCTCACTGAAGTCCAGTGGCATGGTAGAAATTGTACATCTAGTCTCCAGTGTGACATCAACGGTAGATCAATATAGTGACTTGATGCACATAAGTGTGCTGAATCCAGCTACACACAAATACAGGCTTGCAAATGACACCATCAGTTTCAAGGTGCATACTGAGAGTGAAGAATATTCATTCTTGACAGTGAACCAGCTAGAAGATAGTTAGAAGATAGTTTTTCTCACTTCACACACAGTGTAGTGTTACAAGGTCTCTCACTAGCAGATAATTCTCAGTCACAAACTCAAGGCAGCACAGCTGCAGAGGTTTGAGTGCACAAGTCCCAGGGCGAAGAAGAACAGTAATTTCATGAAGTTGTTAGTAACACTTAAAGCTGGGAACGTAAGGGCCAACAGGTTCACAGGCAGCCCTCACACCCTATCCACTGCTGGGCAGCTCACCCAGAACTATGGGAAATGGGAAGCTAGCAGAACCCTGACCCCATCTAGAGGCACGACCCACAAGAATCCTGATTGGCCAGACCATACTATTTAAGCCAGGAGGCAGCACAGGAAGTTGCCCAAACAACTAGAATCTTCCTGACTGGTTGCTGGACCTGACTCTTGTTTGAACCCTGGCTTCTGATTCTGGCTCTGACCTGTGACTTGAACTCCAGCTCTGACCACCCTTGCTCTGACCATAACAGCAGACAACTTACATACCAGTCCTGGCAAGGAATGGAGTAGGAAAAAACAAAACAAAAATGAACCATCCAACAATTAATTTCCTTAAAATCTTTGGTTTGAAATGGACATAACTGAACATCTGCTGTTCTTAATTTACATTTTGTGGTTAGCTCTTCTAAGCAATAAATTAGATAATTTAGCAACCCAAATGAAGAGAGTTCAAGCACTACACAACAGGTCATTCTGGTAGTTACAGATGAAAGCATGCAATTGTAGTAAGCACCAAATCAGTTTTAGTTACAATGTTGTTAGATTTAAATCCTATAACTTAGTCCAGTTAGGTTTGGAGGAGAATATTCCCTAATCTTAAACTGCTTTAAGGCTCTATTCTCCCCCCCCCACACACACACACACACCATTTCTAGTGTAAGTCTTTTTAAAATTTGGAATCAAAATATCGTAACGGTAGCAATGGATTTTGTTACATTTATGACTTTGGTGTTTTCTAGCCAAGATTTTCAAGCCCAAAACTCTGATTTTTTCAATAGGTCTGAACTTCAGTGGATTCAATGAGCTAAGAGAACAATAATTATGCTCTCTAACTCAGATTCTGATTTCCTTGGAAGCATAACAATTACCTAAGGTGTTTTAGCAATACTCACTGAGTTCCTAAATCTCTAAAAGCAGGTGGAATTTCTCCCCTTCCTTCTGTTGTTTGGTGTTCAGTCTTCTTTTTTGTGGTGGGACTTAGGAGCCTGTCTTCAGGGAAATGCCTCTTCCCCCGCAAGATGCTTATAATTGGGATTCTGGGCTTCAGCACCCGAAAATGTAACATATTCCTAAAGAGAATAACTTTTCCTTAGGGAAAGTTAAACAAACACTTCTTATAGCTTCTCTGGAGCAGGCATTGATTTGCTGAACCCAATCTGCTACTATAGGTTTTGTTGGACAAAGGTTTTGGGCTTGACAATCTTTTTTAAGTACTATCACCCCCATCTGATTGCACTGGGAGGGCTTGATCTATCCAGAAATACATATATGGCAATTTTCCATTCATCCTTTTCTTTTGAAGAGGAGGTCATTCATTAGGGGGGAACAGGTCACATTTTTGGCAAGTTTCCTGGCCATCCAGTAGGTTGTACTCAAGCTTGATACAAAGTTTCTTTCCAAGGGTTTTTATCCTTTCCTTGGAATTCTTAATTCCTTCTTTAGCATAGTTAATCAAAATAAATTCACAGAATTGTTTAGAGAGTCTTTGGGTTCACTTTGTTTTCTAGTTCTTGAACCACTGAAGAACAGGATTGAGTTTTCACATTGTTGTAATTTGGTAGTTAACTTCTGGAAGCTTTATGCCATGACCAGGACGTGAGTGGCCAGGCCTTGTGATTGGAGCAGGAGGTCAAAACCAAAGACAGCAACAGGTACCATGCTGAAGGCTAGAGCTGCAGACAGAATCAGGTGCCAAGCCAGGAATCAGAGCTGGAGACAATACCAAATATCAACTCAACGATCAGAACCACTGACAGGCACTAAGTCAAAGGTCAGAGCCAGAGACAAAGTCAGAGGAGCATGACTAGGACAGGACAACAGAAACCAGGAGAAGCCAAGAGTCTGGGATGGGAGGTCAGGAATTGGAGGGGAAACAGGAACCAGGAGCAGACAGGAATGCAGAGCTTAGAAGTCAGGAAGCACAAGAGGTCCAGCAGCCAGCCAAGGGTTCCTTAAGTTGCTCAGACAACTTCCTGCTATTGCTTCCTGGTTTATATCATACTAGCATAAGTGCCCGGCGCTGCTCGGGTCAGTCGGAGGTGGGGAGGTGGCAGACAGCTGACACCCCCTGACCAACCCCAACACCCACCCCTCACCCCTCACCCACCCCGATACCTTCCCACCCCCCCAAGCAAACCCAACACCCCCACCTCACCCCCCGACCACACCCGACACCCCCACCTCACTTACCGTCCCACCAAACCCAACTCAGATCCGTCGCAGGCGGGGAGGGGGCCCAGAGCCGAGGGATTCCGGGGACCTTCGCAGGTGGGGGTGGCACAGAGCTGATGGATTCTGGGGTTCCGTTTGGAGGGGGGAGGGGCAGAGAACTGAGGGATCTCCGGGGTTCCGTTGGGAGGGGGGAGGGGCAGTGAGCTGAGTGATCTCCGGGGTTTCGCTGGAGGAGGGAGGGGCAGTGAGCTGAGTGATCTCCGGGGTTCCGTTGGAGGAGGGAGGGGCAGTGAGCTGAGTGATCTCCGGGGTTCCGTTGGAGGAGGGAGGGGCAGTGAGCTGAGTGATCTCCGGGGTTCCGCTGGAGGAGGGAGGGGCAGTGAGCTGAGTGATCTCCGGGGTTCCGTTGGAGGAGGGAGGGGCAGAGAACTGAGGGATCTCCGGGGTTCCGTTGGGAGGGGGGAGGGGCAGTGAGCTGAGTGATCTCCGGGGTTCCGTTGGAGGAGGGAGGGGCAGTGAGCTGAGTGATCTCCGGGGTTCCGTTGGAGGAGGGAGGGGCAGTGAGCTGAGTGATCTCCGGGGTTCTGTTGGGAGGGGGGAGGGGCAGTGAGCTGAGTGATCTCCGGGATTCCGTTGGAGGAGGGAGGGGCAGTGAGCTGAGTGATCTCCGGGGTTCCGTTGGAGGAGGGAGGGGCAGTGAGCTGAGTGATCTCCGGGGTTCCGTTGGGAGGGGGGAGGGGCAGTGAGCTGAGTGATCTCCGGGGTTCCGTTGGAGGAGGGAGGGGCAGTGAGCTGAGTGATCTCCGGGGTTCTGTTGGAGGAGGGAGGGGCAGTGAGCTGAGTGATCTCCGGGGTTCTGTTGGAGGAGGGAGGGGCAGTGAGCTGAGTGATCTCCGGGGTTCCGTTGGAGGAGGGAGGGGCAGTGAGCTGAGTGATCTCCGGGGTTCCGTTGGTAGGGAGGAGGGGCAGTGAGCTGAGTGATCTCCGGGGTTCTGTTGGAGGAGGGAGGGGCAGTGAGCTGAGTGATCTCCGGGGTTCCGTTGGAGGAGGGAGGGGCAGTGAGCTGAGTGATCTCCGGGGTTCCGTTGGAGGAGGGAGGGGCAGTGAGCTGAGTGATCTCCGGGGTTCCGTTGGGAGGGGGAGGGGCAGTGAGCTGAGGGATCTCCGGGGTTCCGTTGGAGGAGGGAGGGGTGAGCTGAGCGAGTGAGGTGTCTTTTGGAGGGGGGTATTATGACATCATCACCACCTAACCGCCCAGCCGATGTGATTGGCCCTGAAAGACTTTCACCCCTGGGGGGCGTCAGAGGTGAGATCCGAAAATTTTTCGACCCTTACCAGCATCTAGACCCCAAGACCCCTCACTGTACCAAATTTCAAGTCTCTGGCTCAAACGGTGCGGGAGGACTTCGCAGTCATACGTACATACATACATACACACATACATACACCACTTGACTTTTATATATATAGATTCCTTAGCCAATAGAGTAGTGTTTCCCTCACTTGGAAGCTTTGGGGGCAGGGCCCTCTGCAAGCTAGCCCTTTCCTAGTTACTCCGGTAAGCTGTTGGGTAGTAGTTGTGGCCTGAGTGCTGCCGGTGGGCCTGGGTTTGAGGCCTGTGATCCCTCACACTTTGTTCGTGTTAACTTTAATCTGAGGAGAGTTTTATTTCATCCCACTTCCAAATGCAGGAAGAAATTAAACCTAATTTGATTCTAATTGTGAACAACTTCCAGGTTCATTATAAAAGCAGTAGCCTAACTCCAAATGGTTAGATTAGTTTCATTTGTTTTAACCAGTCCTAGATACTTCAAAACATTAGCAAAATAACAAGAGCACTAATTCTTACTAATAATGACTTCTAATATAACCCAGTTGTGACACATAATCTTTATGCAACATTTCTAGGTTTATGAGTATTTGAGGATACATTATAATTCTATACACCAATTTTTTAAGATTTGTTAGTAAAAAGATCTTTTCCACGTGTCTATGAACATATTCAACTATACAAAACCTACTTTATTCCAAAAATATCTTTGATCACTTTAAGCCTTAATAAAAATATCATAAAATGTGGTTTGGCTGCAAAGTTGTAAGTTGGCTAAAACATTGGTTGATTACTTATCACTCCATTATCTTTCTGGGTACTGAAGGTGACTGACTTGTAACTCCCTCGGTTATCCTTTTTATAGATTGACACTGTATTTTCCCTTTTCCAGACCTCTGGAATCTCTCTCCCATCTTCCGTGACTTTTTGAAGATAATTGCAAAAGGTTCGGATAACTCCTCCGTCAATTCTTTGAGTATTCTAGGATGTATTTCATCAGCCCTTGGTGACTTGAAGACATCTAACTTTTCTAATTTTTAACTTGTTCTTTCCCAATTTTAGCCTTTGATCCTACCTCATTTTCATTGGCATTCATTAAGTTAGCTGTCCAATCACTACTACCCTTTTTTGGTGAAAACTGAACAAAAGTCAATTAGCACTTCTGCTTTTTACAGATTTTCTGTTATTGTTCCCCACCACCACCTTATTGAGTAATGGGCCTACTCTGTGGTGTTGGTCTTCCTCTTGCTTCTAATCAACCCAGTATTCTGTCTTCCGACAGTGACCAATGCCAGGTGCCACAAAGGGAATGAATGGAACAATGATCCAACACCTGTTGCCTATTCCTAATTTCTGCAAACAGAGGCTAGGAACACCATCCCTGCCCATCCTGGATAATAGCCATTGATGGATTTATCCCTCCATGAACTTATGTAGTTTTTTTTTTTACCGTTATAGTCTTAGCCTTTACCCCATCCTCTGGCAAAGAGTTACACAGGTTAACTGTGCATTGTGTGAAGAAATACCTCCTTTTTTGTTTTAAACCTGCTGCTCATTAATTTCATTTGGAAGCTCTTAGGTCTTGTGCTATGAGAAGGAGTAAATGACAGTTCCTTATTTACTTTCTCCACACCAGTCTTGATTTTATAGACCTCTATCGTATCCCTCCTTAGTCACCTCTTTTCCAAGCTGAAAAGTCCCAGTCTTATTAAGCTATCCTCATATGGAAGCTATTCCATACCTCTAATCATTTTTGTTGCCCTTTTCTGACCCTTTTCCAATTCTAACATATCTTGGACCCCATCTCTGCTTAGCAGGCCTTTTTCCCAGACCAGCATCCCATGGTCAAGGAAGCTTAAGACAGTTATTCATCTCCAGGATGCATCTGTTCTGCCTGGGCCTCTACCCTTGACCAGAAGGATCAAAGAGAATATCACCTGCACCCCCAGCTCCTTCACTCTTACTCCCAGAGCCCTGTAATCAATGCTGATGTGCTCAGGATCATACCTTCCATAGCACATTAGTGAGACATGGATGAGTAGTATCGAGTAGTAGACAGGGCCAGATGATCCTTGACAATCCTGCCATAATGTCTCAGATATGGGCCACTGGTGGGTAGCATACCTTTTAGGATTCCATTTCAAGCCGACAGATGTGTGCATCCATCCGCCTCAGATGAGAATCACCAACTACCACTACTCTACATTTCCTTCAGGGAATTGTGGCTATGATGGAGCCCTGGCTGCAAAAAAGGAGAATTCAGCACACACTGAACTGCTGGAAGACACGAATACGAAGGACTCTTACTCTGTCCAAAGTACTTGGGTTTGCCACTTTCACCCCGGCCTATCAAAGAGGCATTGATTATGATTTTTCTGGTTTGGAGCGGTAAGCAAATGAAACACCCACACATATACATCGTCCCAGTCCATCCACCACTCTAGAAAACAAAATTGTAGGCAGGATACAGACCAACTTATCTAAACGATGCCTATTTGGATGATAAATCATTTTTAGCCAAGCCTAAAGAATGCACAGATGTAGCCTTGGTTACGTAAGTACCCGAGGTCATGTGGCCCAGTAACCTCAGACATGCCTGAGACATGGAAGATGCACATGCCCGAGGGACATGCAGAAGTTGTGAATAGATTGTGTGGCATTGTATCAAGCACTGTTAGCTATCTGCATTTGGAGGGAGATGGCAGAATAAACGTTCCTTAATGAGTCTAGTATTTTAGGTTCCTTTTCCTTATGGGTTGATTTGAACCTCCTTTTTCATGGTCTCTCATTAATGGCCATCAATAGTAGGGAGTTTGGAGCTGGGTGGGAATCAAAACCATTCAAACCCCTATGAGGGCACATGTAGCATTTATCTGTACATTTAGCTATAGGCTAATGATGCTGGCATATGTCAAAAAGGCTTTGCCGACTCCAAGAAGGCCTTGTTAATTGGGAGAGTTACTCTTCTGGAGTCAATGTTTGAAGGATATCCACAAGCTTATGGGTATTCTCTTGCACCAGCTCAACTTGGATATTCAGAAGTACATTCATTCATTGAGTAACTCCTGGTAGGCTCTAAAATCCTCTGGGATCAGTGAGGTGCCTGCGACAACAGAGTCATCAGGTGAAGAAGAGGACAGATTAACAGGAGCCAAAGCACCCTCAGGAAGCAAAGCTTGTTCCTTTGGCAAAGTTCAGGGGGATCAGCATCATCCTGCACTTCAAAATCAGGTGATTCTGTGGATTGTTCCATGTCAGTGTGGTGACCTTCCTCTTGACTGGGATGGAGAAATGATAAAAAGTATAACAATAAAACTATTTAGAGTACAAACTGCTACTAAACTATTGACAAATGGTTCACAGTACTCTCCAACTACAAGCTCAGAGCCCTGAGGAGAAACTGCACTAGAGTTTCAAGTATGCCTTCAAAGAGCCTGGGAAGGGGCCATGAGGAAGCACAGAGTGCATGTCCCACCCTGATGGGTATTGCTATGGGAAAAACTTCACTACTTGGGTGCGCTGGGTGCTCACACACAAGAGTGGAATACATGTCTGCAACTACTCAAAGAACACCCAAGAAATACAGAGTTAAGGGACACGCCCATGTAATGTTAATTCTGCCCCTCCCACACCCTAAACTGACAACGGCTACAGGGAATTATCTGTATGCACTGCAGCTGCACTCAGTTGTAACCGTACTGAATAATTTGAATGGTGGAGGCACTAGGTTGGGCAGGTTCGTAGAGACATGTTTGTGATCTGAGGAGATAGGGGATTAGCTTGCAGAGCACCACAGAGTTGTGATTGCAATATGAGCAGATCATGTTTGCACCCACCACATGGGCAAGTAAAGGGAGCATGTATACTTTTAGGAGCTATTACAAAGTAGTATGGCATCTCAAGGCATGTTGCTACTATAGGAATTACAGTAGCACAGCTGCAGTGCCGGCAGCGTAGATATTTCCAAGATCTTTTTTCCTACAAGAACTTTTTCCATTAATGTAGGTAATCCACCACCCTAAGCAGCAGCATTTAGGTTGCCTGAAAACTTCTTCTGATGAACTTCATTGAGTCTACACCAGGTGATAGGTCAACTTAACTACAGCACTCAGGGGTGTGAATTTTTCATTAGGTGGTTATGTGGACATGTCCCTTAACTCTATATTTCCTGGTTTTCTGGAGTCTGAGTTTTGCTGAACTTGACATTTGGGAGGGGTGTGAGCGGTTACCGAGAATGCTTAACTGTGTGTTGATGTTTCTGCCATTCTATTTCCTAGTTTTTTAATAGACAGAAAAGTTGTTGGTAGGAGTTAGCAGCATGCAGGTTCTCTCTATGCATATGTGTAGTGTACTCCATTACACACATGAGACTTAGATATGTTTGCTGGAATTTCTAACAAGATGCAAAAACTCTCTTCCTAATAACACAAGTTAATTTTCTCCAAAGAGCAAAGGGGTGGCATGTACTCTGGTGGGGTAACCTTTGAGACCACAGTGGAATGATTTGAGCCCTGGTTTGATCTCTATCTGTGAACACAAAAATCACTACCAGAATGTGCAAGGCGATGATTCACAGTATGGCACCTCCGGCTGGTCATCTTGAGAATTAGCTCTCCAGCTCTCGGAGCGCCTCCTGGTGTCCAATATCTCACCTGCAGCCGGCACCCCCGGACCCTGGTGCCCTTTTACCACATACTAGGTCTCCCCTCTCAGGGGAATCCCCAACCCTGTAACCCCACCTTGCCTCAGTGGCTACTGCCAGTTGTCATCTAGCTCTTGTTCACCAGGGCAAACTGCAGTCTATAATGGACACTCATCGCTGGCCAGGGGTTGCACCAGCTGCCTTTGCCTAATCACGGACTGCACCTCTGCAACCCCACTGCCTTCTTTATGTCTTGCACAAGGCCTGCAGCCTGAGGAGTTACCAGGCTGGAGCTTCCCAGCTCTTCTTGCCTGCACCCTAAGTTCCCTGGCAGCTAGATCCTTCTCCCTCTAAAGCTAGAGAGAGAGTGACTTAGCTTCTGACTACCAGCCCTTTTATCAGCGCCAGCTGTGGCCTGATTGGGGTGTGGCCCAGCTGTGGCTGCCTCCCCAATTAGCTCACTCTCTTAGCTCCCCAGGGCAGCCCTTTCCCAGGGCTGTTTTAACCTCTTCTGGGCCGGAGCACAGTGACCAACCCTCTACAGTCTCCTTGCAGACAAGCTATTTTTTCCACCAAGGATCTCAGGAACCCTTTGCTCAAATGCCCCCAAATTTGGATTAGTGACTATACCCTGCACCTCCATGAAACATTCCAGGTTTCGAGGCAATCCAATTAACTGTACAGGTTGTAGAGCACTTACAACAATTCAGCTTTAAAGAGAAAGCTTGTTTTAAACAAGACGAGGAAGACTTGTAGCATCTTAGAGACTAAACTTAACTATTGCTCTGCTATAATGGAAAATTCAGAGGACTGTGAGGAGAAGAGTTTAGTGCCACCACCACTTCTGCTATGGGCAGATATCAACTGTTATCTTCTGTTTCCTACATGCCTGCAAGAGTTGGGTAAAGTTCCCAGCATGATCAGGGACTTTGAAGAGTGATGAGGAGAAGAACTTGATGTCCCTATCCCGTCCCCTGGGGCCATGGACCTGCAAATTGGAAGTTGTGGCAGCTGGTACTCCACAAGACAGTGTTCCTACTAAGGGGGTGAGATATAAAGTAAAATAATTTGAGAAACCCTGTGATTCAAATTAATATTAATGATGAGAAGTTTATTAAAGTTCTTGAACTACAGACTAGCTGAATTTCCTCCCAAATTTTCCTGTGGTGAACACCAACTGATAGTGGCTTATTTCAAAGGATTATTTGAGTCTAAGCATTTTATCTTTTTAATCAGACTACACAAATATATTATGCAAAAAAGAAACCAACAACCTCCCAGGTATGGGTAACACCTTGTTTGTTACATTCTCAAAGGTTACCTGCTCCCTCCTAGGTTCTGAGTCAACACTACTTTTATAGCTTTCTACACACAGCCAGATCAGTTAATGGCAACAGTTGTCAGCAATGAGTGCTCCTGCCTCAGGGCTGAGAAGGAGGTAGCCACAAGTGTGGATGGGACAAAACTATTTTCATTGCCACTGCAGAAAGCATGCTTCAGAGTTGTGAGAAGCAAGTCTAAAGAATGCTTTCTACAACGCGCCATAAAGCATGCTGCAAGACGTTGCGCCTTTGGGGCATGTGAGAGCGAGAGAGAAAGAAAGAAGGCAGGCAGGCAGCAGACTTTGTCAGGGCAGGATTTCTCAATGTGTGGGTTGCCAGAATGTTTCAAAGGGTTGCATGGCAGCTCTTGTGGTTCCTGTCCCACAGGGCTGGCTGGGCTCACCGCCCAAATCCAGACACTGCATCTTCTTGGGCAGGGTGACCAGACAGTAAATGTGAAAAATCAGGACAGGGCTTGGGGGGGGGGGGGAGGGAATAGAAATCTATATAAGAAAGAGACCCCCAAATCAGGACTGTCCCTATAAAATCAGGACATCGGGTCACCCTACTCTTGATCCCAGATCCATTCAGGTTTAGCTCAACCATCACCACCCCCTACCAGCTTTCTTGGTCATTTTCCACCCCCAGGCAACACGTAACACTTGAAAGTGGGGAGTGCAATTTTAAAACGTTCTAGAGAAGGGGTGGGCAAACTACGGTCTGCGGCCCGTTCCTGACCAGCCCCTGAGCTCCCGGTTGGGGAGGCTGCTCCAGACCCTCTCCTGCCTTCCCCCACCCTCTCCTGGAGCCTCAGTGCGCCGCCAATGCTCTGGCCTGCCGCTCCAGAGTGGCACTGCAGTGGGAGATCTGGCCCCGGTGGGTCCTGAACTCTTGCTGCTCTGAGCAGTGTGGCAAGGGGGTGAGGCTGTGTGCTCCGGCGGGGCAGCGTGTCCCGCTCCAGCGGGCCTGAGCAGCGTCATAAGGGGGTAGGGGCTGGGAGTCCCAGAGGTCTTTTTTTTTGGGGGGGGGGAGAAGGTGGATAGGGGTCAAGGCAGTCAAGGGACAGGGAGCAAGAGGGCTTGGGTAGGGAGTGGAGTGCTTGGGGGGGGACAGTTACGTGGGGGGGTCTCAGGAGGGGGCAGTCATAGGACAGGGAGCAGGGGAGGTTGGATGGGGTGAGGGTTCTGAGAGGGGTGGGAAGTGGGATGCGGTTGGATAGAGGGCGGGGCCAGGTTTCCCTACCCTATCCAGCCCTCCATATAATTTTTAACCTCTGTGTGGCCCTCGGGCCAAAAAGTTTGCCCACGCCTGTTCTAAAGGGACATGTGACTTCCCTAAAGAGGTTGTCAAACTGTGGGGCTCACTGCCTTGGAGTGGTGCAGAGGAATGTTCTGGAGGTGCACTTGAGTGGCCCCCCCAGCCTGTCTGGGTTGACCCAAAAATCTGAGAGGCATGTGACCCTAGGTCAGGCATGTCCAAAGTCCGGCCCGGGGGCCAATTGAGGCCCGTGTTCTAATTTTAACCGGCCCGCAGACGCTTTTCTAAAATCAATACTATGCGGCCCGCCAGCACTGTCGCCAACCAGTGCGTGGAGCCGCAGCCGAAGGAGAGGGGCGAGGTCAGTAAGAGGCGAGCGGGGGGGGGGGGAGAGAAGAGCGGAGGCGGAGCCGGGGGAGAAGAGCGGAGGCGGAGCCGGGGCCGGGGCACGAGGTGAGGCGGAGCTGGCGGAGAAGAGCGGAGGCGGAGCTGGGGCCGGGGCACGAGGCGAAGCGAGGCGGAGAAGAGCGGAATCAGGGCCGGGGCACGAGGCGAAGCGAGGCAGAGCCGGCAGAGAAGAGCGGAGTCAGAGCCGGGGCCGGGGCACGAGACGAGGCGAGGCAAGGCAAGCTGGGGGAGGGGGGGAGTGAGAGCACGGCTGGAGCGGGGGGGGAGGGAGGGAGGAAGGGGGGGAGGGAAGAAGAGCGAGAGCACGGCTGGAGGGGAGGGGGAGGGAAGAAGAGCGAGAGCGCGGCCGGAGGGGAGGGGGAGGGAAGAAGAGCGAGAGCGCGGCCGGAGGGCAGGGGGAGGGAAGAAGAGCGAGAGCACGGCCGGAGGGGAGGGGGAGGGAAGAGCGAGAGCGCGGCTGGAGGGGAGGGGGAGGGAAGAAGAGCGAGAGCGCAGCCGGAGGGGAGGGGGAGGGAAGAAGAGCGAGAGCGCGGCCGGAGGGGAGGGGGAGGGAAGAGCGAGAGCGCGGCTGGAGGGGAGGGGGAGGGAAGAAGAGCGAGAGCGCGGCCGGAGGGGAGGGGGAGGGAAGAGCGAGAGCGCGGCTGGAGGGGAGGGGGAGGGAAGAAGAGCGAGAGCGCAGCCGGAGGGGAGGGGGAGGGAAGAAGAGCGAGAGCGCGGCCGGAGGGGAGGGGGAGGGAAGAAGAGCGAGAGCGCGGCCGGAGGGGAGGGGGAGGGAAGAGCGAGAGCGCGGCCGGAGGGGAGGGGGAGGGAAGAAGAGCGAGAGCGCGGCCGGAGGGGGGGGGGAGAAGAGCTGGTGCCGGGGGGAGGCAAGTGGCAGGAGCCCCGCATGTCTGCCGGGGAACAGGGTGCTTTCCCACTTTGCAGGGAATAGCTACCATCATCTCTATTTTTAAATTAGCAAATTGCATTTTAAATAGTTTTCAGGGCATTTAAAAACTTTTTTCTGTAATAAATGAAAGCGCAGTGATATTTAGATGAGTTGTGTGCCAGGAAGAGAAAACTACCAAACAAGCACCTAAAGATCCCCTGTCTTCACATGCTTGATTTCATTCCTTAATTAGAGCCATTAATCAGTAGATATGAGATATGAGGTTTAAGGGCCGCCAAGACAGAGAGCCTCCAGCTACCGGGGCTGCTCCTGTCCCCCCCCCTCCCCCTGAGTCCATAATTGGCCCCACACCCCAGGAGGTGATGATGGCTAGGAGAACAGGTCTTTCACCTTCCTGCTGCCTGCGGGGCATGCATAGTGCAGGGGTGTGGGGTCTGATTGCAGGCACTAGCAGAAGAAGGTGGGGGGAAGAGACCCCCTCCACCTCCCCAACCGAGATCCAGCCACGGACCTACCTGCTGGATACTTCCTGGCTCTCTTCCCCCTCCCCCCCCCGCAAGCCCTGCTCCAGCTCCCAATGGGAGCCATGGAGCTAGTGCTTTTGGCTGGAGAGTCCCCTTGGAGCCAGAGACCTCCAGAGCTGGTGAGTGTGGCCAGGGAAGGGGGGCAGGGTCAAGTGTGGATGAGTGTTTGGGATGCTGGGCTGTGAGGATTGGTGTGGACTGTGGAGGATGTCTGGTGGAGGGCGCAAAATAAAAAGAACAACAATATCAAGACTATCAAATTATTCATTTATTTTCATTAAATATATAAGGTAAATAATGAAATTACAAACCAAACATATATTCTAATATGCAATGCTACCTTATGCAATATTCATTTAAAAAGTTTAAAATAAGCAGTGCTCCAGGAAAAGGGAATGGGGGGGGGGGGCAGAGGCGCAAGATAAAATTTTTGCCAAGTTCGCTATTTTATAGCAGCTTCCCTCTCCTGCAAATCTGGGTCTGTGTCCATTGCTCCTTTTTGCTGCTTCTCTCTGGTCTGGTGCTAACCCCTGAGGGTTATGTCTGCTCTTAGTCAGCCCACTTGACAAGTTTGATTGTCCTTGATCCGTCTCTCCTTCCTCATTCACACCTCATTCATTCAACAGGGCACTTGATTATAAAGTCGGGGGGGGGGGGAGCGAGAGCACGCCGGAGCAGCGGGAGGAGAGCGGGGGGGGGGGGGGAGGAGGTCGGCCCTCACACATCTTCACCTTACCAAATCTGGCCCTCTTCCCAAAAAGTTTGGACACCCCTGCCCTAGGTGGTCCCCCATGTGTCACCTCTGTTTCTGCCCCACAGCTTTGTCCCCTGGGTGGCTGCCCCACTCACTCACCCATCTATCCCTGGTTAGAGACCACCTGATGGTAGCTGCCAGTAGTTTTCTTAAGGTGGGGGTGAGCCAGGGAATGGAGTAGTTTAACTAGCTTCCTAGATGGGAGAATAGAAGATAAGTCACTCAAACAGCAGCTTCCTTCTCTACCAGTTCCCCTGTTAGGCCTGTACAGATTCATCACCGTGTAGAAGACATAGACAAAGACCTGCAGCTTGACCGTGACTGGCCTGAGACAGCTGACTCACACTCAAGGACCTCAGGTTGTGGGGCTAAAACTCACAGTGTAGACATCCAGGCTCAGGATGGAGCCCAGCCTCTGAAATCCTGCGAGGCAGATAGAATCCAAGTCCAGTATCTAACCCAGGTGCAAGTATCAACTAACCCAGGCTCTGAGACTTGGTGCTGTAGGTTTTTTATTGCAGTGTAGACATACCACTTTTATTTTCCTGAAAGAGAGGCAGCTACTACTACAATTGGACTCCTCACCTGACTTCCACAAGGCTCCTAGTCAGGCTGTAACACATTCCTATTCTTGCCTCCCCCTAAACCCAGAAATATTGCCAACTGTTGTCTCTTCCCAAGTGCCTCCAACTCGGACACTTCTCTCCTGATTGTGGGGAAGAAAACTGTTTTAAGCTATTGAGCACCAAATAATTTTATCCCAAAAGTATAGGCCAAATAATAATTCTCTCGCTGCCGGTCTTCAGATAGAGATGTAGTTCTTGTCTTTCTGAGTTTGGTAAGGAAGTCACCTAAACACTGCCAGATTCCTAATTCATTCTCCCATTGATACTCAGATGGCTTCTATATTAGTAGCCAGTTATACGAAGGTCCCTTGATTAAATATTGGGGGCATAAAACATCTTACTATTCACATAGCAATAGTATCAATAAGTTGTTATATTAGATGGTTGCACTTTGACACTAAACATTCGCAAATGAGCATTGCAGAAGAAGCTTATAGCATTTTAAGTATTTAAGGAATTAACAAACAAATAATTTCACCCTCAAGGGTGTTGGATGTAACCAAAACATTATCCAGCTAATATATATTTTCTTTGCAGTGAACTACAAAATTGCTTTTATGGTTTTATTGTGTGAGATGTCAAACTGGTTCCAACATGTTAACATCTTAATACTCAGGTGGATAGAAACTGAACAAGTATTAATGCACCCAATTCCCCCTGCGGGTCTCCTTGGCTTGTTTGTCTGATGCGGGAAAAAAATAAGGTGTGACCAGTGATGGCTGTATGAAGTGTGTAGGCTATCTTAGCTCAGAAGTACCAACTTCATCTTCACCATCATGTAAAAGACCCTATATGGGACAACCAAGACTTGCAATTTGGGAATAGACCTATAATTTGGAAGAATTGGCTAGTGATCAGATGGATTTCTTAAATCGGCCAAGGATAAGGGCCTTTTCCCTTTTATAATGCTGAAATAGCACTGTGATCTGCCACTCTCCACAGAGGGGCAGTACTTACAACTAAGACATGTAATAACATGTTGATTTAGCTGAGTTGCCCTAGGGCTTGCCCTCACTAGCAGGGGGGATCAACTGCAGATACGCAACTTCAGCTACGTGAATCACGTAGCTGAAGTTTGTGTATCTGCCGCCGACTTACTGCCCGTCCCCACGACGGCGGCAGTCGGCGGCACGCTCCCCCGTTAACTCCAGCTTGCGCCTCTGGGCAAGCTGGACTTCCGGAGTCGACGGGGGAGTTGCGGGCGATCGATTTATCGCATCTTAACTATACATGATAAATCGATCGCCAGAAGATCGATCCTGGACCGCGGTAGTGAAGACGAGCCCCTAGGTCTGTCAGAGGCCCTAGAACAAATGGAAATTTCAGGAAAGTTTAATAAATTTCACTGGCCTACACCCACTATATATATATATATATATATATATATTGTCAATGAAGAGGATCTCCCTTACTTGGGAGTTCTGTGAAAAAGCACAGAAAGGGGATTTATCACAGCCCGTAAAAGAATCCCAATGGCAGAGTGTATTATGCTGGGTTGTGTTAAAAATGCCCTGTGTATCTCCAGCTATGTTTGAGAACAACAACAACAAAATCTATTCAAAAGATATCATACAGTGCAGAGGTTGTACCCACCCCCCCAAAAAAAAGTTTTAATCTTTTATCTGTTGATGCAGTAAAAAGAAAAGGAACACCTGTTGAAAGAGATGGACAATGTTAAAATGGAATTCAGCAGCCAAACCTCTGCTTAAAGTTATATCCTCGGATATATTTGCCTGCTAAGCTAAGTTTAACTTTGCCACAGTGCAATGATCACCAAGCACATGATTTTACAAAAAGTGGAAGAGTAGGTTTATGCCCTAAGTAGAACGAACAGTGCTCAGATCTGAGACAGCAGCCAAAGAAAAGCTTACTGTATAGAGATCAGTTGTATAAATGTGAGGACATTTGGATCCCATTTCTAGATATGCTGAGACTGCAAAGAATTCCAGACTATCATCCCTCTTCCTTTTCCCTCCCTTTGATGCACCCTCCTTCCCTCCTCTCCCTGTTCAGGTCTTTTTTCTTACTGTATTCTCCACCCTCACATTATGTCTATATAATATGATATGGTCTTAAATTGTCTGGTCTTGAGGCTTTGAGGACTTGTAAAATTACCTAATTACATAATTCTACTGAGATCGTGTGATGTGTGTGCTTTTGGGACCCTCTACAAACTGCAAGTTAATTAAAAACACAAAAAGATAAATATCTTTTTTTATGAAAATTAAACTAAATTGTGAAACTGAAAACTTTAGAATGTGTAAAAGCAATCAGTTTGAAAGAATTTCTAGAATTCTGTGTGGGTTTAAAACTGTCTCCTTGAAGAGAAGCAGAGAAGAAAAAAAAAGGGGTTACAAGGCTTAACTTTTGTGGTCTTGTTAAACCAGGCACTATACATTACTTTTCTTTGAGATCCTGACCTAGAAGAATCTTTATACCCTTTAACAAGAGGATGGGAGGAATTTACTTGAACATTGCCTCTTCATGGGTGTGGGGAAAGCAAGCAACAAAATCTCTTGTCCTCTGGTGGTCCACAATAGTTTGTCTGGTGTCAGTGGGCCTTCTTTGTGGGGTAGCAACATCATCATCTGCTGGAGACCAGTATTTCACACTAATTAATGTGTCTCTTCTGTCTAGTGACTTATACTGTTCCAGAGGCATAATACAAAGGCTTAAATGTTACCTTATAATATGGGATACAGATGCTAGAAAAGAGATGAATGCTTGTAAGTTGCTGAATGCATTAAATAAAGCCTAAACTAAGCACATTTTTATAAATCTACTAGCGAAAATACCCGGCGTTGCTCGGTCAGTCGGAGGTGGGGAGGGGGCAGACAGTTGAGTGAGTGCGGGGTCCGTTGGATGGGGGCAGAGAGCAAGCCTGACACCCCCACCTCACCCCCCCGACCAAACCCGACACCCCCACCTCACTTACCCCTCGACCAACCCCGATTCACATTTTCACCCCCCACCCAAACCCAACACCCCCACATCTCCCCCTACCAACCCCAACACCCCCGACCAACACCCACACCTCACCCCCCGTAGACCAAACCTGACACACCCACCTCACTTCCCCCCCAACCAAACCTGACACCCCTACCTACCACCACAAACAAACCCGACACCCACACCTCACTTACCCCTCGACCAACCCCGACCCCCCTCCTCACCCTCCCAACCAAACACCCCCACCTTGCCCCCCCCACCAAACCCCTGACCAACCCCAACACCTCACCCCTCACCCACCCAGACACCTTCCCACCCCCCCCCCGACCAAACCCCACACCCCCGGCTCACTTACCCCCCGACCAAACCCAACACCCCCACCTCACCCCCCCGACCAAACCCGACACCCCTACCTCACTTACCCTCCGACCAAACCCAACTCGGGTCCGTCGGAGGTGGGGAGGGGGCAGAGAGCTGAGGGATTCCGGGGTCCGTCGGAGGTGGGGAGGGGGCACAGAGCTGAGGGATTCCGGGGTCCGTCGGAGGGGGGAGGGGGCAGAGAGCTGAGGGATTCCATTGGAGGGGGGAGGGGGCAGAGAGCTGAGCGAGTGCGGTGTCTGTTGGAGGGGGTATTATGACATCAGAACTATGTCACAGAGAACAGCAGCTGCCCAGCTGATGTGATTGGCCTTTAAAGAATTTCACCCCTGGGGGGCGTCAGAGGTGAGATTTTAAATTTCTTTTGACTCTTACGGTCATTAGGACCCCAAGACCTCTAACTGTACCAAATTTCAAGTCTCTAGCTCAAACGGTGTGGAAGGAGTAAGCATACATCCGCGCATACATACCTACACGCACGCATACATACATACATACACCATTTGACTTTTATATATATAGATTACCTATTTGACCAATTCTAACACAGATGAACCAGGTTGGTTCCAGTTATGTGTTTGACGGTATTCAAATGAGGCATGGTGACCGTAGCGTAAAATGGCACCTAGTTTGCCAGCATCATATTCCCCATGCAATGATGATACAGGAAGGTATGTCACTGATGACTCTGAATACCTCCCTGGATTCTCTTATTCTTGAGAAAGCATCTTCTGCTATATTTTCTTTCCCATTGATGTGGATTATTTCCATGTCATACTCCTGTAGAGCTAAGATCCGGTGTATAGTCTGGAATTTGCCTTGGTGCAGCCATATTAGTGAAGAGTGCTTCATCAGAACCTTAATTTTTCCATTAAGCAGATTAGGACACTAAGGAACTAAAGCCTTAACTATGACATAACATTCCCTCTTGCTGACCGTACAGTTCTGTTCAGTGACAGTGAGTGTTTTACTTAAAAAGGCAATGAGGTGCCTCTTTCACCCCCCATCCTGCATTAACATTGCACCTAGGCCAATATCAGAAGCATCAGTGTATAGCACAAGGGGTTTGCTGAAATTATGGCCAACTAAACTGGCTCTTTAGACAGACTCTTGTCTTTGAGGCATGTCTCACAGGTTCTAGTCCATATCACCTGGACTGGCTTTCCCTTTTTTAGGTAAGGTCTGATATGGGTACCACAATGTAGCTGAGTCCCTTTACAAACCTCTGGTAATAACTGGCCAGACCAATAAAGGATTGGACTGCTTCTTGGGTTGTGGGGCAGGCCAACTCTGTATGGCTCCTACTATTAACAGGTTGGGTGAACAAACCCATGGCCCACCCAGTTCCCTAAATAAGGTATTTCTGTGCACCCCTCCCTCCCCCATATCTTGCATTTGGGCACCTTGACAGTGAGGTTTCTCCAAACATGATTCAAGTAGTCTTACCAGGAGTTGTTTAAAATAGCAAAGTCATCTACATAGGACCTACTGAAGGTTCTCATTGACAAGTCTTTGAAAGGTAGCCCCTGCATTAATCCAAAAAGGAATAACCTTAAACTTAAATAGGCCAGATTCTACCATGAAAACTGACTTTTCCTGGGCATTAGCATCTAAGGGAATTGGCTAATACCCATGAGCCAAATCCAGAGTATTTATCAATTTTATATTTCCCCTCTCTCCTTCACGACCCCCAGGGACTGGGGTAAGGATCAGGGTGGCTGATGGCATTTACCCTTCTAAAATCCACACAAAATCTTAAGGTTTTAGGTATCACAATAGGAGAAGCCCAGGGCCTTTTGATTAGTAATCGCCCTCACATCTACCAGGCTTTCCACTTCATCCTGAAACAGTCTTTGCATTTTTCCTCTGGCACAGCACATTCTGCTAGGGGGAAAGGGTGTGGCCCTGTAGTTTCAATGGAATGCACTTGTCAGTGAAACCATTCAAATTGGAAAATACTTGCCTGTGGTGGTTGAGGAGTACATACATTTCCTGCTTTTGGGTTGGGTTCAAATTTCAGTGCTCTCCCAAGGAGTCTCTTCCTTACTCATTCTGACCAAAACAACTAAAGGGGCAGTAAATGTTCTCTTATCAGTACAAAAAAATAAAATAAAACATATTTGCCATCTCCCTTTTCTGGTAAGCTTTCACTCTATTGACATGTACAGTTTGCTTTGCACTATTCCCTTGCCATAGGGTTTTACTGCATCATAATGGACATTCACTTTCTCTCTCACCTCTGAAAGGACCCTCCCAACAATCTTGCATCTTGTTCTCTCTCACTGGAATCCACACCAATACCAAGTTGCCTAGAATCAAAAGATTCTTCTCCAAGCTCTCCAGGACACCTGACTCCTTTCAAGGTTCTGATGCACTAAATCCATCATAGCCTTTAAATTCTCTTTAAAACAAGGTGCCTTGCTCCCCTCCCAAGAGCCTAAGATAGGGTCACCAGCTGTCCCAATTTTATAGGGACAGTCCTGTTTTTTGGATCTTTTTCTTATTTAGGTGCCTCTCGCCCTCTCCTCCCCTACTTCTTGTCCTGATTTTTCACACTTGCTATCTGGTCACCCTAGCCTCAGATTAATGCTAGGGGTCACCTCATCTGTCTCCCGTAAAGGAGATCAAAGGAAGCAATCCCGCAGTACACTCCTGTTTGCAAAAAATAAAGGCGCAAAACCTCCTCATCATTCTTTCCCCTGGTAGCATACATCCTTCCTCAGCATAGACTTCAATTGAATATTTCTACCAGATCGTTCGTTTACGGATGACAAGGGGAGGTTTTTATGCGCCTCACTTCACACAACTCCCATAATTTTTTGAAAACTACCAAAGTGAAATTTGCACCAGGGTCTATCGAGAATAGATTTCTCCATGGCACGCTACTAAAAATGGCAATTAGGGTTGTAGGGATCTGGGGCAAAAAATCTGTCAGGGGACAGTACTTGGTCCTGCTAGTGTAGGCAGGGGACTAGACTATATAGTTACAGTTTCAGCTCCTACATCAGACAGAGCTGTGGTTTCAGGGTACCTGGTGGACGAATCCATCGCAGCCAATATAATTTTTTTTCCATTCCTGGAATGTTTCAGGAGGGGTCCCACAGTATCAGACACTCTGGCGAACACCTCCTTAACAATGGGAATGGCTGGACAGGTGCCCTGCAGGGTTCCTTTAACCTCTTATGCTTCTGACAAACTGCTTACAGTAATTTTTACTGCCTCAAACATTCAAGGCCAACAGAAGTTTTGTTTGATCCTGTCACAGGTTCTCTCCTTTCCCAAGTGTCCAGCAAAGAAGCAATCATGAGCTACCTGCAGCAATTTTGTCCCATGCTTATCAGGCACAAACACCTGACTGCAAACCTCTCCACTAAGTCTCTTTTCCCCTCCCCCCGAAACACACCTACTTTTTCTTTCCCAGCTGGTGAATTATTCTGAACTGCATTCCTCCCCTTGTCCACGGAAAGATTGGCCTGTGGAGCCTTCATAAACTCCTTTTGATTTGCACTGGCAAAGCAATGGAATCTCTCACCTCTTCTGGGGGACAAAAGGTTACTTTCAGCTAAAGAAGAATAGAACGCATTTTGTTCCCCTTCACAGCCCTCCCTACTGTCCACAGACAAAACAAGCCAGGTTGACTTAGGGCCATATGCCCCATTTTGGCTGGCACACTCCCTTTAAGCCCTATCTTGGCCATCTTGACTTTACTTGGCAAGAGCAAATGGGACAAATGCATTATTTTGCCCCCAAAGAGTGAGGTGCGACCCCTAGTTGGGCATGGAGGAAGGTGTGGGGGGCAGCAGAGGTGAGAGGCGACACCAGCCCTGTACAGGAGGAATGGCTCAGGCCAGCCCAGCCCTATTCAGGCACCATGGGGCACTAAGCCAGTTCCACATGCAGGGGGAAAGGGGGCCCTCAGGCTAGCCCTGTGAACGGGTGGGCAGCAAGGTGGGGCTCAGGCCAGCTCCATGGGGGGGAAGGGGTTCAGGCTGGCTCTCACCTCAACTTCTTCACTGGTTCTGAGTGCTGCCACTTGTTCTGTGTCTCTTCGGTAGGCTCTCTCCTCGGCTACCTTGATTTATTAACTGAAAAGGAAATATGAACCTTATTTATAAGGTCAAAGCAGGTAAACAGACTCACCAAAGAGTTACAGGCTTAACTTTCAAAAGGTAACAGAAGATTCTATAATAAGCAAGTTCTATATGTCCCTTGGGGACAAAGCAGGCTAAGCAGCTGGTGATCTCTTGCTTATGCCTAGAAATCTTGCCTGCCCTCCCTGCAATGAGTCCAAGCAGCAAAGATAGCCCTTCTTATCAAGGATTTCTATACCTTCTCCCATCCTGGGATAACTTGCAAACTTAACCGAAAAATTCACTTGAACATCTCCTCTTCATTGGGCGGGGGGAGAGCAACAACAAAGTCTTTTCTTTTAGGATGTTCCACAACAGTTCATCTGGTGTGGAGGGGCCTTATTTATCAGGGAGGCCACAATATCTTCAGTTGGATACCAATATTACACACTAGTTAATGTCTCTCTCCTGTCTGGTGATTTACAAAATTAGAGAGGCATATAACACAAATGTCTAAATATTACTTTTTAATATGGCATACAGATGTTAAGCGAGATTAATGCATGCAATTTACAAACTTTTAATAAAGCCTAAACACATTTTTATAACTTTAGTACCTATTTTACCAATACTAACACACAAATGATCCAGACTGATTCCAGTTACCTGTTTGTCAGTGTTCAGGTGAGATATGGGGACCTTGGCATAAGGTGGCACCCTGTTTGCCAGCAACACAGCTGCATTTCAGAGTATGGCCAGTTAGTGCTAGAGGTGACAAGTACAGATTTACAACCAAGAAAGCAGTAATCTCAGTGAAACTTCTCATGTCACTTATTTGGAAAAAATTAATGATTTCCTAGAATTTAATTAGGAAGAACATTTAATTTAATAAACTAAGCAAACAAAACCATATGAATGCAGCTATTATTCTCCACACAGCATGGGTGTGAAAACAATTGTACTGACTTTTAGGAGATATTTCCAGACAAAAGGAGGTTCACAATTTATACTAAGTTCGTTTTATTAATAACCATTTTTGTATCTATTTTGGTGATTATCCCACACATGACCCTCCACCCTCCCAACTCATTTTCTTCCTCATCCCAAAATTCCATTTCCAAAATTCCCTTAATTCCAAGGCCCGTCTCTCCATTGCCAAACCCAGGCCCTTTACTTCTGCTTTCCCCAGAGCCACCAAAATAGTGAGTCATCTCCAGCCTCTCCACCAATCTTACCCCCCAACCTATCAACCACCATCGCCACACTAGGAGTTCTATGAGCCATGGCTTTTTGGCAGAACTTTCCAAGGTCCATTTTTTGAAAGACTGGCAACTATGTAGTACCACAGAAGCACTGAAGTCCAACAAGGTCCCAGAAAGAGGCCTTAATACCTGAGGCTGTGCCCATGTTACACTTTGGTGCCCATCTTTCATACCACTGGGTAAGCTCCAATGCTGGGAAGAATAATGAGATGGATAGATCAGTGTAATGGTGTTTGACTCATACCTCACAAATGCCCCATAGCCAAGGGCATGTGACTGCACACTCTCTCTCTCTCTACCTGTTTGTGGTGGGTCTTCGCGGACTCAGACTTCTGGTCAAGCCATACACAGTTTGTGAGATAAAAGCAAAGCAAACCCTTTTTGAGGTACAAGTCCAACAGGGGCCTCTCTCACTGCCCTCTGTGATGTCTCTCTGTTCATCCCGGCTCCAGACTAGAGCAGTGCCCAAGGGCTTCTTTCCTGGGGACAGTGTCTTCAACCTCTCAGGCCTTTCTGGCCCCAGCTCTTCAGCTGGGCCACTATAGTTCAGTCCCTCTTCTGTGGTGCCTTAAAGTCCAGGCCACTTTCCCTGGTGGGGATATGGGGGGACATCCAGACCCCACCTCTACTTCAGATAGCAGCCCAGGAACCCTATAGATAACACCCATTCACCATAGCCCTTTAAATAAACTGTGTTGCTGCTATAATTCCCTGAACTGCTTCCCCATGGTTTCTCCCCTTCACACCCTCCCCCCCCCATTTTCCTTACCTAAGGACCTCATCTTTGTGGAGTCCGAGCACCATCCACTCTCCTCCAGCTCTAGCAAAGAACTGAACTTGTTCTGCTTCTGCAGCTCTTCTTATACCCACCTGCTGGGCTTGGATTAGCTACTTCTCACACAGCCACTCTAGGCAGCTTGGAGGACCTCTCTACTGCCCCTTTTCTGGGGTGGGGTGTGGCAGGGCCACAAGGCCTCCAAGAGTGGGTCTCAGAGCCTAGTACATCCAGACAACAGCATTTAACCAATGTATTATCCTCTAAACCTGCTCAGACAATGAGGTGGTTAAAATACTGATGGCTACTGGAACCTTAGCTACACTAAAGCTTCCACCATTGCTACTGGAGACATCAATAGTAGGATATTTTCGGGGGGGGGGGGGAAGAGTCTATTGTAGATAAGCCTTGAAAGAGTATCTACTGTAAACCAGTTTACAGCTAATGTCAAAATGAAGGAGTCAACAGATTTCAAGATAGTTCTTAATGGCACATAAGGCTTAACAGTGAACAAATGCCAGCCTCCATTTTCAAATAAAGATTAGCATAACACCTTGAATCAGGAATACACACAACTCTCGTAGAAGGAGACAGGCCTGGACAATATCATGGAAAATTTCCAGCACACATAAAAAATATGCAAGGCAGGCTGCTCTGGCAATAGCAAAGCAAATGTAGATTATTGGGCAGATTGGAATTTAATACTCCAGCTAATCAAAATGTTGTGTTCTTTAGAACAGACATTTTAGGAGGATTATACAAATCTGATTTCAAAAGTAATTCCAGAATTTAACAAACCACGACTCACCGGGGCAGCACCACCTGCTGGTTGTCTTGGGAATCAGCTCTCCAGCATACAGAGCACCTCCTCCTGGTCAGTGTCTTGCCTGACACTGGCCCCATGTCCCTCCCTTACCCCAGTGTCCCTTTACCTCAGCATTCTATCCCCAGCAGTACCCCACACTCTGGGTCTCCTCTCCCAAGGGAACCCCTGCCCTCTATCCCCATCTTGCCTCCATGACCCCCACTTACTGAGGCACACTGCAGCATAATGGATCACTCATGATTGGCAGGGGGCAGGGTTGGATATTCTGCCTTTCCCCGCAGCCCAGTACCTCTCTAAGCCTGCCTGTCAGGTTGCAGCCTGGGAAGTCACCACCCCAGAACTTCCTGGCTTGCCCTGTCCCTTCCCTAGCACAGCTCTGTCTGCAGTACCCTTTGCTCCTTCAGGCAGCTAGGTCCACCTCTCTCCAAAGCTAGAGAGACTCACTCAGCCCCTAGCTCCTTTTATCAGGGCCAGTTGTGGCCTAATTGGGGCATGGCCCCAGCTATGGCTGCTTCCCCAATCAACAGAGTCTTTTTTTTCTAGGAGCGGGGTAACTGCCCTGCTACACAGAACCAATTAATGCTACAACAATGAATCAATGGACCATAATAGCACAGGTTTTGAATTAAGTAGATGCAAGGACATTTTTGTTTACTACTAACATCACAGGAAAAACATGACATTAAGGAGAAAATTCAGCTCTCATATATACACATGCAACACTGTTGATTACATTAGTGCTGCATGACCGTGAATTCATTTCCATTTCTTTTATAATAAGGTTCTAGTATTAAAAATATGTTTCTGTTTAATGAGTTGTCATTGATTTTCCACAGTGTACTTACTTTTTTTTCTTTTTATGGAGAATGCTTTTCAGACTATATTTTATCTTTATCACCTAACTGTAATCATGATACTGCCTTGTGAACTCATGTGCTAGCAAAACATCAGGATCTATAAAATCAAAGTGTGTGCTTTTTTTTTTAAAGAAATACTACTTACAATGGAGAACAGGAGACAGGATTCAGATGGAGATACACTGTAACGGGTGACATTCACATATTTCCTTGCTTTTGTTTGTATTTTGTGAATGTTATCTTTCAAAATAAATGGGATTTAGAGGAAATTGTAATGATTAGCTGTTATACCTTAGAAAGCTTGATACATTTTTACTACACTAAAGGCCTGCTCCTGTAAATCTTTTCTCATATGAATGAAAGATCCTATTGAAGTTAGAAACTCCATTACGAGTTGTGGTGGAGTGACTGACCCATACAGGTAGATGGAGGGTTAAAGCAGCTCTTGGGGATGCTGTGCAAAAACCAACCAATGGGAGGAGGGCTTGCAGAGAACCAATTAGAAGGTTTGTTGAAGCAGCCAATCAGGGCCAGGGAGGGCCATATAAGACGGGCTACTCAAGAGTTCAGGGGCTGTCTCTCCCTGGAGTGTAAGGGAGAAGGATTGGCTGCCTTAGAGGAGTACCTTAGATTGAGTTGTGCGGGACAGAGTCTAGGGAGCTCTAGCCTGAGGCCCCTGATAGAAGGGTGCTAGGGCTACGGGAAAGCACCGCATGGAAATAGGTAGTGGAAGTTAGAGGAGGAACAACCCATGATTGCTGGCTATAGGGTACCAGGGTCTAGGCCTGGAGTAGTAGATGGGTCTGCCCCACCATTTTCTGCCATGTACCACAAAGGGGGTGGCCAGTATTTGGACTGCAGTTTCACCCTTGAGGTGGAGGGCTAGACTGAACGTTGCTGTAGGCCACAGCAGCAAGTGGATGGATTAGAGATAGCTGGTTCCCAGAGAAGGTGGGAGAAAATGGAGTGGGGCACAGCCAGAGGGCCGTGCCCAGAAGAGGACACTGTGGTCTGGGGAGCGATCCTAAAGAGGACCTAGAGAGGATCCAGATCCTAGAGAGAACTGAGAAGTTGTGTGGGAGAGTGTTGAGTTGTTGTTTGCAACTTTATTAAATGTAGAAACTTATAGGTGAGGCTATTCCTTCTTTCCTAGAATCCTGGTGTATGCGTCTAATATATCTTCACCTACACACAATGGTGTCAATAGTGATAATTCCTCTTCCCAATGTGCCAAATGAAGTGACAATTACACCCGTGCCCTTTCAATCAGACCATCTGAAAGGTCTCTCATTAGTTGCAGGCAATGTGAAAGGTGCACTTCAGCTCTTTCTCTAACTATTGCTGCAGCTTCTGCGCTATTGTGGATCCTCTCCTTGACTCTCCCATCTATCCCTCTACGTAAAGATACGAGTCTGGTGAGTGGTGCAGTTTGAAGAGTCTGCCAGCATGAGTTGGGGATGCCAGCAGTAAATGAGGTGAGGCACGTCATCCCAAACAGGTGCAACCATTTAGTGTAATTTATTTACCTGAAGTTGGAGGGGCTAAATCATGAGAGGTATCAACACCTGCTTTTTGCTCATATAATTCTATTGATTTCAATGATGTTCTGGAATAAAATGTAATTAACATAATGGTGACTCAGGATTAGTAACAGCAGTCCCTAGACTGTAAACACTTTGTGGTAGAGACTGTTTAATTATTATATGTCTAGCACAATGAGGCTCCTGACTCAGGACTCTAGGCACTACTGCAGTACAAATAACAACAGTGCAGATAAGTGGAGTGGCTATGGTGGCTGCATTAGCTGATATGGGCCCCTTTTCTGCTGTATCAATAGTAAGCTCCTACTTTGATCCCCCTAGTGTTATTGCCATGTGAGCACCTCTTACCTTCTATAATAAAGGGGTGACAAGTTCTGTGTAGGAGATTCATATTTATTTCCCGGCCATAATGCCACAACATGGATAAGTGGCTACTTTTACACCCTTGGCCCCTACAATCCATGGAGATGTCAGGCACCCACAAAGAAGGTAACTCCTTCAAAAAGATGGTGCATTTCAATTGGAAATGTGCCAGTCTGAGCAAAAGAAGTAAATTTGAGCTTGAAAGCATAATGGTTCTCGCTAGTGGCTACTGTTGTAACGATGCAGCGAGCAGATAAAAATGCTTGTTTCCTATCAGGATCCAAAACCATTACAGTCTTCTGACCTGTAAACAATGGGCCAAATTCATTGCTAGTATTATTCAGCATCCCTGAAAATCAGGCCCTTTTAGTAAGGGCTTGTCTACATGGAGACTTGGTGCTCAGCAAGCTGGTGTGTGAATCTACAGCACACTAGCTTGCTGCTCGGTCACTGGCCACATAGACTCCTAACCCGCAGTAGCAGAGTCTGAAGACCCAGATTCAGCATGATGGCTAAAGGCAATAGTGCCATGACAGACAGCTTGGAGGCAGTGGTGCAGTGACAGACAACACAGAGATGGTGAGAGGCGGCCATGCCGACATAGAAAGCTGTGTGGCAAGAGGTGGTGACACAGATGACATTGTGGCTGGAGGTAGCAGTAGGGTGAGAGGCAATGGCTCAGAGACAGTGGCAATATGTCTCTTTACAGAAGTCAGGCAGTACTTCCCCCTCAGAGCTGGAGATGGACCTCCTCAAGTGAGGTCCACCAGAGTGGGGAAGTGCAGAGTCAAATGTACATTTGTCCATTGGATGTTCACACTGGCAGAAACGGAGGCAAAGGACTACTGCTCAAAATAGTGCAGGGCTGGGTGTTTTACTTACTGTTCATATAAACATATTGCTGCTATTGTGATTTTCCAAATTAATGCTGTGTTCCTTCCCCACCCCAAATTAAAAGTTTCCTTGTTTCTGGACTCAGTATTTGTGAGAGACGAGGTAGTGCCCATGCCCGGGGTTGGTAGTTAGCTCATCCTAGGTATCTGGGGGCTCAAGCAGATGTTTGCTAATTTTCAGAGGAGCCATTAGGTATTTGAACCTGGCCCTTTTTGCTGCCAGCGTACCTGGTAAAAAAGTTATATGAACTAAGATCTGCGGGAGAAAAACATTATTTTGTGTCTTTTTGGACTAGCTGGATGATTTTTTTCCCTCCTGTTTTTGGTATAATGTTTTACTGACATGAAAAGAAATATTGACACAAATATTTTGATTTTTTTCCTCAGATCTACCAAACAATGACTTTTCACCTGCTTGAAAAGTTTTCTGACTGCTTTTCCGCTCAAGGAGGTGGATTGTCTATGCCAGTGGGAGAACCCCTTCCATCAGAGTAGATAGTGTCTACACTGAAGAGCTATAGTGGCATTTCAAGTGTAGACAAGCCCTTACCTTGCCTACATGGACACTTAGTCCATAGTAAGCTGGTTGTGTGAATCTACTCTGCACTAGCCTGCTGTGGACTAATGTTCATGTGCACCGTGTTGACATAGGTTTAACAGCTCGTTAGAGAGCTTTGAACTAGTTCTCTTGGAACTTATCTCACCCCTTGGTGGCATAACTACATTGACCTAAGTGTTATGTGTAGAGCAGTCCCAGTGACTATGGAGCAGGTACTACATTCTCATTCCCTGATAGTATCATTCCAAGGCAGAGATGAGGACCACTGACATCAACAAGTGCAAGCTACTTGCACAGATGCATCTGATCATTTAGAACTTCTTTCTCCAAGGCTGTTGGTCCCTCCAGCATTAAGAAAATTCAGTCAAAGCAATAAAAACCAGGAAGGAAGTCTGCAAAGCACATCCTAGGTTACTATAAAACTTCTTAGAAGCTTTGAAGTCTTTTTTGCAGTGTTGTTGGAGCTGTGCTGGTCCCAGCAGATTAGAGAGATAATATGGATGAGGTAATATCTTTTACTGGACCAACTTTTGTCAATACATATTACCTTACCCACCTTGTCTCTTTAAAATGTCTGTACCTTGGTCTCATGCTTTTTATATTATGCAAAGCATATTATAATTACCCTGAAATTTTCCTTTTTACTCTTATTAACAGTACCAGGATTTATGCATGCACGCTGAGGGCAGACTCCTTAAATACTGTTACATTCATAATCTTTTTAATAAATTTAAGCACTGACATCTGTGTGCATGAATTGCCCATATTTTAATATTTAAAGTATTTGCACTTCAATTTTACATTAAAAAAGATAAATGTTATGTGCCACGCTAAAAGCAAATAGAACAAGTTGAGACACTGTGGATTCTAAATCACTTAAGCTACTGGACACTGAAATACATATTTAGCAAATTAGTTGGATTTCGTGACATGTTTTACAATCCTTTACAGTGATTCCTAATTGAAACCAATGGATTAATTCGCTCTTTCATAACATGTTTCTGGTTCTCATTGTGGATAATCATTTTTATAAACCAGGACACAATCCTTTAAAAAGCCATTGTTTGTGTATTTTTATGTTCTATCCGTATTTTCAATGTATATTTTGTTAAGGAACCTTCATGAATTTGGGTTGATCAGGCTTCAGCTGATCCCAGATAAAGACTTGTCATTGAACATATTTTCTTTACCTCTGCATATGAACTTTAGTCTCAACAGAGACCAGAACTTGAAAAACGTCAAGACATTTTGGACCCAATCATGACCTCTGCACTTAAAACACATTTGGAATGCAGGATTGGAACCTTAATTGGTAAGATGCTACCAGGAAATGGGAAAGCATCTTTTACAAAAAAGAAAAAAATAGAAAGGTGGTTTTCAGATTCCCATAGCAATTCTTTCATTTTACTTCCAGGACAACAAGTTTAATGAATTATTTAAACTATATAGAAAGTGAAGAATACTTGTAGCACCTTAGAGACTAATTTATTTCAGCATAAGCTTTCGTGAGCTATAGCTCACTTTCTATAGCTCACGAAAGCTTATGCTGAAATAAATTAGTCTCTAAGGTGCTACAAGTATTCCTCTCTTTCTTTATGGATACAGACTAACACGGCTGCTATTCTTGAACCTTAAACTATATAGAATCTCCATATTTCACCAAGATATTTTAGATCCTTAAATATGTAAAATTCAATACAAAATACTCAAAACTTAATAAAAAGGGGAAAATTGAGATTAAAGATATTAATTCCATTCAGACTTTTTCTGTGAGGGATGAGGTTTAATCAGTGGTGTGTGATTAAAAGATGGGAGAGTGTGGTAGGGTATGCCCTGAGTTAAAATAGAAGAGTAAATTCTCTCTTTTTGTAAACCAGATTGATAGAGAGAAAATGTAATTCACTGAACATCTGCAGCTTTTCTTTTAGATCAAACATTTCTAATATAGGAAGCAATTCTACTAGGAAGAAAACAGGGAACATGTTCTGACCTCCCATGCCCTGAATGGATTTTGAACCAGCTTGGAGGCTGGTTATTTTTATATTTATTTCCAATATGAGTAGCTCTTTCTTACCTATGTTTCCACCTGTGCCTTTTGTCTAGAACGGTGGTTCTCAAACTTTTGTATTGGTGCCTCCCCATCAGGGCCAGTGCAAGGATATTTTGCACCCTAGGTGAAACTTCCACCTTGTGTCGTCCCCCCCCCCCCGGGAGCCATGTGCCAGCTCCCCACCCTGTCCCCCTACCTGGTGAGCCCTGCGGCAGCTCCCCGCCCCCCCCTCCGCCTGGGGAGCCCTGCAGCAGCTCCCCGCCCCCCCTCCGCCCGGGGAGCCCTGTGGCAGCTCCCCACCCCAGCTCACCTGCATGCCACCTCCTCCCGAGTACGCTGCCACCGCTCCACTTCTCCCGCTTTCCAGGCTGCGGCACCAATCAGCTGTTTGGCGCTGCAAGCCTGGGAGGGGAGACGAAGCAGAGTGGAGGTGGTGTGCTCAGGGGAGAAGGCAGAGCGGAGGTGAGCTGGGGCAGGTTCCCATGTGTCATTCCCTCCACTCCCCCGTTACTTGCTATGGGCGATCCTCCCTGCACCCTTCTGCCCCAGCTCACCTCACCTCCACCACTGCCTCCCCTGAGCGTGCTTTTTGGTGCCCCCAACCACTTGGCACCCTAGGCGGCAATCTAGTTCACCTAGTGGTTGCACTGGCCCTGCCCCCCATATAAATTAAAAAGACATTTCTTCTTATATTTAACTCTATTATAAATGCTGGAGGTGAAGCAGCGTTTGGGAGGGGACAGCTCATAACCCCCCGGGAATAACCTCGCAACCCTCTGAGGGGTCCTGACCACCTGTTTGAGAACCTCTGGTCTAGAGCACACAAGTGGATTATGTGGTGGGCTCTTCCTTGGACTAAAGCTAGGCTGGTTTCAGGACGTCAAGCATAGCAACAATTCTTAGCACTTTGGAAATTCACTGCTTAAAGTAAATAGAAGCCCTAATTTACTTCCTGGTCAGTTTTGGTTAGAAATTGATTTGCCAGACAGTACTGGATATACAAGAACGGCAGCAGTGATAGAAAAGCAACATCAGACATAATAGTTCTCAGGCATGAAAAATGGGCTGGTTGCAGTGGGAACAGGAGGAAGGGCTCAAGGAGTCTTCCCAACCTTATGCAGCCCATGTACGGGCAAGGCACAACAACAGTCCCCACTTCTAGGAATACATACGTTACTCCATCCAAATTCTCCCCTGGGTATGCAGAATCCCCAAGTGGGCAGGGTAGAGGTGGGATTGTGGATTAACTTCTCCACTCCGTGGTAGAGCATAACCAGAATGCGGGGTGAGGTGGGATTCAACACACTATATAAGGGTACAACAGCAGGTGCACTCTCCTGTGTGCCAGGGAGCTCCATACGGTATTTCAAAGCTCTTGACTGGGGGGTAAAGCTCTACCCTGCATCCAGTGAAGGGCTGCCCCTTAAAAGCATGATGCTGCCACACAGAACAATCCACCCCAAGTATGGCTAGATCACCTGTGTAAACGGCTAGGTAGCGCTGTAGTTCCGTTCTCAGACAGCCCCAGGATCTGATTCTGATTTATGTGACAAGTGAAAAAGATTCTCATTCTTGTTTCCATTCCTCCCCAAAAGAGCCACACCATTGGGCACAGTTAAAGACGAGTCTATGCTCAGGACTGAGCCAGCACCAGAACAGTATGAAGTGTACACAATAGGAATGAGGGACTTTGGGAGAGCTGTGCAGAGAAGCTGCAACTACCATGGATTTCAAAGAATATTTAAAAGAAAAAAAGTAAAGCAAAGTACTGGAAATCCAGGTGTGTGCGAGGGACAGGAAGTGACGAAGAGGAGTGGAAAGTGTCAATAGATGAGCACTTAGGGAACATACTGTAAGATACCGTCCCAAACTTCTTTTTCAGATTTAAATTGCAAGATTTTTTCAAATTTAATTGCCATTATTTCTTAGATTGTAAACTTTTTATATTTCTCTAAAATATACTTTTATGAACTACATAAATAATAAAGCATCCTTTTCATTATTTTCTACACTAACATTTGATATTTTTGCCATGGTATTTCTCTTCAGCCTAAGCAAAATTAAATGTGATCCGACTTGCATTGCATACGAGTTGTGGGACTAGAAATGCCCTAAAATCCCTCACAATCATACATTTCAATATCTATGTAAATGGAATGCTCCTGTGGTTTCTTGACAATACACAGATGCACTTCTCTGCTAAGAAGTAGCTTTGTCTCTTTAACCAGTCACTGCATCACAAAACCATCTCATAAGTTGGCCCAATTCACCTTCTGTCCCCAATACTAGAATGAGCAGACCTCAGGTTGAGACTCCAGTGCTCTAACAAATCTACATGGTAAGCTTGCATTGTGCCTGCACATACTATGCTTTAGTCAAACTAGTGCTACTGGTCCCTTGCTTTATTAATCACTAATGCCACAAAGGCATTTAAATTTAAAAATGTATTTTTAAAAAGCATCTCTAATATTCTCCTTATATCAGGCACCGCAAATTCCCTGGGCTGGGAAATGGTTTGTTAAACCTGACATTGACAATGGGTTACTTTTCTCCAGCATCCATTTTGTGCAACGCTTTGGCAGTATATAACTACTAGCAGAAATCCAATATTAAAAACATACACCAAGCAAATACTGAGCTCAGCTTCAAATGCAGAAACAAAATCTTGCAATGTTTGGTCCCCTATGAATAACATCATCTTGTTCAGTTTAGCCAATTACATGATGTCCAGAGAACTAAGCAAGTTGAGTGACTTCTTTATCAAAGATTTTGCAAGGACTTGTTTGAAAGACTGTTGGTAATATATAATTTAAAGCTTTTGCTTATTTAACAATCTTGAACTTGACAACTGGTTTTGGCTATGCAAACAAAATATAAGAGGTGTTTCATAATATTTTCATTTAGTTTCTACTGATACAGAATACATATTGCCTGTCCTGTTATAGCTTGTCACATGCATTAGTTCTCAAAGTGGGGGTCACTACCCGGTTATGTGGGGGTCGCGAGCCCCTGCTGCCAGCAGCCAGCCCCAACCCCTGCTGCTCTCGTGGGCTGCTGGCATCCAGCCCTGATTTTTTTTTTTCACTATGGTGCCAACAGCAGAGATAACTGTGGTTTTGGAGCCGCTTGCGCTGGTGGTTACTGTGACAACAGCTGGCAATGTTGCAGTGGTGGTGAGGATGGCGAGCCAAGCCCCTGCTACGGCAGACTGCCGGTGGCACCGCAAGGCCAAGCTTGAGCCCAGCCCCAGGGGGGCTGCTGGAACCTCCTCCCTCGATCCTGCCCCAGAGGGCTGCAGCCACACACACCCCTATCCTGGCCCCGGGGGGCTGATGGAAACCCACCCCGAGCCCAGCCCCAGGGGGCTGCTGGAACACCCCCCCCCCCGATACTGGCCCCTGCCCCAGGGGGCTGAAGGCACCCCTCCAGCCCAGCCCCTGCCCTGGGGGGCTGCAGGCACCCCCCCCCCAGCCCAGCCCCTGCCCTGGGGGGCTTCAGGCACACCCCCTCCCCAAGCCCAGACCCTGCTGTGGTGGGCTGCAGGCACACCTCCAAGCTTGACCCCGAAGGGGGGTCGTGCTTAGAGGCCTGGTGTGGGAAAGGGGTCACCGCTACAAAAAGTTTGAGAACACTGCACTACAGTATAAATGTGTTGTTATTATAGTAGCTCTTGGTCTCTCTTTAACATATGCCCTTACTGTTGGCACTTGGGATTTTGATCTATTTTGCCACACCGGTAAACTCACCTTTTATGATCTCTTGCACCACAGTAGTCAGATTACGCCCAGTCTCAAAGGACCAGCCACTTAAGCTCTCACAGCAAAGATAATGCTTGTAACCACTCTGATAATACACTGTCTAAAAATGTATTAACTAGGTGTAGTGATGTGATGACTCACCGGTGCAGCACCTCCTGCTGGTTGTCCAGGAATTAGCTCTTTTCCCAGCCTTGGAGCGTCCTCTGCAGGCCGGTGACTCACCCGTCACTGGCCTATGTCCCTCCCAGACCTTTGCCTTGGGGTTCTGCCCACCACGGTACCCCCACGCTCTGGGTCTCCCCTCCCAGAGAACCCACAACCCTGTAATCCCACCTTGCCTCAATGGCTACTGCCAGTCATCATCTAGCCCTCACTCACTGGGGCAGACTGCATTCTGTAATGGCCATTCATTATTGGCAAGGGGGGTAGGACCTGCTGCCTCTGCCTAGCCCAGGTTGCACCTTTGCAGCCCAAGTACCTCTGTATGTCTTGCATAAAGCCCTACAGCCTGGGGAGTTGCCAGGCTGGAGCTCCCCACTCCTCTGGCCTTTCCCCAGCCCTGCTCCATTACAGGTACCCTTTTCTCCCCAGCAGCTAGGTCCTTCTCTCATCCAGAACCAGAGAGTAACTGACTGAGCACCTGTCTTACAGCCCTTTTATAAGGGCCAAAGGTGGCCTGATTGGGGCATGGCCCACCTGTGGCTACTTCCCTAATCAGACTACCTGATTGGCTCTCCAGGGGTGCTTTTGACCTCTTCAGGGCCAGAGCGGAGTGACCGCCCTGCTACACTAGGTAAAAAAGAAATGAGAGTTATTTACATGGCTAAACTAGGCAAACATATATACACACAAATGAGGTCTAATCTTAAATTTCTAAAAATAAGAGAAGTGTCTGTGATAATCGAGCTCTTTATGTTCATTAGGGCTAACCCAGGCTAAGCACTAGAGATCTTTTACTTATGCCTAGTAATGCTTGCTCCCAACATCCCCCCAGTCCAAGCAGTATAAAGATATAGTTCCATCTTTTTCACGTTTTTTATTCCCTTCCCCCATCTGCTTTGAGTTGCAAACTCAGCAGATGAGAGGAATTCACTAGCAAGACACATCTTTATGGGTGAGTAAACAACTTGTGGGGAAGAGTAAAAACAAAGTATTTTGTCCTCTTTAATGTTCCTCTGCAGTCTATCTGGTGCTGATAGACTACGGCACCTTCTTTCTTAACACCTTCTGTTGGAGACAAGCATTTCATACTAATTAACATCTGTATCCTGTCTGGTGATTTACACATTTACAAATTGCAATGCAAATACTCAAATATAACTTTATACTATGGAATACAGATGTTATAAATGAGATTAAAAAATGCAGTAATCTACAAATATTCCATACAGTCTAAACACTAAATACATTCTTATAGTTCTAATACCCTTTTTAACCATATTAAAACACAGGTGAGACAGACTGAGTCCAGCTATGTATTTGTCAGTATTCAATTGAAGCATGGGGACCTTGCCTGAGCTGGCAACCAGTTTCTTCAGTATGCTTTTTCCAGGGACCTGTGAGATAATTTTACAAGAAGATATATTATTCTCACAATGCAGTCGATGTCCGTGAATTATTTTGGAGTTTCCAAAACTATTTCAATTTTTCAATCTATGCCTTATCCTTATTGAAATAATAGTATTGCTAGGCCCCCCAGAAAAGCTGCATAATTATGGAGAAGCAGAATGAGGTGAATCTGGAATCTGGAAAACAAGTGCTAGTGGTGAAGAGATTGGCTTACTGGATACGGGCTGGAATTGTAATGAGGACTTGGCATTTTCTGAAGTTTACAAATGCCATTCTAGTATGAGAACCCTGAAACTTCACAGATAAGAAATTTAAAGTATCAGTGTTGTATAAATCAAGGCCCCTAAGAAGAACACAAACATAAGTAGTGCCACTGGAGGCAGACGATTCATGTAAGTAAAGTTATGCAAGTGCACAAATATTTGTGGGATCACTGCCATAGAGATTTTGTAACCACCACTTGTGCATTTAATTAGCAAGGAGTTACTCTGAGTCACACTTTGGTCCCTACTTCTCCCTTACTTTTTTTTTGTTTTGCCTGCAGTGCACACAGCTCACTTCTCCGTTTGAATTGACCAGATCTTTCTTTGGTCCTCAGTTATGTTGAAGGGGGAGCAGCAGCCTTTTATCAGGAAGTTAGTGAAGAGGTTAAGCTGGTGACTTTCAGGAGCCAAGGCCAATGCTGGAAGGTGGGAAAGGAATGCGAGTTAGGAAGCTCGTAGCAGGACTAACCAGCTATCCTTCCAGAGCCAGGGGGTCATAGCTGGAGATGTCTGAAGGCTGGAGAGCCCAGGTGTAGCAAAGGATGCTGGGGCTATGCTGGACTCTTGCTGTGGGACTTTATATTAGGACTTATTTCCTTATGGTTTATGTGCTGGGGGACTTTATTTTGTAATAAACTGTTCTCAGACTCTTTGAACTATTTCTAGGGACTATGAAGAAGGGAAACTATTGTGCTGCAGCCTGCCACAGATTGGTGGTCCAGCTGGGCTACCGTATGGCACTTATAAGTCCCCAACTCTTGGCTCTCCCTTCATATATATATTCACTGAATTCATATATATATTCACTGGATTAACTGAAAAGTGTAGATTTACAAATAAGTGGCATATATATATATATATATATATATATATATACACACACTAGCATAAGTGCCCGGCGTTGCTCGGGTCAGTCGGAGGTGGGGAGGGGACAGACAGCTGACACCCCCTGACCAACCCCAACACCCCCCGGCTCACTTACCCCCGACCAAACCCAACACCCACACCTCACCCCTCACCCACCCCGACACCTTCCCACCCCCCCAGACCAAACACGACACCCCCGGCTCACTTACCCCCCGACCAAACCTGACACCCCCACCTCACCCCCCCAAGCAAACCCAACACCCCCACCTCACCCCCCGACCAAACCCAACACCCCCACCTCACCCCCTGACCGAACCCGACACCCCCACCTCACTTACCGTCCCACCAAACCCAACTCGGATCCGTCGCAGGCGGGGAGGGGCCAGAGCTGAGGGATTCCGGGGACCTTCGCAGGTGGGGGGGGGCACAGAGCTGATGGATTCCGGGGTTCCGTTGGGAGGGGGGAGGGGTAGAGAACTGAGGGATTTCCGGGGTTCCGTTGGAGGAGGGAGGGGCAGTGAGCTGAGCGAGTGCGGTGTCTGTTGGAGGGGGTATTATGACATCATCACCACCTAGTTGCCCAGCTGATGTGATTGGCCCTTAAAGATTTTCACCCCCAGGGAGATGGGGAGGGGGCAGACAGCTGACACCCCCTGACCAACCCCAACACCCCCCCCCCCCCGGCTCACTTACCCCCCGACCAAACCCGACAACCCCACCTGACCCCCCCAAGCAAACCCAACACCCCCACCTCACCCCCCGACCGAACCCGACACCCCCACCTGACCCCCTGAGCAAATCCGACACCCCCACCTCACCCCCCGACCGAACAGTGTATTTAATAATCTGTGCACTACACAGTGCACCGTGAGCTGGGGGGGTGTCGGGTTTGGTCTGGGGGGGTGGGAAGTTGTCGGGGTGGGTGAGGGGTGAGGGGTGGGTGTTGGGGTTGGTCAGGGGGTTTTGCGGTTGATGGGGGGGTGAGGTGAGGGTGTCGGGTTCGGTCAGGGGGTAAGTGAGCCAGGGGTGTCGTGTTTGGTCTGGGGGGGTGGGAAGGTGTCGGGGTGGGTGAGGGGTGAGGTGTGGGTGTTGCGGTTGGTCAGGGGGTGTTGCGGTTGGTGGGGGGTGAGGTGGGGGTGTCGGGTGAGGTCGGGGGGTAAGTGAGCCGGGGGGTGTTGGGTTTGGTCTGGGGGGGTGGGAAGGTGTTGGGGTGGGTGAGGGGTGAGGTGTGGGTGTTGGGGTTGGTCAGGGGATGTTGCGGTTGGTGGGGGGGTGAGGTGGGGGGGTGAGGTGGGGGTGTCGGGTTTGCTTGGGGGGGTGAGGTGGGGGTGTTGGGTTCAGTCGGGGGGTAAATGAGCCGGGGGGTGTCGGGTTTGGTCTGGGGGTGTTGCGATTGGTGGGGGTGTGAGGTGAGGGTGTCGGGTTCGGTCGGGGGGTAAGTGAGCCGGGGGGTGTCGGGTTTGGTCTGGGGGGGTGGGAAGTTGTCGGGGTGGGTGAGGGGTGAGGTGTGGGTGTTGGGGTTGGTCAGTGGGTGTCGGGGTTGGTTGGGGGGGGTGAGGTGGGGGTGTCGGGTTCGGTCAGGGGGTAAGTGAGCCAGGGGGTGTCGGGTTTGGTCTGGGGGGGTGGGAAGGTGTCGGAGTGGGTGAGGGGTGAGGGGTGGGTGTTGGGGTTGGTCAGGGGGTGTTGCGGTTGGTGGGGGGGTGAGGTGGGGGTGTCGGGTTTGCTTGGGGGGGTAAGGTGGGGGTGTCGGGTTTGGTGGGGGAGTAAGTGAGCCGGGGGGGGTGTCGGGTTTGGTCTGGGCACACACCCCGACACCTTCCCCCCCCCAGACCAAACCCAACACCCACCCCTCACCCCTCACCCAGCCCCCCAGACCAACCCCGACATCCCCCCGGCTCACTTACCCCCCGACCGAACCCGACACCCCCACCTGACCCCCCCCAAGCAAACCCAACACCCCCACCTCAACCCCCCGACCGAACCCGACACCCCCACCTCACTTACCGTCCCACCAAACCCAACTCGGATCCATCGCAGGCGGGGAGGGGGCCCAGAGCCGAGGGATTCTGGGGACCTTCGCAGGTGGGGGGGAGGCACAGGGCTGATGGATTCCGGGGTTCCGTTGGGATGGGGGAGGGGCAGAGAACTGAGGGATTTCCGGGGTTCCATTGGAGGAGGGAGGGGCAGTGAGCTGAGCGAGTGTGGTGTCTGTTGGAGGGGGTATTATGACATCATCACCACCTAACCGCCCAGCTGATGTGATTGGCCCTGAAAGACTTTCACCCCTGGGGGGCGTCAGAGGTGAGATCCGAAAATTTTTCGACCCTTAAGACCATCCTGACCCCAAGACCCCTAACTGTACCAAATTTCAAGTCTCTGGCTCAAACGGTGCGGGAGGAGTACACTATCATACATACATACATACATACATACATACATACATACACCACTTGACTTTTATATATATAGATATCTATATATATAAAAGTCAAGTGGTGTATGTATGAGTGTATGTATGTATGTATGTATGTATGTACGTATGACAGCGAACTCCTCCCGCACCGTTTGAGCCAGAGACTTGAAATTTGGTACAGTGGGGGGTCTTGGGGTCTAGATCTTGGTAAGGGTCGAAAAATTTTCGGATCTCACCTCTGACGCCCCCCAGGGGTGAAAGTCTTTCAGGGCCAATCACATCAGCTGGGCAGTTAGGTGCTGATGATGTCATAATACCCCCTCCAACAGACACCGCACTCGCTCAGCTCGCCCCTCCCTCCTCCAACGGAACCCCGGAGATCCCTCAGCTCACTGCCCCTCCCCCCTCCCAACGGAACCACGGAGATCCCTCAGCTCACTGCCCCTCCCTCCTCCAACGGAACCCCGGAGATCACTCAGTTCTCTGCCCCTCCCCCCTCCCAATGGAACCCCGGAGATCACTCAGCTCACTGCCCCTCCCCCCTCCCAACGGAACCCCGGAGATCACTCAGCTCACTGCCCCTCCCTCCTCCCAACGGAACCCCGGAGATCCCTCAGCTCACTGCCCCTCCCTCCTCCAACGGAACCCCAGAGATCACTCAGCTCACTGCCCCTCCCCCCTCCAACAGAACCCCGGAGATCACTCAGCTCACTGCCCCTCCCTCCTCCAACGGAACCCCGGAGATCCCTCAGTTCTCTGCCCCTCCCCCCTCCCAATGTAACCCCGGAGATCACTCAGCTCACAGCCCCTCCCCCCTCCCAACGGAACCCCGGAGATCACTCAGCTCACTGCCCCTCCCTCCTCCAACGGAACCCCGGAGATCACTCAGCTCACTGCCCCTCCCCCCTCCCAACGGAACCCCGGAGATCCCTCAGCTCACTGCCCCTCCCTCCTCCCAACGGAACCCCGGAGATCCCTCAGCTCACTGCCCCTCCCTCCTCCAACGGAACCCCAGAGATCACTCAGCTCACTGCCCCTCCCCCCTCCAACAGAACCCCGGAGATCACTCAGCTCACTGCCCCTCCCTCCTCCAACGGAACCCCGGAGATCCCTCAGTTCTCTGCCCCTCCCCCCTCCCAATGGAACCCCGGAGATCACTCAGCTCACAGCCCCTCCCCCCTCCCAACGGAACCCCGGAGATCACTCAGCTCACTGCCCCTCCCTCCTCCAACGGAACCCCGGAGATCACTCAGCTCACTGCCCCTCCCCCCTCCCAACGGAACCCCGGAGATCACTCAGCTCACTGCCCCTCCCCCCTCCCAACGGAACCCCGGAGATCACTCAGCTCACTGCCCCTCCCCCCTCCCAACGGAACCCCGGAGATCACTCAGCTCACTGCCCCTCCCTCCTCCAACGGAACCCTGGAGATCACTCAGCTCACTGCCCCTCCCCCCTCCAAACGGAACCCCGGAGATCACTCAGCTCACTGCCCCTCCCCCCTCCCAACGGAACCCCGGAGATCACTCAGCTCACTGCCCCTCCCTCCTCCAACGGAACCCCGGAGATCACTCAGCTCACTGCCCCTCCCCCCTCCCAACGGAACCCCAGAGATCCCTCGGTTCTCTGCCCCTCCCCCCTCCCAACGGAACCCCGGACTACATCAGCTCACTGCCCCTCCCCCCCCCACCTGCGAAGGTCCCCGGAATCCCTCGGCTCTGGGTCCCCTCCCCCCCTGCGACGGATCTGAGTTGGGTTTGGTGGGACGGTAAGTGAGGTGGGGGTGTCGGATTCGGTCGGGGGGTGAGGTGGGGGTGTCTGGTTTGCTTGGGGGGGTGGGAAGGTGTTGGGGTGGGTGAGGGGTGAGGGGTGGGTGTTGGGGTTGGTCAGGGGGTGTCAGCTGTCTGCCACCTCCCCACCTCCGACTGACCCGAGCAGCGCCGGGCACTTATGCTAGTATATATATATATGTTAGCTACTTATTTGTAAATCTACACTTTTCAGTGAATCCAGCTCAGAGCTGGCATTGTTCAAATTGCCTATTCCTCTTCAGTGCTGCTTTATGGAAGACTAGCTGTATTTTGAAATATCTAATTAATTTTTAGTGAAGCTGGAGGTTGTTTTTTTTAACATACAAGTTAATTTCATTTTAAATGTACAGTGCTTTTTTAAAACAAATCAGGAAAAACTGATAAAAAACAGGAAATCTGGGAAGAAAGGAATAGGCAGAAGTTTTCTCCTAAGAAGAAGCAATAAGTCTGTTTTCCTATTGATCAAATTATCATTCAGAACACAGACTTTGAACTATTCCATAGACTTTGTAAATGTGTAGTGTCTGAAAAATGTGCGCTTCTGTGAGGGTGACCAGATAGCAAGTGTGAAAAATCAGGACATCAGATGGGGGGTAATAGGTGCCTCCAAGAAAACGTCCCAAATTTCGGGACTGTCCCTATTAAATTGGGACATCTGGTCACCCTAGCTTCTGTAGACAGTAGTAATAATTCCTAGAGGCTATTATTATTATTTAACAGTTGTAGGGTGGTAGCATGTAAATGCCATAGCCTAGTTGAGCCCTTTTGTATGAAGAACTCTACAAACATACAAATAAGTCCCTGCCTCAAAGAGCTTATAGCTCAGAGCTTCTTACTCACAGTACCAAAGTCAAAGGGGTTACTCGTATGAGTACCTGTTGGTCAGTGTCAGTAGGGGAAGATTGGGTCACCATCTGGCTCCAAATGTTACGATAACTCATCCATTTTCAGAGAAAGACTGTTTTGTTTATTCTTAATTCTTGAGGACTTTCAATGTAGAAAGCAGGGTCCTCTGGGAAAAATAGTATGCAGCCACATAATTACTCTATCATAATGTATATGCACCAAAGGAGAGAATTAAATTGAATGGGCAACCTTAACTCTGGGATTTCTTAACTTTTTGAGAACTTGACTTTGCAACCTTACAGTTCCCTAAACAGTTTTTAATTATTAATACAACTGACACCCAACAGTCACTGCAAACTACAGAAATGATCTGTTAGTAATTAATACCGTCTTTCCCCGAAAATAAGACAGTGTCTTATATTAATTTTTGCTCCCAAAATTACATTACATTATATTACAGCGAGAGGCAAAACTGGAAGTACGTCTTATTTTCGGGGGATGTCTTACTTTCGGGGAAACAGGGTAGTTTTTTCAGGCATGACTAAGTGGCCTTAATATTTTAAAAAAAACCACTGCTTCCTGTGTACACAATAAAAACTTATTAAAGTTCTCATCTTTGCCATGTCTCACTGCTCTGGTTTCCTTGACACCTACATAGCAGCTGTGTTTTGAGTGGCAAAGGTACATTTAATCACATTTTGACCATGCCATGCCTGTTCTAAATCCCTCCACTGATTTCTCCTTTACTGTTGTACAGTATAAAATTCAGGCTTCATGTCCTGACCATTAAGGCCTTTACAGTTCTTCTCCCTACTTATCCTCTTAGCTAAGACACCCTCCTTCTGCTCTGCCAACAATGCTACTTTTGACTACAACTGTCTTTGCACCTTCTTCCATCCCGTCTTCTATGCATGGAGCACCCACTCCTCCTTTGAATCTCTGTGTATGATCCCCTTCTATGATGTCCACAAAAAACTAATCAGCTACTAAGGGACAGAAGAAAGGGTACTCAGTTACAGTTCATGTATTTTGTAAATGCATATCATGTAATAGTGTATGTAATGTACACTATCCATTGTACAGATGTGTAAATACAAGTACACATATTTGGTGTAACTCTTTCCCCTAGCTTTTGTATATTGCTTGTGTTCAGTATTGCAAATTTTTGAAGACAGACTATGCATGTAGACTTCAACTACTTACCAGAATACAAGTAAAATATATGTATTTGAATGTAGGAATAGACAGCATATTCGTGGTTGCTATGTTTGCTATGTCTGAACTACAGAGTTTTGTCAACCACTTTACACCACTTTAAACAAACTGCTGTTGCATGTCCACGCTCTACTCCTTGTGTCGGCAGAGTGCATCCACACTAGCAGCTTTTGCATTGACACAAGGAGCAGGGCATGGTGGGTAGCTATCCCATCATGCTTTTGGCCACAGGGTTTGCAGTGGCTTTGGGAAGGGTTTGCAGTGCCTCATGGGGTAGGTACAGTGTCACATGAAACAGGTTTCTCAATCACATTATTCTATTGGCATCCTACTAGATTGCCAGCTGCTTTTCAACTGAAGTGGGAGTGCAGGGAGGAAAGGGTGTGACAGGGAGAGTGGAGGAGGGAGCAGAGGAGAGACAGAAACTAGCTCTGCTATACTGATGAAAGTTGCATCCTGGTACATAGCACTTAACAGCACAGTGCTTTACAAAATAACATTTTAAAAACTCATTTAGGCAACTTGACCATCTGTTATTGTTTATGCAAATGCCAGACCACATTTGCTATGGTATTTACATTTTGAAATATAAAATAGGTATCAAGTAAGCAACACTTATGCAGTGTTTTTATTTCACAGCCTTAAAATATTCTTCTAACTGAATCTCATAATCCTAAAAATTAAGCACAGAGAGATATTGTAGATGATACAATCTCTCTGTCTCCCTGTCAGTGCAGGCCTCTTCTGTACAATATATTTTCTAGTGATTTGTTTCTGCTAGTTTCCATTGTTCCTAGTCATGGGGTTTCCACTGGTTCTCTTGGGAGACTTTTAAACCATTTAACAGTTTCTACCATTTTTCTCTGATATTCAACTAAAATTTCCCTTTATTACTCAAAATTACATCCCCTTGTAAATTTCTTTCCATTCTTGTGGCCGAATCCTCTATTGATATAAATTAGCATAGAATCATCAAATTGTAGGACTAACAACCACCTCGAGAGGTCATCTAGCCCAGTCCCCTGTACTCAAGCCAGGACTAAGTATTATCTAGACCATCGCTGAAAGGTGTTTATCTAATCTGCTCTTAAAAAATAACAGTGATGCATATTCCACAATCTCCCTAGGCAATTTTTTCCAGTGCTTAACCACTCTAGCAATTAGGAATTTTTTCCCAATGTCTAACCTAAACCACCCCTGCTGAAATCTAAGCCCATTGCTTCTTGTCCTATCGCCCAAGGTCAAGGAGAAAAAAAAAAGTTTCTCCATCCTCCTTGTAACCTTTTATGTATTTGAAAACTATTATCCTTTCCCCTCTCAGTCTTTTCTTTACCATACAAAACAAGCGCAATGTTTTCAATCTTCCCTCATAGGTTACATTTTCAAGACATTTAATCGTTTTTGTTGCTCTTCCCTGGATTTTCTCCAATTTGGCCACATCTTTCCTAAATGTGGAGCCCAGACCTGGACAGAATACTCCAGTTGAGACCTAATCCCAGACCTGGACAGAATACTCCAGTTGAGACCCAATCAGCACAGAATAGAGCGAAAGAATTATTTCTCCAGTCTTGTTTACAACACTCCTGCTAATACATCTCAGAATGATATTTGCTTTTTTTGCAACAGTGTTATAGTGTTCACTGATATTTAACTTTTGATCCATTATGACCCCCAAATCCATTTTTGCAGTACTCCTTCCAGGGCCGGCGACAGGAATTTTGGGGCCCCGTACGCAGATTGTGTGCCCCCCCCCCGGTCTCCCGCCGCCCACGGCCCCCCCTCCGGCCGGTCTCCCGCCGCCCGTGGCCCCCCCCCCCGGACAGTCTCCCGCCGCCCGCGGCCCCCCCACCCGGCCAGTCTCCCGCCACTCGCGGGCCCCAACCCCCGAATGCGCTCTGGCCGCGTGGCCCGGCTGGGAGAAGCAAAGGGGGGCGGGGGGAGGCTGCTGGGTGCCGGGGGAGGGGGCTGACGACCGCTGCAGCGGCTGCCCAGAGCCGCGCCTTGCTCACAGGCCCAGCGACAAGGGGGTACAGCTGTGTCCGGGGCCCGGTACAGCTGTACCCATTGTACCACCCTGTCGCCAGCCCTGACTCCTTCCTAGTCATTTCATTTCCTATTTTTTATGTGTGCCACTGATTGCTTCTTCCTAAGTGGAGTACTTTGCATTTGTCCTTATTGAATTTCATTCTATTTACTTCATATCATTTCTCCAATTTGTCCAGATCATTTTGAATTTTAATCCTGTTCTCCAAAGCACTTGCAATCCATCCCAGTTTGGTATCATCCACAAATTTTACAAATGTATTCCACACCATTATTTAAATCATTGATGAAGATACGGAACAGAACCAGATCTAATCCCTACAGGACTCCACTTATTATGCCCTTCCAGCGTGACTGTGAATCACTCTCTGGGAATGGTTTTCTAACCAGTATTGCACCCATCTTATAGTAGCTCTATCTAGATTGCACTCATCACAGGCAAGGGGGGTTGGCCTGCTGCTTCTATCTCAGTAGCTATGGGCTGCCTGCAACCCCAGTACCCCTTTGTTAGGCCTTCCCCTAGGCCCTGCAGGGGTTTCTAGGCTAGAGTTTCCTTAGCTCCTCCTGCCTTGCCCTAGCCCTGCTTCCCTCTAGGTACCTACCAAGCTCCCAGCAGCCAGGCCTATCTGCCTCTGGAAGCAGAGGAGACTCTGTGCACCAAACTAAGCCCTTTTATCAGGGCCAGCTGGGCCTTAATTGAACCAGCCATAGCTGTGGCTGCTCTGCCCAATTAGCCTGGGAGCCGCTTGCTCCCAGCCACAACCATTTCCTTCTGTTTGGGTACCCGAGGAGTGGGCGGGCCTAGGCCCGCCCATAACTAAAGTCCCTCCCCCAGCCTGGCGGGAGGGACACTAGGCCCGGGGCCAACTAAATGCGGGGGACAACTAATGACAAAAAGGCAGGGGAGTGCGTGAGGGTCACAGGTTCAAAACCAGGGTAGAGGACGGGGACACCGAGCAGAGAACCCCGCACAGCGCCCACTGCTCCGCGAAGCCATCGAGGGAGCCAGTGGACGCTGCCCAATGGAACTCTGCCCGGATGCGTGCCTGGAGAAGTGACTGGAGGTAGGCCCCACAGTCGCAGCGGACCCCCTCGTCTAGCATCCTCCTCCTGGTCTTATAGATGGTGGTTTTGGCAAGCGCCAGGAGGAGGTTGACGAGGAGGTCTCGCGACTTTGTGGGGCCACGGATAGGGTGCCCAAAAAGAAAAAGGTGTGGGGAAAAGTGCAGCCAGAACCTCAATAAGAGGTTCTGGAGGAGCCGGAATAGGGGCTGCAGCCTGGCGCAGTCTAGGTAGGCGTGCGCCAGGTCCTCCCTCTCGCCGCAGAAAGGACAGGCGTCGGGCACGGGGAGGAACCGCGCCAAGTACACGCCCGTGCTCATGGCTCCGTGAAGGAGCCGCCAACTAATATCCCCGGCGGGCCGTGGGATCAAGGTGGAATAGAAGCTGGCCCACCGGGGCTCCTCACCCTCCTTCGGTATCAGGTAGTCCCGCCACTTGGTGTCGGGGCGGGATGCGAGGGTGAGGAGATGAATCGTGTGGAGCACGAGCGTGTAGAGCTGCTTCCTCGGCGCGGTTCGAAACGAGACCGGCTGCAAGGTGTGCAGCCGGCTCGGGGTATGGGAGCGGGGAGGCCAGGAGGGCTCACGAAACTGGGGCCCAAGTACCAATTCCGGAGGGCCCGGGGTGAGGGGTGGGCGGGGAGTACCCTCTCGCAGGACTCGCCGCAGGAAGCCGAGAGAGGCGGGAGGCAGAGCGGTCCTCACCTCCCGGAGTACGCGCAGGGGGGTCACAGGGGTGGAGAGCCCCATGCGCCTGGCGAGCGCACGGGGATCCGCCCAGTCCCCCCCGTCGTAGTCCAGGAGGTCTCCGACTTTGGTGAGTTCTGCCAGGACCAATCTCCGGCGCACCGAGGGAGACTCCGCCACCTGCACACGGAGGGCCGAATTGTGAAGCAGGGGCTCCGCGAGGAGATCCTCTCCTTCGGTGGCCACAAAGGACCTGGTCGCCCCGAAGAGCTTCCAGGTCCGGAGGAGGTCCTGGTAGAAGGCCGGCAGCTCCGAGAGGTCTCGCGGAAGACCTCCCTGTTGGAGAAAAAAGAGCTGCCGGTCATATCGAAGCCCCCGGAGGCGGCGGAGGAAGGCATGCGCCAACGGTCTCCATGCCGGACTACCAGCACCATAAAGGAGTCTCTGCAGGGCCTGGAGGCGGAAGATGTGGACCTGGCTGCGCAAGCAGACCAGGCCCTGCCCTCCGTCCGCCAGGGGAAGACTCAGGACCCCTGCAGAGACCCAGTGCAGTCCTGGCCAGAAAAACCCCAGGGCGAGCCTCTGGAGTCCGGCCAGGATCCCCGGGGCCGGGCTCAGGGTGTTGAGCCGGTGCCAGAGCATGGACAGGACCAACTGATTTAACACCAGCGCCCTCCCGCGAAGGGAGAGGCAGTGGAGCAGTCCCGTCCATCTCCGCACCCGCTCACTCACCCTGCACCCATTTCCTGGGCTGTTTTAAGCCTTTTTTCCTGGAGTGGGGCAGCTGCCCCACTACACTCTCCAAAAAACTGCTAACTTTAATGAATTGTTTTTTCCCCTCAGACTTGCTTTCCACAGGATCTTACCTAACAAATCCATGAGTTTGCTAAAGTCTGCCTTCTTGAAACCCATTGTCTTTTGAGTGGTATTTTTCCCTCCTACTATTGCTTAGGATCATGAACTTTACCATTTCATGATCACTTTCACCCAAACTGCCTTCTGCTTTCCAGTTCTCAACCAGTTCCTCCCTATTTGTCTAAATCAAACTGCAAACAGCGGAGTTTAAGAGGGAGAGAAGGGGATCCCTTGCTGAACAAACAATGTACAAATACTAATCTTGGGCTGAGTGAGTTTGTTTGGCTCTTTTGTTTTTAGCTGTTTGTGTTGTTCTTTCTCTTTCAAGTTATTTAAAGGTACAGGGTCAGTTGAAATTGTGTGCTTGGGGACTGTTTGAACCTTTGTTCCTGGAATCATCATCTTTGATCACCCTCAATCAGGCGTGTGATCATCCTCCCCCTTTGTGATTAACAAGGGGGGTAGGACTGACCTAGGAGAGAAGAACAGCTACACTGATTTCATGGAGCTACAATGATTGTACACCACTGAGGGTTTGTTTCTTCGGGTATGGTTAGACTGGCGCTTTGTAGCGCTAAAACCCTCCAGGAGCGCTATAATTATCTAACACTACACACTTGCAAGTAACATTTTGTGCAATAAGGGTATGATTAGATTACCAATTGTAGTGCGTTTTTTTATAGCGCTTCCCTATTTAGTGCAACAGGTGTTGCGCTAGAGGCTGTGCACATTTAAGCCCTCTAGCGCCAAAGAATGAACACATTTGCAGCGCTTCTGGCGGCAGTGAGAGTACCGCGATAGGGCAGGTATCCCACCGAGCACCTCTTCTGAAATCTGGCACAGTGCCTTGTGGGGAAGGGGGCGTTTTTTCCGGCCATTCTGCATCCGGTTAAAACTCCCGTGATGCTTTCTTTTCTCTCTTCTCTCCTCTTAGGGCTTGTCCTCACTAGCAGGGGGGATCGACGGCAGATACGCGACTTCAGCTAGGTGAATCACGTAGCTGAAGTTTGTGTATCTGTCTAATTATAGCTTCATCAGAGAGGCATGGCAAGGCTCAGTTAATGACATCGGTGGGGACCCGGCAGCCCTGCCGCCTGCAGCGGTGGGGACCGGGGCGGGGGCGGACCTGGCAGCCCTGCCACCCGCAGTGGCGGGGACCAGGGATAGCGGCGGGGACCCGGCAGCCCTGCCGCCACCAGCAGGGACCCGGCAGCCCTGCCGCCCGTAGCGGTGGGACCAGGGACAGCGGCGGGGAACCGGCAGCCCTGACGCCCGCAATGGTGGGACCGGGGCCAGTTTTTCAAATTTTCAAAGGAATGTGGGGGAGGGTCTGACGTGGGGTCACCTGAGGACGGACAGAAGAATTTTAAATGCTGGCCAGAGAGGATGGAATGGGAATTCTGGGCCAGGATGCTGGAGGCTGGAGGCTATTGTAATGCAATGGGTGTGCACATTCCCAACCTTGTGCTACAATGCTAGTGCTAAAAGCCTTCTGCCTCTCGAAAAGGTGGTTTAACAATAGCGCATTATTCATGGAGTAAATGCACAAAATGTGCTTTTCAAGTGTGTAGGATCAGATAATTATAGCGCTAATGGAGGGGTTTAGTGCTGCAAAGCACCAGTCTAGCCATACCCTTAGTCACCGTTTAAAGCACAACTATAAAACCACCTCTCCGAGAGTCAGAAGGCTTTTAGCGTATTTCCTACGTGTTAGGGCCAATGTATTCACCCAATTACGCGATAAGGCAGCGGTTTAAAAAAAAAGAAAAAGCTGACACCCCTGCTCCCCAGCCCAGTCCCCGCAGTGGGCGGGCTGCCGGCTGCTCCCCGGCTCCCCATCCCGCCGCGGGGGGGCTGCCGGGTTCACCCTGGTACCCCGTCCCCGCCGTGGGGGCGCGCAGCCCGGAGCCCACCCACGGCAGGGACTGGGGAGGCTGCGCCCCAGTCGCCACGAGTTGCGGCGGCAGGAGCTCGCGACCCCAGAGAAACCCTGACCTAGCTGAATGCTGGGATACCTGCCCTATCGCGCTACTGTCACTGCCGCCAGAAGCGCTGCTAATATGTGCATTCTTTAGCGCTACAGGGTTTAAATGTGCACAGGCTCTAGCGTGATACCTATTGCGCTAAATTGGGAAGCGCTACAAACAAACGCGCTATAATCTCTAGACTAACCATACCCTTCATGTTTACACCATTCACATAGATTACTATAATTTTGTATCTTGGCCATCTCTTAAGTAGGCTCATTGAATATTTTCTTGTTGAGTTTTTTTTCTCCAACACCCTGGTGGGTGGTGATCCCTGAAGTCCCTCCAATTTCTCTGTTTTTCTGTTTCTGAAGTGCCAGGAACGGAACACTCTTCCAGGCATAGTTTCACCAGAACCATAAAGAGAGGCACTATTACCTCCCTGCTGGGCCAATAAATTCCTTTCTGTGCTGACCTTTTTTGCTGCCAATTTTTTCATGTTTAACTTGTTGTTCCAGGTGTCTTTCAGCATTGTTGCCTCTCAAGTTTCTGCTTCCTGTTGAGTCTCTATTATTTCGATTGTTTCCCCTCAGATTTATTATAGCACCTTGCATTTTCCCACACTGAACCTCATTTCAAACCAGATTTCAGTATCCTTATTCAGGCTGAGTAGAACCTTACTCCATGAATAGTCCCATTGACTTTAATGGGGACACTTGTAGAGTAAAATGCTATTCAATGCAAGTATCCGAAGCTGGCCTTTTGTTATATAATCTCCACATATCTAGCCTTTCTAACTCCTTGTGTTCTCCCACTGTCCTCATTTCTGTCTGCAGCACCTCCCAAATGGTTGCAGAAATTGGAAAGTCCATAGTGAATGAGGCAGGGGACTGCAGGAGGAGAGAAGTCTCATGGTGAAGGCAGTTGAATGCTACCCTGGAGAATTGGACTCTATCCCTGCCTCTGCTGCAGAGTTTCTCTGTGATGGTAGTCAAGTCTCTTAAACCAAACTTTTCACAGACAGTCACTATGTGTTTCTCATTTTTTGACTGCCTAACTTGATACCCCATGGTCGGATTTACAGAAGTTGAATGCTCAGTGGGAAGTCAATGGGAGGTTTGCTCAATATACAGGCAACCTTACTTCTGGCACTTTCTAACTGTTGAGTGTATGACACCCTTAATATTTTAGCATAAATGATGTGTGTGTAATGTACATGTTCTTCTACAATCTTTAGACAGACATGTATAGAATCTCATGTATATCACAGTATCAGAATCCATAAAAGCTACGTAAATCTGATGTGTAAATTTTGTTTGGTATTCATACATGAATGTATAAAAAAAGATTACAAACTATTTAACATACTATAAACAAATGATTAAAACAGACATTTGCTGAATTGTCTTCAGTGAACTCTTGGCCAGGGTACTAAAATATATAAATGAAATTATTTGTATTTTGGCTTACTTGTAGCAGCACACTATATTTCCTCCTCTGCCTTGGTGGGCATAAATATTAGTATTTCTCTGCAAAATAGCCTATAGGGTTGCTTTATAGTGCATAGCTCTATATGACCAAAATGAGAACTATACTAACAAAGGTGGAACTATAAATTATCGTAATCTCTTTTAGGATTGGTATAGAGTTCCACACAACTGTAAGTGGTCTGCCCACTGAAGTAATTTCCAGGATGGGAAAACTGAAAACAAATATGTTTCCCTTCACTCTGCTAATAGGTGTAACTTCCTTCTTCCCTGATTAGCTGGAGGGATATGCACTATATTTATCATTCCTCCACTTCCCTCATTTTAGGAGGAAGGAACTGAAGTAATTCCTTACACTGATGACATCTCACAGAGCTGTCCCCCACCAAAAGAGAACTGGGAGAGTAGCTATTAAAATCCTCTTTGAACAGTTAATGCTAAGATAACACTGAAGAGATTTAGATATGGGGAAATAAGGAGCTTTGCTCTCAGAAGTAAGTTTCTGCCCTGGAAAAGTCACTATCAAAATGGTACCATGGGGTTTCTCTCATATTTGTTCAGTTTACAAGTAACAAGATGGTTTTTCTAACTGCTAGTCCTGCAAACTCACCCTTAGATTTGGAAATCATGCTGTGCTCTTTCTACTTCACACATCAAGGAACTGTTTTAAAGCCATTTGATGTCAACAGACCAGTCCAGTCCATCCACTTCAGTAGGTTTTCATCAGGTCTCAACACCAGCAGAAAAAATTCTGATGGCTAAATTTATTTCTAGGGAGTTGCACAACTTTAATTAATAGAGGAATTTGACTATGGAGCTTGAACAGAATTCAAATTTCTATTGATGCCAAAGATAAATATTAATTATTTATATAACTGTAGTACCCAAATCAGAATAAAGGTCCTACTATGCTAGGCAATGTATGAGCACTTCATTTCTTGTCCTGAAGTGTTTATAATCTAAACCAAGGCATAAATATGAAAGGTAATGGGAAAGTGAGCCAAATCTATGCATACTTCATATTTTCATCTTTGCGTTTTTAGAATCCAGCTGCTAATTATTCCTCTATAGTACATCTATATATATAAAAGTCAAATGTTGTATGCGTGTATGTGTGCGTGTATGTACGTTCACTTACTCCTTCCACACCGTTTGAGCTAGAGACTTGAAATTTGGTACGGTTATAGGTCTTAGGGTCCTAATGAGGGTAAGAGTCGAAAATTTTTCAAATCTCACCTCTGACACCCCCCAGGGGTGAAATTATTTAAAGGCCAATCACATCAGCTGGGCAGCTGCTGTTCTCTGTGACATAGTTATGATGTCATAATACCCCCCTCCAACGGACCCTGCACTCACTCAGCTCTCTGCCCCCTCCCCCCTCCAACGGACCCCGCACTCACTCAGCTCTCTGCCACCTCCCCCCTCCAACGGACCCCGCACTCGCTCAGCTCTCTGCCCCCTCCCCACCTCCGACGGACCCGAGTTGGGTTTGGTCGGAGGGTAAGTGAGGTGGGGGTGTCAGGTTTGGTCGGGGGGTGAGGTGGGGGTGTTGGGTTTGGTCGGGGGTGAGGTGGGAGTGTTGGGTTTGGTCTGGGGGGGTGGGAAGGTGTCGGGGTGGGTGAGGGGTGAGGTGTGAGTGTTGGGGTTGGTCAGGGGGTGTTGGGTTTGGTGGGGGGGTAAGGTGCGGGGGTTGGGTTTGGTTGGGGGGGTGAGGAGGGGGTCGGGGTTGATCGAGGGGTAAGTGAGGTGTGGGTGTCGGGTTTGTTTGTGGTGGTAGGTAGGGGTGTCGGGTTTGGTTGGGGGAGGAAAGTGAGGTGGGTGTGTCAGGTGGGGTGAGGTGTGGGTGTTGGTCAGGGTGTGTTGGGGTTGGTAGGGGGAGACATGGGGGCATTGGGTTGGGGGGGTGAAAATGTGAGTCAGGGTTGGTTGAGGGGTAAGTGCGGTGGAGGTGTCGGGTTTGGTCGGGGGGGTGAGGTGGGGGTGTCAGGTTTGCTCTCTGCCCCCTTCCCCCTCCAACGGACCCCGCACTCGCTCAGCTCTCTGCCCCCTCCCCACCTCTGACTGACCCGAGCAACGCCGGGTATTTTCGCTAGTTATATATATAATCCACCCTCCTATATGGATGTGAGAGCTGGACACTTAAAAATATGATTTGAACACTCAAAGTTTTGGTTTTACAGAGGAAAGTTTAAAATTAGCTGGATAACCAAAACTAAGAATGATGAGGTGATGGGAAGGATGAATTTTAAAAGAGCACAATTATTTGAGATCCTCCATAAGAGAATAACATCTCCCTGCGGACACATTGCTAATCACCTGAGTGCTGAAATGGAATTGTTTTGCATGCTATCAGACAAGATCATAGGCAAAGCAGTAAGACGAAGAAAGAGAGCCAGCTATGTTGGAAACATTGCCATCTATCTAGCCCAGTGTCCTGTCTTCCAACAGTGGCTAGTGCCAGGTGCCCCAGAGAGAATGAACAGAATCATCACGTCATCCATTCCCAGATTCTGGCAAACTGAGACTAGGGACGCCATCCCTGCCCATTCTGTCTAATATCCATCAATGGACCTATCCTCCATGAATTTATCTAGCTCTTTTTTGAACCCTAGTCCCTTTTTTGAACTTGAGTCTCCCACATCCCAGGTGACTACTATAACCACTAGACTAAAAGTTATCGCATAAGCACCACTATCAACTCTTCCTTTTAAATGTAACTGTATCTTGTAGGCATACTCTGAGACTACGTACCACACTGGCCCTCACACACAACATAGAAGGGTGATTGCCAATCTTCCCTGGTGTGTGGATCACTCTGGGGCTTATGCAGGAGACATGCACCTGGACACCTACAGTGAGGTGACAGTGCGTGTGCTCAGAGGCATAATGTTAAGTGCCAACAGAGTTCAGCACATTTTTAAATTGCAGTTGAGCCTAAAACTGGAACTTAAGCACCTAAATCTGAGTCTAGGTACCCAAGTCTATGGTTTAGACATCTAAATACATTTGTGAATCTAGGCCTAAATTCCTAATCTAGCCAGTGTGACAGGAAAGTCCTGTTTTGGGAGCAAATAAGGAAAGGAAGCTTCCGTTTGAAAAAGCATGGGTGAGAAGGGTCAACATAAAGTAAATAAAATGAAGAAGACTTTGTAGCACTAACCAGTCTCTAACGTGCTACAAAGTCTTCCTCGTTTTATTTACAGATACAGACTAACATGGCTGCTCATCTTAAACATAAAGTAAGGTTTTCAAAACTACCTTGAATTCAATTGTGTGCATTACTTATTTGCTTAATAATATTAAAATTTAAAATTTCTCCAAAGCCTAATTAGAACTAAGACAGTGAGGCCAGTGTTCTCTCCCCTGCTGGTGCTACCATATGGCAGGAGACATTTTAGATATGTCTGGGTGAAGGAACTGACAGTGCATTCATTTACATTATGAATAACATTTACCCACAAAAATATAAATAAATACATGAAAGCTCAGGATCTGTGAGAACCACCAAAAACGGTACAGTTCCTATGACAGCGGGAGTTTCAATTTTTTGCCCATGATATATCCAGTATGCCAGGCCAGGCCCATTTCACCATATTATAGCTCCCATATTCATCATGGAGAATGTTCTCAATTCATTTCAGCTAATGAAGAAACACCTAGGTATGAGCATAACTAGCATTTCAGAAATGCTGATAGATAAGATGTAAGACTCAATAGGTAAGAAATTAACAAGAGCAATTGTTCTTTACTTCTATCCTCTCCCCACATGTATTAATCCTTATTATTGGGACTGGCAAATCTTCGCATTCCAGTTCATTTTTAGTTCTTATGAAACTCCTTCACTTGTTCAGATCAGTTTCTGTCTGCATCCTAAAAAACTTGCCCTTACCAGTTTTGCCCTGGCCTCTCCCTTTGTCATTCAGTTTCGCGTGCATTCTGTAAGAATGTGCAAGACCCTCACCTTAAGGCAAAACCAGACTTTTAGGCACCTGCTTCCCTTACTTGGTATAAACATTACTCGTGCCAATCAGAAACAGACACAAACAAGGTTTTTGGGGGTCCCCCATGACACTACTGTGATGTCATAGTTGGTACTTATTGGCCTGCATTGCAATATGCAGGCAGAAAGAGGAAAAAGAAAATGAATCCTGTGTACCCCCGTATCTGAGCTTGATCACCTCAAAGCCTCTCGGCTCATGTGTTTCAAACAGAGCTTCTACGTTTGCCAGTCGTTATGCATTGTTTTGTATTTGTAAGTATCAATTATTACTAAACTAGTGTAAAAGCCCGTGGACATGGGCCAACAGTAACGGCCCCCCCCCGCTCAGCCCCCCCCACTCCAAGCACCCCCCCCGCTCAGCCCCCCCACTCCAAACCCCCCTCCCCCCTCCCCCTCGCTCGGCTCTCTGCCCCGCTCCCGCCTCCCCCTCGCTCAGCTCGCTGCCCCTCTCCCTCCTCCCCCTCGTTAGGCTCGCTGCCCCCTCTCCCCCTCCCCCTTGCTTGGCTCGCTGCCCCCTCTCCCCCCTCCCCCTTGCTCGGCTCGCTGCCCCCTCTCCCCCTCCCCCCCTCGCTCGGCTTGCTGCCGCCGCCTCCCCCTCACTCGGCTTGCTGCCCCCTCTCCCCCCCTCCCCCTCACTCGGCTCTCTGCTGGGCACAGCTGGCCGGGCTGTGCACGGGCGCCTCCTCCCCGCCGGCCCAGCGCCCCCTTCCCGTGCCCCGCCCGGCCAGAGCTCCCTGCCCACGCCTCCTGCGCCCAGCCACCCTCCTGCCCACGCTCCCCGAGCCCCTGATCCAGACCCTGCTTCCCTCGTGGCAGCACACGCGCGGCAGCCATGTTGTGCTGCCGAACTACACCTCCCAGCATGCCGTTCATCGGGGCCGTCTCTACTGCGCATGACGGCTTCACACACACTTCCCGAGTCTTTTATAATATAGGATGCTGTATCTTTGTTTATAAATATTGTTAGTAGGTATTTTAGTCTTTGTGTGTTTTAAGTTTCATTAAGTCTATTAGTTAATCAAACGCTGCTCCCTTACCCCTTGTAATTATCCCCAATAAAACTTTAAATTGATTAATTTTAGTTGTGTGTGTGTCTGCAGTTCACGTCGTGACCCATACTCTCCTTGCATCCCTTACCATATACAGTAGACTCCCGATTATCCGGGCATGGGTTAACCGGGCTGCGGATTAACCGGGATGTCTAAACGGGTCGGTAGGGGAATCCCCAAAGCGGCGGCGGGCTCAACCTTAACCTGCCACTGCTTTGGGGCTTCTCCCACTGGCCCCTTAGGAGATGGGGTCTCAGCCTGCTTCCAGCCTGGGTGTAGGAAACCCAGGCTGGTAGCCGGCTGAGACCCGGGCTGGCAGGAGCCTGGGGGGAAAGCCCAAAGCGGCAGCAGGCTGGGTGCTGAGCCCGCCGTCTCTTTGGGCTCTCTCCCCAGACTCCTGCCACCTGCCCCACTCAGCTCCAGCTGACAGCCTGGGTGCAGGGAACCCAGGCTGACAGTGGGAGCAGACTGGGGCAGGAGGCAGGACCCCGGCTGGCAAGGGACCAGCGGGGGGAAACCCCAAAGTGGCAGTGGTCTGAGCACTAAGGCTGCCGCCACTTTGGGGTTTCCCCCGCTGGCCCCTTGCCAGTTGGGGTCTCAGCCTGCAGCCAGCCTAGGTGTAGGAAGCCCAGGCTGGCAGCGGGAACTGAGACCCCAGCTAGCAGGAGCCTGCGGGGAAACTCTAAAGCAACAGGGGGTTGAGAGCTCGGCCGCTTTCATAGTCTGTTTGAGAAAATGTCATGTAAGATATCAATGGAAAGCTAATAAAACACAGATCATTAATATTGTCTGGGTGAAGCATGGAGGACAAATTCGAAACGGATATCACAATTTCCAATATGTTTGTAAAGTGTGTCTGGCAGGAAGGATTAAAGTTAATCCACCCTAGATAAAAGAATGTGGTTTGGCCACCTGGAAGGTATTTCCAAGGAACATTAAGAGACAATTGGAATGCAAATTATAAGAAGCAAACAGAACTATCAACCCAAAAAGGGAAGGAGACTGCAGGAAACTGAATAATTTGCATTTTAGCAAACACCAGGAGGAAAGAAAGGGCATGAAACTTCTTTCACCAGAAGGCTCTTGTAACAGCATCTCTGCAGGGCTCTCCTGGCTCCAGCCCCTGCTGGGCTGAGAAAGTCACTCAGGGTATGGTTAGACTATAGATTATAGCGCGTTTATTTGTAGCACTTCTCAATGTAGCGCAATAGGTATCGCGCTAGAGACTATACAGATTGAAACCTTGTAGCGCAAAATAATGGATACATTTGTCACGCTTCTGGCGGCAGTAGCAGTTGCGGGATAGGGCAGGTATCCCAGCATTCAGCTGGCTGCAACGTGCTTTGCAAAGTGTGTGGGGGGGGGGGGGGGCGAGGGGGAACTGGGAAGTTCTTCACAGGGAGACGAGATCTGGCTGTCAGTTAATTTTCATTAGCGAAAACTGTCAAGCTGTCTATTTCAGACACACAGCTCCGTCCGCAAGCATTTTCACTGGTTATTTGCTGTGTTATTTGTTAGAGAGAAACTGCAAAGCTACTTCCACTTTTATAAAACAACACCTCACGTCATTTGCCTTACATGGCAAGTTGATTGTCTTTAGTGGCTTGCTGATGGTCTTCAATGGCTTGCTGATGGCTTTACATGGCTTGGAGGCATGCAAGAGATCCCATGGGTGTCCACATTCCCACCCTTGCGCTATAATGCTAGCACAAAAAGGCTTATCACTGGGAAAGGAGGTTTAATACTTGCGCTTTAAACAGTGAGTCATTTCGCAAAATCTCCCTTTAAAGTGTGTACGCTACAAAAATTATTGCGCTACTGGAGGGTTTTTGCGCTGCAAAGCGTCAGTCTAACCATGCCCTCAGAGCCTTTATTGCGGTGCACACCTGGTGCTTTTATTTATAAGTATTGATCCCACCACCTTTCCACCACATAGTCCCCTTCTTACAGTCTACCAGCAAGAGATAGGGGGCAAGCTATTTCTCCACTTTCCCCTTACTGCCTTTCTCTTAGTGCAGCTTCCCCTCTTTCCAGTTCCACCTCCTTTCCAGCAACTCCTTGGCTTCCTTCCCCTGGGGCTTTTATCCAGACCCAGCCTGAATAGGCAGCAGGTGTTTCAGCTTCCCCCAATAAGGGCCAGGCATTCTACCCAGCTCCAATTCACCACCCTTAATTGAAGCTGGAGTGGCAGAGGGTTGGCTAAGTAGTTTTTCTGCTTAGCACCCTGTCACAGCTCTATATTGCCTTCCTCACAGCTTCAATTAACTTTACTTTGGGGGTGGAGGTAACCTTCAGAGGAATCCATTTCAGTGGTTCACTCAGGGTTGGATTATCTAATAGTCAGACTAAGCACATGTTTAGGGCACCAGCAAAGCAGGGGGAACCAAAAAAAAAAGATTTTTTTTGAAAAAAATGTATATTTGATATTTCAAAAAAAGCATCAAAGTAGTCATCATGGTGTTAGAATAATGCAATTTAGAAGCAACTGTATTATGAATGTTGTGTAGTATGATTTTAAAAACAGCCTTAGACTATAGTCTCACCCTTATCTATGCACTCCTGACCCCTGTCCTGCATGTATCTTAAACTCATGTTTACCCTGCCACAGCTGTGCAGGCGTCATAGTGTCTGAGTACCCGTAAGGGTCCTGGACCTCCTGTTTACCAGACATGTAAATGGCATGGATTAATACCGAACAATGGATGTGATAGCCATTAAGTCTTCTCACTCGTGTAAGTGTATTGAAAGCCCTCCTCATTCACACCCGAGTATAAGAAAGGCCTCAGCCTTGCATAGAGTCCAGCCAGTTGTTTGGGTGATAACCTCTCTGACTCCTATTGCTTGCAATAAATCTTGTTTTCCAGAAGTCTACTGAGTCATGCCTGTCCTTTGAGATTATATTGGGACTGGGCTCCAAAGGTAAAGCAGTTTTTGCAACAATTCTGGCACCTCCAGATGGGACACCTTTGGAGACTCCGTGATCACAATAGACCGACCAGAGGAAGGAAAGTGTACACCAGGCCATTTTTGCCTGTCCTAACTCTCGACCTGGTCTGCGGTGATACACGGAATGTTAAAGCGTGAGTCCCTACAAATCAGGCAAGACCAGAGGTTTCTGGAGTTTGGTAGGCGCCTGAGAAACAGAGCGGTGTAAGTATCTCCATTACTCTCATTGTTAATTTGGTTGGTGATTTTAGTACTTTTGTATTAATTCGCTGTTTGCAGATTCCTTGTGAATCATTTGGTATAACAATGAGATTGGGTCGCTCCCGAATGGAAGATTCCGTCTTTCCCTTTGGTTGTATGTTACGTAACTTTGGTAAATTTGAGAGTGATTATGGTATTAAGATAACTGAGAATGATTTAATTAAGTTTTGTCAGTCAAAATGGACCACATTTGATCTTGGTTGGCCCGATTCCAGGTCCTTTAATGTCACCCTGACAACCAGGGTTCATAAGATGGTAATTAGAAATCAACACTAAAGCCAGTTCCCCTATATTAAATAGTTTTGGCTGGTACAACTTGTAAAAGTAAACCTACGATGTGCCTGGTAAGGATAGTGAGAAAAAGGTGTTCCTATGCCTTACCTGTGTCCTGTATGGAGGAGTGTAACAGTGAGGAAGTGTGCCTGTGTCTGTCAGAAGTATTAACTTGCCTATGGAGACAGCTACCTCAGTCTCCAAGCAGTTGTCTGTGTGCTGGGACAAGGGAAGTGAGATCCCAAGCTGTGTGTCTAGTGAAGGAGAATGTGTCTCTGAATCTTCTTTGTCTGTGGAGCAGACAGAAGGTGCTTTTCAGCCTGTGATGAGTAACAATAGTGCAGTAGTGTCAGAGTTAGTTGTGGATTCAGCTAAAACTCAGAAAGGGAATAGTTCTAAGTTTGTATCTGCTGGGGAGGAAGGCTCTATAAAGTTTAATCTGGTTAATGTCTTAGCAAGATCCCAGAGATCAGATGATTCTGGTGCTTGTATTTTGCCTGCTGCTAGTGTAGTGCAGCAGAAGGGTGATTTGGGTATGTTACCTACCACCAGCTTGACAACAGGGAGCAAGGAGGAAGAAATTCCTGAACTGGTATCTGGCAAAGGGGAGAAGAATTACTCTAACCTCTTGTCCAGTGAGTCTGTGAGCTTGCCTGAAAGGGGATTTTGTAGAAATCCGGCTGATAGGCCAAGGATGATCATGGATGTGAGTAAAGCCCAGAAAGAATTTGTAGTTGCTCAGGAAAGTATTCCTTGGGAGCAAGCCCTAGGTGAAGGAGGTAAGAACGGGATTTCTGTGAGTGGTGAATTGTTTCCTAAAGAAGTTCCTGAGGGAAAAATGTGTAAGCAGTCTGCTGCAGTTAAAAAGTGTGAAAGTGATTTGAGTGGGGATAGCTTTGAGGAGGAATTGGGACAGCCCTATAACCAAGTGGCTGTGTTTCACCAGTTTGATAGGGAAACAAGATTGTTCAGGGAGGAATGTCCCCATACTGATTTTGTAAGTGAACAGTCTGTGTCCCACATTAAAAGAGATGATGCAAATCTCATCTCTAGACACTTTAAATGTGATTTGTAGTCTCTTGGGGAACCTAACATCTGATCCCCTGTGAAAGCAGAAGTAAGTAAAGAAAGGACAATGGAACTTTAAAACTAACTTGTTAGTAAAAATAAATGGTATCCCTTTAAAACTCTCCAAAAGCTTGCTTCTGTCTGTGAAAATGCAGATTACTTGACTTGCTAATGGCTGGTAGCTCAGGGCCCCTTTCAGATCAGGCAGGGAATTCTGTTAAGCAAGACGGAGTAGGATTTGACCCTTCAGGGCAAGGAGAGAAAAGAAAATTTGATTTTGTAAAGTAAAACCACAAAGTAACCCTAATAAGCCGAAATTCTAATAGTATTGACCCAAAGGCATAGAAAAATAGTAAAGAGAAATAATTTTAGTGAAAATAAGAAAATGTTTTAGTGTCTTTAAAATGTCTGTAAATAAATCCTTATGATAAGTAATCCAAGCACAGAGACTATTAGATTGCAAGTATGTAGCTATAGATAGTTTAGCTGAATTTGTTAAAAGTGTAAATATATATATATGTAGTGCTAATTAGTTGAGGCCCCATTGAACTCCCAAGAGATTATACAGTGGTGGTGTTTAAAATCACTGTGGGTATGGTTAGACTGAAGATTATAGCGCGTTTATTTGTAGCACTTCCCAATGTAGCGCAATAGGTATCGCGCTAGAGACTGTACAGATTGAAACCTTGTAGCACAAAATAATGGATACATTTGTCACGCTTCTGGCGGCAGTAGCAGTTGCGGGATAGGGCAGGTATCCCAGCATTCAGCTGGCTGCAACGTGCTTTGCAAAGTGTGTGGGGGGGGGCGAGGGGGAACTGGGAAGTTGTTCACAGGGAGACGAGATCTGGCTGTCAGTTAGTTTTCCTTAGCAAAAACTGACAGGCTGTCTATTTCAGACACACAGCTCCGTCCGCAAGCATTTTCACTGGTTATTTGCTGTGTGAGTTGTTAGAGAGAAACTGCAAAGCTACTTCCACTTTTATAAAACAACACCTCACGTCATTTGCCTTACATGGCAAGTTGATTGTCTTTAATGGCTTGCTGATGGCCTTCAATGGCTTGCTGATGGCTTTACATGGCTTGGAGGCATGCAAGAGATCCCATGGGTGTCCACATTCCCACCCTTGCGCTATAACGTTAGCGCAAAAAAGGCTTATCACTCTGGGAAAGGAGATTTAATACTTGCGCTTTAAACAGTGAGTCCTTTTGCAAAATCTCCCTTTGAAGTGTGTTTGCTACGAAAATTATTGCGCTACTGGAGGGTTTTTGCACCGCAAAGCGCCCATCTAACCATACCCTGTGTGTTTCAAAGGCAAGAGTTGAAAGTGAAGAATCTGGTAGAATTGTATTCGTTTAGGCTGTAACTAGCTTTAAATCCAAAAAGCAAGCCAGAAAACATCTGTGTTTATCAAATTACCTAATTGATAAAAAGTAACTGAAACCTGGTTTGCCTAGAAAACAAATAAAAGAGAATGAGTGTAATTCCTCTGTTTTGCTTGCAATTAATAAAGGTATTTGTATAAAAAAGAAAATATTTTAAATAATAACTAATTCCCTTGGAAAGGGTGGAGATTTTTTTTTTTTTTTGGTCTTTCAGACAAATCAAAGAAAGCTGATGCCAGCTGACAAACTATGCACTTACTGGCACAATAAGAATTGTATTTTATGTTCTATGTCTGTCTTAAGATGTTTGTCTAGTGGCCAAAACTGTTTTTGTGATAAAATGTACAGTAAGACTAAAGTATTGTATAATAAGTAATGTATATGTTCCATTTTTAGAAAAGTCTGTTTGTAGAAAGTAAAAGGTTTCTTTTTGGTAAAAGAAGCCAAGGAAAAAATGAAGGACAGCTGTAAAATCTGTAACACTGCCAAGTAATAATAAAATGTGTTAGATTTTTTTCTCACTCACAGGTAAAAGATACATTACCTAAAGATCCTGAACAGCCTTGCCACACCTTGGGACTGTCCATTACCAATGCTTTTGTGAAATACTAAAGACTGATTGACTGTCTGGACCCATGTTTTACATTGTAAAAAGATTTGTCTGACATATCAGCAATTCAATCGAAAGGAGTCAAAAGTCCATCCAGAACCCAGCCCTGAGCGGTCTTTCTTTTTGAGAAGCTTCAAATTAACTTTTCTGAACTGCCATCCTGTGTATAGCATTTCCTACCAAGAGAGCAAATGCTTAGACTGTGGCCAAATATCTCTTAAATGATTTTATCCCTACGTATGGGTACCCAAGACAAAGACTTAAACCGTGGGTCTCATTTTACAGAAACAGCTTTTCAGCAAGTTATGAGTGCCTTGAGAGTTCAGTAGAAGTGCCACACACCTTGGCACCTGCAATCTAATGGCCAAGTTAAAAGGACAAATATGCAAAGACACTGGTCTTAACTGGATAAATGCATTACCCCTTGTGCTGCACAATCTCCATGACACTCCTAGAGGTCAAATTAAGTTATCACCTTTTGAACTACTTTTTGGCAGGCCTTCCTCAGTTTACTAGTCAAATACTCCCTGACTGTTGATTTGGTGCTTGAAAAAGCAGGACTAACTTCTTTTGTTTTACAGCTCCAGAGACAGACTAACTCTCTCCGCAGATATGAGACTGCTTTTAAATGAAAAAGCATACCCGATAAAACCTGGTTCTTGAGTCTTTGTTAAAGCCTACAAGGAAGTTCTGCTCCAGCCCCTGTGAAAAGGACCATACCGGGTGCCTTGGTCACCCCAACCATCATCAAGGTGGCAGAAAAGGAAGCCTAAATTCACCACGCCTGATGCAAGCATGCCCTTTTCCCAGATGACAACGAGGCAGCTGAGGCCTCCACCCTCGACGGACCAGGATGAGAAGTAGACGACAGCGGGGCAACCAAAGCCCTAGCAACTGGAGAGGGGATAAAGAAGAACCCTGAAGAAAAGTGGCCAGCAGAGACCGTGTCGGGTCTCGGCCTGAAAATAAAATTCAAAAGGACTTAATGTTTATCAAATTGAAGTATTAATCAATTTTAAGTTATTAATCTTGTTTTAGATTAAGCAAGATTTATTTCATGAGTATAATGTTTTTTATTAGATATTCCCAGAAAGTCAAAACCTGTATTTGAAAAATAGAAGTGATTGTTGAGTGTGTACTCAGTTCTTAGTAGATGCAGTATGGAAACTCCTCTTTGTACCTATCCCTCTGATTATTGTTAACATGACTTGAATGCTACCAAAATAGAGATCTGGGCCAGCATAATCTAGCATAGGACCAAGCAAGAATAAGAAAACACTTAAACAGGTATTTCATAGTAGCTAACAAAGAGTAGATGCAAAATCTACTTCGATGGTACAGCTTACAGCACAGCCTCTAATGTCAGTGCCCCTGCCTAACGTTGACTCATGTGTAGTCTTTTTAATGGGAGTCACTTAGTATTTTGTGGGAAGTAACTCCTGGTGGGATAAAAATAAAGCTTCCACCAGTAAATTAGCACTTTTTTTGGGAACATATTGAGTATGTGAAGCTAAAGTCTATCATGTATTGCTCTCCAACTAGACGGGTTCATGTTACTTAGCTTAACTGAAATCATCTACTCACATTTTCTCCCAAGCCAATGTTCCCCAATGTTCGGAATGTTTAAGAGACAGACCGAGCAGTTAATCTCCGTGAGAGTCTATCCTGAAACAAGTGGGCAAGTCAAAATGGCCTGAAACATAATGTTAGCTGCCCAAGGAGGAATATGTGCTCTCATGAATGGGAAATACTATGTCTTTCCAAATAATATCTACCTCAACACCCCAATACTGGGTGTGCCTAAACCGAATAGTACCTGTAAATTGGTGCATAATTTAAAAACTGAAAGTAATTTGCTTTTAAAATATAAAAGAAATTATCTTTAAAGAGGAGGGATTGTTAGAATAATGCAACTTAGAAGCAACTGTATTATGAATGTTGTGTAGTATGATTTTAAAAACAGCCTTAGACTATAGTCTCACCCTTATCTATGCACTCCTGACCCCTGTCCTGCATGTATCTTAAACTCATGTTTACCCTGCCACAGCTGTGCAGGCGTCATAGTGTCTGAGTACAGGGTCCTGGACCTCCTGTTTACCAGACATGTAAATGGAATAGATTAATACCGAACAATGGATGTGATAGCCATTAAGTGTTCTCACTTGTGTAAGTGTATTGAAAGCCCTCCTCCCTCATTCACACTTGAGTATAAGAAAGGCCTCAGCCTTGCATAGAGTCAAGCCAGTTGTTTGGGTGATAACCCCTCTGACTCCTATTGCTTGCAATAAATCTTGTTTTCCAGAAGTCTACTGAGTCATGCCTGTCCTTTGAGAGTATATTGGGAGTGGGCTCCAAAGGTAAAGCAGTTTTTGCAACAATGGGAAAAATCAGAACTTTGTTAGAGTTCCTTACACTCCACTACACACTCTTCCCCCCATTTTTCTGTTCTCTTTTTATTACTTATCTCCACCTAAACCAAGGGGGCCTCCTCCTAGTGTAGATCGAAATAATGCGAGGAAATCAGATCCTGTCATGTATTGCAGTACATTTAGTTTTATTTTTTATATATTCTTCTGAGTTATACGTACTTGATTCTTTTCTAAAATGATAGGGACTTATCTGACAAACAATATTCACAAAGTTCCCAAAAGCTAGTTGACTCACACCCTGTTGACTTGAACATGAATCTCTGTGGAGAAGTACGGCAGTTCCACTGTTATCTGTGCGCAAAGTTTAATGAAACAGGAAAAAATGAAATTCAGTCACATTGATCTTCATGACACAATATTGAAAGACTGAATACAATGTGTATTTCCAAATGTAGATATCACACTGCCTATTTTTCTAACAATGATGATGACTAACTGCTCCGCAGAATGCTCTTTTTCTCAGCTGAAAAGAATAAGAAACCCTTTGAGAACAACAATGTGTCAGGACAGACTTGATTCACTTTCCCTATTGTGTATGGAAGCGGACATGCTTTGTCGAGTCATCTTTGATGAACTTATCCAGAATTTTGAAAACAGAAAATCTAGAAAAAAGCTATTTTAATTTCAGCAAACATGTAAATTTTGTATCATTTTGAAAAATAAAAGTTTATTTTCTGGTATAGTATTGTTTTTATTTTGAATTACATATGGGGGCACCATAATCCTTTCAGTGCTTATCCGGCCCTGGGTTCACTGGACTATAAAGAGAGGAGCACAGAACCCCAACTTAGCTTTCACCTAAGAACACAGAGGAACTCAGCACTTTAAACTCTGTGAGAGATCCTGACCAGGTGGGTACACAACAACACACAAAAAATTAAAACTAAAAATAATTAGACATCCTGGTTATTTTTTCTTTTTATCTGGTTTTCTTCATTATGTAGGATTTGAAAGTTGCATTTTATGAAATATTTGAAAAATGGTCCGTTTGTCTGCATCTATTTTATATAATTCTTCAATGATAAAATACATATGGAAAGAAAAAGAGCACTAGTGTTATTACAATATGTACCCAGGACTGAATTTGACCAAGCACTAGAATTTTGTTAGCTAGCCAGTCCAACATAAGATTTTCTTCTTAGAATTTCTGTCTGTCCTTTATTCTCCGAAAACTGGATCACTAAAATGTCATCACGCTGAGCTCAGTCGTGAAATGTTAAAAGGCACATTGTCTTTCTCCCTTAGCTCTTTAGGCCCTGGATAGCACAAGTACTGATCAAGACTAAGCCTAATAGTGGTGTTAGCCAAAGCAGTGTGTCCAGGAAAGGACAAAACCATAGCCCCAATCCAAATGAGCTAACAGAACTCTCCCCTGTGGGCTAACTTCCTCTAAATTACTGGAAGCATTGTGCAAGCACAGAATGCAACTTCTCATGAAGTCAAGAATCAGAGAGGTAGCCGTGTTAGTGTGGAATAGCAGAGGTAACAAAGAGTCCTGTGGCACCTTAAAGACTAACTATAAAGTTTTGAAGCATAAGCTTTCGTGGGCTAATACCCACTTCGTCGGATGCATCCGACGAAGTGGGTATTAGCCCACGAAAGCTTATGCTTCAAAACTTTATAGTTAGTCTTTAAGGTGCCACAGGACTCTTTGTTACTTCTCATGAAGTTTCCTCTAAGGGAGTCACAGGCTGCATGGATGCAGACTACTCACCTTTTTCTTCCTGCAGCCAGCTTGATGAGTGTTACTACAGGCTGCTTCTATGAGGACTAGATTGTGGACATGGTCAACCCTTAAGGCAGGTCTGCTAACAAGAGAGACACCAGGTAGGATAAAAACTAGGGGAGGGAAATATTTCTGGGTGATGGGGCAATTTATAGAGCAGTTAGTTTCTCATGGAGGAAGAAACATACAGAAGTCCCACATTTTGATTAAAATCTAAAATTGTATTTAAAAACAATTGCTGTGATTTAACTAATTCTTTTTCCAACTGTGACTTACCTAGACACTAATAAAAAGGAGTAACTTTGAACACTCCTTACGCAAAACTGGAATAACATTAGCCTTACTCTATTTTCCAAGACAAAAAATAACTTCATACCCCTATTAAAATGCTTAACACTAATTATTTTTAAAGCAGTTATTTAAGTATGAGACCAATAAGGGATTAAGAGCAAACACAGGCATTTTACTTCATCCTTGTGTGTACATAATTTGAAAGATCAACTGCAAAAATTTTAGTCCCTCAAAAAGTTTTGTGTTTTTGAAAGTTAAAGAATTTGGGTTAGACCCTCCTCGTCTCATGTAAATCACCATACATCCATTACAGGCAATGGAGCCTGCCAATTTACAGTAGCAAAGAGTCTGCCCTTGTTTACAAAATTCCAAAAGAGGAAAAAAGCATATGGCTGTCTCTTTTTTTAAAGAACATCTGGAAATAGGAGCTTCAGATTCCCTGGTTAGAGTCTGACTCACCAGAGTGAAGTCACAAGTACCATAAAATAAGGCAATGACGATAGGCAATTAAAATGGAAAAGTCCTTTTCCGGGTATGTGCTCAGTCCCTTTATGTCTGAAGCAGGAAGCCTAGCTATGGATGACTCAGGGCAGTGGCTTTAGAAGTACAATAGCTTTAGGGATAATAGTGCTTTGTTTAGTCCAATAAAGTTCCTTGTTTAGTGTTAAAAGAAAGTGAATCTTACCCCTGACATGAGAGTTTTTTTAAAATATCCTTTAACCGTCCTTGTGATGTCACTTTGACAGAGAAACTAGGAAGTCTGCAGTTCAGAATTCTCAGCTACTTAAAGAGAAGGCTATTGTTTAAAGCTGGGTTTAAAATACAATGCTAATTACATAAGAGCTGCCACACTGGGTCAGACTATGATCCATCTTCTCCAGTATCATCTGTCAATGGCCCAAACAAGAGCTTCAGGGAAGGTGTGCAGAATGGGTCAATTATTCCATGATCTGTCTTCCTCTCCCTGCCTCTGGTAGTGAGGGGTTTATGGTCACTCTGAACATAGGGTTGGATCCCTGGCCATCTTGGCTAATAGCCATTGATGGATTTATCCTCCATGAATTTATACAGTTCTTTTTGAAACCCAGTTATACTTTTGACCATCACAACATCCCATGACAATGAGTTCCACATGTAAGTCATGTGTTGTATGAAAAAGTATTTCCTCTTGTTAATATTACATCTGCTACCTAGTAATTTCATCAGGTGGCCCCTGACTTTTGTATTACATTTTTTTAAACAATGAGTATAGGCATTTTTTTCTCTTATAAAATCTTACAGAAGAGTTTTATGGATTTAAAAAACTTACAGACCACTGTTAAAATTTGAAATGGTCTCTTTTTTCAATTTTCAGGTTTTATTTGTTTTTATTCTAATATGAATGAAATGTACATGTTTAAAATGCATTATTCAATATATACATGTTTTGTACAAAGAAAAAAAATCTCAGGATTATGACGTGCTTATCAAGCACTAAAGGGATGAAATTCAGCCAACCCCTTCATGATGAGTAGTTTCTGCACAATTAGTCCCATTGATTTACCATGATAAAAACAAGGCTAGCATGCATACCAACTATCCATATTAACAGAGTTTTGTTTAAATGAATTTGTCATTTTCTATTTTAGTCTTGCCAAAAAACAACTAGCTTCCAAAGTTCTCACTTGTGTAAATACACTCATTCTTTTAAACGCTTGTGGAGTGGGGCGGGGCACTGTAGTAATTACAGCCAAGGACTAGAGACAGATTCTTGAGTTCTGTTCCCAGACCTGCAATTGACTTGCTGTAAGGCTTGCACCACATCCCAATGAAAAGCCTTAACATATTTCATGACGAGGAAACTAAATCAATATGGTTATCAGCCTAATCCTGCTCCCACTGATGTCAATGGTTAATTTGCCACTGATTTCAGTAGGCGCATGATTAGGCCATTGGGCTTTGGCTCAGTCGCTAACAGCAAACTTCCATTCACTTTAGAGGGAACAGCGTTTAGTCAATAAGCTCTTTAACTTAGGATATATCTACGTTGTTTTAAAGCAGGGGTGGGCAAACTATGGCCCACGGGCCACATGTGGGAACGTGTCAGGGAACATCAGGGAACATGTAGGTACACATGCTACCTAGATTAAATCAAGCTTGTATATGTCTACACATTCTGTAATCACATATCCAATTGCAATGTAGACATTGTAACAGAAATTGCAATCACATGTAGTATTTTGTGGGGAACATACTGTATTAGGTTTATGAATGTTTATGTATCACTGTAGGTCAGAAATTTTATGCAACTCCAGGAGAGGTGGGGTTTAGTCTTTGGCAGGGATTTGGCAAAATGGGGGGGGAGGGGTGACTAAGTGAATCACTTAGGTTATAAACTCCCAAGAGGTACCAAAAGGTTTGCATATATTGGTTCAAACTGTTTTTTTCCCCAGAAGCTAACCAAGAAAGGATGTTTGTAGTTCAAAGGCTGGATTTTAAGTGAGTCAGGGCTTTCTTTCTAAGCCAACAAAGATAGGACCCTGTCTCCAAGAAGGGGGCCCACGGCCCTTGAGGAAGGATTAGAAAGGCTTTGTCCTAGTAGTTCCTCATAATACTGATGACTCCTGGTATATTCAAAGCTGTTTTCATTATGTTTTCTCTAATGCTTTTTACCTTAATAATAAATGTGCTTGCTTAAGAAGAGTTGCTTGGTAACTTAACTGTTGGTGATACACGGTTCATAGCACTCAACAAGAAAGCAAAGCACAGGCACTGGCCTTTAGGTGGACTGGCTTGCTGGGAATATCAGAGTGTAAAGCATATATAACTAAATTATTGTTGTATGTAAAGAAAATAAGGTTTTTAAAATGTTTAAGAAGCTTCATTTAAAATTAAATTAAAATGCAGAGCCCCCCGGACCAGTAGGCAGGACCCAGGCAGTGTGAGTGCAACCAAAAATCAGCTTGCATGCTGCCTATGCACGTACCATAGGTTGCCTATCACTGTTATACCACATCACAAGAGAAGGAGAAAAGAAGTGTATTGATGCAAGTGAGAATACTGAACACAAATGCTGTCTCGGGGGAACCAAATAGAAAATGGAAAAATTGTTGCAATAAAAGTTCTCTCCTTTCTAAATACTGACAAGTAGGCTTGTTGGAATCTAATTTTATGGCAAGTTTTAGAAAAGTCAAAGGATTATGATAAAAAGATCAAGAGTCGTGGAACTAAAGTAAAACAAAAGATTTGCATTCTCATTTATAAGAAGTCAGAAAATACGATAAGACAGAAAATATCAGATTGCCTCTATATAAATCCATGGTACACCCACATCTTGAATATTGTGTGTAGATGTGTATATATAACAAAACTTTTACATCTTACATAGTAAGATGTGGTCACCCTATCTCAAAAAAGATATACTGGAGTTGTAAAGTGTTCAGAAAAGGGAAATAAAAATTATTAGAAGTATGGAATGACTTCTGTATGAGGAGAGATGAATAACACTGGGACTTTCATCTTGGAAAAGAGACGACTAAGGGGGGATAAGATAGAGGTCTATAAAATCATGACTGGTGTGGAGAAAGTGAATAAGGAATGTTATTTACTCCTTCTCACAACACAAGAACTAGGGTGTCACCAACTGAAATTAATAGGTAGCAGGTTTAAAGGAAACAAAGGAAGTATTTTTTCACACACACTTGTAGAACTCTTTGCCAGAGGATGTTGTGAAGGCCAAGACTATAACAGGGTTCAAAAAAGAACTAGATAAATTCATGGAGGACAGGTACATCAATAGCTATTAGCCAAGATGGACAGGGATGGTGTCGCTAGCCTCTGTTTGCCAGAAACTGGGAATGAGCAACAGGGAATGGATTACCTGATGGTTACCTATTCATTCCTTCTGGGGCACCTGGCATTGGCCACTGCTGGAATACAGCATACTGGGCTAGATGGACCTTTGGTCTGACCCAGTATGGACATGATGTTATTTCTCAAATAACTTTTAGTGACCTTGGTGAATGTTCTCTTTCGTCTCTCCCTAATTACCATACATTTTTCCTTTGTGCTTTGAAATGAGGGAAGATTAACAGCTTTTTTGTTTAAAAATCAGCTCCATAGCACTGTTACTAGCAACAAATATAACAGCTAATTTTATCATACTCAGCGATCCTTACCTGTGTTCCAGAACCCTCTGCTAACATCAGCTGGGCTCTTGAAACAGCATACATTGTTTATAAAATCAGCAGACAGAAAGTTAAACAGTGGGCTGGATTCTGACTGTAACCATTTGTGTAACTCAAGAATATCTCCATTGAATAAAATAAAATAAATCAGAATTTGCTCCTGGATGACCAAAATCAGAATCAGGACCCTTACTTATTGCGGCATCCCCAGATGCAGTGACTAACTTTAAAAAGTTTCCTATTGATAAAACAGACATTTTAAAAAGAAAGCAAAGGGGAACGGAATACACAGGCATACTCCCATCAAATCATTATAGTACCATACAGGAGAATCCAATATGCAGCCTAAACTATTTGAATGTTTTGTTAATGCTTACTTTTTTGTGTGTGGTTTTGTTTTCTCTACAGTTAATAAAAACAAAACCCCAAAACACCATCTGAATGTTCAAAAACAAGATGGAACAACATTTTGTTGGAAGTTTACTAAAGACTTCAAGAATTAAATAATTCTCACTGTATATTAGACTTTATTGCTCCCTTGAATAATATTAAATTGAAAAACACACTCAGAAATGTGTCCTGCAGTTACAGTCTGAAGAGAATTTATTGACAAAGGAAATATCATTTTGTTTTGAAAATATTTTGGTGGCAGACTTGCTGTCTGGCCAAACTGGCACAATTACCATTCTAATGGCTGTAAACAATGTGAGATAGGAATCAGTTTAGTAGGGAAGCTTATTAAAATGCTGTTTTCGTTTTATTTGTTTAAGAAGTGTACAAAGTGATGATCTATGTTTTACTTGTTTTATAACTGCATCCACTATGACTTTGGTGTTTTATGAGTTTGAAGACTACATACTTCCATTGACTTCAGTGGGCTTTGGATCAGGACCTCATTGTTTAATTTCTGCACAAATAATATAGGGACAAATTTTAAAGCAGGTCTCAAATTTTGTGCCCACACTCACCTGATCAGATTTAGATCTCTGATTGTGACCTAGTGACACCAGTCAGGTAGCTAGTTTTTTCAATCCTATCATTTGCACCTGCAATCAATTGTAGGTTCAAGATAGTGAAGAAAAAGCAGGCTGAGATGAGAACCATTTAAAAATCTGGCCCATAACATTTTCCCATCTCATAATGTTTATGATGCAAAAATAGGATGTAGTCCCAAGAGCATACTCAGATTCCTATATCCAGTATTCTTCCACCCACTCAATGGCTTGAAATAAGACAACGCTCCCAGGGAATTACTGAACCAAGACATCCCATATCTGAGACTTGTTATTGTTCACTGGAACCAAACAAGCACAGAGAAAATGGGTTTTAAACTGCTAAGGATCTGGCTTAGTTCACAGCACCACTGAAGGATCAGTTTTGAAGTAGAGGGGACGCATGGCCAGACAGATTTCTGTCTTCAATTTGGCCCTGCTCCATACTTAAACCTCACCATGCAAGGCCAGCACATGTCTCCTTGCCCCCAAGAACTCGGCCTGGCCAGAGCCCCCTAGGGGAGCACAGAGGAATGTTCAGGGGAGCGAACAGCAACACCTGATGATGCTCTGTGCATCCAGGTTAGTTTCCCCACATGGTCTGGGGAAAGGGAGGCTGTCATAGCCATAAGGGTAGCCTAGAATTCCTCCTTAGCTGTAAGGGGTTAAGAAGCTCAGATAATCTGGTTGGCATCTGACCAAAAGAACCAATGGGGACAAAAGGTACTTTTAAAATTGGAGTGGGGAAGAGGCTTTGTGTGGGCTCTCTGTTTGTGAGTTCGTTCACTCCTGGATTCTAGAGGAAGCAGACATCAATCCATGTTTTCCAAATCATTCTGAACCAGTTAATCCAGCCAGGGAAGAGACATTAGATTATCTTTGTTTTTCCACTTGTGAATCTTTCCTTTGTAGAGGGAGTTTTTATTCCTGTTTTTCTCTGCAACTTTGACACTAAGGCTAGAGGGGATTCCTCTGTGTTGGTTTTTTTTAATCTATTTGTGACTGTAAAAATAGCTTCCATCCCGATTTTACTGGGGTGATTTTTTCTATCTTTTCTTTAATTAAAATTCTTCTTTTAAGAATTGACTGATTTTTCCACTATTTTAAAGATCCAGGGTTTTGGATTGGGCTCACCTGTAAGGACTTGTGAGGGTTTTATTCTCAAGCCTTTTCCAGTAAGGGGTGTAAGGCTTGGGGCGATTGTGGGGGAATAGAACTCCAAGTGGTTCTTTCCCTGATTCGTTGTGTAACTCACTTGGTTGTGGCAGCAATACTGTTCTAGGTAGTTGAGCTTGAGGAAGTTTTTAACCTGAGCAGGAAAAATAAGCTTATGGGGTCTTCATGTGGGTCCCCACATCTGTATCCTACAGTTCTGAGTGGGGAGGGAACTCTGACAAAGGTGAAAGAGCAGCTTCAGATGCCTCCCAGCTTAGCCTAAGTGGAGAAACTGACCTCGACGCATACAGTACCTGGTGTTGCTCGGGGGGGAACGTTTCTCTGCATCCCCTAGGGCAGGGGTGGGGAACCTCCGGCCCGCGGGCCTTATACGGCCCGCCAAATCATTTTATCCGGCCCGCGGCCACCGGCCAGGGACAGCTCCGCGCTGGGGCCGGGAAGCGCTGCGCGGGCCACCGCCGCCGGCCGGGGGTGGCTCCGCGCTGGGGCCGGGAAGTGCCGCGTGGGCCGCTGCCGCCGCCGGCCACGGGTGGCTCTGCGCTGGGGCCGGGAAACGCTGCGCGGGCTGCTGCCGCCGCCAGCCATGGGTGGCTCTGCGCTGGGGCCGGGAAGCGCCGCACGACTACCCTCTGCCGGGCGGCGAAACAAGGAGCCGTGGGGAGCCGACGGTCGGGGGGGGGGGGGAGAAACCGGGCTGGGTGGGTCAGTTGGGGGGGGAAGGAGATTGGGGGGGAGAGACCGGGCTGGGCGGGTCAGTTGGGGGGGGGGGAGGGAAGGAGGTTTGGGGGGAGGAAAAGACCAGGCTGGGCAGGTCAGGCAGGTGGCAGGACTTGGATGGCAAGTGGCCAGTGGGGGAAACCCCAAAGCAGGGCTAAGGACTCCACCTGCCACTGCTTTGGGATTTCCCCTGCTGGCCCCTTGCCAGCTGGGGTCTAAGCTCCCGTTGCCAGCCTGGGCTTGGGGGCGGGGGGGGGAGCGGCCCGTGGATGACTTTATAAGGGTCAAAATGGCCCTTGGCGGAAAAAAGGTTCCCCACCCCTGAGGTAAAGGATTGCTCTGTCAGAGAGGCAAAAAGGTGATGCTTGGAAGGTGTTTCAGGCCATTAATTTGTGATGACGAATAAATACCACTCCAGACCAGATGGGAAATATTCAAGGAAGTGATCCAATAGCTTCCTCAACTGTGCGTTGTAATGCATAAGTAAACAAGGCCAAGCAATGAAACAAGAATGTTACAGGAAACGTGTAAACAAACTAAGGCTATGGGAAAGCAGAAAAATAAAAGCATTACACAAAGTGGCGAAGAAAAAAATCTCACGAAGATTGGACATGCAAATGTTTCGGAAAGAAGAAGCTCAACAACTAGAAGAGGCATCCAGAAAAGATATACAAAAAAGTTAAGTTGTATAGACACAATATCAGGCCAATTATACAAGCAGTAAAAATGGCTTTTGGTGAACTGACAAATACCAAAGAGGTGCTGGAACATGGAAGTGGCATTTTGACAAAGTGCGGATCCTTGAAGTTCATCCAGGTGCAAGTACTCTAGACACGTTAGATAAACAGAGCAGTTTTAAAGGTAAAATGGATGTCAGCACTGAAACACCATCAGAAGAAACAGAAAGAGCAGAGATGCATTTTAAAAATGGTAAAGCTACAGGAACAGACAGTTTAGCTGCTAAAAGACAGCAGGACAAGCACTGTCCCAGCATTAGAAAAAAATATACAAGAAGATATGGGAGCAAGAGGCGATACCTCTAAAGAAAATAGTGATATAAGTCTTGAAGAAAGGAGAGCCTGCCAATCTCTGAATAATTATGAGTTTAGTGCTGGGAAAAATCATGATGAAAGTAAACAACAGATTAAGGCCAGTTTTAGAGGAAGTAGTATGTGCGGAACTGTGCAACTTCAGGCCAAAGTTGCATTGATCAGACATTCATGCTCCAACAGGTGATTCGCAAAAAGTGAGGATGGGGACTAAAGATGTTTGCATTTTTATCAACATTATGTTTTGTAGTGGTCCCTCATAAGGAGGGAGGCCATTCTGCCTCGCTGTGTAGGGTAACAGCATTCAGGCTCAGGTCCCGCTGGGGGGGTCAAGCACTAAGCAGTCTCTAGTGATAGCCACCTAGCAGAGGCAAACCACCAGCAACCGTCGGGTGCTCTAGCCCCCTCAGGCGGGGAAGAACAGGGAGCAGGCTTTAGCCTAAGCCCCTGGCTAAGGCAGCTAGCAAACACACAGTCTAGGGCTCACTGTCTCCTGAAGGGGGCAAGCCATAAGCCAAGCATAGGCCTTCTGGCCTAGGGATGCATTGGCTGGCATCCCAGATCCCAATCTCGGGCCCTAACTGTGGTGGAGTGTTCCACCACTGGGTCAGTGAGGTATCCAGCTGCAACACACTGCCCCCTGCTCTGGCAACAAAACTGGACTAATGTCTGGTTTCCCTGGGCTATTTCCTACACAGTCTGGAAGGAGTGGAGTTCAATAGTCCAAGGGTCCTCTATCTCCTCGGGTTATACCGCAGACAGCAGTTCCAAGAACTCCTCTCCAGGGTTGGTCTCCTCTTGAGGCAGGGTGCTGTGTAGTACGAGCTTGGCTGCAGCACTTGGTAGCAGACTGGAGAGGTCTGTCTCCTTCTGTGGCTCCCACCCAACTGAGCTGCAAGGCCCTCTCTTTATATTTCCTGTCTCGCCCCAGTACTTACAGCAAGAGGGGTGGTTCAGGTCTGCTCCACCTACCAGAAGAAGGTAATGGTCCCTCACTCTCAAGTACAGAGGGAGGCCATTCTGCCTCACTACAGCCCCCTCAAGTCTGTCGCCAAAGATGGCTACGTCCCCTTCTCCCAGACGAGAGAAGAAATCAGCGTTAGTGGATCCCTACCTGCTCGATGATCCACTGTGAAAGCGTAGGGCTTCAAGGCAAATTACAAATGCATCAGTCTGGTGTTTTTCTCCTTAGCTGTATTCATCCACTTCAGGGGGTATGGTCAGTCACAGCACAAAAGGGGGCCCCAGGAGGTACTATCTCAAGGCATCCACAGCACTCTTGACTGCCAAAGCTTCCTTCTTGATAACCATGTAGTTCTGGACCTGGGGGAACAACTTGCAGCTGATATATAATATGGTGTGCTCTTCCCCATTAACCTCCTGGGAAAAGACGACTCCAAGCCCCACTTTAGAAGCATCAGTCTGTAAAAGGAACTCCTAGTTGAAGTCTGCATTGAATAGAACCGCTTTCGGCACAGCTGGTTTTTGAGGGTCTGGAAGGCCTGTCCACACTCGGCTGTCCAACGCATGTGTCGGGGGCTGTCCTTTTTCAGGAACTCTGTCAGTGGTTCCGTGATTGAGATAAATTGGGGATGGAGCATGGTAAAATCCCACTAGCCCCAGAAATTGCCACACCTGTCAGGTAGGCCTGCAGAGCATGGACCTTTCCTACCATGGGCTGTTCTTGGCCTCACCCTAGGGTGTATTCCAGATAGGTGGTTTCCTGCCACTAATCTTATACTTCTTGGAGTTGGCAGTCAGCCTGGTGGTGTACAAGGCTCTAAGGATGTCGACAACCTGACTGAGGTGGCCTTCCCAGTGGCTTCTGTAAATTATTACATCATTGAGATAGGCAGCAGCATAAGCATAATGGGGCTGCAGGACCCATTTCGTCAACTGCTGGAAGGTGGACGGAGTGCCATAGACATTGAAAGGCATCCGGGTGAATTGGTACAGCCCACCCGGGGCTTTAATAGATTGACGTGGTAAATCTGTTGTTTTTTCTTCTGGTCGGGTTAGGACACTTAAAAGGTGACTGGCCCGACCGGGCACATGATCTCACAAGGCCAGTTGATAGGAGCTTCGACTCCTCGGAGGATAGCAGAATGAGTACCTTTTCGTTGGGCTTGAAGACTCTTCCCTGGGCTCCCTTGTTATATGTTCGCTCCTGTGTTTTCTGAGCACTCTGAAGGTTTTCCTTTGCCAGATCCCCTTGGCCAAGTGCTCCTGAAGCTGAGGACATACTGGAGGATGCCCTGCAATGGAGATGGTGTTTGTTCCCAGTTCTCCCAAATAATGTCTAGCAGCATGTGACATTCCCCGCTGGTGTTATCTGGACCAGTGTTCTGCTAGGCCACTCCAATCATAGAATATCAGAGGTGGAAGGGACCTCAGGAGATCATCTAGTCCAACCCTCTGCTCAAAGCAGGACCAATGCCCAACTAAATCATCCAACAGATTTTTGCCCCAGATCTCTAAATAGCCCCCCCTAATGCTAGGGTTGTGAGTTCAATCCTTGAGGGAGCCAATGCTCAAACCAGTGAGCTATCCCTCCCCACTTTTTATGGGCTTCCTCTCCCCCCCCCCCGATCCCGCTTCCCTGAGCCACTGGCAGCTCCCTGGTGCCTCCGCATGGCCCTCCCTGAGCAACCCTGGCCCCTTGTCCCTCACACCCTCCTTGACTCTGGGAGCCAGCATTACCCTGCTCTGCTGTGAGAACCCCCACTCCTGGCTGTTCCCGCATAACCTCTGTCATGTAAGCTACTCCCAGCTACTTGCAAACGAATGACACTAGCCAATATCTCCGGACCCAGATGCAAGCCTAGGAACCTCGGTCTTGCAGTGCCCAGTTATACCTGCTGGACACTGCAAGCTTATATGACTTCATCATTTTAACAAAGAAATTTATATATACCGCCCTGTGTTTACATATTTTAGTTTGAGGTTAGTTTGCTCATTACCCATGGTATCCTTTGACTCTCTCCCATCCCATGTAATTCCTCACTGGCTTTTCCTTCCCTCCAGTGTTTCCTGTGTGTGTGCTCTTAATTTCATGTTTCTGGAATGTTGGTGCCTATGGGTTTGGCAAGATAGGTGTTCAGTAGGATCCTGCATATTGGCTGGCCCTTTGTGGACTTGTCTCCCAACTCCAGGACATACGTAGAAAATCCAGCTTCCCTTTTGGGGGTTACCCTATATTTCCCCCTCCCAGCACTGAGTCTTTTCCTGCCCCCCTAGAGGGCTTTGATCTGTGCTCTCTGGACTAGGTGTGTTTACCCTTTGATCAGATTCACCTTTTCTCAGCAGCTTTCCCATAACTTCTCTCTGTGTTACAAAAGCCTGGGGGAAAACACCCCCTTCTCTGTCAGTTGGGTCATCTGTGTTCTCACAAACTACCACCTGGCAATTACTTGGTATCAACTCTTCTGCTGTTACAGGCATTGGAGCTGCACCTTGATGTCAAGAGACAGTTACTTTCCACAAATAGCATCCTGAAAAACTGGGACCTGGTTTGAGATACCCTCTGTTACCCTTTCTCCATCCCTGAGAAGTCAGCTGTGTGACTGCTCCCCTCCAGGAGGTCAAACAGTTCCTTCTTCAAAACCTGGGGAACGGGCTGAGTGCCTGGGCACACAGATGCTGACCCGGCCATCCTCCTAGTGTCCTGCGAATCCTGCCCGAAGTGACTAGTGAGGAGACATTCCTGTATCCCCACTATTCATTCCCCAGTTTCCTCCTCTGGGCCCCCTCCTAAGGCACTTTTATCTGTGCTGCTTAAGAAGGGTTCTGTTTTTTTTGTTCAGCTGCGGAACTCTGCCAGCTAACAACTGGGACAGTTTCCTTAATCACTGACAAGACCCCTCCTGCTCCTGCACCTGAGGGCACATTGCCTTCTGCTGGAAAGGAGCTAGTCTCAACCCCTCCCATACCTGGAATCACCCTGCTTCCCTCTGTTAGAGTCACAGGAATCCTCACCCACCTCAGTGGTTTGTGAGATCCCCTGCCCCCTCTCTGGGCTCCCCTCTGGGATACATTGCTCTATGCTCCCTACAGCCGGGTTTGTCTCTGGTTCAGTTGGGACTTGCTGGTAGCTAACAACCTGGACAGTTCTCTCCCTGGCAGGTGTTACAACCCCACCCCTTCCTGGTGTGGTATGGCCTCCAGCTGCAGTGTAGGAGTTGGTCTCAACCACCCTCCCACCTGGAACATGTGGCTTAACCCAGCTGCAGAAGAACCAAGGAGACTCTCCCATTCTCTCAGCCATTCCTGAGACTTTACCCTTTCCCTTGGGGGTCCCAGCATAACACTAACCCCTGCTGCAGATAAATACTTTAACTTGAGCTACATGGAAAAAAAAATCATTACCCAGGAGCAGGTCAGATAGGAGGTGTTCCATTACCCCCACAGTCAAAACACTTTCCAAATCATCCCAAGCCACATGGATTTTAGCATGTGGTATGAGGAATATGTTTTTGCCCACCCCAACAATCTCTGCCATTTGGCCAGATAACATGCTGGCCTTTGGGATCACACTCTGCTTAACCAGAAAGATCTGGGCGCCTGTATCGCTCTGCCCCAAGTATTCCCTGCCATCAATTTGGACAGCCTTAACATGCTCCATATCTAGTTCTTCAGAGGCTAACCTCACAGAACCAATATGATAGGTTGCTTGGGGGGTATCTGTGTTGAGGACCGCAGAACTAACATGACCTATTGTTTGCCTGCTTCCTCCTAGCATAGGGTATTCATTCCTCAGGTGATCAGTGGAATTACAGTGATAGCACCTAGTGGGCTCCTCTGCGTTTACAGGAGATTTGGGATGAGGGTTACAGGAATGCTTTTGGATAAGAGGGTGCTTAGGCTCCCAAGCCCCTTCTCTCTTCTCAGGGGCAAAATGGGATCTCCCCTTCCCACCAGTTTTAAACCCCTCTTTGTGTGGTCAGCGCTCAATAGCTGCCTGATTCTGTTTGAAGGCATCAGCAAAAAAAAGCCACCTCACCCACAGACTTTACATCTTTGTACCATAGACACTGCTTTACATCAGCCTTACATATGCTTAGGAAATGCTATTGAGCAACAAGACCAACATTCCCTCAAAACTTGCCACCTCTTTGCTCCTCCCCATCTTCCCAACAAATCTTTCATTTTGTTTACATACTCCCCATTACTCATATCAATATCCCTCTTAAGATTCCTAAATTTAACTCTGTATGTTTCAGGGGTAATCTGAAAACTTCACAAAACAGTATCTTTAAATTTACAATAGTCTAAAGCATCTTCATAGGCATTCCATTGAATATCTTTTGCGCTTTACCAGTTAATTTTGCAATCGGGGTAAGAACCCTCTTATCATCAGGGATTTCATGTATTATACACAGCCTTTCAAAGGGTAGTCACATATTCAGCAAATCATCGTCCTCACTGTATGCAGGACATAAGTGTTCCCATTTGTGAATTTTTGGAGTGATGGAAGTCGTTGGGGTCGGGGGCTTCTGGTTCTGCTTCTCTACCTGATCCAGTTGGTGTTTGCACTCTCTCTCTCTTTCTCTTTCTTCCCATGCTCTGACTCTTTCTCTTTCTTCTCTAAAAAACAACAAGGAGTCCGGTGGCACTTTAAAGACTAAGCCCTGGTCTACACTAGCGGGGAGGGTCGACCTAAGATACGCAACTTCAGCTACGCGAATCCCGTAGCTGAAGTCGACGCATCTTAGGTCGACTTAATATATCAGAGGCAAGAACTTAGTAGAATTTAAAATGGACATTTATATGCATTATGAAAACATGCATATCATATTATATATATTTAGAAGGCATACAAATCCTGATGCGTTAGGCCCACTCCATCCACTAATGATAAGGATTAGGAAGAAACTTGCCTATGAGCAAGTTATTCCATTATTGTCCACTATGGGGTTTTTTACACCTTCCCCTGAAGCACCTGGTATTGGCCACTGTCAGAGACAGCATACTGTATTAGACATAACACAGATCTGGTATGGCAGTTCCTTTGTTTTTTGTTTAGAATTACAGTGAAAAGAAATTGAGTAAGACTGCAAGTCAGTATGGTTTTTCCCCCCCTAAAAATGGCAGTATCACATGCAATAGTTGAAAACCACAGGGAAGTGTTTTTCAAAGGAATTTGTCCTTTTAAAATGAATAATCCAAATTCATATTACTTCATAAAGGAAAGCAGATTAACCTGTATTTCCTCCTTTTAAGTACTCTTTTTTTAAAAACTTAGTAGATGACTTAATATATTGGATGACATATACTGCTCTTTATAAAGACTCTCAAACAAAACAAAAAACAGGAAAATATGTCATTCTTTCATCATACTGGTGGCAGTTTCTTTCATGTCCAATATAGGAGCAATCTAATTATTAATCATACATGGAACGGGAATGAGGTACAATTCACATTTGCAATTGTAGCATTTGATTTTGAATGATTTCCAACATTCTGTGTGAAGAAACTTCAAGCTTCCTGGAACATATTCAGAGAGGGACCACAACCATCTGAATAAGCCTGTGTGACATTATCATAACGATACTGGAAAATAGGCAAAATCATTTGTTTTCAAGTTTAACTATGGAAGTGAAATGTCAAATATTTTTCTGAGTTCAAACTATTTGGCAAAACTTGTCTCACTTCAGGTTTCTTTTACCCCATTTTGCCTGGGGTCTCCTGTTTTCATAGAGGTCTTTCTCCCCCAAACAATTAAGAAATTCTCCACTCTTGGTGCCTTCTTCTGATGGAAGAAAAAGTGTCCAGTGTCTCACTACCCCATCCCACTATCCCCAGGTCACCCCCTCAGGCCATTGGGAGTGGCCATTTGAACGAGTGCCTGCTTCTGAAGGAGGTGGTAGTGTAAACCTTCTCCCTTTCATATTCTGCCATAGGCTACCTGTCTGCTTGACCTCACCATCCCCCATTCTGCAGCAGCAGAACCTAAAAGCCTCCATAGAGTATTTCCCTCATGTAATATGTATATGGACAAACTCATCTAACTCTCCAGAACCTGGAAGAAAATACAGGGTTCCTGAGTTCCAACATTCTTCTGCTGTCAGAAAATACCTGTCACTCACTGGCAGAATGTGTACCTCCGCCTCTATAGTGCTAGTCCACATAAAAGGATGACAACTGCGGAGGTACTACTGCGGAGAAGGATTTGGAAGAGCCCTCTGAGGGAAGGTCTCAGAAGGAGACCCCCCCCATCAACCAGAAGGCATGGGATGCATTGTCCTAGGGATGAGGGTTCCATGATCACCACTCCCAAGAGGAGGAGATGGGGTGGTGGTGGTGGTCGGGGACTCCCTCCTAAGGGGGACGGAGACATCCATCTGCCGACCAGACCGGGAGACTCGAGAAGTGTGCTGCTTGGCTGGAGCTAGAATCCAGGATGTGATGGAGCGTTTGCCGAGACTGACCAAGACCTCAGACTGCTACCCCCTTCTTATTCTCCACATTGGCACCAATGATACTGTCAAGAATGACCTTGAGCAGATCGATCACTGCAGACTATGTGGCTTTGGGAAGGATAAAGGAGTTTGAGGTTCAAGAATCAGAGAGGTAGCCGTGTTAGTCTGGAATAGCAGAAGTGACAAAGAGTCCTGTGGCACTTTAAAGACTAATACTTTAGTTAGTCTTTAAGGTGTCACAGGACCCTTTGTCACTTTTGAGGTTCAAGTTGTTTTCTTGTCCATCTTTCCTGTTGAAGGAAAAGGTCCAGGTAAGGATCGTCAAATTGTGGAGATGAAAGCATGGTTATGCAGGTATTGTCAGAGAGAGGGCTTTGGATTCTTCAACCATGGGATGTTATTCTGGGAAAAAGGATTGTTAGAAAGTGATGGAATCAACCTAACAAAGAAAGGGAAGAGCATCTTTGCAGGCGGGCTTGCTAACCTAGGAGGAGGGATTTAAACTAGGTTCGCCGGGGGCTAGTGACCTAAACCCAGAGGTGAGTGGGGGAGTGGGATACCAGGAGGAAAGGAGGAGGGTACAAGATGGGAAGCCTCATGATTCATACTGAGAAAGTTGGGCAATCGGCTAGTTATTTTAGGTGCATGTACACAAATGCAAGAAGCCTGGGAAACAAGAAGGAAGAATTAGAAGTCCTGGCACAATCAAGGAACTGACATGACTGGAATAACAGAAACTTGGTGGGGCAGCTCACATGACTGGAGCACTGATCTGGATGGATATAAACTGTTCAGGAAGGACAGGTACGGGAGGAAAGGAGGAGGAGTTGCATCATATATAAGAGTGTAGTATGATTGCTACAAGCTTCAGTTTGAAACTGGAGAAAAACCTGTTGAGAGTCTTTGGGTTGTTTGTTCAATGAGAGCCATTGACCATTAGCTTTGAAAATTTGCGGTGATCGGGTGAGGTCCTAGACGATTGGAAAAAGGCAAATATAGTGCCCATATTTTTTAAAAAAGGAAGAAAGAGAACCTGGGGAACTACAGACTGGTCAGCCTCACTTCAATCCCCAGCAAAGTCATGGAGCAGTTCCTGAAGGAATCCATTTTGAAGCTCTTGGAGGAGAGGAAGGTGATCAGGAACAGTCAACATGGGTTCACCAAGGGAAAGTCATTGCCTGACCAACTTGATTGCCTTCCATGATGAGATTACTGTCTCTGTGGATATGGGGAAAGTGATGGATGTGATATATCTAGACTTTAGCAAAGCTTTTGATACAGTCTCCTACAGTATTCTTCCTAGCAAGTTAAAAAGTGTGGATTGGACGAATTGACTATAAGGTGGTGTGGGGGGGGGGCAGGGGTAAAACCCCTTGCCTGCACTGCTAAACTGCTGGCTAATCTCTGCTTTCTAGAAGAAAGGTCGGGTGCAGTGGATCAAAGCAGTCAGCAGGGAGCCCAGCTGTGGGCCCTAACTAGGGCTGGCTCAATGCACTAGGCTGAGCCTCAGCAAGTTTGCATATTTCACAAAGCTGGGAGGAGAAGTAGATATGCTGGAGAGTAGAGAGAGACCTACACAAATTGGAGGATTGAGCCAAAGAAATCTGATGAGGTTCAACAAGGACAAATGCAGAGTCCTGCACTTAGGAAGGAAGAATCCCATGCACCGCTACAAGGTGGGCACCGACTGGCTAAGCAGCAGTGATGCATAAAAGGCCCTGGGGATTACAGAGGACAAGAAGCTGGATATGAGTCAATAGTGTATCCTCATTGCCAAGAAGGCCAATGGCTCATTGGGCTGTATGAGTAGGAGCATTGCCAGCAGATCTAGGGAAGTGATTCTTCCCCTCTATTTGGCACTGGTGAGGCCACACCTAGAGTATTGCATTCAGTTTTGGTCTCCCCACTACTTTCTTACTCTCCCCACTGTTTCTTACAGCTGTCCCCTTACTCCATTTTGTTTTTGTTCTCCTCCTGTGGCCGCCCCTCCCTGGCTGTTAAGTTGTTTACCAGGGCCACTGCCCTTCTCAAAGGGAGGCCCCCTTAAGTTGTTTAACAAGAGCCATTGCCCTTCACAAAGGGATGGCCACTTGTGCTGCGTGCTAAGTGGGACGACTGCCCTGTTCAAAGGGTTGGTCCTGTTATCACCTTATTAAACCTGGGCTCGGTGTAGGATAGGCAATGTCCAGAGCTGCAAGACCTAATGTGTTTTTGAGATCCTGGGCATGAGTCATAGGCCTCATGTGCTTTTGAGTCCTGAGGTGGGAACTCACGCCTATGGTCCAGGACTCTGCCCAGGCATGTCTCTATGCTCACCTGCAGTTTTTCCCTGTATCTCCTCCCCTATGACAGAAGGAGCCTATCAGGATTACTGGCGGGGAAACTGCCTGAGTTTGCCTTTAAGAACAGGCATTTTTGAAACAAACATCAGAAAGGTTCCTGCATTGCTACCTAGTCTGATCAGCCAGGGGTTCTGGGGGGTCCTTTCTCCGCTCTCATTTTATTTTTGAGCGTACCCCTGTTTTTACACCCCACACACACACACACACGAAGAACGAATTGCTGCCTGAGAGACCTCCTGATTATCAAGACCGTACCGAGCCCTCCTTGCTTCTTCTGATGTTGTTGCTGCTTCTGCCTTTGCTGCTGCCTTGGGGACTGGTAAGAATCCCTCTGTGAAACTTTCTATACTTTTATTACTTTAGCTGCTGGCTCTGTTTCCCCAGCACACAGACTCAAACTAAACCTTGGTCTGTGTCTTAAAACCTCTCTTAAACTCCTTGGTCTGTATCTGTAATCTGTTTCTTGCTTTGCAGCGCCTTTGCTGCTAGAAATAAGCCTGTGCCTTCCTGGACTGTATCCTGGGCTGCCAGCTTGCAGCCACCACTAGTTAAATCTCCCTCCACCCTTGGAGCTGTATCCTGGGCACACACCACTCTGCCCTCTGAAACTACCCCTAGTATAAGGTGCACCCATTAGGTTAGATTTTGTCTTTTAGTCTAGATAAGTTGTAATTTCATTTTGCATAGCTGTAGTTAAGTTAGGTTTAGGAAATTGCTTGCATTGTACCCTGTAAGTTAGCCTTAAAGAATTGTTGCATTGTGTTTTGTTACTTGCTAATTTGTGTAGTTTTGGTTAAGTTAAATCATAGATAAGATTTTGCTGTGTTTTGTATAATTGTCTCTCTGCTGTTTAAACTTGCAGCCTGTCTGTTCTGTGTCTCCCTGAGTTTAAATCTCCCTCCACCACGTGCTCCTCTTCCCCCATCCCCCAACCTTACTTCTCTACCACTTTCTCTCTCTCTCTCTCTCTCTCTCTCTCTCTCTCTCTCTCTCTCTCTCTCTCTCTTTTCCTCTCTGCTGTTTCAACTTACAGCCTGTCTTCTCTCTCTCTTTCTAGCATAAAACCCCATTGGTTACCCCTTTTCTCTCTAACACACCTCACATTTTACATTTACACCACTGAGACACATTTTTACCTAAAATTGTTGGTTATTTAACACATTTTACCCATACTGTTAGTCGGTTACATGCTGCTGTGACACACTCTTTACATAGAAATTGTTAGCTACCTGTTACATTTATACTTCAGTGTTAATTGGTTACCAACTGAATTGTACCCCACTATTGAAACCCCCTATCCCATTTACTAAAAGAAACCCCTCCCCAATTGTCTACTTTAACAAACCCCATACCCCTCACTATTGAATTTTCCCTGTTTTTACATTTTCTTAATAAAGTTTATTTTGCACCCCACCTGTGTGGTAATTGCTCCCCAAGATCCCATATACCTGCTGGCAGGGACAGAGGGAACTGGGGTTATTTAGTCTGCAGGAGAGAAGGGGGGGGGGAATTTAATAGCATTCAACCACCGGAAAGGGGGTTCCAAAGAGGATGGAGCTTGGCTGTTCTCAATGGTGGCAGATGACAGAACAAGGAACAGTGGTCTCAAGTTGCAGTGGCGGAGGTCTAGGCTGGATATTAAGAAACACTATTTCACTAGGAGGGTGGTGAAGCATTGAAATGGATTACCTAGGGAGGTAGTGGAATCTGGATTCTTAGAGGTTTTTAAGGCCTAGTTTGACAAAGCCTTGGCTGGGATTATTTAGTTGGTGTTGGTCCTGCTTTTAGCAGGGGATTGGACTAGATGACCTCTTGAGGTCTCCTTCAGCCCCAATATTCTGTGATTCTATGAACTGACTATTGCTATCTGTTTCTCTTTTAGCTCAAGTGGCAGATTCCATGTACAGGTCAATTTGGTTCAGCATGATGGAATGTCTTTTTTTTTTTAAGGCTGCTTTTTTAAAAGCTTGGGAAATTTATCTTGACATTTAAAATATATATATATGATAAGGTTGTACAGTTCGTCTCTCAAGCGATAGAAAACACCAGCATTAAAGTTGCCCATCAACTTTAGTGCACAGACAGCCTTAAGTCAAATACTTCCTAACTTTCGAGTGCTTGACTTTGCAACAAGATCCTTTTAACGTAGGTTTTTTTAAATGTAATTTTTAATATATGTTCTACAAATTGACTTCAGATGAAGTGCATAGCAGTGCTCTGACTCTTTGTAGCAAACACTGTAAAGCTCTGCCTCTACTCCATAAAGCATTCTTATAATGAAGTGCACAGTAAAATAAATTATATTTTATCATTTTTCATTAACATGAAGGTAGGGTACATGTTCATCCTTATGGCCCCTCTCATTTTTTCCCTGTAAAAAAAAAAACTTTTCAAATATTTTTTATTTCAACCTGAAACTCACAGTTGTAGAAGTAGGAGATAAACATATAGAAACTAAATCTGTTCTGAAATGTATGAATCCCTAACTTACTACAATTAAATTATTAAAATAGCAAGGAACTTCTTAAGCACAGTGTAAACACAAAATGTGGCTTATTTTGTTTGGAAACAAGACTGTACAAGACAAACAGATATCTTGGGAAGCTCCTATAGCTATAATTAATGGATTAAGTTATACAGAATGCTGTGATGACAGGCAAACAACTAGATTTTAGACCAGAGTTTCCCAAACTGTTCCATGGAACACTGGTGTTCCGCATGATGTGAATAGGTGTTCCGTGAAAGAATAATTTTAAAAAAGGGTCTTTAATTTTTTTAATATTTTAAATTTGTGTAAACCCCAAGGAGATCACATGGACTCCTGGGTCTCTGTCTGCTGGCAGACTCAGAGTCTGCCCAGCAACCAATAGGGAGTGAGAGGCTCTCCCAGGGAGTGGCAGAAAGGGGAGAAGCCATTTTGAGTGAGTGGAGAGCCAGGCAGAACAGGGGAAAGAATGTGGGTCTCCCATATTGGGGGATGCTATCCACCAGCCCCTCTGCCTCTGCCCAAGGCACCATCCCTCCCCATCCATCTCTCTCCCTCCCACAGCCCTGAACACCCCCCACCCCGTGGCCGCCAGCCCCCTCTGCATGCTCCCAGAGCAGGGGAGGACAGTACGGTGGGAGTACCCCCAGCCCCAGTGCACCAGGCAGGTGGTGCAGCCAGAGTATCCCCAATCCTGGAGCGCCAGATGGGTGGCCCAGCCGGAGCGCCCCAGCACCAGGAAGGCGGCATGGTCCCAACACTCCCAACCCCAGTGCCCCAGAGAGATTGCAGGCAGGTGGGTGGGGCGACACAGCCCCAGCCCCAGGTCTTGTGAGCACCGGCCCCAGCCTGCCTGCCCCAACCTCTCGGCAAAGGAAGAATGGGACAGGAACTGCAGAAAGAGGTGTGGGGGTGGAGCATGGATGGGGCCATGCCAGGTTCTCTGGGGAGGTACAGCCTTCCCTGGCCTATGCTACCCACATCCCGTGGTCTACCACATCCCAAAACAGTGTCCTCACCACCCACGCCCTAACCACCTGCCCCCCACAAAGATGTCATCAAAAGTGACACGCCTCAACTGATCACAGATTCACTTGATAAACAGAGTATATGACACTATTATGTCTTTAAACATGCTGTAGACATTCAAATCTCCTGCCCAGTGAACCAATGTCAATTTTAGATCTGGGGTACACACACATCAGGTGTTCTGGTAGACAAAACCATACAGAAACGAGCTAATTTTAAAAGGTGGATGGGACTTAGTGAATAGTAAGCAAGGCAGGAAGACAAAGATAAAGGCATGAGGCACAGTGGGGAGGACAGCAACATGCCAACATCTCAGTTCCATCTGCTAATGATTAAATGAAAAGGTGTCTGAAAAGTTGGGCCAAATTTTTTCAAGTTTGTCTGAGGCCTCTCTTTTCTGACGTGTTGCTCTCTTTAGTTTCCAGGTCAGCCTGGACACTGTGCCAAGCTTCTGTCCTCTGAGACAATCTGCTATTCCTGCAAAGCAAAAAGCCTTCTGACTATAAGCACTGCTCTAGAGAACAAAGTTTTGTGAGATGGACAATTGCCAAAGATTTGGGATAAATCCCAAAACAGTTGTGGGAAGTAGTTTTTAAGGAGGTATCCACTATATTAATTCTCTTGTCTACTTCTAGCTAAAAGGATTGTATACTGGGACAGTCCCCAAAACATGTGAGCCAGTGTGACTCCAGGAGACACTCCTCTCTAGCAGCAGTTTGTCTGGCAAAGCCATGCACTGTAACCTGTGCGGGGAGCAGAGTGAATGAAATAATTCTCTGATGGATCAACCTTAACTGTAGATCAATAGTAGATTTTAAAAAATATTTTGCAAGAGTCTTGTCCGTTGTCTAGGGTTCAAGGACATACACAAATAATCCTTGCAGGCCTAGCACAGGCAATCTAAACTAGGGAGAATCTTTTGGGTGAGAAACTCCTAACAGTTGGTCAGGTGAATCTACGGAGTGCTGTTCACCAGGACTGGCTCCAGGCACCAGCTGAGGAAGCACATGCCTGGGGCGGCACATTGTACGGGGTGGCATTCCTGTCAATCTTGGGGCGGCAGTTTGGGCGGCTTTTGTTGTTGTTGTTGCTTGGGGCAGTAAAAAAGGTAGAGCTGGCCCTGCTCCCTACATCCTGTCAATCCCACCACATCAGGATCAAATATGTTTTTCAAGAGATGCTTCAGCTGCACTAAAGAAAGACATGCTGTTGAACTGGGTATGTTGCATTGTTTTTGAAGTGTTTGGAATACCAGATTAATCCTCTGAGATTAACTGAGAACCCAAAGCTATCCCTTTATCCATCCACTCTCCCCAAATCAATGGTTTATTGTCAATTTTCAACAATGGATTGCCCCAAAGTACAACATCAATGTTCAGAAGGGATAAAATTTAAATTCTCCCAGCCAAACTGGCCCATGTCTGTCTGGTAGCCAGTACTGTAGGGGATATTTTGAATCAAAACAGTAATAGGCTGAACTCATTATTCCTGCTAGCAGAAGGGACAGGCCCAACTCCCATTCCACTGGCAGCCATGGGGAGGTCTGCTCTGTTATGTTCTGCCTGACTAAGGATAAGGCTGTATGCAAATATTGCAAGCTGGCAACATGGAAGCGTCCAGATGTAACTGGGAATTGCAATTTACACAAAGCCAATCTTTGCCTCCCAGCCATCCCAAGACAAACAGTCTGAGAGGTGTTTAAATACAGTAAGTAGGTTAGTAACAGAATCTTCAAATTTAGGTACAAGGAAAAGAGAGAGCGCATCATCAGAACAAAGCATGGTTTTGTGTTGTCTGGCCTAATATGATGCTGGCCAGGTATATGGCAATTTATATGGCTAGCAATGGCTAACAGGTATAGGTTTAGATAAAGAGATGAGAGGCAAACCTGTCTCATACTTCTGTAAAGCAGGGATGTTTCTAAAATAGTGCCATTGGTATCTACCCTGGAACAGGAACAGGAACTCCTATAATCCATGAGATAAACTGACTACCAAACCCAAATTCAGCAAGCACATGTAATACAGAGTCAAAGGCCGCTCTGCATCCATGGTGATGGAAGCAAGAGGTCCTTCTACTGCCTCAAAGCTCCCATGATGTTAATCAGTTGGTGCAAATTATCAGATCAATTTCTGTGTGTGAGAGAGAGAGACCCAACCTATTTGACTGGAATAATTTGACATGGGATGATATCAAGCCTTTTTGCAAGGACTTTGGTTAATATTTTGATGCCATAGCATCAGTTGGGGGGTTGGAGGAAAGGAGGTTTGGGGGGGAGAGACCGGGCTGGGTGGGTCAGTTGGGGGGTTGGAGGAAAGGAGGTTTGTGGGGGAGAGACCTGGCTGGGTGGGTCAGTTGGGGGGGGTTGGAGGAAAGGAGGTTTGGGGGGGAGAGACCTGGGTGGGTCAGTTGGGGGGGGGTTGGAGGAAAGGAGGTTTGGGGAGAGACCTGGCTGGGTGGGTCAGCTGGGGGGGGGGTTGGAGGAAAGGAGGTTTGGGGGGGAGAGACCAGGCTGGGTGGGTCAGTTGGGGGGTTGGAGGAAAGGAGGTTTGGGGGGGAGAGACCAGGCTGGGTGGGTCATTTGGGGGGTGGGTGGGAGGGAAGGAGGTTTTGGGGGGAGAGACCGGGCTGAGTGGGTCAGTTGGGGGGGGGTGTACAGTTTTGTTTTTGTTTTGTTTTTTGTTTTTTTGTTTTTTTCAATAAAAAAAAAGTTTAATGGAAAGCTCTGTTATTGTGTTTTTCTTTTTAAACAAAAGCTGTTAATTAGTTTGAAAAACTGTACGAATTGTTTTTTCTAAACTAAAACCTCGTTATTCAGGTTTAATTGCAGTGTTGGCACTTTGAAAAAAACAAGTCGTTTTGGTTTGCAGTTTGGGCACTTGGGCTCAAAAAGGTTTGCCATCACTGCCATAGCTGATGAGGGAAAAATCAGCCTATGGCTACCACATGGCTTGGGATGCATACCAGGTTTGGAGATTACTAGAATGACAATTTCCCTTAAAGTGTGAGGGTGTCTTACTCCTGGCAGCACTGTACATTTCCAGTAACCTGGAATTAGGGGTTTAGGTATTTGTAAAAATAAATGACAGGCGTTTTTGGGACGGTTGCCTACAATAACAGGATTCTTTAATATAATTCTGCATCCTATAGTGGTGATCTTGGTATTCTAGGTACTGGTGGTAATCATGATTTTCTTTTGGTCTGCTGGCTCAAAAGCAAGTTTAATCAGTTGCAGCCTACGCATTTTAAATGCACTGGAGTAATTTGCAAAGAAGAATATGCAACCGTGATAGGGCAAGGTTGGGGGCAGTGAGGTATTGTACCAGAAAGAAAGAAATATCTGCTCAGTCCCTATGAGAGCCTTGAGCCAATGCTGGACAACTCACTAGTAGGTGAGGTTGAGTAAATGTAAATATAATCAACCATCAAGAAGGGGATTGATAGCCGAAAACAAGAGTTGTTCCATTTTTAAACCCTTACCACCATTAACTAAAAGCGAGCAGATCACGTAGACATCAAGTTGGAACAGAAAAACAACAATTTCCACGAAAAATGATAGTGATAAGGTCATGACATTGAGTGCAGCAGCAAGTGCTTAACCACAGTGTTGGCGCACATCCAAAGCCTTATCTATAAACAGGAGCAAGGAAATGAGAGAGAGAGAGAGAAGAGAGAGAGAGAGAGAGAGAGAGAGAGAGAGAGAGAGAGAGAGAGAGAGAGAGAGAGAGAGAGAGAGAGAGAAGATGCTGCTTAAGAACTGCTAGCAATAGCTGAAATCATTCTCCCCATGGACAATTGGCCAGTGGAAGCAGGAAGCAGGCTGCCCATTCAGCATCACCTCTGATTGTATACAACTGCAATTTGCTTCTAGCTTACTGCAATAAGGATTCTTGTGTTAATAAAAGGAGTTGTGTGTTGGAACTGCTTGTGCCAATCACTTATCAGATGGAGATGCCCTGTGCTTGGTGAAACCCTTGAAAGGGTAACAGTTGTGTTATAGCTACCAAAATAGCAGCAATTTTATCTTGATTAACTTTTTGTTTCAATCTATAAATTAACAGTTTGCTGGCTTTTTAAGCAAAATAGGAGAAAATTTGCCCTCTCCATGTGATGCTTGTTGACCTTATATTTTAAGGGGTAAGAGTCTGCAATTCCTCTGGGGAGGACACTCCTCAAGAGCTTTGATTTCTGCTGCTAAGAAATCTTTAAAAAAACGAAGATATGCAATAATACATCCATGAATGGTGGTATCCCACAGAAGAGAAAGTTACTCATCCCATACCGTAACTGAGGTTCTTTGTGATGGCTGTCCCTGTGGTGCTCCACTTCAGGTGAATGTGCATCCCTGCACCTTCGATAGGAGAATTTCAGTAGCAGTGCCCGTCTGGCTTGCACATGTACTCGCCTCAGATCTAGCACTGCGTGACCAGACCCACCTCAGTTCCTTCTCTACCACAGTGTCTGTAGACTGAACTCCAAAATAGAAGGGAGGAGGTTGGGTAGTGGAGCACACCGAAAGGGACACCCATCTTGAAGAATCTCAGTTACTACACAGGGTGAGTAATCATCTCTTCTTTGAGGAGTGTTCCTGTGGGTGCTTCAGGTGACTAGAGCAGTCCCCCTCATTGGACAGAAGAGACTTGGGAGGTTTCATGAATAACTGACAATAGTATGGTATGCCCTAACCATGCGTCCAAACTTGAGCCCTAGACAATTGTCTGTGTTCTGTGAACGTTTGTGCCTATGCCCAGGTGGAAACTATATATGTCCATGATTGGTACATTGTTTAGAAAGGCTATTAAAGTTTACAAGGGTCTGGTGGACTGGGTTCAGATCCCTGCTGGGTGTTGTAGATCCTTATGAAGGTAACAAAGGTGGATGCACCCAGAAATCCATTTAGATAGTCTCTGTTTGGATATAGCAGAGCCATTAGATCATTCCGAGGTTGAAATAAAGAGCCTTGGTGACTTCCTGAAGGGTTTAGTTCTTTCAAGGTAGAACACTAGTGTAAGTCTGATGCCGAGAGCATGTAGTATTGAGTCCCATTTTCTCCCATGAGGTTTAGGGAAGAACAAGTGAAGGGGGATTGGTTGGTTCAAGTGGAAAGGAGGAGGTATTTTGGATAGAAATTTAGGAGGAGGTCTTAGGATGACCTTGTTCTTGAAAAAGATGGTATATAGTGGATGTGCCCTAAGGGCCCCTAGCTCTCCCACTCGGCAGTCATACATGATAGTGACTTGGAAGGCCACCTTCACTTAGAGATATATCAGAGAGTATGTTGCTAATAGTTCAAATGGAGGCCCAATAAAACAGTGTAGTACCAGGTTCAAGTCCCAGTGTGAGGTAGGGACTCATATTTTGGAATTGATGTTTCTGATACCCTTAAAGTGTTTCATGATAGGATGGGCAAATGTTCCATCCACCTTGTGATGAAAAGTGGTAATAGCTATCAGGTACACTCTTATTGAGCTAAGTGATAGTCTAGATTTCTTCAACTCCAATATGTATTCTAATATCATTGGTAAGTGGGAGGTGATGACCCTGGCTGGTTTGTTCTAACACTATATGGTGAATCTCTTTCATTTATGCAAGTACACATTATGTGTGGTTGTCCTTCTGCTGTTTAAAAATATGTCTTTCACATCTTCCAAGCTGGTCATTTTATCATGATGGAAACATGGAGGAGTCATGCTCTCAGGTGAAGCCTCTTCAGGTTCAGGTGGTAAACCTGTCTTGCATCCTATGACAGAAGGTTCAGCAGAAGGGGAAAATGCACAGTGTACATACCACCATCCTCAACAGGTACGAGTACCAAGTTAGCCAGGGCCATGTGGGGGCTACCACGATGACTTAGAAAATAAGAACAACTGGGTCAGACTAAAGGTACATCTAATCCAGTATCCTGTCTTCTGACAGTGGCCAAAGCCAGGTGCTACAGAGGGAATGAACAGAACAAATAATCATCAAGTGATCCATCCCCTGTCGCCCATTCCCAGCTTCTGGCAAACAGAGGCAAAGGACACCATGCTAACCCATCCTGGCAAATAGCATTTGATGGACCTATCCTCCATCCATTTATCTAGTTCTTTTTTGAACCCTGTTATAACCCTGTTATAGTCTTGGCCTTCACAACTTTGGCCTTGTTGGTTCTTATTTTATGTATTACTCTCGATAGCAGGGAGATGGGGGAAGTGTGTATAGCAGAGGCACATCCCATTTGAGAAGAAAGGGATCACACAGGGATCAGAATCCCAACCCTGCCCTCGAACAGAATTATGGGCATTTGTAATTCTGGTATGTCACAAAGAAATCTATGGGTGGGTGACCCCAGTGTTTGAATACATTCTTCAGGACTGTGTTGTTTAGCTCCCAGTCATGATCCTGAGAGGATTCTCTTTACAGCAGATGCACTGAGGTGTTTTGGCATCCTGGGAGATACAAGGCTGTTATGTTGACATTGTGCTGGATACACCAGTTCAATAGTTTCATGGCTTCAGTACATAGGGAGTGTGATATTGCTCCTCCTGTTGGTTTATATGAAACATCCTGATCAAGGGCAGAAAGTGAAAGTATGCATTACAAATTGCAAATAATTCTAGAAGGTAAATATATAACAATGTCTCAGAAGAGGCCATCTGTCCTGATTTATATGATGCTGTATGAAAGGAACTCCAACACACATGTGGGATTGAGTTTACCAGTGCAAAGGGTCTTTGACTTTGAGTGGCACTTGTTCAGGCTATGTCTGTGTTGAATATAAATGGTTCATAGCCATCCCTGAATGCAGTACATGTGATGCTTTGTGTGTCATACCAATAATGTGGTTGCTGCTATATAATCTAATAGTTGCAGGCATGTTCTCACCAATATCTGTGTGCTGTTTAGTACTGTTGAGTTCAGATTGACTATGATGATTAATCTGTTTGGTGGTAGCAATGCTTTGGCCTTCAGGGCATTGAGCTGGGCCACAATGAAGCCAAGTTTCATACCGGTGTCAGCGTTTATTTTTGTATGTTTATTTGTAGTCCCAGCCAAGAAAATACGGAGACTGGCCTGTGAGTAATATCCAGAGCATCTTCCTGGGTGGGTGCCTTAGATAATCGTCCAGATAGGGAAATATTATTACCCCCTGCTTGTGGAGGTATGCTGCCCCTAGTGCAAGAATATTGGAGAACATCCACAGTGCTGTCAAAAAAACAAAATGTTCTGTCTCTAGAGTAAATCTGAGGAAGCTCCTGTGAACAGGATGTATGGTTACACAGAAATAGGCATCTTGAAAGTCGAGGGCCTAGAACCAGTCCCCCTGTTCCAGTGCTGGTATTGTTGTTGCTAATGTGACCATGCTGAACCATTGGACCCTTATGAATTTGTTGAGTTTTCTTAGGTTGAGAATAGGTCTCCATCCTCCATACTTTTTCTGGGTTCAGAAGCAGTGAGAATAAAAACCCTTCCCTCTGTGTTGTGATGGTACCAGTTCCAAAGTGCGCAAATGTAGGAAGTGGTTTACTTCTTGCTGTAGAAGGTGCTCATGAGAGGGGTCCCTGAAGAGGGAGGGCGAGAGAGGATGGAGGTGAACAGTATCAAAGAACCCATTTGTCCCTGGCGATGGTCTTTCACACTGAATAGAAAAAGGTTAGATGGTGTCCCAAACAGGGGATGATCAGTAATGGTGTCAGCCCTGAGGAATGGGGGAGGTCTCTCAGGTCCTTGATGAAACCCTCAAAATTGTTGTTTTGCAGAGAGTTGCTGGGATGCCAGTGACTGAACTGGAAGTGGTCAATGCCTTGGAGGTCTCTGTCTTTGCTTTGTGCATCATATTATTTCTGTTGTTGGGCATATAGAACAGCTCTTGCATACTGGGCTGAAGAGTATTTCCATTTTTTTCTCTGTGCAGGTGTGAATATCACAAGGGAACAAAGGGTCACCCCAGAGGCCTTCAAGGTGTGAAGGGACTTTTGGTCTTGACAGCGAACAACTTCTGACTATCAGAGGGGAGATCCTCCACAGTTGATTGTACCTCTCTTGGGAAACTGGACAGGTGAGCCACAAAGCCCAATGCATAACTATGGCTGTAGCCAGAGAACATTCCACCATGTCTGCTGCATCTAGAGATGCCTGTAAGACAGTTCTAGCTAGGAGATGGTCCTCTGTGATGATCTCTTTGAATTGTTCTCTTTTGTCCTCTGGTATGTGTTCAATAAAGTTTGACAGTTTAGAATAATTTATATAGTCATATTTCACCATCAGTGCAACATAAATGGGAATCAGAAATTGAAGTGTGTTTCACCATCAGTGCAACATAAATGGGAATCAGAAATTGAAGAGGGTTAACCATTTCCACTCTTTGTCATAGGGGGTGGATCTGGAGTGCTGTTGTTTGCCTCGTTCGCTGATGGCGTCAACCGCTAATAAGTTCGGTGCGGGGTAAGGAAATAAAAACTCCATCCCTTCTGAGGAAACATAGTATTTTTTATCTGCTCTCTTGCAAGTGGGTGGGATTGTTACCAGGATCTGCCATACGTTTATGCCAGTTCCATAAATGGTTTATTTACTGGAAGTGCAATCTTTGATGAAGATGATGTTTGCAGATTTGCAGAATGTCTAGTAATTTATGCTGGGACTCTGGAACCTCCTCTAGGGAATCAGCAATTATTTTGAACAGCTCCTGGAAGTGTTTGAAATTATTTGCAATTGTGGGTGGTGGAGGCATTATGGCCTCATCTGGGGAAGAAGAGGAAATGCTGTTTGCTAAGGTAGTTTCTTGTACCAGGGTCTCTTTCTGGTACAAGAGTTCTTTAAAACTCTCCTCAGGAGGCTTTGATGGTACAGCATTATGTCAGCAAGACAGACATGGGAAGTATCAGGTTTGTCACAATTAAGGCATATAGATATGAGCTAAAACAATGGTTTAATTCTCAGTTCAGTCTTAAATATTAGATTATCATTTTATCTTTCCTAATATCGGTATCCTTGGAGTTATATCAGATAGGGGCTTGTAACAGGGTCTCCCTCTGCTCCTCTGCCTTCTGCAGCCCGCTGGCTGCCCAAATAAAAGCTCTGAAAGGCTTTACTGTGCAGCACCTGTGTCCTTTATTATTCACAAATACAGTGCCCACCACCAGTGTCAACTATATACAAGAGAGGCTTACTTGGCTCCTCCCAAACACAGCAGCCAAGAGACTGACCTTACTCTGGCCATTCCCCCCACCTTCTGTCTCCTTCCAGCCTTTATAGCCTAAAGGCCAGCAGGTGTAGCCAATCCACAGGCCAGGCATCAGGCTCTCCCCAGACCCAATCCATCTCCCCTGATTGGGGCTGGCTGAGCAGGGGCTGATTAGGTGCCTTCTGCAGCAGCACCCTGCTACAGGGCTGTAGCCCCAACCTAGTCTCTTTGAAGTTTAGCAACCTCAGTCTCTATCAAATGTGTCTCCGCTGGGACCATGAACAATACAATCTGATCTCTTTTAAGCATCAAGTAGATTTTTAGCCCTCGCTTAAATGGACTATTTAGCATCATAGAATCATAGGATATCAGGGTTGGAAGGGACCTCAGAAGGTCATCTAGTCCAACCCCCTGCTTAAAGCAGGACTAACTCCAACTAAATCATCCCAACCAGGGTTTTGTCAAGCCTGACCTTAAAAACCTCTAAGGAAGGAGATTCTACCACCTCCGTGGGTAACCCATCCCATTTAGTCCCTTCTCATTCCAGAACACACACTTAATTGTCAAGATAATTGACTACTTTGCACTAGAACAAATTGTGCACAAGGTTATTTTATACAGTACAGTGGAAGGATAACTTCACCAGTCCTCCCTCTCCACAGCATCTGAGAGGAAAATAACCCCAAGATTTTGATGTAATGTTCAAGTATTAGTCCCACAACCAGAGTACTTGAAGGTGGGCAATCTAATATTTTGCCTGGGTCAGCCCACTGATATACACCATAGTATCAAGCACAACAAGTCCTCGGCCAGGTAGGCAAGGACTAAGACAACAATATCTATGGGGTATCCTTTAATAGAGAGGTTCAGCAGATACATGGACCAGGCCACAACCCCCCAAAACCAAACTATAACACTTATTAAACAAGATTCAATGGATATACTAGCTGTTCTTGAATCCAGTGTATACTTCATACATAGTTTGTTAACAACTTCATACATATTTTGTTAACATCTGACATCTTATCAATACTGGTTTGCGAGCAACTCAACGGGGGAAGGGAGGAAGGAGAGGTGGGTGATAGAGTGAAAAGTTTAAAAACTACACAGAGCATAAAAGACAGACATTCAGCTGTATGCACTGAAAACCACTGAATGCACTCTACATTATGACTAGTTGATCAAACCATTTCAAACAGCACTGTCAGAAAATCCGTATACCCAAAGAATCTGTTCGTTCACCCAATGTGACCACACCAGAGTTTCATTGCAACCCTTTGTACTGGCCAGGGAATAGGTCGGTGGATATAGCACCAATGGAGAAAGATCAGACACTAATAATCCGTTATGTTCACTTAAAAAACCTTACTCCAGGATCCTGGTAGTACTCAGTCTAGTTCCTAGGAAACTTCTACATGATCTGTGTTGGGTTTTACATTGAGGGAGCTGGGCTTCCTGACAATGATGAAGCAGCTGAAGATCAAGAATCTCAAATTCTCCTCCTTAGGTAGTGAGCAGATATCATTGAAACAGGGTGTTTTAGCTACTGAGAAGAACTCAGAGGGCAAGAAGTCTTGAATTGGATTATGGCACCTAATGGATTATCCCTGAAGAGAGCAAGAAAAGAACAGGATGCAATCTTGGCCAGATGGCAATCTGCTGTGCTATCTCTTTGCTAAGGTAAATTGCAGTACTTTCCCCCCTCCTCCCATGGGTTTACAAATTAGAGCACATTAGACATTTAGAATTCCAGGAGCCCAACAGAAAAAAAAGGAAATAGGGAGAGAAATTTAATCCTCGGGCCATTAGTTCTGGATAGTTAAATGTGTTAGGAGTTCATTAGAGATCACAAATGTAGTTTGTTGGTATTTTAAACACAAGCATGTAGTGAGAGGAGGCAGCTAATCTTGTTGGAGCCCATCAAACAAGTTTCTACCTTTTCAGACTTTTACCAATCATGGTCTCCTCTCAGTGCTTTACATGAGACATGGATGAAAACCTCATATAGTATTTAAGGCCTTTTTGCCATGTTTCTTGCATTTATGCAAAAGAATAAATAGACACAAATCTGACATCAGGAATCATAGCATTCAAAAACCAGTAGGAGAACACTTCAATTTCCCTGGCTATTCTATTAGAGACTTGAAGGTGTCAATTTTAAAACAGAAAAACATCTAAAACAGTCTCCAACAGAGCTGCCGAACTGGAATTAATTTACAAATTGGACACTATCAACCAAGGGTTAAACAAGGATTGTGAATGGCTTAGTCATTACACTAATTTAATCTATTTCCCTAAATTAAGTTTCCTTCACACCTTCTTGTCAACTGTCTGACATAGATCTACTTGATTATCACTACAGAAGGTTTTTTTCTCCTGCTGATAATAGCTCATCCAAATTAAACAGCCTCTTAGAATTGGTATGGTAATTTACAACTTTTTTTGCTTTCTGTGTATATAAATGCATCTTACTTCTGTGTGTTCCATTCTATGTATCCGATGAAGTGGGCTATAGCCCACAAAAACTTATGCTGAAATAAATTGGTTACTCTCTAAGGTGCCACAAGTCTTCCTCATTTTCTTTATGGATACAGACTAACACAGCTACTAATCTTAAATAAATTTCAGGAAATTGACAATACTAGCTCTTGGTTTATCCCCAAGAGCACACTTACAGGCAAGGGACCTTTATGCCCTTTCTACAAAGGCATAATCCCTGGCAAGTCCAGAATCCCTGCAAGAAACCAGGGTATGAATTCCAGGGGTTTCCTCCTCTCCGCTCCCCCCAGAAACCCAAATTCTCAGATTATTATAACAATCTTTTTTCAAAGTTTGCACTCTTGCAGAATTAGGCCTACCAATCTACCTGCTTGTTCCCTGAGGTCATGCTCTATTAGTCTTCTGACATCTACTACTTTTAAACTGAAATTCTCGAGAAACCATGTTTGAAGTGGTTTTGATCTTTGAATTAGAAATTTGCAAGCCTCTGAAAGTAATGAGTCTTCCCTCACTGTCATTCCTGATACTCTCTGAGGAAATTCCCACCCCATCTAATATCCCATCACAGGCTATCGGGCATATTTACTGTTAATAATCAAAGATCAATTAATTGTCAAAATTAGGCTATCCCATCATACCATCTCTTCCATAAACTCATCAAGCTTAGTCTTGAAGCTAGATAGGTCTTTTGTCCGGACTGCTCCCCTTGGAAGGCTGTTCCAGAACTTCACTCCTCTGATGGTTAGAAACCTTTGTCTAACTTCCTGCTGGCCAGTTTATATCCATTTGTTCTTGTGTCCACATTGGTACTGATCCTAAATATTTCCTCTCCCTCCATGGTATTTATCCCTCTGATATATTTATAGAGAGCAATCATATATTTATAGAGAGCAATCATATCTCCCCTCAGCCTTCTTTTGGGTAGGCTAAACAAGCTAGGCTCTTTGAGTCTCCTTTCATAAGACAGATTTTCCATTCCTCATATCATCCCAGGAGCCCTTCTCTGTACCTGTTCCAGTTTGAATTCATCCAATTAAACACTGGAGACCAGAACTGCACACAGTATTCCAGATGAGGTCTCCCCAGTGCCTTGTATAACAGTACTAACACCTCTGTATCTCTACTGGAAATACCTCGCCTGATGCATCCCAAGACCACTTGGAAAAAAGAGCCTTACCTCTCCCTTGGGACAATTCACTTGTGTTAGTTTCTTTCTCTGTTTGCTGACAACCCCCAAAGAAGAAGAATGTTCAGCATCTTATGACAGTACCGGCATGTTGGACCACCTGGACATCGGAGAGCAGCTGTCCAGGTGAGTGTAAGAGCCTAGCCTGGGAAAACCCTTGGAAAGGATCCCAGTGATTCAGGCATCTGCAGAAAGTTTCAACTTTTGCAAGGTCAGGCATTTGGAAGGTCAGGCATTAGCTTCCCACAGTCCCCACTGGACCAGAGTGGCGAACCGCAGCCAGTGGGAGCCACAATCGGCCAAACCTGCAGACGCGGCAGGTAAACAAACCAGCCGGGCCACCAAGGGTGCTTACCCTGGGGGGACACGTTCAAGGTTGCAAATCCCTGCTGTAAAAATAATTTGAAAAGTTTTCAAAATAAATCACTTTAAAAATGTCTAGTGTGTACCTTCTAAAAATGAAAAGTACATCTATCTCTGAGGTGTGAAGAATGTGTATTAAGGTTATAACAACCAACAAGAATGCATTTTTATGTAGAAATCTATGATTAAATCAAATCTTCCTGACTAGTGATTTAAATCATGAAATAAATCAAATCCATCCTGGTGCATTTAATCTCTCTTTTATGCTTTCAATATCATTTAATAGTTTTGTTAGGTAAAAAACACTCTTTAGCAGCAAGCTATCACGGAATATCACTCCTGAATTATAGCTACAAACTCCTGAGGCAGATGATCCTACAAAGAACTACACCTGTGACAGAACAACTTTTGAGTGATATCCAGGAAGGTTTACAATTAAACTGAAGCACCTGTGATCATATGTTAACACTTACTACATACACTGAGAATGTATTTCAAAAGAAGAAAATCGGACCTGTCATTTTTGACTTTTCAGCAGCGTCTGACAACATCTGGCAAACTGGAATGCTGTATAAGATGTCAAGAGTTCTTCTTAAATGGGTTGTCATGGCAACCAAACTGCTGCTCTGAGGTAGACGTTTTCAGGTGGCTCTGGGCCAAAAACCAACACCTAGAGAGTTTAGAAAACAGACTCCCACAAGACTTGGTGCTGGCGTCAATTTTATTTCATATATTCATCAATGACTTACCAAACATCATCCACAGGCGGTTCATGTACGCCAATGATATCTGCTTGACCTCAAGGGACTGACTTCCAAAAGGTTTGAAGAGAACCAGAACAATGATACGACTGTCTTTTGTGACTATTCCAAGAAAGGGAGACTGAAACTAAGTGCATCAAAGATCGTATGAACATGCTTCCACTTACATCATGCTCAGAGCCAACCTGAGCACATGATTCAAGGCCAGTATATCTAGGCTTCATTAGGAGCCTTTTGTTATGTTAAAGTGTTCAAATGAGACCTGAAATGACTGGTGGTAGGGCAGTGTTTCTGACCAGTCTACAAAGAGCTGAAAATCAGTAAGAAAGTGATGTGCAGAGGTCACAGCAGAGAGGCAGGTGGCAACAGACGGTGACTGACAGTCGGCTGGCAAACGAGCAGCTGGAGAGGTGGTGAGCAGAGCGAGCAGCTGACAAGGCAACCAGCAGAGATAATAGCCCACTAAGAGTCTGCTGAGTGGCGGGGTGGTTAGCGGAGAGGAACCATGGCTGGCAGGGCGGCCGGACAGAGCAAATGCTCAAGCAAGGTGCCTTCTTCCCCAGGTGGGAAGTAAACTCACACAGATGCGCCTCTGAACCCCCTGTCCTCACGGACCAAGGACAACCACTCTGAGTGGGGTGTGGTGAGGGAACAGAGAGGGACACAAAAGAGGAACAGCTGGTTGTAGAACTCAGGAACATGAGGTGGAAGGCACTGTCCCACGCACTTTGGGTGGGTGTCCTGCTCATAGTTTTATGATTATGAATCCCGCTTATGACATTTTCCCTAATTAATGTTGGGTGACTTCCCTCCTTTCATTAAAAGTTTATTTTCTATGTTCAGACTCTGTGCTTGCGAGTGGGGAAGTATTGCCTCTCAGAGGTGCCCATGGGTAGTGTGTAATTTTTCCACATCACTGGGTAGGGGCTTGAGCAGATTCTGTGTTGTATTGTTGAAAAGAAAGCCCTAAATCAGGGGTTCCCAAACTTGTTCCGAGGCTTGTGCAGGATAAGTCTCTGCCTGGCTGCAAGACGCTTTGTTTACCAGAGTGTCTGTAGGTTCGGCCGCTCACAGCTCCCACTGGCCGCAGTTCGCCATTCCCGGCCAATGGGAGCTCTGGGAAGCAGCATGGGCCAGGCCACCGCTTCCTAGGGTCCCATTGGCCGGGAATGGCAAACCGCGGCCACTGGGAGCTGCGAGTGGCCGAACCTATGGACATTCCGGAAAACAAAGTGTCGTGCAGCCAGGCAGGGGCTCACCCTGCACAAGCTGTGGAACACGTTTGGGAACCCCTGCCTTAAATATTGAACCCGACCCTGGTTGCTGCCGGCTGCATTGGGCAGAAGGGTTACACATCATTCACCACTTGCTAACATAATTAAGCAAAACTACAGAACTGCTTAAATCTATATTAAAATTAATATATATTAGCTAAAAGAAGCACAATTAATGTAAAGCCTGTACGTAGTTACAAACATGTTTTATTGGTTACTCACTAATGAGAAGCAATCTTTCTTTAGGAAAATAACTAAAAAGTACAAATACAAAACATTATCAAAACTAACAATTTGAATCAAGGTGTCTTGCTTACTGATTTAAACCAGGATTAAAAATAGTGATTTAAATAGCTGATTTAAACCAATCCACTCTGTAAAGGAGCAGAAATGGCTTTTCCCCTGACTGCAGTGAAACTTTAAACACAGCCAATCAGTGCTACCAAAGTAAAGGTCACTCACACTAATGTGTTTTAACCCTATCAGGAGTGGCACTATACACCACAAAACTATAGAAACCACATATTGGGGGGTGTGGGGGGGACCCTTTTCAGTCCTTATACTTCCTTCCCATGGGTTCAGAAAAAGCATGTTAGAAAGGAATGGAAGATAAGTCAGAAAAAAAGAGAAAGGAATAATGCACATAAATTGTCCAACAGGTCCCGTTCCCCCACCTCTTTATCCCCCCACCACACACACACACACTAGAATTTGAATTATATTCAGTAAATGTTAGATCGTACCACTTGCAACCCTTCTCTGGCAACACAAATCCTCCAGTTCAAACTCATAAATTATAACCAATCCTCAACAATAGATGTTTCTGTCTGGAGTTTTACTGATTAGCCTTTATTATAATTTATGAGTCTGGCCTGGAGGTTTTGTGGCCTGACCTTTATTTTGCTGGTTTGACTTAGTCTTTTTAGCTGGGATTATTAAATCGTGTACATACTTTTATTTGAATACTGTTTTTAGTAGAAAGTAAAAACAGAATCAGTTATTTTCAGTGAAATCAAAATTTAGGATGTGATAATGTGCATGTGACATACATTACAGAATGCATACGTATGGTTGGTCCGGCATAATTATGTATAACAAAAATAATACTTAGCACTTTTATAGCACCCTGAGGATCTCAAACCGATGTATAAAAATGGACAAGTACTATTAACTTTATTTTACACGTGGGGAAACAGTCTCAGAAAAGCTGTGTTCAAAGTGACGCCACAAGTAAATTGCACTGGCTGTGGAATTAAGCATTATGCTCAGCACTAGTCCCATTAATAGCAATTTTTCAGGATTTTTCCCTATGTATGCAACACAGAGTGTATTGCAGAAAACTTAATATAAACTATATTGCATACGATCATTTGAATATAACATGAATTAGAAATCATTCTGAGAGACAGAAACTATTCAAATCACAGAACCTAACTACACATTTTTAAAAGACACTACTTCAAGTGAGACCACTATGTGTTACAGTAATTTAGAACAAAGTTCAATTCCATAATGTAAACGGATGGTGGATTGGGTTGAAGAGGATAGAGGGGGATTTCTCCTCCCCAACCCCAATAAGTTAGTTAGTTAGTTACATGTGTAAGACCACAAGAAATGTCCCACTTTCCATTCCTTGCATCCTTGATAATTAATTAAAAACACCACTCATAAAAACCAGAGAAGCAGCAGTAGAAATCCCATAAAATACAACAAAAATTAAACAAGCCACAAATTGCAGCAAAAATACCCCACCTTTCCTTAAACATCACCCTACAGACAGCCTTTCCCTCCCTAAAAGGTCCCTTAAAACGTGAGCCTTGCAGTATACCCTCAAGGTCAACACATTCAGGCTATTTCAGATGGGATGACGTGGGGAAACAGCACATTCCAAAGGAAAGGCATTCTAGCAAAGAACACTGCCAGCAGCCCCCTTCTGTTTTCAGTTTGAGCCCCTCACTTCTCAGCTGCAGCAATATAACACCAGGAGAGAGGAAGTCTTTCAAGTAGAAAGATAAATCATCTACAGATTGTATAGGTCAATATACACTGTAATATACAATATACAATATACACTGTAAACTTAACCTGGAAATTCATAGGCAGGTAGCACAGATCCCACAGCAGGGGTGCTGGAACAATTTGTATAGTGGGGGTGCTCAGAGCCATTGAACCAAACTGTAAACTCTGTATTGATGAAAAGCACTTCAAAAGCCCCACTCCGCCCCCCCACTCCACCCCTTCCATGATACCCCACCCCTGACCTGCCACTTCCCACCCCTTCCCTGTCCCCATTACAACCCCTTCCCCAAAGTCCCTACCCCAATTCCATCCCCTCCCTGCCCCTATTCCAACCCCTTCCCCAAATCCCCACCCCTGCCTCACCTCTTCTCCGCCTTCTCCCCTGAGCGCACGGCTCCCCACTTCTCTTCCCTCCTTCTTGGAAAGCACTAAGCGCCACCAAACAGCTCGTGGTGCTGGAAAGCACCTGGAAGTAGGCAGAGGAGCGGGGACGTGGTGCACGGGGGGGGGGGGGGAGGGGGGGAAAGGGAGGGGGAGGGGGAAGAGGGGCGGCAGGTGAGGGATGCTTGGCGGCAGCAGGAAATAATTCAGGGGAGGCAGATTTTTGAATATCATCATTCCTGATGTCAGATTTGTGCCCAAACTTCAATCATACTGGTCACTCAATAGAAGACCAAAAAGTGGGATTTCTTCAACAAAAAACACGGCTACCACTCAGAAGATATGAAGCCATTTAGAAGCAGTCCCATCAACTCATGTTAATGTCCTCAGGCAATTTAGTATTACCTCACGATCAAAGGCAGCCGATAGAGCTAATAATATCAGAATAGATACTTGATCTTCATCCATCATTAGACGGAGAAATCAACTTAGGCAACAAAAACAATCTCTGTACCGTATCCACATCAGTACTCAGACACACCGGGAAATCTGAGGCATCCCAATACTGCAAGACTTGTCTCACCACAACTTTTTCAATTATCTTACCACAAAGGCAAGACTTGATACAAGGTGATAATGGACAATATCATCAATGTCAAGTGAGAGTTATTCTGAGCAGAACTTATACAAGTGCTTCTTTCAAAGAAGGCAACAGCCAGCTCTACTTACAGGATGCACTATCAATTTCCATTAATGCTGGGTCCAACACTTCCCCATGGGCCTTCCCTTACCAGGGAGAACATTATTTTACAATCTCTAAGGTGGACCTGAGTTCTCCTAACACCTTCAGTATCTAAGAAGGTCTCACTGACTGATTATTCAATTTGAGATGCTGTAGCATTAGTCTCTTCAAGGCAATACACAGTTTCCATGATGTAGAAAGTTTGAACTGAAACTGAGCCTTTTCGCAAAATAATGTTACCACCAATTTCTTCTTAATGGAAAGTACTCAAATCAGCCCCTGGATTGAGACACCAGAATTCACCACGCTGACTTTGCCCAAACCAACTCATGTGCTCACATAGGATTTTCAGGCTTGGACGTTTAGTTTGAATGGCTTATTCAAGTTATATATTCTCTGATATATAATGCAACACATGTACAATTGCTTTTATCATGTGCCTGGTGCACTCTGACAGCTAATCTATTTCCACTGAGTCTTCTTTTAACATTCAAAAGATTTGATCACCTTCAAATGGACACTTTTTTCTGTAAACAGCCTGTCAAATATTTCCTTTCCCCTTAACTTTCCACGTTCCCCCATAAAATTCCTGTCCACTTCCTGACACTGGACAGGCAATATTCAGTCCTGCACGAATGCACTGAAAAGAAACAGATTTATTTAAAACAAGAAACTCCTGAATGCAATTCCCTTCAGTTTGACCTCAGCTCCTCCACAATCGCCCTACATAACCTGTTCCATTTTATAGGGACAGTCCCGATATTCAAGGCTTTATCTTATATAGGCACCGAACCTCCATCCTGATTTTTCACAGTTGTAATTTGGTTGTCTTACATTCAACCATTGGGGCTTATCAGAGCAGACTGATGTTTGTTCAAAAAGTGGGACAGGACCAGATTGTGACAGTAGGTGCAAGTAAAATTGTTTTGTTTCTACATTGCATTATTGTTTAACTTGATCTCATAATATTATAGAAGTACAGTCATTTTTTTTCAGAAAACAAAATAAAGCACAATTTTGATGCACTAGAGATAGTTATATATTAAAGAAAACTTATTTTAAAGACAGATTTCATTTGAGACCTATACATATGATTTTTCCAGATAAGTCAGTGATGCTATAACAGCCTCTCTCAGCCCAATGACCTCAAATATGCACCTATGCTATGAGAGCTATGAGTTACACCCTTCCACAGGTTGTGAACCTGCCTCAATAATGGCCCTACCTGCAAAATTAAAAGTATGTGAAAACTACAAACTCCTCAGTTCTTCCCCTTCAAATAATTCTCAGTTTTTCCACCCATGAACACCTCAATATTGTCTAGGTTTGTATTTAGCCAGTTGTTTCTCATCCAATTAAAAATACTATCTAGATAGTTTATTAGTTGAGAAACAATTAATCAAAAAAGAGGTATAAAGTTAGATGTTTTCAGCATAATGATGAAACCCCAAATCATATTTTATATGGTCTTCCCCAGTAGCTGCATGAGCACATATAGCAAAATAAAAGAACAGGATATTACAGCATCGGATACTACAGCACGTAAGGAGGTGAATCCTAAATGAGGACTAGGAAACATAATAGTATAATCATGCTCCAAGTCTCCCTGTGATAGGGTGATCAAAGGACCATGTGGCCTAGGGGTTAGTTCACTTGACCACCAATCCCATGTGTCTCTGTCAGTCAGAGGGGAAATGGGATAGTAGCAGTGCCTGGTCCCTGACCTCAGGCATAGACTGCATCGGGCCTCCCTCCCCTCCATCTGGGACTTTCCCCTTAAGTGAGGCATAGTAGGGGAACTCAGGCCCTCCCTTTCCACAAGGTCCCAGTCCAGAGCCCACCGAGGAGAGGTACCAGCAGCAGGTTCCTCCCCTTGCAGAGTCTTGGTGTTCCTATACACTATGTCCACTAAGTACATTTCGCTCTCTAGAGTCTGTTCTGAAAAACCAGTTCTGCAGAGGACAAAAGAAAAAGATTGAAATCTGATAATGTGTTATAAGGTAATCATTATGGTTCATCTGCCCAGCTTTAATGAGAAGTATCATGCTGTTCACTCACAAATAGAGGACAGTTAGTGTCAGTCACATTTCATTTTTCCTACACAGTGGAGGTCTGGGTCAAAGAAAACACAGCTGATTTTAGTTTTCTCTTGGAGTTTCATAATGTAAATGCATTCATAGGTTCACAGAGTTTAAGGACAGAAGTGTTTAAGGACCATGACATCATGTAATCTGCCCTGCGGTATATCACAGTCCTTTACATTTCACCCAGTTACAATTGTATTGAACCCAGTAACTTGTGTTTGACTAAATATATCTTTCTAAAAGGCAGAAGGGATGGAGTGGTACAAAGTGAAAAGACAAGGACAGGAGGGCAACAGTGCAAGGAGAGAGGCCCTAGAACCACCAGGTCCTCACTATCACTGTCTAGAATCCGAACTCCCACCCCCAACAAAATCAATGTTGTTATAGAGCTGTAAAGCTAGTGTGGAAGCAAAGTTTGGCCAGTTGTCTCCAAAGGGCAAGGTTTGAATTTACACCCATAAGGAATTTGGCTCATAGAAATTCCAAGTGGGAAAGATCTGCCCTTCTCCTTAAAGGCGGGATTGGTCTTTACACATATTGTCAACTGCTTTTCTTGGGCTGCTTTTGAAATTACTTCCTGACAGAGCTGAATAGCTCCAATTTTCGTAGCTGTGTCTAGGTACTTATATAGCTCCCATTACCAAAATTCCCAGGGAAGCATTTATATACACAGAAAGAAAAAAAAAAAAGGTTGTAAATTACCATACCGATTCCAAGAGGCTGTTTAATTTGGATGGGCCATTATCAATAGGAGAAAAAAAACAGGCAGTTTGTGGAATAGATAGAGTTCTCCTGAGTTCCAGACCAGTTCCTGAAGCACAAGATGTGGAAGGCAGACAAAACAAATACAGTACAACACAACATGTTTTTCCTAACTTTGTCCGCTCAGAATCACCTGGGAGCATGTGGATGACTCTACTCTGACATGGGAGTTCATGGTCTCTCCTCCTTTAGTAGCTCTATCTAGGTACTGTCAAGGTCCCCATCATCATAGACTCATACATTCCAAGGCCAGAAGAGACCATTATGATAAGGCCATAGAACTTCCACAAAATAATCCCTAGAGCATCTCGTTGAAAAAACCTCTAATCTTGATCTAAAAATGGTCAGTGATGGAGACTCCACCATGATGCATAGCAAACTGTTTTTACTGTTGAAATACTTTCTCTGTTAAAAAATGTGCACCTAATTTCCACTCTTAACTTGACTAGCTTCAGCTTTCAGCTATTGGACCATATTATACCTTCTCTGATAGATTAATGGGCCCATTTTTAAATATTTGTTCCCAGGTAGGTACTTATAGATTGTAATCAAGTCGCTCCTTACCCTTCTCTTCATTATGTTTAATAGATTGAGCTCCTTGAGTTTATCACCGTAAGGCAGGTATCACCATAGTATCCCAGTGCCTCCTAGGTATTTTGAAACAACCCTGCCAGGTAAGAGAAATATCTTGATTAATTTAGAAGGGGGGAGGTATTATATGTTTTGTGTGTTCTCTGGCTTCTGAAACTCCACATAAAAGAATTGTTCTTTCCTATGTAGAAATACAGTAATACCACAATCCAATTTTTTGTCATTTCTAGTTATTTTTTCTTTGCAGTTCTCTACAAGGTCTTAATGCTAGGTTTCGGTGCAGCAAATCCTTAGGGCTTTTAATTCTTTTATTTTTTACAAGTGTGCAGTTCATGGGTTTTAAGGTTACATGCTATGCTACAACCTTAAGAAAGAAGCACTGGCAACTATTTCTCAAGATGCAGGTATATTATTTTCCCCTTCTTTCACATGAACCCTAGGCTGAACTGGACCCTTTTTTTTAGCACCACTGAGGCAAGGGAGGAACGAGGGCAACTATGGCTATAAGTGATCTTTGCACTCCCTCACCTAGAAGGGTTGCCTGGGGCAGCTTCAGCCACAAGCATGATTTAGAGCACCCAAGAGCTGTTCTAATTTATACTAACTTGTAACAACTTCAGTGGACCAATAGGCAAAATGGGGACTGCCAGAGTGTAGTGAACTCTAGTCTTGCCACCACTCTCCAAACATGTATGTAAACAGTAAAGACCCCGTTTATTGTTGCCAATAGGCTGACCGGACAGCAAGTGTGAAAAATTGGGACAGGGAGTGGGAGGTAATGGGAGCCTATATAAGAAAAAGCCCAAAATGTCGGGACTGTCCCTATAAAATCGGGACAACTGGTCACCCTAGCCCATGTGCAAAGTGGGTGTAAGATGCTCTCACTCGGATCTGTCAGCACCCTGCGCAGACTTTGGCCTGCACCAAACACAGCAGAACAGCAGACACCCCTGCTGGAAGCATATGGTGGGGGTGAGAGCCATTGCACCAAACTGCAACCCCTGAACATGATGGGAAGCACCGTCAAGCCAGCACCTGGACCTGGGAATTAAACCCAATGCCCCCCCCCCATAGACTTGAGTCGCTCTCCTCCTTGGCCCGCTGCAGCCCCGTGGTGGGGCTTCGGGCGGGCGCCTCCCGCTTTGCTCCCCGTGGTGTTTCAACCACAGGCGGGGCACACGCTCCCCGAGGGGGCAGCCGGCCCGGGCCACTCACCAGTGCAGCGGGCCTCCGGCTAACGCCTGCCCCCAAGGGGTGGGTCGGGTTTCCCGCCCGCGGTGGGAGCGGACAAGCCCGGCGTGTTAAGGCGTTAAACTCCCCTCCCTGCCGGCGCTGCCTCTGCCCCCCATTCCCGGAGGCGGTGGGAGGAGAGGGAGGGGAAAGGCGTGTCTCGCCCCGCCGCTGCCGCTGCTTCTACTGCGCCTGCTGCTGGAGAGCGAGCGGCGCTATAAAAGAACCGGCCCGGCGCCAGCTTCGGCCTCAGTCAGCGCCTCTGCTCACGCCGGGGAGACAGCGAGCAGCGCGGCGTGCGAGCCCAGGGGCCGCGGGGAGAGTGGGCGCTCGCTCTGGGCAACCCCAATGCGTGGACTATCCGCCGCTGCACTATGCTGGCGCCCCGCTGCCGCTGAAGGGAGATTGCACGCGGCCGGCTGGGCTGGATTGCAGCGCTGTCTTTCCTTATGAAGAAGACACAAGTGAGTACAGCGACCCGAGGCAGGGAGGATGGAGAGCGAAAGCAGCTCAATGGGAACTTTTCTAAAATAATAATAATAATGTGGCATGCTGGGGACGAATCTGTTCACTGGCCAGACCCATGCAAAGAAAAGCGTTCCCGATGCAGGCGCTCGAGGGAATTTGGGAGTCAGCTTGCCTCACCTGGCTGTGTAAATGGCTTTAGGTTAGACCAGCTGCTGGCCGATAAGATCTGCTTCAGGCTCTGGAATATTAAAGGGCTTAGTTTATTGCAGGCTGAGTTATTGGAGAGACTCGTAGCTTCCAACCCGTGGATTTGGGTGGAATAGAACTGTAACTCCCCCTCTACCACCTAAACCTCAGCAGGTTGGCTGCTTGAATTTCAGCTGTCCCTAAGGCGAGACAGGGCTAGCACAGAAAGCGGCAGGTTCTGGACGCCTTGCAAGGGCAGATCGGTTCCAGTGATAAATAACAACATCGCTATTTTACGGGGGTAAGAGGGCTTGAAGAATTCCTCCCTCTCCGCATTGTCCCATGTACCAAGCAATCTATGGCAAAGTTCCAAGAAAGGTCTGAAGTAAAGATTTAATCATAGAAGATCTCAGAAGTCAGCTCGGAAAATGACCTCAGATAATAAATTACATATGCTGTGTGCCATAGACAAATTAGAAAGGTATGCGCTAAACCCAGTGGACCCACAACGTGAAATAACTTGAGGCGAAGTATAGTTCATGGTCACTAGCTTCATTCAAGTCGCTTGTAGTATATAGCATGTCAGATACATTTTAGATGGCTATTTGGCATTCTTCCCCTTGCCCTTTCCCACCCCCAGTAATAAAGAATTGCTCTGTACATTTGGTGGATTATGTGCCATTATTTCTCCAAATTCTATGTGAGATTACAATTACTGTATTGTTTACATTTTTAAAAGGGGGGGAAGGCACAGTTGGTCAGAAGGCAGCAGGAAAATAATCTAATTTTAAAAATCACCAGAAACTATTTGTTAAAGGCAAGAGTTTAAGGCCTGATCCTGCAGGGGTGCTGAGTACCCTCAACTCCCACTGACATTAGAAAGAGCCAAGAGTACCTCAGAAGATGGTGCTGTTGGAGAGGCTGAAGGAATAGTGGAACTTATGCCCTACTCTCACTGCTGTCTTTGACAAGCAGCTACTGTCCTTCTGGTGCCTGCTGGTTCCCCTTTCTCCTTGTCTGGAGGCTCCCCACCCACTTTGCTACTCTCTTCTCTCTGGGTGACTGCTGCCCACACGTGGTCCCTTTCCCTGATAATTCATTTAGAGACTTGGTGTGCATCTAGGGCTAATGGGCTACAGATAATATATATATACTAGCATAAGTGCCCGGCGCTGCTCGGGTCAGTCGGAGGTGGGGAGGTGGCAGACAGCTGACACCCCCTGACCAACCCCAACACCCACCCCTCACCCCTCACCCACCCCGACACCTTCCCACCCCCCGAAGCAAACCCGAAACCCCCACCTCACCCCCCCGACCGAATCCGACACCCCCACCTCACTTACCGTCCCACCAAACCCAACTCAGATCCGTCGCAGGAGGGGAGGGGGCCCAGAGCCGAGGGATTCCGGGGACCTTCGCAGGTGGGGGGGGGGGCACAGAGCTGATGTAGTCCGGGGTTCCGTTGGGGAGGTGGGAGGGGCAGAGAACTGAGGGATCTCCGGGGTTCCGTTGGGGAGGTGGGAGGGGCAGAGAACTGAGGGATCTCCCGGGTTCCGTTGGAGGAGGGAGGGGTGAGCTGAGCGAGTGAGGTGTCTGTTGGAGGGGGGTATTATGACATCATCACCACCTAACTGCCAAGCTGATGTGATTGGCCCTGAAAGACTTTCACCCCTGGGGGGCGTCAGAGGTGAGATCCGAAAATTTTTCGACCCTTACCAGCATCTAGACCCCAAGACCCCTCACTGTACCAAAATTCAAGTCTCTGGCTCAAACGGTGCGGGAGGACTTCGCAGTCATACGTACATACATACATACATACATACACCACTTGACTTTTATATATATAGATATATATATTCTACCACTTGTCTTGGGGGACTATTAGCTGCTTAGTAGAACACAGGTAGGCAATTCGTCCTGATCTTTTTCCACGTGAATATATATATAAATTCACGTGGAAAAAGATCAGGACCAAATGGCTACCTGTGTTCTACTAAGCAGCTAATAGTCCCCCAAGACAAGTGGTAGAACAGGAGGCCCCCATCACTTGGAATGTTTAAAATTGACCTGGAGATGGCAGTAGAAAAATATAGTGTGTAGGGAACTTTCCTGCAGTAGCTCTAGGTGTCCATACTAATTAATCTTTTCCATCTTTAATTTCTGAGATATCTAACCACATGTTTATACTAAAATGATCAACTATGTAAATTGCCATGTCTAACATTCACTTGAGCTGAATGGGGATGGCTGATCCCTCCAAACTATTGTTTCAAACATTGTGAGCTAACTCAGAAAAACAGCAGTGAGCATATTGTTCACTAGTGTTGCTTTGCTATAATTTTTTAATACTTTTGTTTAAAATGGTCTGGATACCAGAAGAGAGCCAGTATGTTGTTCTAACCAATATCAGCCTTCTTTTAAACTTGTTTACGGGGAAGAGAATGAAATTGGTCAGCAAGTAGTTAAGAATTATGGTAAAGTAACCTACAGTTGTAGTGAAAGGAAATGTTCAACTTTTAAAATATCAATACATTTTTCCAAATTCACAGCAAAGCAGGGATAATGGATCCCACCCATTTAGCTAGGAAAAGCAGGAAGTCCTGGCATTCCATAGCATATGGCTTAGCTCAGGGGTTTTCAAATTGTGGCTTAGGTCTGTGGAACTGCTTCTGTCACTGCTGTGAAGCAACGTGTAAACCTTCAAGCAGTTCTGCTCTCTCCCCCCCCCCCCCTCTAAACTTAACCCATCCCCCCAAACAAGCAATCACCCTGAAGAGATCAAAGCAGAGAGACCTGCAAGCTGAAAGATTTTTTTCACTAAAAATATCCTTTTCTACACGCAGAAAAAGAAAACTAATAACACAGATGTAACCAGATAGTGGAATTGCATTGAAATGAGTTGGTGTTGTCTTATTACTCCTTTTTTACATTAACATCCATTAGGATTACTGCAGAGAAAAGGAGAGGGATTGGAAGGCTGGGAAGGAAGTTGTTCACTAGGTCTGTGTTTAAGAAAGGTCAAGCTGAGCAGAATCAAACTGCCCGGAAAAACTACTTAAATAGAAAAAAAGAATCTCGGTTTCTGATGTTTAAGATAATGTTACACAAGATAAAGTGTTTAACTATTTCAGCTAAGGGACACATATCTACAAGTAAAGTGCTGATGGACAGTGGAAAAAAATGTTAAAACTAAATTTGGTACAACAGAACAGGATCAAGTTTATCATTTTATTTGCAGCAGTCATAGAGTCTGTGACCTGACAAAATTAGGGATACTGCAAAGAACTGGTTCATCAAAATTTAAATGCTGAAACTGTTTCTTCAAAAACTATGCATTTGGGGGGGGGGGGGGGGAATCTCTGTTTTAAACACACCACAGTTCCTGGCTATGTCAAAAAATGATAATTCTCTTTTTAAAAAATATGATTTAACATAAAAATGCTAATTTTTGCTACATGAATAGTCCCACTGAAGTAATCTAATTGAAGGATTACTCTCATGAGAGGATTTGCAGGATTATGCCCTTAGTAATTAAACATTAATACTGGAAGTGAATCTATATTATTTTACATACTAATATTAAAACAAACAGAATACAACCTTTTAAATGTGAGGAAATGATGCTATAATACAGATTACCAGACTATTTAGTAAATCTCTGACTTTCTTATTCTTTTTTTAATTAAAGGACAATCTAAATTGGTTCAAATTAATTAAGAAACCATAAGGAACGGGTCATCATACAGAGCTAACTAGAAAAACTGGAGCTAGTGATAGTGGCACCCACTATTGAAATGGCTAAATGTTTCAGAATTTTGACCTGCAGCATCAGGCTAGAACACAACCTCTTGGAGACCTTAGTAGTGGAAAAGAGCTTAAGGCAAAATGAAGCTTTTCACTGTTGAATGGGTGCATTCATTGCCAGTGGTTACATGACCTTCTGGGCTTCGTCCAAGGGACAGTCCTAGCTTTACCACATTCTTTGCCACTGGAGAGGAAGCCTGTGGATTAGTATAAAGTACAATCAAACAATATAAGAAGGAAGCTGGCAGAAAGCAGAGAAGCATATTATATACTTCTTCCCTGTATAATAGCTTGCTTTAAAAAAAAGGAAAATATGGATCTAATGCAAAACAATGCATTGTAAGAGTACTCAGAGGCATTCCCAACAAACTTCTCCACAGTCTCCTGTCCTGCACAGTTGTTCAGGAGGAGAAAGAGAGCTATACACTGCAGGCCATATGAATGCTCTGAAGGAAAGCTTATGAAGAAACACCAGTGGATTGGTCTAAAAGACTGCTGTCTTTTTGGAGGTGTTTTTGGATATTTAATATGATGATTTACTCTGCCTGCTTGCATTTCATGTCCATGGGTTTGTGTGCCTGTAATCTGTGATCCAGCATAGGGGGAAATTTTTTGACTAATATGAAATATGTTCCAATAATCTATTTCTGACATGTAAGTCTGACTTGATCACTGAAATTCATGTTGTCTTCTTGTTCAACAAGTTAAAATTGAGGTGCTAGCTTAAATTACCACTGTCCTATCAGTTTGTTATGAGGCTTAATGGTACACTGGCTCATGTAATCACCATAGGGTGTGAAACTCAGTGTTGGCAAAATGCTCACTTTGGCTTAGACAGGACAATGCTAAGTATGTAGCATGTAAACATAACACCCATTTATTTAAAGCAAAGCTTGAAAAATATCCTTCTACACAATTCCATTTGAGTGGTGTGGGAGCTGACAGATGAAAATGGAAGGGTTTATTCTATATTTGTATATATATATATTCTATATTTGTGTATATATAATATATATAATAATATATATATTTCCGGCGCGGGGCTGCTCGGGTGGGCACGGGGGTCCGCGGAGCTGCTTGGGTGGGCGGGGGGGGGGGGGGGGTCCGGCGCGGGGCTGCTCGGGCGGGCACGGGGGTCCGCGGAGCTGCTCGGGCGGGTGTGTGGGGGGTCTGGCACGGGGCTGCTCGGGCGGGCACGGGGGTCCGCGGAGCTGCTCGGGCGGGCGGGGGGGTCCAGCGCGGAGCTGCTCGGGCGGGTGGGGGGTCCAGCGCGGGGCTGCTCGGGCGGGGAGGTCCACTGAGCTGCTCGGGCGGGCGGGGGGGTCCGGCGCGGGGCTGCTCGGGTGGGCAGGGGGGTCCAGCGCAGGGCTGCTCAGGCGGGAAAGGGGGTCCGTGGACCTGCTCGGGCTGGGGCTGGTCCCCTGGGGAGTGTGCCTGGCTGCCCCGAAAGGTGGTGCCAGCTGGTGACTCCTGGCACTGTGGGATACCTACCCACAGTGCAATGCTGGCTATGTTGACCCCTGCAAAAGTTTAAGGACAGACACTGTCTACCTGCTGTCCTTTGTGGGGACGCACTAAGTCGATTTTATAAAGTCTACTTTAGAAAATTGACTTAAGGGAAATCGACCTACTGCTGTAGTGAAGACATACCGTTAGAGTGTAATCCCATTTTCAGTAGTGATTTAGGCACTTAGACTCTTAAGTTTCATTGAAAATCAATTACTTATCTCTAAAATGGGAGCCCAATGAATCACACAGGGTAAGCAGTGGAGCACCCTGATCTTCTGAATTACAGGATAGTGCCCCAAACACTAAACCATCTTTCCTGTACATCACCAACTCCTGTAGTTTCTTCAATATGAAAAAGACCTCTTATGAACTTATTAAGTTAATGTTGCAAACACAGGAATGGTTAAAATGTTGTATTTTTTAACTTGATTCAAATTAAGGGCCTGATTTCACCACCCTTACTCACATCTATTAGTAATAGCTCACTCTGAGATGAGTTTCATTGATTTTTTTTTTTTTAATTAAGATTGCACATCATGAGTAAGGGTAGCAGAATCTGTCTCTAATAATTTAGATACATTAGCCCTATGACTTTTTTTAAAAAAAATCTTGAGTAATTTAAAACTGCCTAAAGAACATACACTGTTTCTTCCAAATATAATTGTAATTGTTTTTAAATAATGTGATCTAACATAGTAACTACCCCAGATATATGTTTAATTGAAACGTATATAACTGGTGTTGATGATGGGCATCTCTAAAGGTTTGGAAACTTGTTATAGATGCTTATCCAATTATCTGACTAGATTGTGAATTTTTCCAGCTCCCTTTACTTTACAATCTCACTGTTTGTCTCCAATATTCCTAACCTGCCTCCTTACTTGTCATATTGCTCTCTTATTAGGAGAATGGACCCACATACAAAGCTCTCCAGAAATTATTCGTCCAATTGTGGGATTATAGATCTCACTGTTTGTGAAAGTTTGAAATTCTCTATAACTTATATCCTTATAAAAATTAGGGCTGTCAAGTGATTAAAATAATTGTGATTATTTGCACCATTAAAATAATTCTGCAATTAAAAAATTGATCATGATTAATCGTGCCATTAAACGCACTGTTAAAAATAATAGAATACCATTTATTTAAATATTTTTGGATGTTACAGAAAACAATTTCTCATTTTATATTTATTTTTATTCCAAATATTCGCACTGTAAAAGACAAAACAAATAGTATTTTTCAATTCACCTAATACAAGTATCGTAGTGCAATCACTTTATTATGAAAATTGAACTTATAAATGTAGAATTATGTACAAAAAAACCTACATTCAAAAATAAAACAATATAAAACTTTAGACCAGTGGTGGGCAACCTGTGGCCCATGGATCATTCACGTCCTGTCAGGGTAATCCGCTAGTGGACTGCGAGACAGTTTGTTTACATTGACGATCTGCAGGCATGGGCACCTATACCTCCCAGTGACTGCAATTCGCCGTTCCTGGCCAATGGAAGCTGTGGGAAGTAGCAACCTGTAATGCTCGCCAGTAGATTACTCTGACAGACGGTGTGTGGCCAACGGGCTGCAGGTTCCCCACCACTGCTTTAGACCCTACAAGTCCACTCAGTCCTATGTCTGAGCAATTAGCTGGAAAAAAAGCAAGTTTGTTTACATTTGCACGAGATAATGTTGGCCGCTTCTTGTTTACAATGTCACCTGAAAGTGAGAACAGATGTTCTCATAGCACTATTGTAGCCGAGGTTGCAAGATATTTACATGCAAGATACACTAAAGATTCATATGTCTATTCATTCTTCAACCACGATTCCAGAGGACATCCGTCTATTCCAGTGACCGGTTCTGCTCAATAATGAGCCAAAGCAGTGAGGACCAATGCATGTTAATTTTCATCATCTGAGTGAGATGCCACCAGCAGAAGATTGACTTTCTTTTTTTGTGGTTCGGGTTCTGTAGTTTCCACATCAGAGTGTTTCTCTTTTAAGACTTCTGAAAGCTTGCTACACACCTTATCCCTCTGAGATTTTGGAAGGAACTTCAGATTCTTAAATCTTGGGTCAAATGCTGTAGCTATCTTTAGAAATCTCACATTGGTACCTTCTTTGTGTTTTCTCAAATCTTTGGTGAAAGTGTTCTTAAAATGAACATGTGCTGCTAACATGAACTATATGGCAGAATGCAGGTAAAATAGAGCTGGAGATATATAATTCTCCCTCAAGGAGTCCAGTCACAAATTTAATTAACACTTTTTTTTTAAACGTGCATCATCAGCATGTAAGCATGTCCTCTAGAATGGTGTCTGAAGCATGAAGGAATATATGAATGTTTAGCATATCTGGCACATATATATCTTGCAATGCTGGCTACAAAAGTCCCATGTGACTGTTCTCACTTTCTGGTGACATTGTAAATAAGAAGTGGGCAGCATTATCTCCCATAAATGTAAACCAACTTATTTGTCTAATCGATTGGCTGAATGAGAAACAGCCAATGAGTGAACTTGTAGACTCTAAAGTTTTCATTCTTTTGTTTTTGAGTGCAGTTATGTAACAAAAAAATCTAGATTTGTAAGTTGTGCTTTCAGGATAAAGAGATTTCACTATGGTACTTGTATGAAGTGAACTGAAAAATACTGTTTCTTTTGTTTATCATTTTTACAGTGCAAATGTTTGTAACGAAAATAATATAAAGTGAGCGCTGTACACTTTATATTCTGTGTTGTAATCAATATATTTGAAAACAGACCAACATCCAAATATTTTAATAAATTTCAACTGGTATTCTATTATTTAACAGTTCAATTAAAACTGCAATTAATTTTTTGAGTTAATCATATGAGTTAACAGAGATTAATTGACAGCCCTAATAAAAATTTCAAAGGGAGTTAGATCACTGCCTTCACGTGAACCATACTTTCTTGAAGTATGAAGAAAGGGCCTCCATACTCTTAAATTTTACAATCCTGTAGCTCAGTGAAGAGCCTTTTACAGTATATGAGATAAGCAGGTCTGACAGATTTTCCTGCAATGGGTCATCCCTAAAGAGACTGTCACATGGAAAAACACAAGAAAGCAGGATGCTGGGTCATTATTTATTGCCTGCCTTTGCATTACTGTAGCAATAACTCTCATTTCTGAAGTCATTGTCAAAGAACTGATACCAATTTTAGTTTTGACATATATTTCAGGTAATCCTTGCTTCTCCAGCGACAAATTACTACGTGGTATATCACAGCTGTGCTCATAGATCTTAAGGCCAGAAGGGACCATTGTGATCATCTAGTTCAGGGGTCCGCAACCTTCGGTATGTGGCCAATTAGGGTAATTTGCTAGCGGGCTGTGAGACATTTTGTTTACATTGACTGTCTGCAGACATGGCCCACTACATCTTCCAGTGGCCACGGTTTGTTGTTCCCAGCCAATGGGAGCTGCGGGAAGCTGTGAGTACATGCTGGCCGCCACTCCGCATGGTTCCCATTTGCTGGGAATGGCGAACTGCGGCCACTGGGAGCTGCAGAGGCTATGCCTGCAGACAGTCAATGTAAACAAAATGTCTCGCAGCCCGCCAGCAGATTACCCTGAGGGGCCACATGTCGAAGATTGCCAACCCCTGATCTAGTCTGACCTCCTGCATATTGCAGGCCAGAGAACCTTACCCATTCCTGAAATAGACCCCTAATCTCTGGTTGAGTTACTCAAATCCTCACACTAGGGTTTAAAGACTCCAAGTTACAGAGAATTCACCGTTTAGTCTAGTTTAAATCTGCAAGTGAACTGTGCCTCATGCTGCAGAGGAAGGTGAAACCCCCCCAGGTGCTCATTTTCATTTCCCCATGTGTGATAGTGGTCGCCATTATAAACTCAACATTTGCTAACAGTGACCACATTGTGGCATCTGAGATGCAACAGTTTTTCATATGCCAAGAATAAGAAATAACTTTAACTGTGTATTAATTGTTGCCAAAGGGTGATTTTTTTTTCCAGTGGTGACCACTGCACATTTACTCCAGTAGCATTTCTATTCTGTTGACAATTCCAAATAATGGGCAATGGTGCTTTAAACTCATGTAAGATGGAACTGTTCAGTTGTATAACAGTGATCATATGTGTAGGATAGAGTGAAGGGAAAGTGTTTAAACTTCAAGAATCAGTCTTTTATTCTTATTTTTTTCCCTCTAAAATATAAATCCTTGTAAGTACCTGTCTTGGAATATTAAATCTTGCTTGCTTCACTGCATAGTCTATTCTGTCAGACTTCTTTATAGTGTAGGGACATGCAAAATGGAAAGAGTGAATGCAATGTTTAATTTATAATGAAAGAGATACTGGTGCTCAAGCAAATAGTTGCCAGGGCTCAAGCAGTTTTTGTACATTCATAACTGATGCAGCAATAAATTATGAAGCCTCGATGTGCTGGGCTCAGCCTGGCAGAAATTAAGCACTGAGTGAATAAGTGTAAGGAGAACTAAAGCAAACATTTTTTCTTGCAATTCTACCAAAAACATTACATCAAGCGGGCTTGGCACAATGGGAATATATTTGATATGGCCCAGTTGACATATCAACAGTGACATGGATGTTGTACTATGGAGGGACAGTGCTATTTGAAGCTCTGTTCAGGTAAGTATTTTCCTTGCTCTTCAGGGCTTGTCTTCACGACAGTGTTTGTTCTGGGTACAACTTGAGTGTTGCCCCTAACCTAACTGCCATCCACACAGAAGAATCTCTAGCTCTGGTCAACTGGTGCTTTAAAATGTAAGCTAGTTAGCCCATGCAGGGTATGAGTTGAAGCTGGAATGCAGTTGGAGCTCCAGCTTGTAATGCAGTGGGAATGCAGCTACTTCTTAGAAACTTGAGTTAGTACAATTTATCAACTGCTTATCTAGTCACTCTGCAGCTTCAGTGATATATGGCTGCATCTCACTGAAGCTAAGCTAGCTTGAGTATAGTAACTAGAGTGTAGTAACTTAGCTAACTGTTGAGGTAGAGACAAGCCTTCAGATGCAATCTCTTCCATCTACTGTGTTCCCTCTCCTTCACTCTGCTTTTCTTCTTTCCTTCAGCTGATTAATTTCAGGGCCCACATCAGCTCTAAGTATGAATTTTACTCCATGTTGCACCCTGAAATAAGTAAGGCAGAGGGCAAATTTATATTCTTAACACAGTGGAAACTTGTCAGAGTAGAAATTTATTTACCTTATTTTGAGTCTTATATGATATAACCACTGTTTTCATTGGTTCTGAGCATTTATCTTTGAGTGTCACTGTTCTCACTAATCAGAGAGGTAGCCGTGTTAGTCTGGAATAGCAGAGGTAACAAAGTTCTGTGGCACCTTAAAGACTAACTATAAAGTTTTGAAGCATAAGCTTTCGTGGGCTAATACCCACTTCGTCGGAGTGGGTATTAGCCCACGAAAGCTTATGTTTCAAAACTTTATAGTTAGTCTTTAAGGTGCCATGGGACTTTGTTACCTCTACTGTTCTCACTGTGAAACCAGGAATATGGTCTCAAATTAAGCCAATGTAACTTTTTTGAGAAAGATCATTCAAACTGGAATTCTCGTCAGATATTTAAAAATGAGGTGTTTAGAATGATACCTGACTGTAAATATTAGATCCTGGAATTGTTTGCATTGAAGAACAACATGGAAATAGTGTTTATTAAGTTATAGGTAACAATATTGCTTCCTTACTAACAAAGCAATACATGTTCTCTGCTTATGCGAGCAATTTGACAACAGCGATTTCCCTGGATGAGTGCTTAGATGTATTTGCTAACATGTGACCTTTAATTATATAGTTCCTTTGTTTCTTTTTAATAGTTTAATGTACGTTCTTTATTTTTCAATTATACATGCAATTATAACAGTCAATCCATAATTGAAACGGTAGTTGTCTTGACAGTTTACTACCATTTCAAACACATTACAAACTACACTGTGTCAGAGACCACTTTGTAACAGTAGCTCCAATACGGATAGGAGGGAATAAAATAGGAATAATGCACTGGTGCATCAGGTCCAGTGTTTAACTGTAGTATTAAAAGGAGCCATGAGTATGGAGATTTGTGTGTGAGACTTGTGCAGAGCCCACATTTATGTATAAAATGGGACTAAGATGTCATTATAACTAACACTGACTTTTATGGCCTAACTTTAATGGACTGCGGTAACATTGATAAGTAAGGTTTAGTCTGTTTAAATAAATAATGTGCCACATATCTTCAAAGTAATTCCACAGGTGAAGAGAGGTGCTTAGAAACTCACAGGAGCTAAAAATGAAACATATGAATGGTTTATTATTTCTATGCCTTAAATTCCATCCCCCAGTCACTAATTGTAAAGTAAAGCCAGGATGGTTTGTCTCATGCATTCAGTTATGCCAAGTTTATTCACCAAACCGTTTTAAACAGTTACAGATCTGGATGTCAGCTCCCATTTGAACTGAAGTGCAAGCAAACAGATTTTTTTTTTAATAGAACTTTGAGGGATTATGTGGGAATATGTAGGACTATGAATAATAGGCAACCAATTTAATTTAGAAAACTTGTAAAATACTTCTTGGCACTCTCCTCAGAATAATATCTAATCTTCCAATAGGTAATACTGAACAGAATTCCTAGATTTTGACTATTTTAGAGAGACAAATAGTATCCCTAACATTCAGAATTACTACCTATTTCAAATTATTCAATTTGAGTAAGATATAGCAGTCCTTTCTCCAGAACAAAAACTGCCAGCACAGATTAGACCCAAATCTAATTGAGTCATAAAAGAAGTATTTTCTTGTATGTGCATGCTTAGCTTTTTTATGTTCAAGGATATGTGGGTCAAAGCCTGTCTATGCTTTTAAACAGAGCATATTTATATTTGGTTTGGTTCTGTCCTAATCTCAGTAAAATAACATGCCCCAGGTTTGACTTCTAGCCATTAAGGGCTTGGCTACACTTGCAGATGTAGAGCGCTTTGTGTTAAACCAACCTTTGGAGAGCACAGTAGGGAAAGTGCTGGAGTTGTGTGCATAATAAATTTATAAATTTATTTAGTGCACTTATAGAACACTTGTGCTTATTATCATAATATATTGATGCTATTTTAGTAGTTGACTTATTTCTTTTATTTTTTACATAATACCATATATTACTTTCCAAACAGTCAATTTGCTAAGGAGACAAAAGTCTTGTAAGAGTATTGTATCATCCTGCTTTGTTATACAGTGAAGCTCTGGGATTCTGCAAATGATGGATTCCATTTTTTTCACACTGTTGTTGAATCTATTTAGAGTTAATTTCTTATTTCCCTACAGCTAACTTTTCCTCGCCATATTCTTTAAAATCTCTCATCACAAACTGGCTCTAGTGATGTCTTGGACACTTATCAGTAGTAACCAGACTGCAGCCTATACTTCTGAACATTTCCAACTATACTCAGGACACATAGGTGAATAAAAGACAGACACTGGAATGGATTTTAAGTGATGGGCTGCAACTTGATTATCCTTAAGTCATGGTGATATACACACCCCATCTCACATACCAGGCATTTAACTGAGTCTAATTTGCGATTACAGGGCTCTGAATGTATAACTGTTTACTCAGAGTAAAACCCTCAGCCTACCACCATGATTCAGCTCAATTCAAAGTCCTCTCCTCCTCACTCCCTTCACCCCCCTTCAAAGTAGATAGTGAGAATCAAAGGGGGAGTCCTGTAGACTCCTAGGTCTTATTTACCTCTTGGGAGTTGGCCTTTTTAGCCTTTGTCACTACTTGCAGCTACTGTCCAGTGTGAATAAACTATACATTCCTACGGTATCCTAGAATATCAAGGTTGGAAGGGGCCTTAGGAGGTCATCTAGTCCCAACCCCTTGCTCAAAGCAGGACCATTCCCCAGCTAAATCATCCAACAGATTTTTGCCCCAGATCCCTAAGTGCCCCCCCTCAAGGATTGAACTGATAACCCTGGGTTTAGCTGGCTAATGCTCAGACTACCGAGCTATCCCTCTCCCTTTTACCTCAGCTCTTAATATATTAGACCAGCGTCTCCCAATTCCATCCACGGCCCCCTTCCGCTTTCCCGAGTCCTCTCATGGCCCAGGGCTGTCCCCGCCGAAATCCTTCCGCTTTCAGTGGGACACAAATAGAATACTTCTGATTTCGGTGGCGTCCCCGGGGCTGATCCCACGGCGGCGCCAAGACACCAAGGTCCCCCCTTAGGGGGATCTTGCACACCTCTTGGGGTGCATGCACCCCACTTTGAAGACCACTGTATTAGACTTCTAAATCATATTCTTCCTTACCCCAGCTGCACCTCCACCATGCAGTGAGGAAGGTGAAAACCCATCGGATCTCCAGTAACTTGGTCCAATGGGAAAAAAAATCCTCTCTGATCCCCAAAAACATCATGTCTATAGATCAGATCCAAAGCATCTTGGAAATGCAACTCTCTCCCTACATTACAGGGAGGGAAGGCAGGGCAGCTGAAGAGGCAAGAAGTTTGAGTGGTTTCCCCACCTCCACCACCAATTCAAACTAATCGCCTAACCCCTCTGGTCAACCAGTTGGATGTGTAGAAGCTGAGGAGGGGGAGGAAGCAAGGCCAGGCTCTGGCATGTGCTCTCCCTTCCCTCTGGGAGCAACTTAGCCCCTTTTTTGGTCCAACCAGCAACATGACCCTGATCCAAAGTGGTTGGGAGGAGGCATTTTCTGGACACAGGCTCTTCCCTCCACTTCCCTTCGGAGACTGTGCTTTCTCCCTGCAGTCCAGCTAAATGTCCTCCCACTAAGACAGGGTTGGGAGGAAGGATTTTACAAATGGTGTTGAGACGTATGTAAACTTAATCCAACTCATAGCTTACCGATTTCTATAACTGCAGGGATCCAAGCATTCCTATCTTGAAATGCCACCATACAAGAACAATATCCTGCCGAAAGCTGGATGCTCTATGTGCTTAAATTACTAAACTGTGCTCAGTAAATGTCACGCTGTGAAGCGTCACATCTGCACTAAAGAGGTTTACTCACAGTAACCTCTTCTTAACACAAAAGTATCCAATGCAAAAAACATTCCTTATTTCAGAATAGTTGGCAAAAATCATAAGTTTTTAGAATCAGGAAGATTTTTTTCTTATGGCATTTACCATCTTGCAGTTGAGTAAACAAAACTAGAAATTATTTTCTAATGAAAATATCTTAGTAACAGCTTTTGAAATCTTACAGCATGTACACTGAAAAGTGCATTACATTCATATATTCAATGCATCTCAGTAGGTTTGCATCAGCCTTTTATACTACAGCCTAGGGTCTCTGTAAGGCTATTCATGGGAGCCAAGGAAACTGCATGTTTTTGCAAGGCACTTGTTCTAAAAAGGCAATTATAGTTGAATTGAGGGAACCAGGGCTCAATAGCCCCGTGGTAGGCCACCTTACAACATGGAAAGGTACTGTTAGAACAAGATTTCTAGCCTGGGTTTTATACTAGTGGTTTCGTAACAAAGTAAGTCAGTAACAAAGATACTTCATTACATCGGGTAGCTGTTCTTTCTAGGTGAGCTATGAATACATCTGATTAGATCAAAACCTTATAAGATGTTAGATCAGTAAACTAGTGTCTCAATTACCTGCTGTGTACACAGAACTAGTAGAAAACATTGGTAAAATTAAAGAATAAAATGCCAATTTTTGCATTGTGATGGCCATGCATCTCCTTTCTTAGGGTACATCTTCACTACCCACCAGATAGACTGATCACTTCCCGCCGATCAGGAATCGATTTATTGCGTCTATAGTAGACAAGATAAATCGATACCCGAGCATGCTCCCCGTCGACTCCAGAATGCCATCTCCACAAGAGGTGGAAGCAGAGTCGATGGGGGTGGGTCAGCGATTGACTTACCTGGCCATCCATACGGTGGCAAGTCGCCCTAAGATGCGCTGATTTCAGCTACACTATTTGCATAGCTGAAGTTGCATATTTTAGGTCGACCCCCTCCAGTGTAGTCCAGGCCTTAGTTACTTACCAAACTCAAGTTGCTGTAGTGTTAATACTCTAAAACGGCATAAGGGTAGATGCACTAAAAACAAGGAGCTGAGAAAAGGAGCAGCTACATGTTTCTGTAGCCAGATCAAGCAGCAAAACAAGAGACGTGTACTTAGAGCTGACCTCCTATTTCAGTGTGGCTACTTTACAATTCTTATCCCTAGCTTTACTCAAAATTCTTAATGGCTTTACTGCAAAGTTAACTCAAGCTATCTATACTCGGGTTATTTCTGTCAAGTTTGCCTAGCTCAAGGGAGAGAAACCAGACTGCAAAAAAACTCTTGAGCATCAATACATAAATAAAAACGCCTCCAGCCACACACCTGTAGTTGTCAACTACCACTCAACACTGAAACCCATGCGGGGTATCATCAAAAAAACACAACCTTTACTTGATAGGGATCCCACCCTGAAATAAATCTTTCTTGAGCTCCCTTTTCTGGCCTTCACAGTCCCAGAAGCTCTGCAAGCTCATCATCATCAGAAGCAAGCTCCCTAAGATAAGGACAAACCAACTCAAAGAGACACTAGACCCTGCCAGAACAACACATGCAAAACCTGAAGAGACATCTCCATCACTGCAATTAACACACCTTGCAACACACCTTTCAAGATCCGTGGGTCCAACACATGCCTATCACAACACTAAGTGCCCCAGTAACAACTATGTGGGTGAAACCAGACAATCACTATACTCTTGAATGAACTCACACAGGAAAATAAGTCAAACACACCATATCACTTGTGGGTGAATACTTTTTACAAAAGGTCAGATCGATCACTCTATCTGTCCTCATACTCAATGGAAACCATACTCAAAAGACAAGCCTGCAAGCTTTCATAACTTTGCTAGATGCTACGGCCTCATCTTCTGTCTGCAAAAGGCAGCTTTTATGGATAAAGCAGTGGCGGTGTACACATTACAATGCTCCTGCTGCTGACAAAACTCTCCTGCTTTGCCAACAAAATAAAACCACCTTGACAAGAGGAATAGACCTTTTATTGGCAAAGTATGATTGACAAATCATCAGTGTAGACACAGTGTTCATTACATTGCTGTAACTGGACTACAAGAGTTATCCCACAGTTTCCTCATGACACTCTGCTCACTGTTTTGGACTCCACTGCCTTGCATCCAGCTACAAAGCTATACACGTGCCCCTACCCTTTCAAACCGTGGGACGTTTTGAAACCGCTCAGTGTGGGGAGCTCACATGGCTACTGTCCAGCTGAGGATGGTGACTCTGGACAACAAATGCACTCCTGCTTGGGGGGAGGAGGAGAAGGTGATCTCCTTGGTTTGTGGGGAGGAAGCTGTGGGAGAACTCTGAGAGAATCCAGAAATCAAAATATTAACATGGAATCTTGTTCTCCCAGGCACTAGGAAAGATGGGCAGGTTGGAGTGGGGGAAAGAGACTCATGCTGTGCTATGCAGAGCTGGGGGTGGGAAGGCCTGATGTCTGGGTCTGCCCCTTTCCCTGCTTGTGTACTGGTCAGCTTCTGCCTCAGGAATGGTTGCTTCCGGCTGCTGTCCAAACTTAGAGACCATGTGCCGACAGACACTGTCCCCCATCACGCACACTTCCACAACTCACTCTCTCTTATACATACACACTACCTCCCCCCCCCAGTCTCACACACTCCCCAAACATACACTCTCTCATCCACACTCTTACTTACACACACACACACACACCCCTACCTACCTATCTCTGCGGACTTAGAAGTTGAGTGGTGTCAATTTGGTTATAATACTGAATACTGTTTTTTAAAAGTGATTTAAAATTTGTTACTTTTCCGGCACACACAGCAGTCATTACAGGGTTCATAGCACAATGCAAACAAACAATGCTAGGCTCAGCACACTAAGGGCTTGGTTACACTGGCACTTTATAGCGCTACTCGTAAACCACATAAACACGAGGAATAAGGGCTGTTGCGCTACCCCTGTAGCGTGTTATGGCAAGTGTAATCAGTCATTACGCTATAAGGGATCTCTGGCACGCCTCCGAGCCATTTAAGGCAATTGACGCCTCTGTGTTGTTTTGCAAAGGGAAGAAGGAATGCGGAAGTACCTTTTCAGAACCCCTCTCTTAACTCAGCAGTTAAGCAGTGAAAATGTTTACGGACGGATCTGTGTGACTGAAATTCAGAGCCTGCTACCTTTCTCTAGATAAAACTCACTGACAGCATGAAGTTCTCTCCCTCCGCATACACACAACAGTTCCCCCTCACCTCCCTCGTTTGGAAAGCACATTGCACCCAGCTGAATGCTGGGATAGCTGCCCATAATGCACCACTCCCTGTGCCGCGGCAGTTGCCGCAAATGTGGCCACGCCAGAACATGTTATAGCGCTATAGCTATTGCGGTATATGGGTACCTCTAAACCAAAAGCGCTATAAACCTGTAAGTGTAACCTAACGCTAAAGCAACACACATTACTGTGGCTCAGTATTAATATGCTCCTTCAAGGCATTCCCCAGCTTAATAGCCCCCCTGTTGGACTCCTCTTATAGCATTGTGTTCATAACACGTAGCATAATACTGAAGAGCAGTACAGGATCCATGCTTTCTGGCACAGCTGGGTTGCAGGTTATCAGGGCAGTTGAAAAATTGCAGACAATTTAGTAGAATGCCCATGAAACAATGGGATTGAGAAACCTTCATCATGTGACACTGTACCTGCCCCCATGAGACATTGCAACCCTTCCCAAAGCACCCACTGTGCAGCAGCCAAGTTGCACAGTGGGATAGCTACCCACCAAGATTGAGGCCCAACTCTTTCTCTCTCCTCCCCACCCCCATTTCTCCCCAGAAGAGTTCCATGTGCCTTTAGATTTTTGTTGCAAACATCCATAGCTTCAGTTATCCTTAATGTGCTTGTTTTTTAAATTGGCTGGTTTCAGGGTACTTTCCCTTCCTGAAACCTGTTGGACAGGAGGCTATTTTGTAGCATGTGGCTATACATAATGACCTTGAATGGCTGAAAACAGGGCATTCTACATTGTAAGCTTAATGCTGTCTAACCAGGGTTCTTTTACAAAGCTTTTTTGCCATCTTTGACTATGGCAGACTAGAATCATTGTCCTGTAAAACTTTTCCTTTTCACATTCACAACTGGCAAAAGATGGGCATTTTTTTGCTTACTAAGATTTGAATGTTTGAGCTATCAGGTAAACAAAGGCTTAAGCAGGAAAGCAATTCTAGTTACACAAGACTATACAAATGCTCTTGCATTAGGTTGTATCTTCACTAGCAAATTTCATTGCAGTAATTTATCACAAGTGCAGCTCCACTGGTGGCAATAATGGGAAACAGGAGGTGGGCATTTTTCATTTTCAGGAGTAACGGTGGAAAAAGTCTGTAGAGACAACACACTACAACTTCTATGATTCTATGAGGTGAATCATGGTTACAGAGTTTAGCATAGGCAAGATTTTGGGCAGGTGCTGTAAAAACATAGGCATCAAGGGAACTTTTACCGTAAAAATTTAGGGGCAAATGAGTTTAGGTGCATACAGAGTTAGTCAGCAGCCAAGTGGGGATTTTATGGATCACAGTGGTGCCTAAAACTGGAAGTTAGGTGTCTAGATACCTTTGTGGATCTAAGTCTAGTGTTTACATCACTGGGTGTTGCCTAGCATCTTATTGATTGCTTTGTGTAAAGTTATAACTACAGTCGATATAGCCAGAGGATATTCCTGTTCTATTATTACCTAATCAAAAAGGTCTGTGTGTTCTTAGATATAGTGATTTGCAAATCAGGTAATTGTACAATTACCTGACCCTAAATGTATAAAATTCAGAATGATAAACCATACACTAAAGTGGAGACCTTCCACACATCACAAAAAGTTACATTGCCTAAATAATATATTGCAGGATTTAGAGACATGGGGGTGGGAGGAGAAAAAAAGTTGGGCATCAATCTTTGCAGTTTTACTACAGAAGGATATGAGCTGGCACATTTCCTGTAACTGAGTTAAGTGTGGAGAGTTACACTATTGGAGGTCGTACTGTGGAATATTTTTAAGCACTGTTACAAGCTCTTTGGGAGACAGGGCCACATAGCTGAGAGTAGGGTTTATAAATGTATCTTACAAATGCTCCAGGCATAAGTTTGCAGCTCTTTTTACTTATTTAGGCATAAACATTCAAAAGCTGGCACTGATTATGGGAGAGCAATTTTTGAGGGTTCCTAATTGAAGATATTTAATGGCTCATGCAGGATGCCCAAAACTGAGCCACTCAAAATCAGTAGTTGCTTTTAAATATGTTAGACACTGCTCTACTTATGTGCCCACTTACGGTATTATGAAAACCCATTAAACTACTTTGGACAAATATCCAACAAATTGAGCTGTCTCAAAATCTCTTCCCATTGAAAGCCAAAGTTTTCCTATCAACCGCTTCATACAGTTCATTGCTTTGCAAAGGGCAAACAAATGGATCATGACCAGGACCTGAAATTGTGCAAATTCAGGCTTTTGTGAACCAAAGAGGAAAGTGCATTCCACAACTGAGGACCATTTGTTGAAAAATGCCCTACCACCAGCCTCTGTACAGTTAATCTAGAATGGTCATATCAAATACTTCCAATGATGTAAATTGCTGTGTTAACATAATTGGAGGCAGGTAAGATAACTACTATACATTCTCACTAAGAAAGACTATCTCTGACTAAACAGGTCCACCCAATTTAAAGTCAACCAGGAGTCCAGTGGCAACTTAAAGACTAACATTTATTTGGCATAAACTTTTGTGGGTAATAACACTTTTTACAATGAAAGTTTATGCCCCAGACTTCACATGATTTTTGTGGATACAAAAATACAGACTAACATGGCTACCCCTCTGATACTTGACACAAATTTAAAATTTTATAGTTAAAATCAACACCTTAAATTACTCTGACTGCTGCAGACTCCTTTTGTCTCCACAGTAAACACATGCTATGTTCAATGTATATTAGCAGCAGCATCTAGTAAAAGGTAAAAATTCTCTATTTACATTCTATGTAGAGGAAAGATCAGAGAAACAAAGGCATACTTTGAAGAACAAGTAAACAAAGACAGGATGGGTGAGGTAATATTTTTTATTGTACCAACTTCTATTGTGAGAGAGACAAGCTTTCTAGCTTCCACAGAGCTCTTCTTCAGATCTGGGAAAGGTATTGAGAACATCACAGCTAAATGCAAGGTTTAACTTAAGTAGTTACCATGTTCTGACAATCTGTGTTTCACCACTTTCACAAGACTCAGAGAGGTAGCCATGTTAGTCTGGAATAGCAGAAGTGACAAAGAGTCCTGTGGCACCTTAAAGACTAACTGAAGTATTAGTCTTCACAAGACTGATACATTTTGTACAAAGTACACCTTGTGACGTATAATTTTGAAAACTCATAATTCACTGTTCATTATTATCCTGGTAAAATGTGTGGCAACATCATGGAGTAGAATCTTATAATTTATGTTACTAAGGCATATTCCAAATCTGAGAGAGCAGCCCAAACCAGTTCACAAAGACAAAAGGCAAACTGGCGCCTCCTCCAGATGTCAACAAAATCAAATGGACTATCACCTGAGTAGGCAGCCATTCTTTGACAGGAAGAAGGATCTGAGTGAGAAATTTTACATCTTGGCAATGGAACAGCTGGGGAGGTTCTCTTGTAAACGTACTAGCTATCCCTTGAATCCCAGCTAGAAATGATTCTCGGAGAGGAGGAAAAGATATAAAAATGGGGAACCGAGGCCCCAAATCACCTCTCTCCACTCATTTCTACTTATGGCATCAATGAGGTTTGAAAGACAAAGAAAACATCATTGAACTGGGGGAGGGGTCCGGGCTGAAGGGATCCATAGGTAAGCCTATGGTGAGAAAAAACCCTTTGCTTTAAGTTCACTTAGCTTGTTAAGTTAGGTATTAGTTTGCATTTTCTTTTATTTTTTTGAATTGCTTACTACCTTTTATGCCTCATTACTTGTAATGACTTAAAAATCTATCTTTCTGTAGTTAATAAATTTGTTTTATCTAAGACAGTGTGTGTGTGGATTGAAGTGTTTGGGGAACTCAATCTGAGTTAATCAGGTTTGGGCATATCATTTTCTATTAATGAAATTAACTTTCTATGAACTTGTATTGTCCAGAAGGGTATTGGGCAGTACAAGATACACATTTCTGGGGACAAGTCTGGGCCTGGGGATCTGCTGCTGTTGCTCTGCAATACAATTCAGGAGTTGTGGGCTAAGAGCACTTTTATATCATAGCTGGGAGTAATTTACATGATGGAGGCTGTGGATGAACAGGCCAGAATGGCTGCTCTCCCAGCAAAGCCATGTAAAAAGGCACCCCCGGTTAGAGAATTGTGGGGATATAGCTGTTCAACAGTTCAGATCGTATCCTGCAGAATGTTACACACACATTTCAAGGGACCAGTCATGGTGAAGTTGCTCCCAGTTAAAGTTTATTTCTGTTACCAACAGAAGTTGGTCCAATAAAAAAATATCACCTCACATACCTTGTTTCTAATATCCTGGGACTGACTTGGCTACAACAAGACTGCATACAAGCAAACAGAGGAAAAAAACATATATGGAAGAAAAAAATCCCAGTGTAATTCTCCTGGTCAAAAATAAGATCCAGATGTGCAGATCAGTGGATTTGTGTTCATTTGACTGACCAAGCAAGACAGTTGAAATGTATCTTTTAAAACATTTCTAATTAAACTGTCCAGCATGGGCCTTTTTTATTCCCTGAAGGTCTTATCAGTCCACAACACATAATGAGAACCTTATCCTTGGCACCAAACTAATCCTGTGTATTTATTAATTCTACTTCTTTAAGTCACTTCACAGGAGTATCACTGCCTACTTACTAGAGCACTGAACTGTCTGAATTTCTGTTCCTTAAGCTACTGAAAAAGTGACCCTCTTCTCTTTCAGGTTATGCAAGGTTATGTTGAATGAACATAACTCTAGTCTTCCATCTATTCCTTTTTAGTGCTTGGGGCCACATTTGTTTCTCAATCATTCTTGCCCCTAGACTTGCATAGAAACAATGGTCTTTATCACATTTCAAGGGAATAGAAAAATGTGTAACCTCAATGCTACTCCTTCACAAAAGGAGAAAATCATAGTGTCTTCCTGGTACTCTTAATCAGAGTATGTGCCTTGGCCGAAGGTTGGGGAATGTTCCCTGGCTGTTGGATCCAGATCCATCAATTCAGATAGAAGTTGTTCTGGCACTGGAAAGTCAAGTTTTCTCAAATAGTATGGCTAATAGGGGTTGGCCAATATGGGTCATGGTATCTAAGTGACATGGGCCAGTCCCGTCAATTACCCCCAATCCTGGATAATATTACTTGTTTCGTACACAGGATCTATAGGAATGTTCATTCGAGGAGTCCTTAGGTCTTGGATCTGCCTGCAGCGAATGGTCCAAAGAACTGATGTGTGTTGTGTTTTAGCCTTTCTTTTCTTTTGAACTGACATAGTTGGTTCCAGCCAGTTGTCTGGATTCTTAGGGTCTCTATCTGGTACTGGTTCCAATGGAGATCATAATAGTTTTGGTGCTAGATCAGAGGATTTGCCTATTGGAAGCTCAGTTGTCTTGGAACTGGAGCTTGGTGCCAAGGCCAAACTTTTAATAACTGATACTTTCTTGGATCCACAAGTGCCCAGAGCCAGTTCAGGTTTCCTTCCTTCCTTTTGCATCCCTTTAAAATTATTGCCTCATGGAGGCTTGACTGACAAGGCCTCTTGTAACAGAAGGGCCCCAAGTCTGTTCTGTTACTCCTTCCGGGCTTGAGGAGCACATGTGCTGCAGATAATACAGCATGCCAGAGAATGATTCTCATTTAGGCCTTTCAGGCACCGAACATGCACCTCGGATGCTGGGAACACACCTGGGCACAACACACATCTCTTAAACCCATGCTGCTTCATGCTAGAATGTGCCATGTCAGTACCAGTAAGTATTCATACTTAAAGCTAAAATGCTAATATGAACTATCCTAAAAACAAACTATAAAACTTCCTAAGGATAACTAGTCTAAAAGGTAGAAGGCACTCTAGTTCAGGATTCTAGTTTAGGAGCTGGGAGATCCGGAGAGGTTCACATCCTTTCACTGTTTGGAAGGAACTGAGGGACAAAGGCACCAAGCCCCCATCTAATGCATTCTGCCCTCAGAATGTGCTCGTATGCTGGGCATAGGAATGGGAAGGATCCGTGAGCACTCTTAACAGGCCCTGCTACCAGTAGATTCCACGGTCACTGCTGCACTGATCGGTGCATCCCAAGAGTAGGAATGTGCAGAGGAGACGCAAAGAACTCTTAGTTCCTAACAGAATCCGAATGCTATTTGATGGATTAAAATCAGTAAATATTTAAATGGACATAGTTAACATGACCTCAAGACACCAACATCCCAGGCCTAAGTACCTGTTTCTTGGTAACTAAATTTCCCAGTGTTTGAAAGCTAAGCTTACTGGCTGTCATCCAAAGCACATTAAGGGACACAAGAACACTGCTTGCATCACAGATTGGCATGCAAGACTATAGAGCGGACAAAGTGCTTTTGGCAACAGTGTTTTTGTAGAGGACAGTCTAATATTTTGTATTCGTATCCTACAGAAAAATGACAAATTAAACTAAGCAAACTGTCTTGTAATAAATGTAATGAAAAATTACTAGACTGTTGAAAATTCCCTCTCTTTCACGCTAAACTCGATCTTGTGCGAGATGTATTATAATAGTAAATCTCACATGCCACTAGAGACACTGTACTGCAGTGAACAGGTACAGTTCTGTATATCACTAAGTGCAGCAATAACAGATTGGCTGGTGCTGACTGCTATTGCTGTAATCTGTCAAGGGAGCAGAAAGAGTAGTATGCCACAGCAGTTCTGTGGCAGCATGATGTGAACCTGGAAGTGCAGAAGAGCACAGTGATTATCCTGAGATCCTGAACAATGTGGAGAAGACAAATGGTGCAATATAGTGTTATTGCACTGGCAGAGCAATGTGTCACTATGATGCCCATTATGGGAAAGGTCAGGGGTGGGATGTCTGTATCTGTATAGACGTAGAGAAGCTAATTGGAGCAGTAAAAAGGGAACGGTATTCCACAATGGAATGTCATTTTCTATTGCCACTTCATTATTTTTTAGACTATTGTAATGCATTGACTTGAGTTTCATTACTCCTGATTTACTACAAGTATAACTGAGAGGAGACTAAGGCCTTGGTTACACTGGCACTTTATAGAGCTATAAAGCCTCCAGGAGCGCTATAACTTTCTACCCGTACACACTGGCAAGGCATGTATTGCGCTATAAACCCACAGTTATACCGCTCCTGGTAATCCTCCCTTCCTTGAGGAATAACAGCTATTGCGTATTCCCCGTAGCGTGTTATGGCAAGTGTAAACAGTCATTATGCTATAAGTGATCTCTGGCACGCCTCCGAGTCATTTAAGGCAATTGACGTCTCTGTGTTGTTTTGAATTCGGCAGGAGGAACGCGGAAGTACCTTTTCAGAGTTTCTCTCTTAACTCAGCAGATAAGCACTGCAAATGTTTACAAAGGGAGCTGTGTGGTGAGAAACTTATAAAGCAGGCTCTAATTTCAAAGGAAACCGCTGACAAGACTGTCACCTGTAGAAATCCCCTCTCTCTCTCTCTCTCTGCATACACACTACACGTTACCCCTCACCCCCCTCGTTTGAAAAGCACGTTGCACCCAGCTGAATGCTGGGATAGCTGCCCATAATGCACCACTCCCTGTGCCACTGCAAGTGCCGCAAATGTGGCCTGCCAGGACATGTTATAGCGCTATACCTATTGCTGTATATGGGTACAGCTATAACCAAAAGCGCTATAATCCTGTAATTGTAACCAAGGCCTAAGCCCCAAGTTGATTGGGCAACAGTATTTTCCTCACTACATGCAGCTAGTGGATTCTGGCAAGTTCCACTCCAACATCACATTGTCATACAGATAAACCATTCAAAATACATTTCTTTTCCCCTCTCACATTAACCTTGTTAAGCACCTCAGAAATCTTCCAAAGGAAAATGAGTGAGATTCAACAAGGATCGAGGGAACAGTTTGTGGATGTGAAGTTTATGGAAAGTCAGAAGAAGAATGCTACACAAGGCTAAAACAACTACTATAGGTGACAGAGCCTTAGATTAGATCCAGATTAGCTGTACCCCCTCCCCACTCTTAAATTTGTAACATTAGCGGACTAATTTCCACCACTGTGCACACAAACATTAAGTATATTTGTGTTGTGTGTTAACTATTTTAGATATCACACAAAGATACAATGGATATAAAAATAATGTGTGAAATATTAACATGTATGTTTGTTTACAGAATGCATGTGAGTACCATAACAAAATTACACAGCTTAATGAATACTTCTGTAGTCCTGCTATTTGTCAGAGTTCTAAATCTTATTTCATGATGAATTATTTAGATTTGTTTGGTTACCCTTATCTGCACTCCCCACCCATGTTACAATTTACTAAATTAAAAGCAGTCTCAGTTGCTATGGAAGTGTGTATTTTTTGAAATCAGCAATTACAGAGGATTTAATGTTACATGTGCTTACTGAATATGGTGGAATTAGGAAAGGGTTCTATCCAATAAGTATCTTTCTTTTTTTAACTCTTCCATGCTGATTATAATTTCCTTCGTTAAAGAAATTACTTCAGTATAAGTAATTCACATGTTCTGCAGTAAGCATTGTCTATAGAAGGATTTCTCAGATGACTGGGGATGTCCTGGAAGTAGATCACAGGGGGTACTCACTAGGTTGCATCCATTTCTTGAGGAAAATAAAAAAACGTGTAAAATCCCACAGTTGTTAAGGCTCATCAAGGATCAGAGGCAAGGAGGAGCTTTCTCCTTCCTGCTGATTCTGTAGCTGTCTTGCTCCTGCCTTCCCACCTCCCTACCCTTATCTAGACTTACTGCCGCTTCTGCCTCTTCTTTCCTACATCTCACTAGACAAAGACATGGTTCTGCTCTGGTGTAAGGAAGCAGTGCTTCAGGAGACTGTGGACACTTGAAGTGGTCCTGTGTTTGCTGGTGAATCTGGTAGGTGAAAAGATGGGAGAAGCCCCAATGAAGCACCTGCCACACACCCAGTGTGCGCCAAACAACTTGCAACTTATTGCTAAGATTCTAGTCTCTAATCATTCGTGGCCTGTATAGACTCTGGAGAACTGTATGCTTTGCTGCAAGGACCTTTGGTAGTTTTGGGATCCTGGGAAGGAGAAATAAATGGTTGAGGACCCTTGGTCTACCTAATACTGTCAATACAGTTCAACCAGTGGTGTGGAGCAATGCTTGAAGGGCAGGAGTTAGGGTGTCAAATATGGCTCTTTTCTACAGGATACACAGTCTCGGGTGCGGATTCTAAATTGGTTAAACCAGTGTTCCAAAGTCCCTCGCTTTGTTTTTTGGATTGTGACTGGGTTTCTTACCCTTTTCTGCTTTGGGGGTAAACAGATTATGTATCCACCACAACCCTCCCAATTTGGATGACATAATAAAACTACAGCCTCGCCTTCACTATGTGCGGGAAGGATCGATCTTCTGGCGATCTATTTTATCGCGTCTCGTTAAGATGCGATAAATCGATCGCCAGTGGCTCCCCTGTCTACTCCGGAAGTCCAGCTCCTCAAGAGGCGCAAGCTGGAGTCGACAGGGGACTGTGCCGCCGCCGTGAGGACGGGAGGTAAGTCGGCTGTAGAGATGTCTATTTCAGCTACGTTATTAACGTAGCTGAAATTGCGTATCTACAGCCAATCTACCCCCCTAGTGAGGACAATCCCTGCCTCAACAAGCACTGGTAGCTATGTCGGCAGGAGAAGCTGTGCACGTGAGCGCTAATGCAAATGAAACTTATGTTGCCCGGGAGGGGTTCCCCTCCCGTCCCCCCTTCCCTCCTCCCCCCCCCCCGCCAGTAACATAAGTTTTGCCAACATAAGTGCTAGTGTAGAGGTGGCTTGTGTTTAAACACTATAAAATTTTGTAATGTCGAACAGCAGCTCTCTGTATTTCTGTTTTGTTGCTATTTTCATGTGGCTTCTTTTGCCTTGCCAAGTCGTTGCTATCTCTTTTCCTTGTAAGAAATTTATTACTGAGCAGCAATAGCTTCTCCATAGTTACAGTTGGAACCACGCTACCACTACAAGCTAGACTTTTGGAAAATGTCCAATCTTTCATGTGTGGTTTTTTTTTAAAAAAAAAAACTTTGGTATTCCCCTAATTTTTCCCCCTTATGAAATTGCTACATATTAACCAGCATAATGAAATGGAAATCTGCTGCACTTTGGACCTTTAGCCAAATCTCTAAAATACAATGTGCTAATTGAAAATGCTTTACATCTTGAGAGCAATCAAATTACCCATTCATGAAATTTGCTCTGAACTAATCTCTCCTAGTCCAGTTTAAACCGCTCGCTTTTTCCCTGGGATTATTTACCTTTTCACAATTCAGTGGGCTTCAGAGTAAGAAATTAAATGAGTAGTACATCCTTGTAGGGTGGCAAAGACTCACCAGCACAGTGCCTCCTGCCGGTTGTCTCAGGAATTAGCTCTCCAGCTTTCAGAGCGCCTCCTGGTGGTTGGTGTCTCACCTGCTGCTGCCCCCGTGTCCCTCTCTGATCCCGTTGTCCCTTTGTGTTGGGGTGCTGCCCCCGGGCAGTGGGCCCATGCTCTAGGTCTCCCCTCCCAGGGGAACCCCCAACCCTCTAATCCCACTTTGCCTCAGTGGCTACTGACAGTCATCATCTAGCCCCCTTTCACTGGGGCAGACTGCAGTCTGTAATGGCCACTCCTCATTGGCAAGGGATAAGAAAGGCTGCCCCTCTGTAGCCCCCCAGTACCTTTCCTGGCTTTTAGCAAGGCCTGTAGCCTGGGGAGTTGCCAGGCTGGAGCTCCCAAGCTTCTCCTCCTCCCTTTCCCCAGCCCTATTCTGTTGCCTGCACCCTGAGCTCCCAGGCAGCTAGGTTTTTCTCCCTCTAAAGCTGGAGGAAGGCTGACTTAACTCCTGCCTCACAGCCCTTTTTATCAGGACCAGCTGTGGCCTGATTGGGGTGTTGCCCAGCTGTGGCTGCTTTTCCAATCAGCCTACCCTATTAGCTCTCCAGGGCAGCCCTTTCCCAGGACTGTTTTAACCCCTTCAGGGCTGGAGGGTGAGCCCAACTAACCGTGGATAACCGAAAGCAAGGGAAGAGGAAATGTTGAAAGTGGTTTGCTTTGATTTATATGTTTGTCCTTTCAAAATATTTTTCTTGAAAAAAATTGTAGTTAGGTAAACATTTTCCCCAGACAGTTAGTGGTATTTAGTCATGCTTCAGCTGAAATACACACCTGTCATTTATTCCTGTGACATTCTTTCCACTATGAAATTGTCAACAGGTGCCATGTATCTTACTAAGCAGGCAAGTGGAGATTTTGCAAGTAGTGCAGGTGATTTGTGTCACATCTTCAGTTAATTTTGACTTTAATCGAATATGTGTGGCTAACTCCCATGCCCATACCCCTTAGACTGTATGTGGAAATCTGTAAACTTTTCCAGAATAAATTAAAATATACTGTACTAGTAACTTTTTTTTTTTTTTTTTTTTAATACGGCTAAACCACCCTGAACATGCCCGATCCCATCTGATCTCGGAAACTAATCAGGGTCGGGCCTGGATAGTACGTGGATGGGAGACCTCCTGGGAATACCAGGTGCTATAGGCTTAACATGGGCGTGGGGATAGCACCTCCTCCACCCCGTAAGGGAACCAATTGCTACTGAAACACCATCACCAGTTGGTGGCCCATACCCCGGCTGGGGGGTGACTGGCAGAGAGAGAGAGAGTAACTTTTTATACCTGTTTAAATGTAAAGCTAGAAGCACTGTTTTAAGACTCTTTCAGTATTAGGATTTAGAGCAGGGGTCTCAAACTCAAATGACCATGAGGGCCGCATGAGGACTAGTGCACTGGCCCGAGGGCCGCACCACTGACACACACACATACCCTCGCTGCCCCGGCTCTGCCCCCACTCCACCCCTTCCATGAGGACTGGTGCACTGGCCCGAGGGCCGCACCACTGACACACACCCTGCCCTCGCTGCCCCGGCTCCGCCCCCACTCCACCCCTTCCAAGAGGTCCCACCCCTGCCCCACCTCCTCCTCTCAGCACGCAGCTCCCCATTCCCTCCTGGAAAGCGCTAGGCACCACCAACAGCTGTTTGGCAAACAAAGCAAGAGCAATCTAGGAAGTCCAGAGCTAGAAACACGCGCGGCCCAGCCAGGCAGCAGAGAAGCCTCCACTTATGGCCCCTCCATCCTGCAAACTGCTATGGGGGAACTGGGGGGGGGAGGGGGGGCACCAGGAAGCTTGGCGGGCCGCAGGGAAGGGCTTTGCGGGCCGCATGTGGCCCCCAGGCCGCATGTTTGAGACCCCTGATTTAGAGGGTAACTCATTTGTGTGTGTATGTTTGCTTGCTTTAATCTGTAAATTATGCTTATTCTTTTTTTCATGGTTAATAAAGCTTTAGATAGTTTATTACAGGATTGGCTACAGACATTGTCTTTTGTGTAAGAGCTAGGGTCCCAATTGATCTGGGGGCAAGTGACTGGTCTCTTAGGATGGGGAGTAACCTGGCCTTTGTATGATTTTGGTAAGTGATCATTTATCACTAAATCAATTTTGTCTAGGTGACAGTTTAGACTGGAGAGTCAAGGGGACTGTCTGTGACTCTATAGTAAGACAGTTAGTGATCTAGGAATTCACATTTCTTACTGGCTTGGTGAAATCTAATTATAGAACACATCACCAGTTTGGATGTCTGACCTGTTTTCTGACAGTCTGCCCTGAGGTAGGCACTCAGTGTGAGGCATTCCAGACAGCATGACAGTTCACAGTGGCTCATGTTATGCCAGCCTCGATTTAACAAAACTCCTATTGATGCAACTAGAAAGCTGGCTCCAGATGGAGAGCAAATAACACAAATATCATTTAGCTCTCTAGCCTATGCAGTCGTGTGTGTGTATGTGCGTGCATGTGCACATGCAATATCAATATGTACCTATATATAATTTAAAGTATTTAGATAACTTGTTCAGAGCAGCAGTAGTTTTGCAGCTTCTTAGCTGCTGTGGGATGGCATTAAGTTTAAACTTCCCAGATCGCCTACAATAAGAAAGAAATGAACAAGAAAACTTTCATTTGATATCTCAGAATCCACAAACCATATGTATTTTGTAAAAGTTATAAATGAACCACAACTTTCTACCTAATTACTTACATTAGATATATAACTATATTCTAACTGTTGCATATGAGTAAAATTATTTTTGTTCTCAAAATTTATGTATGGCCTACACCGTTAAGGTATTACCATATGAAGTACAGTAACAAGAGGCCTCAAAGTCCAGTTTGTTGTCTAATATGTGGTAATATTTTTATCAGAACTGCTAATTGGTTCAGGTCTGCTTGGCATTTTGGGTAGCAAACCACCCTTCTATATAAGGATTCACTTACTTTCACTTTCATTAGACATGCGAGGTGAAATTCTGCCTTTAGTACACTGATATGACTCATTGTTATATGTAAAGCAGAACAAAATTTGGTGCAACGAGCAGGTGAGTAAATAAAACAATGCTTCAAGAGTCTGCATCTCAAAGAACATGTTGGGAAACAGCCCTGAGTCTTACAGCTTATATACATAGAGATTATTTTTTATTAGCTATTCTTTGTTTTAAGTGTATGAAGTTAATTCAATTTACAGCACTCTTATTCCAGGAAAGGGAGTATCCACACATGGAGTTAATCAGGAATAATTAATTTTAAAGTCACACCCAGCCTTATTCAGGATTAATTTTCATCTGTAAAGCTTTTGATAACTGCAATGGGCGTTGCACTATTGTAACTCTGAGCCCTGGTCTACACTAGGTGGGGGAATCGACCTGACATACACATCTTCAGCTAAGTGAATAGCGTAGCTGAAGTTGACATATTCAGGTTGACTTATCTCTGCGTTCTCACAGTGCTGAGTTGACTGCTGCTGCTCCCCCGTGGATTCTGCCTGCACCTCTTGCCATGGTGGAGTTCCAGAGTCCACAGGAGAGTGCTCAGGGATTGATCTCTACCATTGATCCGGCAGGTAGTGTAGACCTCGCATGAGAATACATTTGGCCCTTTTACTTTGAGAGTAAAAGGGGTGCATTTTGAAGCCAGATGCCATCCATTGCCTGTTTACAATGTTATCATATTTACTGCATTTTTTAAATAACAATCTGGTGCCAGATCCTGCTGTCCCATGGAAAAATCCACAGGAACAGCCCCATTGAGAGTGAATCAGAGACTCTCTTCAGTTTCCTCCAAGGTCTTCAGTTTTGGGGGCAAAGTAATTCTTACTCATAGGAAAAATAATGTATAGCTCTTACATAATGTGTTTCATCAATAGATCTCAATGTGCTTTACAAAGAAGATTAATCTCCTTATCCCTACTGCAAAGAAGATTAATATCTCTATCCCCATATTACAGATGGGGAAACTGAAGCACAAAGAGGGAAAGAAACTTAGGCATGGCAACAGTGAGTGTTGCAATACCCAACTTTTAAGCACACCTGTTTGGTAACTAGGCTCCCCATACAATGGATGGGGAGAAGGGTGCCTATAAAAAGGGATTCACAAAACTCACCAAGCAGACCAGAGAGCAGCCTGAGCTAGCCAGTAGGAAACGTTGGAGAGGGATGCAGCCAAGTTCAGCACTTCAGAGGTAGTTAGGTGCCTAATTCGATTCAGAGGGAGGGAGCCTTCCCAAATGGGGGGGTCCCCCGCTACCCAGGAATGAATGGTCAGTTAACGTTCACTTGAAAGCTAGGATGATTGATTTTTAACAGCTGTTTATAAAATGGTTGCCATTATGATATGTTCTGTTTAGATTCTTATACTGCACATCTCCCCACTATGGTATCTGAGGGCCTTCCAGTAATGAAGTAGATTGGTGCTTAATATCTCTCAAGTATCATTCCTCTCTATTCAGCCCCCTAGAGGGAAATTTATATATGTTGGATTTTTTTTTTAAAGCTAATATGCTCTATACTGTTTGAAGAGAGGGCTGAAAGAAGAAATGAGCTTTTCATTTGGCCTAGAAAGTGGAAAGGTTTGAGGGAAATCTTAGTTCCTGGAGGACCACGTTCCGTAGTCCCCATGGAGGCTCAGTCTGCTGCACAAACAGGTTTTGTCCTTGCCTTTGTCTGTGACTGACAGACAACTCCATTGTGCCAGGAGTAATGTTGTTAACAGCAAAGTCCCGGAGTTTGAGGCAGTCTTTTGAGTTCTGAGCTCAGATCATCTAGCACACTGAAAATAAAGATCTACAGCTTAAACATGTCATGGTGTTCTACAGGAAGCAAGCAGCGTAAGCAGAGTACAGTAAAACCCCGATTTAACGGACCCCGATTTAACGGACTTCAGATGCAACGGACAAAATTTATGAGCAAGTCCGATGCATCCCAAATCCGTTTTTCGCGGGCTGGCTGCCGGCTCCCGGCTGCCGCCCGGGTCCAGGCAGCAGGAGGGCTGGCTCCCGACTGCCGCCCGGGTCACAGCAGCAGGAGGGCTGGCTGGCGGGCGGGCTGGCTGTCGCCCGGGTCCAGGAAGCGGGAGGGCTGGCTCCCGGCTGCCGCCCGGGTCCCAGCAACAGGAGGGCTCGCTGGCGGGCTGGCTGCCTGCTCCCGGCTGCCGCCCGGGTCCCGGTAGTGGGAGGGCTCGCTGCCAGCTTCCGGCTGCCACCCAGGTCCCGGCAGCGGGAGGGCTCGCTGGCGGGCGGGCTCGCTGCCGGCTCCCGGCTGCCGCCCGGGTCATGGCAGCAGGTGGGCTGGCTGCCGGTTCCCGGGTCCCGCCCGCGTCCCGCCAGCGGGCGGGCTACCGGCACCCGCCTGCGGGCGGGCTGGCTGGCTCCTGGCTCCCGCCTGAGGGCGGGCTGCCGGCTCCTGACTCCCGCCCGGCTCCCACCTGTGGGCGGGCTGGCTGCCGGCTCCCGCCTACGGGCTGGCTGCTGGCTCCCGCCCGAGTCCCGCCAGCAGGCTGGCTGACGGTTCCCGGCTGCCGCCCGGGTCCCAGCAGCTGGGACCGGGGCGGGCTGGCTGACGGTTCCCGGCTGCCGCCCGGGTCCCAGCAGCTGGGACCGGGGCGGGCTGGCTGACGGTTCCCGGCTGCCGCCCGGGTCCCAGCAGCCGGGACCACGGCGGGCTGGATGACGGTTCCCGGCTGCCGCCCGGGTCCCAGCAGCCGGGACCACGGCGGGCTGGATGACGGTTCCCGGCTGCTGCCTGGGTCCCGGCAGCGGGCGGGCTGCAGAGCTGCCTCCCCAGCCCTGTGGTGGGTGGGCTGCTGCTCCGACAGCTCGTTTTTTTTAAATTATTATTAAATAACAGACTTTCTGATTTAATGGACACCCCCTCGCCCGAATTAGTCCGTTAAATCGAGGTTTTACTGTACTAGGATGATTTGCTTATCACAGGTCGTGCTGAAATGCAAGTTGCTGCATTCTGCACAAGTTGGGAGTTTCCTCCAGGCTGAGTCTCTCAACCCTAGGTATATTGCATTGATCTGTTATAGATGGAAGGGAACAAAGGCACGTACTACTGAATCCAGGTCATCCTCTGCCTTGCTCTGACAGTCTTCTAGCCATCGGGAGAGGATAGAGTATTGTATGGATACTGCTGCATGAGAGCTCAGCAATGGTGAAGGGTCCAGAAGTACTCCTTAGCTGCATGTTGACTTCATGTGGTATGACTGTTTAGCTGCATGTTGACTTCAGGTGGTATGATTGTGTCTCCAACTGGTGGAGTCTATACCATGGATGTCAGACATAGATCTACTTGATTATTACTTCAAAAGGTTTTTTTCTCCTTCTGATAATAGCTCATTCAAATTGAACAGCCTCTTAGAATTGGTATGGTAATTTCCAACTTTTTATGCTTTCTGTGTATATAAATGCATCTTACTTCTGTGTGTGTTCCATTCTATGCATCCGATGAAGTGGGCTTTAGCCCAAGAAAGCTTATGCTGAAATAAATTGATTAATCTCTAAGGTGCAACAAGTATTCCTCCTTTTCTTTATGGATACAGACTAACACGGCTGCTAATCTTAATCTTATGCCATGGATGTAAGGTTTTCAGAGTGTTTCCTTCTGCCAGTCTGTGTCACCTTTTTGTCTTGCTAGGGTTTAACATCAGTCTGCTCCTCCTCATGCATCTGCAGCTTGCAGACAGTTATTTGATGGTACTGGAGTTATCAATGTTGTTTGAGTCCATGAAGTCCAACCATTCCTCCTAGCAACTGCATATAAATGTTGAATATGTTTACATGGGGAGTCAAGCTGTGCAAAAGAAAGATCTGATGGCTAAGAAATACTTTTTCCTTTACTACTTTCTAAGCTTACCCTTCCTGGAAAAAGTCTAATCATTTAAGTGTATTTCATATGCCCCCTGCCATGTAGACAGTGAATCAAGTAAACTCTGGCTGACTCTATAGTAGGCTAAGGACAGGTCTACACTCCAGCGGGGATCGACACTGTGAGCTCGATTTATAAGGGCTCAATTTATCGCAACTAGCCTAGATGTGATAAATCGATCCCCGCGTGTTCTCCCGTCGACTCCTGTACTCCATCACCACGAGAGGTGCAGGCGGAGTCGACGGGGGAGTGGCAGCCATCAACTCACCACCCTGAAGATGCAGCGGTAAGTCAATCTAAGTACATTGACTTAGCTGAAGTTGCATATCTTAGATCTATCCCAGTGTAGGCCAGGGCTTAGCATCCAGGTTGTTTTACTGATCTGTTGAAGTTGCATCTGATCTTCATGTATGAAAGTCACAATTGCCAAAAGGCCTGATTCTATCACACAATAATCTGTTCAAAATACTGTTGCATAAAAATCTGTTTATGGCACTTAAAGCAATAATTTGTCAAAAAAAATTTCACACTAAATGCTAACTTCTCAGTTAACATGTTCATAGTTTTTTCCTTTTTGTAACTGGTCAGTATTACCTATTTTTTCTGCACGTTAGATGAACATACATCTTCACATATATTCAGTAATTACTTATATTATATTTTGCTGCATTTTGACTTCTATAAGGAGTGTTATTTTCCAGAGATTTTAGTTCTATGGCTAGTTATTACTGGAATTTATCTGCTGGACTAGAATATACTGTACATACATCTTAATGATCAGGAATGAAATTTACTGAAAAGACCTGACTAGTCAGCAATAATCTGATTATGCTGTTAATTGTCTTAAACTGTTGACTATCACAATCAAAGTTTTTGTTCATGCGTATTCTTGAAGCATGAAAGCCACTGTACTACCAGAAAGAGCTACTATCATCTTTGTTTAAAAAAAAAAAAAAAAGTACAAACAATAAGGCAAGTAGTCTTTTCTTCCCATCTTTATAGCCAAGGCAATGTTTTGAAATCCTGTTTTTCACATTACTGTCTCTAGTCGGTATGATTTTGAAGATGTTTATCAGATAAATATTCTCTTTTTTATATAGACTTGGATTATCACTTGCTTTTATCTTCAACTACTCCTACTTAATCCTCTTGTCAAAGCCCAAAGTCCTTGTGGGAATCCAGTGACAGATGATGTGAATGACATTACAAAACTGGTAAGTGACTTTAAAAAAACAAACAAAAAACTCTTCTAAAAATATTAAACAATGGAAGGCAGTAAGGACACCTAAGTTTTAAGGAGAGATTAAAGTAAATGTTTTGATAGCTTTTGGATAACTGAGACCAGAATGGTAAGCCAGAGTGGTGACCAAAAGTGTTTAGAACTGAAGGATGTTTGATCTATCTGAAATAAATGATTGGTATTGGCCCAGTTTCTACAATATCCCTGTTCATGTAATTACAAAAATATCTTTACATTAGATGCTTTTGTTAGCAGGCTTAGCAGATAAGTCAATAAGAATTCCCTCTTCACCCTTAGATTTGATCTAGGTCAGTGGTCGCCAACCTTTTGGTCCCCACGGACCACTAAAGTCAAAATTTAGAAACCCGCGGACCACTAACACCGCAGCCCCCCCCCTCAAGCGGCGCGGCTTCCCCTCCCCCCCCCCCCCGCTCGACCGGCATGGCGCGGGCCCCTCCCCCGGCTCGACAGATGCGGTGCCCCCCCCCGCTCGACCGGCACGGGCTCCCCCCGCCTCAGCGGCGCGGCGCGGCTCGGACCCCCGGCCTCAGCGGCTTGGACCCCCCTCCCCCCCGGCCTCAGTGGCGGCGCGGCGCAGCTCGGACCCCCAGCCTCAGCGGCTCGGACCCCCCTCTCCCCGGCCTCAGCGGCGCGGCCTCAGCGGCGCAGCGCAGCCCCCCAGCTTCAGCGGCGCGGCTCGGGCCTCCCGGCTCGCGCGGCACAAGACGGGAGGCAGTAGCAAGCCAGCGCTTGCTGGCCGCCGGGGACGGGGCGGAACAGGCGCCCGGAGCCTCTTGCCTGCCCGGAGGGGCGGCCATGAGGGAGCCCGGCGCCGCGGACCACCAGAATTTTCCCGCGGACCACCAGTGGTCCGCGGACCACCGGTTGGCGACCGCTGATCTAGGTCACAACTGAAGCATAATTGGGAAGAGTGATCATGTAGGATGAAGTTGTACAAGGATCGTACAAGTTATTTTTCAGGGTTTGTCAGGCTGGCACCTATTTATTAGAATTATATTAAATTAAACATAATATATCTTTAATCACGAGTGCAATGTTCAGCTAAGTATAGATAAGAGGCCTTATCTTGACTGGTTTCCTCTGGTGCAGCTCCACTGGTGTAGTTCATAGATTGGAACTATACTGATTTCCTGCATCTGAGGGTTCTGGTCCGTAGCTCTTAAGTGTTCAGCAGTAAATATCCTTTAAGAAGCCCTATCATCAAGAACTTCCCTTCAGCCCAAATTGTTGCTCTGATATGGTGAAATGGTTGCAAGATCATTGTTAAGATGGCATTAAAGACTTCAGATTCTAGACTTTAGTCTGATGTTGCTGGCATTTATTGTCAGGACATCTCATATGTTCTTATCCTGTTTTCTTTGGGCAGTTCTCATGTCCATCAGGCACATCGTGTATTCTCCTAACTCCTCAGTTTGTTTTCTGTGGTCCTTGTCAAACACTTAGTGCTTCACCACAGTTACCTTCAACTTTATTCCAAATTATTTAAATGTTCATGGAAGAACATTGTGCTTTGTTTCCTCAAATGTTGAAAGAGTAACATTAAGTAATAGAACCAATTATGAGGGTTAGCTAAATAAAGGACAAACTATTTTGAAAGAAGATCACCAATTTTTATGAATTGCCATATTTTCAGATGGAATAAATCTGTTAACTCTTCTAATTTACCAATATATGGCTTAAAACTGAATAAAGGCTAAACATAGGGAGCAATACATTTGCATGCAGTATGAGCATTTACACTGTTTTCCTGTGATAACTCATCTTAAAAGAATTAGCTTAGAAAACTTCACTTCTATATGAATTTTTGTTCTTCTTCGAGTGATTGCTCACATGCATTCCACTATAGGTTAGGTACGCGCAGCGTGCCTGGTTGCCGGGTAGATTTTCCCCTAGCTGCAGACTGGGTGAGCAGGGAGCCCCCTGGAGTGGCGCCACTGCGGCACTCTATAAGTACCCCTGCGACACAGTCTGGCCCCCAGTTCCTTCTTTACCGCTCGTGCTGGTAGTCAGAAGAGGAGTTCTGCTTTCAGCGTTCTCCTTATCTCCTAGCTAGTCGATTGTTCTCTTAATTGTTCGTTGTTAGCAGTTGTTGTTAGTTAGTTTACATAGTCTTTGTAGTGTAAATAGTCAAGTGCAGGGGTTTTTCCCTGCTGCCGGAGCCTCTGTCTTCAAGGCTCCGGGATTCAAGCACTTAGAGTGTGGGAAGCCTATGCCTGTGGGAGACCCACACTCTAAGTGCCTCTCAAGTGCCTGGTAAGTGCACTTGGCAGTTTCTCCCTAGATCTGCAGTACCTTCAGCCCAGGACCCGCAAAGACAGGCGGGGAGCCGACCTGAGGAAGAACCGCCAGCACCCGCACCGCTGACTCCGGCGCCGCAGGAGGCCCCGTCGAGCCCGGTGCCAGTGGTCTTGCCACTTGGGGTGCCAACTCCGCAGCAGCTTCCCTCCACGATGGAGGCGTGTACTGCTGCGAGAGGGTTGCTTGCCGGGGACGCCCCGCAGCAACAAGTCCGGTCGACGGGCAGGCCGCCCATGACCGAGGCAGAGATCGCGTGTCGGAGCCCGGCGGGGCATGGACACCGCTCGATCTCGCGGCGCCGACCAGACTCCCGGCGGCTCCGGTCGCAGTCTCGGCGCCGCAAGGAGTTGAGACCCTGCTCAAGGCCGCCTCCTGGCCATTCGCGCCACTCGCGCTCTGGCCGCCGACCAGAGTCCCGGCACCCTGGTAGGGGCCGGTCGTACTCTCGGCACCGGTCGCACTCCCGGCACCGGTCCCTCAGCTGGCGCCGAGACCGTCCGAGACGTCGCTCCACAAGCCGCTCCGCGTCCCGGCACTGCTCGTCATCTCGGCACCGAACCCCGTCGCGGCACCGAAGGTCCTCCCTGTACCGATCATCGTCTCGGCACCGAGACTCCCCGAGGCGGCACCATTCAGGTAGCCATGATTCCTCGGATGGGCACCATACCGCCCGGTACCGGTCGAGAAGCCCATGGCACCGGGAGTGTAGAGAGCGGCACCGAACCCCGTCGCGGCGCCGAAGGTCCCCCCGGTACCGATCATCGTCTCGGCACCGAGACTTCCCGAGGCGGCACCGTTCGGCTAGCCACGACTCCTCGGATGGGCACCTTACTGCCCGGCACCGGTCGAGAAGCCCACGGCACCGGGAGCGTCGAGAGTCCGCCGGCACGCGGTCCCCTCGCTCGGCGGGACAAGCCCAGGTCACCCAGAACCCTGCCTGGTCAGAGTGGGCGGCATGGGGGTACGATCGGCCCCGGGAAACCCAGTCTGAACCCGGGTTCCCGGTGAGCTCAGAGGGTCCAGTGGACGTGCTGGCAGGACCATCATCGGCAGTCCAGCCCTCCACAGCACGTAGCCCTATGGAGCCGGGTCCCTATGCCTCCCCCGTAGGGGTAGAGGCAGTGGCGGGCACTTCATCAACTAGCCCGCCCGCCTTGGACCTCTCCAGTTACCAACATCTCCTCCAGGCAGTTGCTAAAAACATGAACCTGCCTTTGGAAGAGGTCCCAGTGGTGGACGATCCGGTCACCACCATGTCAACTAAGGGCACTCCGGCATGGGTGGCAGTGCCGTTCATTAATACTATTAAACTCCACACGGTGGCAATTTGGAAGACCCCCGCCTCTATCTCCCCCACTGCTCGTGGGGTGGAGAAGCGCTATTTTGTCCCAGCCAAGGGATATGAATACTTGTATGTTCACCCCACGCCCTCCTCCCTGGGGGTGGACTCTGTTAATAACAAGGAGCGCCACGGGCAGGAGGCGCAGGTCCTCAAGGCCAAAGAGGCCAAAAGGTTGAACCACTTCAGCAGGCAAGTTTATTCCTCCGGGGGCCTACAACTCAGAGTCGCCAACCAGCAGGCACTCCTGAGTAGACACCATTTCGACACGGGGGAGGCCCTTACTAAATTTGAGACTGCTCTCCCGCAGGAGGGCAAACAGGAGTCCAGGGCCCTATTGCCCCAAAGCAGGGACATATCTCGTCATGCCCTGCAAGCGACCCTGGACTCGGCCGATTCTGCGGCCCGAACAATGGCCTCGGGCATAGCCCTCCGCCGGGCAGCATGGCTCTCGTCATCCAACCTAGCCCCGGCCATGCAATTTAAAATCCAGGACCTCCCCTTTGAGGGACAGTCCCTCTTCTCGGAGGATACGGATGCCCGTCTCCAGGCCCTCAAGGACAGGCGGGTAACCCTCAAAGGCCGGGGCATGCACACCCCAGGCCCACAGAGGCGTCCCTTCATCCCGCCACGCAGGAAATTCTTCCCACCTGCGCGCCCGCCCCAGGACTCCTCCCTCAGGAGAAGCCGCCCTTACCGCCAGCGGCAAAGGCCTAGGCAGGGCGGAAAACAACAAGGCTCTAAGCCTTCCCAGGGGCCCAAATCCAACTTTGATGGTGCGCCCGGGGGCAGTTCACCAATCATAAACCTGGATCCTCCCTTCGGAGACCGTCTGTCCTACTTCCGCCGTGCATGGTCGGACATTACATCAGACCAGTGGGTCCTCCGCACGGTGGAGGTGGGATATTCGCTCCAGCTCTCCTCCACTCCTCCCACCCACCCACCCTCCTCGTCCCTCTTCAGGGACCCCTCTCACGAGCAACTCCTCGTACAGGAGGTAAGGTCGCTCCTCGCACTGGGAGCCATCGAGCCCGTACCGCAGGAGTTCAGGGGGAAGGGGTTCTACTCCCGCTACTTCCTGATCCCCAAGGCGAAGGGGGGCCTCCGGCCCATCCTGGACCTGCGCGAACTCAACACCTACATGATCAGGTTCAAGTTCCGCATGGCCACCTTGGGCACTATCATTCCCGCTCTGGATCCGGGAGACTGGTTCGCTCCCTCGATATGAAGGACGCTTACTTTCACGTGAGCATCAAACCCTCACACAGACGTTACCTCCGCTTCCTGGTAGCGGGGGAACACTATCAGTTTGCCATCCTGCCCTTCGGCCTGTCCACCGCACCCAGGGTGTTCACAAAGTGTATGGCGGTAGTAGCGGCATTCCTTCGGCGCCGCGGGGTATACTTATACCCGTACCTCGACGATTGGTTGATCCGAGGCACCTCCAGGGACCAAGTGTCAGCTCACGTGCGGCTCGTTATCAGCACGTTCGACCGCTTGGGAATCCTTCTCAACAGAGAGAAGTCCACCCTGGAGCCTACCCAGAACATAGAGTTCATAGGAGCCCTACTAGACTCCACGGTAGCAAGGGCATCCCTGCCCCAGCCTTGGTTCCTCACTATCCAGTCGGCCATCAGACAGTTACGCAACTGTCCGATGACTACGGTCAAGGTCTTCCTCAGCCTGGTAGGTCATATGGCATCGTGCACTCATGTCATACAGCACGCCAGACTAAGGCTACGCCCACTGCAGTCGTGGCTCGCGGTGGCCTACAGACCGAGAAGGGACAGTATGGACGCCCTCCTCTCCATCCCCAGAGCCACCCTATCCGCTCTGGCTTGGTGGGAAGACCAGGACAATGTGTGCCAAGGGGTCCCCTTCCTTCCCCCCAGCCCGTCCATGTCCCTGGTGACGGACGCTTCGTCCCTCGGGTGGGGAGCTCACCTAGGGGAACTCAGGACCCAGGGCCGCTGGTCGGAGTCAGACCTCTGCCTCCACATCAATGTCAGGGAGCTGAGGGCCGTCCGGCTCGCGTGCCAGGCGTTCCGGGACACATTACGGGGTCACTGTGTAGCGGTGCTGACAGACCACACCACAGCCCAGTACTACATAAACAAGCAAGGCGGGGCCCGCTCCAGCCCCCTGTGTCAAGAGGCGATTCTCCTATGGGAGTTTTGCATAGCCCACGCTATTCACCCGGTGGCCTCCTTCCTTCCCGGAATCCAGAACACCCTGGCGGACCACCTCAGCAGATCCTTTATGACCCACGAGTGGTCCCTTCGGCCAGATGTCATCCGGCCGATCTTCCTGAGGTGGGGGTTTCCCCACATTGATCTCTTCGCCTCCAGACGGAACAGGAAGTGCCTCCAGTTCTGCTCCTTTCGAGGCAGCTCCCGGGGATCCCTGACAGATGCCTTTCTCCTACCCTGGACAGGGCACCTGTTCTACGCGTTCCCTCCGATCCCGCTTCTCCACAAGGTGATCCTGAAGATCAGACGGGACAGGGCACACGTCATCCTCATAGCCCCGGCCTGGCCCAGGCAATGCTGGTATGCGTCCCTCCTCCGGCTGTCCAGGGCCCCGCCCATCAGCCTCCCGATGTGGCCAGACCTGATCTCCCAGGATCACGGTCGCCTCCTGCACCCGGACTTGCGGTCCCTTCACCTCACAGCGTGGTTACTCCATGGCTGAGAGGTCCTGAGCTCTTATGCTCAGCCGAGGTGCAGGATATCCTTCTGGGTAGTAGGAAACCATCCACCAGAAGTACCTATACCGCCAAGTGGACCCGTTTCTCTGCCTGGTGCACACAACATGACATCGTTCCAAGTGAGGCTACTATCCCACGCATATTGGACTACCTCTTAGGCCTCAGAAATCAGGGCCTTTCTACCTCTACTATCCGGGTCCACCTCGCTGCCATATCGGCTTTCCATCCGGGTCAGTCGAACCACTCAGTCTTCTCCGACCCTGTGGTATACCGTTTCCTTAAGGGTCTACATAAGCTGTATCCGAGCGTCAAGCGTCCCATTCCACCTTGGGATCTCAACCTTGTGCTCTCACGCCTCGCGATGCCCCCGTTCGAGCCCCTCGCCACGTGTTCCTTACTACACCTTTCCTGGAAGGTGGCATCCCTAGTAGCTATCACCTCAGCTCGTAGAGTGTCAGAGATCCGTGCACTGACCTCCGAGCCGCCCTACACTATCTTCCATAAGGACAAGGTACAGCTACGTCCCCACCTGGCCTTCCTGCCTAAGGTGGTCTCTCCCTTCCATGTTAATCAAGACATTTGTCTCCGTCTCTTATCCTAAGCCACACACCTCTGGAAGGGAACAGCAATTACACACGTTGGACGTTAGGAGGGCTCTTGCTTTTTATTTAGATAGAATAAAGCAATTCAGGAAAACAACCCAACTTTTCGTGACAGTTGCGGAGAGGATGAAGGGCCAGCCAGTTTCAGCCCAAAGGCTCTCCCCCTGGATTACCTCGTGCATTCACACCTGTTATGAACTCGCGGACAGGCCGCTTGAGAGAGTAACAGCACACTCCACGAGAGCGCAGGCGTCCTCTGCGGCCTTCCGGGAGGGAGTCCCTATTACGGACATCTGCAGGGCGGCTACCTGGTCCTCCGTCCATACCTTCGCCGCCCACTACGCCATAGTCCAGCAGACCAGGGACGATGCGGCGTTTGGGTCAGCGGTCTTACGGTCAGCAATGGGTCAACCCGACCCCACCTCCTAGGTATTGCTTGCAGTCACCTATAGTGGAATGCATGTGAGCAATCACTCGAAGAAGAAAACAAAGTTACTTACCTGTAACTGTTGTTCTTCGAGATGTGTTGCTCACATCCATTCCAAACCCACCCTCCTTCCCCACTGTCGGTTTAGCCGGCAAAGAAGGAACTGAGGGCCAGACTGTGTCGCAGGGGTACTTATAGAGTGCCGCAGTGGCGCCACTCCAGGGGGCTCCCTGCTCACCCAGTCTGCAGCTAGGGGAAAATCTACCCGGCAACCAGGCACGCTGCGCGTACCTAACCTATAGTGGAATGGATGTGAGCAACACATCTCGAAGAACAACAGTTACAGGTAAGTAACTTTGTTTTATCTACATCTGTTACATGAGCTAGCACCTAAGGGCTAGACCCTGCAGGTGGATCCATCTGGCAGATGACTGTACCCATGTGGTGAGTGGAATTTATGCCTGGGAGTAATACAGAGACTAGAAGGGAATTTTTTTCTATTTTTTCAAGTTCTCTTACTTGTGTGTTCACTCCCCTATATGGTCCGTTTATGTGGGTGTTTCACACACAAGTCATCACTATAAAACCACAGAAATGGGGAGCAGGACTTGGAGATATGTGTCATACCTTAAACTACTCCAACTCTTTTTAAAAATTAAACTATTACAAGTTGACAGTGCCCTTCTAAGTATATTGCACTATTGAGAGCTTGGCACTGAGAATGGCATAGGGAGACTGTGTAATGGGGCTTAAACTACAGTGGTTTTAGAGCTTAAGGTCTTGTCTACACTACTGGGGTAAATTGACTTAAGTTACGCTATTCCAGCTATGTGAATAACATAACTGGAGTCAATGTAGCTTAGGTCGACTTAGCACGTTGTCTTCACTGTGCTGTGTTGACTTGCATTACTCTTCTTGGGGAGCTGGAGTATGGAGTCGACTGGAGAGTGCTGTGCCATTGATTTAGCGGATTTTCACTAGACCTGCTAAATTGACCCCCGCTACATCAAATACACCTATCTTTAAAGGTGGAGAGTAATTCATATCCAGCACTGCTTGTTCAGATTACAGCAATAGCAAATTACAGTATTACACAGAATATTTCAAAACTGAATTGATTCGTCAGGGTTTTCAGGTTTCTGTGACAATGGACTGTGGATGAAATCATGGCTCACTAAAGGCAAAGAGAGTTGTGCTACTGACTTCAGGATGTCAGGATTACATGCTCTTCATAATGCTATTCCCTTCGCCTCCAAAGAAACCTTTTAATGCTTAAATTCGAAGGGGATATTGCCTTTATTTTGGAAATGGCTGGGTAGTGAAATTATATCAGCGTATTTGGAAACACGAGCTTTCATGTTGGTTTGTTCCATTTCTTTTCCATTCATTATCATTTTATGATCTAGAAACAGTGCATCATTAATGAATACAAATGTAGATACTCCAAAGAGTTAAGTGATCAAACATTCAGTTTGAGCATCATTAAAATATATACGTCTTTTAACTTTAAACATTTTGTTAACATTTATGCACTTCAAAGCAAAATATACAAATTGAAATGAAAAATGCCTCTGATCACTGGATGTAGGAGACTGAGTTACAAGGATCAGTTATGTGTAAATGAGCATAATAAAGTCTGTTATTATTTATTATTTTTATTGCTGAAGCACCCCAGATATGGACCAGGGCCCCATTGTGCTAGAAGTCCAGATAGTGAGTTTCAGTTCTGGTGGCATAGATTTGCTTTATTTCTCCACTAACACAAAGGAACTTTTCAAAGTTCTGCATTTATATACCTTAACTGTTCCTTCTCCCTAAAACAGATTGTAGTTCCCAGGATGCCACAGGAGCTAATGTTAAATGCACAATTATATCTGATTTGCGTTTAGTTACTTTGCTGTTTGTGTACAAGGGCTAAATTCTGCCTTTAGTTACACTTACTGATAGTTACTTCAATGTATGCCCCTTGGACTCTGTCCTTGCCCCCTAATAATTTCTCCTTGTTATATCTCTAGGTGCTCTTATCCACAATTATGGCTTTAACTCAGTTTTTCTTTATGCTGGTAGTACATCAGTCAGTACAGAGGTAGATTTGTAAGGCATCTTACATCATCAAGTCTAGTATCTCACCTCTCCTCATGAATGTCCAGACATCAAATTAAACTCAATATGGCCAAAACTGAGTTGTTGATTTCTCCTGCCCGCCAAACCCTCTCCTTTCCCCTTTATTCTCACTCACTGTGGAGAACAGTGCCACTCATTCTGGCCCATTGCCTGGGTGTCGTCTTTGACTCTGTCCTCCCACTGAATCTTTATATTCAGGACATAAATCTTGCCATTTTTTCCTAACATAGTTCCTCTAAAATCACACAGCCCAAGCTCTCATCCAAGCCCTCATGTCACACCTTGACTACTGCAGCCTCTTCATTCCTGGCCTTAACTAATGCAATCTCTGCTCAAGTCTATTCAGAATTTTGCTGCTAAAATAATCTTGGTTTGATGTCCTGACCACATCAGCTGCCCCCCTGGAGTCTCTCACCTGACTCACTTTCATCTCCAAGGCAGATAGATATACACTTCTTGGCTTTGCCTTTTAGAGCCTTTCATAACTTAACCCTACCCCGCCTAGTTGTTCTAATAACCTATTGTGATGTCAACCCCTGCCTTTGTTGTGCCAGCATTCTCAGACTTTACCACCCATCAGTCAGTTTCTCCCTTAATCATCTCCCTGGTTTCTTTCATGATGCCCCTCATGCTGCTTTGTTAAAATCTGAACAAGCTCTCTTATCTTCCTTCTACTCTCACCATAAAACTTCTCTGCCATGGTGACTACAAATGATCCTCATGGCTAGGGAGGTAATGAACTATGACTATTCCTCTTCGCCGCCTTTCTTTTTTCCTACTCCCTACCTCTACCTCTATTAGGTGGAATACAAATATAACTAATTAAGATGTGCCAGTTCTTCACTGGATTAATTTGCTTGTATATATTGCTTCCCTATCCTCTACTGTTCATAAATTTCTGTTAGATTGGAAACCCTTCTGGACAGAGATTCACTCTTTTCTGTGTTTGTAAAGAGACCAGCATAATGGGGACCCAATCCTAAATGCAGACTTTGGTCATTTACCATTACATCAAGATTTAGTAGTAATAATTTGGAAGACAATGGAGTTGCTCAGATGTAAAGGGAGTCAAAATGCATGTATAAAGTACCTTGAGTTTGGCTGTTGGTTATATATAAAACATTGTTCTAGTCTGTTAAATCATTAACATAAAAATATAGCCTTCAGTTTGGAAATCAGCATTTTAGTATACATGCTATTTGCCAGCACTCGACTATTAAAATAAGGAATGAGGAACTTCCTGTAACCTCTGACTATGTGGAATGTTGGACTAATCAAGTTTATATTGAGTAATAGACTGAGGATCACATTTTGCTATAATAAAGTGATGCAACTATTAGCTTCAGTGGTGTTAGTCTGGATTTACAATAGCACATCAGAGCAGAATTAAGCCCTCTTTTTTTTCCAGTCTATAAATAATTGCATGGGGAACATTTACCAGAATTTAGGTTTTGAAATAAGTAGTTCCTGTAATATACAGTGGGCATATATCACCATTGACTTCAGTGACAGAAGACTCAAGTCAAAAGAGATTTAGAAATTATAAACATTATAGAAATTATATATTTGTTTGTATAAACAGATAGCAGAGGTAACAAAGTCCTGTGGCACCTTAAAGACTAACTATAAAGTTTTGAAGCATGAGCTTTCGTGGGCTAATACCCACTTCGTCGGATGCAAGCATCTGGTCTCTTTACAAACACAGAAAAGAGTGAATCTCTGTCCAGAAGGGTTTCCAATCTAACAGAAATTTATGAACAGTAGAGGATAGGGAAGCAATATATACAAGCAAATTAATCCAGTGAAGAACTGGCACATCTTAATTAGTTATATTTGTATGCTTTTATTTTTTTTGTATTAAGGCATGTGCAAGCATCCGACGAAGTGGGTATTAGCCCACGAAAGCTCATGCTTCAAAACTTTATAGTTAGTCTTTAAGGTGCCACAGGACTTTGTTACCTCTGCTATCCCAGACTAACACGGCTACCTCTCTGATTATAAACAGATAATATTTCTTGTGATTTAGAGATATTTTTGAAGTCACTATAATCTAGTATTGCAACATGCAATTTTTACTCTATAAAATGATTGTAAAAAGCACAGAATTTAAATGAGCAAAAAATGCTTTCTTTTTAGATAAATCTTAACAGAACTTTTAAGCTTTTCATTTAAATAAAGTTTTCTCTGAGATTTGAGTGACAATTTTAATATAATATTCAAAAAATAATCCATGGGAGGAGAAGTGGGTATTAAAACCAGTTCAGTCAGCCTTTTTTAAGGGCATTTGGAAGCCATAATTTCATGGCTATAGAAGTTATTTTTTTAGAGAGCATTCTTTCTACACTGCCAATCATCTGGGCTTTTATTTTTTTTGTATTAAGGCATGTTAAGGGAAATGCACTCTGTTCGCGGAGCAAATATTTCATGTTACAAAACATAATTGCAGTGCTTGTCAATAGTGGTTATCGGTATCACTGTTACTATGGTAATTTTTATTTATTTATTTATTTTTGCAATAGCGAATCAACAGAGAGCAATCACACCGACCTTTTTAGAAAAAAGGTGCTAAATCACCAGAATTGAGAACCTGCTGACTGTACTTTGTATGATGGTCAAATGCCACCTCCAGGTCTCAATAGTATTTTCATCAAGGTCACGATACAACACAAATAGAAGGTATCTATGCAAATAAGAGGCTCCTTCTGTTAGGAATATAAATCTTACATTTTCTTGACTTATGTGTTCTACCTATTTGAAAAGTTTTTCTTTAGACAATTGGAGGCACAAGTAATATCTGGCATTTAGAAGACTCCAACCATTAAACAAATGACTTTAAACACCTCACCTATGGACTCATTTTTCTATTTGATATATTTCTGAGCCCTGCATGGAGTTTCAGACTCTGCAGCAGCTAAGCTTTCATATTTAAAAAAATGTTTCTGAGGCCTGGTCGATGTAAGTCAGATTACAGCATTAGGTCAGTATGAGGCAGTTTATGTCAATCTAGTTATGTCACTGTACACACTACAGCCTTGCTCCTGCCAATGTAACTGCCCTACTACACTGACATAACTACTTTATCTTCACAAAAGGCGTAGAGCTTCTGTTGGTGTAGTTAGGGCAACGCAGTATCCCTGTAGACCAGGGTTTGGTGACCTTTGGCGCACGGCCCATCAGGGAAATCCACTGGTGAACTGGAATAGTTTATTTACCTGCAGTGTTCGCAGGTTCGTCTGATTGCAGCTCCCACTGGCCGCAGTTCACCCTTTCAGGCCAACGGGAGCTGCAGGAAGTGGCGACCAGCACATCCTTTGACCCGCGCCGCTTCCTGTGCTCCCCCAACTTCCCACAGCCCACATTGGCCGATGTTAGGACCGGAAGATATTGTGACGGGCAATCTCTAGGAAGTGCAGTTGAGTTTCTAAGTCAACTCCAGGAGAGTGCATAATGGTGGTATTATCTGAGAATGACCTTGCTGTTATCTGTGTGTTTGGGAACCAGCTCCCAGCTGTGTGAGTGTTTACCCCGTCTGTGTGAGAATGAATGCATGGGAAACCAAATGGGGAAACTAAGGCAGGACTGCGTAACCAACAAGTGTGTAACCAATCAGTTTGTTGCTTGCTATTAATGAGATGAGTATGTATGAGATGTAAATGAGCATGGGTATATCTGTGCTGACACACCTCTTTGGGTTGGGCTTTCCCCTTGGGCTTCTACATTGCCTGAGCGTGTCCGTCATCTTGTATTGCGGCCGTGCTGGCAGATAAGCCCCCCAGCACGAAATGCCGCCCCCTCCAATAAACTCACCACTTTCCAACTAGCCACCTGTGTGAGGCCTCGTTTCTCCCGGCAACGAGATAACCCCCTGCAACAGCCAGGGACAGTCATTTTCATCAATTTCACAGCTCTGTGAAGTTGACAAGAAAGCCGGCTCCCCAGGCCAGCTGCTGCCCTTTCTCCACTCCAGGCTGGGCTGCAACCCAGGATCCCAGCTCAGGCTGCCACCTGGACTCTCTGCTCAGGCTCCCGGCTCCCCATCGACCATGGCAGTGGATCAAACTCCGGGCCTGGATCTCCTGCTGGGAGCTCAGATGCCCTTTCCTTCTCTGTCCTCTCTCGCTTCCCCCTCCCCAGCTCATGGCTCCCCATTGGGAGCATGGCTGCACCTGGTGGGGAACTCTGCACCCGGAATCAAATGCGGCTGTCCCGTTCCCAATGGGGAGCGAAGAAGCCCAGTGCAGCTGCCCCATTCCCAGTGGAGAGCCAAGAAGCTTGGTGCAGCTGCTCCATTTCCTGCAGGGAGCCAGACTCCTGGCAGGGAATTGCGTGCAGAGCTGACCTCTGGGTTTCTGCCCCCCCCACACTGTCCCTCTTGAGTCAGTGGAAGTGCTCCTGCTGAGGACATGAATCGCCGACAGGGGAAGGGCAGTGTGGATCTGACCCATTGCAATAATTACTGCGGTGGCTGTAAGTCAACCTAAAAGGTCGACTTAAGTTTACCTTAAGTAGACATGTGTATTACATGTGTAGACATGTCCTAAATCCACATGAGTGAGAATAGTATAACTAATCTAATATTGTCTTCCTGAATCTTCAGACAGCCATAAACTCTGAAAAGTGTGAACTTCCCAGCTAACAATTTAAATTGGGATGTTATTTTAAGTTTAATGATGAGGTTTTTAAAAAGTCAGCATTAACTATTTCATTGCTGGTCATTTTTTCAGATAGAATGTAGAAGGTGGCAGGAATAAAGGCCCATTGGGTAGAAAGTAAAAGCTGCTATAGGAAAGGAAAGGCAGAAGGAAGCAAGGAAGAGAGATGCAAAGGCAGGAAAGCAAGGAGGATGGGATAGGAATAGAAATAAAAGGCAGAAATGGTATCCTAAAGGGGAGCATATTTTCCCATTGAATGAGACAATAAGGTGATGATCAAATGATGATTAAGTTACTACTTCAATGATGTATTTTACTTTTGATCTTTCTGAAAACCTCCCTTTGATATCTGTGGGTTGTTCTTCAGTGAATTCAGAATATTAGAATCCTAAATGTATATCTTACCCCATAGTCTGAAAAAAATGGAATTTGGCAATCTGAGAAAAATGAATTTGACACCCTTGACTTAAACCCTTCTCATTCATGAAACTAATTTTGTTAGGGCTGCCCTATTGTAACTCCCTAGTGTGGTACAGTATGTTGTTCTGTGATTACAAGTTATATTAAGGTTATTGAAGCTATTTCATTTTTGCCTTCTTGATTAACAGGCTGTAGATGAAATCATTAATATTTTGCACCATGAAACCATTCACATATTATCTAAGGATTTCTCAAAGTTCAAGATGTGTCTTGGAATTTCACAAAGAAACTAAAGTTCTTGGCTTTTTACAGAGATTAACATCTTGTAGATAAAGCTGGTCACTTGTCACAGAATTTTGCCCCTCCAAAAATAGTCAGATGAGTTATAACAAACTTTGATAAAATCAGGGGGTTAAATCCTGGGCCCACTGAAGTCGATGGCAAAATTCCCATGGACTTCAGTGGGGCCAGAATTTCATCAAGGATTCTTAACTCCTCTGTGATTTTTACAAAATGATACTTACGCTCATCCCCCCCACCCCCTCCCCTGCCCACCTTGGGCTTCTGTGTCCCAGATAGGAAGCAGAGGCAGCTCTTGAGCTCTCTGTAGAGGGCTCCGGCAACATTTCTGGTATTTGCAAGGGACCCAGAGAAAGATGGGGTGCTGTAAAAACAGGAAATTCTGGAATTCGTGACATCACTGACCCTGACATACAATCACCCCAATTATAGAGCTTGAGCTGAATTATTTTTTGCATCATTCTTATTCCAAGATGTTTTCAGCATGTACAAACAGTGGGTGATCTATAAATGCCTTGAGTTGCAAAAGATACTCCACGTGCATCAGGATTATCTATCAAAGGAGTTTCAACCTAAACCCTGAATTTCCTGTGTTATGGTATTAATATTATTTCAACAAAGTTTGTGTTTCCTGCATGTTTCCTTTGAGTTTTTCACACAAAGAATCATGGAAATGTATGAGCTACACTTCTCAATTTTATGGGTCAGTCACTTTCAAACAATTAAAAAAAAATTAAAGTAATTTTAAAATGGGAGCTAAGCAGCTAATATACGTTTTTCATTTAGAATTTGTTATAAAATCACTTTAGACTTTTAATGAGTCCCAAGATGAAAAACTTTTCTTTCCCAAATGAACTTGAATCACAATGGTTATTATTCCATTTTCTTGCCTAAAGCAATACCACTGAGCACAAATTCATTAGTCTGATAATTTAGTAACAGAACTAGACCTCACTTTATTTTCCTATAGATTTTGATAAATCTAGTTACGGAAATAAATTGGTACGAGAAGGTTGACCTCCTGGAAATGAGGCTTCCAGCACAAGTGGACAGCATGGTTTCTGCCAACTAAAAGGGGTGGTGTAGGAGTGTCTAAACTAGAGTAGGGCTAAAAGCAGAAAACAAAGCTTAGAATGTCTGCATATTGGACTTAGCCATTTGCTTATCACAGCCATAACTTCTGTCTAAACTACAGAAGTGTGAATTGACAGAGAAATGTAACTAGCTACTATGCGATTATCAGATGTGAGAAAAGTTCCCATTTAGTTCCATTCAGTGTTTTCTTTTTCTTTGACTTCAAAATTTCCAAAACAGCTCACGATAAAGCTCTAATACTGGATCATTTCATTACAGAGATGCACATAACATTCCATCCTCCTTGTGCTCTGTTTTTCTGCTCTGTTTGGTAAGAGCAGGAATTTGTATCTCTTGTACAGCATTTCTATGGGGATTCAGTCCTCTTCCTATATTTTTTTGAACTATATTTTTAAAGTCAACTTTTTGCTTGTCATTCTTGACAGCATTCAATTGAATATTGAGACTCCCTATGTGACCTGATAGTGTCCATCACACCTACCAACAGATGGTGTCTTTATTTATATAAGTAGGAAACTTATATCCACTGTATGGCCATCAAAACTGTATCCACTGTATGGCCATCACTTTATAGTGAGTTGACCCCCATTGCTGTAATTAGAAGCGAACTGGATTTGGCCTAGCTCTGGGTCCCTAGGACACACTCAGCCCTCTTGCCTACTGTCCTTCTTTAAGATGTGCAGTGCTACTGTCCAGTCACCTTATATCCCAAAATCGGTCTGAGTGTCCTGCACCCCAATAACTTTCACATGCACTCCTAGAGCTCTGCCATTTGGGGCTTTTAGTTTAACTCCTTCAGGGACAGCATGGCAGGAAAGCAAAAAACATGGGCTTAGTAAAGGAGTTTCTTAAGCAGTGAGTAGTTTTAAAAGCACTTGAGTTTTACACAACACAAGTCCTGAAATGCACCTTCTCCTTGTCTTGCCTTGTCTTGTCTTGTCTGAGGTTTGTCACCATTTCAATCTAGTCAGAATCACTTCTGCAAGTCCTCCTTACATGTGATAATATTTTCCTTTCTCCTACCACACACCTGCCAGAGCAACACCCTGCTCTTAATTAGGATCCATCTCCGGGTAGGTCTACCCAACAAATTTACACCAGGGTAGCTGCACTGATGCAGCTGCATCATTGTAGCACTTCTGGTGAAGATGCTCTAAGCCAGGAGTCTCAAACACGTGGCCCGGCGGCTGCATGGGCCCGCAAAGCTCCCTGGCACACCCCCCATAGCAGTTTCCGGGAGGGAGGAGTCAGAAGCGGAGGCTTCTCTGCTGCCTGGGTGGCCGCTGCCGATCCCCATCTACCAGGCACTGCTGCTGCGGCTTCAATGAATGAGCTGGGGTGGCGCTTCCTAGGAGCCCTCTGCAGTGGCAGCCAGGAGCGGTAAGCCAGGCTCCTCCCCCCACCCTCCCGCCTCTCTCTGCAAGAGGCTTATCGTTCCTGGCCACCGCTGCAGAGGGCTCCTGTGAAGCGCCCTGGCTGGACCGCTGCTGAGCCCTGGCTTCCCGGTGCTACTGCTGCGGCCTCAATGAACAAGCTGGGGCGGCGCTTCGCAGGAGCCCTCTGCAGTGGTGGCCAGGAGCAGTAAGTCTCCCACAGAGGGAGGCGGGAGGGTGGCGGGGAGCCTGGCTTACCGCTCCTGGCCGCCGCTGCAGAGGGCTCCTGGGAAGCGCTGCCCCAGCTCATTCATTGAAGCCGCAGCAGCAGAGCCTGGAAGCCGCGGCCTGGCCAGGCAGCAGAGAAGCCTCTGCACCCCCCGGTGGGCGCCATTGCCCTGCGAAAAGCCAGAGGTGGGCCCATTCCACGGTTCTCTGGCCAGCTGCAGCTGCCTGGGCTTGCTGCACTGCCCCCTGCATGCCTTGCCCCAGTACCGGTATCTCCTGCAGAGGGTGCTGGGCTTGGGCAAGGGGTGATGGGGAGGAGAGTCCGGGAAGGCTGAAAGGAGACGGAGACAGGGGACTGGGGGGATAGCTTAGGGGTGGGAGGGTATTGAAGCTGTGGGCGTGGGGGGAGATTTGGGGACAGGGTTCTGGGTTACAAGGATGAGTGGGGGGACATTTGGAGATGGTGAACAGGGTTATGGGAGGTGAGTGGGGTGAGATTTAGAGATGGAGTACAGGGAGTTGAGTTACAAGGGTGAGTGGGTGGAGATTTGGGGATGGGGAGCAGGGTTACGGGGGTGAGTGGGGGAGATTTGGGGATGGAACACGGAGCTGGCTACAAGCATGAGTGGGGGGAGATTTGGGGAACAGGGAGCTGGGTTACGGGGGTAAGTGTAGATGGGGAACAGGGTTATGAGGATCAGTTTGGGAGAGGGAGACTTTATAAAATTATAATTGATATTAGGCTGAGATGGACTGAAATTTCTGTCAGATTTATCAGCATATTATATTTGAAAAAAGCTTGAATCATCTGATAATTTCTTGTTAAATTAGATTTGTTTGCTTGTGTTTCCAGCTCTGGACTTCCTATATTGCTCTTGCTTTGTTTGCCAAACAACTGTTGGCGGTGACTAGCGCTTTCCAGGAGGGAGCAGGAAGCTGCGAGCTCAGAGGAGGGAGGCGGGGCAGGGGCAGGACCTCATGGAAGGTGTGGAGTGGGGGCGGGGCCAGAGGCAGCGAGGGGGGCGTGTCAGTGATACGGCCCTCAGGCCAGTGCACTAGTCCTCATGCGGCCATTGTGGTCATTTGAGTTTGAAACCCCTGCTCTAAGCTGATGGAAGAGGCAGTAGCTATGTTTACACTTGTGCTTAGTTGTACTGACCTGTGTTGCTCAGGGGTGTGGATTATTCACATCCCTGAATGACATAGTTGTACACAAGTAATTTTATAGTATAGAGCAGGGCTCAGTTTCCTTGGTATGTGCTCCACTGGGATGCTCCACCCCCTCCGCCAATCATGCTCGCCCTGCCTTTGGATCGCTGTGCGTTTTTAAACAAAAGTCTCTTGGGACGTCAGCAGTTCAGAGGCAATCAAGTTGCTGGTTCCTCATTGACAGTCTTTCAGTGAGGTATCAAACACCTTTCCTAGACGGGGCAACTGTCTTGAATGCAATTCCATAGGCTTGCCTTGGGCAAGTTTAGACGGATGTTCAACACATAATACAAAACGGAATTAATAATTTGATAAATATATCCTACTCTGTTTTAGCAGGGAGCTTGTCTTCCCATATATCTGTAAAGCACCATGCCAGCCTGGGGCAGAGCACAGCTCCATTGGCTTCAACTGTGCTATGCTGTTTTAGACCAGCGAAAGATCTGGCCCAGGGTGTTTAATAAATAAAGCTCTTTCTGATCACAGTGAGAATATAAGCTCTGATTTGGCCATCCCCAAATTCCTTTTTTAGTTACAAAGTCTGCAATATTTTTCCGATCTAATGATAACTTTGTATTTCTAGAGAGGTTTTTTAGGATGTGAATTCTCAGGAAATCTGTAATCTTGGTCCTTTATTTTTTTTTAACTGTGCATGAAAAGTGCTTGACAGGCTTTGATGCTAGTAAAGTAGACTGTATACATAATGCATGTCGATTCTTGTAGTGTTCATTGATGTGTAACAAATTTAATCTTGAACTGACCTTTCTTAAAATAATATACTATTGCTGACAGTGCTAAATATCAAATCCCTGTAGATTATGTATGGGAAATTTTGCACCAGCAGAAGTATCTTCAGTCTCTTTGCTGTTTAAAATGCTACTAATGCTGTATCCCTGAGCATAGCAAATTGACAGATATTCTTTACTCTTTATGAGGCATGATGTGTGGGTGGGCGATTGGAAAGGAAAGCATAAGATCACACAAAAATGAGTGGGAGAGGGTTCAGATTAAATAAACCAATTTAAAGAGGAAATAAAAGTACCAACATTATCTTTAAAATAAATAAATCAAGGGCAAATATACTGCAACAGTATTAATCTAAAGCAGGGGTCTCCAAACTTTTCAGCCCGAGGGCCGCATTAACTATCAAATAGCAGTTCGGGGGCCGACAACACACCCGAGGTCCAAATAAAAAAGAATCAAAACATGGATGTTGTTTTTAATTATTTATTTAATATTATTTTATTCAGTTATTATTTAATAACACATTGATACACTACACATGAACACCTGTTCACTACACATGAACACTACACATGAACACCTGTTCACTACACATGAACACTACACATGAACAGTACACATGAACACCTGTTCACTACACATGAACACTACACATGAACACCTGTACACTACACATGAACACTACACATGAACACCTGTACACTACACATGAACACTACACATGAACACTACACATGAACACCTGTTCACTACACATGAACACTACACATGAACACCTGTACACTACACATGAACACTACACATGAACACCTGTTCACTACACATGAACACTACACATCAACCCCCCAACTGACCCACCCAGCCAGGTCTCTCCCCCCAAAACCTCCTTTCCCCCAACCCCCAACTGACCCACCCAGCCAGGTCTCTCCCCCCCAAACCTCCTTTCCTCCAACCCCCAACTGACCCACCCAGCCAGGTCTCTCCCCCCCAAACCTCCTTTCCTCCAACCCCCCCCCAACTGACCCACCCAGCCAGGTCTCTCCCCCCCAAACCTCCTTTCATCCAACCCCTCCCCCAACTGACCCACCCAGCCAGGTCTCTCCCCCCAAAACCTCCTTTCCTCCAACCCCCCCCCAAATGACCCACCCAGCCAGGTCTCTCCCCCCAAAACCTCCTTTCCTCCAACCCCCCCCCAAATGACCCACCCAGCCAGGTCTCTCCCCCCAAAACCTCCTTTCCTCCAACCCCCCCCAAATGACCCACCCAGCCAGGTCTCTCCCCCCAAAACCTCCTTTCCTCCAACCCCCCCCAAATGACCCACCCAGCCAGGTCTCTCCCCCCCAAACCTCCTTTCCTCCAACCCCCCCCCCAACTGACCCACCCAGCCAGGTCTCTCCCCCCCAAAACCTCCTTTCCTCCAACCCCCCCCAACTGACCCACCCAGCCAGGTCTCTCCCCCCAAAACCTCCTTTCCTCCAACCCCCCCCAACTGACCCACCCAGCCAGGTCTCTCCCCCCAAAACCTCCTTTCCTCCAACCCCCCCACAACTGACCCACCCAGCCAGGTCTCTCCCCCCAAAACCTCCTTTCCTCCAAACCCCCCCTCCCCAACTGACCCGCTCAACCCGGTCTCTTCCCCCCCCCACCACTGACCCGCTCAACCCGGTCTCTTCCCCCCCCCCCCCAAGTGACCCGCTCAACCCGGTCTCTTCCCCCCCCCCCAAAGTGACCCGCTCAACCCGGTCTCTTCCCCCCCCCCCCCCAAACTGACCCGCTCAACCCGGTCTCTTCCCCCCCCCCCCCAAACTGACCCGCTCAACCCGGTCTCTTCCCCCCCCCCCCCAAACTGACCCGCTCAACCCGGTCTCTTCCCCCCCCCACCACTGACCCGCTCAACCCGGTCTCTTCCCCCCCCCCCCAAGTGACCCGCTCAACCCGGTCTCTTCCCCCCCCCCCCAAAGTGACCCGCTCAACCCGGTCTCTTCCCCCCCCCCCCCCAAACTGACCCGCTCAACCTGGTCTCTTCCCCCCCCCCCCCAAACTGACCCGCTCAACCCGGTCTCTTCCCCCCCCCCCCAAACTGACCCGCTCAACCCGGTCTCTTCCCCCCCCCCCCCAAACTGACCCGCTCAACCCGGTCTCTTCCCCCCCCCCCCCAAACTGACCCGCTCAACCCGGTCTCTTCCCCCCCCCCCCCAAACTGACCCGCTCAACCCGGTCTCTCCCCACAGACCGTTTCGCCGCCTGGCAGTGGGTGGCTCCTTGTTTCGCCGCCTGTAACTGCGTGGCGGTGCGGCGCGTCCCGGCCCCAGCTCTGAGCCGTCCCTGGCCGGCGGCGGCAGCGGAGCACGCGGCGCGTCCCGGCCGGCAGCGGAACACGCGGCGCGTCCCGGCCCCGCGGCGGCAGCGGAGCACGCGGCGCGTCCCGGCCGGCAGCGGAACACGCGGCGCGTCCCGGCCCCGCGGCGGCAGCGGAGCACGCGGCACGTCCCGGCCGGCAGCGGAACACGCGGCGCGTCCCGGCCCCGCGGCCGGCGGCGGCAGCGGAGCACGCGGCGCGTCCCGGCCGGCGGCGGCAGCGGAGCACGCGGCGCGTCCCGGCCCCGTGGCTGGTTCCCGACCCCTGCCGCGGGCCGGATGAGAGGGCCTCGCGGGCCGCATCTGGCCCGCGGGCCGTAGTTTGGAGACCCCTGATCTAAAGTAACATTCTACTGAGTTAGTGTCTCAGAATCAAGAAGCAAAGGACAATAGATATGGAAATATGCATGGTGATTTTAGTGGCACTCTTTCAACCTCTACTTTTGGAAGGTGCATGTCCAAAAAAGGTAAAAATCAGTGTTAAACTGTACAGATTATATAAGGGTCAAATTATACAAATACATAAGGGCATGAAGGTGAATATTCATGCACACATTTTTATAAATCTGACTTTTTAAATCTCCTCTCAGAGAATGATGGAAGTCATCAAAGCAAGCGTCTCATGGTTCAGCCCATGATATGAATGTAATTACATTTTGAACTCACTTAGTCATAAGTATTGCTGCTGACCAGAACCATGTGTATACAGTGACTGCTTTGAAATTTTTTATATAGTTAGAGCGGTTGCTAGTGCAAATGATTCAGTGGGTTAGAGTGTGGGAAATTAAATGGTATTGCTAGAGCAGCACTCAGAAAAGGAAACTTTTCTAAGTAGAAGTGCCCATAAAAGAATGATCTTTGTTCACAAGAAGTGGGAATGCTTTTCTGACCAAGGTTTAGACCCCAGCTAAAGTGCTTAAGCATGTGTTTACATCCTATAGACTTAATGGCTTTAAAACACATGCTCAAAAATAAACATGCTTTGCTGAACTGGAGCGTGAGTGAGCAGGATGCAGGCAATTGCTTCTTTAGGTGTTTTGTGGGGTGTTTTTAGTTTGTTTTTTTTTTGTTAGGGGTTGGGGTTTTTTTATTTTGTTTTGTTTTTCAGGACAATTTCTCATCCAGGGTCTACCTGTTTGGGGCGTTACATGTTACTTAAAGCATTACTGTTTCACTTTCCACATATAGATTTCAGATATTTCCAGAAGTTCAGTTAAAAGATGGAAATGTAGATATACTCCTCAATAACTAATAACTCAGACTCTTCTGAAGGATAGTGCTGATACCAGTCAGGTGATACTGACAGTAGAATTCCTATACCAAGTTGGATGAGGAATGTGGGCAATGCCAAGTTAAGATGTTTGTACACCAATGCAAGGAGCCTGAGTAACAAAATAGAGGAACTAGAACTACTTCTGCAGGAAGTGAAACCACATATTACAAGGATAACAGAAATATGGTGGAATAGGAGTCATGACTGGAGTGCTGGTATTGAAGGATATGTGTTGTTCAAGAAAGACAGAAATAAAGGCAAAGATGGTGGAGTAGCATTATATATTGATGAGACCGTAAAGAAGTTAGAAGTGATGGAATGGATTAGACAGAGTCTGTTTGAGCTAAAATCACTTTGGGGAAGAAAGCTATTAGAGGTTCCTCTGACATAGTGCTTGGGGTGCATTATAGACCACCAGGATCTGATTTGGATATGGATAGAGACCTTTTTAATCAAATAAACACTACTGGGAATTGTGTGATTGAGGCCTTCATTTCAAAAACCACATAAGAACGGCCATACTGGGTCAGACCAAAGGTCCATCTAGCCCAGTATCCTGTCTACAAACAGTGGCCAATGCCAGGTGCCCCGAGGGAATGAACAGAACAGGTAATCAGCAAGTGATCTATTTCCTGTCACTCATTCCTAGCTTCTGGAAAACCATCCCTGCTCATCCCAGTTAATAGCGCCATTGATGGACCTATCCTCCAGGAACTTATCTAATTCTTTGTTCAACCTTGTTATAATCTTGGCCTTCACAACATCCTCTGGCAAGGAGTTCCACAGGTTGATTGTGCGTTATGTGAAAAAATACTTCCTTTTCTTTGTTTTAAACCTGCTGCTTATTAATGTTATTTGGTGAATCCTAGTTCCTGTGTTATGAGAAGCAGTAAATAACACTTGCTTATTTACTTTCTCTATACCAGTCAGTATTTTATAAACCTCTATCATATCCCCGCTTTGTAGTCTCTTTTCAAAGCTTTTCAAATTCCAATATATGTTTTTTGAGATGAAGTAACCACATATGCACACAGGATTCAAAATGTTGGTGTACCATGGATTTATGTTGAGGCAATATGATACTTTCTTATCTTATTAGCTATCTCTTTCTTAATGATTCTCAACATTCTTTGTTTTTTTGACTGCCACTGCACATTGATTGGATGTTTTCAGAGAACTATTCACAATCACTCCAATATCTTTTTCTTGTGTGGTAACAGCTAATTTAGACCCCATCATTTTATATGTATAGTTGGGATTATGTTTTCCAATGTGCATTACTTTGCATTTATCAAAATTGAATTTCATCTGCCATTTTATTGCCCAGTCATCCAGTTTTGTGAGATACTTTTGTAGCTCTTTGCAGTCTGCCTGGGACTTTACTATTTTGAATAGTTTTGTATCCTCTGCAAATTTTGCCACCTCACTGTTTACCCCTTTTTCCAGATCATTTATGAATATGTTGAACAGTACTGGTCCCAGTACAGACCCCTGGGGGACACCACTATTGACTTCTCTTCATTCTGAAAACTGACCATTTATTCCTACCCTTTGTTTCCTATCTTTTAATCAGTTACTGAACCATGAGATGACCTCCCTCTTATCCCATGACTAGCTTACTTTGCTTAAGAACCTTTGTTGGGGGAGCTTGTCAGTCTTTCTGAAAATCTAAGTACACTATATCTACTGGATCCCCCTTCTCCATATACTTGTTGACTCCCTCAACGAATTCTAGTGGTTTGGTGAGGCATGATTTCCCTTTACAAAAACCATGTTGATGTTAATCTATGTGTCTGACGATTTTGTTCTTTACTATAGTTTCAACCAGTTTATCTGATACTGAAGTCAGGCTTACCTGTCTGTAATTGCTGGGATCACCTCTGGAGCTCTTTTTAAAAATTGGTGTCAAATTAGCTATATTCCAGACATTTGGTAAAGAAGCTGATTTAAATGATAGGTTACAAACCATAGTTATTAGTTCTGCAATTTCGCCATCTGAATTCCTTCAGAACTCTTGGGTGAATGCCATTTGGTCCTGGTGATTTAGTACTGTTTAGTCTATCAACTTGTTCCAAAACCTCCTCTAATGACACCTCAATCTGGGACAGTTCCTCAGATTTATCATCTAAAAAGAATGGCTCAGGATTTGGGAATCTCCCTCACATCCTCAGCCATGAAGACTGCTGCAAAGCATTCATGTAGTTTCTCCCCAATGGCCTTCTCTGTCGTCCTTTTGGGCTCCTTGAGCAGATATAGATGGGAGGAAAAGTGCTAATAATAGTAGGGCCAGATATTCCTGGATGTGATAGCTGACAGATTTCTTCAACAAATAGTTGCTGAACCAACAGGATATGATACCATTTTGGATTTGGTATTGGTAAGTAACTAGGATCTCATAAAAAAACTAGTTCTAAAGGACAATCTTGGTTCGAGTGATCATGAGTTAATTCAATTTAATCTAAGTGGAAGGATAAACAAAGAGAGATCTGCAACAAGGGTCCCTGATTTCAAAAGAGCTAACTTTAAAAAAAAATGAAGGGAATTAGTTAAGGAAGTGGACTACACCGAAGAACTGAAGCTTCTGTTTTCCAGAAGCTGGGAATGGATGACAGGAAACAGGTCATTTTGATGATTATCTGTTCTGTTGATTCCCTCTGAAGTACCCGGCATAGCCACTGTTGGAAGACAGAATACTGGGTGGGCTAGAGGGATCTTTGGTTTGACCCAGTATGGCCATCCTTATGTTCTTATGTACATAATCCCTAAAAACTGACTCAAGTTATTTGCAACTAACACAATTTCTAGAAATTTATTACTTTGTAAAATGTATATTAACGACAGTGACTAAAACAAAGCCTTCATTTTCTTACCAAACACTAATATATTCTTTATTACCTGTTTGTTGGTTCTAGGTTGGAAATCTTCCAAATGATTATAGGATAACCCTTAGGTATGTTCGGAAGATGGACACTCTGGTATGTACAATCACTTGAAATCAATCCCAATAAAATAGCCAGGCAATGATGGCTGCAGCTCTGTATGTCTTGGACATCAGCGCTTCAGTCACATAAAATCTTGCTAATTACAGAAATCTTGAAAAAACTTAATTTTTAGACCCTTTCTTTGGGAAATAGATTTCAATCATTATCCACTTCATTGAGTGGGAATGGGGAACATATTGTTTGTTGTTTGGATAAATAACTTGTTTTTGTTTATGGTGGAATACATACTGTACAATGTTTTGTGGCAAGAGCATGTGCTTTATTAGCATTTCCACAATATGTACGTAAGAGGCTGCTAAAAGAAATAGAAACATACAGAAACTGATTGTTTCAGTAACTATTTCCTTAATGAAGCTGCTGAGGGATTAGGACAATATTGTATTTCACTCACGTAATGCTTTACATCACTCTTTTTCCTGCGTAATACTGTAGTTTATAACCACTTTTAAAATGTATGCTTTTTTTAAAGTTTACAAATCGTGTGATGGTCTCAAGAATACACGCTTGCAAATATTGCCTCAGGGTGATCTGATATTAGTTCTGGTTTTAAAGTTTCCCTCAAATGGCCTACTGTTACATTTGAAAGATTGCTGCACTGACATAAGCTCAAATTTTTTAAAAATAAATACAATGATTAGAGAGAGCCCTGCTGTAGACCTCTTTAGAGTGGAAGAAGGGCCAAAAGTATAAATTACTTTGAGCAATATACCAAACTAATGCCTGGCCAATGATAACCCAATGACCATATGATCTAAGCCAGGGTTGGGCAAACTTTTTGGCCCAAGGGTCACACTAGTGTTCAAAATTGTGCAGAGGGCCGGGTAGGGAAGGCTGTGCCTCCCCAAACAACCTGGCCCCGCCACCTATCCAACCCCATCCATTTCCCGCCCCCTGATTACCCCCCTCAGAACCTCTGACCCATCCAACCCCCCCCCTTTTTGTCCCCTAATCGCCCCCTCCGGAGATGGCCCCCCCACTCTAACTGCCCCCTCAGGACCTTGCCCCCTCCCGAGACCCCCACCACCTCCTGGGACCCCACCACCTAAGTGCCCCCCCACCCCCCACTTGCTTACCTGCTCAGCCGGGTGCGGGGCCCTGCGGTTTGCCACACTCGGCCCAGCCCCCGGCTCGGGAGCGTGGGGCCCCATGGCTTGTCGCACTCGGTCCGGCACCCTGTGCCGGGAATGCAGAGCCACTGGCATCATGCCCGGGCCCGAGCACGCGGGCCGCATAAAAATGGCCGGACGGCCACATGTGGTTTGCCCACCCCTGATCTAAGCCATTACTTGCATTAAAAGAGGATATAGCAATGGAGAATGGAACAAGAGAGGATAAGAGAATGGATAACAAGAGGAACGATAGCATCAGTACCACTGACAGTAACAGTCACGTAGGTGGTACTGGCAGTAAAATGATTGTACCTAATTAGGCAAGAAATCTGGATGAAGCCAAGCAGAAACAACTAAGATGTCTATGCACCAATGCAAGGAGCCTGGGTAACAAAAAAGAGGAAATAGAACTACTGTTGCGGGCAGTGAAACCAAATCTTATAGGGATAACAAAAATATGTATGGTGGAATAATAGCCATGACTGGAATACCGATATTGAAAGGTCCATGCTGTCCAGGAAAGACTGAAATAAAGGTACAGGGGGAGGAGTAACATAGTATATTAATGACAAGGTAGATTATTAAGAAATTAGACGTGATGGATAAAACAGAATCTGTTGTGAGAAAATCACTTTGGAGACCAAGGTAATTGAGGCTCCAATGGAATAGTGCTTGGGGTCTGCTACAGACCCCCAGGATCTGATTTGGATATGGAGAGAGACCTCTTTAATGTTTTGAATGAGATAAATGCTACTGGGAATTGTGTGATTATGGGGCTTTCATTTCCCAATTATATATTGAGAATAAGGGCACTACTAAAGGTAGGGTCAGATATTCCTGGATGTGGTAGCTGACATATTTCTTCACCAGATACTCACTCACTAAACCAACAAGAGGTGATGCCATTTTAAATTTAGTATTTGTAAGAAGTGAAGACCTCATAGAAGAGCTGGTTGTAAAGAACAATTTTGATTTGAGTGATCATGAGTTAATTCATTTTAAACCAAACAGAAGAATAAACAAAAATACCTCTGCAACTAGGATCCTTGATTTCAAAAGGGCAAACTTTTTAAAAAAATTACACCTTTAATGGAGTGGACTGAAGAACTCAAGGATCTGAATGTGGAGAAGGCTTGGAATTATTATAAGGGAAAGTTACAGAAGCTATTTGAAGCTTGAATCCAAAGCAAGGGCGGGGGGAATGTAGGTAAGGGTTGCAAACCAAACTGGGTGAACAAGCATTGCAGACTGCTTATTAGGAAAAAGCAGAAGACCTGCAAGGAATAGAAGAAGAGATGGAGCACCATGGAAAGCCACATGTTGGAGATCAGAAAGCATAGGGAAAAAGTGAGAACTACCGAAAGACCAGCAGAGCTGGACCTTGCAAAGGAAATTAAATCAATATTGAAAGGTTCTTTAGTCATATATAAATAAAAAGAAAACAAGGAAAGAAGGGGAACCACTTAGCATTGAGGATGGGATTGAGATTAAAGATAATTTAGGTATGGACCAACACCTAAATGAATATTTCGCCTCTGTTTTTAATAAGGGTAATGAAGGGCTTGGGGCCGTGGTAGGGTGACTAATGTGAACAAGGATATGGAAGTAGAAACTACCATATCTGCGGTAGAAGTCAAACTCAAAACAGTTTAATTGAACCAAATTGCGGGGCCTGGATAATCTTCATCAAAGAATATTAAAGGAACATGCAAATGAATTTTCAAGCCCAATAGCAAGGATTTCTAATGCTCTGTAAACTCGAGGGTCACACTCTGACTGGAGAATTGCAAATATAGTACCTCTATTTAGGAAAGGGAACAAAAGTGATCCAGGAAACTATCGACCTGTTACCTTGACCTGAACTGTATGGAAGGTCTTAGAACAAATTGCAAAAGAGAGAGTAGTTAGTGATATAGAAGTAAATGGTATTTGGGGGGAAAATACACTATATTTTTACAAAAGGTAGATTGTCTGCCCAACCTGATCTCTTCCTTTGAGAAGATAACCAATTTTCTACCGAAAGAAAAATTCAATAGGTCTAAACTTCTTGGATTTCAGTAAAGTATTTGATACAGTTCTATGTGAGAAATTATTAATTAAATTGGAGAAAATGGGGATTAATGTGAGAATCAAATGGAGGGTAAAAAGAACTGGTTAAGAGGGAGGTTACAATGGGTTATGCTGAAAGGTGAACTGTCAGGCTGGAGGGAGGTTACTAGAGGAATACCAAGGATCAGTCTTGGGTCAAATCTTATTCAATGTTTTTGTTAATGACATTGGCACGAGAAGTAGGAGTGTGCTAATAAAATTTGTGGATGACACAAAGTTGGGAGGTATTTCCAATATGGAGCAGGACTGGAATATCATAGAAGATGATTTGGATGACCTTGAAAACCAAAGTAATAGAAATTTAACAGTGCAAAGTGCAAGGTGATGCACTCTGAGACTAACAAGATTTTTTTGCTATAAACTGGGATGTATCAGGATGGAGAACCTTCTTTACAAGGTTGTTTAGACTAACAAAATGAAAGCTGAGGGAAGATATAATTGTCTATAAATACATCCCAGAGATAAACACCAGGGAGGAAGAGGAATTATTTAAGTTAAGGAGCAAGTTAGCACAAAAAAACATGTCTATAAGGTGGCCATTAATAAGTTTAGTCTTGAAATTGATTGAAGATTTCTAATAATCGGAAGAGTGAAGTTCTGGATCCGCCTTCCAAGGGGAGCAGTGGGGACAAAAAAACCTAACTGTCTTCAAAATTGAACTTGTTAAGTTTGTGGAGGGGATAATATGAAACTGCTTATAATGTAGCTGATCTATGGCTGCTACTAGCAGATATCCCCAGCAGCTGGTGATGGGACAGAAGAAGAAGGGGAAGGGATCTGAGTTACTATAGAGAATTCTTTACCAGGTGTCTGACTAGTGGGTTATGACCATATGCCCAGTGTCTAACTGGTCTTCATATTTGGAGTCAGGAGAGAATCTCTGCCCAGGTCAGATTGGGAGAGACCCTGAGGGGAGGGGGCAGGGTTTGCCCCCTCTGCACTGTGGGGTATCGGTCACTTGCGGGTTTGAATGAGAGTAAATGGCGGATTCTCTATAATTTGAATTCTTTAAATCAAGATTTGAGGATTTCAGTAACTCAGTCAGAGGTTAGGGATCTATAACAGGAGTGGAGGTGTGAGGTTTGGTGGCCTGCAATGTGCACAAGGTCAGAGTAGATGATCATGATGGTCCCTTTTAGCCTTAAAGTCTTGAGTCTCTAAATAATTGTGCCCATTATATACTAGCAGAAATACCCGGAGTTGCTCGGGTCCGTCGAAGGGGGGGGGGGGGGGAACCCAGCATTGCGCGAAGAAAGCTGAGCGAGTGTGCAGTCCTTGGGAGGGGGGAGAGAGCTGAGCGAGTGGGTGGGGGGCATTGGAGTGGGGGGAGGAGGGGGAGATTTTAAAATTTTTTTGATTCTTACCTGAGGGGCGAGAGAGCTGAGCAAGTACAAGGCCCGTTCGGGGGGGGGGGGGGGGGGGGAGCTGAGCGAGTGCGGAGGCTGTTGGAGGGAGGGAGGTGAGATTTTTACAATTTTCGATTCTTTCCTGAGGGGGGAGAGAGCTCAGTGAGTGTGGGGCCCCTTGGATGGGGGGAAGAGAGCTGAGTAAGTGTGGGGTCCATTGGAGGAGGGGAGGGCGGAGAGCTGAGCGAGTGCGGGGTCCGTTGGAGGGGGGTATTATTACATCATAACTATGTCACAGAGAACAGCAGGTGTTAACCTGCTGCCCAGCTGATGTAAATGGGCTTTAAAGAATTTCACCCCTGGGGGGCGTCAGAGGTGAGAATTGAAAAATTTTCGACTCTTACCCTGATTAGGACCCTAAGGTCTATAACTGTACCAAATTTCAAGTCTCTAGCTCAAACGGTGTGGAAGGAGTAAGGGAACGTACATACATGCACGCACGCATACACCATTTGACTTTTCTATATATAGATGTAAATAGAACATAAGAATGGCCATAATGGGTCAGACCAAAGGTCCATCTAGCCCAGAAGCCTGTCTACCTGATTGGCAAGGTGCTCCAGTCCAGAGGAAATGAACAGACAGGTTATCATCAACTGATCCATCCCCTAATGGCAAACAGAGGCTAGAGACACCATCCCCACCCATCCTGGCTAACAGCCATTGATGGACCTATCCTCCAGGAATTTACTGAACTATGTCAAGAGATCAAAAATTCATGTGACTTGCTCAAAAATCCATGTGGATTTGGGGGGGGGGCGTGGTTTTGGGCGTTTTGTTTGTTTTTGGGGAGGGGGGGTTAGACCCCAAAAATGCAGTCTGTCTTTTGATTTTTGAAGGCCTGTGCCAATCCTTAATGTGTGTGTAGCATCAGTGTTGCACTGTGGCAAAATAGATGGTTGTGAGTTCTATTGAAGCTTGGAGGTTTGCACGAACCAAAAATCCCAAGTGAACCTCAAGGAGTGCAAATTATACCTAGTATCTCTAACTTAATTAAACTCAGGAGAACAAAATATTTTCGTTGCATCATTTGTTATTGGGAGTACTTTCTGAATCCTTTATGGTCTAATATTTATTATAGATTATGATTTTTCATGAGTCCCAAACAGCAATCATCCAGAAACAAGGAAATAGTAACAGGCTGTTGTAGCCGCACATGACAACATACTTTCAAATTACAGACATTTGATATCTATCTTCCACATCTCAAAGATTTACATCAGGGGTGGTCTTTAAAAGTGCAAAAGTTAGACTCAGCTCTAGCCTCTTATCCTTCCTGATCAGTGAGGTAAACTGACAGGACAATGTGGGAAGTAAACATTATCATTGTTTGCAGTGTTCTCTCAAATAGTTTCCAATTCATCCCATCTGGTATCTCTCATGAATATGTAAAAACAGGGCCATCCTTAGGATTTATGGGGCCATATTCAGTATTATTAAACTGGTGCCTTTATGCCCAACTGCAGCACAAGCTGATGTGTATCTTAGATAAGGGTGGTATTTTGAAGGATTTATTTACAAAACTATGTCTGAAGGTCCAACAATTTAAGGCTAAAGATGAACACTTAGATTGTGCATCTAAAACTCTATGCAAGGATTTTTTTAGAGATGAGATTTTAGAATCTTCAGCAAGACTCTAATGAAATATTTTGTAGGCTAGCATGTTCTGAGTAAATATTATGGTAATGCATACTGTTTTTGTCAGTAAATTCTGAAACTGACAGTATTTACCACTTGAATGATTCTAACAGTTTCCGTGTTGTGCTAATAGGTCTGGCAGGCTGGAAGGCTTTTTCACGTTTAAGTACTAGACCCCCTCCAGAGGAAGACTCACCAGGCTAAAGCAGCCATCTGTGGTGGGAGCTGCAGGAAGGGTCAAATTAAAACAGGGATAGGTTGTGGACACTAAAACCCAGGGGTGCCCCAAATTTTCAAATACGCAGTTATGTATGCCTAAGGATGGCCCTGTGTAAAATACAATACTCTAGGGCAGGGGTCTCAAACATGCGGCCCGGGGGCCACATGCGGCCTGCAAAGCCCTTCCCTGCGGCCCGCCAAGCTTCCTGGCGCCCCCTCCTCCCCCCCGGCCCCCCCATAGCAGTTTGCAGGACGGAGGGGCCAGAAGTGGAGGCTTCTCTGCTGCCTGGCTGGGCCGCGCGTGTTTCTAGCTCTGGACTTCCTAGATTGCTCTTGTTTGTTTGCCAAACAGCTGTTGGTGGTGCCTAGCGCTTTCCAGGAGGGAATGGGGAGCTGCGTGCTCAGAGGAGGAGGTGGGGCAGGGGTGGGATCTCTTGGAAGGGGTGGAGTGGGGGCGGAGCCGGGGCAGCGAGGGCAGGGTGTGTGTCAGTGGTGCGGCCCTCGGGCCAGTGCACTAGTCCTCATGGAAGGGGTGGAGTGGGGGCAGAGCCGGGGCAGCGAGGGTATGTGTGTGTGTCAGTGGTGCGGCCCTCGGGCCAGTGCACTAGTCCTCATGCGGCCCTCATGGTCATTTGAGTTTGAGACCCCTGCTCTAGGGGTTTTTTAAACATTCAATTTAAGATCTTATTGCTTTGTCTGTAACAGAAGAGTTTTAAGATTAACTCAGACCAAAATGTTTTCTGACCAAAATCCTGCAGGATGGATTGATTTAGATGAGTGATTTAAATCACTGATTTTAATCATGATTTAAATCTTTGATTTTAATAATGTTTTACATTTGTACTTTTCAGTAACTTTCCTAAAGAGAGGATAAGATATTAATTGGTAACCATTAAAACTTGTTCATTTATACTAAATTTGGTGCTTCGTTTTGCTAAGTAGGAGAAAATCTCTCTCTCTCTCTCTCTCTCTCTCTCTCTCTCTCTCTCTCTCTCTCTCTCTCTCTATATATATATATATATATATATAATAATTAAATAGCTTAATTACATTTATTCAGATCTGATTTATTTTTATTGAAAAAATATTGATTTTTATCCATCCTGATTCCCTGGCTTATAAAGTGAACAATAATAACAATAATAAGACTTCCGTAATCACCAAAATATCATATAATACTATGACAACCTATAATAGGTAGTAATCTGGTTTAGTCTATTTTGCATACTATATTGATTAGTGAAATAGTAGTTTAGACGTGATGGTGTTTTATTTTGGCCCAGCAAGTTTTCTTTCAGCAGTATTGCCTTTAGGAATTAGTGGCTATAAAACATGCAAACTTTTGTTGTACAATGTATTTCATTAAAGTGCAATGCTTTCATTGCCATGGCATCTGGCTGCATCACATCTAAAAACTAACATCCATATGTATTCACAATGAGCAGCAGTACTAACTCACCAAGACATAAACACGAAGAGACAATGCCTCCGTTTAGAGACTTTTGGCAAAGAGTTGGCTGAATAAATGGGCTTTGATTTGGGTTCTGACAGATTCCTGCAAGCAAAGAAATCCATAGCTGGATCCTCTCCAGCAAATATTCTGCTTTCAGTCCTGAAGAGTGCACATCTAGAGACTGAGGAAAGTGCCTTACTTTATCAGACACTTCATATGGTGCATGAAGTAGGAAATGGTATCTATTGTAGCAGCTCCCAAGCTTTATAGATTAAAAATAGCAAGGTAAATTGCATATCAAACAGATGGGAAAGCCAGTGCAGTGCATGTAACGTGTTCAAGCTGACCAACTTCATTAAGCAGAGGGGTTCTTGCATTATGCACTAGCTGAAGTGTCTGAGTAGCTCTAAGAGTAGATCCAAATAGAGTGCATTGCAGAAGTCTAGCCTGGAGGCAAAAGGCGTGGTCTGAACCAGAGGTAGACAACCCATGGCACCCTTGCCAAAGGTGCCCGCAAGCTGATTTTCAGTGGCACTCTCACTGCCCGGGTCCTGGCCACCAGTCTAGGGGGCTCTGCCTTTTAATTTAATTTTAAATGAAGCTTCTTACACATTTTAAAAACCTTATTTACTTTACATAGAACACTAATTTTAGCTCTATATTATAGACTTATAGAACGAGACCTTCTAAAAACATGAAAATGTATTACTGGCAAGTGAAACCTTAAATGAGAGTGAATAAATGAAGACTTGGCACACCACTTCTGAAAGGTTGCTGACCCCTGGTCTGAGCCAATGAAAAGAAACTGTAATCTCTTAGCTAAAAGCAGAAAGATAAAAAGCTTCTATTGCAACTTCCTGGGAGTATAAGAGCAGTCAGGTAAAAAGTACCCAGAGATGTAAATCTCTTTGTCAGGGGCTGAAATAACTAGTACAGATGGAGCAGTGGTAAATTCCTCAGTTCCATTAGCTATTTCTCTCTGTCAACTAGTATCACATCTGTGTTTTTGAACACACTTTAGCCAGTTTATTCCCATCCCTCTTTCATCTTTCCCTACTGAGAAAGCAAGGAAAGTGCACAGCTTGACTCTGATGAGAAGGAACTTTAGAGCTGAATATAATCAGTCTGCTGACAGCACTATAAGTTAGAGCACTTCATGACTCTCCTAGAGATCTCATTTATTGAGCAGAAAAGGCAACAAAATAGAATCATGCTGGAAACACAGAATTTTTATATTCTACACTAAGTGATGAGCTGTCTGGGCCATTGCGTGTGTATGGAAGGGCAGAGTATAAGACCTGTCCCTACTACAGAATAAAAGACAACAAGGCTTCTACTCTTTGCTCTTTCTAATGCCCTCCTGTTAGTGCTCCTCTACAAAAGGAGCTGAGAGGAAAGGCTAGGTGTTGTCAATTGCACACTCCCCAAAATGTCCGTTACACATTTCCCATTCCGAGACCTGAAGGAAGAGCTCTGTGTAAGCTCAAAACTTCTTTCACCAACAGAAGCTGGCCCAATAAAAGATATGTCCTCACCCACCTGGTCTAATACCCCGGAGCCAACACAGCAACATTACATATTGCTTGGTACATCCTTGTATGGGGACTCATATCAGTAGGTAATATTGTAATGCTAAATACTATAATACTGTTTTTACACAAAAATGACAAAGTTAGTGAAGATTGTAAGGTAAAGCTAAACTGTAAATGTGAACCTGTTGACTAATCATGAAGATTGCTCAATAGTTTATTTAGTCTTAGAAGGTATGCATGTCTCTCCCCCATAAAAATACAGAAAGGTGAACTATGTCCTTAAATGGTCATGAATAGGAGGTAAACTAGGCTAAATCCAAACTAACAAGGTTACCTCTCTGATTCTAGGCTAGAAAAGCATTCAGCAACAAGTGATTGATGCTGATTGAACACAATATGAAATTTTGGTACATATATACCAAATATAACACTTAGTATTGTGATCCATCTCACAAGGTGAAGAAAATCAGGGCATTTCAGTATTTGCCATGGCTACTTTCTCAAAAACTGGGACAATATCTTAGTGTATTAGACAAATTCCAGTGTTTTACTTACTGTACTGATATCTACATTATTCTTCACTTTTTAAAAATCTTTCCTCCAATGTGTGGATTGTGTGACAAAGGCATGATTTGTTGTTGTGAAGAGATTTCTCTATATAAAGTTGTCCGTATATAAACCTGGCCCCTTCTCATTGAACAGATCTACTGCCTGGGTATATTCAAGCATGTCTACTTAGCATAATGACTTAGGTTTTCTCTACTTTTTACTTATGCTAGTCCTGCAGAGCCAACACAGCTAAGTAAAAGTGTGCTGTATTTTATTACTTCCTATACATCAACAGAATGATTTACTAGGTTCCAATTACAGAAGTATGCAACTAAACACATGCAAACCCACAGACTTGTTGTTGCACAGGTATCACTTTGGGGCATGATTTGAAGACCATGTCACTGCACAGCTGTAATTGAGTCATAACTTAGCCTCTTGATCCTTTTTATTGGTAAGGGAACATGAGAAGGAAAAACCTCAGGTTGACTTTCATACCCATGGTGAGTTTGCAGGGCTGGCATTTAGTAAAAGAAAAGACTGGAGTGGGAAGCAGTGTCTTGTAAACTGTGCAGGGTTGCTCAGAAATTAAGAAAACAATCGTGGAATCCCACAATGCCAAGTTAGAAACTTATTTTCCAGAACAGAACCTTAACTCAAAGATCCTCCTGGATTTAAGGTGCTGTATAAGTGTAGGGTAGCAACAGTAGTGAAATGAAGATGAAGAGCATTTTGAAGATTGTCTAGAAAACAACTGTCAAAGAAATTGTAATTAAAAAAACAGAAGTAGGTATGATATGAAAGAGTAGGAATAAATGGCCAGTTTCGGCACAGAAAGAGGTTAATACTGGAGTAGCCCACAGATCAGATGCTCAAACTGAGGTTTGACATTTATTCTCAAATTGAAAGAAAGGGTAACATAATGCTGACAATCTTTGCAAATAGCATAATTATGTCAGCCAAGATCAAAGAGGATTGTAAGGTGCACCACAAGGATTGAAGAGAACAGCAGGCAACATAATGTTAGTTGAATTTCAATTCAGACAAGTGCAAGATGATGCAAATTGAAAGGAACAATTTAATCTACTTTTACACTCTGCATTACTTTTGCAAAAATTAGTTAAGTGTGGTGTTTAATCTGCCTCTCTTCTTTTTTATCTTCTCTGACAGCCTAAGCACTGTTGGTTGCATTTGATGGTGCCTGAGTTTTCAAAGAGTCTGCATAATCTTCTGCAAAAATTTTCAGATATGTCTGATGTTTTAAGCAACTATTCAATCATCAATAATCTCACAAGGATAATCAATGATATTATGTCATGTCTAGATTCTGAGAAAAATAAGGTAATGTTCTTAAAGAGAGTTTTCCCCTTTATACTACATAATATCTGATTTTTTTGTAGCAGAGTACATGGCTTGATATACTAACGAAAGAAAGAAAAGAAAACAACCCTACAACCAAGGCTATTTTAGGTTCTATATTCTTTTTCGATTCCCGTTCAATGCAACTACTACTCCCCCTTTAAAGATGTATTGAGTACAGTGTAGAGATGTTAGCTATTGCCTACATCAAATGAGAGAAAAGGTATAAGATAGGGGTAGGATTTTGTCATGGAGATCACGAAGTCATGGAATCTCTGACTTCCAGAGACCCTCCATGACATCAGCCGTGGGGCGGCGGAACTGGAGCAGTTTTCCAGGACCCACATCTCCCAGCCGCCACCACAGTGGGATGTTCCAACAGGAGCTACAGGCCACCACGAGTCATGGAGTCCCCTCCAGGCTCCAAGCTGGGGCCCCTGCAGCTGTCCTGCCACCGCTGCCATTGGTGGCCTGGGGACCTTAGAGACCCAGCAGCGATTCGTATTGGACCCTTCTCCCTACCCATTTTGTCATGGATTTTTTTAGTAAAATCACATACAAATCACAGGCTTCTGTGAATTTTTGTTTATTGCCCGTGACCTGTTGGTGACTTTTACTAAGAATATCCATGACAAAATCTTAGCTTTAGGTATAAACACTTAAAAAAATCTCAGAGGGATTACAATGTATAGGCTGACCAAATAGACAGATACATTCAGTGCGTTGTGAGTGCGTAATCCAAACATTTAATTCTCATTCTCAAGGTAAATCAAGACGGTCTCTGTCAAATAAGCATGAATCATTTTGTATTTAACTTACACTGGAATCCTGAACATAATTACTAATTTAAATCTGAAAATATCTGAAAAAGATTGTGATTAATATAAACTAGTAAGATTATCAGCCAATTTGCGAAACCTTCATATTGAATTAATGGACTTTTAACCAAGGACAATAATACATGATCGTGGACCTTCCTGATTCCAAGAGTTGCTGGAAGTGCTCCAGGAATCTCACTCACTCTTGGAGTCTAATTCTAGTCTTATTAGGAATGAGAGTAATAAAAGAGTTACCTTTGTTAATAACTTTTAGGTATAAGCCCTGATATAGCTAAGTGCATTCGGAGTAACATAGTAACATTGCCCAGCTATAAGTACACTATGTCTGAGTAAATGGTTTTGTTAATAATTACTTAATTAAAAGTACTAAGTGTGAGCTCCTGGCCCTTTCGAAGTCAATGATTTCACCCTCTGTATATAGTTACCTTTGATCGGTAGATCTTAAACCATGTACAAAGGTGGGTAAATGCAATTATTCCCATTTTACAGAGAGAAACAGAGAGATGAAGTGACTTGCCCAATATCATACAGCAAGTCTATGGCTAATCTCAGAGTAGAACCTGATCTCCTGACCTGCAGTCAGGTGCATTATCTAATTGTTGTGATGATTATATGATAGGGTTTTAGTTACCTTTCCATAAAAATCCGAATTTTGCCCTTTAGCACACGCCCAAATGTATCTATCTCTGCAAACACAATCTAGGAATTTCCCTTGGTCTGCTGGTACAAGATACTTTTTTTTCAAAATTAAATATGATTTTTACTTAAAATCTTTGTCTTAAAAGAAAGACTTTTAGATAAATGGAAATGAGGAAGTAATCTCTGTCATTTGAAGGAACTGCTAGGTCATTTTGTTTCCTGGAAGATGAGTGAACCTAGATCTATCCTTGTAACAAGAAAAAGAAAACAAACTGAAGAACCACCCATTAGGAAGCTTTTCTTGGTGCATGATTTAAAGATGCTCCTGTCCCTGCCACACTTATTAGGACCATAAACTAGCCCCTGGCCAAACTTGAATTGCTGGGATAAGGGTAGGTTAAAAAAATAGTCTTCAGTTAGTTTGGCACAACATATTATCCATCAGGCGTCACAATTATGGAGTCCCTCTCTTATTTTTAGATGCACTCTAAAAAAGGTAGGCTGACCCCAATAGAGGAACTTGGACCACAGATACTTATTTCAATATCCAAAACACTTATGATGATAATGCTGAATGTATTGTATTCCTGTTTCACATTAAAATGGTCAAGCACACCCTTATAAAATTCCACACACCCAGGAACAAACAACTTTTTTTAAAATTAAGAATTAAAATCTCATGGTTTTTTTTTTCATTATTAAGATAAGATGGGTTAGGAGATTTCAAGCCAAGGGTGTACATTTTTGTGACATTTTTTCAAGAGTGGATTAACAGTGCTAACTTTGCAAAAGTGAAATAAATTAATTCAAAATCCTGGGATCAGAACTTTTGGTATTTTTAAGGTTGAGATTTCCTGAAGTAAAGCAGAACTCTTCATCTTAAATGTTAACTTAATTTCTGTGTCACCTGTTGGTATTCCTTGGTAGAGTACCCACTGTCTATATCTTAGGTTAAACTTACCAAAATGAGTATTTGTCTGGACTTTAAAAAAATTAAATTCTGTATTTTTCCCTAGAATTTTAGAAAAGAAAATGTTCATCTTTATGAAGAAGGCCGGTTCATTCCTGAAGAATTCTTTAGGCACTTTAATAGAACCATTGAAGCCTACAAGGATTTTGCAGAAACATCAGATCATGGTGACTGTGTTCTGCTGTCGACAACAGAAACACCAGAGAACAGTAAGATGATATAATTGTTCCCATTTTTGTTGAGCCATATCCTCTGCTGGTGTAAATTGGTGGAATTCCTTTGAAGTCAAAAAAGTTATGTCGGTTCAGAGCGTCTGAGGATCTGATCTATTAGCTTCATATTTCTTACTATCTGTGACAGCGACTACTAATGCCCAGGCTGAAGTTCCACTGCTAGTACAATAGATTTAAGACTGATAGAAAAACTGGCATCGTTACATAGCATTGTTTATTAATACAGCCTACAGTTGTTTCAGTGTATGTGCTCAGATTGCTTTCACATCAACAAGAATATCCTGGGTGGTTCTTTTATAATGTTCTTAGTGCTGCATTTTATCTTGCACTTGACTTTTGCTTACCCTTGACAGTTTGATCTTTTTGAAAATGTCTTTGTGGATGCTGGGCCAGTTCAGAGGCGATGTGTAAAGTGGTGTAGATTAAGCATTGCTAAGCAGGTCTAGAGGAATTTAAGGTGGCATAGTGTATAGCCGCAATTCTCAAAGTGGGGGTCACGACCCCTCAGGGGGTCGGCAGCCGCCTCCCGAGGGGTCGCAAGCTCCTGGCGCCGCTGAAAAGCCGCTGAATTGATTAGTTCTGCATTCGGCAGTTTTTCGGTGGACGTGCCTAGAGCTTTCGGGAGCGCCCAGCATGTCCACCAAAAATAGCAGCAGAATGTGGAAGTAATCAATACAGCAGTTTTTCGGCGGACATACAAGGGTCCGCCACGCCGAGGGGTCGCGGTTCTCAGTAGTTTGAGAACCGCTGGTTTATAGGCTGAGTATAAATAGCACCAGTTGAAAGTCATCTCTGAATTTGGCCCATTCCCACCAAAGAGTATCATGGATTTATAATAAAAGGACTTTAGATAACTCAGGTTTCGTATACTTGTTCCCATTGCAACATATGGATGTTGTGAATTTCTTAAATTTTGTTGCCATGATTATTCTTAATTAGCTGTTTTAATTAGGGCAACATGTCCAGTTGCACAGTCACACCAATAAGAATGGGAAGTACTTTAGGCCTAGATCTACAGAGGCTGAAGTGTTGCAACACCTAACTTTTTTAGACACCTAGAAAATCACAGGAACAACAATGTAATCTACAAAGCCTGAGTGTGCTACTAAGATCCCTCTACAATGGATGTGGGGAGATAGACATCAAAGAATTGGATTCTCAAAAGTCAGTAGGAGGGAGCTGCATACACTAGCCAATGGGCGATGTTGACAAGTGGGCCTTGTCCTAAGCCCTGCCTCTTTTATGGACTTAGGCACCTATCTCTGCTAGTGATCCATAACTGGGAACCCCTCTCCTGCCGTAGGTGGCTTTGGCGCCTAAGTTGTTTCTTGTGGGAATGAGTTAGGCACCTGTCTCCCTTCATGCAAAGTGGCCCAAGGAGTTGGTGCCCACATTATAACTTTTAGTCATTAGAGTACTCATCTGGGATGTGAGAGACATGCAGGTTCAATTCCACCTGAATGTGGAAGGGGGAAAGGATTTGAACAGGGGGTTTCTACCTCTCAGGAAAGTGCTGTAATCACTGAGAATCATGGAAGATATGGAAGTAGATAGGGTCCCCACTGCCTCCCTGGGCTCCCTACCCATTCAACCCCTATTGCCCCTGGTCCCTGCTGCCTCCCTGGGTTCCTCACCCACACCATGGCCCCTGCTACCTCCCCCAGCCCACTACCCAGCCCCTCATTGAACCCTGGACCCGCTGCCGTGCCCCCTCCCCCCATTGCCTCAAGCTCCCTTCCAAGGCCTTGCACCCCAGGGCTGCCCCACTCCGTACCTCTTGACCACAGTGATCTGGGCTGTCATACCCCCCATAAAGCCAGCCCTGAGTAGGACACTGCTGTTCAAAACCTTTCTCTCCCCCTGTGTGTGAGGAGGTGGAATGAAACCTGGGTTCCTCACATCCCAGGTGAGTGCTCTAACCACTGCACTAAATATTAAAGGCCACTACTGCCGCCACCTCCTCCTCTGGCCAGATTTTAGACCCAATCCATTGACCTCTGAGCACACTTATTAGATCAGGCTCCTCAGAGGAGATAGGCACTCCTCCAACTATTTTCCCCTGGTTTGTGGTTCACTCTGAGCATCAGGCAGGAGATAGTCATCCAGGTGCTTAATCAAGGCAGCAGTGTGCAAGCCCAGAAGCAGAAATTTAGCTACTCAGTGAACTCTTACTGCAAAAACTTAGGTGCCAAGTGAGTTTAGGTGCCTACGGGGTAAGGCAGCAGCCAGACAAGGGTTTAGTGAATCACAATGACACTTAAAATGGGATTTAAGCACCTAAATCTGGTGTTTAGGTGCCTTAGTACCTTTGTTGATCCAGCCCCTATAGCCATAATCTAATATCCTATGTTAACAGATCAGAGTAGCCCTATAGCCAAGTTCCTTAGGGGAACCTTATTTTAAGTTGCATAATAATGACACTCATTTTCTATTTAGACCCAAAAGTCAGTGTAACAAAAACATTTTTGTTACCTCCTGTTGCTGCCAGCTCCCTTAGGAACGATAGCAGTGACAGTAACAGTAAGTACAAATGATATGTATATTGCACTGATATGATATACGTATATGAACTGATATATATATATTTCCATGTAACACTGGTTTTTTTTATGAGCACTTAGAGGAAAATAGCTTTTATTGTGCAAAGCAATTGGCTCATTCTAATGTCTGATGGTACATCGTATTAGCTGTAATAATAAACACCAAAATGAAATGACCTGATTCAATCAGACTCCAAGAATGCCATACTATTACAGCTATATGTGGTGACTTTAAAAAATAATAGAATGCAAATCTCTGCACTCTGATTTTCTAGTGCCTTTAGGACTCACAAACCATATGACCTCAACCAACATGCCTGCCCCAACATTTAATTTTAATGGACAGAAAATGAAACAATTCCAAACTACTACTGAAGTTTTCCTGAATTGGCATCACGTTACTAACTCTGTTGCTTTACAATGTCAATTTTGATAATCCTGAACTAGTGATTATTTGGATACAGCATATTCTAATAGGCCATGTTCAGATGAACTCATTTGCCTCTCTTCCCAATCTTTGCACAACTCCTGGTTTAAAGGGTGGATTTTTAAGGGGTGAAGTTACACATATTTAAATGTAGATGTTCTGTAGTTTTTTAAACATAGTTAAAATTGCTGCAGACTTAGAGAATGGTTCTTAGTCTTTACTGCAACTTAAACAAAATACATTTTAGACCTAGTAAACCGTGAGCTGAGGGGATTAACACAACCAACAAACTCTTAGTATGTTATTTAAATCAAGTGTTTAATTTCCCACCTCTGGAGAGTGAGGGGGTCTGTCAGAGCCTGATGGAGACTGAGGTGTTGCTCTAATATTTGTAGGAGAAGTTAGAGCAGTACCTGGGTGGACATACAGAGCCCTGATTTCCGTGTCCTGCCTATAGGAGAGAAATGTTTCCCATCTCCTGCCATAATAAATACCAGGAATTATTTCTTTCTTGCTAGCATCCCAGGTTGTAACCATATTATTTCCCGAGCTCTTTTTCTGGATCAATAGCCATGCCATGCTGTATGTCTCTTGCCATATACTTCCCATGTACCTGGAGTGACTCAATATTTGGTATGGTGAGGAAGCTGATGGGATGAATAGTGCTGTTCCTGCTGAGGAAAGCACACAGAGAGAGAAGCTTGTGGCAGCCTGCCTTGCTGATGAGCAAGAAAACAACTCCTGGCCATGAGACAGGAAAAGTTACTAAGAGAGAGGCACTTCCCCCCACTCCCTATGGGACGTTATGCAAACTGACTCCTGGCTGCCTACATTGCTGCTCCCTGCGTGGCTTGTGGCTCTGCACACCAGCCTGTAGTTTCCAGAAGATTCTCCCCCTCAGTCACCACTGCCACTTTCATATATTAGGCCCACCGTGCCCTGTTGCTGTCTCTTTAGGAGGTCTGATGGGGGGAGATTTAGGGTAGGTCTGCACATTAAGCTAGGGGTGTCATTCCCAGCTCAAGGAGACATAGCCGCACTAGTTCTCATTGAGTTAACTGACTAAAAATAGAGGTGTAGCTGCTGCAGCGTAAGTGATGGAAGGAACTTGCTGCCCCAAGTACAATTCCATCCCAGACACTAGGCACACAATCAGCTGGCTAGACCCTCCTGCCACTCATGTCTGTGCTCTATTTTTGCACAATCTGTGCTAGCATGCGTATGCATGTCTCCTCAGCCTGGGAATGAAAACCCTAGCTCCAACTGTAGACAAACCCATTGTCTAGAGCCTTCGTTTCCTAGATCTGCAGTTAAGTAAGGGATTGGGGCAAAATCCTACCCCTGACTTCAAGCAGCCAGCCCACCTTTCTTTGGAAGAGAGGAATGTCACTCTAGGACAGGAGCCTAGCCCTGCCCAAGTGGGGACAGGAGGTTAGCCCAAAGCCAATCAGCTGGCACAGAGGTGGGGCTAGAGAGAGCACACACATAGGGCATGGTTAGACTGGCGCTTTGCAACGCAAAAACCCTACTGTAGCGCTATAATTTTCATAGCGAACACACTTCAAAGGGAGATTTTGCGAAATGACTCCCTGTTTAAAGCGCAAGTGTTAAACCTCCTTTTCTAGAGTGATAAGCCTTTTTGTGCTAACGTTGTAGCGCAAGGGTGGGAATGTGGACACCCATGGGATCTCTTGCATGCCTCCAAGCCATGTAAAGCTATCAGCAAGCCATTGACAGCCATCAGCAAGCCATTAAAGACAATCAATCAACTTGCCATGTAAGGCAAATGACGTGAGGTGTTGTTTTATAAAGGCGGAAGTAGCTTTGCAGTTTCTGTCTAACAACTCACACAGCAAATAACCAGTGAAAATGCTTGCGGACGGAGCTGTGTGTCTGAAATAGACAGCCTGTCAGTTTTCGCTAATGAAAACTAACTGACAGCCAGATCTCATCTCCCTGTGAACAACTTCCCAGTTCCCCCTCCCCCCACAATTTGCAAAGCACGTTGCACCCAGCTGAATGCCGGGATACCTGCCCAATCCCGCAACTGCTACTGCCGGCAGAAGCATGACAAATGTATCCATTATTTTGCGCTACAAGGTTTCAATTTGTACAGTCTCTAGCACGATACCTATTGCGCTACATTGGGAAGCGCTACAAATAAACGCGCTACAATCTTCAGTCTAACCATACCCATAGTTGGGGCCTGAACAGGTTCAGATTTTTTGCTGCGGCTGTTGAAGGGAGTAGGCCCAAATGCATCCTGTACCCAGGGCTATGCGATCAGCCCAGAAGCAGGCCAGGGGCACAGCTAGAGGAGCAACCTACACCCAAAACAAGATCCTGGCCCAGCACAGTGTCCATAGGATGGATGCCTGGCAATACAGCCAAGATCAGGACTCCTCACACCATAGCTAAGTACCAACCATAAGGGGCAGAAAATACATTATTTGTGACTGAGACTCTGGAGCTGGAGCTAGTTTGGACTCTCGGATTAAATCTGTCTGCTTGAGTACTTTTTTCAAGCCAGCATCTCCAAACCTAAGTTTCAAACAGGAAATGAAGATAGAGGGTAGAAAGAAATGTAAAATAGGCATTTAGCTAGCAATCTGATATACCATTCATTGCCCACAAGTTAAAATTGAGAATCATTTTGTGGGCATAATGAGGTATTTAGATTCATGAATGATATTCCTTGAGCCTTTTGATATTTGGCCCAGAAAACTTAATTAATTTCCCCCATAAAACTCAGTTTGAGAATCATCTCTGAAAATGAATTCAGCACCCCATTTGTGGAGGTTACTAAAACTAAAGTTTTAGAACTTTTAAAGTATTGTGATCAAAATATTCACATCCACAACTTAATCTAAAGGTACCTTGTATGGTTACAAACTTTGTACAATGAAACACCCATAAGGAGAGGTCAGCAAAAAACATCAAACAGTTTTCATGAAAATTATCTGAAAACTTTAATAGAAAAAAATGGCCAAAATTTTGGCCATCTCCATCTGTGGTAATTTTTAAAATTAAATATTGAAAGTAATTATTTTTGGACTCGTGTTTATAGAACCTCTATTTACAATTATATCCTCCCAGATGAACGTCTGACAAATGATGAATCTGTTCACAGGAAAAGATGACTTTGTAATTGCTTTGAATTCCACAGAGCATAAACTGAAAATCTGAAATGTTTTATAAAAGCCCCCTTGAAAAAGGATAATTGTAATACAGAATTCTGCATAGATTATAAGGAAGTTATATTAAACTTTTTAAGTTTGAATGGATGTTTATTTCAACAGTCAAGCCTGAGGACCTCTGGACATTTTAATAAAATGAAATAAAATTGCAAAAGTAGATCAGCATGTCCTGACTTATACCCATAACAAGAAAACAGAGGGGAAAACAGCTTGTCAGTCTGTTTAATGTCACCTCCTTCCCCTCTTCTGACCAAAATCCTACCCAAACCAACTGAATAGTAAACTGGAAGTCAAGCAATTGATTTCATTCTCATTTTGTCTTGATTACAGTAGTGCAATACCAATCATATGATATTGAATATGGAGCTGTCGTGTGTTCCAAACCTATTTTTTCCCTCCCTAAAATGATTTCTCTACTGAAAACAACTGACAACTTCTTCTGACTGGTTCTTCACCTTTCCATTTTAATACCCTATTCTATTCTTGAAATTTGTTCTGTATAGATGGACTGCTGTGCTATACAGAGTCCCAATGAAGTCCAATAAAGGTCTTCAACACAGAAGTTGCAGGGTTAGTGCCTTGAGTCCTGATGATCTCTATTCTTTCAATAAATTAAACCAAGATGAATAGTCAAAGTTAGTCTCTGTTATCCAGGTTGGGTAGCTTCCTGTTCCCCTGTTTAACATTCAAAAAGTCTGACTTTTACTTTTATTTTTCACTTCTAGCTCAGTAGTGCTCTTTGTGCTTTCCTGGAAAGTTCAGTGCTGCGTTCTGCCATTTTGCCTGCTGTTTCTTTGCAGGAGTTTGGCTCATTTCTTCAGTACTCTGCAGCTCAAAGAATACCCAGGCATGCCCTGTGTGTTTCCATAACAATCCCCAAGTTTTTCCAGTAGAATGTGGATCTTTTTAATTAAGAAAATATGATTTAATAAATATCTTCAAATGGTTATGCAATAACCTGCCTTGTTTCCAGTTCATGAAATTCATATTGCATTCCATTTCTTTGCTCCCTTCTTTTTAGTTACAAAAAACGTTACTGAACAGGTGGGAAATACTGAAGTTGTGATAAAATATTGTGATAATTACTTTGGAACTGAGTAGATGTCTAGTGCAAATACATTTGTGATAGATACTGCAACAAAACCTAATGTCTGGCTTAAATTGTAATTTCTTGCTGAACATATATGGTTTTAAGATGAATTTACCAGTTCAGATAGCTTTGTCAACAGAGATTGTAAGCTACCTGAAGCCAATAACTAAGTGCCAAGATCTTGTGTGAGCAATGATGCATCTCTTTTTTCCTTTTTCTTTTTTAAGTTCACTGGAACAGCTTATTTCATGGAAATTAGTCAAGTTCTTTGAAAAAACAATTTTTGTTCATGATGCTACAGAGGCCCCCTGCAGAGGTTGCAAGCTGTCAAGTTCCAGAAATATCTTATAACTCTTCCTGAGCAGCCACACAATTTACAACATATAGTATTTTCAGTATGCTGACCATTTCTCTCTGCCATGGAGCAGCTCTCAGATGTACTCACTACCAAAATGTAAACCTGGCTCCTCAGAGGAGGATCTTTCTCCCAGATTCTCTTTAATGAGTGAGAGAAAGCTTCCTTCCTCTCTGGCTTGGCCAAAATGGTCAACTGACTGCCCCTAGAAACATTAAAAACAGGGAGAAAGGCAGATCATTAGGCATTCCCATACCACATATATCTAAAGACTGTCTGAATCTGAGCCTGTTAGGAATTTTAATTCATATTTTGGGTTTGAAATTTCTATTGTATAGAAGTAAAATGAGGCAGAATATTTTTTCAAAGTGAAGTTGGACAAGATTCAGTATGATGTCAATTCCCCTCTCTCATTCTGTGCTGCCCTCTTCTCCCACCATGAGCTTTGTCAGCTTCTCACACAAAAGCCTCTGCTTTCCTCCATGGCATCCCCTATCATTTGAACACTCTTCCTGAGTACATCTGTAAGGGCACTTACTTCTCTGGCATAGATTACCTATTAAAGACCTATCTGTGCTGTGATTCCAAAAGAAAACTAACCAACTGACAAGCTTGAGGACTCCTAGGGGAACAGGGTAAATATAATCTATTTAGAATATAAACATATGGACATAATTGCACATATTGTACCATTTCTCCATATCTCCCTTCCAAGAGGGGCAAGGATCATGTAGTAAGGTTTTGTTTTTGGAAGTACCTACCCTTCTGCAGACATTACCAGAAATAAATAGGACACGATAAAACCTGCCATGACTAGTTTGTCTCTCCAGGTCTCTCAATCCACCACCTTCTATAAACTCAAAATTGTCTTAAAGAGTTCAAATTTTTCATGACCTGACATGTATTTGGAAGACTGTGTCCCATGTGCCCTGCCTCCCCAGGTACAAACCTAATTGAGTATTCCTTTCAAGTCTGTGTAAATGCTAAATGAAGACAAAACTGAATGCTGAGGCCTTCTTATCAGAAATGAGACTTGCCAATCAGTAGTGTCTAATTTTAAATCAAGCTAGTTTATGGTCCAAAGACTCATTAAAATACGTACATTAACAAGTGAAAATGTAGCAGTTAACTAGATATCTGTGTATCTAGCTGAATACTTTAAATAACTTTTGCTAAAAGTGGTTTACGTAAAAGTCTACACACTTGCCATTGCTTGCTGAGACTGGCATCGTACAGTAGGTGGAGAATTTGTGGTAGGTTATATATGCTACCTTAGGTAACATGTTATCAAATAACTTCTCTGCTCTCTGAGATTTACAACAACGTATATACCTTCCTTTGGAAGATTATTCATTTTTCCTGGAGTATACAGAGCAAGGTTTTTAAAAATGGGAACACCCATAGCTTTGGATAGTTACATATTCTAGTTGTATAACTAAAGTGTCCAAGAAGGAAATATGGCAAATGAACAATATACGGATTTCTTTACCTGGGCAGAAGGAATTCTGCATTTTTCCTGAGTAAACCACAAGAACCATGTGGGAACTACTTCTAAAAATAAGATCTGTGTGTATTCAGCAATATGAATTATTTTTGTTTAGTCAAGAAGTCTAGTTCTGGTTCCAAAACCCCTTAGGTCTAGTCCTAGATATGGGGTTAAGTTATTGGTTGAATCATGGCCTAAAACTCTGAAATGCACATCTGCAAACCCCTCCCTAATCCAGATTCTTACAGTAACTCTGTGAATTGTGGGAGGGCTTGATAAAAGATGTGCATAGAGACTAGAGACTTACTGGAAGACTAAGCTAGCAGAAACTGCAAATGGTATGGAGGGTAAACAGCCAAAGACCGCAGATTAACCAGTTGGTTCTGTGTTCAGCATTCTCCCTTTATTCCACACAACCATGTCTGCTGCATCTACCTACCTGTCTGTCTCTCTCTCCCCCCCCAGAATATATTTACTCTTTTAGTAGTGTAATAATCAGGTATCTGTTCTGCTTGACTAAAATTTCCCTTTAGTGTTTACATACCTTCAGGTTCTAGTAGAGTTCAGACTTGATCAGAATCATGACTAAACACAGGACCTATATTTATAAACTGCATATTATTGTTATCTAATCACAGCATTTCTTTTCCAATACTCAATCGAAGGTTTTCAGTGTAGCTGATAATGCACCATTTGAGCTGCAGTTCCTGATACTAAGTAAAGCTAGTTTAAAACTCTTTAAATCAAGTGTCCTGTAGCTCAATTTGCAGTGTAGAAGGTGGAACTCGAGACTACTCCCACAGAATTTTTCATATCCTGCCTTAACTAGCTAACCAAGGGTCCAAATTCTGGCCTCAGCCTACACATAACTCCTGCTGAGATCAGTGGAAATGGCTTATGTGCACAAAGGATAAGACTTGTGCAATAGCAACAAAATATTTCGTTTAAGTTTTTGGCATTGCCACCAAAAAACCAAACCCCACACACAAAAACACACCTTGAAGGTGTATCTCACAGTATTTATCTCTGTTACCTGGGATGCTGAGAACTGTCATTTTATGTGCATAAATTATCTATTGTTAGCAATGCTACCCTGAAGATAATTTTTTTTCCATGAAATCTGTCTTCACTAACCATACTTTTAATTACAGATGAGGCACTCGACTTCACTAGCAGCCCCAGCCTGAAGGGGATAAGCATAGCACTGCCGTTATTGTTTTTACTTCTTACCGGCTTTACTTTGGGAGCCATCTGCTGGAAGGTAAGAAATATCAAATTTACCTGGTTAGGCAGAGACTGGTTACGTTTTATCCCTAAGCAAACAAGTATTCTGATTTTAAAAACTAGGGGCATATCATTTGAACCTCATTGAATTATGTAACTCTCAAATGTATATAATCAGTGGATCTCTGTTTTTAATTCCAAACTCACTCCTGCCCTTCCTCCCAAATTAAAAAAAAAGAAGATGAAATCGTGCCTGTTGGTGTGCTAACAAAATAACTGCAGGCCTGAAATTTAGGAATTAGAAATCCCAGAACTTCCCAGTTGTCCCAATTTATGTATTGATGTGGCAGTGCTTTTCCACTTATTGAGGCTTTGTCTGCACTAGGAAGGGTTTACTCTTCTTCAACGCTTAGGCAAATAGTTGTCAGTAGCGATTGTTACCCCTTTTTGGTCTGTTCCTGGGTGTCTGCAAGGGCTTGACGACCCAAGACATGTAACAGGGCAGCTGCCTGTGGGCCATCTCCACCGCTCATTGGTGGAATTTTATCCTGGATATTACAAGCCACTCGGAGAACGGCATTCCTCAGAACATCTTATGGCATTCTTGAGATATGTCTGAAAAGTATAAGACACAGCCTGTGGACAGTGTTTCCAGTAGTCTGTAGACCAGAGCAACCATAAATATCTTCATTATTAATCAAGTCATTCCACTTCATGCCCAATATATGACGTCGGTATTTTGTATGGAAAGCCTCCAGCTTTTCCCAGTCTGAGAAACATACTGTCCATGTTTCGTAACCGTACAACAGTATGGAGGTGATACAGCTCGAATAGATCCCAAATTTGGTGGTCATGCTGAGATGATCTTGATTCCATTTGTAGTAAACAACCCATGGCCGGCACTGGAATACTAATCCAGTGGAGAACCTCTGTGTGAGAGTTGGGGGAATTGGTAAGTATAGAATCCAAACAGCAAAAAGCTGGAGACTATTTCAACAGTTTTGTTATTCAAAGAGATTGGAGTCATGGGTGAACCTGGTCCTAGAATTTGCAGCATTGTCTTTGACAAGGAAACATGGAGGCCAACCTTAGCTAACTCTTCTCCATTTGCTGGAGTGCCTCACAAAACCTGTTGGAGCTCTGTACTAGAAGAACAACATCCTCAGCATAGTCAAGGTCTGAGAGCAAGAGCTCACCAAGCTTACTGCCTATTGACGGAATGTTGCATTATGAAATCCATTGCCTGACAAGAGTGCAGGGGTCAAGATGCAGATTTAAAAGGTGCCAATATCTGATTTCCCAGATGTACATGGGCAGTGGTTCCATTATGCAGCTCTCAAATCAAGTCCAGCACAGTGGTAGGAACACATCCATCCTTTAAGGCCTTCATAGTGTGACTTGGTCAGCTGAATCAAACTCAGCCTTAAGATCAATATGCGCGATGTGCAGGGCTTCTTGAACTCATGCATGGGCACCAGATTCGTGCCCCTTATCTGCAGGCTCCACAACAGCCCCCAAGGCAGAAGTTTAGCATCCTCTTCATTTGTTCCTCCCGCCCTCCACCGCCTTAGGTCTTAACCTCATGAAGCATGGGGCTGCTCTGTCCCCTAGGAACCCTCCCCTGATAAGCCACCTCTCTGGCCGGATTCACTGAAGCCTCTGCAGTCAGGTTCCCTGGCCCTGGAGCACAATACATCCTTGTGGCTTAATCCCTTCCTGCCTGCACTCAATCCAGCTGCCTCCTGTCCCACGGCTAATGTCGGTGGCTAGCAGCAGCCTGGAGGTGTTCGCTGCCTTTCAACATTCTGGGGGCAGAAGAGACAAGTTGTTTCCAGCCACAGGGGAGAGGAAAGAAGAAATGAGCTCTGCAAAGACACAGGCCAGGTCATCCCTCCCTGCTGGCCACATTCTGGTGTGAACCCTGGCTGAAGTCTGAGGTGGGAGACCATGTGACCCTGCATGCCCCACCCCTCACCCCGTGTTGCCTGTGGAAGATTCGTCCCGTGGGGCCCGCCCAGCCAGGCATGGAGGGCAGGAAGCACTAGGCAGGGAGTGTCAGGTTGGTCGGTCACTCCCTCTGTGTGTGAGAGAGATGTATGGGAATGTGTGTGTGCCACCTCTCCCTGTGTGAATCCTAAGGCCTTAGCGATAAGAAGGTAAATAAAAAGAATCCAGCTATGCAGTATTTCTTTTTAACGGGGGCACCGTCAACTTGATGTTAATGTGAACATTTTGTACTTCATAGTTCTGAACATGAGTAATTTTACCAGGTGTCCCATATTCAGCTTAGGGAAATAGTCATCCTGCCTATAGCCAATCGTCGGTTTAGCAGATTGGTGGAGGATGAAGGTGAGCAGAGACTAGGCAACCTTGATGTCATCTGGCAGGTCAGCTGGAGAAGAGAATCTATTGCTGACATCACTATAAAACCTGTTGGCTAAACCGGCATGCAGAGAAGTGTGTCGACGTCAAATTTCTTCTTCATCACAAAGGGCTTACCTGCTCGTCGGAGCGCCAACACCATGCGGGCAACCACTAGATGGTGATCTGTATTCATGGCATATTCTGCACCATAATATATTCTACAGGTGGTGAAGAGACACCTGTCACATGTGGGATGATGTGGTCTTACTACTTTTGAGAGATGCCATAGTGAGCGGCCATGACATCTGGTATATGCATCGTCACTTGAACCATGATGCCAAGAATGGAAAGGTTCTGAGAGGCACAGAATGTGAGCAAGCGGCAAGAATTATCATTAGGTGTACCTGAACCGTAATGACCAATGACCCATTCAAGCTCAATTCATAGGGAGCCAAAAACTGCATTTAGGTTTCTCAGGATCATGAGATTATTATGTGGAGATACAGTGCGTACTGGAGATTCCAGCTGATCATAGAAATGATCTTTGATTGAATCAACTAATTCCTCTGTGCACAGATGACTGACAGCAAGGTGACCATGCCAATGTTTAAGATGTGCAATAAGTAATCAAGATGACACAGGCATCCAGGTTATTAAGGAGGACTTGGCCTCGCCTCGCAGTAGTAGTGCTACCCCATGTAAGTGGTTGGGGCCACTGGAATACAGAGATAAAGTATCTTCCACCTCATGGCTTCCATGATCTATCAGCCTTGTTCCATTTGCCTGTGATTGATATGCCAAGGTGATTAATTTCACGTGAGACAGTGACCTGATGACCACGTCTGTGAAGAGTTGCAACATTCCAGATTGCAATTTTGATGAATTAGTGGAGATTCCTGCTACAACTGAATACACTGTCATGGTATATTACAGACATGCCTGCCGATATCAGAGGATGCATGTCCCCTGTGGGGATTTTGGTACGAGCCTGTCATATTTGCACCAAAGGAGGACGGCACTGGCATCTACATCTGAGAGTACAGCAGGGTCTGTAATTGGTGCTGAGTTCCAGGTTATTCAAGTTGGTCAAAAAACCCTCCTAGCAGAGGCACAAAATTATTTTATTGGTATAGATAAGTTCCCAAATTATGTAGACTGTTCTGGCAAAAGAACACTTTTGCCAGCATCACCGTGTCTACACTGGGGATTCTGCCAGCACAGCTACATCAGTTAGGGGTGTGATTTTTATCACATTCCTAATGACATAGCTGTCTCAGCAAAACATTTAACAGTAGATCAGACTTAAGCTTCTATAGGTTCCAATCCTGCACAGCTTTAGAGGAGTAATCTTGCTCACACAAGCAGTCCTAATTGGTTTTGTAGGACTGGTTCACACACTCTGACAATTAGGAGATATTAACCTGGTATTGTGCTTGATTAAAAACATAACAGTTCATTGCATATAAAATACAGATAGTTAAATTCTGGTATCACACTTGCATGCATAACTCTGCTTGACTTCAGTGGGGTGCATGCGTGCATCTTAAAGTGGGATTTGGTTTATCTTATACAAGAACATATTGATACTGAAAATAGAAAGGGAGACTTAAGTGAATAATTATCATTTATTTTTTAAGTTGTCACTATCCAGTAACTATATCTGATGCACTTTCCTCTTAGAAAACACATCGCACACCCAGACCAGAAAGTGATGAAACAATACAGTGTAATAGCTCTCCAGAGGATAATGAGATAAGGTATTTTGCTTCACTGAAGTCTTTACAAATATCTCATCTTTGAAAAATCAAGTATCATTTTTCCATTTCTTAACGGTTTCTCTTGCTGTCTGAAAGATGCACTTGGAAACAACAAATGTGCTTATTACCAACTGTCATAAAAATGTATTGGATAGAATTTGTGCCCAGAGTATGTCCATTAGAGTGTGCTCCTACGCTAAATGTAAATATTATGGGTTTTTTTGTATACAAAAAAACTCCATTAGGAGAACATTATTGTTGCAAAGTTAATCACTTAGAAACCAGGGAGAAGTTCCATACTTGTAATGTCAAGGGAGGGAGTCCGCTACAGAATTCTCATGAAATGGCAAAATCTGCTTCCTGTGGCAGCAGCTTCCCTTCAAAGGAGATCTTCTGCAGAATAAGATGGATTTAATATTCTTTCTGCAGCAGATTAAAAATGAGACTTGTTGGCCCAAGGGAGACCACCTGGGATCACATCCCTTCATCATGTATGACTATCCTTCATCTTCACCTCGAATTTTCAGTACTGAGACAGACTAACTTCCTCTTTTTCCATCAGTAATTTTCCCTCTGTGTAGTGGAAGTTGGTGGAGATAAGATACTGTTTGCATGTTAACTTTCTCCCTGGGGAGGAGAGATGCCACGGGCAGTCTTCACAGTAGGAGGCCCTGGTGCACTCCTCAGAACTTCCTGCTGCTTGAATGAAGGAGACAGATGTTTCAGTGTTTCCTAGTACTGCATGGGAAAAAGGAAGGCAGATCATGATGGCTTCTCTTCCCCTGGGGAGTTTTGGGAGCAGCAACAGCTGTAAGGGGAGGTTGGTAGATAGCAACAGATGAATTTATTTCTTCCTTCTGAGTTTATTCCACTATTGGAATTTGCTAATGAGGGGGGAAATGATCGGTCATATGAGATAAAACACTCTGCCTACAGGAAGGGGAGTAGTTGAGTGGTGTCGAGCCAATCACAAAATGTGATTGGATCTATGTGGGGATCAGCATTGGAAACAGATTTTGCCATTCACTGGGCTGTGAAGCATGGACTAATAATGCGAAAATTCACATGAATCAACTTCAAATGTTACGTTCATGTGAATATTCAGGTAGGTTCATGTTGAAATCTTTGCCCTCTTCCTTTCAAAGTTTTTTAATCCAATCAGTGAGAAGAAAAGTCATATGGAATTCTAGGAGACCAAACACAATTTGTGAACCCATAGGCTGAAATTTTCAGAGTACTCGAGCAATTTAGAAAGACTAACAAATTTGTAAACATCAACCTATTCATGGAGGATTAGTTAACATTCAGACTTCCATTACTATAGATATCATTCACTACAAATAACTCCTCTCACTTTAGTACAGTGACTAATAAAGCTGCACATCCTCCCCTTGACACCACAGGTAGAATGAAACCATGCCTCGGGGGCGGGGGGAAAAAAGACACAGTTCAACAAGAGATTACCGTTCCAAGAAATTAAAATAGTTTTTTTCCCCATGTGGTCTCCTTAAACATATACAATATTTTCCCCTACCATCCCGTCACAAGAAAGTTTTGATCTTCTACTGTAATTAGGCAGTACTTATTAGCAAATGTTTATTACAATGCACAAACACTTTGACCACAAACATTGCAATGATGCTTGTTAATGTATGTATTTTAACTAGCAGATGCAGCCTTTAATTACCACCATTCCCTTGAAATTTTAGCTCAATGGAAATACATTTATTTTATGTCTTCCAGTATGTTGCAGCAAAAAGAAAAAGAGCACTTACAAGTGTAGCTGTTGCGTTTTTCCAACACTGTTACTGTTTCATGTACTGGTAAGTCCTTAAACAGAATGACAGATTCCTACCACCGACTTCATAAATTTTGTCAGCTGAAATTTAGTGTCTATTATGTGAAGCCACATCTAAAGTTAACTTTGCATTAGTTAGCTTAGCCTACTTGTATGACAGTCTTATTGCACATATAATTATCCTGGGTTCTGAATTTAGTTATTTCACTTGCAGCCAGACCTCTCAATATCACAGTGGGAGATAAAGATCCCCAAATGAGGGACAGCTCTTGCTTCCTCCTTTGGAAAAACTTTCCACAGAGGAAGAATATTAACAGAATATACTGATGTGATTCCAGATATGAAACACTATACTGCTAAACTATTGGACTGTTCTGCATCATTATCATACACTGTATTTATCCGAGACCTTCATTCATGACATGTTAGTATCATATTTGTATTAACTTGGCCACCTCATTGTGTGAGAGAAAAAAGAACATGGATTTTATTTTCAAACAATACTGGGGGGGGGGGAGCCAAAATATTTTGCTTTGACTACATGCTTTCCATAACCAATGAATTTACTGTAGTAGACCAGCTCGCTTTTCTAGGTGCCATCTGAACATTTTTTTTAAAGCTCTATTGTTAAGACTTCCCTGTATTGCAATTGTACAACAATCCTGCAAATACACATATGAGCAGTCCCATTAAATTCAATAAGAGTGTGTGTGTGTGTGTGTGTGTGTGTGTGTGTGTGTGTGTGTGTGTGTGTAGGAACATGGTCTAAATGCATTCTGTGCCCAGGACTGGGAAGTTAGAGGAAGTGTACATTAAGTGCAGTTAGGCCCCTTTATAAATGTCTAGCAATGTGTTTTGGGATGAAAGAATGTACATGCAAGTTATTTCATTATTTATTTCTATAAAGAAAGTATTAGATTTCCCTGCTAGGCTTCTGCTACTGAGTAATGAGTGTGAGAAACCAGCAAAAATACAATTTCCTTTTTTTCCCCCCAGGCAGCCAACAGTTCCATGTTTGCTTCATAAATGAAGCAACTTTAAGCATGTTCATATTCCTTCTGGAGTGACAGACTGAGTCTGCATTGGTTGCTGCCCAGGATCCATACTGATTCAAACAGATGAGGACGAAGAGTGTGTTTGTTACTGTGAAACCAACATTGAACTGAACAGCATCAAGAAGAGTGTGTTCTGAGCAAGACTGTATTTTATTCAGATACCTACCTTGCGTGGGATTGTAACTGTATAGTCCTTACAGCTGATTCTGGCAAAGGAAGTACGTGGCCTGAACAAAAGACACCTTTCAAATGTCTCCAGATACATGTAATCTTTGAAAGTCATAAAGAAGTTTTTATTCTTAATTTACATCCTGTGTCTTCTTGCTTACCCTGATGCCTACAAATGGAATTCTCTGAATTAAAAAAAAAATGCAGAAATGGATACAAAAACATACTCTACAATACTATTACGTAAAACTTGCAAGTCAGGTGGTGCAATGGACCAGTGTGCTAGCCTTTCACTTTTAAGGAACTGGTTTTCTATCTAGCAAAGGTCATATGTAAAATGAGATGTGGTCTCTGTCTTGTGCCAGGTGGATATATGTCCACTTCAGAAATCCTTCATGGAACTTGGCTTGGCTGGTGGTCTCCATTTAGACGAAGCAAAGAATGGATCAAAAAGAAGTAAAGTGGAAATGACAGTAGCAGGATGGAGCTTTGACAGCATTAGGAGAAACTGTTGGATGTGTGAAGACTCCAATTAAAATTCCAGCCATAGAATGGGGAGGGGAAACACAGAGTTTGAATTGCATTCAACATCTGGAATAACACTAAACTCATTAAACCTTTTCTAAATATTGATGATACATGCCATTGATTCCTTGGCTTATATAAGATGTAGGAAATGTGAAAGATACTGAGAATGAATTTATTAATTACTGCTGACATACAGTAAAAGCTATTTGCATTGTGTTTTAAGTGACTAATACGGTTTTATTTTTTAATCTGGCATTCTCCATTATTTTTAAGATGAATTCTAGTCAAGGTATGAAAGCTTTATTTCAGGTTGTCCTCCGTGTCTACTGCTATTATTAAATACATGGACTACAGAAACAAGACTGATAATAAATTAAGACTTTGTCAGGCATGCATTTTTAAGGAGGCACTAAAAATATTCTACTGAAACTTTCAATGTGTGTTTTATGCGTCCCATTTGTACAGGCTGTTTCCAGAAAATATACACTACTTATTTATCTATTTTAATGTCTGCTGCAGAAAGTAGAAATGTCTGACACCAAATGACAAACTGACTGACAATAACTCAATAACCATTTTAATTAAAGTATGTCTAAAATATTTTAACATCTTCATAAAGCTGACTATATTTTAGAGATACTTTTAAAAGAGCTGTCATGGATGCTTTAGTTATTTCCTTAATCTGCTATGAATTACATATCAAAGGACTTTGCTATTAATAGGGTCAAGAAATTAGTAAGACATCTGAGTGCCACAATGTACAAAAAGTATTATGATCAATGATGGAGATTACAGATATGTATAGACACTTTGGGTGGAAACTTGGCAAGTCAGTGGCAAACTCCTATTGATTTCAATGGGGTCAAAATTTGCCCCTTAGGGTCTAGTTTTCATTTACACTAAGTCTAGTTTTCAATGTTCTAACTGTGATCTTCAGCTGGTGTGAACTGTCAGAGCTCCATTAAAGTCAATGGAGCTATGATCATTTACACCAGCTGAGGATCTGTCCCTACAGCAGGTCAAAGAGGCTTTTGTGTAAGTCAGAATTGGGCCCTACTATCCCGACTTTCATACGGTGGTGGAGCACCCACCACTTCAATTGAAATAAATGGAAGAAGTAGCACCACTAAAAATCAGACCCTTAGCAACTTTTAAGACTACAGAAAACCAAGCAGTAGAATTCTCCATCTGTAGCAGCTCAATCTGACACCACATATGATGTGCCTGTATTTACAGGTCCCTTAGACTAGTATCTGAAGCCTACTTTAAAAGTTCCACTTTTCTAATCTCAGCATGATCTAATGTTTGTTTGGCAACTTGCACCTAGAGCCCTGCAGCGGGACTAGGATCCCGCAGGACCCGGTGCCATAATATCAGGAGTGGGTAAAATGTAGAAAACACTAAATATCTCATCGGTTTGTCATAAATAGAATTTCAGCAATGTAAAGCAAGTTGTTTTTATTTTAAATAAAGGTTTTAATGCTTAAATTTAAGCAAGGGATAGAAAGATTTGATGTCTATTATAACAGGAGTTAAAAGTATTTTTACATGGTTTAAGCAAGATTTGTTTTATTCTTTTAGTGGTAAAAATTGTCTGAATTGTGTGTGGTGGGTCTGTGTTAAATGATGGGGTTTTTTGTTTGTTTTAATAGCATGGGGGGATATCTTGCTCATGCAGGATTTGCAGAATCTAAGGTTTTTGCGGGTGAGTGGGATAAAAATGCAAGAAACAATGTGGGAGCAGGTGAGAACGAGTACTGCAGAAGCCGGATTTAAAAAATAACCCCATGCAGAGTTCTAATTGCACCTTACCGGTTGTGTTGAGATTGCTTAAATACATGTTCTGAGAAAGAAGAAATGTACCCATAATAAATGGCAGCAAATATCACTGAACACTTGACAAAAATGTTAGACAAAAAACATTTCCCATTTGCTGCAATCTACAGTATGTTCTCAAGAAAACTGAATGGATTTGGAATTTTATAGCAGTTTTCTTAGATTCTGTAATTGAACAAACCCCGATGTTATTAAACTACCTTAATTGTTCATAAAGGTGCTATTTTCCCAAACTGACTATTTGAGAAAATTAACAGTAATAAAACACTAAGCATTTGCAGTTATACATCTTGATGTGTCTCAAATTAGGCTTTGAAGTTCAAATTACAGGGTTTTTTTGTTCAGTACATATTTTACCCTGGATAACAATGAATAATGCATTTATAAATGGATATAAAATTTGCCCCCAAATGCAATGCTACTAAACAGTAACTGTCTCAAAGCTTAGTTACAATACAGGGTTTATAACAAAGCCACACACATTCATCTTTGCCACAGAATAAGGTAAATTTAAGGCTGAATAACATTTGTGTATCTCACTGAAACAGCTCCCATGTACAATCCTTCTGACAACACAAAGTTTACACAATCGTAATTGTTCTCATTTGGAATGTAAATAACATCCATTAGCACAAAGTGGAATAGCATCACTGAAGTGTGTGAGCTGGGTAATCAATTTGACAGTTCATGGCTTTTCCTTCATTTATATCTGACTTTAACAGGTTTAAACTGAATGTTTGGGCCCTCTGAGAGGAGTATCACAAACCTGAATATATTTAAATATTTCTAAATAGGGTAGATTGTTTGGCCTTTGGAAATCTAATAAGATATATGTACATTTTTATAAGGAGCCTGATTCTGCTACCTGTTGTGTAGCATTTACTCCATGCATAGTGTCAGTCATCTGCCAATTTACAAAAAGCAGTTGGGACCACTGCTGGAGTAAGTTACTACTCAATGGGAGTAATGGTGGCAGAATGAGGTCCTTAATTACTTTTTCCTATCTTGTAAGTAGTTGTGCAATTCCTGAATACAAATCAATTTTAAAATCCTTCATTTTTAGGAAGGGTCAGACCATGCGTTGTTGTGATTAGAAACTGTGTCCATTTATTAAAATGGAGTGTTTTGTTATATTAAAGTCAACCTAAATTATTCTTCGATCTCAGTGGATTTTGTACGGAAGAAACATTTGGAAGTTTCCTTGGGAGTAGCTGAACTTTGTATGCTATTAATAGCAGCTTTGTGAGAATAAAAAGCAGCTAATGGTATACTGCAAAATTCGATGTGCTCTTTTAGAATTGTGTTTACTTGAATAAATTAATGGTACTTATTTAGTCATGAAGTCATTTTATACGAAAGCTTTAAAAAACTAATGTGCTTTTCCATGGGACATATATAAAGACATCTTAAATGTGCACATTTTCTAGACTCTCATCTTCCTCAGGTGTGTATTTTCTGTTGCGATCCCTTTGTAATGGTGAAACTGCTCAGCGCACACAGTACAATCGTTAAATTTAAAAGTTACCAGTGTACTACTATAGTTATTTTCAATTAGATTTGCATTTAAGAGTTATCCAAAAATTGTCTCCAGATAGAAGTTGATTCAACTATGTGTTAAAAATAGATGTACAGTAATAGTGGCATGTTGCTGTTATATTAGCAAATGGATGGGATGTGGAGATTTCAGACTCTTTAGAGACAGAGGCACAAACATTGGTGAGAGAGTTTGTATATTTTTATGTAAATGACAACACAATCTTGCATAGTTACATTCTGACTGAAATGTTAAGCAACAAAGTTTATAAAATGTGATGTGTATGTATATATATGTCCTCTTAAAAATAGATGTATGCCCTGATCCTTTTTTATACTGGTTTGAAAATGGAATTACATTATATACATATACTTTATTGTTCTAAATAAAGATTTTATGCACTGCCATGATATGAGTACGTTGTCTTGACTCAGTCATGAACACACATTTTTATTTGTGATTTAGGACACTACATCCAGACTTCAAACTTCAATTAAAAATTATTGTAGCTGCTTCAGGGTATGTCTACATAGCAATTAAACACCTGCAGCTAGCCTGGGTCAGTTGACTCAGGCTTGTGGGTTTGGGCTGTAAAATTGCAGTGTAAACTTTCGGGCTCAGGATGGAGCCTGGACTCTGGGGTCCTCCCCCCTAACTGGGTCCCAGAGCTGGGGCTCAATCTTCAGCCTGAATAGTTACCCCACAATTTTACAGCCCCACAGCCCAAGCCCTGTGAGCCTGACCCAGGCCAGCTACAGGTGTTCAATTGCTGTGTAGACATGCCCAGAGGACGACCAATACAAATCTCAGACACAAAGGGCTTGGCTACACTTGCAGCCATAGAGCTCTTTGAGTTAAACCAGCCTTGGGAGAGCACAGTAGGGAAAGCGCTGCAGTCTGTCCACACTGACAGCTGCAAGTGCACCGGCGTGGCCACATTTGCGGCACTTCCAGTGGCATTGGGAGCAGTGCATTATGGGCAACTATCCCAGTGTTCAAGTGGCTGCAACATGCTTTTCAAATGGGGGGTGGGGTGGAGTGTAACAGGAAGTGTGTGTGTATGTGCAGAGAGAGAGAGAGTGGGTTTTTTGGGTGCTGAGCGTATGTCAGCATGCGGTCTTGTAAGTTCAGATTTCTCTCCCCCCCCCCCCCCCCCCGCCCCTGCTTCTCACTCACTGAAAGCAAGCAGCATTCCTTGGTAATGTTTGCTTTGTCTCAGAGTAGATAAGCATGCTGGATGTCAGAAACAGACCTTTGAAAGGGCATATCCACATTCCTACAGTCGATTCCAAACCAATGACAAGAATAGTCACTTGACTTAAGGGGATTATGGGACATTTCCGGAGGTCAATCAGTGCAGTAATGCAACACCTCGTTCACACTGACACTGGAGCGTCTCAGCCAAGCCACATCAAATGTTATTCCTCTCAGGGAGGTGGAGTACCAGGAGTGCTGTAGCCCTGGAGATAAGAGTACTCTATGTACCTTGCCAGTGTGGACAGGGAGTGAGTTAGAGCGCGCTGAGAGGCTTAAGTGCACTCTAACTTGCAAGTGTAGCCAAGGACTTAGGGTAACTGCTCCTCCCACATAGATATTCATCATTTGGGTCAGATGCTGTTACTTTGGTTTCAATTGCTATGAAAAAATATTGTGAATGCAATGTGTTTTACAATGTCTATTTTTGGAAAGAGGTAATTTATAGTCTAAGACCTAAAATGTTCTGCAGAGTTGAGAGAATCCCTTACTTGCTGTATTTTGTACTTTATTGTACATAATTGTGGGTCTCCAAAATGATGTAGGTCATATTCAAAGATGAATAATAAATAAATTTTGTTTCTTTCCCTCAGAGGAAGGATTTCTCCCCAGAATCAAAGGCAACTGAGTGTAGTTTTCCCAGCCTATAGCTAGCAGAAAAGTAACACTTGGCACTATACAATATGAATTGCATTACAGCAATGTAATTTAACAGTTTAGTGCCAAATGATTTACATCAGCTGGCTCCAAGATCATTTTAGTTTATGTTAGCACAGAATTGTTTTCTACAGGAACTACTTACTTTATATTTTTGCAGAAATTTCCTGAATGATAACAATTGACAATTTTTATTTTTACTGAAGCTGGGTTGGTTCAGATTTTCACATTTTACTGCAGCTTATAAAGTTCCAGCTTCTTACCCCTTTAATATGACTATTGCTGGTAGAAATTCTTCCAAAGTTCAAAACTATTCTAAAAGAGCGGAAGTTTCCCCACTAACTGCACTGGCCATGTGCTAGCACAATCAAAATTTTAGATTGTAAAATGCATAAAATAAATTCACATGTGCACTGTTGAATCCCAGAGGTCTGAAGAATAAGGGCCCTCACCATACTCCCAAAAAGGTTATTTCAACACAATACAGGAGCATTTTCCATAAGCAATTACTGTTCTCCTGATTTATGGCCTTTTCTGCACAATCCCATGACAAGCAAGCAGGAATTAAAATTATAGATAAGATTTTTTTCCCCAGGCTTGGGCTTCTAGCCAAGTACAGGGCAATTATCTTTTTTTTTTTTTTTTTGGTCATAATGAGCTCATGGAATAATGTTCCACTGAGATCACAAAATCTTTGTTTATTTGTTGCGTATTGTGTTTTTCAGAATAGTAAAATTTGCCCAATTAAAGTTAAGAAGCTGGAAGGGAACATGTAGCTTTTTGTCACTCGTAAATAGCTAAACTGATAAATGTCATATTACAAATTTCTCCCTGTCATCACTTATATTGTGTCTGATGATTATTAGGACTCATTGGGTATTTAACCTGTCATGTCCCTGAAGTTAAATATTTTAGACCACCCTTCTATTAGACAATGCTGTCAGCATTAACAAAACAGGTAACAACCTTCACCTTTGTAGACAGCAAAGCCAATTAACAGCATCAACTAAGGCAGAGAGTCTAAACTCTTGAATGACTCCATGAGCAAAATACAGCAAAAGTTCTTGGGCAATTGCCCCTTTGCCAAAGCTTGGGTGACAAGCATCCCAGTGAAGTAGTTAAATTGCTCTGTAGCACATGGACATAGATTACTACTTGTTTCGTACAGTTCCACAATTTTCTGGCACTGTAAAACTAGCAAATGCTTTCTAGATTTATTTATAATGCTGTACCTTAAGTATCAGACAAACGCTTGATCAACTTCACTCCAGTACAGCCTGTGGATATTTAATTCTATAAGTAGCTGCATGGGGGAAATCTATATATATAAAAGTCAAACGGTGTATGCGTGCGTGCATGTACGTTCCCTTACTCCTTCCACACCGTTTGAGCTAGAGACTTGAAATTTGGTACAGTTATAGGCTTTAGGGTCCTAATCAGGGTAAGAATCGAAAAATTTTCAAATCTCACCTCTGACACCCCCCAGGGGTGAAATTATTTAAATCTCATTAACATCAGCTGGGCAGCAGGTTAACACCTGCTGTTCTCTGTGACATAGTTATGATGTAATAATACCCCCCTCCAATGGACCCCGCACTCGCTCAGCTCTCTCCCCTCTCCCCCCCTCCAATGGACCCCCCCCCACTCAGCTCTCTCCCCCCTCAGGTAAGAATCGAACATTTTTAAAATCTCGCCCCCTCCCCCCACTCCAATGCCCCCCCACTCGCTCAGCTCTTTCCCCCCTCCCCTGCTCCAATGGACCCCGTACTCGCTCCGCTCTCTCCCCCCTCCCCCCTCCAACAGCCCCCGCACTCTCTCAGCTCCCTCCCCCCTCCAACGGCCCCTCCAATCGCTCAGCTCTCTCTCCCTCCCCCTTCCAACGCCCCCCCCCCCACTCAGCTCTCTCCCCCCTCAGGTAAGAATCGAAAAATTTTTAAATCTCACCCTCCTCCGTCCCCTCCAATGCCCCCCCCACTTGCTCAGCTCTCTCCCCCCTCCAACGGACCCCACACTCAGCTCTCTCCCCCCTCCTGCCCTCCGATGGACCCGAGCAATGCCGGGTACTTTTGCTAGTCTATATATACCGTATATATAAAAGTCAAATGGTGTAAGCGTGTGTGCGTGTATGTACGTTCCCTTACTCCTTCCACACCGTTTGAGCTAGAGACTTGAAATTTGGTACAGTTATAGGCTTTAGGGCCCTAATCAGGGTAAGAATTGAAATTTTTCAAATTTCATCTCTGACGCCCCCAGGGGTGAAATTCTTTAACGCCCATTCACATCAGCTGGGCAGCAGGTTAACACCTGCTGTTCTCTGTGACATAATTATGATGTAATAATACCCCCCTCCAACGCCCCCCCACTCACTCAGCTCTCTCCCTCCCTCCCCCCCTCCGACGGACCCAAGCAACGCCGGGTATTTTTGCTAGTATTTAATAACTGTGACAGAGTCAGACCAGAAGAGTATAGGAGAGTGCTGGAAGGCAGGTATATCAACCCCAAGATGTGCAGGTCTCTGTTCCCTCTGTGCCAAACAAAGGCTACTCCAGGCCAATCAAGACACCTGGGGCCAATTAAGAAGATTCTAGAAGGCAGTAGAAATAGCTAGCCTGATTGGGACACCTGAAGCCAATCAGGGACTGGCTGAAACCAGTTAAAAACCCTCCTAGTTAGTCAGGTGGGTGTGGATGTCAGGAGCTGTGAGAGGATGTTGTGCTGTTGGTGAGACTGAGTGGTAGACAACATATATGCACGGAAGGAGACTTGAGGTAAAGGTGAAGAGAAGTTGGAAGAAGCGGGGGACTGCTGTGGGGAAGTAGCCCAGGGAATTGTATTGTGTTTGGTGCCTAAAAGGTCAGCCATCTTAGCTGATACTATTAGGGTCCCTGGGCTGGAGCCTGGAGTAGAGGGTGGGCCCGGGCTTCCCCTCCCCCCCCCCTTCTACCTCCCCTAACTAATCCCAGTGAGCCTCTGAAGCTAGCACAAACTGCCTGGAAGTTCAGTACCCACAGGGACAAGGCCAAAGCTTTGCCACATAACACACTCTTCAATCTAGCAGAGAAAGGTACAGGGCAATTATCTTTCTTTTTTGTCATAATTTCAGATCACAAAATATTCTTTGTTTATTTGTTGTGTGTTGTGTTTTTCAGAATAGTAAAAGATGCCCAATTAAAATTAAGAAGCTGGAAGGGAACATGTAGCTTTTTGTCGCTGCATGGGGGAAATATTTAATAACACACTCTTCAATCCAATGGCTGGAAGTTGAAGCTAGATATATTCAGATTGAAAATAAAGTGTACATTTTTAACAGTGAGCGTAATTAACCTTTGGAACAATTCACCGAGGCTCATGTCAATGTTTACATGGAGATTGCATGTTTTTCTAACAAAGCTGCTCTAGGAATTATTTTGGAATTCTATGGCCTGTGTTATACTGGAGGTCAGACTAGATGATCACAATGGTCCATTTGGCCTTGGAATCAATGAAACCTATGCGAACAGGTTAAAAAAAACAACACCCCGGACATGTTGAGGAAAGAAGACTGGGGGGAGACCAGCTAACATCCTTTAAATATGTTAAGGGCTATTATAAAGAGGACGGTGATCACTTGTTCTCCATGTCCACAAGAAGTATTTGACTTAGTCTGCAGCAAAAGTGATTCCGGTTATATATTCAGATTGTTGCTTATGGAAGGTGAACTGTACACCCAGCTAGGCCCCACAACTGCAGTAGACACTGAAGGGACAAGATCCCCAGGGGGCAAAGGTGCTGCCATGAGTGGGAGGGGTCAGAAGTTTCCAATAATCCTAAGCCTCCCTCCTGTCTTCAGAATGACTCTTCTCCCATGGGTGGCGGGTGACTCCTCTGTTTGAGGAGGGTGGGTGTGCCTGGACTGTAGCCCTGTCCTGAGGCCCATTCCCGCCTGGCCTCCTATCCCAAGGGTTGCCAACTTTCTAATTGCTGAAAACCAAACACCCTTGCCCTGTCCCATGCCCCACCCCTTCCCCTGCTCACACCTCTCCCCCATCTCCATCATTCATTCCCCCCCCCCCGGGTTCCTTCAGCCACCCCCTCACCTCTGCCAGCCCCTCCCCTCAACTCCCTTTCCCCGGCCCCGGCCCTCGAGGCAATTGAGTCATGGTGGGGGCAGAAGGGGGCAGACAGGATTCCCCCGGGGAAGCACCTACCTCTTGGAGCCTAGTCCAGAAGCCAGCCACTGTTCTCTGGCATCAGCAGCTAAGCAGAGAGCAACTCCTCCATGTGGCTCCAGCTCTTTCCACCGCACAGGGGGGAGGCCGATTACTGCAGCCACCTGAACATTTAGCGTTAGGTCAGCTGTGCTGATTGGACACTGCCAGGTTCTCTTTTGGATCAAATGTTATGGTTTAAAACTGGATCCCTGGTAATCCTACACCCCCCCCCCAACCCCTGCTGATTGTGCCTCTTCAGCCCCTCTGCCAAGGCCAACCCACTCCCCCCCCCACCTGCCCCTTCTCCCAAGACACCCACCCATCCACTGCTTCCGCCTTTTTGTCTCCTCCCCAAGACCCCCCATATGAGCAGAGCAGGGATGGAACAAGGCAGAGCAAGGGTTGGGGTCTTTTGGGGGAAGATGACAAGCGGGGCTTCGGGATGAAGCATGGGCAGGGCCATGGCCGGAGTGTCCCTTTGGCCGCAGTGTGCTTCAAAAGTGGCAGGCCGGTTGTTTGGGCAAGCTTAAACTCCACAGGCCTTTTATACCCAACACCCATGCATAACGCTCAGATTAGTGGAAATTAGAAACATGGGCACACGTTAGGATTCTGCCCACTGCTATATAGATCATTCCCCCCAAATTGTATAATTGGCCAATTGTGGTTTTCAAAAGTTATCGCATTATTGATAGAAAAATGCCATTGAGTTGAGTGTTAGGCCTCATAATCCGAAGTGTAACTTTACTGCAGGGAGTGTGAAGACCGAGAAGAAAAGACCAGCATAGAGGTTAGCTATACAGAATAATGAACTAAGGGGCCATAAGGAGGAAAAGTACAGAACTGACGAACAGGACCAGCAGCAGTGTTTACTGATGTGACAATGCGCTAGAGCCATAAAGGGATTTAGCCATTACAGTGATCAATGTAGCAATGCCTAACTTTTAGGTACCTTATCACGCACTGGAGTCCACAGATCCAAGATAGGTGCTAAGGTTCCTACACAAAGCCTGGGGAGATAGAGAGATCTAAGAATAGGATCCACAAAAGCCAATATGCTGAGCAGTGAGTCATCTAAAACAGACAGTAGGAGAGGAGTGGGTCCTAAATCCTGCCACTCAAAGGGGCTTGGGTGCCTAAATCCAGTCCAGGGACACGTAGCTGTCTCTGCCTGGGATACATAGCCACAAAGTTAGGCACCTAAGCTAGGTTTTGTGTGTTTTTGGTTGTTGTTTTTGTTGTTGTTGCGTTGGTTGGGGTTTTTTTCTTCAAAAAGTAGGCAGAGACCACTGGACTTTAAGATATTCTGATGTGGATCTCTCTCAATCTCTCCTGAAGCTGTTCCCCTGTGCAAAAATAATTACATGTAAATATGAATTGGGCCAAACAGAACATAAGAATGATTCTATAGCCAAGTAATTAAGGCCCATATCAAAGAAGTGGGAGATCCAATTTCAAATCCCTTTTTCATTTCATGCATAGAAGGGACTTGAACAACTGTCTTCTATAGCTTGAGTGAGTAACCTGACTATTGGGCTAAAATTTATAAGATAGTCTTCTTCTCCTCACCTCCCTCTCTGCTTTGAGTGAATTTAGGCATGAGCCACCACCTTACAACACCTTAGGTATCTAACTCCAGATGAGGGACAAGGCTTAGCCCATCACTTAAGGTTGAACTAAGTATATCTTGTTAGCACTTTTTAAATATCCAAGCCTGATTTTTTTTAAATGTGTTAGAGAATTTGACACGTAATGTGGAAATCTTTTCCAATGGTTTATTAGCCTAACTATTAAAAATGTGCATCTCATTTCCCACTTTGAACATTCCGCCTTCAACTTCCAGCTACCGATAAAGGATCTGGATGTGATAACTGGTCAAATGAGGGCAGAGTTCAACAGTAGAGCAAACAGAGGCAGCCATCTTGACAAGTTGGTACAATATTTAAGCTAACAGGGTACTCTGCCTACTTGATGTGATTTTTACTCATGCCCAGAAACAGGACTCTGCTTCAGGAAGGAGTAATACAATAAAAACATAGATTTTCCCCAGGAGAACACGTGATTATAGCTTTAACTTTGTTCAACTGCTGGCATTTCTCTGACTACAAATAAGATTCCTTCAGTAACAGCAATATTTTTTCATTATGGAACAACTTGCTTTCAAAACCACCATAATATGTTGCTAAACCGAGCTGTGTGTTTGATTGATTCTCCCTGCGCTATTTCCCAGTTACTTAGGACATGTTTGGGAATTGTGGATGTACAGCGCCTCTGAAAATCAGGGTCCTTAATACCATGTGAGTAAGGAGTATAAAATGAAAACAGACCAAGCAAACAGGCCAACAAGTAGAGCTGGGATACTCATCTACACAACATGTACATATCTCCAGTACTCCAGCACAAAGATGACACTTGGTAGGCTATGGCATCTTCAAGACACTCTGGAGGTATAAGCAGTAGTTCATAGGCTGCTCACTGAAATCAGATTTACCACAATAAACAACAGGTCCTCCAGGTCTTCTCTTCCTGCTTACACCCCATTACTTCAAGAGCACATCTGATTCTTCAGTGGCTCCAAATAGCTAATTGAGAAACATTCTTCTAAGTTACTTCTCTAGACTGAGCCAATTATCATTGTTTGTTTGGTGCAAACACTGATTCCCTGAATTCCCCCCTAATCCCTTTCTTTCATCCTTGAGGATATTGACTCAATTCTCCAACTTTGAAAAGTCACACCACTTGCACTTCTCCTGCAATGCAAGTATTTGTTCAGAAATGTGCCACAGTGATCAGTCTCTGTGAGAATTCTTCTGAGAGAGCACTTCCAAAGATGTAGTCAACTTGGCCTGCTCTTGGGAGGGTTGTGCTTTCCTTATTTCTTAGGAAATTTGAAGTCTCCCAAATGTTTTCACTAGCTGTTCGATGTCTGCTTCCCTACCTCAGAGCTCGAGTTTTTGTGGGAACCTGTCTTAGTGGCTGTATGTGCTGAAGAATATGTCAAACTGAAACACTTCACTATTTCTGCACAATTCTAAAAATGTTTTACAAAGATGTTCACCATTTTTGGCTAGCTCTAGTAATAATAATACGAGCCTTACCCGGTTGTAATGCAGGTTTCAGCTGTTATAAAATCAATCCTGCTAAAACAATTATAGGAAGGATCTACTATACTGAGGATTAGGCAAATGCTTACTCTTAATTATTACAGAAGGGAGATTCCAGCATCCTGACCTTTCAGACTGTGTGGGATTATTTATTTGTTTTTCTCCACTTTCAGCCATCTGGAAGCTCTCTTCTTCTACTGGACCTCTAGAAGTACCGCCCAAAGTGTTTTATCCAAAGCCCATCCTAGCCTGCAGGCCTTTGTCCTTTATTTGGCCAGAAGTTTCAGTCTATGAGTTAGCAGTTCTTTCTTGAACCTGTTGATGTTTGAAATAGGATTAAAGTGTCTCTGTACTTGACAATAGATCAATAGGTTTTCAAAGACATAAAATAAATAAAGTTACTTGGTTCAACATCTCAAACGTTTCACTTGTCCTCTGATACAATATGGTTAAGATGACAATGTTTTTTGTATTTTCTCTGTCAAGGGTTCTTTCTTTGAACCATATTTAAATATTAAATCCTGTTTACCTGTACTATTCAATGGTTTGAAGCTTTTATGGTTACAAGTAGCTGACAGCCCAGCACAAAACCATCTGGGCCTTTAGCAAAAGCTGATGGAAACAGAAGATGTGTTGAGAAATGATAGCCCTTGGGGAGAAGCAAAGCCAGGGAAAAGCTATGGTGAAGGAGGACAGAGTGGAGAGAACAGGTGCTTGAGGAAGGGGGTGACAGTAAGAGTTTTCGTGGAGAAGAGATATACAAACATTGGCATTTCGAGATGGATTGAAATGTGGTAATTCCCAAACTCAAAGTTACATCAAAATGAACAAAATCCTCAGTCCTCACTCAGAAAGTGAAAAAAGTCCTTTCGCCTTTTGGAAAGCTGGAAGCATGAAGTGACCCTGGAAATAAAAACACACAAAGAAGGGAGTAGTCTGCATTCAGTAAGACCTTGGTTATACTGGCACTTTATAGCACTATAAAGCCTCCAGGAGCACTATAACTCTGTACCTGAACACACAGGCAAGGCACATATTGCGCTATAAGTCCAAGTTTATAGCGTTTGTGGTAAACCACCCCTGCACAGGGAATAAGGGCTGTTGCGCTACCACTGTAGCGTGTTATGGCAAGTATAAACAGTGATTACGCTATAAGTGATCTCTGGCACGCTTCCGAGCCATTTAAGGCAATTGACTTCTCTGTGTTGTTTTGTTCTCGGCAGGAGGAACGCGGAAGTACCTTTTCAGAGTTTCTCTCTTAACTCAGCAGATAAGCACTGCAAATGTTTACAAATGAGAGCTGTGTGGTGCAAAACTTATAAAGCAGGCTCTGATTTCAAAGGAAACTACTGACAAAGACTGTCAACTGGAAAAATCCCCCCTCCCCCTCCTCTGCATACGTACTACACGTTTCCCCTCGTTTGAAAAGCACGTTGCACCCAGCTGAATGCTGGGATAGCTGCCTATAATGCACCAACTCCCTGTGCCGCGGCAATTGCCGCAAATGTGGCCATGCCATCCATGCTATAGCGCTACACCTATTGCTGTATATGAGTACAGCTATAACCAAAAGCGCTATAATCCTGTAAGTGTAAACAAAGCCTTAGAAAAGAGCTACACAATAAAGAGCCCACAGAAAAAGAAAGTGTACTTGGTATTCATTCTCTTTAATCACTGCAAATCCACGAGGTAGGAGCATTTTACTATTTTAAAATATTATCTGTTCTTTAAGGTAGGAAATGAGATAGGAGACAATTTGATTGATTTTAGTCTGAAGAGGGGAGAGAAGCAGCAAGGAGAAGACATGGATTTTTGATGAATCCTCTGTGTATCTGCACATGTTCAGAGAGACATGCAGAGCATTTATTAGGCTAACTCCACAAAGGAACTTAGGCACTGCAATTCAGCATTGTAGTGCTTAGCTTTTAAATGCCTACCCACCCCAGAATCCATGACTCTGAATTAGGCATATAGTCTCTTTATACACTGCATGGGGAGAAACAGGCACCTAAAAGTGGGCTCCACAAAAAACAGCAGGTTTAAGCCTGACTTCAGTACCAGGCAAACTGGTTGAAACCACACTAAAGAACAAAACTGTCAGATACACAGACGAACATAATGTGTTGGGGAAGAGACAATATGTTGGGGTTTTTTTGTAAAGGGAAATCATGCCTCACAATGAATTAAAATTCATTGAGGGGGATCAGTGGATATACTGATACAACCTATCCTACAGGACAATCCCTCACTCTCACAGATGTTGGGAGACAGATCAGTCCTCACTTACAGATAGCTCCCCAACCTGAAACAAATACTCACCAGCAACTACATACCACACAACAGAAGCACTGACCTAGGAACCAATCCCTGCAACAAACCCTGTTGCCAACTCTGTCCACATATCTATTCAAGGGACACCATCATAGGACCTAACCACATCAGCCACACCATCGGGGTTTCATTCACCTGCACTTCTACCAATGTGATATCTGCCATCATGTGCCAGCAATGCCCCACTGCCATGTACATTGGCCAAACTGGACAGTCTCTACACAAAAGAATAAATGGACCCAAATCAAACCCAAGAATTGTAACATTCAAAAACCAGTAGGTGAGTACTTCAATCTCCCTGGAGACTCAATAACAGACTTAAAAGTGGTCATTCTTCAACAAAAAAACCCTTTAAAACCAGACTTCAATGCGAAACTGTAGAACTGGAATTAATCTGAAAATTTGGCACCATCAAATTAGGCCTGAATAAAGACTGGGAGTGGCTGGGTCACTACAAAAAGTTATTTTCCCTTTATTCACATCTTCTTGTCAACTGTTGGGAGTGGGCCACATCCACCCTGATTGAACTGGCCTCATTAGCACTGACGTCCCTGCTTGGTAAGGCAACTCCCAATTATTCCTATGCTGTATATTTATACCTCCCTATCGTATTTTTCACTCCATGCAGCCGATGAAGTGGGTTTTATAGCCCATGAAAGCTTTGCCCAAATAAATTTGTTAGTCTCTAAGGTGCCACAAGGCCTCTTTGTTGTTTTTGTCACATCATGTTACAACTTGGCCCTGTACTAAACTGTATGGTCACCAGTACTGTTGAAAGTGAACCCGATTTCTGGATTCCCTAATGATTTAAGTTGATGGGGGTCTGTGCAGAGTTTAGTCAGTTTTTAGCTCTGGGTCCCTAGCACACACATCCAGGCTCAGATTTTGTTTGATCTTTCCCTTGGGATGCAAGGTACAGCTGCCATAGACTCTAAAGCCAGTGTGTGAGACATTCCAAGCTCCTCACACCTGCATCTTCTGCTCTAGAGCTCCACTTAGCTGTGGGTGTTCCAGGCTTCTAGTTTAACCCCTTTGGGGACAACGTGATGGGAAAGCAAAGAACACAGGCATAGCAAAGGAATTTCTTGAGCACCGAAATTTCTCTTAATGTACTTAGGAATTAAGTTTTTTGAAAACAAAAATCAATCCCCAAGCACTCTTCCGTCGACTCCGGTACCCCATCGCCATGAGAGGCGCAGGCGGAGTTGAAGGGGGAGTGGCAGCAGTTGACTCACCGCCATGAAGACGCCGCAGTAAGTCAAGCTAAGTACGTCAACTTCAGCTACGCTGTTCTTGTTGCTGAAGTTGTGTATCTTATCTCGACCCCTCCCCCAGTGTAGACCAGGTCTAAGTGAGGTGTCATGCATGCTTCCCAAGTAGGGCAGCTATCTGTAATGCAAGACAATTGATTGTCTTTGTGCATGCCAACGCTTGTGCTGTCACAGTGTCCAACATTTCCACATAGAACAAGATAGAGTTACATAACACTGCAGACATATCTCACTGTCACTTTTTTCTATATACCATTTTTCAGAAATGCATTTCTCAGAAACAAGGCAATTCATATTTGGTGGGACTTAATAAAAAGACTTTTTGAGTTGAAAAAGAATTGGATTCAGTTTCCAGTCCCAGCAGAGATTACGGGATGTGAGGTCCATATGTGTCATTTTCACCACTGTTTCCATCTATTAATATTTCCCTACAATACCTCAAATGAATGATGTGAGAATTAATGGAAAATGCTTTCAAATCCTCAAATGGAAAGGACTATAGAAGTGCAAAGTATGTATTTTTAAATGTAACTTTTCTTAAAGCAAAGGATTAGTGTTGGTTTTAGTTTTCTGCAGTTATTTGGGGAGAAGAGATTTTACTCATACTACAATTTTTTTGGAAGGTTGAAGCCAAAAAGAACTACCTACATTCACATTTGAAAGGGATGGGGATTAAAAGTAAGGGTTGTCAAATTAACTTGAAAGATCCTCCTTTGAAATGAACTGGTGCAGTAGTATGTCACTTGAGAGTTCCACTATGGAGAAAAACTCTAAAGAGACAGTTGTCAGAGTTCTGTCATGTGTGTCTGAACACAGCATCATTGTTTATGGCCAGATCTTGCCAAATGCCATACGCACTGACAGTGCCGATAATTTATAGAGATTCAGCATATAATATTGTTATATTATAAATAACTGTCAGTTTTACAAAAATAAAGGAAAGCCCTGTTTGTTTGCTTTTTGTGGTCTGCTGTATAGTACAATGGTGGGAATCCATTTATTACAATTTTTCCCTCACATCTTCCCTAGGAAATAACACTATGAAATCCTGTACTTGTGGCTCTACAAAAATATATTCTAGTCCCTTATTTTCATTTTAAAATTTAGACCAGCACATTTAGTGTAAAATAAATAAAACTGTCAAACTTCTCGGCCTTCTGGCTAAGAAAGCATTATCTAAAAAGTTATAACTGTAGTTCCAGTTATATCTGTCCATAATAGAAGATTTGGGGAAAGTTACCCACCCTGAAACATAAATCCGTATTATTCACACAGAGAATAATGACAAAAATCATTTCTTCACTGATCTTTAAAAGGTACTAGATGGGCTGAACTGCTAACAAACATAATGTATTTGACGTAGGCTCACTGATAAGGACTTTCGCAAAGCACTGCTGTTCAGACAGAGAAAGATCATTCTCCACCTGTAATGTTTAATATAATGCACAAAAAGTAAGAAAATATTTATAGAGCTTCACAAAAGATCCATCAACATACTGGCACTAAGTGTGTGAGCAGAGCAGATTGCAAAGAACACATGGCCCAGTCAAATCCTGGAGGTACTAATGTAGATTCCTTAGGATTCTGTAGATTGTCTCCGGAAATTACAGAAGTGCTAGCTGTGGTTGCTGTCGGATGATATAAGTAGTTTGCCAGATTTTGTTAGATAATATATCGTCTGTGATTTATCAGTGTAAGGTTTCTATATCCTCCTAAGACATCCAGAGTAATTCCTACAGATCCCAGCCTTTCTCATCATTTAACTAAAAAAAATAACCAAATTGTAAAATAGAACTATATGTGCATGAAAACAACAAGGAGTCTGGTGGCACCTTAAAGACTAACAGATTTATTCAGGCATAAGCTTTTGTCTGACCAGACTCCTCCTTGTTTTTGTGGATACAGACTAACATGACTACCCTTCCGATACTTTGTATATATGCATGAACTCATTTGCCAATTGCTTCCTCCTTAAGAGAGACAAGGTATATTAAGCAACATCTTTCATTGGACGAAATTCTGTGTAAGAGAGACAAGCTGTGCTGAGAGATCTCTTCCTCAGGCCTGGGGAAAGTATTCAGAGTGTCACAGCTAAATACAAGATCAAACAGATTGTTTACCAGAAGTTCTCAAATTTGTTGGGTCGGTGGCCCTTTTTCCGCTCCCCGCAGACCGCACAACCCATGCATGTCCACTGAAAAGCCAAAACGTCACAATGTCTGCCGAAAAACCGCCGAAACCAGAAACTTTCACTTCGGCGGCTCTTCGAAGGACACTCTGAAGTGCACGGCACATCCGCTGAAATGCCGCCGAATGAGGAAGCGTTTGGCTCAACGGCACTTCGGCGCACAGGGAGCTCACAACCCCCCCGGGACTTGACCTGTGACCCTTTGGGGGGTTGCGACCCCCAGTCTGAGAACCGCTGGTGTAGCTTAAGTAGTTAGCACATATTATAAAGGACCATTCAAGATGAAGTGGCCTGTTAAGACCACTGTGGTCATAGGACAAAAAGGGGGGGTTAGTGGGTTACAGATCTTTATAATATGCCATAGGGTGAACAAAATTTGCTAGTCTCTAAGGTGCCACAAGGACTCCTCATTACTTTTCGCAAAACCATCACTCCATAGCTGACCTATCTGTCCTCATCCTCAAAGGAAACCTGCACAACCCTTTAAAATGACAAGCCTGGGAGCTTAAATTCATAACTCTGCTATACACTAAAAATCATGGTTTTAATAAAGACACTGGATTTATGGCTTGTTACAACACTCTGTATGTAACCCACTAGCCTCTGCCCCCTTTTTGTCTTGTGACTGCAGGGGTGTTAATGGCCCACTTCATCCTGAATCATCCCTTATGTTTGATCTTGTATTTCGCTGTGACACTCTAAGGCCTGGTCTACACTACAGAGTTTGACCTAACTCTGTAAGTGTCTACATAACAGTGTTGTTCCCACTGATTATTTACCCACTACACTGTCATAATAAGTTCACCTCCATGAGAGGTGTAGCACTTGGGTTGATGACACTGCTTACATTGACTGTTGCTACCTCTTACAGCTCTGGCAGTCAGCCTGTAGTGGCACAGCTCCCGGAGCCAGCCCAGGACAGCAGGGCTCCAGCGGTCAGCCCCAGGGTGGTGGGGCTCCCGGGGTCAACCAGGTGCAGAGTTGACACCTCTGGCTGTCAGCCCAGGGCAGCAGAGGTCTAGCAGTCAGCATGGGGTAGCAGGGCTCCAGCAGTCAGTCCCACGCATGCTGTCTGTCCCTTCCATGTTCTACTTATGTCTGTGCAAGTGCTCCTGGTGAGGATTTGCACCACTGGCCAAAGGAGGGTAGTGTAGACATGAACAGCCGATTTAATTACTGCAGTAGCTGTAGGTCGACCTAACTTAAGTCGGCTTAATTTTGTAATGTAGACAAGTCTTATGTAATTTTCCCAGCTCTGATGACGAGATTGGTGAGTGTAGCTCAAAAGTTTGTCTCTCTCAACAGACGTTTGTCCAATGAAAGATATTACCTCACTCACCTTGTCCCTCAAATATCCTGGGATTGACATGTCTATAACAACACTTCCTCCTTAAGGTCTGTTAGGACCTAATGACCTTGATAAAAGAAGCCAGGAGGAACAAAACTACGGGAGCAATTTTTAGAGAGGAAGTTACTACTTCCCTGCACTCCACAGCATACTTTATAAGTCTATGCATATGGCACATGGGCCCAATGATGCTCTCAAATACACAAGGGCAACCCTTAGAGGTGTAGAGATGGCATCACCAGAAGCAGACCATAAAAAATTGAATCTGAAAATTTGCAGTTCAATGATGCTTTTGTTGTTTCTGCATCGAGTTATTTCCATACCCTGTGTGCCCCACCACCACATTCATTCCATACGCAGAGGGGCACCTGCTCAGCTGTTGGAAACTTGTGTCCTGATAGTTCCACTGCAAGAAGGCCTTTTGTTTGTGTAGGAACATGTAGGATATGGCCATGTCTCCACTATGGGCGCTATAGTGGCACAACTAGAGTGCTGCACCTAGGCAGCTATAGCACTGTAGTGTAGATGCTTCCTACAGCAAAAGAAGGGGTTCTTCTGTTGATGAAGATAATGCACCGTCTCAAGCAGATGTAGCCATGTCTACAAACTGGATTAGGTCGACTCTCAGGGATGTGACTTTTTCACAATCCTGTGCAACATAGATGTGTCAGTCTAAACTATAAGATTAGACTAGACCTAAGATCCTATATGGGCCATTTCAATATACCTGGGATTGCAATTTGAGCATAATAATGCATTGAAACTACGCAAGGAGTTAAACTATTTCTTAGCTTATTAAAACCAAGTAGGTTGACTTTACCTACAAAGTGACATTGACAAATTATTATTTTAAACTTCGAAGTAAAATGTGGCATCGTCCTCATATTTTATACAGTATATTGATTTCAACAGGATTAAGCATAAAGTATTTGACTGACAGTATGTATCGCACAGATTCTGTATGTATAATATCATAATGAGAATTGTGATTTATTTTTCAAAAAGCCTATGATTAAGTTCACTCTATAGTATTGTGGATCACTTAATATATAGTTAACCAGACTAAAATGTGGGTTTACACACAAACACCACATAGATGGAGATGATAACCATATAATATAAAATGCAGGACCATATGATAAATTCATTCATCATATCCTATTAATCATTTCACCCGCCCTCCGCCCATTAATCCATCACTCCGAGAATTTACTTCACATCATTCGAAACCTCTAATGACATAAAGTACAGAAGTGATAGGATTTCAATGCATACATATGTGAATTTTAGCAAAACTTTCAATGACACAAGTTTGAATTTGTGGTCAAACATGAAATTAGAGGAGTTTCCTGCAGCTTTGAGTTCTGTTGTTACACAACTCCACTGCTAAAATAAGTATTTATTTTAACACTAAATCATGGTAGCACCCACCTGAAAGATGCCTCACCAACACGGATTTGCATAAAGTCATAGAGATAATACATGTATAATTGTAGTCATGTAATTTCATTTGATGGGAGTCAAGTCAGATCAGGAAATCCATTTTCCCCTATCGTATTTACTAATATAAACAACCCATGTTGGAAAGATACATAGATAAATAGGTTTCTACTGAGCCAAAACCTGTGCTCAGCTGTGTGTTGTGGCCAGTTATTTAGCTCCTACAGCTTACTCAGGATTTTTCAAGTTTACCGCCTATGGGCAAAGTATCCGCTGCTTCTATGTAATGCTCTTGATATACTACTAGTTTTGTACTTTGGAAAGGCGCAGCAGTAAAAGATGCAGAATATTTGGATGCAGCAGGACCTTTACTAGCACAAAAATGATGGAACTGTTACCAGAGAGACGGCAGCCAGGGTTTAAGAGATTGATTTAGTAATAAACTAATCTGACTGATCTTGCAAAATGCCAATTAAAGCGTATTCCGTTCCAAATTGTATTGGCAACAGAGCTGTTTTTTCCTCCAAATAGAGAGTGGTAGAGAAATTAAAAATGTCACATCATTTTACTTACTAAGTAATGATTAGTTACACAAATAGTCTTAATTGCTGGCTCACACAGTTTGAGACGTAACTCATTTTCAAAGTATCACAATACAGCTGTAACATTGTCCTTGTTGAAAGAGACTGTTCAGAGTGGAAAGTAGCAATATTGTGCTACTAATATTTAGCAAGAGACTTACCAAAAAACACTATTAGTCTATAATCTAAGCTTATTTCATCTTTGTTTTACCAATAATATGTTTATTTGATTTAGAAGGGACCCTGATTCAATTATGTTTACATCAAAGTCATCTACACAGCTTCAGCTACAGACTTCTTAACAAAAAGCTGATAATGATACCTACAAAGTACAGAGGATGAGTTTGCAAATTCCCCCTTAGTTACACTGACAAAGATTCTGCATTTTGGCTCAGAAAAGTCAGGGATTCAATCATGTGGTCATTTCTTAGGCTTTATCTACACTAGCACTTTTGTTGGCAAAACTTTTGTGGGTGAGAGTTTTCACCTACAAAAGTGCCAGCGCAGAAAGCGCTATGTTGGTAGAAGATTCTCTCCCACTGACATAGCAATTGCCCCTCATTGGGGGTGGTTTAATTATGCTGACAGATGAGCTCTCTCTTGCTGGCATAGAGCGGCTACACAGGAGACCTTACGGGGGTGCAGCTGTAGCAGTACAGCTGTAAGGGCCAAAGTTCAGACATAGCGTTAGGTAGAACTCTCATTAACTTCAATGAGATTACATGGGCTAGAAGTGAGGGCAACTTGGTGTTTCAGACTAGTGGGGGATATTACAGTAATTGAAGATAATGCTATTCATTAGTCATTTGGATTAATAGACTTCTTACAGCAAAGAGGATAACTGCAGGTTCCTTAATCTGATTAGAATAAGTATTTTGTCTAGTCATCTAGTAGTTATATAGAAATGAAAGCATTCTAGCTTTGTCTGGAAGTGTTCATGAAATTATCTTTTGTACTACATATAACACATCTGAATAAAGAGTCACTTCAGAAATAGTCATTAGAATTCTCCATCAGATGGTTGGCTTTTTTGAAGTACAGATGCATGGCTCGCAATATCTTACATAGTCCTGAGATGTCAAAGCAACATGTCAGGTTATCCTAAAATGTAATAGTAGAATTTACAGCATGGGGAATCAGCTAGAGTGAGACAGGGTTGACTGTCTCCTGCACTTGAAAAGAAGCAGGCGGCAAAAAAATGTCAGTAGCTGTGAGAGAAAAGCCAAATACTACCTTTACGTTGGGGATTTCTTTGGCACATTTCTTTGACTGGGCTGTGGATCAGATTAATACCAGACATGTTATGTTGTTACACTTCTGCCAGATCAACTAGTGAATTCTCAGAATCTTGAGGTGCCTCATTTTTAACAAATGAGTTTTGTAAATGTATGTATGAAATAAAGGGCCAGATCCTTACTTGATGTAAATCACTGTAGCTCCATTGAAGTCCAAAAGAGCTTTGTTGACTCACACCAGCTGAGGATCAGGATCAATGTGTGCAGAAGTTATAAGCACAGGACTCTCTGAAGAAACGCAGGCTTGAAGCCACCATCAGGAAAGCCTTTATCCTTGTTATTTGTTTGACATTCCAGAACACAAGCCCTCCATAATATTTTGAAAGACTTCAGAACAGCTTTGTAGCCCTCATGCTATTTTCGGGGGTTGACATATACAGCTCATAAAGACAGAGAGCAGCACAGAGGCTGCAGAAATTGGAACTGCCTGTGTTTTGGATCCCAACCAGCACTGGGGGCTGGGACAGAGGAAAGAAAGATGAGTTATTAGGCCAGAGGCCTAGCAGACATGCTAGGACAACCAACTGTGGCCCTCAACTGCCTGCACATATCTGAGGCTGCCCAGAAATGTGCTTGAGGGAAAGGGAGTCAGCCACAGGGCATCACCTGAGAGCAGCAGAATGAGACACAGTTCCTAAGTAGTTCTCTGCCAAATATGGGAGACAACCCCATTTTCCTGAGCCCAACTAACCAGAACTATGCAGTAATAGAACTGTCTCTGAAACAACTTGCCTGTTGAAAGCATTGGGCAGAGAGAAAAGCCAATCCGTCCACTCAAATGATCACAGGCCAGACTTAGAGGGAGAGAAGGAGCCCTCCAACTCCATTTTCAGAGGGAAAGGATCAGCTGCCAGCCTCACTTGTTAGGCCTCTGATTTCTCTTCAGTCATCCCTATAGTGCTCCAACATAAGAACAGTGTTTGCACCTACTACCTGGGACCCTTTGAGTAGACTCCAGGGTAGCAGCCATTTGCTTTTGTAGTCTGCATGGGATTTTGACTATATTTAATTATTAGAAGGATTGTCCCTCTAATATTGTTGCGGAGTTTAACATGTTTTTTAATCTTGGTTCCTCTTTTCCCTTTCTCAAATTTCTATCCTTACCCGCTTTTCACTAAACTCTGTCCTTTTCCATAAAGAAGTGTTTGTTCCTTTTAAACTTGTTTGGTCCTCTATCGCTTTTAATTTGTAATGTCCTAGAGGTCATAAGGGCTTTATTTATTCACGTGACCACTGATCACCTAGAGGCACCGGACATTGAGAATCCAGGTTAGCTCCAGCAAGCTGAGGGCTGACAGCTGCCATCAGCTTAAGGAGCACAGAAACCTAGGTCCTAAGATGGGACACAGAACCACATAGGAAGGAGGAACAAGAGGTTTCTACCACAACTGGGGCACAGGGGTACCCTGGGATGGGGCTGCGTCTCTGATGCAGAACCTTTGTTTTAGGTTCTGCTTAAGACTACTAAAATACCACAAATTTTCAAGTTAATTACCTTTGATAAATCAAGTACAGTACAAGCAGAAGCAATGCGATTTCCCTCCACACACACTATTCCATAAATGTGAGCTAACCCTATGACAAAGGGACATCTCTAGGGCTATTAACTTTTCCTACCTATTTTTCTCCTTGGTTCTCTCTTCTGAGACTACCAGGACACAACGTGTAGTGGTGGAGTTTTGTTTTGTATGTGGGATTTTTGTTTATGATTTGGGCTCTTGATACCAAGTTCTGCCCTGACTTTCATACACATACTTCATCTCAACACCACATAAGTAAGTAAGGGCTGCATTTGCTTCCTATCCAGTAAGAATTGGATCAAATCCACCAAATTATCTCATAGTCCACCAAACTACCATCACATAGTAACAACTATTAGTCACTCATGACCTGGCCTTATTTTTTTTATTAAGCAACTTAGAAGACCCTGTATTCCACAACTACCAATCCCCAGAACTATCCCGACTGCTATGGCTTAATCAAAAAATTAGTAGAGACATTTGCTTTAAAATGTTAAAACAGACAAACTTCTATCAGATCTAAACACACATTTTCACAGCTAGGTAGGGAACAGTTCCAATGTACTGTAATCTGAGCTTTAAGTGATACTGCCTCACCTTTCCACCAGGTTGCTGCAGTAAAAATGCTGATATTGTATAACAGGCCTCAGTATTTTTCCTCTATTTCAAAAGCAATACATCAAAATGAACACAAGTGTCTGGGCATGTAGATGAGAATTACCTGATGAGGTTCTCTTTGTATTTAACTCAGAATATCTTTAGAAAGACAGCACTGTATTGTATACTCTACCATCTCTGCTGCCTATTCTACTGCAGATCCCCAGAGGTTTGCCTTTCAGTGCCTTTTACCAAATAATTGGCTCTTCAGCAAACATGTTTTTGGTTTGCTTTTCAAAGGAAGTTTCAGAAATGGGCAAGACCTGCAGAGGCTTTGGTTTGACAAAACTTATGTCAGCTTCTGTTTAATACAAAAAGTGATGCCTAAGCTCTGAGCACCTCTCATGTGGGGGGAGGATAGTTCAGTGGCTTGAGCATTGGCCTGCTAAACCCATGGTTGTGACTTCAATTCGTGAGGGGGCAATTTAGGGATCTGTGGTAGAAATCTGTGGGTGAGATTGTGGCCTGCATCCTGTAGGTCAGACTAGATGATCAGAATGGTCCCTTCTGACTTTAATATCTATGAATCTTGCAGGGCCCCAAAGCCTGACTTCCATCCCAAGCCCAAATGTCTACACCACAGTTAAATGGCCTTTTAGCCCAACTCAGCTGGCATGGGCCAGCCATGGGCTTTTAATTGCAGTGTAGATATTATCTATTATGTTATATCTATTCTCTTAGTCAAGCAGTATTTTTTAAGATGGCTGTTTGCTAGAACAGCAATACAAGCATCAACTTGTGCAACTTATGTAAAATGTTATTTATGGTTGCTAATGACACTCAGTATTTCCTTACATATTAAATTCTGAATCTGTATGAAGACTATAAATCTCACTTAACCCTGTCAAAGTAAACCGATTGAGTTACTTATTTTATTGTTAAGGTTGTCAGCTACATATTTGAAAAAGGTAAAAGTTTCTGCCCTATATTAAAAGCAAGCTTCAACAAAACTAATTATATATCACGTAGGACAATTTTCCTGTTTCATTTTTGTATTTTAGCCTTGTAAATAGTTTAAATGTCATTTAGCTGTAATCCTGACTGCACTATTTCAACGGAGTTCACCCTTGGCATACATCTTGAAGGTACATTGCCAATGCACATCTATTATAGACAGATCTGCTAGTTCTCATTAGCTGGTGACAAAAAAAGAGCTTGTTTAAACTCAAGCCTCAGCATGCAAGTGTTCCTTTTGTTTTAAGGGGGGGGATTTTGCACTGTATGTTATAATAATGGGTGATCATTCAGAAAACTGACTGTAACAGAACTCACTGAACTGACATGGAGTGAAATTCTGGCTGTTTAAATCAATGGCAAAATTTCCATTGTATCACTATGACCAGGATCTCAATTGTGGAGCTCAGGAATCTGTGAAAAAATATGTTATTTTGCACTTTTTAAAATTTTATAAACTTTTTACAAACTAGCAATTTTGGGTGCTTCCATTTTTTGTTTGCTTGGCTTGTTGAGACATCTTAAAAAAAACTGAGCACGTATCTCTGAAAATCAAGCCCTTTAAGGTGATTCAACAGGGCAACCAAAAATGGAGGCACTCAAAATCACCAGCTACTTTTGAAAGTTTAGGCCTAAGGATACTTGTGTTAAGCATACAGTTAGTTGCAATGGTTCAATGGAAATAGAAAACAGCTGATCAAATTAAACAGGTATTGTTCAAGCCATTTCATTAATAGTTTATTATTGATTGCAACGTCAAAAGTTGTATTGGCCATTAGAATCCTACTGTGTGTGTTTTGCATAGGCTGACCATACGTCCCGTTTTGAACGGGACAGTCCCGTTTTTTACACATTTTTGGACCGTCCCGTCTTTTTGACAAAAATATCAATTTTGTCCCGTTTTTGGGGCAGGTCCCAAGCTGCTTTCTAGGGGGAGGTTCTTTCTTTGCAGGACTCGCAAGAGCTCAGGTGAAGAATCTTGCTACCTAAGGACAAGTATCGGATGTCAAAATCTCCAATGAGCAAACTGCGCTCATCGGAGATTTTGACATCTGATACTAGTCCTTAGGTAGGGAGAGGAGGCAGCGGACGGAGGGAGAGAGCAGGGAGGGATGGAGAAGGGGGATGGAGAGAAGGGAGGGATGGAGAGGAGGGAAGAAGGAGGAATAGTGAGAAGAGGAGGCAGCGGGCGGCGGGCTGAAGCCTACGGCGGAGCGGAGCTGTCCGGAGCCGCAGCCGCAGGCCGAGCGCGCCGGCGGGGGGGCTGCCGGCCAGGTTTTATGTGATTATGTCTCATAAAACCTGGCCGGCAGCCCCCCCGCCGGCGCGCTCGGCCCCCGGCTGCGGCTGTGGCTCCGTTCTGCCGTCGGCTTCAGCCCGCCGCCCGCTGCCTCCTCTTCTCACTATTCCTCCTTCTTCCCTCCTTCTATCCATCCCTCCCTTCTCTCCTTCCCCCTTCTCCATCCCTCCCTTCCTCCCTGCTCTCTCCCTCTGTCCGCTGCCTCCTCTCCCTCCCTCCATCCCTTCTCTCTATCCCCTTCTCATCCCTCCATCCCTTCCTTCCTCCCTTCTCTCTATCCTTCCATCCCTCTCTTCCTTCTCTCTATCTCCCTTCTCCATCCCTCCCTTCCTCCCTTCTCTCTCTCCCTCCATCCACTGCCTCCTCTTCCATCTCCCTTCTCTCTATCCCTCCTTCTCGCTGTCCCTTGCCTCCTCCATCCCCCCTGCTCTCTACCCCCATCTCTTCTCTCATCCATCCATCCTCTCCCTTCTCACCTTCGTGCCTTCTCTCCCTCCGTCCCCTCCATCCTCTTCATCCCTCATCCCCCCTTCTCTCTCTCCCTCCATCCTCTTCATCCCCCATCCCTGTTCTGCTTATTCCTCCATCCATCCCCCCCAGTCCCCCTTCTGCGTCCCCCCGCCCGGCGCTGGGGGGCCCAGGTGGGGCCATGGCGCTGGTCACCTCGCCCACCGAGCTGGAGTGCCTGGCCAAACCACTGTTCTGCCGCAAGGGGGCGCTGCACCAGAAGGTGATCCACGTGGTCAAGAGCCACAAAGTCACCACACGCTTGTGCAAACAGCCCACGTTATGCAGCCACTGCACCGACCTCATCCAGTGAGACCCCCCTAGAGCCCCCCAGTGCCCCATAGCCCACGTTCTGCAGCCACTGCACCGACTTCATCTGGTGAGACCCCCTGGGACCTAGCGCCCCCCCCCAGACTGCCCAGAGCCCCCCTAGAGCCCCTCAGTCCATGTTCTGCAGCCACTGCACCGACCTCATCCAGTGAGACCCCCCTAGAGACCTCCCAGCGCCCCTCAGCCCATGTTCTGCAGCCACTGCACCGACTTCATCTGGTGAGACCCCCCCTGGGACCTAGAGCCCCCCCAGACTGCCCAGAGCCCCCCAGATCCCCCAACCACCCCCCCAGCACCCCTCAGCCCAGGTTCTGCAGCCACTGCACTGATTTCATCTGGTGAGACACCCCCCCCCCCCCAACCCCGTCCCGTTTTTGCCATCCCAATGTCCCGTTTTTGTCTCAAGGAAATATGGTCAGCCTAGTTTTGCATAAACACTATTTGCAAAAATTTTGCCTGCTTCTCTAGTCTTGCAGTTCTTACTTATCCCTGGAGGAGCATGTGGGGGTTTGGGGAAAAGGAAAAAGAATCTCATCAGGAGAGCAGGAACATTTTGCTGCATCCTGTAAGAACAGCTGAATCACACAGTGATCAAGACAGACTCTACAGGCAATACTTATTGAAGTTCAAATCAAAACGTTTTTTGTTTAAATTCAACTTGTTGCTCCAACAGAAAACACAACCATGAAGGGGTAGAAAGTAACTATTGCCAAAGCAACTAATTCTGTTAAATTTTGCTGCAAGCTAAAATGTTCAAAAATTATATCAGATATGGGGATACAACTAAGACAGGACTAGGAGTCAGCTCCATTAAGATTTGTTTCCTTTTTGGAAGGAAACATAAAGGTAATTGTTTCTGCTGGGACTGCAGCATGGTAAAATTTTAATACTATGCAGCTATTTAACAGCCCCAGTGGGTGTTGCTAAATAGTTGGATAGTACCATTTCTTTGCTGCATAATCAGTGTTGTTTTATTGCAAGAATTTGGACTATAAAATTTATTTTAAAATATTTGATAATTCTCATTACAAACTGGGAATATTCTAACTTAATCATTAATTTACAAACGAATCTGAAGATTGAAACTGCAGAATTATATTTGGGAAAAGATTATTTGAAGACATATTAGGCTGAGACAGGATATAATTAGCTACAAAATAATTAGGCCCTATGGAATTTTGGATTCATTAATTTTGTTTAATAAAACAAGTAAAATGAGCATTTCACAACAAACTAATGAGATGTGAAGGACTTCAGTGTGCAAGTATCAAGAAGGAAGGCTGGTAGTTCAAGTCCCTGTTCCACACCAGGTAAAGGGGAGAATTGAACCTGGGTCTCCCATATCTTACCTGAGTACCATAAACTTTAGCCTTGGGGTTAGTGAAATAGTACCATAACCAGCTGTGTGAATCCTTTGTTTACTTTTGTCAAAATGTCTGAAAGTATATAAAATATTCTGAGTTGAAACAAAACAGTGTGTTTTGATGTTGTCAAAATGTGTTGACTTTTTTAGTTAAGATGAACTATTCAGCAAACTTGACAAATTTGCAAACTGTTTTGGTTGACCTCAAATTGCATTTTTTGGCAAATAAACTATTGTCCAAATTTTTTTGTCCAGCTCAACTTCCCTATATTTGCTGTAGGCAACACCTTGAGTACTGCAAATATTCAGGTTCCCTAACTTCAATATATTTATCTAGTAATCAAAAGGATAGGGTGAGCTAATACTTGTTTAATCACTAAAGCATAACCATATTCGTCAATATGAAATAATAAGACAATCTAAAAACAAATTAATCAAAAACATTCAAATATGCAGACTGCATTTAATTTTAAAAAGGATGTATTCTTCTCCCATCCATAAAATTCCAGTGGCTGGTTTGTCACTGGTCATAATGATGTCTGGTATACAAAATCTCCATTACTGAGATACTGTATTTAAACATCTTGCTACCATTCAGGCATGTGAAATCTAACAAAATTTCATAAAATATGAGACAATGAGAGAAGACATAAATTTCTTCCTCAGACAGAAATCCTTGGATTTATTTGCAGTATGAAATTTAGAATTAAAACATACTTAATATATATATACAGTCCAGATGCAATTGTCTTTATAATAACTTGCACCACTAACCATTCTTAAACAGTGTAAAATTAGTTATGACTTTTAAATTATGCTTGATGAATATTCATCTCCAAGGGACTATCTAAAGATGCTCTACAGATGTTTGCGAACACAAACATTTTCCTATAAAGTTGTCAGGGTATGGCCTTTTTGCACTAGTTTCTCTAGATATAAATGCATATATTAAAGAGAGGTGAATTTATACAAATTTGTGTTCATAAGTTAACGCCAGGAATGAAAGGGACAAAGTAAACCATTTATATTAATTAATTTCAAGGTATTCTTAAATTCAGTCAAACATCTGAACCATATTTAAAATATTTTTAGCAAGTAATAAAACATTCTGATTTTTTAATAAGCTTATAGGCCTCGATTCAATACGGAATGAGGCCTTAATCTAGAAAAGCTAGCTGACAGCACTTCTCATGCCCACATCTCAAGATTTATGCAGACAAACAAAATCCAAAGAACAAGATTGTCCTTGACCTTTTGTTGTGGAGAAGGGGAAACACAAAGACCCTTTCTCCTCTCCCCCACAATACCTCCTTAGATGCCTCTTCTCAACAGCCAGGGATAATCACCATTACTGGGCACTTTCCACATGCCCGTGGGGCTACAAATTGCCTGAAGGAGATGAAGCAATAACCGTGTAGTGGGGTATGTATGGGATATGGGAGAGCAGGTTGTACCATCCTAAAGGATGATGTAGCTCTTGCACTATCACTGCAAACTGGGGGGGGGGGGGGGGATCAGGGAGGCATGTGCCTTGCTAGTGCACTGTACCACCCACAGGCGCTCTGACTAAATGCCACATTCTAGCCCTTAGAATATTTTGCTCTATGGTCCAAATATAAAGGTCACAAGGTTATTTTACATTTAGGTCTGCTCTGAAACATTCATAAAACAACCCACTTAAACGAAGACTTTTCAGATTCTAAAGGATCAAGGCAATATAATAAGTTTAATGTATTGTCCCTGTGATAAAGGAATGGGAGGGAGGGGGGATAGTTCCCTTTTATGGACACCCAGTTAGCTACAAAAATCCCTGTTAGTAGTTGTTGTCTACTTGCCTTACCTGTAGAGTGTTAAATAAGCCCATAGGTAAAAGGAAGGGAGTGGGCTCCTGACCAAAAGAGCCAATAGGAGGACTAAAACTTTTTAAAATTGGGGGAAAACTTTCCCTTTGTCTATGTGTTGTTCTCCGGAGAGAGATGCAGAGCAGCAATGCTGTAAGAAGCTTTGAACCAGGTATGAAAAATCATCAAATCATATCTCAACCCTACTTATCTGAAACCCCAGGTATGTAAGTAGATCAGGGAATGTCTTGGAAGATGTGATTAGGTTATCATTTTTATTTCTTTATGGCTTGTGGACTCCTCTCTGCTAACCCCAGGTGATTTTATTTTGCTTGTAATCTTTAAACTGGACCTCACAAAAACCATTCTTGACGCTTAATTATTATATTTGCTCTTTTTAAAAATCTAGCAATAGCTTACGTTCCAGATGCATTTTTTTTCTTTTTGTTTTTAAATAAAATTTAACTTTTTTAAGAACAGGATTGGGTTTTTGTATCCTAAGAGATTTGTGCATATATTGTTTAATTAACTGGTGGCAACAGCTAATTTACTTTGTTTTCTTTCTCAGCTCTTTCCCAGGGGGAGGGGGAGGGGGAGTGAAAGGGTGTGAAGGCACCCCACAGGGAGGAATTCCCAAGTGCGCCTTCCTGGGTTCAAAGGAGTTTTTTGCACTTGGGTGATGGCGGCATCTATCGATCCAAGGTCAGAGACAAGCTGTAACCTTGGAAGTTTAATGCAACCCTGGAGTGGCCAGTATTATTTTTTAGAATCCTTGCAGACCCCCACCTTCTGAACTCAAAGTACCAGAGAGGGGAATCAGTCCTGACAATCCCTAACAAAAGTATTCCTGCAGAAGAAGTTCAAGGTACTTGAAAATGTGTAGGAGATGATATCAAAAGGAACAGAGGTAGAACTAATGGCAGGCCTTTGAGACTGAATTGGCATTAGCTGCCATGATGATGATTGCAGTTTCAAAGTTCAGATACTAATACCTAAATAGACAGCAGACCTTCCACTGAAAGTTCCTGGTCTGGCATCTCTCTCTGTGTTTGGGAGAATGTGGCATTTGTGATTCTCAAAAAGAGTATCAGAACCACCTTGTCCTTAAGGACTTCTGCAGAGCATAGCTGATTGCATAAGGTTTCAAATTCTTTTGCAAATGCCTTCTGGCTTATCTACACTTGAAATGCTGCAGTACTGCTGCCGCAGCACTCCACTGTAGACACTACATGGTTCCTCAGGTAATTCACCTCCCCAAGAAGCCTCCAGCAACCTAGCCCTGTCCCCATCAGGGATTAGGTTGTTTTAGCTACATTGCTCAATGAACAATGTAGCTGAGTCATCCAAACTTTTAAGTGTAGACCAAGCTTTCTTGACAGGAGTGGGAGGAAGATAGAAATGTGATTGAACTAATCCTAGCAGTCCTCCTTTGTTTGTTTATGTTGACTAATTTCTTGCTTACCCTTTCTTCTTCTACTCTACATACAACTCTAGCTTGAAGGACAGGAGATTAGTTGTATTTATGTAGATTGCAACATCTTATTTAGACTGTAAGCTTTATTTTGTTTCTGGTATAGTGGTAAGTACATTTTCAGTGCTCAATTAACAATAAATAATTATTATTTTTATTACCCAAATGGACTGTGCTTTTAGGTTTTAAGGAGTAAATCTCTACATATTTTTTCACTTGTGTTTATAATTGCCTGGTGTAAGGGGATTATTATCCCCTTACTAAGATTCAGTGGGGGTGTTTTAGTTGCTAGCTCCCAATACCAAAAGGGGAGGGGTCGATGGGAAATCAGGGCCCTGAGACTGACAGTCCCCAGGAACAATGGTGAGAAGCCAATGCTCCAGGTCAGCCTCATTGACAGGGTGGGCAGGCTAATCAAGGAGTCAGGAAGTCAGGGTGGGTCCCATCCTCCGTGTGAGCTGGAATTGCCTGGGCCAGACAGAGTGGGGCCGAGCTAAGGAGAGAGCAGGGGCCAGAGCTGAGCTGGGGAACAGAGCTGTGCCAGATCCAGAGGGGCCAGGAAAGCAGCCCAGAGAGACAAACCCTGTGCTGGGAGCAGAACTGCAGCCCCAAAGCCAGAGCACAGCCCAGAGAGAGCAGACCTGCCCTGGGAGCAGCTGCAGGAACCAGAGCCAGAGAGGCCAGGAAAGCAGCCCACAAAGCAGATCAGTGCGGGGGGCAGAGACACAGGAGCTGCCTGCAGAGCAGCCCTGATTTCTTCCTTCTTCATTTTTAGATAAATTGTTGATTAAATAATATGCATTTGTTTTAAGTTGTATGCAGTGATCAGTGGGCCAAGGAAGTGCCCAGTGCATAGAGAGCACCCCGGAGTGGGGACACCTTAGCCCCTGACCTAGGTAACCACAGCAGGCTTTGGGGTTGAGCCCCCAGGAATCCTGGGCCCAGCCTTGTTGGGGTTACAAGGACTCTGCCAGACATGACAGTGCAAGGGGAGTCCTTAAGGGCAGGGAGGCCTCTGGGTAAAGGGAGTGGGAGCGAGGACTCAGCTCCTTTCGCTAGCCCATTTCACTGAGGTAGTGCAGAAGCTGGAAAAGTTCCCCACAATAGTGGAGCTATTCCCCCGCTTACACTGGGTTTCAGGAACAGTTTGTTCAGTCTCCACTGTCAAAAGTTTGGAAGCCCAACAAATTTCCAGATCTTTTGGCAACAATCCAATATGCTTACTAGATGTAGGCTGGAATAAAAGCATGCAGGAATTCAGAAATGATTAAAATAGAATAATCTTTATGTACACTTGACAAACTGCCATAGACGTAACCACTCCTTGAGGGAATGAGAATCTTTCAAATATCTTGCAGATCTATATTTTGCATAAATATTTGAGGATACGGATGGCAGCAGTATAGGCAGTTGAAATCAGTCTGATGGCACGTGGAGGAAAGATACATGTGCTCCCTTTTAAGAAAAATGAAGATAAAAGTGCCTTTTCCTGAGTGGTAAACAAACAAATCAAAAAGATATGGAGTAAAGTATGAGTAGGATAGACCAAGGGTGGGCAAACTTTTTGACCTGAGGGCCACATCTGGGTATGGAAATTGTCTGCGGGCCATGAATACTCACAAAATTGGGGTTAGGGTGCAGGAGGAGGCAAGGGCTCTGGCTGGGGTGTGAGCTCTAGGGTGGGGCTGTGGATGAAGGATTTGAGATGTATAAGGGTGCTCAAGGCTGGGACCAAGGGGTTCAGAGGGGAATCAGGACTGGGGTAGGGGGTTGGGGTCACAAGGGGTGAGGATTCTGGCTGGGGGGCGTGGGCTCTGGGGTTGGGCCAGAAATTAGGATTTCAGGGTGCATGTGTGTGTGGGGGGGTGGGAATGGGACTCCAGGATGAAGTAGGAGGTTGCGGTATGGGAGGGGGCCAGAGGTGTAGGCTCTGCGTGACGCTTACCACAAGCACTGCCTGGAAGCAGCGGCATGTCCCCTCTCTGGCTCCTATGTAGAGGTACAGCCAGGTGGCTCTGCGTGCGATCCCTACCAAACCCCCCTTCGCCCCCGCACGTCTCCCATTAGCCCCAGTTCCCAGCCAATGGGAGCTGCAAGGATGACACTTGGGGCGGGGAAGTGCATGGAGTGCCCTGGCTACTCCTAAGTGTAGAAGCCGGAGAGGGGACATGCTGCTGCTACCGGGAGCCTCAGCACACATGCGTGAAATGGCTTCCAACTCCGCTACCCCATTGGAACACGGGAGCAGAGCAAGTCCCAGACCCCGCTCCCCAGTGTGAGCTCGAGGGCCGGATTAAACCAGCTGGAGGATTGGATGTGGCCCCTGGGCCATAGTCTGCCTACCCCGGGAGAGACATTTATGTAATGAGTTTGAAAGGTTAAATGGTGACTTGATCAGTCTACTAGTACTTGTATGGGGAAGGGACTTCTGACAGATTTCTTTTTATCTATAAAAAAAAAGGCATAACAAGATCCCAAGGTTGGAAGCTGGAGTTAGAAAAATTCAGGCTACAAATAAAGTGCAAATATTTCACAGTCCAGGTAATTAATCATTGAAATAACTTATTTAGTGATTTAGTGGATTCTCTATCACTTGAAGTCTTCAAATCAAGTTTGGGTTCTTTTTAAAAGATACGAGCTCAAACAAAAGTTGTGGGCTTAGTGCAGAAATTATTTGAGATTCTTTCGCCTGTGTTATGCAAGAGGTGAGAGTAAATGATTATAATGGTCCCTTCTGGCCTTAAGATCTATGAATCTATTAAGACTTGTAGCTGCTTTAGAGATAATAAGGAGACTCCAGAGCAGGGACACAGTCATCCTAGACATAGGTGCCAACTCCATTTGTGCTCTGGGGCTGGAGCCCCTACAGAAAAAAATAGTGGGGGCTCAGCACCTCCCCCCCACCAACAAGCTGTTTGGCGGCAGGTGGGAGGCACTGGGAAGGGGGAGCAGAGCAGGGGCAGAAAGAGGCAGAGTGAGGATGAGGCACTGGGGAGAGGGGTGGAATGGTGGAAGGGCCTCGGGGTGGAACAGCCACCCGGAAAATGGAAGTCGGTGCCTGTGATCCTGGAACACCATTCTGGTACTATTAAGCAGCAGCAATGAGTCCCTGCCTGGCTGAGCTCCCCATTACGGCTCCCCTGTGTCTCTGCAGGGAATGTGACAGATAGTGCCTACCCCTACCCCTCCTCAGTGAAAAATGATTCAGACAGGCTCTTTGGAGATATGAGACACAGTGTGAGGCAATACCTTTCGTTGGACCAACATCTGCTGGTGAAAGAGACAAGCTTTCGAGCTATGCAGAGCTCCTCTTGAGGACCGGGGAAAGTATTTGCTGTCACAATTAAATTGAAAGTGGAACAAACTGTTTAGCTTAAGTAGTAAACACATATTCTACAGGACCATTCAGAGAGAAGTGGTCTGTTAATACCATGCAGTCATAGGACCAAAAGTAGGGAGAGTGGGTTACAGATGGTTGTAATCAACCATAAATCCACTGTCTTTATTAAGACCATGACTTTTAGTGTCTAGCAAAGTTACGAATTTCAGCTCCCAGGCTGAAGCTGTTGTGGATGAGGACTAAGAGATCTGATGTGCAAGGATCATTCTGAGAGAGGTGTTTCCCCCCGTGTTATGGTGTTTTTTTCTATAACGTTGGCAAACCTGGTGCCAGCATATGCCAAGATCCCTATGCCTCACTTGACTACTGACAAAACATACAGCTGGAATCAATCTGGTTCATCTGGTCATTACTATTGGTAAAATAAATATTAGTTAAAAATGGGTTTAGTGTTTAGGCTTTATGGAACACTTGTAAGTTGTTACATGCATTAGTCTCACCCATAACATCTGTATCCCACATTGTTCGGTAATATTTGAGCATTTGCATTGTACGCTGCTGTAACTATATAAATCACCAGACAGGAGAGAAGTATTAACGAGTGTGAAATTGATTTATTATTATTGATTTATTATTATTGATTTATTATTATTGATTTATTATTATTGATTTATTATTATTATTGATTTATTATTATTATTGAAATTGATTTATTATTATTATTATTATTATTAAATAGTCGTCTCTGACAGGAAGGTGTTATGTCCTGCCTGAGAAAGAAGGCCTCTTGACACCAGACAAATTATCATGGAACATCAGAGGACAAAACACTGTTGATTTTTTTTTCTCCTTCATCACCATGGAGAGGAGATGTGCCTCTCAATTCCTCCCATCCGCTAAATTTGCAACCTGAAGCAGGAGTGGAGTGGACAGAGGAATAAAAAGCTCTAACAAGGAGGAACTGAATCAGAGAGGTAGCCGTGTTAGTCTGGAATTGCAGAAGTGACAAAGAGCCCTGTGGCACCTTAAAGACTAACTAAAGTATTGAAGCATAAGCTTTCGTGGGCTAATACCCACTTCGTCGGATGCATGCAGTGGAAGTATCCAGGGGCAGGTATAAATAGGTAGGCAAGAACCAGGTTAGAAATAACAGGGTTAGTCCAATGAGGCTGAACCAACTTGTTATCTCTAATCAGGGAGGGTGAGGTATTCTTCTAGTAGCTGAATTGGAGGTGTGAACAGCGATAGAAGAGAAACTGCTCTTGTAGTTAGCTAGTCACTCATAATCCCTATTCAGTCCTAAATTGATTGTGTCAAATTTGCAAATGAATTGCAGCTCTGCAGTTTCTCTTTGCAGTCTGGTCTTCAAGAAACTGCAGAGCTTCAATTCATTTGCAAATTTGACACAATCAATTAACTCTGGCCATTAGGCTGCAGTTCCCTGTAGTCACGGAGAGTCCTATTGACTCTGGCCATTGGGCTGCACTTAGAATCTTAGAATATAGAATCATGAGGTTCCTGCAGCTGGAGGAGGCTTGTGGAGGTGGATCCAATATGCCCCTGCTGCTGGGAGTGCACCTTCATGGGGGCTCCTAGCTCCAGCAGGGCTGGAGAGGAACAGGATGTTTCCTTCCCCTGCATGGCTACTCTTGAGGGTAGATCAGACCAACCTTCAGGTGCCTCCCCTCCTGCAGCAAGCTCTGGGGCTGGGCAGCAGCCCCAGAGGTACGTGGACCTGGAGGAGGCTTGTGGAGGTAGGTCTGATCTTCTCTGTGCTGCTGGGAGCACTCCACCAGGGGGCTCCTAGCTGCTAGTCCAGGCAGGGCTGGGGAAGAATACAACTTTCTTGATTCCAGAAGGGCTGATCTTGGGTGTTTCGCCCATCTGTAGGCAGCTCCACGCCTCCTCCTCCCCACTCACTTCCTGTCCCTCTCCGTTTGCAGCTGTCTGGAGAGGAGTTATTGTACAGGGAACTGCCTCCCCTGCCAGATGCAATTATTAGCTTATTTCAATAAAAAGAAAAAGAGTTTTGCGAAACATGACAGCAGTTTTTGATTGATACTTTACAGCAGCAAGTCACACTCAGGATTCAACTCACTTATTGGTAGATATGGTCATGGGGGCGGGGGGTTTGTAGCATAGTGATCTCAATTGACAGTGTGCCAGAAGACAAGTACAATTACTATAAAATAAGTGTCCAAAGTAAATAAAAAAACCTCTAAAATATTTACTGCAGCAGATCATGTGAAAGAATTTGGAAGCCAAATTCTACATGCCAATAATGATCATCTATTTTGTAGAAGTTCCAGTGTTTTGTTGGATCATAAACATCGGGCATTGGAAGATGTACAGATAGGAAAGCTAACAACAATTCTCACCAACTGCATTTACTTGGACACTGTTTAATACACTACAGTTTCTCAAGCAATAATTAAAACCATTTCAAAATCCAGTGTGAACTTTGACAACGTACCGTATTTTTCGCCCTATAAGACGCACTTTTTCTTCCCCAAAACGGGGGGGAAATAGTTGGTGCGTCTTATAGGGCGAATGCAAAAAAAAAAAAAAAAAAAGCGCCTCGCTCTCCCGTCCCCGCCGCGCGGGCGGGCTGCCGAGGTTCCCCCCTCCCCGCCGCGGGCGGGCGGGCTGCCGGGAGCGTCCCGGTTCCCCCCCTCCCCGCCGCGGGCGGGCTGCCGAGGTTCCCCCTCCCCGGACCGGGGAGGGGGGAACCGGGACGCTCCCGGCAGCCCGCCCGCGCGGCGGGGACGGGAGAGCGAGGCGCTTTTTTTTTTTTTTTTTGTCCGGATTTTTTATTAAAAAACGAGGGGGCGTCTTATAGGCCGGAGCGTCCTATAAGACGAAAAATACGGTATCTGCTTTCCTAAGGAACAATGCAACTTACATGACAAAATCTTTCAAATCTGTTCTCCAAGGTTTAATGCCAAATGCTGTCCATGTTATAGGTAATGCACATATAATTTCTCTTGTCAGTGAGCTATGGAGACTGGAGTTTGATAGTTGAATTAAAAAGATCTTTAAACACTGCCCTTGCCACAAACTTCAAGACACGCAACACATTGCAAACACAACTGAAATGACTGAAACTGGGGAACAAAAAATTGCACTTCCACCAGAGCCAGCAATTACTCATTGGAATTCCTGGGTTCAGGCTGTACAGCACCATGCACCTCATCTGAAGTATTACTCTGAGTTAGTCGCAGAAGAACTGACATTCACACCAAAAATGCAGGTTTTAACAGAATTTTCATTCCTTCTAAATGATGATGAGCTGAATGAGGAAGTTTAGTTTGTTGCCAAGAATGCCACAGGACTGATGGATTTAATCACTTGGTTTGAATCTCAACATGTCCCAATCCACCAAACATACAACAAAGTAATGGATGTACTGTTCTGGGGTGAAACACAGTCAAATGAAAAACCACCCTGAGAGTACTCAGTGAAATGCCAGTGCTCAGCAGGTTTTTCTGAGCAAAGAAGCTCAGACAATACTACGGCCACAGAGAAGAGTCAAGTGATGTAGTAAAAATGGCTCAAAAGTTTCAACAACCTGCAGCAGGGGTCCTAAAAGAAGAGAGAATTTTTGACCCTGCACAAATGCACCCGTGGATGGTGGATTTAACCTTGCTTAATGCAATTCCTGGCTTTGATAAGAATTGTCAACTGGAGATGCCTGGTTACAAAAATATTGCAAAAGAAGTGGACTGTAGTTTGCCTGTGCTACAGTTTTGGAACTCAGTAGAAGGCAGAATCCCACATTTTGCAAGGCCAGCTCAGTGTTGTCTGACAATTCCAATGAACTCCATGGATGCAGAGAGAGAGCGCCGTGTCTAATCACGGACAGATGTTTTCAGCACAGAGACAGGGAATGAAGAAAGAAACTGTTGCTGGATGTTCCATGCTGACATTCAGTTAATTACATTGGAAATCAGAATTCTTTTTGCCCCACTTGTTTTTGTTAACTTAAGGAAATGGTTCTCAAGTTTGCGGCTACCAACTGAGATTACTACCATGTAAAACCATCTCAGATGCCCATATTGACCAATCAGGGAGTTGAGCCCTGAATGTTATTTGCTACTCTAAAGTGTCTATCAATAAATCCTGTCAAGTTCACATGACCTCTCTTTATTTTACTGAAGCAAGTGAATAATTGCATCTGGAAGGGGTGGAGCTTTTTGCAAGATTGGTGGTGTGTTAATCTGCTGTCATTGTCAATTTCCTATTTAAAATTCCCTCTGGAGTTTCAGCTGAACACAGTATTTATCACTCTTTAAGGCCCTATTGTTCTCTGAATCACTATACACATCTCCCACTAGCACTAATGGAAGCTATACAAGAACTTGAAAATCAGTGTATAAATCTCTCTAGGAATTTTGAGGATGAAAGGTGCTATACAAATGTATGCTAGTATTGTAATATTTGGACACCATGTAGTATTTTGTTTCCTAGAAACAAAATAATCTCAAGTGAGTATAACCAGAAAGCTGTAGCTACACCCAACGAGTGATTGCTTCAGTACCCTTAAGCCAGCATAGCCTCTCCATTGCAAGAGACAATGACCAATGGGTTCATGTACAGCAGACCTGCTAGAGCAGGGGTGGGGAACGTCTAGCCCGCGGGCTGTATAAGGCCCGCAAAATCATTTGGTCTGGCCCTCTGGCCCTGCTCCAGGAAAAGGCGGACACTAGGACCCTGCAGCCCCCTAGGCACAGGAGCAGCAGGAGGGTCTCTGCTCCCTGCTGCACTTACCCCCCTCCCCCCAATCAGCTTTCAGCCAATGGCAGCTGGTGCCAGTACTTCTGGCCGGGGCAGCACGTGGAGTGCAGACCCTCGCCCCTGCGGCTGCTGACCCTGGGAGCCAGGCTGGAACTGCCAGCTAAGCTGTGGGGGCTGCAGGTGGGAGCGGGGGTCCTGGGTCCCCAGCCCGCGGTGGGGCTGCGCCCAGAGTTTAGGGGAAGGAGGTGCCCCTGACCTGCAGCACGGCTGCCTGTGCCTGGCCCCGGGAGAGGAGGGAGGAGTCTCGGTGTCCCTGACCTGCAGCAGGGCTGTGCCCGGCCTCGGAGGGGGGGAGTGGTGTCCCTGACCTGCAGTGGGGCTGTGCCCGGAGCCAGGGGCGGGGGGGCTGTGCCTGGTGAAAAAGGGGGGGGGGGGGGAGTCTGTGCCCCAGAGCCGGGAAAGGGGGGGTGGTACCTGGGGCAGGGTGGGGGTGGGCTGTGGGCGGGGCCCCAGTGTGTCCCGATATTTTGGTTCTATGATCTGGTCACCCTAGTTGTAGGGAACCCAGGCTGACAGCGGGAGCTGAGACCCCCGCTGGTAGGAGCCTCGGGGAAACTCTAAAGCCGCAGCGAGCTGAGCACTCCGCCCGCTGCCGCTTCTCCACCCGCTGCCGCTTTAGAGTTTCCCCGAGGGGGTGTGTGAACATGGAGAGAGGAGAAACTATTTCTGGCTTGCTAATTACAGAAATAGTTTCTCCTCTCTCCATGTTCGCCCCCCCCCCCCCATTCAAATGCTAGAAGAATAACCCACCCTCCCTGATCGGAGATAACAAGCTGGTTCAGCCTAATTGGACTAACCCTTTTACCTCCCACCTGGTTCTTGCCTACTTTTCTATACCTGCCTCTGGACACTTCCACTGCTTGCATCCGACGAAGTGGGTATTAGCCCATGAAAGCTTATGCTTCAAAACTTTATAGTTAGTCTTTAAGGTGCCACAGGACTTTGTTACCTCTGCTATCTCAGGGGAAACTGTCAAAAGCAGGGGAGAACCCCCAAGCTGATGATGTGTTCTATAATTAGATTTCACCAAGCCAGAAACAAATGGGAACCCCTGGATCATTATAATAGGCTTACCATGAATTCAAAGAGAGTCCACTTGACTCTCCACTCTATCTTGCCATCCAGATAAACTTGGCTTTGTGATAAATGGTCACATACACCAAAAATCTTGCCACATTCAGACTGCTTCCTGTCTCAAGAGACCAGTCACTTACCCCGAGATCAACTGGTACCCTAGATCTTACACCAAAAACACCACCCCTAGCCAATCCTGTAATAATCTAAAGCAGTGGTGGGCAGGAGGGTCCCCGCAGGCTGCATGTGGCCTGTCAGAGTAATGTACTGGCGGGCTGCCAGACACTTTGTTTACATTTGCCTGGCCACCCGCAGCTCCCACTGGCCATGGTTCGGGAGTTGCGGGAAGTGGCAAAGGCTGCAGGGACATGCTGGTCACTGCTTCCTACAGCTCCTGTTGCCCTGGAACAGCGAACCGCAGCCACTGGGAGCCACAGGCAGCCATGTAAATGTAAACAAACTGTCTCGCAGTCCGCCAGTGGATTCCTCTGATGGGCCGCTTGCAGATTTCACTGATCTAAAGGCTTATTAACGAGGAATAATAGTTATTTACAGGTTAAAGCAAGCAAACATGAACACACTAATGAGTTACCATCTAAATCCTAAGAGTGACAGAGTTGTGGTGATCTATCAATTCAAAGTGTCATTCAGAGGAGACCCAGGAGGCAGCCCCTGTGGATCTCTGGCTTCAGTTTAATCTCTGTCCCTCTGTTTCTAAGTTAAAACTGGCAAAAAGATGAAAATTTGCCTTGTGGCTTTGTTTTATTTCTTTGTCAGCTTCCAAGCCCACAGGACAAACTTCCTTGCATGTAGAATTTCCCAGGAAGGATAGGGCCATGAAGTCATCCTTTGTATTCCGATAATCCTTGATGGCCCATCTGTTTTTGATAGTTCTTCTGGATAGGAGGTGGGAATGATTCCCAAGCCTGAGTTCACAAGTTCAGAGCAAACATTTTCAAAGTTATAAAGCAAAAAATACATATTTTCTAATAGCCTGGAATTCAGACATTACAAGTGAGATTAAGCATCACATAGAGTCCAAACACCAAATGCATTCTTATAAGACTAATGCCTATTTTGAGCAAAACTAACATACAGGTGACCTGGTCTGGTCTCCAGCTATGAGACTGTCAGATTGTAGCTAATGCCTGCAGCCTGGGCAAGAGCTGACCCACTAGACCCACCAATGCTCTACGTCTGCCCTTTTCCCCAAACCCCAATTGTGCAAAGACCTGGGTATCATTCTGGGTCCATGTCTAGTTGGCAGCCGGTAGCAAGCGGAGTGCCCCAAGGGTTGGTCCTGGGGCCGGTTGTATTCAATATCTTTATCGATGATCTAGAGCAGGGGTCGGGAACCTTTTTGGCTCAGAGAGCCATATAATAGCCCCCCCCGCCGCCGCCGCGCTCTCCTCCTCCCCCCCCCCCGCTGCCGCCGCGCTCTCCTCCTCCCCCCCCCGCTGCCGCCGCGCTCTCCTCTCCCCCCCCCGCTGCCGCCGCGCTCTCCTCTCCCCCCCCCGCCACCGCTGCCGCCGCGCTCTCCTTTCCCCCCCCCGCCACCGCTGCCGCCGCGCTCTCCTTTCCCCCCCCCCGCCACCGCTGCCGCCGCGCTCTCCTTTCCCCCCCCGCCACCGCTGCCGCCGCGCTCTCCTTTCCCCCCCGCCACCGCTGCCGCCGCGCTCTCCTTTCCCCCCCCCGCCCCCGCTGCGCTCTCCCTTCCCCCCCCGCCCCCGCTGCCGCCGCGCTCTCCCTTCCCCCCCCGCCCCCGCTGCCGCCGCGCTCTCCCTTCCCCCCCCGCCCCCGCTGCCGCCGCGCTCTCCCTTCCCCCCCGCCCCCGCTGCCGCCGCGCTCTCCCTTCCCCCCCGCCCCCGCTGCCGCCGCGCTCTCCCTTCCCCCCCCGCCACCGCCGCGCTCTCCTTTCCCCCCCGCCACCGCTGCCGCCGCGCTCTCCTTTCCCCCCCCCCGCCGCCGCCGCGCTCTTTCCTCCCCCCCCCACCGCTTCCGCCGCGCTCTCCTTTCCCCCCGCCACCGCTGCCGCCGCGCTCTCCTTTCCCCCCCCGCCACCGCCGCGCTCTCCTTTCCTCCCCCCCGCCACCGCTGCGCTCTCCTTTCCCCCCCCCGCCACCGCGCTCTCCTTTCCCCCCCCCGCCACCGCTGCCGCCGCGCTCTCCTTTCCCCCCCCGCCACCGCTGCCGCCGCGCTCTCCTTTCCCCCCCCGCCACCGCTGCCGCCGCGCTCTCCTTTCCCCCCCCGCCACCGCTGCCGCCGCGCTCTCCTTTCCCCCCCCGCCACCGCTGCCGCCGCGCTCTCCTTTCCCCCCCCGCCACCGCTGCCGCCGCGCTCTCCTTTCCCCCCCGCCACCGCTGCCGCCGCGCTCTCCTTTCCCCCCCGCCACCGCTGCCGCCGCGCTCTCCTTTCCCCCCCCCGCCACCGCTGCCGCCGCGCTCTCCTTTCCCCCCCCGCCACCGCTGCCGCCGCGCTCTCCTTTCCCCCCCCCGCCACCGCTGCCGCCGCGCTCTCCTTTCCCCCCCCGCCACCGCTGCCGCCGCGCTCTCCTTCCCCCCCCGCCACCGCTGCCGCCGCGCTCTCCTTCCCCCCCCGCCACCGCTGCCGCCGCGCTCTCCTTCCCCCCCCGCCACCGCTGCCGCCGCGCTCTCCTTCCCCCCCCGCCACCGCTGCCGCCGCGCTCTCCTTCCCCCCCCGCCACCGCTGCCGCCGCGCTCTCCTTCCCCCCCCCGCCGCTGCCGCCGCGCTCTCCTTCCCCCCCGCCGCTGCCGCCGCGCTCTCCTTCCCCCCCGCCGCTGCCGCCGCACTCTCCTTTCCCCCCCGCCGCTGCCGCCGCGCTTTCCTTTCCCCCCCCGCCTCTGCCGCCGCGCTCTCCGTTCCCCCGCTGCCGCCGCCGCGCTCTCCGTTCCCCCCCCCCCGCCACCACTGCCGCCGCGCTCTCCTTTCCCCCCCCCGCCGCTGCCGCCGTGCTCTCCTTTCCCCCCCGCCTCTGCCGCCGCGCTCTCCGTTCCCCCGCTGCCGCCGCCGCGCTCTCCGTTCCCCCCCCGCCACCGCCGCGCTCTCCGTTCCCCCCCCGCCACCGCCGCGCTCTCCTTTCCCCCCCGCTGCCGCCGCCGCGCGCTCCGTTCCCCCGCTGCCGCCGCCGCGCGCTCCGTTCCCCCGCTGCCGCCGCCGCGCGCTCCGTTCCCCCGCTGCCGCCGCCGCGCGCTCCGTTCCCCCCCGCCGCCGCCGCGCGCTCCGTTCCCCCCCGCCGCCGCCGCGCGCTCCGTTCCCCCCCGCCGCCGCGCTCTCCGTTCCCCCCCGCCGCCGCCGCGCTCTCCGTTCCCCCCCGCCGCCGCCGCGCTCTCCGTTCCCCCCCGCCGCCGCCGCGCTCTCCGTTCCCCCCCGCCGCCGCCGCGCTCTCCGTTCCCCCCCGCCGCCGCCGCGCTCTCCGTTCCCCCCACACCGCTTACCCCCGCTCCCAGCCCAGCCTCCCCCCGCGCCCAGCCCAGCCTCCCCCCGCGCCCAGCCCAGCCCAGCCTCCCCCCGCGCCCAGCCCAGCCCAGCCTCCCCCCGCGCCCAGCCCAGCCCAGCCTCCCCCCAACGCCCCCTTGCAAACGGCTTCCCCCCCCCCGTGCTTACTTGTTCGCTGGGTCACGCTGCTGTGACCCGACTCCAGCCGAGGGAAGAAGAGCGACACGCCCCCAGCCAGAGCAGCGCCGCGCCACACCGCCTCCCCCGCCCCCCAGCCTTGTGGTCAGCGCAGCGCCGCGCCACACCACCTCCCCCGCCCCCCAGCCTCGTGGTCAGCGCAGCGCAGCGCCACACCGCCTCCCCCGCCCCCCAGCCTCGTGGTCAGCGCAGCGCCGCGCCGCCTCCCCCGCCTCGCGGGTGCCGCGAGCCAGATGACAGGCTCAAAAGAGCCACACCTGGCTCGCGAGCCATAGGTTCCCGACCCCTGATCTAGAGGATGGGGTGGACTGCACCCTCAGCAAGTTTGCAGATGACACTAAACTGGGAGGAGTGGTAGATCCACTGGAGGGTAGGGATAGGATACAGAGGGACCTAGACAAATGGGATTGGGCCAGAAGAAATTTGATGAGGTTCAACAAGGACTAGTGCAGAGTCCTGCACTTAGGACGGAAGAATCCCATGCACTGTTAAAGACTAGGGACCAAATGGCTAGGCAGCAGTTCTCAAGAAAAGAATTTATGGGTTACAGTGGACTAGAAGGTGGATATGAGTCAACAGTGTGCCATTGTTGCCAAGAAGGCTAACAGTACTTTGGGATGTATAAGTAGGGGCATTGCCAGCAGATCGAGGGACATGATCATTCCCCTCTATTTAACATTGGTGAGGCCTCATCTGGAGTACTGTGTCCAGTTTTGGGGCCCACACTACAAGAAGAATGTGAAAAAATTGGAAAGAGTCCAGAGGAGGGCAACAAAAATGATTAGGGGCCTGGAGCACATGACTTATGAGGAGAGGCTGAGAGAACTGGGATTGTTTAGTCAACAGAAGAGAAGACTGAGGGAAGATTTGATAGCTGCTTTCAACTACCTGAAAAGGGGTTCCAAAGAGGATGGATCTAGACTGTTCTCAGTGGTACCAGATGACAGAACAAGGAGAAATGGTCTCAAATTGCAACGGGGAAGGTTTAGGTTGGATATTAGGAAAAACTTTTTCACTAGGAGGGTGGTGAGGCATTGGAATGGGTTACTTAGGGAGGTGATAGAGGTTTTTAAGGTCAGGCTTGACAAAGCCTTGACTGGGATGATTTAGTTGGGGTTGGTCCTGCTTTAAGCAGGGGGTTGGACTAGATCAGTGGTTCCCAAAGTGGGCGATACCGCCCCCTGGTGGGCAATGGAACGATTCAGGGGGGCAATAGTAGCCTCAGGTGCAATTGGGGGGCGTTGACTAAAAATAGGGGGCGGTGAAAGAATAAAGAAAGAGGAGAAGATAAGAAAATTTTGAAAAACCGTTCGTACATGTTTCATCTGTTGTGTAACATAGGAAGTCGTAGTGATTAGGTACTTTATTTTCCAAATAAACATACAAAATGCAAGTTGTAACCGATCAGTGGTCAAGTCTGCTGACAGATCTTATCAAGCAAGTGTTGGCAGACAAGCGTGTCGCGCATTGTCGGGAAATCCAGCATGCATCGGCAGGAATATGTGTGTGTAATTACTTGTTTACAATACGATACTATAAATAGCAATCAACAAAATCAGAAGCAATTCATTGAATGACAGATTTAGACAACTTTGTATTGAAAACGATGAAGACTTCAATCGCTTGCTGCTTCATACAGAAGTTCGTTGGCTATCAATAGGTGCCTGTTTGGATTGGTTTTATAAACTCTTTGAATCTGTGCTAGAGTTCCTAGAAAATCATGATAATGCTTTACAAGCCAACTTGATTGATTCAAAAAATGACATAGCTTATTTGACAGACTTGTTTAATAAATTTAATGAAAAAAAATCTACAGCTCCAAGGCGATGATCTGAATTTAATCAAAACAAAAACTGTTATTTCCGCGTTTGTGGCGAAACTTCTTCTGTACAAACGAAATTTAGGATGTGGGGAATTCAGCCAGATTCCAAATTTATCAACAATAGAAAAACACGATGAAGACTTGCTTACCTATTGTCAGCACTTGGGGGCTCTCCATTCTGATTTCAATCAACGATTTGAAGATATTCTTAATATGAACATACCCGATTGGGTTTTGGACCCCTTTTCAAGTACTAATACAGAAGAATCTCCAAAATTACAAGAAGAACTGATAGAACAAATGAGGAATTGAAATTTAAATTCAAAGACGGTTACCAACAGTTCTGGCTGCAAAAGCAGATACCTACACTTTATCCTGGATTATATGCCATAGTACCAAAGTTTTTAATTGCATTTCCTTCATCATATTTAGTGGAACGTGGGTTCAGTGCGGTCACAAATCTGTTAACTAAAAAAAGAAGTTGACTGCAAATAACTAATTGCGGTGATTTAAGAATGCTGCTGACAGAGTCGAATATTAACAAATTGATAGCAGCGCACCAGGTTCATCCTTCTCATTAGAATTACCGTATTTTCGTCCTATAGGACGCTCCGGCCTATAAGACGCCCCCTTGTTTTACAATAAAAAAGCCGTACCAAAAAAAAAAAAAAAAAAAAAAAAGCGCCTCGCTCTCCCGTCCCCGCCGCGCGGGCGGGCTGCCGGGAGCGTCCCGGTTCCCCCCTCCCCGCCGCGGGCGGGCTGCCGAGGTTCCCCCCTCCCCGCTGCGGGCGGGCTGCCGGGAGCGCTCCCGGCAGCCCGCCCGCGCGGCGGGGACGGGAGAGCGAGGCGCTTTTTTTTTTTTTTTTTTTTTTTTTTTGGTCCGGCGGGGAAGGGGGAACCGGGGCGCACATTTTTTTTTGGTCCGGCGGGGAGGGGGGAACCTCGGCAGCCCGCCCGCGGTGGGGAGGGGGGAACCGGGGCGCACATTCGCCCTATAAGACGCACCAACTTTTCCCCCCCGTTTTGAGGAAGAAAAAGTGCGTCTTATAGGGCGAAAAATACGGTATTTTTAATGTTATTCGTGATTTTTATTTAAATATTATCCTTTGTTATCATAATTTTCTGTGTGTAATGCGAATGTTACTATGGTAGATTTCAATAAATAATTTTATAATTTTAAGCTTCAACATATCTTATTTGCAACAACATCTTTTCTTACTATGTTGTAGGATGTAGGTAAAAATATAGATACATAAAATAACGCAAATTTGTCACTGCATCTTTCTGTTTGTTCACTTAAAGAAGGTAGATTTTCAGGGGAGCGCTGAGTAATTTTTTATCTGAAAAAGGGGCGGTAGGCCAAATAAGTTTGGGAACCTCTGGACTAGATGACCTCCTGATGTTCCTTCCAACCGTGAGATTCTATGGTTCTATGATTCTATGATAATAGTTTTATAGTAATTAGTAATTGCACCTATATTCCCCATACTGTGGTCTCTCAAAGGCATCCACTTAAGATTTCTGGCTCCCAACCGTCACCTCTCTTGGGTGCAGACTTATGTCCCTCTCAGTCTCCTGACCAGGTATGCTGTGATATCCCCAGAAAGTTTGTCTAAATACCTGTGCTTTGGCTTTCTCTCTGAAGGCTATGAACACTGTATTGCCAGTGGTTGCAAGTTACCACACAGCTCTTTCTAAGCAAGCACTTTTAATCTGAAGGTAAAAGCATTACAGAGAAAACATATACAAATATGTTAAAGTTTCTATACTCTCACTAAAAGCCTACAGAGGTCACCTGTTGGTTTTATGGGGCCCTCATAGGTAAAAGTTCTTCCAAGATTTCCACAAGGATTCCCTTCCCTTTGACAGAAGGTCCTGTCTGATTGCTGAATGAAAAAGAAGGCTCTGTGACAATTCAAGCTCATCTCTTTCTTTGTCTCCTAATTTCTGGAAAACCCATCTTGAACCAATATATAAAAACTATTCCAGAAGGATCTCTAGAACTCTTCAGTTTCAGCAGAACCTTTTATATCACCTCTCATTGTTATTGGTTTGTGTAGGAACTGAGATAACTGCTGCCATGGAGTAGAATACAATCATATATAAACCATTCGTAGATTTAATACAATATTGTCCCCAAAGATATTGCATGTGATGCAATTTTTGTCACACTGGGCTCTGCAGCATGTAGAAGACTGAAACATCCTCTGGAGAGATTCCCCAAATCTTTCCCCCACTCTTTATACTTTCTATCTGCCTCTTGTCCAGACAGGCCCTTCTGTGTTTCAGAAGAAGAGGCATATATGCCCCTATCAAAGTAGAGAATCAGGGTGGTAGCCGTGTTAGTCTGGAATAGCAGAGTTAACAAAGTCCTGTGGCACCTTAAAGACTAACTATAAAGTTTTGAAGCATGAGCTTTCGTGGGCTAATACCCACTTCGTCGGATGCAGGCAGTAGAAGTGTTCACAAACAGGCAGTTATAGAAAAGTAGGTAAGAGCCAGGTGGGAGGTGAAAAGGTTAGTCCAATTAAGCTGAGCCAGCTTGTTATCTCCGATCAGGGAGTGTGGATTATTCGTCTAGCATTTGAATGGGGTGTGTGGACATGGAGAGATGAGAAACAATGTCTGTAATGAGCCAACCATTGTAGATCCCGGTTCAATCCCAAAGTGTGTGTGCTGAATTTGCAAATGAATTGAAGCTCTGCAGTCTCTCTTTGCAGTCTGGATCTGAAGTTCCCTTTCTGCAGAATGGTGACCTTTAAATCTGTAATAGTGTGTCCAGGCAGGTTGAAGTGTTCCCCTACACGTTTTTGTATATTGCCATTCCTAATATCTGATTTGTGTGCATTTATCCTTTTTCGTAGGGACTGTCCAGTTTGGCCGATGTACATAGCAGAGGGACACTGGTGGCATATAATGGCATATATGACATTGGTTGATGTACAGGTGAATGAGCCAGTGATGGTATGGTTGACCTGGTTAGGTCCTGTGATGGTGTTGCTGGTGTAGATATGTGGGCAGAGTTGGCATCGAGGTTTGTTGCATGGATTGGTTCCTGAGTTGGAGTTATTGTGGTGCAGTGTGCTGTTGCTGTTGAGAATTTGTTTAAGGTTGGCAGGTTGTCTGTGTGCCAGGACTGGCCTTCCTCCCAAGGCTTTTGAAAGTGAGGGATTATTGTCCAGGATGGGTTGTAGGTCACTGATGATGCGTTGCAAAGGTTTTAACTGAGGACTGTAGGTGATGGCCAGTGGTGGGAAAGAAACTCTGGAAGAATTCCACCATGACTTCAACAGCTTCCACCCCAACATCCACCTCAGTCTGGACCAGTCCACACAGGAAATCCACTTCCTAGACACCACAGTGCAAATTAATGACGGCCACATCGACACCACCCTATACCGAAAACCTACCGACAGCTATGCCTACCTTCATGCCACCAGCTTCCATCCCGGACATACCACACGATCCATTGTCTACAGCCAAGCACTGAGGTACAATCGGATTTGCTCCAACCCCTCAGACAGAGACCAACACCTACGAGATCTTCACCAGGCTTTCTCAAAACTACAATACCCACACAAGGAAATAAGGACACAGATCAACAGAGCCAGACGTGTACCCAGAAGCCTGCTGCTACAAGACAAGCCCAAGAAAAAAAACAACAGAACACCACTGGCCATCACCTACAGTCCTCAGTTAAAACCTTTGCAACGCATCATCAGTGACCTACAACCCATCCTGGACAATAATCCCTCACTTTCAAAAGCCTTGGGAGGAAGGCCAGTCCTGGCACACAGACAACCTGCCAACCTTAAACAAATTCTCAACAGCAACAGCACACTGCACCACAATAACTCCAACTCAGGAACCAATCCATGCAACAAACCTCGATGCCAACTCTGCCCACATATCTACACCAGCAACACCATCACAGGACCTAACCAGATCAACCATACCATCACTGGCTCATTCACCTGTACATCAACCAATGTCATATATGCCATTATATGCCACCAGTGTCCCTCTGCTATGTACATCGGCCAAACTGGACAGTCCCTACGAAAAAGGATAAATGCACACAAATCAGATATTAGGAATGGCAATATACAAAAACCTGTAGGGGAACACTTCAACCTGCCTGGACACACTATTACAGATTTAAAGGTCACCATTCTGCAGAAAGGGAACTTCAGATCCAGACTGCAAAGAGAGACTGCAGAGCTTCAATTCATTTGCAAATTCAGCACACACACTTTGGGATTGAACCGGGATCTACAATGGTTGGCTCATTACAGACATTGTTTCTCATCTCTCCATGTCCACACACCCCATTCAAATGCTAGACGAATAATCCACACTCCCTGATCGGAGATAACAAGCTGGCTCAGCTTAATTGGACTAACCTTTTCACCTCCCACCTGGCTCTTACCTACTTTTCTATAACTGCCTGTTTGTGAACACTTCTACTGCCTGCATCCGACGAAGTGGGTATTAGCCCACGAAAGCTCATGCTTCAAAACTTTATAGTTAGTCTTTAAGGTGCCACAGGACTTTGTTAACCCTATCAAAGTAGGTGCTCCTTTTTTCAGTCTATTGTTTGTGAAACTATCACTTATAAGTACTATTGATGATTAAAATAATATGATCTAGATCCTGGAAACTTATTCCCATAAATAGCCATTCTGAATACAAGTAGTCCCATTGACTTCAAATGAGTGAGTATTCTTTATTCATTCATTTTAAGTAATTGGGACAATTTGAGACTACTATGAAACCAATGTCATGAGTAAGGATTTGCAGGATCTGGGTCTTCTTTGTACTGCACCAGAATTTTGGAGCAACCAATTAAGCATAAGTTAAAATACACACAAATTTTAACTATAGTTTTTGTTTGCTTACATTTGATCTTAAAATACATGACTACAAAAGGAAATATATGGCTTTATCATAAGATCAACAACTTTCTCCATGGTGTTGTAAATCTGGAAAATAGTTCTAATGGAGTTAGCATCATGCTATGTTCCAACTGTTTTTATATATCTTGTCTTTATTAAGGATCCAAGAAAATAAAGTTAAAGTTAGCACAAAGAGTCCTTTACCTGGGGGTAAGGATCTGGCAAGACAGTGAGATATTATGGTGTAAGAGAGCCATACAACTTTATGAATAGCGAATTCACTTGTGATGACTAAAAGTTTTTTCTAAAAAAAATTCCTGCTACATTAATGAACAGCATGACTATAATGAAAGTCTATTTCCTTCCTGAATAATGAGCAACAAATCACAGAATGTAAATGATTTAATTCTGTATTCAGTAATGTAAACATCACTGCCGTGGTGCTGGAGAAGTCTCAAAGTGGGCTCATCACTGACTGGGAGAGCATTCATGAGTACTTCCATCCCCACTACAAAAAACCACCTTCTCCTCCCTTCTGACTCTCTAGCAGAAATCTGCTGAGTTCTCAAAACCAGAAGCCCTGCTGTGTGCTTATGTGCTTCCTACATGGTCCACTGGTCTGCGATCAGATTGAAACCAAGTAGGACTAAAAGAACAAAATAGATAAACCAGTTGGTAGCCTCAACAAGCAGAGTGTTAATTGCAAATCTGAGATCTCTATAAAACAGGGATTAAAAAAGGAGATTTTTTTCAGGGGGAAGAATGAAAAGAAGTGATGAGACAGAGGTAAAAGGGGGGCATAGCAATGCAACAACTCACCACCATAGCACCTCCTGCTGGTTGTCCAGGGAATTAGCTCAACTCCAGCATCAGAGTGTCCTCTGCTGGCCAGTAGCTTGCCTGACTCAGGATCTGTGTCCCCTCCAGACTCCAGTTCCGTTTGCCCGGGGGTTCTCTGGGCCTCCCCTTTAGGGGAACCCCCAACCCTCTATTCCCACCTGGCCTACTACCAGTCAGCATCTAGCCCCACTCACTGGGGCAGACTGCAATCTGTAAACTACTCATCACTGTCAAGGGGGGGTTGGAGCAGTTGCCTCTGCCTAACCCCGGACTGCACTGCTGCAGCCCCAAATCTAACCAAGGTTTGTATCCCAAATAATAATATTAGCATATCAACAAATAAACATGCTCTCAATTACAAATGTATTTTGTGAGGTTTTCCTTCCCAATTAATTTCTTAACTTTGAAGAATTTATGTCTGAATTTGGAGAGCATATGTCCTCCATATGTCAAGAAAGCATTTGATCTGGAATTTCAGAGCTAGTCAAAATGTATCTAATATTGAAATTTCACAAAAATTTAAAATTTTGAAAAATATTAAAAGAGGTGGAAATTTCAGTTATTTTTTCTCCATTTTTATCACCAGTTGTAATGGCGATATATGCAGATTAATTATTCACATTATACTTGGAAATTTACTCCTTTGTTTTAAACAAAGTTGTAGTATAGTGATGGGCTCAGAATTGCTCCCTTTCTTCCCAGAAGTCAACAGGACTGTTTCCATGGACTTTTATGTGAGCTCAGTCAGACCCTATAATAATACAGATTGTATCAATGTTTTCCAATTTTTAATTAAATAATATTAAATTGAGTTTTAAAGAAATTCTTCAAATTTTATTTAATGGCATGACATCCATTCATTATTGGATATAAAGAAATGTTTGAATATAAGTGAGCTTATTATTTAAAACTAAAAGAGAACACTTCTTTTCAAATTTACAATGGCATTATTTAACAGTGAATTTTATAGTTATTATTGCTAAGTGGCAACATTAATTATTTCTCAAACAAAGCATCTCACGCCCAAGACCTCTTCTTGGGTCCTAAGGTTTGGCTTTCTTTTGTTGGGGTTCAGCTGTCCTGCTGGGCTAATTCAGCTTGCCTCCTTCTTGATTGGGAAAAAAAGTAAGTAGTGGTATAACTAAAGCCCACCCATTTATTGCACAAAATTGAGCATTCACTGAGGACACATTGTGCAGATCTGCCTAATATAATACTTTATCTTCTTTCTTACAGACTTTGCTGAGCAGTGACATGAAAACATTTTAAAGTGTCATCACTGGTAGCTGAGCTGTCATCCAAACAAGCAAAGGGGGCAGCTCACACATCAGTCCTTTTGAGTCAGGCTCTCTGCAAAGTCAGGCAGACATCACTGCATCAGTTTACATTTCTGTACAAGCGGAACAACTACAGACTTTCCTTTTTAAAAAAGTAAGCTGAGACTCTGGCAACAACTGAGAGATCTGTGTCCAGACTCTGGATACTCCTTCGTTCCCCTGGAATGTGTGTGGGGACAGTGCTTCTCACACCTTGGGAAACACTGGATTAATTGACAAGGCAGAGACTACTTTACACAAATAAACACTACTTTACCACCAGTTTTGAATCCCTGTGAATATAAGAGGTGCACCGTGTTTAGAGTACATCCTATTCAATAGGATATACTGTAGGGACAGATAGATATTTATTTTTATCTTACTTATCAACCAAGTTTTTTTTTAACATTGACATGAATTCTTGTGCTTATGAATGATGTCAGATTAATGATACTCGAGTGTGAAGTTCTCTGTTATAACAGAAGCAGTAGCATTGGAGACATCTTTCATATCCAATACCTGGGGTCCTGACAATATTAACCCCAGGGTCCCTTTTACTGTACTGTGATTTCAATCGGATCTAGAGAAGCTATACTCCACAAAATGCTGCCTTTGAATCAAAGATTTACCTCAGTGAATAGATCTCCATGAATCCTTCTGTAAGAACCCTACAATGTGCTGTGCTTTCTTTTTAGAACAAACTACTATGGAATGTCTTTTTACATTTGCAAATTTTCTAGTGCTCTGGATAGAGGGGAAAAAATATCAACTTTTAGACAGTGAAGCTACTGAATAGCTCGCTAGCTAATTTACAGTTGATAGATGGCTGGTGTTCTGCCAAAAAGGAGAGAGAGGGAGAAAGAGAGAGATTGACTATTCCTCCTTTTCTGCAGAACACAACTCTAGGACAGACCAGTATTTTTACTTCAAAGATTTTTGCCTTTGTTAGAAGCATGTGATTTGTTAACCAGAGTTTTCTCTGATCACTCTGGCCATTCTCAGTCTATAAACACAACAGCTTCCTTAAACAAATACCAAAATGTATGTTTAATTTATGACTATTTACAGACTTGGAGTTTACTGGATTTATGAAATGGAAGTATAAGACCTCCTTTGTCATCCATAGAGATGAAAGCACTTCTTTGCTAACAGGATGAGTGCAAGGAACACTGCCAGGGAGACTACAGAAACTTTAGAGGAAACTCCCTAGAGATTTAAATGGGGAAGAGTTGATTAAGAGTGCAAAATTCAGTGGCTGGAACAATGATGCAGTAGGATTAAGAGCTTTGATAATTTGGCAGAACTTTCCAAATTAAGATTAAAAATGAATGAGAAGGTAAGAGATCATTTGGGGTTTCCTCTTTCATATTTTCATGATGACCATGATGCACTGGTTTCCCAGGTCCTGGATATACTGTCTCGCATGTTTAAGGAAATAACGCCAAAGTAACCAAAAATATAACAACAATGGACCTTATCTGATATTTATGTTCCATGATTTTGATCAAACAAAACACATGTATTGTTAGTTTTTATTTATTAGATTGATGCAGCTTTGGGGCTTCATCCAAATCCCACAAAGTCAGTGAAAGTCTTTAGTGTTTGGATCAGGACCTCAATTTCTAAACATCCATCTTCTATGGTTGTCAAATATATTCTCTTCCATACTGAAACTCATTAAAACAGATCAGTGCACTCCTTAAATGTCATCACTTTCCTTCTGATTCTGCAGATATGGAGAGCAAACAATGCCCTAATGCAGTCATCACCAACCAGTAGATTGCGATCAACTGGTCGATCCTGGAGCTTCTGACAGTCAATCGCGATCTCCAGCAGCTAAAAGTCCTAACAGGGAACTGCAGCCAATAGCAGCTGCAGGGGTGATTCTTGCAGGCTGGAGCTGCAGGGGCATGCTAGTCGCTTCCAGGAGTGGCGTGGGCTCGGGGCAGGCATGGAGCCTGCCTTAGCCTTACTGTGTGGCCAATTGGGAGCCAACCAAGGTAAGTGCTGTCCGGTGGGAGCCTGCAGCTCTCCCACACCCCAGTCCCCAGCCCTGAGCCCCATCCCAGAGCCAGCACCCCAAGCTCCTCCTGAATCCTAACACTTTGCCCCAGCCTGGAGCCCCCTCCTGCACCCAAATTCCCTCCCCCAGACTCAACTCAGAGCCCACTCCCCCACTCTGAACCCCTCAGACCCAGCCCAGAGCCTGCCCCCCAACTCTCTGCCCCAGCCTGGTGAAAGTGTGTGAGGGTGGGAGAGAGCAAGCAACGGAGGGAGGGGGAATGGAGTGGGGCAGGGTAGATCCTGGGTTGCAATTATATTCAAAAAGTTATCTTGGTAGACTGCTGATCCCTGTATTAGTTCTTAGATTACCTAAATGGTGTATGTAAGCATTAGCACCTTAAAGCTTTCCTATGTGGTTATGCTACCAAAAAACTTGACAACAGTTAGGTCTCTGTGCAGCAGCAGCCTATCATGCTGACGAATATCATCTCATTGTTTACTTGTACTTCCTCATCTGTCTGTATTCACCTGTTGTCTTGTCTTATACTTAAATTATAAGCTCTTTGGGACATGGACCATTACAGTGCCGAGGACTATGGGGCCTGAGTCACTGATTAGGGCTCCCAGGTGCTTTGGTGATACATATAATAAGAGATACAAGTTATACATACACAATTGATCACATGTGCAAATCTGCTCATTCTAATAGAGACCAGATTTTGAAGATTTGGCTCAAGAGTCTAATATCCAGAGGTACTCATCAACCCAAAGATGAACCATGCCTGCTGATGGAGGGGAGGGCAGAATGAGGGCAGCTGGTATCAGCAGTGTGGCTGAGCATGCTCTATCCATGTGAGCATGCTCAGTAGAAGCCAAGCAGCAAACTGGGGCGGGGGCGGGGATCAACCACAATTCAACCTGAAGACAATGTGAGCTACAGATGCTCTGAAAAATCAGGAACATAATTAGTACAAGAAGTCTGACTGTCCTGACTTGGAAAGAATGATACATTAGACCAGGGAGAAAGAAGAAAAATGGATGAGGATGCTGGAGGCATACTATTTTGTGGCATAATATTTTGTATCCTTTCGAATAACTCAGAACAAATGTGGTGAGAAATATTTGGGATGATAAAGGTAATTGTATAGATAAGTTCGAGACCCTCCTAATCAGATTAATTAATGGTTAATTTGACTAGCTGAAAAACTAAATGGAAGGAGTATTTTCTTTATCAATATAGCTGAAAAGGCTATAAACCATAAAAGGCTTCATAAGCATCTTGCTGCTAACCCATTTTAAAGATGTGTGTTAGCTGCTTAAAGAAGGCGGATCTTTCAATAAATGACTGGTATCGCAGAAGATTCAGTGGTTTGTAAGTTTCACTCCCACTCCAAAAAGCATTCTTATTTGAACTACTCAAACCTCTATGATGAGAATAAATTGGAATGGAAACTTTAAAGAGAAAAACTTTTCCATGAGACTTCTGGGAATTCCTGTTTCTGAGCCAGAAATTCTAAAGACAGTCTCTCTTGCAGTATTTTGCTATATTTGTTTCTGATGCTGATCTGAAGTTCATGGCACAAATCTGAAATGAATGGGAAAAAATGTCACAGAGCTTTTTTCAAATCCCAAGTGTGTAGCTACAGATCTGGATCAACCACTCACAATTCTTTACTTTAGAAATATGATTGGCAGGGCTTCAAAATGCACCAGACATCCGCTAGCCAAAGACAGTTACAAAAGGAGATGGTAGGGACAAAGTCTAGGTTAAAAAGTGCAGCGAGCTTGCCACACCTAGCTTCCGGGGAAGGAGAAGAGATTTTGGTTCTAGGCCTCTGGAAGTAAGTTGTGTTTTTTCATTTTAAACTCAGTTAGTAGGTGACTTTATAAATATAACATTCCACCTTCTCTAGCTCCCAGAAAGGGAGGGAGAAGTTCTCCACTGTTGTTCCCCTCCCAGAGTCTCCCCACTACACAGTGAGGACCCAGGTAGAAGACTTTTCCCACTCTCTCTCAGCCTCCATTTATTAGAACTTCCTCCCTAGTGAATCATTCCATCTCCTGCCTCCTTGGTGCTCATTATCTTTCGAGGGTGTTGCATTAAGTTTCCATTATTCTCTCAGCAGTTTCAAAACTGCCCAATGGGTTCTGGCTATCATCTCTGAAACCAAACAAAATCTTCATGGTACTCTTCTGCAACTTAGGAAAATGATGAGTTGCAACCGAGACAGGAGCTGTATGATGGCAAATTCAGGAAAATGACACTTCATCAGATCATAGTCAGTTCACATTTGGAAAGTTATGTTCACATCATGGGAACTAGAAACAATCTTTAAGAAGGCAGACGTTGAACCTCTTATAACCTCCTAAGCCAAGAACTTCTATTCTGGTCAGCTATGCTACCTCATTCATTATTTCTGAAGTACCACATAGCTTACTTCTTTCTCTTGTCTAGCTCTAAGTCATATTTGCCTCAGGGAAAGATTGCTTATTCAGACGTGTCTCAGAGTCTGAAAGGTTTGATTCATAACAAGTAACTGACCATTCTCTGGAACGGTTCTCTGATTTTTTTTTTTTTAAAGATTGTAACAAATGGCTTCCATAGCTGAAAACTGTCTAATGCATTTACAATATTTTTCAACAAAGGAGAAAGCATATTGAATGTGAAACTGCAGAATAATTGCACTCAACAAGATGACAAATTGATAATTCCTTCCATTCAGCTGAAGGATATTTATTGTCTCATCTAGGATGTTGTTCTAGATTATTATTTTTTTACTGATCTGATCTTTTTATTTTGTATAACTGATTAATATCCTTATTTTTTTGTAACTTCTGGCCAAGATGAGGTGTTCATTACATGGGAGTCCAACAGTTAAGAATGGAAAGAAGTAACAGTAGTTTATAAAAACATTTGATTAAATCTGATGTACATATCACTCCCAATTTAAATATTAACTTTCCTTCCACTTCATACAAAACCAATTCTGGGTGTACATTAAATGACAAAATAACCTACCACAATGATACCCGAATAATAACTATGGATTTAGGATGCTGCCACAACATAAATAATCAAACAGGTGTCTTCAAAACTCATTCTAAGATGTGGGTGCAATCAATTGATGATGCATGTTTCTAAATTGAATAACACGGCAGAAGCAATAGCTTCCAAAAAGCTAGAAACAGCTATAAAAATAGCCCATCATATTGCTAAGCACATCTGCCATTAAATACCTGCCAAAGATGCATGAAATCAACAGTACTGTGAACAATGTAAAGCTGCGTTCTAATCTTATATGTATTAAATGGCAAAAAAACTTCATTTAAAACAGAGGTGAAAACCAGGAAATTAATTGAACCTTAACTCTTCCCCCCTGGAGCTGTGATAGCCACTGGGAATTATCTAAATGCACTCCAGCAGCATTCACTGTGGTAGATGTAGCAGTGTTGAATGGTGGAGAAATAAACTGTCCTAGGTTGGCAGAGCTCTGACGATAAGAGGGGATCTGGGTCCGTGTTCGCCCTCCTTCTGCCATTGTTACCAAAAGAAAGAGGTGCATTGAAGTCCTATTCTGCATCATTTCTCTATGGAATGGTGTAGGTTGTGAAAGCAGGGCACTGGGGTCTTTTTGCCACGGGTATTGTCAGTAGTGTGGTGGGATATGAAAGCAGTTGGTGGATTTAATGATGGGCAGGGGAATGTGTAGATGTAGGTAGTGTCCTGTGTGCAAGTGTGAAGAGTATGGAGTGGTTAAATTTTACAAGTGTGGTATTCTGCCAGGGGAAATAGGCTCAGGGTTTGCGTGTAGGGCAAGTGCAGGTAGGAGGATCTGCTTATTACAGTGAAAAGGCAAAGTGTTAATCTGTGAGTTGTGGGTATTGTGAAGCATGACTCAAAGAGCACAGAGTTAAGATAAATGCCCATATAGCCCTAACTCTGTATTTCCTGTTTTTCAGAACTTTTAGATTTGCTCAGCTCAGCCTTCTGGAAGGGCCTGAGCTATCACTTGGCAACCTTAACTCTGCATTAACAAACTCTTTTTCTGTTTAATTGCCTAGTTTTTTAAATGGAAATGGATAAATGTTTGTTGGTAGGAGCTATTGGTAGTTGTAGTTCTCACCTAGGTTTGGCGTTGATATGCTACTGTGACTAGGTAATAATCAAAAGTCCTAGCTTTTATATAGTTGTAACCCTCAAGGAGATTACCTAGATTCCTGGGGCTCTGTGTGCTGGAAGAGGCACATTGCCTCTGGTAGGAAGTGGGAGTCAAGGCAGACTCGGAGTCTGCTCGGGAACCAGTATGGAGTGAGCTGCCTTTCCCAGGGAGCTCAGGAGAGGGGAGAGTTGGGAGCCAGTCAGGGAACAAGGCGGGACAGGCTGTGTGGGGAGGTGCTGAGTCCCAGGCCTGCATGCAGAGAACTGACCTCCGGAGACCTGAAAGCATGATCCCTCAGCTTGAGCCTTTCCTGCTCCAAGGTAACTTCCAGTTTGTGGAGCTTTGTTGGGAAAACTCCCCTCAGCCAGGCTGAGTTAGCCCGACAGCTCCCTAGGTGAGATCCGTCACCAGTTGCCCAGCTCTGCTCTGGGGTGGGAGACTAACATTTGGATTTTAGTATCGTTTTGTAATCTGCACTCTGAGCCCTGCATTCCTTGGTGGTGAGGGGAAATACCATAACCAGAAGCAGCCTGACTCCTGCATGAAGAGGACACCTGCCAGCAGTGATCATCAGCCTATCTGCTAGGGTTGACAACTTTCTAACTGCACAACACTGGACACCCTTCCCCCAGGCTCCACCCTTCCCTTCCCCTTCTCTGAGCCCCCCCTCACTTCAGCCTCCCTCCCACCATCACTTGCTCTCCCCTCACTCACTTTTACTGGGCTGGGGCAGGGGGTTGGAGTATGGGAGAGGGTGAGGGCTCCAGCTGAGGGTGTGGGCTCTGGGGTGGGATGGGGATAAGGGCTTTGGAGGACAAGAGGAGGTTCCAGACTGGGGACAAGGGGTTTGGAGTGTGGGAATGGGCTCAGGGCTGGAGCAGGAGGATGAGGTGCAGGAGTGTGTGCAGGCTCCGGCTGGGGGTGTGGGCTTTGGGGAGGGGCCCAGGATGAGGGGTTTGGAGTGCAGGAGGGGACACAGGGCTGGGGTAGGTGGTTGGAGTGGAGAAGAGGGTATGGGTTCTGGGAGGGGGTTTGGGTATATAGAGATCTCAGCCTGCCTAGCACACACACTCCTCCAGAATCTGGAATGGATCCCAAGATTCCATATTCTCAGCATTCTTCTGCTGTTAATAACCAGCTGTGAAACCCATGGGGAAAATGTCTCATCCCCCTCTAAGGACAGTCAACAGAGGATGACAATGTCACCCCCATCTGCTGTTTGGTGGACCTAAAGGGTCCAATCCCTCTGATGAACCACATGGCTGTAAATGTGAGGCCTCGGCTCTTCTTTTTTCTTTTTTTAAAAATTATTTTGAAATAATAGGAAATTACACACACACACAAACTGTGTTAAAAGAAGCTAAGGTTGAAGAATCAAGCTCTCAAAGGTTAGAAAATGCCAGAATTAGGTTACCTGTACAACGGTACTTGACACCCCGTCTGTGGGGGAGGGTTCCTCTTTCCTACAAGAGAACTCTCCTTCAATAGAGGTTGAAGAAAAATCCTCTACTTCACAGGATGCTTTCAAGAACTATTCTTTTACAAAATGGCTCCTATTTCCTATTGTTCTCAATGAGACCAATACCACTGACTGTCCTTAGATGAATGGAGGCAGGGGCCATCTTAACTGTTACTCTGTCTTCTGATAGCAAAGAGCACCACCATCGTCCCTGCGGGAAGCTTGGCTTCATAGCCACTGGGAACAATGGAAAGTATTTTGAAAGAGAGTATCTTAACAGACAGCAGCCTGATACTTCACTCCCACTGAGATCCATTCTTCATAGAATCACATTCCAGTCAAGGACTGTCTATTGCTTTGTTTGTACAGTGCCTAGTACAATGGGGCCCTGTTCTTTGTTGGCACCTAGACACTAGCATAATACAAATCTTAATGAAATCTTCCTTTTTCCTTATAACTTATCTAACTAACTCTCCATGAGAAATCTGATAGTGCCATGTACTAAGGATGTTACATAAAACAAAATCAGAGAACTGATTTCTTTGACTTTTCTTTCTTAATACTGTTCTCAGCATTAAATGTGGCCTGTGACATTTAAGATATTGATTTATTTAAGCCACCAGGAGATACTAGATGGCTTGAGGTTGTTTTCAGATCCACTGAAAGGAAGAAACAAATCTAAGTTTCTAAGAAAAAAGTCACACTGTAGCACACAGCTTTTTGTTTCTATTTTTTGGTTTCATGAGAGCTACTGTATTTAGGTAAATTTTCCCTCTATTAAAATACTTCTCTTCTGCATTTTTCTGATGAAGTGTGTGTGAAATTACAGCATACTAAATAAACCCTTTCCTCAATGAAGCTTCCTCCATTATTCATTTGGATTTTTTTTTATAAAAGGAATGAATTATTAACTATCTTTACTCTTCTTAGGGCATGTCTACATTACAAACTTTTACCGATGCAAGTTATGTCGGCATAAAGCTGCTGCAGTTAGTATATCACTTTTGCATGTACATACTTGGCTTCTTGCATTAGCACTGCACGTACTCAACAAGAGTGATTAAAATGACAGTGCAGTGCACCATGAGTGATTATCCCAGAATGCAACTCACTCACTATCATCCAGCACACTGTCTTTTGGAAAGTTTGGCATAGTGGGGCACAAATGAGTCGCACAGGGGTGCTGAGACTGTGGGGTCAAGTTTCTATCATGCAACTTCCTCCATTCCATAATGCCTCTATCTCATAATTTTTGAAAATCCCACGAACCCACGAGGGACTTGTCACTGTCTGCCATTTCTGACAAGCTTGAATTGATTCTTGCTACGTGTGACGGGTTGGATCACAGAAAACCCCCTCGGAACTGCCAACTGATGTGTTGAGACTACTTCTGCCCCTGCCTTCCCTGCCAGTTTGGGACTCCAGAACCCTGCCTGGTTGTGCCAGACACGCTTGCTGGGTACAAACACAGACCCAGGTCTGAACCACATTCCCCAAAAGCTGCAGGCTTAACTGAGAATGGCTTAAGAAGTGTTCCTGTCTCCATCACTCAGATGCCCAACTCCAAGTGGGGTCCAAACCACAGGTGCCAACGTTTCTCGGCGCCGGTGGCTGCTCGCACCTCCCACCCCTGCTCCCGGCCCTGCTCCCACTACACTCTGCCCCAAAGTCCCCACCCAAACTCCGCTCCTCCCTGCCCGTATTGGATCCCTCTCCAAATCCCTTCCCCAGCCCCGCCTCCTCCCCAGAGTGTATCACATTCCCCTTTTGCCCACCTCCCTCCCAGGCTTGCAGCAAGAAACAGCTGTTTTGTGCTGGGAGCAAGGGGGCAGAAGCAGGATGTGGCGGTGTGCTCCGGGGAGGAGGTGGAGGCAGAGTGGAGGTGAGCTGGGGAAGGGGGGGTGGGACAGGGAGCTGCCAATGGATGCAGAGCACCAACCAATTTTACCCATGAGTGCTCCAGTCCCAGAGCACCCACGGAGTTGGCGTCTATGACCCAAATCCCAAGTAAATCTGTTTTGCCCTATATAGAGCTTATACAGGATAAACTCATAAATTGTTCATCCTCTATAACACTGATAGAGAGATATTCACAGCTGTTTGCCCCCATCCCCCGGGTATTAATACATACTCTGGGTTAATTAATAAGTAAAAGGTGATTTTATTAAACACAAAAAGTAGGATTTAAGGGGATCCAAGTAATAGACAGAGGAAAGTGAATTACAAAGCTAATAAAATAAAATGTGCAAGCTTATGCCTAATACAGTAAGAAAGCTGAATACAAATAAAACCTTGCCCTCAGACGTTTCAATAAGTTTCTATCACAGACTAGATGCCTTCCTAGTCTGGGCATGATTCTTTCACCTGGTACATCCCTTGTTCCAGCTCAGGTGGTAGGTAAGGGATTTCTCATGATTGCCTCCATTGTTCTGTTCCATCCTCTTCTATAGCTTTTGCATAAGGTGGAATTATTTGTCCCCCTCTGGATTCCCACCCCTCCTTTTAAATGGAAAAGCACCAGGTTAAAGATGAATTCCAGGACTCCAAGCCCTCATTCCTCCCAGCCTGACTCACAGGAAGGCCTGCAAGCTAACAGAGACATCGACAGTCAATTTTCCTTGCTGATGGGAGTTATCAAGATTCCAAACCACCATTAATGGTCCACACTTTGCATAATTACAATAGGACCTTGGGATTATAGTTCATATTTCTAGTTTCAAGGATGACCACACTCCGTAGATTATAAGCGTTGTAATGATACCTTACAAGAGACCTTGTGCATGAAGCATATTCCAGTTACATTATATTCACACTAATTAGCATAGTTTCATAACATCATATGGAGTGCAACGTCACACTATATCACATCCCCTCCTGAACACCAGCAACCTCAACAGCTCTCAGGAAAGATTCAGCTACGGTCTCAAGAGGTGCAGAACGACAGTTGAATGTGCTTTGATAGATTGGTAGATTGAAGGGGCTTTGTTTACTCACAAGATTGGATCTCAACAGGAAAGATATCCTAATAGTTATTCCTGCTGTGTCCTGTGTGATAGCAAAGGTGGAGAAGTTTTTGTCAGGGTGGAGTTGGAGCAGCTATATGCTTAGTGTGAAGAGCCAGACACAAGGGCTTTCAGAAAGAGCTCACTGCAGAGCTATCTGGCTCAGGGAAGCTTTGAAAGAACCCTTTAACAGTGAGACAGGATGATACATTGTGGTTCACTGTACTCTACTTGGCCCTGCAGTTCAGCAGTCTGTTAGGGATTGTCTGGTACACATCTATGAATAGAACACTGACAATGCATTTATTAATTTTGTAGTGTTTGCTATACATTTCTGATTACACTGTCACTGATCCTATGAGTTACAGTGTACAATAACTAAGTGGGTGCTTTCAGTCCTGCTGGGCATTCTGCAGCATATGTTGGGAATGAATAAAGATGCAAATAATAGAGTTTCACTGACTAATAAAACCACTTACAAAAAATTCTGTTCCAGTTTAAAGCAAATTCATTAAAAACTTTAATACATTTTTTGTTAACAGAGCTTAAAGGGAAAATAACATTCATGTACATTTTAGCTACACATACATGTGGTTCTCACAGGTCAGTGTATGATGCTGAGGTTGGCCTTTGTATCCCCTGGTGTGGAGAGGTAGGGATATGGAGGCGGCCCCTGTTGCTATGTGGGATGTTAGAGGAAAGGTGTAGGCAGGTACTATACTGGAGTTCTCCATGACCTACATAGGGAGGTGTCACGGAGTCGGTCACTCACCCGGCGGCGCCCCTGTCTGGTCGTCCTGGGAATTAGCTCTTTTGACTCTGGAGCACCCTCTGCCGGCCGACGTCCGCTTCTTCGCTGGCCCCATGTCCCTCCCAGACCCCGGGGCCCCTTGCTGAGGGTGCTGCACCCTGCAGTACCCCCCCTGGTTTTAGGGTCTCCCCTCCCCAGGGAACCCACCACCCACTATCCCCAACTCGCCTCAGATTGTGCCACTGTCAGTCACTACTTGCCCCCGCTCACTGGGGCGGACTGCAGTATCATAGCTTCTCATCACAGGCAAGGAGGGGTTGGCCTGCTGCTGCTATCACCAGCCCTGGGCTGCCCCCTGGCAACCCCTAGTACCCCGTGGGTCGGGCCTTCCCTAGGCTCAGCAAGTTGGGGCCGTCTCACTAGAGCTAAGGGTCCCTGGCTCCCAGCTGCCTTGCCCTCACCCCGTCCCAGTCTGGGTACCCCGGTACAGGCTCTGTGCAGCCAGGCCCTGTCTCCCTCTGCTTACAGAGAAGACTGACTTTAGGCCCTTGCCTGCACTTGCAGCCTGGGGCTCTCAGGCTAGAGCTTTCCCCAGCTCCCACCACCTAGCCCCAGCCCTGCACCCAGCTCAGTACCTTCCTCAAGACTTCCTGCTGCAGCAGGCCTGTCTCCCTCTGCTTACTGAGGAGACTGCCCCTGCTTCTCTGTCTCCCAGCCCTTATATCCTGGCTGGGAGTGTTTGGGGCGTGGCCACACAGCTGAACCCAACTACCAATCAACCGGGGAGTTTGCAGGCTAGCCTCCCAGGCTATTTCAAACCCCTTTTGGGGCTTTTCCAAGCCCCTTCTGGTAGGGGGCGGGTGGTCACTCCGCCACAGGAGGTAAGCTCAGTATTGTTGAACCACGAGTCTGCAGCATCTGTGTTTGCAGAGAAGCCCCATTATGTCCTGGTGCCTCTCCCTGCTGGAACTTTCTCTTGTCCGCTCTTTCTTTCTCCATACATTCTGCAATATTCATTCTTTAGGCCCTCTGTTCACAGTCTGATGCAGCACTGGCTTGCAGGTCTCACTGAACATGTCATCCCAAGTCCTCTTCTTTCTCTTCATCTGGCTCAGGGGTGTATGGAGGATAGGATGGCCAGATATCAGGACCAAAATATAGGGACACTCCCAGACTCCGCCCCCCACCCTGCCCCAGGTCCCACCCCCGGCGCAAAGGACTCCTCCCTCCGCCGTCCGGTGCCGCGGGTCAGGGGCACTGCCCCCCCCCCCCAGCTCTGGGGCCGGTTGCAGCCTCGCCGCAGATCAGGGGCATCCTCCCCCCTGGCTCCAGGGTAACAAAGGCATAGAGAGCACAGCTGCTGCTGGCATCCTGAAGTTGCCCGGGCCTGTATGATGCTAGGCTGTGTATTGCATTGCTGCCTGCTGAAGTTATTGCTGACTGGCATGGGGAAGTGTTCTACCGCAGAGGGAGAAATAGAGCTGACATCCCTAGAAACCTTCAGGAGAGGACTGCAAAGTACCTCCACGAACATTTAATTGAAATCTCTCAGGAGGAATCAAGGGACATCTCTGTGTACATGAACGAGTACATGTATTTGAGTACTGTTGGGCAGTCTACTTTAGGCTGATTTCAGCTGGATTATTCACAAAACAAAGAATTACTCCACATGCGCAATATTTGCCAGAATTTGGCTTTAAGGGATGATAGTTCATTTGTTAAACATAATTTCTTTAAGCATGATTCTGGAGGAGATAAGCCATAGCTCCGAAGTCCATATTCTATTTATAGCTTAATCATCATGAAAGAACCTAATAGTCATGTCTTCATAGGCTGTAAGGCCAGAAGGAACCACTGGATTATCTATTCTGACCACCTGTATACACAGGCCATTTACTTTCAGTTACCCTTGTATAAAGCCCAATGTACTTTAGTCAATTTATCTTCCAGAAAGGCATGCAGTCTTGATTAGAAGACACCACTTTTCCCCATTGCATCCCTCACTGCAAGTTTTTGTCTAATTTGATTTATTTCAGTAATTTTTATTGTAATACTGATTATTGGAAACCAGTGTGATATATCTCTATATCATCTTTTCACAGGTAACAAATCTTTTCCCCTCAGGAGCAAAAATGAATTTATATGGTCCTTAATTGTGCAAAATATAATATTTAGATGACCTGTTTCTTTGTTAAATATATTTATTTGTAAGAAAACGCCATTCTTGCAGAGTGGCTATATCAGAAATACCTTACATGATCACATTTCTTTGAAATCTTTTTGATCTTTCAGTGCTTTATATTTGTACTTTCTGAATGAACTTTCCCTTTCTTTAAGTATTGTGTAAACGTGTGCTTTGAAGTCACTCTCATTGTCTATGTCTTTGTGAACAGCAAATAAGCCTGCCCACAAAAAACCTGGATCTAGTAACAAGTACTGTAGGCTTATGATTACTGCAGCTGGATTTAAATATCAATATTTCTATTCTCAGGAGTTTACAACCCAAACAGCCATTGAGATGGTGGAAAATTTCTGATTTCAGTGAAGCTGAACGAAGGCCATGATGCTTAAGTCAGAGGAAATAAGGTGAAGTGTGTACTAGACAGCACACAGTTTGAGTTAGTTCACATTAACATAAGCTGTCTACAATGGGTAGTAACTATACAACATGTCATGTATTTAAGAAATTAATTTGGCACACACAATCTTCATAAGCCATGGGAGATAATATACACATTGCAAATGTGGTTTTCATCATATGCAGCTACCCACCTCAGCTGCATAAGAAAAGGGTCTAAACTCTAAGATAAATCTGCTTCTTTTAATACAGTTTACAACCCATTAGTCATCAATACAAAGTACTACTGTAGGACCTTTAATAATTCCAGAAAGAAGATGATAAAAGGTCCATCATATTATCTAGATCTAAAAAAAAAGCTGCTGCATATTGTCAGAAGTTACCCTGTGCAGTAATTGTGGTTCTTCAACAGGTGCCCACCTATGGGTACTCCATTCTATGTGTGCTAGTGCCTCCTGTATCTCTGGTCAGAGATGGTCTCATAGCAATGGCTACTCAGCCTGAACATGTGTGCTAGTCAGCCTCGTGCCCTGTGCCATTGTTATATCACACTGTGTGGGTGAACTGCCCTCCAATTCCTTCTCTATCACAAAGCAAAGAAAGAGGGAAAGGAGAGCAGGTAGTGGAGCATCCACAGGGATACACACGTTGAAGAATTACAGTTACTGTACAGGGTGAGTACAGTATTTCTTCTTCGTCTTCTTCAAGTTGTGTCCCTATGGATGCTCCACTCTAGATGAGCAGCTCCCTCCAAGGAGAAGAGGGGCTTCAAAGTGGAGTCCAGTTTGGAAGAAAGTACAGCTGATCTGACTATAGTAACAGAAGCAAAGTCATGACCTATTGCATAGTGATCAGTGAATGTTTGTATAGAAGCCCAAGTAGTGACCTTGCATATTTCAATAATGGGCATGTTTTTGAGAAATGCTGTAGAGGTGGAAATGGACCTCATAGAGTGAGTATGTATGTTCAAAGGTGCTTGAATATTGTATTAATTCTTCTACGAATCTTGTAATCAGATATCCATTTGGAAAGTCTTTGATTAGAGATTGCAGACCCTGTTGATCTATCTATGAGTGAGATAATTTGCATTTGGTCCTATCCAGACAGATGGCCAGGGTTCTCCTGACATCAAGGGTGTGCAACAGTGTCTCTTGTTTATCTAGTTGAGGTGTAGGGTGCAAGACTGGCAGGTGAATGGGTTGTTCTATACATAACTCAGAGGAAACTTTAGGCAAAAAAATTGGGTACTGGCTGCCATTTGCCCCAACAATTGCAGACAGTTCTTGACTGGAGTTTGGAGGCTGAACTGGCTTGTGTTGGATATGTTGGAAATGGCCACAACTTGTGCAAAGGAAGGTAGGCTCTTGCTATTATTGAAATGAGATGAGCTCCTATGAATTCTAAGTTTTCTGCAAGGGTCAAAATGGATTTTTGAATATTCAATTACAGACCCAATTAGAGAAAAAGATCTTTGATTTCAGAAGTTGCCCCATTTTTCTTCTGGAGATCAGTGCATTTCCCTAGAATTGCTGAAATGGCGGCCAGGTCTGGGATTCTGATGGGAATACTTCCTGCCCTTTCCTGTTACCATCTCTTCTCAATGTGTGCTCCAGATTGCATCAGTGGATATAGAGTTTAGGATAGCTGGAGAATCTGAGAGATGGAAGTGACTCACATTTGAATCATCCACAGAAATGCAGACACAACATCTACTTTATTCCCTAATCTTGTAATTGGGTCCAAATGTTTTATCTAGTCACTTTTTTAACCTTTAAGATACAGAGTCTGGATTAGAACCCATTAAAATTTGTGGCTCAGGACACATATCTAATTATTTTGGATCAGTACACTCATTTTTAGCTCCAAAGCAGGTAACAATACATTGTATTGAATGCTAACTTGCGGATAGTCTTTTGGACTGTAAGAATTTTTATTTCAATTAAATATATAATTTTGCAATAGCTGTGGCAGCCTTTTGCTTCAGGTGCAGTAAGGAAAAAGGAAATAACTTGCCCCCTCCCTGTCTTGGTGCTCTCTTGACTTATAGGAAGGAAAATGTTTTGGCTGAAAGACCGTCATAGCTGCAAACTTTCATACTCAAAAAGAAAACAAATTGACACAAAGTGAAGGGTAAATAGATATTACTTACTTCTGGGCCAAAAACACATCCTTGAAACAATAAATAACTGTCAATGGAGAGTGTAATGGCTTTGTAAAACTAGTAGTTAAGGGTTGCTAAAGGTCTCGTCGTTAAAATTTCTGAAATCTTTGTGAGATTCAAACTTGTTCTACCAAAGACATTCAGTTTTGGAGAGTCTATATACAGTGTAGACAATGCAATGATTAGTTTGAATTTCTAAAGAATGGTATGACTGAAGACTGTGACCATAGTGCCCACTTGCTTTGATGTCTGGTGTAGTATGCTTATTCAGCCAGCAAGATGTACAAGCGTTTGAGGGATTTCAAAGGAAAGCCTATGGGGTTTTCAGTTTAAGCCAAAGGCAGTTGATGGCATTTCAACTATCAGAATTAAAATGTATTTCATCAGTGGGGAAAACTTTCTACCAGCTATTTGAAGAGAAAGTTTAGAACAAGCTTTGATGACTAAATTCCAGCATCCAGCGATTTAAAGTAGCCAATTGGTTAGATTCACGACAGCATCAATATATTCAGAAGCTGGTGGTGCAGGTCCATTCATGGCAGAGTCCTACAGGCCTGTAACCTTTCCTGGTGGATGGTTAGTGCTGAGAACAAGTGGACTGAGAAATGAATATTCAAAGATAACCTGGAATGTATGGACACTGTAAACATTAGGTTGCTACAAGTGTGTTTATGGGATGTAATAGATCTCTATGTCCTACTCTGCAGCCTGAACTCCCCAAAATAAACCCTTCCTTACTTCTAACCGAGAACCAGTTCTTTCCATCCACTGAATATCACTTGAAATGAACACATCAGGAGGCATTTCCTGATTCTGTGTAGCGTGTGGCTGGGTGGGCAATGTGATCACAAAACCAAATTGCAAATGAACATTTCATAAAAGCTCTTATTTGCAGATCTGCTTTCCTTCACATAAAATACATTGTTGCAGTTTCCATGTTCCACAGCTTTCTCCTCTATATTGGTTAGTGTTGTAGAACCTCTTCAGTTGACTGCGTGGGGTATAAGTGGATTTTTTTTCATGGAAATCTCTGACGGGTAACATTTGGAGATGCATCCACTCTGAGTGGTTTTTAAATTTTTCTGACCTGCATAAAGTTCATACAGTATTTAAACAGAGGGAGGAAAAAATAGCACATATAGATTTAACACAGTGTAAAGTAGGCTTTATCTCTCCAACTAGTTATGCTACACTGCTTACTTGAACTTCAATTACCAAGTGACACATGACTAACAGACTAAAGTATGCTCAAATTGTGCAGTCATTACATTCTTAAGACAATTTCTTTACATTATGGATCATGCACTTATAGAGGGAGGATGGTTAGGGAAATTTCATTGATAAATAATAAAACAAATGCTATTAAAGTTTGATAGCTTGAGTTTAGCTTTAGCGCAGTCCATGTGGAAGTTGTTTTATTCAACAAAAGAAGGCTGATGAGAAGAGATTCTAAATGCCTTGAACATCCATTGCTTGGGTGGGATGAGAGGCTCATTGATCGGAAGCATTGCAACATCCCTTCCTCTCCCCTCCATCCCACCCACCACATAGATTGTATGAATTGTCTGGCTAAGGCTACAGGAATATATTAGATATCAGGACATAACTTAGACCAGGGGTTTCAAATATGCGGTCCACGGGGCACTTGCGTGCAGCCTGCCAAGCTCCCCGCGACTCCCTGCCCCTCTGCCTACCTACAGGACTGCGGGCTGGATCCGGCCCACGGGATTGCCCCGCTGGTAGCACTGTTTATTAAGGTTTCCCAACACATTATAATATCCTGTTTTGAGTTTATTATTTTGTCAAATTGTTTGAGTTAAAATTGTACATGCCAAGTGTCTGCCTCAGATTGAATTCTTCTGGACATTTTCAGCCAAAAGGGTTCAACAATTTCTGAGAATGAAGCTGAGGAAAAATACATTTCTTCTCCCACATTAAAAAGTTCTGATGACCTTTTCATTGAATAGTTCCAGCAGTCCCAGGCTTTGGAATAGGGACTTGAAATTTGGCAGAGGATGTGCCTTTTGCTGTTCCTGTAAACAACTGACCAAATCTGACCAAGTTATAAGCTTTTGAAAAATTGCAGTTTGCACATGGGTAGTAGAGACTTCAGGTTTAGTGGCTAAAATCTCCAAAAAAATCCATTTTTACTGAGCATGCCCAAGTCTTGACTGGACTGAGCATACTCCCTCTATCCCAGCACTCACTGGAGCAAAATCAGACTTTCCTATAATGGCTGCAACAGGCCACCCTGGGGCCTTGCACTGGAACTTAAAGCACGGAGCCTGTGTTTCCTGTGCTCTCAGTGACACTCACCTGCCACCCACCATCCAGGTGCTCACACCCATAAAGTGTAGAGCAGGGTCCATCCATCACTGTACTAAGAATCTACACTACTGTGGCACCACTGTGGTTTTTTAGTATAAACATACCCAATGTTATTTTAGCATTGGGTGGGTTTTTGTGTGTGTGTGTAATATAGGAAAGAGATGGAAGAACACTGCAAAAACTTCAGACATGAAAGGCCTATGGCCTTCTTGCTGGTCCTACGAAAGCTTTAAAATTTCAGCACTGCTTAACCAGAGTCTAGAAGCGACAAGGATATGCATTCTGAATATAATGACAATGACATTGTTAACTTTTAAAACACAGGACAAGGTACTGACTAAATCAATTGTGCTTTGAAAGAGATTGGACACAATTCTAGGAAGTTCATCAGGAGAAGCCTATTTTTAAAAGTAATTAAGTATTGAACTTTAAAGCAATAAATCTTGCCAAGATGTTAATTAACTTTTTCAAATAACACAACTTGTATCTACTATAGGTATTTCTATACAACTTATTACCTTAATATTTATATGTTTTTTGCATGAGCAATTTACAGATGCTCTAAAAATTTAAGCCTGAGCATCTACATTATCTGGGTTGGCTTTCCATATGAAAGCAGAACCTCTCATTTCAATTGCTGGATTCTCCATGTACTCACGCTCATGAGAATCTCCAGACCCAAAAGAATTGAAAGTTCAAGGATCTGCATTATAAAAATGCATTCCAAAGCTTCAGTAGAAAGGCTTGAACTTCTGCAATGACTATGCACACCCACTCTGGCAGCATAGTACTAACAGACAGAACTTTACTGACAGGCCTTCCACAGTCAGGATCTTTAGTAAAGAATCCCCTTCAAGAGCTTGACTGCCTAATTTATCCCTTTTTAACTCTGTCTGTCACAGTGGCACTGCAATGTGCTTACCCACTTGGATCCCCAAACTATAGAGAACCCAATTCCAGTGTCTGAGGGAAAGGGGAATGCTGCTGTAGAATTAGCAGTCTTTGTTCTTCGTTGGAAGCTGAGATACTTTCCTTTATGTACATGATATCTTTCCACAAAATCAGGCCCTAAAGCAGTAAAGCATTCCTTCACTTGCAAGTATCCCCTGCAAGTACCACAACTAGGAGCCAGAGCAGAGCAATTTAAATGTCATATACCTACACTGGGTCAAAAACCAGGAAAACAATTCTATGAAAAAAATTAAATTTTTCAAGTTGTTTCCATTTTGCAAAGGTCTGTGGTATATTCAAAACTGAGAGTGTACAATCTTTACACTTAAGATTGCCAGGGGTTTTCCTGGACCTACCTGCAACATAAGGGACTCTGTAGGGGAAGCATGTGATGGAGGTCTAGCAGCCGTAAGTCAGTCTACAAAGAATTACCCTAGGCCCTAGGGCAAGTTGGGGTGCCTCTTTCTTTGGAAGGAGCCTGCTTCTCTTGGTTTTTTTTCTTGTTTTTGTTTTGTTCCTGTGTGTTAAGTTGCTGGATTTTAAGAAATAAAACAGCATTACACTGCAACCTTCCAGCAAGAGTTTTTTATATTTTTATCTAATTTCTGTTTCTATGCCATGAACATAATTGATTCAGAATAGACACATTTTCTGGTGTATTTCTTACAAGAATGTATTATAATTGTCTAAATTGTTCATTTAATGAAAACCTGGTTTTCATTAAGAAAGTATGGGATTTGACCTATTAATATTTTCAATAATGATTTCAAAAACTATTTTAGTAAAAATTTCACTAAAATAGAGAAAATTGGCAAAAATGATGATGATTGATGATGATGATGTTTGTAAGAAAAAGCCATTATTTGAGGAGAGAAGACCTGTGTAAAAACTTTTAAACAGCCCTATTGGTGTCGACATGGTGACTAGTGTTGCCTGATCTTTAGATTATGAATTAATAATATTGATTACTTAGGAAACCCCAGTTATAATTTTGATGGTTGTCAGGTTCTTGCCCCAAGATCAGGCCCAGTATTATTCAAATTATTATACAGTTGGGAAACCTGATGTGCCCAGTTGCAACACTCACACTATAGGAACTCTTTTAGATTTACAAATATAGTTTATGAATACATTTAGCCCAGTCACAAACACCCTGATTTAGTAAGATAGAGATGCTACAGAATGTACATCTGTACACCCATAAACTCACACCATCTCCTGTAGAACAACCTGAAGTGTTAGCCATTATCTTCCTCATCACCATCACCTTCCCAGTCATCACTGGTGGCCATCATTCTGGAACCTCCCAAGGACTACATCTCTCTCTCTTAGCGCCCCTAGGCTGGGATGTCACTTTTATAATATGTTACACTGCCGCCATTATGTTCAATGCATATTCAGTAGGAGATTTTTCCCTTCTTGTTATTTGTATTTCCCCAACCTTACTAATATTGGAGTGTTTTTTTCCTATAAGTTAGTATACCAATGATCTCAACTTATTATCATACATGTCCATTTATTACCATGGCCCTTTTGTGGTTAGGTATCACATTTGTTATTTCTGTCTGAACTGGTTATTTCAGATGTTTCCCAGTTCCAAGTTGTGATGTACCTGTTAAGTTTAAAAGGGTATGAACTTAGAAGGTTGGCATACGGGCTTTCCTATGTTAAAGGTCACAGCCTTACATGGATCTTATGCTTTTCATCACCATCTGCCTAGGTGAAAGGTCCCAAATATAGGTATGCTAACTTTACCTTAGCTCACCACACAGGATGTAGCCTGCAGGTTCCTTGTGTTAAAGCCAAAATATAGTCTACTATAAACCTAGTACAATAAAACAAATAATCAGATCCCTAAGACAATAAGAAACATATATACACAGAGAGAGAGAGAGACAAGCAAGCCTTAAGGCTAGCCTTAAATGTATCTCATGTACCATTATGTAGGTCAGTTTGTCACCAGGATACTTGTGTGGTTGAATTATTTACCTGTGGTCAGAACTTCCCCTTAAACTCTATTTTCAGCTCCCCAAATACTTGGGGTTTTCTGTTGGGCCCTTTATCTGTGCAAAGTTTATCTGTTTAAAGTTCATACGTCTCTAGCCTTATGATAACTTGCTAAAGCTAGTGTCTTACAGGATACAGGCCTGTAGATTTCTTGCATTACTGTTGAATATAATGCAAAGCAGTGAATATAATAAAAGCAAACTAGCCCACTGGGCTACACTAGGTTCTGTCTGCTCCAGAAGCACAGGTCCCTAAACACTCAGCTCAGGGCCTAGTAAATTACCATTACTTTCTAAAAGGAAGAAAGCGTTCTGCTAAGTTGGGAAGAGTTTTTGAATGGAGGAAAAGGCAGTAGCAAAATGTTGTGCCAGATCACATATTTTATGATTTTGCAATATTGAGTGAAGACAGATCGCCAGTGTAAATATTAATCTGATTTAGAATTAAAACACTTAGGGTTAACAACAAATCTTTTGTTAGGAGAAGTTATGCTTAACAATTTACCAATAGATATAAGATTAAGTACTTTTGGCAAAAATCTGAAAGTCGTTAGCTAAAGGACACATTAACAAAGAAAATTTTGTTTTGCAATCTAATGCTGATCTTTGGTTAGGTAACAAGTATACATCCAGCCATGCCTCCGTAAGTATGACCTCTCAAATTAATACTTAAATTAGAGAACAGATTGTCTTTCACTCGAATAACTCTTTTTTTGTCCTATCATCACATTGTCTTTGGTCTTTACTATTATGGATTACTATTTTAATTTTCAACTTTCAGTAAGTTTAACAAATGCGCACTCAGAAGCCAGCTGGTTCAATATCATTCCATTTCTTTAAAACAGAGCTTTGTTTATTTGCTCCCCACTTCTCTGAGAAACTTCCATTTTTTACTGAAAGAAACGTCAATGTTTTGCCAAAAGAACAGCTTGTTATAAAACTAATGATTGCCACAAGCTAATAAGAATCTTTCTGCACTATCTAAATAAAGCTCAATATCTGGCAGATAATTTCACCCTCTGCTTTTAAACACACATAAAGAATAGATCACTATTTTTAAAAATACTTTTGTAAGGTGATTAGGTTTTGGTAACTAATAGATCAAACACCTAAAAAGACATTCCCCATATCCCTCGTAATTTTTCATACTACACTCTTGTGTTCTGCTGTTTTGTCATTTACCTATCATAATGTTACAATGTTCAATTCTGTTATCAACAAGAGGGCAGATAACCAGGCTCTATCATTTATTTAACTGAAGTTTAGTCGGCATAATAAAGAAAGGAAAATATGTCACCAGTCTTGGGAAGTAGTCCTGCAGCCATATCCATTCCAAATTATCTTTCAGAAACTCACCCCTTTGTATATTAGACTTACAAAAAGGACAAAGAATTTTATTATCATGATCTTTTGACTCATAAATTCCTTTCATGGTATCTGACTTTATATGAGTGATAAGCTAAAGACACTGTTCAACAAATCATTACCAAGTCAGTCCCACAAGGTATCTGTAATAAGCATTCCCTTGCTTGGTTTCCTGGACATATTTTCTAAGGGTCAATGGATCAGAGCAAGAGGTTACACACAATACATCATTCAATAACACATTGAGATTTAACCTGAGTACAAAAGATTATAGATACAAAGCATCTTGATTCATCTACAAAACATCACAGAAGTCTGGTTCAACTGCTAACAATTAGGAGACAATCCTCTGGAACCATCTGAGCTGTGCAGTACCTAACTGGAAGTGGGAAAAGATAACTGGCCATGCCTCCTCCTACTCTGACAAAATAACCTCATTCCTGGTGAGTAGGAGGAGGTTACACAGAACACCATTAGAACCAGGAAATTTCAACATATCCAAGGAAAAGGAACCTTAACAATAGAGGGGCCCTTCTAGCCTCTTGGATAATATTAAAATATCTAGAAAAAGATGTACTTTGGACAGCTTCTTGGCATCTTTATCTGCTAAGGTTCTAGGACATACTTAGGAGCTTTCCCTCTATTGACAGAATACACATGAGGGACTTAGGATGAGCACTATAGCACCTAACATGTATGCACTGTGGCAGGGGCACACTCCACTCCTGCTTCTTGCCAGACAAACAAGCTCTTTGGAGACTTTTTTTAGGAAAAAACACAGTGATCTATTTACAAAGTTTGTTCCCACCACCTTTACAGATTATACAACAGTTTTAACTGTATCATGGGGATATAAGAAACCCGAGCATAGCAGAGACCTCCTGTGGCCTTGACTCAACCAGGTCATTCACTTTCTCTCCCTCTGCTCTTCCTTCTTGAGTCTTTGTACCTTCTGAATTAATGAGATAATCAGCCTATCCTCAATCTACTAAATTGACACAATGGCCATACTCAGATGTGCTCAGGGCAACTAACTGAAGTTGCAGTGATCAGAGTGCTGGATTAGCGGCTGTTGCCCAGCACTCTGTCACAGGAAGTCTTCTATCAACTGGAATTCACAATGCTGAGTTAGAGACCCAGGCTCCCTATAAAATGCATGGGGAAAGTTGGGTGCCTAAAAACAGGATTCATAGATGACAGAATGCTGAGCGGGATGTGACAGATTTCTGTTACCAATCTGCCTGGGCCTCAGTTGATCAGCCTAAAACCGCAGGATTGTAGGGGCGGAGATGGAGAGAACACACCATCTGACTGAATTTTAAAGCTTTATTAAGAAAATAATAAAAAGACAAGGGTGAGAGCGGGAACTGCTTCCACGTCAATCAAAGGAAGGAAGAATCTTTAGTGCTCAAACCCTGACCCACTTTCATACTCAAAAACATGCTGCCCTGGGCTGGCCCGCCTGGGCTTAGAAGAGGGGGGGCATGGACAGGAGATTCTCCTGTGTAGGGCCGGCGACAGAAATTTGGGGGCCCCCTACTGATAGTTTGGGGGGCCCCCCAGCTGACAGCGGCTGGGGGGGGAAGCCCAGCCGGCGGCCCCCCCCCCCAGCTGACAGCGGCTGGGGGGGAAGCCCAGCCGGGCCCCCCCCCAGCCCAGCCGGCGCTCCCCCCCCAGCTGACAGTGGCTGGCCGCAGCGGGAGCAAGAGCCCGGGAGTGGCGTGAGCCGCCCTTGCTGCTCCCCCCCCCGCCCTTTCCCCCCCGGACTGCGCCGCTGCCGCCGGCCGGGCTCACTGCTCGTCCACTCCGGAGGAGAGCCGCGCCGCCTCCCCGCCCCTTCCCCGCTCTCCAGGCCCGGCGACAAGGGCGGATGACTACGGGTAGTGCTGTGTACCGGGGGCCCCCTAAAGTCCGGGGCCCGGTACAGCTCTACCCGTAGTACCCCCCTGTCGCTGGCTCTGCTCCTGTGCACAGCTTGTCCAGAGGTATGCTGCAAAAAAATCTCCAACTTGCTTCTGCTCTCGGGAGCGTTTTTATGCGCTGGGGTCTCTTGGGGGCGTCCCTTTTGGAGACCTTTGCTCAGTATTCCACTCTAGACCGCCTTTTGTGGTTTCTTTGGCTTTCCCCAAAACAAGCTGGCTCCAGGGTCGCAAAGGCAGACTGTTGAGTCTCCCTGGGCGGTTAACCTTCGCAAATGTAATCTCAGTCCTGCAACTTGTTTTGCCTTTGTTTTGCTTCTGCCTATATTTTTCACAGCCAGGTGGGGCTCAAAGCAGTTTTTTTGTCTTTGGCATGGTCTGTGTCTATTCTTGACCTTGAACACAGAGCAGCTCTCTCTATCTCTCTAGCTCTAGGACAACCTGACTTTTCAAATTAACCCTTTCTTTGCTCTCTTCTTCTTCCCCCTCTCACTTGGACTACTGAAACCTGCAAAAGAATCTGTCATTCCACATTCACACCTTTAACCCCTCCCATAATGCTTTGTGATGCTTGCAGCAGCGTTAGCAACGCACCATACTAATCTACTGCCCCAGGAGACTTGACGGAAGGGTCCACTGGGGTGTGACATTCCCCCCTTGACTCCAAATCAACATCTTTGTTGTGAGTGGTCACCACTTAGATTTCCACCCTCCCTCTGACATGGTGGCTAGGATTACTGTTAGCCTTCTACGCAGACAGCAATATGGCACAACCAAAATTGTTATGGTAGCAACAATTGCATGCACGAGACTGTAGTGACTTTTGGTTTCTTTAGTAACATAGCATAACACATCCCCCTTGTTTGCATAGATGCCCCATCTGGATGGGTGTAACAAACGCCGCTTTCTTCAGATTAAACATGTGCTGCAGCACTGTGAAGGATGAGGCATCTGTTTGGAATACAGTTTGTTGTTCCCGAGTGTGCATCAAGGGCAGGAAAACACTGAGTATAATCCATGAAAAATCAAACACAACACAGAGACATTAACCATACTTTGCACAACTGCAGGACAGTGAATCAAAAAAGCTTATGCCTGAGAGTGTAATATCAAATTAAGGGGCACCCTCGGTAGGTGATTCTCCAAACACATGCAGGGAGTATTGGCAAATGCATGTGCCTTAGTGTGGACATAGTCCAATGCCTCCCCTTCCCAGCAGATGTGTTGACCCACATCATAGAAGCGGCCTGGCACTGCCCTTTCCTTACACATTATTTGAGGGGGCTCCATAGGCCAGAGCTGCCAGGTGTTGCCCTTTGCAATCTATATGTGCGGATAGTCATGGGGATGCAGATATACTGACCATCTGGTGAATTGGCGAGTAAATTTCCCTCCCACTCTCAAAGATTACCGCACATCATTGGATGACTGCAAAGTATAAGATTGGGGGTGTATCATTACAAATACAGTGGATTCCGGTTAACCGGGCCACCGATTAATTGGGGGTAGCCACTTAATTGGGACACATGGGACAAAGAACGGAAACAAAGCATCCCTTTTTATTTACTTCGGATAATTGGGGGCAGCCACTTAATCAGGTCAAATGGTTCTGGTCCCGATGTGTCCCAATTAACCGGAATCTACTGTAGTGTGCCAGCAATTGTGGGAGACCATCCAAAATACATGTTATACCAATGGTATTTTTCTGCAGTGGCAATTTTGAACATGTCCCATTTCCATGTCAACATTCTGAATGGTTTGGTTTCTCACATTGCCTCTTTGTTTGTTCTAGGAACTGTGTTATCTTTTTACCTTTTAACAGGTGATTGGTAACTTCCTGTCATTCAATGCCATGCTTGATAGAGAACTCAACTAAATCAGTGCTTAGAATAAGCTGAGACTTCTTTGGTTGTGCCAAAAAGTAAATGTAATTATCAGTAAACACAGTACAGTAAACCCTCGATTTAACGGACTTCGGATGCAACGGACAAAATTTCTGAGCAAGTCTGATGCATCCGAAATCCATTTCTCGCATGCTGGCTGACTGCTCCTGGCTGCCGCCCGGGTCACGGCAGCGGGCGGGCTGGCTGCCGAATCCCGCCCAGGTCCCACCTGCGGGCGGGCGGGCTGGCTGCCGGGTCCCACCTGAGTCCCACAAGTGGGTCCCCCCTGTGGCAGGCGGGCTGCTGCTCCAACAGCTCTTTTTTTTTTTATTAAATAACGGACTTTTTGATTTAACGGACACCCCCTCGCCCGAATTAGTCCGTTAAATGGAGGTTTTACTGTACCTACATTACATTTGTCTATTGGCAGGTTGCTTTCACTTCCATCCTTCCAAAACACCTTTTCCCAAGAATTAACACATACACATTCCCCATTTATACAGTACTTTAGTCTTATTATCCAATTTATTCCACATACACCCTTCTAGTGAAATGTCTTTATTACAGAGCTTTGGCTTAACAGTCCAGAATAAGCACACCCACTTTTGAGGAGTCCACTCGGTACAGCCTCTGGTGTTCAATAGCTTTCCTCCCTTCCCAGCTTGAGATCCGGAGTAGCCAGAAGGATCCCATGTGCAATATGGGGAGTGAGCTAACTTCATGTCTTTGCTTCCAAAGCCTGTTGGTGTGCAATTTTAACAACAATTTTCCCGATTAAGGAGTCTGGCCGTACTATATTAAAAATATACTGCATCCATTTGTACTGATAAGTATCAGTGATTTTCCCCCTTTTGCTTTAGCAAGTGTATTAAAACCCTAGTATTTCCTGATAGCATCCAAAACACTTTGTGTTCCAAATTGGATAAAACAAGTATCTGCATTTTGGTTTAACCCTTCCATTTGGTTTTGAAATAGGCTGTCCTGTGGAAAAAATAAACAGTTCTAGCCTCAAGACAAACTACCACACAACAGGACATAGAACACAAAACACAATTTACTTAAAAGGAACACCATTAACTTTTACCAGAGTTCTGATTGCCTTCAAAACCCACAGCGATCTGAAAAGGAAAACACCACCTATGGTAGCGACTTGGAGCCTAATAGGATTTTAATTAAGTAGCACTGTATAATTGCATTCTTTTCATCCTTTCTACAATGTAAATAGGATGATCAGTGCATTCTTTCCTACTCCCTTTAGGATCCTCTTCAACCTCAGGTACACATCCCATATCTTAGCACCTGGTAGACAACACACCCTTCTGTTCTCTGGATCAGCTCTGGTTACAGGCTTTTGAATTCATATTTACTTAACGATATGTCTATGACAATCTTTCCATTTCTTGCAGGGTTTTTAGCTGCTTTTTCCATAATTTTGTTCTCTGTTATCTCCATGTGTGCTGGGATCCAAACTAATGCTACATGTATCCCCATCGGTATTAACTTTTTTATTAGAAATATAATTTGATTGATGAAATCACTTCTACATACTGTCACTTTTTTATTCCCATAAGGCCAGAAATTGAATCTCAAAAAATAACTAGGTGCTTTCGGGTTTACAGTAGACTCTCGATTATCCAGAATTGGGTTAACCAGGATGTGGATTAACTAGGATGTAAAATATTATATATATATATGCGTAACTCGCAGGGCCGGCTCTGGCTTTGTTGCTGCCCCAAGCACACACACACACACACACAAAACCCATCAGGGCACAGGACAGCCAGTGAACCAACACCCCCTCCCCCTGGCGCAGGGTGGCTAGTAAACCAACCCGTCCTCCCCATATTTCCTATGGATGGTGATTATCTGGGATTTTATTAACCAGGATTATTTTTTTCCCTATCATCCTGGATAATCGAGAGTCTACTGTACATCCCAGATCCAATTTGTGCTTGCACAACTGCTACTAGTTCAGCTGTTATGTGATAGCTACAAAATCAGGTAAGCTTTTAGATGTGCTAATTCCAAATTTTGGTATATAATATGCTGTCCCTACTCTTCCAGTTTTTTCTTTTTTAAACCCATCTATACATGTTTGACAAAACCAACATCATGTATCATGTATCTTCCTCTTTTAAAACCACTCTGAATCTTATCTTTCATGCCACAGTTTTCCAAACAGGCAACCAGTCTTTCATTCATCATTCACAATATTACCAAGACCGGCCATAAGGCCATGCAAGTAAGGCCCTACTTGAGCTGCAATATTACGGAAATTGCGGATCCCACAATATTAGGCAATTTTTACTTTAATTTGCTTACTTTGCATAGACCACAATTCTGTATTACTTTGGAATATACAATTAGTACGGCACAGACATTCAATGCCTATAAAATGTAAAAGGCTAAAATGACTGGACTCAATTTGTATAGCAGTTCCGTTAAAACTTTTAGTCTCTGGATTTTATATTTATCTTAATTTTTTTTAATGAATGTAATATAGCTGCAACAAAATGTCTGGTTATCAAAATAATTAGCAGGCATAACAGAATACTTAAGTGTTTATATCATTCCAGCAGATTTTTCTTAAACAAATATGTCTATTCTAGCCTTTCCATATTACCGCTATTAATAAAGCTCCATTTTTACTTTTCTGTGATTTTCCATGTCTTGTCCACAACTATTTGAAGATCATCCTTCATGCAATTCAAGTAGGGCCTTATCAATAAGCATCCACTTGTAGGAATAGTTTGACTGGTTTTTGTATTGGAATTACTACCGATATTTCTACCCAGTGATATCATTTTACCCATAGAGTCTTATATAATTCCTCTCTTATTTGTCTTAGCAATTGGCTGAACAAGAAGTAGGACTGAGTGGATTGTAGGTGCTGAAGTTTTACATTGTTTTGGTTTTGAGTGTCGTTATATAACAAAAAAATCTACGTTTGTACATTACACTTTCATGACAAAGAGATTGCATTACAGTACTTATATGAAGTGAGGTATATGTCCTAATCCTTTAATTATTCTCCTGACTCTTCTCTGCACCCTCTCCAATTTATCAATATCCATTATGGTTTGAGCACACAAAGTGAACAGGAATTTGGATTCTGTTCACAGCTTTGCCACCAATTCATTGAGCAAGTCACTTAGTCGGTTTCAGATTTATGAAATATGGATGATATTGTATATCTAGCACACCAAATTGCCAAGTATTACTACTACATATTATTTTTGAACTTCCTTTTCCATATAAACCATATAATCAACTTGCCAGCCAATGGGAGGATTTGACTGCCAGAACATCTGTAAGTGCTCTACAATGATCAGAAATATTTCTGTTTTGATTCACATAAACATTAGTGCCAGATATTTGCTCTGTTCTTTTCTTTGAATAGAATCACCTGTGGAGAAATTTCACCTCATCTCTACAAAATATACTTCCTATTATATTTGAAGATTTATCAGCACTGATAAGCACCAGTCAACACATGATGCAAAAATAAAATAAAATACAACTGGATACAGGAAATGCAATCAAAGTCTAGCTCTAGCACTTCTACTGCTCCAAATGCCTTACCCTTTTACTGCTGAAAATAAAAGAGTTAAAAGTAAGTCTGAGTAGTTGAGAACAGTATTATTGGGCTCTTGAGTCAGAGAAGGGGACAAAGCAAACCCTTCCTGGCCCAAGTGGATGAAGAGGCTGGAGTGCACAGAGCACAAACTTGTCCTTTAGCACTCTTTGGTAGGGGTACAAACTAGGGCAGGAGGACCACAACCCTCTTCTTTGCATCCTTCTCTCTCATCCTTCTAGCCTATTACTTGAGCAGAGGGGGCATTGTAGTAACTTCAGGGAGAAGACAAACTGCCTCTTTCAGCCCCCACACATTTTGGTTTTTGTGTGACCAATATGTCCAAATTAAATAAATTTTTATCCAAATCACTAAATAACAAAAATTCTCTCTCTTCCAGTAGGTGCTAGATTCTACACCAGACAAAATTGATGGGGGCTTCAGAAAGTGATGGCTAGTGATGATATCCAATTAGCTTTGATTCTGCCCCCAATAGCTACACACTGAGCATCTGCAAAAGCGACAAAGAGCCTTGTAGCATGTTATGGACTAACAGATTTTAGGGATCATGAGCTTTCGTGGGCTAAGACCCATCTTAGCCCACGAAAGCTCATGATCCCTAAAATCTGTTAGTCCATAACGTGCTACAAGGCTCTTTGTCGCTTTTGCAAATCCAGACTAACACGGCTACCCCTCTGATACTAGACACTGAGGATCTGTGGATCTAGCCCTGAGAGAGAACAGATATTAGAAACCTATGTGGGGAAGTTTCTTGAACTATAAGCCTAACATACGATCATCTCTGAATTTCCAGCGGAAGAGGGCAAATATGTCTGTGGTGACTCAGGGAGAAGGAAAAACGTTGCCAACAACAACAACAAAAAATCACAGCAGCAAAACTTATAAATCCACATCTGTTGGGAACTGAATCAAAACAAGTCCTGTCATGCAATGTGCATTTCCTGTAAGAATGTGATAAAAGCCAGGTTCTGTCTTGGAACTGTAATTGTGTGTATTATATACTATATAGACTTTGTGTTGAGAGATGTTAGTGTTATCAGACTGGGGTAAAAAGGGATGTTTTGAGCACCGAGTAATTTTATCTCCAAAATAAGGAAAATTTATAATCTAGACAAACAAGAAATGGTAAATCGAATCTTAATTGTCTCCCTTAATGACAATTCAGTGATACAGATTACCACTATTTTAGACACATGGGGTTCTTGCCTTACGAGACACCAAATAACAGAAACATCCAGACACAAGATCTGATAGTAATGGGGGACTTTAACCATAGGTGCCGACTTACTTAGAACCTGGGGGGCAGGGAAAGATGCTTGATCCCTGCTCTGACCCAGGCCCCAAGCCATATCCCCACTCCATCCCTTGCCCCCAAGTTCCCACCCCTGCCCTGCCTCTTCCCTCTTCCCTCTCCCCACCTCTTCCTGCCCCTGCTCTTCCTCCTTCCCCAGCATCTCCTGCACGCCACTGAACAGCTGATCCATGGTGGCTAGGAGGTGCTGGGGGATAGGGGGAGGAGCTGATTGGTGAGGCTGACAGGAGGCCCTGGGTAGGGAGAAGATGGTGCTGATCCATGGGGCTGCCAGTGGTGCTGAGCACCCACTATTTTTTTCCATGGATGCTCAAGCCCCGGAGCACCCATGGAGTTGACACCTATGACTTAACTACCCAGATATCTGTTGGAAAAGTAATATGGCAAAACACAAAATGTCCAATAAGTTCCTGGAATGTACTGGGGACTACCTTTTGTTTCAGATAGTGGAGGAAGTAATCAAGGGGACAGCCATTTTAGAACGGATTCTGACTAACAGAGAGGAATTAGTTGTGAATCTGAAAGTTGCAGGATTCATCAATGCTTAAATGAAATACCTTTGCCCATCTATAAACTGTTTTAGTTATTTATGATACATTAAGAAAGAACTTACTGCTGGTTTTGGGAAAGATGTACTTTGGGAAAATCTCACTTTGATCTCTCCGAGAGAGAGAGAGAGATTCCCTTCTCTTCTAGAGGAGAGTATCCTCATCAGTCTTAACGTACAATCTCAGAAATGTTTCATAAACATACAGAAAGGATCCCAGCAGTCAACACCAACCATGAAGAAGAGTAAGGAAGAAATTGATTTATTCAGAACGTCTCCCATGTCCCAAGCAATTATGTACAACAATGTGCTGTGCTTATTCCAGAACCAAACAGCTCAAATTTAACCTTTCATTCAATCAAGATTACCTGACAAAACAGCAATTCATTTTTTTCAGGACCCACAACTTCCAGTGTCACCAGAATGGCACTGAGTAAATTCCATCCTCAGAATTGACTTATATTTTCATCAAAACAATCATTGTTTTTCCCCCACAGTATCACTTTATACTGCCAAAATGTGTAGTTTTTCAATATCAAGTTGAACTTCTTTTAGCATAGGGCAGCTTGGACTGTGAAAATTCTGGTGCAAGTTTTTCTAATAAATATGTATTTCTCCTAGAGATTCTGTCAAGAAAAAATAATGGATGCAAGAAATCCTCCCACTGACAGCAGGACTTCCACATACTGAAGCATGCTAATGATAGAATTACAGGATTTGTATGTTTTCTTTTTTAAAGATCACTGTAACTGAATGCTTCATGCCTAAGAACAAAACTTCACTTATCCCTATTATGGGACCTGTAATCAGGCTTGTCGAATTTAGATCTATATTCACATATAGGAAAATAAATATCTCAAGCCCTTTACGTGCCTAAACAAAAGTGAAGAAAAATATTGTTCTGAGTCTAAAAAAATCCTCCGGTGGGAATGGAATTTGCTAACCTTCAATCCTGACAAAGATTTTATTTCTGAGTTAGTACCTTCATTGTAGAATCTATACAACCAGCGCTAGTAAAATTAGATTATTGTAAATCAGGGGTGGCCAACCTGAGCCTGAGAAGGAGCAGAATTTACCAATGTACATTGCCAAAGAGCCACAGTAATACATCAGCAACCCACATCAATGCCTGCCCCACCTGTCACGCCCAGCACCTCCTGCCCACCGGCAGCCCTGCCAATCAGCACCTCCACCTCCCGCTCTGTGCCTCCTGCCTGCTGTGATCAGCTGTTTCACAGTGCACAGGAGGCTCTGGGATGGAGGGGGGAGGAGCAAGGCTGCAGCAGGCTCAAGGGAGGGGGCAGAAAAGGAGTAGAGGCCTTGGGGTAAGGGGTGGGGTGGGGTCAGGGGCTGGGGTTGAGCAGTGGAAAGTTGGCACCTGTAACTCCAGCTCCGGTGTCAAGGAGCTGCATATTAACTTCCGGAGCTTCATGCAGCTCTTCAGAGCCACAGGTTGGCCACCCCTGTTGTAAACTCTCTGAAACCATCATTGGAAATATCTTTATTGCTAAAGAGCGGTAAATATCAAATTGAAAAACAGGAAGACACACCCTAAACAAACAGAACATTTTTATTCACTGAAGATACACTCTGCCAAAGCTAAAAAGTAATTTTATGACCCAAAGGATTTTGTTTCCATATCATACATGTTAACTAATTCTGATTACCCAGGAGTTTTAAAAAAATCTGCTTTTAATTTGCCTTAGACAAAGAATCTATGTGAACTTTATATTTTTTTGTCTTGGTAAACAAATACAAAATATTTTAAAATAGAAATCTTTCCTTAAAAATGGCTTTAATTATGTCCTAAGAAGAAAATTGAAAATGTAGTTGAATAGAAAATAGACACAGTAATTATAGTTATGGAGGTCAAAAATCATAACCAAGATTCTGAAGAACAGATAACCTTAAATCCATATGTTACATGATATCTGCTCCAAAATATTATGTAAAGAATTTATAGTATCTGATTTTATAGGTCACCTATGTAACACACGAGACTGAGCAACATTTCTCTATAGAACAAAGGAATCAAATGTTATTTATTTTGAATGTTAGCAGGCTGTTTTGAAATTCCTTTTCATGAAAATCTGTCCCATACATCATTTGCCTTTAAAGAAAATGGTTTGTTGTATGAAGGTGTTGGTTGTGGCATTAAATCATGAAAAATTGTTGACTCCCTTTAATAAAGTTTGTAATTACAAGCCTCATTAGTCAACACAGTCTGAATTTCAGATCTAGTAATATGCAGTAAGATCACACAGACCCAAAGCAATTATAAAAGAAAAACTGATCATCCAAAAATTAATAGAGGTAACAAAGTCCTGTGGCACCTTATTTAGAAACCCTTGGAACAATAAGAGAAAACATGGTTTATCAAGAGAGTACAGTCATTCACATTCAACATTTTTGGAACTACTTTCTGTACCCAATAACCTCTTCACATGACTATAAGCCAGATTTTTGGCCTAGTGTAAATCCCTTCTCCAGTGGCAAGTACAAAACCTAAAGCTTCCCTGAAGGGACAGTTGGGGAATCCTGTGAGATATGGTTTATATCATCCACTCCCAACCCCTCTGTTTACTAGGAATTAAGAAGCAGGTCATGAGGGTGGGGGGGCAGGTGGGAGGGGCAGTAGTTCACTATGCTCTGGCAAACCTAGGCCAGCAGCAAGGTGCCTATAGGATTAATCCTAACATACTCTCAGGGTGAGTTCAGCCTCAGCTAGTCCCAGAACGAGGGGAAATGAACAGATGGTTAAAAACCACTTTGCCTCCTTGCCTGAGCTCAGCACAACTGAGGATCAAGTCCAAATGCCAGCTCATGCCAAGGCCACAAGACGTCTCTGAACACTGACAAATGCATAGCTGGAAACCAGTCTGACTCACCTTAGTGTTATTATTGTTATAATAGGTGTAGCAGATAGCCTTCTCGCCCCCGCTCCAAACACAGGCAGGAGACTCTTCTTTGGCTCCAAACAGTGCTCTTTATTTACAGTGCAGCTCGTGCAGACCCCACCACCTACTATACACAGCTCTACAGCTTACAGCTCTAAACACAGCTCTACAGCTTAGCTCTTTACACAGCTCTACAGCTCCACACCACCACACTGGGCTTCCTGCCTGGCAGGCTTTTTACCCCCCTGAGGAGGCTGCCAGGTGCAACCCATCCAGGCTGATTGCTCTGCAGCCCAGGTGGCTGATTAGCCTTCTCTGCAGGGAGGTTTGCAGAGGGCTTTTCTCCCTCTTAAAGGGGCAGCAGGCTGGGTCAGGCCCACCCGCCACATAGGTATTAGAGTTATAAGAATGTGTTTAGTTTAGACTTAATGAAATGGTTGTAGGATGCTGCATGCATTAATCTCACATCTGTAGCCCGTGGTATAAAGTTATATTGAGTGTTTGCATTATAAACCTCTGTAAGTGTGCAAGTCACCAAACAGGAAAGAAGCATTAATTAGTGTAAGTTGCTGGTCCTTCACACAAGAAGGCCTTTTGAATCCAAGTGTGCCATTGTGAAACAAAGGACAAAGACTCTGTTGACTGCCTCTCTTCTGCACATACCATGAAAATGAGACAGGCACCTACATAAGCTCCATCATTTTAAACTCTTGGGGGAAGAGAAAAAAAATGTCTGACCTGAAGGAACTGTATCAATATGCTGCTGGGAATTTGGAAAAACAAGAGATCCCAAAGCTGCTTACTTTGCCCTAAACAACATATAGAGCTTTCATATACAGCAACTACTATAATCTTTTGGAACCTAAGTCTGCAACTCATTTGTGCGTATGTTTACTTACTTTATCCTAATAAATAACTCATTTTCCCCTTAGTTAATAAATCTTTAGTTCGTTTATTATAGGATTGGCTACAAGCATTGGCTTTGGTTTGAGATCTGAGGTACAATTGACCTGGGGTAAGTGACTGGTCCTTTGGGACCAGAATATAAACTTGAATATTATTGTGATTTTTGGTGTAAAGGACCACCTGTGACGAAGGCAGGCTTGCCTGGGTGGCAAGATGGACTGGGGCACCCAAAGGGACTGTCTATCACTCCATGTTAAGGCTGTTATAGTGCTTTAGGAACATACACTTGTTACTTGGTTGGTGAAATCAAATGATAGAGTGTACAACCAGATTGCAGTTTGTGCCGTTCCTGCCTTGAGGTTGACACTCCTGCTCATGAGCTATTCCAGACAGCCTGATAACTCTGGAGGTTAGCTCAGCCTCAGGCCAGCTCTAGGATGAGGGAAAATGAAAAGGTGGCTTACAGTCACTTTGCCTCCTTACTTGAGATCAGCACAGCTGAGGATCAAACCCTTAAAATTTAATGTTGATTAGGCAAGAAAATGAGTAATCCAATTGGCTTCAGTAAGACAACTCCCATCCCTAAAGTTAGGCATTTGCTCAGAGTACATTGCTGAATCAGCTCTAATATAAATTGGTGCATGGTTATTTATGTAGTGAGTTAATTTTGATTGTGCTGTACGATCACACACTGACTTGAAGTACTAGAGTTGTTTGCCTGACTAGTGATATTGTTGCAAAAGTTTAAATACAGTGAAACTTACATAAAATAACTCTTATCAGGTTGGAGACTGCCTCAAAGTATCCTCAAAGAAAGTGTTCCACTTTAATTAGAAGACTACCTCCATTTAGGAAATTATTCTTGTTGATCCCATGAGTGATCACTTGTATCAGGTTTTGTTTTGTAAACTGTATCTCCAAGGTTCAGAAATCATGTGGCTGACCTCAAAATCACGAGAGTCTTTTTAAAATACTGTATTATTGGTCAATCTTTAGATTTTTGACCTTCCGCTATTCAATCCCAGTATCTGTATGACAAAATTAGAATTGTTAATGCTCCAAAATTTTACTGGGTAAGACAATTTCGACCTCCATTGCAGGAGCTCTGATCCCCGTATCTGCCTGTCCTCCTTTTCATCAATTAATTCTTCTCACTAATAAATTCCCAAACTCCCCATCAGATCTGCCCCAACATCTGCCCAGCCTTCCCATCAATTCTGCCCCACTTCCCCAGACCCACCGCATCAGTTCTTCCCCCCCCCCCATCTTCACTTCTGCAGCTCCTGGGGCTCTTTAGTTCCTCTTTCTCAAGCCTTAGGGCCTTCAGTAGGTTCCCTTTTCCACCTTCCAGGGCGAGGATGAGTAGGGCTAGTGGCTTTTCCCTCACAGAGACCCCTTTCCAGGTCTGGTGTTGCATGGAGGGGAGGAGAAGAGCAGAGGCAGCATCTTATTGCTCACAAAACAGGTGGACGGAAGAACCACCCTGAGCGGCTAGGGTCTTTTTATTCCTTCCTCCCTCACCTCTCCTATGAGAAAGGTGTTGACTGCTGAGGGGAAGAGGATACTTTGCCTTCTTTCTGCCTTTCTTCCTCAGGAGGCAGGCAGTGGGGAAAAGCACCAGCTGTGGGTTTCCACTAGGTGGAACAGCAATTCACGATAGGACAAGACTAGATTTCAGAGCTGCCTGCATCATTCTTTTTTTTATCCTTCCACAGCGTCAAGTGCATAGGGCAGCCACCAGTTTCCGCCATTTATTTCAGTCTTGTGTTCTCTGTTCAGGCTTCTGAGTGTCTTGGTGGTGGATCTGGCTAATTTCTCTATTGTTCTGCATACTATTTCTCTAGATTTCATTCTTTTTCTCTTTCCAGATGATGTCCATAATATCACTAACCCTGAAGTCATGTCCTTAAAACATGTCCTAAATATGTCCATTATTGTTTACTATATTTGATGCTTTAGATTGGATTTTTCTACTAAGAATTATTGCATCACAGGAAGACTAGAAATTTGCCAGTCAAGAAAAAAACCCACTAGAGTTGGCAATACTGCAGCTCATGGATAAGATACCATGTCTGTCAAAATTCAAGAGCAATTAATTGAATTGACCTTCTGTCCTTGTGAAGAGGAGAATACTTAAACTTCTGAGATTCTTGATTACTAGAACAAAGTTTCATTCCAGAACTACTCAAAAACATTGACAATGAGCTACATGGTAGTTCTGATCACTATCTTGGAGGATAAGTACACTACAGACCTGGGAAGATATTAGTTTAAAATGCCAAGCAAAAGGAATATAGGAGACTATACAGGGAACACAAGCTTTCCCTTAAGAAGCACACTTAAAATGTCATTTAAATACTAACATGATGCATCTTCATAAAGGTAATTATATTGGAAATGATTTAATGACTATATATTTTCCTGGGGTCGTGGACTAACTCACTGATGTTGGGCATGAGCTTTGTTCTAATGATGTTTCAGGAGAGAAAATGATTTCCAGTTGGTTTATGGCAACATTTATTACCTATTACTCTTTTGTCCTATTATTATAATAGACAATTTCTTTTGTGGAGGACATAGATTATGTAAAAATGTACAGGCACACCACAACTTTTATTAAATATAATATTCTTTTTCCAGGGCCATGGATGTATAGATAATATTTGTCTAATATCTGTTACAAAGACAATATGGAAGAAAGTCTGATCTCATGATCTCCTTTATGATAATGAAAGACTGGCACCCAGATGCCTTATAAGAACATTAGAAACAGAATAGGCCTAGATTTTAAATTCAAGCAGAACTAATGTATGCACAGATAGCCAAGCAGATATCTGCCACTGATGGAAGTGATATGTCACAGAAAGAAACTCTTCCTAGTACCAGGCCCGTACCAGAGATCAGACAAAGAGGGACACCTATGGTATCCCAAGGATGAGAGCAAGCAGAAGTATGCCCTGGGCCCACAGACAACATTACACTTCTTCCACATGAGGGTTCCTCTCTTTGCGCAGAAATAGGAAGGATGTATGTGGCCTGTGTACTACTTCTTACAGGAAGGAAAAAAATAAGCACTTGGACTTGTTGTTGATCAGAATTACTTTAAAAAAAATTAAATTGATATGACAGTAAAAAGCAAACATCATTAGAGTTTGGAATTACTAACAAAGAGAATTTTAGTCTAGCCAGCAGAACAAAATGTACCATGTGAATCAGCTTTACACACTTACACTCTGAAAATAAGAGAGACTGACTGTTACAAGTCCTGCAGCAAATAACCCAGAGGCACAGCAAATATCAAGACAATCCTGATTTTAGACCATTTAGAAAAGTCATTTGCTAAACAGCAAGTCAGGGTTCAACCACATGGTGACTCAATATGCAAGCTGGGGTGAAAACTGGCAGCACAGTAGCTTGCCACACACTAACTAGCCAGGTGGACCCTGGTGCCAGGCACTAAAAGTTGCAAAGTGTACTTTGACCTAAAGAGCAGTAGGTCAAAGCGCACTACAGAACTTAGCATGTGGCAGCAGAGTGCACACAGTGACTTAGTGCACAGCAGGGTAGTCCTCTGTAGATTTACATCCCAGCTTGCTGTGCACTAAATATCCATGTGGACAAGCTCTAAGTCTTAACTATAGCAGACTTATTGCTCTGCTATAATTATGGCCCAGATTCTCAAATGGTGTAAATTGCTGTAGCTCCACTGATGATTGCTTTTCACCGAGTCTCTGTGTTAATATTTTTATATATTATTATATAGTGTAATAGCTATAAAATAAATGGCATTTTCCTTCTTGCAGGTTTATAGAAAAAAAAAAAGACCAAAAGGTCTCTGGATTTCCTGATACTTTGAAGGGCAATCTTGTGCCCATTTGATATTTAATGTTTCACACACTTATAAGGTAATCTAATTTTATGTTGTTTTAAAAGGCTATAATCAAATTGCCACAGATCTTCCTTCAGCTCAGACACTAAACAGTCTCAATTATCCTGATTTTTCTTTTGAAGAATTAAATCAACCAGACTCAAAAATTTCTGGCAGAGAGACTATAAGGAGCACTTAAACTGGAGTTAAGAATACATACAGTATGTTTAATCCATGAAGATTCTCTTCATCTATTTATTTAACCTCAACAATATGTATGATTGTATACTATACATATGAAACAAAGCCAGACCCTGCTCTAAAGAGTTTACAGTCCATACAGCAAACCCAGTTATGAAAATGGGAGAAAGAAACAAAGGAAATGTTGAGGCTGGTGTCAGAAGTGAAAGAAGGTTGGGGAATAAGTTGAGAAGTGGGAAAGGCAGCTATATAATACCCCGAAGGTGAAGACAAATTTAAACTTAATATGACTTCCATATTATAGCATAGCTTCCAAGTTACGGGGTAGGTGACGGAGAGGATGGGAGTCTCAACAGCAATAGGAACTGAAAGAGGAAGAGATGTTTTAGGAATTAAAACAAGCTCAGTTTAATGCTTCTTAGGGTTGAGTTGTTCACAAGATATCCAAGAAATAATATAGCAAGTCTTCATGTTTCTGAAAAGTGTCAACCAGTTACTGGATTTTCATTACAAAGATGGATCAAGATAAGCCCCGGGCTGTAAAGAGCTTTTCACAAGCTGCATAGAGTGCTCATTTTTAAAAGATTTTTAAAAATCTCTATACCGAGTATGTTGAAAGATGTATCCTACGATGAAGGTTACGTCACATTTAGAAGTAAATGAAAATGCTGAGTGATTGATCAACCATATCTGTCTATGAAATTAGAGAGATCTGAATGCAATCAAATGTTTTAGAAAAGCCCAGCAGTAAGAGACTAGAATAAATCCTCACATACAGACCAAAAGTCATGTACCAAGAATGAAAAAAGAAACCTCATTTACCTGAAGGCAGAGATTTGTTCACTTTAGTATATAATGCTACTGCCTCAGCCTTTTGACAAGCTAGGAAACAGTCACAATTAATGATTAAATTTTAGCCTTCAGCTTGACTCCACATCATCTACAAGAATGCAGGCTATTAGATTAAGACAGTTATCCAGTCTTCAGACAAGATGATTTTATTGTATTGACTTTTTTATTTTCTCTCAGTTATCAAATATACCTTCTTTATTCAAAATCTTTCTGGAGTTAGGCTGTTATTGGAGAAGGTACTGCCAGCCATTCATGGAGACAGGGAAAACAAATGTTCTCTAGAGATAGTCATAAAATTGCTATAAGAGGTAAATGATATGGAGCACTCTGTCCAAGGTTTAAGGCAAAGCTGTGATGAATAAGGAGCATGGGAAAGCCTAATAACCATTAGGAGTGACAAGTTTAGGGGGGGGCCAAAGTCTACCATGGGCTAAACCAATCCAGAAAAGTTTAGATAGCTCGAGACACAAGAGAGTTGGCAATGCACTGAGTTAATCTCATCAGAGGCTTCCCAAGACAATATGCCAACCTGGGCAAAACTTCAGCCTGTGGTGCCACTCCTAATCTCTTACAAGTCACAACACACCCCCAGCACGTCCCCCCACTGCTGCCACCATCACCCCCCAACCTCATGCAGCTGGATTGGAGGCGGAGAGGCAGATCCCATCATCGATCTGCAGATACCACAGGCCACAGTGACAGACCTCATGGGATGGGAACAGTCCCACACCCAGGCACGGGCAGGGGTCAGTTCCTACCCCATAGGGCCAGGATCAATGGCAATGCCTAAGAGTGGCCATATTTGGTCAGCCCAGTGGTATATCTAACCCAGTATCCTGTCTTCTGACAGTGGCTAGTGCCAGATGCATCAGAGGGAACAAACAGAACAGGGAAAAATATCAAGTGATCCATCCCCTGTCATTCAGTTCCAGCATATGGCAGTCAGACATTTAAGGCATTTACTTAATTCTTTCAGCCTAGTCATACTCCTTACTTTCAGAACATCCCCTGGCAACAAGTTCCTAAGATTAACTGCATTGTATGAAGAAGTAATTCCTTATGTTTGTTTTAAAGCTGCTGTCTATTAATTTAATTAGGTAATTCCTAGTTCATATGTGAAAGGGTAAATAAAATGCTTCCTTATTCACATTCTCCACACCATTCATGATTTTATAGACCTTTATCATATCCTCCCTTAGTGACCTCTTTTCTAAATTGAACAGTCCCAATTTTTTAAATCTCTCTTTAATGGAAGCTGTTTCATACCTCTAATAATTTCTTCCCCCTTGTCTGAACTTTTTCCAGTTCTAGTATTTTTTTTTTGACATGGCGTTACCAGCTCTGCACACAGTGTTTAAGGTGTGGGCATACCATGGATTTTTCAAGTGGCAATGTGATATTTCCTGTCTTATTATCTAGCCTTTTCCTTATAGAGCATAACATTCTATTCGCTCTTTTGCCTGCTGCTTCAAACAGATGTTTTCAGAGAACTATCCACAGTAACTCTAAGATCTCCTACTTTAATGGTAACAGCTAATTTAGACCTCATCATTTTCTATGTTTAGTTGGGATTATGTTTTCCCCTGTGTATTATGTTGTATTTATCAACACTGAATTTCATTTGCCATTTTGTTCCCTGTCACCCAGTTTTGTGATATCCCTTTGTAACTCCTAGTGAAATCCAAAGATGGCTACAATTATGAGTAATTTTGTATCATCTGCAAACTTTGTCCCCTCACTGTTTGCCCTTTTTTCCAGATCATTTATGAACATGTTGAATAGCACCAGTCCCAGTACAAGTCTAGGGTGTGGTGGTGGAGACCCTGATATTTACCTCTCTCCACTGTGAAAACTGAGCATTTTCCTATCTTTCATTCAGTTACTAAGAAGACCTTCCCTCTTACCCCATGACTGCCCATTTTGTTTGGGAGTCTTTGGTTTGGGACCTTGGCAAAGGCTTTCTGAAAGTCTAAGTACACTATAATCACTGGATTACCTTTCCTCATGTGTTTTTGACCCCTTTTCCACAATTGCCTTGTGTTCCTTTAGTACTGTGACCATCCAGTGACCCCACTGATTGTTTGGCAGGTGGACTGTGTCTGATGTACTTTACGAAAATTGCTGTTAGTTAGTGTATTTTGCTAGCTACTCTTCAAATTCTTTTGGCCTGTCTAATTATATTTTTATACTTGACTTTCCAGAGTTTATGCTCCTTTCTATCTTCCTCAGCACCTCCAAAGCCCAGATACTGTGGGGTTGAATCAACAGTGGCAGCCAGGCAGGAGCCACAGACTACCTGGGGTGCAAGGCCCACAGGGGCCAGGTGCAAGCAGTAGGTGTAGGCTGGGTGCCGACATGGAGCCAGACAATTGCTGCACTTGTGCCCGAAGCCCCAGCAGTGCTCACAATGCCGACAGGAACAGCCTTGAGGCACTAAGCCCATGAATTGTAGCTGCTATCTTACCCACATCGGAGAAAGGAGTGGCTGAGGGGCAGGAGCAGTTCTCTGGCAGCTCTACCAGGGGGCCACTTTCTGCTTCTCAGAGTCCTGGCTGACAGCCTCCCTCTCCCTCAGGCAGCCTGAACAGCCTCGTCCCCTACTGCTTCTAACCACTCTAAGTGCTCTGACCACTCTGACTCTCACAAGGAGAGACTGTTTTAGAGCCAAGTTTTTGAGGAGTAATAAAACATAGATTGGGGTCTCTTGGTGTCTAAAACATACCCACCTACAATTATTTTAGACAAATATTAAATAGGACATGAGAAGGTTATAGGGCAGAAGTAGAAATACAGGACTAGATGAAATCTGTGTGTTTTCTTATTATACCAAACTAGGATTCATTGCTAGGAATATCAATCTTGGCTCTATTCTCCCCCCCCCCCCAAAAAAAAAAAAAAACACCAAAAGGTTTAAGATAAAGATGTCAAACATACTTGTTTACCTATTGCTATGTTGCTTATAAGCCAACATGTTAGATATGAACTGCTCTATGGTAAGACAAGATGGCCCATTCAAAATGACACAGGCAATTCAGAGGTTCAGGGGGTTGGAGGTGTGTTTTACTAAAACTAGACTACTTTTGAACTTTGTCAAACACCTACATATTATTTTTCTCCATCATGCAGCTATTACTGTGGTGTTCATTAATCACACTGGGACCAAGGTGTTTGACAGATCCTTTTTATTCAGTAAAGCAGTTCTCAACTGTTTCTTCTTCTGCAGTGCCCACCCCCAGCCTTCCTGTCTATGAAGCTAAACTACCTATAGGTAAGTTCTCAAAACCACCATTGCCATCATAATGAAACAATGCATCATGAAATTATGTTGCAGGAAAAGACATTTCAGGGGAAAAGAGGGTAGTGCTAAGGTTGCATTACATGTCTATGTTATATAGTAGTGATAACTGGATGGTATTTGCTTGTAATGGAAAAGTGAAGCACACATACTGTTAGCTGGCTTCACTTTTCATTTCCTTGCTTTTGTGAATTTGCATCAGGTATGTTATATGTGTAATTATCCTAACTGTTTTCAAATGAAGATTTTCATATATATGAGTTTTAATAGGTGCCAATGCTTAGAAAGAAACTGCTACTTCTGAGCAAAACTATAGGCAAGATGGGAAAACTATTGTCTGCATATTATCAAAATATGTATGCTATGTATATTACAGTAGTACCCAGAGGCTTGTCAGGTTTTGGGCACCATTCTGGGCATGCCATTGTGACAGGATGTACCCTGTATTCATATGCTGCACATTATTTTAATAATCTTTGTACAAAGTATGGCTTGTAAGGTATCATTTGAAAACTCATTATTTGCTGATCAGTATCATCCAGATAAAATATGTGTGGCCACATACTGAAGTTATAAGATTCGACTCTATGGTGTTATTGCCACATATTCCAAACTGAGGTTGAAAAATAGGTCTGTCTTAAACAAAGGAATATGTGTTCTGCTTAATTTACATTTAATTGGTAAACAGAGTCATCAAGCAGGAAGGGAAAAAAGAAAACTCAAACAGGTGGAAAAAAAACAGCAGGGAACATCCTTCCACATAGACTTTTTCCACCTAGTACCTAGCTGGAAATATTATTCCAGAGAGGAACTAAAACTATAAAATGGGGGAACAAAAACCCCAAGGCTCCCCCCTCCAAACACACTCTCCATTATGTTCACTGTGCCTGAAGCAACAAAGGAAGCATTTTTTGGACTCTGAGAGAAGTTTGTCCAGTAAGGCTGCTGAAAGCATGTGGTGAGAAGAAAAATTATGTTAAATTCAACGCAAAGTTAAATTAGGCATGGGTTGTATTTTATGTTTATTTTTCTTATAATTCTGACTTTTATGCTTTCTTACTTGTACTCAATTAAAATCTCTCTCCGTAATGAATAAACTTGTTTTATCTAATCGAGTGGGTTTAAAATCAAGTGTCTGAGAAATTCTATTTGAGGTGACAAGTTGTATGCATAGCATATTATTTCTATTAAAGAAATAACAGACTTAATATAACTTGTATTGCCCAAGAGAGGGATGGGTAGTATGGAACCCATTTTTTGGGGGAAAAGAAAACTAAGACTGGGGTATGTGTTGGGGTTATCCTGCAGTATAACCCAGAGTGGCAAGAGCCAGAATGAAACCCAAGGGTGGCTGGCAAGCTGCAGTTGTACACAGACACGTAGTATGTGATTTGCAGGCTGGAAGGCTGTTTGTGTATGGTCCAAGTGAGAGCTACTTCAGTAAGGCACCCCAGATTGCAGGGCAGGAGTGACACAGCTGGTCTTTAGTCTGGATTGTATCCTGGTATGTCTTAGCCATACATACACTGACGCATTATTTTTTATTTCCTTCTAATTTAGAATGTCTTCTGCACAGTCTTGCTGTCTGAGTATACTGTCAGACCTTTAATAAAAAATAAAATATAACAACTTGTTTTAGCATGAATAAAACAATGTGTTGATATGCCTGTCTGGTACTGAAAATTTAGAAGTTGACAACTGATATTTCAAATACAGTGAACTTTGTTGGCAACAAAACTTCAACATGAGAAAAATTATTATAATTAGTTCTACACATGGTTCTTTTTACAATAAACCTTAAAAATTAATGATAAAAATGATTGCGCAAATAACATTCCCAGATCAACAATAAAATATGTTCAGAATCAAGAAGAAGAATGGTCATTAAAGGAAAAAAAAAATTTGGAGATATATTAGTGTGAGCCTTCCAAAAATGTGCTCACTAAATATAAGAAAGAAGCCTTGGGATCATTCTACAGAACTTTATCTTATTTTTATCTGTACACTCTCTAATTCCAGTGCTACAGCTATTGTTTCATCTCAGAACATGTTTCAGCCAATTTTACCAATGATGGCAACATCTGATACGTTCAGATGGAGAGCAATTCAAATAAGCTACTTCAATAAAAATGCCAATATTCAATATAGTCTAGCATGGTGGCAACCCACAGATTGTGATTTACCACATAGGAAACGTAATATTCTTAGAGTGATGTTTGCACATCATTACACTATACTTGGATGGATCTAATAGACTGGTGTCAAACAAAAGTGTATTTTTACTTTACCAGTGTGGGGGGGAATGGGCTCCCTGGACCCCCATCAGGTCCAACTGTCCTTTGTGTACCCCCTCCTATGCCCCAGTCATCAGTCTTTGGTGGGAGGAGCTCTCTGCAGGCTAATGCCCACAGGCCAGGGTTTGGCTCTTCTTCCTCTCCTTCCTTTGCAAGACAAGGGGAAAGCTCTAGGTTCACAATGAGTATCTTGGTAGCTTTTATTATGTAATAAAATCTACTCTTTGTTGTGAATCAGAGGATACAATGAAACAGAAGAATCACACACTGAAAACATCAAGGCACAGGCATGAGTTCTGGTGATTGACATTCCCTTATTCACTTGCAAGCAGGAGGGATAGTTCTCCCCACTCTAACTTTAAGACTGGGGTAGAGAGGCAGGAAAGGCATTGTCAGATTAAGCTAGAGACAGAGGGAAGAGCCTAGCTTTCCTCCTAATGGCTATCCTCCTAGGAAGACAGAAGAGAAGTACAGTAAACCCTCGATTTAACGGACCTCGATTTAACGGACTTCGGATGCAACGGACAAAATTTCAGAGCAAGTCTGATGCATCCAAAGTCCATTTCTCGGGGGCTGGCTGCCGGCTCCCACCCGCGTCAAAGTAGCGGGCAGGCTGGCTGCCGGCTCCCGGCTGCCGCCCGGGTCATGGCAGCAGGCAGGCTGGTCCCAGCTGCCGCCCGGGTCCAGGCAGAGGGCGGGCTGGCTGCCGGCTCCCGCCCGAGTCCCGCCACTGGGCAGGCTGGCTGCCGGCTCCCGCCCGGGTCCCACCTGCAGGCGGGCGGGCTGGCTGCCGGCTCCCGCCCGGCTCCCACCTGCAGGCGGGCGGGCTGGCTGCCGGCTCCCGCCCGGCTCCCACCTGCAGGCGGGCTGCCGGCTCCCGGCTCCCGCCTGTGGGCGGGCTGGCTTCCAGCTCCCGCCCAGCTCCCGCCTGCGGGCGGGCTGCCGGCTCCTGGCTCCCACCTGCGGGCGGGCGGGCTGACTGCTCCTGGCTGCCGCCCAGGTCCCGGCAGCGGGCGGGCTGCGGAGCTGCCACCCCGACCCTGTGGAGGGTGGGCTGCTGCGCCGACAGCTCGTGGTTTTTTTTATTATTAAATAACGGACTTTTTGATTTAACGGACACCCCCTCGCCCGAATTAGTCCGTTAAATGGAGGTTTTACTGTACATTCTACCGGAGGCCTAAAACACATGTGAAGATGCAGAGAACACCCAGCCACTGCTCCCTCCCCTCCTCTCAGACTCCCAATGGAGGTGTGGGGAGAGGAAAGTACTTTTGGAAGGGAGGTGGGCACCCTTTGGGGGAGACTGCACTCAAGGGGAGTGGAATCAGAACATGGAAGGGAGCACAGTGGGAGGATTTGGGGGTCACAGAACAGAGAATAATTGGGGACAAATAGGTGCATAAAACATGGGGGTACAGCACATGGAGGGCACCATGAATACAAAGAGAAGGAGGAGATGGGGACACAACACTGAGGGAGACGCAGCTCTGTATGTATACATATGTGCACTCCAGGCAAATATAGACGGTCATACAACACACACATGTACAATGTAGAACACACACACACACACCAATATAGAACATGATACCAGTGGGAGATTTTGGGAGACATCATGTGTGGAGCCATCTCTTTTCTCCCCTCAACTTCTGAACCAAAATGTACTCCACTGACCGCTTCCTACTCCCACCCTGTAGGCGGGCCCCTGACCGCCCTCTTCAAAATATCAGCCGGAGACTGCTCTGTGGCTTCACCAGTGTCTTTTATTTCTATTTACACAGTGCACAAACCCCACCACCTATATACAGCTTCTTCCCCAGTGCAGGTTGAGGCTCAGCCTTTTGTCTCTGGCTGGCCTCAGGGTTAACTAGCCCCTTCAGGCTTGCTGCCTCTGCTAGTTGACCACCCTGCACCTTCTCTTTCCTTCACTCTTTCTTCCTTCCTCCTTCCTTCCTACCTCTAGCTCCCAGCTCTACAACCCACACTGGCTTCCTCCCTAGCAGGGCTTATATACCTGAGGAGGCTGCCAGGTGGAGCCCATCAAGCCCTCTGCAGTGCAGAGCTACAGCCAGCTGGCCAATTAGCCTGACTCAGCAGGCTGCTTGCAGAGGCTTGTAGCTTCTGCAGGGGTAAGGAGGGAGCAGGGGCTGACTCAGCAAATACTTAGTCAGCTGCCTGCTACACACCCCCAACAACTTTTTAACGTGATTGCTTCTATATACCTAAGGGCTTAAGTATGCCAATGCATAAGTATGTGCACAACTGTATTTATGTGAGTATTCGTTGATGATGGTCTTGCCTAAGGTCCCACTCATCCAGATGTGATTGCAGGATCAAGTAAATGTGTTACTGCTCTGCAGGGAAAACTATCATGACTTCCTGCAAATGAGAAATTTGCCCCATCTATTTTGGTACATGGAACAGTATTGGCAACCCTGTGATTTTATTATAACTCTAGTGATTTTGGGGTGCTTTTTAACGTGTGTCATGATAACAAGACGAAAGGAACCAACTCACCAATTTTCCTTTATTCAAAATGGCCACCATCTCTTATTACTGTCAATTAGGCTGAAGCCAACAAGAAGGCTGCCATTTCCCTTCAGTCTTTAGCTCCCCCAATCTAGCAAGATAGTAGGGTATGGTGCATAAAAAGCAATTGCCTCTGAGCAGCTAAAGGAAGGCAGTATTGGTTGTGAGTCACAGGAAATTGGTGTCTGAAGAAGGAGCTGTCACAAAGATGGGAGTTAGTCCAATACACAATTTTAGGGCTAGGCCGAGCATTACATAAGAGCCGCGCCACTGAGGGCACAGACATGCCCTGCCTGTGAGTCCTGCCTTCATATATGGCTCTGTAGCAGAGAGAAAATCCTGGAACAGCAGAAGGCATGGGATTCATTTTAAGTGGTGTTTCTGGACTCCAGGTAGAGGAGTCCCAGGCCAGCAGGAGACAGAGAAGTGATGCTGCTGGGTCAAGAGAGTAATAGGAAATAGATGGCAGTTCCCTTATCTTGGGTGGGGAATGGGGTTGGGGAAGAGGCATCTCCACTTGAGTAGCCAAAAAGAGGGAAGCACTGTATGTGCATTATAGGTTGACTTTTCCACCTGAAATCATCCCACACACATTAGCAGAAGAATACAGGCAAGTTAAAGAAAAATAAGGGCCAGACTAAAACACCTGATTTGATGTTTTTTAATCTCATGATTTTTGAGGGAGGGTCTCACTCATGATTCTTGACTTTGGCAATACTGTTGTAACCATGTCTGAATCCACAACTGCAGCAAAACAGTTGCCATATTTTAAAGAAAACTCCATTGTAAACAGCCTAGTAAAGAAGTAATGGCTATTAGCCAGGATATGCAGCGATGGTGTCCCTAGCTTCTGTTTGCCAGAAGCTTGAATGGGTGACAGGAGATGGATCACTTGATGATTACCTGTTCTGTTGAATCCCTGTGGACACGTGGCATTGGACACTGTTGGAAGACCGGATAGTGGGCTACATGGACCTTTGGTCTAACCCAGTACGGCCATTCTTATGTTCTTAAGTAGCAACATTTGTTTTGCTTAAATTTTCATCAGTAAATTCAAATGGCTGAATCATGTATACCATGATCATCAGGTTAGGAACTTTTCATATAGCCAGACTGAATATACTGTGTAGTCAGATGTTGAATAAATTATTAAAGGACATTTATTTATTCAACAGAAATATTTTAGTGGAAACACTGATAATTTAAACTTAGTTATTTTGAATGAAGTGTGCTGGATTCATAAAATATATCTTTCTTAAATGTATTGTTGCAAGATTGCAAGAAGCTATGCCAGCAATAAATAATGTTAATCATATGTATATATGGAAGCTCATCCAGGATTACTAGGGGTGGTAATTGTTAAATTCCATTGTTTTAATAGAAATGACATACAATTGTTGAAATAATGTGATGACCATCACTGATAACCCCTTGAGGGGTCCTGAACCCCAGTTTGAGAACCGCTGATTTAGCAATAAGGCATTCCCTGGGAAATATCCCACCCTCTGACTCCTCCACCTCAACCAAGCTTCACAATCATTAAATTGTTTGTTTAAAACTTATACTCTGTGTGTGTGTATATATATATATATATATAATATAGTCTTTTGTCTGATGAAAACAATTTCCCTGGAACCTAATCCTCCCTATTTACATTAATTCTTATGGGGAAATTAGAATAATTTAACATCGTTTCATTTAAAGTCACATTTTCCAGGAACATAACTACAATATTAAGTGAGGAGTTCCTTTATTACCATTCCTTTAGGGCCTTAATCTACCACCTTTACTCTACTCTATTCTACTCCCAGGATCAGCAACCTTTCAGAAGTGGTGTGCTGAGTCTTCATTTATTCACTCTCATTTAAGGTTCTGCGTGCCAGTAATACATTTTAAGGTTTTTAGAAGGTCTCAATCTACAAGTCTATAATATATAAGTAAACTATTGTTTTATGCAAAGTAAATAAGGTTTTTAAAATGTTTAAGAAACTTCACTTAAAATTAAATTAAAATGCAAAGTCCCCTGGACCTGTGGCCAGGACCTTGGCAGTGAGAGTGCCACTGAATATTAGCCTGCATGGTGCGTTTGGCACACATGCCATAGGTTGCCTACCTGTGGTGTTTTAGATGCTGCTTGTAATTATGAGAACTGGGAGCACTGGTTGTGGAGAGTCTGGAAGGTCAGGAAACAGGAAGGAGGGGGAAGGGGATGAGGAAGGCTGAGTGAGAGCCACAGAGGGGTGCAGCAGCAGCAGCTTTGTAGATAGGTTTTCACTTTTGTTAAATAAAGTTGAAGTTTGTTAGTACCTTGCTTAATACAACATTTTGGCGACGAGGATGGAGCTTCTGCCACTGAACCCACCTGCACCTTTTCTGCAAAGCCCAGGAGAACCTCCAATTGCTTTTACTGCCTGGATCCATATGTTTGAGACTTACCTGCTTGTAATCAGTGCTAGAGATTTCTGAAGTAAGAATGCGTGCTCTGCTAATCCACTGCCTTGGAGCAGAAGGGCAGTGTATATTTTACACTTTTCCCCTTCCAGATGATAAATATGAGACTGCACTCACTGCATTAAAGAATTTTGTTGTGCCAAAAATGAATAGCTAATCACTACAGATTTCGCCAGCGTGAGCAGAAACCAGGGGAGAATGTGGTGCATGGCTTCCCTGAGGAGTCTGATTGTAACTTGTGATTTTGGGAATATGGACGATGAGATGATTAGAGACTACCTAATTGAGAAAACAACCATGTTTCGTTTAAGAGAACGCTTACTTCTAGAACCACAATTTACACTAGAAAAAGCAATAACCATTGCTACCCAGATTGAGTCAGCTATAGCAGAAGCCAAAATAATGAGCATGGATACAGGAGGCACAGTCCAGGCTGTGACTTCTTTGCAGAAAAGTCCACTATCACTGCAGACAAACATTTGGGAAACTAATGAAAAACCACAGAACCAGCAAATTCAAAATACAGTAAAAGCATGCTTTCACTGTTGATCCCTACAACACCTTGCAAGCTATACAAGATGTCCTGCAAAAGTAGCTCAGTCTAATCACTGCAAAAAGACTGGGCATTTTGCTAAAGTATATTGAAGTAGCCAATCCAATCAACAGGTGCATGTAGTTACAATTCCAGATGTTACTGTGCTGAGTGTGGATAAAAATCACTACTGCACATATTCCAGAACAGATAAGGCGCACTGTAAATGTTTCTGCCACACCCTCAGGCAAATCGCATGCTATTCGGCTAATGTTGGACACTGGCTCAGTAGTATCTATACTACCTAATTCCATCTATTTGCATTACTTTAAAGACGTGCCTCTTACTCAACCGAAACTTCACTTAATGTGCTATTTGAAAAACCAAATTCCAGTACATGTCTGCCTGCCAGCAACAGTGACTTTTGGTGATTGCCGTGTAACTGCAGAATTCTACATTGTCCACAAAGAATCAGAGAGGTAGCCGTGTTAGTCTGGAATAGCAGAGGTAACAAAGAGTCCTAGTTAAAGACTAACTAAAGTGTTGAAGCATAAGCTTTCGTGGGCTAATACCCACTTTGTCGGATGCAAGCTTGCACTGCTTGCATCCGACAAAGTGGGTATTAGCCCATGAAAGCTTATGCTTCAGCACTTTAGTGAGTCTTCAGGGTGCCACAGGACTCTTTGTCACTTCCATTGTCCACAGAGGCACTCCTATCCTTGGCAGAGATTTATTGGCTGCGTTAAACCTCAGGGTAGTTAATGGACGAATTGCTCTTCCTCAGCAATCACTCTTGTGGTACACACACCAGTTTCAGCTGGGACCCAAGACCAGGTTGAGGAGAAACTCGGCTGTGCTTATGGGTTTCTGCATAAAGTTAAAATGCGAAAATGTGTCTGTACGACAGAAGTTACAGCGCTTACCATTTTCAGTCAAGGAAGCTGTTTCAGAGGAACTTAAAAAACTTGTTCAGAAGGACATTATTGAAGAGATTGACTCCTCGGAATGGGTTTTACCTATAGTAGTGACACAGAAGAAGAATGGAGGCATTCATTTGTGTGGACTTAAGGGAGCCAAATAAAGCTATTGTGATTGACAGCCATCCTCTTCCTCACAAAGAAGAAGTATTTGCAGAAGTCCGTGAAGAAAATGTTTTCTACTCTTGATTTGCAGAGTGCATATCACCAGGTTATGTTGCATGAAGATATCAGAGACATCACAACATTTATTACACATAGGGGACTATTTCATTTTAAACGTGTTCCATACAGTTTTGCATCTGCCCCAAGTGCCTTCCAAAAAATGATGTCATTGATTCTGAAGAATCAACAGGGAGTTCAGTGCTATCTGGATGATATTATCGTGTTTGGAAATGCTTCTGAGGAGCATGACAATAACCTGCAGTCTGTACTACACTGCATCAGCACAGCAGGCCTCAAGCTCAATAGGTCTAAATGAAAATTTAGACAAACTGAACTCTCCTTTCTGGGGCATACAATTTCACCAGCTGGACTAATACCTGATCCAGATTATATCCTAGCAATTTCAAATGCTCCTCCTTCAACAGATTTGCAAAGCTTACGTTCCTTCTTGGGTCTTACCTCCTGGTATGCAAAATTCATTCCCAATTATGCTTCTGTCATTGAACCGTTACGAGAATTACTATGGAGAAGTTCAACCTTGGTGTGGACAACGGATGCACAAGCTAGTTTGGAAACTGTAAAAAACTTGATTGTACATAGTCCAGTACTTGCACTATTCAGTCCTGCATTGCCCACAATTGTGACTACTGATGCTTCGGATTATGGATTTGGGTCTGTCCTCATGAAGCTGTGTGAGGACAACACAGAGAGGACTGTTGCATTTGCTTCAAGGTCACTAAGTGATGCTGAGAGAAAATATTCTACAGTTGAAAAAGAAGCACTTGCTTGTGTCTGGGCTACTGAAAAATGGAGAATTTACCGCACATTCAAGTTGCGCACAGACCATAGTCCTTTGACATTACTAACCACAAAAGGACTGGGAAGAGCAGGAAATTGTATTGCTAGATGGTCTGCAAGACTACTCTCTTTCAATTATGAAATGGAATATAAGCTACCAAAATGTGGTAGCTGATCGCCTTTCTTGCTTGCCTTTGTCTTCACCAGATGGTCCACCGGAGGACGAGGATGAAGTAGTTGCGCTTATTACAAGCACTCTTACTGCAGTTACAAGAGAACAATTCCAAGCTGCTTGTTCAGTGTGTCCAATTCAACAACAACTATGGGGATTTCGGATAAAGAAATGGCCCTGTAACCCTAAAAACCTTGACCCAGTTTTGCTGCCTTATTTTAGAGTTCGGGATGAACTTTTTTTGCTTTAGTTTCTTTTCTTTAGTTAGTCTTTAAGGTGCCACAGGACTCTTTGTTACCTCTGCTCTTCCAGACTAACACAGCTACCTCTCTGATTCTTTCTTTGCTTGATGGCTGTACATACCGGCTACTTGTGCCAGAAGAATTACAGTCAAAACTCATACACCTGGCACACAATACTCATCAAGGAATTGTCAGAACCAAAGACGACTACAGGATCTGTATTCGTGGTCAGGGATGGACTCCCAAACTGAAGCAATCATAAAATCCTGTGTCACTTGCCAAATGCATGATAAGACAGCAGTGACATGTACCCTGCCTGTTCTTCTTCCTGACTCTGCATGGGAAAAGGTGGCATTTGACATTGTAGGACCCTTTGATTCTGTTCCAATTAATTGACTGCCATTATGCTGTGACTTTAATAGACTATTTCAGTAAATGGCCTGAGGTAGTGTTTACATTGCAAATCTCTTCTGCTACAGTAATTAAGTTCCTCTCTTCAGTTTTTGGCAGGAAAGATAACCCCAAAAAACTGGTTTTAGATAATGGTAGTCAATTTACTTCCCTGGAATTTGAAACTTTTCTAGTAGAGAGGAACATTTTACATAGAAGACCATCCCTATATTACTCTCAAGCCAATGGGGAAATCAAATGGTTTAACAGAAGTTTGAAAGAGTTTGCAAATGGCTAAACTGGTAGGGCAATTGTGGATACCCTTCACTACTGATTTCTTGCAAGCATACCGGGCTACACAACATGCCACAATGCAAAGATCACCCACAGAACAGCTTCTCCTCCCTCCGAGTTCACACCTTCAATTCAGCTGCTAGAAGAATATCTCACCCTCCCTGATTTGAGATAACAAGCTGGTTCAGCCTGATTGGACTAACCTTGTTACCTCCTACCTGATTCCTGACTATTTATCTATACCTGCCTCTGGACACTTCCACTGCTTGCATCTGACGAAGTGGGTATTAGCCCACGAAAGCTTATGCTTCAAAACTTTATAGTTAGTCTTTAAGGTGCCACAGGACTCTTTGTTACCATCACCCACAGAGTTACTGCATGGAAAACAGATGAATACTAAACTGAACATTGCTGGATTGTTAAAGGCAAGACCTGATGTCCGAAATGAGGATGAGGTGAAAAAAACAGTTGAACAGAACCAAGCAAAGTATAAGGCTTTCACAGACAAGTGACAGGGTGCTAAAGAACCAAAGTTTGAGTGTGGGTCCTTCGTTAGAATAAGAAAACCTGGAATTTTACGCAAAGGGGACCATAAATTCACAGCTCCTCTTAAAATCATAGAGAAGAAGAGACCTTACACCTATCGACTTTCTGATGGGCGGGTATAGAATGCTTCTTATCTTGCACCTACCTATGCACCAAGAGGCGATTATGCCAACACCCAGCCTGCACTGGATGACTTCACCATAGTATCAACACAACAAGATGTTGCACTGGAACCAGGGTTTCAGAGACGGTCTGTCAGACCCAGACGACCACCTGTCTGGACTAGAGACTATGTTATGTAGTATTTACAGTGTCTTCAGTGTAATATTTCTGCCAACAGTATAGTGTCTTATTCTATATTTGTTGCTGGGGTTAGAACAGCAATGAGAGATAATTATTAGAACTGGGAGCACTGTCTGTGGAGAGTCTGGAGGGACAGGAAACTGGAAGGAGGGGATGAGGAAGGCTGAGTGAGAGCTACAGAGGGGTGCAGCAGCAGCTTTGTAGAGAGGTTTTCTCTTTTGTTAAATAAAGTCCTGTTGTAGTTTGTTAGTACCTTGCCTGCTTGCCACAACACTACCCCTGCTCTACCCTAAGTGTGGCACAATCTGGCTCTGAGGCTGGAAGAGAAACTGCTGATCAGTAACACAAAGGGTTACTCCTCATATCAAACTGAGTGCCCTGCCTCTGCAACAGCCTTGCCAGATCTTGAATAGAGATTAAATCCAGTGATACGGCATAACAGAGTAGCAATCAATTGCTCTATAGGTATTGATAATAAATAACGTTACAGAAATATCTCATATACAGTGGAACCCCGCAATACTGCGCCCCGCTATAGCACAAATCTGCTTATAGCGCGGGGGGCTCCCGATGGTGGCGGCACGCGGCACTTTGATGTGCCACGACCCCGCAATAGCGCGACCCCACGTTACCGCGATCGGGTATTCTTGGCTCCCGATCGTTGCGGTATTGCGGGGTCCAACTGTGTATGGAAAACCCAGCCCTCTGAGTAGTTATTGATGTGATTTGCATATCAGCTCCACAATTATTTCTCAGTTACCATATAGTAACCAGATCCATTAGCTCACAGTCATTATTTCTGTACAATATACTAAATCCCAGTAATTATATTATGAATAAACACATTTTACTATTTCTGCTGGATCTTAGAATTACTGAGTTCTGTCTCCTGTACTCAGGTTGCAAAGTTTCTAATTCCCGTCAGCAGAAAATTACAACACCTCCCATCTCAACAAATAGGAGACTATATTTTTTTAACAAAAAACTTTTAAACCCTATCATTTACTTTCTTCCTTTTCATGTCCTCTTTATTTCCCTACTGTCCTCCATATAGGCTCTTGTCCCTAGAATAACTGTGATGTGAAAATGTGCTACTACCATATAAACAAGAGAAAGGAAAAACCAAGGGAAACAAAACAGGGGCTAAACATAGGCTGACCATATTTCCTTGAGACAAAAACAGGACATTGGGATGGCAAAAATGGGACGGGGTTGGGATGGAGGAATAAACAGAACAGAGATGGGGGATGGGGGATGAAGAGGATGGAGGGAGAGAGAGAAGGGGGATGAGGGATGGAGAGGATGGAGGGGACGGAGGAAGAGAAGGCAGGAAGGTGAGAAGGGAGAGGATGGATGGATGAGAGAAGAGATGGGGGTAGGGAGCAGGAGGGATGGAGGAGGCAAGGGACAGAGAGGAGGACACTGGTGCTAGGCTGGCGAGATGCAGTTTGCTCATCGGAGATTTTGACATCTGATACTTGTCCTTAGGTAGCAAGATTCTTCACCTGAGCTCTTGTGAGTCCTGCAAAGAAAGAACCTCCCCCTAGAAAGCAGCTTGGGACCTGCCCAAAAAATGGGACAAAATTGATATTTTTGTTAAAAAGATGGGACGGTCCGGAAATATGAAAAAAAAGGGACTGTCCCGTTCAAAACGGGACGTATGGTCAGCCTAGCTAAACATACTTACCAGATTAAAACACTCAGATTCAATATGGCCACCCTAAGGCTGCAGCCACTTGTCCCTCCCAAAATTAAAGGACCACAAACAACCATGTTGGGAAAATCTCATATAAGAAGTTCTACCCTGAGGAGTTCAACAGTAATAAAAAAAAAAAAAAAAAAAAGGCACTTGTTGAGTAAATGGGGTTTAAAGTTTAAATTACTTTCCTAATGGCAATGGAGCTGGGTGGAAGGCATCCAAAGGATTTTAGAACTGATGCCCAGTATATTTGAGATAGCTTTGTTCTCTTGTTTTCCCTTGTTATTAGATAACTCAAACCAAACAGCTGTTTTCTTCACTTGAAGTTTATTCCTCATTGCATGGATGGGAGTTGTTTACTTTGTTCCTAGTAGAGATCCTGCTCTGCCAATTTTATGCTCACAATGTCAACAAGTTGTTGTAAATCAGAGGAAAAGAGGCTGCAAACAGGGAAGAGGATGAGGTGGCAAACATACATAAGAAAAAAAGAGAAGAGAAGAGAGAATGGGAGGAACTTGAAAACTGATGGAAAGAACAAACTGTTTTAAACCTTCCACAGAATAAAAAAAAAAAAAGATCAGTCAGAAGTTAACAGCCTATTCTGTAGTTTGCAGAGTTTTATTTTTTAATTTAAAAACTATTATTTAGGGAAAAAATTCAGGGCAACAGTAGTAAAATTGAACATGGGAATGTGTTAATTTGTCAATAAAATAAAATGAAGCAGAGAAAAGGATGCAAAAATACTTTGGCATTAGTTTCAGATTAATTCACGCCAGTGTTTTTTATGCCCATTTAACATTTATGTTCCATGAATATTACAGCAAATTCATTTATCAGGAGTGTTCATGGAAACAGCAAATGCTAAGAATATCCATGGACGGTCAATCTAACATTTAAAACTGTGAATATTTGCACAGGAACCGTGATTCAATTCTGAATACCTTCAATCAACAAAGTACCTACTATTAGGATAATGACTCTCAATGGTCCATTTTGCCTCTCATGCTTTTGTGTGGCACCTGAATTTCTTACCTATTTATTTTTACCCAACGGCTTTCTTCTTCTTCTTCATTTCATTTGTGTATTTAAAAATATATATATTCAGTAAATGTGCTAAATGTTTGAACAGTATACTGAACAAAAATCATTGCATGCTTCCTTTGGAAAAGAGAAAAGAAAAGGATTGTAATTGTCTTCTTTTGTACTTGTTCTATCGATTGTTTACTTTTGTAGATTAATGTAATTAGATTTTTTCCTATTTTTATATCACTTTTAAACAAAGCAGTAATTGTGTGCCTTTCATTTGACTGGACTTCAATAATGTGTGGCAGTTCATTTCATATACTTTTGCTTCCTCCATTCCCTCATTTTACCTACACTTTCCTACATAATATATTCATGCCTTCATTGTCTGCTAATGAGAGGGTACACACTTAAACAATTCCAGAGAAGTCTTTAAAAGCTACCAGAACTGGCATAAGCAGATATGCCTTTTGATATTCTTAGAACAGATAAACAGAAATGCACCCACGCACTAAAAACTGTAACTATGCAAACTGAGAAGAGGCGTTGGTGTGAAACCACTAAACATACAACCCCTTCCCACTCCCACACATTACCCCTGAATTTGGTTTGGGATGGTGTAGCGGAATCATGACTCACCGGTGCGGTGCCCCCTGTTGGTCGTCCTGGGAATTAGCTCTTTTCCAGCTAGAGCACCCTCTGCAGGACAGTGTCTCGCTGTCCCCAGTGTCTCTCCCGGACCCCGCTGCCCTCTTCCCTGAGGTGCTAACCCCGAGCAATACTCTGCTTCTGGGTCTTCCCTCCCTGGGGAACCCCCAACCCTCTAATCCTCACCTTGCCTCACTCTGGGCTACTGCCAGTCATCATCAAGCCCCCACACCCTGTGGCAGATTGTAGTGTAAAAGCCAGTCATCATAGACAAGGGTTTTTTTGGACCTGCTGCCTTTGCCTAGCCCCCAGTACTCTCCTTAGACCTCACTTCAGGCCTGTGGCCTAGGACGTTGCTAGGCTGGATCTCCCTAGCTCCTTTGCCTATTCCCCCAGCACTGTTTCACCTCAGGTACCCTATGCTGCACGCAGCCAGGCCCTGCTCCCTCCCAGCCTGGAGAGAGACTGCCTAGCTCCTGCTTCTCAGCCCTTTTATTAGGGCCAGCGGTGGCCTGATTGGGCTGGCCACAGCTGTGGCTGCTCCTCTAATCACGCTGGGTTTTGCTGCTTTCCCCAGCCAGAGCCCTTTGCAGGGCTGTTTTAACCCCCTTTTTATTGGAGTGGGGCAGCTGTCCCACTACAGATGGGGGAAATGACAAATACAAGTAACAATCAATAGGTAACATGCAAAGAAATTCTCTTTCAGTAATGATAGTCAACTGTCACAACAGACCTACTAGTTTTTTGGAAACAGTGCATTTTCTCCTCCTCAAATTTTTTTGTTGCTAATCTCGTGCAACAAAATTATAGGACTGTGCTTACAATTGCAAATCAAATAAAGGTGAGAATGTACTTAAGAATGTATTTCTAAATCAAAATTGTTACTACTCTTTTTGTGTAAAACATCCTGTAATTGTTGTACTTCCTTTCCCATCTACCCCTATTGTTTGTAGATGAATGAACATATAATTAAAAGTACACAGCTAACAAAATTTAAAAAGGTAACACCCTAGAAGTGAACATACTGGTAACATAGGAACCAAAAATGCATGTTGAGTTACTGTGGCTAGTATGATCAGCTTGCATTATTTTAATACTCAAATACATTTATTTTAGCTGATATTTTTCTAACTCTTAGTACAAAAATGTGAATTCTAGGTAAAGGACTGAGGTCATTATCTATAATGGGGAAAGTTAGGCCGTGGTTACACTGACAGCTTTATAGCAGTTTTGGTTATACACGCCTTCAGATACAGCTCCAAGGATAGTGCTCCATCGTGTCCACACTGACAGCCACAACCGCACTGGCGTGGCCACATTTGTGGCACTTGCAGTGGCACGGGAGTGGTGCATTATGGGCAACTATCCCAGCATTCAGCTGGGTGCAACGTGCTTTCCAAACGAGGGAGGTGAGAGGAAGCGTGTTGTGTGTATACGGAGGGAGAGAGCAAGAGTTCTGACTGTGTGTCAGCAAACGGTCTTTAAAATTTGCATTGTTGATTTGCCGAGTTACAGATAAGTTCTGAAAACGTACTTCCGCATTCCTCCAGATGAGTTCAAAACAAAGGGAAGACTGGTCAATTGTCTTAGATAGCTTAGGGGGCGTTTCCAGAGATCACTCAAAGCAATGTATTGTTACTACCCGTTTACACTGGAGCTAAAGCGTATCACCCAATATGCTACACCTGTTAATCCTCTGGGAAGGGAGGATTACCAGGAGCGGTATAACCGCAGATTTATAGCACTCTATGTGCCTCGCCAGTCTGGATGGGTAGTGAGTTATAGCGCTCATGATGGTTTTATAGCGCTATAAAGTGTCAGTGTAACCAAGGCTTCACAGAAGCTTTCCACCACTGTTGGGTGAGAACACCAGCATTCATGAGACTGGTAACGTTTCACCACTGAAACGGTCTGTCTATGCACAAAAAAATGAACCACTCTAAATATACTGGTATAAAGCAGTGCAATTCATCTAGTGTAGATGCAGTTACATAAAGGTGCTTATACCACACCTTTATACAGGTATGACTACATAAACACTAGAGTTATACCAGTGTAACTATATTGGTAAGAAAATAATTACACTCCTAGTTACAACAGTACAAAATCTCTGTGCAGACCAGGCCTTAGTTAAGCCTCCTTTTCAACATTAGCCAGACAGGCGCAATTCCCATTCCATTGCAGCCTGACACAGGGCATCAGGAGTGACAGGCTTCTCTCATGCCCAGAGATGCTGCAGGTTGGGGGAGGGGCGGAGAGCAGGACATTGCTCCCTGAGAGCCTGTGTGAGGAGAAAAGTCCCAGCTCACACTCCCTCTGGGAGGGAAGGCAGTGGAGAAAGGAGTTAAAAACTGATTTTTGTCACACTTATTCATTAACCATATGAATTGCTGCCTTACAAAGGGAACACTTGATTTTGTCTTTTGGGACCCAGACTCTCTGAAGCTTGCCAGACTTACCTCTGAGCTTGCTGTGAGGAGTTCTCCTCTCCGTCAGGATCCTCCCACTCTTGGTCAACCCTTCGCACGATGGGGTCGCAGCTTCAGGCTGGGGTCAAGGCCTTAGCACAAACATCTGCCTCAAAGCTCTGTGCCCTGGCAGTGCGATAGTCTGCAGCCTGCCACTGCAGGACAGAGCTTGCCCTCTCAAGACCATTCCTTGGCAAAGCAAGCATCTGCAGTTTGTGGGAACAGAGCATACCCCTTCCTCTGAGGCTATTGAATAGCTTCCTAGAACACCTCTTGGACTTGGCTGGATTCTTGCAGGGCTTCTCTGCTGCTTCAGGGGGGTGAGGGAGTCTGGCTAAAGAGGTGCTACACCAGAGGAACCAGAGGGTTAGAATCTCAATGCGCCACTGATTTCTCACCTCAGGAGAGCGAGAGAGGGGCTGGAAGTTTAAATGAAGTCACGACTGAATAAAAACAAATTAAAAATTAAAGTTATAATAAAAAAGAACTGGGAGGAATTGATCCACCAACTTGTGTGGTCACAAGAGGTAAAAATTCTGGTAGTAGAAAGCCTCTAGCAACAACACTGGCCTGCCCCTGAATTCCCTGGGTGGGAGGCATTATCCATTTATGATGAACAAGGACAGAAACTGTGCAGCAGAAAGCCCTTTCAGATGGCACTGGGGTTTTTATGCATGCACAGGGTCCCATAGGGAAGACGTCTTCCTTGGATGGTATGACCACACCCACTGCTAATAAGGTAACAGTTGGATCAAGGTTGCCATGGTGCTAAGTTCTATGAAAACTATACAGCTGCCAGCAGAGCATGGGGATAGATGGCAATCTCCCCCCCCCCCCAAGGATATGGGGGGTAAATAAGTCTGTCTTGCCCTGTGCTGCAGTTGTAATGGCAAACAAGAAGCTACCACTTTATCCTGACCCAAGAAGAATATCACTCAGGACTTCAGCAACAGAGAACTAAATGCAGAAATGGTAGAAATGTACAAACATCCCAGATAATTCAATGAAACTTTCCTGCTGGGAACCTCTCAACAAGGAAGTGCTGAACAAGCTAAATTTCTCCATCCCAGAAGACACAATTTGAAAGATTATGTATTGCATGGTGTGGTGGAGCTGGTGTTAATTCCACTGTGACAGAAAATAATAGATAAGCAAAATCAGATCAAGATGGCGTCTGGTTTATAACTGGAGCTGGGTATGTACTTGGCATTGAATGAGAACAACCATATGGAAACAGAATATTCTAGAAAGCCAAAGACCAGTGTAGCAAGGATCTATGTTCAGGAGTCCCCAAGAAGTAAAAAAATGAACTAAGACCAACAAGGTTATGCCCAAGGTAGCAGGAGTATTCCGCTTTTGCATTCCATTAGCAGAGAGGGATCTGGCTGTGCTGACTTGACAGGAGATCATTCAGATCCTGCAGATGAAAATGTAGAAGATGGAATAGGTACTTTATGTGAGAGTGTCCAGACTGATAACCTCATGAGGTGGAGCAAAAACAGAAATGAGGGGTAGCTCAGTTTCTTTCCTATTACCTCTCCCCCAACTCATGAATCTCCCAGGACCTCTCACATATTTGTAAGAGCAGCTGTTCCTGTGTCTCATATGACCTCTCTCTCCCACTACTTGCTGCCTACTGGTGTTGGTGAGCCTGATCCATCAATGGGAGTACTAGTTTAGGTCTGAATTTGAATAACTACATCCTGCTCCCAGTCAGTTACAATACCAAGGACAAGATTTAGAATTTTTTTTTTATTTTTTTTTAAAAGAGGCCCACAGTCCAAGGGTAAAAAATGCATGTTCAGAAACACAGGTGGAAAATGTGCACACAAAAGTTCACCTGCAATCGTGCCTATGTAACCCATGCTGGCTTCATGTGGTGTTTGTCCTCCTCTAATGGCACCTAGAACATGGATAAGTCTGTAGCAGACTCATCAAAGAGCAACATAGCTTTTAGCTCATGCAGTAAAAGGCTTATGCATTTAGCTCCAGAGATCTCAGATTTGATCCTACTTGTTGAAGACAAGGGTCTGTCATCATTACACCTGTATCTGTTGTAATTGTATAAGTGCACCTATCATCATGCATATATTTGTTAGTTATGTACATGCATCTGCAATCAATCATCCTATGCTTTATACACCAATTGTGCACATCTCTATATATAAAAGTCAAGTGGTGTATGTATGTATGTATGTATGTATGACAGCGAACTCCTCCCGCACCGTTTGAGCCAGAGACTTGAAATTTGGTACAGTGAGGGGTATTAGGGTCTAGATGCTGGTAAGGGTCGAAAAAATTTCGGATCTCACCTCTGACGCCCCCCAGGGGTGAAAGTCTTTCAGGGCCAATCACATCGGCAGGGCGGTTAGGTGGTGATGATGTCATAATACCCCCCTCCAACAGACACCTCACTCGCTCAGCTCACCCCTCCCTCCTCCAACGGAACCCCGGAGATCCCTCAGTTCTCTGCCCCTCCCCCCTCCCAACGGAACCCCGGAGATCCCTCAGTTCTCTGCCCCTCCCACCTCCCAACGGAACCTCGGAGATCCCTCAGTTCTCTGCCCCTCCCACCTCCCAACGGAACCCCAGACTCCATAAGTTCTGTGCCCCCCCCCACCTGCAAAGGTCTCCGGAATCCCTCGGCTCTGGGCCCCCTCCCCACCTGCGACGGATCTGAGTTGGGTTTGGTGGGACGGTAAGTGAGGTGGGGGTGTTGGGTTTGCTTGGGGGGGTGAGGTGGGGGTGTCGGGTTCGGTCGGGAGGTAAGTGAGCCGGGGGGTGTCGGGGTTGGTCTGGGGGGGTGGGAAGGTGTCGGGGTGGGTGAGGGGTGAGGTGTGGGTGTTGGGTTTGGTCTGGGGGGGGAAGGTGTCGGGGTGGGTGCCCAGACCAAACCCGACACCCCCCCGGCTCACTTACCCCCCCACCAAACCCGACACCGCCACCTCACCCCCCCACCAACCACAACACCCCCTGACCAACCCCAACACCCACCCCTCACCCACCCCGACACCTTCCCACCCCCCCCAGACCAAACCCGACACCCCCTGGCTCACTTACCCCCCGACCGAACCCGACACCCCTACCTCACCCCCACCAATCGCAACACCCCCAGACCAAACCCGACCCCCCCTGACTCACTTACCCCCCGACCGAACCCGACACCCCCACCTCACCCCCCCAAGCAAACCCCACACCCCCACCTCACCCCCACCAACCGCAACACCCCCTGACCAACCCCAACACCCACCCCTCACCCACCCCAACACCTTCCCACCCCCCCAGACCAAACCCGACACCCCCCCGGCTCACTTACCCCCCGACCGAACCCGACACCCCCATCTCACCCCCCCACCAACCGCAAACCCCCCTGACCAACCCCAACACCCACACCTCACCCCTCACCCACCCCGACAACTTCCCACCCCCCCAGACCAAACCCGACACCCCCCCAGCTCACGGTGCACTGTGTAGCACACAGATTATTAAATACACTGTTCGGTCGGGGGGTGAGGTGGGGGTGTCGGATTTGCTCAGGGGGTCAGGTGGGGGTGTCGGGTTCGGTCGGGGGTCAGGTGGGGTTGTTGGGTTTGGTCGGGGGGTAAGTGAGCCGGGGGGGTGGGTTGGGGTTGGTCAGGGGGGGTGGGAAGGTGTCGGGGTGGGTGAGGGGTGAGGTGTGGGTGTTGGGGTTGGTCAGGGGGTGTCAGCTGTCTGCCCCCTCCCCACCTCCGACTGACCCGAGCAATGCCGGGCACTTATGCTAGTATTTATATAATTGCAATAAATGATGGTGCAAATGTGCACCTACAATTACATGCATATGTACTGCAACTACATGCACAAATTAGGCAATGTTTGTGCAAATGTGCACAAGGATTTATTGCAGTTCATGTGCAAAAGGCTAGCTAAAAGCGTTGTTGATACATGCATCGGTTGCACTAATTGTGTGTGGACTGGTAGCTCCCCATTGACTCTCCATTGAAGCTGAAATGGAACACTATGAGATGCCCAGTAAATAATAAAGGTAAATTTATCATTTATACCAGGCACCTCATGATGTTCCAATCATATACTTATCTTTTTATCTAGTGGGCACCCCATCATATTCCATTGCAGGTTCAAATCAGAGTCAATAGAGCATAAGAACCCAGATGCTAAAGTGCAGGGGTTAAATGATTTTACATTGTGAAAGAGTGCTCTCTGCCACTTTCCCTATAGAAAGTCCTAATGTAGTTGAGCCTGCTATAGGAAGGAGCTTCTTGAAGGATAAAGAGGAGTGGTAGTGCATTCAATGTTTTTTTAAGGTGAAACCACAGCTGTTTTCTAAATTTCTTTTTACAGAATTGACCCTAGCACATTAGTATGAGTGGAAGCCTGCTTTCTTCCCTTCCTCAACCATGGATATGAATAGAAAGGACCAAGAGGGGGGGATTCCTGGAAGTTCTCTTAACCTTTCTGGGAGCAGAGGATTCTAGCTTCCTTAGCTAGATTGGACAATACCTTTACTAGGACCTAATCCTAACCCAGGTACAGGCGACCTTAGTCTTTCTGAGTTCAACATGGCTTTTCCTCAAAATTTTTCCTGGTATTTAAGGCTTAGAACTTACTCTAGCTGTGTCAAGTGCTCTATTAAATAACTAGAGTTGTAATGTTTTGGAGATTACCTAGACCAGAAAGGGGTTCTGCCACCACCTGTAACCTTGGGTGCCTTTATTCTGTGCAGATTTGGTTCAGATCCCAGATACCAGTAGCTTGTCCACAAACACAAGGTTTCATCCTTGTTTCCAGCAGCCTAGTTACTTCTTGCTGGGTGACACCAACACCTCTTCCAATCCCAAGTCTTCCCAAATCTGACCTCCTCAAGTTCTTAATTACTACACACCATGACTTTCCCCCTATGGTTTGTCACCCCTGATGGTGGAAACCAGATCTCCACACACCAATTTACTTTGGCACACACACTCCACATAGTTTGCACACCAGAGACCTGCTCGGGGTAAAAATAAACAAAAGTTTATTTAATAGAAAAAACACAGATTCAAAGGTAAAGTAGTAAGGGAGAACAAACATGGATGAGTTAGAAAAAATGAACATGAAGATGCAACCTTTATTCTAATGAAATTTACCTTTTACCTTTAAACATTAGTTTCCCAGGGGGAGCTGCGATGGGGGTGCCTGCAGGCATGGGCATCATGCACTGCACCAAGTGGCCTGGCACCTCTGCATAGAGACCAGACATGCCAGTCACCTCGGGGAAAGAGCGGAGCAGTGCAGAGCCAGGGCAGGGAGGGATCCTGCCTTAGTCCTGCTGCACCGCCAACCAGGAGCCTAAACGCCTCCTGTCTGAGCCTACACCCAACCCCCCTACCCCAGCCTAAAGCCCTCTCCTGCACCCAAACTCCCTTCCAGACCCTGCACCTCCCACCTATACCCCAAACCCCTGTCCCAGCTGAGCCCCTTCCTGCACCCAAACTCACTCAGAGCCTGCACTCCAAATCTCCTGCTATACCCCAATCCCATTCTCATCCCCACAGCTGGAGCTACTCTCTCCCGCACCTCAATCCCCTACCCCAGCCCTGAGCCCACTCCAACCCCCCAGAGGCCCCATCAAATTGAATAGCCTTGGTCCTGCAGGGGAGTTAATTCAGCCCTGCCCTGAACCCGGACTGTCATGGAGGGTCAGGTAGAATTACTTTTCTGATGTGCCTAGGAGTGATGTCAGGCAGATAGAACATATCCTAACTTTGGGTTTAATGGCTCCTTCTCAGGCTTGTTATTGGCTGAGCTGTTTGTAAAATGAATGAGGAAAGGGCAGACAACCCCCAAGTCAGTACACCCGACAAGTTCCCTACCACCAGCCACTGTTCCCATCAGTTTCAGTTAAAGCGAGAATAAAACAGTGATTCTTAAACTGAGATCAGCAGACTACTTGTGATTCACAGAGCACTTGATAGTGGTGTGTAGAGGGCTGGCTGTTCACATGGTGCTGCTTTCCAGCTTGTTCAATCACATTTAAAAAACCCAAATAAATGAATACTTTCCACATTTATTTTATTTTTCCATGTAAACAATTACTGTAGCCAAAGAGGCATCTGAAACCCACCCAAAAACATTTGAGAGCCCTCCAGGAGAGGATGAATGAGTATGCAAGACTAATTTTGAGAGTAACACATAATTGTCTGGATACAGCAAAATGTCTGCATCTGTTGCTTGAGGCAGAAGTCTGCCCAGTAACAGAAAGGACCTTGACTGTGAAGGTGACTTACTAAGATCCTAAGCAGAGGCTGGAGAACCCCATCTGAAGACTAACTAAAATGCCAGGAAGCAGACTGACTACTGAAAGGTTCACACTAAAATTCCTCTCCTCCTAAAGGGCTTTAGAGAAGTCTCTCATGTAACAAATATATACATAACATTAGATTTTATATATCAACTGACCTACAAAAGCTGTTCCTGCTGGAAATGTGGAGCATTATAGTTACACTACATAAGGTAGTCATGGCACAGATCATCTCCCATGGAAAATCCCCTATGCTTTCCCCCTGTTCTCATGGGAAGAAGGCTGAGGTTTCCACACCACGCTCTCCCAAGGCTGGAAAATCCCTGAGGAACCATGGAAAGCCTGGGTCAGCTGCAGTGGAGCACTGTATTTGTATAATGAAGGTGGCCCCTTCCCTTGGCTTGGTTAGAGCTGTGATCCTTTCCTTAGCTGTGGGATTACAAGGAGGAGGAGATAAAAACCTTTGTGGAAAAGATAATACAACCCATAGTATCTTTTTCACCAAATTTCCATGGAGCCAGATGGGAGCGATGTGCACTTTGACCCCTCCCCACACTGATCTCTCTCATTTCCCTATAGCATCAACACTGGACTTCAAGGAGAAGCCTCCATGAGGTCTTTTTTATGTGGGGAAGGAGAATATAGTGGTACAAGCAGTGCCATGGAGGCACCCAAGTGCCCTTAATTATGTACAGAAGGATGGCATTCAGGGTCGCCTGTGATCTTATCTAGAGTCTACCATCTAAATGTGAATATTATTTTCTTCCTGAATTGTTTTCCTTCCTTGTTTGAAATGAAGGGCTAAAATAGCAGGCTAATAAAATAAGAGATGATTTGCCAAACTAAATGTTTATTTAGGATTTTTTTTTTGAAATTCAGCCTGTAAAATTATTGATCCCCCCCTCCCCGATTTAGTTTTAATTAAATCAGAAATGTTAGCTCTATGCTACTTGAAACTAAGCAAACAGGAGGACTCCTAACCAACAAATTGCAAGTAAACAGGAAAAGGTACTTAACTGTGTGTTTTCATAGCTCTTAAAACATCTGATTATTGTAGAGCTCACTCCAATGTGAATATAATTTGAAATAAATAAGGAGACTCCGCATAAGAAACAAGGATTCAGTATCAATTAATATGTTATTGAATTAAACTGAGTCTCTTGGTTCATATCTACAGCAAAGCAAGACAAATAAGTAATTTTAGGTAATCAAGAGTATATTTAAACAAAAACATATGCTTAACTACAAGGACAAAAACAATGTTGAAGTTATCAAACTAAACGTTTCATGTGAAAAATTACATTTGTGCATTGTAACCGACATGTTAGTGGAAACTTTTTAGACATTCAGTAGTCAAAATAAATATTTAATTAAAAATCATGCTTACTTGGTGACAAAATATCAAACAATAGAGGAGTTTGGAGCTTGGAAGTAAATCAAAAGGTACATTTCCTTATGTTAAACAGTGCTGAACTTAGTGGCTTAATTATTGTAACACTGCCCTAAAAAGAGTAGGTAAATCATTTTTAAAATAGTTTATGTTGAAAGTCACAAGAATAAAATACTGTTTGATGACTGAAAATAATAAAGTCATATTACTATACATAATGAATAATTTATTACACCATGGAATCAACTGACACAAATGCATCATGAACCTCTTGAAAATGCATTTGTCAGTGTCCAGTGAACTCAGGAGTGAATGAACCAACCCCTCAAAGGTTTGATGTACAATGAGTTTTTACAACTAGGTGACTGGTAGTAGAGAAAGATGCAGATGCAATTTTTTCAAAAGGAAAAACCACAGTAAAATGTCAGGAGAGCACCACAGGATTTCTATTAATCAGTTAGATAAAATGGTACAAATGATTTTTATAGTAAATGAAGAACAATTAAAACATTATTGTATCATCCCATATTTAGAAAACAGTTGCATTTATTACTTTAGAGTGTTGTTTCATCGGTGTATATTGTTTGAAAAAAGATGACCTTAAAAATACTACTGGTGACAGTGTGTGTTGTTTATTCTTTGTTAAGCTCTGGAACACTAATAATGCAAAGAAAAGTTTACTGCATAGTGAAGATCTAGAAAGATTTCAATGACTGGCACATACTGAAATTTAGAAAAAGTTAATAAAAATAGAATCATACAGAATCAAGCTGTAATGTATCTGGGTTACCCCATTAACTGAGATTTATTGATGCTTCCTTGAGAATACTGTTACAGGGTGTCTCTGGCCACCAGTATCTTAGTATTAGAACGTCATTTCTCACCAGTAGAAGATCCAGGTTTTCTTCTCATACTCAACCCCCAACTCAAAAAACTTGATTAAGTGTTACAGGTTTCTCAACAGATTATTCTCTGTGTTGTAAAGCAGCCCTCTTCTGCTTGTTAAATGATATGCTGTCAATATTCTTTCCATTTTCAAAGCACCAGTCTAATTTCCAGTTTGATCAAACATTATGCAATAATTAAAAGTCATGTCCTCCCCCTGCTCTATTGTGACATGATAAAGGCTATTCACCATTTAAAATACGTTCAATCTCTTCTAGTCTTTTCAAAGCAGCAACTCTTTTTTTTTCAATGTCTTTGATTTCTTTTGTAGATTTTTTTTTAGTCTCTTTGTCTGTGTTATTTTTTTCTGTTCGTTTCTTGCTATTTGACTGTCCTTTGTTAATGTTACCATTCAATGTCTGGGTGGTTTTCTGTTCATTTTTTACTTCTTTCAAGTTTTCAAATGGAATTTTTTTTCCCCCCACAGCTGCAGTCCCATCTGCTGGAAATGTTGATTGTTCTGCAGCACCGAGCAATGAAATTTTACTTCTGACTATATTTAAATGACGTTGAATATATTCCTCATGCGGTGCTAATACCAATGTCTCAACAAGACATTTTTCGGCTTTTATTAAGTCTCTTTCCTCAAAATAAACAACACAAAGATTATGTTTTCCTTGTACATTGTTAGGATCCATTTCCAGGATTTTTTCAAAACACTTTTTAGCTCCACTTATATCTTTCTTTTGGTTCATTAAGATGTCTCCCTTTAAAATCAGACCTTTGATATGATCAGGATAATATCTCAGTAACTCTTCCAGGACTGGCAAAGCCATCAGCTCTTTTGCAGTCTGAGAATAAAGCAGTGCCAAATTAAACAAAGCGCTTCGGAAGCCTGGTTGTAACCTTATGGCTTTCTTCATCCAAGACTCTGCTTCAGCATCTCTTTTGTCATCCATCGCCAGCATACCCAAGTTGAAGTAGCCATTTGCATCTTGTGGCTCCTCCTTCACATAACTTAACAGCCTTTTCTTGGCTTCAGGTCTAAGCGTAGGGTCACCTAAAGTGACAGAAAATACATTACAGATATTTTTGCAAACATTTTTAGAATAGCCCTGAAAAATGTTAACCCTAAACTAAAACATAATATTCTTTATTATATATGCTTAGCAGTAAATAAAGCTGCAGAAATGGTGGGGTCTCAAATACTACTTATAGTCTTCAAAGATATTAAAAGATATAAATATATCATACTGCTCTTCTCTGTTGAAGACGATTTAGTTTTGATATGATAGATCCAAAAATGGGATATTGACAAGTTGGAGATGTGAACAAAGAGAATGAGGAGAAAAGGTCAATTCAGAAAAATAGCTATTGATAAAGGCATTCAGAATGAAAGACCTAGTTTTATTGGTAAAGAATAGATTTTAAGGCTGGGAGGGACAATTAGATCATCATGTCTGACCTCAAAGCCAAGCTAAAATATCTTCCAACAGCATATCAAACCCAAGATCCTAGAATCTTCCACAATTACAGATGGCCCACGTAATCTATTTTGCATCTTTAACAGCTTGTGTGTTTCAAATTTTGTCAAATATGATTTTTGTTTAAATACTGGAACACCCACTGCAAAGAGGTTGTGGTCGGATCAGGTTATGGTGAAAACTAACTAAAGGCTTATTGTCCCTTTACCATATTCTACTATATATATTTTAGTATGGGATTTTACTCAACTTTATGTAGAACACACGCTATGCCTATTTAGAGGCAGTTCACTCTTCTTTTCTCCATAGTAAAAAGTAAATTTGTAACTAGTTACTTTTGCCACATATACAATGTGCACATACAGGATTTATTTAACCATATTTTTCAAAAACTTCTACTAGAAATTAAGCAAAGTAAGTGAAAGCTGATGTAGATTTACATTAGCCACTGACATTACACGACAACAAAGAATACCTGCCTCTTTCTGTAACACCAGCTTTAAAGCCCACTGAAGTCAATGGAAACTTTTAGTCAGTGAAGAATAGATAAATGTACGTAAAATAGTTATCAACATTTACAAGCATTTTGGGAAACTGGTTAGAGACGAGGATTATGTTTGCTCTATAAACAGGAGTGGCCAAACTGTGGCTCACGAGCCACATGCAGCAATTTAATCGTCAAAGTGCAGCTATCGGAGCTCACCATGTCCCCCGCTTCTCCGCCTAACAGACTGGCGGGGAGGGGAGCTCATGGCTTCTGGCCTCTGGCAGGGCTCAGGGCTTCAGCCCAGCGGGTGTGCCTGCTGTGGCCCCAAGCCTTGGTAGACACCTGCCATGGATCAGAAGCCTTAAGCCCCACCACCCTGCTGCAGGGTAGAAGCCAAAGGCCCCAGCAGGTGAGCCCTACAGGGCTGAAGCCCTGAGCTGTGGCAGGTGCGGCTGGCTCTCAAGTTTATGAAAATCATCAAACGTGGCTCAGAGAGTCAATAAATTTGGCCATCCCTGCTCTAAATGCATAAGGTGGTAGTGGAAAAATAAGAAAAATAATGCAGACTTAAAATCAAGCACATACTACAGATGGGTTACCATTACAAGTAAAACCTTGGTAAAACTAAAGAAGTTTCATAAGGTCTAGAAAAGCCTAGAGAGGCAATTCTGAGAGGAAAATACACTGGACCATCACTAGAACTCAGGATTCGGGATCCATGCGCGGTACTGTCTTAACGCAAGGACCGCGTTACCATGGATCCCAATTAAGGTAATTATATTTGGGATCCATGGCCATACCGCGCTGTACGCGAATCCATGCTATAGCGACGTGGGTTATAGCGAGAGTCTGGTGTAGTTTCTTCAGGAGACTCTGGGATGGTGGGGGGGGGGGAGGAGGAGGAGAAGAAGAGTACAGCAGGCTCAAGGGAGCGGTCTGGAAGGGACGGGGGCCTGGGAGTATGGGGTGAAGTGGGGACAGGGCTTGGGGTTGAGCAGTGAAAAGTTGGCACCTGTAGCTTCAGCCCCGGAGTCAGCACCTATGCAAGGAGCTGCATATTAACTTCTGAAGAGCCGCTTGCAGCTCCGGAGCCACAGGGTGGCCACCCTGGCATTAGAAGCTTAATCACAATGTGTGTGGTAAATACAAATACAAAGTAGATATTTTAGGCAAACCAACATACCAGATTCTTGCATGAGTAGTGCAGAATTGAACAATGCCAGTTTATGTTTAGGATTAAGTTCTAATGCCCGGTTGAAGTTCTTCAGGGCTTCTGTTGAATCTTTTAGTTCAATGTAAACAATTGCCAAGTTGTACCACAGGTCTGCATTGGTTCTGTCCAGTTCCAGGGCTCTAAGATAAGCTTCCTTCGCTTTCACAGGCTTATTCATTTTTAAAAGTAATTCACCCCTGTTGAGGAACCAAATTTCTGTTTAATTTTCATGTTGAAGAAACAAACACATATATTTTATAATAAAAAGTTATGAATTTGTTTCCCTAGCCTGGGGTGTTGGACTAAAGAAAATTTTAAATAATCAGATAATAGAATTTTGTATAAAATGAAGACCTATTCAGGAGGCTTTGAAAAGGCAGCACTGCAGACACAGAAATTTAGGGCAGAGCTTGCTGTACCGTCCATTTGAACAGGCTACAGTTTGGGACCCCAACCCCAGAGGATATGAAAAGAATGTTGTGAGTAAGCATTCTTTAAAGCAGGCTGATTTATACTGACATATGAAGTTACAACGTAGAACAAACTTGGAGGCAAATTATGAGTAGCAGAAGTTGATAAGATGGGACTGAACTATGATATTTAACTACAACCAAAACTGTATCTTGTTTTCAAATGTAAATGTAAATTTCAAATGTTCAGATTTTTTTTCCCTATTCATAAATAAACAGCTCAAAAATAAATCTGTTATACAGTAAATAAATTAAGTTGTTAATTGGTGTTCTGTAATATTCAGCAAAGCTTTTGTTTATTCTTCAAAACATCCTATCTCCCAAAATGAACAAAAATACCTGCTAATGTAAGCCTGTTTGAAATCTGGCCTCATACTAATTGCTTGTCGATACAGCTGATCTGCTTCTTCAAGGCGAGATTCATTTGCCCGAATCAAGTTTGCAAGATTTATATAAACATTTAGATGGTTAGGAGCAACTCGTGCTGCATATTTTTTACCTGGGATAATCTGAAAAAAAAAAAAAAAGCCAAAATCAGTGGAAAGTTAAAAACAAAATAAGATTGCATATAGTTAAATTCATAAAGCTGCTTTCCTTTCCTATATCATCACGGTAAAACAGGAGATAAATAAATAAATAAACAAAACAACTTGAACTTACAATGCTATGTGAGCACTGAAAATATGCATTCTAAAACATAATAAATCCCTTCCCTCCAAAAAAATAGGAGAGTGCTACTTGATATGCCAACAACCTTATTTATTTTTTTTTAAAAAAAGCCATATACATTTATCAGTAGGTTAAAAATCACTGTGGCACAAAATGTAAACTATAGCTAGAGTATCAGGTAGTTAACAGTAGTTTAAAGAGTTTGAACCATGGCAAATACTTACCCACTAACCTTCAGTCCCAAGCAGAACCCTTCCTATCCACACACTAGGAACATGGATATTTTTCTGACAGGCATTTTAAGTTCACTTTTCTCTTCTCCATCCTAACCTTATATTTGTACCATCAAAGCTCCTATGAAACCTGGATGGGCCACTATCTGAGGTGGTTTAAGATTAGCAGTCGTGTTAGTCTGTATCCATAAATAAAATGAGGAAGACTTTGTAGCACCTTAGAGACTAACCCGTTTATTTCAGCACAAGCTTTCGTGGGCTATAGCCCACTTCATCAGATGTCAGGACAGCCCTAACATTTAAACTACATGAGATCATCCATTATCCTCACCTTGTTGCATTACACAGCATCAATTTAATCACATACTTTAGATTGATACTTTGATGTTAGCAAAAAATGAACAAGAAATACGCTTGCTAAAATAAGTAGTACCGAGTACAAAATTGGATAATGGATTGTTAAGGACAAAGTCAAGTTAGGGCTTCTTCTGAGGCTGAGACCTCCCATGGTTACAACACCCTGAAATTTCAGATGTGAACATCCAAAATTGACCAATTTTAAATCCCTCTGGCTGTGAAACTGACCAGAATGGACTCTGAATTTGGTAGGGCCCTACTCATGCTAGCTGGATGTGCAGCATTTGTTCTCTACAGCCCATCATAAGTGTAGACATACCTAGAAAGATTTCAAAGGATGGTAGTTAAACATTACTACTTACCTGTGGCATCAGTGATTTAGCAATCATGTACGATTCTTCTGCTTCTTTGGTTTTGTTTAAATTTTTATAAGTTCTTCCTACGTTCATGTGGGCACCAATATCATCTTTTTTAAAAAAAAAAAAAAAAGAGAGAGAGAAATTATTTGATAGTCCATTCATGTCTCATATCTCAAATAAATGTCTTTAAAAATCTATGCCTCATGAATATTAAATATTAATGCCTCCATTTTAAACACAAGCCAAAGGAGTATTAAGGAGTCACTGATGCCTGCTGGAAAACTGACAAAATATTCTAAATTAAATGGATTTTGGTCACACTTCTTGTGGATTTTCCCCTCCTCCTTTTCTTAAAGAAGGAACTTCCTATTGAAATAACATCTGATGCATAGGCGTGCGGAGCACATTTCATTAGGGTGTACACCCAGGGAGCCCCGCCCTCACCCACTCCCTCTCACTTCCCCCCCCCCGACTGCCCCCCTCAAAACCCCCAGCCGTGCCCCGGCTCCTTGTCTCCTGACTGCCCCCTCCTGGGACCCCTGCCCCTAACTGCCCCCCAGGACCCCACGCCCCCTATCTAAGCTTCCCTACTCCTTGTCCCCTGACTGCTCCCTCCTGAGGCCCCCCTACCCTAACTGCCTCCCTAGGACCGCACCCCCTACCCAACTCTCCTGTTCCCCATCCTCTGACTGCCCCCCAACCTCTGCCCCCCCAGCCACTCCCCCCCCCTCCCTGTCCCCTGACTGCCCCCGGGATTCCCTGCCACTTATCCAACACCCCCCACCCTCTGTCTCCTTACCATGCTGCTTACCCCTGCATCCCTCCTCTCCCGGAGCCTCAGTGTGCTGCGTCCAGGAATGGCCCAGGACAGCGCCGCAGCGCCATGGCTCTGGGGGGGTCTGAGCTCCTGCCGCTCGGCCCGCTGGAGCTTGGAGCCCCAACCCCTTACCAAGCCACTCTGAGTGGCAGGAGCTCATAAGAACATAAGAACATAAGAACATAAGAACGGCCATACTGGGTCAGACCAAAGGTCCATCTAGCCCAGCATCCTGTCTACCGACAGTGGCCAATGCCAGGTGCCCCGGAGTGAGTGAACCTAACAGGTATGATCGAGCGATCTCTCTCCTGCCATCCATCACCCCCCTCTGACAGACAGAGGCTCAGGTCTCACCGGAGTCACGCCGCTGCAATGCTTTCCAGGGCCGCTCCTGGATGTGGCACGCTGAGGCGCCGGTGGAAGGCAGGGGCCAGGCCGGGGGAAGCCTCCCTGGCCCGGAGCGCAGGTGGGCCGCACAGGACGAGCTTGTCCACCCCTGCATTAGGGTGTGCCTGGGTACACCTGGCACACTGTGCGCACACCTATGATCTGATGGCTGAAGGGTTCTGACACTTCTCACCTGAAATCACAGTTCTGTTTGTGACAGTAAAAAAAATCTTCACAATAACTAACTGTGGGTGAACCAAAATGGTGCACAACCTTTGTGTAGGCTCCCTGCACAAGGGCAAGTTACACTGCATGAGAATTATATTAAAATTATGATTTCAGGTGAAGAGTAAGAAGGAGATAAAACAATTTTTCTTTTATATAGACATGGATATTGTGAGAAAATGCTCGAGGTTGGTATGGTGGGCTTTCCTTGGCGGGGAGGTTAGGGTGCCACCCCTTGCCCCTGCTTTTAGGGTGCCGAGGGCTGTGCTAGTAGCCCGGGAAAGTGGTAGAGGAGGGAAGTGGGGCAGGGTTCTGGGTTTGCTCCTCACTCTGAGCTCCAGCCCCTCTCAATCCCTGTGAGTTTCTTATCCTCTTCCTCCTAAGAGGAAGGTCCTTGACGCTGGGGAAGGGAGTCTCCCTGTTCTGCTGGGGCAGATACTCCCTTCCTTTGGGTCTATGGTCTTTCACCAACACATCTCCAAACTCTAGTCCTCTCTCCTTCCTTGCTACACACTGTCTGCCTGAAGCAGGGTTTTTTTTAAATTAGGTTCCTGAGAGGGCCTTAGTTGGCTACAGGTGCTCCAATTAACCTGTAGTAACTTTCCCTAGTTTACAGCTAACCACGCCTTGATTAGCCTAGAGCTTATAGATCTCCCCTCGACCACTCTCCCACTGCTCCTTGGCCTACTGTATCACAATATACGAAACAAATGCAATACAGGAAAACATTATGAGCAGAATTCTGTCAAGATTATTTATTCATAACAAGTCAATAGATCCCTTTTAGGGTTTTCAAACTCGGTAAAAATCGAATCTTGGCTAAAGCACTCAATGCTCAGAAACTGATGTTAGAACACTGAACAAAACTGTACAAAGCATACTTTCTGCATCAGTGGCGTCCAATATATTCGCCATTAGCCACATGTGGCTAATAGGCAACTGAATTGTGGCTAATGCATGTGGCTTTTTTGTAATGTGGCTAATAAGAAAAATTCAAAACCACAAGTGTGGCTAGCATCGAACTTCTATTGGACACCGTTGTTCTACATCATCCCATACATTTTGCTTTTATATGTGCTAACATTATCTAGGAAAGAATCTGAGGTGAACGACTGCAGTACTTTCTGTGTGGATCAATGTTTTTATAGGACTTTCCAGTGAGAGACTTATCAACGAACAAATTATAGCATTTCTGCAAAGTTATTTTACAGACAGAGGTAGACCTTGCATGCTAGCCTTGAATCAAACAAAATGCCCTTTGGGCTTAAAAGACTGACATCCTAAAACAGAACCCAATGGGCCTTTTATGTCTTCTTTACAGAATAAAGCAGAGAAAGTAATAAAATAAACCCTACATGATGCAGAAGACTAACCATTTGATTCTGATAAGAACAACAAATGGATCTGAATACTATCCTCTCACTAAAATACAAAACCACTCTTCAAAGTTACCTTTCAAGAAGCCAGGAATGAATTCCAATTCTCTTTAGAAAATTTCTGTTTCCTTTCTTTTGGCTAATTTTACACAATTATTTGAACATATTATCTCAGATATCTTTATTGACAAAGGAAGTGCCATCTACAACAGTTTTGTGACCTTATAGTTTAATACATAGCACCTAAAAGGTTAATTCATAACTGAGTAATGGCAAGATGAAACATCAAAGCAAAACAATTGCTATTTTCAAAAAGGTTTTGAAATAATAGTACTAGTGGTTTGGAGTCATTTTGAGACTACAAAACCACAATCAAACCACTAAAACAGAAAGAGTGTGTCTCTCTCTGATCCACATGTTTGGCATACAAAAGCTAAATGATCATAAGGTTTTTTGGTTAGTAATTTTTCCTTCACCATGGCAACTTAAGTGAAAAGAACCTATAATTAGGTGACAATCCTTTTTCACTCTCTTCCTTTTGTTTTTAAACAGCTAATATCTTGTTAACAGCTGTAACGGCATCGAAAAAAATCAAAACTTCTATTGACTTTGGATTTCAAACAAAACACACCCAACCATGCTATTAATTATAACGCACTCCAAAACAAAAAAACACGTACTGTGCATTGTATAGAATGTCAAAAAGCACACCAGATTTTGCATAATGTGCCACAAATATGATATGCATTTTAAAGTTATTTACTTTTTCCTTTCAGATAGGTTTGAAAACTAAAAAAAATATATAACATAGTATTACCTGAATCCTTTGTGTCAATACAGTATCAACAATACATAAAATAAATAATATGTATTTAGTATTAATATTGCATATATACTTAAGCTTCATTAACCTTTATTACAACTTAGATTGTATTCCTTTTAAGAGGTTAAAAACCCTGCATTTCTTTACATCAACAAAACTTTATTCAGGAAAGTTTACAATAAGATAATATTTTATTTACATTTCTTACGGAGAATAATCTTGCCACAATCAACCTACTAAATATATTACTAATACTAATATAGTGTTATTACAGTAAAACCTCGATTTAACGGACCTCGATTTAACGGACTTCGGATGCAACGGACAAAATTTCTGATCTATATCAGACCGCGACCCCTCCCGGCTGCAGCCCCGGTCCCCTTCGCAGGCGGCTGGCTGCTGGCTCCCGGCTGCCGCCCCGGTCCCAGCCGCTGGCAGGCTGGCTGCCGGCTCCCAGCTGCTGCCCGGCTGGCTGCCGGCTCCCAGCTGCTGCCCAGATCCCGGCAGCGGGCAGCAGGGCCAGCGACGGGAATTTTGGGGCCCTGTATGGCAGATCGTACGGGGGCCCCCCCGCCAGTCTCCCGCTGCCCGCGGCCCCCCCCCGCCAGTCTCCCGCCGCCCCCGGCCCCACCCCCCCCCGCCGGTCTCCCGCCGCCCCCGGCCCCACCCCCCCCGCCGGTCTCCCGCCGCCCCCGCCCCCCCCCCCCCCCCGCCGGTCTCCCGCCGCCCGTGCCCCTCCCCCCCCGGCCGATCTCCCACCACCCCTGGCCCCCCCCGCCGGTCTCCCACCGCCCCACCCCCCCGCCGGTCTCCCGCCTCCCGCGGCGCCCCCCCACCGATCTCCCGCCGCCCGCGGCCCCCTGGCCAATCTCCTGCCGCCCGCGGGCCCCCCCCGGCCGATCTCCCGCCGCCCGCGGCCCCCCCCGGCCGATCTCCCGCCGCCCGCGGCCCCCCCCGGCCGATCTCCCGCCGCCCGCAGCCCCCCCCCCAGCCAATCTCCCGCCGCCCACGCCCCTCCCCCCCGGCTGATCTCCCGCCGCCCGCGCCCCTCCCCCCCGGCCGATCTCCCGCCGCCCGCGCCCCTCCCCCCCGGCCGGTCTCCTACCTCCCGCGGGCCCCTACCCCCGCACGTGCTGCGTCCGTGTGGCCCAGCCGGGAGAAGCAAAGGGGCGGGGGGAGGCTGCTGGGTGCCGGGGGAGGGGGCTGGTGAGCGCTGCAGCGGCTGCCCAGAGCCGCGCCTTCCTCACAGCCCCAGCGACAAACGGGCACAGCTGTGTACCGGGCCCGGACTTCAGGGGGCCCCCTGAAGTCCGGGGCCCGGTACAGCTGTACCCGTTGTACCCCCCTGTCGCCGGCCCTGGCGGGCAGTCTGGCTGCCGGCTCCTGATCCCGGCAGCGGGCGGGCTGCAGAGCTGCCGCCCCGACCCTGTGGCGGGCGGGCTGCTCCTCCGACAGCTCGGTGTTTTGTTTTTATTAAATAACGGACTTTTTGATTTAACGGACACCCCCTCGCCCGAATTAGTCCGTTAAATGGAGGTTTTACTGTAGTATGAATGCACTGGAAAAAATGCAACTTGTCAATAACTTTTACCTGGTTGCACTTGTGTGGCCTGGATGAAGAATCTTAAAGCTCTTTCAAAGTTCTTTTCATTTTCTAAAGCATGACCCACATTATTCCACAGTTTGGCATTGTTCTTATTTACCTGAATATAGAAGGCATAAGATATTAAATTTCAAGTATATATATCACTTACAATGCTTTTAACTACACTAAATACATTTAAAGAAGCAAAACAAATAATTTAGGAAGTTATATAAATTCCATTAAACTACTATGTAAAAAGAGTATCAAATCGCAGATTGGAAAAATTACAGCAATTAAAACAAACTTGTTGCCCAGGATCTGTTTTATATACCAGGCTCTGCCAAATTTGATCCTTATAAAACTCCAAAAAGTGTCCTATCTGTATTACAATTCTTAAAGGGAAATTGGTATCCAAGAGTAAACGGACCCCTCCTACACACACCTTTAATTCAAAGGTGGCTTATTTTGGGGGCTCAAATTTTTCAAAGATTTGGTCCTTAACAGAATAAATGCATCATTGGGTTCATCCAAATGATCAACCACACTATATAATACCTTCAAATCTGTGCTTACTCACAATCAAGAAAAAGTCCCAATACCTTATTTTTTGTTTGCACATTAATTCTAATGTGAGATGATACACTGGTTTTAAATCATTCTCAGAAGCAATTCTTTAGGCATAAGGAATGCCATGATGCAACATAACTTGTCAATCAAACACTACAATTCTTCAATATTATCTTGCTCGGCTGCACTTAGAATTTTGAACAAACTAGCTAAAAAGGTCTCACTGCACAGTAAGTAGTGGGGGCCATTGTCTGGTTTGCTGGAAAAAAGGTGTGTGTCCTTTTAAGGACTAGAAAGCCAGGGAATAACTTTCTGCTGCAGCTGCACACCAGGGGAAAGGGGGGGGGGGGGGGGGAACTGTATAGGTCCATGCCAGTGCAAGAAAAGCCCTTTTTTACCTGGACCAGGAAGAGCAGCGCCCACGCTCACTCCAATGAAAGTGGTGAAATATTGGGGTTTGTCAGAATCTGCTGTGGGCATTGCACTAGTTGCTACTTTCTTTGGGGGTTGGGAAGGAATTTTTCCCTCACCATCAGACTGGACAAAGAGAACTGTTTTTTATTTGTACCTTCTGCACAGCAGGTTCAGGGGAGCTTAGTTGGGGCAACATGAAATGAGAGTTAGGCTATGACGTTGTGTAGCTGGGTGGCTACCTTCTCCTAAAAGAGAAGGCTTAAAGTGAAAGCAGCTGGGGCAGAGCAGCCTAATTGGCTGGGTCAATTAGGGCCCAGCTGGCCCCGATAAGAGGGCTCAGAGTTTGGTACACAGAGAATCTCCTCTTCTAGCTGTGGAGGCAGAGGGGCCTGGCTACTGGGGAAACTTGAGCAGGTACTTGGAGTGGAGCAAGGCTGGGGGGAAAGGCGAGAGGAGCTGGAGAGCTCCAGGCTGTCAACTCCCCAGGCTGCAGGACCTAGTATGAGGCCGAGAAGGGGTACTGGAGTTGCAGGGGGCAGCTCACAGGTAGGCAGCGGCAGCAGCCCAAACCCTCCTTGCCTATGATGACTGGCTTATAGAGACTGCAGTCAACCCCAGTGAAAGGGGGCTTGATGGTGAGTGGCAGTAGTCCATAGGCTGAGGCAAGGTGGGGAAAGTGGGTGGGGGTTCCCCAGGCAGGGGAGACCCAGTGAAACTGTGTGGGCAGTGCAAGGGTGCATCACCCAAGGGAAGAGGGCACCGGGGCCAGGGGCAAGCGGGATATCGGCCTGCAGAGGGAGCTCCAGAGGCTGGAAATGTTAATTCCCTGGAAGACTAGCAGGATGTGCTGCAGGGGTGAGTCGCCGCCCACTTACATGTTGCAATGAATTATATAAATGTGGGGTGGATGTCCCGTACTCCATGTGGAATGGATAGTGATCAGAAAAAAATGGAATGGCAAAGGATTTAAACAAGATAGTCTTTAAAGGAGCAGAAACGGGGAAGGGATGTGTTGTGGCTCCTATGTATGACTGCAATGGCAGGGAACCAATCCCCTCTTCTTTACAGTCCTCTGCTTTAAACCTCATTCGAGGTGGGGGATGGTGAGGTCACAACAGCGGGTGGGTAAGAGAGAGGGCTGATGGAAGTCCACTGGGTACTGAAACAATTATGGAAATACCAGAACTGTACATTTTTATCTGCGGGGTACGCCCAGTCATTTAAGAATAAAACTGCAGCTTAATTAAACCACATCTACTGTCTCCTGTCCTTCTTCCAGTGCAGCTAATGATTTATTATCCACGTGCCCTATGCCACTTTGAAACATAATACTGTACCTTTAAAGCTGACATAAATAAAGTGTATTCTGATTCCCAATCCCAGTTTCTATGCAGTGTTTTTAAGGCATGAGTGAATAGCACTATAGACAGACAAATCCAGGACAGCTTTCTCAGCACACTAAACAAAGAAATAAAAATAAAACCAGATGTGTAAAAATACTGACCACTACCCTATTTCAATATTATGCTAAGGGACATATTTTACCTTCTTCCAGAAAGTAGGTATAATTGTTACTCATTGGTGAGTTAAAGCAAGTAAAGAACATTTTGCAATTGATATTGTAATTTATTCCAACAGTATCAACTAATTTAAACTCTGAACTTTGAGGAAAAGAATATTTAGCATCAAACTTTTGTTATTTGCTGTATCAATTGTAATCTCACAATGTCCACATTTGATAAATAAGTTTATTGCAATCCACAATAATTTTCTACAACTAAAATTAAAATGTGGAAGGTCCTTACATATAACAAACTCAAAAGTCCAATTAAAACTTAATTAATGGGATCCTGAAGTCAAATGAAAAAGTTATTTAAGTATTTTAAAAAGCAGATACTGAGAACATCTACTAGGTCATCTATTCCATCATCTTTGTCTAATACAGAACCATTCTATATAAGTTTTTAATGCACAATCTCTCTAACTTATTACATAGTTTGGACATCATCTTAGTGGAGAGGTGGTCTCCTGGACCAACCTGTTTATTCAGTCACACACACACATATATATATATAATGTTAATGAAAATGTAAAAGACTAATGTACTTAATCCTATTTCATCACTATATATATATAGTGATGAAATAGGATTAAGTACATTAGTCTTTTACATTTTCATATGTACAGTACCGACACTTTAAAAGCAAGACACTGCCACAAGGCAGAACAACATTTTGAAAGCACCTATGATAATGGTATGGGATCTATGTTCATCTTACACATAAACCAACAAAAGTAGCTTCTTTTACCTCCAAGTTTTATTTCAAGAAGTATGTTTAAAACAAAAGTAATTTTAAAATTACATACAGCCCCTTTTCTGATGCACCGTTTTCAAGATGTCATTGGTTCCTCTGACTGGTGATCATTTTTTTTAATAGAAAAAAGGCAGATTTCAACATAAGCGGTGCGTAAATATGCTTCTCCCTATTCAACAATAGCTTTTTTTCATTGTCTTCAATCAAAAGACTCATTACCATCTAAAAATAGCAGGAAGGTGGAATTTCACCTCTCTCACTGCAAGAATCTACAAGAGCCAAACAAACACCACATTTTAAAGCAATTACATTATAGGTCCCAACAACATTTTGAATACAGGTGAAAATTACTGCACTGCATCTTAAGCAGGGAGGGCAGGGGGTGCATGGTCTGGCTTGTCGGGGAAGAGCCAAGGATGTTGCTGTAGCTGCAGAGAGGATCAGTGTGAGAATGCTAACTCATTACCTCCCCCGGTGACTGGAAGATGTGGGACAGTACATAGGTATAAGCTGGGTCGGGGAAGCCCTCTTTCATCTGGACCAAGCGGGACAGCACCCACCCTTGAAAGTGGTGAAATACTAGGTTTGGTCAGGATCCAACTGTAGGCACTGCTTTCTCAGGGGTCTGGGAAGGAATTTCCTCCTCACTGGCAGATTGACCAAGGCAGAGTGGAGGTTTTTCCACCTTCCCCACAGTTCGGAGAGGGGTGGAGGAAGAGAGGAAGAACCTTATTTGGGGTGATTAAAGAACAGGTGTTAGTCTATAAGGTTGCAACTCAATTCTGTGGGGTGGATGTCCAGTGCAGGTACTCCACAGGCAAAGGATACAGTGATCAGATAGTTTGGTAAAGGATTTAAAGAATGGAAATAAGGAGGGTTTGGGCTCCTATAACTGGTGCAGCAAGGTGCCAAACCCCCCATTATAGTCCCACCTTTATCATCATTCAGGGGAACAGGGGGATGGCAAGATGCCAGCAGCACGTTGGCTGGGGACCAGGATGGAAAAGGTGGGGAAACTGATGGAAGCACCCCAGTAGATACTGAAATGATCATGGCGTTACCTACGCCAGTGGTCCCCAACCCCCGGTCCGCGGACCGGTACCGGTCCGTGTAGCATTTGGCACCGGTCCGCGGCCGCGTTCCCCTCCGCCCCGCCCCTTCCGGCTTCCGCCCGCCGTCCGTTCCGCTTCCTGGCCGACATCCCTTCCGCTTCCGGCCGACGTCCCTTCCGGTTCCGGCTGCCTTCCGCATTTTGCTGCTTTCCCGCCGTTTCCCTGCGGCTTTTCGGCGGACACACATGATCCCGCCGCGCCGAAAAATTAAGAAAAAAGGCGGGAAAGCAGCAAAATGCGGAAGGCGGCCGGAACCGGAAGGGACGTCGGCCGGAAGCCGGAAGGGGCGGGGCGGGCCGCCGGGCCGCAAGCCTCACTCGCATGCGTGGCCCGGTCCGCGGCGATGAAAAGGTTGGGGACCACTGACCTACGCTATACACTTTTATCTGCCAGGTACTCCAAGTCAGTTAATAATTAAGTTGTGGCCTAATTAAACCACTCCTATCCTCCTTCCAGTATAGCCTGACAGTATGTTTGAGGACCTCCTCTCAAGTCCCTTGTGGACATTTGTTCACATCACAAAACTGTCATGTAATTCATCCTGACTGGCAGTTCTTGCTCAAGAGGCAATCTGGACTGGAATAATAGATATAACATACAAAGACAAACACACCGGGTTAGAGCTCTTTAGGAGAGACTTGCAGAGCCACTTATCTACCTTTATTTTATAATGAATAAATAGATAAACATGCAGCTATACCTAACATTTATATAGCACTTGTATCACACAATCTCAAAGCATTTTAACAGCTATTAATTAATGTGGCTGGTTTCTGTCTACTATCTTTATTCACAGAATTACACATACACCCCAAACACCCACCCCAGTTTTGACCTACCTTTTGTTTGATAGTCTTTTCCACCCATGTGCTACTAGAATGCAGAATCCCATACTAGGGACGTACAACACTCGTTCTGCTACTACAAACCCAACAGGAAAAAAGAGGTTTGATGCAGGAATGAATGGCAACACTATTAAACAGAGTGCCTACAAAACAAAAGCAAACACGAACTAGTAATCAAAACTAGAGTTACAAATTGTGCTTGCCACCTGAACAAATAGAAAAATAATAATAAAAAAATTAAACAATCCTTATGAAAAGCAGAAGACTAAGTATACTTAACAAATTTCAAGTGTAAATTTTACATTATACTAAGAATGGACCTTTTCACATTGGAGGTAATTTTTAGTCTACAAAGAGACTGAACCCATTTTTTGCTTAATAACCTATGAAGCTTTAACAATTAACTTATTGATGGCCTACCAACTGGAACTGTGAAAAAAGATCCATCTGCTAACATTTCTTTAGAACAATGGTTCTCATACGGCATTAAAAACAATAGGAAATAAGACAAATAACCCCAAACACCAAGACCAACTAACTTTATACCATAATTTTAAAGAATTTTCCACTGATTTCAATGAGGAATTCTGCATTAAAAAAGTGACATGAGATGGCCCTAGGTTCTAAATCACCAATTTTTCAGTAACACCAAAGTCAGAATTTTCAACATTATGGCACTTACAGCTATTTTTTTGCCCCTTATCCATGTATGTTACTTTTGTGCTGTTAAACTTGTGCATTAGTATATGAGATATAAACATCAGAACCATATTTGAATTCCCTAATTTGCCTTGAACTTATCTGACAATGGTTTGAAACAAGTTTTAATATTATCTTTCTTATACATTATACAATTCAGAGTTTTGTGTAATGTAACAGCTCTATCAGAGAAGTTCTAGAATCCAGTTGCATTGGTTACTCAACCATAATGTGGCCTTTAAATCCATCCCAGAGCTTTTGTCATATTTCAAGGAACAGAATGAAACTCTTCTAAAGATACTTTAGTGGTACTTTAAAACTTGTTTTTAGATCCAGTTATGTTTGGATTCATATTCAGAAACATGTGCTTGTTGAATTCCTGTTATCAATAGGTATGTGAAATAAGTATTGGGAACATTTCTTGTCCATTTAAAAATATTTTCCTCACAACCCTTACCAACATGTTGTTCATGCTGTAATCCAATTTATTTGGAAAAAGGCAAGAGAGTTACTTGTGTGTAGAGTTTAGTAAGAGGTACATACTGTTATTAATAAACTTTTCAAGTCTACTATGGCACAGTTCCGGTCCCTTTTTAGATTAATTCCCTTACTAGAAGAGTTAACCATAACTCCAAAGGTGTGGTGATAGGAAAGAATATTGTCAGATATTACTACTTATTGGGAACTCAGAGAAGAAAGTGGACAATTTCCTTTAAAAAAGGGGTGTACTCTTTTTGAAGATAGTTTAGGTACCAATTCAGAGTCATGGGCAACGTGAAATTGGAAGCCATTGCTATAGTGGCACTGGACACAAGAACGGTCACTGGTCCCCTGTATAACAGTGATTTTTTGATAATGGCTCAGGATGGAATCATGTAGTTTTTTTTAAAATTTAATATAAAGGATCTAGGGAAAAAATGATGCTCAGAGTTAACATGGTCAGAAATTACTACAAGAACAGCACTAACAAGCAGAACAGGGTAAGAATACATGGCAGGGATGCAATCACTAATTATCAGTTCTCATTGATATTAAGAACTATTTAAATGCCCTAACTGTTCACCAATTGTGTTCAATAGCTGTATAAATTGAACTGTGTTCAGTTTTCTTATATATTTGTAATATTTGGGATGTGTTTTAGGATATCTTTCATACTAAGCTACTAAAAAGTTGTATAACAAACTTTACTCTGTGTTTTCTATAGTATACCAATTAAATCTGTTTAAGGCAGCTGGAATTGGATGTACATACCGCTGCACCTTCTATAATTGCTGACAGGCACTTCAGAAAGAAGGATTTTGAACAACAGTCTGCTATCTGAAGTCAACAGCTTGAGTTACTAGTTAGAAGTCAAAAGGAAATTTGGAACAAGAAAAACCAAAATGACTTGAAAGGTGCTAAGCTTTATTACAGCGATGATAAAACCCAGTTATACATACTGACATGGACACTGGAGATTTATTTCCAAGAACAGGATTTTCAGACTGCTTATGTGAAGCAAAAATGGCAGTTTTCTTTTAAGATAATAATGCTCTATTCTGAAAAGGGTCTGTAAAATAGCATTGCAGGATTCCATATTTAATATGGTACAGGCATGTCACGTCTTACGCGAGGGTTACGTTTCGTTATTACCACGTAAAGCAGAAATTGAGTATAGCCAAAACCCATTGAGTTTAATGGCGGGCGAAATCGCCTGCCCTACAGATAGTTTTTACATTTTTATTTTCCCCTTTTATTTTTGTCGATCGCGTGAAGCTGAAATCGCACATGTTAAATGTGCATAAGATGAGACTTGCCTGTACAGTGAAACCTCGATATAACGGACTAATTCGGTCGAGGGGGTGTCCGTTAAAACCGAAAGTCCGTTATTTAATAATTTTTTAAAATTATTAAATAACGGACTTTCGGGTGACAACGGACACCCCCTCGCCCGAATTAGTCTGTTATATGGACCCGTGAATCAGCCCACCCCACCCCCTCCCCCCGCCCGGCTCCCCGCTGCGGGGAGCCGGGCGGGGGGTTTGACAGCTCCCGCCTGGCTTCCCGCTGCGAGGAGCCGGGCGGGAGCTCTCAAACGCCCCCCCCCCGCCCGGCTCCCCGTTGCGAGGAGCCGGGCGGGGGGGTTGACAGCTCCCGCCCGGCTTCCCGCTGGGGGGAGCCGAGCGGGAGCTCTCAAACCCCCCGCCCGGCTTCCCGCTGCGGGGAGCCGAGCGGAGGCTCTCAAACGCCCCCCCGCCCGGCTCCCCGTTCCCCAGCGGGAAGCCCGGCGGGAGCTGTCAAACCCCCCGCCCGGCTTCCCGCTGCGGGGAGCCGAGCGGGGGCTCTCAAACGCCCCCCTCCCCCGCCCGGCTCGCCGCTGCGAGGAGCCGGGCGGGGGGGTTGACAGCTCCCGCCCGGCTCCCCGCAGAGGGGAGCCGGGCGGGAGCTGTCAGCCCACCCGCCCGGCTCCCCGTTGCGGGGAGCTGGGCGGGGGGGTGGGGGAGGTTTGACAGCTCCTGCAGGGGTCCCCGCTGCGGGGAGCCGGGCGGGAGCTGTCAACCCAGCCGGTTCCCTGGGGCGGGAACCGGCAGCCCCCAATAACGGATTTCGGATGCATCGGAAATTTTGTCCGTTGCATCCGAAGTCCGTTAAATCGGGGTCTGTTAAATCGAGGGTTTACTGTATATGTAAAATGAGCACAGTTAATGTCTTTTTATAATTTCCTACCCAACTGCCAGACTTGCAAACTCCACCTGGGATCCAAGTGATGAGGTGGGTTATTTTCTTCTCGTGCATCATGTGCAGACCAAAATATGCCCTCATTGCCAGCAGTGACACCTCACTGCCTGCTGTGGGCTTGCTCAAATGTAACTCATTCAGTGTTAGTAAATAATTCTCAGCAGGATTTTCAAGAGACTAACGGAGGTAGGAACCCAAATTTCAGTGGGATCTGGACACCTAAATTCTTTAGGTTCCTGTTAGTGATGCACAAGAAGGAAAAAATTCTAGCTTGTTCTCTCAACTGTTGTAGTTCTGAAGTGCTGACAGGTGTACCAACCAGTAAACTTATTTTTGTCACTACACCAAATGGATATGAGTTAACACACATGGAAATAATCCACTAAGTAATTAAGTGTCAAATTCACAGGGACTTATCATGGAGCAGAACTGCACTTTAAAATAATCAATCTAACACCAAGAATGTGTTGATGAAGAAAAAATTGTTGCTTAATCATATGCTGTAGCCTGTTTTTCCAGTTCATATCAATGACATCAGAAAAGTACATTACAATCAGATATAACCATTTAATTAAAATCTGTTAGTAGATACAGATGGACACATGGAAACACCTAAGATAAATATATCTGCATAAGGTTTTTAGAGCATAAAGTGCCACCTTAACTACGGCTCACTTTGGTTACTGAGAGATGTAACTAAACTAAACCTGATAAAAAAAAAGTTCTGTCAAAAAACTAAGAGGGAAAAGCTCATCTAATTCAATGGAAGTTGCCACAGCCATTTTCTAAGATTAGTTCTACAAAAACTAATCCTGGAAAATTTAACGCTAAATTATAAATTAAAATATCTGTCATCAGAACAGCTGGAATTACAGAGTGCAAATACTTTGGTTTAATTATGAGATCAAAACAGATAAGGAAGGCAATAGAAACCTGGCTAAACTTGAATTAGAGTCAGTAGGGTTTTCTGCCAGTTTTCAATACCAAGAGCTGTAATGGCATTTCTGTCTTGATGGCTTTTGTGACCCTATTTTAACTACCTATCTTGTGGATGGGGTAGATTAGCAAGCACTATGTAAGCAACATTTTGTAAAAATGCAGAGATAAAAAAATTGTTAAAAATAAAGAGGTACATAAAAACACAACACTAAATTACCTCCATAGTAGACAATAGATGGGGCCCCATTGATGGACAATGAAGACAGTCTACACTTAAGTTTTACCAGAACAAATATGTGAGTCAAAGAAATGTTTTTTGCTGATAGACTTATGCTGGTAAAAGACCAAGTGTGGGCACAGTTCTATAGGTATAAGATACTATCAGCTTATTTTGCATTGTGTCATCAGAATGAGTTATATAGGTATAAACACTTTTATACCAGTATAAAACTGTGTTCCACACTGGTGTGTAAGTGAAAGAGACTGTCTGCCATTTTAACTATGCTGCATAAATTAAAACAACAATACTTGCAGAAAACACCTTATATCCACTTATAAACACCTTGCAGAAAACACCTTATATCCACTGGCTAAGAACAGGTCACACTTGGAAGTCATTGAGTCTTTATTTCAAAATGAGCCAATTGGTGAAAAGAATTCCAATTTTGGTGGATTACTTTAGAAAAAAGATTTATAAATCACAATTAAGATATCTAGACAGCAATCATCTTATATCTTTATCAGGCAGCATTTATGGCTTACTTAGTTTATTTAGATAAGCATTTTCTCACATTTGCTCTACCAGACGGGTGAAGTCTTTTTTCACCTACAGTATTAGCTGTGATACAGATCCATGATTATACTGCAAATTTTTATACATCAATACAAAGAAGATGTACATTGCAACTGATCTCAGTGGACAAAGACTGGGTTTGCCCATTTTACTTAATGACTGTTGTGTGATTTTTCTTAACAGGGTAAACATCTAGGAAGAAAAGAAAGTTGCATGGTAGCAGCTATTTTGATCAAGGTTGGAAAATGGAATATTCTAGATGACATAAAAATCAATGTTTCTTCATGCTACCCAAACCCTCTATATCCAGCCTACAAGAAGTTCACTGTACTTGTATACCTAAAGACAGTAGATTAGAAGCAGTTTTCTGACCTACAGTGTTGTTTACATGTTACAGTACTTGAGGGATAATTGTCTTTAATATACAGTAATACATCCCCATTTTCTGGTAAACTGGGCTCCAGGCACTTTGACATTGACTCTTTGGCATGAAATCTAACAGCTAAAAGGATTTTAAAAAACCATGTGTGTACAGCTGTTCTACATGAGGAGACTTGTAGTGAACATCTATATATCTAAAAGTCAAATGGTGTATGCATGTATGTACGTTCACTTATTCCTTCCACACTGTTTGAGCTAGAGACTTGAAATTTGGTACAGTTATAGGTCTTAGGGTCCTAATCAGGGTAAGATTCGAAAATTTTTCAAATCTCACCTCTGACGCCCCCCTTATTTAAAGGCCAATCACATCAGCTGGGCCTTTACCCATAATTGTCATAATACCCCCCTCCAATGGACCCCACACTTGCTCAGCTCTCTGCCCCCTCCCCCCTCCAACGGACCCCGCACTTGCTCAGCTCTCTGCCCCCTCCCCACCTCCGACGGACCCGTGTTGGGTTTGGTAGGAGGGTAAGTGAGGTAGGGGTGTCGGGTTTGGTCGGGGGGTAAGTGAACTGGGGGTGTTGGGTTTGGTCTGGGGGGGTGGGAAGGTGTTGGGGTGGGTGGGGGGTGAGGTGTGGGTGTTGGGGTTGGTCAGGGGGTGTTGGGTTTGTGGGGGGTAAAGTGGGGGTGTTGGGTTTGGTTGGGAAGGTGAGGAGGGGGTTGGGGTTGGTCGAGGGGTAAGTGAGGTGTGGGTGTCAGGTTTGTTTGTGGTGGTAGGTAGGGGTGTCGGGTTTGGTTGGGGGGAAAGTGAGGTGGGTGTGTCAGGTTTGGTCTACGGGGGGTGAGGTGTGGGTGTTGGTCAGGGGGTGTTGGGGTTGGCAGGGGGGTGACGTGGGGGTGTTGGGTTTGGGTGGGGGGGTGAAAATGTGAGTCGGGGTTGGTCGAGGGGTAAGTGAGGTGGGGGTGTTGGGTTTGGTCGGGGGGGGGGTGAGGTGGGGGTGTCAGGTTTGCTCTCTGCCCCCTCCCCCCTCCAACGGACCCCGCACTCACTCAGCTCTCTGCCCCCCCCCCCCCCACCTCCGACAGACCCGAGCAACGCCGGGTATTTTCGCTAGTTCTATTATAAAAAAAAGATGTTTCAATTAGTGAAGCAGACATTTTAAACACTAGAAATAAAAAGGCTTCTTTAAAATAAGCTAGTACTATTTAACTGACTATTTGTGGTGAGAATTCTATTAATCCTTTTTCTCTCTGAACTGATTATTTTCTCTGGAACCATGGAGTCTCAATGTTCAAGATTCCTTACCAGAGAAAGACCTTTTATTTCTTAAAAATGATGCTGAAGTTGATGTAAAGAAGAGCTAAGGCAGGGTTGGGTAAACGTTTTGGCCAGAGGGCCACATCGGGGTTGCAAAACTATATGGAAGGCTGGGGCTGGAAGTCTGTGCTTCCCCCAAACAGCCTGGCCCCTACCCCTTATTCAACCCCCACCCACTTCCCACCCCTTAGCTGCCCCCCTCAGAACTTCCAACCCATCCAACCCTCCCTACTCGTCTCCTGACCGCCCCCTCTTGAGACTCCCCCGACTCTAATCACCCCCCAGGATCCAACCCCCCCATCCAACCCCTCTGCTCCCTGTCCCCTGACTACTCCAACCCCTATCCACACCCCTGCTCCGACAGGCCCCGCAGGAATCCCACACCTATCCAACCTCCCACCCCATTCCCTGTCCCCTGACTGCCCACCCAAGAGACCCTCTGCCCCTTATCCAACCCCCCCAAAGCCCCGCCCCCCCCTTACCACACCACTCAGAGAAGCGTGTCTGGCCGGAGCTAGACACGCTGATCCACAGGAGTGTGCAGCCCCACTCCGCAGAATGATGCTCGCCTGGCGGCATGGCTCCGGGGGATGGGGAACAGCAGGGGAGAGGAAAGTAGCTGGGCAGGACAGTCCCGTGGGCTGGATGTGGCCTGCGGCCATAGTCTGCCCACCCCTGACCTAAGGGAATCTCAGGAGTTTTCCACTACTTTCAACATACTTTCATTGTAACCAGAAGGACTAAAAACATGCATCATTCCTACCATTAATACGGTCTTGGAGGAATCCCCAGGGTATCGGAGACTGAAGACAATCAAAGATCCCAAAAAGCAAAAAAATGTAATGGTGGCAATATTTCTTATATCTAGGAAAGACTCCACAAGTGGAATAGTTCCCATTGTCCAATCACAGCATAGCTCTGATGGATTTAGAAGAAGCCAAGCATTTACAGGGAGGAGGTAGTTGAAAGTCAGCTGCCTTGCAGGAGATGGACTTACAGCAGCTGGGTTATCAAACCTAAGAAAGAAGAGAAGAAAAAGAAAAGGACTTTTTAGTTGAAAAAAAAAAAGTTACAGCTTAGACTCCACACTGCAATGCAATCACTTTGCACTACACCACTACCAGATGCTGGATCTAAAACATCACTTATGTAGGGGAATCCTGCAGCAGAATAAAGATGGTTCTTGTCTTTGTTGCATTTATAATGTGCATGGCTAGGGAAAGGGGAATTGGCTGGGGCTTCCATAAACACTTGCCATATCAGCTCCTTAGGACCACTGGCAGATGGTGTAAGTTAGAATAGGCCTGAGGCTGCTCTAAGTTCCTTCAGAGTGTAGGGATGCTATACAGCTAGCTTAGCACAGAGGTAGCTCAGAGACTACTTTTAAAACCCTTGTTATGAGTAGTCTTTGGCCATAATTAAGTATTCAGGCCTAATTTCCCAGGGAAAATTCTAGTATACTACTTTTGCATATCATTCACAAGAATGAGAGAAAACACCAAATTTAAGAATAGTAAGCGCAATTAAATTAATAGTAAAGGGTATGTATCTTCCAAAGTCTGGCCACAATAAAGAACCAATATCTTGAAGAATGGAGTCTACATAATGAGTGACAAGTATCTCAGATTTCACTAAATAGCATTGTCTTTTGTTATTTCATCCATTATTTTGTTGTGACTGCAGTAGTACATGCAGTTTTGAACCATATTTCTATTCAAACTGAAATGTTAGTACATGGACTAACTCGTTTACAAGAGAAAAACAAGACTGCAGTCTAAAATACAGGCAAATTAGTATGAAATAAAAAAGTGGAGGCTAATATGTATGAAGCAGTGATAGCTAGCTGTGTTTAGTCTAGATTTATAAACATGTACTTACACATTATAAATCTAGACTAAAACACAACCAGCTAACACTGCTTCAAATGTGTTAGTTTGAATCCTAATGGGGCTTTTCAGTCACATTATGCTAACACACCCTTTTTGTCCATCAAGATAGGACCAATGTGCTTAACTTTGAACATGTGACTAAACCCACTGAGGTTAAAGTTAAGCATGTGGGCTATGCACTTGGAGGATTGGGTCTGATATACAAAGATGCAGCTTAAACAGTGAAAATTAGATTTTAAATGTTTTAGCTTTAATCATTTTTTTAATTCATATTACTTCATATTGAGTTCAAATCACAGCTTCCATTACCTTATTCTTTTAATAAATGCATTACTAAAAATAGTTTATCATCTAAACATGAAATAATTGATCTTTTTCTAGCTATTTTAGATGATATGGGAGGCTTTAATCATTTCAAACATTAATGCTTGATAATCAGAAATGAATCTGAAGAGAGTGGTATTAGAACTGAAGGACTGCAGTTTTACTTACTGTAAACACTAAATTATGTGTGTGTGAGGTTTATTATATACACATTGCTACAATATATAGTGAAAATGCTTCATTAATGAAGGCTTTCACCTTCTGCCTACAAGTTTGAATATGCTAGTGCCTAAATGTTCTTACCATTCAATGAGTGCTCACTGGCCATTGCTATCATACTGGTGCTCTACAAATGCAGTTATTACTGTAACATAATACAGTAATTAATATTACCTTGGAATTCCCATACAGTCCTATATTTAAGTAAGTTAAATCTAAGAACTACCTAAAATATTTTGTAGCCAGTTTTAATTGTGACTTTATGAGGTCAGTTTGATTTATTACTATCTTTTAAAATAATAAAATAAACTTTCCTATTAAAATTAATTTTTGTTTTTTACCTGGTAAACACTGGAAGCTGAGACTGAATGACCTGGACTCTGACTACAACAAGGAGCAGTGTGCTGAACATCAGAACAATAAGCTTTAACAGTGTTTGGAGCATAGAATAAGGAATACTGCATTTCCCTCGGAGAATCTGCATGGCAGCATCGAACAGCAGAGGCAAAGTATACTAGAAAACAGAACATGATTTATGTTATCAGACAATGCAGTCTTGTTTAATCACCATTCACTATACTTTACCAATATGAACTTTATTCTACTGGGATTGTCAGTGCCGGCTAAAATTAAGGCTGCCTACCTGGGTCCAGTAACTAACAACTTTTTAAAGCTTTAATATTTTTAACAAAAGCATCCAAGTGTTTTTCACATGGTTTGTGTCTGCCCAAAGTAACTTTATTTTTGTTTTAAATAAATGAGAGCAAAAAGATTTCACCTGTTTTTGTACACAAAAGTGTATGTGTACAAACACTTCCCCCCCATTATGAAAAACTTCTAGAAAAATTTTTGAACAGCACTAAAGCCAAACAGCTTGTAATATGGCACAGAAGTAGCTCTCAGAGAGGCTAACTTAACTAGGCCTCACTGAGGCTAAAAACTGACTGTATTGAAGATGCATGGAACAGGACATTACACAGGTGTCTAGTCAGTTTCAGATTAGGGAGTTAAAAAACAACACACCTACTAGTTTGTGTCAAGACAGCAAAGCTTTTAAGTTCTAAAGGAATGAAATTCCTTTTTGTTTTCTCTTTAAAAAAATTAATCTCCAAAGTCAAAAAGATACTAAAGTTAAGGTATTATGTGCAACCTTAAATTTGCATTCCATACATATGCATGAAGGCAGTCATATTACATGTTACCCCATTCTCAAACACAATTTTTATGACAATTGTAGCTACATCTTATTTTTCTGTTCTTTTACATTAAACACTATTTTCACAGTCAATGGTCCCATACATTTTTATTGACAAACTCAAATAAGGAGTTTTCTTCTCTTTATGAAATTTATTTTATTAATTTTACCAGGAGCTATGCACCATTTTCTTTTCAGACAGCAGCTAACTTTCTTTAAGTGCAACTTAAGGGCCTAGACTATTAATTATGCAAATTAGCAATGAAGTCAGATGGCCCACATATGTCAACAAATTCTCACTAATACACTGTTGCATAAACAGATACAAAGGAAACGCTGTATATTTTTCATATAAATAATTTCAATAATCTCAGGCATAAAATAGTATGCTTTAAGATATTTCATCAAGGTATAAGATTATAGAAAAAGACCAGTATATTCAAGTTTATTATTAAAAAATATGGATTATAACTAAACTATTGCAATGCATATGTGCAAGTGGACAGAATTAAGGCTGTGTGAGCATTCCCTTACTTTCAGTGTAAGATTTTTGTACTGGGTCTCAATAAAAATTTGAATAGCCTGAAAAAACATACTGTTTCTTTAAGGGATAGTCATGGACAGCTTGGTATATAATTAAGAAGGCTCTGCCCCTATGGCTAGGCTGTTTAAAAAGGAACAGAAAATTGAATAGGACAGAGGGCAGCAGAAGCCAGGCTGAGTTCAGTTTCTCTCTCAGGATCTAGATCAGCCTAATCAAACTTGGAGTCCTTGTTTCGTGGACTTTAATATAGGAAGCCAACTCTGAACCAGGACCCTGAGGTGAAGACCTTATGAACTGTCCTACCAAAGTATTGTATTTGCTTCTGTCCTCAAACTTATTAAAAGGGCGCGTGCTATTTTGTTACGGTGTTGGCTTCTCCTGTCCCAGCTGGGGAAATTAAGGTGGAACACATTGGCAATGCCACGCTGGGCTCCCACAGGGCACACGAGCATCACCCATGCCTTTGCAATGACAAACTAAAGAAAATACAGTAGATTCTGCTTATTAGCAACCCCTTGGTTGCCAGCAAAAAGTTGCAGTTACCAATAGGTGAAGGCAGGTTTGTGGAGATCTGCCCAGTAATGAAGCACTGCGAGGTGCCTTTCCTGGCGGTAGCCCCGCAAACCTGTATGCCCCTGTATGGGGGCAAGGCAGCAGCCACAAGAGGGACTGCAGCCTGGCATTTTCCACAAGGAGGGGAGGCTGTGGGCCAGCCAATGCAGGACAACTACCACACAGCTCTGAGCTCCAAGTGCCCTGTGAAAAGCCCTGGCATCCAGGCTGCAGGCCCAACCTCCCTGCTCCTGCCTTGCCCACTGCCTCCTCACCCAGTCTGCAACCCCAAGGCTTCTGCTTTGGGCAGGGATGTGGGAACGTTCCCCAGCCCATTACCTCCTGTGTGATTCCTGCAGGCAAGCAAGTTTGCAGGGCTTCAGCCAAGGAAGAAAATGCTAGGATGTCCATTCCCTGGCTGCAACCCCACAAACCTGCCTGTGGGCAGGGCCTTTCTCTCAAAAAGTTTTCAAAAAGCATGCCATTGCCGGTATCTGAATCCCATTAACCTATATTAACGTTAATGCCAATGGCCTGGGATGGGTTCCTGGAAAAATGCCATTATAGAAACTGCCATTACAGAAACTGTTGCTGTTAAGTGGCAGCTACTGTCTAAAGAAATACTACTGAACTAGTTTGAAAAGACACATGCATAAACTGCACATAGAAAACACACAAAATTTTGCAGACACAAAGTTGGAGATGTAGCCTTGAATGCTTGTGACTGACAATTTCTTTTTATTTTGGCTAATATTGTTGCGGTTTTGCACATAACATCTAAAAATAAAATTTCTTTAAATGCGTAATTACATATATTAAACTATACAAAATATACTACTGAAAGATATGTTAAGGGGAAAAAATTGCTAGGAATATCACCCTCTCTTGCCAAAGGAAAGCTAATATTAAATTATGCACAAGTCAAATTTTAACTGTCAAAGGGTAAAATGAAACTTTACGTTTTAAAATATATTTTATTTAGAATCTGACTTCAGAATTTTTACAGAACGATGAGATTTCACAAAAATTTAAACGCTAATTTATTCAACTGTGATACTCCAGAACACTTGGCAGTTCATTAACATCTGATGGAAAAGTCTCCATAGAAAGCACCTTCTTTAATTTCATGTAAAGAAATTAAAAGGAAAATTTATTTTTATGTGCCCTACACTTTAACCGCATTATATACATAATTCTGGCCTTTGCAAGCACCAGTCTGTACTCAAATTAGTCTGCAAGCACTAGTCTGTACTCAAATTAAAGAGATGTCAAATTTTAATTTATTTCCATTTTTGTTAATCTGTGTTAGTAGGCATGTACATGATACAGTGAGGGGGTACATATGAATATTTTTCTTTAAGATCACAAAAATAGTTTGCTTTAGCAGATAAAATACTGAGCACACAAGTTATTTAAAATTCTGTTACAAAAATACTTCAGATCTGCTTGACAAAGGAAATAGTTACAATGGAAATTTACACAATAACTTACCCCTTGAGCTATAAATACTTCATAGACACAGCATATCCCTACCACTGTTATTCCCTGTTCTTTGCACAACGTTGCAACGGCTACTAGACACACCGTCACTGCAATTGGAGTCCACACTGCAACGTAAAAGGACATTATAAAAACACGCTATTTTGCAGGACAGCCATGTGAACAACATAATTTGACTAATTAAAGTTAACTATTTACAGTTTTCACTTGCCAATATTTCAACAAGGTCCCTCTTAAGTTGCAGTTTATCTACACATTTACTACCTGTTCTGTCTTTGCCTCACTTTATACTTAGTCCCTTATCAGTTTCTGAGTCATCTCTTTGAAACTGAAACATGTGATAACGAAAAGGGGTGTGAAAACTTATATAAATATTCCAAAAAGGAAAAGTAAAATAATTTTTTTTACTAGCTTTTCAAAATTTCTTTTCATATCTGTATCTCTAAGCCAATGGTTTTCAACTTGTGATCTGTGCACCCCTCCCTTCCTAAGATTTCCAAAAAGGTCTGCACCTCCATTTGAAATGTTTTAGGGCAGTGGTCCCCAACCTTTTTTGCGGCACGGACCGGCTTTTGCGGCGGCACGGACTGCGGCTTTTCGGCGGACACTTCCGGGAACGCGTCCGCGGCCCGGTAGCGATCGATCCACGGCCCGGTACCGGTCCGCGGCCCGGGGGTTGGGGACCACTGTTTTAGGGGACCACAAATGAAAAAATGTTGAAAACCACTGCTCTAAGCAATACTTTCATAAATTTGCAAGTGTTGCAGGAATTTAGAATAGGGGACTGATTCTTAACACCTAAGATATATTTCCAAATCTGTCACTGGCTTTGGAGAGTCAATTAGCTTATGTACTCCAGTACAATCTCCTCTATCAAAATGAATGTAATAGTAACCCTTTTTACTACAGAGTTGTATGGTTTAGTTAATGGTTGTAAAGCACTCAGAAGTCCTCAGATGAAAGGCACTTTATAGTTCAAAATATTATTTATGTTATTACCAAGGCACCATCAGTTTGAATTAAGAATGACTTACTTTAAGGCTAACTGGTTAACTGGAATATTTATCTTTATATTTTACTAACTGAAACCACTACAATAAAATCAAAGAAATTATGTATATGATGTTAAGTATTTACCTATAGTATTGTCTGGCCCTTTAGATTTGGTGTATGACAAAAAAGCAGCTAGAAAAAAGATAGACGATAAAAGCTCTGCTCTGCCAACAACTCCAGTTACCTGATGGGGGAAAAAAGTTAACACTGTTAACTTCTGGACAGAATTAGGTGTTGAAAATTGCTCATATTACAGAAATTAGAAGTCAGTGATAGAACTAAACAAGAAAAAAAAAATAGGGCCTGAATCCTTCTCAGGTATGTAAGTGCAACTCCTGTTGAGTTCACTTAGCACTGCATCCATATATCCGAGATCAGACTGGGGCTTAACTACTTTCACCAATTTCTGATCATTACATATACGATCCTCAACTGCCCTCATGTGGCAAATGCCTGGAATTACTCATGTACCATCTAATTAAATTACTTCAGTATTTACTGTGAATAACCCTTGCAGATAACATACAATATAATTTCAATGGGAGTTCATTGTGCAGCAAGAAGGTAGTATGACCCCTTACCCTAAGTTTATTGGTATTGTAACTTTATAGTATAACTTGAAAACAACAAGGTACAGACATTTCTGTACACTGTAGAAGGGTGTGTAAATAGGCAAGATAAAGAAACAATGTAAAAAGCTGAGTGGTGATGCAGAGAGAACAAGAATTATAAATAAGTATTTATTTTTCACAAACATATGCTTCCCCTCTTGGGCACTAAAGTTAAAGATAAGGTGAAAAACAGGAATAGTTTCTTTTTGGTGCATATAAAAGATAACTCCTTTACAATGCAACAAATTGTTGCAGGACTAAGATATATACAGAAAATTTTCAAAAGTGGGCAATTTAAAGAGAATTCCTAACACAAATATAATTCTTGGGATTAGGAGTGTCGGAGGAACAGGTTTGTGAATAATGTCATCCTGGATGGAAACCCAATTTATGCAAAGAAGCACTGGGAAATATGTAGACAAAATACCATGCAGCTGCTTTACAAATTTCCAGGATAGAAACAGATCTGATGTTAGCTAATCAGAGCTACTCCATTCCAAAAACAATTGAGTTTGACATTACCAGGCTACCAGCTTGGCTGGCTGAAGCAGTAAAAATACAATCAAAAAGCCCTGTAGAGAAGCTATTCTCAGCAATAATGAAGTTTATTGTTTTGGTGTCAAACAAGCCAGATGGTGAGCCTGAAAGATACTCAATGTCCAAACTAGTAGTAGTCCAATGATGGACAAGGAATGTGGCAGTGAAAATACTTATCTATTACCTAAGGAGGTGGTGGAATCTCCTTCCTTAGAGGTTTTTAAGGTCAGACTTGATAAAGCTCTAGCTGGGATGACTTAGTTGGGAACTGGTCCTGCTTTGAGCAGGGAGTTGGACTATATGACCTCCTGAGGTCCCTTCCAATCCTGATATTCTATGATTCTATGAATACTTCCACAATAATTAAAAGATGACAGGATGGAGGTATTAAATTAACATAATATGAGAACAAGGGAGCAACCAATGAAATCAAAAGCAATAATTCAAATCTGAAACGAGGAAATAGTTTTTATGCAAAAAGGTAAATAACCTGTGAAACTGCCTGCCACAAGATATCCCTGAAACCAAGAGATCAGTAGGAGGCAAAAAGAGGATAATAAATTTATTCTGATAATGTCCACAGATTACACAAGAGAACACAAATAATAAGGAAGTATTAACACTTCTGCCTCCAGGCATAACCAACCTCAATAGTATGAGGTTGGTAAGAATATCCTATATGGGCAAAGTATACCCTATTATGGAAATTCTTGCATCTCTCTCAAGTTTCCGGTACTGGTTACTGTCAAAGACAGGACCACTGACTCAATGGACCACAAGTCTGATCTAGTATGACAATCACTATGTTCCCAAGGGCTTTGGTGTACATTCCAGATATAAAACAGATATTTTCACATCAAATTTATGGAAAAAGGCCTTATTGGGATGGCTGTACAGTAATGAAAAAAGGTTGGCAGGATGACTGGTGTAATTGGAGTGGAACTCCATTATCACTTTCAGAAGATGCTTAAAGTATAACCATAACACTACCTAATCCTTGTAGAATTTAGTGTAAAATGAATTATTCGGTAGAAACAGAAGTTCATTCATTCGGTGAGCTAAGTTAGCTGCCTCCAAGAAAAGCTTCTGCAACTTTGTTTAAAAACAAAAAACACAAAACAGCATCTGGATCATCCTTGACTTTTGTGCTATGATTGTCAATCATTTCTAATTGTGTTGAGTTATTAGTTTTGCAATGAAGCTACTTGTCTAGTATGAATTGGATTGAGATCACAAAAGTAATTTAAAGAAAGCCACAATTTTCTGTCTCTACTGAATTGGGACAGATTTAAACTGTGGAACTTTTTTTGCACAATAGCAAAACCTGTATCAAATCCTCACTATTAAAATGTGTTTAACTTTATGATACTTTTTCTTACACCTCAGCAGTATAAATACTTTTACAGGCTACAATATACTAACACACACAAAACACATACAAATATAAAATTAAATTGAGACAAAAATTTAATAAATGAATGAAAAATGCTCTCTCAGGTTTACTTACCGCTTCAGTGTGTATCGGGTGCACTGCAAACAGCAAGGATGCAATGACACTGCTCCTGTTGTCCAGAAAAAGCTTACAGACCTTGAGGAAGACTATGCAAACCACCGCATGAAAAATCAGATTTAGGAGGTGATAAGAAATGGCATTTAACTCACTGAACAGGTAGTTTAAACGAAATGTGAGGACAGTAAGGGGTCGATAGGACTTATGACTCCTCTCCTACAGGGAAAGAAATAAACCATAATAATCATCAACTTACACTTATACAGGGCTTTTAGCCCCAAAGCAAGTTAAACTATACACAAGTATTTTTTCCACTACTGTACTGAAGTGCATCTACCCAAGATGAAAACACCAGCTGGTTAACAGCGTAGAGCAGCACTACGCAGCAGTTAAGAGCAGAAAGCAGAGACTGATATCCATTTAAAATTCCTCAAAGAATTAAGGAGCATAGGAAAAATGTAAAGAGTTAATTTTGAGCATTTCCCCAGCTTCCAAATGGGTTTTGTATATATTTCAAGTATACTGTTTGATCCACTTATTACCATAGCTGGTGCTCTACTAGATAAAGCACTAATAAAAATGGCCAAACATAAAAATTCAATTCAACTATTTTTAATACATGTATTACTTTAATATGCGAGCAAAGTTTGCATCTATCTAGATTCTTATTTGTCCTTCATGAGCACCCTTCTGAATTATAGAATGTCTACTCAAAGCTGGTCTAACCAAAAAAGCAAAAAAAGTGTGTATTACATTACTCATTATCATCCATGATATTATCATTATCATCCAGTCTGCCAAGTCTTAAAAATACACATTTTGTTTTAAATAAGAAGTATTTGAGATGAAACTATTAGGATAGCTTCTCAAATATTATTAATCTCTTTAATTGATAAACAAATCTTATAATTTAGATATTTTGAATGTACAGTTTGGTGAGAAGTCTTTCTAGATTACTGGGAATTAGTAGTGTTGACACGTCATTATAAAGATTCATTTTGTGTCTAAGGAAAATTCTTTGGAGATACACATAAGACTGTGAAGTCACAGTAAGTAGGATATTAATATAACTCTTCTTTGAAAGGGTGCCTAAATTGCTACTAATATAGGCACTAGAAATTATAAATACATCTACAGCTTTAGATCCTAACACTGCCAGCTAGTAAGAAAGTCCCAAATCTTATCTCATGGATATCTAGTCAGAGGAGTGTTTCTTAAAACAATCTAATATCACAGCCATAAAAGGATATTTTAAAATATATGGTAGTGTTTCCAAGCTATTTTTATGGCATTTTATTTTATTCGTATGATACTAAATCTTAGGAAGTTATAAAAATGAGAAAAATAAATTAATATTCATGAAGAAATACATGGACTGTTCTGACATTTCTTAAAATCAACTGTTGGGTGATCTGTAAAATATATAATTATCAGGAAACTAACACAGGTAAACATTTGATGTATGTGAAATTTTGATTTACTTCAGGGTACAGTCATTATGAACTGTGAGATAGTGAGATTGTATCAGATTTAATTAAACCAATAATGAGAGTAGATTTGTTTACTAGTAAAGCACATTCCTAATGGTTAAAGTGGTGTAATAGTTCTTTGGGTTTCTTTCAAATTGGAAAGAAATCAATACTCAACTGTTAAAGTTTACATTACAATTAAACAGGTTGGCAGTTTTGTATATGTGAGACTATTTAATTTTTAGCAGTTGAATTTTACCTGTGACTATATGCATGCATATTTTATTTAAAATCTGTATTTCTACCAAGATTTCAGAATATCTAATATCAGACGAGGATATAACAGACTGTGTACAGAGGCTTATCTAGGTACTTATACGCCCCCTCTCTCTCCCTCATTGTAGTAGCTGAGTGCCTCCATAACATTAATGAAATTTCTTATGTGAGATAGAGAAATATTTGGAAGTGAGGCATATATGGTGAAATTTTGGCCCTAATTAAGTCAAAAGGAATTTTACCAGGATTTCACCTAGGGAGATGAAGTGATTTGCCCAAGGTAAAGTTTATAGCAGAGCTGGGAACTCATTGCTCCCAAGTACCAGGCAACTGCATTAACTACAATACCGTCTTTTCTTCCGGTTTCTATAGAATAGTCTACTATGAGGGTTTTTTGTGGTTATTGTTTTTAATTCTTTGGTAGGGTTTAGATATTACAAGTTATAATATAAAAAAATAGGACTGGATGGACAAGAGCATGGTATGTGATACAGGACTAGTCTATATTTTGTTGCAATAGGCTGTTGATTAACCAAACGAGTTTATAAAACACATAAATCAGGAACACAGGTTAGAAATTGATATTATTTATCAACTATCAAACTATTCTGCAAAAATGAAATGATAAAGGAGAACATAAGAAGTGGAACTCTGAAGAACTTACAGTATTTCTGAAAATAAATACATCTTATGGCCAATTTACCTCAGACATAGGAGTCCCCCAGAAGTCATTCTGAAACAGATTTTTTAAAGGAGTAGAGGGATGCAAGTCTTTATTGTCCAGAATTGCTGAAACATCATCAAAAACGAAGCCACAGAAGAGACTGTTCCAGTAACAGGCTGCCACCACACCTATAATCAGTGCTATTTCCTTCAGGCTAAGATCAGCCATCTTCTCTGAAAGCTTTCATGGATTAAATCTGGAAAAATGGACAGTTCCATGAACACAGATTTTCTTGATTTCAATTTTAGTTTATTTCAACTTCAGTTGTTGAACACAGATTTAGAACAATCCATCTTAAAAAAAGATATAAACACTACAAAACTAAATTCATTCAAAGCTAAATTTATACAGGCACGATGTCACAGTAATAAATTTAAGCCTAAAACTGAGGTTTTGAAAACAAATTTTACAAAACCTAATATTAAGAAAAATGTTGTGATTAAACTTTCTCCCCTTAAGGAAGGCTTACATCCAAACAAACCTCTTTCCTGCTGTGTTTTATTTACTTACTTCACCTTATAAAAAACTCAAAAATGACCATCACATGCCTTGATGCCAGAGACACTTGTAGTCAGAGCACTGCCCAATGAATGGTATAATTAAGCACAGTTAATGCATTTGATTTATGCAAAACTAATTTAATTTTAAAGTCACAATTAATCTTATTGTTTAACAGTGCAATTAATACTAAGAGAATACCAATTTAAATTATAAATATTTTTGTATGTTTTTCTACATTTTCAAATATACTGATTTCAATTACAATACAGAATGCAAAGTGTACAGTTCTCAGTTTATATTTTATTACAACTATTTGCATGGTAAAAAAAATGTATTTTTCAATTCACCTCAAATAAGTCCACTCAGTCCTACTTCTTGTTTAGCCAATTGCTAAGACAATCAAGGTTGTTTACATTTCTGGGCTATAATGCTGCCCGCTTTTTATTTACATCACCTGAAAGTGAGAACAGGCATTCACATGGCACTGTTATAGCCAGCATTGCGAGGTATTTATGTGCCAGATATACTAAACATTCATATACCCCTTCATGCTTCAACTTGCAGGCTCTAAAGTTTTAGACTGTTTCGTTTTTGAGTGCAGTTATATAAAAAATAATTTTGTTTGTAAGTTGCACTTTCATAATAGATTGCATTACAGTACTTGTTTGTGGTGAATTGAAAAATAATCTCTCATTTATCTTGTTTACATTTAAAATATTTGTATCAAGAATAATATTAAGTGAGCACTGTACACTTTGTACCGTGTTGTAATTGAAATCAATATATTTGAAAGTGTAAAAAAAAGCAAAACTATATAATAAATGTAAATTGGTATTCTATTATTAACAGTGTGATTCAAACTGTGATTAATAATGACTTTTTTAATCTCATGATTAATTGCAATTTTTAAAAATCATTTGACAGCTCTAGTATCAATAACAGAACCATAAAACTCCAGTGCACTCAAATCCTAATCACAAATAAGAGGGTACTCGTAGCATACAGAATCAGAGAGGTGGCCGTGTTAGTCTGGAATAGCAGAAGTAACAAAGAGTCCTGTGGCACCTTAAAGACTAACTAAAGTATTGAAGCATAAGGTTTCGTGGGCTAATACCCACTTCGTCGGATGCAAGCAGTCTAGCATTAGACTAGACTAGAGTTACTCTAAGATCGTACTGTTAATGTTTTGCAGAATTTGAAAACTGCATTTTTAATATAATTTTGTTTGTGGGAAACTAAAAAGAAAACTAATCATAATATTCCAGAAGGTTGGGTTTATAAGAAAACATTCTGTATTAAACTTAAGTGCTTCAGGTAAGTACCTTGGATGCTCAACGACAAGAAAGTAGTGATTTTTAATAATAAATATTTTAACTTACTATTGAAGTGGATGCTTTGTTTATCTGCATTCTCAGTAGAAAGTTCATGAAGAGGCGAACTTAATATTTTTTTTCTAATCATGCACACCGTTGGCGTTACTCCTACTTACTGCATGCTTATGGGAATTTTCTATAAAGATGAAAAATGATCTTTAGGGAAAATACTAAAACTGAACCCCTCTTTCATTTTCATCTTCCACAGTTGTCTGGTAAACTCATCAAGTACTAGAAAACAGTCATTACTTTGCTATGCAATAATCTAAGAATACTGTGAAGCAATTATTTTATTAACATTGATGTGACCTGATCAGTGAGGGGACGTTATTGCATACTGGCTTATAAAACCTTCCTGTATAAATGTATTGTTCTAGATTAGCAGGGGGCCGTAGAGAAGGAACAAGAGGAAAATTACATGGCAAAGTGACACAGCTTCTCTGCCAAGGCTGGGACTTAACAGATCAAAGGGCAATAAACGGTTAAAAAAGGACCAGCTCTTAGGACTTCTCTACACTGGCCCTTTACAGCGCTGCAACTTTCTCACTCAGGGGTGTGAAAAAATAACTCCCCCATGCGTTGCAAGTTTCAGTGCTGTAAAGTGCCAGCATAGACAGTGTACCAGCGAGCTTCTCCGCTTGTGGAGGCAGCTTTTTAGAGCGCAGCACTTTAACTTTGCCAGTGAAGATGTGGCCTTATGGAAGGGGGGTGTTAATCAAAGGACTAAGCAGATGAAGCTGGAGAAAGAGCATTGTCTGACAGACCCTAAGGGTCTTGGGGAGTATAGAGGAAGCTTATACCTACCATGATCCCAATGTGGAACATAGAGGGACCCTACGAACACTTCAATGCCAACTGGCAAAGGGTCTACTGTTCCCTAGAACCAACTCCTTTCAGCCCTGATAAACTCACTACATCTAACACTGCTTTCGAAGTGTTTATTTATGCAAAAAAGGTCATGTGTGGTCTCTAATAAAAGCTCATGTTATATTGGCCCGCATAATTGTTGCAAGATGTATGTTCAATTGATATTTAAGAGGCTGTTTATACGTACTGAAAATGGAGACTGGGAACAGGGGCGGATGGATAAGTGTGGGAGTCCCAGAGGGTGTCTGTCAGGGGTGTGGATAGGAGGTGGGGGGGGCAGTAAGGGGACAGGGATCAGGGAGGGGTCCCGGGGTGGCAGTTAGAGGTGGGAGTTCTCAGGGGGGTGGGAAGTGAGAGGAGGCAGAAAAGGGGCAGGGACCAGGCTGCATTGGGAGGTATAACCTTCCCTACCCAACCCTCCATACAGTTTCGCAACCCCGATGTGGCCCTCAGGCCATCCCTGCTCTATCAACAGAAGGGGTTCACTCTTCTGTGGCTGGGATATCAACTCTTCTCAGTCAACATTAGATGTTGCAGAGATCCACTCAAGGGTATCGTTGACAACAGTGAAACAGCCACTGCTAGAGAGAGCTTACAAACAAAGGGTATCATTTAAAGAAAGAGCCCAACTATGTGTAATTTTAAAATGTTACACCAATCTGTGACATCGTGTATCCCAGTACCTCATGTATACCATGTTTATAGGATTATTATATATTTGTACAAAGTATGCCTTGTGAGGTATCACTTAAAAAAATTATAATCTGCTGAAAATCATTGTTCTGTTAAAATCTAAGTGTGTGTAAAGCTATGAGATTTTATTACAAGTTGCTGCTGAAATATGTTGTCATTCTGAGGAACACCCACAGACTAGCTCCTCAGAGACAACAAAGGACTAACTAAAGGTTTTAGAAAACTATTAAATGCTGAAGCAACCATTTGGTAGTAGGGGAGACTGTAAACAAAAAAATTATGTAATCTCCAAGACAGCTGCAACTTCACATGCACAGAAAGTGGAAGCAAGAAATTTACAATTTACCTAAAATAATTTTAGAATCTCACATACACAGTGAACTTTTAGGTTTACACCCCCAGTGGGGGTAATCCTCAATGATGGGGAAAAGCATACAAGAATGATAAGAATGGAGAAGTCACAACGCACACATTACTCCCCCCCCCCCCACCTCTGTTCATAGCAGCTATAATGCTTGGAAGAACAAAGGAAGCTTTTGGACTCAGGAGGTGGGTTCCTAGCTGAAAGGCTACCACAGACATCTCTAAACTTTTGGGTGGGGGAGGGAGGACACTTAGGATCTTGAAAACAAAACAAAACAAAACAACACAACTTTACCAGGCTAAGTGAAGAAGCTTGTATTTTTATCTTTTTATTTCTTTTGTAACCAATTCTGACTTACATGCCTTACCACTTATAATCTCTTTAAAAAAAAATCTATCATTCTCTAATACAATTTTATTATTTTATCTAAAAGTGTGCGTGATTGAAGTGTTTGAAGAATCTCTATTCAGGTTAACAGGGCTGTTGCATATTCATTATCCATTGTTGGAATGATGGACTAAACATGAGCTTGTACCATCCAGTAGGCCTACTGAACAGTACAAGATGCACATTTCTGGTGAGCAAAGCTGGGACCAAAGGATATAAAGGTGCTGCCTTGTATCTATTCATGGATGGTTAGGCATAGCATTCATGTATTCAGCTGGGAGTGACTTTGCATGCTCAATGCTATGAGTGACCAGAGCCTAGAGGGGTTTTACTGTTCACTAACAAAACTATGTAGAAGGCATCCCAGGCTGGAGAACTAAGGAGACAGAGCAGTTCAGGTTGCACGCTGGGGAATGTCACACAAGCAAAGCACTTGAGTCAGTCCTGAACTCAGCCAAGTTCACCAAGGATAGCCCAACATTGACCCCCTAGCTCCTCAGCTCACTATGTCCCCTTGGGCCTTGCCCTCCTTCCCTTACACAGCAAAAATCTGAAGTAGCCACCCCACTTACTCCAATGCCAACACAGTTCCAATCTCCCCAATGTTACTGGAACTCCTAATACACCTCTGAATTCTGAGCCCTTCTTACCATTCATTTCTCCTTGCACAACTCCTGGTTGTTGTATCTTAAATACACTGGACTCTCGCTAGAACCTGGGATTTGGGATCCATGCCAAGTCCCGTGTTATAGCGGGGACTGTGTTATATAGATGCATGTTTTTGTGATTGAACTAAATTTGGGATCCATGGCTGCAGCATGTTCACGTTACATAGACATGCATTCTATCAATGGTTTGGTGTATTGCCATATTTATCTGCACAATACCTCCATGAGGGTGGGAAATATCATTGTATCCATTTTAGAGAAGGGAGATTATGGCCAAATTTAGAGGTCACCTCTGAAAATCCTGATTTAAGTGATTTGCCCACCACCACATCTGTTGCAGCGCACAGAAAACCGATTTTTAAGCTCCAGCCCATCTCCTCATCTTCAGCATCATCCATCGTTCCTGAAATTCCTTCTCTCATTCACAATATAGAAATGTCATTATGTACAATTATTTGTTAGGCAAATGTGTGTGTGCATCTCACAGAGCTTTGTAAAGGCAATGTAACTAAGGGTATGTCTACACTGGAATAAAAGACTGAAATCACAGCTGTGGTTGGGCCGGTCAGCTAACTCAGGCTTGTGGGGCTCAAGCTCTGGGGGTAAAAACTACCACGTTGATGTACCCTTGGTGGATTGGTAGGTTCTGCTATCTGAAGAATCTGGATTATGTTTCTGGCTCTGTGAGAAGTTATCTTGTGAAACCTTTGTCAGGCAAAAGCCATTGGACTTTTTTGGTGAATTATGGAGAGCATTCAAAGATTTATAAACTGAAAATTGGCTGCAACTTTACATGGGCAAGACAGAAATTCCAATATGCTAAATTATACTGACTCAACTCCGCATTAGGGACATTCAAATCCACACCACAATCTTCTACCCCTGGAGCTAACACACCTTTCAAATACATTGCAAAACTTTTTGCAAGACATCATTAGAATGCAGGTAATCAGGATTCCCAGGTTCTATTCCTAGTTTGGTAAAGGAACTGTAGTATAGTGCAGAGGTTCTCAAACTTCATTGCACTGTGACCCCTTTCTGACAAGAAACATTAGTACAGGACCCCAGGAGAAGGGAACCAAGGGGAGAAAGAGAGCCAAAGCCCCAATGCCCTAGACTGGGAGGCCAAAGCAGAATCCCTGAGGCTTGAGCCCCAGGCCCTAGCAAGTCTAAGCCAGCCTTGGTGACCCCATTAAAATGGGGTCATGATCCCAGTTTGAGAATCGCTGATCTAGTTATTAGGGCATCTGTTATTGACAGACTAGGTAAGCATTGAGATTTGATACAGTCATTTCAAAAGCCAGGGTGGCTGAATGCGGAAGACTTGAGTCTTATACCTTGAAGACCTAGGGTCTATTCCCTACACTATCCACAGAATAGTGGACGCAATCGGTTATCTTACCGGTAAGACAAGTGGGGATATGATGGTTGTCTATCCTTAGCAGATAATATGAGGTATTGGCCAATAATAAGAATTGTGAGAGGCACAGACATATTGCCAGTCAAAGAAGAGACTTGAATTCATGGTCTCCTGGCTCTCACCCAGGGTACTTTCTCCTAAACTAGTGGGTATTTTGTATGCAAGGGTCTCAGTTCCCTCCATGTACTGTGCTGGCATTTTATGCTAGAACAACCATGCTCTGGCATACTATTCTAGAATCAGAAATAAAGTTAAACATTTTTATTTATAAGATTTCACAAATTATCTTTTGTAGCAAACACCAGATCTCAACAGGGGCAAGCCAGTGATAAAATTTCATGTGGTTGTTGCCCACAGATTTTTTACCCCCGCCATCAACAAAAATGGTTAGGAAAATTGAATTTAGAAAAACAGGCCATAAAGAGAATAAGGAATAGGACTTTTGAGAGTAACAAGGAACCCCTAGACCAGAGGAGGCCAACCTGTGGCTCTGGAGCCATACCCGGCTCTTCAGAAGTTAGTATGTGGCTCCTTGTACAGACACTGACTCCAACAGATGCCAACTTTCCCATGTGCTCACTGCTCAGCCTCTGGCTCTGCCACAGGCCCTGCCCCCACTCCATCCCTTCCCGTCATGTCCTCAATCCTCCCCTTCCCACACCAAAGCCTCCTGCACACCACAAAACAGCTGATTGGAAGGTGCAGGACAGAAAGGGGAGGCACTGTTTGGTGGAGCTCTTGGTGGGTGGGAGGTGCTGGGAGCAGGGTGGAGGAGATGATGGGGGGCTGCTAACATACTATTGTGGCTCTTTGGCAATGTACGTTAGTAAACTCTGGCTCCATCTCAGGCTGGCCACCCTGTCTTACACCAAACAGCCCTAAATTTAAAGCATAAACTCTAGCCTGAATTTGCATGTCAGTTTTCAAGCGGATCTGACTACTGGTATGGAGAAGTTAGAAAATTCATGTTTAGACAGAAATGTTTTTGTAACTCAAAGTATGGTACAGCTATTCACTGTCTCAAATAGAAAGCCTGTGGGAAGCAAACTTTCTGCAACATCATTCCTACTATGGAATCTTGCAGGAAAAAAAAAAAAAGAATTGGGCCTATATTTATCAGACAAACCTTTCATTAATTGAGCATCAATTTTATACATACATTTTCAATTTTATACATACAATTTTTTCATACATTTACTATTTTACACGTGTCTATTGCACACCTTTGATTACTCCATATGCAAATGGTAGAAGGGAAATACATTTACATTGTGAAAATCTTGACTACGGTATATAGGTCTTGTATAACATGTCTTTTATATTATTCCCAGAATTACTGGTTAATAAACCTTTTCAAGTCTTGTGTAAAGATGGTAAAGTAATTCCAACACAGAAGAAGTGCATTCAGAACAGTGCACAGTTCAACACCAGATGCACTTTTACATAGGTGAATTACAGTTTGATTCACTTAGCTTTTTTCAAAACTGTGTGGGAACCCGACAATTATAGGTCTCCATTATAATTCCTCAGACACTAGGACTGTGAAGTAACCCGTAGCAAGTTTTTGTGGTAGAGTTCTATCTCCTGAAAAATATTACATATATTTTACATCTACTCAAGATTTGAGGGTTCAAATCTATTCCCATTTTATTTCTTTCACAAGCTCTCAACTGAAAACATTAACAATAAACAGTTACCAACTAACTCGTTCCAAAAGAAGCAGAGCTCTTCTAAGCCTTTGGCTTCAACAACAGCCTGTGACTACGAGTTCCACCAGTTTAAGTATATGTTGCGTTTATTGGTTTTAAATTTGGCATTTTTAATTTCACCGACTGTCCCACTTTTTATTGTATTATGAGACATGGAGAATAGAAGCATCTAGTCCACCTTCTCTGTACCATTCATTATTTTCTATACTTTATCATATTCCTTCTTGTTTAGCTCTTTTCTAAAGTAATCAACAGCCTTTTCAATCTCTCATGAAAGTTTTTCCATCCTTCTGATAGTTTCTTTGCTTTTTTTCAAACCCTCCCTCAATATACAGTACTCTCTTTGAAACTGGGGGACCAGTACTGCAGTTGACTAGATGAAGCCACATATAGATTTATGTCATGAGATATTTGCTGTAGGATTCTCCATTCTGTTCCTTATAAAATACAAACTGTGTTATCTGGCCCTATCAGGGATTCTCTCCCCACTCTGAACTCTAGGATACAGATGTGGGGACCCTCATGAAAAGACCCCCTAAGCTTATTTTACCAGATTAGGTTAAAACTTCCCCAAGCACCAGCTTCTTCTATACCTGGAGGAATAGTATACTATCACCATCAAGTGTTACCTCAATAACTAGGGGCAGGGCCACTTGGAGCCCCCTCTTTCCAAAAATCCCCCCAAGCCTATACCTCCCTCCCTGGGGAAGGCTTGAGAAAAACCCCTCACCAATTCTGCTAGGTGAGCCTGATCCAAAATCCTAGATCTACACAATGGAAAACAAAGCAGTCAGATTTTTAAAAGAAAGATTTTGATTAAAGGAAAAGGAGAGAAAAAATCTCAACAGGAATCAGTGGAAAACACTTCACAGCCACAAAAAGACAAAGAAAAACCCACACCACAGAGGAATTCCTCCCCCTTCTACTGAGTTCAAACTACAGAGAAAACACAGGATATCTCCCAAAAACCTGAAAAATTCACAAGTGAAAACACAAAAATATAAGCTACAGCCTTGCCTGGCTAAATTACAGTAAAACCTCCATTTAACGGACTAATTCGGGCGAGGGGGTGTCCGTTAAATCAAATAGTCCGTTATTTAATAATTTTTAAAAAATGAGCTGTCGGAGCAGCAGCCCAACTGCCACAGGGTCGGGGCGGCAGCTCCGCAGCCCGCCTGCTGCTGGACCCAGGCGGCAGCCGGCAGCCAGTCCGCCCGCTGCCGTGACCCGGGTGGTAGCCGGGAGCCGGCAGCCAGCCTGCCAGAAATGGATCAGGAATGCATCAGACTTGCTCAGAAATTTTGTCCGTTGCATCCGAAGTCCGTTAAATCGAGGGTTTACTGTACTTACTAATTGCTTTTTAGAAAGGTTATACATGGAGAGAAGAAATCCCCTTTTCCTTTGAAAATCTTGTTCTTTGAAATCCCAAAGTGAACAAGAGACAGACAAAAGCTCTTTCCCTCCGCCCAGGTTTGAAAGCATCTTCAGTCCCCATTGGTTCTTTTGGTCAGGTGCCAACCAGGTTTCTTTTAGCTTCTTAACCCCTTACAGGTAAGCAGGAATTCTAGGCTACTTTATGCTTATCTCAGGCCTTGTACCAACCTGAAAGCTCTATAAACCAGCATTTCTAATCTTCATTGAAAGTCTGGTTTATAGTTCAGTTGGCATGGGGGAAGAGGGAGAGTGAAGAATTTTTGATTTTTGTAGCAGCACTTAATTGTTTTTGGCACAGAATTCCCACAGGAGTAGATAGTTGACATAGAACCTTCTAGGACATATGAACAGTTTAATATTTCTTTTCAATATGCATTATTTAGTATTTACCTACATACAATGTCATTTGCCATCATGATGCCAACTCACTTAGCTTGGTTAAGTCACTGTCAAGTTTGTTACAGTCTCCTCTGGATTTCTGTATATTCCCTCCTGCGCCACTAAATAAGACACTTAACATAGTATACACTTAACAATTAGATCTACATAGCTATATCCCTCGGGTTTGTGAAAAATTGTGCACCCTTAGCAATGTTGTTAGGTCAACCTTAAGAATGTAGAAAAATTCTTAAGTAAACATAGGTACCACATTCCTGAGAGTTGGATTAATTATACTGACAGACAAATCCTTCCCAATGATATATGGGATGCCTAGTCTACAGTACTAGAATAGCACAGCTCTAGTGCCCAACTGTGCTGCAGTACTGTAGACATGGCCTGAGCTGGGGGGAGCATCACCTGCTCCCAGCACCTCCTGGCAGCCCCACCGATCAGCACCTCCCCTTCCCGCACCTCCTGATCAGCTGTTTCATGGCATGCAGGAGGCTCTGGGAGGAGAAAGAGCAAGGCAGGCTCAAGGAAGGAGATGGAATGTGGGCAGGGTCTGTGGAAAAGCCAGGAGTTGAGCAGTCAGCACTCCCCAGGACACTGGAAAGTTGGTGCCTGTAATTCCAGCCCCGGAGTTAGTGCCAAAGTAGGACTGGCATATTAACTTTTGAAGAGCCACAGGCTGGCTGCCCCTGTCCTAAGCATTGCTTTTATTTAAATTGGGATTAGTTACCTGCAACTTGATGCCTAGAAAAAAGTGAAAGTGATCTCTGAAAAAGCGATATTAGAATTTGAGCACTCCCTCAGCATGAGAGGGGTTACAATGGGGCGGAGGCATATATGCACACAGGAAGAGTCAAACAACATAAAATTGTCCAGGCGTGGTTGATCATCAAAACACAACAGTCCATACAAGGAAGAATATGGAAAAACGAACAGCTACAGATCCCCTTGCAAGGAAGAACGCATGGCAGGAACAGTCAGGAGACAAACCAAGCTCAGTTTTGAGGGCTGCATGCTACTGGTTCTCTTGTTGCATATCCTGATATTTTCTATACATTGAGGTAGGGGAGCCCCGCTGGGCCAGGCACTGCACAAACACAAGACACGGGCCCTGCCCCGAGGAGCCCCCAGTCGGAGCACGCCAGCTGTATGCAGTAGCACTACGCTGCAGCCTCTCCCCGGGGTGCGGAGCTGCGGGGAGAGGTCCTTAGGGGCCGGGGCAAACCCCTGCTCTGCAGGCGGGGAGGGGGGTACGACTGAGGCAGGCCTGGAAGGACCCGCCCCCGTGGTGGCAGGGCAGGGCTCGCAGCCGCCCAAGTAAGACTCACAGCAGGGCGGCTCTGAGGCGGGGCCCGCCCCGCTGCCCGTCCCGAGGCGGCGAGGGGCGCGCAGGAGGCGGGGGAGGGCAGCGGGGTGAGCGCAGGCTGCGTCCCCCACCCCGTCGCGTCCCCCGCCCCACACCCCACTCGCCCCGCCCTCCCAGCGCTCGCCTACCGGGCGCCGTAGGGTAAACACGCTCTGCCGGCTGCCAGTGCCCATAACTCGCTCCGCGGCCACCGAGCCCGTGCGAGGGATGCCCCGGGCGCTCCCTTCTGCGCTACGCAAGCGCAGAGCCGCCGCCTGCCCGAAGGATGCCAGGCGCTGTCCCGCCAGACTACAGGTCCCAGCGTGCCGCTCGGGCTTGAGGTAGCCTCGGCCACTGGGACCTGGAGTCTGGACGAGGCCGCGTGGCATGCTGGGAAACGTAGTCGTGGATTGTGTAATCGGATCCCCCTTGAACAGCGCGATTTTATGAGCCATCCTCGCCCCTTGTGGCGCGTTGCATGTCGGGAGTGGTAGTCTCCGCTGGGCACGCTGGGGCTTGTAGGCCCGAGGGAGTTTTGATTCCACCGGCGGCTACGCGTATCTGGGGCCTTCCTGCACCGGCTGAGCGCGGTCGCGGGCAATGTTTGATGGCGTCGCCTAGCAGCAGCCGTTGCCTCCGGTAGCGTCCACGGAGACGGGTGAGGCCAGGCGGGCGCGGCGGTGGGGGAGGGGATGGAGCGGAGGGGAGCTGCCGGGGAGGCCGGCGGTGGGTCGGGAGGGTAGTTGGGGTGGCTGGGGCGTCCCGCGTCTTCTCCCCACGTCCCGCCCCCACGGGCTGAAATCTTCTTCCCTAGTTCATCACTAGGTATCCGGGTCGGATTCACTCCGACCCCGCTGACGGGGTCAAACATAACGTTGGTGTCTTGCAATGAAGTCGGCTCCAGGTTTGTATAAACGGGATTTGTGATTCCGGAGACCTTGGCTAATTAGGGATTAGGACGGGCAAGAGCTGCGCGGACGGGTCGCGAAGGTTGCACGGCCGAGTGCTGGAGGAGGAGAATTCGGTGCCTATATTCTTGGATGTGTCCTTGCAGTGGAGGGACAGTAAAACCCTCAATCATTTGTCTGTCTGTGGAAATGGGCCTGTTGTTCCCTTTGGGTATTACTTGTTGACATCTCATCACCCACTTTTTCAGGATGCCAATAGACTATTTGTCTATTTTGCAGTCTCAGCCTCTTGTTCTCCTGGTCATCTGCTAATCTGACATATCATCTTTTCCTTCTGCTTAGAATATATTTCCCCTCTTTTCTCCTAATTAACTGGGCAGGACTAGCATTTCAAAAGGTCCTTGAATTTCTTCTGCATGGCATACTGTAGCTGTGTTTCCCTGTCATCTGGGAGAAGCAGAAGATCAGGAATATATGCATAATGTATGTGTAGTATCATCCTTGGAAAATGTTTGATTATATAGAATATATATTTTCCAGAACAGGTAGTAAACACAGAGAAACTGACACCAGAACAGTGGTGGGCCACATGCGGCCCATTAGGGTAATCCACTGGCAGGCTGCAAGACAGTTTACACTGACTGTCCTCAAGAATGGCCGCCCCCATCTCCCAGCGGCTGCGGTTCACTGTTTGTGGCCAATGGGAGCTTTGGGAAGTGTTGTGGGCCCACCACTGCTCTCAAATGTTATGGTAAATATATTTTCTCACAGTCCATACATTTTTCTTTTTTATGACCTATTATACATTTGGGCTATGTCAGGATTGCCTCCCCACTCTGAACTCTAGGGTAAAGATGTGGGGACCCGCATGAAAAAAAGAAATAACCCCCCAAGCTTATTTTACCATCTTAGGTTGAAACTTTCCCCCCAGAACACAGACTTCTCCTATGTCTGGACTTGGTACCACTGCCACCACCAATTTAAGCTCACAAAACAATGGGTTTGGGTAAATTGGAACCCCTCCTTTAATCCCCCCCCAAACCTCCTCCCTTTACCTGGGAGAGACTTGAGAAACAAAGAAAACAATCCCTCACTTCTCTGTGAGACTTGCTGATCCAAATCAGGATCTACCCAATGGAAACAAGCAGTCAGAGTCTTAAAAGAAAGATTTTAATTAAAGGAAAAAAGGAAGGAATGTACACAAATCAATAGAAAAAAAAAACCCACTTGCATCACACAATATCACTGACCTCCTCCAAGGAATTCTTCCTCTGCTAAAGCTTAATGGTATCAGGAACACCGTGGATCAATTATCAAGTGATACAATTCAAGCATACAATTCACTTACTGCTGAACTTGACTTGTTAGAAGATTATAGAAAGGTAGAGTAAAAGACATAGGTGTGGTTCATCCCATAGCTGGAGAGAATGAGAGAGATATAAACCGAAACTAAAAACTCTCTTTGTCTCCGAGGTTGATTAGCATCTCCGGTTCATTCCCCTCTCAGGTTACCTTCAGGTTAACCCTTTACAGGTAAAAAGTAATTCTAGGCTACTTTATACTTATGACAGGCTATTAAAGGCTTTTTAATACTGGCCAACATATGAAATCAAGTAATGTAGAGATTCTGAATGATATTGCAGTAATGAATATATCTCTTCTCCCTTTCTTTAGGTACTTTTATTCAGTGTCTAAGGATTCCCCAATAAAACTGGATTTAGACATGTAAAAATGATATAACTGAGATAATAAATGTGAAGTACAGAGAGCTGGCAGGTCACATACGTTTTCACTGGAGGCTAGGAAAGGATGATTTGCCTCATAATTTAATTGCACAGCTGGAGGACAACAGTTTTCATGTAGTCATCGCAGACAATTCTAGGAATACTTTGAAGAAGGCAGTGGCAGCTGAGGTTGTGTGGCTGTGGAGTATAAAAAGGGAGGTTAAGCTGGTGAAACTCTAGACTGGGTTGAGGTGATGCAGAGCAAGTTGTGCTCATTCCCAGAATTATGTGTGAGATTGCTACAGCTTCAGGTGTGGGGAGTCTGAGGGCTAAAAAAGGCATCCAAAGTCCTCTCTTTGGATGGGGCACATAAGAAAAGTTGGATGTCTGAGGGCAGGTCTACGTTACAGGGCTAAGTTGACCTAAGTTATGCAATTCCAGCTATGAATAATGTAACTGGAGTAGATATACCTTAGGTCAATGTATTGCAGTGTCTACACTATGCTAGGTTGACAGAAGACAGTCTCCCATTGACTTACCTTATGATTCTTGTTCTGGTGGAGTACCAGAGTTGACAGGAGAGCAATTGACGGTTGATTTAGCTGGTCTTCACAGGACCTGGTAGATTGAGCCTGGTGGATTGCCACACATCAATCCCCCCGTAAGTGGCGATCAACCCTGAGAGGGTGACTGTCATGCACAAAATATCTGTCCCAATTCCATATGTTAGCTCGCAGCAATGGGCTAAATATACTGACTGTTCTGGGTGGTGGTGGTTGTTGTTTTTTTTTACTGCATTGTTGCCATCCTTTTAATTTAGGGCAATAAATAGATTTAAAAAAAAATGCTTGTTCCATGTTTAAACTTAGCAGGGCCTAAGTGCTCATTTTGGGCTATTGTCAGCACATTGTGGGAACAGCCAAGGTGAATGTACTAATCCACATACTCAAACCCCCTTATGTCTATTGTCCAGGCATTTATCACCATGTCCAATACAAAGGCAAGCCACTGTGACACATAGTTAGTTATAGACAGCAGAGAAGCTCTATGTAGATGGACTTACTGTTTCACTCTCTTATTACCCTCACAATAGATTGGCCAACTTTTAGGTTAACTACTGGATTTTATGGATACAGGCACAGTAAGCAAAAAGATGAGGCTAGTAGCTAGTACAATAATTTTGCTGTCTTATAGAAATGGATGCTGGGTAATCAGATGTTTGCAGTGCAATTGTTGGGTGTTGTATGAGAGATTTTCTGTTGGCACAGACAGATTTGCCTTCTAGAATATCTGATTCAAAGATTGCAGTGTGTTCAATGGGAAACACAGCGTATGGCATTATAAGATTGGTGGATAGTTCTTAGCATCAGTCTCTGACATTCACATGGTTGCTTTTGACAGTCATAGCTACAAGTTCATAAATAGTACTGATGTTTGATTATTTTGCTGTTACAGAATAACTATTTTAAATTCAAGATGCCACCCAATTTAGATTGGAAGAAGCTTATGAGAATTGATGCTGATGATCTGCCTCGTCAAGAAGAGCTGGCAGATAGTTTGCAGGTGACTGTATCCAAGGTACTTTAAATGAACTTTAACAGTTTTAGTATCCATTCTTTAATTAATCTGAACTGGTATAATTCATATAACTTCTTGGCTCTTTTGAGCTAAGAAAGCATTATATATTGTGTGTTTGTTTAATTTTCTTGATGTGTAACTAAGCCATATTCTTGTCTATATTTAGGTTGATGGAAATGACTTAAAAGATGAAAATTCTGAACATGTGGTACATCTTTTTAAAATTACACAGTCACTAATGAAGGTTTGTATTAATCTTATTTTTTAAAACAACAGTACTTTTTAAAATGCATTAATGTATTTATTTTTAGATAAAAGTATTTGTTTCCATTTTTAAGTGGCAATTCAGAGCTCAGTTCTTTTATCATACATCGACATACATGTAACTCCCATGTGTACTGGAAGACACACAAACTTTGTTGCTTCACATAAGTGCTCCTGGGAGTTATAGATATGTATGATGAATGGAAAAACAGATTGTGTAATGAAAAGAGCCTGCTTTTCCAGATAGAAAAATACAAACACAAACCTCAAACAATTTTTAGATGCTGTAAAATATCTTAAAAATGGTTTTTCTGTAACTTTTGTGAGACATAAAAATACATGATGGTGTGCCAGTTTGATTGGTACTAGTTTGAAAAATAACTTGAGTGTCAGCAACACTCATTAGGAAGATGGTATGGGGTTGAAAGAGAGAGTTTTAAATTGTTGGATGCCAAATAATTTTATTAGACTAACATTAACTAACATCTAACATTGCTTTGCTAGCCACTTGTAAGGAATAGCCCTAATTACCACTTACATACTTTCCTAATATGTCTTTAAAGGTAGAATTTGGGTCATTTACCCTGATAGTTGCTTAATCCTTTCTGGCCCAGAGTCACACATTGCAATGATTTTAGGAGCTGTATTAGGCGCTTTGCATTTAGCTAACATATTTGCAGCTATCCATTTCAGAAAGGTGTTTTTCATTTCAACATTTTAAGAAATAAACAAAAGTTTTAAAACATCTCCAGCTACACATATTATTCCATAAAGTTTTTAAGAATACAAGTAGGTTTTCTTGCAAGAGTGTGGGGGTAATTAAAGCTCACTCTACCTAGATTTATTGCTCTGATAATATACCTTACATTCCTTTTTACAGTTAGCCCTCTACTTAAAACATTGTTTTACATGTCTGTGCTCTTGAGGTATGGTTGACATTGAGAGAGAGAAACAGAAATCTTATGGAATTTCTTTGATTGTTTTTAACATTTTGTAACATAACTAGCTAGACGTATGTATTCTTATATTTCCAAGTACCCTGAGCATAACATTCTTGTATCTTCAGTAATGGTGCAGACAAGTTTGTAACAACTTTAAAATTATTTTATAATAATGTCATTTTTGCATCAATATTGAGGTATCTCCTTCCATCCCCAAACCATGCTTATGAAATCTTTATATCACACTACTTGTGTTCTATCATAGATGTATTGAAAATGACAGTGCCAACCAAGTTATAGAGTCTGGGTTTTTTAGGGACCTTTTCTATAGCTTTCAGGATGTGTGCTTTTGAGTAAATAAGGTTTCTTTATTGTTAGTATAGTTCCTGTGGAAAAATACCTATGGTGGCCCAGTGGATAGAGCACCTGCCTGGTGGGTATCTGGTTCTATATCTGACCCAATCAGTGTATCTGAATGATGTTCCATTAGTTCTAGAATGAAATTTTGTGGAGGTTACTACCGTCTCATAAATTAGCCTAAAGGTAAATCTATTTTCTTATTGTGTATAATTTTTGCTAGATGAAAGCCCAAGAGGTTGAACTGGCTTTAGAAGAAGTTGAAAAAGCCGGGGAGGAGCAAGCCAAATTTGGTAAGTAACACTTCTGAATAAGCATTAAAAAACAACAACAACAACAAAAAACTATGCACAAAGTAAGTTACTGCCTGGGGGTCTATAACTAATAAAAAATTAGGCTTAAATAACTATGGGTGGAATCCTGTCCATATTGAAACCAATGTCAAAATTTTCATTTATTTTAATGGGGACAGGATTTCACCCCAATATTGATAAATGGGAATGAAGATTGCTGCTGTTACTGTAGTTTTCATAAATATTTCCTTTGCTTAGAGGTTTTGGATAACCCAGTATGTCCTATTTTTATTTCAACAGAAAATCAATTAAAAGCAAAGGTTATGAAACTAGAAAATGAATTAGAGGTATGTTCATTTTTAAACTAAATTAGTTTCTAGAGCTCCAATGGTATTTATTCTCTGTGGACTTGGGTACAGTTTTTGACATTATTTGAGCTTTGAGCAAGAAGAAATAATCTGTTCCTTTTTTAAATGTTTAAAAAAAGGTGGTGGGTTTTGTGCTTGGATAAAGAACTAAAAAAACCTAGATAGGTGTTCATGTTAGGACTGATCTAAAGCCTATAAAATTAAGTTAGAAGACTCCAATTTTGATTTTTTTTCACGCTATTGAAATAAATGAAAGACAGACATTGGAGTGGATTTTAAGGTGCACGCTGCAACTTTATGAGCTTAACACTGGGTAGAGGTGGTATACTTTTCCACCATATCTCACATACCAGGCACATAACCAGATCCAGTGCATTGTGACAGGGCTCGCAATATCTAACCCAGCATTTCTTAAGCTTCATTGCACTGTGACCCCTTCTGACAATAAAATTACTACTAACCCCAATGCCCTGTGTTACTCTAAAATCAGGGCTGGTGTTAGAGAGTGGCAAGCAGAGTAATTCCCTGGGGACCCACAAAGCTAAGTTGCTTCGGCTTCAGCCCTGGGTGGCAAGCCTCGGGCTTCAGCTTTTTTCCTTGGGCCCCAGCAAGTCCAACACTGGCTCAGGGGACCCCATTAAAATGCACTCGCAACCTACAGTTTGAGAACTGCTGATCTAACCCAGGGGTTCCCAAACATGGTTCATGACATGTTCAGGGTAAGCTCCTGGTGGATCGTGAGACGCTTTTACCTGAGTGTCCACAGGTCCGGTTGCTCCCAGCTCCCAGTGGCCGCAGTTCACCATTCCCAGCCAATGCAACCTGCAGGAAGTGGTGTGGCTTGATCTCCCCTATAATCCAGGAGACCCTTCAGTCTGTTCCCTGGATTCAGCTCATGCCTGAGTTCTTTAGTCAATGTGGGATAGAGAGTACCAAGGGGAAGCCTCTGTTGGAAAAACTTTGGGACTCCTCTTATGCAAGCAAAGCTAGCAAAAATCATGGGTCTTGTTTACTTCTGGAAGCCTGCTCTATTAGCCTTCATCCACTGACTGCAGGTTGTGACACATGACACATTTTTATATTATCTCTTAGTATCAGACTTCTAAATCCTATTATTTCTTACCCCAACTGTGCCTCCATGATACTGTGAGGAAACAAAGCTCCATATCTACCCTACAGGGAGGGAGGGCAGGACAGCTGAAGAGGCAAGAGACTTGTGTAGCACAGGAAAACGTTTTTAAATTTTTAAAAGAGGGGAGTATGAGAGCCAACTGGCTACCAAACCTCCTCCCAACTGGCCAGTGGGATGTAACAAACCCAAAGAGGGAGAGGAGCCTGAATCCTACTGTGCTTTCCTATCTCCTGGGGAATGGGAAATCCCTTCTTTAGGTCCAACTAACAACACGGTCCACTGACCTTCTTTGAGGGACTGTGAGCTAGAGGAGGTGATATTTTCAGGCAGAGGCTCTCAGTGCTTCCTCTTCTGGAGATTCTGTAGTTTCCTGGTTGACACACACACACACACACACACACACTCTCTCTCGACAGATTCTCTAGGCTTTGGATCAGACACTTACGCCTCAGTGAGGGCAAGTGCCTTTGATGTTGCTGAAGAAATTTGTTTCACAAATAAAAACAGTACCCACTGCTGAAAGAGATGTATTTACCATGTATAGTTGTTAATTTCAGTATTAATTTGAAAGTACATATCTCCAGAGCACTGTATATGTATGGAGATCTCTAGGGGGATCTTTATTTTAATAATGCTGAAGATTTGTGCTCAAATAATTTTTGTTGTTATTAAAACATTTGCAAACATTACTTCCATGCAAATAAATCTGTCTCACTTATATGTCCTGCATTTTTAATTTGAAGAAAAAATGTACATTTGTTAGTTTTTAATGTTCTTCTAAGATGGCACAGCGAGCTGCTGGTGGTCGTGATACTCGGTTTTTGCGTGATGAGATTCGTCAGCTGGAAAAGCAATTGGAACAAAAAGACAGAGAATTAACAGATATGGAAAAGGAGCTAGAAAAAGAGAAGAAAGTTAATGAACAGGTAAGAAATATTTTATTCTGTTGCAGAGCTTGTCTCTGAAATCATTACTCGTGGGCTAATGTCCCTGACCTGGAATTTGGAAGGGGTTCAGTGTTGTTGCTGGAGTTTCCAGGCCTAAGCTCCATCCCTCTGCTCCGGCCACCAGATGTTTGCCTCCGTCAGTGGAACAATTTGGCAGTTCAGTTTCTCGCAACCATTTGTTTAAACAGCTTTACTTTTAAGAGGGTGAATTATGCCCTGTCTGTTCTCAACCAGCCAGTCCTGTCACTAATAGGATATGGGGCTCAGAGTCAAACCGACATGTCTGGTATCCACCTTGCCCTGAGGCCATGACGCTAACACAGAGAAGCCCAATCAGGAGCATTTTGGGTGACAGTCTAAGGACAAAGGCCAGCTCAGGGACTGAGTCCCACAAGAGACCTGGGCTGAAGGGGGAAAAATCCTGAAAAAGATAGAGTGCACCTCCCCCAGATACAGAAGTGGATCCTCAACTCCCTGGGGAAAGACACAGGCACTTACTCAGTTCCATTTCTCCCACTATGAGTTGAGGGAATTTCAACAGTACTCAGGGTAGGTCCTGCAGAGACTTCAGATGCAAAAAAGCAAAAACAGTTGTGTCCTTCCCAAGACAGTAATTCATATTTTTAAAGAACAAGTGGGGTGAGACTCAGCGGTTGAACCTCGTCTCCTTTGCCTTCCTCTGAGGGAGTGATTGCAGGGCTTTCCCTATACACAGAGTCTCTCAGGGTGCTCTGTATCTTGTCACCGCTCCTCTCCCACCCTGCAGCATGTCTGGGCCTGCAGGGAAACCTGTTGCTGTGCAGCTCTAGCTCAGGCTAGAATTGTCCTTCAGCCCAAGGACGATTGCAGTGCCAGGGAAAGGAGTACAGATTTCAGGCAGTTTAGGAATGGGAATTTTGCCTTTTGCCCACCACAAACCCTTGCTCTCTGCTCAGGAAAGGGACTCAGACTCTGAGTGGCAGAAATGGGCCTGCCTTTCTCTCCCCACCCCTCATCTGTTCCACAAGCTGGCTCCATATTAGAGCATGACAGAAAGTCGGTGATTAGAACAGAGGCACAGGAGAATTGCATTCATCACGAACTGCAACTTCATAGGATTACAGAAGAATAAGTGAGAAATGCCTCACAATGTTTAAAATTATCCTGATTTACTGAGTAAAGCCCTGATTGGTACAGAGTTGGTCTTACAATACTTGAATGCTAGCCAGCAATGTTAAACTAAAATGTTTATATAAGACATAGAAATTTCATAAACTTGGTGCAACAATAGCTTTGCTAGTCAAAAACTAGTCAAAAGGGGTTTTCTTCCAAAAGACTACATCGACCAGGGATTTTCAAACTGGGAATTATGATCCCTCATTGGATCATGAGGTTATTACTTGGGGGTTTTGAGCTCTTGGCTCAGACTGTCAGCCCTGCCATGCACATGGCTGACAACCCAGCTCCACCCTCTGCCCCACTTTGCCTCTAAAGAAAGAATGCCAAAATAGAAGTTTGCTCAGGGTACCATTTTCTCCAGGATTTGCCCTAGGATTGAGACCATGTTAGAGGGCTTAATTATTCAGCAGCTGAAGAGCTGTATTAAACCACAGACCAATCAGAACACTGAGATAGGCAATTTTTTTTAAAAAAAGTAATTTGTCAGATACATATTTTCTCCTGAAAATAATGGTCACATCTACAGCTAAAACCGCTTAAAACTGAAAGTATCTTGAGTCTTACATTTAAACAATGTATTACCAGCATTGTTACCTCTGGCATTGAAAAACCACAATGCATCATGTGCTGTGAAGTTTTGTTGGCTGAATCTATGAAACCATGCAAGCTGCAGCAACATCTTGAAACTAGACATCCTGAGCATAAAAATCAAAATATGGATTTTTTTCAAACACACTGAAGAAGCAACAAATCCAACCAGGCTTGATTCAGATGGAAATTTCCAACAGGAAACATCCTTGGCTGTGGAGGCCTCTTAAGTTGTGTCGCTACGAATTGTCCATGCCAAGAAACTGAATATGAGAGCTGAGGAGTTCTATCAGTGTGAAAAGAGGTTGTTCACTTATGCTTGGCAATGATACTGCCAAAAATCTTAATATGCTTTCTATGTCGATTGATACTGTGAAACGCAGGATATGTGAGATGTCTGAAGATATCAAAGAACAAGTTGTGCACAAAATTAAACGTTTTGCTTTCAATATGTTCAGCTTCAACTTGATGAAATTACTGATGTTACTAACTGCATGGAATTGAAAGTGTTCGTATGATATGTTAATGCTGAGGATGTTAAAGATGAATTCTTATTCTGTGAACAACTTGAAACAATCACACCAACACAAGGCATTTTCAATAAGGTTAATGCTTCTTTGGAAGCAGTGACAATAAGTGGAAAAATCTTTCTTTGGTCTATGTACTAATGGTACTCCAACCATGATGGATGTGTGGTTTGGTTTTCAGCACAAGGTAAAAAGTGTATGTCACCTAATGTGATTGTCACTCATGGAATCCATTGTCAGGTCCTAGCTACAAAGACATTGCCAATATGCTTTAATACTATGGTGGATTTTGCATGCTTTGAATAGTTGTCTTTTTCAAGAGCTCTGCAAGGAAATGGGTGGTGAAAACAAAGTTATGTTTTCCATACTCAAGTCGGATGGCTTTCTAGGGGACATGGATTAAAGCACATTTTTATACTTCATGGAGAGATGGAGTTTTTCCTGCAAAAAGAGAAATGATCTGAATAAAATGTTCAGTGACAAGAAATGGCTTCTTTGCTTAGCATACCTAGTCAGTATCTTTGATAGCCTTAATGACCCTCAATCTGTCACCTCAGGGAAAATGTTCAGTATTAATAGACCTGCCTTATAAAATCAGAGCCTGTCAGATAAAGTTGGATCTGTGGCGCGGTAATTTGGACACAGACAGATCTGACATGTTTCTAACACTTTCCTCATTCAGCGAGGAGGAGGAAGACAATGTTTATAGTGCTCTCAAGTCAGCTATTAGTGAACATCTGAAAGCCCTGCACAAAGAGTTCTCGTACTATTTCCCAGTGCTACCAGAAGCACTTCATTCCCTGGTGAAGAACCCTTTCAGTGTGATGGCTGAGCAGTTACCTACTGAGGATATTCACGCACAGGAACAGTCTATTTACATGATCAATGATGACGAAGTTAAAGCAAAATTCACACAGCTGCCTCCAAACTAGTTCTAGTGTTCAGTTGCAAGTGAATACTCACTGGTGTCTGAAAAGGCCCTGAGAGTTCTGCCATTTCCCACTATTTATGAATGCGAGAGTGGATTCTGCAGCCTTCTCACAATAAAGACGTAATCTCGAAACCAATTTGATGTAAAGGATGCATCAGATGTGCCTTTTCTAACACAACATCAAAAATAAAACTTTTTGTGTCAAATAAACAGTATCATCCATCACACTGATTTTCTTGCTGCTTATGATGATGCTTATGGTGATTAATTGCTGTTAAGTATTACAATGAAATTCTACTTAATAGTAACTTCTGCTGCTAACAATAATTCACTTAAAATTGGTTTTAGTATTAATTTAAAAGCAGTGAGAAAAGGTACATTCATTTAAAATAATAGGGTTATAAATTTAGAATTTAAGCTAGTCTTAAATATATTAAGTGTTTTTAATTTAAGAGTCACACTCAGAGGCTGCTGTGTGAAAGGGGTCTCCAATACAAAAGTTTGAGAACCATTGCTGTGGACCATAAGCGTGATGATATGGTGCACATCAATTTCAAAGCCCTCCGCTATCGCCTTTCAGACCAAAGGTTTTTCATATACTTTGCAAGAAAAGTCTACTCTATGGCAAATGAATGGCTCATGGAGTTGGGGTATGATTCTTGCTTGGAGTGAGACATCTTGGTTCTGTCTTGGTCAAGTCCTTGATATGGTTTGTGACAAACAATGGGTTTTAACTTGATGATCAAAAGGAAGCCATGTTACATTCATGAATCGCCATAATTTATCCTAAATGGCTATCTTATGAATGCAAAAGTGAGGGAAAACAGAGAAATTATCAGATGAGATTGCAGAGAGACCTCAACACTCACTGTCAAAACTAGCACAGCAATGTGTTGCTTGCTACCAATGCAAAGGGCATCCAAGAAGGGGCTATTACCATGGAAGAGGGAAAAATATGGAGCAGAAGTTTCCAAGGAAACTATGATGAGATACACGGGGTGCAGCATGGGACTGTGGGAGTACTGTGCCCCCTTAACTCTCCAGCCTGGGCTGTCGCTCACAATGCTATGCTACTGACAAGCAGCAAACCCTTCCAGGTGCTGTTATCACTCAGCATAATTGCATGTGGAGCCCCACATCCAGCTAGATTTCATGAATGCTTCCAGAGCTACTCATGAATCTCACAGAGAAAACTAACAGACAAATCCTAGCTCCCAGCTTTGTACCTCAGGAATATACCATCTTGCACTGCTCAAGACCCTTTACCGAGCAATGCAAGTTTATTAATTGGTTCACCACTTCATCAGTGGAAAGTGGATATACTCCAGCCTTTGTGACCTGAACAGATTTACCAGGCACTTCAGGCACACTCACTGGTAAAGATAAATAGTAAAACGAGTTTGATTAATTACAAAAGATAGATGTTAAGTGATTACATGTGATGGGCAAAAAGTCAGAGTGGTTACCAAAATAAAATACAATATAAGCATGCAGTCTAAACCTTAACCCTAATCACACTAGACAGTATTTAGATGAAGCAATGTTCTCATCCCACTAGGTCTTACAGTCCTTAATATACAGGTTTGTCTCTTAAACCTGAGCCAGTCTCCTCTGTTGAAGTCTTCACTCTTCTGAGCATTCTTGTTGATTGCAGTGTAGGTAGTAGGAGGAGAAAAGGAAAAGCATGGGGCTTCTGTGATCTGTTTTATACCCTTAGTCCACGTGCTTGGAGAACACGAGTCCAGGGCATGTCTGGTGGGCATTGCTGAGTCACCAAGCAAGGTTGAGCAGTTCCCCTGGTGTGGGCTTGTGCAAGTGAGTCACTGAATTGTAACCTTTGCAGAACAATGGCTGTTGATGGTGTTTGACACAGACCTGGGTGTTGGTTAGCTCCCTTGCCCTTGTCTGTGGGGATCTAATATCTGAACGATTCCCCAACTCTCAACATATTTTAGTGACAACCATACAACATATTCTCCTAACTTCATAGGCATTAAAGATATACATATGTAAATGGAACAGTGGGTTTCAGCAGATCATAACTTTTCCACAGATACCTCACATGGCCTGCTTTATATGCAGTATCACAATTATATACAAATGAGGAATATGGGGGTTACAGGGTGCTCCCATGAGGTATAGGTTGTCACGGAACCCTAGATAAGTGTTCTTCCAAAGCCATACATTTTTCAGCATGACTGTAATAGAGACCTTGGTGGATTAGGTGGCCTAGTGGTTAGTGCACTTGGTGCCCCCTCCCTCCCAGTCTTTCAGTCCTGGTCCTCCTTTTACTCAGAGGTGCAGTGAGAGGTACATATGGCTTGGAGTTCTTTCTGTAGTGGGGGACAGTGCTAGGGGAGCCCAGGCCCAGCTTCTCTCTCCACTGGGCTCTGAGCCAGGGCCCAAGAAGGGTCAATAATATCTGGCCCCCAAAGTTGCCCTCTGAGTTACCCTCCCTTGGTTGCTTGCTAGTGCTGTTTTTCTCTCACAGCTTTCAATCCCACTGAACAGTCAGTGACAACTGGCTCTGCATATAGGCTCACTTCCCTCAGGGAGGCTTCTCTGGAGCCCTTGTCAGGTGCCTTCAGAATAGGTGTGTCCTCCCCTCTTCTGACCTGGTTTGCTCCCTTTTCAATCTCTTCTGTAGTTGGGGCATGCTCTACAGGGTTGGAAGGGCAGGACGACCTGGGCCCAATGCTATCATTTAACCCCTTCTGTCCCAGTATGGGGTTTATTCCATCACAATGACAAAGACATAAAGTATTTGTTTACAATTCCTGTGCAAGACTCTTCTTTCTGATCCATCCTCTGCATCCAGAATCTTAAGTGGTGAAAGTAGTCACAGCAAGGTACAGAGGACACATTACACACCTGTACCCATGAATAAATAACATACCAATCAGTACTCTGTCCAGAGAAATGGACCCTTTCATAAATGAACAGCTTTTGGAAAGGATTCATTGCCACCAGTTCTTCATAATCAAGTTCTTTTGATCCAATGCAGAGAATTTGTCACCGAGATGTCAAAACAGATTTGTCTCTGGCTGTAATTTTGCCATAATGGTAAAGACTTGCAACGATCTAAAACTTCATTGCATCAATCACTTATTGAGGGATCATCAATAGCCAGATATCTCCAGTGGCTAGGATTGTGTGTGCCATGCATTAGCTTCATCCCATGAGTGGGTTTACTCAAAATATACCTGCTAAAAAATCCTTTTAAGGACATAGAACAATGCACTTGATGCAATATAAATAAGGTGTCATTCTCAGATGATATCAAAATGCCCCTTTGTGGATAGGTAAGTGTGACAGATATAGCAATTTCCTGCAATATCCTTGAAATACGTTCTGGTATTAAATGTGTGTGTTATTGTGGGCAAGGGACTGTGTATACAGTAAACCCTCGATTTAACGGACCTCGATTTAATGGACTTCGGATGCAACGGACAAAATTTCTGAGCAAGTCTGATGCATCCGAAGTCCATTTCTCGGGGGCTGGCTGCCAGCTCCCGGCTGCCACCTGGGTCACGGCAGCGGGCGGGATGGCTGCCGGCTCCCGGCTACCGCCTGGGTCAAAGCAGCGGGCGGGCTGGCTGCCGGCTCCCGGCTGCCGCCCGGGTCACAGCAGCCGGCAGGCTGGCTCCCAGCTGCCGCCCGGGTCCAGGTAGAGGGCGGGCTGGCTGCCGGCTCCCGCCCGAGTCCCGCCAGCGGGCAGGCTGGCTGCTGGCTCCCGCCCGGATCCCGCCTGCAGGCGGGCAGGCTGGCTGCCGGCTCCCGCCTGCGGGCGGGCTGCTGGCTCCCGGCTCCCACCTGCGGGCGGGCGGGCGGGCTGGCTGACGGTTCCCGGCTGCCGCCTGGGTCCCAGCAGCGGGCGGGCTGCGGAGCTGCCGCCCCGACCCTGTGGCGGGCGGGCTGCTGCTCCGACAGCTCGTGGGTTTTTTTATTATTAAATAATGGACTTTGTGATTTAACGGACACCCCCTCGCCCGAATTAGTCCGTTAAATGGAGGTTTTACTGTAATTCTATGGGGGTATGGTTACCACAGCTTCTCCAGGAACTGAGAGCAGGGTGGAGTGACTAGACAAATTGCCCCTTCCAGAGAAGTACCACCATCTAGTGAAGCTGGCATATACTAGTTCAAACTGGATTCTCCAGAGACCAATAGACAAAAAAGGACTTCTGAACAAATAACCTGAGTTTAAACTTACTTAGCACCTTCTTTCTGATTCATCAAATGGGCAGGGCCTTTTGCTGAAGCCCCCCCCCCCCCCAGTCATTTCTGGGAAGAGCTATAAGGACTTTGGCCTACTGAGGCCCCAAAAGACTGATGAGTGACTGCTTTTAGCATGCATAAATGAACTTTTATTTTAATTTTTTAAATATCTCTATTGCTTTCACCTTAAGAATAAATGTGCTTGCTTATAAAGGGTTGTGTTGTAACTTATGACTCCTGGCAATCACATGGTCCATAAGCCTTCAGAGAGACAGCAAAGCATAGACAGTGGCCTGTTTAGGCAGCCTAGCTTGCTGGGGATATCACAGTGTAGGCAGAAAACTCTGTCCTGGAAAAAATCCTGTCCACAATGGAGAGAGATATGGGTCTCCAACCAAGAGAGGTGATGGCTGAGAAGCCAAGAGCCTAGAGAGTGGGTGCCCTCAAGCGACCATGAGTGCAGAGGTGAGAGGGGGGAGAATAGAGGTGCAGTTGTCCTGAACTGTGACAGTAAGTGCAAATAACACGTGGAAGCCAACCCAATTTTCAGTCCAGATCTTTGCCTAGGAAGCAAGCATACAAGATATCCAAAATCTAGTAGTACACATCCTTTTAATTCATTTTGATACCTCTGTCGGGGTGTATCTTAAAAAATACATCACTTACATGGCTATAGGAGTTCGTACCTGTCATCCATCAAGTCCCCTATACTGTCTATGATGCAACCAGAACCAGCCACGTCAACAGAAGATGGAAGAAACAACACAGTGGTCAATTATTGTATTCTCTGAAGTCTCCTCCTACTTTCCATTAAGGGTTTGCTTATGTTTGAGGCATGAGTGTTTATATCACTTGCAAAACTAGGGGTAACAAAAGGTCAAAGCTTCTCCATGGCAATGGAAATAATGTCCTGGGTAGAGAATAATCTGCTACCTTTCCAGAGAGTTCACCTAAAAGATACAGAAAAGAAGAAAAAGGGATAGTTTTGGTCCTCCTTCTAGTGCTCCAGCTCTAGTGCTCTAGTGGCCCAGAAGAAACTTTAGACATGCCAAACAGCCAATGACTGCCCATTGTACCTGCAAAAAGCATCAGACCTCTTGAAGTAGGGATTCCTTCTTTAAGATTGGGAATATCTGCATTTAACAGCCGGGTTGTCAGAAGAGAAGTGTAGTTCAGCATGGATTTTTCATTAATTTCTACTACAGTTTTGTATCCAGACAACTCAATCAAAATAATTATTTGATCTGGTCAGATTTATGTTTCTGGTGTGAAGGGAAACAGAAAACTCTTTGGGATAGTGTTTGCTTTGTGCTCAGCACAATGGTGCCCTTATCACTAGATGTTATTGCGACACAAATGATAATCCTAAAGTTCTGGTGATTTTATTTATACTAGAGTGTCTCCGAAATGTGGATACCAGCCATACTGGCATTTTGTAAACTTCATCTTAACATCTGGTGCCAAGCTTAATCACAGTGACAAATTAGACATTTCTTGCCTGGTCTTTCTCATCACCATTGCCTCTGAAAGGCAGCTTTTGGAATTAGTTCCCATATCTATACAAGAAATTTGTCATAAGAAAAAGGTTATTTTTATAGCTCCAGAAGCCTTTCTGTTCAAGGTAAGTTCCTCTCGCCACGATTCCTCTATCTTTTTGTTTGTTTCTTCTATCATTTTGTTTGAACCCTTGGAATCTTGTGGAACAAATGGGCATTCTTAGAGCTCTAAAGATATAGCGCCAGCATATGGAGTACATATGCCAATTGTATCTGGTTCATCTTATTCTATCCAAAATGCCAAGGGCTCAAAGTTGCTGCAGGCAAGATATAAAAATCCTGCATCTGTTGTTAGGCATATGAGAAACTATTCATAGAAGTCCCTAAAGGCATTGGGGGGAAAGTGTATGAGCCTCATCTCAGGAAGATTTGCAAAGTAAGTTTTCTTTGCAGCGTTTGGTAGGAAGATGCTACTGCTTTGGTTCTCACACAGCTTCTTAGTTTATAATGCTCTTGCTTTGTGTGTGTGTGTGATCTTCCTTTCCTGCATATTATTCTACTATAATAATTTAACTGCTTCTCCCTTCCCTCCCTGCTACTGGGATTCACTGCTTGCTACTTCCCATGAGTAATAAATTAGAGAAGCTGTGCAACAGAATGAGAATTTTCTTACCTGATAATTTTCTTTCTATTAGCAGCTTCTCTCTGAATTTCATCTAATTTAGTAGTCTGGTAATTCACCAGAATATAATTGAAAATTTTCTGTAAAGGAAGATTTAGCCATATATGGTCTTAAAGGGTATAGTTGCCTTAAAGCTAATAATTGTTTGCTGGAATGTTTCTATAACGGTGCAAGAACTCTTCTGGTGGCCTGAGCTGAGAGTTGAAGCTTAGGCCTCAAGTCTCCTTCAATAACATTGGACCACCTGTGAATTCCACAGGTGGAGGGCCTTAGTCCATGAGTAATGAATTTGGAGAGAAGCTGCTAATACAGGGGTGGGCAAACTACAGCTCACAGGGCACATCTGGCATGCAGGCTACTCCTAACCGGCCCCTGAGCTCCTGGCTGGGGAGGCTAATTCTTTCCCCCTCCTCTGCTGTCCCCCTCCCCCACAGCTTGAGCAATCCGCAGGGTGGGGCTACATGCTGCAGTGGATCAGCACTGTAGCGTGTCTGGGGGTTGGTAAGGGGTCTCTGGAGGGGGTAGTCGGGGGTCAAGGAGCAGGGGGGCTTAGATAGCGGTGCAGTCCTGGGGTGGCAGTTAGGGTGGAGGGGGCGATCAGAGGACAAGGAGCGAGGGGGGTTGGATGGGTCGGGAGTTCTGAGGGGGATAGTTAGGGCATGGGAAGTGGTTGGGGCTCAGATAGGGGGCGGGGCCAGGCTGTTTGGGGAGGCACAGCCTTCCCTACCCAGCCCTCCACACAATTTTGAACCCTTATGTGGCTCTCGGGCCAAAAAGTTTGCCCACTCCTGTGCTAATAGAGAGGAAATGATCAGGTAAGACATTTCTCAATTCAACATCTCTAAAATTATCATCAGATTCTAATGCATAATTGATTAGAAGAGCATTCTGAGAATGGTCCTTGAAGTGAAATGTGTTGATGATATGGGACCACAGCACACATTGTTTTTGTTTATTTGTGTGTATGAAGTTTTATTTTTTGTAATACATGGTGACAACAAATGAAATGGAGTAGGATCACTTGCATTATCTCTTGGTTTTCTGATTGTCATACACTTTTATATTGTTATCTTAACAAAGCTTTATTTGAGAGCCCATATGTAGGGGAACATGAAAGGTGTGGGGTTTGAGAACTCCTCAGTTCTAATACTAGTTTTGTCACTGATTTCCTTTGTGATCTTTAATCTGTGTGTCTATTTCTCCAAATGTAAAATGGGATAATAATATCACCTATCATACAGGGCTGCTGTGATGGTTAAAGTATTTACGATGCTTTAAAATTGTAAAAGCACTATATATACGATACATTTAACTGTGGAAAATGAAATTGAGTTTTACATGGCCGTTAGTCCTTATGTATGTAGTTGAGTGGTTTGTGCCCGTACCACTTACTCTCCTGAGGAATTCTAAACTAAAAACCAAATGAAGTACCTCCTATTGTCTTTTCCAGTATGTATCCAAGGGTAGAATGTGGCTCTGAGATTCCATAACATATGATAGTTAAGCTATTTAAAATATATATAAAGACGTTATTCTTGTCATTCTAGCTTGCTCTTCGAAATGAGGATGCAGAAAATGAAAACAGCAAGTTAAGAAGAGAGGTTGGTAGAAAAGTGTAATTCATACAATACCTATCAAATTAATGGACTGACTTAATTTATTTCATATATATTTCTCTTTAATTTTTGACGTGACAGTCTAATTTTATTCTGGCACATTTATCAGGTATTGGAACTAGGGAAACATTAAGTTCTAAGTAACCAGATTTTAAGAATCTCCTTTAAAAGAAGTACATGTTCAGTGAAACTTGGCTCTTCGAGGGTAGGAACTGCATCTGTCTTCGACTTTGCATAACCTATAACACAGTGGGGCCATTATTTTGACTGAGCCTCTGAGGTCTACTGTAATAAAAATATGAAATAATAAAAACATTTTTGTAGAGTCATAATATAAAATAATATCTAAATATACTGCATTACTTTAGATGCCAAAATGAAGTAAAATAATGGTGAGGCTGATCTCTCGGGGTGGTGTATTCAGTGATACTCATAGGGTATTTTAGGCAACTGAACACTTTTCTTGTGTGTGTGAACTTTTGCAGTTTCTCCCCCCCCCCCCTCTTTTTCTAACATTCATCCTTCAGTTACGTCCTCTTTCAGGCCATAGCTACCAAGATTCACTTCTTCCAATACTGACATTGCTGCACTGCTCCTTTTGCATGTCAATGGTGTAGTATCGCTTCTCGGCTGTATAGCCCAGAAAGCATTATCTAATATTTTATATTCCTGGTAACTGGCTATGTGAAATTTCACTTGCCTGCTTTTTAGAGCAAGTTTTAAAGGACATTCAGAATAATCTTACAAACTTTTTTTAGTTTCTGGTATTTTTTCTATCTGCTCAGAAATTTCCAGATCATCAATTATAGTGAGTTTGAGATTTTGCAAGTTAATTTTTCCCTTCTTTGTCAAAACTGATGGGTTTCACCTATTTAAGTTTAGAAACTATGTGCTTCGTAGTCTTTTAATTTCTAATATACAGTTCTGTTATTCTTTGTTAATGTATATAAAGCTATGCATTTCTTAAAAAATTCTTTTTGCTTGTCTTATTTTTTTAAATGTATTCTTTCTAATTCTGTGTTGCTTTTCATATCCTTTCTTCTTACTTTGTTCTGTCCTTTTTAATTTGGAGAAAAAACGAATAAAGAAAAAGGTGAGGATCCAAGATATTCAAAAATGTACTGTAGGAATTTGAATGAGGTTTTTTAAATGTGCGTGGTAGCGTTCTAGAAAAATAATATATAATAATAGTATTTTCAGCCTCTAATTTTTACTTATTCTTTATTTTGGGGCTTCTTTCTATGCAGAATGAGCAACTTCGCCAGGATGTAATTGACTACCAGAGACAAATAGATTCACAAAAGGAAATGCATATGTCACGCAGAGGAGATGAATCTGATTACAGATCTCAGTTATCCAAAAAGAACTTTGAGCTTGTCCAATATCTGGATGAAATTCAGGTAAAGTTTCTCAATGCGTAATCAATTTAGTACAACAATAATGATATCATAGAATATTAGGGTTGGAAGGGACCTCTGGAGGTCATCTAGTCCAACCCACTGCTCAAAGCAGGACTAATCCCCAACTAAATCATTCCAGCCAGGGCTTTATCAAGCCTGACCTTAAAAACCTCTAAGGAAGGTGATTCTACCACCTCCCTAGGTAACACATTCCAATGCTTCACCACCCGCCTAGTGAAAAAGTTTTTCCTAATATCCAATCTAAACCTGCCCAACTGCAACTTGAGACCATTACTCCTTGTTCGGTTATCTGCTACCACTGAGAACAGTCTAGATCCATCCTCTTTAGAACCCCCTTTCAGGTAGTTGAAAGCAGTTATCAAATCTCCCCACTGTCTTCTCTTCTGTTGACTAAACAATCCCAGTTCTCTCAGCCTCTCCATGTAAGTCATGCACTCCAGGCCCCTAATCATTTTTGTTGCCCTTCTCTGGACTCTTTCCAATTTTTCCACATCCTTTTTGTAGTGTGGGCCCCAAAATTGGACACAGTACTCCAGATGAGGCCTCACCAATATCGAATAGAGGGGAACGATCACGTCCCTCGATCTTCTGGCAATACCCCTACTTATACAGCCCAAAATGCCATTAGCCTTCTTGGCAACAAGGGCACACTGTTGACTCATATCCAGCTTCTCATCCACTGTAATCCCTAGGTCCTTTTCTGCAGAACTGCTGCCTAGCCATTCGGTCGGTGCTAGTCTGTAGCAGTGCAATAAATATCAATTTATTGTCATTTGGCATAACCTTTCAAGTGGTCATCTAGATGTGAAAAACTGTATCCCATGACTAATCCCCTAAACCTTCCAGATCCTACATTTAATACAACAGTTATATACTGGTACAAGATTTGAAATACAGTGAAACCTCGATATAACGGACTAATTCGGGCGAGGGGGTGTCCGTTAAAGCCGAAAGTCCGTTATTTAATCATTTTTTTAAATTATTAAATAACGGACTTTCGGCTGACAATGGACACCCCCCTCGCCCGAATTAGTCCGTTATATAGAGGTTTTACTTTTAGTGAGTAGCCCGCCCGGCGCCAGCCAGCAGTCCACCCGCCCGGGACCCCGGCTGCTGGGACTCGGGCGGGCCCCCCCCGCTTTGGGGAGCCGGCGGGAGCTGTCAACCCCCCCCCCCCGCCCGGCTCCCCTCAGTGGGGAGCCCAGCGGGAGCTGTCAACTCGCCCGCCCGGCTCCCCACAGCGGAGAGCCGGGCGGGAACTGTCAGCCCGCCCGCAACTGTCAACACCCCCCGCCCGGCTCCCCACTGCGGGGAGCCGGGGGGGGGGGGGGAGAGTTGACAGCTCCCGCTGCGGGGAGCCGGGCGGGAGCTGTCAACCTCTGCGGGGAGTGACAGCTCCTGCCCGGCTCCCCGGGGCGGGAGCCGGCAGCCCCCAATAACGGATTTCGGATGCATCGGAAATTTTGTCCGTTGCATCCGAAGTCCGTTAAATCGGGGTCCGTTAAATCGAGGGTTTACTGTACCAAACCATATATTTTTAAAAGTAACTTTTTCTTTACCTTTTTAGAGTTTGACTGAAACTAATGAAAAATTAGAAGCTCAAAACCAGGAAATGAGGAAGAACTTGGAAGAATCAGTGCAGGAAATGGAGAAGATGACTGATGAATATAACAAAATGAAACTTATTGTGCAGCAGTCTGATATTGTTATGGACCAATTAAGAAAGGAAAAGGAACAATATAAGTTTCAGGTAATAAATGGCTTGTCCATTACTGACAGATATGTAATTTTCTGAACAATGCTGCATAGTGGCAATTTGCCTTAAATCTAAGGCACAATATTTTAAATGTTTTTAAAATGTACCTTTCTTTCTAGCAGAGAAAAAATGTTCAACTTATTTTATCCAGCTCCAGATAAGAAGAAATATTACTTTCTTTAACAAAACAAAAGAGAATGGTTCTTGACTAGAGAGCTAACTTGAAACCCAGCATAAATGTTAAGAACTTGATTATAAATCTTTTTTAAAAAAAGCATTATATAAAATGTTAGCATTCCTCTAATTATATTACAAGTTTGAATCACTATAGCTATAGCATTAATGTAATAATTGTTTTTACAGGGTGTATGTCTGTGCCTATGTGTGTATATAGTGTAATACAATGTGTACATTTTTATGGAATTAATCAGTGTCAATTTACAGATACAGGAACTAACAGACCAACTTAAAGCGAAAAATGAAGAAGATGATCCCCTCATGGCAGCTGTGAATGAAAAAGTTGAAGAATGGAAGGTACTTTATAGTAGTTTCTGATTTCATGTTCTCTTTAGGAATTAGTTTAGGTGTCTCCTTATTATGTTGCTTATGTTCCTTGCAGAGAATCTTGGCTTCTAAAGATGATGAAATCATAGAATATCAGCAGATGTTGTTTAACTTGAGAGAGAAACTGAAAATGGCCCAGCTTGATGCAGACAAAAACAATGTTCTGGCACTCCAGCAGGTACTGTCTATGCAAATTTGTCATAACCTCTGCTTGTACAGTCATGTGTCAAACACTATGTCATTGGGCAGTTGAGAGTCTGTTTCAGACCTATGCAAAGTCTTACTTCCTTTCAGTGTCCCTCATTTTAGTCCCAAAATTATTCATGTTCCATACAAATTTGATGTCCTCTCAGAAACAAGGAATTGTAAGCCATATGCAACTGTGTCAGTGTCTTACTTTTCAGCTGAAATGTGGCCTGTTTGATTTCTGCCAAATACTGAATTTTTGTTTCTGAAAAGTTATCAAATCAGTTCAGCTGTTGTTTTTGAGACTTTCCTGTCATACAATCTTTCTGTGATTTCTTTTTAACTGTTTTCCTGTCACTCAGCATACAGAAATACATCATACTCTCTGCAGTTTCCTAAGATGCATATGCATGCACAGAATCTGTCGAATAGTGGCATACTGTTAAGAGCTCACATTTCACATATGCAACTAGATGGTACAAAGTACATTTTTATTTTTTAAACCAATAACGTTAAGAAATCCCAACCAAATTTTCACTGAAACACTGAAAGACACAACCAAGAACACAGGAATTTCCCTACAGGCCAGTGGTCTGTCTAGTCCAGAATCCTGTCTCTGTCAGTAGCCAGCACCAGATGCTTATAAGGAATTTGCAAGAAAGACCGCATTTTGCTAGCATGCACATGCTTAACTTTGGTTGGTCCACTGAAGTTGATATATATCTCAAAACAGCTCAATAAATATCTATTTAAAGGGTATTGCTTTAAGTACTAGTTTTACAAGCTTGTATTTTTTACTTTTGACTATTTTTCTTTTTCTTTTTTTTTACTGCTTTGCCTTTATATAACTGAATACTAGATAATATCTGAACTTTATATTGTAAGTATTACTGTTTAATTGTTTCTTTCAGATTTTTGTTTTGTTTTAACTGTTCTACATCTCTTCATTTTCTTTCTGTTCAAAGTAGTAAGTTACTCTGTGTTAGTAGTTTATTAAATGTTAATTACTTTTCTAACATAATTGCATTTTTGTAGGGGGTGCAAGAACGAGACAGTCAGATTAGGTTGCTCACTGAGCAAGTTGAACAATATACAAAAGAAATGGAAAAAAATGCATTGATTATTGAGGATTTGAAAAATGAACTCCAAAAAGATAAAGGTAAGTTGGTATTTTTTATTTAAAGATATATGTTGATAACTTATAATGAGCAGTTTTAAAAACTTTACATTGTTTTGTGTATTTTTAAAGAGTATGAATGACATTTATTCCCTTACTAATTCGCTATTTCCATTTGACAAACATTGGGGACTGACTTCCAGTGTGTGGGTGTGATCCATTGTTCATAGCTATTGAATCGGCTAGGGAGGCTGCCCCCCCTCCCCCAGAGCTGAGCTGCGAGAGCATTGTGCGCACCCTCCACCCTCCTGGAGCCGCGCCAGGGGAAGCACCCTGGGGGCTGGGGCTGCGCGCTCCCTCCTCTCCCGGAGCCATGCCGCGGGAGCAGCACTCCGGGAGGCCAGGGCTGTGCACTTCCCCTCTTCCAGGGCTGCACCGCGGGGGCAGCATTCCACGGACCGGGGCTGCACGCTCCCCCCGTTCTCCTGGAGCTGAGCCGCGCAACTATAGTAAGGAAGTGGAGGAGGGCGGGGGGGGGTTCCGTGGTGGTGGTTGGGGGGCTGTTCTGGAGGGGGAAGTCAGGGAGCAGGGTGGTTGGATAGGGGGTGGGGTTCTGGGGTGGTGGTTAGGGGGTGGTTGAGTGGATAGGGGTCGGGGCAGTCAGGGGACAGGGAGCAGGGGAGGTTCTGAGGGGTGGTTAGGGGTCTCTGGAAGGGGCAGTCAGGGGACAAGGTCGGGGGGGGGGGTTGGATGGGTCCAGGAGTCTGAGGGGGCAGTCAGGGGGTGGAAAGTAGGAGGGGGCTGGATTGGGGGCGGGGCCTTCCCTACTCAGCCCTCTATATCAGTGGTCCCCAACCCCCGGTCCGCGGACCGGTACCGGTCCGTGGAGCATTTGGCACCGGTCCGCGGCCGCGTTCCCCTCCGCCCCGCCCCTTCCGGCTTCCTGGCCGACGTCCCTTCCGGTTCCGGCCGACGTCCCTTCCGGTTCCGGCCGACGTCCCTTCCGGTTCCGGCCGCCTTCCGCATTTTTGCTGCTTTCCCGCCGTTTCCCTGCGGCTTTTCGGCGTACACACATGATCCCGCCGCGCCGAAAAAGGCGGGAAAGGAGCAAAATGCGGAAGGCGGCCGGAACCGGAAGGGACGGCGGCCGGAAGCCGGAAGGGGCGGGGCGGGCCGCCGGGCCGCAAGCCTCACTCGGATGCGTGGCCCGGTCCGCGGCGATGAAAAGGTTGGGGACCACTGCTCTATATAATTTTGTAAACCCAGTGTGACCCTCAGGCCAAAACGTTTGCCCACCCCGATCTAGTATTAAAGTTTGTTTTACAAATACTTGTCATATACCTTCAAGTTCTATAGACTTATGTAAGTTTTACTCAGAAATATGCAGTTACATCTTCTTTTACACAGCTATATGTATTAACAGTAATACATTGCCTACATACCAATTTCAAAAGTAGATCATTATTCTGTGAAAAATTACCTTAAAAAGAGTAAGTTAAATTCAAATATAAACTGAAGTAAGAGAACATTTATTAGATCTCCAGAAGCAAAGAAATGTAGCTGGGCTCTGATTCTGCATAGATTTAGGCTTATTTATCGCCATAGGGAAGTTATAAGGGTATAAGGCAGTGGCCAATCTGAGCCTGAGAGGAGCCAGAATTTACCAATGTACATTGCCAAAGAGCCACAGTAATACATCAACAGCGCTTCCCCCCCAGCACCTCCCACCCACTGGGAGCCCCACTGATCAGCACCTACCCCTCCCTCCCCCGTCCTCCCGATCAGCTGTTTTGTGGTGTGCAGGAGGCTCTGGGCAGGAGAGGGGAGGAGTGTGGCCACAGGTGACTCAAGAGATGGGGCAGGAAGGGTTGGAGTCAGGGCAGGGCTTGTGGCAGAGCCAGGGATAGAGCAGTGAGCATCCCCTGGAAAGTTGGCACCTGTAGCGCCAGCCCTGGAGTTGGTGCCTATATAAGAAGCTACATATTAACTTCTGAAGAGCTGTGTGTGGCTCCGGAGCTGCAGGTTGGCCACCCCCGTATAAGGTGTGAATTTAAACTACTATAACTATACTGGTGTAACACCTTTTGTGGACACAATTATTCTGGTATAAAATGCCTCTTTCTGGTTTTATTTATGTCACTTTGGGAGCAGTTTAAGATGAGCTGGGGAAAAAAACAACATTCTTTTTCTGGAATAAGAGTGTCTATGTAGGGGAGTTATAACTATAAATATAACAGTTTACACTAGTATAATTATACTACTATAACTGGATACATTTCCCATGTAGTCACGCCCTTACATATATACTTAACTTAATTTACTGTAAGCACTTCCTTTGGCTTTAATGGGAACTAATCATAATGCATACAATTAAACATATACATGCGTCTTTGCAGGATCAGGGCCTTACTATATATAGTCTTGATCCTGTAAAGTCTTACACACATGAAAAGTTTTAAATATGTGAGTTGTGCCATTGATCTGAAATGGAATACTATTTTCGATTATATGAATTAATTTCATATAAGTTGCCTCAATAGTTGCTTGTAAAAATAAAAAGGCCATAATATAAACTGCTGTAAAACTATTCATTTCAGAATGAAGTTAAGAGATTTGTGAAAACCAGAGCTCAAATACAAAATAATAATTTACTTGAGGCAACTTTTCTAGATTTCAGTCCAAGCAAAGTGGAAGTACTCCGTTATCTCATATCAGAAATGGCTTAATGTTCTTATTCATTCAAAATATAACTACAAAATTTGCTTTTCTTTCCAGGTCTCTCATCACTTGCTCAGCAGAATCATATTGGAGAAATACAGAACAAATTACAACTGCTGGAGCAGAGAACTAAGGAGGCTGAGAGAGTGGCAGAACTAGCAGAGTCTGATGCTAGGGAAAAAGACAAAGAACTCATTGAGGCTCTGAAGCAAATGAGAGACTATGAAACGGTACACAGTTCATTTGATAAAATGAAAAGAGCAGTTTTTGCCTATATCTTCAACAGATTTGTCTAGGTGAAAAACAAAACAAAAATAAATGTCAAATGAACAACTTCCCATGTTGTTTTTTTCTCTATTCTTATGTATTTCTTGATTTTGTTGTAAATGGTAGATGAGTGAATTGAGTCTCAACTCAGCCATATTTGGCAAGGTATATAAAGCATCTATTTGAGCATCCAGAATAGTCTTGAGACAACAGAAGTTGGATAGCCAAGATGAGGAGCTTTTGAAGGGTCAACACTTAAGCTAGTAACAGAACTCCATCTTGCAGATGGTGGGGAAAGCATTTCTGAAAATCACTGGCAGCCCCAAGTAAAAATATTTTTGTCAGAGAATTAAGATATAAATGAAAAGATGCCATTTTTAGATCATCACTTTCCGGATCATAGCTGCTCTTTAAATTTTTACATTCCTAAAATACTCTGCAAATATGGGCCATGATTCTTTGCAGAGATCTTTGTGTATGGCACTCATTACAGGATCAGGGACTTTAGCGTGTGCACAGGGGCGGCTCCAGGCACCAGCAAAGAAAGCAGGTGCCTGCGGCTGCATTCCGGCCAATCCCTTTTTTTGGCTTTGGCGACGCACCGCTTCTGCCGCCTTTTTTTTTTTTTTTTTGGGTTGGGGCAGAAAGAAGTTTAGAGCGGGCCCTGCGGCCTTTCGTGTGCATGTTATATATGTACATCTCAGGGTAAAGAAAAAGATCTAGTTCCTTTTCATTGCATTGAATTATGTTGTATGTTAAGTAGTAAATGTCACATTGCCGGATGATGTCTGATTCTCAGTGACAAGCTTTTAAGTTTTTTTTTTTTTTTTTTTTTAAAGCAATACTTGTGAAAGGATGATCGTGACAATTCTGTTTGACAATGCAACAAAAGGTTTTTATTTACCATATTTTCAAAATAAAAAAACAGGACCTTTTTATGGCAACATTGTTTAACATTGCAGGATATTCATGCAAAAGTACTTTTTAAAAATGTGCGCTAATATCGCTACTTCAGACTCAGCAGAGAGGCATGTGTACTTCTCAAAAGTAGAGGATTTTTTCAGATAACTCAGTGTTCTGAATGTTTGTTATGAAACATTGAACAAGTATGGCTAACATTTATTTTGAGCAAAAAACACCTTTGATTGTGTTCATACTCATTCAACTTTTCACTGCAAATGCTTTTGGAATAGCAATATGTTCTTCTTCGAGTGATTGCTCACATGCATTCCATTTAGGTTAGGTACGCGCAGCGTGCCTGGTTGCCGGGTAGATTTTCCCCTAGCTATAGCCTGGGTGAGCAGGGAGCCCCCTGGAGTGGCGCCCTTATAGCAGCCTATATATACCCCTGCGACCCCAGGCACCATCTTAGTTCCTTCTTACCGCAGACGAGCTGGTTGCAGGAACAGTAGAGCTCTGTGTCCCACAGTCTCTATATCTCCTAGCTTCTTCTCTCTTTGTTATGTTAATAGTTAAATACTTAGTGTAAATAGTTCTGCCATTAGTGTAGTTAGTCAGTTAATTATTTTCTTAGTGTAAATAGATCAGTACGTGCAGGGGTTTCCCCTGCCTCCTGGGGCTTATGCCGCCTAAGGCCCCAGGCTTTAAAGCGTGTGCGCAGTGTGGGAAGCCCATGCCCTTGGGCGATCCGCACACTCATTGTTTAAAGTGCCTCGGAGAGTCCCACGTCGCGGAGTCCTGCAGCATCTGCAGAACTTTTAAGCCCCGCACGAGGAAGGACAGGGAGACTCGTCTCCGGCAACTCCTCATGGAGGCAGCCCTGGCTCCGGATGCGGGGGAGACCTCGGGACCCGCTCCCAAGAAGGCACCAGCCAAGGCAAAGCCCCGGCACCGGTCAGACTCCCCTTCAAGAAAAAGAAAGAGGGACTCGCAGGCGCCGGCCGCTCCAACACCGCGCCGTGACCATTACGAGCAGCCGCCGCCGGTGATCGCGGCACCGACGGGCTCAGTCTGCTCAGAGGGGCAGCCCTCGGCACCGACACCGTCGACTCCGGTACCCGTGCAGGGCCCGTCGAGTCCGGTGCAAGTGGCCTCGCCGCTTAGAGTGCCTCCACCGCAGCACCTTCCCTCAACCTCTGAGGCATTTGCTGCTGCCGGTCGTTGCCTACCCTCAGACTCCGCGCTGGAGCTGAGCCAGGTCCGATCGAGGGGCAGACCGCCCGTGATTGGGACCGAGATCGCGGCCAGGAGCCCGGAGGGGCCTGCGTACCGCTCGATCTCCCGGCACCGCTCGGGCTCCCGGCACCGCTCAGTATCGCGGCACCGGTCGCAGCCCCGGCACAGGACAGCGAGGAGGCCGTCTGAATCCCCCGAGGCGCTCTCCCATCGCTCCAGGTCTCAACATCGGTCCGAGTCCTGGCGCCGATCCGAGTCCCGGTGCCCGCGCTCTGCTCGGCACCGGTCGTACTCTCGGCGCCGGTCACACTCTCGGCACCGGTCGGCTAGCAGGCATAGAGGGAGCCCGCGACGATCCCGCTCCCGGCGCCGTTCCCTATCCCGGCGCAGATCGTCACCCCGACGCCGGTCGAGCCGCTACACCCGACCTTCTGTCAGCCGCTCCCGGTCCCGGTCCCGACGCAGATCACCGCCTCGGCACCGGCGAGACTCTCGGCACCGGTCCCACTCCCGGCACCGGGGCTCCCCTCGACGATACCGGTCATATAGCCACTCTCCGCGCCGGTATCGTTCCTATAGCCGCTCTTCTCATCGGCACCGATCCTATAGCCGCTCTTCGCACCGGCACCGGACCCCTGATGCCTCGCCGCGACGATACCACTCTTCCAGCGGCTCTCCGCATCGGCATGGACTTTCGGACCCCTCTCCTCGGCGGCACCGGTCGCCCAACAAGTCACCGTCCCGGCACCGAGGCGGACCTTGTCTCAGTCCAGGGCCAGGCCCTTCGGGGCAGCGAGAGCCAGCCATGGAGCCTAAGGACTCTCTCACCCGACCCTCACAGCCCGCCAGGGGAGGCCAACCCTGGCCCCCCACCCAAGGCTCGGTGTCCCCAAGATCCGCCTCTGAGCAGCAGTGGCCACCTTGGGATCAATGGGCTTATGATCAGCCCCAGACCACACAGTCAGATCCAGGGTTCCCTTTAAGATCAGGGAGCACCGATGACCCTCTGCCAGGACCATCTTCGATAGTTGTCCCCTCTGGTGCCCCTTTGGTGGCGGGCGACTTGGGCCCATACGCCTCCCCTGCCCGGGGGGATACGGTGGCGGGCATGTCATCAGACAATCTACCCTCCTCTGACCTGGCCCTTTACCAAGGCCTTCTAAAAGCAGTGGCAACTAATATGAGCTTGCCAATGGAGGAGACCCCGACGGTTCAGGACCCTGTGACCACCATGTTGTCTAAAGGGGCCCCGTCGAAGGTAGCAGTACCGTTCATCAACACGATAAGACAGAACGCTGCTACAATCTGGAAGACCCCGGCTTCCATCCCCCCCCACCGCTCGGGGAGTGGAGAGGAAATACTTCGTCCCTGCTAAGGGGTACGAATATCTCTACACCCATCCCCCTCCCTCTTCACTCGTGGTGGAATCGGTGAATGATAGGGAGCGACACGGGCAGGAGGCGCAGGCCCCTAAGACTAAAGAGGCAAGGCGCCTGGACCATTTCGGTCGAAAAGTTTATTCTTCAGGGGGCCTTATTCTGAGGGTAACCAACCACCAGGCCCTCTTAAGTCGTCATCATTTCGATACGACAGAGGCCCTAGCAAAGTTAGAGGCCGTGGTCCTGCCGGACAATAAGCAACAGTATAGGGCTTTGATCCGCCAAAGCAGGGACATTTCAAGATATGCCCTGCAGGCGGCCCTGGACTCGGCTGACGCAGCGGCAAGGGCCATGGCTTCAGGAATCGCCCTTCGTCGGGCGGCTTGGCTGCAGTCCACCACTTTGTCCCAGGCTATGCAGCTCAAGATCCAGGACCTCCCCTTTGAAGGGGATTCCCTCTTTTCCGGAGACACGGACACTCGTCTCCAGAACCTTAAGGACAAAGGGGTAACCCTTAAATCCTTGGGAATGCAGGCACCGTCAGCGCAGAGGCGTCCCTTTTACCCCCCGCGACGGCAATTCTTCCCACCTGCCCGCCCACCTCGAGACTTCCAGCAGAGGAGACCGAGACCTTATCGCCGGCGCCCAGGCCCACGCCAAGGGGGGAGGCAACAGGCCCCGAAGCCACCCCGCGGGCCTAGACAAAACTTTTGAAGGTGCGCCCGGGGGCAGAGCACCAGTTCTTCTTCGAGTGATTGCTCACATGCATTCCACTATAGGTTAGGCACGCGCTGCGGGCCTGGTTGCCGGGTAGATTTTCCCCTAGCTGCAGACTGGGTGAGCAGGGAGCCCCCTGGAGTGGCGCCACTGAGGCACTCTATAAGTACCCCTGCGACACAGTCTGGCCCTCAGTTCCTTCTTTACCGCTCGAGCTGGTAGTCGGAAGAGGAGTTCTGCTTTTCAGCGTTCTCCTTATCTCCTAGCTAGTCGATTGTTCTCTTAATTGTTCGTTGTTAGCAGTTGTTGTTAGTTAGTTTACATAGTCTTTGTAGTGTAAATAGTCAAGTGCAGGGGTTTTTCCCTGCTGCCGGAGCCTCTGTCTTCAAGGCTCCGGGATTCAAGCACTCAGAGTGTGGGAAGCCTATGCCTATGGGAGACCCACACTCTAAGTGCCTCTCAAGTGCCTGGTAAGTGCACTTGGCAGTTTCTTCCTAGATCTGCAGTACCTTCAGCCCAGGACCCGCAAAGACAGGGAATCCCGCTTGCGGCACGTCCTGATGGAGGCGGCCCCGGACTCGAGTGCGGCACCAGACCCCGCACCCAAACCGCCGAGAGCCAAGCCTCGGCACCGGTCGCGCTCCCCCAGCACCAAGTGGAAGAGGAGCGCTCAACTTCACCCCGCTCCGGCGCCGGACCGCGTCCAGCCGTCGGTACCAGTCCCGCGACCTCAGCCTTCTCCGGGGAGCCGACCTGAGGAAGAGCCGCCAGCACCCGCACCGCTGACTCCGGCGCCGCAGGAGGCCCCGTCGAGTCCGGTGCCAGTGGTCTTGCCACTTGGGGTGCCAACTCCGCAGCAGCTTCCCTCCACGATGGAGGCGTGTACTGCTGCGAGAGGGTTGCTTGCCGGGGACGTCCCGCAGCAACAAGTCCGGTCGACGGGCAGGCCGCCCATGACCGAGGCAGAGATCGCGTGTCGGAGCCCGGCAGGGCATGGACACCGCTCGATCTCGCGGCGCCGACCAGACTCCCGGCAACGGTCACCCGCCCGGCTCCGGTCGCAGTCTCGGCGCCGCAAGGAGTTGAGACCCTGCTCAAGGTCTCCTCCTGGCCGTTCGCGCCACTCGCGCTCTGGCCGCCGATCAGAGTCCCGGCACCCTGGCAAGGGCCGGTCGTACTCTCGGCACCGGTCGCACTCCCGGCACCGGTCCCTCAGCTGGCGCCGAGACCGTCAGAGACGTCGCTCCACAAGCCGCTCCGCGTCCCGGCACTGCTCGTCGTCTCGGCACCGAACCCTGTCGCGGCGCCGAAGGTCCTCCCGGTACCGATCATCGTCTCGGCACCGAGACTCCCCGAGGCGGCACCGTTCAGGTAGCCACGATTCCTCGGATGGGCACCACACCGCCCGGTACCGGTCGAGAAGCCCACGGCACCAGGAGTGTAGAGAGCGGCACCGGACCCCGTCGCGGCGCCGAAGGTCCCCCCCGGTACCGATCATCGTCTCGGCACCGAGACTTCCCGAGGCGGCACCGTTCGGGTAGCCACGACTCCTCGGATGGGCACCTTACCGCCCGGCACTGGTCGAGAAGCCCACGGCACCGGGAGCGTCGAGAGTCCGCCGGCACGCGGTCCCCTCGCTCGGCGGGACCAGCCCAAGTCACCCAGAACCCTGCCTGGTCAGAGTGGGCGGCATGGGGGTATGATCGGCCCCGGGAAACCCAGTCTGAACCCGGGTTCCAGGTGAGCTCAGAGGGTCCAGTGGACGTGCTGGCAGGACCATCATCGGCAGTCCAGCCCTCCACGACACATAGCCCTATGAAGCCGGGTCCCTACGCCTCCCCCGTAGGGGTAGAGGCAGTGGCGGGCACTTCATCAACTAGCCCGCCCGCCTTGGACCTCTCCAGTTACCAACATCTCCTCCAGGCAGTTGCTAAAAACATGAACCTGCCTTTGGAAGAGGTCCCAGTGGTGGACGACCCGGTCACCACCATGTTAACTAAGGGCACTCCGGCACGGGTGGCAGTGCCGTTCATTAATACTATTAAACTCCACACGGCGGCAATTTGGAAAACCCCCGCCTCTATCTCCCCCACTGCTCGTGGGGTGGAGAAGCGTTATTTTGTCCCAGCCAAGGGATATGAATACTTGTATGTTCACCCCACGCCCTCCTCCCTGGTGGTGGACTCTGTTAATAACAAGGAGCGCCACGGGCAGGAGGCGCAGGTCCCCAAGGCCAAAGAGGCCAAAAGGTTGGACCACTTCGGCAGGAAAGTTTATTCCTCCGGGGGCCTACAACTCAGAGTCGCCAACCATCAGGCACTCCTGAGTAGGCACCATTTCGACACGGTGGAGGCCCTTACTAAATTTGAGACTGCTCTCCCGCAGGAGGGCAAACAGGAGTTCAGGGCCCTATTGCTCCAAAGCAGGGACATATCTCGTCATGCCCTGCAAGCGGCCCTGGACTCGGCCGACTCTGCGGCCCGAACAATGGCCTCGGGCATAGCCCTCCGCCGTGCAGCATGGCTCTCGTCATCCAACCTAGCCCCGGCCATGCAATTTAAAATCCAGGACCTCCCCTTTGAGGGACAGTCCCTCTTCTCGGAGGATACGGATGCCCGTCTCCAGGCCCTCAAGGACAGGGGGGGTAACCCTCAAAGGCCTGGGCATGCACACCCCAGGTCCACAGAGGCGTCCCTTCATCCCGCCATGCAGGAAATTCTTCCCACCTGCACGTCCGCCCCAGGACTCCTCCCTTAGGAGAAGCCGCCCTTACCGCTGCCGGCAAGGGCCTAGGCAGGGCGGGAAACAACAAGGCTCTAAGCCTTCCCAGGGGCCCAAATCCAACTTTTGATGGTGCGCCCGGGGGCAGTTCACCAATCATAAACCTGGATCCTCCCTTTGGAGACCGTCTGTCCTACTTCCGCCGTGCATGGTCGGCCATTACATCAGACCAGTGGGTCCTCCGCACGGTGGAGGTGGGATATTCGCTCCAGCTCTCCTCCACTCCTCCCACCCACCCACCCTCCTCGTCCCTCTTCAGGGACCCCTCTCACGAGCAACTCCTCGTACAGGAGGTGAGGTCACTCCTCGCACTGGGAGCCATCGAGCCCGTACCGCAGGAGTTCAGGGGGAAGGGGTTCTACTCCCGCTACTTCCTGATCCCCAAGGCGAAAGGGGGCCTCCGGCCCATCCTGGACCTGCGCGAACTCAACACCTACATGATCAGGTTCAAGTTCCGCATGGCCACCTTGGGCACTATCATTCCCTCTCTGGATCCGGGAGACTGGTTCGCTGCCCTCGATATGAAGGACGCTTACTTTCACATGAGCATCAAACCCTCACACAGACGTTACCTCCGCTTCCTGGTAGCGGGGGAACACTATCAGTTTGCCGTCCTACCCTTCGGCCTGTCCACCGCACCCAGGGTGTTCACAAAGTGTATGGCGGTAGTAGCGGCATTCCTTCGGCGCCGCGGGGTACACTTATACCCGTACCTCGACGATTGGTTGATCCGAGGCACCTCCAGGGACCAAGTGTCAGCTCACGTGCGGCTCGTTATCAGCACGTTCGACCGCTTGGGAATCCTTCTCAACAGGGAGAAGTCCACCCTGGAGCTTACCCAGAACATAGAGTTCATAGGAGCCTTACTAGACTCCACGGTAGCAAGGGCATCCCTGCCCCAGCCTCGGTTCCTCACTATCCAGTCGGCCATCAGACAGCTACGCAACTGTCCGATGACTACGGTCAAGGTCTTCCTCAGCCTGCTAGGTCACATGGCATCGTGCACTCATGTCATACAGCACGCCAGACTACGGCTACGCCCACTGCAGTCGTGGCTCGCGGTGGCCTACAGACCGAGAAGGGACAGTATGGACGCCCTCCTCTCCATCCCCAGAGCCACCCTATCCGCTCTGGCTTGGTGGGAAGACCAGGACAATGTGTGCCGAGGGGTCCCCTTCCTTCCCCCCAGCCCGTCCATGTCCCTGGTGACGGACGCTTCGTCACTAGGGTGGGGAGCTCACCTAGGGGAACTCAGGACCCAGGGCCGCTGGTCGGAGTCAGACCTCTGCCTCCACATCAATGTCAGGGAGCTGAGGGCCGTCCGGCTCGCGTGCCAGGCGTTCCGGGACACATTACGGGGTCACTGTGTAGCGGTGCTGACAGACAACACCACAGCCCAGTACTACATAAACAAGCAAGGCGGGGCCCGCTCCAGCCCCCTGTGTCAAGAGGCGATTCTCCTGTGGGAATTCTGTATAGCCCACGCTATTCACCCGGTGGCCTCCTTCCTTCCCGGAATCCAGAACTCCCTGACGGACCACCTCAGCAGATCCTTTATGACTCACGAGTGGTCCCTTCGGCCAGATGTCATCCGGCCGATCTTCCTGAGGTGGGGGTTTCCCCACATCGATCTCTTCGCCTCCAGACAGAACAGGAAGTGCCTCCAGTCCTGCTCCTTTCGAGGCAGCTCCCGGGGATCCCTGACAGATGCCTTTCTCCTACCCTGGACGGGGCACATGTTCTACGCGTTCCCTCCGATCCCACTTCTCCACAAGGTGATCCTGAAGATCAGACAGGACAGGGCACACGTCATCCTCATAGCCCCAGCCTGGCCCAGGCAATGCTGGTATGTGTCCCTCCTCCGGCTGTCCAGGGCCCCTCCCATCAGCTTCCCGCTGTGGCCAGACCTGATCTCCCAGGATCACGGTCGCCTCCTGCACCCGGACTTGCGGTCCCTTCAGCTCACAGCGTGGCTACTCCATGGCTGAGAGGTCCTGAGCTCTTATGCTCAGCCGAGGTACAGAACGTCCTTCTGGGTAGTAGGAAACCATCCACCAGAAGTACCTATACCGCCAAGTGGACCCGTTTCTCTGCATGGTGCACACAACATGACATCGTTCCAAGTGAGGCTACTATCCCACACATATTGGACTACCTCTTAGGCCTCAGAAATCAGGGCCTTTCTACCTCTACTATCCGGGTCCACCTCGCTGCCATATTGTATTCCATCCAGGTCAGTCGAACCACTCAGTCTTCTCCGACCCTGTGGTATACCGTTTCCTTAAGGGTCTAGATAAGCTGTACCCGAGCATCAAGCGTCCCATTCCACCTTGGGATCTCAACCTTGTGCTCTCACGCCTCGCGATGCCCCCGTTCGAGCCCCTCGCCACGTGTTCCTTACTCCACCTTTCCTGGAAGGTGGCATTCCTAGTAGCTATCACCTCGGCTCGTAGAGAGTGTCAGAGATCCGTGCACTTACCTCCGAGCCGCCTTACACTATCTTCCACAATGACAAGGTGCAGCTACGTCCCCACCCGGCCTTCCTGCCTAAGGTGGTCTCTCCCTTCCATGTTAATCAAGACATTTGTCTCCCAGTCTTTTATCCTAAGCCACACACCTCTGGAAGGGAACAGCAATTACACACGTTGGACGTTAGGAGGGCTCTTGCTTTTTATTTAGATAGAACAAAGCAATTCAGGAAAACAACCAACTTTTCATGGCAGTTGCGGAGAGGATGAAGGGCCAGCCAGTTTCAGCCCAAAGGCTCTCCTCCTGGATTACCTCGTGCATTCACACCTGTTATGAACTCGCGGACAAGCCGCTTGAGAGAGTAACAGCACACTCCACGAGAGCGCAGGCGTCCTCTGCGGCCTTCCGGGAGGGAGTCCCTATTACGGACATCTGCAGGGCGGCTACCTGGTCCTCCGTCCATACCTTCGCCGCCCACTACGCCATAGTCCAGCAGACCAGGGACGATGCGGCGTTTGGGTCAGCGGTCTTACGATCAGCAATGGGTCAACCCGACCCCACCTCCTAGGTATTGCTTGTAGTCACCTATAGTGGAATGCATGTGAGCAATCACTCGAAGAAGAAAACAAGGTTACTTACCTGTAACTGTTGTTCTTCGAGATGTGTTGCTCACATCCATTCCAAACCCACCCTCCTTCCCCACTGTCGGTTTAGCCGGCAAAGAAGGAACTGAGGGCCAGACTGTGTCGCAGGGGTACTTATAGAGTGCCTCAGTGGCGCCACTCCAGGGGGCTCCCTGCTCACCCAGTCTGCAGCTAGGGGAAAATCTACCCGGCAACCAGGCCCGCAGCGCGTGCCTAACCTATAGTGGAATGGATGTGAGCAACACATCTCGAAGAACAACAGTTACAGGTAAGTAACCTTGTTTTTCCGTTCCGGATCCTCCCTTCGGAGACCGTTTGTCCCACTTCCTCTGTGCTTGGTCGGACATCACCTCAGACCAGTGGGTCCTCCGCACGGTGGAGATGGGATACTCGCTCCAACTGTCCTCCACTCCTCCCGCCCACCCACCCTCCCCGTCCCTCTTCAGGGACCCCTCTCACGAGCAACTCCGTGTACAGGAGGTGAGGTCGCTCCTTGCGCTGGGAGCCATCGAACCCGTACCGGAGGAGTTCAGAGGCAAGGGGTTCTACTCCCGCTACTTCCTGGTTCCCAAGGCGAAAGGGGGCCTCCGGCCCATCCTAGACCTGCGAGGACTCAATGCCCACATGTGCAAGTTCAAGTTCCGCATGGTCGCCTTAGGCACCATTATCCCCTCTCTGGATCCTGGAGACTGGTTCGCTGCCCTCGATATGAAGGACGCGTATTTCCATATAAGTATAAACCCATCGCACAGGCGCTACCTCCGCTTCCTGGTGGCAGGGGAACACTACCAGTTTGCTGTTCTACCCTTCGGCCTCTCCACTGCACCCAGGGTTTTCACCAAGTGCATGGCAGTGGTAGTGGCGTCCCTTCGGCGCAACGGGGTACAGCTATACCCGTATTTAGACGACTGGCTAATCCGAGGCACCTGCAAGGACCAAGTGCGCTCACACGTGCACCTGGTCATCAGGACGTTCGACCGTTTGGGAATACTTCTCAACAGAGAAAAGTCTACAATGGAACCGACCCAGAGGATCGAGTTCATAGGGGCCTTTCTGGATTCCACTGTAGCACGAGCGTCCCTACCTCACACTCGTTTTCTAGCCATCCAGTCGGCCATTCGGGGTCTGCGCGCCTGTCCCATGACCACGGCCAGAACGTTCCTCAGCCTACTAGGCCACTTGGCCTCATGTACGCAGGTCACGCAACACGCCAGGCTGAGACTCCGTCCACTACAGTCGTGGCTAGCGTCGGCCTACAGACCACGCAGAGACAATATAGACACTCTCCTCACTATCCCCAGAGACATACTATCCACTCTGGCTTGGTGGGAAGATCAGGACAATGTGTGTCGCGGTGTCCCCTTCCTCCCCCCCAGCCCATCCCTCTCTCTGGTGACGGACGCTTCATCTCTGGGATGGGGGGCCCACCTCGGTCACCTCAGGACTCAGGGCCGCTGGTCGGAATCGGATCTCTGCCTTCACATCAACGTCAGGGAGCTGAGAGCCGTTCGCCTGGCTTGCCAGGCCTTTCGAAATACACTACAAGACCGATGTGTAGCGGTACTTACGGACAACACCACAGCCCAGTTCTACATAAACAAACAGGGCGGGGCCCGTTCCAACCCTCTATGTCAGGAGGCGCTTCTTCTCTGGGAATTTTGTATAGCCCACCGGATTCACCCTGTGGCCTCGTTCCTCCCGGGTGTTCAGAACACGTTGGCAGACCACCTCAGCAGGTCCTTTGCGACACACGAGTGGTCCCTCAGACCGGACGTTATTCGGCCGATCTTCCTAAGGTGGGGGTTTCCCCAGATCGATCTCTTTGCCTCCAGGCAGAACAGGAAGTGCCTCCAGTTCTGCTCCTTCCGAGGCAGCGCCAAGGGGTCCTTGACAGATGCCTTTCTCCTACCCTGGACGGGGCACCTGCTCTACGCGTTCCCCCCGATTCCACTTCTACACAAGGTAATCCTGAAGATCAAATGGGACAAGGCCCACGTCATCCTCATAGCCCCAGCCTGGCCCAGGCAGTGTTGGTATGCGTCCCTCCTCCAGTTCTCCAGAGCCCCTCCCATCAGCCTCCCATTATGCCCAGACCTGATCTCTCAGGACCACGGTCGTCTCCTGCACCCGGACCTCCAGTCCCTCCATCTCACAGCATGGCTACTCCATGGCTGAGAGGCCCAGAGCTTTTATGCTCAGCTGAGGTACAGAACGTCCTTCTGGGTAGCAGGAAGCCTGCCACTAGAAGCACCTACATCGCAAAGTGGACCCGTTTCTCCACCTGGTGTGGGGGATTGGCCATCGTCCCGACTCAGGCTCCTATTCCTCGTATACTGGACTACCTCTTAGGCCTTAGAAATCAAGGCCTGTCTACTTCCACCATTCGAGTCCACTTGGCTGCGATCTCGGCTTTCCACCCTGGCCAGGCAAACCGCTCGGTATTTTCTGACCCTGTGGTGTATCGCTTTCTTAAGGGACTGGACAAATTGTACCCGACCGTGAAGCGCCCAATTCCACCTTGGGACTTAAACCTTGTGCTCTCACGCCTCACGTTGCCCCCGTTCGAGCCCCTCGCCACGTGTTCCCTACTCTACCTTTCCTGGAAGGTGGCATTCTTAGTAGCTATCACCTCGGCTCGTAGAGTGTCAGAGATACGTGCACTGACCTCAGAGCCGCCCTACACCATTTTTCATAAGGACAAGGTGCAGCTACGTCCCCACCCGGCTTTCCTGCCTAAGGTGGTCTCACCCTTCCATATCAATCAAGACATTTGTCTCCCAGTCTTTTGCCCTAGATCGCATACCTCTGAAAAGCAGCAGCAATTACACACGTTGGATGTTAGGAGGGCTCTTGCTTTTTATTTAGACAGGACAAAGCAATTCAGGAAAACGACCCAACTGTTTGTGGCGGTTGCGGAAAGGATGAAGGGCCAGCCGATTTCAGCCCAACGACTCTCCTCCTGGATCACGTCGTGCATCCACACCTGCTATGAACTCGCGGGCAAACCGCTCGAGAGAGTAACAGCACACTCCACGAGAGCGCAGGCATCCTCTGCGGCCTTCCGGGAGGGAGTCCCTATTCAGGACATCTGCAGGGCGGCCACCTGGTCCTCCGTCCACACCTTTGCCGCACACTACGCCATAGTCCAGCAAACCAGGGACGATGCTGCGTTTGGGTCAGCAGTCTTACGATCGGCAATGGGTCAATCCGACCCCTCCTCCTAGGTATTGCTTGTAGTCACCTAAATGGAATGCATGTGAGCAATCACTCGAAGAAGAAAACAAGGTTACTTACCTGTAACTGTTGTTCTTCGAGATGTGTTGCTCACATCCATTCCAAACCCACCCTCCTTCCCCACTGTCGGATTAGCCGGCAAGAAGGAACTAAGATGGTGCCTGGGGTCGCAGGGGTATATATAGGCTGCTATAAGGGCGCCACTCCAGGGGGCTCCCTGCTCACCCAGGCTATAGCTAGGGGAAAATCTACCCGGCAACCAGGCACGCTGCGCGTACCTAACCTAAATGGAATGGATGTGAGCAACACATCTCGAAGAACAACAGTTACAGGTAAGTAACCTTGTTTTTTAAGTGAACTTTTTATATTATTAAAGAACCCTTATATTTTGATTGATAAAATAAAAAAATAGGACACTTCAGATTTCCAAAAGAAGATCTCTGGACCCAGGGACGTTATGTAAAATCTGTATGTGTGGTCTTTAACAAAGGTATGCTGGAGTTTAGTAAAACTGCATGCATTGGCATGGTGACACTACTTACAAACAATTGTAGTCATGCCAATTTTGATTAAAAAATTAAAAAAGGAAAGAGACAAAGTATTGTAAATTAAGACTTCCAGTCTAATTACAAAGTGCTATTTTCCATCATCAGAAAAATGATTATACTTGCTCTTCAATGGACTTTTGATCAGGCTTTTCAAGGGGGTGGATTACTTCAACTTAATGCTGTAATGTTCTTTCAAAAGAATCCCTCCACTTACTCATAACCTTCTTCTTGCCTGACATGAGTCTTTCATTTTAGTATAATGTTTGGACAATTTTCACTTTTGGGACTATTTCAGGGAATATATGGTTTGGAAGATGCTATTGCTGAAATAAAGGATTTAAAAAAGCAGATTAAAATAAGAGATCATGAGACTGAAGGATTGATTAAGGAAGTGAACAAACTTGAACTTAAAATCAGTGATTTTCTTGATGAAAATGAAGACCTCAGGGAACGCTTAGGTATGTCATTCATGAAATTTTACAAAGATGTCACTTTGCCCTAGATTCAAATAACATTATATTAATGCAAATGTCTTACCTTATTGTAATTCAGTGTGTGTAAGTGATTTTATTTTTCTTATTAAAAATGAAGTGATTAATTTATTTCTTTATTTATTAGGAAGAAATTATTAGCTGTAGGATTGTTCATGGACAAATGTGGTCATAAGCTTCTCTTGAGTGAGCTTCATTTCTCTCCTCCCTTCTCCCTCAGAAGAACACGAGGCAGTTGTGTTTGCAACCTTCATTTTTATTTCCTTGATGCTATCTAACTTTACCTGATTCCAGAATGTCTCATCCAGCATAGTACATTCTAACACTATGATATTTGTAAAGAAAATATTATACTGTTATCTGTCATAATATTTATTGAAAAATGCAGAAAGAAAAAACATGAGTTAGTCTGTTTAGGCCAACAGTTGGCAACGTTGGCATGCACCCTTAGCAGGCCTCACTGCTTTATTTACCTGGCGTTTCGCCAACCACAGCTCCAATTGGCCACGGTTTGCTGTCCCAGTCCAAACGGGGCTGCGGGAAGTGGCGGACAGCACCGCGCTGCTTCCTGCAGACCCCATTGGACCGGGATGGCGAACCGCGGCCAGTGGGAGCCGCGGTCGGCGAAACACAAGGTAAGTAAAGCAGCGGGGCCCGCTGAGGGTGCTTACTGTACAGTCCCGCATGCCAACGTTGCCAACTGCTGGTTTAGGCTCTTTTATAGCAAAAGATAAATTACTATCTGAAGTTAAGTATATTACTTTTACTTATGGGTAAGTGAACTAATATTGTCCTTTTTACAGATTATATTAGGCATGGAAGAGCTGTTATATATGAAGAAAATAAGTGCCCTTACTTGTTTTCTGTGTAATTATTTGTAATCCTACTTGAATATTAAAGTATTCTTATTTAAATGGGTTATGTGTTAATGCTTTGTAAAGTTAGAATTATTTTATCTAACTAATGAATTATTACACAGCATGAATTGTGTTTCAGGTCTTGATCCAAAGACAGTGATAGATTTAACTGAATTTAAAAACAGCAAGGCACTAAAGCAGCAGCAGTACAGAGCTGAAAACCAGATCCTTTTAAAAGAGGCAAGTGATAAAGTGTTTATGCATATTTTGTAAAATGAAACTGAACAGAAATAAATATTAATATTTGATTAATGTGCAGATTGAAAGACTGGAAGAAGAAAGAGTTGCCCTGAAACAACAGATACGTAAACTGGCTCAGGAGAAAGGAAAAAGAGCAGCAATGCTAGGTAGGACAAAATCATGGCAGTTTATTTAGATTTTATCAGTTTTCAGACAAGCCACTGAAAGTTATCCTGTGTAGATTTATTTGGGATAACTTGACAATATGCTGCATTTGCTAATCTATCTAAAATAAATGTTATGAAGCTGAGTATAGATAGTGGCCCAGATCTTCAGCTGCACCAGGGTTGTAGTTGGTGTATCTGAAGGAAAGGGATGGAGAGAGTAATCCTCCAGCCTCATTTGTGTTCTAACTTGTGCTGGCTTGTAATGGCATCTGAAGTGTTGTCAGAGTGCAGAATGCTCCAGCTCCACCCTCTCTGTCTCTTCAGGCAAATTTTTTAACAGAGACATTGCAAAGCTCTGGCTATGCCAATTCTACACCAGCCAGAAGTACATCCACCCCAGGGGAATCATCAGCTGCCTACCAAGAGCAATTTTATCACTCCTTTGCATCTGAGAACAGGGACCAGAAATCTAGCCCACTGTTTGGAACATTTCATTTTGTTTTGAGGGGATTGATAAATTCATTCATAATAATTTGTTATTCATACATGTATTGGTAATTAGGATTGGATGTAGGTGACCTGCAGCTGATTGATAGCTTTACTGAAGATCTGAAGACAAAAAAAGGGAAATCAGAGTTCATGAGCACACTTAATGTTGATGAAGCTAAAGCAAAGGTAGGGGCATGATATGTTAATGTGTATTGTATTTTTTCTGTATGAGTTGGGCCCCAAAATAGGAACTGTTAGTGTCTGAGTATATAATTTTTGGACTTACGTATAGTTATAAATTATTAGTGGAACTATCTAAAGAAACAATCCTAAATGAATTGTCTTACATACTGATGTAGTAATAATAAGCATTGTTTACTTTTCTATGAATGCAGGATAGCAGCTCATATAACATGGAAATGAAAAACATACTTTCAATTAGACGAGCATCATTTAATGTGTTAAAATCTGAGAAGGATATTCCTGAGCAGGAAAACACCATGGCTTTGGGAAATCTATCGAGAAAAATTTCTAGTGTACTTCACAATCTAAATCAATCAGAAAAAAGTGGAAATGTTTTTGTCCAGTTAGATTCTAGACATCTGGAACAGATGCAGCCAAAAGATGATGGTCATAGTTCAGAAACTTTTACTATAAAAGAACTTTACAAATCGTCAGGATTACAATCTACAGAGACACTAGGGACAACAGACTGTGCAACTAATCAACAGCTGTCAAAAGGCTTAAAATCAGACCATCCATGTTCATTTTCTGCTGCACAGATAATGCAAAGGGATTCCAAAAGCCAGCAGATACAAGGACTGGAGGGCCAAAATTATGGGGGAAAAGCATCTTTTCAGAAACAAACAGCAATATGCTCTGGTTCAGACCAAACATTTTCTGAAGATTGCCAGGGAGGGCTGTCTCTTACTCAAAAATCTGCCATTTTTTGTCAGTCTATTCTTGGAAAGCCAGTAACACCATATAAATCACAAGTAGTGAAGCTGAAAGATGAACAGGACTATTCTCAAATAAAGTATTCTGATTTTTTAACTGATTTTCATGATGTCAGCAAAGAACAGATAGCCTTTCCAGAATCATTGCAGGCAGAAATTTTGAAAAGTGGACTTGAAGGTGGACCATCAGAATACATATGTCAGGTAGATCCAGTGGAAAATCTCATAAGGCAGTTGAGGAGTGAATTATTTTTTCTTAGATCACAGGTGAGGCTTCTTCACAATTCCTGTAAGTTTACTTTTTGTAATTATTCAGAAAATATACTCAGTAACAGATAACAGACAATATACATTTTTTATTTTCTGTGTTTCAGCTTAATTAAAGTATATAAGACAGTTCCATTCAGCACATTTGAGGTGTCAGTAATAAAACATAGAAAGTTCTTTAAATATAAAGCTGCCAGGGTCACAACTGCTTCGCCAATATATAGACAGCAAAAGTCTATAGTAGTGAAGACCAGCCCTAGGTTTACTTGGTCCTGCCTAAGTGCAGAAAGCTGGAGTTGATGACCTCTGGAGGTCCCTTTCAGTCCTACATTTCTGTGAGTCTGTAATTGGTGGAATATCAGAGCAGTGTCCTCTGTCAAAGGATGCTGCAGCTTTAGCCAATTCAAGGCATAGGGGAGAAGTAGCTTCTGAAGCTTCTGCTACCAATGAGGATAGGCAAGGAAAAGAACCAAGGCATTAAGGAGATGAAAAATTCCTTTCTTTCATTCATCCTCCAGCTAGTGAGAAGTTTCTGAGCTGGCTTTGAACAACTTTCCTCTCCCATCTCTCCTTCTAGTGGCAAAGAAACTGTAGATTTAATATTAGGAAAAGATTTCAAGTGGTGAAAACTATTAGTTTAGTGGTTCCTAGATGGTGGTATATGGAACACTTTCCAGTGTGAGCTAGTTGGTCACATATGCAAAGTATTTATTTTTCAGAGCAGTAAATAGTTTCCTAACATTAATTGTCTGTGTAAGCAATTGCTGCACTTCCCAAAGGGATGTTATTAGATTTCCACTGGAAGGGAGGTGGCCCAATTGATCTGGAATCGGATGGGAGGCATTCATAACATGAAGCCTACAATATGAAAAATTTGGGGAATTCTATATTAGACTGCTGATATAATCTTCCAAAGGAAGTAGTGGAGTCTCTATTGCATGGATCTTTGAAAATGGGACTGAAAGAAGCCCTGGAGAATGTGGCATAGGGAACATCATTAACGAACAAGTTAATTAAAGAGATCTTTCTCATTGCTAACTTAAATGAGTAATAACTATGAAAGGTATTTTCTAGATTTATCAAACTATTCTTTTTGATATTCATAATTGATAAATGGGACTTATATGTCTGTATGTCAGTCTTTTAAACTATTGTCTCTTATGCTTTGCTCCAACAGAACATTTTAAAGTAATGTGTTAACAAAACAAATAATATTCATTTAATTTACTACTAAAATGTAAAAGTTGTTTCTTTATTCATATCACAGAAAAGGTTGTGGAAAGATAACATACATAAATGGAAATCAAATGATTTGCTAATTATTCATTGTTCCTCTAGAATGAGCAGATATCCAGGGATTTGTTGGCCAAGAACACATTATATAGAAATGCAGAACTTGCGCTTGAGAGATACCGAAGCCAGGCAGTGCAGGTAGTGCAAGGCTTTCATAGGATATTTATGAAGAGAGGAAACTCTAAATGCTTGCAAACATTATTTATGGCTTTAATATTTTTCTTTTACTGGTTTTGTTGTTGTGCAGATGACACTATTTTGCTGTCCTCTTTTACTAATATAAATTGTACTGTTAAATATGTATGATTTAATAATATTTCAGTAGGCATCTAGTTTTATTTAACAGCCATTATTCAATTGTATGCTTTTAAGTATTCTAGTACTAAAAGACTCTAAATCTTATGTCTTGAAAATCCAGTTTTTAAGATTGTTTCTTTCTATTCTGCTGGTAGAATGAATACCTTGCAAAAGAATTAAATGAGAGAGAGAAAGATTTGGAACGGAACAGGACTGCAATAGCCAAATTTCAATCTAAATGTAAGCTGTAATTCTTTGTTAGTATAAGCCAGGATTAAAGTTATAAACAGCTGCTGATAGTCAGATCTTTATGTATAATTTTAGAGAGCTAATATTCCCCGGCTTTATTTTGCTACACTTGAAAATTTAATTTTTCCTTTAATATTTTAAGGTACAGTTTACTTGGTGTTTTTCAGAATGCATAAAAGGCACTGTGTGTGTGTGTGTATGTATGTATAGATAGATAGATAGATAGATAGATAGAAGGCTTTTATGACCTAATACCTTTAAACTCTGAAATGTAGAGTGAGGGTTGGTCCTGATAAGCTACAAAATGATGACAATGAAACTTAATTTACCAAGGTCTCTTATTTCTTTAGAACTTCAGTAAATATTTTTAACTTTCATATATCTTCTTTAAAAGAGTTTCTATTGTGTGGTACATATTCCTGGTTTTAAACTTAAAGGTTTACATCAGTGGCACTGTATGGAACACATTTTATTTATTTTAATATGTGGTATTTAAAATAACAAATTGCCTAGATACAATCCAGCACAGCACTTAACCACATGCCTAACTTTAAACCCATGAATGTCCCATTGAAGACAGTGGTACAAGTCCCTTGCTTAAAGTTAGGTATGTGCTTTGCTGGATCAGATCATTAGTAAACAAGGGGTTGGGGAGTTAGAATGATGCATTTGCTACTTGTGGACAGAAATCTGAAGTCTCTGAACACTGTAGGCGGGTGGGTATTTCCTTGACTAAGATAATAAAAATGGCTTATATGTCAGACTAACAGAAACCTTGTATTTTTCCAGAATATTTTAAAATATTTTAGTAATTTTGGAAATATGCATTATTGTATTGCAGTAAAAGAATTATCAGAAGAAAATAAGCAGCTTGAGCAAGGAATGAAAGAGATATTACAAGCTGTCAAGGAAATGCAGAAGGATCCTAGTGTGAAAGGAGAAGAAACATCCTTAATGATCCCTAGTCTGGAGCGATTAGTTAATGTAAGCCTTCTTTCATTTGAAGTATTTGGCTTGGTAGAAGTTATTCATAGAGTTCTCTTTGTTTTGACACTTCAGTGTTGAAAATTAGCTGTTATATGTTCAAAATACCCCCTAAAATATTAAAAACACAAATCAAATTGACTTATGAGAGTAAAATTCATCTTGATCGAATAGTCTTTAAAGCATTGAAGAATACTTTAAAAATGGATGTCGTATTTTACATAAAAGCAGCTTATAATATTGTATTAAATATGTGACCTTTAAAAACTAGTAATCTACTCTCAGTTCTTATGGTAGAGAATCAGATCACTGAAATATTAGCTTGAGACATAATGTTCATGCATAAAAGTGTTTGTACTGTTAGATTTAGCTTTCTTAATCACGTAATGACTAGATTTCACAGTCATGGCTACCTAAAGCAGAATGCTTCCCAGTGCTCCCTAGCTTTATTGTTGGGATTGCACTGTGACTCTCATTTTGGGTTGCAGGAACTCCCTTCAGCACAGCCAGCCAGCTCTGCTAGCTGACATGAGGATGGCCTTGAGTTATGGCTTTGCCTACTTTTGTCTCTCACTTCCCCTTTATGATGGTTTGATGGTATTAGTCCCTGTACTCCCTCTGTCACAGTGGCTGTAATTTTGCACTTGTGCACATTGGAAAGCTCCAGTTTATTGGGCAATATGGAGAAAGATTTGTGTTATTTTTTGTTTACTAAATTAATTCTTAATGTGATAGGCAATCGAATCAAAGAATGCAGAAGGAATATTTGATGCCAGTTTGCATTTGAAAGCTCAAGTTGACCAGCTTACAGGGCGAAATGAAGAATTGAGGCAGGAGCTGAAAGGATCTCGAAAAGAGGCAACAAATTTCTCTAACCAGTTAGCAAATGCTAATGTAAAGGTATATATTCTAATTTGTTTTACAGTAATAATATAGAATAATTTGCTACCTCCATGGATAACATAGAACAAAATACTCTTAATATTTTATGTTAAAATAGTTTTAATATGAAATAGTTTTAGATATTGCTGAGTTTTTTAATGTAACTCACACATTTTATTTTTTACTTACCCATTTTGAAAATATGTAAAACCTGCAGATATAATTGATGAGATACAGTCATATATACATGTTACTATATTTATGGATTATAATCTATGTACTTGTTCTCACTGAATTAAAATCCAAGCAATCCAAATATTATTCTATACTTACAAAAACCCGAATACCCAGGGCCCCATCATAGAGTTGTCTCTACTAGGTGAGTTGTTGGGGAGAGCTGTGAGTTGCAAAAATATTTTTGTTTCATTTTTCTTAAAATGAGCAATAAACCTCTCTTCTATATGTGAGAGACTCAAATAGCAAGGCTAATGGGGATCCAGTGAATAAATTGATTTTAAAATGTTTTCCCTTTTGCCCACTGAAATAGTAGCTGGTGATTTTTGCTCAAATGTGAATGCTTCTAAATGTTTATATATCCCAAAGGCTATAACATATTAATATTAAACATATCTTTGAAGTGACATCTTTATAACAAGGCAGACTCTCTATATGAACCTTTTAAAACAGCTGTGTAATCCTGTTTGACTTCCTAGTATCTGTAGCATTATAGAACAGTATTTTTTGGAGCACTGTAGTTAGAGATTGTAGTCAGCCAAAGCTTTTGAAGGGTTTAAAAAAGAAAGACATGGTAAATTTAGAATAAATGTGCTGGATAGCCATCTGAGCTGTGCCGTTTTGGACATTGAGGCTTAGCTCAGTCTCCATATGAATGTTTGCAGGTTAAAAAAAAAAGAAAAGAAAAATAACCTACAAATTATATGCTTGAGCAACTAAAGTAAAACTGAGAAGGATCTCCAGCTGTGTAAGCCTGCTCTGGATGCTTGATCATTTTTAGCTATTTGACTCAAAATATTGTGTTTAATTTTTTTGTGGTACTGTAATTTTAAAAATGGAAAAATGTACTTTAAAACATATACAAAATAACTGGGAATACCTAAATTATGAGATTCTGTAGTTCAAAACAGTGTGAGACTGGACACCTCTACATTTTATATCCATATGTTTGGCTGAATAATGGAAGTTCCTTCTTATGGCTTATATGCTCTTTATTTATTTTCTTTAGATTACACAACTTCAAGATGAAGTTTGTTTGTTACGTCAATCAGAAGGCGCCAATATAGTATTCAGAGCAATAAACCGTCCAGAAGGGATGACTCCTTCAAGTGCTAATATAGTTAATTCCCAGAACGAATATTTAATACATCTTTTACAGGTAGCTGATTTAAACCTGCATACTAGGGGTATTTATAACATGTATTTGTCTCCTTACAAATCTGTTGTTATATTGTATGTGGAAACTGGGGAGGTGCCTAAAAACTGTAATGTGTATTGTTGTAGTAGACTATAGTTTCCTGAACTTCCTTGTATGACATCTCTGGGCTAGATATTATTTAATTTCTAACCCCACTCAAGCAATGTGTAAGGAAGAGCCAATCCCTTTTCCCTCTCCCATACCCAACAAGACAAAGACTTCTTGCCTACAATTGCATTGTTTCATATGCAGTGTAATCATCAAATGTAATTTAAAGATCCTGAAAATCAGGAATATTTCAGTATGTCTGGAAGAAAACTTAGTATGTATTGGCTTCTCCTGGACAGCTTCAGGTACTCACATTTTTCATTATATTAGAAGATTTTTCCCCCCAGAAAGTTGACATAGCTGAAATAAATATATAAATACTGAAAATATTTGTATGTCCTGCCATGAAAAGGTGTTCACTTTTGTAGCTTTTGCATTTTCTTTAGAAACCTGTAATTATTATTTTTCTAGATTGGGCATTTATCAAGAAATATACAAAAATGAATATGTAAGGGTTATGTTGTTTAAAAGAATTTTGTTGCTTTTTAAAAAAAACTGATTGCTGGTCTATACGTCCATGCACCGATCCCCACTGAATTCTCTCCTTCTGGCAGACACTTCATCTGCACAAAGCTTTTTGTAGTCTTCTGTTTACTTATTTTATTTCTCATGTAAGTTAGTTGCTCATTTGTGTAGCGGGAATGGTCTGAATGTTGAGAAGAACGGTATAAATATGCTTGAATTAAAACTGTTGATTGCTGGGATGAAGGGAAAGATAAGGTGATAAATGGGGGGGGACAGGAACTTTAAAAAAGAAGCACACTAAACATTAATGGGGGGGTTGGAACTTAAAAACGAGCACACTAAACATAACTAATATGATGTGTGCCTATCATCACTCCGATCAGCTTGCTTGTACAGTGGAACCCTGCAATACCGAGCCCTGCTATAGCGTGAATCCGCTTATAACGCGGGGCGCGCAGGGCTCCCGATGGCGGCGGCGGCGGGCGGCACTTTGATGTCGCACGACCCCACAATACCGCGACCCCATGTTTACCGCGATCGGGTATTTTTGGATCCCGATCGTCGCGGTATTGCGGGGTCCGTCTGTATCAGAAAAGTTTTTTTATATTTTATAGTTTATGAAATATAAATGCATTTGGCAGTGTGAGAAATGCTTAATACTTTCCAGGTGTTTCAGTAGTAGTCTGTGTGGACAACTCCCAAATGTCAAGTAATTCTTAACTCTTTTTGGTCTGTGATCTGTAAAATTATTTATTATTTGTTAATTTATTATTTACAAATATTTAAACAGTTTTATTTACGCTGGTTTTGATAAGTTGTTTTAGTATAGAGATGCAAGCTCTGTTTCTTCAATTCAATGATTTCTGTGGCGCAAAGTTCTACTCTAAAAATATCATTGGATGACCATAGTTTTGATGAATGTTTTCAGATTTTAAGCATACATTGTTAATTATATAATTATATTTTATTTTGAAAATAATCATTAGGAGCTAGAAAATAAAGAACTATTACTTAAGAAATTAGAAGAAGCAGTAGAAGAATATAAGCGAAAATTTGCAGTAATTCGCCATCAACGAGGCTTGCTATATAAGGAATATCAAAGGTACAAATCCTTTGGGGTCTTCCTTTTGAGGTGGTCGGGGTGATAAAACCTTAAACTTTCAAAGTATTTTAAATAGGAGGAAATATTAATAATTTCCCTCCTATGTTCAAATTGTTGTTTCTGTTAACATAATGGAGACTTGTATTAAATAATCATTCTTCTTTTAGGTGGCCTCTGTATATTCCTTTGGTGCTGCTGTGCCTCAAAAACCTTTTAGAAAAGCAGTGTCTGTTGTGCTCACCTTTTATTGCCTGCTTTGTGGCAAGAAGTAGCCTGTACAATTTTCACAGTGACAGAGATCATCTTAGCAGCAGGGGAATCTGCAAACTGCGACCCTGTCAAGCTTCCCTTGAATCTGCATCAGGGAAATCATTTGTACCAGACATTTGTGGAAGCCTCACTTCCACGCTTCTCTGCTTTCAGACATTAGAGTAGGAAAAATAGGAATTCAAAGAGAATCTTGTGCTGAGGGGCCCAATATTATTACAAAGGAGGAAGAGGAAACATTGCTCTGGATCCAGAAATCACAAGTGCAGATTGGAGATGTCAGTTCCAGGGCTATCTTTGGCCCTTCATGTAAAGCCAGTTCCTAAGCCACTTCCTCTCCTCCTCTGAGTGGTGACTGCTTCTGATTTCCACAGAATGCATCCTTCCCACCAGAAGGTTAAGGCAGTAATTATTTAGATCAGAGAATGTGTGCAAGTCTCCTAATTTGGGTTCTAGGTTCTGAGAGCTGCCCAGATTAATATTTCACTATTGAATTAGGCTTGGAGGCTCACTTGGGCAGCTTCTGAGACACAAGAGCTTCTTTTGTCTTCTAGTTTTATGTTTAACTAACTTCACTAACAGTTTCTGGATCCTGTTTTTGTGTCAGTCTGTGACATTTGGGTTGCACTTCTATTCCTGCAAGAATAAGAGGCAGCTAGTCTTATGCATGGTTCCTTGGGGTTTGGCCACACCCCTTCTGCCTCTGTACTAGATTCTCTACCTCCAGTCAGGCAAATAAAATAGTGATTGAGTGCTCCCACCTTCTCTGATGTATTCAAGTACAGCTGATGAAAATTTGGAATTTCTGTTTCATTGAAAATTCTGAAATTTTGAAAGTGTTTTTTCCATTTTGGAACAAAACCTGGAAATTTCTAAATTTTCGTGGAAGGGAAATTACAAGTTTTTGTTTCAGGAAAAAAAATTACCCATTTATTTTAGATTGTCCTGAAACGAAACAGAGCAGCTGGACCCCTGCTTGCAAGACACTACCTGGACTTTCCTCACATCCCCCAGAAGGAATTGGAGGAAGCCTTGGGAGTTTCTTGTGGTTGGGGAGTCACCTGCCATGAAGCAAGCAGCCTAGAAACCCTGAGAGCCCTGGTTCAAGCTGGAGCTCCACAACTTCCAAAGTTTCCAGGCACTCTGCTTTGTAGAAGAGACCTGGGAAATCCTGAGAGCCCTGATCTGAGCTAGTGCTCCCAGGGCTGCCCTGCTTCATGGGCCTCCCAAGTCCTTAAGGTTCACAGAACCATGGCAGGGACTCTGGAGCCACAAATGCTAGAAGATCGAGGTCTCCAGTCCTGGGGCAGTCTACATGGTGGACCCAAGGACCCTTGCCTTCTAGGGTCTGTGTCTCTGAGGCAGCCCCACTATTATAGAGCTTCCAATTTATAAGTCAGGGCTGTCCTCACTATGTGGACCCAGGAAGGCATGGTGCCCTCAGCCTCGGGGCACACTGTATGGCACAGATCCTGGGAGCCTGAGCTACCCGGCAGCTTGCCAGGAAACCTGACTGTGATTCAATGAAAGTTTGCGGAACAAAAGATATTTCCACAAAATGTTTTGTGGTCAGTAAACTGGCATCTTCCAACTAAACTCTGGATCAAAGCAAAATTACTGACCATACCGTTCAATCTGTAAAACCTTTTTTTAAGTAGCAGTGAGCAGAAACTCGCCACTCCCTTAAGGGAGCAAAGACTCCAGGCCTCTGCATCCCAAATAGAACCACTGTCAAATTTCTTCTCTCCTTTTTGCCCCATCTCCCCATTGTGGTGGAAGCTAAAATATAGATGTAGTCTGTCCGTGAGACCCACTTGGGAGCCAAAGAAGAGAAGCTCTCCCACAACTCCTCCCAGCCCACAGAACCTCACTGTAACCAGGGGGAAAAAAATAGTCTGGACTGCTTATAGGAGCCTCCTCATCTCCCCAAACCAGTTGAAACTTGTATGGGAGAACTTCCCCAAGGATAGATCAGTCTCTTCCGTTCTTGAATACCAACAGGCCACACTTTCCTCACTGATGTGGGGACTTGGCCGCACAGTGCAGACTACAGAGCGCCATTACAGTGAGTGTCAGTGCCTACTAAAGTGTTGCTCGGTAACTGCCCTATGTGAATCCTGCTTGTGTGAACAGGTAGCTTTCAAACGGGATTGTGTTAATGTGAACTTGGAACTTTTTAGTTTGCTCTAACAGGTTCTACATGGGATACTTACAGAGCAACACTTTAATGCGCACTGCAGTTCACCCTCTGGTAGTCCACACTGCAGGGCTCTGTAGAAAAGCGTTGGAATCTTTTGGAGCAACTTCCAATACATTTTCAAATCGGCTGATCTAATTGTCTTCAGAAGGAAAACACACCAGGATTCCCATACCTGATCATAACAGGGTAACAGTCTGGCAAGAAGGCTGCCCCTTTTTTGAATATCCTTTTTCACAAGAGGGAGATCTGGGCTTCTGCAAGAAATATCTCATACTTCATGTGTTCAAGTTTGATGGACAGTTTCTCTTAATAACATGTTTTCAAATTTAGACAAGTATGTATTCTTCACTACAGACTATAAAACACAGTTCCAACTTTTAATAGTGAAGTTAATTTTGAGTTTTCTAAATGCATTTAAAAAAATGAAAAATGTGTTAATTTTTAAAATAACATATTTCAGTCAATAAGATAATTGTAACATGATTTACAAACAGTTTTGAAAAATCTTTACAATATTTCATATTTCTGAGTGAAAACATTGAACTAGTTTTATTTAAATATATATATATATATATATACTTTTTAGAGAAAAAGAAAGTTGGCAAACAGAATCTGAAAAAATGAAAGAAGAAAAGAAGAAACTAGAAGATCAAAAAGAACAGAATGCTATGAAAGTAAAGGAATACAATGTAAGCATTTGTTTTGTTTTGTTTTTTAATTGTTTAACTTTGCCCGAAAATATGTTAGATTTTCACAATTTTAGAGGTTATGGTGCAGGAGTAAAAAAATTTCCAAAGTTAACTTGTCACAAAGGGAAAGAGAAATTAGTGTCTGGTATGATTTACAACTACACTATCTTGAATTGTAATACTACTCACATGTTCTTCTTCTTTTATGCACTTTGTGTTTTATTAATTTAATGTACTTAAACTGTTGGCATGAATGATGTAATAATAGACCAAATTCAGCTGCATAAGAGGCTGCATGTTCTTGTTGTTTAATTAGTGATGTCATCCTTGCTTATATTATAGCTGAATTTGACCCAGTGTATTTTGTTATGAGTAAGAAATAACACTATCAGACCAGTGCTAAATTTAAAATGAAAGAGATGGTGGGTCAAGCAATTTTTGACTTTCATAACTGACACGGTAAGCCCAGAGGGCTGGGGCTATGAGCTGCCAAGGCTGGGGGGCTTAGCCCTGGCAATTCCTGGCACACATTAACCACTGTATCAGACTATGACATTATGAAGACCGCTTGTCTCCCACTGTATCACTTGCAATCATTTTTATAGATCCTGGACTGATTTTTTTTTAAAGTTATTTTTTGAAGCAACTATGACCTAAATATCCAAAAGCTAGAACATTCATTCTCCGAACATTTTCACTTGGGTCATAAACACCCCCACCCCCCAAATAAGACAAAATCCTTTGTCCTTTGCAGCACAAGCTAAAACCTGAATTTTAGGTCTCTTTCTTGGCAGGTAATAGGGAAAAGGTAACAATTCTTTAAAAGAATCTATAGTATAACTAAATTATTATACTATCCCACTCTGAGTCTCTAGAATTTCTGGATTACACAGCAGTGAAATTAGGATATTTTGAATTTTTCTCTTGGAAAAATCTTTAAATATACAGACACTCCCTGACTTACACAAGAATTCCATTCCGTAGCACCTTGCGTAATTCGAGTTTTTCATAAGTCGGAAATGTATCTCCGACCATTATGCAAAAAAACCCCAACAACCCCAAAACCCCGAAACTGCCTATTTTTTGCTTACTGAGCTTTTTCTGTAAGTGTGAATTCGCATAAATCGGGTCTTCCATAACCCAGGGAGCATCTGTATATTTAAGCACCTGATACAAGTATAGTGCTATCCAAAAATTACTTGTTTCTTTTGAGGAATGTCTTTTTCCAGCTGTCTCTTTCAAGTGATGGTCCCTATTGTATTCTATTGTGGATTATGCATGCACCTAGTGCTGGAGAATTTGATAGTGGTATCTGTTGGTCCAAACATGCACCCTGTTTCAAGTCATGCCTTCAGCCAAGGGGATATAAGGAGGGGCAGACTGACCGCCTCTCCAGTTTCTTCTCACTGCTGCATCATATGGGTTGGAATCTCTCGGTGTAGCGCTAGTATTATTGACCTCTCAAACTGGAAAATTGCTTGTAAAAGAGTTTCTGTAGAGGCAAGTGTCACTAGGAAATTTCTTTGGTTTCTAAAACAATCAAACAGAGAAAAATGTTTTGATTCAGAAAGTAAAAGCCACATCATAGACCCTTTGACAGGTTTTGAAAGTGAGGCGGTAGAGAAAAAATGATGAGACATGACTTGAGAAATATCGATGACCTTAGAATATGCCTGCTTTAAACAAAATTCCTCTCAATTAATTATCCAAATGTTGTAGAATGTTTTTGCTAGTCGAATTAAGGAGGAAAAAATATTTCAACAAGAAAAGTTTGAGCAGAACTGAGCTCTAAGTAGTTTTACTGGCATGTATTTCCATACACTATAAAAGTTTTGAACACAACGGTAAATATTATTTTATTGATTTTATAGAATTTACTGGATGCACTTCAGCTGGGTACGGATGAAACCAAAAAACTACTTGCAGAAAACAGTCGCAAAATGACAGTTTTGCGAGTGAATGAACGGTCACTGACAAGGCAGTATACAACTTTACTTGAAATGGAGCGGCATCTTAGAAAAGAAAATGAGAAACAAAAGGCTGAACTAACATCAATGGAGACTGCAGTTGGAGAAAAGATTGGACACTTACAGCGCTTCAAGGTATGTCTTATGTGGAATATCTTTTGTCTTAAAATGTCATTCATTTTGCATTGTATGGCATTCTGAAAGCTGAACACTGCGGTGGAAACATTTGTGAATTCCATTTATTTATTTAAGTCAAAATTGGTATTTTGGAGACTCCTACAGCTAGTTTGATTTGAAAAAAAGACATGATTGTGATTTTGGAAGAATAGAAGCACAAGATTAGAGATTATTAAACAGATTACACCCTGCCATAATACTGGTTGACCAGCAACATTCCTTGCTATTTAGATGTTGAATATTTTAACATTTAAATAGCTTGTTAATTTGTATACATGAAAATATGCAATACAGCTTTTCTCAGTATTCAAACTGGTATCAGAGAAGAAAACAGGTTTACAGTATCTGACCTTGAATCTCCTGCTGTTTCAACCTGTGTCACTCTTCAGTCTCAGAAGTGCTGATTTCAGCTACCTGTTGTAATTTTAAGTACAGTTTAAACCTCATAAACTGTAAGAAGTGATTCTCAGCATTAAATTCTTAAAGATATGTTTGTGAGTACCAAAAATGATAAACTGGAGGTGACAAATGCAACTGAACCAGCAATAAGCAATCATGTGGATATGAGAAAAGTAAACACAGCACTGAGTATTGATATGTTACACTCACAAGTAATATATAAAATTAAGACTCAAGGCTGGGATTTTAAAAATGGCCAAATACAACTTAACCTCTGTTCTTTTAGGCATAGTGTTCAGCATCTGAGGAAAACTGTTAAGTTTGCAATGACATAACTAATATTTTTATAATCCCATATTTAATTTAGGTCTCAAAATGGTCCTGTTCCCTGTGAGACAGCTTTTCTGTTCTCTTTTTGTTACATTTCAAAATAGTTCAGTAACAATTTATTGTATCTCTCAAATAGAAAAAAATGTTGGGGGGCAGACCAGGTTCTAAAAGTAAAAGTGAAATAATTGTCCTTACAAAATTATTTTTATATTAGTATTGGATGTATTTGGAAAAGAAGCAGGCATTGCTTTAGCTGTGTGTGTATGTGTTTTAGGAGAATGGTAGTAATTTAAAAGCTTCAGGTATACAGTAAACCAATATAACATAATTATTTTGAACACATAGGAAATGGCAAGCTTTAAGATTGCAGCTCTGCAAAAAGCTTTGGATGACAGTGTGCCTTTGTCTGAGCTAGAACTGGCTAATAAACAATATAATGAGTTAACGGCTAAATACAGGGATATGCTACAAAAAGATAACTTGCTTGTCCAGAGAACAACCAACTTGGAGCACATGGAGGTAATGTTACTTGATACTCTTGACCTTTATGGAAATAACCACATTTTGTTATGTTGACAAAAGATATAAATATATAGGGCCAGATTTTCCCCTGGGGTCCACCAAGAGTATGTCTGCAACTGCACCATTGTAGCGCTTCAGTGTGGACACTCACTACAGCAGTGGGACGGGTTTTCCTGTTCCTGTAGTAAACCTAACACTGTCTATATCAGGGCTTAGGTTAGCATCGCTACGTCACTCAAATGTGTGGATTTTTCACACCGCTGTGAGAGATAGTTACTCTGATGTAAGTTGCCAGTGTAGACCAGCCCTAAGAAGAGGACACTGTAACTGCTGTACTACCATACGCTCTTCCCTTACCCCTATGGAAGTCCCATTGCTGGTGCTCCTCACAGTAAGAGATTCATATGCATGGAAATATGTAATACAGATTTTCTCAGTATTTAAATTGGTATCAAAGAAGAAAACAGGTTTACAATACCTGACATTGAATCTCCCGCTCTGTTTCAGACTGTGTCACTGTTCAAGCTCAGAAGTGCTGATTTCAGCTAACAATTTTAATTTCAAGTGCAATTTAAACTTCATAAACTATAGGAAGTGATTCTCAGCATTAAACCTTTACAAATCAGAATGAATATAGTTATACATTTTTATAAGATGTTTGTGAGTACCAAAAATGATAAACTGGAGGTGACAAATGCAACTGAACCAGCAATAAGAAATCATGTGGCTATGAAAAAAGTATATGAGCTGGAGGGAGTGAAGGACAAGAACTTTCATATTCTGCTTAAGCAATTTTAAAAAGACCTGAGGGCTTGGTTACACTGGCACTTTATAGCGCTATAAAACCTCCAGGAGCGCTATAACTCTCTACCGGTCCACACTGGCAAGGCATGTATTGCGCTATAAACCCACAGTTATACCACTCCTGGTAATCCTCCCTTCCTTGAGAAATAACAGCTACTGCGTATTCCCTGTAGCGTGTTATGGCAAGTGTAAACAGTCATTACGCTATAAGTGATCTCTGGCACGCCTCCGAGCCATTTAAGGCAATTGATGACTCTTGCTTTGTTTTGAAAACGGCAAGAGGAATGCGGAAGTACCTTTTCAGAGTTTCTCTCTTAACTTCGCAGATAAGCACTGCAAATGTTTACAAAGGGAGCTCTGTGACCAAGAAACTATAGCAGGCTCTAATTTCAAAGGACACCCACTGATTACAAGACTTTCAGCCGTAGAAAATTCCTCACTCTCTCCGTCTGCATAGACACTACACATTTCCCCTCACCCCCCTCATTTGAAAAGCACGTTGCACCCAGCTGAATGCTGGGATAGCTGCCCATAATGCACCACTCCCTGTGCCGCTGCAAGTTCCACAAATGTGGCCACGCCAGGACATGCTGTAGCGCTAAACCTATTGCTGTATATGGGTACAGCTATAACCAAAAGCGCTATAATCCTGTAAGTGTAACCATGGCCTGAGAGAGACAGTGAGTTAGTTCAGGGACTCAGAGAAAAGTCTAGGGAGGAAAGCACTACATTGTAAAGCTTTCCTTTCTGTAATTGTTATTGAGCAATCAAAGGGAACCCAGCCAATGTCACTGTTGTTGGTAAAGAGATTATTTTAACTAGTACAGTCCCTGTTTTTCATATGAAGCTCCTGGTATCCCACAAACATTTTTTGAAAAACACCTGAAATATCCTGTTTCTTCATTTTACCATTCAAAACATTTGGGTTTTTAGTAACTGTAAATTGTTTAAAATCATGCTCCTATACAAAATATAACTAAATCTGTGTTTACTGGGAACAGTCCAGTGGTAAGATAGTTTAGTGTTTAGGGTCATGAGAAAAATGGAATATGTATAGGCAACCAAAGCTGTGCTTTTTCACAGAGGAATGTTAATGGCTCTTGTCCAATGTTTCTTGATAAATTCAAACACTGAATTATTGGAAATAATCACCTGCTCCATTGAACAAAAACAACACATGCCTGAGTCAAAAGCCTGCAGTAGTGATACCAGCATATATATTTTTCAAATGTCTTTTGTGAAATAATTATTCAAAAAAATAATGCTGTAAAAAAGTAACAGCAAAAATTACCTATGTTTTGATTTAGAAAAGATGGTCACAGTGTGATATAGGGACCAATGAAAATGCAGCTATTCCTACAAACTTTTTCTTCCAAACTGAAGTGGGGCTCCCTTTTCTCTTCAAAAATCCATGCTCTCCCCTTCCATTTAATCCCACCAGAGGGGCTAGTTCAAGGAGAACCTCATGAGGTAAAACTCTTTGTAATAACCCTGTCCACAGATTTTACTGAAGGTGAAGACAATTTAGCCCACAGGAGCTAGGTAGCCAGTTACTCCAGACATTGTTTTCAGGCTCTTGGATGAATAATTGGTAACCACAAAATGCGTGTTTCCCCAAGCTGTGTAAGGTTTTTTTTTTTTTTACTGAGGGAAAAGTTTACTTATTTTGTTTATCCCAGTAATTTGAAAGGTCCGAAACGAAGAAGCACTTCTCAGCATGAACAAATTGTGTTTAATCTGTTTAAAAACTAAGACAATTAAAATAAGAATATTTTAAAACAGTTGGCAATCCTTTCCTTATTTTTGTTTCTTTTGGAAATAATCATCAACATTTAAAGCAACAGAAAGATCCTGTTTGTTGTACTGGTTTAAAGTATTAGTTTCAGCCATCATTTGGTCTGGGGGAGTGGGAACATTTTAAAATACCAATGAAAGGTTTTGGTTTTACTTTTTATGTCTTGAGCATCGTGTAGCTAGTCTTCTAAAACAATAAAAGGTTAATCTTTGAGTTTAACATTTTGTTGATAAAAATGCATGATAAATAGAAGCATACAACATACACAGGCCAAAGACAAACATTTTGATTATTGTATAACAACTGGATACCATAGGCTGTTCTATTATGAGTTAATAGGTTATGCCAAACCATAGTATTTTAACCATCGACCACATTATTATTGCATTGTTCTATTATGTTGTCTCTGCCATACAGAGTGAGAATGCATCCTTGAAGGAACAGATAAATTTATTAAATAAAGAACTTGAGATCACAAAAGAAAAATTTCACACTGTAGAACAAGCTTGGGACCAAGCAACTAAGTTGGGCAAGTATAAAAGCTATTTAATATCAGTAAAGAACATACAACATTTCCTTTGAAAAACTATTTTTTAATAAAGACTGAAAGCAGAATACTTTTAGAAAATTTTAAATTAAATTATAATGCATTTCCCTCATTTTCTCTTCATTCAGAGGTTAAGAAAATTTTAATGCAAAAACCTTACTCAAGTTTAGGATTATTTTAGTCTTTTAGAGAACCTCTTGATTGGTATTTCCAAATACCAATCTTTAGTTAGGTTAGCTATATGCTTCTTAGAATCATAGACTATCAGGGTTTAGCTGACTGTTCTTGATTACTTTCCTCTCCTCTAAGTGCTTCAAAATTGATTCCTTGAGGACCTGCTCCATGATTTTTCCAGAGACTGATGTGAGACTGACTGGCCTGTCATTCCCTGGATCCTCCTTCTTCCCTTTTTAAAAGATGGACACTACATTAGCCTTTTTCGAGTCATCTGGGACCTCCCCCGATTGCCATGAGTTTTCAGAGATAATGGCCAATGGCTCTGCAATCACATCTGCCAACTCCTTTACCACCTTTGGATGCAGTGCATCTGGCCCCATGGACTTGTGCTCGTCCAGCTTTTCCAAATAGTCCTGTACCACTTCTTTTTCCACAGAAGGCTGATGACTCCTCGCTCCTCCCCATACTGTGCTACCCAGTACAGTAGTTTGGGAGCTGACCTTGTTCGTGAAGACAGAGGCAAAAATAGCATTGAGTATATTTTCTTTTTCCACTTCTTCTGTCACTAGGTTGCCTCTCCCCATTCAGTAAGGGGCCCACACTTTCTGTGACCACCTTCTTGTTGCTAACATACCTGAAGAAATCCTTCTTGTTAGTCTTAACATCCCTTGCTAGCTGCAACTCCAAGTGTGATTTGTCCTTCCTGATTTCACTCCTGCATGCCTGAGCAATATTTTTATAGTCCTCACTGGTCATTTGTTCAGTCTTCCACTTCTTGTAAGCTTCTTTTTTGTGTTTAAATCTGCAAGGATTTCACTTTTAAGCCAAGGTGGTCGCCTGCCATATTTACTATTCTTTCTATACATCGGGATGGTTTGTTCTTGCATCCTGAACAAGGATTCTTTAAAATACAACCAGCTCTCCTGGACTCCTTCCCCATCATGTTATTCTCCCAGGGGATCCCTGAGGGAGTCAAAGTCTGCTTTTCTGAAGTCCATGGTCCATATTCTGCTGCTCTCTTTTCTTCCTTCTGTCAGGATCCTGAACTCGACCATCTCATGGTCACTGCCTTCCAGGTTCCCATTCGCTTTTGCTTCCGCTACTAATTCTTCCCTGTTTGTGAGCAGCAGGTCAAGAAGAGCTCTGCCCCTAGTTGGTTCCTCCAACACTTGCACCAGGAAATTGTCCCCTACACTTTCCAAAACCTTCCTGGGTTGCCCGTGCACTATTATTTTGTTAAAGCTTTGAATCTAGAAAACATTTTTAACAATGCTTTTTCACTGCCTTGATGGCAGGTGCACTTGGTGAGGTGGCCAGTTCTGGCTCTTCTTCCCCTTTGGTACACTCCCAGGGCAGATACATTCTGACCCAGCAGCGGCTGAGCCACCTGGTTCTCTCACAGGGGAATTGGTGGCCTCCAGTGGTGTCTAAAGCTTTCAGTCACCCTCCCTTCAAGTGGTCTAAAGGTTTGGATTAGGGATTGGGACTTCTTAGGTGACCTCAGTTGAATCTGCTTCCGAGGCCCTTGGTCCTGATTGGAACATCAGTCAAGTAACCAGACAATTGGTTTCCAGGACAGTGGTTTCCTCTGCCTGGATTTATAAACTTCAACATACTACTTTCATGTTCTCAGTAACTGAAGCATTGTGTGGGTCCAACTTATGACTTCAATTTCTCTCTTACATAGTCGTCTCTTCTACACTTGTTTGTTCACTTAGTGGTTTATTCGTTTTCTGCCAGTTATTTGCTAACTGAGTCACTAAGAATGAGAGGTTACCTTGAAAATGGTTATGCTGTCTAAATGATGATGGTTGCTGTTGTGTCGGTTATATTAATTACTAAGTGAAATCCCATGATGTCATATGGATGTAATTCATAATGTGTAAAAATGCTGAAAATAGCTGAGAACTTAAAAATTGGACTGTAACAAAGCAAATCCCAGTTATGATTGAATCTGTGGTATGCCTAGACCTTGAATACTGCATGCAGTTCTGGTCACCCTATCTCAAAAAAGATATATTAGAATTGGAAAAGGTACAGAGAAGGGCAAAAGATGACTGAGAGTATGGAACAGCTTTCATATAAGTAGAGATTAAAAAGACTGGAACTGGTGATCTTGGAAAAGAGGTGATTAAAGGGGAAGATGATAGAGGTCTATAAAATCATGAATGGTGTGGAGAAAGTAAATAAGGAAGTGTCATTTACACCTTCAAATAACACAAGAACCAGTGATTACCCAATGAAATTAATAGACAGCAGGTTTAAAATAAACAAAAAGAAGTACTTCTTCACACAACACTTAGTCAACATGTAGAATGGGGTAGGCAACCTATGTCACGAGTGCCAAAAGCGGCACTTGAGCTGATTTTCAGTGACACTCACACTTCCCAGGTCCTGGCCACCAGTCTGGGGGGGCTCTGCATTTTAATTTAATTTTAAATGAAGCTTCTTAAACATTTTAAAAACCTTATTTACCTTACATACAAAAATAGTTTAGTTGTATATTATAGACTTCTAGAAAGAGGCCTTCTAAAAACATAAAAAGGGTATTTGGCTTCCAAAGTAATGTAAGGAATGTGCAATTGAGAGAGACTATCCATTCCTCATGCATTCATTTGGGGGAGGGATAGCTCGGTGGTTTGAGCATTGGTCTGCTAAACCCAGGGTTGTGAGCTCAATCCTTGGGGGGGCCATTTAGGGATATGGGACAAAAATGGGATTGGTCCTGCTTGGAGCAGGGGGTGGACTAGATGATCTCCTGAGGTCCCTTCCAACTCTGAGATTCTATTATTAGAATGTATTTACTGGCACGCGGAACCTTAAAATAGAATGAATAAATTGAAGATTCGGCACACCACTTCTGAAAGCCTGACGACCCCTGATGTAGAACGTGTTGCCAGAGGATGTTGTGAAGGCCAAAAGTATAACTGGGTTCAAAAAAGAATTAGAAAAGTTCCTGAAGGATGGATAGGTCCATCAATGGCTATTAGCCAACATGGTTAGGTTTGCAATCCTGTGCTCTGGGTGTCAGAATTTGGGTCTGGATGGGTCTCTCGATAATTACCCTGTTCTATTTATTCCCTCTGAAGCACCTGACCTTGGCAACTGTTGGAAGACAGGATACTGGGCTAGATGGACCATTGGTCTGATCCAGTATGGCTATTTTTAGATTCTTATATTCAAGTCTAAACAAAAAGAGCTCTCAACCATGCTTGTACCTCTTTCCATCATTTTACACTGATTCAATAAATATTCTAGACTTCAGACAGACAGTGTGGTAATCCTGGAATCTTCTTACCTAGCTAAGGTTTTTTTTTAAAATGGATAAGATTTTTTTAGATGTCTGACGTCTGATAAGGGAACCCTAGTTAAATGCCTAGCTCTTCCAATTCCAGAAATTGTTTAGGTGATCTGGTTCCTTACAAAGGTAAATCAGAAGTTCCTGTGCTACTTTAAGAAGTTGTATTTTGTTGTTTTTTCTAATTTGAAAATCTTGGTAAGCCTAATTAAAATATTATTGAACGTAGGGGGTGACAATGCCATGGACAAGGCCACAAAAGCAATTACCAACAGTGAGATTGTTTCTATTTCTAAGAAAATCACTGTGCTGGAAATGAAGGAACTAAATGAAAGACAGAGAGCTGAACACTCGCACCGAATGTATGAACACTTAAGGAACACTTTAAAGCAAGTGGAAGAACGTAACTTTGAACTGGAAACAAAGTTCGCTGAGGTATAAAGAGATGTAATTATATAATTTGTCAATTACATCCTAGAAATGCACTTTGAGCTTTTTGGTGTGTTGCTCTATTATATGCCTACTATTGGTACCTTTTTTGATAGGTTTACTTATCAAAATGTAGCTGCTTTTAAATAGATTTTTTGCTTGAAGAGATATATTTAATATGTAATATATTAATTTGTCAGAGGTAACAAAGAGTCCTGTGGCACCTTAAAGACTAACTAAAGTATTGAAGCATAAGCTTTCGTGGGCTAATACTCACTTCGTCGGATGCAAGCAGTGGAAGTGTCCAGGGGCAGGCCCACGAAAGCTTATGCTTCAATACTTTAGTTAGTCTTTAAGGTGCCACAGGACTCTCTTACCTCTGCTATTCCAGACTAATACGGCTACCTCTCTGATTCTTGACATTAATTTGTCAGTAATTTATTTCAGAACTCAGTTATTCATTCTAAAATTAATGCTGCTATAATATGACTCTCACATAGTGGGCATATTGCAAATCCATGTTAGTTCCTTGGCAACCAGATTTTTACAGAAATCACAGTTCTTGATTTTTCTGTTCCCAAGGTATAACTCATATAGACTATTTTCTGCTATTTTTTTCATGATCATCAGTGACTCTCATGGTCTTGCCTACATTTCAGACCTTGCTGGCTTTTGCATCTTCCTTCACCCTTTCTAAATAATGCTAGCTTGATTCTCTCACAAACCTTCTGTGTCCTTTTCTATATTGTGTCTTACTCTTGGAATGTTATCTGCAGGACTTTCTGCTGTGCCACTTCAGGCCCTGCAGAAATCTGTATTGGCCCAAAGCTATTTGATTTCCAAAACTGACTACTGACCTTGGGTGCTCCAATTTTTGGTGTCCAATTTGAGACTTCTTCAAGGGGCCTTATTTTCAGAAAATGTTGAGCACTATCCTAAATTCTGGCCCTTTTGAGAAGGGGGGTTCCAAAGAGGATGGGGCTAGGCTGTTCTCAGTGGTGGCAGATGACAGAACAAGGAGCAATGGTCTCAAGTTGCAGTGGGGAGGTCTAGGTTGGCTAATAGGAAAAACTATTTCACTAGGATGGTGATGAGGCTCTGGAATGGGTTACCAAGGGAGGTGGTGAAATCTCCATCCTTAGAGGTTTTTAAGACCTGGCTTGACAAAGCCCTAGCTGGGATGATTTAGTTGGGGTTGGTCCTGCTTTGATCAGTGGGTTGGACTAGATGACCTGAGGTCTCTTCCAACTCTAATCTTCTATGCTTCAGTGTCTTGAATTGAGCAACAAAAATGACTAGTCACATTATTGTGAAAATGCTGATTAGTTAATGGGGATATATATATTCACTACTCAGCGAGTCTTATTATTATTAATAATTATTTGTAATGCCAGCATCTTTGTTCTAGGCATTGTACAAACATATATAACAAACAGAATCCCTGTCTTGAAGAGTTTATAGTCCAAGTATTGTTCCCTTTTTCTACCCCATTTTATAGTTAGTTCTTTTCTTTCACTGTTTCAAGAAATTGAAAACATTGGTTTTCATTTAGAATACTTTGTTTTATGGGTACCTTTGTAGTTAGTCTGACATGCATGCAATGTTGTAAACAAGAAGTTGGAGGCTTCAGAGTAGAACAAAAGAAAACCAAAGGAAGACACTGAGAGGATGTATTTCACCAAATACAACTTCATAACATTTTGTGCTGACTAAAAATATATTGTAAGCCTATTCCAAATACATTTAGCAAATATACTGTGTTTTTTTAGCTGACTAAAATCAACCTTGAGGCACAAAAGGTGGAACAGGCATTAAGAGATGAACTGACAAACAGTGTGAGTAAAGCAGTAAGTGATGCAGATAGACGAAAAATCACGGAGCTAGAGAAGAGTGAAATGGAGCTGAAGATTGAGGTCTCGAAGTAAGTGCAGAAGTACCAATTTTGGTATTACAGTACGTTTGGAAGTATTCTATAATTTAAATTATGCAGATATTTGTTGCTTCTACATTAACAGAAAAACAGTTTTCATCTGTGTCTATATATGCTAAACCTGGAATTTTAGATGAAGCATTACATAAAGGATCTGATTTAGAAGATCACTGATTCTGATGGGATTCTGATAGGTACAGGATGAATGTAAGAATTTGCTTAAGTGCTTTCCTGCATGAGGGCCTTAATTAAATATAAAAACTTTTTGTAGTTATTAAAAATATTTCAGACAAATTAGCAAAACAATATTTTGTTCCTTTTGTTGCATCCTTATCAAGTTATGTAGCAAATTGCTAAAAATACTGCAGGAAAATAAAATATGGTGCTTGTAACGGTTCTGCACCTGTACTCTTTTAAGTCAGTTGGGATGTTTGCCATTGATGTAAGCAGTGAAACTGAAGAATCAGATGGATAAACCTCAGTCTTATTTTGAAAAATAGGCATGAGAAGTGATTAGCAGGAGCTTTAATAATGGGGACAGTATCCAAATTACTGATCCATACTTGTATATGGGAGGGAAAAAGATCTTGAAATGCTGAAAAAGAATGTTAACTTTGAATCTCCTAATATGAGGGAAAGAAGCCTTTAAGCGCCTCTCTTGAGGACCTTTTGTGTAGTAGATCTTAACAGTTTATTAGTAAAGGAACTTGGACACCATTTTAGCTTGAAGGATTATTTAATATTTTAAATTTGGATAGTATTCTTGTTTCCCTCTACTAGGTTAAGGGAGCTTTCTGATATTGCCAAAATGCAAGTTGCAGCTCTGGAGGCCCGGCAGCAATCCAGAGAGAAGGAAGTGGAATCCCTTCGAATGCAAGTTTTAGACTATCAGGTACAGTCAGTATTGCCCTGCTTTGTTAAGACTTTATAGTTAACTGATTTGTTTTGGGAGGAATGGTTAGGGATAGAATATTTTTATATTAGGTTATTAAAGTCTTTCATGATATTTTGGAGAAATATTATTTTTAAAATGTGTATTTGAAAAGACAGATTTTTTTATTCTTATTATTTTGGCTATAGAAGTAATACTGAACAAAACATGAATTGATGTAAGGCCAGATTCTGCTCCCATTGATGCCCAAAGTAGTTTTGTTATTATCTTCATTGGGAGTATGATAGGAATAATCACTTACGCATCATGTAAATATGTTTAATTTTGGACAAATTATTTTATATTTTAAAACACGTCTGTGTTCTATATTTTGGTGCTTAGGCGCAGTCAGACGAAAAAGCACTTATTGCAAAATTACACCAACATATCGTAGCTCTTCAGATTAGTGAGACCACTGCTGTGAGTAAGCTAGAAGCATTTACAATGAAACTGCAAAAGATGGAGATTTATAATCTACGCCTAGAACAGAAGCTTGATGACAAAGAGCAGGGATTATACTACGCCCGACTAGAAGGGAGAAATAGAGCCAAACATCTACGCCAGACTGTGCAGTCTCTGCGGCGACAGTTTAGTGGTGCTCTGCCCTTGGCACAACAGGAGAAATTCTCGAAAACCATGATTCAGCTACAGAATGACAAACTAAAAATCATGGAAGAAGTCCAGCGTGCCCAGGAAGAGCGTCGAAACGTAGAGAACAGAGCAATGGAGATGGAATTAAAAGTAAAAGGTTTAGAAGAGTTAATAGGCACACTGAAAGATACAAGAGGAGCCCAAAAGGTTTGATATCTTGTAGCTTTTAGAAATGTTTAATTAAATCTTTTGGAGGGAGAGATAGCTCAGTGGTTTGAGCATTGGCCTGCCAAACCCAGAGTTGTGAGTTCAGTCCTTGAGGGGGCCATTTAGGGATATGGGGCAAAACTCTGTTGGATGATTTAATTGGGGGTTGGTCCTGCTTTGAGCAGGGGGGTTGAACTAGATGATCTCCTGAGGTCTCTTCCAATTCTATGATTCTACCATATACTCTAAATTTCTGCTTTAATATGTGCCTCATGATTTCAGAATATGCAGTATTGTATATCCATTTGTTTTGGTTTTTAAAGAAAGGATATTGGCCAGCTTTACTAATTGGTATATAAGACCATGTCTACACTTACTGGTAGTACCGATCGGTATTGTTGCGATCGATGCAGCAGTGTCGATTTAGTGGGTCTGGTGAAGACTGGCTAAATAGATCACAGAGCGCTCTCTGGTCGACTCCCGTACTCTACCTCTCCAAGAAGAGTAAGGGAAGTCAGTGGCACAGCGTCTCCTGTCGACCCAGTGCAGTGTACCTAAGTTGACCTAAGCTACTTCTACTTCAGTTACGTTATTCACGTAACTTAAGTAGCATAACTTGAGTTGACTTGCTGCGGTAGTGTAGACCAGCCCATAGGCTAAGCAAAGTAAGACTTTGTTTTTCTTTTGATTGAAGGCCTCTAAAGCAAATTTAAGTGCTGCAGGAAGTGGTATTAGAGATTCGATACAGTATGAAATTTGAAGCACTGTGCTACCCACTTTTGGCACAAGTCCCAACTACTTTTGGCCATTAAAAATCCCATGTCACTTTTTTTTTTTTTTTCTTTTTTTGGTAAGAGTAAGGATGTTAAATTGGACATCCTGGAAAAATTGTTCTTTGGGTAATTACTGTATATTTTGCCTTTTCTAGAAAGCTACCTTTCAACTAGATAACAATCTCATTTTCTGACCCAACTATTGTGTAGTATTGCATTCTCTATTTAAAGACATTTGTATTACAATGGTGGGTAAAGTGGCCTTGGTATATTTATTTTTGAATCAGTCTGTAAAGTTTTTTGAGCATTTTGGGATCTATGTAAGTGATAGATATTGCTAATATTAGTGTATATATATATAGGTGAAATGTTATAGTTCATTATATACAACATTTCTGGGTTGTTTTGAAAACTTAGTTTCACTTTGGAAAAGACATCCAAATTCCCTAAATGTTCTTTTCATCTGATTAAGATGATAATGAACTGTACAAACTGTTGTTATTTATCAGGTAATTGAGTGGCATATGAAAATGGAAGAACTTCGTCTCCAGGAACTTAAACTGAATCGAGAGTTAGTCAAACAAAAAGAAGAGATGAAATATTTGAATAATATCATTTCTGAATATGAGCATACAATCAGCAGTTTGGAAGAAGAAATTGTACGGCAGAGCAAGGTATAAACTTCTACATGGTGTTAGAATAACAATTTTCTGTTTTATTTAATGATTTTTAAAATTCTTTTGTTACATTTAAAAAACTCATAACTTACATGTACAAAATGTATGATACTTAAATGTTTGTTATCCCATGCTGTAACAGTTAAAGATGTGTTGACATCAATGGCACATTGAAATTGCTTTCAAATTCTTTAAAGTAGGGGTGAAATCCTTGCCCTGTTGAAGTGAACAGTAAAGTTCTCATTGACATCAGTGGTCAGGGTTTCAATGTAGATCTCTTTAATCAAACTTTTTTTATAGTTTTATGAAGAGCGGCAGATGGCTTGGGATCAGAGAGAAGTAGAGTTAGAACGTCAACTAGATGTATATGACCATCAGCAAAATGAAATACTAAGCACTGCTCGAAAGGTACCTATATTGATTTATTTTAAATAAATTAATAAGTGTGCTGATTAGTGTTGTCAGAGAAATAATATTCATATCTGTCTTTTCTGTGCAGTTTGAAGAGGCTACAGGTTCAGTTCCAGATCCTAGTTTGCCCCTTCCACAGCAGCTTGAACTAGCTTTGGGGAAAATTAGGGAGCACGTTCGAACAATCCTAGAAACTCGGGCAACCTGCAAATTATTAGAAGAGGTAATTAGATTAATATACACCTAAACTATTAAAATCATATGTATAGAACAAGAATAAATATGTTCACCAGAGTTTCTTTTCTAATGTGTAAAATGAGGCATGCATTTATTAGAAAAGAATACCATTGAATAATCTGATACCTGAATACTGTAAAAAGCTAATTTCTGTTGCTCTTTAGATATGGAAAAACTCAAAGAGGAAAAGAATTGGAAACAGTTTATATTCAAGGTGCTGAGATTGTATAAAATTAGGTTTCTTAGTACTAATTAGGTTTAATTAGCATTCTGTAGCATTAATTGATTTAATTAACATGTTAAATTTAACAAATGGCCCCATTAATTCCTTTAAGAACGGTTACCAAAGTGAAAATCTGTTACATAGATTTCTTATCAAACAGTAAATATGAAATTAATCTTTTAAAAACACTGTGTTAATAAATTTGGTATGTAAATACATTGTGCTATGAAAATTCCGCATAGTGAAATACAAATTATAATTGTATTGGTGTGTAATGTGTCTAATAATCCCAAGTCAGGAAAATGTAATACAAAGTCATTTTTTGATTTGTAATTTGATTTAGACATATTTTGGCACATTTCTTTTTTTAAGCATAATATTTCTAGAAGATTAGTAATGATTTCCTTTGTTGTAGAAACTGAAAGAGAAAGAAACTGCACTGTGGAAATCAGAACAAAATGTTTTATCAAGAGACAGAGTTATAAATGAACTAAGGCTTCGATTACCTGCAACAGCTGAAAGAGAGAAGATAATAGCTGAACTAGGTAGAAAAGAAGATGATCCAGAATACCACCGTGCTCTGAAAGTTGCCCACCAAACCATCACAAATATGCAAGCAAGACTAAATCAAAAGGAGGAAGTGTTGAACAAGTATCAGCATCTCCTTGCAAAAGCTAGAAAGGTATATACACTTTTTGTGTTACCTGGTATTATTATTTTTTAAGAGTTGGAGTTAATTTTGTGCCCATCCTGTTTTCATTGGTGGTATGGCAAAATTTCCATTGACTTAAGTAAGAGTAGAACAGGGCCTTTATTATGAATTTCTCATTGCACAAAGTTCAGGTTTTCTTAACCTCTTGTATTAAAAAAAAACATTTTCTGATTGTTCTCCTTTGGAATTGCTTTAATATGGCAGGACTAGGAAGCAAAGTCTTCAGTGGTAGATGCGTGAAATTAACAAATAGTATAATTCTACATTTTGGTTGTTTTTGATGCACTTTCCTTGGAAAAAAATACAGAATTCTGTGTTGTAGTGGTTCATTATGGCCTAGATCACATAGCGAGCCTGGCAAGGGTACGTGGGTAGACTCTTGCACAGGTCTCGTTGCAGGATTGCGACCTGTAGCTGCAGTCATGAAAACATTTTATTCATTAGCTATATAAGAACTTAAAAAAAAATTCTTAAAGATGCCAGTTTAATGAGGAAATGAGGTGCATAAATAGAGGATGGAAAAGACCAGAAACGGTGAAGAGAATGACAGTATTAAAGGAGATGGTAGAGAGAACAATCAGGAAAGGCAGGAATACTGATTCTTTGGGGAGTATGAGAGCATTGAAAACAGTATAAAAAGAAGGCAGAGAGGCAAACATGCTCAAAACCTTTCTTGAGATTTCATGAGTCTTATTCCTTAGTCAGACCCACAATCAGTGACTCCTGCATGACCATATCAATTTGTGAAATACTCGTTGGTCTGCCTGACTGAATGAGTGTCCTGTGATTGATGCTCTGCCCATGCATACAAAACGAGTGAAAGTGCAGAATGTTACAAACTCCAAGCTTTGACTTGCAGTTTGATAATTGAAGGGAAAATTATCTCTTTCTGGGTATTTGAACACTTCCAGAAAAAATGTAATACTATGATTTATCTGAACATATTGAGAGGCTTGATTTAACATTGCATTCATGTAGTTTTGGACAATTACTTTTTCTTTTCTCTCCTAGAAAAAATTTGCCAGGATAATAAAATTACTTTAACTCCTTAATGCTTATATTTGCTTGCCAATGATAGGATTTCCTCAGCTCATATTCTATTTCAAAGAGTCAAGTAATTAGCATGGAAAGTTTAGCAGTTCCCGGGATTATTTGGAGTATCAGGCGTGTATACATGAAATATGAAAATATGTTCATTTTGTGCTAATAGGAGCAAGAAGAAATCTCAAAGAAACATGAAGAAGACCTCCGGGTTCTACATCAGAAGCTAGATTTGCAAGCTGATAATTCACTTAATAAATTCAAACAAACTGCTTTGGTAGGTTTGTTGGTTTGTTTGGGATGGGGTGTTGTTTTGTTCAGTGTTGTATATTTCTTTGTATGTTTTTTTTTTTTTGGTAAATTTTGAAAATGATGTTAATCTTCCATACCAGAGGAGCAGTTATTCAGATCAAGATAATATAAACAAGAAGATAACTAAGTAGGACTGTCATTATATTATTATTTTATGAAGATGAAATTGAAAGAATTTGAGAAAGATGAGTGAGGAAATAAAGGTCAATCAATGCATTTGGTACTTCATTGTAAAACTGCATAATTCAATGTGCCCTGTTCTATAGAGAGCCCTTAGGGAGGCTGATGTCTTCCTCTTTTTTTTAACATTCTACAGCAGCGTTTCTGAAGCTGGGATCCATCGACCCCTGGGGATCCCCAATAGTACTCCAGGGTGTCTGTGTGCTCCACTGATTAACTCCTCCCCCTCCCTCCCTCAACTGCTTCCCCCTGCCCTCCTAGCGCCTCCTGCATGCCAGGGAACAGCTGTTCAGTGGCATGCAGGAGGTGCTGGAAAGAAAGGGGAGATGGGGAAAGAAAGAGAGGGGGAAGGGAAGGGGTAGGGATGGAAAGGGGGCAGGAAGAGGTGGGATGGGGCCTTGGGGAAAGAGGTGGAGTGGAGATGGGGTCTGGGGCTGAGTGGGGAGCTTGGGGGTCCATGATAAATTTTAAATCAAAATGAGGGCCCTTGGGTTGCAAAAGTTTGAGAACCACTGTATAGTAAATAAAATAAGCTCCATCCTAATTAAAGATTTGCCTTTGACACTGTTTCTCAAAGACTGAGTAGATATATTTAAACAGTTATATAATTACTCTTCAGATACAGAGACCATTTATCAGTGTTTGGTGTGTCTAACATTTGAGTATGGTGTCACATCACTAGTTATAAAATGTAGTGTAAATGTCGCTGCTTGTTTATGTTTGGGATCAAATATAACATAATTAAATAATTGCAGCACTTTGCTGTATAAGATGTAGAATATTTAATATGAATGATTTTTCTGTTTTTATAGGAGTTAATGAAAAAACCTTCTTTATCAGTTCCCACCAACAAACATTTCGTTCGTCTGGCTGAGATGGAGCAAACAGTAGCAGAACAGGACAACTCTTTTGCTTTACTTCTAGGCAGATTAAAGAAAACATCATATGACTTGGAGAAACAAAAACAACTTACTTTATTAAAAATCAGAGAGTTTAAAAACATCAATGCTCAGTAAGTGTTTAGATATACAATTATTACAATTCAAGTAATAATTAGATTAGACCAATCAGCTACAAGTCTTAAAACTTCTTATTGTGTCATTAAGACCATTTTTTGAATTAGAATCACAGAAGACTAGAGTTGGAAGAGACCAAAGGAGGTCATCTAGTCCAGCGCTTCTCAAGCAGGGGTCTATGAGCCCTTTCATGGGGGCTCCGGAGCCCCGGGGCTGAAGCCAGCAACCCTCTTTCCTGTCCTCCCTTCCCCACCCCCACACCAGTCAAAGCCAGGAGAAGCTGGGGCTTGAAGCCAGGCAGTCCAGTGCCCCTCCCCACCCCCCCGCTGAAGCTGGGAGCCACACTGGCAGCCTTCCTCCACCCATACACAACTTCTAGCTACCTCCTGACTACACCCTGAGCTATTGCTCTCACTTCACAGAGCCCTAGGCTCCCGCCTCCTGGCACCCTGAGTGGTTTTCAAACTTTTTGAACTGAGTCCCAGTGTCACGGGGTGGCACAGGTTTCCTTCCCCTCGTCCCTGCCCCCCGTGCTTAGACTGCCCAAAGAAAGGGTCTCAGATGCTCCTTGCAGGTGCTTCACCCGTGCTCTTTTATTTACAGTGATTATACAGTTCCCACTTCCCCAAAACCAGACCCGTCACTGATCCCTCACTGGGTCCTCTGCCCCTTGAGGCTTGAGTCAGCCAGCGGGGTCAGAGCTAGATCCCTCCTATTCTCCTGCATGGGTAGTCTCCCTTCCTGAGCTCTTCCCTGGGTTTATACTACTCCCCAGTCATCAACCCAACTGGTTCCACCTGGCCCAGTAGCTTGCACTGAGCCTGCCCTAATTAGGGCCTTCAGCTGGACTGCTGAGGGTTTTGGCCCATTAACCCGGCCCCACTGCAGGAAAGCAGGGGGAAGAAAGGTCTTTAGCAGGCATCAGGGGGTTTTAAGACCTCTTCCCTGAAACAACCTCCCCTTTGAGTTATATCTTTTGGTTGCATCCACCCACAGCCCAGACAGGCTAGGTGGCTTCCTGAAGGAGTCTGGAGGTGGTGCTCCCTCCCTGGACTCTGCTGTGTGGAGCTGGCTTGAGCCCCGCCATACCTTGACCTCTGAAAATAGAAGTAAAACCACGCCTATGCCAAAGCACTCACACCGTCCCCCCGGTCCCTGCCCAGAACCCTACACTCTCCACTCCCCTGCCAGGCAGTGTCATTTTTATAGCATGTTGAGGGGAGGCCTCAAAAAGAAAAAGGTTGAGAACCCTTGATCTAGTCCAACCCCCTGCTCTAAGCTGGGCCAAGCTCAACTAAATCATCCCAGCCAGGGCTTTGTCAAGCTGGGGTTTAATAACCTCTATGGATGGAGATTTCACCACCTCCCTTGGTAACCCATTGCAGTGCTTCACCACCCTTCTAGTGAAATAGTTTTTCCTAATATCCAACTTAGACATCCCACAGTGCAACTTGAGCCCATTGCTTCTTGTTCTATCATCTGCCACCACTGAGAATAGCTGAGCTCCATCCTCTTTGGAATCCCCCTTCAGATAGTTGAAGGCTGCTATCAAATCCCCCCTCACTCTTCTTTTCTACAGACTAAATAAGCCCAGTTCTCTCAGCCTGTCCTCACCCCCAGTCCCCTAATGATTTTTGTTGTCCTCTGATGGACTCCTTTCTGTTGTGGAAGACCCGAACTGGATGCAATACTCCAAATACTCATCAGTGCTGAACAGAGGGAAATAATCACTTCCTGTGATATGCTGGCAAAGCTCCTACTAATGCAGCCCAGTATGCCGTTATCCTTGTACGTGCTGTAGCAACAATTTGTTAATATGACTGCTGAATGTAAGGTTTGATTGAAGAAATCTAACAAGTGTAACTTTAAAATATTTATTTTGTGGGCCATCATCAAGGCTATCATTTGAAAATTGTTGTTTAAAATATGTAATGGTCAATTACAAATGTTGCATTTGTGCCCTTATTGGACACTTCCTTTTTAATTGAATTTTTGGTGCACTGAACATAGTTTTTTGAACTGTAAAAAAAAATTCTTGTATATCTTAAACAACATATTGGGCTTGCTATAAAGTAGAGATGAAAGTCATGAACATTTAGCCCATATGATATGTTTAAGAAAAGGAAATTGTTATTTAGTTTTGCATGCTTTACTCATGTGAGTAGTCCCACTTGCGCTGTGCATTGATCACTGTTTGGTATAAATTCAGGAAGTGGGGTCAGAATAATTCTCTAATTTCACTTTTAGTTGATTTTTTTGTATTGGATTATGTAGAGATACTTTTGTGATTTCCAGATTTGTGTGTGCTTTTGCCCTTGTAGGCCATTGTAAAGAAAAACGTCGCTGAAATTATCAAAGATGTGTAATATTTTTCAGCCTTTTCTAATCCACCTTCTTGACACCTCTATTTATCATTTTGTTGTACTAGACTTGAAGAAAAGCATGTAGCTGAAGTGAAAAAACTGAAAGATGAAGCAAATGAATTGAGGAATCTGTTGTCTGAGATAGAGAAGGAATTGCTGCAAGTAAAAACTGAATTAGAGGCCCAAAAAGAAGCAAATAATAGAGCACCAACAACTACAATGAAAAACTTAGTTGAAAGGTTGAAGAACCAGTTAGCCTTAAAAGAGAAACAACAGAAAGTAAGTAATTAAAAATTATTTTAGTATTTAGCATCTATCATGAAGACAAGAAGATGTAAAACCAAAAAACTATGAAAATTATGTATAGCAAATATTTCCACAACTTTTTTCAGAAGTGCCACTAATGGGTTTAAGAGAGGGACAAAGAATACCTGAAAGATGCCATTGTATGGAGATTCATTTGGGCTGTATAGTCTGCTGTAGAAAAAGGACCAGAAAATTAATGAAATTTGATGTAGGATTTAACTTCTCTGTAATTTGTGGGGGCCAGATTCCCTGTTATACTTCAGCTGCTTTGTGCTATTCTGGTGATGCAAAACAGCCTTACGCTTATTTAACTGGCCAACTAAGCTGCATTTATTGTGATTTTTGTGTTGCCAGAGTGTTGCAAAGCAGTCAGAGCATACCAGTGAATCTGGCTCATCATTGTAATCATATGGAAACAGGTCAAAAGATTATATGAATTGTGCTGTTAGTATGGAATACAGATGGGTAATTTAACATAAAAGATAGTAAACTTTAATTCCCTTCAGCAATTTTTGAACATTCATTTTTAGCAACTTGCTTACTTACAAACGAATTTGTTGATATCTTCAGGCTTTGAGTAAAGCACTTCTGGAGCTCCGAGCAGAAATGACTGCTAATGCTGAACATCAGATTATTTCTGTAGCATCACAAAAAGAGGCATACATGAATGTTCAGCAGATTGTTGACAAACAAACAAAGGAGCTCACGGTAAGCACTAATTAACCTCCTCATACTGTATTCTACATTGTATTCTTATTTAAAAAGAGAACATAATGTTTATAATTTTATTTAGAGTATTATAGTAATGAATGGTCTCAGAGTGGTGGCTATGTTAGTGTGCTTCAGCAAAAACAACAAGGAGTCCTTGTGGCACTGTAGGGCTTGTCTTCACTTGAGCTGGCAGGGATCGATCTTTTGGTGATCGATTTATCGCGTCTCGTTAAGACGTGATAAATCGATCACCAGCGGCTCCCCCGTCGACTCCGGAAGTCCAGCTCTTGAAGAGGCGCAAGCTGGAGTCGACGGGGGACCGTGCCGCCGACTGCCACCGCCGTGAGGATGGGAGGTAAGTCGGCTGTAGAGACGTCGATTTCAGCTACCTTATTAACATAGCTGAAATTGCATATCTACAGTCGATTTCCCCCCCTAGTGGAGACCAGCCCTTAGAGACTAACAGATTTATTTGGGCATAAGCTTTCATGGGCTGGCACCCACTTTTATCACATGCATGGAGTGGAAAATACAGTAGCAGGTATGTTTATACATAGTACATGAAAAGATGGGAGTTGCCTTACCAGATGGGGGGTTAGTCTAATGCAGGGGTCTCCAAACTACGGCCCGCGGGCCGGATGCGGCCCACGAGGCCCTCTTATCCGGCCCGTGGAGATCGGTCGGGAACCAGCCACGGGGCCGGGACGCGCCGCGTGCTCCGCTGCCGCCGCCGGCCACGGGGCGGGGACGCGCCGCGTGCTCCGCTGCCGCCGCCGGCCGGGACGCACCGCGTGCTCCGCTGCCGCCGCCGGCCAGGGACGGCTCAGAGCTGGGGCCGGGACGCGCCGCACCGCCACCCAGTTACAGGCGGCGAAACAAGGAGCCACCCACTGCCAGGCGGCGAAATGGTCTGTGGGGAGAGACCGGGTTGAGCGGGTCGGGGGGGGGGGGGAAGAGACCGGGTTGAGCGGGTCGGGGGGGGGGGAAGAGACCGGGTTGAGCGGGTCGGGGGGAGGGGGGGAAGAGACCGGGTTGAGCGGGTCGGGGGGAGGGGGGGAAGAGACAGGGTTGAGCGGGTCGGGGGGGGGGGGGGAAAGAGACCGGGTTGAGCGGGTCAGTGGGGGGGGGGGGGAAGAGACCGGGTTGAGCGGGTCAGTTGGGGGGGGGTTGGAGGAAAGGAGGTTTTGGGGGGAGAGACCTGGCTGGGTGGGTCAGTTGGGGGTTGGAGGAAAGGAGGTTTGGGGGGGAGAGACCTGGCTGGGTGGGTCAGTTGGGGGGGGGGTTGGAGGAAAGGAGGTTTTGGGGGGAGAGACCTGGCTGGGTGGGTCAGTTGGGGGGGGGTTGGAGGAAAGGAGGTTTTGGGGGGAGAGACCTGGCTGGGTGGGTCAGTTGGGGGTTGGAGGAAAGGAGGTTTTGGGGGGAGAGACCTGGCTGGGTGGGTCATTTGGGGGGGGGGGTTGGAGGAAAGGAGGTTTTGGGGGGAGAGACCTGGCTGGGTGGGTCAGTTGGGGGGGGGGTTGGAGGAAAGGAGGTTTTGGGGGGAGAGACCTGGCTGGGTGGGTCAGTTGGGGGTTGGAGGAAAGGAGGTTTTGGGGGGAGAGACCTGGCTGGGTGGGTCAGTTGGGGGTTGGAGGAAAGGAGGTTTTGGGGGGAGAGACCTGGCTGGGTGGGTCAGTTGGGGGTTGGAGGAAAGGAGGTTTTGGGGGGAGAGACCTGGCTGGGTGGGTCAGTTGGGGGGGGGGGTTTGGAGGAAAGGAGGTTTTGGGGGGAGAGACCTGGCTGGGTGGGTCAGTTGGGGGGGGGGGTTGGAGGAAAGGAGGTTTTGGGGGGAGAGACCTGGCTGGGTGGGTCAGTTGGGGGTTGGAGGAAAGGAGGTTTTGGGGGGAGAGACCTGGCTGGGTGGGTCAGTTGGGGGGGGGGGTTTGGAGGAAAGGAGGTTTTGGGGGGAGAGACCTGGCTGGGTGGGTCAGTTGGGGGGGGGGGTTGGAGGAAAGGAGGTTTTGGGGGGAGAGACCTGGCTGGGTGGGTCAGTTGGGGGTTGGAGGAAAGGAGGTTTTGGGGGGAGAGACCTGGCTGGGTGGGTCAGTTGGGGGGTTGATGTGTAGTGTTCATGTGTAGTGAACAGGTGTTCATGTGTAGTGTTCATGTGTAGTGTTCATGTGTAGTGTTCATGTGTAGTGAACAGGTGTTCATGTGTAGTGAACAGGTGTTCATGTGTAGTGTTCATGTGTAGTGTTCATGTGTAGTGAACAGGTGTTCATGTGTAGTGTTCATGTGTAGTGAACAGGTGTTCATGTGTAGTGTATCAATGTGTTATTAAATAATAACTGAATAAAATAATATTAAATAAATAATTAAAAACAACATCCATGTTTTGATTCTTTTTTATTTGGACCTCGAGTGTGTTGTCGGCACCCGAACTGCTATTTGATAGTTAATGCGGCCCTCGGGCTGAAAAGTTTGGAGACCCCTGGTCTAATGAGACAATTCACTTAACAGTAGGATACCGAGGGAGGAAAAATCACTTTTATAGTGGTAATGAGGGTAGCCCATTTCACACAATTGACAAGGTGTGAATAGCAGTAGGGGGAAATTAATATGGTAAAATTAGGTTTTTAATGATTCATCCACTCCCAGTCTTTATTCAGGCCTAATTTGATGGTGCCCAGTTTGCAATTAACTTTGGTTCTTCAATTTCACATTGGAGTCTGTTTTTGAAGTTTTGTGTTGAAGAATTGCCATTTTTAAGTATGTTGTTGAGTGATCAGAGAGATTGAAATGTGCTCCTATTGGTTTTTGAATTTTGATTCCTGATGTCAGATTTTTCAGACTGTGGTTAGGTCCTATGATGGCTTCCCTTGAATAGATATGTAGACAGAATTGGCACCGGGGTTTGTTGCAGGGTTTGGTTCCTGGGTTAGTGTTTTTGTTGCATGGTGTGTAGTTGCTGGTGAGTATTTGCTTCAGGTTGGGGGCTGTCTGTAGGCGAGGACTGGCCTATCTCCCAATATCTATGAGAATAAGGGATCGTCCTTCAGGATAGGTTGTAGATCCTTGATGATGCTCTGGAGAGATTTTAGTTAGCTGTAAGTGACAGCTAGTGACGTTCTGTTACTTTCTTTGTTGGGCCTGTCTTGTAGTAGGTGACTTCTAGCTCTGTCAATCTGTTTCTTCACTTCACCAGGTGGGTATTGTAGTTTTAAGAATGGTTGATAGAGATCCTGTAGCTGTTTGTCTCTGTCTAAGGGATTGTAGCAAATGTGGTTATATCTTATATCTTTACTTTTTTACTGTTTAAACGTATCAGCAGACTTACAGGAATTTACAAATTATTTTCTTAGTCATTACTTAAACATATTTTACTTTGCAGATTACTTAAATATAGTTGACAGTATATAAAATAACTGATTTGAGAAATGTCTGTGGAATCCAGGAAATATACCTTCTTAATCTCAATATGTTTTAATTAGTTGGCAACCCTGAATAACACTTTTTAAAATTCATTTTTATAGACTCATATAGAAGAATTAAATGAGCAACTTACAAAATTCAAAGATGCCCTTAGAGTAAGTACAACTAGAGAGCGCTCTTTGTTAGATGAGATGGATGAGTTAAACCAAGAACTTCAAAAAAAGCAAAAAGTCATTACTAAAGAACTAAGAGAAAAAGAAGAAATGGAAAATGAAAATGAAGAACTGAAAAAACGGATAAAAAGACTAACAAACAGCATTCAGGTGAGCTTAGGTTTTGTTAGTGTAAAAATATAGGGATTCAGTCAAATATTCTCTAATGGATATACTGTTTCGGGAAGACTGAGTATGATTGTCAAGCAGAGGGACCTATACGTGGTGAGAAGAATTTAGAGATTGGAGGCAGCGGATACCAGACAATGTAGTGGGGTTTCCACCAAGCTGTTGGCTGGCATCCTCTGTTGCAGATGTCAAATGTGGGTGAGAGTCTGAAAGAGACCAGCTCCCTGAGGTAAAGATGAATGAAAGAAACAGGAGATGGTTTGTAGAACTCACAGCCTGTAAGAAGAAGGGGAGACTTTTAGTTATTGCATACTGAGGGGACTCTCCTTTCTTCTGACAGTAGGAGGTCAAGAAGATTTAACCTACATGTGTAAGCTGAAAAGGTCCAACCCTACATATTAGTTACATGGCAATGAGATAATTTATACTAGACCAAAGTAAATGCTTTGTGGTCTTCTGAGAGGGTTTAGCTTCAACCTCCAGTTACAGTTAATTAACAAAGTTGCAGTCCGCTTTAAATACTTTCCTTTGTCTTTGTTTCATTTTTGTACGTGCCCTGGCAAATCAACTGCTTCAATCACGTATTTCCTCCATGGACATACTGTTTTTCTAGAACCTGTCATTTTATTTACTCTCTTCTATCTTCCTCTACTCAATAAAAACTCTACGTTTTTAGACTCTCGATTATCCAGGATGATAGGGAAAAAATTAATTCTGGTTAATAAAATCCCGGATAATCACCATCCATAGGAAATATGGGGAGAGGAGGTAGGTTCACCAGCCACCCTGTGCCGCAGGGAGGGGGTGTTGGTTCACCGGCTGCCCTGTGCCCTGGTGGGGTTTTTTTGTGTGTGTTTGGGGCGGCAGCAAAGCCAGAGCCAGCCCTATAAGTTGCGTGTATTTTTTTTTTTTGACATCCTGGTTAATCCAATCCTGCATAATCGAGAGTCTACTGTACTAGTAATGCAGTTCCCAGCAGTCTCTAGTTAGATTCCTTTCAGAAATGTAAGCCAGAAATACTGGTACCAGTTTATTTTTTTCAAATCAACATACAGTAAACCCTCGATTTAACGGACCTCGATTTAACGGACTTCGGATGCAACGGACAAAATTTCTGAGCAAGCTGATGCATTCCTGATCCATTTCTGGCGGGCTGGCTGCCGGCTCCCGGCTGCCGCCCAGGTCACGACAGCGGGCGGGCTGGCTGCCAGCTCCCAGCTGCCGCCCGGGTCCAGGCAGCGGGCAGGCTGGCTGCCGGCTCCCGCCTGCGGGCGGGCTGGCTTCTGGCTCCCGCCCGAGTCCCGCCAGCAGGCGGGCTGGCTGCCGGCTCCCGGCTGCCGCCCGGGTCCAGGCAGCGGGCGGGCTGCGGAGCTGCCGCCCCGACCCTGTGGCTGGCTGGCTGCTGCTCCAACAGCTCGTTTTTTTTGTTTTATTGAATAACGGACTTTTTCATTTAACGGACACCCCCTCGCCCGAATTAGTCCGTTAAATGGAGGTTTTACTGTATTTTTAAAGTGTTTAAAAACTCTCTGTATGTTGTCTGTTCTCTGTAGAAAAATATTTCTAAGTAACAGTGTTTTTTCTAAGTATCCATTCTTTTTTTCATTTCTAAATCTGCAAATAGAGATTTCACATACTATTAACTTCTCAGGTATGTGTCCTTTAAACCAAGTTGTGTGAACTTATCTGGTTCGAAAGAGTCAGAGTAATTTATAGCAATTTAATACCTAACCCTTATTAAGTTTAAAACAGCAATAGTGTAAACATTCTTTTTGAGTCCATTACTCATGGCAGAATATAAAGTAACAATCTAACATTTAAATAGTAGTTGTAATTTAAAGAGACACTTTATAACCTAAATTTTAATATTTGTTCAAAGCAGTTCTGTTGAAATGAATAAATCATTTAATATTTAGTTTCTGTATTTATCCCAGTAGGGGGAAAGTAGGAAAGTAACTAAATGGTGATAAGTAAGCTGTAAAGATAATCATAATTTTTCAGAGCAAAGCTGATGAACAAAAATTCATCGATGAACTTCAGAAAAAAATTAAAAAGCTTGAAAATGAAGTTGAAAAGAGTGAGGCAGTAGAAAAGAAAAGTGTAAAAGAAGACAAGGTATGTGACAAGGCATCATTTAATTTGTGGTATTGAAAGGGACACCATCAATTTGAAATCTACCCAATTTAAGAAAAACAACAAATCAGAAGTGGCTTCAGAAATTTCACCTGCTCCTGATTCCCTTATCAATTTTTCTGATGTTATAATCACATATTTCTATATTTTATTAATATATTCCCTTCCCTTCTTGCTGAATCAAAATCTTAACAAAAATGTAGGAAGCTGACTCGACTGATAACAGTGACTGACTACATATAAACTGTTGTCAAATTCATAAAGTAAAGAAACTGGAAAACATAATTTGTTTCAGTGGTAGCAGCCTATAGTGTTTCTTGTAACTATAGCAGTTAAAAATATTTTGAGATAAAATGTGGTGTTGTTTTTTAATGGATGATGTCCCTTCAAAAAGATACATTTCCTAATGGATATCTCTGCAGGTGATCGATTCTTACCGGTGAAGGATGTGTTTGTTCAGTCTCTTGTTTGTTTTCTGCTGTTATGCTAACAGATTTGTGTATTGTCTTGGTACTTAGTAAAGCAGACTAGAGCAAAATATATGTTTTGTTCTCAAACTGCATTCAGTGGCGTTTTAAATATTCAAGATGATTTTAAGCAAGAGCTTACACTTCCCATAAATTGCTAGTGTTTGAGATGTGTTTTTGTCTTGTATTATGGATATGTGTGTGTGTGTATATATGTGAGTGAGTGTATATATATGTATGTATATGTATATGTGTGTATAAGTATGTATGTTGTGACAGAGTCAGACCAGAAGGGTACAGGAGAGTGCTGGAAGGCAGGTATATCAGCCTCAAGATGTGCAGGTCTCTGTTCCCTGGATAGCCAAACAAAGGCTACTCCAGGCCAATCAAGACACCTGGGGCCAATTAAGAAGATTCTAAAAGGCAGTAGAAATAGCTAGCCTGATTGGGACATTTGAAGCTAATCAGGGACTGGCTGAAACCAGTTAAGAACCCTCCTAGTTAGTCAGGTGGGTGTGGATGTCAGGAGCTGTTAAAGGAGGTTGTGCTGTTGGTGAGACTGAGTGGTAAACAACATATACGCACGGAAGGAGACTTGAGGTAAAGGTGAAGAGAAGTTTGAAGAAGCGGGGACTGCTGTGGGGAAGTAGCCCAGGGAATTGTATTGTGTTTGGTGCCTAAAAGGTCAGCCATCTTAGCTGATACTATTAGGGTCCCTGGGCCGGAGTAGAGGGTGGGCCCGGGCTCCCCCCTTTTCTACCTCCCCTAACTAATCACAGTGAGCCTCTGAGGCTAGCACAGACCGCCTGGAAGTAATATATAATATGTTGTTTTATTTTACTTTCCATAGCATTAATGTATTTGTAAGTGTTCTACATATGTATGTATGGAATTAAAAATAACAAATGCACTTAGACCCTGGTCCTGCAACTAAGTCCATACAGGTAGATCCCTACTTTCGAATAAAATCCCATTGAATTTAGTGAGGCTGTCTGTATCTAGTTTCTTGTATCCATGTGGTGGCCCATTGGCTTCAGTGAGAGTTTCTTAAGGAGTAAGGGTGTGCCTATGCAGAGCAAATATTTATGTATGTTATGTATTGGTTCTGCAGACTGAATCATGGGTATAAAACCACTTTGAGTTCTTACAGTCATTTCTCTTTTGCCAACCTCATGGTAAAGACGTTTTTAATTCTTGAAATTACTTATACATGTTTGTAGTGAGAGCATTATTAGTCAGTGGAAGAATAAATTTCCAGCAAGTAACTGAAGTGGTTGATCCAAACTAATGCATATTAAACCTCACTTTTCAAGACATTTTATGCTATTTGATATTATTCAGCATCACTTTCCAATTCAGTCTTAGTGCCCAATTCTGCAATGACATATGCACATCACATGCACACATTTCTGCAGGAATGGAACGTTGGTCATAACTTTGAAATTTTGCAGGGGCTAGAGGCTTTATCTTTGGGGAGCACTGTTTTGGTTGCTAAATAACCATTTGTTTATTAAAGACTCACACTCCTGACTCCACAGTTAAAGTTGCAGGATTTTGTTTCTCAATATGAAATCTGATTCATTGAATCTATCTCACTGATTTACAAAAGACATACTCCAGGTAATCACTTTGATCTTTTTTGTGTTAGGACAGCTATTCACCAACATTGCACAGCTGGGATCTCATGACCCAAATAAAATACTCAATTCTATTAAATGCTAGGAAAAATACACGTACACACACCCAGTTTCCTCTGAATCAGATCCCAATTATTTTCTGTGGGTAACAGTAAAAGTTTAAAGTGAATGTGGAAAAGAAAGGAGAGAGGATCAACTAAGGGAGGCAAGGGACTCCAGGACAAAAAACTTCATTGCCATCTATAAAAATAACATGAGCTTAGCTTTTTTAAAAACCATTTGTCATAAAGTCTCACCTAGTTTTCTGTTATAAAAACTGAATTGGGACTATTAAATAGAAATTCATTTTCTATGATAGAAAGTGAGTTTAAAATCATCATTGGACCAGCAACTACGATACTTGCAGGGGCATCTGAGTTCTTGGTGAGTTGGAGGAAGAAGAGATCTGCTGTATATGTTATAATTAGCACAGAATAGCATCATGAACTTTTATCATCTCTTCCGTTAACTTGTTTAAAAGTAAGAGAATATATTGTGTAAGCATCCCTAACATTGGAGTTCATAAAATTGTTTTAGTCCTTTTTTGTAAAGTGAATGTTTAATTTTACAGAACGATTCTCTTATAGCATTCAGATGTACTAGGTTGTGCATCGGATTATATAACATCCAGTATATGCACCAATCACCTAGTAATAATTTCTATATTTAAACATCTATTTTTGTTTAAAATTTTGAAATGGGAACTTTTAATCAAATAGTTCTAGTCTAACTTGTTTCCTATTTTGTGGTGTTTAACTAGACCAAAAGGAAATGTTACTAATACTTTGTTTTTGAATGTTTTACAGAGTTCTAGGGAAGAAATAGTTAGGTGGGAAGAGGGTAAAAAATGGCAAGCCAGAATGGAAGGGATGCGGAACAAACTAAAAGAAAAGGAGAAGGAAATGGACACTTTAACAAAGCAGTTCAATACATTAAAGGAACTTTATTCCAAGTGAGTTGCTTTTAATTAGACATATGTCAGAACTGATGGTATAAAACAAAGGAAACTTGATTTGTTGGTGACAAAAATATCTTAACAGTTTTATTATATTAAAAATATAGATGCTTATAATTTACATTCCTGTTGAGACTATAAGGCGTAGCTTATTTTAAAGCAGCAAGCTGTGTTTGTTTCTAGCTATTCTAGTATCCTGTTTTCTGTAGGAGCTGATGGTATGTTATTAATTACATTAGTGTTGCTTAAAGACTGTTTCTAAGTTCCCTATTAATAATTAGGGCTGTCAGGCAATTAAAAAAAATAATTATGATTAATCACACTGTTAAACAATTATTTATTTAAGTAATTTTGGGTGTTTTCTATATTTTTGAATATATGTATTTCAGTTACCACATGGAATACAAAGTGTACAGTGCTCACTTTATATTTATATTTGATTACAAGCGTTTGCACTGTATAAAAACAAAAGAAATAGTATTTTTCCATTCACCTAATACAAGTACTGTAGTACAGTCTTTTTATCATTAAACTTGAACTTACAAATGTAGAATTATGTAAAAAAAAACCAACCTGCATTTAAAAATAAGACAGTGTAATTTTTTAGAGCCTGCGAGGCCACTCATTCCTACTTCTTGTTCAGCCAATCGCTCAGCCAAACAAGTTTGTTTACATCTGCAGGAGATAATGCTGCCCACATCTTGTTTACAATGTCACCGAAAGTGAGAACAGGCATTCTCATGACACTGTTGTAGCCAGCATCATAAGATATTTACATGGCAGATGCGCTAAAGATTCATATCTCCCTTCATGCTTCAACCACCATTCCAAGGGACGTGTGTCCATGCTGATGACTGGTTCTGCTCGATAAAAATACAAAGCAGAGCAGGCTGACAACTTGTTCATTTTCATTATCTGAGTCAGATGCCACCAGCAAAAGGTTGTTTTTTCTTTTTTTGGTGGTTTGGGTTCTTTAGTGTCCACATCAGAGTGTTGCTCTTCTAAGTTTTCTGAAAACATGCTCCACACCTCATCCCTCTCAGATTTTGGAAGGCACTTCAGATTCTTAAACCTTGGGTCAAGTGCTATAGCTATCTTTAGAAATCTCACATTGGTAACTTGTTTCCGTTTTGTGAAATCTTCAGTGAAAGTGTTCTTAAAATGATCAACATGTGCTGGGTCATCATCGAGACTGCTATACTATGAAATATATGGCAGAATGCAGGTAAAACTGAGCAGGGGACATACAAATCTCTCCCAAGGAGTTCAGTCACAAATTTAATTAATGCAGTATTTTTTTAACAAGCGTTATCAGCATGGAAGCATGTCCTCTGGAATGGTGGCTGAAGCATGAAGGAGCACACAAATACCTGGCACATAAATACCTTGCAGTGTTGGCTACAAAAGTGCCATGCACATGCCTGTTCTCACTTTCTGGTGACATTATAAGTATGAAGGGGGCATCATTATCTCCTATAAATGTAAACAAATGTGTTTGTCTCAGCGATTGGCTGAACAAGAAGTAGGACTGAGTGTGCTTGTAGGCTCTGAAGTTTTACATTGTTTCATTTTTGAGTAGTTATGTAGCAAAAAATCTACATTTGTGAGCTGCACTTTCACGACAAAGTGATTGCATTACAGTACTTGTATGAGGTGAATTGAAAAATACTAATTATAATTTTTACAGTGAAAATATTTGTAATAAAAATAATATATTCTTGGATTTCAGTTATAACATAGAATACAGTTTATATGAAAATGTAGAAAAACATCCAAGATATTTAATAAATTTCAGTCGGTATTCTATTGTTTAATAGTTCAATTAAAACTGTGATTAATCACAGTTAACTCATACAATTAAATGAAAAACTTTAATCACGATTATAAAAATTAATAGTGATTAATCAACAGCCCTATTAATTATCTGTTTTTATCACCGTCAAAGTAGCACCAGCTGTAGGCGAGGACAGACTTTTCTTACCGCTGTTTAGTTTCATCAGACTGCTAGAATTAGCAGCGGTGTTCATCTGCAGTGTTGTGACACCTCCAGGCTTGTGATGACCAAGACTTTTTTCAGCAAAACTCCAAAAAAAGATGTCTTTATTTCACTTAACCATGTTTTCACTGTAGTCATAGCAAAATTTTAACTGACCTAGAATTCAAGAGATGAAAAGTAAGAAAAGAATAACAAGAATTATATATATTTGTAAAGGTAACAAAGAGTCCTGTGGCACCTTAAAGACTAACTTAAAGTTAATCTTTAAGGTGCCACAGGACTCTTTGTTACCTCTTCTATTCCAGACTAACACGGCTACCTCTCTGATTCTTGATATATTTAGTTCCTTTTGCTAGCCGTGCTTTGCTTGGGTTTTCTGTTTTCGTAGATGGTTACATGAATATAAAATATCAATGCATACCTAAGAAAAACCTGCAAATGATTTGTGAAATGTACAGTATTCAAACAATATTCTTTTATAAGAAACCAGAAAAAATACTTTATGAGAAACTACAAAAATGTCCATTTATAAGGTAATTTATATCAAGAAATGTCCAATGAGCAACTGGATTGCAGGTCTAGAATCTTTAGAATGAAATACTGTTCACTTTTAGATGAAGCAGATCGGTAAACAAATGTACCAAGATTTTAGTAAAAACAAATTGAATGTTGCAGATCTGATAAAGAGAAAATGGCTTTACAAAAGAAACTGAAGACCAGTGGTATTACTGTTGACCATGTTGTGGGAGTGCGGGCATCAGAGTCTGAAAAAGAGCTGGAAGAACTAAGAAAACGGAATATAGAGTTAGAAAATGAAATTGCTCATATGAGGTAAGAGTTGTTCCAAAAGGGGGAGACTTCATTTGGAAAGCTTACAATTTTTCCCTTTAAATACATTTTGGTTTTATTGTTCAAGGAATTAATTCACATAAATAGAAGCTGGCTTCCTCTGCATAAAAGTGAAAACACAGTTGAATCATTAATTCAACTATAACACCTTAGCTCTAGGGTTTTTTTCCTCTCAAGTTTTGGAAATGTGTTATCTTTTCAGTGTGTATGCATAATGCACCATTATTGGTAACAGAAATTTCACATAAACATCAAGAGAAAATAGACTCTTAGGATTTCTTGAGGCTGAATACGAGGCCAAATTCAGAGTTCCTGGATCATGGGGTTTATTTAATTCAGTTTATATACATAAAATTGATTTAGGATAGCTACATTTATTTAACACAAATATTAAAAATCTTCAGTCTAGGAAAGCAGAAGTCCATATTTGATTTATATTAAGGATGCTTTCCTGCATTAATAACAAACATTCATGTGTTTATTTTTGATATAGAACACAACAAGCTCTCCCACGAGATTCTGTGGTAGAAGAGTTGCATTTAAAAAATCGATATTTGCAGGAAAAGATTCATGCATTGGAGAGACAGTTTTCAAGAGACACATTTTCAAGACCTTCGGTAAGAAAACAACTTTATATTATTACCCAAATTGAAAATTGTATACATCTCCTACTCAAAGACATATTTATCATCCATTTGGTCCATTTTGTTTCAGGTTGCAATCATCCAGTATAGCATCTGAAAAAATTTAACTTCTATCTCCTTTATTAACCATATGGCAATAATGTTTAGCATTTTTTTTAATTCTAAGGACTAAAATGTATTATTGTTTTTCATAAATGTTATGGAATTAAAAGGAAGAAAGGTGTGCTTAGTGCTATAAGCAAAGAGGACGGACATGCCCTACCTCAATGATCTTACAGTCTAAAAGACATGTAAGGCAAGAGACACTAGGAGACACAGGGGAAGGTCTTGGCTTTGAGCTGGTGTTCCCTGTGGGGTGGTCGACCTAAGATATGCAACTTCAGCTACGCGAATAGTGTAACTGAATTTGAAATATCTTTGGTTGACTTAACTGGCCATCCTCACAGCGGCGAGTCGACCACTGCCGCTCCTCCGTCGACTCTGCTTCCTCCTCTTACGGCGATGGAGTTCCAGAGTTGATAGGGAGCGCATTCGGGGATCGATTTATCGCATCTGGACGAGACATGTTAAATTAATCCCTGATACATTGAACATTACCGCCGATCTGGCGGGTAATATAGACGTACCCTTAGTGTAGGGTTTTTTTTTTCTACTTTCATTATTTATTACTTAGCATTGGCTAGTGTTTGGAGCCTCACAGAAATGCTTGTTTAGGAGGGATTTGCTTTTGAATAGAATGGAGAACCAGCACAATAAGATCAAGGACAGTGTAGGTCATGGCATGGAAGAAGGTGCAAAGTTGGGTGTGGCTGTAGGAAATAAATGATTCTTCTTTGAATGTGTATCAGTGTGGAGTACACTGTCGGTGTGCATGCACCTCATGCACACGATCAGATTTTTTTTTATATTAGCAATGTCAGGGCTGTACATGTGCCCTGTGCTTCCTCGTGAGGGCATAAAGGGTGGAGTGGCTGCAGCCCTCCCTCTGTTGGGTGTGCACCTGAAAAGGAGCACCCTATGGACATATCTTGAAGAATTGCAGCTACTGCACAGTATTCCAGTACTACCTGTACCTCTCCTTATAGGTAAAAGAAAAAAAACAACCACAATCTGCAGTCTATACTTATTAACAAGTTACTTTCCTGTCTAAAGAAGGTAATCCGCATCCAACGGCCAGTCTTTCAGTGCTTGTCCAGCCCATAAAGCTGCGATTCACCATTCATAAGACCTTTCCTTCCCACTGTCAGTCTTCTCCTATAATGGATAATCACTAGGGCCATTTCTCCTGCTCTTTTACAGTAGGCTATTGTCTCGTAACCAAGAGGGCCCCCTGAACTCTCTTGGGGTTTGTTTGTACATTTCCAAACTGCATCTAGTCCAGATGGTAACCATAGGCTGTCTCCATGAATGTTCATTTTTCTTATATTGCTTGAGTCTGCTGTCAGACTTCCCTTCCTCAGGTGATAGGTTTCACTCACAACATTTGGAACAAAATATCCTACAAGTTACATCACTCTAAAATTGTTTTCCATATAAACATCTTGTAATAAACATGACAATCAGGTAGTTCTTCACTTTTGGCAGAGACCACACAAGACCCCCCGTCCATGTAATATCAAGAAAATGTCAGACACAGATATAATGCACCTGAAAGCGCAAGCTTGGGCATGTGTGTGACACACTGACTATGGCACAAACAAGAGTATTTTTAACCTTTAGGATTGAGAAGACACTCCAGTTCTTTTCAATGTTCTGCAGATAGAAACAGCACTATTGCTAGCACCCTAAATGTGCAGGGAGATGACAAGGAGCCAGCGATTACCCAGCTTTGTGAGACTGAGAGCAATGGAAAATTGGGGAGGAGATCATGAGCTTGGTTTTGGCTACACAGTCTCTTGTACACAGGATTCTCTGTATTCCTAATGTCAGATTATCTGGTTCTTATTAAACCTACCACAGGTGGACATGATGTTATATGTAGGTGTGCTGTCTTATTTCTTTTACTATCTATTTTTTTCATGCTTCATTACACTTTTCTTCTGCTTTAAACAGAGTGCTGCATGTGACACAGCTTCATTGACTAATTCTTCTTTTGCTAACAATGTCAGTAAACATAAGCAGTTGAAATACCCATGGAAGAAAACTGCTTCAAGTAAGGGCAAAGTAAAACACCAACCCACTCTTAGTATTACAGATGGCAATGGAATAGATGAGGGCACAAACATTACTAATCAGTGCCATCAGGCTGCTGGGTATGAAATTACTGAATTAACTCCAGAACAGGAAACTGAAGATTTTAAAAAACATGAGAATTCAAATAATTTTAGGGTAGGATCAAAAGGCAAAAGGAGTAGCTCTCTGAAAATTGAAGCTGATGAAGAGGGTATTAGTGATGAGCAAAAAAATATAACAGGGCCTGAAGAGGGTGAATTTATTGAAGAACATGACAGAGAGAAAGAAGAGAAGCAAAAAGTATGCAAGCAATCAACTAATAACAATGAAGGAAGTAAAGCAGAATTTTGTGCTGATGGAATGAGCTGCAATCAGTCTGATTCAGGGGAACCTTCTAATCAACCTAATGATTATGAGTCAGAAAATATAAAAATGAATAATGGAGTGGATAAACACACTGAAGAAGATACAAGTGTCAATCACCAAACTGATAAAAAGGAGACTGAACCAACCTCAGGACTTTGTGAAATGCCCCAGGTTTGGCACTATAGCAGTCCTTTAATCCTTCACTTCCCTATTAGCTGCATTGTTTATAGGTATAAATTATATAGACTTTAATATTTATTGTAGAATAGTTTCTTCCTGATACGTATTTAGTTTTTTTATTATCTTCCTGCTGTGTGCTTCTTTAGCAGTCTGTGTTGTGACAATATTGTTTATATTTATTAGAGAGAATATATTTTACTAGTGAGGCAGTTGCTTTATTCCCCCATGTTTTATTTGTGATACTTAGTTTATTAATTCTAATTATTTGTGGAATTATCAGAGTTCCTTTATTTTATCTTTGCAACTTTCTATTTTTATTTGCATTTATTTCAAGGGAGACCATCTTTAGTTTTTACTGCCTTGTCTCTACTCATGTTGTAATCTGTGAGAATAAATTCCTTGCACATATTTGCAGAATTGGACCCAATGTGGAGTTTTGGTTTCCTTGTTCATATTGTTTTTTAATCCAAGCAGTTTGATCTTGTTGAAAAAGAGAAAAGGTTCTTGGGATTTTTCTTTTTCTTCTGAGACTAACTTCGCATAAATTATACTAACAGTTGGAGCTGTTTTGAAATTGAGTCTCTGTAAAAAGTATAGTGGAAATAATTCATGTATCTTTTATTAATTATTGTATTCTAATTTGTTCATCTTACTTGGTGCTCAGATTCGGTGGCAATGAATTTGATACAAAATACCTAGCTAGATAGTTATAGTATGGTCTAGTAGTCACAGCAGTGGACTGGTACTCAAAGGATCTGGCTTCTGTTCCTGGCTTTGCCACTGATGACTTTGGGCAAATCACTTCACCTCTGTCTGTTTCCCCTTTGTAAAAATACAAATAATAATTCTTGCCTCCTTTATTAAGATCTACAGATGAAAAGTGAGTTATAAAAGCTAGGTATTACTAGGAACCAGATTCAGATACCCTTTCCCTGCTGAGATACACTTCACACTTCAGTGGGGGACTGATTATTGTGTGAAGTGCTATCAATGTGAGTAAATGTATCTCAGAAGGTGGCTCTAAAATAGATGCTATTCACAAGTACAGTATTCATGTTTAGAACACTATACTTTTTTCCCTTACTATATTTTGAGATTTCAAAATACAGTGTTTATTTTTGCCAAACAGAAATCTATATTGTTTTATACCTTCATTTCATTTAATTTAAGCAAATTTTTTAAATGTTCATAATGAAATTAAAGGAAGAAGTTGAGTCAAAGGTCCACATTAGCTTTCTCTATCTGCTTTAACATGATAACTTGAAGCAGTAAAAAAAATGTGATTAAAAAAAATACTGATGGGTGAACTCCTTAAGAAGGTATCTTGCTGTATAAACACTCGGTTTCAATATGGAATGTAACAGGATTGTATCTTTATTGCCCAGATTATTGATCATTATCTAGTGTAACTAATGAAAGGATTAATACCTCAAAATTTAATAATATTTTATTCTGGTCCTTCCCTTTCTTAAGACGTCAGGAATAGGATCAGATGATCAGTGTCAAAGACAACAGGAGCTTCAGAAAGAAAATTTGAGGTTATCATCTGAAAACGTTGAACTAAGATTCCAGCTAGAGCAGGCTAATAAAGATCTGCCAAGATTAAAGGTATTTTTTTTTAGCATACAACACATTTCAAAGGCTCATTGAGGATGTAATTGTACATTTAAAAAAACTTCCGTGAACTCTGTTGTGATAATAGGTATTCCATACATACGATATACATTTGATGTAAATATATAGAACACCAAATACACTGGGGGCAGATTTCAAAAGCCACCTGTAAGGCCTAGTCTTTCAAGTAAATACATCTACTTACAGTTTAGGGGTCTAAAGACCCCGTCCTGCAATGAGTACCATAAGAGTGGAACCCTGCGTCCTCAGAGAGGCATTTTAAAGTCAATGGAGTTGTGCAGATGTAGAGTCCTGCCCATTGTAGGGATCTAAATATGTACCTGCAGTTTATTATACATAAATGTTTGCAAATTAAAAATAATAATAATTAAATATGCCTGGGTAAGAGGTCCCTTTTAAATGTGTCCCTTTATGGTATAAATTATAGAATGGTGTAGCAATAGCTGTTCCATAGTGTAGTTGAAGCCAGCTTCCCATTACAGTCTCTATTTTCAGACTGGCCCTTTTCCAACTTCTGCCCATCTTCCCTTCCCTCCTGCCCCCAGTCACCCAAAAAAACAATCTAATTTCAGATTGATGTCTCTCCTACTAGGGTAGTTTTCCTGGGAAAATTGGAAAAAAATCAGAAAAGGTGTTTGTTTTTTGTTTTTTTTTTAATTATTCCTATGTTATAACATGAGTTAAAGCTAGATTGTGCTGTACCCCTAAGAATCTAGATTATGAGAAAACATACAGAACTCTCATATAATTTCTCATTTTTGTTTGGGTTTTTTAAGATTGTTATAATGCACTTAATATGTAAGATCAGCAGCTTACCAACATTCATTAATGTTTTTATTAAAGAATAAAATATGGGGGCAAATTAAGGAGTTATGGGTTTTGTAAACTGGGTGGTTGGTAGCAAGTGATGAATTGTATGGCAAGGGAGAGCTTATTTTTTGGTTTTGTTTCATGTTTTTCATACCGAAGCAGGAAAATTTGTAATTTAAAAAAAAAAAGTTTACATTCACCTGTTCATTTCATTTAGGCCATACTCACTTGTTGTTATTTGTATTCTTTAGGACCAAGTAGGTGACTTGAAAGAAATGTGTGAGCTTCTCAAAAGAGAGAAAGCAGAAGTCGAGCGCAAGCTAGGAAGTGTTAGAGGGGTGAGTAATGCTACTATGTTTTTCAGAATAAATAAATGATTGAAATGCACAAGATTACTAGTAAGGTTTAATTATAACTGAAATGTTTATCATCAAGCAAAAGAAGATGGAAAATGTTATTTTTTAGGCTTAGTTACATCTCCTTATTTTATTGTCAAAGAACCAAGATACTAGTCAATTGGCTATTACTGTTAATAATGTTTCTCACATACAGTAAAACCTCGATTTAACGGACTAATTCGGGCGAGGGGGTGTCTGTTAAATCAGAAAGTCCGTTATTTAATAAAAAAAAAAAAAAAAAGAGCTGTCGGAGCAGCAGCCCACCCACCACAGGGCCGGGGAGGCAGCTCTGCAGCCCGCCCGCTGCCGGGACCCAGGCAGCAGCTGGGAACCGTCAGCCAGCCCGCCCCGGTCCCGGCTGCTGGGACCCGGGCGGCAGCCGGGAACTGTCAGCCAGCCTGCTGGCGGGACTCAGGCGGGAGCCGGCAGCCAGCCCATCCGCTTGCGGGACTCGGGTGGGAGCCGGGAGCCGGCAGCCCGCCTGTAGGCAGGAGCCGGCAGCCAGCCCGCCCACAGGTGGGAGCCGGGCGGGAGCCAGGAGACGGCAGCCCGCCCGCAGGCGGGACCCAGGCGGGACCCGGCAGCCAGCCAGCCCGCCCACAGGCGGGACCCGGCAGCCAGCCCGCCCGCAGGCGGGACTCGGGCGGGACCCAGGAACCGGCAGCCAGCCCTCCCACTGCCGGGACCCGGGCGGCAGCCGGGAGCAGGCAGCCAGCCCGCCCGCCAGCCAGACCTCCCGCTGCTGTGACCCGGGCGGCAGCCGGGAGCCGGCAGCCAGCCCTCCTGCTGCCTGGACCCGGGCGGCAGCTGGGAGCTGGCAGCCAGCCCGCGAAAAACGGATTTGGGATGCATCGGACTTGCTCATAAATTTTGTCCGTTGAATCCGAAGTCCGTTAAATCGGGGTCCGTTAAATCGGGGTTTTACTGTACTTAAATCTTTGCAGGATCAGGGCCTTAGTCTGATGTCTGGATTAACAGTTACCTGCAAAAATATTTCTTCACCAGTCTGAGAATATAGCCATAAGTGTATGCAAAATTATATTTAGTAATGTATTTGAAAATCTTTTGGTAGAGCTAATCAAGTGGGATTAGGATGTTAAACCGTGGAACTTGTTGCTAGAGAAATATTTTGTTTTTTAATATACAAGAGGATCATATAAGTGGAGCTTCAGTTTATCTCAAGCTATTTTATTGATTGATGCAGTCTTCAATTTCCTCCTCACTCATACAAGTACACTGCAAATGTAATGGTGTGAAATAAATCCTTCTTCATACCTCAGGAGACCAGAAAACAAATACTGCAGCAGAAACAGCACTCCTCCCTTGCCAACGTCTCATGAAACCACAGGTGTGACACTTATAAGGCCGTGGTTATACTGGCAGTTTATAGCGCTATAAATCCACCAGCAGCGCTATAACTCACTATCGGTCCAGACTGGCAAGGCATGTAGAGCGCTATAAATTTGCGGTTATACCGGTCCTGGTAATCCTCCTTTCTCAGAGGATTAACACCGGTGGTGTATTGAGTGATACGCTTTAGCTCCAGTGTAAATGGGTAGTAACAATACAGCGCTTTCAGTGATCTTAGGAAACTCCCCCTAAGCTCTTTAAGGCAATTGACCACTCTTCCCTTTGTTTTGAACTCAGCTGGCGGAATGCGGAAGTACGTTTTCAGAGTTTATCTGTAACTTGGCAAATCAATAATGCAAATGTTTACCTTGTGAGCGAGTGAAAAGCTGACTATTAATAGGCTTTGCATTTTAAAAGACAGTTTGCTGACACACTCTCAGCACTCCAAAAATCCACTTGCGCTCTCCCTCTGCATACACACATGCTCCCCCTCACTCTCGTTTGAAAAGCACGTTGCACCCAGCTGAATGCTGGGACCCATAATGCACCACTCCCTGCAAGTGCCACAAATGTGGCCACACCAGTGCTGTTGTGGCCATCAGTGTGAACACACTGGAGTGCTATCCCTGGAGCTGTATCTGAAGGCGGGTATAACAAAAACCACTATAAAGTTGTAAGTGTAACCATGGCCTATGATGCAAACACTGTAAGAGCCACAAGTGTGGCTCTTACACTGTACAGGGAGTGAAGTGAGCTGCCTCCACAGTTGTTGCTCCCTAGGCTTCCCAAGAAGTAGAGGAGTCAGCATAGTGCGACAGGGAGCCAAAACAGGATTCCCCACATTTCTTTGACCTCATACACTATGCCACTGTTTCTTCACTTCTTGACTTCAGAAGCAACAAGGTCTGCCTCCTCCTTTACTAAATGAGAGAAAAGTAGCAGTGAAATTCTCTTAATTTACTGAAGTGATTGTACATTGGAGTTTACTATTTATAGTCTTTTTCCCTTCCCTCTTTTTTTCCTGTATAAATAAAGTAAGTAGGGGAGGAGATAATGCACTGAAATGCAGTATTCATACTTGCTTGGCTAAGTGGTGCATTCCATAGTGGAACTGTGCTAATATGTATGTATAAATGCAGAATTTTCATAGCACAGTGTATTTATGTACCAAATGTATAAATGTTGTGTCAGTTCTTTTGAAAACACAAAAATTTAGACCCCCCCACCCCAAATCCTGCAATTTGTGTGTGCCTGTTGACTTCAGTGGGGCTCCTTTTGTGTCCTCCACCTGCAGGTAAAACATTTCAGATTCACAACTGTAATCTCAAACTATGGTTAACTTATTTTGTATGCTTACAACAAAGCGATTTAAAAAAAAAAAAAGACTTGAGACATATCTGATATTTCACTTAGAATTTCAAGCATTTACTTCATTATGCTTTTTCTTTTCTTTTCTTTTCTTTTCTCTTCTGTGTAGTCTGGAAGAAGTGGAAAGACTGTTCCAGAATTAGAAAAAACCATTGGTTTGATGAAAAAGGTTGTAGAGAAAGTGCAGAGAGAAAACGAAGATCTGAAAAAGGCCCCAGGAGTTGTCTCTAATGAGAAACTAGTTAACCTTGAACTTGAAAATGAGAAGCTAAAGGTACTGATTTATAATTTGTTATTATTTTGTATAGCAAGTTATATGTAAATTAATTAGGAAACCTGATGAATAATAGTATTTCACCTAAAACATGAATAACTACAATAGTGTATATAATCAAACTGATTGACATTATTTGGCACAAAAATTTGCTTCAGTTAAAAAAATCACAAATGTGAACTTTGCACTACACAGAAGTAAAGCTTTACATATGCACTTCCTCCACAAAGTACGAGACCCGTCAAACAGAATCGATGTTTTATATTCTTTCAATTTCATAATTATATGAATAACTTCTAAAGTAAAATGTGAATGTTAATGTAACGCAAGTAATTGTGACACAGAGATAAGTTTATAAGGGAAATTTTGATATTCAAAATATCTTTTTATGTATTTGAGGTATAGACATAAGGTCCCATAGAATTGGGACTTGCATGTGCTAGATAACTAACATTCAAAATGAGAACTCGAAATATTCTAAGTTATTTAAACATGTATTTTTGTTCTGTTTTTTGTTTAATATTTAGTCTGAAATGGAAAAAATGAAACTTCATCTGGGTGGCCAGCTGAGTATGCGTTATGAATCAAAAACCAGAGGCATGGAAAAAATCATTGCTGAAAATGACCGGCTACGTAAAGAGCTGAAAAAAGTATGGTTAGAGAATAGAATCCAGTCATTTGAGAAAATTGTTGGTTATATTAAGCATCTTTTTTTGTCTAGAAGTATACATATTGAATTTACAGTTCTGTTCTGTACACACTCACATGCTATTTTAATGGGCTCCCTATATATGTAATAGTATTCATTATATTCTTGATACCATACCAATTTGTGCAGTAGTCCTATTAGACCACAAAGGCTAAGCAGAATTGAATAAGGTTAGTGTCTTGGATGGGAGACCTCCAAAAAAATACTCAGATGCTATTGGAAATACTGTTTATGATTTAGTATATGGCACTCTTCCTTCTCAATCAGTACTGATCCAATTTCTGAGTGTAATTTTATAGAGTTCAGTGCTGTGTGAGGTTCTGTATTTTGGATAAGATAAAAGAAGCATGAAGGCACTTTGCCACAATGTATATAATTTTGTGCCTCATTGAACAACAGGAGGCTGACACTGCAGAGAAACTACGAATAGCAAAGAATAACCTAGAGCTAATAAACGAGAAGTTGACTGTGGAACTGGAGGAGACTGTTAAGAGGTTAAACTTTGCTGAAAGCAGAGGTCCACAACTCGAAGGAGCTGACAGCAAAAGCTGGAAATCAATTGTCGTAACAAGGTAGGAACTGAGAATAAAACAGGCAAAATGATTTGTTTTCTTTCTTAAGTATTTTTAAATGAATACTTTCATGATCATAGTTCTCCGTTCCTTTTCTAAAGCATTTCTTACTGACCTCATAGCAATCATTGACAAATTTACTATATTACATATGTTCAATATACAAACTTCTGACCCAGATCCAATTGACATGTAGACATCCTCAGTCATGTGCCCATCAACCCTGTTGGTCTCTGCTGATCCAGAAACTGTGTTTCCTGTTCTGAGAATGAACCCTCCCTTGCAGCTGCAAAATGCTGGATTGCTGTGCTGAGGGGACTAACTTCCAGATCCTGCCCTGTACCATTACAGAATATTGTAACTGGGCTTTGAAGAATAATTTTGTGGTATTTGATGAGCATGATAAAAAAGTTCCTTAGCCTCCTACTCTGAAGGCAAATTCCTCCACAAACTATCAGTCACCCAGAGAAGTGCTGAAAGGTCTGTGACCTGAATTTCTCGGACTTTGCCAAGTTAATAGCACTCTAGTGGTGGTAGTCAATGGGAAGAGGTATAAAGAGAAGGGTTATGCTGCTTTAAAATTACACCATCACAAAAAACCTCAACAAAACAATAGTCTAGAGGAAGAAGGGTGCCCCTTCTCCACATCAGGAATATGATGGTAGACGAATCCCATATATCCTACAAAGGATTGGAGAGGATAAGGTAATATACACAGGCCCTCTGCCTATCTTTCCCAGATAATATATATATTTTAATAAACAGTTGGGCCTGGAGCCAGTCAATTTTTCCACCTGTAGTGGATGGGAAAGGGTGGATGGGAAAGGGTCTGATCTTAAGGAATTCCCTTTATATTAGCCACAATAAATATATTTGCCCAGAAGCATATGCATAATAAAAATCACTTTCCTAGTTAATATTTAAGGAAAGTTTGTTTTCCACATACTGTGGTAAATTATATTAATTGTTCAACACTATTCATGTAATTTCCATTCTTCTACAGTCTATTCACTTAATAAATGTTGCCTTATGGATCTTTTTTCCTAACTATGAGTTATTTGACACTAGATTTACTCTTATTGTAGCAAGTAATTTAATGTTGATGAATTTCATATAAACTGCTGTATATCATGTTCCTCAATTGTTCCTGGGAAAAATCAAAGCAAACACTTTCTTATGCTCTGTACAAGTTATTTACAAACAGGGCTGCTGTTTTTCAAAACTTTGACAACCTATTTAAAGACGTATCTCTGCACTAGAACTCTACAATATTAAGGGTATGTCTGCACTTGAACTGGGGGTGTGATTCCCAGTTCAAGGAGACATACTCATGCTAGCTTTCATTGAGCTAATAGACTAAAAATAGAGTGTAATTGCGGTGGCATGGACAGGGAGCTGAGTACACAGTATGTATCCATTTGAGACCATAGGTACATACTCAGTATATCTAGCCTGTGCTGCTTGGCTACATTATGTTTTTATTGCACGCGTGCGCACACACACACACATACGCCCACGCACACGTTCTACTTTGGACGTTGGGTTTGTAGGATGAGGAAAAAATATTTTCTACACTAGGCATAGTATTTGCAGAATGGCCTGAATTTTTTTTCCTCTTTTCAGGATGTATGAAACTAAGATGAAAGAACTGGAAACTGATGTTGCCAAAAAAAATCAAAGCATTACTGATCTTAAACAGCGACTGCAAGAGGCAACGGAGCATGAACACAACATTGAAAAACACACACAAGACTTAAAGGAACAAGTAAGCAAAAAACATAGCCTAACGGTGATAAATTTATTCTATTTATAATAAAAAGCAGATTTTTCCTCCCTTGTATACATCTATAGGTTTGTTATTCTACTGTTTTTTGTTATTTGCATACCCTAACTATACATTTCCATACTTCAGCATGTTTGGATTTCTTTTAAATTTAACCTTAACTGTGAGTGGGGACCTTGGTTAATAAAGCTTAATAATGGGATAATCCCTATAATGTGTTTTACCCTAAATTTCTGGTATGAATTCTCAGCTTTAACTCCATTTTAATATAATGAAATGGGAAACATAATCAGAGGTAGATTTTCCTCCCTTGTACACGTTTATCACTGTAGTATTGTTCATAAGTGCTGAGCTGTAGGTACGGATGTTTTAATATGCCTTAAAATTTCCCTCTAACTCCTTCAATAGAAGCTGTTTGTTGACTTTGACTTTCTGAGCATAGTGAAAGAGCTGTCTCCTTATTCAGACTTTTGCTTTCATGGGTTGGTTCAGAGGATGGAATCCCACATAGCATAGGAGGAAGGCTTTCAGTTTGAAATTTATTATTTCACTTGTAACTGTTTAATGTTGTATTCTGTATACGAAGCACCTAGAGATGCTTAAGTGTACATTGAAAAATATAAATTAATAAAAACTTTACAATCTTGTTTTAAAAGAAAAGTTAGATCAAATTTTTGGCCCACTAGTCTTGACAGAGTTCTTTTAAATGTTGCAGAGTAATTAGCCCCAGGACTATAATTGCCAAGATTAGCCCAAGTCTTGTCTTGGTTTTAATGTTTATATGCCATTTCTTCAGCATTTATGTGAGCAATCAAAAGTTTGTCAGAATGCATGGAACTGTGACTTATTTTGAGTAATTTTTAAAGTTTAAGTGCTATATATATTTTTTTTTTTTTGCTATAGTTTTTAACTAAGTATCAGTAATCTGAACACTGGGCTGGAGCAAAATCAGCAGAGGTCTGTATGTAAATTTTGCAATTTTTTATCAATTGGGAGCAAGACACTTTGCAATTTGTGTGTCTCAAATAAAGTTTTCAGCTGTCCTTCATCAAGCATAACTATATCAGCAGAACAGAAATTGTGGATGTGATTAAGAATAAACACTTTGGCAACAATAGATTAAAATACCCAGTACAAAAAGCAAAATTATTTTAGATCATTGACTACTACAGTTCATTTGAGGAGCATGTTCACTCAAATGCCCTAACTGGAATAAAACTCTTCTAATTGAAATACAAACCACTGTATTCATAACACATCTAGCACAAAAAGATAAAGGCTTTATTTAGGAAATACTGATTTGAAAGTTTTGCTTAATTAAAATACTACCTCTAAACTCTCTCCCTATTGACCATTTCATCCTTGAAAGATACCATCTGCACAGAATTCTCATTCTTGGCCCTTAGTTCATTGGAGTGAAATTTGCAAAATTCCCCAAGTTCTGTGGGTTTTTTTAACCTGAGAGTAAGGTAGCGTATGAACTAGGCCCCACAGTATACATAATTCACTGCCTATTCCCATTGTATAAATGCTTCCCTTTGAACATTCCGGTTATATCCTGCCAAAATGTCCTATTGACTTAGGTCAAGAATACACTGTGATGCAAAGGATAGAACACAAGAGGCTATGCCTACACTTATAGAAATGTACAGTACAGGCACTATATATGTAGCTATACTTCTATGACAGACTCCCAGGGTAAAATCTGGAACTGTGGGACCCTGTATCCCCTTAACTCTTCAGCCAGGGATGTTTCTTCCAATGCTATGCTAGTGACAAGCAGCAAACCCATCCAGATTCTGTTATCACTCAGCCAAGAACTATGTTGTGTCCCAGACTCGCAACGTATTTTAATAACAACCATATAGCAGAATCTCATAACTCCATATACAATGATGATGTACATATTTTGACAGAACAATGCATTTCAGCAAATCATGACTTTTCATATACTTTGCAGGGCATTGTTTGTACAAAATATATACAAATGGTGAATGTGTGTGTTATAGGGTACTATTTTGAGGTACAGTATATCACAACGTGACAGTGAAAAGTAGACCACATCCACAGTTGTCACTGTTGTGTGTAGCTACTGTTGTAGTGTGGTGTTGTAGTCCAGAGGCTACCGGTGTGGTGCTTCTGCTTTCTCCTGTTGATATCATTCGGCTGCGTGCGTGTGTTCCCTCTGTGTGCTGCCCCAGCTCTGCGCAGATAGCTGACACAGCAAATCCGACGAGAACCCCCAATAACCACAGAGTCTTAGTAAGGTACAAAGGCACCTCGGCCAGGGTTTATTGCGACCCTGACACCCTTTCAGTTCCCCGTAGGGTACTTCGCCTACCGGGCATACTGCTAGAGAGTGACATTCGGCAATGGACACGGCTCAGTGGCGGGACATGCCACTCCCCCTCGAGCCGGACAAAGACATTCCAGTGACACATGCTTATATACAGATACAGAACAAGTTACCCACCACTCCTGACGTATTGAGGTGCAGCCCCTTTACGTATCAAGGTACAGCCCCTCTTACGTAGTGAGGTGCCGCCTCGCACCTCATACCTGTTGGTTCGAACAAAACAACTCTATCCATCATATTACCCTTTTGCCCCTGTCATTGGGATGGGTCGTTCTGTTCTATTATCTATGGAAAGTTGGGATAGGAACATTCCTGATACCATATTTCTACGGTAACTATGCTAACGGAATATGTATTTCTGCAATATCAGCCCTTTCCCTTGCCAACTTCTGTGGGCCGGGCCTGCTTCTTGCTCACAGCTAAACTTTGCTTTATATTAGCAGAGGCTTGACCATTACTTTAGTTCAGGCCTCATACTGGGCCTCCATTAGGCCTTTAGCCTTTACTTACATTGCCTTCACTTACTACAGCTACATGGCAAAATGAAAAGCTCTGGCAGCTCCACACTACTGGAGCCTTTCACTGTTGCAGTAAAAGGTTGGGAAGCTGCTGGAGCCCTTCTCCACTGCCTCCATGTGGCAGAGCCTTTCACTGTAGCAGGCAGTAGAAATAGCAGTGTAGATGTGGGAAGCATAGCGTGGGCATGTAAAGAGCCTGTGTAGGATATATACTGTGGGAGTTCAAGCATGTAGAGTACTCTACTCACCTAATACATGCCTCATCATCAACACTGCTATTTATACCCCCGTTAGTTGCATGTGCAGTGTCTGTACTCTACATCAGCGGTCGCCAACCAGTGGTCCGTGGACCACTGATGGTCCACGAGAAAATTTTGGTGGTCCCTGGAGAAATTTGGACATTATTTGCAATTTTTAGGAAGATAAGTCCCTAGTAAAGGCTTCTTATTTGATAGCACTTCAAATTGCGAAAAGTAGAAAGCCGTATATGATTGGAGAAGAATTAATTAAGCCTTGCTTGTTACAAGCCTGTGAAGAGGTTTTGGGGAAACAGGCTGTCCAGAAACTGAAAGTAATTCCTATGTCCGCTAACACTGTGAAGCACAGAATTGAAGACATGGCCGAAGATATTGAAAATCAAGTGATTGAAATGGTGAAAAATTCAACGTTTTATTCAATTCAACTCGACGAATCAAGACATAACTAACAAGGCAGTTCTCCTTTGTTTTGTGAGGTTTGAGTGTCAAGGAGAGCTAAAGGAAGAACTCCTCTGTTTGCTCAACTTGCTGGGTAGAACAACCAGCTCTGAGATTTTCGATGCACTTAATGGTTATTTCCTGAGACACGGTATTGAATGGAAGAACTGTGTTGGGATATGCACAGACGGTGCTGCAAGCATGACCGGGCATCGTTTAGGAGTTGTTACAAAAGTGAAAGATGTTGGACACCCAGACATCTTGTTTATTCATTGTATTATACATAGTGAGCAACTTGCGGCGAAAAGAATGTCTCCAGAATGCATGAAGTACTCTCTGATGTAACTAAAATTATAAATAAAATTTGGCACAAAGCGCTCAATTCTCGAATATTTGAGGCACTTTGTGAAGAAATGGGCTCTCAATATACTCATCTTCTTCTTCATGCTGAGGTGAGATGGCTGTCGAGGGGCAAAATACTAACCCGATTGTTCGACCTGCGCCAAGAATTCAAGTTATTCTTCCAGCAGCAAAATAATTCGAAATTCCAAGATCTCTTGTCAGATGATGATTGGCTAGCCAAGCTTGCATACCTGGCAATATTTTTTCACTGTTAAACGAGCTAAACACGTCCTTGCAAGGACAGCTTACGGACGTGTTCACACTGTGAGGTAAAATGGATGCATTTCAAAAGAAAATATTGCTGTGGCAAATGCGGTTGGGTAAAGAAGATGTGCAAATGTCCCCGAATCTTGATGAGTATATGAAAGAGGAGGATGTCAACCGACAGGTAATAACCATTGTTCGACAGCACTTACGGTCGCTCAGAGAATCTTTTGGCCGTTATTACCCAAAGGAAGAGGACCCCAGACATGGCAATATGTGGGTAATGGATCCATTTTCGGCGAAAATTGAACATAGCAATTTGAGCATGAAAGAAAAAGAAAGCCTAATCGATCTATCATCTGACCACAGTCTCAAAGCTAAATTCCACTCGTCCTCATCAAGACATCATTTTTGGCCCTCCGTAAAAAGTGAGTACCCAGTGCTGAGTGAAAAAGCCATCAAAATTTTTATTCCATTTGCAACAACCTATCTGTGTGAAAAGACATTCTCATCTGTTACGGCAATCAAAAACAAGTACTGCTGTTGGCTTGAAATACAAACGGCTCTCCGTGTTGCAGTGACGTCATTGGAGCCAAGAATCCATAAACTTATTTCAAACAAGCAGCAACAAATATCACACTAATAATTTTGTTATAATTAAACAAGTGCATTTCATATTAATAAAATGGAACTTTTATGATCATTATTTTATAGATGTTTGTACCTTTTAAAAAAAAATCATGTTAGTGGTCCGCGGGATTCAAAATTGTGAGTTTAGTGGTCCGTGAGGTCTGAAAGGTTGTCGACCACTGCTCTACATGACACCGTAAATCTAGACATCTCTTGAATCCAGAGAACTGAGTTCACATCTTGTCTCTATCACTTACCTGCTGTGTGATTTTGAGCTAGTCACTTTCTATCTCCAAACTTCAGTTTGCCCCTCTGTAAAATCTGGATAACACAGCTTGCCTTTCTTTGTAAAGCACTTTGAGATCTACAAATGAACAGCACTTCACTCTCAGAAAGTATTATTATTTATCCCGTCTGAAGGATCTCAAGAAAGAGAAACTCTTTGATGTGTCTATCTCGTTGGATCAGTGTGTATTTCCAGAACGCCTACACTCTTGCAGGCTTCCCACGCCAAGAGAATCTTAGGGCTCACTCAGTTAGTATAGTAGTCACCCCACTGAGCCTATTTCCCTCTGACCTGCCACCAGGAGCAAGCCATGCCACACAGCCAGAGCTCTTGCTAGGGCCACACGAAGGTTCCATTCAGCTGCATCTAGTGTATCCAGGACCAAAGCTTGAAGGGAGTACATCCGCTTTGTCCCAGAATTCTTGACTTCTCTGTATAGTTCCCTATTGGACTGATCTGTATTTTATTTGAACTGATTATTTCCCATTTATCTTCCATTGTTTTCAACTGACTACCATATTTTCAACTAATTAATTATTTGACTGCATTTATCTAGGTGATTTGCCAATTGTACTGTTTGATTTGACTGATTCTTTGAATGTCTTGTTTTAACTGATTGCTGCTCATAGCCATTGCCACCTCTATTTTGCTTTCTTCCATGTTTGATAATGCTCAAAACTCCTTCGGACTCCTGACCACTTCTCTTCTCCCAAAATCTCTCAGGGAGAATAGTATGTGAGGATAAAGGACACTAATTCCTCAACTACTATGGGCCTGATCCTACAACTTTTACTCATAAGTAATTTTTTCTAACAAAAATAAGGATCACATGATCAGGTCCTCTGCTTTCATTGCTTAAAAGATAGTTATGATCCCCTTCAAACAATGTGAAAGTTAATATTTTAAAATAGTGGAATTCATAGAGATTAAAATATTTTACCTTCATTTTTTTTTTACCATAATCAGGTCCTTAGGGCCAATATTATGACTTTAGCTACTGTAGTCTCAAGTTGAGTTGCTGTGAGTTAGTAAATGTAACTATAGAAATTGTTTTCAAATATAAAAATGTCCTCATTTCTTTATACTTTTTTTAAACCTAAGATTGAGCTTCTCAAACACTTTCCTGAAGCTGCTAGCACAGAGCAAGGCCTTGCCAGAGAACTTCAACTTCTCAGGTAAGGTACCAATAATTATCCCTAAAAAATGAATTCCCGCTCCACTATGTACAGAAAAGAGATTGAGATGTTCTAGCGAGGAAAACCCAGAGCAGTTTTTACTCGTCACGATATTTCAAATTAATTGTCTTACAGATTAACCAATAATAGGCTGGAGAAGGAAAAAGCAGAACTAGCTCACCAGGTGGAGGCTTCCCGACATCAAACAGGCTTCAGTGCAAGCGAAGGCTCTGCAGCTGGTAGGCATTTTTAGTATCCAAAGTATAAGAATTTTTCAGTAATTTGGGCTGAAGTCTGCTCTCATTTACTACACTAGTGAAAGTCGGGAGTAATTCTAAAACAGTAAATTAAATGACACCAGTGCAAAACTAGTGTAAGGAAGAACACAATAAGGCCATCAGTTTTTGAGCACCTACATAAAGCTGCAGGTACTCTGTTGTAAAAGGAAAACTTGAGAAAAGCAAGATCCTTTACTAATATATTTTTATCTTCAGAAAAGGATATTTTATGGTAATTTTGTGATTATAACAGTAGTTGCTGAAGAGAATACCTTTCCTTTTTGAAAACACGTACATAGTTTCCTGATGCACACAGATAACTGCTTGACAACTGTTGCAATACTGGTTTTGCATGTTTTCAGTGGGATATGTATTACACAACTGCTACCAGAAATCATGTTTTAGGCTATCCACTAGCAAGTTTACAGCTCTTTAGTACTGCTTGTAACCACATAACAAGTGTCAGGGCAGGGACTAAGAATGGGGGCATAACAGTGGAACTATGCTATTAAATAAATTTTAAAAAGCACCTTTGATCTAAAGAACATTTACCACAGCTCCCTTTCTTACAGCTGCTGCCCCTTCCTAGTGATTCACTCTGAGCTCTGTGGTGTAACTAGAAATAGCTGGATTAAATTTTAGAACAATTAGGTATAGAAACTCAATAATGGTAAAATCTATTCAGTTTTGGAATAGTCTCAAGAGAAATGGTAGGAGCACTGTCATTTAAAACTGGATTGGAAAATGCACTAGAGTAAATAAATGACATAATTGCTTTTTTCTGTATTTAACAGTCTAGCATTGCCAGTCACACTAGATTTTTTAAAAAATACGATTTTTCAGTGGAACCTCTCAGCTGTCACAGTGAAATTAACAATGTTGGTCTTTAAACTTACCGCCAGGAACCAAGGCAATAGACTTAATTTTTAAAAAATGGGGCATGTCAAACTTCTCGGAGTTGTTGTTTCAGGCAGACTCATTAGGATAGCACTGCACTTAGTCCATCAAAATGTTTACTTCACAACAAAGACTAGCTACTTAATATTTTTCATTGAGAGCTTATGTTGTGCAGAAATAGATGGAGCTACCAGAGTAGGGTTGGGGATGACTTTTTGACATTGCAAGATTGAGTAACTGGATTTAATGTTCTCCACTATGTATTGCTTATTGAATACAATAGTTATGAATAGGTTAAACATTTTAATTGACTTGCAGTATGTTGAATTTAATAATCTAGTTTGTCCTTCTCATAACATATGATTTATTTATTTTTATCTTTTTAAGAGAAAGGCAGAATTGACAGGTTAATGGTGGATGTAGTAGATCTCCAGACTCAGCTGCAAGCCTCAGCTCTGGAAAAACAGCAACTTACAGTGAGTATAGATACTTCCACTGTGATGTTTTTCACTTATCTTATGGACAGCTAGCAAATAAGATTGCATCCACCCATTAGTTGAGGTCTTATATAATGGCCAGACTTATGACTTTTAAAGAACAGATTCTCCTAAAACAGGTTTATAGTACATCTCTACTTTATGGATTCATAGTGTGTATGACAGATGGAAATTGGCATTGTTAAAAATACTGAACCACTCTGCCAGGTTGTTGCCCCCTCCAAAAAAAGTTTGTGGTCAATAACTGCCACTCCTTTGCCTCTTCCACTTTTACAAAATGACTCAGACTGCAACCAAAACCTTCTTACATCTGCATGTTTAGTTCACATCTTTGATGGGACCATCGAGAGGACCAAATAAAAAGGGAGGAAGGGAAGTTCTGCTCTTTCAACTATTAAGGGGAGATCCAGATCAGAATGAACTGGGACATTGAGACTCAGGCCCTAAAGCTAGGGTCAGAGGAATACGTTGTTTAGAAGGACAGCACTATTTGGCCAGGATCTCTTTCCTCTTATCATAGTACGTAATAATTATGCTGTACTATGTGATTAATTGAACAAAGCACTCCAGTCTCACTGTAAACATTGTGTTTCAACATATGGTAGGAAGCTGGCTTAAATGTTTAGTACCTTTTTCATATACCAAAGCAGGTATATGACTTGCAGGTGCAAATAGGTACTAAGGTATATAATGATAACCTAGACCTTTACATTCAGAGTGCACAAAGCAAAACTCCTTTTTAAAAGTCTGTCCCATAAAGAAAAAGGCAACAGCACAATTAATGTTGTCATTTAGTCCTTTTAGATACACCTTGACACAAAAACAGGACATAGAATTTTGAATTGTAGTAAGTTGGTACTATTCAATTCTTTTATTAGGAAGAAATCAAACAACTGAAAGGAGAATTGGGTAACTTTGACCCTTCCTTTTTTGAAGAAATTGAGGATCTGAAATACAACTACAATGAAGAAGTGAAAAAAAATATTATCTTGGAGGAGAAATTAAAGAAGCTTTCTGAACAGTTTGGTGTTCAAGTGGATATTCCAGCCAATGTGTCGATTGATTAAATTCATGTTACGTATTTTAAGAACACACACATAAATTGAGTCACTAGACTGTTATATGTAATACCGCTTATATGCAAGCCTGATTCTAATTTCTCACCATTGTGAATTAGGACCAGCTTCATTTGTGTTACAATAGTTTGACACCAGAGAGAGAGAGAGAAGCAGACTTTTAAAAAAAGCTACTGGTCATCAGTGCTTCAGATCCAATAGATCTAGCAATCAATGTGAAAACTTGTCTTATTACCTCCCCACTTGTTTTGCATATTTTATGCTTTAGCTCAGAAATGACAGCACGAAACAGCAGGAAAAAAAATCAAAGGATTTCTGCAATCCTGGGCTGAGGAAGCCCTTGACTACAAAACCAGACCTGCTGCATTACACCACTGCACAACAGAAAGAGTTGTAATACTTCAGCCAGGCAGTGAATGTGTTTTTTGGTGCTTAGATGTAAAGCTAATTTAATTTATTTGAAAACCGTCAATATTTGTATATAGTGTTGGTGGATGTTTGGTACATGCAAAGCACAGATGTAAATAGAACCAAATTGTGAGAATACACAATTTGAATTGTCTATTTTTCTACGTTACGTTTTTGAAACCCTATTTTATATGGTGCTCTTGATGAAGTTATTTTCTAAATGGTTATGGACTGTCACATTCCTTTTGACTGTTTCTACAAACAAGATTTTCAAAATAATTAAAATTAGTTTACTTCTTATTATTTGTTAGTTTATTAAAAAAAACAACAGTTTGTCCCAAGAGACTGGATAACAGAAACAATTTCACTGCTTGGTTTTCAAGCCCTAACACACTACTGTGGCAGGGGCGGGAAGGGAGAATAAAAATATTGTGGAAAGTTTAAATTAAAAAAAAGGTACAATTTTAAACATTTTTTAAAAATGTAGGGCCTCAGTTACTGATTTAAATCTGTTACTTTGCTGATATAATAGAATAGACTTCACTGAATCCTAAGTCTGGAGCCTAAACATGAAAATGTCTTGGAAGTTGCAGTTTGACTTCAGAATAAACTGCAGGCTGTAAAAATTCAGAAACTCTGAAAGTTAGCTGACGTTTGTTTGTAAAACCATCGCTATCTGCTTCGGTATACAAGCCCCTGGAAGCAGCTGACATTAAACACTGTCTTCCTCTTAGCCTTCACAGCTTCAACATTTACGGATCTTTTAAAACCAAAACAGCAAATGTGTTGAAATCTAAGAGATCCATTTTGGATTTGCCTTTACTGCTCTTTTGTTTCATATTATTAATCATATTTATGCCAATCATTTGCATTGTAGGTACAGAGCTACTTGTACCACAATTATTTGCAAAAATATCCACTTATATTGTAGGCAAAGCAGGAGAAGGTACAATAGTACATATGGCAGCCAACTGTGACAAGATTCTTTTTTCTCTTCAAACATCAAACTTTATATCTTTGAGTCTACTGAACCTTTGCCCATCCAGCTTTGAAAAATGATTAAACATACATTTTGGTTCAAAGTCACAGTCATATTTGGTCCCATTAACAGCAATGACAACTGGTTGAGAATTCAGATACGTCTCTGGAATTGGCCAGCACATACCTAGATGATGTCGATGGAGCTAGGAAGAGAGAAACAGGAGATCAGTGTAAATATCCTCATACATTTGACCACTTATTACAAATATTCATCACTGGTATCTCAACAGCTAGCTGCTTTGGTCACTGGTGTCACTTACAAAGCTCACAGCTCTTGTACACACAGTGTGCAAAACTTATATGTCAAATTGCTTCTTGAAGTTTGCTATACACCACTTCCAACTACTAACTTTCCTACAGCTGAAGTATAATAACTTGTTTTAGATAGCAGCAGGAATTCAGACAGAGTGAAGAAAAGCAGAGGGAAGGGGATCCCAAAAAGAGTAGGTAGCAACAATTGCAACTGCGGTGATAAAGACTATGATGACAGTGTTGTATTTTTTAACTGTCAGTTTAATGTGATTTAGCAAATGAATGTGAAAAGAGGCGGACTACATCATTAAGTAGACCTCTACAAACCACAGTTTCTGACAGAAACAATGCCAGCTCATTTTGATTATAATAAAATGATCCCTTGTTTTATAAGGAACTGAGGGGGTTTTTTTTAAAAAAAAGAGGGGGGGAAAAAGCAAGCTTTAATTGTTAGATGCTACATCCACAGCACAAGACAATACAGTGGTCATCCATTATTTTGTCTGTTTTCAATTAATTGTTCCAACTACTGGCATAATTTATTTAGGGTGGAGGCAGGCAGGGCCGGCGACAGGGTGGTACAACGGTTACAGCTGTACCGGGCCCCGGACTTCAGGGGGGGCCCCCTGAAGTCTGGGGCCGGTACAGCTGTAACCGTTGTTGCCGGGGCTGTGAGCAAGGCGCGCTCACCAGACCCCTCCCCCGGCACCCAGCAGCCAGCCCCGCCCCCCTTTGCTTCTCCCGGCCGGCCACGCGGCCGCAGCACATGCCAGGGTAGGTAGGAGCACATGCCGCTGGAGGTAGGAGACCGGCGGCGGGGGGGGAGGGGGGGGCACGGGAGGCAGGAGATTGGCGGGGGGGCGCGGGAGGCAGGAGACCGGCCGGGGGGGGGGGCGCGGGAGGTAGGAGACCGGCGGGGGGGGGGGGGCGCGGGAGGTAGGAGACCGGCGGGGGGGGGGGGGCCGCCACGGGAGGCAGGAGACCGGCGGGGGGGGGGCTGCGGGAGGGCCCGTGGGAAGTAGGAGACCGGCGGAGGGGGGGCCCTCGGGCGGCGGGAGATCAGCCGGGGGCGGGCGACTGGCGGGGGGGGCCCCCCGCGGGCGGCGGGAGACTGGCGGGGGGGGGGCCCGTACGGTCTGCCGTACGGGGCCCCAAAATTCCTGTCGCCGGCCCTGGAGGCAGGAGTTTTATACATTGTTACTTGCTGAATATTTGTACCCATTATGCTAAGACATGTGTGTATTCATAGTGGCATCCACCTTAGAGACCCTGAAAGGGGGGGGGGGGGGAAAGAGGTGAAATGTTTATTGGAAGTACAATGGAAAGCAAAGTATAGGATAATGGCAGGTGGATTTACCTTCATAAGCATAAATGACTATAGCAGATTTTAGGTTAATTTGTCTCTATAACAGTTAATAAATATCGTAAGTATTGTAAGGAGTCCAATATAGTTTGAAAAGCTACATCACACTGAAGCTACAAAAAGGTACAGTTGCTGGGCAAGAGAGCCATGTGTTCTGGCTACAAGGAGTGAAGTGGTATGTGGAGTGCTGGAGCTTTCCTGCCCCAGGAAAAAAACTGGGTAAGAAGCTTGTATTGGGAGCAAAGATAGGTGACTAGTGCCTAACTCACAGTTTATGCTGAAAATTATCACACTGGGCTTGTGAGGAGCTGATCAAAGCTGTCAAGTGCTAATCTGAAACATGATCTCACAAAGTAGTTAGTGATTCTCATCCAATGAGAAACAGCAGCACACAGCGTTTTAATCCACATTGCCTTTTACACTAGTAGTTTTGCGCTGGAAGTGTTGCAGCTCTTTTTCTAAAAAAAAAAATTGAGTTTTTGTGAGTGGAGATTCTCTCATGACAATTACCTTTATTAAATGTCCATCATTACAATGCCATACAATTCCTTCAATTTTACCCTCTCTGCAGCTTTCAAACCAAGACAATATATCACTGTGCTTCAGCATAGGTGGATTCTTTATTTCAAATGCTCCATGTGGTACAAGAAAATGGATAGGGTGCTTCTTACTCCCTAATCCTATAGAGATATAAAAAAATAACCTCTTAAATCATGTACACTCAAGCCAAAATTTCCCTTATTTTTATTAGTTATTACAACCACATTAAGAATTCTGTCACAGAAGATTTCTGTTAGATACACAGGGGCTGGCCTATAAGACTCCTTGGGTGAAATGAAGGCTCAGCTGAAATAAATGGGTTTTTTTCCATTAACTTCTACAGAGACAAGATTTCACCCGATCTTTCATCAAAAGGAAATAAGTTGAACTGTGCATGGGCCTTGTCTTTTTGCCTGTCTGTGAACTATTGCACAGTGATGTTTTAAAATACTGATTTTATTAAAAGAATGTCATAACCCTGTTATAGCGGAGAACAAAAATATTTCCAAGATATTTTATAATTGAATGTCATCCTTGGCATACATAAGTAGTCTTAGGAGCTCATAAAAAATGCTACTGAAAAATAGTTTTGCTTCTGGAACATCAAAGACTGCACCAAATAGCAGGTGTTAAAAAAAAAAAAAAAAGTCTTCAAAGAAGAGCACCAGCCTCTTCCCCCAAAGCCTTTCAGCACATAATTAGAAATTGGAGGTGATCATTTTGTTCTATCTATATAATATATGTGTACAGTATATTTTTTAAAAAAGTTTTTCCAAAGAAGTGAAATTTAATGTTTGTTTCCCAAGTCTTGTTGCACCCTTCTTTGGTTCTGAGAAAACAAATGTATATGCCCCCGTCATTCATCCAACTTCACTGCAACAGCAGTTCACCTCAACTCAAAAGGAATTTTTTTTGCGGAGGCCTCTTATTAAAAAGTTAGCAGCACATCACTGACTGGCTTTGGAAAGCAGAGCAAACATTGTCGTTGCTAGTTCAAGGTTATTTTTTCACTAAAAGAAAAAAAATGTGTTTTTGCATTATGATAGCTATCTTGATGTAAAATCTTAGTGAATACATAGCCTGGGCAGTTTTTACCTGAATATAACTAATTAAGGTCAACCTATATGAAAGGCACAGGGATTAGCTTGACTAGCTACACTGAGGTAACAAAACTACAGTAGTATCTCAACTTAGCCAACTTGTAAAAATACAGCTATTGTTTGCAGTGAAAGACAAAGGGTATGGCTACACTTGCAGATGTAGAGCACTTTGGGTTAAACCAGCCTTCGGAGAGCACAGTAGGGAAAGCGCTGCAGTCTGTCCACACTGATAGCTGAAAGCACACTGGCGTGGCCACATTTGCGGCACTTGCAGTGACATTGGGAGTAGTGCATCATGGACAGCTGTCTCAGCATTCAAGTGGCTGCAACGTGGTTTTCAAATGCAGGGTGTGGGGTCAAGTGTGACAGGGAGTGTCTTGCATGTATGTGGAGGGGGGGGGGGGGAGAGTGGGTTTTGGGGGTGCTGAGAGCATGTCAGCATGCTGTCTTGTAAGTTCAGCCTCTCTCCCTCACTCAAAGCAAGCAACATTCCTTAGTAATGGTTGCTCTGTCCCGGGGCAGATAAGCATGTTGGATATCAGAAACAAAGCTTTGAAAGGACAGCTGATTCCAAGACAAAAAGGGCCACTTTATTTAAGGGAATTATGGGACATTTCTGGAGGCCAATCAAAGCACAGTAATGCAACATCTTGTTCACACTGATGCTGGGGCATTTCAGCCAAGACGCAACAAGCGTTATGCTTCTCGTGGAGGTGGATTACAGGAGCGTTCTAGCTTCAGAATCCAGGCGCTCTAGTGCCTTGCCAGTGTGAACGGGTCGTGAGTTAAGAGTGCATGGGGCTGTTTTAATGTGCTCTAACTCGCAAGTGTAGCCATGCCCATAGTTGTAGTCTTGCAGGGAGGAGAAGAAAAGTATCTTAGTGGGAACCCTTTAGAATTACATGCAGCAGGATGGGAGAGAAGAGATGGTTAAAAAGACCGTATAGATTGTGTCGAAATTGAAGTACCTAAAGATCACTGAAATATCTAAAAATATCTCTATACTCTACCCTACTGTAGCTATCCCCTCATTTTCCTTTTTAAAGAATTATAGCAGGGATTCTCAAACTGGGGGTTGTGACCCCTCAGGAGATCACAAAGTTATTACATGGGAGGATTGCAAGCTGTCAGCCTCTACCCCAAACACTGTTTCACCTCCAGAATTTATATATTTTTTTTAAGTGTTTCTAATTTATATGGGGGAGAGGGGTCGTACTCAAAAGCTTGCAGTGTGAAAGGGATTACCAATACAAAAGTTTGTTATAATTTGTTAATAAGCCATTTTAGCAATGTAAAAGTTGCTTCTAATTCACGGAGCTTAGTGAAGTCATTCCAACCTCTTTACTTTATAACTAAGAAACACCGTATCTTTCACTCTCAATTAAAACACATTAAAATATTTAAGGTATTAATGAGTATTAAACAACACATGCGATACTTGCCATATGGATTTGCATTAATGTTAGTTCCAATAAGCTCCAGTGTTTGTTCCAAAAGATCTGATAATGGCACGGAACAGATTTCCAAAAGTCCAGGATCATCAGCATGGCACTTCAATATAAGGGCTACTTCAGCCTCATAATTAACGACAGATGAGTGCCAGCAATATTGTTTGCTATTTTTCTCCACTGGCACCCAACCTATGAGAAAACAATCCATTTTACTTCTTGTCAAGGCACACTAAAATCTGTACATCAGGGGTCTCAAACATGCGGCCCGGGGGCCACATGCGGCCCGCAAAGCCCTTCCCTGCGGCCCGCCAAGCTTCCTGGCGCCCCCCCCCCCCCCCGGTCCCCCCATAGCAGTTTGCAGGACGGAGGGGCCAGAAGCAGAGGCTTCTCTGCTGCCTGGCTGGGCCACGTGTGTTTCTAGCTCTGGACTTCCTAGATTGCTCTTGCTTTGTTTGCCAAACAGCTGTTGGTGGTGCCTAGCGCTTTCCAGGAGGGAATGGGGAGCTGCCTGCTCGGAGGAGGTGGGGCAGGGGTGGGACCTCTTGGAAGGGGTGGAGTGGGGGCGGAGCCGGGGCAGCAAGGGCAGGGTGTGTGTCAGTGGTGCGGCCCTCGGGCCAGTGCACTAGTCTTCATGGAAGGGGTGGAGTGGGGGCACAGCTGGGGCAGCGAGGGTGTGTGTGTGTATGTCAGTGATGCGGCCCTCGAGCCAGTGCACTAGTCCTCATGCGACCCTCGTGGTCATTTGAGTTTGAGACCCCTGCTGTACATGCATTAGAAAGTAGCTATAAACTATAGCATTCTACTAATATGAAGAGCTACGTATCTAATTATATTTTTACAAGGAAAATAAACTTATCCCAAGGACAAAGTTACATTGTACCTCAAAAAAAAAAAAAAGTCAAAGGAATTTAACAGGGACAATTGTGTCTTTTGGCTCAAAGCTTTGCAAATCAGTGGCCAAATGCCACAGGAAAAGAATTTCTATGACATCAGAACAAAGCATGACTGAATAGTGAGTAAATGACATGTTAGAAAAGGACTTTCTGAATATGGTGCTATGCAGTGTAGTTGTACCCATATCAGTCCCAAAATATTAGCAAGGCAAGGTCAGTGAGGTAATATCTTTTATAGGACCAACTTCTGTTGGTGAGAGAGACAAGCTTTTGAGCCACACACAGCTTTTTTCAGGTCTGGAAAAAGTATTCCCAGTGTCAGAGCAAAATTCAAGGTGGATCAAATTGTTTAGCATAAGTAGTTTGCACAAATTGTAAGGGATCATTCAAGGCAGACTGGCCTGCTAACACCTCTGCAGTCATGGGACAAAGAGAGGGGGTTAGTATTGTAATAAGCCATAAATCCAGTGTCTCTGTTCAATTCACATTTTTAGTGTCTAGCAGAGTAATGAATTTAAGCGCCCAGGCTTGTCTTTTGAAAGTGTTGTGCAGGTTTCCTTTGAGGATGAGGGATAGATAAGGTGAGATTTAGGCCTCGTCTATGGTGGGGGGGGAGGGGTTGTCGACCTAAGATACACAACTTCAGCTACGTGAATAACGTAGCTGAAGTCGGCGCATCTTAGGCCGACTTACCTGCCATCCTCACAGCGGCAACGGGCTCTCCCGTCGACTCCAGCTTGCGCCTCTCGGCAAGCTGGAGTTCTGGAGTCGACAGGAGCACCTTTGGCGATCGATTTATCGCATCTTGACAAGACACGATAAATCAATCAATAGATCGATCACTACCCACCGATCCAGCGGGTAGTGAAGACATACCCATACAGCGATCACTTTGTGAAAAGTGTTCATCCACAGAGATCATTAGAGAGTGTAGTGATTGGTTTCACCCACGCAGTTGTTATTCAGGCAGTTAGTGTTCTGGATGAGGTACACCACATGTTGGGGTAGGCATATGTAGGATCAATTAATCTTGAAGGTGTGGTACAGGTGATGTTGATCATTGTAGCTGTGGAACTGTCTCTTCAGGTTTTGCATCCTTTGTTCTGGCAGGGACTGGTACATCTCTGAGTCCTGTTTTAACTCTGGGCCTAATTCTAATCCACTTTAGAAGTAGAGAAAAATCCTCTTTTTGTTTAAGACAGACTGTATGGTATATACCTGGAATGTGTCCATTTTCATCGGGCAAAGGGTTTCCACTCGATTGCTGGATTTCCTTTGCTGGAATCCAGCATTCTGGGACAGGTCTGAAGTCTTCTTCAATATTCCAAATAAATTCTAAAAATAAAAATGTTAAATATTTATTTTGTGACAAAATTGTAGCTAATTCTACATTCAAATAATTTCACATAGGCAGAGTTCCAGCATGAGGTCTAATCTTTTGTTGTTTTTTGGTCCATTTTTGTTTTTTTAACTAATTTGGCCTATTAAGATATTTAGGCAAAGAATTTCCATTCCATTCCCACAATCCTGGACTTCTGGGGCTGCTTTTCTCTCTGCAGCTCACGGAGGCAGAGCAGCCTTTTAGCGCTGAACAGTGTGGCCAGAACATCTCTGTTCCTGCTTGCTGCCAGATTCTCTGCCACTGCAGCAGCAGACAGTGGCAGATTCTTTTGCTCCTGTCCTTTCTGACTCTATTTTAACTTCTTTGCTCAGAATTCCTCTCCATCCCTGAGTCAGTTAACCCTTTGGGTGTTCAACCCTTCCTGAACCATCATTGCAATGTCTCCCTGATTGTTCCTCCAACTAGTGCTCTATACGTGAGGCAGCCTCCCAAGACTCAGCAGACAGTGACTTGTGCCCAGCTTGCACTCAGCCTTTCATCTCTGTTAGGTCCTGGTGCTACAAGCTGGACAGGGAAGTGAGGTCCCTACCCACCAAGGCAGCCGTGACTCCAGCAGGGGAAAAAATAGGCAAGGAACCTCAATGCAGAACAGAGAGAGGGTCCAAAATCAAGGTGAACCCTGATGACTCAACTCATGGGTTAACTCCCAGGGGCCAGCCATAGATATCTAACTGCAGTGTAGACATACCCTCTGACAAAGAGTTCCCCCTCCCAGGGACAATGGGACTGAATGTGAAGGATTCTGAGACAGATCTTTTGAGAGGGTCTTAAGGAAGGCAAACTACAAAAGACCTCACCAAAGCCACAGCAGAGTTTCTGCATTCCCAAAGCACATTCAAAAGATTTTTTAAAAAAATCAAAAAAAGGAAAGAAAAAGCACACCAAAAATTCAGAAGTTATGAGTCCTCGGATTCCTCTTCCTCCCCCACTGAGGAAGATGAGCTTTCTGACTCTGAAACCTAAGTATGCTCCTGTGAGTAAGCTTCAGAGTAAATTTCTCCGCTCAAAAGTCCCTGGCAAACCACCTGCTTGCAAGAGCATCTTTTTCCGGGCTATAAGATCTCAAGGCCTTTAAGGACAGCGATAATCCTAACTTTCACTCCACTTTAACGAACTCTCCCTAGAAACAGTGTTTGTAACTCACACCTCAGTGGATGCAATGAGGTCCTCAAGCCCAAACCGTGGCTTCCAGCTTAGTAGCCAGTCACCTATGGCTCCAACCCTGGAAGGTGGATTCTCATTCTAAGCACGTCTTCTGCTCAGCCAAGTTTACAGGCTCCTTTTTTGAGAAAAGCTAGATATGGTAGTTGCTGAGAACGTGACTAAATCAAATATTCTCTCAGAAATACAAACTCACAAAAAGTGGGGTACTTCTTGCCTATCAAATTTTGTTTCAGAACCTCCCTACATCTGTTCACTGCTTGCTACCTTCCAGATGTCCAGCACTGCGAGAGATGCTAGGCTGCAGAATGGAAAACTTCTTACTGATCATTTCTTTTCTGCTAGCAGAATCTGCCAAAATTCTACCCACCCTGGACAGTTCATGAGTCCAAGGTCAGATATCAAGTGGAATCCTTACCATATGATCATCTTCCTTGGTCTACTATACACAGTTATTCCATATCTCTGGAATGTTTTATAATAATGATGTTATGCAAATTTTTCGTCACGGAAATAACTCATCTGGCAGCAAGCAGGAACAGACGGGCTATGGCCAGACTGCAACACTAAAACAGTGATCTGCCTTTGAGAACTACAAAGAGAGGACAGCAGCCCCATCTTTAAAAAGGGGAAGAAAGAGAACCCGGGGAACTATAGACCGGTCAGCCTCACCTCAGTCCTCGGAAAAATCACGGAGCAAGTCCTCCAGGAAACCACTTTGAAGCACTTGGAAGAGAGGAAAGTGATCAGGAACAGTCAACATGGATCCACCAAGGGAAAGTCTTTGCCTGACCAACCTGATTGCCTTCTATGATGATATAACTGGCTCTGTGGATATGGGGAAAGCAGTGGATGTGATATATCTTGACTTTAGCAAAGTTTTTGATACGGTCTCCCACAGTATTCTTGCCAGCAAGTTAAAGTATGGATTGGATGAATGGACTAAAAGGTGGACAGAAAGCTGGCTAGATTGTCTGGCTCAACAGGTAAATAGTTCAATGCTGATATCAAGTGGAGTGCCCCGGGGTAGGTTCTGGGGCTGGTTTTATTCAATATATTTTTTTAATGATCTGGATGATGGGATGGATTGTACTCTCAACAAGTTTGCAGCTGGGGAGAGAGGTAAAAATGCAGGAAGGTAGGGATAGGGTCCAGAGTGATCTAGACAGATTAGAGGAGTGGGCCAAAAGAAATCTGAGGAGGTTCAACAAGGACAAGTGCAAAGTTCTGCACTTAGGACGGGAGAATCCCATGCTCCGCTACAGGCTGGGGATCAACTGGCTAAGCAGCAGTTCTGCAGAAAAGAATCTGGGGATTACAGTGATTGAGAAGCTGGACACGAGTCAGCAGTGTGTCCTTATTGCCAAGAAGGCTAACAGCATATTAGGCTGCATTAGTAGAATTGCCAGCAGATCGAGGGAAATGATTATTCCCCTCTATTTAGCACTGGTGAGGCCACATCTGGAGCACTGTGCCCAGTTTTGGGCCCCCCACTACAGAAAGGATGGGGACAAATTGGAGAGAATCCATTGGAGGGCAACAAAAATGATTAGGGGGCTGGGGAACATGACTTACAAGGTGAGGCTGAGGGAACTGGATTTGTTTAGTTTACAGAAGAGAAGAGTGAGGGGGATTTGATAGCAGCCTTCAACTACCTGAAGGGGGATTCCAAAGAGGATGGAGCTCGGCTAGCCTTAGTGGTGGCAGATGACAGAACAAGGAGCAATGGTCTCAAGCTGCAGTGGGGGAAGTCTAAGTTGGCTATTAGGAAACACTATTTCACTAGGAGGGTGGTGAAGCACTGGAATGGGTTATCTAGGGAGGTGGTGGAATCTCCATCCTTATAGGTTTTTAAGGCCTGGCTTGACAAAAACCTGGCTGGGATGATTTAGTTGGTGCTGGTCCTGCTTTGAGCCAGGGGTTGGACTAGATGAGTTCTCTTTGAACCCTAATCTGCTATGATTCTAGACATCCAGAATTGTGGGAGATGAAGCAAGCAGAAAGGAAATTCTTGATAACAAATTTTCTGTTCTAGCAATGAATTTCTATTCTAGGAAAAGAAATACCATGAAGCAATGGAGACATGCACTGAGAAAAAGTTTTAGTATTTAATACTAGTCCAGAGTGAGGAACAATTGACTATTTAGCCAAAATTATAATGATGGTACACAATCATAGAATTTGAAAAGAAATATAGAAGTTTTGAGCTGGATCATTAGTATTTCAACATAATACTGGTTTTGTTTAATGAAAGGTCCTTATCTCTTAAAGAAATGCCTTAATTACCAAGAAGAAAAGAAAAGAAAAAACCCTCACTGACCTTTTGAGTCTTCCATTGAATACAGGAATCTTTTAAACCTCTTCTCAGATAGTTTGTTGGGTTTTCTATCCAACCTGGCCCAAAGATATGGCCGTCCTATAGGTTTCAGAATTCCAAAAACAACAGCTTATTTAGATAATAGCATACAGGATAGGATTTCTCCCATTGACATGGACAATTTAAAATGAGAGGTAAAATAGCCAAAAGTAAATATTCTGTTTCCTCCTGCCTTCAAAAAAAAAAAAGTGTCATAAAAAGAGGACATATTTAAATTGAGGTTAATTTGCTCACTTATCCAGAAACCTAAGAGCACTATGAACAGTACCTTGCTTACTTAATATGACGCACAAACTGCTTGAAATTTATATTTAAAAACCCCACAAAATAAATATATTCAAAATATATTTTCAGTAGGAAATGAGAACAGGAGGAATTCTCAAAGGTTCATCAGGTATTAATTGAACCACACTTTTTCCTCACACCCTTTGAAAATAAAATATCGTCTATTGGACTTTCTGAGAAAAAAATAATCTAATAACAAATTGCCAACCTGACTAGCCAGGTAGAATAGTTTTCTTTGGCTATGAGGTTAATTTAAACTAGATCATTTTCACCTGGACTTTGGTTTCCCAAGCGATACAAAAATCCAGAACAATTTTACAAATAGGTGCATCTTCTATAAAAATTACAGTATACTTACTGTCATAAGTGTAAAGTGCTGGAGAGGGTTAATGTTACCTGAGAACAAGTGACGTAAGAGCTTCCCTGCCATGAGGGAGTTTTCAGTTAGAGTTTGGCTTGCCATGTAGCTGGCAAGGGTCCCGGAGCATCTCTGGCTAATGAGAATGACTCCACTTTCCTTCTTATATTCCTACTTAGCTGACTGTAAGTGATCTTTTGATTTCATAAAGTCTGTACCTATTTGGGGTGTCTCTACCCTTTTCAGAGGGGGAATTAGGGAACTCTAAATTGTAAGTTGTACTGTAGCCTATGTTCTAATCTCTTTTCTTTATTAAATCTTGTTAGTTATAAAAAAGCGTTTGGTTTAATTCCCTTAAGGTTTTCTCTGCTTCCAATCTGGGAAGAGAGGAGGGAGGGGAATAGGGAAACGGACCAGTTCAGGGTATGAGCTGAGGAACGAAGTCTGTCTCTCTCTTCAGACGAGAAGAGTGAGGGGGAGGGGAACCAGACAGAGGTAAGGGGTGAGTCTGAGTACCCCCATCCAGGGCCTTGGAATTTTACTCAGATGGTGGCAGCCGTGGATCCCCAAGTTCCCAGCTGGTAAAGTGTGGGAGTCAGGGGATGTAGAGAATTCACTTAAGCTGGGGAGCAGTTAAAGTTAGTGGTCTGGCAATAGAGTCCTTTTCTCTGTACTCAAGAGCACAGAGACTGGGTAGCACACTAACACTTAAGTTATCACTTTACTATAAAATATGAAGTATTTTTTAAATGTGAGAATCTGAATTTTCCAGATACAGGAATACAATAAAATGTGAAATCAATAAAATGAAAATTTTGCACAACTTATGGGTACTAATCAACCTGAGAAATCTGCATAAAAATCTTCCAAATTACCTTTATATGTTGTTACATAACAGCAGGTTCCATCCACCTTCTCAGTTGGAATTGCATTGTATATATCTGCATCTAACGCCTTTCGATTTATCGTTTCAGTTGCCAAAACTTTAAACGGCTGAAAAGACAATAATTATTTAAACCTCGCTCTATAACTTTCCATATAGACTCTAATCTCTCTATATAAAAGTCAAATGGTGTATGCGTGCGTGTATGCGTGTATGTACGTGCGCTTACTCCTTCCACACCGTTTGAGCTAGAGACTTGAAATTTGGTACGGTTAGAGGCCTTAGGGTCCTAATCAGGGTAAGAGTAGAAAATTTTTCAAATCTCACCTCTGACGCCCCCCAGGGGTGAAATTATTTAAAGGCCAATCACATCAGCTGGGCAGCTGCTGTTCTCTGTGACATAGTTATGATGTCATAATACCCCCTCCAACAGACCCCGCACTCGCTCAGCTCTCTGCCCCTCCAACGGACCCCGCACTCGCTCAGCTCTCTGCCCCTCCCCACTCCAACGGACCCCGCACTCACTCAGCTCTCTGCCCCCTTCCCCCTCCAACGGACCCCGTACTCGCTCAGCTCTCTGCCCCCTCCCCACCTCCGATGGACCCGAGTTGGGTTTGGTCAGAGGATAAGTGAGGTAGGGGTGTTGGGTTTGGTCGGGGGGGTGAGCTGGGGGTGTCGGGTTTGGTCTGGGGGGGTGGGAAGGTGTCGGGGTGGGTGAGGGGTGGGTGTTGGGGTTGGTCAGGGGGTGTTGGGTTTGGTGGGGGGGGTAAGGTGGGAGTGTTGGGTTTGGTTGGGGGGGTAAAGAGGGGGGTCGGGGTTGGTCGAGGGGTAAGTGAGGCGTGGGTGTCGGGTTTGTTTGTGGTGGTAGGTAGGGGTGTTGGGTTTGGTTGGGGGGGAAGTGAGGTGGGTGTGTCAGGTTTGGTCTACGGGGGGGTGAGGTGTGGGTGTTGGTCAGGGGGTGTTGGGGTTGGTAGGGGGGAGACATGGGGGTGTTGGGTTTGGGTGGGGGGGTGAAAATGTGAGTTGGGGTTGGTCGAGTGGTAAGTGCGGTGGGGGTGTCGGGTTTGGTTCGGGGGGGTGAGGTGGGGGTGTCAGGTTTGCTCTCTTCCCCCTCCCCCCTCCAACGGACCCCGCACTCACTCAGCTCTCTGCCCCCTTCCCCCTCCAACGGACCTCGCACTCGCTCAGCTCTCTGCCCCTTCCCCACCTCCGACTGACCCGAGCAACGCCGGGTATTTTCGCTAGTATATTATAATACAGCCACAAATCCAGCATCATTTTTTTACCCCTAACTTCTAATACTACCTGAAAGTGCAACTATTTCATAATATATTACAAATCTGAAAATGCATCAAAGCAAAGGAATAAAACTCTTACACCTGTTGTCTTATAAAGAATCATTTAATGAGGCTTCTTTCCTCCTTTCCATTCTGGGTTTAATCTTTGGGAACAATCTGATCTCCTGCTTTGAAGTAATATGTATAATGTAGAAGAGTTTCAGCCTGATGCTTCAGAATTTCAATAGATGCCTTAATGACATTACCATGGCAACAAAAGTTCCATGCATCATTTGAAGGGACCAACTGTTCCTAAGCTTCAGTTTACAGATGGAAGCCCTACTAGTACTAAAACTATGGTGATAATAATAAGCATACCAGAGTGATGGAAGCTGCTTAAAGCAGACACATTTAGAATAACACAATAGAGTCTTGAACTAAATCTTTCTTCCTGAAAGATTAAAAAGGTGAGTGTTCCAAGAAGTTTGAACAGACACCCAGTGGATATCATGAAGCTGATCTTGTTTTCTGAGAGATGGTGTTGTTAAGACTTCTAGAAATAGGTTTAAATGATGAAAAATCATTTTTGGTAAAGGCTACTTTTAAAATATTCTCCCGTAGAATAATATTCTTTCCCTCACTCTTTTTCAGATTGTACGCTCTTTGGCATAGGGGCTGTCTTTCACTAAGTGGCAAAGCACTTAGCATGATGGTGCCCCAATGTTAGTTGAAGCCTCTAAGTACCACTGTTATTAAAATACATAAGAAGAAAGAGGCTGATTCTCTCCCTGTTTTGCACCTTCTACAGCAATCTACACCCGTGCATCATGGATGTAAAATTCTATCTGATCAGATTAGTTACACCCACATTGCAGTGGTGTAGATGAATACAAAAGATACAAGACAGGACAGAATCAAGTTCATACTTTCCCCCCTCCATTTCAGTACATACAGTATATACTTAATCTTCTGTATTTCCACATAATACTTGACTAAGTTTTGATAGTTATGCATGTAACAATTTCTTACTTTACCCTAACTTTCTGTTTCTTATAACAGTAAGAAACCGTAATTTAAGGGAAAAAGCACACTAACACAACCAGTCAAAACAATGTTAGCCCTAACAACATGTACAAACAAAATGTGAAACACCAAATACCCATATCATAGCCATCTTTCAGGTCTGCAAGAGCTAACTCCTTGAAATAGAGGAAGGACTGGACCCCGCAAGAACAGGGATTTCACAATACTTGCTTACTGGGTTATAAACTCTTAAATCCTTTTAACAGGAGACTAAGAGAACCCATCAGAAGTGTTATGTCATGAATCATTTCCATCAGAGTTAAGGAGGAGTTATGCCAGGAGGCCACCCCTGAAGTCACTGGGGCATAACAACCAACTAAAGCCTCAAAGACCTCCCCAGAAAGATGCTGAAGAAAAGTGTGCTGAAGGAGGATAAAGGAGAGCAAATCACCCCAATTACTGCTCAAAAAGAAATGATCATTCAGATAAGGTTTTATTCATCCCTATGATTCCACCTGCCTTCCCCCCTCAACATGGTAGATGGACAATTCCCTATTGCTGCCTTACACACTGAAAAGATGCCTGGATCCGCCAAGGATGCCCCAAGCCCTGCTAGAGCTGGGTGGGGCTGCAAGTCTCAAATGCCCTTGTCCCCAACCAGCCCACCGCACCCCTCCTCCTCTCCAACACCCGGAGCCCCCCTCCTGACAGTCCCAACATCACCCGGGACCTATCATGCCTCCTCCTCTCCAGGCCCCCCGACACTCCCCAGTCAGCCGGGTACCCACAAGGCACGCACCTTGCCCCCTCCTCTTCCCCAGCACCCTGAGCCCCCCTTGGCCGGCTCCCCCATCACCCGGGTCCCTACGGCACCGCCTCCTCCTCAGCCCACGCCCGCCCCCAGCCAGCCCCTCCATCACCCGGGGGCCACCCGAGCGGCTTCCTCTCCTCCCCCCACGGGCAGTCGCTCCAGCGCGACCCCTACGCTCGCCCCTCACGGGCGGAGGGTCCGCTCCGACCCCTCCCCAGGGGCCGTGGGGCCGGGCGGGCCCAGGCGCTGCCCCGCTACCTGGCGCTCCCGCTTGGCCGAGGGCTCCGCTTTCACCTGCGTCACAAACAGGCAGGGCACCTTCCGCTGCACCGCGCCCCGGCGGCTCATGGCCCCGGCTCCCCGCACGCGCCACCGGACCGGGAGCGGAGCCGGCGCCGCCTCCCGCCAGCAGGGCCGGGCCCGCGGCGCGCGCTGGGAAATGGAGTTCGAGGAGCGGCCGCCGCCACCGGGCCCCCGCGGCCTGCAGCGCCGCCCTGCGCGCGTGGGAGTGTCCCGGCCCCCGGGCGTGTCTGTGCGAGAGGGACCGCCCCCCTCCGCGCCACAGGGGCGGGTCATGCCGGGCAGCCCTCTGGGGCGGGGTTACAGACCCGCAGTCTCCTGCTCTAGGCCTGGGGGGGCGGGGTTAGGTGTTTGCAGCCCCACACCCCCTGCTTCAGGGCGGGGAGGGGAGTAGCTGTGAAGGTGTTGGCACCCCGTCCTCCCCTGCCCCGGGAATGGTTGGGGGGGGGGGGTATCAGTGTGACTGTTACTGCCCCACAGTCCCCTGGGGAGGGGCGCTGGCCTTCCGCTTGTGTGTTGCAGTTGGAGACCTTCACAGTCTGCCTCAACCTTGGTTCAGCTCACAAGCAGCCTCACTGATCAAGGCTTGGCTACATTTGCAGCTGTAGAGCGCTTTGGGCTAAACCAGCCTTGGGAGAGCACAGTAGGGAAAGCAAAGTAGTCTGTCTACACTGACAGCTGCAATCACACTGCTGTGGTCACATTTTCGGCACTTGCAGTGGCATTGGGAGTGGTGCATTATGGGCAGCTATCCCAGTGTTCAAGTGGCTGTAACATGCTCTTCAAATGAGGGGGGTGGAGCAGAGTGTGTTGTGTGTATTTGGTGGGAGAAAGAGTGGGTTTTTGGAGTGCTGGGAGTGTCAGCACGCTATCTTGTAAGTTCAGTCACCCATAACCCCCTGCCTCTCACTCACTTTGCTTTGCCCCATAGCAGACAAGCAGCCACTGTCTGAAACGGAGCTTTGAAAAGGCACTTCCTGCAATGATTTCACAACAAAAGGAAGAGTGACCACTTTACTTAAGGGGCATTTCCAGAGGTCAGTCAGAGCGTAGTAACGTGACTCGTTGTCCACACTGACCCTGAAGTTTCTCACCCAATATGCAACAGCTGTTAAGCACCTCTGGGAGGTGGAGTACCAGGATTGCTCCAGCCAGGGAGTCAGAGCGATCTATGTGCCTTGCCAGTGTGGATGGGGAGTAAGGTAGAGAGCTCTGGGATGCTTTATTGTGGTATAACGTGCAAGTATAGCCAAGCCCTCAATATTGTAAGCTGCCTCTGTTGCAGTAGCTCAGCTCTATTTTCTGCAACTGTATTGTCCATGGATTTCATTATCCTCTCTATGCAGTAATGTAAACACATCTTTACTTGCTGACTTTCCAGGGATGGAAGGGTGGATGGGACTCATTGGAACCTGGTTATGGGAAAGATAGAAATGAGACATTGGGCAAATGGACAGGACTAGACTGACAGCAGTGATGGCTGCTTTCTCAGAAAGAACATAAACTAAATCTCCATCACTGGAAAATGTTGCTGGTTCCAACTCAATGTATTGTGAGAGTCCTATCCTATTTCATGTAAGATTTCCTCAAGTACTAGCATGTGCTGTTTGGCATTTCTTTGTGGAGTGCCAGTTTCGTACATGGTTCTCAGCAAAACCAATCCATGTACCAGGACATTTTATGATTTATTTTTATTGTTAACAATGCCATTTTTAATATGGAAGACTGTGTGGAGTCAAGACTTCTATGTGCTATTCCTAGCTCTCCCACAGACTTGCTGTGTGACCTTATGGAAGTAACTGATCTGTACCTCAGTTTCCACACCTATAAGAAGTGGAATAGTGCTCAATTAATGTTTCTAAAGTGATTTGAAATCATGGAGAGAAAGAAGAATAATCTCTGGTCACAAAAACCACCAAATAATTAGATTTATTAAAACTAAGTTGGTTCTGGTGTGGACCTCTGCATATTTCTTATTTATGGGATGAAACCACTGACACCATTGAGCTTCTGGAATCTGCTGGAAAGCAGCACCCATTGAGCACACCTTTTCACAGTTCTGGATATTTTGATCTGAGGTTATAAATGAGCTATGCAGAGCTAACTACTTCAGTTCTTTTCTTACCACAGCCAGCCAGCCAATAAAAAGTTCTACATACACGTAAATAAAAAGAAAACAAGGGAAGAAGAATTGGGACTGCTAAGCAGTAAAGATGGTGTGGAGATCAATCTAGGAATGGTCCAACACCTAAATAAATATCTAACCTTGGTTTTTAATAAGGGTAACAAGGAGCGTAGGGATAGTGGCAGAGTGGGCTAATGGAAATTACTATATCCGAGGGGGAAATCAAACACAAAATGGTTAATTGGACTAAATCAGGGGGCCTGGATAATTTCCCCCAACAATATTAAAGGAACTGGCACATGAAATTGCAAGCCGAATTACAAGGATTTTTAAATGAATTTGTAAACTTGGTAGTTGTGCCGTCTGACTTTAGTTCCTATATTAGCAATCCTATTTTTAGGAAAGGGGGGAAAAGTAATCTGGGAAACTACAGGCCTGTTAGTTTGACTTCAATTGCATGCAAGGTCTGAGCACAAATTTTGAACATGATTTTACAAATGGTAGATTGTGTCAGACCTATCTGATCTTTTTCTTTGAGGAGATAATTGATTTTTTAGACAAAAGGAATACAGTAAATCTAATCTGCCTGGATTTCAGTATGGCACTTAATACAGTTTCACATGGGAAATTATTAGTTAAATTGGAGAAGATGGGAATTAATATGAGAATTGAAGGTAGATAAGGAATTTGTTAAAGGGCTGAGGGTGACTATAACAGGTCATACTGAAAGGTGAACTATCTGAGTGGAGGGCAGTTACTAATGGAGTTCCCTCAGGGATCTGTCTTGGACCCAGTCTTACTTAACATTTTTGTTAATGACCTTGGCACAAAAAGTGGGAACATGCTAATAAAATCTGTGGATGACACAAAGTTGGGAGGTATTGCCCCTACAGAGGAAGAATGGCATATCAAACAAGAAGATCTGGATTATCTTGAAAACTGGAGAAATGGGATGGAATTTAGTAGCACAAATTGCAAGGTCATGCACTTAGAGACTAAATTTGTTTTTTTGCTATAAACTGGGGATTTATCTGTTGGAAGCAACAGAGGAGGAGAAAGACCAGGATGTATTAATTGATCACAAGACGACTGAGCTGCCAATGTGATGTGGCCATGAAAAAGTATAATGCAGTCCCTAGGATTCATCAGGCGATGTAGTTCCAGTAGAAATGGGGAAGGATTTCTACAATTATACAAGACAGTGGTGAGACTTCATCTGGAATAACATGTGCAATTCTGGTCTTCCACGTTTAAGAAAGAATTCAGAGCGAAACAGGTGCAAACAAGGGCTACTAGGATGATCTGAGGAATGGAAAACCTACCTAATGAGAGGAGACTCAAAGAACTTGACTTGTTTCACTTAACCAACTGAACGCTGAGGAGAGATATGATTGCTTTCTGTAAATATCAGGGAGGGAGAGGAGTTATTTAAATTAAGCACTAGCATTAACTCAAGAATAAATTGGTATAAACTGACCACCTACAAGCTTACGCTTGAAATTAGACAGAGGTTTCATGCCATCAGAGGAGTGAAATTCTGCAACGGCCTTCCAAAGGGAGCAGTGGGGGCAAAAAAACCTAACTGGCTTCAAGACTGAACTTGTTACGTTTATGGACGGAATGGTATGATGACTGCCAAGAATGGCATGTAGCCAATTTTTGTGACTGCTAGTAGCAAATATCTTCTGTGGCTGGTGATGGGATACTAGATGAGTAGGGCATTGAGATACTATAGAAAATTCTTTTCCAGGTATCTGGTTAGGTTTGCAGAGTCCTAGAGCCTGGGCCCACCCCGAGCCCAAGCTCCTACACTGTGATTCAACAACCCCTTTGTCTGAGTCTTGCAAGCCCAAGTCTGCTGACACTGGCCAGCCGCAGGTTTTTAATTGCAGTGTAGACATATCTTAGGAGACTGACACTGGGGATGTTGAAATTGGGCTAAAACCAAAATGACTGTTCCTGCAAGTGGATGAGGTAATATTTTTTTATTGGGCTAACTTCTGTTGGTGAGAGAGACAAGTTTTTAGCCAAACAGAGCTCTTCTTCAGGTCTGGGAAAGAAACGCTCAGGCTATGTCTGCAGTACAGTGGCACAGCAGCACCAATGAAGCAGTGCCACAGACTCTGTCGTGCTTCTGGGGAAGAAGCTCTAAACTGACAGGAGAGAGCTCTCCCATTGGCGTAATAACTCCTGCCTTCACAAGAGGCGGTAGCTATGGTGCTTAGGTTGGTATAATTTACTTCATTCAGGGGTGTAGATTATATCCCCCCCCCCCAGTAATGTATATTACACTGAAGTAATTTGTAGTGTAGAGACAGCCTCAGCCTTGCAGCAACATGCATGGTGTAACAGATTTTTAGCATAAGTAGTTAGCGCAGATTGTAAGGGACCATTCAAGGTAGAGTGGTCCGTTAGCACCCCTGCAGTCATTGGACAACCATCTATAACCCACTAACTCCCTCTTTTTGTCCTATGACTGCAGAGGTGTTAATGGGCCACTCTTCCGTGAATGGTCCCTTACAATAACTACTTATGCTAAATAATCTGTTCCACCTTGCATCAGGGCTGCCCTTACCATGAGGCGAAATGAGACAGCTGCCTCAGGTGCCAGACTGTGGGGGGAGGGGGTGCCACTAGGATCCAGAGTGTAGAAAATTGTCTGCTGCTGGTGCATGTGTATTCCCTCTGCTCTAGATGCACAGAGATGGGGGAGTGCTGTGCCTGAGGAAGGAGGGCACAAGAGACCTTTCAAAGTTTTGGCCCAAGCGAGGGGATATGGGGGCATCATTTGAGATCCTCAATGTTGTGGGCTGGCCCTGCCTTGCTTTTTGCTGTGACCTGAGAGTTCCTTCCCCAGACCTGAAGAAGAGCTCCGTGTGGCTCAAAGACTTGTCTCTCTCACCAACAGAAGTTGGTCCCATAAAAGATATTACCTTACTCACCTTGTCTCTCTTGTTTACAAACTGTACATGTTCCTGCATCAAACAGTTCGTGAATGTTCTATATTCTCTAACTCGTGTGAATTATGTTTCAATCTGTTTTGAATCAGAGAAATGCTAGGATAACAGACTACTTGGAACAACTTCATTTTTTCTATTTTATTCAACAGGAATGAAAATAAGTGAACAGTCTCAGTCTAAAGGATCATGTGATGTCATTTGTGATGATGTCATAAGAACTAAAGTAACAATGAGAGAAATTCTGGAAGTTTGAATTTGTGCACTGACTAGCAACCACTTTCAATGTTTCATCACTTCGGCAAACCTGGAGAAGGTACCGTCTGATTTGTAATTAGTGTAAATATAATTTTGAGATATACTATAATTGGAGGTCTGTTTTTAAAAGGAAATAGAGCTTAGATCCTGAAAACCACTGTCTTCAGAAAAAGGAGTTTTGTTTCCATACATATTGGTAGTTCTTACCTGTACATTTATATCCTTCTTGTATAAAGACAGTGGAGTAGAAGTACAAGAGATGACAATGGCAGAAGTTGGGAATGACTGCTATTTCTATTATTATTCCACCTGCATAAAGGTAAATATTGTAGAATTCACAGTGGTTTGCATCTTTGCTTTTCCTGCTGTATGGAGGAGTTTATAGCTTGAACTTATGTCTCTTCTTTATAAACGGATGTATATGTCATTCTGTGTGTGTTTCCAAAAATGTATATTTGACACACACATAGGTCCTGATTTTGAGAGATGATCAGGACCTGCAGTTTCCATGCACTTCAGAGTGATTTGTGGGTGCTCGTTAATTCTGAAAATCAAGCTCACACTCTAAAGGGGTTTAATTCTTGACAAATGTGCACTGTGTTTGATGGACTTTTGCAAACACTACGTAAAGATCACTCAGCACACTTCTGTTTCATTTAAACAGCGTTTTTATAACCTGTGATAAACAACATTTATAAATTTGTTAGACAACAGGAACTTTGCTTGCTATTGCTAATTTGACTACGTGACTTTCCTTTGTACTGCTTTTTTGAAATCACACGATTCCTGATACTATCGTCCCGTGAAGAAGTGCTTGTGAGAATGGGCCCAGTAGGCAAAGTCAATGGGGAGATGCAGAAGTCTATGCTAGTATATCCAATTGCAGGATCAGGACCTTCGTGAATAGGTATTACTTTCAGTACAAATCCCTAGCATATGTTACCAGTCTGTCCACTGAAGTGACTTTATTTAATAACCTTGAAGTGACAAAGAGTCCTGTGGCACCTTGAAGACTAACTAAAGTATTGAAGTATAAGCTTTCCTGGGCTAATACCCACTTTGTCACTTCTGCAATTCCAGACTAACATGGCTACCTCTCTGATTCTTTAATAAAGTAGTGCATTTTACAGGCAGTACTCCTTGGCCTTATTATAATTAAAATATGTTATGATGCTCTGGAAAGAGGAGTAAATGGTATTAAAATTCACAGATGTTACTAAATTAGAAGGTGTTGCAAGCTCCAAAAATGGTAGAGGAATAACAGAAAGAAAATAAAATGAAATTTAACCTGGACAAATGCTAGGTAACACAAGAGAGCATTTAAGTAGTATGCATCATACCACTCCATGCTCCCAGGTGGACTTCAAAAGTGATGAAACTACATCTACTAAACTGTATGTAGTGCTGGGCAGTTCAGAACCAAAAGATATTGACCAGCTGGATGGAATCAAAGGAAGAGAACAAAAGTAGCTGGAATGTTTGATTTATGAGAAAAGATTAAGGGTCAGTCTCTCAATCTGCTAAATTTACTTTGTGCTGCAGAACACCAGCTGCCCCGATATCCTGGCTGTAAGGGTGGAGGAAAGAGTTGTGTCATTTGGTGACTGAGGCTGGCATTGGGCATGTGGTGGAGCTGAGCTTCTCTAAGCCTGATCTCCTGCTTTCTTAAACCCCATTATAGGCCTTACACTGGCTGCGAATGTTAGAAAATGACCCTGATGAGCAGCAGCCAGCTTCCGGTGGCTGCCACTGCCTGCTACCTCTGAGCATAACTCTTATGTAGTGGATAATAGGGTACTGAAAGAACAAAATCTATATAGTTTTCTTAGTCATTACTACAGGAGAGTTATGTTAACATCTGATAGTATCTGAGAGCATAAACAACAAGGAAGATGAGGAATTGCTTAGGTGATCCAGCGGGATATCAATACAGTAAATCCTCATTTAACATTGTAGTTCTGTTCCTGAAAAATGTAACTTTAAGCTAAATGATGTTAAGCCAATCCAGTTTCCCCACAAGAATTAATGTAAATAGGCAGGGTTAGGTTCCTGGGTGAAAAAATTTCACCAGAAAAAATCTATATATTCTATAAATATAAACACAACCAGTATACATTTTAAACAAACAATTTAATACTGTACACAGTGATGATAATTGTGAAGCTTGGTTGAGGTGGTGAAGTTACAGGGTGGGATATTTCCCAGGGAATGCCTTACTGCTAAATGATGAACTAGCTTTTGGCTGAGCGGGGAGACAGCATGGCAGATGGAGACATAGACACCCTCTGTCTGGGAGAGGGAGATGCGCACTGCCCCTTTAAGTAAGCTGACCCCACTCTTAAGTCTTTTTAAGTGGATCAGGAAATTGAGACAGCAGCTTCTGCCCCAAGCTCTCTCTTTCTCTCTCCCTCTGTGTTGCCACCTTGCTCTATATGGAGAAGGGGTAAGCGGGGTGCCGGGGGAGGGGGAAATCCTGATATTAGCCCCCCTTTGCCCCACTGCACAATAAGCAAGAGGCTCCTGGGAGCAGCTCCAAGGCAGAGGGCAGGAGCAGCACATGGCAGTGGGGGGAGGGACAGTGGAACTGCCGGCAATTGATAGCCTGCTGGGCAGCAGCTGCACAGGGAACTTAGTAGAGCGAGCAGCTGATAGGGGGCCGGCGGTCCACCCTGGTTCCCAGCCCCCACCAGCTAGCTCCAATGGGCTGCTCTTCCTGCAAGCAGCGGACAAAGCAGGTGGCTGCCAAACAACCTTAGAAGGGAGCATTGCACAGCTTTAAACTAGCACATTCCCTAATTGATCAGCAACATAACAATGAAACAGCATTAATCAGGACAATTTTAAGTGAGGAATTACTGTAGGAGTAAAGGGATAGAGTTGGGCAAGAGAAATTGAGTTCAGATATCAGAAAAACAATTAATACCCAGCAGCCTGTGGAATAGTTTCCCAAGTTCTTAAGTAATAAAAGCCCCATATCTTCTGGTATTTAAACTAGACAGGACAAAGCAATTATGGCATAAATCATGTAGGATGACCAGATGTCCCAATTTTATAGGGACAGTCCTGATTTTTGGATCTTTTTCTTATATAGGCTCCTATTTGCCTCTCACCCAGTCACGATTTTTCATGTTTGCTATCTGGTTACCCTAATATCACCTGATGTTCCCCCCATTTACACTGACATAAATCGGTAGCAGTTCCATTGAGACCAGTGGCCTCTTCTGCCCTCAACTGCACAGGTGTAACTCCCATTGGCTTGGGATTTTCAGCTGTGCGGCGGGATTGGGCATAGTAGAGCTACACTAGCATCAGTGAATCGGGTCCTAAATTTTTTCCATTGCTTGCAGGTGTGTGGTCACAACAATAATACTGTGCTATACAGACTAGTGTATTGTGAACTTCCTCATTAATAAAGACGATATAAGCCAACTACTGACACATCTAACATCACACAACCTTTTTTCTGTGTTAGGGTTCCAAGTGCCGATTCCGTCACTGTGAAAAAGCCCTCGGCAGTGAGATTGTGTGCTCATTATGGAGAGAGGGAAGATGTTCACATCAGCTTTGCCGATTTAGACATATGGAAATACAGGTAGATAAGTTTCTTGAAGTACACTCATTCTTAAAGCAAAACTGACCCTAATTTCTGTTAAACTTCACATCTGAAACCCAAGTTCACATTCAAATATGAAGACCTTGTGGCACCCAGATAGGAGTCCCCTCCCCTCCCCAAGTCCATGGCTATCATGCACCGCAAGCTTGAAAACTTGTATTGATTTAAAATCAGTCACTGGATGTTAATTGATTTTCTGATTTTCCTTTAATAATAATAATAATTATTAATATTATTTTAATAATAAAATAATACAAATGCAATACTTTGCACTTACACAGCAGATTTCATACAAGGATATCAAAGCACATTACAAACATGAATGTACGGTATTTAGTTTCACAACATGCCTGTGAGGTAGGTATTATTACAGATAAGGAAACCAAGCACTTGTCTAGAACTCTAGATGAACAGTTAGTGTGCGGGAATAAGTCTCCCTCACATTAGTGTGATGCATGCTAACTGTCCACGTGGACCCTGCTAACACAAACTAAAAGTGCTTTAGTTCACTTTATTCTGTTCCCATTTCAAAGCAGAGTAGATCAAAGCACACAATGGAACTTTTAATGTGTGGTAGCAGGGTCCACATGGACAGTTAATGTGTGGCACACTAATGTGAGGTAGAGTTACACCCCAGATTGCTGCGCACTAATTGTTCAAATAGACGAGCCCTGAGACACAAAATATAAGTGAATTTGGGGTATTAGGAAATTAATGTTTTTTTTTCTAAGCATCTCAGAAAGTCTATAGCAGAGCCAGGAGTAGAATCCATTACCTTGATTCTGATCTGACACCATTATAATCCCATTGATCTCAATGAAGAAATTCCTAATTTACAACTGTTGTAAAAGATCAGAATCAGGCCTCATGTATCCTAGTCCTATGCCTTCACAACAATACCATATTTCTTGTTTTTTAACTGATATATGGTACTAATCAGTGTTCTGTCCATTATTTTTTGTTGCTTGTTATAATCATCATATCTGAAAACTGTCCCTTTTTATTTTTCCTATAGCAAAAATACAACAGAATCTCCTGTTTCTGGGAAACACAGCCTTTAGGCTGTGTGAGGATCAGTTGTGTCTTCCATCATAGCAAACCTCGTAATATAAATGGACTTTTTTTGCCACCTAGTAGCAGTGAGTAAAAATATTTTCTCAATAATTTGCACATTGAATTAGATACATTAAGAATGTATTGGCCATTTCTAGTGTTGATATAATACCTTTGTAGGTGAAGAAAGACAGCACTGCAGATTGGGTGGAATATGATCTGAAGTCAAGGTCAGTAAAGGACTTGTGGCTATGTTTGACTAGGGTTCCCCTAGGAATTTCTTTGGCCATTCTGTTAGGAATTTCTATAGGTAACAGTTACATCAGAGGTGATGTAATGAGTAGCCATTCAAATTTTAATCCATTTGTCTCACTAATGAAAAATTATACACTGTAACATTTTACATGCTGTGTGTATCCTAGATGTGCTGAATGACAGTCATGTGAGGCAGTGATTTGTGTATAAACAATCAAATCTAGTTTGAAGAGTTTGTGCTATAGGAAATCCCTATATTTTTTACTACCTCTGTAAATATTTGGGCCTTCCTGACACTCACTCATACACTTCCAACTACATAATGGCCTCTACACTGATGTTGAGGTCTCTTCAGGACTTCACTCAAACAGAGGAGCTCAGTGTTAAAGCAGTACAGTACTTTCTTCACAGCACATAGTATTCCTTTGGGGTCATTTATGCAGTCACAATTTTAGAACAGCATATACTGTACATTACTGCATAGCCATGATTCATTGGTTAACCATACATGACTAGTGGATTGCAACTGTATGGGCAGCAGTTACACCTTCTCTTGCTATCCTTTTCAATTTCACCTCACGCACTCACATACATACAAATCAAGTAAGTCTTCTAAAACAACATCTGAAATAATCCATTCCATCGGTGCCAATGATCTACTGCTCTTAATATAGAAAGAAATAATGTAAATTTTTCTCTTTCTCTCCTGTCAATTGCTGACTTTTTGTGCTCACATTCCCGATATAAATGATCTCATTTATACATCTGAAGAGGGTGAGGGTATGTAGAAATTGTTCGCTTATAAGTTCAAACCAGGTAACCAGCCAAATGTCAATACAAAAATAAGAACTCATCCTCCTGCACCTATTTTGCAGAATCTCTTGGCATTTTGTAGACCACTGTATTTTCAAAGTGGTGTTCTGGCTGAGTGGAAAACCTTTCATTTTAAGATTCCATTCAGTAATGGAGCAAATCAATAGATGTTGATTAAATGGTTAGCTTTGCCAAAATAAGAATATTTTGGAGACAACAGCCTCATAGGTACAGTGAACCTGAAAGTTAGAATCTATGTAAACCGTTTTCCTGGAGTAAAACACAGCATTCACAGTGGCCACAACATGGTGTTTGCTACTCCAGAAATTAAAATACAATGAACAAATGAAATGAGAGAACTGATTTCTGCCCTTGCAGATATGGGCTAGCTAAGTAAAGATAAATTTTAGATTCCATCAATTGCCTTCAATTATTAAACAGTCTGAGGTGGGGAACAGAGTTAGCACATAGAAACTGTGGTGATGAAAATAGAAAATCTCAAAATGAAGTACAGATTAGATATAGCAGATAGGAATAGCAATGAAATGTTAACAAAAACCAACATCTGCAAACATTTACTATTTCATATTTTGGTTTACTCAGAGTGTTTACTATTTTTTATTATTTTTACTATTCATAAAATAATGAAAAAGTTATAAACCTAGGCAATATTTTAAAAGAAAAAGGTTCTTTTCTGGGTGTGATGTCACCAGAAGTCTATGATGGGACATCACACCACGTCAGGGTCCATTACACACAAATGTTAGGTTACAGATGTATGAAATGACCCTCATTTGGAGATGGTTAAAAATATTTTCTAATGCTTCATCATTGTGCAATCACTTTCAAATGTTTTCCCCCCTTAATTGACTTCAATAAAGCCTTTCAGGCTGGGGTTGGGGGTAGGGAGAAAATATGTGAAGCAAATACTTCTTAATTATGATTTCTCTTTTACTCTCTGATTTCCGGAAGTCCAGACTATTTCTGGAAAAATGGCTAGTTCTTTTTCAACCCTCCCTAAAGCAAAACTCCTACCAACTTTAATGAAGTTTTGCCTGAGTTAGGTCTTCAGGATTGGGATCACCATGTGTACACATCCAGACTCTGGAGCCAAAGCTACTGCATATGCTATTCTTAAAGAATACAAGGTTGTATTTTGTGGAGTAGGTTGTATCCTGTAAAGGTGGTCCTCAGTGTCCCTCTTATGGGTTTGTAAACCAAGAAAAGTGACTGTAGCCTTCGGCAAAATATTGAAGATCAACCCAACTTCATAGAATGGGATGGTGTCAGTGAATGTGTCACAGACCCTACTGATTGAGGTCAACATTTGGATCAGTATGGATACGAAAGATATTGGGCTCATGCTGAAGTCAGTGGAATAATAACTTCAGTGAGAATGCATGTTCTCTAATTGATCAGCAATGTAACAATGAAACAAGGTTAACCGGGTTGAGTTACTGTATTACAAACAAGTAATGCATGCATCCACACTGCATATTGAGCCTACGTGTAGAATTTCTTGACCTGGGCTACAAATCTGGGGCTCTAGTGTCCACGGTGCATTTCTCAGCCCCGAGTCAAACCTGGCATCCTATTTCTCAGGCATCCTAGCACCATCCCCAGCTTTAGCCGCTCCCACCCCTGGTTAGTGTTTTGCAGTGTGGGAAAACGTGATTTCCACCCTACATTACAGGAAGTTGTCATAGTATGCTAAGTTAGCAATAGATCCTGCCAGTCCTGTTTCAGCAAACAGGCAAAGCATCCATGAGATGTTGGTGGATGTTCTGCTGGTGGTTTCTGACCTACTAAAGGTGCCTGATGGAAGAGGAGGATGATACAGACATGGAAGAATCAAACTGGCTGATACTGTTCACAACTCCTGCTGTAGCTGGTGATTCCCCCCCATATAAACCAGAGCTTCTGGAGCAGAGGTCCAAGCACAGATTGATAGGATCACATCGTCATGCAGACCTGGGATGACCAGCTGAGGGTCCAGAACTTTTGCATGAAGAAAGCTACGTTTCTGGAATGTTGTGAGCCTCTTGCACTTATGCTCCAGAATAAAGATATGCATGAGGGAAGCCATGCTGGTCTAGAAATGGGCAGCTATAGTCATCTGGAACCTGATTACCCCAGACTGCTACAAGTCTGTTGCTAACCAGTTCAGCATTGAAAGTCAACCATGCGTAAAGTGGTCACAGAGGTTTCAGATGCAGTCAAGCATGTGATTTACCCAATGGTGGTGGGAATAAACAAATATCCCTTAGGTAATTGCTGGTTTTGAGGGAATGGGGTTTCCAAACTGTGCCAGGGCAATTGATGGGACTCATATGGCCACAGTTTGACCTCCTCAAGGAGCACTTGATTGCATAAACTGTAAAGGGCACTACTCCATTGTTATGCAGGCCCTCGTGGACCACGGAGGCTGATTGATGGATGCCAATGTGGGCTGAGCTGGAAAAGTTCATGATGCAGGGTTTTCCGCTTGTCGGGAGTCTACATTCATGGATGGGCTGGGACACTATTCCCACCAAATGACATTGTCATAAATGGAGTTACTATCCCACTGTTATTTTAGAGCACCCAGTGTAGCCCCTTTTTCTTTTGCTTATGAAACCGTATCCTGCTAAGAGTCCCTACAAAAGAAGGTTTAGTTGCCCTGTGAGTATGTGTGGAATGGTGGTTGAATGTGCATTTAGCAGATTGAAATCCCACTGGTTCTCTTTAAAGACGCGTTAGGATTCTAGCATCATCAGTGCTGTCTCTATTATCATGCCTTGCTGTGTTCTTCACAATCTTAGTGCAATCGCCCGTGAGCAGATACATGCTGTTGCCTGGAGCTTGCAATACATTTTGCATTGGGTAATAAACCAAAATCCCTTCCCTAAACTGGAAATCACTCACATCCCTATATTAATAACAACAAACATGAATCCAGAAACTTACCAGGTTCAGGGCTGGGGCTACTTCTGCCTCTTGTGTTTCTGATTCTGATTCCATGGTGGACAGCTCTTCTAGAGAGGCACCAAAAAGTTCTTTGGAGTAGGGACCCAGAATATGCTACAGCTGCTCTGGGGGACTGGCCTTGGTACACGAGTCACTTGGGCAGTCTCAGCCAGCACTTGCTGGCTCCCTTTCAGTCTTATACTGTATTCAGGGGTGAGACGGTTGCCCTCCTGACTGACTATAAAGCACTGGTGGCTCAGTACCCAGCACCTGCTCAAACTCCATGTAAAAGTGGCAGGATGACAGCGAGTTCCCAGAGATCCAGTTCTCATCTCTGGCTGTCCAGGAGTTGGTCTTGAACTGCACCCTGCACTGGTCACTGGTTCAGTGAATCCCCAGCACTGCCAGCTTCTTCACTATTAGCTGGGATGCATGCTCATTCCTGGAATCCTTGTGAAAGTTGAACTGTTTGCTCACCTTGCAGCAGAGATGAAGCAAAATGTGGCAGTGCTCCCATGACCAGCTAGCAGCATACTTGGCAAAAGACTTCTTGATGGCAGTGACCATTACAAATGCGGGAAATGGGTCACTCTGCTTGCAGCTCAGTGGTCAGAATAAAATGGAAGGATTAAACGCTGAGCAGTTGCATTTGAACTTCTTTTTCCTGGGAGTCAATTGGCCAGTCTTGGGATATGAAAGACAGGACAATTACCCATAGGGTCATTAGATGGGGTTCGTGGACTCTTAGGGCCTGAATCTAGGGGTCCGGGTCTCAGCTGCATCTACAATGCAAAACAATGGAGTTTGGTCCAAAGCCTCTGTTGGACTCAGGGGGTGTGGGTGAAGGGGCATTTGGGCCTGACCCAGAGCCCAGGCAATGTAGACAGACCCCTGAAAAGGGGCAGGAATAGGCAAGGTTATTTATACCTCCCCATGCACACATCATCCAGGAGAGATGGCCAGGCACTGGAAAGGCTGTATTCTATTTCCTACTCAGGGCTGGTGCAATGATGTGTCATCCTTGCATGCTGAAAATCTCTGGGAGGCACTCTGAGTCACCATGTCTCCCCGTTTTCCTTCTTCTGTGGAGACACATTTCAGCCAACTTCCTTCCCAATACAGTGCCTAAAAGACACAATTTGGTCATTTTTGGCATTGACAAATATGATTATGATTTCAAATGTATAACAAACTGATCAGAAACTGATTTTGGTGTTCTAGTGCCTTATTAAGACACTGAACTTCATGTACTTTCCTATAGATGCTACACTGCAAAAGGAAGTCCAAGAAGGAACTCTGCCTCCTGACCACACTCAAGAACCCCTAAAAGGTCAAGAAAGCATTTTAAGACCTATTCATCCTCCACTGATCATAAACATCAGCTTGGAGGAGGAAGAGGAAGAGGAAGAAGAGAAGAACTGTAAATATGATTTTTTTCTGAAATCTGAAACTAAAATGGATTTTCTCAAATAATTTGCAAAATGGTTGCCAATAGATTTTTGGCTGTTTTTGGCAATCATACCATTTTTTAGGAAACAGGTCAAATATTTGGGAATAAACACATTACAACTCATTTTATAATTATATTTATTTTATTGTACAAAAGACATAGTAAATGTAGACTCTCATTAATAAACTTTCAAAATATCTAGTATCTATTTTTTTCTTACTGATATAATTCAGGTACCCTTTTTTCCTTAATTAGAAATGGATCCAAGTGCCACAATTCACGTGGCATTGAAATATAACAATTCAGATACACATCCAAACTTTCTCAGAGTTCAGGGATGTTCAGACTTATTTGGCTCCATCTGTAATTTAAATGATCATTTTACTCATTGAAAAGGTTCTTTTGTTTCTCCCAAGGCTCTTAGATTTATCACTGTACAGGTTTCATCAGGTTGCTATTTTCATTTTGAGCTTTAGCTTTTACAAGAAATATGTTAGCTGTTGCTAGGTGGCATTTAGTTGAGAATGTAAAGTACCTGCAGCAATTTAGAAAAGTTGTAATTTTTATGACAAACAAGACTTAGAGTTCTATCCAGCCTAAAATAATTTCCATACTTCCTGTTTTACAGAGGTTGTACAAACCTCATGGACTACACCTGTCCTTGAAATTACACCTATGCTTAGTATGTACTTACCTTTTTGGAGAGGCTGCTTGCATATAGTTCACACAACTGCTCAACCTAGGGCAAGGGTCATAGTCACAAGGCTTGTCTACATAAGAAAGTTGCAACACTTCAATTTAAATCAGTTTTATTTCTCACCCCTACATAGACAGTCTTATTTTGGTTGAGCTACTGAACGAAGTCACTCTTATACTGAAATAAGAATGTCCACACATGTTTTTGCACCGAATTGACTAAATCGGTTAAAAAACAAATAGTTAATTATATCTGTGCAGTTTCCCTATGTAGACAAGGCTTTAGCCAAGTGTCTGTCCAGAAAGCAGAAGATTGGGATAAATTAGCAATAGGAAAGGGGGAAAAAAAGTTACTTCACTTTATAATGAAATTGTTTATATTAATGAATAGTGCATTAACAAATCCGGAAGTGTCTGTACTCAGGTATAGTTCTCTCTTTTAAAAATATTTCCTATAGATGCCTCATATTTATTGACAAAGACTCCGGCAGACATTGAGGAAGAAAAAGCAATAAAGGAGATGTGTTATAAATCTGGTAAATATCTAATTATTGATCATTTAAAAATATGAATATAATCAGTAAGTAAAGGCATTTTTTTCTTTCTTTTGGGGGCATGAGTAGGAGAATATTACAGAATTCAGACTGCTCAGGCGAACCAGTTAGCAAAAATCATCTCTTCAGCACTGGATAATGAGCTATTGAAACCCATGGAAACTGGCAGAGACTTACAGGAAGGTAAGTACTTGAGTGGTAATGCTTTTCACTTCAAAGATAATGTTTATATATATGTAATTACAGAGAAAGACACTATCAGGTAGTTTAGATCCAAATATTAAGTTTTTGCAAATTTAGAAAAAGAATTACACAAAATAAAATCAATAGAAATATTTTTGTTACTTTTTTAATTAAATGGAAACAGCATAGACATGGTGATGAGGATGGGACACCTGCATTGACTACAGCATGATGGATTAAGGCCATAACAATTGAGTAGAACCAAGGTTAACATCTTGTACCTTCATGAATTCCATGGCATGCATCTCTGCTACAATTTGTTTTCTAGTATCTTTTGAAATAAAGTTACAATCTCTTATTGGGCCTGCTACAACACATCTGAGTTCCAAGGGACATGAATTAATGAACATTTATCCCACTCAAGATTTTAAAGTTTTTCTTTTTCCCCCCGATAGCCAGGTGATATGCCTGCAAAAATCAATGTCAGCTTTTGTTATTATAATAGGTGATAGTATTGCTGCTTTTTAACAGAGTGATTTATGCTCTGAACATTCCTGGACATAAGTGTAATTAGTGTGTTGGTCATAAAAGTGTTGGAGAAAGAAGTGAGATGTTAGTATTAGTAGCACATTTATCATTGCCATGAAGTTGTTTACAACAAAATGGAAAACTTCACGGATAACCATCTGGATCTACAATTACATATAAAGAAAATTGAAACAGGAAGATAGTGAACAATAATGAAGAACTGCAAAGTGAAAGAGTATATTATTTTGGTTCAAATAGAGATAAACTGAGATAATATTGGTTGGTAAAAGTATGATACAATAGACTGTCCATTATCCAGGATTGGGTTAACCAGGATCTGGATTAACCAGGATGTCAAAAAAAATACATGTAACTCGCAGGGCCAGCTCTGGCTTTGTTGCCGCTCCAATCACACACACACAAAAACAACCCACCAGGGCACAGGGCAGCCAGTGAACCAACAGCCCCTCTCCCCCAGCACAGGATGGCTGGTGACCCAACTCCCTTTCCCCATATTTCCTATGGATGGTGATTATCCAGGATTTTATTAACCAGGATTAATTTTTTCCCTATCATCCTGGATAATCGAGAGTTTACTGTATTTTTGGACCTCTGGTTTTTACCAATGTAACCTTTTTAATAGGAGTGAAGAGAGAGAGAAAAAAAATTCTCTGTACAATATCCTGCGAATTTTGTCTTGGGAGTAGAGGTATTTCCATTAAAGTACTTTTGAGGAGTGTAGCCGGCAGCTGACTCAGCGCCTGCTGAGTCAGCCCCTGCTCCCTCCTTACCCCTGCAAAAGCCAAAAGCCTCTGCAAGCCCAGCCTGCTGGGGCAGGCTAATCAGCCACCTGGCTGTAGCTCTGGGCTGCAGAGGGCTTGATGGGCTCCACCTGGCAGCCTCCACAGGTATATAAGGCCTGCTAGGGTGGGTTGTGGAGGTGGGAGATAGTGAGAGGTAAGAAGGAGAAGGAGGAAGAAAGAGTGAGAGATAGAGAAGGTGCAGGGTGATAAGCTAGCTGAGGCAGCAAGCCTGAAGGAGCTAGCTAACCCTGAGGCCAGCCAGAGACTGAGGGCTGAGCCTAAACCTGAACTGTGTAAGAAGCTGTATATAGGTGGTGGGGTTTGTGCCCTGTGTATAAATCAATAAAAGACACTGGTGAAGCCAAAAAGCAGTCTCTGGCCGATATTTTGAAGAGGGCAGTCAGAGGCCCGCTTACAAGGAGGTATTTCTAATTCAACAGCTTAGTTATCACAGTGATAGGCCCTTAGAAAAACTGTAGATTATATTCAGAAACATCAATCATGTGAACTGAGTAGCTCTCCGATAGCCTGTGTGTGGTGGCACTTCACAGGAATTGTTGAATGTGTATTTCATGTACTTACAGTGCATAAATTACATTACACAGCACCCAAATGACTAATAAAAGAGGAAAGGGGAACGTTTAAGGAGAGGTTAGAGGAAATGTACTCCAAACCAATGATTAAGTTATGGAGAGTGGTGTGGGAGGAGAGTGACATTTTCTTCAAAAAAGACGACTGATAATGGCACAGAGCAGTCAGTTATGAATATCACAATATCTCACTATACTTCTTCGAATGCAATTGGGTTCTGTTCACTTTTATGATATTCGTTAGCAAAAGCAACACTAACTTGGACCTTTAATGGAACCTCCCTGGGTATGTCTACACTACATGTGGGAGTGAGCCTACCAGCCTGGGACCACAGACTTGTGTTAGTTGGGGCTCATGCTAGCATTCTAAAAATAGCTGTGTAGACAGTGCTTTCGAGCCCAAGCTCTAGCATCAGTTACAATGTCTACACAGCTATTTTTAGAGCTCTAACATGAGCCCATCTACCACAGGTCCGTGGACCAGGACTGGGAGGCTTGCTCCCAGAGGCAGTGTAGAAATGCCCACTGAGGCCCCAGAAGCTATAGGCAGATCTTTCCTGCTCAGACCAGATATGACCTGTGCAAGACAAAAGTCAGGGAATTTATTAAAACATACTGCTCATGTTCCCCACCCCAGGGTCCCAACTCCGTGGGTTTGGCTGTGGAGTGTCTGTGGAATATGAACTCTGTGGATTTGACAGGACTGAGACTGGAGCAGTTGCATCCTATGCGGATGCTTCCTTTTGTAGGTCTGAATTTTGACCAGATCTGCTGATGACTAAAAATGTGCTCATGGTCTGTTATTGTTTATGGAAAGAAATAATACAAGTAGAATTAAATTAATTATGCTGAAGTGAAGTGGTTAATCATTGGCAGTATAATTAAATCTTTGATATATGTGCAGTAAACATGGTTTGCTCACCAAAACAATTCAAAAGTTTTAGTACATTGTATTTTTTTAATACCTCTGTCAGAGAGAGGGGTTTACCCTCAACTTTATACTCTGAGACTTAATTCTATTAATCCTTTAAGCATTCATGCAAGTTTTGCTTATAATTCAGAAATGCTCACAGATGTGTCTATCCATAAAATCAATCAGTGTGCAAAAATGTCCATGTTGCAAAGTGCTACCTGTAACTTCCTTTACTCTCCCAAGCTCATTTATCTATCACAAATGCACCTAATCCACATAACTGAGCCCCCCCCAAAAATCCCTCTGCTTCCTTTCTAGGTGATGGTGTTACAGTTCCAACAAAGTTTAATATTATAGAAAGACAAGGAGAGGTAACAGCATTATTAGATGGTAACACCAGGACTGATCTTGGTGCCTTTGAAAAGGGAGGTAATTACTTTAAAATATGTGTTCTTATTACCTAATATCCTTTGGTATGTAAAATAACTTCCAAATATACCTTTTGTGGAATTTATTTCTGTATTTTCTGTAAAGTCTTTTTATTTCAATGCTGTTAATAAAAAAAATATTACTGTTGTATTTGGATTCCACCCATCTCAGTAACATAGTGAAAAAATATTTTCAATTTGGTGACTCCACTCAATTGGATTTTAATTTAATTTTGAAAAAGAGATTGTTTCTTAGAGCTACCCTGGCTGCAAAAAAGCTCACATAGCATCAATTTAGACAAGCATGACAGCGAGATATAACTGGCGTATGAAACTTTCAGAAATTGCTATATTTGAGAGAATATCTTTAGTAAAGCCGAACAAGACTATGTTTTTGGCAGTCATATGGGAAAGTATTAAGGCCCCAATTCTGCAAGCTGTTCCATGTGGACAGATCCTTGTGCCCATTTTCAACCAGGTTCTGTGCAGACAAAGGGTCTGCTTAGAGATCTCAATACAGGATCAGGATTTCAGTCATTAAGGATGAACCTGGATACCACAAGCATTTATATTTACCTAGCATTGGCTATCTCCTTTTGTTTTGATACCCCATCCTCTCCATTTTAATAATTTCCCATGAGGTAGTGTGTCAAATGTTATACTGAAGTCCAGATAGATTAGTTTACTGCATTTTTCTTGAAAAAAAATATCAGTTATCTTATCAGAAAGATATCAGATGTAAGTAATAACAGAAATAATAGGGGGTTTGGTAGCATTTTATAAATTGTAAAACTTTCCTGAGCCCTGTATGTATTATAAGCAATGTATGGGTTTATTTTTATGTTTTATGTGTTATTGCCTGTTGTCCTGGTGCTCTGTATTTGGTTAATCAAGAGTTAATTCAGAGAGAGAATTAATTATGGAAATGTACATTCATACTGAGAGGTATGAATTAAAAGAATATTCAATATATTTTTCATTTATCTGACTTTTATATACACATTTTTACATAACTACTTTCTATTTGTTTTTCATGTTTATGTTCTTACTATTCTATATGAATTTAACCAAAACTAACACAAATTAAATGATAAAAAAGAATAAGGTGAAAAGATTGCATTCTGCATTTTAAACACAGTACAATCAATTTATCTTAAAATGAGGATATACCATGTCTCCATTTATAATTTGGTGATACACTGTAATTTTTTGCAGGAGGTGATTGTTATGTACCACAAAGGAGCATATTTGTTGGAGGGAAGCAAAGTGAAACATTAACTGGAGAAAAAGAATTAATTACGTCCAGATGTTCAGATGTGAAAGGTATGAATCATTATTTCTATGTTTTGTAATTTTGGAAAACATTTTTTGCTTCCTTTGTAATTAGACTGAACACTAAATGACATCTGTTATATTCCACACACTTTGACTGAATTGGTGAAGTCCCATCAACAATGTGGTTTCTTTCATCATACTAAATGATGAAAGCACTTTTATTGGACTAGGACAGTCTTGCTCCCAATTACTTCAATATAACCAGTATCAGCTTGCTAATTATCTTTTCCTTCCTAAAACCCAAAGGTCTACTCCTGGGAGGTGGTGATCGCTCTCAATTCCAGTGAAAGTCAATGAGAATTATGGGTGCATAGCATCTCACGGAATCAGGACCCTAATGAATACCTGTATAAGGCCCCTGATTCATCTCAGCACTTGAGCACATGATTAAATCTACATAGGAACTACTCTCGTATTTCAGATTAGACATAGATTAGTACCTTGCTAAATTGGGAACATAATTTGCACTACAGGATTCCAGAATATGTTTGGAAGACAACAAAATTTCCTTATCTACATAAGAACATAAGAACATAAGAACATAAGAACGGCCATACTGGGTCAGACCAAAGGTCCATCTAGCCCAGCATCCTGTCTACCGACAGTGGCCAATGCCAGGTGCCCCGGAGTGAGTGAACCTAACAGGTATGATCGAGCGATCTCTCTCCTGCCATCCATCACCCCCCTCTGACAGACAGAGGCTAGGGACACCATTCATTACCCATCCCGGCTAATAGCCATTTATGGACTTAGCCTCCATGAATTTATCCAGCTCTCTTTTAAACCCTGTTATAGTCCTAGCTTTCACAGCCTCCTCAGGTAAGGAGTTCCACAGGTTGACTGTGCGCTGTGTGAAGAAGAACTTCCTTTTATTTGTTTTAAACCTGCTGCATGCCAATTTCATTGAATGGCCCCTAGTTCTTCTATTTTGGGAACAAGTAAATAACTTTTCCTTATTCACTTCCTCCACTCCACTCATAATTTTATATACCTCTATCATATCCCCCCTTAGTCTCCTCTTTTCCAAGCTAAAAAGTCCTAGCCTCCTTAATCTCTCTTCATATGGGACCCGTTCCAAACCCCTAATCATTTTAGTTGCCCTTCTCTGAACCTTTTCTAGTGCCAGTATATCCTTTTTGAGATGAGGAGACCACATTTGTACGCAGTATTCAAGATGTGGGCGCACCATGGATTTGTATAAGGGCAATAAGATATTCTCCGACTTATTCTCTATCCCCTTTTTAATGATTCCTAACATCCTGTTTGCTTTTTTGACTGCCGCTGCACACTGCGTGGATGCCTTCAGAGAACTATCCACAATGACTCCCAGGTCTTTTTCCTGATTGGTTGTAGCTAAATTAGCCCCCATCATACTGTATGTATAGTTGGGGTTATTTTTTCCAATGTGCATTACTTTACATTTATCCACATTAAATTTCATTTGCCATTTTGTTGCCCAATCACTTAGTTTAGTGAGATCTTTTTGAAGTTCTTCACAGTCTGCTATGGTCCTTACTACTTTGAGCAGTTTAGTATCATCTGCAAACTTTGTCACATCACTGTTTACCCCTTCCTCCAAATCATTTATAAATAAGTTGAATAGGATCGGCCCCAGGACTGACCCTTGGGGAACACCACTAGTTACCCCTCTCCATTCTGAAAAAGTTCCATTTATCCCTACCCTTTGTTCCCTGTCTTTTAACCAGTTTTCAATCCATGAGAGGATCTTCCCTCTTATCCCATGGCAGCTTAATTTACGTAAGAGCCTTTGGTGAGGGACCTTGTCAAAAAGGCTTTCTGGAAATCTAAGTACACTATGTCCACCGGATCCCCCTTGTCCACATGTTTGCTGACCCCTTCAAAGAACTCTAATAGATTAGTAAGACACGATTTCCCTTTGGAGAAACCATGTTGACTTTTGCCCAACAATTTATGCTCTTCTATGTGTCTGACAATTTTATTCTTTACTATTGTTTCAACTAATTTTCCCGGTACGGACGTTAGACTGACTGGTCTGTAATTGCCAGGATCACCTCTAGAGCCCTTTTTAAATATTGGCGTTACATTAGCTATCTTCCAGTCACTGGGATCTGAATATATTGTTTTTATGTATATGATTATTGTGGGCAAATCATTTCTTGCATATTATTTCTCTGTTCTTGAAGTAAAAGTTAAGAAGACAAATTCTGGCTATAAATCAAAAGTAGGTTAAAAAGTATTGAAACTGCCCACATACATTGAAATGGAAGCACAGAATTTCTCCTATATTTTGGCCTGAACAGATAGGAGCAAAGGGAAGTGCTTATGCTGATCAGCTAGATGTGAGAGCAGACAAAGCCCTGGATTCCTGTAATAGAGCAGGGGACATAGGATCATAGAGCTTGATAGCTGCCATGCAATGCAGGATGTGAGATTCTGTCCTTCCCTTACTCAGTCTCCTTACTCTTGATGTAAGCACATACGTTTTCTTTCGTACGTTAAGCATCATAATTACCAGTGGCTCATCTTGATCAGCTGACTGACAAGGCCAAGACATATGAAGGTCAGTTATATGTTGCATAATAGCTTATTCCATAGTTCCTCTGCTGTGTTTTGGGTCAACATGCATAAAACTCTGCTGTGGGTATAACACACTCATTTAACTGACACCTTTTAAGTCAGAATTTGGGCCAAAAATATCTGTTATGTATTCTAGTAATACCTAGTTTCCTAAAATAAGCTTGAGGTTTGCTGCCAAAATTTTGAGAACTTTCTTTTCTAACAGCATCAACATAACTTTTTGGCACCATTATGATTTTAGTCTTAGGGATGATATTTACTGATGTTCCTACTATAGTTACTGTTTCAGAATCGGTTTTTTAGCACACAAAAGAAAGGTCTGTGTCCAACAGAGAGTGTATGTAAAATGTGAGGAAATTATTCTTGTTTTAATTTATCACAACACTCAACTACTTTAATGAGGGACGTTTGCTGTATAATGTGTTTTTTCAAAAAACAAATTTGTCTTATTTTTCTCCTTTAGCAATGAGCCACACTGAGCCAGTAAAGAAGCATCACTTTAAAGGAGTGAAGAAAAAGAAATGGATTTCTGAAGAACCAAAAAACTCATTCAGCATGTTTGCAGGCAAAGGTATTTTGCTAAATCATTTGGTTAATAACTCTCTGTCCCTAGAAGCTCACCCCCCTCCCTTGGCATGAGAGCCCGAGCTCCAGCCCAAGCTGGAACTTCAAAGCATTGTCTCCACAGCTGTTTTTAGAATGCTTGTGGAAGCCCCTTGACTTGGCTAGTGGAACCCCTTGGGGTTAGGAGGCTGACTCCAAAACATGGTGTAGACATACTCTGTGTGCCCTTCTCTCTGACATAGTGTGTCAAACATTGAATAGTTTCTAGCAAATTTAGCATAATATTGTTTTTCCCCCCTTGCAGCAATGCATGCTTCAAACCCCAAAGGTAAAGCAAATTGCCAACAAAATGATCAAAACAAAGATGCTGAAAATACTTCTTATGTTCCATCTCAAAGAGCCACTGGGAGAAGCATTTCCTTGAATTCTCCAGAACCTGGAAAATCAACAAACATGACCTACAGTAATGCCAGTGTTACCAAAGAATCCAAGCTGAATTCATCTACAGGTGAGCTCCCGATTACACAGGATTCTGTGCCTAGAAGAAGATCATCCATAGAATTTGTCAAGTACCTCAGTTATGCCGGTGCAACTCCACCATATTTGTATAACTAGCTAGACAAATTCACACTGGAAATACAGCACTCATTTTTAACAGTGAAAGTAAATAACCACTGGAACAACTTACCAAGCATCATGGTGACTTCTCCATCACTTAGAAACAGTGAGAGTAGTTAACTATTGGAACAGTTTACCCAGGGTCACGGTGGATTCTTTATGATGGACAATTTTAAGATTGGATGTTTTTCTAAATGATCTGCTCTATGAATTGTTTTGAGGAAGTTCTATAGCCTGTGTTCTACAGGAGATCAGACTAGATGATCACAATGGTCTCTTCTACCTTGGAGTCTATGAAAAGCTAAGAGCAGAATTTGACCCAATATCATTGTAATAAGCAGGTCTCATTGGAATATTTACAGGTAAAAATTAAAAATTTCATGCACTTCTGTAGAAGTTGCCAGTTAAAGTCAGACAGGATTGTCTTGAGCAGTATTTCTGCCATCTGTAGAGGCTGCAGCACAAATCCACCTCCATGTCCAGTCAGTTCTGCTCTCTGAAGGAAAGAGATGAGTCCATGGCCTCACTCTCATTCTCAACATTTTCAACAGCTAGGGTATTGAAACACTGGCAGTGAAGTTCAGTCCCCAACTGTAGTCCTCAAAAGGATGTTGACCAGTTCCTGAACAGGAGCACAAGAGAGAGAGGATCTGACACCTGTGTGACAAATTGGTCAGAATCCAGTTTTGTCAAGGAATCGAGTATTGAATTTTACTTGGTGTACTATATTCTGGGATCCTTTTTCCAAAGCATAAGGGTGTTCAAAATTTTCAAAAATAAGGTCATCAGAATGTTTTTTAATGGGCAACGCAAAATAAGTTATATTCCCCTAGCCTTGTTCTCAGAAAAGGCTGAATCATTCTGGCTGAAATTTTCCAAAAACCATTATCCTCAGATACCCACGCAGCTGAAAACAGTGTCTTATGATGGGATGTGTCAAGGAACCTTAATGATAGGCCATGCTACCAGCTCTGCCTATCTGGGTCACCACTTTTTTCTCATTTTGTTACCCTCCAAAACAGACCCTGGGTATCCCCCACCCTTCCTGGACTTATTAGTGATTCCCTTTACTTGACTGCTTTTGCAAGGTGAAAGGGGGCCCGTTCTAGTGAAATTGCCAAGGCTACCAAGGATCTCCCTGTGCCATTCAGGAAATTTCCCAGAACAAACTAGATCTGTTCACCACTGGAAGGACACAGATATAGCCTTCCGCTCAAAGGATTGAGAACCAGTAAAGTACTTTTGCAAAACAAAGTATTTTCTTTATTTAGTGTAACCAGTCTTTCATAACACAGTTAAACTAAACTTAAATTAAAACATAAAAATTAGCACAGGTATACAAGTTAAAGTACCCAAGATCATAATGTCATACAGTTGGAATGGCTTACATGATTATGTTCTGCACATGGTGTCACATGCAGGACACCACAGCAATCTTAATAAACTCTAAGCTTTAGACATAATAACAGAGACATATACACCACAGACACCCATCTTTATTAACCCAAGCATACACATTCTTTAATCCTACTTCTATTCTGTATCCTATACCAAGGGTTGGCAACCTTTCAGAAGTGGTGTGCCGAATCTTCATTTCTTCACTCTTATTTAAGGTTTTGTGTACCAGTAATACATTTTAACGTATTCAGAAGGTCTCTTTCTATAAGTCTTTAATATATAAACAAACTATTGTTGTATGTAAAGTAAATAAGGTTTAAAAATGTTTAAGAAGCTTCATTTAAAATTAAATTAAAATGCAGAGCCCCCCCCCCCCCCAGACCGGTGGCCAGGACCTGCAGTGAGAGTGCCACTGAAAATCAGCTTGTGTGCCGCCTTCTGCACCCATGCCATTTGCCTATCCTATACTATAGCTAGCATGCTTACTCTCCATAGGCTTTTCTCCCTCTGCTCTAAGGATCCTTCTGCTCTGTCTTAGGCCTGGTCTACACTAGCAGGGAGGGTCGACCTAAGATATGCAACGTCAGCTACATGAATAGCGTAGCTGAAGTCGACGCATCTTAGGTCGACTTATCTGCCATCCGCACGGTGGCAGTGGTTGACAGCGGGCTCCCCTGTCGACTCTGCCTTGCGCCTTTTGGCGAGCTGGAGTTTCGGAGTCGATGGGAGTGCCTCTGGGGATCAATTTATTGTGTCCTGATGAGACACAATAAATCAATCCCCAATAGATTGATCTCTACCTGCCAATTCAGCCGGTAGTGTAGACAAGACCTTAGTGGCACCGCTGCTACTGCTGTTACCTTGGGGTTGCCTCTTCGCTATTCTTCGCTGTCTTAATCCTCTCTCGTTTTATACAGTTTTTGACCTGTTCTGATTGGCTTGTTCTTCTTCAAGTGCTTGCTCATGTCAATTCCATTCTAGGTGTGTGCGTGCCCACATGCATAGTCATCATAGATTTTTGCCTTAGCAAATTTTTTTGCCTTATCTGTAGGGTCAGCTGTAGCACCTCAGCTGACGCACACCAAAAGTTCCCTAGTGCATATCAATGTGGGATTGTTTGAAATGATACTAATTTAACATGCTATTGGGAATTTTTAGTGCATTCCAGTGCAACATACAGCATGCTGGTGCACTTTAGAATTTACATGCCATCTGGTGTGAACCAAGGCCCTGCGTAAGACAAGCCCCCAGTCTCTGTTTAAAGTTTAAATTATTTTATATTTTGGAGATGGCTTGTGTTGTGTCAGTTGATATTATAGCTAATATTTTTGTAACATGAGTAGCAGAATGAGAAGCAGTGTACTGTAATTGTAAGTGAAAATGTAAATCAAGAAATACATTTCCTTACAGACAAATGGACTGCAGCATCCTATAATTCACCAGCGTGGAGAAAAAGAAGCCCACATACAAAAGCATACTCTAAATCTGAAAAAATCCATTCAGGTACCTATTTGACCGCATTACTTTCAGTGCAATGTGATATATTAAAGATGACATATCTGTTTTAATTCTCTCTCCTGCTAGAATCTGGAAGAAACTTTTACCTATGCACTTATCTTAAGATTGATGGTTTCTATGGGGTACTGAAAAATCCAGGAGAGTTGTCTGACCTTTTGTTTTGAGACTATGCCCTTTTACCCAATATCTCATGGTTTCCCGCTTTTGGCAAGATACAAGATTTCCTCTAAAGTCAGGAGTTACTATGCTACTCTTACTGTATAGAGTAGCTACTGGCTTGCAGTTCTGGACAAAGTAGCATTGTTATGCAATCCACAGTACCACAGTGTGAGTCTTTGTCCCTCTTCCCTTTTCCAAAGAAGACCTTAATGAGAATGCAACAGCTGTAGGTTAGGAGAATAAATCCTGTAACTCAAGCAGTAGAGCTGATGCATTGAATGCAGGATGTCTCAGTTGGGTTATCATCACAATTGTCACCCTTCCTCACCCTCCCTTTGCTTTCTAAGGGTATGTCGACAGTATGAAATTATATTGAATTTATAGAAGTCGATTTTTCTGAACAGATTGTATACATTCGATTGTGTGTATCCCCACTAAACACACTAAATCGGCAGTGTGTGTTCACAGTACCGAGGCTACCATTGACTCTTGGAGCAGTACACTGTGGGTAGCTATCCCACAGTTCCCGCAGTCTCCGCCGCCCATTGGAATTCTGGGTTTAGCTCCCAGTGCATGATGGGGCAAAAACATTCTTGTGGGTTTTCCTGGGTGCATCTCATCAGTCACCCCTCCCTCCGTGAAAGCAATGGCAGACAATTGTTTCATGCATTTTTTCCATGCAGACACCATACTGCTTTCAGCAGACGGTGAATTACTACTGCTAATCGTCGTCATCCACCCACCGCTTCTGCAGTAGCTCTGCTCTTCTGCTGTCCTGGTGCCATGAATCCACTTCTCAGGTCCTCTCATCCTTCTGAATAAATAGCTATTCTTGTGGCATCCACCGCTTCCACTGCCACTCTGCTCTCCTGCTCTTGCCTCGATAGTGAATTTCTCCATGTTGTCTGTCATGGGCTCCTGGGAACGTGTGTTCTTCCTCAGGAAATGTGTGTGGTTCTAACCATCATTATCCACCGCTTCGGCTGCCACTCTGCTCTCCTGCAGATGCTACAACAAGCACAGAGCCCTGGAGGATTTCGGCTCCATCCCCAGACACATTAACAGATTTTTCCAGTAGCTATACTGGCCACGAATGTATCCCAAGTCTTCAGAACAAATTAAACATTAAACACACTTGCTTTTGAACTCTGTATTATATTTACAAAGGTACATGCTCCAAAGGTGCCTTCTCCAGGAGCCCGTCTTGGGAGGGTTGGGAGGGCGCTTGCCTGCTGCATGGATTCTTCTCCCCATACAGCGATCAGACCCAGTACCTCCCGTTTGGTCCATGCTGGAGCTCTTTTGTGATTCTGGGACTCCATGGTCACCTGTGCTGATGAGTTTGCCACGCTGGCCAAACAGGAAATGAAATTCAAAAGTTCCCGCGGCTTTTCCTATGTACCTGGCTAGTGCATCAGAGTTGAGAGTGCTCTCCAGAGCGGTCACAATGGAGCATTCTGGGATAGCTCCTGGAGGCCAATACTGTCGAATTGTGTCCACAGTAACTCAAATTCAGATGCCAAATTCAATGCCAATTTTGCTGCTACTCCCCTTGCCGAGGTGAAGTACAGAAACTGGTTTAAAGAACCCTTTCAGTCGACAAAACCGGGTTGGTCGTGTGGACAGAATCAGTTTTAATTCGTATTGATTCAGCTAATTCCGAAATAATCACGTACTGTAGACCAGGCCTAAGACTTCTGGTCAAGGTATTTAAGCACATGCCTAACTGAAAGCATGTAAGTAATGTGACTACTTAAGCTTAAAGTTAGGAGTATGCTCAAGTCCCTTACTGAACTGAAGCCGAAGTCCATACATCTTCACTACAGTGTCTATATCAAACCTGGAGCCCTTCCCAATCCATAAGTGACAATACAGCTCTGGAGCTTGTGGAATCTTTGTGATCCTCCCATAGGCCCCAGCCATGGAAATTGCTAGGTGATGCAGGGTGGGTTCTTCTTCCTCTGTGGTGTACAGTCCTATGTGGTCCTCAATATTGCTAGCTTCAGAAAATATCTTTTAAATAGTCTGCGAACACCCACAGACATGGTGAACTGAATTGCTCTTAAATGCGGGAAATGATGTCCCTGAGTGAATGAGTGGTGGTCTGACTGTAGTTACCAAATAATCTCTTCCCTTCAGGTTTTCCCATTTACAAAGCTGCCCACATTTCCCCAAACATTATTGCATAAATTCTATATGTGATATGCATTTTCAATGCATGCGCACCACTGCTTAAAGATCTGTTTGCAAAGATGTTGGAGAAAAAAATCAGTGTGGCATTTTGAAAATGCATCAGTTATTCTGAGTAAATATTTTCTCTTTATTGTAATAAGCTGTTGTAAATGCTAAATGCTCAAACTGAATAAGTCTTTAAAAGGACATGGAGATTTATAACAATATATTTTACAAAAATATGCTGTGTATTTTTATAGACCCAAGAAGAAATGGAAGCAAGTAAAAAGAAGAAAGAAAGAGAGTTCAAGAAAATAAAGAAGTGAAGCACAATCCATCATACAATTTACAATAAGAAATGATAAAAATGCAAATTCAAGGAATGAGATTATCACATGCTTCACACTGGAGATCCAAAGACGATAAAATGCAAATTCTAAGAATAAAATGCAGGAAGTGTACACTGTATAGTTTCAAAACTGATAAAAATGCAAATAAAAAAAAAGTGCATGCTACTTGTGTATTTATGAGGTCTGCAGTCTATTCAGTATATTGTTGAAGTTTAACCTAGTTTGAAAATTGGACTATTCAAGTCATTTTTAACTGTGATCCTGGCTGCAAAGTCGAGATTGATTCTAAACCAGATCTTTGATCACTACATAGAAAAGGTCCTTGAATGCAGCTGCCTTCCATTTTGTTTGCCCAAATGCTGTAGGGCATAATTAATAATGAGAATGGATGTGACTAGCTGGATTTAGTGAAGCAGAGCAGCAATTCAGAGACAGTCTTGATCCGTAAGATAGGGTCTGTGAACAGCTTCAAAGTAGGGGACTTAAGGTGGGATCCACAAAGATACCTCAGGTTTAGGCCTAAGTTTTGGGTTTAGGTACCTAATTCCCAGTTTTGGCTCCACTGTGATCCACATAGTTCTGAAATGCTCTTACTCGCATATTTACATCAATGAGCTTTGGATCAGCCCCTTTTGCATTCCAAAATCTATTTTATTTTTACTAAGGCCTGGTATGCCACTAAAAGTTAGTTCAATCTAGCTACATTATTCAGGGTTGTGAAAAAAAATTCATAGTGCAACATAGTTAAGTCATCCTAACTCCTATTGTAGACACAGCTGGCCCGATGAACAAATTCTTCCATTGACCTAACAACTGCCTCTTGGAAAGGAGGTTTTACTACAGTGATGGAAAAACTCCTCCTGTCTCTGTAGTAAGTGTCCGCAATACAGAGCTAGAGCAATGGTGCTGCTGTAGCACTTGTAGTGTAGACATAGCCTAACTGAGAACTAGAGGTTTTTAAAATGTTAACAACTATAAAACTCTCTTTGTAATTACTTGGGGCTAGTCTACTCTAGAATTGCTATGGCTGCACAGCTGTACCGATGTAGTTGCACCTCTGTAGCGCTGCTAGTGCAGACATTTTATAGTGATGGGAGAGAGCTCTTCCGCCGGCATAATGACTCCGCTTGCCTGAGCGGCAGTAGTTGTGTCGGCAGGAGAACTTCTCCCACTGACATAGCACTGTCCACACTGATGTTTATGTTGGTGTAACTTACGTCACTCAGAGGGGTGACTTTTCTACACCCGAGTGACTTAAGCTATACCGAAGTAAGTGCTAGTGTGCACAACCCCTTGGTAAATGTTAACCTAAAGGAAGACATTACAAACATGATCCCCATGTTCATTACCACTTTAAGTCTCAGTTATTGTCCAAAAAACAATTTTTCAAGAATAAATGAACGCTTCTGATGAGGTGCTAAATGCCTTTAACTACCACGGAGTATTCAGCAATTTGCAGGATCAGATCAGCTAAGGTCTTTATCACAGCTGGAAAATAGTTTTAGGATTCATTAAAAAACAAACAAACAAAATACACACCCAACCCCCCCAAAATGGAACAATGTCTGGTATTGTTATTTCCAAATCACCAGGGCCTCTCCTTCTATATCACTTAATCCTCTTATATCTGATTGGCTTTGTCTTTAGTACCCCATTAAGCACTCCAGTGGGAATTGAGAATCAGCGCTTCACACAAACAGGCCCATATTTTGCATCATTTTCCATATCATATTTCTCATAGCAGAATTATATTATTAATAAAATAGGTTAGGCATTTTAGATAGTGAGAAATCTAAAAAATGCCATCACCTGTGTTTTATAAAAACCTACAAAAACTCCCCTACTGAGACCCTACATTTCAGAGCAATAACTCCAGAGGTATAAACAGCATTGTAACATGAAATAAGCTGTATATAAGTGTGTTTTTCCTAGCGTTATTCCCACACTATGACAGGGTCTGCTTAGACTGGACACAACCAGTGATACAACCAGGGTATACTCCAACCAATGCATTATTCCATCTGTCGCTGGAGGCATTTTATACCTACTGCCAGGTGTTAAGCCTACAGCACCTGGTATTCCCAGGAGGTCTCCCATCCAAGTACTAGCCAGGCCTAACCCTGCTTAGCTTCCGAGATCAGACGGGATTGGGCGTGTTCAGGGTGGTTTAGCCGTATAAGCTGTATATATAAGTAATACATCAAAATCTCTCTTTAGTGGACACCCAAAGGACCAGCTCAAATTTGTTGGCTTATACAGCTGGTATTTAAAGTTTGAGCAAAATTGTACTGGAAACTTTGATGATACTTTAATATAGGGATTTAAGGCAGTGAGCTCCCAGTGGAGGTGATCGTTAGTACACATTTTACAGCATATAAATATTTAATTTCAAAAAATAAAAATTAAGAAAAATATAAATGCAATTGCCTGTGAAAAAGTCTAATCAAAATTATAGTCACTAGAGGTCAGTATAGCCAAAGGAATGGAATCAAATCATTAACAATGTGATTTTACTAACTTTCTTAAACATATAGGGTCTGATGTTAATTTGTAGTAAAATCCCTTTTGTGTTGCTTTGGCATGAGTCTAAAGTGGGTGGAAAAGACCCATTGCAAATCCACTTGTAGGGAGGGCCTCACCCCTTGGTGTAGAGCTGTCGTAAAGCCTGTGCTTCAGTCCTGGACCCATCGCCTATTGGAGAGGGCGATGGAAAACAAAGTGTAAGTTGGAGCAGCTCCATGGCTGCTTTAATGTTACAGGGGGACAGATCAGCCCCTGCATGGTCCCAAAATATGGGAAGCACATGTTGTCCCCTCTCCGTCCCTCGCCCACACACAGGAATGAGGAAACTGAGACAGGCTCATATAAGTTTTACATTATGATTTCTTGCAGATGAAAATATACATAGAAACTTACTGCCGTGAAGCACAAACTTTGAAACACTATGGTGTAACTATAATGCACGTTAGAGCAGAGTGATAGAGGGCACTTAAATATAGATGAGGTATGTTTATAATATTTGCAAATAAAAAAGAAAAGATGCCCGGAACTATGGACATCTGGGGCCTAATTCTAGCCTTGATGCTCTTGCCTAACTTGTATTAACGGAGAGTCACAATGTAGAACTGCCACTAAGGATAGTTTCCAGTTGTGCACCAAAGGGAGAAAGTCCATTTGTTTCATTACAGTGGTAGTGTGTGTCCTGGAGGTTACCATATCTGAATGTGTTGCCTCCAGATGAAGTAAAATGTCTGGAAAATCTGCATGGGTGAATTAAAGCGAGCAAGATATTTTGTTCCAGGTTACTGGAAGTTTCTTGAGACTTGATCATGAGGTAGATAACCATTAACTTTATTAATAATCTTTGTACTGAATGTACACATTGCTAAGTACATGCACAGGTCTGTTCCGGCATACATTGGGCAATATACGGATGGATTCTCTAGGATCAGTCTAGAAATCTGGAGGGAACCTACTCAGACGAATACATCTTTTCTTTTGCTAACTGTAAAAACAGGCTTCAGTTCATGTATTATAGTTACCAAAACCAATCAGCAGCCTGTGGTCTGTTTATTGAAGCTCAGGCAACTCACTGGGCATGGCACAGAGCAGCTCAGCTCAGGTGCTGTCAGGAAAGGTCTGATGGGGGGATGTAATGATATCACCACTTTCCAGAACTGGCTGAAGATGCAGGGGCTAGTTGTACAAGGTATTTAGGCACCTAAAGGTGTAGATAGGCACCTAATGGGATTTTTCAAAAGCTCCTAAACAGGTTAAATGCCTGTCTTTCATTACAAAGAGTCCTGTGGCACCTTAAAGCTTATGCTTCAATACTTTAGTTAGTCTTTAAGGTGCCACAGGACTCTTTGTAACTTCTGCAATTCCAGACTAACACGGCTACCTCTCTGATTCTATCTTTCATTGAAAGTTTTGGCTGTGATGATGGCTTAAGTGCACGTGTCCTCTGAAAAGGGACTTTGTAAATGGGGGACATTTTTTCACTCAACAGATATGCTTCCTACAATTTACACTTGGTAGCAAAAGCAACACAGACAAGAGGTAGTGAGCCTGATTCTATTGGTGCTTGCACACTAGTAACTATGGATTGTTAACTAAATTCCAAAGGGAAGGCCAAACTCTACTTGTTACACCTCTGCCATCCCACTGAGGGCAAAGAGACTGTAGAGCAGTAACTAAGGGCAGAATCTGAAGACAGTAGTGTTTCCTAGGAGTAAAGGCTTTATTCTACAAGATGCTGTGTGCTCACATTGACTTCAGTAGAACTATTCACATGCCTAAAGTTAAGCATGTGATTACGTGTTTTGCTGACTTAGATCAGAGTGTTTAGCAACTGGCCAGATTGCCCCCGGAGTGCAGCATTTGACCTGCATTATTCTTGATGTCTGAGAAGGATAAAACCCTGCTTGACTTTCAGATCTCAGGGTGAGTCACCCTGAGATCTGAAAGTCTCAACCATGCAAATCTGCTAAATAAATGACTGAGAAACAATTAACATGGAACCCCATTATGTGGTCTTTATAGAGCCATTTTTTTGTGTAGAACTGCATTTTAACAAGGTAGATATAGCAAATCACCTCCTATTACTTCTTCTGTTGTTTTACATCCTTTTATTTTGATGAGCTAAGTGAGAATCAGTGTGAAAGAGGATGGATAGTTTGTTCTGTACTTATGTATTCTTCAGGAGTACCACATCACCAGTGTTTAGAAGTGGAATCTTTGTTCTTTTGGATTGCTCTGCATATTCTTTTATTTTTACATCTGCTGGAGTGATGCATCCACTTATGGACTCATCAGAGGTGGTTGTTTTTACGTTGGGCAATCTGGTTCTGTGTTGCAGGTCAAACAGAATGGTAGCTAATAGCACTAATCAAGCTGTGAGAGGTAGCCTGAGGAGCTAATAAGAAACTGATACAACTTCTGACATCAATGCCAGCTATCATGGAGATACACTGAATGTTCTTGAGTGTCCTGATGAAGTGTTCACTTTTATCCTTGGTTTGTGGCCAATGTGACAAGATTTTCTAATGATGGAAACCAAGATACACAGCAAATGTAAGTGTTAAACTGGGTACTTTGGAATGGTGGGTCATTGTGTGTTTTGATGACTGCTGACACTTCATATACTGAATTGACTTGTCTAGCTTGTACATCACTGTTTTTTTGAACATCATGTTGAGTAGTTCAGATTTACTTATGAGTTAGCAACTTGACAAAATCAGTAAGATTTTTATATGGAATTCAGTTTCATGGGAATTAGACTTTTTCCCTCAGGAACACTTTGGATTGCAGTGTACTTTATTGGCCTTTAGGAGTTAAGTCAATTGTGTGATACCACAGGAAATGAGACAAAAGCTGCATTGTGTCATAGAGATGTACACTGTAATTTCATCTTTTATGTGATGTTTAAAGATCACATTGCTCTTTTACTTCTGGTATCTGATGCCATCAACATGCAGATAAACATTTCCATTACTGGTCTGGCATCATTTCAATGATAGCTTATAACCAAGTGTCCAACAGAATGGCAGTTCTTATGTGTCAGATTATATCATTCATTGCTTTAGGAACAACATTGTTTGCACTGTTGTTGTAGCCCTGTTGGTCCCAGGATATTACAGAGACAAGACAGGTGAGGAAATAGTTTTATTGGATCCACTTCTGATGGTGAAAGAGACAAGCTTTTCTGCTACACAGCATAGGTGCTAACTCTGTGGGTGCTCCAGAGATGGAGCATCCACAGGAAAAACGAGCAGTGGGTGCACAGCACTCACCAGCCAGAGCTGTTGGGTGGTGCTGCTGACCAGCTGTTTGTTGGCTTGGGGAGGAATTTCGGGGAGGGCAGAGAGCAGCAAACAGCCGGTGGGCAAAGGTCTTGGGAGGGGGCGGAGCGGGGACAAGAAGAGATGGAGTGAGGGTAGGGCCTCGTGGGGCAGAGGGGGGCAGCAAAAGGTGGAGTGAGGATGGGCCTTGGGGAAGAGGTGGAGCAGGGGCAGGAAGAGGCAGAGCAAGGGTGGGGCCTTGGGCTAGGGGTGGAGTGGGGGCAGGGTCTCAGGGCAGAGCAGGGATGAAGCGCTTCTGGGGAAAAGTAAAACTCAGCATCTATGCTACACAGAGCTCTTCTTCAGGTCTGGGGAAAGTACTCAGAATGCCACAGCTAAATGTCCTATAAAAACTACGTGTGTGAAACCCGACAATCACTACACTCTCAAATGAACTAACTGAAAATGATAGACAAAAATACCATATTACCCATGGGTGAACACTTTTCACAAAATGATCACTCCATATCTGACCCCTCAGTTTTCATCCTCAAAGGAAACCTGCTCAACACCTTCAAAAGACAAGCCTGGGAGCTTAAATTCATAACTTTTAGACACTAAAAATCATGGTTTTAATAAAGACACTGGATTTATGGCTTATTACAACACTGTAATCTACTACCCCAATTTTTTGTTGTATGACAGCAGAGATGTTCACCTTGTACTTCACCTTGAATGGTTTCTGAGAATATGTGTTAGCTACTATTCAAAACAATCTGTTCCAATTTATCATTACCGTGTTTCCCCGAAAATAAGACAGTGTCTTATATTAATTTTTGCTCCCAAAGATGCGCTAGGTCTTATTTTAAGGGGATGTCTTATTTTTCCATGAAGAAGAACACGGTACACATTTATTGTTGAACAAAAAGAGAGGTCTTATTTTCGGGGGATGCCTTATATTACAGCGAGAGGCAAAACTGGAAGTAGGTCTTATTTTCGGGGGATGTCTTACTTTCAGGGAAACAGGGTAGCTGTGATACTCAGTACTTTTCCCAGACTAAAATAATAGCTGCATGTATCTTGAAAGCTTGTCTCTTTCACCAGCAGAAGGTGGTAAAATAAAAGCTATTACCTTCCCCACCTTGTCTCTCTTAGAAACAACAGGAAAGTTGAGAAAATTTACATGAAGAACTGCTCTTTCTCTGTGGAGGGTGTTTTGGCTGCTAAAAGGTGTCAGAAGAAACGGTTTGCAAGATAGATCTTTCCCAAGTGATAAATTACATTATTGTTATGCATATGAATCTTGAGCATTCAATTTGATCTGCATACTGGTGGCTGAAAACTTTGGTTGTTGAACATGAGTTTCAGTTGTTTGTGATTGGTCACTACCACAACGTGACAGTCATCTGTGCATAGGTGAAAATATCTGCATCTCCAGATGACAGCAAGACAGAGCTTCCAGAGGAGCAATACTAAGAATTTCCCTCAGACAAGACAGCTGCAATGTTTCAACTCTAAAAACTGGCAGATGTTTAATATTTTTTACCTTAAGGCCGCAGATACCTGCTGTTTGATTTAAGGCATTAGAAAAGCCATCAGCATGGCTTGTGCTGAAATTGCTGCAGAATAAACAGCCTCAAAAGTTGAACTCTTTATGTTTTCACTGTCTTATTTGCTCTTGCTTGTGTTGCACTATATTAAAGCAATGCTCCTCTGTGATTCACAGCAGATTCTCCTATGCTTATTCCAGCTTGAGTGAACCCACTGTGGGTACACTGGAGACAACTGTTTAAAAAGCCTTTATTTAAAAGACACTGGCATGAAGTATACTAACATAATTTAAAAACTATTTGAATAGCAGCATAGAACACTTGTATTATTGGACTAGAATTCTGGTTGGTTGGTTTGTTTTTGTTTTGCAGGATAGATATGTAGGTTTTGTCATATTAGAGCAGACTATTCATCTCTCTAGTTTGGTATTAAAAATCTGATCTGACCGGTGGTAGTGGCATCAGTAGAAGATGACATCTTACCCCCAGAAAAACACTGTAATTCTTACTGTCCCCTGTTTCAAACAGCTGATGCCCTGAAACAGGAAATTTGATTCTCATTTCTCTTTGAATGTACATTTATGTTATGGTTGACCATAAAATTAGGCAGCTGTTTTTAACAATTGTCCACATTTATTTGATTCAGTGATCTCCTCAGGCTGTGAATTCCATATGTTTGGCCAGATTGACCTTTTTGGGGTTTAAGGGGCTACAGTTTGCAATCTCTACATCCTGTGTGCTAGAGTGGGGATTAACAGGAACATGGGAACTGCCCTATTGGATCAGACCAGTGGTCCATCCAGTCCAGTATCCATTCTCTGACAGTGTTCAGTGTAGGATGCCAGTGTAGATGCAAGCAACTCCAGAGAAGACAGATATGTAGGCTGACCATATTTCCTTGAGACAAAAACGGGACATTGGGATGGCAAAAACGGGACGGGGTTGGGGGGTCTCACCAGATGAAGTCGGTGCAGTGGCTGCAGAACGTGGGCTGAGGGGCGCTGGGGGGGTGGTCAGGGGGCTCTAAGGGGGTTCTGGGGGGGCTCTAGGGAGGTCTCACCAGATGAAGTCGGTGCAGTGGCTGCAGAACGTGGGCTGCTTGAAGAAGCGCGACGTGAATTTGTGGCTCTTGACCTCGTGGATCACCTTCTGGTGCAGCGCCCCCTTGTGGCAGAACAGTGGCTTGGCCAGGCACTCCAGCTCGGCACTCCAGCTCGGCCAGGCACTCCAGCTCGGCCAGGCACTCCAGCTCGGTCGGAAGTTATTAGAAATAAATAGTTCTCGGGCATCTTTTCCATCACCCGTCCAGCGGTGGGACACTGGTGCTGGGCTGGCGAGATGCAGTTTGCTCCTCAGCGATTTTGATCTCTTTGCCTTTCTCCCTCTCTCTGCTGCCTGCACCTTGTCTGCGTTTTCAGGCGCTTCTGCTGAGCTCCAATATCGGGGGGAGGTGTGACCCCTTATGTCCTCTGCAAAGACAGACCCTCTGCAGGTGCATTTTTGAGCCCCAGAGCACGGGGCGACCGCGTGGGGCCAGATCTCGGCTCTTGCTCCGCAGGCTGCTGGCTCAAGAGCTACCGAACAGGGAGGGACGGTAGTGTCCACAAAGCGGCCCCAGTCTGGTTAGTTCAAGGGCTCTGCTCCCACTGAAGTGTTGCTACTGATCGCAGTGAGGGCAGGATGGGTCCCTATGTGTTTGTCTCTGGAAAGAATAAAGGCGAGTAAAGCCGCATTCCGTTTTTTACAAAAAACGGGACAAAATTGATATTTGTATTAAAAAGACGGGACGGTCCGAAAATATGTAAAAAACGGGACTGTCCCATTCAAAATGGGATGTATGGTCAGCCTACAGATATGGAATAATTTGTCTAATGGAGAAGTTTCTTCCAGAGCCTTTCAGCTGATGGCTGGCTTATGCCCTGATGCAGAGGGTTTTGTACTCTTCCTAAGTATTTTTCTCATCTTATCTAGTAGAACTGTGAATGTTTCTATAATTCATATAAATGCCCAATCCTTTTTTGAATATTATTAAATTCTTAGTCTCAGTGATCTATTGTGGCAATGAGTTCAACAGGTTTATTGTTTATTTTGTAAAATACCATCATTTATTTTATTTTCATCAGGTTTAAATTTGCTGCCTTTCACTTTAATTGAATGTCCCCCTTTTCTGTCAGGCATTATACAAAAGAGTAACTATGAGCGCCTGATTTATTTTCTCTTCATGAATCATTATTTTGTCTCTCTGTCATGGCTGTTATATATGACAGATATAGCACAAATCCTTGATTAGAAACACAGACATGCACACAAGACTGAAGGGCTGATTCTGTCTTTTAATACAGAATAAAGAAACAGTGAGTATTATATAACAACAGATTCCACATAAAAAAACCTGCTTAAAGAACTATTACTGGTAATTCACATGAACAGATTCATCACTATGCTCAATACGTTCAGATATATAACATCTATCTTTCCCACTGAAAGGAAATAGGCGAAATATGTTTAGAAGTACTTGTAAGGGAACAGGTAAATGTCTAGTTGCAGGCAGCTTGAGTTCTCTTTCTGGAGAGTGTCTGCCAACATTATGAACATTTCCTTAAGGAAGTACCTTGTCTTCAGCAATGTCTGACTCAGATGTTCCCTTAGATGATGCTGGTTGCTCAGCATAGCTGCTTTCCATTATAATGTTATTGGTTGTTGCTTTAAGATGAAGCATTGATGTGGGAACAACCGTCAACTCTCCAAATTTTGCTTCTTTTGTCAGCCACAGAGCCTTGTAATTGGTCAATGTGGTGGCACCAAAACATAGGTTTTTTGTGCTGTATAGGTCAAAGGACCCATTTGTGCAGTAACAATTACCATAAGCCATGTAGAGGGTCCCTGATAGTCACACGCCAACACTGTTTGACCCCCTTGTAGCTGTGTAGGTGCACTTGCCCTGTCACCGTCGCTTGACTTATTTAATGATTTGTGGCTTGTTGACAAGCTCTGGCTTTAATATGTACAAGAATGACTTGAGATTTTGGCCCATAAGCAGCATTGCCCATGTTTGATTTGGCGTGGCATGTATTGCATTTCAATATGCTAGTCAGAAGTATGCCAGGTTCTGCTGCACTGACCTCTTCTGTCATGTATCACAGGACTATTTAAAAGTGTGTACAAACCTTTCAACCAAGCCATTTGTGGCTGGGTGTTTTGGTGCCGAGGTGATATGGCTAATATAATTTTTCTTCATGAACCATCGAAACTCTTCTCAACTAAACTGAAACCCATTGCCACTTCCAGCTTGTTCTTGTAGTCCAGTTCTTGCAAGCAAACTTCAAAGATTTTCTACTATCCATTCAGTGGTTATTATATGAAAATCTTCTTCCCATTTTGAATGGGCATCCATCAGTACTAGATACATCATTCCAAAAAATGGTCCTGCAAAATCAATATGCAGATGTTGCCCAGGAGCTGATGGCCATTCCAAGGGCAGTAATTGCACTAGTTTAGGCATGCACTATACATTTTTGCATCCCAAACATTACTTAGCAAGCTGTTCTATTTGTTGGTCAATGCTTGGCCACTGTAGGACACTTCTGGTGAGCGCCTTAATTTTAACTATCCCTACGTGATCTATGTGACAATCTTATAAGACTCTTGAATTCAGTTTACTAGGTCTAATAACACAAATTCCCCACTTGACACATTCTTGATGTATGTTAACTCACCTTTGCATGCATAAAAGGGTGCCAGGTTAGTATATTTCCAGTCCTTCAGAGTGCTTTCATAAACCTCATCTAGTATGGGTTCCCTATTGGTTTCTTGCTTGATCAAATGACAAGTCACTGGGGCTTGTCCAATCTGAAAATTAGTTGACAAATGTGATTAATTCTGTCTCTATTATAGGATGAAGTCACAGGCAAGCAGGAAAGGCTGTCCCCGTTAACATGCACTTCTGTTCTTTTGAATTCAATGTCATAGATGTAATTGTTAAGAAGAGAGGCCAGAGTTGCAGATGTGCTGCATTTGTCACAGAAAATACCTTCCTCGGATGAAGGATTGCTGCTAGAGGTTGGTGGGCCATGACAAGGATTGAGTTTCCTTCCACATAGTAGATACTGGGTGAACTTCTTCACACCTCAGACCTTCCTCTAATTATCAATGTAACATCTCATACCCCATGCCTTTTTGTCCATTTGTGCATAGTTACTGTGACAGAGTGCAGGGAGAAAGTAGGTGAGCCTACACTCTGATCATTTAGATGCTAATTAGTGACCCAGGAGAACCCGACTGGGATAATTATCTGATCAGGCTGGTGGGCAGGGTGAAGTAAGAACTCAATTGGCCCCGATCAGCCAGCACTGATTAAAGTGGGAAAGGAAAGGAGTGCAAAAGGAGAGAGGGAGAAGCAGCATTTGCTGAGTCTAGTCATAAAGAGACCTCAGAGGAGGGAGACTTCTGTTCCCCTCAGGTCCTGCTAGAAGGGCCTAAAGCTTAGTAAATATTGTAAATAGGTGAGAGTATGGGGGACAGTGATGATATTGGTGAAGGGGATTTGAAGTAAAGTTTCATTGAGAGCAGACCAAGTGGAGTCCATGTGGTTTCAGCGGGGAAGAGGACAGGCCAGTGTTACAATTACATTCTGTTGCTGTGAGAAATCTGGAGGCAAATGCTATGGATCTCTCACTGCCATCTGGCATGGAATGCGATACAATGTCCCCCCACCCCTCATTCTGTGTGAGTAACAATCACATGGTAACATGTGTAAGATGTGACCAACTGTTTTGCTTACAGCCCAGGAAACCATTTTGACACTCACAAGATCGTACCCATTTTTGACCTGTCTGCAACAAACAGTTCAGCAGATGCAATACAGTTGCTAGGTTTGGTACAAATTGTCTATAGTAGTTAATAAATCCTAGAAATGATCCAAGTTGTATCACATCCTTTGGCAGTGAAGTTCCAGGACTGCTTTAATCTTCTGCTGAGATTTATGTGGGCCTTGTGCATCAATAACATGCCCACAATAAGCTATCGAGTCCTTGAAAAGTTCACATTTTATGTGACTGGCTCATAACCAATTCTTCTAGACATTTCAATACCCTTTTCAGAGATTCTAGATGTTCTTTGTCATGTCCACCAGTCACAATGATGTAGTCTAAATCAGTAGTTCTCAACCAGGGGTACATGTACCCTTGGGGTACGTAGAGGTCTTCCAGGGGGTACATCAACTCATTTAGATATTTGTCTAGTTTTACAACAAGCTACATAAAACGCACTAGCAAAGTCAGTACAAACTAAATGTTCATAGTTTATACTGCTCTGTATGCTATACACTGAAATGTAGGAATATTTATTTTTATATTTATATTCCAATTGATTTATTTTATAATTATATGGTAAACATTAGAAAGTAAGCAATTTTTCAGTGATAGTGTGCTGTGACACTTTTGTATTTTCATGTGATTTTGTAAGTTTTTTTAAGTGAGGTGAAACTTGGGGGTATACAAGAAAATGCGACTCTTGAAAGGGGTGCAGTAGTCTAGGAAAGTTGAGAGCCACTGGTCTAAATAACACTGTATCCTTGGAATATTTTGCACATCATAGTCCGTTGCCATATAGCAGGAGCTGAAGCAACACCAAACACTAGCCTTGTTTGTTGATTATAATGTATTCTTTAGACTCTTCCGCAACAGCCATCTGTAGGTAAGACCTGGGACAAATCAGTGTCGCTGAATCATTGTTCCCCTACTTGTGTAGCAAAAGTGTCTTCAATTTGAGATAGGAATATTTTTCAACTTTTACTACAGGGTTTATGGTGACCTTAAAATCTCTACACATCCTTACTAGACCACATGTTTTTTTACAATTGGAATGACAGGAGTTCCCACTCACTCCAGGTCACTTTCAGAAGTATGCCCTCTCTTTCAAGACGTTACAATTCAGCATCTACTTTCAAGTAATGCCTGTAAGGAACAGGTTAAGCTTTGTGAAACTTGGGCTGCACTTTCTCAACGAGGATTATTTTAGCCTTCATGTACTTTAGAATTCCTATGCCTTACTTGAATACACCTGGTGTGTGACTTAGTACCCTTTTCAGCTGCTGTTTAATTGTCTTAGTGGGGTCTGCTGAAAGTGACTGCAGTATCAAAGACTTGAGTTAGTCTTTACGGTGCCACAGGACTCTTTGTCACTTCTGCAGTATCATTATAGATATCCAATCCAGAGGAAACGTATGTAACCATTCACAACCCCAAAGGGTCAGTTCCCCCTTCTCAAAGACATATAAGGCTAATAAGGATGCTTAATTTTATACTCCACATTCACTTGCATTATTCCAATTAGCACTGTCTTTTTTTCCTGTATGTTCATGTAACATTGCTATCTCCCTCATTTTGATATTTATAATTTTTTTCTCATATTCTGAACATCAGATAATGGATGCTGTGCAGCTTATGGCCAATTCCATTCTGAGCTTTTTTTCCCACCACCTGGAGTGTCAAGCAGATTGCTGATTTGTCATTTTTGCTCAAACTATATATATCCAGGTTGACTACTCTACTCCCGCAGTCTGTGTCACTGCTGCCTGTGTCTACAGAACATACATTGATATTCTTTTTTCTATACCCTCTATTAGGACTCTCACACCCTCCCTTGGTTCTTGTTTCACAGACAGACAGCAGAGGTCAGAGTTCAAAGTGCAGGCAATGCAATGTTTAATGAAGTTAACAAGCAAGCATAACCACAGCTTTTTAGACCAGTAAAGCTTCCTTCTCTCCCTCGTCCTTCTTAGTAGGTTCAATTATACTTGTAGTGCTCGGCCTGGTACCACCCCATACAAGGTATGGTCATATTCCATTTTGGAGGGTCTTGAATCTGGGGGCTTCAGTACCATCTCTTTTGTACCCCATAGGAGGGTAGGGAGTGAGGTTTTGTTTTGACTAGAGTCATTTTTTCTTTGGCTTTTGGGGTTTCTCATACCTCTCCCCTATCCCGCTTACCCCTCCCAACTGGTTGCTTGATCTTGTCTTGGAAGAGGAGTCAGCGCAGAACTGTCTTTCGGTTGTACATTCGTATATTAAACTCCCACCATATCCAGCAACACTAACTCTATTTCTTATCTTTTCTTGCTGTACTAACAACCCCATCTGGCTGTAGGTAGAAGCAACACACATTGTCTTTGTTCCTTGTTCACATGTATCAATAAGGATATAAGACATAAACAACTGTATTTTAAAAACCACAAAATTCAAATGGGCAAACAAAACCCCAAATTCTATCTGGCAAATGAACAGGCCTAAAAACTCTTATTACCATTACTAACACCCTGATTTGGTTTCTTCCACGTTTCTCTTAGTGCAACAAACTGCTTGGATGTGCACTTTTTAAATTACAGCTTCTGCAATATGCATCTTTAATTTGGCAATCAGAAGGTGCGTGGAACTCTTTCCCCCATCTATAACATGTGTCTGTCTGCTGAGTGGACTGGCTTTTGCCTTGGGTTACAGATAGTTTATGCATTCCTACTTTTGTTTTAACTCTGGCATGCAATTCTATTGCATCCCTTGCTGAAGTTTTCATTCCTACTCCAATTTCTACTGTACATTTAAAGGTTAGATTTTTCCCTAGTTAAGAGACTTTTCTGTGTGCTTTCATTAAGCAGTCCACACACAAATCTATGTCTTTGGGCCATATTAAGCCCACCCTTAAAAGCACAGAGTTCTGATAATTCTTTTAACTCTGTTGCAAAGGAGGAAATAGAATCACCTTCAAGTTTATTCTGCTTATGAAATCTGAATCTTTCTGATATAATCAGGGGCTTGGGTGCCAAGTGCTGTTGAAGAATTTGCACTCTCTCTCTTTAGAGGTTTTGCCTACTGGCTTCTCTGGGGCCATCAGACTGTGAACTAAACTGTATGTTTTTCCATCCATCACACTCAGTAATGCTGCTAAATGTTTTTTGGAGGGAATCCCATTTACTTCAAAGTACTGTTCCAGCCCCTACCCGTACAGGAGCCAGTACTCCATGGCTCTGTCAAAGGCCTCCATTTTTCCAATATAACCTGCCTTTCCATCTCCCTGCTATAAGTTCAGTAGTTTGCAGTACACACAGTGTATTATATACCTGGTTATTATCTATATATATAAAAGTCAAGTGGTGTATGTATGTATGAGTGCGAACTCCTCCCGTACCGTTTGAGCCAGAGACTTGAAATTTGGTACAGTGAGGGGTCTTGGGGTCAGGATGGTCTTAAGGGTCGAAAAATTTTCGGATCTCACCTCTGACGCCCCCCAGGGGTGAAAGTCTTTCAGGGCCAATCACATCAGCTGGGCGGTTAGGTGGTGATGATGTCATAATACCCCCTCCAACGGACACCGCACTCACTCAGCTCACTGCCCCTCCCTCCTCCAACGGAACCCCGGAGATCCCTTAGTTCTCTGCCCCTCCCCCCTCCCCAACGGAACCCCGGAATCCCTCGGCTATGGGCCCCCTCCCCGCCTGCGATGGATCCGAGTTGGGTTTGGTGGGACGGTAAGTGAGGTGGGGGTGTCGGGTTCGGTTGGGGGGTGAGGTGAGGGTGTAGGGTTTGCTTGGGGGGGTCAGGCGGGGGTGTCGGGTTTGGTCGGGGGGTAAGTGAGCCGGGGGGTGTCGGGGTTGGTCTGGGGGGGTGGGAAGGTGTCGGGGTGGGTGAGGGGTGAGGGGTGGGTGTTGGGTTTGGTCTGGGGGGGGAAGGTGTCGGGGTGGGTGCCCAGACCAAACCCAACACCCCCCCCGGCTCACTTACCCCCCCACCAAACCCGACACCGCCACCTCACCCCCCCAATAACCGCAACACTCCCTGACCAACCCCAACACCCACCCCTCACCCACCCCGACAACTTCCCAGCGCCCCAGACCAAACCCGACACCCCCTGGCTCACTTACCCCCTGACCGAACCCGACACCCCCACCTCACCCCCCCAAGCAAACCCGACACCCCCTGACCAACCCCAACACCCACACCTCACCCCTCACCCACCCCGACAACTTCCCAGCCCCCCAGACCAAACCCGACACTCCCCGGCTCACTTACCCCCCGACCGAACCCGACACCCCCACCTCACCCCCCCAAGCAAACCCGACACCTCCTGACCAACCCCAAAACACACACCTCACCCCTCACTCACCCCGACAGCTTCCCAGCCCCCCAGACCAAACCCGACACCCCCCGGCTCACTTACCCCCCGACCGAACCCGACACCCCCACCTCACCCCCCCCACCAATCGCAACACCCCCAGACCAAACCCGACACCCCCCGGCTCACTTACCCCCCGACCAAACCCGACACCCCCACCTCACCCCCCCACCAACCGCAACACCCCCTGACCAACCCCAACACCCACACCTCACCCCTCACCCATCCCAACACCTTCCCACCCCCCCAGACCAAACCCAACACCCCCTGGCTCACTTACCCCCGACCGAACCCGACACCCCTACCTCATCTCCCCAAGCAAACCCGACACCCCCACCTCACCCCCCCACCAACCGCAACACCCACACCTCACCCCTCACCCACCCCGACACCTTCCCACCCACCCAGACCAAACCCGACACCCCCTGGCTCACTTACCCCCCGACCGAACCCGACACCCCCACCTCACCCCCCCACCAACCGCAAAACCCCCTGACCAACCCCAACACCCACCCCTCACCCACCCCTCACCCACCCCAACAACTTCCCACCCCCCCAGACCAAACCTGACACCCCCCCCGGCTCACGGTGTACTGTGTAGCACACAGATTATTAAATACACTGTTCGGTCGGGGGGTGAGGTGGGGGTGTCGGGTTTGGTCAGGGGGTCAGGTGGGGGTGTCAGGTTCGGTCGGGGGGTGAGGTGGGGGTGTTGGGTTTGCTTGTGGGAGTCAGGTGGGGTTGTCGGGTTTGGTCGGGGGGTAAGTGAGCCGGGGGGTGTTGGGGTTGGTCGGGGGGGTGGGAAGGTGTCGGGGTGGGTGAGGGGTGAGGTGTGGGTGTTGGGGTTGGTCAGGGGGTGTCAACTGTCTGCCTCCTCCCCACCTCCGACTGACCCGAACAACGCCGGGCACTTATGCTAGTATAATTATATAACAGATTCAACATAAGCAATTACTTAAAGAACTATAACTGCGAATTCACATAGGCAGATTTAATACATTCAAATATATCACAAAGACACTCCCTAAATTATCTCCTGTTTAAACTAAATGGTCCCAGTCTTTCTTCATATATGAACATTTTCAAGGGACCCAGACATTCTTGTTCTCTGTCTCTGAACCATTTTTGATATGGACTGACCAGACAAGAACACTGTTCCAGGTGAGAGTGTACCATTGATTTATATACATTACACCCGTAGTATTATTTTCCACCCCCTTCCTTTCACATCCTATCAATCGGTTTCCTTTTTTGACCAATGCTGCATAATGAGCAGAGTTTTTCACAATGATGCCCATGTCCGTTTCTTGTGTGGTTACTGGTAAATTAGAATCCATTAGCGTGTATTAGTAGTAGGTCAGACTATGTGAAGGAGTATTTATATTTCCTTTTATTTATCTTAAAATTAATATTTTTCTCATATATCTGCTCTGAATGATCTATAATTGGTCAACAGTGTAGATCAATAGGAAGCATGGAGAGAGAGCACCCATGATTTAATTTACTAATTTGGCTTCTAAGAAACTGCTAGTAGGTTTTTTCTAAATGTTCCCATTTTTATTGGTCATTGAAAATGTCTTTAAGAGATTAGGAATTCAGGCAGTATGGAACTGCTGAACATTTTTGGCTCTTGCAATATTTTTATTATTATTTCCATGTTCTGTTGGCTTGTCTATCACACATATACCAAGTGTGCTCTGAGGTCAGCATGTTAAACAAACAGAGACTGCCATCAGGCAACCCCACTGCTCTGAGTGGATGGCAAATTCAAAGAAAATATGGATTAGAAAAACATAGAAACAGAACAGCTAATTAAGAGCTGAAAAGGGTAAAGATTGTGACCAAAAAGGTAGACAAGTCTACAGTGAAAGACTGGATATATAATTAAGTGTATTAAAAATCCAGGTTTCAAAAGTGAGGAGATCCTTCATCTAGTAGCCACTGATGAGAGGTTGCTGGTGTATCACAGTTTTTGCAACATCACAGTTCATTGCTTGTAGAACAAATTACCCGGATTAAACTGGATTCATTTTCCTGGTGGATTAAGCCACTATATTCACTCCAGTTCCTTGCGCACCCCCTTTTTCCCAGTACTTGTTTATAATGAAGAGGAATGCATCAATCAATAAAACAACAATTCAAAAATTATTTTTTATAGCTTTATGTTTTTATAGCTATGAAAATTAAGCTTCCATCATATCTTTAAATTATTTCCTGAAGAGGCATTACACAGAAAAGGCTAATCTCTAATTCGCAACCCCTCTATTTTTTACATAGCATTCCTGCTCTAAAGTACAGGAAATGTTATTAAAAAGCACGTGTAAGGGGAAACCTGTCTACAAAGGATCCCATGGTGTATCTTACACATGTTAGAAGATTGTATAAATGCAGTTCTACTGTTGAAAGGGACTGTAAACAAGGCATAGTTGGATCCCATGTTTGTCATCTGGCCAAGATCTGTATAATAGACCTATATAATAAAAGGCCAGAGGAAGTTTGTCCGAAGCCGTTGTTAGGGCTAACTCAGTTTCCCTCGCTCCTTCCCACCTATATTCTTCCTCACCAGCAATCACATAGTTAAACTTCCAAGGCTTGTACAAGCATTCACTTGAGTCTTAGAGGCTCAGTGAATTATTGCTTTGACACCCGGTTGTTGTGGTAACCTTCTCAGTCCCTGGAATGTAACCTTGTCTCAGACAATAAGCAGTCTGTAAACCCATGCTAGATGAGGTGGTTGTATCTCCAGATTGCATTATATGTATGTAACGACTTTGCTAGAGAACGAATAGACTCTTATTCATAAGCTTGTTGGCATCATGTAAGCTTTCTCAAGGTCCCCACACCAGGTGCCTTAAGAGGGCACTGACCTAGGGCTGATGTCAGGGTTTGCTGATGCGCATGCTTCAAGTAGGTCTTTCCCTCCCTCCACCCATTCCCCCTCCCCTTTGAATATACTCTATAAAAGTCTGCTTGGTACTGATAATAAATGGAGCTGCTGCTAACCCCCTTTCTTGACCGAGAGGAGGGTGCCTCAGTTTCCCCTTTGATCAAAGTTGAGTTGTGTGTTTCTTCAATGGTCTCTGACAGCTTGTGAGCTCCTTGCCTCAACGCCGCCACTACAATCCGGAGTGTACGGTAAGGGGGAGAGACGCGTCATTAATTTTCCCCTGACACCGTCATGCGCAGTAGAGACGGCCCGGACGAACAGCATGCTGGGAGTGGTAGTTCGGCAGCACAAAATGGCCGCCGCACGTGCGCCGCCGCGAGCTGCAGAGACGGCCCGGACAAACAGCGGTAAGCACTTTGGCCTGTCCCCAGTGAGGTAACAGGGCACAGTGCTGAGAGGCAGTGGTAGAGCGGGGGCGGGGGGGATCTCAGTGAGGTAACAGGGCATGGTGCAGCGGGACTGAGGGGCAGTGGTAGAGCCGGGGGGACTCCAATGAGGTAACAGGACACGGTGCAGTGGGACTGAGGGGCAGTGGTAGAAAAGGAGGGGGACCCCAGTGAGGTAACACGGCATGGTGCAGCAGCACTGAGGGGCAGTGGTAGAGCGGGGGGGGACCCCAGTGAGGTAACGGCACGATGCTGAGGGGCAGTGGTAGAGAAGGAGGGGGACCCCAGTGAGGTAACAGGGCACGGTACAGTGGGACTGAGAGGCAGTGGCAGAGCGGGGGAGGGACTCAGTGAGATAACAGGGCACGGTGCAGGGGGACTGAGGGCAAACACCATTAAGCACTTTGGCCAGTGTACACGGGCTTTTACACTAGTCTATGAATAAAAACTGTTTTTTTTCCTAATTGCCAGCTCTGCAAACTCAATTTGAGTTTTGAGAACCAAGCCAAATTCTCCCACCCTCCCATGAATCATCATCAGTAATGAAAGTCAGATTAGACCCCCTGTGACACCTGCACAACCTCTCCCACCTTTATATTAATCTCCTAGTGACACCTGTGCAAATCCCATTGTCTTCAATAGGGTGTGCATTGGTATACTGAGTAGAAAATAGTAAACAACCCTGTTCATGATACACAAGAAACAGAATTCCACTTAATCTCTTTGCTGTGTTGGTTCTGAAGTAGTAAAAAGCAGTAAAAAATATTTTTTGTCACTAAGTGAACTGACTTTACTTACATGCAAGGAACAGACCTACTGACTAAGAAGGAGCCATTTTACATACTCACTTTAATTGTAGAATCCCACTTTAATTAGGTAAATGAGGCACATTTTTCAGAGATTTTTACTAAGGAAAACATGCAACCAGCTCTAAAACAGTCAATGCTCCAGTCAGTATCCGGTATTACTATTGTTCTGGGATTGGCTTTAGGGAAGGAGAGATTTCTCTGTGCTGTAAACCTAAAAATGCACAGAGAGAAAACACCTGATAGCACAGGCAGCAGCAAGAAGCAGTCACCTGGTTTCTATCAGAAGCATAATCAGGGAGAAGAATTTGAATGCACAGTGCAATACATTCAGGTTGAGCAGCAAGAGGTAAGTTCTTAGACATTTTGTTTTCTAAAGCAAGGTTAAGGAAATCATTTGAATTTTTTAGTTAGGAGCATGGGCTTCAGGGCCTGGAGGAGGAAAAGTAGGGAGATTGAAAAAATGGTAAAAGAAGTTTGAAAATGTGGAATAAGATGGAGAGAAAAGACTAATTACAATTGGTTGGTGATAGAAAATGGTTTTAGAGACTGGAAAAACAGGTGTGGAGAAGGGAAATACTGGGAGATGAAACTGGAAAAAATAGGTAAGGAGAGAGAAGTTATGGGCTTCATGAAGACATTACTAAGTGAGGTTCTATGGTCTGTATTATACAGATCAGACTAGTTTATCATCATGATCTCTTCTGGCCTTAAACCTATAAAAATAGGAGGATAGATTAATGGAAGTACAAGTATGAAAAGCTGAGGGGGAAAGAGAGAAACTAGAACAACCAGAAATATGTAAGGGAAAACAAGGGCAACTAAATGGAAAATGAAAACTTTGTTAGGTTACAGTGTTGGTCCCGTTAATTTTTTAAAAAATCCCACTACTGCAATAATTTTTATTTATGTTTCTAAGTACTGATCAAAGTAACATTCTTTCTTTCTAGTCCATGCCTTTGTTTTGGGGTAGAGGAGGGAACACTTCTACATCTTGCCATGGGCTCTGTAAACACTAACTGTGGCCATTGATTCACTAAATATATAACAAATAATTTCACTTTTGTAGATAGAGAATGATTCAGCAGGAGAAGGAAATGTATTCTGTTTGTGGCCTATTTTCCCTGGGCTTGCTTAAACATCCCCTAAGAGAGGCTGCTACCTCTTTATGGAGGTTAGACACTCAGTCTGAGAGGCACTGCAAGGATTCCTTCACTTTGACTTCCCATGGGCAATCTTTGTAATGGTATTACTGTATGTCTAAACTTCCATCTAAGAATGAGCTGACTGCTATTATACTATCTCTACAACTCTAGCCTCCGCCTTAAGAGGATTAAGAGTTGGATTTTCCCAGCATGATATCCATTGCTGGCAAAAGATACACCAGAAGTGGAACTGTTAGCACCAGGGAATTATAGGGGCAGGGAAAATGAGACTTTTGTATTTCAGCTCTTGCAAAATGCAGGTTACCTTTAAAGTGTGCACACAAGAGGAAAGGATTGAAAGAAGAAATGTCTATAAAGGTAATGAAAACAAAAAGTAGCCAGTAAGGAGCTATTTAGCAGCTCAAACGTAATACAGTAGACTCTCGATTACCCAGGATTGGATTAACCAGGATGTGGATTAACCAGGATGTAAAAAAAAAATACGCGCATCTCACAGGGCTGGCTCTGGCTTTGCTGCCACCCCAAGCACACACACAAAAAACCCCTACCAGGGTGCAGGGCAGCCAGTGAACCGCTCCCCCCTCCACAGGATGGCTGGTGAATCAACCCCCACTCCCCATATTTCCCATGGATGGTGATCATCCAGGATTTTGTTAACCAGAATTATTTTTTCCCCTATCATCCTGGATAATCGAGAGTCTACTGTATATATGCAGTACAAATAGTTACAAACATAGGATTTGTTTCACCCTGACAGTTCTAGGAAGATTCAATTTACACATCTGTAAGAGATTTTCCTTCCCCCACTCTAAACTCTAGGGTAAAAATGTGGGGGTCTCTTATATGCAAGACCAATTAACTTCAAGCTACTTTCCCAGCCTAAGTTAAATCTTTTCCCCCAGAACCCAAACTTCTCCAGTTGGGGCTTGGAACCCGCTGCCACCATTAACGTGATTTCTCCAAAACTATGGACTGGGGCACATTAAAACCCCCTATAGTAACACCCCGTCCCCCTTGCTACCTGGGAGAGATTGAGAACTCAGCCTCCGATCCCAAGCTGGGATCGCTCCAATAGAATTACCAGACAATTCTTATAACAAAAAAAGGTTTAATAAAGAAAAGAGATAAGCATACAACTTATACAGACTTCACAGGTACTCAGTTCTAGTCTTAACCACCTTAAACCCCTCCCTTAGGATTTCTCCCCCTGATGAGGTTAAGGACACCATAGATTGATTACAAGCTTATACAATTAACAATTTTACTTACTGCCAGACTGACTTAGAAACTTATTCAAAGAGATGAGTAGGAAGGTGATTCAATTTTCCAAAGCTGGAGAGAAGATGAGAAGATGCAGACAGGCAGAGTGCCCGGGAAAAAAGTGAAACTAAAACTCCCCTTTGTCTATAGGAATTTGCATCCCCAAGACGCCATTGCCTCTTCTGCTTCAGGTTAACCCCTTAGAGGCAAAATAGTAATTCTAAGGCACTCCATACTTATGACAACATCTCTGCACCACAAGGGGTGGCTGTACCACTGAGGGAGCATTTTTCACCAGGATTGGGTTGCTTTGGTTTCTAACTGGCTCCATATGGAACTCTACCAATGGAAGTTATGTGGTAGGTTTGACCCTTGTCTCTCTGTGGTCAGAGTTGTTCATTTTCTAGGCTGTGCCAGCCAGCTATGGGACCACTGTAAATGTGAGGGTGGAAGTCACTTGGGTCATTGCTACAAGCCCTCCATTTTTAACAGTAATTTCTCCCACCAAGAGACTGCCTTGGACATTTTTAGCTTCTGCCAGGAAATCCAAAACTGAATCTAAACCAAGTACTGTAATAAATTGTAACAATTTTAGAACTCTGTTATACCTCACTTCATGGTGTTCAGGTACCACAAAGGACTAATGTTTGTAAGGCACCTTCAAATTCTGTTTAAATATTTTTTCTCCCTCATGCAATAAGGGGAACTGAATCCTGGTCGCACACATCCTAGCAGATGGCTCTAACCTCCTCTTCCTCCTCCAACTGTTTTGCATTGAGTAAGGCAGACACCTCACTCATTCTCACAAGAAATGATGTGGCCACCTAATCTGCCTGTCTCCAGAAGAGGGGTAGAGATAGGCACCTCCCTGAAGCCTAGATTTAGGCACCTAATTCTGTGAGGGGACGGATCTTAGGATACTTAGGACTCCTTTTATCATCATCTCCCATTGGTTAGCTTAGGTAGTCCTCCGCCTAGTCAGTGTCACGGCTTTTGTGTATTGCATTCTTAGGCAACTGTCTTTCCCCATTTGTAGTATAGGGAACCTACGCACCTAACCCACATTTTGTGGATTGTGTTGTTGCTCATGTGATTGTCTAGGTGCCTAAATCTTGGGTGTTGTGATGCTCAGCATCTGAATGCCCTAAGTGTTTTTTGGGGTCTGGACCTAAAAACAAATCCTCTTAGCTCCTGAAGGTTTTCTGACATCTTACTGGCCAACAAAATGGGTACTGCTCCCCAAGGTATTGATGATATTTTAAAATGAAAATAGAGACACTACATTTGGGCCAACAATGAAGGAAAATATAATTTAAGTAACTCCATAAATAACCATTGTTTTACCATTTGGAAAATGGGTCGTGTCAGAAAATTTAAAAAGCAAATGCACTTAAACATATAAACAACCTGGCTGAAGTCAAGGGCCATCAACATGCAGTTTGATGCTCTTTAATGAAGACTACGAATACAGCACTGGCAATGAAGACAGATTTGTTAGTTAGTAAACTCTTGGATTCAGTGAGATTTCAGATGACTAGCAAAGATGAAGTGAATGGGACTTGGTTAAATTTGAATACTTCTGCTGCTATGAGGTGGAAGGATACAGACAGATGCAAAGGTGCAGTGGGTTTATTTTTCTCCCCAAAACTCTTCATACTTCCTTTTTCTCCGTTAAATTTTAAACAGTCTCTTCCTGCTGGCCCTGCTGAAATGCCTCCATTTTTAACCACATGGAGGTAAAATTCCAGTCCTCTGGCTTTCTACATTTGTATGCTAACTACATTGTTAGCATCTGTTGCCAATGAAACAGGGAGAAAATGCTTTTATTGGCATCTTTTCTTTTAAATTAAATAGACTCCTAAAGCTGTTCTTTAACAAAAGAAAATTCCTGCTAAAAACCTCTCCTCTATTATCCCATACAGTGTCAAATGCCTCTAAATTTGGCTTTGTTTTCAGATTCAAATTGAAAGCAGATAACTCTAGGATTATTTGCATGCCCAGAGTTACTGAAGCTCTTAATAAGTAGTGTCCATTCAATTGATACACTGGTAAAGTATGCACAGTATAGAAAAAGGGAGGGCAGCAGGTTATTCCAGCTTGATAAATAAAATGGTGGAAACGTGAACATGAATTCAACACATGACTGAGTATAAAGAAGCTGCAGGAATTATTGCTATTTCTTTTTAATAAATCTGAACTGAAAATCCTCCTGGTCACTCCTCCTGGTTAAGTCACACATTTCTGAGGGAAGACAAACATCCACACATGAATGGAAAGACTCCATTTAATTAAATTACATTGTCTTCTGTGATCACTACTCTGTAGAACAGGGGTGGGCAAACTACAACCTGTGGACCACATCTTCCCACAGGCTAATTCTGTCCGGTCCCCTGAGTTCCCAGCTGGGTAGGGTAGCTCCTCCTCCCTCCTCCGCTGTTCCCACCGCCCTTCAAGCAGCACTCTGGGGGTGGGAGGGGGGCTGTGCGCTCCGGCAGATCAGTGGCAGCGTGTCTGGCTCTGGGCGTGTCTGGCTCTGGGCCAGACAAGCTGTTTTGAGTGGCATGGTAAGGGGGTCCGGGACCAGGGGATGGGTTGGATAAGGGCCAGAGGGTCTCGGGGGATGGTCAGGGAATGGGGAGGGGGTTGGATAGGGCATGGGAATCCCAGGGGGCCTGTCAGAGGGTGGGGGTGTGGCTAGGGGTCGGGGCAGTCAGGGGACAGGGAGAAGGGGGTTTGAATAGGGGGTGGAATCCTGGGGGGGTGATTAGGGGCAGGGGGGTCTCTGGAGAGGGCAGTCAGGGGACAAGGAATAGGGGGACTTAGATAGGGGTGGGGTCTTGGTGGAGGTGGTTAGGGGCCGGGGTCTATGGAGGGACTAATCAGGGGACAAGGGGGGGGGGAGTTGGATGGGTCAGGGGTTCTAAGGGGAGCAGTCAGGGGGCGGGAAGTGGGAGGCCGTCAGATAGGGGGTGGGGCCAGGCTCTTTGGGGAGTCACAGCCTTCCCTACCCGGCCGTTCACACAACTTTGAAACCCGATGTGGCCCTCGGGCCAAAAAGTTTGCCCACCCCTGCTGTAGAAATAATGCCAAATGTATACACTAGACTTACAATGATAATTCCTTTTGGATTCCTCTGATCTTTCCCAGTAGCTCCTTTTTGTCTTAGTTCTTCAGCTTCTCTTCTTCTTGTCCTGTTTCTCTTCCGAGGCCTTCTGGCTCAATGGAAAGAAAGAAAAACACTGAGGAGCTTCCCAGTCCTGCAGTCTCTTGAGAAGTTTTTTGGTAGCTTTGGGGGCCACTATGTAAATGGACAGATCTCACGTACTATTATATTACTCCACCCCACTGTGTGGGACAAAGATGAAATTAGATGGAAACTATAGATTGCAAGAGTGTCTATCTGAGCCCAGGTAGTTTAAACAAGGCATAACTAATCAAATGTATAAGTATGAATCAACTCAAAACATTTTTACTAGCCTTAAATTATTCACACAATATCATTCTTAGGTAAACTCAGGAACAGTAATAATAATAAAAATAATCAAATAGGGAGTAGCACTGGCTCTCATAGTTAATGACCTGCCCAGTCTTTCTAAGATAATGAATATTCTCCAATACTAACTAAATCTTGAACAAAATTGTGCTTACTACTGGTTAGCCAGGTTATTGAAGAATCCCATTATGTATTTCTAATAGTGGAAGAGAATCCAGACAGGATTAGTTACATTATGATGTTAGGACTTCCCCTTACTTTTTGTAACAAAATGTAGGCTTCATCACAGAAACTCAGATCCTAAAATGAAGAGGGAAGCTTTGTAGGTGGTAAAGTCATCTAGAAAATTCAATAATAATTGTTCCTTTTTACTTTAAAATGCATATTTAAACACATTTTATTACCATGTGTCAGTTTAGTATGATAGGAAGTTTATTTCAAAACTGATGTAGATCTTTTAGAGAGTGTGAGACAAATAGATTTTATGATTTCCCTACATGGTTGATGCAAAGCTCCTGTGTTAAAGGTCATCTGCCTATAGACCGATTATTGTATAAGCAGTGTTTAGGAATATGCATATATTCATGCTTCTCAATTGAAAGTAAAAGTGCTAAATAGCAGCTCTAATTTACATTGCAAATTTTTTGGTGTTTGCTGTGTTTTTTAGATAAGAAAAACATATTGAAGTTGCTTGTTTAGGATCTTTTTTGGATCATTCACTGTTGTTTTTATAATGTAACCACCTGTTTTGGTAAAGATAAAGTAGCCCACCCTATATGCCTTAGAAATAGCAATCAGTGAACTCAAATCAGAAATCTGCAATATGTTTCTCATGGAAATTATATGAAAATCTAAATTATACTCTGTAGAAGAGTGGACCCAGGAATAATATTGCTGTCAACTTCTGTCTGATACAATTATCAACTCATCCTCTCTTTGCTTTTATATTTTATTAAATCTGCATTGACTGAGGACAGGTGGCTTTTCTGGTCTTTCCAAAGGCAGGTATTGAGTGATTGGATACAGCTCATTGTCTTTTAGACTGAACAATGGAAAACTATGAAAAAATATGAATCCTATCCAAATTCAGGGGCAGGCATAGTACATGTGAAACATTGGATCAGCTGTGTGTGAAACAGCCTGTATCTATCCAAGCTACAAGACTTGGTAGGCATGTACCAGGGAGCAGCTATTCTGAATGTATTAAAATGGCTCTCAGTGTCTGCAATGTGGACTTCTGTATTTCATGTTCTAATTTTTTCTATAAGAATGGTGGTACTGGATCAGATCAAAGATCCATCCAGCCCATCAACCACCTCTGACAAACAGAGGCTAGGGACACCATTCTTTACCCATCCTGGCTAATAGCCATTAATGGACTTTTCCTCCATGAATTTATCAGTTCACTTTTAAACCCTATTATCCTCCTAACCTTCATAATCTCCTTAGGCAAGGAGTTCCACAGGTTTAATGTGCGCTGTGTGAAGAAGAATTTCCTTTTATTTGTTTTAAACCTGCTGCCCATTAATTTTGTTTGTTGGCCACTAGTTCTTATATTAGGGCAGGGGTCTCAAACACGCGGCCCGCGGGCCACATGCGGCCCTCAGGACCCTTTTGTGTGGCCCGCCAAGCTGTGCGGGCAGACTCCGGGCGCCGGGGCTACACGCTTCCCCCCTCGCCCTGAACCATGCTGGGTAGGCAACACTCCTGGGGACAGGGCTGCGTGCTCCCCACCTCCTCCAGTGCCGCGCCGGCAGCACTCTGGGGGCTGGGGCTGCATGCTGTCCCCTGGACCCACGCTAGGGGATCCGCGTGAGTCTCTCCCAGGGATGGGGGGGGGGGCGAGACTTGTGTCCCTTGTGACTCTGGGTTAACGGGTCGCGAGGAGGGGGGTGCTTGGCAACCCCCCCCCCCCCCCCGGCCGGGGTTCTTTGCATGAGCCGACGGCACGTGTGCAACAGGTGCCCGGAAGGGGCGAGGGGCGCGTGCCTGGGCTTCCACGCGCCGCTGAAGAGAAAGTCCCTGATTTCCGGGAATCCCTCCAACCCCCCCCCCCGACCCGTGCACGTGCCCGAGCCCGGCCCAGCCCCCGGCGCTGCGAGCGGGACCGGGAGTCGCAGACCAGCCCGGGAGTCCTGCATGCGTGAGACGCTCCCTGCCCGACCCGGAGGCGCCGCCAGATACCGGGGGGGGTGTTAGGGGTACCCCGGGGGGAGGGGTTGGAGGGTACCCGGGAGGTTAGGGGGATACCCCAGGGCAGCAGGGGTATGCACGGGGCTCAGCCCATGGAGCTGTGCACGTCGGCAGCACTCCGGGGGCCAGAGCTGCGCGCTGTCCCCCTCCTCTGGAGCCACACGGAGCAGCTAGGAGCCTCATGGTAAGGGGGCCCAGGACGGGGGAGGGGGAGTTTAGATAAGGGGCAGGTGCAGTCAGGGGACAGGGAGCAGGGTGGGTTGGATAGGGGGTGGGGTTGTAGGGTGATGGTTAGGGAGCGGGAGGGTGGATAGGGGGCAGGGCAGTCAGGGAACAGGGAACAGGAGATTGGGTAGGGGGTGAGGTCCTGGAAGGTGGTCGGGGGTGAGGGATCTCTGGAAGGGGCACTCAGGGGACAAGGTCAGGGGAGTTGGCTGGGTCAGGGATTCTGAGGGGGCAGTCGGGGGCGGGACATGGGAGGGGGCTGGATAGGGGGCAGGGTCTTCACTACCCGGCCCTCCATATAATTTTCCAAACCCGATGTGGCCCCTCCGCTAGAAGACATAAGGCAGCTCCCCCACCCTCCCTTGGGTCCTTTGCATAGGTCCGCTCCTCTGTCCCTTTCTTCCCCTCTGAGAGCCTTTTTCAGCCTCCCCCGCCCCCTCCCGCTTGATACTGGGTAGAAACCTGTTTGCATTCCCCACACCCCGCACTCCTCCTGCACTCCCTGTCCTGAGCCACCTGCTGCCGCACCCCTCGCCCCTCTTGCACCCCACACACCAACTCCCTGCCCCCTGCCACATCCTGCACACCTCCTGCACTCCCTGCTGGCAGGAAGGGGACAGCGTTGGGGAAGGGGTTGGAAAGGGGTGGGAAGAGGCGGGGCAAGGATGGGTCGTCATGGTAGGGGTGGAGTGGGGGCGGGGGCGGGAACAGCGAGGGGGCGTGTCAATGATGCGGCCCTCGGGCTAATGCACTTGTCCTTATGTGGCCCTCGTGTCATTTGAGTTTGAGACCCCTGTATTAGGGGAATAAGTAAATAACTTTTCCTTATTCACTTTCTCCACACCACTCATAATTTTATATACCTCTATCATATCCCCCCTTAGTCTTCTCCTTTCCAAGCTGAAAAGTCCTAGCCTCTTTAATCTCTCCTCATATGGGACCTGTTCCAAACCCCTAATCATTTTAGTTGCTCTTCTCTGAACCTTTTCTAATGCCAGTATATCTTTTTTGAGATGAGGAAACCACATCTGTACGCAGTATTCAAGATGTGGGCACACCATGGATTTATATAAATTAGCCCCCCATCATACTGTATGTATAGTTGGGGTTCTTTTTTCCAATGTGCATTACTTTACATTTATCCACATTAAATTTTGTTTGCCATTTTATTGCCCAAATCACTTAGTTTTGTGGGATCTTTTTGAAGTTCTTCACAGTCTGCTTTGCTCTTAACTATTTTGAGCAGTTTAGTATCATCTGCAAATCTTTGCCACCTCACTGCTTATCCCTTCCTCCAAATCATTTATGAATAAGTTGAATAGGATTGGTCCTAGGACTGACCCTTGGGGAACACCACTAGTTACCCCTCTCCATTCTGAAAATTTATAATTTATTCCTACTCTATGTTCCCTGTTTTTAACCAGTTCTCAGTCAATGAAAGGATCTTCCCTCTTATCTCATAACAACTTAATTTACGGAAGAGCCTTTGGTGAGGGACCTTGTCAAGGGCTTTCTGGAAATCTAAGTACACTATGTCCACTGGATCCCTCTTGTCCCCATGTTTGTTGACCCCTTCAAAGAACTCTAATAGATTAATAAGACATGATTTCCCTTTACAGAAACCATGTTGACTTTTGCGCAAAGTTCTTCTTTCTTATGTTCTTCTATGTGCCTGAAAATTTTATTCTTTATTATTGTTTCAACTAATTTGCCTGGTCTGTAATTGCCAGGATCACCTTTAGAGTCCTTTTAAAATATTGGTGTTACATTAGCTATTTTCCATTCATTTTAAATATTGGCGTTACATTAGCTATCTTCCTTTTTAAACAAATGTTAATGGCTCCAGTTAGGGCTTTTATCCATGAAGACCTCATCTTGAAACTGGGTCTCTGGATCAGAAATTGTCGTGATGCAGAAGATCACGGGTAATCTCTAGAATCAATAGCAATGCTCTGTATTTGCCTCTAGCAGTCATGTATGATACACACCAATTGCGTGAGAAAAGGTTATGAACTTTTGAAGTGAATGAACCATACTTGTCATCCAGATTGACACCTAATGTCTAATTACAATTTAGAGACAGAAAGGAAACTACCTATGGAGATAGATACAATATATGTGAACTGTATTAATTTCATTATGCACTGTTCTTGCTTTAATGTATAATACATAACAACAGTATTTGAATTCAAGTACCTTATTATTCTTCAAGTGTATCTTCAACTTTGGTAAGGATTCATAGAAAACCTAATTGATGGATCACCTTTTACTTAGTTTGATGGGAATAATAACTTATTCAGAAGACACTCTTGAGAATTAATGCAAAGAGTCTGAAATGTCAATGACTGGCTGTTATACTTCTATTCTTCCAGCAAAGGCTGTTGATACTTTTTCTTATTCACTCTATTTTTTTCCTGTTAATATACTTGACACTGGATAGTTATTTTTTACAATGTTTTCTCTATCTTCTTCCTCTGCCCATGGGAAAAGAATAAAATTCTGACTTGATCATGTACCGTAAGGTATGAAAAATATTGACATTTGGTTCAGAAGCGAACTAGATTTTCTACGGCTGTTTTTTTTCTTGTTTGTTTTCCTTCATGGATGTCTGCCTTTTAGTCTTACGGTGTCCGTTTTTAAGGTTAGAATAGAAGAGTAGTCAGCAGTTATGTATAGCAACCTAATGAATCCAAGGTGAAAATCCCCTCACCCTTCAAAAAGCCTTTAAGTCAATAAGGCGCTGCAGCAGCACAAGGTACAGCGCCACAGAAAAAACTACAGGATCCACATCTAAGGAGTAGTCTGGTCGAAAAACAATTTCAATGAAACTTTTTTTCCCAATTAAAAAACATTTGGACAAAATGGTTGTTCTTGTGAAATTAGTTTTCATCATCATCCAGAAAAAAACAGGTGGGTGGAGTAGGTGGGATTTCATCGATAACTCAGTTGTTTTTAACAAAAGCCTGACAATTTTCTAAGCAAAATTCCACACATACTCTCATTCATTGAGACATTTTGTGTAGAAAAGGAAAAATGTTTGTGATTAGCTCCATTAAGTAGGATACCCTTCCACCCAACTGCTGTTAGACAATAATGCTACACAGCCTCTTTGCAGCTACTATTCCACACTTCCAATGCACTGTATTACAGAAAATACTTCAGAAAGTCAAAATCTTTTAGATAAATCAATTTGCAAAAAAGGCATAATTTCAGATTTTGCACATTTTGACCAAATTGGAGGTCTGAAATAATCCCGACCAAAAGTTCATCAAGAAATTTCATGAATGTGTTTTGTCTTTTTCAAACAGCTCTAGAATTAATGGGCCGGAATCTTGACTGTATCTAAGCTCCACTCAGATGTGGTGAGAAGAGGGGCTGTAAGGGAGCCATTTGCAGCTTTCTAATCCTGAGTTGTCCAGGTTTACAGCTGCAAGTGGAAGATTTGCTATAATGGTGCTTTACACCACGCCACCTGTCTTCGCTTATGCCAGGGGTGGATGTGTGACTGGCTCTGAAGCCTGTGATGTTTTACTTTTGCTTACCAAGTTATATGAACAATAGGTAAAAGTTTGGTTAGTTTTTGTTAATTGCTGGGTGAATTTTAAAATGAGAGAGGTCCACCCCAGAATACTTAATAATTTGCTGCATAGGGTATTCACCAGGGAGGGGGAAACCTGCGTTTATCGCCCTGCTCCTGCATGCCAGGTAAGTGCCTGAACCAATGGCCTATTTGGTATTAGGCCATTGCCACTGCTTGTGCTCTGATATTTGTAAAAGGCACCTAAGTTCCCTTGTAACGCAAGCTCCCCCCATTTTCTTTGAAATGATTTGGTGAATTTGTGTCAAATTTGTGAATAGTTTCAGTTGACTGGAAATTGCATTTTTTAAAAATAAATGTATTATTATTAATTCACTCATCTTACTTGGGCAATGGCCACAAAGATTGTGATATTTTGCTTCCACTCCTCGTCTTTCAGGAACAGGGAGAGGAAGGTTCAATGATAAATTCCTGATTTCCATTTAAAAAAAAATATTCCAACCCCAAATTACTGGGAGAATTAGACTTGGATTTGTGACTAGCTTTGGTGTTCTCCAAAGTTCATTTTCTGGGATGATTTTACTATTCACTGAAAAAATTTCCCACAGATCTAATGGTGACAAGCTTGAGCCTTTAGTCTGTATCCTTTCCATATCTAGTAACACAGGCACGAATAAGAGCACATTACACGTTTCTGAAGGGCCATTACATTTGCCCTGAACTGATATTACGAATACTTGGGTTGTGTATCATTCACAGAAGCAACCATCGTATGGCTCTGATCCTGCACCATTTTGAATTTAGCCATTGGCCACAGTGAGCAAAGAATCAAGCCCTATTACAGCCATGTTATGCAGTGTCACAGTATTGTGTTCCTTTGCACTATAGCAGCATACATTCAAGTCATGTTTCTAATTTAGTTTTATGGGTTCTACATCACCTAACTTTTCTCTCCCTCCCACAATATTTAAAGCTTCTGTGGTATGTGCTAATTTGAATTTGTAAAATAATGATTAAAAGTCTTTAATATTTATAATAGATCTGAAACCTTCCTAGTAGTCAATTATTGATTCCCCAAATGATTTAGCCCCATCAGCTGTCATAAATATTTAAGATTTTTCTTGGAATAAAGAGAGGTGTTTCTTGTAGATTTTAATTATGCTGCATTTTGCCTTAGTGTTTTTAAGGTTTGAAGTGCACTGGCTCTTAATTAGACTCACCTTACTTCTATTTACTTGGGATTTTTTTTATCCTGTTAATGGATTGTTCTTTTAGTTAAAGCAGTAATACAAAGTCATCTATTTAACCTGAGACTGTATAGAAGTGGTTATGTAACCTAAGGTCCCAATCTTGCAAAGATTTACATGCATGCTTAACTTTACACACCACAAATATGCCCATAACTACATACAGTGTGTAAAATGAAGTATGTGTCTAGGTCTTTGCAATACTGGGACCTAAGAGTTTGACTATAGGGTGCAATAAATGCATTCTAGAGGGTGTGATTGCTAGAGCACATGAATGTGTTATGCATCAATTGGTCTATATAGACCCTGCTGATGGGCACTAAATGTCCCTAGGTACTGTTTCAAACAGCAGTATATTAAAGCACTTAGAGATATGCATGCTTGAGTACCTTTCTGAGTCAGTCCCATTGAAGTCAAGGGGACCATAATGCATTTTAGTACAGGCAATTTGCAAGGTAATACATCTAGAAACAGGACATGTAGGTCACACTTCCAGGATGGGGGACTGTGTCCTGAAAAGCAAGGTACTCTGAAAAGGACTTGAGACTCATGGTAGATAATCAGCTGAACATGAGCTGATTGTGTCAGCCTTGTTAGTGCAACATTGAGGCTATCATTGGAAGTCAAAACTGGAAAATATTCAGTAGGAGCATGGAGGTGATAGTACCTCTGTATATTGCTTTAGTGAAACCATTACAGGAATGCTTTGTCCAGTTTTGCTGCCTGCACTTTAAAAAGGATGTTGATAAATTGGAAGGGGTTCAGAAATAAGCCACAAGAACGATCTGAGATCTGGAAAGCTGACTGTATAGTGGGGGCCTGAGGATGCTCAATCTATTTAGCTCAACAAAGAAAAGGCGAAGAGATGACTTGATTATGTTCTAGAAGTACTCACACTTGTAAATTTCTAAGAACGTAAGAATGGTCGTACTGGGTCAGACCAAAGGTCCATCCAGTCCCAGTATGCTGTCTACTGACAGTGGCCAATGCCAGGTGTCCCAGAGTGAGTGAACCCAACAGGTAATGATCAAGTGATCTCTCTCTGCCATCCATCACTCCGCTTTGACAAACGGAGGCTAGGGACACCATTCCTTACCCATCTTGGCTAATAGCCATTAATGGACTTAACTTCCATGAATTTATCAGTTCTCTTTTAAACCCTGTTATATTCCTAGCCTTCACAACTTCCTCAGGCAAGGTTGACTGCGCGCTGTGTAAGGAAGAATTTCCTTTTATTTGTTTTAGACCTGCTGCCCATTATTTTCATTTGGTGGCCCCTAGTTCTTATATTCTGATAGTGCAGGGCTCCATAACACAACAGACAAAGACATAACAAGATTCAGCAGCTGGAAATTGATGCTAAATAAGTTCAAATTTGAAATAAGATAAAAAATTTAAACATTGAGGGTAATTAACAATTGGAACAGTTTTCCAAGGGAAGTGGTGGATTTGCTAAATCAAGACTGGATGTCTTTCTGAAAGAGATGCTTTAGTTCAACCAAAAGTTGTTGGGCTTGACACAGGAATTACTGTGTAAAATTCTATGGGCTGTGTTATGCAGGTAATCAGACTACATGATCATAATGGTCCCTTCTGGCTGTGAGATCTATGTAGCAAGGCCTTCGTTGTATTACCACCTAAATTACTGTCAACTGATCAGAACCACATGTCAAATATTTAAGGGAAGCATAGATACTACAAGTGTATCAAAGGTTGCAGGAAAAAAGGTCTGATGTTATACTGTATTTTTAAAAAGTGTAAAAAGCTAGAGGCGGTGTTAAGATTGTGTGTGTACCTTTAACTGTGGCCAGGTCCGGTTCCAGGCACCAGCATAGGAAGCATGTGCCTGGGGTGGGACTTTGTAAGGGGTGGCATTCCGGCCAATCTTAGGGCATTGCTCCTCCGGCTGTGCCCCTCCCCTTTTCTTTTTTTGTTTGGGGCGGCAAAAAAGTTAGAGCCGGCCCTGACTGTGGCATTTCCTAACACCTCAATGCTTAACCATTTACTTAGGGGTTACTGTATTTTAAAAGCAGATTAACTTAAAACTAGTCAGCCCTTTTTTTTTTATCTGGAAGTAAATATTAATTGCTGAATAAAAACCATCAAAAATATCTGTTTATAGTGATAACATTCATAGACTTGAGCTACAAGTCATTGCCTCTGTATAACTGGAGACAGAGCTATACTTTGTTATGAATCTCAAGTATGCAGATTGATTTTATGTTCCTGTTTAATTCCAGATACTTGGAGTAATAAATAAAACCAAAGTCTCTGGGTTGTTTGATCTTGTTTTTCTCTGTTAAACACAGTTGAAAAATTTGTTTCCATATCTCAAACCTCCTTCCACAGCCCCTAGTTCAGAAGTTCAAGGATGTTTCAGATTTGCGCTTCTGTAGGGGGGGCCATCTCTCTATATAAAGACACTTATTGGCTGATTCAAAGTATCTCAGGTGAGCAAGCTTTTTGCCAGTCTCTGAAACACGTTGCCCTCAGATCAAGTATATGGCTGTTAGAGGTCATTGTCATGGGCCTATCTTTATGGCACACCCTTTCTATTTCAGGAGAGTCTCAAAACTGTCATCTTTTAAACTGGGTTAAAACCCCCCTTTTTATTTAAAAGGCTAATGTTATGCAGTATCTTAACTTTCCTTTCATTCCGACCACTGTCAAACAAAATCTTGTGCAAAAGTGTGATGTGCAAGAATAGTTTGTGAGTCTCTGGAATCCTTGCATTGGAGGCTTCTTGCCTGCCTAGCTGTTGGTATCAAATGTATTTACTATGATTACTTCTACACTTTAAAAATGTAGAATGTTTTTTCTTTTTTGTGATACAAAGCATTATAACCTTTCTTACGTTTTTTCTGGGTCAGGATTGAATATATTTAATGAGTATGAATGTATATTTACTGTGTATGCATTCGTGTGATCCATACTTTCCTACAGGCACATCAATAATTAGTGTCACATGTCAATATTTATCCCAGTAGATTAAAGTACTGTTAGATCCTGGGTTTTGTTTAGATTTACAGAGGAACAGTGACTCTGACCTAAAAAAGCCACTAGAAAAAGATTTTATACTAAAGGAAGATTCAATAAACTACTGCTTGAATATGTACCAAATAAACACATTTAACAACAAAATTAACCACATTCAGGTAGCCCACCTGTGCAAAGAATCAATAAAATATACCAATAAAAATTCATTGTTGTAACACTGTACATAAAAAAACTCAACAAAAATGCAATCACCAAATATAATACTGTAATAAAACATATCAAAACACATCGCAAACTCAGTCACCAAGGTATTGGCTTCACACGGAGTCATAATTAATTCATATTCTGCCTCTACCGTGGAAAGGGGAAGCGTATAAACAAAGAATTTTTTCCCTTCATGACTCTTTTCTGCCAAATTCCAAATGAAATGAAACCAAAGCAGGTGCTCTACAAAATTTGATTCAGAGGAAACTTCAAACACTAAAGCCATTAAGCATACGTTTCCTAACAAAAAATGGCTTGTCTGCAAGCTGCCTTGACATGGTCTGTGTAGTCTAGTCTAGTACATAAAACAGCAGCTCAGTGAATTGTCAGAAAGCTACTGAGATAGCTTAAAACAAAACCAACCTTCTCTGCCCTCTCTTCCTCACCCCCATGCAATGCCTATGTGGATAAAATATGCAATTGGGATCTTGAGCACAGAAACAGAACAGATTTTTGTGATCTAGTCACTGCAATAGGTTTCAGGAATATGCCTTACAAAAATGAGATGTAACCATTTAACTGTTTAGAAAAATAGTAACCTATAACCACCCTGCACCCCCCCCCAACTATTTATATTTTTTTGTCTTTCCTTGTGCATGTCAGCCATAGTTATACCAAACTATGGGCTAAATTCTGTCTCCAGTGCGTATCCTGAATAACCTGACCTCACTCCGTTAAAATGCATGGGGACTGTGTGGACAAAAGTCTCCCATTCAGACAGAAGCTGTGTTCATTCCCAGTGAATCTGTCAGTAGGTTTTCAACTACAAATATTATAGAATGGCGAGATGCACATCCTCATTATACCTTCACTATGCCTATAATGCGCCACAGTGACTGGCAATGGTATGTGAGCAGAAAGAACACCGCTCTACTTTTAGATCCCGGAGTAAATTTGCAGAGATGGTGGTTAACAAAACAAAAATATTTTAAAACCTTCAAAATCTGAGCAAAGTTGACTGGAATCAATGAGAAATGATAAACATGACCTAATCTGCAAACTCTTAATCACATGCTCAAATTAACTCTGTTACCATGAATAGCCCCACTGCAACCAATTGGGGACCAGGTCTCCATTTGTCAGCTGCCCAGAGCTATTCAATAGCTCATAAAGAATTTTAATCAAATAAATGGTTAGTAATAAAACTTGAAAAAGCCTTTCCACAATAGCAAGAATGACATTTGTGATAGTGACACCTGCTATCTATCCCAAAATAAAATCAGATAACACACATAACAAAAGGAAAAAAAAATCTAAATCAGTTTTCTTACCCTAAAAAGAGAGATATCCACAGCTTCTATAAAGTCCACTAACGACTTGCTATTCCTATTAATATTACATGGAAGGAGCTCTGACTATGGAGATGGGCAACAATATAAAACTCTATGAGAGATAGATAATATTAATGGAACTATAAGTGTTGATTCTATTTTTCCATAATCATGCTGGCCCATTAAAACAACTCATTTCTACAGAGTCATGTAGCAATAGTAGTTTGCAAGTCTTTAGAGAAGTCCTTGAAATGAAACTTTTATCAGTGGATCCTTTTTGGAAATGTGTTAATAAACTGAGAAACTGTCAGCTTTGGTTTTGTACTTAAAATGCTTATCTCATTATTGCCATTCATTCCCCATGACATGCATTAGGTATACGGGTACTTCTCACAAAGATTTCTCATGTCAGTCCTTTTAGGATAAAATAGGAGTTACACCTTGCCATAAGTGTAAAGTGCTGGAGAATGTTATTCTGCCTGTATGGGGTTAATGTTACCTGAGAGGGAGTGACATAAGAACCCCAGACCACAAGGCAGAGGGAGTGAGGGAGTTTTGAGTTTCAGTTTCCTGCTGTTCCGGCATTGGCAAGAGACCCAGTTTTCGCCTTTAGCTATGGAGGATGAAAATTTCTACTTCCCTTCCTATATTCATAACTAGCTATGCTGTGAGTATAATATGTTTTGCAGGGGCTTGGGGGAGTCCGGGTGCCCCCCTCCAGGGTTTTGGAGATCCACCCAGATGGTGGCAGCGATTCCCCAATTTCCCAGCTAGTAGAGTGTGGGGTTTGGGGGTTTAAAGACTTAACTTATGCTGGGAAGCAGATTGTAGTTATTTGGTCTAGCAAAAGAGTCCTTCCTCTGTACCCCAGAGTCCAGAGAGAGGGAAGACACTCTTACAGGAGTAGGTCTAAAGGACAAGCTCAGTGTATGAGCTGGAGTGTGCAGTCTGTCTCTCTCTACCTTCAGGCTAGAAGGGTGAGGGGGAAGGGAAGCAGCCTCTGAGTGTCCAGCTCTCAGGAAAGAGAGCAGGGGTTTGGGGGAGTCCGGGTGCCCCCCTCCAGGGTTTTGGAGATCCACCCAGATGGTGGCAGCGATTCCCCAATTTCCCAGCTGGTAGAGTGTGGGGCTTGGGGGTGTAAAGACTTAATTTAGGCTGGGAAGCAGCTTGTAGTTATTTGGTCTGGCAAAAGAGTCCTTCCTCTGTACCCCAGAGTCCAGAGAGAGAGAAGACACTCTTACATGGTGGCAGAGGTGGGATGGTTGAACCCCAAAAGTTAGACAGAGAAATATAGCTTTGGAGTATTAAGCAAAGATTTTCTGGCTTAGAAAGCAAGGTGGTTTGTCTCTGTGAGGTGAAAGCAGAGAAGGCTGGACAGCTCAGAGCCAGAGTTGAAGAGAGGATTGATATGGTAATTGACTGAAAACAAAAGAGTCAGCCAGGATCTTTAAGAAGTAAGAAATACTTGAGAAACTAGTTTCTGGAAACAGGGGAGAAGAAATGCTTTGCAGAGACTGCTTTGAAGTAGAGAAATGGAGTATCTGCTAACTACCCAAATTAGCATAACCAAGAGGATTTCTTTTGTAAATACTAAGCAGTGACCCTTGGAATAAGAGTCAGGTATCAGAATTCCAGAGGGGAGGGCTAGTTCCTCGAGGCTGAAGTCAGCAAGGGGAGATAGCGCCCTCTGCTGCGGAAGGAAAAAGTGACACCCTTCAGTCAGAAAAAAGAGAATAGCACCCTCTGCTGGTAGGAAAGGGAAAGTGACACCCTAAATTGGTTTTGGTACAGAATTTATGTGAATTCAACATATTATACTCACAGCATAGCTAGTTATGAATATAGGAAGGGAAGTAGAAGTTTTCATCCTCCATAGCTAGAGGCGAAAACTGGGTCTCTTGCCAATGCTGGAACGGCAGGAAACTGAAACTCAAAACTCCCTCCCTCCCTCTGCCTCGTGGTCCGGGGCTCTTACGTCACTCCCTCTCAGGTAACATTAACCCCATACAGGCAGAATAACACTCTCCAGCACTTTACACTTATGACACACCTGGAAGTGCACATAGATCCTAAGACAGCGGTGGGCAAACTACGGCCCATGGGCCCCTCTTGCCTGGCTCCCCAAGCTCCCGGCTGGGAGGCTCCCTCCCGACCTTTCCCCCGGCCTCTCCCCGCTATCCCTCCTCCCCCACAGCTTCAGGATGCCACGCAGGCAGTGCTCTAGCCTGTAGCTCCTGCCATGGCTTTGGCAGTGCTGCATGCTCTGCATTCCTGTAGGGCAGTATGTCCAACTCCTGTGAGCCGTGTGGAGCCAGACATACTGCGTGGCATGGTAAGAGGGCCGGGAGGGGTGGGGGTGGGGTTGGATAAGGGGCAGGGGGTCCCAGCGGGTGTCAGCAGGGACAGGGAGCAGGGGGTGTTTGGATGGCCTGGAGGTTCGGGGGGTTGGGGGTGGTCAGGGGATGGGAACGGGGGTTGTATAGGGCCTGGGAGTCCTGTTGGTCTCTCAAGGGGTGGATAGGAGTCGGGGCAGTCAGGGGATTGGGAGCAGGGAGGACAGATAAGGAATGGGGTCCTGCGGGGGCAGTTCAGGTGGGGGTGGTGTCTGGAGGGGGCAGTCAGGGGACAAGGAGCAGTGGAGTTGGATGGGTTGGGAGTTCTGAGGGGGGCAGTAGGGGCAGGAAGTGAGTGGGGGTCAGATGGGGGCAGGGCCAGGATGTTTGGGGAGGCACAGCCTTCTCTACCCGGCCCTCCATACATGTTTAGAACCCGATGTGGCCCTCAGACCAAAAAGTTTGCCCACCCCGTCCTAAGATATCACAAGTTTTTATTCCTCTTTTTTATTGTCCTTTCTTTTTCAGTAACATATTGTTACACACTTAATGCCAGGTGCTATATCTCATCTGAAAGTTCTGAGAACAAACATAAAAATGGTAAATGAGACTAAAGCGACCATGGAAAGTTTTATATACCATTAGCTAAACTCTGGTTATCAATCCTTTCACTAATGGGTAAGTTGGAATGATAAAGAGTAAACTGGAATAATGTGTCTGTAACTCTTAACATGAGTGAGAAGACAGACTGGAGTATTTTGGACTGACTATAGTTTTGTAGAGTTGGGGAGCCTTGCCAAAAGTGCATTAAAGAGGGCAAGCTGGGACATTAATAAAGCATTAATATTCTTTTTTTTCAGAAGCCTTCAGAATGATAATTTAGCTAAGCTTTTTGTGTAGGCTTGTCTCCATTGGTGACTAAAGGCACTTTAACGTGCATCTGAAATGATAACAAATAACCTGACAGGTTTAAGATTAGCAGCCATGTTAGTCTGTATCCGTAAAGAAGATGAGGAAGACTTTGTAGCACCTTAGAGACTAACTAGTTTATTTCAGCATAAGCTTTCGTGGGCTATATGCATCCGACGAAGTGGGCTATAGCCCACGAAAGCTTATGCTGAAATAAACTGGTTAGTCTTTAAGGTGCTACAAAGTCTTCCACGTCTTATTAACAAATAGCCTAACTTTCTAAAGTGCTTGTTTTTCTGTGATAAAAGTATATTCAAGAAACTACATATGATTTATAGGTAAAGAGTTAGAAGGCCACATCTTATTGGCATGAGGCACAATGATTTTTAGACTTCTCAGTTAATGTATTTAAAACATTGCTTACAGCCATATAACTGATAGTAGCAAAGTGGTAGTTCTAGATCATCACTGATATTTAAGAAATGATCTTATGTTTGGCAGCTGGTTCTCAGATACCTGCAAATAATTCTAGTATAGGTCATGCAGAAGACACAGTGTAGAACCAGAAATGGAAGAGATCAACATCTGAGTCAGGTAGCAAAATTAAAAGTAGACACCAGGAGAAAAGGTTTTTCACCCTCAATGCATAATCTGCTGGGGAATTATATGATGAATATGTAAGTGGGGTTTAGAATTGAAGATTTACAATACCAATCTACCTTACAGGGGGATTTTGAAGATGAATAAGCGTATTTAAGGCTGTGATCTCACAACTGTTTATGCATGTGAATAGTCCCATTGAACTCAATAGGACCATTCATGTATAAAATTAAGCATGTGTATAAGTATTTGCAGGGTAGAAGCAAGGGCTTGTAAACAGAGCTAGTCAGAAAATTTTAATGAGATATGGCTTACTAAAGCAAATGAAAATTTTCCTGAAAAAAAATAAATTTCCTTTGAAAATTTCCCAGGTTTTTTTTAAATGAAAATTGAAAAACTTTTAGATTTCTCTAAAAATTCTTGGGGTGTAGTAAAAATGTTTAGTTTGGGAAAACTGAAAAACATTTTTTTGCTGAAAACTAAAACTTTTAATTAATTGAAAAAAACAATTCTTCTCCTACTGTTCATGAAATTTCCAGTAAAAAAACAGTTGTTCTTTTCCAATCAGGTCTTCTTGTAAGGCTTTTTAATATGAAAATAGTTATGTAGTTCTTCTTTTTATTATTAGCATCATAACAACTAGCACCAGTCTATTTTCTTAAGGTAATAAAATTTAGTTCAGCCCTCTGGGCCCCCAGAGTGTTTTGGATGGATAGCATAGGTCACAGTCCTCCAAACTCTTACACATGTGCTTAACTTTACTACTTTGAGTAGCCCATTTCTTCAATGAGACTTTACATGGCAACAAAGTGAAGTGTTTGCAGGTGTGAGGTTATAGAGGTAAACATCTTACCCCTACTTGAAGCTGATCTGCCCCATCATATCCCAAGCTGCATTGTCTTCAGTGTACTGCAGGTCTTAGTGGACGGTCATGCTCAGAGGAAGTCCTGATGTTCATTTTATGCACTTTGCTCTGAAAAGCTTTCGGATACTTTCTAGTTTAAGCAAGATATTTTCCTCTGTCCTCATTTTCAGTCCAATAAGTCTCCCTTTGGAGATGTAATTCTTCCACAAAAGCAGGCTAAAACCACCAAAAGTTTCAAAAAGAGCAGAAATTGTAAGGAAAAAGACCTATGATCTCTGTTGACTTTGCAGGGATGTAGGAGCAGACAAGGAAGTAAGTGTGAGGAGGCCTACAAATCTCACAATGGACAACAAGGGATTAAGGAGCTGCTCTGAGCTAAGGGAGCTCCACCTCGCCACACCCGCAAGGCATACACAGATTTAAGGAGGTGCTTAAAAGGGGAGCAGAGCGACTCACTTATTGGAAGATTAGGGAAGAGAACAGGCCTCTAGCTCCTAAGGAAAGGGCTTTTTGAAGGTAGGAGCTTCCCTGATGGCCCCTCCTTGAGGGAGAAGAGGGCCACATTCTAGTGCATCTTGAAGGGGAATCCTTCTCCTCTGTCCCTATGAACTTGGTTTACTTGTGTTAATTCCCCTTGCTTTTTTGTTCATGGACTACCCTGGAAGGGGAGAGACTTTACAGTGACTTGACTGGAGAGTAAAGTCATAGGAAGAGGCAGACCACTACAGAGGTGGAGCAACCATTGTCTGGAGGTACCTAATGGGAAGAGAGATGCTATTCCATATCTAGCCACAAGGAGGTGCTAGTGTTGAGTCAACCCATTTGCAGAAGGGTTAAATGGTGTAGTGTACAGACGGATGGGATCCATAACCTACCAGACCCAAATTCTGGGCATAAAAATTGGTTATCTGGTAGAGGGGGCATCATGGAAAGATGAAAAGTTGGTCTCCTGATTGATCATACTGGGTGGGAGATGGTGGTTTCAAACTCTTATTTTAAAAGACTTTAGATAAAGTATGCAGAGGGAAGGATATTCATCTGAACTAGTAACATCCTGGCGAAGGGAAAGTTGTTTATTTGTTGGTTTATTCATATTCCCTCCTGCAAGGGGAGATTTTGTGTTTGTTTGGGTACAGGTTGCTCATAGCTGTTGTTTTAACTTTTCTATTTTGTCATTTATAAGATAATTAACATTTTAAAAGTTTTTTTTATGACAACCACTCTAAGTCAGACAAATGATAATTTGAATGATGCTGTCCTGCCTGTGAGCTATGGAACCTGACCAGGGGAATAGTTTTGACACTTTAAACTCCTGGCCACTTTCTTATGGTAACAACTAGAGACACATGTTCATGAGGGACAATGGTAAGTTTCAACAGCCGTGACAAGCCCTCTTCTGGTATGACCACCAGAAAGCATGCCTGTGTACATGAATAATAGGCAATCTCTCATAACTTTCTAATCCTAATGACGAATCCTATCAAGTATTTCCCTCATGCAACATTACTTCAGGCCCTGGCCCTCGTAATTGGTGAAGGGATGGCATCATGTCATTTGGTGAAGGTAATTGGCATGTACTATATGAATATTTAAAGTCAACTGTACATTATTACTATACTGTGCAGCAACAAGAGCGCACTACATGTTACTGCTACATCATTTAAAAGAAAAGGAGATCCAGAAGAGGACAAGGATAGATTAAAAATCAGCAATGGTAGAAACTTCTTTCATGATATCAGAAAGGAGCTCCAGGCTAAATGTATCTCTTTGATACTATGTCATCAGTTTTTTGCAAGTTTTGTACATCATCTATTTTGCACTTCATGCATTTCCTACAGGTTCATATCTTGTGCTTTATATTGATGCCAGTGTGGTGGATTTCCATCTCGTGTGCATTTAAGCTACAAAAGACTTGTGTATTAGCATTAATCAGTACTTTTCAGATCACTGTGACATGTTGTTGGTTGACAAATGTATCATACTACTGTTGCAGTATCTTTTAAATTCTTGAATAAAGGAGTGTTAAATTCGTACAAAGGGGGTTATGTCTACATTTGGCAAAACCAGAGAAGAATGCTCAAACCGTATTTGTACTCTCTGCATTTCAGGATGTCTGCCTGCCCATATATATCATACATACCCAATCCACTCATGGGGAAAATGAGTCCCACAGCTGTATAAGCAGTAGACATCATATTGGCTAACAGACTAATCCCTGACTAATCCTTCCCGATGTTTGTATATACTAATATTTGACTCAGCTGAGGCCATACCAGGGTTGTAAAATTCCACACAGGCTTGAGCCTGGTCTGTACTTTGGATGGGAGAGTTTCATTTGAAATTGCAGGTACCATCTGAAGTAGTATTGATTCAGTGGGTGGTGTATTTTCCTCTGTCTCTTCTGAACTAATGCCCTTGTATGATGCAGAGAGAATGTTGATGATTAATTATGATTTAGTTAGTTTCCATGATTTCTGATGGATTAAAAAGCCCAGTATTGTTAGTGCTTTAAGGGGGATGCTTCCTTAACTAAGTGGGCTTTAGGAGGCACATGAAGATGGGTGGAGTTTCATAGGTAGACATCGTTTATTTTCACACCCTTATGAAGAGTTGGGTAGAGTTAGGTTCCACCACATATGTGGATAAGTGATTCCTGTGTATTGTTTGTAACACACTTTGGGCTCTCTCTGAATGACTGACTGGTGATGAGATATAAAGGAAAAACTATATATTGTGATAAATCAGCTGAGCAGTGATGGGTCATAGAAGGCAGTATGGTGAATGTTCTGCCTCTTCTTAATTTCCTCTAGCTCAGAAGGGACAGCAGGTGACAAGGACAGGAAGGTTGTGTGGCAGTTGGAGGGGAAGTGAGTGGGATATAGAGGCAGCGTGTCTGGGGCTCTGGAAGGAACATGGGGGTTGCAGGCAGTTGAATATTGCCTCAAACTAACAGAAATGACTTGTCAGGAATCAGAGCCTACAGCCGAGCCAGTCTCTAGGCAACTTAATGAGCACAGTTGGTCAGTAGTAGGCTGCCTGATTGATAGACTGCCTAACTGTTGGGAAGGGTCAGGAGACCAGCTCTTAAGCCCAGAAGCAGTATCAGTTTGATGGTTGATCAAAGCATTCTGTCATGGCTGTGATAATTTCTGTTCCTGCCTTATTCCTACTCCTTATTCCTACTCCTCTGACCCTCAGCTTAGATTCCTGATTTAGGCTTTGATCCTTGACTTGTGCATCTGACCTTAGGCTCCGACTTTTGGCAAGCAACTCCTGGTCAGTACATCTTTCTTTAGAAGGACACTGACCAGAATTTGTTTGTCTGTGTATAACATGAGATTATTCCTGTTTAATGTGGAGGAGTTATTGTTAGAGTTCAGAACTGCAAATTGCCTTTCCTGGAGACTCTGAGTTGGCTACATACAAAGTATTTAATATAAACCACCTAAGTTCTGGGACTGGTTTAAAATAATTCATGTATATCAAATGTATTAATCCCGTGGAAAAGATAAAAGAGGTAAATTTTTTCCAGTTGTTTAATGGACTGAGAACACTTTCACATAGTGGTTTTGTATAAATAATTGCATGTTTGGTTTAGAGAAATAACTCTTCATGGTATTGGGTATTGTAAATTGTTGGGTTTTTCGGTTAAAAGAATAAGTATGGGCTAAAGTAGTCAGTCACATAGGACCAGCTAAAATCATGTGTGTAGCCTTACTTCAAAATAACAAAAGCTAAACAAGATGATCTGTAGATCAGAATAAAATGTTGGGAGCAAAAAGAATTAGTTATTTTGGTCATAGGAGGTGGTGCTACTATAATTTGATATTGCATATTTCCTAGTAACAAGCATCTTTGGTATAAAGTTGGTAATTGCTTAGATTGTACATTTTTTGGGGCAGGGTCTATCTTTTTGTTTTTTGTCTGAACAGTGCCTAGATCTATGACTAGGGCTTGTACATGTAACAGCATGTAACGGCGTCGGTCACTCACCCCTGCGGCGCCCCCGTCTGGTCGTCTCGGGAATTAGCTCTTTTGGCCCAGGAGCGCCCTCTGCCGACCGACGTCCGCTTCTCCACACCTGGCTCCGTGCCCTTCCCGGACCCCGGAGCCCCTTGCTTAGGGTGCTGCACCCTGCAGTACCCCCCTGGTCTTAAGGGTCTCACCTCCCCGGAGAACCCAATGCCCACTATCCCCAACTCGCCTCAGAATGTGCCACTGTCAGTCACTACTTGCCCCCGCTCCCTGGGGCGGACTGCAGTCTCATGGCTGCTCATCACAGGCAAGAAGGGGTTGGCCTGCTGCTGCTATTACCAGCCCTGGGCCACCTCCTGGCAACCCCCAGTACCCCGTGGGTCGGGCCTCCTCTAGGCTCAGTAAGCTGGGGCCTTCTCGCTAGAGCCAAAGCTCTCTGGCTCCCAGCTGCCTCACCCACGCCCTGTCCCAGTCTGGGTACCCTGGTACAGGCTCCGTGCAGCCAGGCCCTGTCTCCCACTAGTCATAGGGGAGACTGACTTTAGGCCCTTGCCTGCACTTGCAGCCTGGGGCTCTCAGGCTAGAGCTTTGCCCAGCTCCTTCCACCTAGCCCCAGCCCTGCACCCAGCCTAGTACCTTCCTTACAGCTTCCTGCAGCAGGCCCGTCTCCCTCTGCTTACTGAGGAGACTCCTCTCCTCCTTCTCTGCCTCCCAGCCCTTATATCCTGGCTGGGAGTGTTTGGGGCGTGGCCACACAGCTGCACCTAACTCCCAATCAGCCTGGGAGTTTGCAGGCTTCCCTGGCTACAGCCCCTTCCCTGCCTGTTTTAAACCCCTTTTGGGGCTTTTCCAAGCCCCTTCCGGTAGGGGGCGGGCGGACACCCCGCCACACAGCAATATAAATAATTTTATAGGATATTATTTACCTGGCAATTAGACTGGCAGCCAACCCTCTGCAGGTGACTGTTGCTTCAGAATAGTTGGGGTAACGGGAGGGGGAATCTTTCCATCAAAATCTTTCATTCTATGCCTGATGAAGGGGAAAAAAGAAATCTTTGTATGTCATAGAGGAGAATGATTCCACATGATGAATTCCTTTGTGTGTGTGTGTGTGTGTGTATGTATTATTTATTCTTAACCAATAGACTCAAAATGGCATAAGTTTGGAAAGCAGGAATATCACATAACTCCTAACCATGCTGGGAGATAACTTGGAGATTACTGTAGTATTTTGGCTGAAGATGAGTATTATTCCAGACTTCCTGTAACTTTAAAATTCCTATTACGTGATTTGTGGTTCACTGCAATGTTTCTTTACTAATGTAGAAGGAACACTAGAAGGGGAATTTTTTGTAACCGTGAGAGACTGCAGAATCTATATCACACTTAACTCTTAGCTACACTGGGGTTTTTGTCTTCATTAATGAAATGAAGAATGTAGGCATAGCTCAATGAGAAAAGAGTCTTATTATTTCTCCTTGTCTCCCATCATGCATCAGAGCCTTCACTGGCTTTGTGTTCTTTACCCTATCAAGCTCAAGCTTTGAGTGATCACTTTCAAAACCCTCCGTAACAGCCCCTCCCCATCTTACATCCCCTGTGCTTTGCCAATGATGTTCCAGCATTGATATTCCATTTGGTTACTTTTCCTACATTCCCCTCTGTGCCTTGTACCATTCCACTTTCTATTCTCTGAATTTCTGAATATGTTTAGAAAGCAGATGCTTTTAAAAAATCCCTTTTTCATTCCCTTGTAAAATGGTATGCTTGGGTATAACAGAGGTTGCCTATACTGACATTTCAAAACACTGCCTTATCTGAGTGATGAGCAGTCATCAAGGTCTTTTGCCAGTTTCTCTTGCTGGGGAACATGGCACTGGTTTCCAGCAGCAGAAAATACACGGAGTTGGGACAGCAGTAGGATCCCACAATTTACCTTTTGCTGGGGTGGTGACCTGTAAACTTCCAGTGCCGCCTCAGCAATGGCTAGTACTGGGTGGAGAGTGTGGGACCAGGGGACTTTTGTATTTGTCTTCTCTGACTTCTCCACCAATGGGGAGCCTATGTGTAAGCGGGGGAATAGTCCCGCTGTTGTGGGGAACTTTCCTGGCTTCTGTACTACCCCAGTGAAATGGGCTAGCGGAAGGATCTGAGTCCTCGCTCCCAGTTCCTTTACCCAGAGGCCTCCCTGACCTTGGTGGCTCCCCTTCCACTCTCCTGTCTGGTGGAGTCCTCGTAACCCCAACAAGGTTGGGCCGAGGATTTCTGGGGGGGCTCAACCCCAAACCATGATGTGGTTACCCAGGTCAGAGGCTACGGCGTCCCCACTCCGGGGTGCTCCCTCTGCACTGGGCCCTCTGGACCACGGATCATTTCATAAAACTTAAAGCAAATGCAAATTATTTAATGAACAATTTATCTTAAAAATGAACAAGGAAGAAATAGAACGGTTAGAGAAAACACATCACCCTGCTCCGTGGCAGGGAGCATTACACACGATGTCTCTGTAGTGTCAGGACAGTTTACAGTCTGTTCCTTGTAGGGCCCAGGCCTCCTCCTTAGCTGTGCTGCAGGGTTGCTGTGACTTGGGCGCTTCCTCTGGTGGGGTCCACACGCTCTCCGCCTCTGGACGGCTCCAGCCCAGTTCCACCCTCTGTGTCAGCTCCACGCTGCCTCAGCACGACGACTGCTGCTGCTCTGCCTCCAGAACAGCCCCTCTGGTCCCTCTGGCTGTTACAGCTCTGCTCCCAGCACACGGCTGCTCTGCAGGCAGCTCCTATGTCTCTGCCCCCAGCACTGACCTCTCAGCCTCTGATTCCTGCAGCTGCTCCCAGGGCAGGTCTGTCTCTCTGGGCTGAGCTTTGGCTTTGGGGCTGCAACTCTGCTCCCAGCACAGGGTCTGTCTCTCTGGGCTGCTTCCCTGGCCCCTCTGGATCTGGCCCAGCTCTAGTCCCCAGCTCAGCTCTGGCCCCTCTCCGTCTGGCCCAGGCAATTCCAGCTCACACACAGAGGACGGGACCCATCCTGCAGTCCTTGATTAGTCCCCCGGCCTTGTCAATCATGCTGACCTGGAGTGCTGGCCTCTCCCCATTGCCCCTGGGGACCGTCAGTCTAAGGGTCCTGATTGCCCATTGACCCTCCCCCTTTAGGTCCTGGGAGCTAATAATCAAAACACCCCACTGAGTGTTAGTAAGGGGATAACAGTTCCCTTACATATGGACAGATACTCTAAAGAAGGGCTGGTTGCATGCTTTCTATGGAATAAACCCCTTGTGAGCTGCAGTGGGCCAGTGACTGTATAAAGTTTTGCTCAGAGCTGAAGTGGTGTCTAAATGTGTAAGTTTAAACTGAAAAAATTGAGTATATCATCCATTTATTGGTAATTGCTATGGAAACTTGCTATAGCCTCTAGTAGCAATAGGAAGGACGGGACAAATCTATTTAAGTTGGTGATCTGGATTCTCTGCACATTGCGCTGTGTAAAGTGGATTTGACATGGCCAACAAAGAATTCCCCATCTGTAGAGGAACCCTCTGTTAGAGTAGGCTACTCATCTACCAGAAAGCCCTAGCCCTTGATGTAGGTCTTGGGAGAGGGCATTCCAGTGGCAGAAGGCAGGTATGGGAATGCAAAACTCCATCTCCTCTGGTGTGAGTTAGAACTACAAGAGAGCAAATCTAACATGTTGAGACAGGGCAGCGCGGGATCAGGGAGACATAAATGGCTCATAGGTGGTTCCTCACTTCTTGCTGCCTTCGTCCACAGCTTGGAGATAATCAAGAATCTGGTCCTGTGTTTCCAACAGAGGATAGGGGATAAGGGAAGAGAAGAATAAAAAAGTGGGCAAAAGGAGAAATATATTTTGGAAAGTCTATTTCTTCTGTCATATGGGCAAAATATGTGAATTTGAGGGCAGCAACAGAACTGCCAACTTCCTTTTTTTAAAAGGCTGTTTTCCTGAAAATGTTGTGGTGCTAATCTTAAGATCCCCCTCACATAGCAAAGTGATACAACAGTAAAGTAATGTAGCACTTGAAACTTGTCAGAAAGAGAGAACAATCATTTCATTAAATGATAATTTATGATCAGTTGTTTCATATACCATTATATATTGCGTACCACTAGGTGCCACCATAGCCATAGTAATATTCATTTAAAAATCAATACTATTGATTTTGTGTGTAGAAGAAGAAAGATTTCTCACTTTCTGCTCTGACTAATCTTATTTTTCTGATAGCTCATATTGAATACCCAGCAAAATTCTAGATTCATTTGATGTTTGGTTTTTTACATAGCTTTAATGTATTTTCTAAAGTTGGTGGTTTGAGTAGGTGTTCAATGATTTTGAAACCTTCAGCTACTCCATTATAAGAAAAGAATGTTAATCAATAGAAATACGGCTTAGTATCATTTGTTTTAGGTTCATGAGTTAGTCACCGCTATGTACCAGAATCTATTATCAAAATGCTTGCTCCTCCAAAAAGGAAACAGATTGAATTTTAGTTGTAGATAATCTTCACTGGATAGCTCAGGGGACTGGCTGTGGGATATGGAAGAGCCTTTTACCTCCAGGTGACCAGTTGGTCATCATGGAAATTCAATACTGTTCAAGTAACTACTAGAGCTAGTTGGGATTTTTTTTGACAGAACAGTTTTTTGTTGGAAAATACCAAATTAATCAAATGCAATCCACTTCTTGGGAAAGGGGTAGTTTTTAATTTAAACTTTAAATGGGCATGCTTTGCAGGTCCACAGTGGAATTTGTGCTGTGAAGAGAGTGCTCTCCATTATAGCCAATGGGTATGGCACTTACCTGCATTGCAGGCAACATGGAAAGATTTAAAGTTCAAGTCTCTGCTCTGAATCAGGCAGAACATGGTGTTTCCCACAGACCCCTGGATGCCAATTGGCAGAGTGCACAGGGGATGCATAGGATTGTACACGGATCTCCTGGGCAAGATATGTGCATAATCAGTTTACCAATGGGTAGCATGTGAGGTCTTTACTGAGGGTTAGTAACCCACTTGTCATCATAATCATTATGAAATGCATGTACTGTTAATATTTAAGGAGCTATGTAACTATCCTGAAGATTATGCTTTTAAGGTCTTGGAGTTAAGACAAGTCATCAGGAGGTGATATACCTCGGAGGGATGTTCCTTTCAGGCAGGAGGTAACTGACATCTGTCTCCCTCTCCAGCCATTAGTGTATTGTATGCCAACTTGCATATTGAACCAGTTGTGAATTGAGTGATGGCGAAATCTAGAGGATGAAACAAACAGCATGGGGGGGGGGGTGTTCCTGTTTTTGAATAAAGACATGGGATTGATTTAGTATATCTTGATTCTTGATTCTCTATGCTTTGTTAAATAACCTTGTACTTGATTTCACTACAAACAAATGTAAGTTTGGAACCTAGTTCTCTTAGTGTCCCTAGCCTCTATTGCCAGAAGATGGGAATGGACTACAGGGAATAGATCACTCAATTGTTGCCTGTTATGTTCTTTCCCTCTGAAGCACCTGGCATTGGCCACTGTTGGAAGACAGGATATTTGGCTAAATGGACCATTGGTCTGACCCAGTGTGGCCGTTCTTATGGTCTAAGTGCTGTGAGTAAAGCAGAGCAATGATCTGTGGTGGAATTGGTAAACTGGGAGATGCTGTCTCTCTGGAGGAACTTATCAGTGAATCCTGTGGGGGTCCAGTGGACCAGGGGCTGGACAGTCCAGGGAGTCACTCAGACATTTGGAGTGTCCTTATTGATAACTTTCAGAATGACAGGTGGACCTGAAAGGCCTTGAGGGGAGCACATGTGTTACCAGTGGTCAATGGGATTGGGGAGATGACCCATGGCATGCACAGACCAGGCTTCTTCATGAAAAGGGTGGATGGTAGTCAGCATCACAACCCTGGGTATACCTGGGAATTGTCAGACGGGCTTAAAGCTGGTTCTCCCAAGGTTTTTCATCTCAAGTCCCTGCTGTTTCTGATTCACAGCAGGGACTTAAGCGCCGTTCCTCACATGTTTCCTGCTTCCCAAGTGAGTGCCATAATCACTAAGGAATAGAAACAGTTTCTCTAGGGCTTAGTTACTGTTTAATTATGTATACAAAGTGGAGCAACTCCAGAGAATGAAAGAGGCACCTGCCAGAATAGTCAATATCCTCATGGTTGGGGCACCCATGTGGGATGGAAAAAACCTGCTCTGACTCAGACATAGCAAAGACTTGAATCTTCCTTTCCCGTGAATCCTGCATTTCAGAGGTGTGCCATAGCTTTTGGGTTGCTGACAGTAATGGGATGGTGCCTTACTCCCTAAATCTTTTTCCATTCTTTTTAGCAAGATTTCAGTTTTGTCCCAAAGTGGAGTGGGAAGTTTTCAAAATTGTAAAATTCTCATGGGACAAAAAACCATTTCCTGCTCAGTCTTGGTCACTATTGACAATTTTTTCAGTGTCTTAGGCATTTAGGTACATGAGTGATAGGTGCCTTATAAATAATGTTATGATAGGTGGATATTTTAATGTTAAAGCATGGAGAAAGAGAATTAGTTGAAGAGGAAGAAGAGTGTTATGTCATTTGGGTCACTCAATTTGTTCAGAGGTAACAAAGTCCTGTGGCACCTTAAAGACTAACTATAAAGTTTTGAAGCATAAGCTTTTGTGGGCTTTTTACCTCCCACCTGGTTCTTGCCTACTTTTCTATACCTGCCTCTGGACACTTCCACTGCTTGCATCTGACGAAGTGGGTATTAGCCCACGAAAGCTCATGCTTCAAAACTTTATAGTTAGTCTTTAAGGTGCCACAGGACTTTGTTACCTCTGCTATTCCAGACTAACACGGCTACCTCTCTGATTCTCAATTTGTTCAGGCTCTTGAAAGAAACTCTATACATTGATTATGCCTAGAAACTTAACAGATTATTAGGGGGCATTCCTATGCTAGTAATGTGATGCTTATTCTTTGAGCCAAGTTTGTTGAATTCTACAGGTGTGGCAATGCTCCCCAAAATAGTAGACATACTTTGTCTTGATAGGTGGCACTAGTGCAAAATTACTGAAATGTTACTAGTTGTTGAAATTGTAATGCTATTTTTGTAGTAAATTCTATCACCTATTTGTGCATAGTATGTAATTTATTTTCCAAGAACTATCCCATAGTATTTCCTCAACACTATATGCATGCATTGAAGAGCTGTATCCGGAGATGAATCTGCAACAAGTATTGACAATTTCTACAGAGATGTTTTCCCCCAAATATTCAGAATTCAACAGATCATTAATCTTCTATCCTAAGCTTCAATAAGTTGGGCCATGGCAAAGTTATCTGCTGCTTCTCCAGGGATCAAAAACAGACTGTTATTCCACCTGATCCCCCATCAAGAATAGAAGTAACTTAATAAAATAGGCACTTAGATATTCTTTGCGATGAAGGTGAGGCACTACAATGGTGAATATTCCTAGAGTTTCTGTGGGGGGAGAAAAAAATCAGTAATGTTTTCAATGCCTGATGCAAGTCCAAAAAACCAGCAGTCATGTGGTCCTTTGAATGGCATCTTCATGTTTCTTTGTGGTAGATATCACTGCAAACATTATGGTCCTGGTATACAAACCAATGTGTGCTGTTTAAGAATTTAAATACATCCCAAAGCACCTGTTGTTGGAGGTTTTCTCAATATTTTTTTCCTCTGGTGTATTCCTGCCCCATCTGCCTTCAGAAGAGAAGTTCTCCGTAGCATTTCCCTTCCCATGTGACTGATCATCTGGGTTTTTTTCTTTAATGAAGAATTTTAATTGTCCTTTAGAAACAAATAGGATTTTTTAAAATCCAGAAGAGAACTAGCTACTATTACGGATTCAGGCATATGTTCCGTTACCCGGTGTGTGTACAAATTCCTCCCCACATGTATCAAGTCTTCTTCACTTCCCCACATTTACATCCCCACCAATAAACCACAATAGGAGGTATCAAATTTAAAATTAAAATAATTCTTTAGATCTACAGTCCATATCAGATAGATAGTATAAACTTGCTAATTAGGAACAGCAAGTGAAAGATCAAAGATCATTTCATGAAGGCATTTCTTGAAAGATGAAGCAAAATATGAATTACAACTCCTTTCTTCTAAGTATCTTGACCCTGGTATTCACTTGCAGCATAAACAAGATGATAGAAATGCATTGGCATCACTGTACTTACCACACATGACTTTTTTGTCACTTACACAGACTTCATTGTCTTGACTGGAACTATTTGTTTGCACTAGGATGGACGGTCTTCACAATATGATGAAGTGGGGGCAGTGCAGATTCTGATACTTGATTGCAGTGGAACTGATTGTGACGTAAAATATTACTCAATGGGAGGAAGGCTCCCTGGATGTGAACTTCCTCTTCAATTCATGATCACATAACATTGCTGTGGCAACTATAACACTTGCTTATATGGAATAAGAAAATATTTGATGTATTGTTAGATTTTTTAAAATGCAATTTGGCACCCAGGTGGTACTAACCTCTTATTTGTTTCACCTAACCTGCCCCTTTCTGCACGGATGACAGTTTAGAGGAAAATCAACTTCAGTAACTTTCTTCTTCAGTTATGCCTAGATCTGGAGAGGGCAGGGAACATACAAATCATTTTTTTTATTCAAGATTTGTACATTCCATTTCATTTTCCAGATCACATTCACCGCATGCCCTCTGCCAAACAGCATTGCCAAAGTCAGTACAATGGTTCCAGCAGATGTAAAGGAGACCAAAGGTAGTGTATCAACAGGATGTTTAATAAGATATGAAATATCTTCAGGATAGAGGAAATTTATATAGTCAAAGAATTGAGAGAATATCTTTTCAAATAATTCCTTCAAGGAATTCAGAAGTATTTAGTCATTAAATTATTTGGTAATGTAAGAACTTCCATCCTCTCTAACTCTTAATGAACAGCACTAAAGAAGTAAGCTCAAATTTTATTAGTTATCTTAAGTTTTGATAACCTTATCCTCCTGCTTTTTTTCTTTAATTCCAACAATTAAAGTTTATTGATTCAGACCCAAGATTCTAAATGACACTAAATCTATTTCTGACTCAAAAGAGGCAAAACTAGTCTGTGTATTGTATAGCAGAGTAAATTGTTTTCAGAGGAACATTAGTCATTATGTCAGAAACCATATATTTTAGGGGTATCTTGTTGATCTGCAGTCTAAATAGTTTTAAGACCAGAAAGAGCTAGCAGAGACTGAAAAGGATTTGGAGGAGAGAAACAGTTTGCCTCTCCTATAGGTGCCATTGTGTGTCAGTAAACACGAATATTGTCACCTTTACCACTCTGTTTCTTTAAGCCTTTAAGGCATAACTATTTAACTGTTTTAAGTATTTGTTTTATAGTAGTGTCTAAAGGCCTTAATAGAGATCAAGGCTCCACTGGGCTAGCTGCTGTACAAATACACAGTAAGCAATAGTTCCTGTCCCAAGGAGCATAAAATCTATGTAGACAAGGAAAGAAGTGAAGAATTAAAGCTAACCGTGCATTCCCTCTACTTCTCCACCCAAATACACAACTGCCACAGACCACAAATCACAACCTTCCCATATCCCACAAAGGGTGGGAATGGAAAGGACAGTACATTAGTGTGGACTTGCCACAGGTCAGGGGCTGATCTGCAAACAGAATCCACATCTTCCGCCACCTAGTTCAGAGCTGTATACACTAGACTAGAGTGTGTTGCCTCCAAAATCTATCATGTTCAGACACCATTTTTAGAGCTGGAATTAGTTGACATGATGCTCACCACAGTCAACTAATCAGTACAGATAAGAGCAAATCATGTTCAGCATCATGTCAGCAAGTTGTGGTTTTGGAATCAATAGAATGATTTTTTTTTAATATACACATCATAACATCTGAGAATATTGCATAATTTAGATGTACTTTTATATTAAGTTATATTGTGGGCAATGTGAAAAATGCAAACAGCTATACCTTCCCAGGAATTATAATTGGTGATTGACCCTAGCTAAGCAAATGTTTGGCCGGAAAAATGGATCAGCTTTGTTGAACACCAGGGATAGGAAGATCCATAGGGGATCTTGGGAAGGAAGTGAGGTGTGAGGGGGGGAATGCGGGAAGCCAGGAATCATCATGGAAGTGGAGTTAAGGTTGTGATTTGTAGTCTGTGGTCTATGGTAGTTGTGTATTTGGATGGAGAAGTAGAGGATATACATAGCTAGCTTTCACTCTTCACTTCCTTGCTTTTTTGTGTGTTAGCAATGGTATATATAGATCAATCTTAACTGATGCACAATGTTTAGTTTTTGTGTTTGACTATATTCCTCCTTAGTGTAAGCACGCTGAAGTGAACACCAGAGCTGAATTTTTTGGCTCAGACTGAATGTTTCTAATGGTTAAGGAAAGAATATTTCACAGGCAGATGAAAATCACAGAACTATTAGCTGACAATGACTCAATAATATTGCACAATTAAAAGCATTAGAGAGGTTTTATGACACTCATTGAAATATGACAGTGACTGTTGTTGGAGATAGATGAGGGGACTAAATTGCAATATTGGAAGAGATTGTACTATCAGTATGTTCCTTGTGGATTTTACCTGTACCTTTGGTGTCTAAAGCACAGTGCAGCTCTGTGCAGTTTATCTGTTATGACTTCTTATGTTTTCTTCCACCATGTGTAATAAAGGATCTAGTGATGACCAGCCTTATCAGCCTGGTTAGCATAAGATCCTTCATTAGCCATGCAGGATGGAAACATAAGAAGACATAATAGATCACATGCACAATGCTTCATTTATACCCTAAAAACATCTCTCTTAGATTAAGAATTAATGAGCTAAGTGTTACATTTTCAATTTTTCATATTTGGATTGAGTGCATTCAGATATTATTTGAAATATTTAATCCTACTATAGTACAGTCTGAAGTCTGAGATGATACAAATGTATAGAATGGATTTTTGTTGTTGTAGGGGCAAAGAATGTTTTTACAGCTTCCATGACCCCTAGAGTAAGGGTCACATTCTGTAGGGGTAAGAATATGTAATTCTAGAGTACAGGCATGTCGCATCTTGCGCTGTTTCAACTTGCGCCATTTCAACTTTACTGGGTCGGCAACAGGAAGAAAAAACAACAACAACTCTCTGCTGCTTCTGATTCCACCTGCCAGTTGACGCAATCAGTGTAAGACAGGAGACACGAATCAGCTCTTTCCACCACAGAACTGCACTGGTGTTCCCACAACAACAAAAAAACATAAAAAAAACTTTAATAAAAACCATTTAAATAGTGCCTGCCATTCCATTCAATGAGTGAATCTGCTGTTTCCACTACAGTACTGTGCCTCTCATACTGTGCGCATCTTGCCGTGCTGAGTGTGATTACTGTACTGTACAGTCAGTGATCTAAAGATACAGTCCAGTTTCATGCTATACAACCATGGCCCCTAAACGCAAGGCAGCTACTTCATCTGGTGCTCAACCGAAGAAACAGTGATCTGTTCCAACGCTGGAGGAAAAACTGGCTGTGTTGGACTTATTGGGAGACGGTATGTTGGTCTCCAGTGTGGCACATAAATATGGCCACAACGAATCTAGCATCCGTGCCATCAAGATTCAAGAGAGAGAAATTCATCAAGCCCTGGCATCAAGTGCTCCAGTAACTGTTAAGGGTGACGAGTCAGGTGCGTGATAAGACTTTAGTGAAGACTGAAAAGGCATTAAACTTATGGCTGGAAGACATGAACCGTAAATGTGTGTCTAGCAAAGGCAGCATGTTGCGAGAAAAGGCTCTTAGCCTTTATGCACTGTTAAAACATCCCGCCAAAGAGGGATGTTTTTGATGAGAAGGACTTCAAAGCCAACCAAGGTTGTCTTAACAGTTTTTAAGAACAGTTTCAACCTCAAAAACGTCCAGACTACTAGTTAAGTAGCATCTGCCAATGAGGAAGCAGCCCAAGCCTATCCCGAAAAATTTAAGTAAATCATCGAGGATAAGGAGGAAATTGAGAACATAAAATAACTGCAGGGGGAGATGTCTATAGCCCCTCCTTGGGAGAAGGGAGGAGTCTTTGGGGCTGTTACTTCCTGAGAGGAGGGAGTTTGGAAGTGGGTGGAGGATAGATCAGGGAATTAGGAAGGAGTCCAGGGAAATAGCAATAGGATCTGTGAGCAAGCACACTGTAATTGCTTGACAGAAGGTTTGTAGACTGGAATCTGAAGTAGTGGGTGGGCCCAGGTTTCCCTTCTGCCCACTGGGAAAGTGGTACAGGATCTGCCCCAGACTGGAAAACAGTTGACTTTAATACCTTGGAAGAAGAGAAACATAGTGACCTGGATGGAAGGCTGAGTAGCAGAGGGAACACACTGAGTCCTTATGACGGGGCGGACCGGCCCCGCACGGGCCAGGGCTGCCCCTGGCCGGAAGTTCTGGCAGCGGAAGTCCCGCCCCCGCTGCACTGGGCATGATCCAAATGCTCAGGCAGTATAAAGGAAGGGAGCACAGCTCAGTCTGGGCTGACTGCCGGAGGAGGAGGACGTGCCGGGAGAGCTCCCACGGAGGACCAGCTCCAGCCACACCAGGAGCCGGAATTGGAGCCGTGGCAGGACCCTGCCTCCGAGCCTGAAGCTGACCACAGCCAGCCAGGTGCCGTAGACCACTACCTGACTGAGGGGGCGACGGACCCAGCCCTATACGGGGGATCAGCAACCAGCCAGGGGACCCCGTCGCTGGATCAGGTAGGAACTGACCCCAGGATAGTGAGGGAGTGGTATTGCCCACCCGAAGACACTCAGCGTGTTGCGGTAGGATCTCCCCGCTGAGTGGGGGTCAGGCGCAGGCCGGTAGGCCACCTTGCCCCAGTAAAGGGGGATTGCTATTGACTCTGGCCATTGGGCCACCCTGCCCCAGCCGAGGGGGCTGATATTGACTCTGGCCATTGGGCCACCCTGCCCCAGCCGAGGGGGCTGATATTGACTCTGGCCATTGGGCCACACTGCCCCAGCCGAGGGGGCTGATATTGACTCTGGCCATTGGGCCACACTGCCCCAGCTGAGGGGACTCGTCAGGGACTCCGGCCACTAGGCCTCACTGCCCCGCCTGGGGGCACGAACCCTGACAGTCCTCTAGAGAGAAGGACCACGATTCAAAGAAGGGAGTGTCCGACCTGATTGCTGCTAATCCCCCGACCTAGCCACAAGGAGGTGCCTCATTGTTGAGTGAACCCCATCAGACCGTGTTCTTCCTGAGAGTGCCTGTGTAGATGCCTCAGAGGTAGGTTCTACCTTGTATTGCTGTAGGACTTCTCAACCTCTTGACCTAGTGATTTATTTCTAAGGGTTTCTTTTTCAGTTCTTAGGACAGGGTTGTCTGTTGAAGCCAGAAGCCTGCCCATCAGCTTCCTGGCCAGAAAACACAGCTCTTTGACATTTATGAGCAATTAATAGTTTTTATGGCATGGTTTTACTTCCTTTTTTGGAGCCAAGTGTAGCATTAAGTGCACTGCAGATACCTTCAGAGAGGTTTTCACTAATAAACTCAATGTAGCATTGTTGCTTCCCTTGAAATGCAACAGACTTCTGTTGATGCCAATAGTGCATTTTTCTATTAATGTATCTCTTGTATTACAGTAGTGCCTAGGATCCCCAGACAGTAGGCACTATGTAAAGAGTAACAGGCCCTGCCCTGGAGCCCTTATAAATTACATTGACAAGACAATGAGTTTGGAGGAGGGACTATAATATGCAAGCAGGATGAGTAGCGTGATGGTCTGCAAACATCATATACATACCGTTTTTTGTTTCTGAATTTGGTGTGTGTGTGTGTGTTCTGCTGAGAGGGAATTAACTAAAAAAGGATATTGACGGTGGAGAGGACAGTGCATGAAGTCTCTGCTTGTGGAAAGAGACTTCCCCACACATTTCTAGGGGAGACTGAATGGTCTCATTCTTCCCAGATAGTCTCTTCCATCCCACAGTAATGTGCCTAGCTTCTGTGCTTGCTTGTCTCTGCTCTGGCTACTTGAGCTTTAGTGAATACTAGTTGTATCGGGTGACTTCAGTTCTTTATATTGCTTCCAGTGAGAGGAACTTTCACAGTGTCAGCAAGCCACTGGCCTGAATTACATATAGATTAATATCTTACACTTGCATAGCAACCTCTTATCCCAAAAGGCCCCTAACTTTTTTTTTCTGCATAGCTGATCTCCTTACCTGACAATGTGGCACACTATCAAATACTGGAGCATTAAGTGAAGTGTAATCTGAGGTACCTAAAAGATTCTGCACAGCTTTCCCAGCTTCTGTTAGCTCAGGCAATACTTATGTGGGACTGAGAACAGTAGCAATAATGCCATCTAGCCAGGCTGCACTATACCACCCTCGCAGCTATATTGGCTGGGCAAAACAAAGCAGGACTCTTTGGGATTACATGAGCAGCAAGGACTTTGCCAGCAACATTTAGAAGGAACACTGATGCAAAGAAAAGTCAGTTGAGTGCCCCCTTTATCTTCCACCAGACTTTCACAGCCACAGCTGTGGATGCCACATGTTAGCACACAGCTTTACAATTCAAACTCTGGACATGTTAGTTCCTCCCTTTCTGTCCTGTTGCCGGGCAAGCTCTTCCTGCCCTCCATCCTTCTGTCCATTGCTCTTCCTTTGATTCTCACTCAGTATCCTTTTCCCCCCGACACACCACTTGTGTGCTTCTATTTACTTCTCCCGCATTGACACTCCCTTTCCCTCACAAACTAGGCTCCATAAGAAGGAAGACATGTCCATCATTACCTTTAACCTCTGCTTATATGTCGTGCCTCCTTTCCCCTCTCTCTCCTTGTTAAGAGCAGGGACTGACATCTATTTAAGGGGCCCTGATCTTCACTGATACCTTTGGGTACTAAAGCAATAATAATGTATAACCTCTAGATTAATAGCATATTTCCTCCATTTTTGTAGGGGAGGAAGTGAAGATGTCATTTCATAAGCGTGATGGATGGAAAGGCTACTTCTTGGCTTTCATTACATTGTATAACATTTCAGTCTTAGTAAAGCATTTTTGGTCCTTATCCAATAAGATGTATTTCCCACTTGCAGTGGGGGTGACACTATTTGAAAAAATCTTCCAAAGTCAAATAAGATCTACAAATGGACTCTAAATATTCCTGTTTTTTATTGTTGGAGAAACAGGGTATATTAATCAGCCCATGAGACTAGTAACAAGAAATAAAATTTGTCATAAAATAAATCCCAAAGATGAGGACTGTAGCAAAGAAGACCATTTTAGGCTCTGAACATACAAGGAATTTTGCCAGGGTACAAGGATCTACTTATGTTGAACTTGTAGATTTGGAGCTTGAGTTTTGTAGTTCTTCTACATTGTGATAGGGTGGATGAATGTTGCTACAGTTCAGGATAATTGCACCTGCTCACGGCCAAGCTTCAAAAGGATGGATTCAGAGGTGGGTCATTTACATTCCTTTTACCCCAAGTACTTTGTAGGAAATCCCAAGTACTTTGTAGGAAATCATATGCATTGCCCCTGAAAGTACTTTGAAGTTCATACATACAATAATACACATTTGTATTTTCAATGCAATGAACTCCTAAGCACCTCATCCCAATTAAACTTTGTTGAATTTTGTTCCTAAAAGTTGTTCCAGAATATTGTCATAGCTGTCATAAATATCTTGCTGAAGTGAAAAAATTTCGTTTTTTTTCATGCTTTGTTCCTCTTCTTATTGCTGACTTACATGTCAGTGTTCCCAAAAAACCACAAAACTTTGAATGCATATATGCATTATTTGAAATGAATTTATCTTAAAATAAAAAATAAAGTATTAAATGAGAACAATGTTTATTAAAAAAGAGCAGCATGAGAGAGAACGTGAACTGTCTCTTATGTAACAAGTCTGTCCAACATCCTTAATCAATACAATGTTAATGGGACAACCATAGTGACTATTCAGTCAAGAAACAGTCCATCAGAACACATCATGTTTAACACCGAGCAGATCTAACCATTATTAGTGTGTGCATGTTGGGAGTCCAAGAGCAATCTCCTGTCACTCAGACTTTATTCTCTCTCTACCCCCTCTAATTGCATGTGGCGAGCTAAATGTAACATGCATCAATGGAAGGCCTGCTGGTAGCCCAAAGTAATACTAGGAGGAAGATAGGAGTTGGAGACTTGTTTACTTGATTTACCAGACTTGCAGGGGATTCAGAGTTCTTGGGTCTGTGGAGTCAGTGTTCTTGGGAATTGAAAAAGGTGGGAGAAAGGAGGAGGTAATTGTTTATGTAACAACTCTCTTGGCAGACTCAGCAAGACTAAGCATAGACTTTGGAGGGAGCTCATGCACCCCCACAACAGGACTTTTGATGTTACCTAGCGGGACCTTGTATACAGTACATTTTCTTGACTCTATCTAGGGTGACTTCCTTAAAAGCAACCGCATAATAGGCTGCTCCAGCAGGATTGCTGTGTTCTACGTTTTTCCAAAAGGGCTTGATTGCGTATCTATCTACATCTACCTACAAGGATTGCAGGAGTTTAGCTTCCTTAAGGACAATATACATAAGTAGAGGCAAGAATAGGCTATGCCAAATTATCACATTTATTTCAAATTATTATCCAACTGATGTCTGTCTGACTTTTCAGACCCTGCCTTCAAGCATTTGTTTTTAAAGACTTGTTTTGAATTCAATGGGAGTCTTTCCATTAGATCAGGGCCTGAGTGCAGACATACTGTTCGACCACCTTGGTTTATCTGGAGGTGGGACTCAAAAGGAGGAAGGCATTGTTCTTTGATACCTAAACTGAAGCACTCCAAAACCTTGCTTTAAAGTAATTAGTCATGTCATCTTTGCTTCGTCTTTGATTTAGAGTATGCACAATGGAATATTTAAACAGCAGTGATGGTGCTTCTCTGATAAAGCCAGTATAAATCTTGGTCTGCAATGGACTATCACTTTTAGCATCTTAAAGACTAACAAAAGTATTGAAGCATAAGCTTTCGTGGGCTAATACCCACTTCGTCGGATGCATGCAGTGGAAGTATCCAGAGGCAGGTATAAATAACCAGATTAGAGAGAAGAAGATTAGTTCAATCAGGCTGAACCACCCTGTCATCTCTAATCAGTGAGGATGAGGTCCTCTTCTAGCAGCTGATCTGGAGGTGTGAACACCGAGAGAAGGGAAACTGCTTTTGTAGTTAGCTAGGTGTGAACTCGTAGAGAGGAGTAGCTGTTTTTGTAATTAGCAAGCCATTCAAATTAGCAAGCCATTCGATTACAAAAACAGCTTCTCCTCTCTCTGAGTTCACACCTCCAATTCAGCTGCTAGAGGAATACCTCACCCTCTCTGATTTGAGATAACAAGCTGGTTCAGCCTGATTGGACTAACCTTGTTACCTCCTACCTGGTTCTTGCCTACTTATCTATATCTGCCCCTGGACACTTCCACTGCTCGCATCGGACGAAGTGGGTATTAGCCCACAAAAGCTTATGCTTCAATACTTTAGTTAGTCTTTAAGGTGCCACAGGACTCTTTTTGTTACCTTTGCTATTCCAGACTAACACAGCTACCTCTCTGATTCTACATCTATCTATGCATTTATGCAGCAACTAGAACAGTTAGGTCCAAGTGCTGATTGGACACTAGTGCAATAAATGTTAAACATGACAACTAAAACAGACAGCCTTCTCCCAAGACTTACACCCATTTGGTTTGTCTTACACTGCATGCTGAACTCCAGAGGATCAGCTTCCCTGAAATGGGTTAAAAAACAAGCAGAATTCCACCCACTCCATGCTGTATCATCTCCAGCAATAAAATTGCTACCCAGGATTTTTTCCTGCATGGCTATACCCAGTCCCAGAAAGAAAACAACCTATGCTTTGTACCAACAGACTAATAAGGACCCTGTGCCAAAAGACATATATGTTATACATAAATAAATGTTAGAAAGAGAGAAGGGGTATGATCTGTGAATACAGCTATTGGAAAAAATTGAGCTCTGCATGAAGTACAGTGCAAATAGGGAAGGGACACCAGGTGTAGCAGGGGTATGAAAATGCTGGGCACACTGACAAGCAACTGTCACCTCAAAAATATGTTCACAAGAGAGTTTCTGCTCCTGCTGCTGCTTACCGCTTTCAGGATTTGAATTTCTAGGATATATAGGAAATCTCTCCAACGCTTTCAAGCAAAACACTAAAAGTGGACTATAAAACTAAAGGTTTAGATTTTATGCTGCAGTCTGGGGAGTGCTCTAATTCACAGGATACATTCAAAGGTGCCCTAAGAAGCATGCACTAGGGAAACTCCCTGTCAAGCCCTGACCCACACAAACACCCACACCATCCTTCCCCCCACCACTTCCAGGGGCTCCATCGAACTACTTCCAGTGATCCTATGCTGTGCCTGCACCATAGGAGTTCTCACCCAGCCCTGTACATCATAGTTGGCCCTTCCATACTGCCTGAGTCACATATGAAGGATCATGGGCCAGAATCCATCCTTGGCGTTGATTTAGTTTACAAGAATTTGCCATATACACAATCTCATCCATCTCTGCTTGAGTACTTTGCTCCACAGAGACACTTGTTAGTGAGGGGAAGGTATCATGGGGGAGAAAAATGACCCTCCTCCCCTCTTCCCATTCCTCACCCAGAGGAGAGGGAGAAGGTTAATTTTATATAGGCACCAACATTCAGATTTCTTTGTTTTCAATTGTCTGTACTGTTAGACTCTCCAACCTCATTTATGATCCCTGTTCCAGCAAATATTAAATGCAGACAACAGCAATGCTCATTTTGTCATGCATACATACAGTTTTGCCTCCATGTCATTTGAAGTAATTTTAACATATGCAAATATTAGGCCAATAGTTCTGGATTAACATTTTTTTTAAAGTCACTAAAAATATAGCAACCTCATAAAACTAAACAATATGAAACAAAGCAATGCCCCTCCAGGAATATGGTCTAGCTCATGCAGCACCAACTGATGCAGAAGTAGGAGACAGCACAGCAAAACTGTCTAACAAAAAGACACCAGCAGAAGGATCCGCAACAGCAGGAATCATAAGAGAAGGTTACAGACCCAACACATCCTCAGCAATACCCACTGCAGCTGCCATAATAGCTGTTCAGAATCATCTACCACCAGCCTCCGACAACACCAGCAACCACATGCCTTTCTCTAGCACCATCCTCCTGTGACCTATGGCCTTGGATACTTCATAGATTCATAGAGTTTAAGGCCCCAAGAGACCATTAGATCATCTAGTCTGACCTCCTGTATATCACATTATTAAAATTCACCTTATTAGCCCTGTATTGATCCAACAACTTGTGTTTGATTAACGCATAAACTCACATTTGGCTAAAGCATAATTACCCCCCAAAAATCTAGTCTTAATTTGAAGACAGCAAGAGGCGGAAAATCCACAACTTCCCTTGGTAGTTTTTTCCAGGAGATAATCACATAAGAATGGCCATACTGGGTCAGAACAAAGGTCCATCTAGCCCAGTATCCTGTCTTCCAACAGTGGCCAATGCCAGGTGCCCCACAGAGAATGAATAGAACAGGTAATCATCAAGTGATCCATCCCCTATGGCCCATTCCCAGCTTCTAGCAAACAGACATTGGGGGCACCATCTCCACACATCCTGACTAAAAGCTATTGATGGACCTATCCTCCATGAATTTATATAGTTCTTTCTGAATCCTGTTATAGTCTTGGCCTTCCTTGGCCTCTGGCATGTACCCTTTGTTTCCTATCTTTTAACCAGTTATCAGTTCGTGAGAGGACCTTCCCTCTTATCCCATGACAGCTTACTTTGCTAAGAGCCTTTCATGAGGGGCCTTGTCAAGGGCTTTCTGAAAATCTAAGTACACTATATACACTGGATCCCGCTTGTCCACATGTTTGTTGACCCCCTTAAAGAATTCTAGAAGATTGGTCAGACATGATTTCCCTTTACAAAATCTATGTTGATTCTTCCCCAAAAAATTATGTTCATCTATGTGTCTGACAATCCTGTTCTTTACTATAGTTTAAACCAATTTGTGTAGTATTGAAGTCAGGCTTACTGGCCTGTAATTGCCAGTATCACCTCTGGAGCCCTTTTTAAATATTAGTGTCACATTAGCTATCCTCCAGTCAGTTGGTACAGAAGCTGATTTAAATGATAGGTTACAAATCACAGTTAGTCGCTGTGCAATTTCACATTTGAATACCTTGAGAACTCTTGGGTGAATACCATCTGGTCCTGGTGACTTATTACCGTTTGACATATCAATTTGTTCCAAAACTTCCTCTAATGACACCTCAATCTGGGACAGTTCTACAGATTTGTAACCTAAAAAGAAAGGCTCAGGTTTGGGAATCCCCATTACATCCTCAGCCATGATGACTGATGCAAAGAATTCATTAGTTCCTCCATAATGGCCTTATCATCCTTGAGTGCTCCTTTAGCATTTCGATTGTCCAGTGGCCCCACTGTTTGTTTAGCAGGCTTCCTGCTTCTGATGCACTTAAAAAAATTGCTATTACTTTTTGAGGTTTTGCTAGCTGTTCTTCAAATTCTTTTTTGGTCTTCCTAATTATATTTTTACACTTCACTTGCCCCAGTTTATGCTCGTTTCTATTTTCCTCACCATGATTTAACTTCCACTTTTTAAAGAATGCCTTTTGCCTCTCACTGCTTCTTTTACTTTGTTGTTTAGCCATGGTGGCACCCTTTCTGTTCTCTGTTTTTTCTTCATTTGGGGTATACATTTAAGTTGAACCTCTATTATGGTGTCTGTAGTGGGGCGGCTGCCCCACTCTGGGGAAAAAGGGCTTAAAACAGCCCAAGAAAGGGTTGTGGCTGCAAGCAAGCAAGCTCCAGCCTGAGTGGGCCCAGCAGCCACAGCTGTGGCTGGTTCAATTAAGGCCCAGCTGGCCCTGATAAAAGGGCTTAGTTTAGTGCTGAGAGAAGACAATCTGACATCGGCCTGCAGAGAGCGATCACTTTGCAGTGATCCGGATGCTGGCGAGCTATTTCCCTGGACACAACAGCAGGGGGCGCCGCAGGGGTGAGTCGCCGCCCTGCTACAGTGTCATTAAAACGTTTCCATGCAGCTTTCAGAGATTTCACTTTTGGCATTATGCCATTTAATTTCTGTTTAAATAACTTCCTCATTTTTGTGTAGTCCCCTTTTTTGGAATTAAATACTACAGTATTGGGATGCTGTGGTGTTTTCCCTGCCACAGGGATGTTCAATTTAATTATATTATGGTCACTATTACCAAGTAGTCCAGCTATAGCCACCTCTTGGACCAGATGCTGTGCTCCATTTAGGCCTAAATCAAGAACTGCCTCTTCTCTTGTGTGTTTTAGGACTAGCTGCTCCAAGCAGCAGCCATTTAAGGTGTCAAGAAATCTTGTTTCTGCATCCCATTCTGAGGTGACATGTATCCAGTCAATAGGGGGATAGTTAAAATACCCCATTATTATTATTATTGAGATTTTTATTTTTATAGCCTCTCTAATCTCCGAGAGCATTTCACAGTCACTATCACCATCCCGATTAGGTGGTCCATAGTAAATCCTTACTGCTATATTCTTATTATTCGAGCATGAAATTACCATCCATAGAAATTCTGTGGTATAGTTTGGTTCATTTAAGATTTTTACTTCATCACCCTCACTGCTAAAAGGGTTCTACTTCCTCAAATTCAAAGCCACTTAGTGGTGTTGAGTCACAATGCAGGAGATGCTAGCATTAGATTTGGCATGTAGGCTCTCCTTCACCATGCCTACCTGCTGCAACCTCAAATTCATAAAACACCTGGGGTCTAACAGATGTTGGCCCAGTAAGTATAGTATGATATAAGCCTCGGGATGTCACCTTGAAGTCTGTTTCAGGAAGCAAGACGTGTTGATCAGTCCCTTGCCTCACAACATTTCAGTCAGAGACAGATGGCCAGACAAAATATTGCTTCTGAAGAGCTGTTAAGTTAGGGATCCCTCAGCCACTTTTCCTGGTAGTGATGGCAGATCCACACTGCTCACAAAAGCTTCCATGCCACCCAGCAAGTGAGGCACAGCCTAACCAAAGAATTCAGAAGCTAATTCCCAATCCTAAAAGCTACATTTGTGTGTCTATATATTATTATTAGGACAGTTAGGCATATATATTAAATAAAGTTAACATATCTTAGCCCACAAGGAGAGTGAGTAATCTGACATATCACAAGCACAAGTGGGTATTAGCCCACGAAAGCTTATGCTTCAATACTTTAGTTAGTCTTTAAAGTGCCACAGGACTCTTTGTTACCTCTGCTAGATAGACATACTGCATGCAGTCCGAGAGCATTGTTCACTTTTGTTCTATCTTTGAAGGTTTTCACTATTAGGCTGAGTCACACACTTAATCAGGATGGAAGTAGGAAATGGCCCAGCAGAAGTCTCCTCCACATGCCCTTTCTATTGCCTAGGTTTATAACATGGCAGCCCCATGCCAGGCAGCAGCACCTTCCCCCCGGCTAGAACCCATCCTGTCCTCTGTCCCGGTGCTGCAGCAAGTGCATGCATGGCTCTTGTCTTCCAGGGTGGACTTGGTGGCGTCCTGCCCCATGTCATGGGGATTGGCTGCTGCTGGGAGGGAGAGCGCTAGAGCCATGCACCGTCGAGAACTGCAGCTGGAAGGGGAGGTCAGAGCTGGGCTGTACGGAGTGAAAAACCTGGCCCTGGGCCCCAGCTGGTGGGGAACCCATAGAGCTGGGCCCCCAACTCTACCCCTGGTTTATGGGAGGCAGTCAAAGAACATTTTTCTCTGAGGATGGTTTTAGGTGTTTTCTCACTATTAACATATACTGTTTTTTGGGGGGGAGGGAGGGCAATGTACTCAAGCCCCCCCAATCTCCATCCATTGCTGACACTTTAGTAAAGAACAGAATTATTAGACACATAGATTAACACCATTTGTTGGGGAAGAGTTTCCCAGGATTTTGTAAAGGCAAATTACATCCATTCCTTGAGGGGATCAACAAGCATAGATACAAGGGCCAACAAGCATGGTTCCGGTCAAAATAGTGGACTTGGACTTTCAGAATGCATTTGACAAGTTCCCACAGCAAAGGCTCTTAAGAAAAGTAGGCAAACATTGGATAAGAGGGAAGGTCCTCTCATGGATCAGTAAGTAGTTAAAAATAGGAACCAAACAGTAGGAATAAATGGTCAGTTTTCAGAATGAAGAGAGATAAATAGTGGGGTCCCCAAGGATCTGTGTTGGGACTAGTGCTGTTCAACATATTAATAAATAATCTGGAAAACGGGGTTAAAAGTGAGGTGGCAAAGTTTACAGATGATACTCAAGACCATTAAGTCCAAAACTGACTGTAAAGAGTTACAAAGGGATCTCACTAAATTGGGCGACTGGGCAACAAAATGAAATTCAGTGTTGTAAATGCAAGGTAGTGCATGTTGGAAAACATAATCCAAACTAAATATACAAAATGATGAGGTCTAAATTAGCTATTACCATTCAAAAAAAATAATAATCTTGGAGTAACTGTGGATAGTTCTCTGAAAAACATCCTCTCAATGTGCAGCAACAGTCGAGAAAGCTAACAATGTCAGGAACCATTGGAAAAATGATAAATAATAGGACAGAAAAGATCATAGTGCCACTATATAAATCCATGGTACATCCACACTTTGAATATTGCATTCAGTTCTGGTTTACCTATCTCAAAAAAAAAAGTTATTTAGAATTGGAAAAGGTATAGAGAAGGGCAGCAAAAATAACTAGGTTTATGGAACAACTGTAATGAGAGATTAAAAAGACAATGACTGTTCAGCTTGGAAAAGAGATGACTAAGGCGGATATGATAGAGATCTATAAAATCATGAATGTTATGGATAAAGTGAATAAGGATGTGTTATTTACTCCTCCACATAACACAAGAACCCAGGGTCACCTAGTGAAATTAATAGGTTTAAAACAAACATAAGGAAGTACTTAACACAGTGCACCATCAACCTATGGATCTCATTGCCAGAATACGATGTGAAGGTCAAAAGTATAACAGGGTAGGAAAAAGAATTAGAAGTTCGTGGAGGACAGGTCCATCAATGGCTATTAGCTAAGATGGCCAGGGATGCAACCAATGCTGTTGATGTCTCCAAACCTTCAGCTGCCAGAAGACGAATCATTTGATAATTGCCCTGTTCTGTTTATTCCCTTTGAAGCATCCAGCATTGGCCACTGTTGGAAAATATGATACTGGGCTAGATTGACAATTGGTCTGCTCCAGAATGACTATTCATATGTTCTTAAGTTTACTTTAGACTATTGGACAATATCATACCATTTTGTGCTTAAAACCTCAGTAGGATCAGAAAGCTCAGAACACTTGGTGTGGTGAAGCTCATGGAGTTTCCTTGGAATGTTAGAAATTTATTTTCAGGGAAAGGGCCATGGAGAGTCATAGGCTATAGTGTTTAAGCAGGTCCCAGAAAGCCATGGGGAAAGAAATGGATGCTTTCTGACAAGTTACCTCTAATGTCCTTTCTCAACAGCCTACCCTCCTCATGGGCTGCTATTTGACTTTTGTTTTACACTTGAGCAAACTCCTTCTCTGGGGGGGGGAGGGGAAACAGGTGTGAAGCGTGAAGAACCCCCTATTTGGATATCCACCAGCTCAGAGAGCAGCACACCATAGTATGTGGCTGTTCTCATGGTTCTGGAATACTCAGCCTAACTCACAGAACAACAAGCCACACGCTGGGGGCACAGGGGCTTCTGCAAACTCAAGAGGATGGGGGAGCATATGGTAGAGCAGCTGTGGTCTCTCTTTCTTTGTCCCTCACAATTCTAGGCGGCATATAGGCCAATGATTTATTTTACTTTTTGAAATAAAATTCACTTTTATTTCAAATCCTCTTCTGCAACTTTTTTGTTAGATCTTGATCCTTTTAATAAATCCTCCAGAGTTCTCGACTGACTACAGAACTGATTAACGGTAGGCTTCCCTGCTGTTGAACTCAGCCATTCATGACTTCACCAGATGGGTTTATTTCTCAACCAATGACAGACTTTTGTGTTGTTTTTCTCCTCCTTCCCAAGAGCAAGCAGCAGTGCAGTCAAGTTCCACAATCCTCCCAATCAATGCCAGAATCAGACTGCTTACCTATCAAACAGATGCCTGTCTTTCACTGTAACCATCAAAAGCATGACTTTTCTGCACATTTATAAGATTAATCATGTGTACAAAATATATCCAGTGTAATTATTTTACACCCTTTGTTATAATCTTGTATTTTGTTGTATAGTATTACTGTTATGATTTTACTTGGTTTTGTAGGCTTATGTAGTGCAATGTATCAAGACTTGCCATAGAAAACTGATTCATCTAGCACCCTTTTAATTGCTTATAAGCCAGTGGGAACACTGAAAGTCATCAGTATGTGTCCAGATAAATTTTTTTTTAAAGCTGTCATAGAAATGGACAGAAGGTGGTGTGGCAGGGTGCTGGCCAGGAGTGCCTGAGCCAGCCCTGCCGGCCCTTTAAGAGGGAGAAAAGCCCTCTGCAAACCTCCCTTGCAGGAAGGCTAATCAGCCACCTGGGCTGCAGGGCAATCAGCCTGGATGAGTGGCACCTGGCAGCCTCCTCAGGGGGATAAAAGGCCTGCCAGGAAGCAAGCCCAGTGTGGTGGGGATGGTATAGAGTGTGAAGAGCGAGTCAGAGCCGTGTTGGGAGTTGTAAGCTGGACTATATAGAGTCTGTAGAGCTGGGAACTGTACAAAGCTGTATGTATTGGTGGTGGGGTCCTGCACTGTAAATTAAAGAGCACTGTTTGGAGCAAAAAGGGTTTCCTGCCTGTTCCTGACAAGGGGTGAGAGAGCGGTCTGTCACAAGTGGTGTCAGAGGTGGGATCGCTACACCAGCAGCCCAACTGGTGGCCCAAAGATGGAGGGAACCCTGGAGTGGCTCGTGGAGAAGCAAAAGCAGACCCAGCAGGCCATGCACGCCTTGCAACAAATCCACCAGGAAATGCAGCTGGCTCAGACAGAGCAGCAGAAGAGGCTGCAGGAATTCATCCAGGAGCAAGCAAGTACCCAGGCGAAACTCCTGCAGCTGCTGGTGAGTCCAGGGGCAGGAGAGGGCATGTGGCCGCCGGGCTGGGGACTCTGTAAGATGAGCCCGGCGGATGACCCCGATGCCTTCCTGGGCACTTTTGAGAGGGTGGCCACCACAGCCGGGTGGGAACGGACCACCTGGGCCCTCCGGCTTGCTCCCTACCTGGCGGGCGAAGCCCAGGCGGCCTATATGGCCCTGGGGAATGCAGAGGCCCAGGACTTTGAGACTGTAAGAGCGGCCATTTTGGACCGGGTCGGCTTATCTCCGGAAAGATACCGGCAAAAGTTACGGGTGGCCCGCTGGACGCCGGCGGTGCGGCCCCGGGCGTTTGCCCAGAGGCTAAGAGACTGGGCGATGCGTTGGCTGAGGCCGGAGGCCCGGTCAGGGGAGGAAATCATGGACTCCCTGATCATGGAGCAGTTTTTGCTCAGCCTCCCCGAGACTGTCCGCACCTGGGTCAGGAGGCACCAGCCGGAGACGGTGGAGGCTGCGGTGCGCCTGACCGAGGAGTACGTGGAGGCAGAAGGACCTTGGGGAGAAGACAGACCACGACGGGTCCGGGATTTGGGGTGTCGGCCCATGGACTCCCCCCCCCCAGCAAAAGGCAAAGGGACTGATGGGGAGCCCAGGGGGGTGCCAGGAAGAGTGGCCCGGCTTACCTGCTGGCAGTGTGGGAAGCCAGGGCACATTAAAAGGGACTGCCCAGCCATGGAGTGTGGCTACACCGACTGGTGTGGGTGGACCAAGGTTTGGGGGCGGAAACCGCATAAGGGGATACCCACTCTGCGGGTACAGGTGGGAAGGAAGTCCCAACCGGGGGTAGTGGATTCAGCCTCCCCCTGTACGCTCATCCGCAGGGCGTTGGTACGCCCCGAGTGGATAATTCCGGGGGCTACCATGGACCTGCAGTGCGTCCATGGGGACAGGAAGACCTGTCAGGTGGCCCAGGTCCCCCTAGAGATCGGCGGACGATTCCGCTGGAAGCGGGTTGGGGTGCCAGCGGGGTTGCCGTGCCCCGTAATTATTGGGTGGGACTGGGGCCCGGTGGGAAATACGAGACCCCGGGCTGCCCCAAGGCTGGGCGTGAGAACCCGTACGGGGGGTTCGGCCAAGGGAAGGGGTGGGTCTCAGCCCAATAACCCAGTGAAGGGCCTAGCTAGCCCTGAACATCAGGGACTAGGGCAGGAGGTGAGCTCCACAGAGGAGGCCCTGGGCCCCTGTGAGAGCTTGGGGGAAACTGAGGCAGAGGGACGGTCAGTTTCACTCTACTGCCTGCAGTGTGAGGAGTGGACAAGGCTCCCCCCCGAAAAGCACGGGGGCAAAGTACCACAACCCCCTGCCCAGGCGGCGCCTGTGAAAGAGGTGAAGGCAGTGGGGTTCTCCGCCACAGCCGGGCATGACACCCCAAAGCCTAGGGACCATGCGGCTATGGTGAAGGAGATGAGGATTAGAGGTTCAAGGGCCCTGTTAAATATACTTGGGAAACATTGAAGGGTCTGAGCCAGCCCGATGGGGCTAGGCTAAGGGGGGAGGTGTGTGGCAGGGTGCTGGCCAGGAGTGCCTGAGCCAGCCCTGCCGGCCCTTTAAGAGGGAGAAAAGCCCTCTGCAAACCTCCCTTGCAGGAAGGCTAATCAGCCACCTGGGCTGCAGGGCAATCAGCCTGGATGAGTGGCACCTGGCAGCCTCCTCAGGGGGATAAAAGGCCTGCCAGGAAGCAAGCCCAGTGTGGTGGGGATGGTATAGAGTGTGAAGAGCGAGTCAGAGCCGTGTTGGGAGTTGTAAGCTGGACTATATAGAGTCTGTAGAGCTGGGAACTGTACAAAGCTGTATGTATTGGTGGTGGGGTCCTGCACTGTAAATTAAAGAGCACTGTTTGGAGCAAAAAGGGTTTCCTGCCTGTTCCTGACAAGGGGTGAGAGAGCGGTCTGTCACAGTGGATAGAAAAGGCTTAGACATGTCTCCCATGATGTAATCATACTGTACAAAACTGCTTGACAAAGAAACGTTTATTAACTAGTTGTCATTTCTTTTTTAATTATATGGGTTTAAAGGAATTCTTAAGAATGCTCTTATGATTACTGGAATCCATGTTTTTTCAATCACTCTTTAGGGGAAGTGCTGTGACTCTTTAACTGATTACCTTGTTTAGGACTTACTTGCACAGTCCCATTTTTACCACTTTTAAAATAATTGAAACCACATTCTGCTCCAGATTAACACCAGTGTAAATGAGGGGTTGCATTACAGACTTTGTTGTTTCAGATTTACAGTAGTGTAACTAGGAACAGAGTTTAATGTCTAAGGACTTATCGATATTCCATTATTAGGAATATTTGTTATTCCCTTTACTGTGTGAGGACTCTTAAAGTCTGATTCAGATAAACATGTACTGCTTAGAGGGTGGTGAGGGAACCTGGTGGTAAAAGCGTTTGTTCACCACATAGACTAGTGATTGAAGCTTAACACTGCTGGACAAATAGGAGGATTGTGAAAAGTGCATGCAGAAAAGACCTTAATTGTCATGATCCTTCCCCTCTGATAAGTTCTTCATCAATCATCATCATCATCATCATCATCATCATCATCAATCATCATCTCTTGGAAATTCCTCCTTCCCTCTCTGTAGAAGGTCTACAGGGCATCAACACTGTGTCTTCCTTTCTTCTCCCTTTACCACCCAGTGTCTTTCTGATCTTGTCCATTCAAAAGGCTGCAAATATTTATACCAGTGTTACCCGAAATGAACTTCTAGTCTTGACCTTGGTAGTTGGTTGGGGGGAGAGGAGTCCTCTTTGGTTCCATGGATAGGTCTCCTTTAGCTGCTGTGTGTGGGCTTGGAGGTAGATATATAAAATAAATGTTTTCTATTATGTGTATTTAGATAACTGGCAGTGTTTTTCATTTCAGGTTAAGAAAAGATTTCTTACACTGTACTAGATGATGTAAGCGTAACGGTTCCCCCTGGGGTGCCACCTGGACTTGGGGTACCATTGAGCCTCCTCACCCACCAGTCTGGGCTCTCAATCACACAGTGCTGTTGTGACAAGCTACAGGGCCTTCCCAGCCTGCTCTTTAACAGCATATATACAGGTAGGGACACACCCAGCTGCAGTTACAAGCAGGCTCAATGAGCAGCCTCTGCAGGGGAAAGTTACTCCCAGCTCCTCAGGCACACCCCCCCCCCTCTGGAGTATAAACCCAAAATTATACTGTCTTGTGCTGCACTGTACAGTATAAGCTCATAAAATTCACCCCCTCCCTCAAAGTGGAGAGGAATATGCAACAGCCTTCTGCCCCTGAGTTATGATTCTCACACACTAGTTTAGATGGAGCAAAAATAGGTTTATTAACTACAAAAGATAAATTTTAATTGATTATAAGTGACAGCAAACAGATCAAAATAGATTACCTAGCAAATAAACAAAAACACAAACTAAACTTAATATACTGGATAGATTATTTATGAATACCATATTCTTACCCTAAGAATGATACAAGCAGCCTGTAGATTCTTAAGGGGCAAGCTGCACTTGCTTACAGCTTGGAATCCAGAGGTGTTCTATTAACAGGCTAAAAGTCCCTTTAGCCTGGTTCCAGCACTTCGCCCATGCCAGTCTTTGTTCTTCAGGTGTTTTTAGAAGTCGTCTTGTATGGGGAGAAAACAACACCACATGATGTCACTCCCCACCTTATATAGCTTTTGCATATGTCGAGAACCCTTTGTTTCAAAGCTTGGTTCCAAGTCTAGTCTGTGGAAAAACACAGACATCCCAAGATGGGGTCTAGAGACATGTGGTCTCATCACATGTCCTTGCAGAGTCTTAGCAACCATTTCTCAGAGGCTGTCAGTAGTGTTCTCAGGAAGGCTCCTCTTCTAAGAATCTAAGGGCTATTTTTTCCTAATGTCCCATTCCCCACCACTATCTAGAAGGAAAACATCTTGTCTAAATAGTAGGCATTACCCAGGTGTAACTATAAGTTTTCTGTGGACAGATCCACTTCATTTTTGGGAGAGCTGCAGCACAGGATTTGCTGTCCCTTTTAGGGCAATCCCAGGTTCAGCATATACCTGTTCCATGGTCTGGTCTTTCTGGGACTTGTAGCTCCCATGGAGCAGGGGAACTATAGGGACTAAAACAAGGAATGCTGAGAAAGGGAGACAGGATATAGAAGAAAGGCAGAGACCAAGCATGATTCAAGATTTTGGTCTTTCCACTGAAGGACTCCTGGAAGAATCTGTGATGGTGACTGTTAGGCTTCTCCCGGGAAAATTCCTGGTAGGGGTTTTCCAGGAAAAGCCTGGAAAAATGACTCCTGAGACAGTTAAGGGGCTATGGAAACAACCTCTAGGAAGGGGTAGTCTTTGATTTGAAAGCAAAGACAATGAAAGGCCAGGAGGGTGCCAGAGAGCCACTCGTGGGCCTTACCAATGAGAAGCCAAGAGACTGGTAATAGGTCTCTCTGCAGTGAGGAAGTTGGGTAAAGAACTTGAAGGGGCTGTGGAAAAATAGCTCAAAATATTCCCAAGAAGATGCTGGGAAGCATGCTATGGACATAGAGGGAAGAGCTGTGGTTTTTTGTAGAGAGGATTTCTTGGAAGCCTGGGTCCAGAGCTGGAGCCCTTTTAGTAAGGGGCAAAAGTTCATTTGACTCTTGCTTACCCTGAAACTGGAGGATTTTTAAAGGTTTGCCCAGAAAGCTAAATCAAATTAACTACCTTACATAAAGGGGGAAGCTTGTAGTGGAATAGGGAAATGAGGCAACCTGACATCTGAGAGGTGTTGTAAACTTGCAAAGCATTTTTTGTCAATGTGTCTTTTCCTCCCCAGTCCTCCCTTCAGTAAGTGTAACCAGTAAAATAATAGTTTAATAAATATCGATGATTAAAAGGTAAATCTTATAATACAAAATACATAATACTTCCACTTTTGTGCACATATTTATGTATGTGTGTATATACATCTAATAATGAAGCACTGAGGAAAATACTATCCCACTTTGTGTAGGAGAATTTCATAAATTTAGATATGTAGAAGAAAATTTACAGAATGATCACGGCCTTTTATGTGTAATCTACTAAAATTAGTGCTGCTTATCAAGGCTTTATTCTTCTTTTCTGACATTTTATTTATTTGAAAAGTGACTAATTATAGTGTTCTTCGCACATAGCAGCAGTTTTAATTATTAGTCACACTGGCCTTCACAGGGTAATGCAAAATGCAACCTCTTGGTTCTGATTTTTTTTTTTTTAAAAAAAAGCAGTCTAAAGCTCTGAAGAAATAAATAAATGTATCTGCCTCTGTCTTTCATGTTGTATTCCAAATATAGAATGAAACAAACAAAAAAGCATGCATAGGATTGCAGGTGAATATTTTGACTCCTTTTTGGACGATCCCATTTTTAGATGACAGATTTTTATGCCATAGATCTTTCTTTAAAAAACAAACAAACTTTAGTTTCATTTGATTAAAAGGCTTCTGTGGAGTAGATAGCTCATATTTAATTTGGCAGAGAAGGTACCCCTAGCATCAGCAAATGCTATTTTTGTAGCAGTGAAGACAGTTTTTACCTACATACTTTGTAGAAGCATCTGCCAGAAGACACCCACTGAAACTAATCCATAAAAGTATGTTCTGGTCTCAAGAACTTAAATAGTTTAATGACTTTAATCATTGTTAGAGTAGTAGGTTTAATGTCAAAACCTTCTGTCAAGTTACCATTGTCACAGTTGGGGGCAACTGCACCTGTGTTACCTCTTTCTGGTTCTGCAAGGGTGCTCACTCTAGGCTTCTTGCTCCTTAGCCATCACCTCTCTTAAGTAGGAGACCCGTTTCTCTTTCTTCCTCTTGACCAGGATATTTCCAGACTGCATAGTTCCCTGCTTATACTGTGACCTCCCCAGCAATGTCAGGCTACCTAAAATCACCTTCTTTACTTTTCTTCTCAGAGACAGTAAACAGTAAAATTGCCACAGGTAAGCTACACACAGTTCTTTCTAAGCAAGCTCATTTATTTTTAAGGTAAAAGCATTACAGAGAACATATAAACAACAATATAAGAACCTACATGCATGCCAATGAGCTTACCAGAGACCATCTCCTGACTCCAAAAGGGCTCTGGCTGGTGAACAGTTTTTCTAACCTCACCGTCATCTTCCTCTGGTCACAAGTTCATCACAGATTCTGCTCAGAATAAGCTTTCTCGGTATTATGGGCCTCAGTACGAAAAAGTCCTTCCAATCCTCTCACAAGGATTGCCCCTCCCCTTCACTTTGGACCAGAAGCCCTGTCTATTTTTACTGGATCAGAAAGAAGGCTCTGAGTCAGTTTAAACTCAGGCTATTTATCCAAAAATCCTTCCCTTGTCTATTGGTCTGTAGAGAATACAGTTTGAATCACTATATTCAGACTTCTCTATAGGTGATGATAGCTCTCTGGAGGTGTTACAACCTATGTAAATTGCCTAACCATTCTCCAATCTTCTTAGTTCCTGGAGGTGTCCCTCTCCCTTATGGAAGTACATAAAAGCCCTCAATAGTATATAAACACTGGTATTTTTAATACAAAACTCCTAGAATACTTAAACTCAATATGTTTTGTTCATCATATTGTCATACTTAAATATAATGGTTACTGAAATTGTAGGCCTCTACAAGTCTATTTGCTCTAAATACCTTTTACCCATCCAAAGACATCTAAGTCCTTTGTATGTGGCCTGTCAACTCCAGGGAAGCTGAGAACTGCTGAGACATACAGCTGTAAAGGATCCTGTTGCAACTTTTTGAAGTGGGATCAGTATTTACTCTGGCATAGATATGTGCAGTCCCAAACCTGGTGTAATTTATGATGGGTGGTTATGACCCATTGCCAGCCAGGGGGTTCTGGAATGCAGAGCACTTAGGCTATACCCCCTTTACCGAGGAGGTGGTGCAGTCTGTGCTGAGTATATCAAGCTGTTTTCTGCCCCCTTGATGCTTCAACAATAATGCACAAAATGAGGGGTGGGAGGGAGGGAAATTGTGGATTTCAAAGTCACTGGAGTGAATCCAGATCAGTAGAAAGAAACTAATAGCCATTACCATGTTCTGGCTGCTCAGTGGCCTATCTGAAATATTTGTATTCTCAGTCTGCTTCCTGAAGTCTTTAAGGTGCCACAGGACTTTACCTCTGCTATTCCAGACTAACACGGCTACCTCCCTGATTCTTCAAATCAGAAATGGCACTGACCCCTCTTTTGGGTGTCTCTGAAGAGCAGGCAAGGATCGAATCGGCATAGGGATTGAATATGCCCATTCCTAGGGTTGGGTTTTGTGGCTCAGGACTGGGGGTTCCTGTTGAGGCAACAATAGGATGCTTGCAATGTGACTCTCCTTATGATAATCCTGGCTATACATCGTCTGTGGTTATAGAAGTGTTGTTTCAAATGTGTTCAGTGTAGCTATTTTCAACAGCAGGAAATTCAGTTAAAATGTATCCCAATGAAACATTATCCTTTGGATACATTCAAAGTATTTGTGAACATGTGGAGCTATGATTTAAAGTCTTCTTCATAATTAGGTGAGAGTTACTTTCTGAGGTGCTTCTGCTTTTCTCACTCTTTGTTTGACCTCCACTCCCACAATGGGAGTTACACATATATTTTTAAAGGGAGACTGGACCATAACATTTGTCTACACTTTATTCAGTTCAATGTGAATTCTTTCTTAATGTCATTGAACATGAAAAAAGACTTAAAGTTCGTGCTTTGGTATGAAACTCTTAAGGTGCATAGATATATGAATATAGAGGGCCAGAGCACTGAGGTAAGCATGGAAGGGGAATGTGAGAGATTTGAGAGACTGGTGTGGTGGGGAGGGAGATGTTGGAAGAATGGGAAGGGGTCAAATGGAAGCTTTTTCCTCAGGTTTTATGAATAGATAAGTGGGTCACTATCTGAGCAGCCAGCACAGAGGTCCATATTTTTGTGTGTGCTTTCAGGCTGAATCTCAAACTTGAATTAATCACACAGGAACCAGAAGACACCTTCCTTCTACAAGCTTAAATTGAAAAGTATGCAAGAAACAGTGACCTAGTATTTTTTTTAAAAAAATTAAGCTAATCCTGTGATGTTTTCATGTTTGACTCATAGTCTCGGTTTGAGGCTGGCACGAATATTGATGCCATTCATTATATTCCCTGTTGATCATTCTGATTCATCTGTTTGAGGTATAAGAAAGCTATTGCTATCTGAAAACTGTTTACATTCAAAATGAGATCTGATAAAAGGAGAAAATTCTTTATTCAGACTTGTGTTTACTGGAAGCTGTCATAGCCCTTTTCTTCCCCCTCATGAATTATCACCAGGCTGTAGTATTGAATCAACCTTTTGGATCCCATATGTTTTTGAAGCCCACTGGCTCTGAGAAAGAACTGTCTCTAAGTACAAATCTGGGTATGTACTTGGCACAGCTAAGCTGTGCCTCTGCTAAACTTACTACAACAGTGCCACTGCTGTGTATATTCACTCTGGCTTGATGAGAGCTAGCACATGTATATCAATGCGAGTGGGGAATCATGCCCCTAGTTTTCAATGTAGATATAACCTAAGTCTGGCTTCTCAGGTACACTCCCAGAGTGCAGACTCCCTGTCTGATACCCTGGTACCTCTTCAGACGTGGGACAGAACTAGGACCCAGGACTGTTCTAGGGTCCCATTATTGGAGAGGTAGGAGTGCGACAGCAAGTGGGTATTGTGGTGTCACAAATTAAAAAAACAACCTTCCAGGAGTCCAGCGGCTGGTTAGAAAGCCCTTGAAAATGTTGTATTTTAAAAGTTTTAAGAATTAAAAATTGGTTACTGGGCAGTATTTTGCTATAATTTATAACTTGTAGAAAGGATGAAGACTGCTTAAAAAGTGCTGATTTTTAAGTATAATTTTTCCTGTCAGACTTGCAAAAATAAAAATTCCAAAATGAACATAGAATTAAATGAAACATTGATAGTGGTGCAACTTATCTTCATACTAAAAGGCAAGGGAGATACAGTTCAGACATTGCACCTAATCTATGAATTATTTTTGCTGATAACTCTAATGCAAAGGCATGATTAAAGTACTGTATGTTAACAAGATGTTAATTTATACAGTTCTTGCTATGAAGATCCTCCAAATGGAATGTGCTTAGCAACCAAAATGCCAGCATATTGATTTTCAGTCAATACCTTAGGAAGACTTGAAATAGTAAAAACCTTTGCTGAGAAACTACTCAGGATTTAGGAAGACAAACATTCACAAAATAGGTCAATCAATAAAACAACATACTTCAGAAACAACAGTGGATTTGACAAGGTGCAAGTTCCATTCAATTTTCTCTTTTTGATAGGCTTTGCAACAAAGCAATATTTAAAGCTAAGACCTTCCCAGTACAATACTGAGAAAAAGAAGTGGTCGGCTTACCACTCGCCAATGTTCTTTACATGCTGACTGGTGATGGTAGCTGCTGAAATGCTGTCAGTTGAAGCAAAACACTGGATTAGATAACATAAAATTCAGTATAGGTTACCAGTTATGTAAAAGCAAAGGGTTAAATCAGAAACCAGTCCCTGGCCAGGAGTAGGCAAAGTAAACATTGGCTCTTAAATTAAAAGAGAGGAATATTTTTAAAAAGTTTATTTGCATCAGAATAGAATCACTAAAACACAATCTTTGATACTTTTGTAGCCACAAAAGCAAGAATCAATTCTGTGAAATCCAACTGCTTTCCAACTTGACTTTCAATAGACAATGGGTTGGAAGAATTCAATCTCCTGTGACATTTGAGTCACAAATGAGCTTTAAGAGAGAGAACTTTCAGCTGAAGCCAGAGTAATAGAAATTGTTAAATACATGTAATAAACTATGTAAGTATTTGGAAATATTAAGTGCCGTTTGTTCTTAATGATAAAGTTCAAAATTTCATGCAGTTTTTCTTAATCTGTGTTCAAAATACATTTTAATATCACAAGTTCCTCCAGTTGGTCTGTCGATAAGTCTGCTTCAGTTGCAGCCAATTCTTTACCTGCATTTTCCTGATTCATTTTAGTTTGGGAAATATGTAAGAAGCCATACAGAGCCACTTTGGTTTTTTCAAGTGCAATGTTAAAACTTGTTTTATGATAATCCTGAAGGGTTGCTGCTGACGTTTTTTGTTAATCTGCATGCCATACAGAGATCTACATCACTTCCCTTAAATGGCTTGTTGATTGTGCTGATTTCTTTCAGCACTTTGTACCACACAGTGAAGGCTACCATGAAAGGGTAGGGAGACAATTTTCATATGATTGTACTTGTGAGCCAACCATACTGTTGGAGGTGGAGTTAATGTAGCTCCTGGAGTATATCACAATGGGGAAACTGTTGCCAAACAACTTTTATAGCATCTACATTTGCCTTCTGTATAATTTCAGACCAGGATTTCAGGGAAATATCCACATGCTTTTTTAAAAGGTGGTATATTTTTAGCAGATCCACCAGATAATACATACAATCTTTGCAGTACACTGAATATTTTTGGATTCGAGTGAAGCAGCTGCTGCAGCAGCAAAAGGCAACAAGTTCCAATTGTAACTATAGCAAAGCATATACATGGCATGGGAGCTATCTTTCCTAATTTGGCCTGCACCTCATGTTTGAACCATTATCAAAATAAGACAGCAGAACCCAATGTTGTAAATCCCATGTCTTCTAGCTGCTTCAAAATCAGCTTCAGCAAGTTCTGCTCTGCTAGTGGCTTTGACATTCAGGATTGTAAGAAAAGACTTTAATAGATACTTGTTCTTTATCAAATTCTACATACCAAAGAATTACATCCATTTGTTCCATATAGAAGAATAAGGTATACCACTGAGCATCAGTGCATAATATTTTGCAGTTTTCACTTCCGTCAGAATGTGTTTAATTTTTTGACCTATCAGTTGAATGAACACATGAAAACTGGGTGTGTCTTTACTAAGATAATGTATATTTGCACCTGCTTTCACTGTATCCAAATGACAAAACAGGATCATACTAAGACAGTAACTCAGTCAGCCCCAGGAAGTTTTGATTCCATTTTTCTCCCAAGTGTTCAGTCTCGCTTTGAAATGGCAGATTTTTCTCACCAAGAAATAGTGTGACCCAGACATCGCTGCAGTATTAAATGCCAATGCTTCTCATCTTCAGTTTCTTGCTGTGGCTTTTCATTAAGTCACAGAATTCTCTCCAGACTAAGCCACAGTTCATAGGACCTTCTGAAGCCTCATGCTTTCTTAGTTTAGGTTTCAACTTCTTCCAGTATGACACACTATTTATGAAATCTTCTGCAGGATATTGAGATATCTTGGAAGCTGCTCTGGCAAACATGGCATGGAAAACAAAATGCTTTGTTCCCTGCACAGGACTACAGCATCCAGCTTTGACTACTGACATCTCCATTTGGTAGTAAAGATTGTATCAGCGAAACATCTGCCATTCCACTATGGAAAATTAAAAGTTTCAAATGTTGCCTGAAGAAGTCCTTTCTCAACAAGATAATAATGAATGGAGTCTGAATGTTCTTGGGGATGTGGCCACATTGTTGGGTCTTGCCCTAGTCTCTTGTGATGAGCTTTTACTTGGGATTTCTTCTTGGACCCTTGCTAAGGAAGCTAAGTTGACAGATTCAGCATCATCTTCATTGCAAATAGCAACAGATGGCTCATTTAAAATGTCAGTGCTACCTTTCCCAGCTTTAGAAGTTGCAAACAGGTTCATCTTGTATTTCGTAAAGATCTCTTCTGAATTTTTAGTGCAAACAGACACTGTGGCTATTGAGACACTATGTCCTAAATTATCTTTTTACTTCCTGTTTCCAGGAACAATAATCACTTTGCTAGGCTGGCCTGCTAATGTTGGGTATATTAACTCTGGTAACCTGGTGTTTTTGATTTTTTCAGCCCCTGATCGATATTTCTGCTTTTATGATCGTAGCATGGTTGAAGGTTCCCATGTAAACAGTGAATGACCTCACACTCCTTACCACACCACTCCTTAACAGCAACTACACACCGCACCATAGTAACTCTACCTCAGGAACCAATCCATGCAACAAACCTCGATGCCAACTCTGTCCACATATCTACACCAGCGACACCATCACAGGACCTAACCAGATCAGCCATACCATCACCGATTCATTCACCTGCACATTTACCAATGTAATATACACCATCGTGTGCCAGCAATGCCCCTCTGCTATATACACCGGCCATACTGGACAGTCGCTATGTAAAAGGATAAATGGACACAAATCAGATATTAGCCCATGAAAGCTTATGCTGCTATACTTTTATTAGTCTATAAGGTGCCAGCGAACTCTTTGTCACTCTTGCAGATCCAGACTAACATGTCTACCCTCTGAATAATGTAGGTGTCACTGAAAATGGAAGTGGAAATACAAAACAATTCCCCCCCACACAAAATCAGACTAGGGATGCAGACAGCAACCCCAATGTGTTCTAGATCCATAGTAACCAATAACAGTGCCCCCAAATTGAGATTGGACTTCTCCAAAATGCCTTTTCTTAAATTGTTCGCAGTGTTGTCTTTCTTAAAATTGTCAAGCAGAAAGATAATAGAGTTGTGGCAAAGGTCCTTGCAAGGTCAGAATTGACTAGAAGTAAGCAAATAGGGCAAAAGAAAAAGGTCATACAAATTGTTTCAATTTCAAAGTGAATTCCCTTTAGCTGAACTCATAGCCTTTTGTATCCACTTCATAAATAGTCACCCACACTTTAAGATTGCATGACTAATTATGTGCTGAAGAAAGTCCTATGAATGGGATCAACAAGACCATACTGCTGAGGCTTGATCTACACTATGGTGTTGGGTTGACATAAGGCAGCTTACATCAACCTATTTATGTCAGTGTACACACTACAGCCTACCTTCCACCACTGTAAGTGCCTGCTGCACCAACATCATAACTCTACCTCCACAAGAGGCATAGGGCTTATGTCAGTGTCATTAGGGCGATGCAGTGTGCCTGTAGACATTGTGCTTCTTACATCTATTGACTATTAGGAGCTGTGAAATTAACAAGAAAGCTGGTTCCCAGCTCCCCACTTGGACTGCTGTCTGGTCTCCGCTCAAGCCAGGCTGCCATCTGGGCTCCCTGCATGAAGCCCTGCTGCCTTAAGGGCTCTGATCTGGGCTGCCGCCAGACTCTCGGGTCCCAATCCCCGCAGGGAGCATGTCACCCAACCAGACTCTGCCCCCCCCCCCCAAGCTCTTTGCTCCCCCTGGGAATGGGGCAGCTGTTTTGACCTTCTGGTGTGAGCATGCACATCACTGACAGAAGAAGGGCAATGTGCACATGAACCACCATAGTAATTACTGTGGTTGCTGTAAGTTGACCTAACCCAGGTCAACTTAAGTGTATAATGTAGACATGTCTTTAGTGAGTGAATAGAGGATGGCATATATTTGCTTTAAATGACTTACTTTCTTCAAAAAGCATTGTATCAGAGTTATCTATCTCTATTACATCTACGGCAATCGTGATCTTCTACAATGCAGACCTAAGGTAGTAGCAAATTTATAATAGTTACATTGTTAAAAGTGATATCCTTTGCAAACTTGCCTTTGCTGTTGCTTGCAGAGGACAAGCATAACTCTAAATATTTCCTTCCACTAGCTCTTTTTTTCCCCAGGGAGAACAGGTGGTATTTAAAGTGTTTAATGAGAGTAATGACCTGGCTGAGATTTACAGGATACATCTCAAACAGTTGACTTCAGGGAGAAATTGAAGCCCATTGTTTCATCATATCCCACAGGAGAGGTGTTAGCATTATCTCACAACAACCACATGCTCCAAGTAGTAATTATCCACTCCCATTTTAGCTGCAGAAATGGCATAACTTAAAAAATTATTTCCCACATTTTAAGGAAGCCTCACATTAGTATGCTCAAGTAACCAACAAAGCTGGCTTCATTGAGAGAGCGAGAGCTCCTATTCCATAGTGCTTTGTGTGTTCCATTTTTAAGAGGAAAACAACATCCTTCTGACTTTAAAAATTAGCTTATTTTATTCATAAGAACATAAGAAAGGCCGTACTGGGTCAGACCAAAGGTCCATGCAGCTCAGTATACTGGCTACTGACAGTGGCCAATGCCAGGTGCCCCGGAGTGAGTGAACCTAACAGGTAAGGATCATGTGAGATCTCTCCTGCCATTCATCTCCACCCTCTGACAAACAGGCTAGGGACACCATTCCTTACCCATCCTGGCTAATAGCCATTAATGGACTTAACCTCCATGAATGTATCTAATTCTCTTTTAAACCCTGTTATAGTTCTAGCCTTCACAATCGCCTCAGGCAAGGAGCTCCACAAGTTGACAGTGTTCTGTGTGAAGAAGAACTTCCTTTTATTTGTTTTAAACCTGCTGCAGATTAATTTCATTGGGTGGCCCCTAGTTCTTATATTATGGGAACAAGTAAATAACTTTTCCTTATTCACTTTCTCCAAACCACTCATGATTTTATATACCTCTATCATATCCACCCTTAGTCGCCTCTTTTTCAAACTTAAAAGTACTAGCCTCTTTAATTTCTCCTTGTATGAGACCCATTCCAAACTTATAATAATTTTAGTTGCCCTTCTCTGAACCTTTTCTAATGCCAATGTATCTTTTTTGAGATGAGGAGACCACATTTGTATGCAGTATTGAAGATGTAGGCATACCATGGATTTATATAAGGGCAATAAGATATTCTCTGTCTTATTTTCTATCCCTTTTTAAATGATTCCTAACATTCTCTTTGCTTTTTTGACTGTCGCTGCGCACTGCGTGCGTGTCTTCAGAGAACTATCCACGATGATCCCAAGATCTCTTTCCTGATTAGTTGTAGCTAAATTAGCCTGTATCATATTGTATGTATAGTTGGGGTTATTTTTCCCAACATGGATTACTTTACATTTATCCACATTAAATTTCATTTGCCATTTTGTTGTCCAATCACTTAGTTTCATGAGATCTTTTTGAAGTTCTTCACAGTCTCAACTATCTTGGGCAGTTTGGTATCCTCTGCAAACTTTGCCACCTCACTGTTTACCCCTTTCTCCAGATCATTTATGAACAAGTTGAATAGGGTTGGTCCTAGGACTGACCCTTGGGGAACACCACTAGTTACTCCTCTCCATATGGAAAATTTAACATTTATTCCTACCCTTTGTTCCCTGTCTTTTAACCAGTTCTCGGTCCACGAAAGGATCTTCCCTCTTATCCCATGGCAACTTAATTTGCATAAGAGCCTTTGGTGAGGAACTTTGTCAAAGGCTTTCTGGAAATCTAAGTACACTATGTCCACTGGATCCCCCTTGTCCACGTTTGTTGACCCCTTCAAAGAACTCTAGTAGATTAGTAAGACATGATTTCCCTTTACAGAAACCATGTTGACTTTTGCCCAACAATTTTCGTTCTTCTATGTGCCTGACAATTTTATTCTGTACTGTTTCCATTAATTTGCCTGGTACGGACATTACCGGTCTGTAAGAGCCCTTTTTAAATATTGGCATTACGTTAGCTATCTGTCAGTTACTGGGTACAGAAGCTGATTTAAAGGACAGGTTACAAATCATAGTTTATAGTTCTGCAATTTCACGTTAATGGTTTTTGCTCTGTTCATCAACTTTCTCACTTAGAAACTGAAGTCCTCTTTTCCATGTTCAAATAACTGCATGTCTCTCGTTACTTTAAATATTTTTTTAAAAAAAATTGGGGGGCCCAATCCAACTTTTATTTAAGTGAATTGGACCAGGCCCTTTTAAAAAGTTTAAGCTTGTATGGGCCTGATGTCAGATCAGCAGCATATGTCTTACATGCTGGGAAAAGTGTGTGTTTGAGGTTTGTTATACCAAATAAAGACCAGCAGGATCTTCTAAGGAGGAGAAGGCAAATGCCATGTTTATTGTAAGTACAGATAGAAAAGAAAAGGCAGGCAATCACTAATTTTCCTTACTACTCACACACACATACACATGCACTCATTCATTCATTCCTATAAAGTTCTGCAAAGTTGATATAGTTACCAACCTAAACGTTGCTTGTGTCAAGCTACTGGCCAGGTAGCTTGTTCACAAGGGTGGAGCCGAGTCCACTGTGCAATGGATGCTCCTGGAGAATGGATACTAGCAGAATCAGACTCAGTTTTTCACTGTCTGAGTTGGATTTTTATAGTAGTTTGTCCCCATTTAAGTCTATGGAAAGTGCCCTGTCATGCCGTTGCAACACTCAGAGTGATAATCAATCAGCAGATGGAACCTTCATGACAACTGTGGGGTATCTCCTTTATCTTGTTGTTCAGCTTTTCAGCCTCATCATCTGGTGATGGTTGTGTAGATCCAGGCCTGGCTTTCGGGGTCATTCGGTTATCTTCATACCACGCATTCTTCAGTCCAGCAACGTTGAAACAGTAGTTTGGCTGGTTCTGGTAACTTCTTTGCTTTATTATCTAAAGTTCTAAACCATGCATACGTTCACATGCATTCTTCTAACTGATTAACTTAACATACATCTCTACTCTTTCAGGTATTCTTTCTTTAACATATCTACTTTCAGGGCATAGCAGATCACAATAATCTGTTTGACCCATCTATTGCACAGAGTCAAAAACAAACAGCAAAGCATAACAGGAATAGCAGTTTCTACATACAGTTGTTTTACAAAGCCAGTCTCTTATTTCTTTCTCAAAACAGACTTTCTGTCTTAGGCAGCGCTGGTACAATTAGTTTGGCCTTGCATGTTACAACAAAGGCACAAGCATTTCAATTATCACTGCCTCTGATGTTTTTGTTCTGGTCTGGGGGAACAGAGCTCTTTGTGCATTTCTTTCTATTGTGTGGTACTTATTACATTTAGTTCATTCTTATATTATATTTAATTTTTATCCAACAGGTTCTTCTGGCTATATATGTTTGTTGCTGAATTCCTTCCCTCTCCTCTTTTATGCCAGAGATGCCTTGTTCCTGGAAACCTTTTTCTTTCCAGATCAGTCAATTGGATTGGGCTGGTGAGGAAGTTGTGCTCCTTTGTAGTGGCAGAATAGGATGATCCCTGTCCTTAAAAATCTGGTGGAGAGTGAACAGCTTGTAGCTCTCTTTGAATATTTGTTTATCATTGCAGTAACACGTTTAGTGATGAATGACGTAGGAGGCTAAAGTGAATAGCTGGATGGTTGGTAGGAGAAATTTGGATATGGGGTACAGCAGCCTGTATGGAACTGGGAGAGAGGAGCATAGGTTGCCAGAGGAAGGAGTTCAGCAATGTTCACCAGGGAGCCAAATCTTGTGCATGTGACTTGAATGCTAGTGATAGTTGCAGCATTTCTGTAAATACATTTGAGTTTTAGAAACATGGAGACCTCTCCTGTTAATATCGAGCCCTATGTTTAATGTAACTGGCCTCTGTGCGAGGAACATCTCCCTTCTCTCTACCCATTTCACACTCCATGCATGAAGAGGTCATGATAGCAAACACAGGGACTGCTGCTTCCTTTTGCTGCTTCTGTAGGTGTATTTTATCAGTGAGGTGGATGGGGAGGAGAAGTGACATAGACTTTCTTCTCCTTCTCCTCCTCTCCCACCCCTTCCCCCAGCACTGTATAGAGAAGCCTAGGTAAACTCAGTTGCATCAACCCCTGTTACAGTTTGGAAAGCTTGGAGATGGATTGTCATCTTGAATCTCTCCTGAGCTATTAAGGGAAGATGTGGATCTGCACTGTCTTCTATGCATGGCTTAATTTTAAAATACTTAATAGAAAAATTATTGTGGTGGTGGTGTCATTTTTAATGTCTAGTATGGTCAGTTGTACCTTTCGTGTCATATATAATCAAATGGGCTAGTATATTTTAGTATATATGTAAACAAACGGGCTAGTATATTTTAATCTCCAACCATTTGTTCACACAAATTCCAGAAATATATATTTTACTACAGTTAAATTAATTCTTTACCATAACTGCAAGAACCTGTCTTTGCTTTGGATGGGTGAATATGAAATGAAATTTGGCTACACATCTCATTGCAAAAGGGAATCACATAATGCTATCTAGTTAGGCTGTCTTTCCAGTCTAATTTTGAGACCCCCCCACTGCTGCCCTCTCCCCTCACCAGCGACAGACCTCCTTCTGTAGCCAGGCACTGTTGGAGTCGTCATGATCCCTATAATGTATCTGATTTTGGTATTGGTAGTTGGCATTGCTATATTTTTTCTTGTTGTTGTATTACATAATAATTGTTTAGATTTGAAGGGAAGGACCCAATTATCCTCTCACTAATGTGTATTTTACCAGCCTAACTCTGTTGACATCATTGGAGTTCCATCTGTTTTACACCTGTTTTAGTAAGGGCCTAGAATATTCCAAGGAGGAATTGATATGTCAGTGTAGGCTATGAATGTCAATGCATCTAAACTATACTAAAATGAGAACAGAATATGCCTCTGCACATTTATTTAAACATCCTCTTAAATCAAGCTATGACTCTCTTTGGAGTTCTTCTCACGTAGGTTAGAGGGCTGGATTTACATCACAGGATCTTTTGTTACCTCTAGGGGTTTCTCTCACTCTTAAGTAGCTACAGAAAGTAATTCTTCAAAGAGATATAGGTACCAATTAATGTGAGAGGGAGGCCTTGCATGGGATTGAATGCTACAGTTCTTGTTTGTGTGGATGAAAAGCACATGAAGTGCCCTGTTGTGGAGAAAACCTTAAAATGAAACAGCAAGCTTGACCTAGAGATTCATATACAAACTAGTTGGTCTCATCTGAGACACTGTATTTTGTGTTCCCTCAGAGGACTATGTACTTTACATACATGAAAAGATGACTTGGTTAGATTCCCCAAATATATTTGAATTCATAAAGGGATTAGGGGAATTGAGGTAACAGTTTGAAACTTTAAATCAATAACTGTATATGTGTGTTGTGGATACACCACAGAAAAGATGCACGTGTCCTTTAATTGGCTGTGGTCCCACTTTTGAATGCTGCAGTTGTTAGAAAACTGGAAGAGCTGCTTTGAGTTTTTTGGGCTCAGATTTTCTCCTTATTAGTTCTTCTCATATATCTATTTTATGCTCTGCTAGCAGGTTATATAATTTACTCTGAAGTGGGGAGTAATTAATTTTAATTTAAATGGATTTAAAAATGCCTTATTTAGATTTTCCCCCCTAATCTGCATTGTGGAGAATGGGTAAAATGCTTGAGTAGATCTGAAAACTCGATGGTATATTAGCATACTTGAGATTTGTTTATTGAAAAGTCTGGCCCTCAGCTTTATTCTAGTGGGAGAAGGTAAAGTGTGCAGCAGTGAATCCTGCTGACCCTTTGGTGGAAAACAAGTTACTCTGCGTAATACTTCCCTCTCTTCCAGTGACATCCAGTCCAAAGCCATCCTTTGCATGAGTCCCTGGTGTTGAGCGCTTGCAGATACAGTAAACCCTCAATTTAACGGACTTCGGATGCAACGGACAAAATTTCTGAGCAAGTCTGATGCATTCCTAATCCATTTCTGGCGGGCTGGCTGCCGGCTCCCGGCTGCCGCCCGGGTCAGAGCAGTGGGAGGGCTGGCTGCCGGCTCCTGGCTGCTGCCCGGGTCACAGCAGTGGGCGGGCTGCGGAGCTGCTGCCCTGACCCTGTGGCGGTCGGGCTGCTGCTCCGACAGCTCTTTTTTTTTAAAATTATTAAATAACGGACTTTTTGATTTAACGGACACCCCCTCGCCCGAATTAGTCCGTTAAATGGAGGTTTTACTGTATTGTTATTTGTGAGTGTGGATGTGTGTGGATGGGGTGACTTGACAGTGGGGTGGTGGAGCTAGGGATCAGTTTCTGTTCATAGCATACTTCTCCGGGAGGAAGGCAGAAATCTTTGGCAGAGTGATGTTGACATTAATACTTGTGCAGCCACTATGCTTTCTCTTTGGAGGGCTTTGAATTGTGGTGGGTGAGTCAATGGATGGATTCTGCATTGGGAGGTTAGACATCCGGATTGTGCCTTGAGAGACAATTGTCCCATGAGATTGCACTCTGCAGAGTTTGGGTCCACGTTTTCAGTGGATACACAGCCTAAGCAGCTATTTTCATGTTCTGTAAGGCAATTCTCCCTACTTGTCTGAGATGCTGATGTGGTGGACAAACTACGCCAAGACTAGAAGTTGTTGAATTTTTTCAGAATACGTTGTATGACAAATCCAGCTTCCTCCCCCTTCTTTTTGAGATGTATTAATTAATTGTATGTACTTTGTCAAATAGTTCAAATAACTTTCAGGCTATGGGTGGTTCTTTAATGGTTCGATTTTGATCTCTGTCCAGAAAAACACTTACGCATGTGCTTAATTTTAACCACTGGAGTTCCACTGACTTTAATGGAAACTACTTGTGTGCCTACAGTTAAGCATGTGCTTAAGTGCTTTAGTGGATAAGTATCTTCTGAGTTCTATTAACTAATCCTTATTCATGGTGTGTGACAGGTCACTTACATTTCATAGGCTTATTCCTTCTCCTAGAGTGGGTAACCAACTTGGTTTAAAAGAGACAACCAGCTGTGAATTCTAAACAAATATTGTGTGCACATGAACATACATTTATTTAAATCAACTGTACACAAGCTGTCTGAAATTTTCATCCTAAGCAAGGGGAAAGAACTTGTAGGGAAAGGCACCAGAACCAGTTGGATGAAAAAGCACTTAAAAAAAGTTATTAGAAGTAAGCAGAAGCCTTCATGAAATGAAGAAAGGGATTGATCATAAAATGAATGTAAATCTTAGAGGTTAAAAATGTAGGAATGAAATGAGAATTGCTAAAAGTCAAGTTGAATTAGCTCTTTCCAAGGAAGTTAAAATAAGTAGTCTTTTTAGATGTATGTAAATAAAAAGAGAATAAGGACTGCTGTACAGTGTAGATGGGGAGAGTATTAAAAATCTAGATATGGCCTTGCCTCATCTCTTTGCCTTGTTGTTTTTTACTGGAGATAATGATATGAAAGCTGGATATGAAGGTAGGATGGCTGCTGGAATGAGTGTATAAAAATTGAAATTAGATGTGAAACTCCAAAGGCTTGAAGTGCTCAAAACAGGGGGTCTGGATAATTTCCATACTTGACCTCTGAAATTACTGGCACATGCAACTGCAAGTCTGGTAATAATAATTTTTAATAAATGTGTCTATTTGGGAGTAGTACCATATGACTGGAGAATAGCTACCATCATACCTCTGTAGAAAAAAGGGATCACAGACCTATTAGTCTATCTTCAGCAGTATGCAAGACTTTGGAACAAATTTTGAAGGAAAGAATAATTAAATTAATGGAATTACATGGAAAGGGGGATGTAATGCAATGTGGGTTTACCAAAGATAGATTAAGCAATGTTAACCTGAGACTTCAGCAGGTCACCTGGATGGATAAAGAAGGGATTCTTCCCTCCTCTCTCCCCCTTCCCGCCTCCGTCCAAGGTATTCTAGTTTTCTTTGGTCTTCTGGTTCAGAAACATTGGTGAAGGCTATGGCTGGTGAGTGGACACCGGGTTGGGGCGAGGGGGGAGGGACAATGCACTGAGCATTCATTCTCTCTCCCCCTTTGTGCTGAGATAGATCCTGAGTAAGCAAGCAAGAAACAGCTAACTGATCACATTAGGTGAGATTGGAAAGCAGTTTTCCCCCATGTCAGACTGACAGTGACTTTAGTGGGTTGGTTTTTTTTGGTCTTCCTCTGCAGCACAGAGCACAGGTCATTTGCTGGCATTGTCTGGGTGTATTTGACTTAATTTCCTGACTTTGCAAGGGCCTTGATGCACCCTCATATTCTCCACCTGTGGAAGGTTCAATACCCTCTGGGCTGTAATATTTTTGTTTAATTTTTGGTTGTTCGGTTTAGTGTGCAGGTGCTGGTGGCCTGTGATATACAGGAAGTCAGACTATATGCTCTGGTGGGCCTTCGTAGCCTTAACCTACAGGACATTAAACAAAGAACAGCAGTTGAACGGAATGTTTTTGTGAATAGAATATTCACAAATCCCATTTTGCAGTAAATCTGTAGTCACCAAAATACTAACAGCATCTTCAGGAGGGGATGATCAGGTATTCGATCACAGTCTGCCTGACGGTTCTTGTTAATCCTATGAAACTGAGATAATACATAAAGTATAATTTGTTTCAGGTTTTCAAAGAAAGCTCGTGTTTGTGGCTATGATGTCACTAAGCAAAAGCATTGCTCCATAACAGGAATTGTCAAACAACAATGAAATTACACCTGGCAAATAGCTGGAAGCAGTTCAAGATTGTATTCTGAACAGATGATCAGCAATGAAACTAGTGCTACATCAACTGCGAAGTTTTACAAATAAGTTCATATCACCTTTTCTGTAGTTCATTATCTTGTCTGTTAGGGAGAAGAAAAACAATGCTAGATGCTCAGAAAGTTACACTTCAGATTTGATTTTAGCAATCTAAATTGACCAAGTTACACTTTACCTCTAATTGTCTACTACTAAAAAGTTAATATAAAAAAATACAGGCTTGCTAATTGAAGAAGCCCTGGAAAAAAACATGTGTTCACTTGATTGACTGCTGTGTGACTCAAAGGTTTATGGAAAAGTAGTAACTGAATAACAATGGATAACTAAAAGAAAAAAGGTTTTGAGAATTTCCTTGATGAAAGTGGTCCTTGGAGCATTGATAATACAAAGATATTGATCATTCTCACTGCTGCAGCTGAGATCTGTGAGCTGATAGGAATCCCTTTACTAGCTTAAGCTGAGCAGACTACACTAAAGGCCAGGGTTTTAAAAAAAATCATTTATTATTGATTTGTCTCTAGTTGCATGTAATTGGCTCCCTGAATAGTATTTTTGTATGTGTTATTGGTAAGCTATATCATCTTTTCCATTTTAAATATTTTTTTTATATTAGTGTTCTTCCTTAGGGAAATTGACTTCATATTAGTTGCTTTGCTATAAACAAAGAATAAAAACTTATTAGAGTCTCTTACATATAATTTTTAAAATGTTCTTGAAACTAAAATATCTGTATTTGTGTTTTGCTTTGCATTTTTAATGTATGATTCACCAGTTGCTCTGCAGTGTTACAATAGTATTATTTATTCAGCATTTATAGGCCTCTATCCAAACACTGAAGAGTCATCTTCATTGAGTTCAATGAATGTTTGATTGGGCCTCAGCAGTGCTAGGTCCTTCTCAGAACAAGTAAAACATGGTCCCTGCCCTGCAACGCTTGAACTATTTGACATCCCACAGTGAGTCGGAGCCATTGTTGGGATTCCCTTAGAGACCTTTTCCACTTGGCTTGTCCAGAACACATTGTCCAGTTCTAGGAGAACACTTCACCCAGTTCACTGGGATCCAAAGCACTCAGTTCAATTCCTGATTTTGTCCCTTACATTCCTTTATTTGGTGTGCAGCAAACGAACACTGAGTTGACCAGACTCAAGTGAAGGGGTTGGATATGAGGTCATACCAGACATCCAAAGTTACACAGAAAACCTCTTCCTTTATATGCATTTACACATTACATTGCATATACTGTACATTACTTCACACATTTTTGGATTGGTTCCTGCAGAGTAACCAAGCCAATACCTATACAGCATGCTCTGTCCATGTGTTGTTCATGTGGGACCAGATCCTAACATTCCACATTTATCTTTCCCATTGTCCCTAGCATCAGGATGTTGCTACTTACCTTAGCTAGCGCAGACATCCTGACTCCAGCATACCGCTTGCCAAGTCCCTATTTACAACTTAACCTTCCATTCCCCTTCCCAATCATGCCCACTAAGAAATGGTGTAAGTTACTTATGTCAAGCGAGGCCTACAGCCATAAACAGAGAGGAAAGGGTAGAAAATGGTAAAGTGAAGAGGAAGGTTACAATAATACAACAATGTGATTTATATCCCTTTGAAGTTAATGGAATGGCTCCCATTGATTGCTGTGGCCGGATCGGGCCACGTGTGTCCATCTTGAGAGCATCACTGTATTGTTTTATTTTTTGTTCAGCTGGAGCCGATATTCCAGAGGGAGCAGATGTGTGTGAGGAAGGCCTGGCAAGTGGTAGTAATGGAATAAGGTTAGAGAGAACGCCAAACTGTATAAATATCTGTATCTTGTGGCATTTCCATCCTAACCAGACATGCAAAGTCTCAGGAGGGAACTTGCTGTAAGGCTTCCATTTCAGTTTTTCACTCCAAAGAAGTTCAGCTATGAGCCCCTGAATCTTTTGAGATTTGCCCGAAAGTGTGCCCTTCTGAGCTAGTGGTGCTGCAGGCACTCTCTGCCTCAGCTTTTATTTCCCTTAGAAAATCATTTCTCTCTATGACAGGGGTGGGGAACCTTTTTTCTGTGAAGGGCCATTTGGACCTTTATAATGTAATTCACGGGCCGGTCCCCCCCCCCCCCCCCACCCGGAAGCCCAGGCCGACAATGGGAGTTGAGACCCCAGCTGGCAAGGTGCCAGCGGGGGAAACCCCAAAGCAGTGGCAGGCAGAGTGCTTTGGGGTTTCCCCCGCTGGCCCCTTGCCAGCCAGGGTCCTTCTGCCTGCCCCAGTCAGCTCCCACTATCATCCTGGGTGTAGGGGGTGATCTTCCTTTACCCCCACCCAGCCTCCCCCCATCTAACCACCTTTCCTCCCCCACCCCTGCCTCTCCCGGCCCATCCCACCGAACCTAACCTCCTCCCAACCCAGCTTCCTGCCCCCCATGCCTGACCAGCCCAGCCTCCCCCCCACCAAACCTCCTTCCCTCCCGCACCCACCACATCCAGCCTAGGCTCCTGCCCGCCTGCCCAGCCTGTCCTCCCCCCCGCCGCCCCCTTGCCTGCCCCCCAGCTTCCCCCCCACACCCCCTTGACCGTCAGCTCCCCGCGGCTCCTCCTTAACCCGCCTGGCTAATGGTGGCCACGCGGTGCCGGCAGCTCCCCCAGGCGCTTCCCGGCCCCTTCGCCGAGCGCGGAGCCGCCCCCGCATGGCAGCCCGCACGCGTCCCTGGCCGGCGGCTCCCCCAGGCGCTTCCCGGCCTCTTCATCGAGCGTGGAGTAGCCCCGGGCCGCCAGGCGGGGGCGGCTCCACGTTCGGTGAAGGGGCCGGGAAGCGCCTGGGGGAGCCGCCGGCCAGGGACGCACGCGGGCCGGATGGAAGGCTTTGGCGGGCTGTATAAGGCCCGCGGGCCGGAGTTCCCCACCCCTGCTCTATGAGCACTTCACTGAAATTGAGCCCCGATGGCCTTTTAGTAGGCCCAGGTGCTCGTTATCCAATTAACTGCGTAGATGGGTTCCTTAAAGTAGTTCATCTTAGATCATGTAGGCCAGACTCCCCTTAAAGGGGCCAGCAGCTCCATGACGCAGGGTCTTGCAGAGAAAAAAGGCCTCAGAACATTGAGATGAACTGCTCTTGAATAAAATATTTTATCTGAGTTTTCTCCCTCGAAAACTTTGATTTACTTAACCTTTGTTTTCTGAAGACTGAATTTATTTTTCACATCTCCAAGCGGATGGATTTTTTTCAGGGGTGTTTTACCGTCTGGTTGCATTAGTCACCCTGCATTATGCTGCACTAAATCAAGTAATGTGATGTGACTATTAAAGTTGGGATGTGTAAAAACAAGTCTCAGTTGGGACTGCAAAAATGTAGTTTTACGAAAGCAGCTGCCTTTGCGTATTTTTAATACCTGTTTTCTAGGTGAAAAGTGATATTTCTGCTAACTAGGCTTTTTCCATGGGCAATATCTGGATAAATTAAGAAAATGCCTGTGCTATTTTTTTCTTGTTTCCACAACTTCCATATATCCAAGCTCCTGTTTAAACCTTTAAAGCTACTTGTATTGCGGTGAGTGTGTAATGTCGTTATGGTATCCACAAAAGGAATATACTTGCCACCCCAGGCAAAGAGACACTCCTTCAGTTTCTGTTGCAGAAGGATGAATATGTCTCAAAAATGAAATACATTCTAAGAATTGTATAGGACCTCTGGACACACTTGACTGATGATCACTAATTGCAAACTGGTACTCTATGATGTATAGATTTCTAGAAAAAGATTTTCATAATGTCTTCTTTTTTATGGTACTTGACCTGCAAATTTGTATTTGGCAATCTAAAATTATCTGGAGAGCAGTTCAGAAAAGGTCTGTTTCTTCTCCAGATAGGGATAGTGGGTGCTCTATTCACAGGGAAGCCTTAGCATTTAAACCTGTTCTAACAATTTTTCTTCCTTAGAGTGACTAGAAAAGACTCAGAGACACACGAGAGTTTAGCATGATCTAGCATCACATTTATAATATTGCTTTTTCTCCATTCATTTGCGTGTTGAACACTTTCAGATTTTAATTCCACTTTTCTTGGGAGTGAGAACCCCTCACCTAATGTTCTTGCATAATAATAATACTCAGGTTTTATACAGTGTTTTTCATGAGTAGATCTCAAAGCACTTTGTAAAGGAGGTCAATAGCATTATCTCCATATTACAGATGGGGAAATTGAGGCACAGAGTAGCAGTGACTTGCCCAGGCTCACACAGCAAGCCAGTGGCAGAGTCGGGAATAGGACCCAGGTATTCTGAATCCCAGTCCAATGTTCTAGTCACTAAGTCAATCAGTGTAAATGTTCACTCCACTGTGTGTGTGTGTGTGTGTGTGTGTGTGTGTATGTATATATATATATATATATATATATATATATATATATATATATATATATATATATATATATATATATATATATATATATATATATATATATATATATATATATATATATATATATATATATATAATCATTGAAAGAACAGTTCTCTTCAGGAAATATCATGTATGGTTTTTAATCTTCACAGAGAGGGTGACAACCAAGAAGCTTCATTTTGATGCAGTGGAAAAGGAGCCAATGGAGGGTGATTTACTCAGATCAGTGGACAGGGAAAAGGATTTATTTCACCTGGGTGGAGAATCCCAATGCAGCCTAATAACTGTGTAGTCCATTATGCTTGAGGAGATCTTTATTTCTTCCCCTACCCAGCACATCAGCCAGTCTCCTAGTCTGCCAGATGGAAGCAAATTTAGACCCCACTTTGCTAGACATTGCTAAAGCTATCACCAAAATGCACTTATTTTTAGGAATTTCCCACTGTGTTTTGAGGGCTGCACTTTGCCTGTCAGATACAGCTGCTTAGCTGGAGAGTTTCTCTCATGTCTGTGATCTGTCACCATATTCTTAGAAAGCAAGTGGGATCACAAACATAGACTTAGCTACTGTTTCTACACCATCTCTTTTAGCTTCCAAATAGCATCTTTGGCACTGTCCCCTCTAAACTGTGTGCGTGTGCGCACGCCCACAGATCCTAAACCCTGCGCACAAAGCGAAACACCACACACACAAAAAATTGCACAGAAGAAATTTTTTGTGCACACAGCCTCTCAAAAATTTGCACAGAAGAATTTTTTTGCACACATGGCCTTTCAAAAATTAGAGGGAACAGTGATCTTCTGATCTTTCCTTTTGCTGACCTTGGGACAAAAGTACTATCTCATCCAAATGTTTTCAGCACAAGCATGATAGAACCAATGGTTTATCATTAACGTATAGAAATGTCAGTATTCCCATGTGTCTCAATATGTATGTCTTATCCTTGAAGAACATAATCCCCTTTCCCCCCTCACCTGCTATAATGTGCCTCTCATTAATTTCCTTCTTCTTGAAGTTTTCATATTACAAACATGAGTGGTATATTTATTCAGAATGAATAATGGGTGATTGTATTTTGTATGCAGTTTATTATGTTCCTTATAATGTAAGTCATTATTCTATCTGACATGGATAGCATTTTCAGACTTATGTGTTTTAAAATTAATGAGGCATTTGTTCTCTCAGTGAAGAAGCTAATAAAGAACATGCCTTCCTCTCCACACCCCCCGTGAATAATGTAGACGAATTAATACAAATCAATTTTATTTTTGGAGGAGTGATTTGTGATTTTTTTTCCTAGTGAAGCATTCTAACATTTATAGGTTGAGAGAGTTGCTATGACCTGAATAATTAATTTAAATTAAAAAGAAGTTAAGACTTTAGTATGTAAACAGTGCAGTAGTCATCCTTATAGAAGGAAAAGGAGTGAAGGAAGATTAGAATTATACATTAACCTTTGATTTCAGGAGACCAGGTTTCAAATTGGAGTATAGTCAAAAGTAAAGAACTTAGGATGTGCAGTCCACTTACTCACATTGCAAACCCACCACTGATTTTGGCAAGGCTGTCTCAGTGGAGAGGGGACCATATTGGATTAACAGGTATGGAGTGCTCTGTTTCAGGACTCCAATTGGCCAATCTGTCTATAAATGTGAATTTTTTTGTAAAGAGGTTTGTATAGCATTTATTACTGAAGTACCTGAAAGTACCCTATCTAGTTAAGATTGGAGCAACTACCTTCATAGTAAAATTATGAGAGTGGTGAACCAATACCCCATATTCTCTTCAGTACCAGGAAACCTCCCTAATCATGTCAAGGAACATTTACCAATCAAAGTTTTGGCCAAAATAATAAAAGGATAAAGTGAGAGATCTGGGCAGAAGAAATAAATTGAATAAAGGGGTTGCTATAATATAATTTATAAAGTGTTCTTATTTGCCAGTACTATTACCATATGATTTCTAATGCACAGTGACAGCTTGAGATGAAAATTAAGACACTGATTTTTTTTCATAAAACTCAGTTTAAATTAATGTGGGCCTAAAATGCCCTAATCATAACTGTATGTTTATTATATGGTCATAAAATCATAGAAGGATGGCAGGAAAGAATCTAGAGATATTAAGTCTAGTCCCCTGCACTAAGGCAGGACCAAGTAAACCTAGACCACCTTTGATGGTGTTTCTCCAACCTGTATTGAAAACCTCAAATGATGGGGATTCCAGAGCTTCCCCTGGATGCCTATTCCAGAACTTAACTATCCTAATAGTTAGAAAGTTTTTCATTTTATCTAACCTAAATCTCCCTTGCTTCAGATTATGCTCATTACATCTCGTCCTAACTCCAGTGCATGTGAAGAGCAGTTGATCACTGTCCTCTTTATAACAGTCCTTAATGTATTTAAAGACAATTATGTCCTCCTTCAGTCTTCTCTTTCATGACTAAACATGCCCAGTTTTTCTAACCTTCCCTCAGAGGTCAGATTTCCTAAACCTTTTAACCATTTTTGTTGCTTTCTTCTGGACTTCCTTCAATTTGTCCACATCTTTTTTTAATGCTTGGTGCCCAGAATTGGAGCTGAAAGCCTCACCCATGCTGAGCAGAGCAGGACAATAGCCTTTCACGTCTTACACAAGGCACTCCCATTTACTATACCTTAGAACAGCGAACTTCAAAGTGGGGTGCCTGAGACCCCGGTGCCGCCGTTGATCCCGTTCGAGAGACCACCGAATTCGCAAAAGGTCTATTTTCTCCCGCTGAAATTCTGCCGCAGAAAGCGGAAGCTTTCTATTCGGCTGCATTTCGGTGGACATACCCCGGGGGCCGTGAGTAGAGGCGGGAGAGTTCAAAGGGGTTGTGGTGGAAAAACTTTGAAGACCGCTGCCTTAGAACATTACCCTTTTTCAACAACTGCATGACATTGTTGATTCACATCTTATTTGTGATCCAAAATGGGGTCACATGATAGGGGGAAAGCTAAGGTTTGGATTTCTTTTATGTGCATCCTTTATCATGAATTTCCTGGGTCGACAATGCTTGGTTTTGGGATAATTACAATATACAGTAAAACCTCCATTTAACGGACTAATTCGGGCGAGGGGGTGTCCGTTAAATGAAAAAGTCCGTTATTCAATAAAAAAAAAAACGAGCTGTTGGAGCAGCAGCCAGCCAGCCACAGGGTCGGGGCGGCAGCTCCGCAGCCCGCCCGCTGCCTGGACCCGGGCGGCAGCCGGGAGCCGGCAGCCAGCCCGCCTGCTGGCGGGACTCGGGCGGGAGCCAGGAGCCAGCCCGCCCGCAGGCGGGAGCCGGCAGCCAGCCTGCCCGCTGCCTGGACCCGGGCGGCAGCTGGGAGCTGGCAGCCAGCCCGCCCGCTGTCGTGACCTGGGCGGCAGCCGGGAGCCGGCAGCCAGCCCACCAGAAATGGATCAGGAATGCATCAGCTTGCTCAGAAATTTTGTCCGTTGCATCCGAAGTCCGTTAAATCGAGGTCCGTTAAATCGAGGGTTTACTGTACCTATAATTTGTTTTCCTTACATTATTGATTTATACTCTGAAACTTACTCTGTTTTCACATACTTGTTGTCTGAGACTAGCTAATCATTTGTTTTATTTAATGGAAACCAAAAAACAAAATATTGAACTAATGTTGCCATGTAACTTTGATTCCCAGGAAAAAAACATTAAAATGGAGTTATGGTAACATTAATTTAGTGTAAACTTCATTCAGGGATGTTTTGGGGATAATTAGAACAACTGTTACAAGCCCAGGGAATTCAGCTAAATTGAAATAGGAAAGAAGCGCTAGTTGGAAACTTTGCAATATTTCCTGAGTCCTCAGCCCACTGGGCAAACTTCAGCACCCAGGCTCCTTGGTAGCTCACCTGGCAGGGCTCCCTGGCTCTTTGGCAGCTTGTCTGGAAGGTTGTTGTGGAGCTGGGGTTCTTAGGGACTCCTATTTCTGTGGAGAGGCAGGTGGTCCGTTATCCAGCAGGCTGGCTGTCCATGCTGCTGACCTCGAGGACAGGTTAGCATCCAAGCAGCCATCCCATGACAAATTCGGAGGGATTTTTCCTTTTGTTCTTCTACAAAATGGGGGAAAAAAGTCAGTGGAGGAATTTTTCACAGCATGAAAAATCCCATTACTGCTCAGCTCTATGCCAAAGAAATAAAAAATTAGCTAAAGTATGGAAATGCAGGTTGAACCACAACAGACTTACCTCTGCCCTGTCACAGACGCTTCAAATTTCAGATTTAGTCAAAACTCACTGAAATCTTGTGCATTGGCTACATACAAATATTTTTAATTGGATAAATGGTCAATTCCCCCCTCCCGCTATTCTTCATAACTGAAAGTTTGTCCTTCAGTAGAAATCTGAACACTACACTGTAGAGAAACCATGTAAAAACATATGATTACAGGTAAGACATTCTAGTGTTTGAAAACCTAAATTATATTACATTTATTTTAAAAGACGGGTTCATTTTTTTTTCATTTTTTCCCCTCCTCAGTTTCACCGAGGAGGAGAGTGGGAGATGGAAGAGGTTGGTGCCAATGGGCAATTAGTGTAGAGGAAAGACTATACAGTCAAAACTGTGGAGAACACTTTGATCACATTGTTAGTGTCCCAGAGTCCCTGTATAAACTGCTTCTGCCAGCCTCTGTTTGGTTCCTCCCTAAAGATAAGTGCTTCAAAGAAGGAAAGCACAGGATCAAAACATTTATTGGCTTTTAAGGTGACAATTACAGAAGCAAGAGTTCTTGGAGAAGACTTACATTCAGAATAGAAGCATTGAAAAGTGCCCTAGATGGACAAAATATCTAGGCTTCTCTAGGGCTCTAAGCTTGCAAATACTTATGAATGTGTATAACTTTATTCATGCTCTTAATTTTATTCATGCAGGAATCAGACTCCGTAGATCAGTCAGTGAAGAGCAATGTTTAACCTCATTGGCCACAGAGCTATATTCCTAGTTGTGTTGATTGAGCTTCACATTATTTCCCGGCTTCCAGCTGCTCAGCACAATTCTTCTCAACGTCATGAACACCCACCCTTTTCGTGTAGCACCGAATACAATCAATCACCAGTTGCTCAAAGATTGAGTCAGCGATGCATGTTTTGCATAGATTTTGTTTAAGGGTGTCTTTGAAGCATTTCATCTTCCCTCTATGCTCATGGTTGCTGTAGTTTAATTCAACATATAACACCTCTTTTGATAAACCAGTCTCAAGCATATAAATTACATGGCCAGGCCATCGAAAACTGGGCACAGATCAAATGAGCCTTGATGCCGACCAAACAAGCTCTCTTGCTCCAGCACCTTCTTTATCCTCACCACAGGACCTTCCTTCTGATGCTAGTTAGCATTTGTACTCCTCAGTCCTCCAGCAGCATGCCCTCTCATTTCCCATTCCTTGCGTGCCCCTCACTGACTGAAGTGAGGTCCATTTTAAACCAGGTGCCCTGATTAGCCTGCCTGTCTTGATTGATTCTAGTAGCTTCTCAATTGGTTCCGGGTGTCCTAATTAGCCTGCCTACCTTAATTGGCTCCAGCAAGTTCCTGATTGTTCTGGAACCACTCCTTACCCAAGGAAAAGGAACCTGCTTAATCTGGGGATAATGTATCTACCTTCTATCACTCTCCTTTAGCCATCTGGCTCAACCCTGTCACAATAGATTCCATGTTGCTTCCAGATTAAGTGGTAGAGGTGACCAAATGCAGTGCTGGCTTTCTGTGATTATGCATCCACTGCATGGTCAATTTGTCTCTTCATTGTTCAATATGCTGTGGAAACAGGAAAGATTTGAAGAACTTTCCAGTATGGAAGCATATAAAGACACTCTCTGAAGAGCCACAACAGGTTTCCTCTAGCATTGCAGCAAAGAATAGACCAATACGGCTCAGTGCGAGGACTTTCTAGTTTCATACCATTTGTGATTAGAAATAGGTCATCATCACCGTTAACAGACCCAACTCTTCCAGCCATGCCTTCATGGAATTGCCAAATGTTAATTAACTTGTCTGGACATCCAAATTTAGTGAGCAATTTCCAGAGGCCACTGCAGTTGACCAAGTCAAATACCTTGATTAAATACAGAAAAACGATATACAGAGGTTTGTGTTGTTTGCAACATTTTTCCTGTTAAGTGTTGAATGATGAAAATCATGCTAGCAGTGTTTCCCTGGGCATGAAAGCTGTATTGTGACTCAGATAGAACATTGTCAATGATTTGGATCAGGAGTGGGTTCAGGAGGATTTGTGCAAGAATCCCGCTGGCCATAGAAAGCAAAGAGATACCACAATAGTTACCACTGCCACTCTTTGAGCCTTGAATCGTATAAATAGTGATCATGTTGGCATCTTTCAGTTAGTGCAGTATGAGGTTTAGAATCCAGACTTGTAAGAAATTCAAAAAGCCTGTCACTGAGATTTCCTCCATGTTTGAAAACATTCAGCTGGAATGCCATCAGGAGCAGGAGATGAGTTATTTTTCATTATTTGAACAGCTTTCAACAACTTGGCTCATGTGGATGGATCAGCAGTTGCATTATATATGTCAGCAATTGGCAGCCACTATCCAGCAATTCATCAGAAACAGTAGATAAATGATTAAGTAGTTCAATAAAATGTTCATGCCACCATTAGTGTATGGCCAGGCAATCTGTTTGAGATCAACCATCAGCACTTGTTCGCAGTGTCAAGACAGATCGTGTAGGGCCATACACAGCTTTTACCATGTCATAAAAACCTCTGAAATCAGATTTATCTGTAATGGCCTGTGTCGTGCTGCCGGGTCTGGGACACAGCTCAGAGCACCAATCGCGAGTCAGATGGCCAGAAAACAGAGCATGTAACCCAGACTGGTGGCATATTCTATTGTAAGATTTCACCAAGATAGTAACAAATGTGTGCTTCCAAAATACTATGCTAGTTATTGTGAAACTACAGACAGTCCTCTTCAGGCCCTCTAGTCTCTCATGCACCACCCAGACAAACCAGACTTCTGTGATAAGTGATTATTAAAAGCAGTAATCACACCTCAACAAAGATATATTAGAATTGGAAAAGGTACGGAGAATGGCAACACAAATGATTAGGGGTATGGTACAGCTTCTATATGAGGAGAGATTAAAAAGATGGGACTTCTCATCTTGGGAAAGAGATGACCATGAGGAGCTATGATAGATGTCTATAAAATAATGAATGGTGTGGAGAAAGTGAACAAGGAAGAGTTATTTACACCTTCACGTAATACATGTACCCATTTAAGTTAATAGGTCACAGGCTTAAAACAAAAGGAAGTGCTTCGTCACACAATGCACAGCCGTCCAGTGGAACTTGTTGCCGGGGATGTTGTGAAGCCTATTGCCCCCCATCCATACAGAGAAACCTCTGATTTGAGTTTAGTGATGCTTTTACCCCAGTCTGGCTGGGGCAATAGACCAAACCTGGGATCTGCTTTCCCTCAGGCTCACTTTGAATTGAGGAATTAGGTGAAATCACGTGAGGTCTTTCAGTGTGTTCCCACAATTCCCCCACGTGTGCCCTGAAGGACAGTCAAGTTATCCCACAATTCACTAGGAAGGAATCATAGAGTGGCTCAGCTTTAAACTTTGGAATATGCCCCCAGAAGACATAGTGACTCAGAGTATGACTTTGCAGTGTGGTTGTCCATACCTTCATTAGACAGACTAACTTGGGTTCTGAACACCCTACTTAATTCTGCAGTGAAGATGTACTCAAAAGGAATTAATTGCCAAAATCCAATTGACTTTAGCTTGCGGGGCCTAATTCCACTGGGTTCCTTTGCAAATCCCAGCCAAAGAATTCAGTGTGTTACCAAAAGGCCTACAGTCTTTCAGCTTTTTTCAAATCTTTACCCAAATAAGAACATAAGAATGGCCATAGTGGGTCAGACCAAAGTATCTAGTATCCATCTAGCCCAGTATCCTGTATTCTGACAGTGGCCACTACCAGGTGCCCCAGAAGGAATGAACAGAACAGGTAATCATCAAGTGATCCATCCCCTGTTGCTCATTCCCAGCTTCTGGCAAAAAATGGTCTATTTGTTTGGAATTCCTACATTGGCCTATAGGTTCAATCGAAGTACCATCTTGCCTGTTCCGCTCTTGTTTTTTCCATCCTAGCTGGAAGTGTTTCCCTAGTGCCTTATTCTACTGTTGTATACACCTGCATAAATCTAAGGTTCACTGAATATTACTGACTTATTAGTTTTATACAGGATTTAAATGATCCTGTCACTGAAACAACATCTGTGCAGCTACATTTCTGTTAAATTCTGTCAAACGGTTCAAAGCAACTGTGTGATAAAGGGGATAGTTTTTCCTTTTGGGGTTTTAGTAATACACTGATTTTTGTCAGTGCTTGTATAATCCATGCAAATACTGCTTTGAGAAATTCATTGTATTGATTACTGAAGAGAATACAGGCAACCTAATACTTTCATTAACACTTGTGCAATTTGTCTGAAGAGAATGGTGGTGGCTTAACTGAGAGCAGAATGTGCCCCAAGATGGTTGGAGCATATTTATATTAGATTTTATTGAAGAAGAAAGCACACAAACATAATCTAACAATATTATCAAGAAACATAGATGCCCTCTGCTTAAGTGGCTGATGTTGTTTTTAGAGAGACAAGGTGTGTGAAGTAATATCTGAAGAAGGCCTCTGCGTAAACTCAAAACATGTCTCTTTTACTACCAGAAGTTGGTCCAATAAAAGATATTACTTCACCCATCTTGTCTCTCTAATATTCTGGGACCAGCATGGCTGCAACAACATTGTATACAGCAATGGTTGATGTAGTTATTATAAGCCCTGTGGAGTGATGCCTAGGAGAAAAGGAGGAAGTAACTGACTGAGCTCTCAACTGGTAGCTGTTGAAGATTAAGGGGAGTCTACCCAGTGAGGTGGTACTTCATTTACATACCAACTGTGGATAATTTGGGGTAGAAGTTGTCTAAATTTGTACATGGGGCTACTGTTTTGGAGATCACCCTTTTGGGAACCACCTGGGCAAGGGCTGGATAATGTCTGGGCTTGGATTCACCCGGATTAAGACCAATGTATACTGAGGTTGGGTAAGAGGCGTTGGACAGCGCCAAAGGGTGACAGGGAGAGACTGAATTCTTCTGGCTTGCAGCTGGGAGCATATTTCTGCATGGTTAGGACTCTGTGTGGGCTACTGTATTCCACTGATCCCGTTATGAAAGAGCTGAGCTGGGGGTAGCAGCTGCATCCTGTAAAAAGAGCAGAACGGCAGATCCAATCCGCAACTGAGAGCTACAGTGTATTTTACTATTTTCAGTTGCACATATGAAACTTATGAGAGGGCTCTCCCCAAATGAGTGGAGTGGCATCCAAACCCTGAATTATTATCCAGCTATTAGCATTACTTCCTCTGTTTTTCTACAGTGGAAGTCACTGCAGTGTTCTGAGGAAAAATACAGCCACAGTGGGATTAGCTACAGCAGAAGGTGACAGTTGCGAGAATAGCACCGATCATTCTAGTCAGTTTTACTATAGAGCTACTTTTTAAGGAATGGCTGAGAGAAATATAAACCAGATGACAGACTTGTGATACGTACCCTGCAGTCCTGGTCTACTTACAAACTCTCTCAGGTTAAAGTAAAATAAAGAGGTGATGTTAAAATGAACTAACATTCTTACATTGGTTTAAACTAGGCTTATGTTGGTTTAGCTTGCCTCCGTAATGTAAATAAGGCTAGCTAAACCAATTATTTAAATCACAAGGTGAAGCTAAACCAATATAAGACAGGTTTAACACAAATGTAAGAGTATCCACACAGAAAGTTTCGTTATTTCAGTTGCACTGGGTGAACATCTTACCTCTAGCTAGTCTGGCACAACTTCTGTGTGTAGACAAGTCCTTAGTGATGTGTGAAATGAGGGAAATGGTATATGAAATGTTCATAAACTTTAATGGTATTACTCAAGGACCTACAGTTAAGCTTGTGCATAACTACTATGATGATCAGTGGTGTAGACAATAGGCTCAGCCCAGATTATCCCTGCAAACCAGTATATTAACAAAAGTGATATTGCTTCAACTATTATTTATTACACTCAGAAGTGTTCTAGGCACCTTGCAGAAGATACAGAAAGACATGGTGCCTGATCAAATGTGTTTAGAATCTACATTTTACACATAACATGATCCAATATGTAGGACGCTGTCTTGTCTGTTTAGACTATAAACCATTCATGGCAGAAACTCTTATATAGTACCTAGCACACTGGGGCTGTGACTTAATTTGTGCTTTTTAGACATTACTGTAACACTGCTACTAATTAATAACAAGGAATGTGACAAAGTAGAAACAGGACATGGCAAGGAAGCAGGAGACTAATAGCAATGGCAGTATGGTCACTCATATTGGTTAGGTGCATATCTTGGTGGTTCTCTTAGGTTTTTATTTTATTGTGGAGTCATTGGATAGTGATTCTATAGTTAACATTGAAAGCTGATTTGTGCTTAAAGCAGGGATTCCTTATTTATATTATGTATGGAGAATGTGGTGTATCATCCCAAAACTTGCAACACATACTGTCTGGGAATTTTCTCAGAACCTACAAGTAAATTCATGAATTGCATTAAAGTTAATTAAATGAGTCCTGGAAGAATGTTAGCATTCTGTGTTGGTCTTTTAGTCACAAATGATCTCACTAATGAAATAAGTTTTCAAACACTCAGTGTACTTAAAGGGACTGAAATATCATGCATGGGATAGATACACTGGTTTATTATATTTAATATTAAAAATCCAAGAACGTTAAGGTAATGGAATGCATAGCTAAAGCCCAAGCTATCTTAACTCTGCCTTTTAGTGACTCATTTTTTCTTGGGACATTCAGGACTATAAACACCTTGTTACCCCTTTGTCGTAGCAAAAGGGATTTGTTGGTGCTAGACTGTGACAGTTCCTTGCCTCCCTAGCTTGTTAGCCAGTCCAAAAAATTCCTTAGGACTCTGCCAGTCCTAATTTTGCCTTGCAGGTTAACCTTTGGTGTAGTTCAGTTCTCAAGCTCTCTAGAAGCATCTCCCTGCAGCATCCACTCTATTCCTGGATACTCATAAAAATTAAGTCTGCTGTCCCCAGAGAGACTGTATACACATGTCTGTTTTCAGTTTAGTATTCACAATTTATGTTAATCTAATAATATTTAGATGAATTTATAATAAAACAAAGAATACATTTATTAATAGAACAGAGATAAGCAGAAATAATAGCAAAATAAATGCTTACAAATATGTTCCTAAAATGTTACAAATAAAGCAAAAGTATAATAATAATGTTTTCTAGTAACTAAAAGTTAATTCAACAGGCCACATTCTTTGTATAAGACAGTTTTTTCACCTACAGCCATGTCTTAGCATCAGCAACCACATAGCTTTCACAGATGAAGATTGCTGACCTCTTTGTTCCCTCAGTGATGGATAACAAGATGTCCTTTTGCTTCTCCTTATATTCACCACGTTCATTGTCTATGTCTCAAGAGTCAGGATGGCCCCTGGGGTTCAGACAGCAGCATGTCCTCTAGTATGCTGATGCATCGCTGTTTCTTCATCACCGTAATAACTTGGGTTTACCTCAGCTGCAAATAAACTTCCATTGTCTCTGGCATCACCATGTTCAATTTACATTAGAGACACAGGCAAATCAACATTCCTTTGTCTAGGACAAACTTGTTTGCCAACTCTGCCCTCAAAACACATTTTAGGAACATATTTCCAGCACACATAAGAACTCTTTGCACACCATTCATATATACACATCACTTTATACTTCACATGCCACACTTTACAAAGCTATGGCAACAATGTTCCAGGTGTAGTAACTATGTCAGGTCTGGTAGGAGGAGTTGTTACATGGCAGTGGTGATCGCTCTGCACTGAGGGGCTCATGGGATCTTAGTGACATTCCACAATAACTTACATGGAATCAAATATTTGATAATGGGCTCTTCAGTGTAGCAGACAGGATAAGAAGATCATATGGTTGGAAGTTGAAGCAAGACAAATTTAGACTAGAAATAAGGAGCAAATTTTAAACAGTGAAAATTAGCCATTTGAGCAATTTACCAAGGGTTGAGATGGATTCTTCATCACTAGCAATTTTTAAATTGAGAATGGATGTATTTTTAAAATATATGCCCTTGTTCAAACAATTATTTTGAGGAAATTATATGGCTTGTGTTACAGAGGAGGTCAGACTAGTTGATCATAGTGGTCCCATCCGGCCTTAGAGTCTATAACCTATACAATTGGCTAGAAAATATTAGTACTTGTGGTACTGCATTAGATTAAACTGATTTAAAAGACTTGGATTTACTTTTTTCAATATCATCTGGGACTAGGGGTATTAATATTCATCCATCAATTGTATAGTCATTACAATGTGTCACTACAAGGCAGAGTTATGGTTTCCTGGGACTTAACTATGTATTTCTATGTCTTAACATGTATGGATTTTGTTAAATCTTAAAGCCAAATTTCTTAGGTTTACAATGCTTGCTTTAAACCCTTAATTTACTAATGTATAACTTTATCTTATCATAGTATTTTAGGAGGTGAATATTCTTGACTTGATTATTGTGGGTGTTGCAGAAGAAGAATATGCAGAATTAATTATCAAGAGCCATTGTCTGTTTGGCCTTTGCACAGTTGGGGGCCTGAGGGAGAAGATGAAGGATGTATAGGAGGGCAGGCTGTACCACATAAGGAGGTATAGTTGTGAACAGGTCCCCCTGTGTACCAATGAATTCAGGGAGTCACTCTTGGTGCTCCTAGAGGAGTAGCATGGCTCTGCACCCAACCCTGCTATGCTTATCAGGCATGAAGTATCCCTAAATTGGACTCTGTCTTTGCCAGACCAGCTATACCATCCCCTTTACTTTACAGAACCATCTGTTGAAGGCTGACAAATCATCCAGAATATTCCCAAGCACTCTAAAGTTTGTGCCAAGGTGAACCTGAACACTAATTCCTCCAAATTTGTCAATACTGGTACATAATGTATGAATTTTATATTGGGTACGCAACTTCAGTTATGAAGATAAGTTATGCAACTTCAGTTATGAGAATAGTGTAGCTGAAGTCGATGTACTTAGATTGACTTACCGTGGCATCTTCACGGCGGTGATTCGACTGCTGCTGCTCCCCTGTCGACTCTGCCTACACCTCTCACAGTGGTGGAGTGCCAGAGTCGACAGGGGAGCACCCGGGGATCGATCTCACAGGTCAATCCCTGCCAGAATGTAGACCTTCCCTAAGGCAGCAAGTGGCCTCTAAGGCTGACACAGGCCAGCTGTGGATGTTTAACTGTAGTGTAGACCTACACGTAGAGTCTACAAGCCCAGGTCAGTAAACTCTCCCTCCTTCTCTGAAGTCAAGGGGGGTACTGTGCATAGAGAGGTTTCAGGATCTGACCTTAAATGTTTCTGGAACATGACAATAATGGCAAAAAGATATGTACTTTTTGTTATGAGAGATGGAAGATTTGTAACATGAAGCGTTCTAAGAAATAACTGCATCGGTCACTGGCGGTTAATGGCTGATCTTGTGAAACTGAAGGGATTTCCTTTGGAAAATAAGTTATTTACAAGCTCAGAATTGGCTAGGTTCAAAGTTTAAAAACAAAACAAAACAAAGAAGCATTTCCAATTCTCGAGGGCTTTTGCCTATTTATTATCGTATAATACCAGTAAACCATACAGAGAATAAGAGCAACTTATTATAGTAGTCTCACAGCAAACTTTTTATAAACCCATGGTTGAAGAATTGATTGCATGTAATGACAATATTGAACATCTCTGGAATAAGTATTCCACATGAAAGAAATCCCACAGATGGGTTGGATGAATCCTCTCGCTTCAAGTTCAAACCTGATCACATGTGTCATAAAAGGGAGACTGTCTTATCAGCAGGATGTTCAAAAGAAAGAATTGACTTGCTCATATACTGTAATGCTTTAAATCCACTACTAGAAAATCTTAAAAGATTAAATAGTGATTACATGTCTTGGGTGAGATGAAGGAATGAAAATTCTAAGGAAACGGAAAGCTTTCATTGTAGTACTTGAAAGGATCCCTTAAGGGTTGAAATTGAAGGGCAAATACTTGAAATTGCCAGTGGACTAAAGAATCTGTTATTTGCCCATCACTACTGGGAAATAACTTTGTCTTTAAGGTTGTCAGTGAACTGTTAATGGGTGCATAATGATTCCTCCTCTTGCTTATGTAAGGCCTGGCAAACTCCTGTAGACTTCAGGGTGACAAAGATTAGGCCCATAATTAATGCACTAAAGTGTTTGGGGATACCTATGTATGAAAATTGGAGCTGTATTTACAATTACATTCTACAAACTTCTAAAAAGGAACTTATGTGATAGCAGACAGACAAACAATCTACACTGACAATAAATGCTGCATTTCAGACTTCATGTATTGGAATGCCTGATAGCCCATTATTCATGGTAATTAACTCTTGTAGGGTCATAGAGAAGAGGGGGGAAATAGGTTAAACTCTGTATGGTAACATACAAACTTTGTGACAGTTATAGTTACAGCAGGGCTCACCTCATGCAGCCAAAACCTTAAAACATGGAAATAAGAAGTTAAGAAGTAAGTCACCTGCATTCTTTGCCACCTTAACATTGTCTACAGCACTGTCAATAACACACTTCAACACTCCATAAGGCTTTCACTTCCATCTCCACCAGATCCCAAAAAAGTAAGGTATATCCCTGCTTCATCAAACTTTCAGTGTAACACCAAACCTTAATGATGATCTCAGAGCTTCTTGTAGCACGAAATTGGCACATCTGACTGTTGCACATTGCATGCATTTGGGAAATGAATCTGCTTGAACGTTGCTGATATCACCTTGTGTGGCACCAAGAGCATTGTAGGCAATATAAAGGGGGAGGAGGGAAAGAATTCAAGAAACTTTTCCTTAAACAACTGCTTCTCCATACTTTTAAGGCTTCAGATGGGATGAAGGGTGTCCTGCTGAAATCTTGACTACCACTTAAACTGAGGTTTTTTTGTGTTAATTTCCTAGTTTCTTATTCAGAGCTGCTGTACTTCAGTGGGTAGCTCCTTAGGGACACGGAAGGTGTAACAGAGGAAGACATTGCTGCTGAAGTTATTGTTGAAGTTGACCTTCTTAAAGGGCCCATGAAGCTGCACAGAAAGGTCCTTGTTTATATTCTATTTTAGCATTGCTTAAAAGTTTTTGAAACAATATGGCAAGAACAAACTCTATATTTAGCAATGATGATGTAATTTATCAAAGGAATTCCTGAAGGAATCATACTGTCTTTTAGTTCTTTCTTGCCATTTCTCTATAGGGGAATCAGTGATTTTTAAATCCATCTCCCAAAACTTCTTATTGGATGCTTGACTGTCATGCAAATTGGTTTTTCTCCAAGGTCCACTGATATCTAGGCTTGTCAGGTGTCCGGTTTTCAACTGGAACCCCCAGTCAAAAAGGCACCCTGGCGGCTCTGGTCGCTACAAAATGGGATCTTAGTTAATGACTGCAGCTTCTAGACAATACTACAGTACTGAATAATTAATATAATTTAGCTGTTTTAAACTATTCAAAATTCTAGACATACATACCACTATGTATAACTAATACTTTAGTAATCAGCACATGAAAGGCAACATCTGGAGCAAAGTAGAGAGTCTAGGGTATTTCAAAGTTCTTGCAAAAGTGGTCTGAAAAAACCTGAAACAATCCAGTGAAAAAGTGGTGACTCTTAAATTCCTAATATTTTTTCAGTATCAACTTATTTTCATCAAACCATAATGAAAAAAATAAAATATTATCCAAAGTTCACATTCTGTGTCTTATTTTCCCCATTTTTGTGGTGTTATTCACAAACTATAGGTTTAAAGATCGTATTAAACTTATTTTTTTTTAAATAATCCTATTATATACTAAAATATTTAATCTTCCTCCTTGCTGATATATAGAAGTAAGGCAGTTGGGGAAAATAAAGATAAAGGAAACATTATTGTACCAATTCCACCAAATGGTTAATAACCCATTTTCTATGATAAATGTCCCAAGAGACTCCTGCCTTCCAGATCAACCCTACTATGTTTTAAATCTTCCCTAACTCTATCTCTATCATATAAATTATGCATACAACTTGTCTGTAGGTCTGGGGATTTTTCATTATTAAATCATGAGCTTTTTTCCTTAAGATCAGTTTCTTCCTCCATTGGGTTTGTGATGAATTCTGTTCATTGCACTCTCAGGCTCTTTATTTCTCTGTCTAGTTCATTTGGCCCATGGAGAATTTTTTAACACTTAAGACATTATCACCATGCCTATCTCATCATTTTTTTCACTAATGTTGGCTTCATTTTTTTTCATCAGGGATCTCTCTTCTTAGGAATTACCCCTAGCCCATATCGGTTGCCTTCTCTGTTCATGGATATAGAAATAATGTATTCCATGAAAAACTAGGGAAGAGAAAGTACCACTTTATATAGACAGTGTGCACGCATGTTACCCAGGGCTCTTTCAACCCAAAGTTCTGGGTTTCCTCCATGCAAGAAGGTGTCAGGAAATAAATCAATGGAGACATGGCATCTGACTGATAGATGGATGGCACAAACAGGACAATACAAGAGTGCTCTCACTTAAAGTTATACTTTATTTAGTCTCAATACTTACACTTGTCCGCAACAGGTTAGTAAAACACCCCCAAAATGCCAAATTTATATTTACTCAGGCTGTTGAGGAGTTATGAAGTGGATAATTGCAAGCATCCAGTGGCTGGCCAGGTATCTTCTGGGAAACTAGAGAGTTGTCCAAGCCTGCATTGAGCTCAGATTTCTTCCTTTTTAAAATATCCAACTGGTTAGTATTACATAGCTTGTTCATTAACAAAACTGCTGAGCAGAAGCTGTTAAGAGTGGAGATTCTGATTGAGCCTGTCAAGTGGGCAATTTTCAATTGGTCAGGCACGGGAACTTTCAATCAGTTAATAGCAATAGTTAACTATTCTCAGACTTTCCATCTTGCAGGGCAGAGGGTCATGTTTACTCCTTGAGGCCATTCACTTCACCGTCTCCTTCTGGTCTGCTAGTTCTGCTAAGGTTTCAGAAAGGCCTTCATTTAGCTGCTCTAGGCAATAAGCATAACAACTGGAATTCCAGCTGCTGGCAGTGGTTTATACATGTTACTGGGCTATCAAAAATCTGCTTCTACAGCCACCTCTAGAATAACAGATGCAGTTCTAGTCTTTTCTATTTAGAAAGGGTGTTGAAAAAGTAGAGAAAGCACAAGAATACTAAAAATGTAATAAAGAATCACAGCCTTCCCCTTTGTTCTTGGTGCTTCATTCTACTTCAATAGGGCAAAGCAGCCATAAATCTAATGGATCCGGCCCCTGAGAACTCCTCTATCATAAAATTACTCAGGATCTCTGTTTTGGCTCATACACTAACTCTTCTGGATATCCCTATGTGGATATCTGGGTGACTGGGGGTAGGGTGGGGGGGGGGAGGGGAAGAAGTTTCTCTATAATCCAAATACTAGAGCTGTGCAAATAACTGTTTGTTTTTTTTTCATTCACAGGCAGGGATAAAGGTCTTTTAAAAAAAGTTTCAGGTCAATCCAAAACCAACATTTTAAATCAACTAAGTTTAAAGCTTTATTAACCAAATAACAGCGGTGAGTGCTAGGTACGGCCCATGTTACTTAGAGGGAGGAAGAAAGCATTAGTGCCCGAGCACTAACCCACTTTTATACTTACACACGCACAACCCAAGGCTGGCCAAGCCTGGGTGTAACATAAGAAGAAGAAGGGGAAGGGTAGAGAGTTTTGCCCTGTGCACAGGTTGCCTGGGATCTGCTGTAGATCTCCGACTTGCTTTGGCTTTTGGGAGGGTTTTATGCCCTGGATTCTTCTGGAGGCATTTTGGCCACACCCCCCCCCCCCAGTTCAAACGCTTTTTGCAGCGCCCTCAATTTTCCCACAACCCACCAGCTTTAGGGTCGCGTTACAGACTGTTAATTTTTAACTTGCCAACCTTTGCAATTTAGTTTTGCAACTGCTTCGGTTTTGTTTGTTTTTATTTTCCACAGCTGGCCGGGGTTGAGATGCAGGCTTTTGGATGCTTGGCATGCAGAGAGACCATGTTTGTGTGAGTTGGCCTTGAGCGGCTGTTAGTTTCTTTTCTTTGGGCCTGGCTGAGTCATCCAATTAACCCGTTTCTTTCTCCCTTTCTCTCCCTTCAGCCTCTCGAAACCTGCAAAGGAATCTTCCACTTCACACTTACACCTTTAACCCTTCCCAACCTACCTTTCAATACATACAAAGGTGCTAGCAATATACAATACTGGTGCTTACTCAGGGGACCTCAAGGCGGGAATTATTTTTATTTGTGACAAGGCTGCGCTGCCTCAGAACCCCTGGATAAATTATGGCCCTTGCCTTCACTACATGCTTGGCTCCTTCCCCTCTCATGACAGAAAGAAGTTCCACTACTGTGGACGGATGCTGCAGATGTTGTCTCCCTGTGCTTCTGCAGATGTCCCTTCTACTGCAGAACTAGGGGAATTCTACAGCCCCTGCAGGGAGAAGCCTGCTTTTCTACAAGCACATGTTAAATTCTGCTGGGGTCCCCAATTGGATTTGGTTGGGGAAAGAATTTTGGAGAAACCTGGCTGGCTTGACTGTCACCATCCACCTACTCCAACTAGGGAACTGGAACTCTAGAGAAGGAATTCTGGTACGGGGGGACTTTATACCTGTGACCCTCATTCCTGTCCCTGTTTGTGCATTTTTTGTCCCTTGAACTTATCTGATGCCTGGGTCCAATGGCTCCTCCCGTTAGGCTGAGAAGGGGAGGCTTTTAGCATGACCCATACTTAAATATGTGCCACCACCCACCCAACTCATGGGTGAAAGTAGCTATAGGGACTTACCAGTACAGGACTGGTCTGGGGCCAGTTCTGGCCCATGGAGGGGATGGGGCCTTGGGCAGAAGGGCTGGGGGTCAGAGCCAGACCCGGACCGCCTTGTACCAGTAAGTGCCACCTCCCCCTCCCCCGATGGGGTAGCAGTGGCAGCTGGGGGCTCTGGCAGCGTTTTAAAGGGCCCGGGGCAGCAGTGGTGGGCCCTTTAAATCATCCCCAGAGCCCTGCTGCGGCTTCTCCAGGGACAGGGCTCCGGCTGCTGCTACTGCCCCAGGCCCTTTAAATCGTCCTGGGAGCCTGCCGGAGCCCTAGGCGGCGGGCCTCTGGTGATGATTTAAAGGGCCCAGGGTGATATTGGTAGCCAGAGTCCTGTCCCTGGAGCCCTGCTGCCAGAGCCTTAGGGAAGTGGCAGTGGGGCTCTGGCAGCTATTTTAAAGTGCCCAGGGCTCAGCCGCCACTGCTACGGTCCTGGGCCCTAAATCACCACCCCAGCCCTGCTGCCGCTACCCCAGGGCTCTGGCAGCAGAGCTCTGGCAGCAATTTAAAGGGCCTGGGGCTCCAGTTGCTGCTGGGAGCCTCAGGCCCTTTAAATTGCACTTGGGGAAGCCAATCCGCCCGGTATGGTGCACTGGCTCTTGCCGGTACTCTGTACCGAGGTGTACCGCCTTACTTTCACCTCTGACCCAACTCCAACTAAGGAACTGGAACTCTAGGGAAGGAATTCTGATACAGGGGGCCTCTATCAAGAGCTAAGCAGAACTACCTTATTGGTTAGCACAGACTCCTGTTTGTAACAATGCAGAGAGGAACACTGGACCCTGAGTTCTCTAGCAACATGAATGCTAGAGAAACAGAAAATGCCACAGAACTTTTTTGGGTTGCTAAGGTGTTTACTAGCTTTTCATTGACAATATGTTTGTCAACTTAGTGGAGCTACAGATCCTAACATTATTAATTTATGGTGTCAAATTGTAGATCATCATTTTCAATGCTGGGTCATCTTCTTCTGATGCAGTGAAGACCACTGTCAATTTCCCCACCTCGGGCTGTTTTGAAGTGACAGTTTTTTGCTTGTCTTGAAGGAAGGAACTGAAGCAGTTCCAAAAATATGTCAGGAAAGCTGCCCGGGGCAATGTCTCATTTTCAACACTTAAAAGTCATTGCAATAATGAAAGCCCAATATGCATTTTAATCAGTATATGTTAATATTAAAGGTAAACATTCAGACCCATCACATAGTTAGCTCTGCCACGAACACTACAATGTATGTACAGTGCAAAATGAGCCATAGGGGCCTGATCTTGCAGGATGCTGAGCATCTTCAATAGTCACGGCAGTGCTCAGTATTTGTAGGACATGCTCAGGAACCTGCACGCTGAGACCCTATACTCCCAATTCAGCAATGCACCTACGCATGTGCTTAATGCTAAATCCCATTTAAATTAATGGGATTTAAGGATGTTTTTAACCCTAAACACACGTTGAAGTGCTTAACTGAACTGGAGCCTAGATGAACAGTCTTCCTAAAAAATCATCCTCCAAAAAGAGGCAGTATTTCTGGAAAAAAGAATTCAGACAAGGCAAATGCAAGTGTTTCTGTAAACCATATGAATAAACTGTTCTGAGTGGCAAATGTGGGCAGGGACTTGTATGATTTTTCCCTTCTGTTGATGATAATGAAGGATCACCAAAATTCAGCATACGCCAAAGAGATGTGAATAAACAGTGTTGCCATGGTCTCTGTGAAGAAGAAACTTATTGAATGGCTTTGTTCTGTCTACTTGATTGTAGTTAGCAGGAAAAATTCTCTGAAATACAAAAACACTTCCTGCAAAGTGTATTAGTGCAGTGTAATGACTTTCAGTGTGATTGCAATTGACATCCTGTACAGTAGGTTCAAATTAATTCAAAATCTATTTCTGCTAGTGTAATTCCCTGCTTTTAAAAAAAGACTTGCCACTTTTAATGTTTATTCTTCAACTATACCAAGAATTGAGACTTCTGTCCTTATTTTTTGCTAGACAAAAAAATGAGGGTTTTCACCTAAAAACCTCAGCATTAAGTTTTTAATCTAAAATGCATTAAGCTCCATATACAAACTTTTATCCTTTCTCATTGGATGAAGGCCTAGCAATTTTCAAACACTTTCTGTAACTCATAACTGCCCTGGAGATACAGAAAAACTACTCAGCCATCTACCTACTTTGATACATGCTACAACTCTGATGTAAGGCTTTAAGGTGCCAATCCCTGGAGTGCACTGTTGCATCATACTTATCTCAGAATATCTCCCCTCAGAAATGGAAATAATTTTTCATTTCTAAAAATGAATATGAACATGTGGTAGATTTTTAGGAGTCCTTAAATTGTGTCTCACACACCTTCATCATGATAACTTTATATTAATATTTTGGTATACACTCTGGTGGTATACCCATATTAATTCATATATTGAGATATACAAACTGGGCAGGTAAATGGAGATTGCTGCTTTTAATTTTTTTTTTTAGTCTGGAAACACAGTAATTATACAGTGACCTAATGGCTTGTTTCCTTTTCTTCAGAGGCTTTGTTTGAGACAATCATTTGCTTATTCTATTTGGGCTATTTCTGTCCCCCCTCCATTTTTATGTGCTTAATCTTAGAACTTTTTCACCTCAAAATCAAAACTCTCCAGTCAAAAGGCTAATTCCTCCTTCATGTAATGTAATTTCACTTTATCTCCATTGACATTTGAATTTGTATGCATTCATTAAACACACAGATTATATAAATAATGTCATCTGTATGTTAACAAAAGAAGCATTCATGGCTCAGTAATTTTTTTTCTTGCTATTGTGATAGCTGGGGGAAACATAGGCCTCTGCATTTTAAAAATGTACTGGTTGTGAAAATGCCTTGCAAAATATATCCAACAGATTTAAGTTTTGGCTTCACCTTTTATGATCACCATATGATTAGAAATTCAAGACTGTGTTTTGAAGACAGAATTTTGTATTAATATGAATAAAACCTGCCGTATTGGGGATAAAATTGATATACTTAGTCACCTTTAAAGTACAGGTCAGAATTTTCAAACTTGAGTGATTAAAGCTTGGTAAATAGAGACATCTTTAGGCATATAAATAACTAGCATGATTTTCAGAGCTCCTGACTATCCAGGAGTCCTGTTGACTTCAAAATATTTGCTTACAATTTCTTTTATACCTCTTCTGTCTGAAATCACAGTAAGTGAATATATACTTAATGAAAATAAACTAAAAGAGATCCTACCTGTCCTGTTGTCCTCCAATCAGGGAAAATTCCCTTTGATTTCCTGGGATCAGTTCTATTGTAATGAGTTTTTTTAAAAAACGTATTTCAAAAGCGGCTAAATGCGTTGCTTATATATTTTTTTTCTCAAGCATACATCTGTTAAATACCACCCCTTTCTGAAAATTGGACAAACTAAGAAAAAGAGAAGACCAGCAGATACTCCAGAGTTCTGCCTTAAAATTGCTGAGCTATTCACATTGACAAGCATTGAAAAAATTCTAAAAAAGAAGTGTTTGCATGTGTACATATTTTGTTCATGTAATTAGGGTAGCATTAGCTTGTTTCCTGAACTGGGGCTGCATGGAGGTCAGGCAAGCACTTAAGCATGTGCTCAATACCCATTGGACATGTCTGCACTGCCTCTGGGACTGAGCCTCCCAGCCCAGGTCTACAAACTTGTACAGATGTTGTTTCGATGTTGTGGCTCCAGCTTTCAAGACCTCCCTGAGCTCCAGATTGAACCTCAACACTTACAAAGTTATGTTTAGAGCACAAGTGTGAGGTCTACTAGCACAGTCTTTAGTTAGTTAGCACTTTCTTTAGTTAGTCTTTAAGGTGCCACAGGACTCTTTGTTACCTCTGCTATTCCAGACTAACACGGCTACCTCTCTGATTCTTAGCACAGTCTGTAGCCTTGGGCTCAGAGATTTCCTCCCAGATGCAGTGTAGATATACCCTTTGACTTCAGTGGAAGTTAAACACATTCTTAAGTGCTTTCCTGAATTGGCGCCATTGTACCAGAGGTTTTATATCATTAAGGCCAAACTGTCAAATCCTTTAAGATTCCTATATAAGCACTTATTTTCTATGTAAGAAGGAGATTGGAACACATGAAAGCTTCACATGGAGCTGATGGGATTGTGCAGTGTGTGGGCACCAAAGGAGAAGATGTGGAAATACTAGTTGTATTGTGGTTGTGATCTTGGATAGTGCACACATCATATTTTCAGAATTGTGCAGGTGCCATCCAGACTAAGACTGGCACACAGTTTTGGTTTAGACAGACAAAAGACAGTAACCCTCAGTGGCTGCTGGGCCATCCACTACAGTTAGAGGTTAGCACACCCAAGCACGCATGAGAGAGGGCTAGGATTAAGAAGCCGAGGAGCAAGGAGCCTACTTGTTCACAGGAGGATTATGAAGAACGGGCAGGAGAGGGGGAGAGAAAGGCAGAATAAGGTCTACCTTCCCATCTCCATAGGGTCTGCAAGTAATGTGAGAGTCTCTGTAAAGCAGTTTGTGTAAAGCCCTCTCTGCTCTTATATCTCATCTCATCTCATCTCATCTCCCTCCTTCGCCCAAAACTACCATGTCAGGTCTTATTGAAAAGGAGAGAAAGCATATCTTCCATGCTATGAGGAGGTTTCTTCTGCTGTGCTGAGGTCAAGCTGTTGTCTGATAGAACTGGAGAGAATAATAAGGCTCAAGTTAATGAAAAAATAAGAATAATTCATTCTGCCCACTTTTCTGCCCAAGCACATTGAAGTACTTCAAACACTTTGCTGCTGCTGAGTATCTACTTGTAGTGTTTCTGGATTTTTCCACATACACTCTCATCATTCCAGTTTGTTTCACAGTAACTACAAAGTAAAACTGAATCAGTGCCACTTAGATATGCAAAAGACTGGAGAGGAGCATAGAAGTGAGCTAATTAACTGAAGGGCGCACACAAGCCCCTCTTCAAAATCCCATTTTTGTGAATGCAACCAAAATGTCTGAGCACACCCCAGACCTAGGCCATCCATGGTTGTGTTCTAATTCTCAAAGCACTAAGGTGAAAACAGACACCTGCCTGTAGACGAACTACAAGCTCCTTTGTGGGTAGGTACAAGTAGCACTGGAAATTTGGTCCTTATTCATTCTGACGTTCAGTAATAAGCGGAGTAGTATTCAAGGCTGCAGAACGCTCTCAGGTCAATCTGATTGGCCTGTTATGCCCTGTTACTTTGTCACACTGCCTTACCTAATATGCCGATGTAACAGGGTGTGATGTGCTGTCAAGATGATTTGTCAAGCCTGGAAAGTTTCAAAGGGAACATTTTACAACATTAGAATCATTATTTTTTAAATAAACTTTTAAACTTTCAAAATGTTTAACACTCTGTTTACCGTCACTCATTGGGCTTGGTGAGTATCGTCCTTGTTAGTATCTGCCGCTAAAAGAAACACTCTTATAATATGTAGGGAACAGGCAGTCCAGGGGCCATTACTGACTGCTTTTCTTTTTTCATCAGCTCTAGGTTTGTTTTGTGAGAGAATGGGTATCATTAGCTTCATGACCTTTACATTTAAAGAGCATTCAGAATATAATACTGTGTATGTGCAGTAGTCAAGGTTTGATTTATTATGTTCTTAATCTAACACAAGATATTCTTCTTTTAATTTAAAAAGAGGGTTCACCATCCTGTGTAACTCCAGCTCATCAGATTCAAATCTCATTTACTGAACACACTTAAAGCAGTGTGTGCAGACATAAAGGGGGAAATCTTGGCCCGACTGAATTTAATGGGAGTTTTGCCATTAACTTCAACGTAACCAGGATCTCACCCAGTGCTGGAACCATTCATTGTGGGGTACACAGTCTGGTAAATACAGTTTAGGAGAAGTGTCCCAAGAGACTGCTGCTGTTCATGCAGTACTTGCCATCCTAAATTCTGTTGCCTTCCCATCAGTTACTCTTGGTGATCGTAGAACAAATGGGAGGATAGGCATAAAACTGAGTGACTGTAGCCCTCTCACCCAACTATTTTGCATGTCACTTGTATTGTAAGCTCTTTGGTGCAGGGACAGCATCTTCATGCCTGTATAGTAGTTAGCATAATGGGGCCCAGGCCCTGATTCTGGTTGGGTTATCTGAACCCTACTGTAATATAAAATGTTTATTCATAGAACTGGTTGACATTTTTTAAAATGTGAAACTTCAACATTTGTGTCTATATCAAATTTTGGCAAAGAATGAGGGAAAAGCTTGCATATTCCCCCGTTTTTTGACCAACACTAGTTGTTTAATAATTAGCAAGCTAAAATGATAGATCTCCCCACCCCCATTATATAATTTTACTCCTGATACAAGAATTATAGGAAATACCACTGAGGAGGAAGGAGGTACAGGAAGAACCAAAAAACCCCAACCCCAAATAAAACAACTCAACCCTGATTTAACTCAACATACTGTATATGGTATAGCAGAATCCAACCACCACTACTGTTGACATACAAGTACAACAACTTACAAGTAGTAACATGTTAATGAATCCCAGCATTTGTATAGAAACAAACATAAGGCATTCCTCATTATTGTCACTAGATGGAAAAAAATGCAGTCGGACTCATAGGCTAAAGCTATGTTATACACCACTGGTGGTGTCGGTATGGTATGTGTAGCTACACACTACAGTGAAAAGCAAGCTGTGTCCATGCTGCAGTGTGTAGCTACACGTGTCAGACAAAAGCTCTGGCAAGGAGAGGCAGCTGAGAAAGGCTTCAGCATCTGCCAGGGCCTTCCACTGTGGTGAGGAAAGACCAGAAGTACACTGCATGCGTCTTTTGGTGTTGTGCAGAGTACATGCCCGCATATCCCTGCCAGGACAAGTATAATTGATGTGGACACAGCAGCAAAATGAGGACAGACGCATACATGGAATTAAGTGGCAGGGTGCAACTTTAGCACATGGGAGGGATGCTACTCATTCATACTCTCCTGTTATAGGCATTTGTTTTTGTGAAGGAGTTGTTTGAGTGAAGGAGTTACAGGGCTCCTTACTATATAATCTGTAACTCAGACTATCTCCCAGAACTCAAGTCTCTGAGTCCCTAGCACCCTCCTCTTCCTAATGGGGTCAGAGTGTCTCAGGTCTTTTACCTTTGGGAACTATTCATTTCACCCTTTTAACCACACTGGAAACCAGTCACAAGTTGTGATGAATAAATAACTTAACCCAAGTACCTAAGGTATTAAGTGCGTTCCTACATAACCTACTATGGCTTGCACATGCTGCAAGAAAGGCAAAAAAAAAAAAAAAATCCTGCGTCCTCTGCCAGTTGGTCCATAAGAAAGAGAATTCCCTCCTAACCCTCCAAACAGGCAATCAGCTAGACCCACATCAGTCAGGCCAGGTTCGCATTCCTAGTTTATGGTGAGTCTTTTGGGGTCAGCTGGATCAGAGCTGAAAGCCCCCCAGTCCAGGTTAAATCCTGGGAACTGGGGAATGCTGGCCAATCAGCCTTTCTCGCTCCCTCACAGCTGAACCATGGATCCCAGAGACTCCTGGGAATGTGGAGGAGCTACCTGATGTCCCCTCCCATGCTGCTGAGACTGTCCCCCTTCACTGCCAGCCCCATCAAGTTCCCACACTATTGAGACAGGTGGGTGGCATATAGCAATGTAGCCAGCAAGACACTGCTTAAGCAAGAAGAGTAAAGACACAGCTGGAGGATATGAGTATGAATGCAAATACGTGTCCTGCAAGCTCTCTCATCACCAAGCTGTGCCTCCCTGTTTTTAGTAATATAGTGTCCCATTTCCTCCCTGCTATTGGAGCCCTTCCCCTGTTGTGCTGAAAGGCTTTGGCAGCATGAAAAGGCTCACAGTAATGAAAGTTTTCCTTTTGGGAGTACTCTAGATACTGAGGTAACTTTGTTTTAGCTAAAATATACAAATTAAGGTCATCACTCTGTGCGAGAAAGGGAGGAAAAAAACCTCTAGAGGTAATATCCATGTGACAAATTATATTTAACACTCCTATCTATTTTATTTCCTATATATTTACCCCCTGAGGCTTCTTAGAACATTGCAAAATTCTCAGTTTCTTCAAACAGCCATCATTTTTATGAAGAACCACAAAAAAATCTGGTGTCTTCAGATCCTACAGGATTAGTAATGGGAGCTTTTCACTACCGGAAAGGGGGATTTCCAATTTATGGGATTTAAAAGTTGCTGTAGTCCTAAAGTGAATGTACAACTGAAGAATTACATACTGAAAATGTATTTCAGATTGCATATTCAAAGGTTTTTCTTATTCTGAGCCATGTGTTAACTCCTGGTAGTAAAGGTACATGTTGTACAAGTAGGAGGATAGATTAACAAAACAGGAGTTGCTACACTTTAAAAAAAGTTCTAAAACATGTCTAATCTATGTGGCATATAGTCTGTAATGTTCTTTGCAGGGTAGATTAGTTGGTTTTATTTCACTTGTTTGGGGCAAACTGTAATTGATTCAGCTTTACATGACTCTGACCTCATTTACATTACACTTATTCCAGTGTAATTTTGTTGAATTCAATGGAGTTATTCCTGATTTACACTAGTTTAAATGAGGGCAGAATCAGGCCCGGGTGTATGTGATATATGTATTAGAACAAACTAAATATAAGAGTCCTACAATGTGGTTATAGAAAAGCATAACTGAATTAGTAAAGAAATAGATGTGCTACCAATCAATAGTTATGAGAAGGAGATTATCTCAATTAATTTTTTAAGTTTCCATGAGAGCCTAAAGTGTCAGGAAGAAGTTCCTGTTGCAGTTGTTGAATTTTAAAAAGACATTTTAAAAATTAAAATTCAGCAGATTAATCACCACCGTGGTGGCCTTGGATCTCATTTGGAGGAGCGCTGAAGCAGTGTGAAGAGTTTAGAGTAATTCTGTTTCCAGAAACAGCAGCCTCATTTCTTTCCAAATTAAATATATTCTCTGTCAATGGAGAACTAAAGAAGTTACTTTCAGCTTCTTAAGTAAATAACATAACAAAAAAAAGAAAAGACTGCATTTGGGAATCTATAACACTGTTTATTGCTAGTTACTAGATATTTTCTTGCTAGTTACTAGATATTAATTTTGATTTCCCTCAATTTATTTTGGAGCTAGACATTGTGCTGCAGCAACTGATACAATTCTTGAAATTTTAGATCTTGTTATGTGGTGACATTGTAAATACCGGTATTATTTGTATACATCGACTACAAACACATTGTGTCAACGTAGCTGCAGACTCTGATCAAATCCCGTTGTAGTTGATGGAAATCTTTCCATTGATTTCACTGGGCTTTGGATCAGGCCCTTTTGTCTGTACTGCTCCACTGATTTTAGTGAGCTGCATGGAGTATGAATTGTGGCAGAATGTGGGACTTATCTGGCATCTTTGATCTCGTTTTAATTTTTGGTATAATTTTTTTGTTAAAAGTTATATAGCATGACTAAAAGCTAGCAAGGGCAATGGGAATACCTGCTATGCCCCTTTTATTTACAGAAAGTGGACACCACGAGACCCTCTTGGGCAACAGATATCTTATTGTCATTAAACAGCATCTTAGCCCAGTTATGAAAATATTCTTCAAACAGGCTGGGCTTGATTTTTTTCTGCTGCATTTTTCTGGTTTTACTCTGGTGCAATTCCATTACTCCAGTCAGTGGTAAATCCAGCCCCCTTTCTGCAACTAGTGTTACAGCTGTCACTTCATTACTTTTATTTTGAATTATACTAATGAGGTCAAGGACAAGTCAGATTATTTTTTGAGTGCCTCATTCTTATGAATCCTGTTTGAATCTCCCAAATTGGTTTTGGTTAGGATCAGCTCTAATCATTTTTTTTTATTACTTGTGTAAGTATTTTGCAGACTGCATTAATTCAGAAAATTGCCCTATAATTATAACTGCCCTCCTAATAGAGACAGGCAACTTTTTCAAATGGTGCATTATCAAATGCTGCAAATGCTGCATTATACATGTTACAATAAATGTCCCCAAAGATTTCACTAAAATATTAATAAAATTCAGCTAGGAAATTGTCAGATCTGTATTTCCCCACTGCACAGAACATCACTTCCATTCAGGAGTATTTTAGTTGAGTTTTCTAAAATGTACTTTTAGATGCTTGCTATCTTAAAAGTCTGTATATATTTATAGAAATCACCGAATTGAATCCTGATGGAGTGGATATCCTCTGACTGCAGTTTTTCAAAGTAGGCCCCAATTTCTTTTCCATATGGATATTTTTACATATTCCTTTGCTTCCATTTTTATGGAAGGCGGTAATATTATTTTTTCTAAGTCAAAGCTTTTAGGAATCAAACTAGTTGGTTTAGGAAGGGGAGAAAGATTTGCCTATAAATTCCCTTTTTAAAGAGAAAAAAGTAGAATATGTTTAAATAAACCTTTTGTTATAGAACACTTCTATCTTTTGATTGCTGTTAAGAGGGTACAGCAAAAGAAAGAGAAACATGGATAGAAAACTCTATTATATTTCTGCCTACTTTTAGTATTGATGCAAAAGAAACTGAGTGATTTAAAGACCCTATATTTTCTGATGTGGCTGATTTTAATTACCAATTTTTCCTTTCCTGCCTCTTTCTTTGTTTCTTCACTTTAATAAACTTTCATATTTGGAAACAATTTTCATGCATGTGATAGGTCATAGTAAGAATCCATCATTAAATACTGAGCACTTATTAAAGATCACAGGGTAAGATTCTCCGGGATGATATGTTCAGTTTGCACCATGTCATTGGTTCAGTCTCATACCAAACTGACTAAAGGGGAGTCATCTCAGTGAAAGAATGATGCTGACATAGAATACAGCTGATGGAGGAGTGGCCATTCTGATTCTTGCCTATATTTTGACCTACTGCAGTCACTGATGTCTGGCATAACTCAGAGAAGCACTCAAGGTCCTTTAACATGGCAGAAGTTTGACCAGCCCTGCACAGAGCAGTATCAGGGGAATGTAATGGCAAGCTTGTCTACATTGTAGGCGGGAGCTGCGAATGCAGCATATTTAGCCATGCCCAAGCTAGATTTGATCTCTCTAGATCAAAGCTAGCTTGAGTAACAATATCCACGAAGCTGTGCATGCAAGCTTAGCTCTGCCTGCCTGGAGCCCTGGGTTCGTATCACTGGGATGTACACAATTTGGCCACATCCCTGGATCTAGCAGAATCTAGAATTCAGAGTGGATCTAGCGACATTTAAATTCCCTGGATCCAGCAGATTCTGACTTCAGAGTGGAAATGAGGTGTAAAATGTTAATGTTGGGAGAGCAATTCATCATTGGAACAATTTATGGATCATGGTGAATTCTCCATCAGAGACCATTTAAAAATCAAGATTTGATGTGTTTCTAAAAATATGCTCTATTTATGTCTAAAAGATATGCTCTAATTTAAGGAAGTTTTGTGGCCTGTGTCATGCCAGAGGTCAGACTATATGATCACAATGGTCCCTTCTGGCCTGGGACTCTATGAATCTAGCTGAAATATAGCCAGTACAGTAAACCCTCGATTTAATGGACCCCGATTTAACGGACTTCGGATGCAACGGACAAAATTTCCAATGCCTCCGAAATCCGTTATTCGGGGGCTGCCGGCTCCCGCCCCGGGGAGCCGGGCAGGAGCTGTCACTCCCCGCAGAGGTTGACAGCTCCCGCCCGGCTCCCCGCAGTGGGGAGCCGGGCGGGAGCTGTCAACCTCTGCGGGGAGCCGGGTGGGCGAGTTGACAGCTCCCGCCGGGCTTCCCACAGCGGGGAGCCGGGCAGGAGCTGTCAACCTCTGCGGGGAGCCGGGTGGGCGAGTTGACAGCTCCCGCTGGGCTCCCCACAGCGGGGAGCCCGGCGGGAGCTGTCAAACACCCCCCCCCTCCCCAGCCGGGACCTGGGCGGGTGGGTTGACGGCTCCCGCCAGGGTCCCAGCAGCCGGGCTCCCGGCGGTGATAAAAGTAAAACCTGGACATAACGGACTAATTCGGGTGAGGGGGGTGTCCATTGTCAGCCGAAAGTCCATTATTTAATAATTTAAAAAAATTATTAAATAACGGACTTTCGGCTTTAACAGACACCCCCTCGCCCGAATTAGTCCGTTATATCGAGGTTTCACTGTAGTTCTAAAACTTTGTAACTGTATCTCAAAAGTGTAATTATCATAGGCCCAGATTTTGGTCGCAGTGTGACAGATATAACAATATCTTGCAATATCCTTGGGAGACCATTAAGTATCTTTGGGGTTGATTGTATAAAATAATGGTTTATGTATTATTATGGGCTGAGACTGGATGCAGCTTCTTAGATATGATGTGAGGCCTGGGCATTCAAAAGACTCTATTAAAAAATGTGCAAGTCAAAAATGAACTTTTGGGACAATACATGTGAAATGAATTTCTTGGAGAGGTTAATGCAATTTTCCCACCTCTGGTTATGCAAAACCCTGAAACTATGCCATGGGGTTTTTGTCTGCTTGCCTGTTCCCCGAGACTAGACATCAAAAGCCAGAGCCCTATACAGAAACAGATGAACTGTCCAGCTGGCTGTTATGGTTCTGATTCTGAAACAGTCACGAACTTGTAACTACACGGAAAACCTGCTTGTAGGTTTTGAAGGACTGACATCCTACCAGAGCCTGAGGTTGGAGTTGCAGGGACCTCTGGTAAGCTTTTTAGCTCACATGTATTTTCTTTTTATTGTTTAAAATGTTTTCTCTGTAAAGCTTTCACCTTAAGGATAAATGTGTTTGCTTAAAAAGAGGTGTGGTAACTACTGGTAATTATAGCTGTTCATAGCCTGCAGAGAGAAAGCAAAGAGCAGACACTGGCTGTTTAGGCAGTCGGGCTGACTGGGGATATCACAGTGTATGCAGAGAACTGTGCCACCCCAAAAAAAACCAGGCAGAGGGAGAAAGCTGTGGGTTCTTCCCGCGATAGATGATGGCTGAGGAGCCAGGGGCCTAGAGTGGGTGCTCTTGACCGTCCATATTTTTATACTTATAACTATCTTTACTATAGAAAAAAGAGCGACTTCATATTTACACAGATAAAACTGGTTCATTAAATTAATCTTGAAAAGCACTTTTATGCTCTAAATTATATGAAGACATTACCAAAGAGAAAGAAACTGAAACAACTGGATATCACTTCCTGATATCTAGACATTTATAGTCGCGTAACATTAAACCTTCCAGCCGCTGAGCTCCTCCTCCTGAGGTGCAGAGCACTTCACTTTATGACCAAGCCCCCATACATTATAATGGAGGAATGAGAAATAAAGTTTGCCATCCCATAGCCTGTGCTCTTGTGAATAATCCTTATGCAAGTGGTCCTACTGAAGCAAATAGAACTATTTTCAAGAGGCATACTAACGTGAATAAATGTTATATTGTGATAGATTTCTGTTACCAATCTGCCTGGGCCTCAGTGAATCAGGCTAAGACCGCAGGATCGTAAGGGCGGAGATGGAGAGAACACACCATCGGACTGAATTTTAAATCTTTATTAAGAAAATAATAAAAAGCGGTGAGTGTGGGAACAGCTTTCACATCACTCAAAGGAAGGAAGAAGCATTAGTGCTCAAACCCTGACCCACTTTCATACTCAAAAACATGCCGCCCAGGCTGGCCAGGTCTGTGGAAGAGGGAGGGAGGGTGGACGGGAGTTTTGTCCGGTGCACCAGTCACCTGGGGTATCTGCTGCCAATCTCCAACTTGCTTCCGCTCTCTAGAGGGTTTTTATGCCCTGGGATCTCTTGGGGGCATCTCCTTCAGAGACCTTTGCTCGGTATTCCAGTCCAGACCACCTTTGTGGTTTCTTCAGCTTCCCCAAAACAACCCGGCTCCAGGGTTGCAAAGGCAGACTGTTGAGTTTCACTGGGCAGCCAACCTTCTTCGCAAATGTAATCGCAGTCCTGCAACTTGTTTTGCCTTTGTTTTGCTTCTGTTTATATTTTTCACAGCCAGCTGCGGCTCAAAGCAGTTTTTTTGTCTTTGGCATGGTCTGTGTTGATTCTTGACCTTGAATGAAGAGCAGTTCTCTCTATCTCTAGGCCAAGCTGACTTTTCAAATTAACCCTTTCTTTGCTCTTTTCTTCTTCCCCCTCTCTCTTGGCCCACTGAAACCTGCAAAAGAATCTGTCATTCCACACTCACACCTTTAACCCCTCCCCTAATGCTTTGCAATGCTTGCAGTAGCATTAGCTATACACTATACTAATCTACTTCCCTGAGGGACTTGAGGGATGGGGCCATTAGAGCATGACCGTATGAATGGGATAAGAAGGCGTTTGAGTGCTACACAATAGATATATTATTATTCATTTTGTTATAAGGAAGGGGTTATTTTTATTGCTCTTTGTTGAGGTTTCATTTATTACCTACAGCTAAAGCATCTATCTAGAAAAGCATTCAAAACTACTCTAATGGATTGCCTTACAATAGTTTATCTTCTAGATTTGGTGCTCTAGATATTTCTTGATTTGTTGACAAGATTATTGGAATATCACATTATATTCATTGTTATTAGATTCATGTTAATTTTTTTTCTTTTGATAATGCCCTAAAATGTTTACATACAATTTAGTTATAGCAAATCAAATTTCAAGAAATTTCCGTTTCTTAAATTACTTATTTATCTTGACTTGCCTTTATATTTTATGTTGTTTTTGTGTTAGTTCAGTGAATCTTCTTATGGTTTTTTTTTTTAATGCCTACTGGCTTTCCAGTCTTCTGCAGTTTCCATAGTTGCTAGTGATTTTTAGTAGAACTCAGTAATTTGTTCCTTAATGCTTTTTTCAAAAAAGAATTGATAAATATAGCAATTCTTAATATTTGAGAAATTTTCAGCATCTCTAAAATTTATTTTTAGAGTTGCTATTCTCTTTTAACAGATCTCTCCGCTTTATCTTGTAAATCTGCCTTGTTAAAATGCAGTGTATAGACAATAAAAAAGATGTATGCATTTATTTTCTTTTTAAAAAGGCAAGAGGTTTTTATAAATCTTTTCTGCTTGCCTTGTAGTGTGTTCATGAGCCCAGAGTGGCAGCAACCACATTGAATAGTTTCAACATATTCACAGGTTTTTCTTTCTATCAAGAACTGCTGATATAATAGCTCCATGGGCTTAAGGGCAGAGTGTGCATTATAAAAAGAGAATTACAGTGGGTAAGCAATTTAATGCATCACATGACATTAAATATGCTAAATTTTAAGTGACATGAAACACCTTCTTTTTAATCACTGAAAATTAAAGTAAAGATTCTTGTTAGACACCAAGAAAAATAATTGAGGTAAAACAATTGATAAACATGTTTTTGCAATTCCTGTTTTGTGCAGCTAATGGCTTTGATACCTAAATAACACTGACATTAGCACACAGGATTAGCAAATGTGTATACTAGTCTGACACTTTGGCATGTCTGCACTGTTGAATACAAACATCTTGTGAAAAAAGGCTGAATTTGCAAAGGCTTCAATTTAAAATGTGTAGCAAGACATGACTTTTATATTTTTGATTGCCTAGATGAATTATAATGAAGACTATTTTTTTCATATCCCAGACCATTATATGGACATAAAATGTAACTACTGCTACTCTTCATAGGATGGATTCTTCATAAATGAATTACTATACCATTTTGACTTTGAAATCTATTTCAGTTATCTTTGAAAGCTTCCTCATGCTTATCTGATGCATTCATTTATATTCAGTGTTGTTGAAGAAGAGCTCTGTGTAATCTTGAAAGCTTGTGTCTCTCACTAACAGAAGTTGGTCCAACAAAAGATATAACCTAACCCATCTTGTTTCTCATATTCCTTTATATTCATTCTCAACAAACCAAGCACGTTATTTAGTAGTATATTTTCCTGGAATATAAACATGAAATGAGAAATGCAATAGAGGACAAAGATGTAATAGTCATCATTAAACAAAGTTAGGGCCAAATCTTGCTTTCCTTACTCATCTAAGTAAAGCAAGCTATATTTGCCCCATGCCACCTTCTCTTCCACAAGGGAGAGCAATACCTGTGGTAGATATAGCAGGAGAAGTTGAAGAGGTGATCAAAGAGCTGTATCCTTGGCACCTCTACATCCTACTGAAGCTCCATTAGGATTCTGATCCCTGGGATTAGTGGGGCTGGGACCTGGCATTTTTCTATTAATCCTTCCCTTTTCTCTTACTAAACCTGCTAAGCAAAGGCATGAAAGTTACTACAGACCGAATGCTCAGATGCATTGTCCTAAATTCTTAGATGGTCTGGGCGGTAGGGCTTTTTCTTATAGGAGCTTTGCCGTGTCTATTTTAGGTGTAAATGTAATTCCAATCAGTATAGTTTGAGATGCTCAGAATAGGCAACGGAAAACTGGGGGGTGAAAAACGTATTGCAGTGCAAAGGCTAGGAGCATTTTGAAGATCACTGAGGATCCATGAGTTTAGGTTGTTGCAGCCCCTTATGCAACGGAAGGTCCTGGGGAGACCTGACTCTAATGTGGAAGCATGAGGAAGAAGCTATATAAGTTGTGACTGAGTTTATGTTCTCCATACAGGAAAAACATGGTATGGGCACATGGAACCTACAATACAGAAAGAGGTGTAGGTTGTGTGCCAAAGTGGGTTCATGATACTGTATGGTTCATTTAATAGAATAATAGAAACATAGAAGATTGGGGTTGGAAGAGGCCTCAGGAGGTCATCTAGTCCAATCCCCTACTCAAAGCAGGGCCAACAGCAACTAAATCATCCCAACCAGGGCTTTGTCAAGCCAGGCCTTAAAAACCTCTAAAGATGGAGATTCCACCACCTCCCTAGGTAACCCATTCCAGTGCTTCACCACCCTCCTAGTGAAATTGTGTTTCCTAACATCCAACTTAGACTTCCCCCACTGCAACTTGAGACCATTTCTCCTTGTTCTGTCATCTGCCACCACTGAGAACAGCCAAGCTCTATCTTCTTTGGAACCCCCCTTCAGATAGTTGAAGGCAGCTATCAAATCCCCCTCACTCCTCTCTTCTCTTCTGACTAAACAAACCCAGTTCCCTCAGCTTCTCCGCATAAGTTATGTTCCCCAGACCCCTAATGATTTTTGTTATCCTCCAATGGATTCTCTCCAATTTGTCCACATCCTTTCTGTAGTGGGGGGTCCAAAACTGAACACAATACTCCAGATGTGGCCTCACTAGTGCCTAAAAGAGGGGAATAATCACTTCCCTCGATCTGCTGGCAATTCTCCTACTAATGCAGCCCAATATTCCATTAGCCCTCTTGGCACCAAGGACACACTGCTGACTCATATCCAACTTCTCATCCACTGTAATCCCCAGATCCTTTTCTGCAGAACTGCTGCTTAGCCAGTTCGTACCCAGACTATAGAGGTGCATGGGATTCTTCTGTACTAAGTGCAGAACTCTGCACTTCCCCTTGCCAAACCCCATCAGATTTCTTTTGACCCCATCCTCCAATTTGTCTAGATCACTCTGGACCCTATCCCTACCCTCCACCATATCTACCTCTCCCACCAGCTTAGTGTCATCTGCGAACTTGCTATTCCATGGTCCAGATCATTAATAAAGATGTTGAACAAAACAAAATCAAGCACTCCACTTGATACTGGCTGCCAACTAGACATCGAGCCTTTGATCACTACCAGCTGAGCCCGAAAATCTAGCCAGCTTTCTAGCCACCTTATAGTCCATTCATCCAATCATACATTTTTAATTGCTGACAAGAATACTGTAGAAGACCATATCAAAAGCTTTGTGAAAATCAAAATATATCATATCCACTGCTTTCCCCATATCCACAGAGACAGTTATCTCACCATAGAAGGCAATCAGGTTGGTCAGGCATGACTTTCCCTTGGTGAATTCATGTTGACTGTTCTTGATCACCTTCCTCTCCTCCAAGTGCTTTAAAATGGTTTCCTTGAGGACCTGCTCCATGATTTTTCCAGGGACTGAGGTGAGGCTGACCAGTCTGTAGTTCCCCGTGTTCTCCTTCTTCCCTTTTTAAAAGATGGGCACTATATTTGCCTTTTTCCAATTGTCTGGGACCTCTCCCAATCACCACGAGTTTTCAAAGATAATGGCCAATGACTGCAATCACATCCGCCAATTCCCTGAGCACCCTCGGATGCATTAGATCTGAACTGATGGACTTGTGTAATTTCAAGCTTTTCTAAAGAGTCCTTAACCTGCTCTTTCACCACTGAGGTGAAATCTTTCACCACTGAGGTGATCATCACTGAGGGCTGATCACCTCCTCTCCATATTGTGTTGTCCAGGACAGCAGTGTGGGAGCTGACCTTGTCTGTGAAGACCGAGGCAAAAAAAGCATTGAGTACTTCAGCCTTTTCCACACCATCTGTCACTAGATTGCCTCCCCCATTCAGTAAGGGTCCCACACTTTCCCTGACCGTTTTCTTGTTGCTAACATAATTGTAGAAACCCTTCTTGTTACCCTTCAGATTCCTTGGTAGCTGAAACTCCAGTTGTGTTTTGGCCTTCCTGATTACACCTCTGTATGCTCGAGCAATATTCTTATACTCCTCCCTAGTCATCACACCAATTTTCCCCTTCTTGTAAGCTTCCTTTTTGTGTTTAAGCTCACTGAAGATTTTACTGTTAAGCCAAGCTGGTCGCTCCCATATTTGCTATTCTTTCTGCACACCAGGATGGTTTGTTCCTGCACCCTCAATAAGACATCTTTAATATACAGCCAGCTCTCATGGACTCTTTTTCACCTCATATTAGCCTTCCAGGGATCCTACCCATCAGTTCCCTAACGGAGTCTAAGTCTGTTTTTCTGAAGTCCAGGATCCATATTTTACTACTCTCTTTTCTTCCTTGTATGAGGATCCTGAACTCAACCATCTCATGGTCACTGCTGCCCAGATTGCCCCCCACTTCTGCTTCCCCTACCAATTCTTCCCTGTTTGTAAGCAGCGGGACAATAGGAGAATGGTCCCTAGTTGTTTCCTCCAGTAGTTGCACCAGGAAGTTGTCCCCAACACTCCCTGTTTTGTCCCTAAAACTTCCTGGGTTGTCTGTGCAGTGCTGTATTACTCTCCCAGCAGATGTCAGGTTGATTGAAGTCCCCCATTAGAACCAGGGCCTGTGTTCTGGAAACTTAATTGTCTGAAGGAAGCCTTGTCTACCTTATCCTCCTGGTCCAGTGGTCTATAGCACGTGCCCACCACGACATCACTCTTGTTGCTCTTGCTTCATTTCAGAAAATGTTTTTCTTTTAATTTCAAAAATTGTGCAGTGACTATAGCAAACTGGGTATATTACCCTGACTTAGTGGAGTCTGATTTAAGGAAAGCCCGTTTTAAAAATGTAAGCCGTGAATATATAAAAAAGAAAACAAATTCAACGGCTACTTCTGGCATATCAGGTAAAGTGGTGGTATTGCTCCTCTAGGGCTTGAATCCAATAAGAGGCTGAATATGTTTTAGAATCTGTCTCTGCCACTAATTTCAAACAGAGAATTATTGTTAGTAAAATGCAATCATTTGAATCTTGTGAGGCTGGATTAATAATGCATTAGAGGTTGATAATGAAGAGATCTTTGGTAAAGTAGAAAAATGGTTTCTCCGCTACAGAACGACAAAATTAATATTCCTTTCTAAGGTGAAAGGAAAAATATTCCGGGGACTCTGCATCTTTTCAATAAATTATGGATTTGGTATGGCTCATCATTATTCTTATTGTGTGTTGCTAAACAGAGGCATTTCTGCAAGAATCTTGTTGGCATTTCTTCTAGGGGCGTTGTACCAGCCAGGGAGGCTCTTGTTTAAAAAAAAAAGGGGGTATTTGAGCTATTTATAATGCTGATCAAAGTTGCATTTAGATTACACCTTATCTTTTTACAGAGGGCAGATATGTGTTAGTTATTACCAGCAGTGAAAATACTGTACCATGGTTTGGGATTTTCTCCGGCTTGCTAACCTTAAGAAAAACACTTCTTGGCCTGTTTCCTATTTCACTTTTAGCAGTGTACATTGGAGGTAATTCAATGGAAGTTAATGGTATTACGCTGTTGTGAAACCAATGTAAGATCACAATCAGACCCTGTGGTTTTAGGGTATGTGGCTAAGCCAAAGAACTTTATTCATATTCAATCAGAGACAAGATGCTAGGATGGTTTCTCCTTTTACAGGAGGTTCAGAACAGATTCAGAAGAAGCTAATCTAAGAGGACCCAAGTTTGGGGAAAAGACTTGCTTAGACTTGTTTTTTTGTTCATTTACTTAGTATATTAAAGCCTCAGGAAGCGAGTGAGTTTTGAGCCTCCACAGGTTGTGTGAACTCTACTGTGAAGCATGTGGGAAACTCATTTGACCACACTTGTTTTTTACATTTCAGAAAGATAATTATGTCTGTAAATCAGATTATTATTGACAGATTATTTTGTTCCACCTCTTTCACGCTTGTTACCAAGTTGTGGATTTCTGTAACATACTGGGCACTGAAAAAAACTCCAGCAAAGCAAAGTGACTTAACATGTGCAAATAATTCATGTCATCCTTGTGAGAAGAGGCTTGATATTTCTGTTTGCTTTGTTGTTTTATGCACAGTGTTATGCTAGATACTGCCACTGATTGACATATCACATGTCTATTCCTCTATTCTCTAATATTTTGTTTAACAGTCAATAAAAGGTAAGCACCGTGCATGCTTTTTCTAAGAACTTGTCAGCCCTATTCAGCAATCGGTTACTACTCTTCTCCAGTCACCTCTGTCTCCAATATGAACAATAGCAAACATGAATTCTTCTTAAAGAATGGCTGTAGTCAGAAAAGTGATGCTGTGAAAAGACTCGAGGTATTCCATGTTTATTCACTTTCAGTGAATTCCTCAGCAAACTTGCTCAGTTTATAAATCCAAAGGACCTTTCAAGCTGCCAGAGTTCCAAACTCTACTTAGGTTCTGTTCTATTATTAATTTATATGGAATAAAAACACTAAAGATGTTAACATAACCTAGTCGCCATCTAACATTAAACAGTGTTAAATAAGGTTCAGGATTTGGTATACAGAGACCTCAGCCTGCTTAGAATCATGACAAACACACTATTAAATGTCCTTTTAGCCTTTTAATAATTGAGTTTACAGTTAGGGTAAATCTGTAGGCCCAATTACCACAACAGTTCTTAGTGTCAGTTTTATGTTATATCATAGCAGGGCATTAGGGCCATTTACTTCATACTTACAGAATTAGTAGCATCTTCATTTCTTTGCCCCCAGTCCTCCACCATATTCCAGTCCAAACTGCGTTTTGATTCTGTCTCTAAATGGAACCTAAAGGAGTATTCTCTTTTTGGCATATACTAAACTTTGCAGTGACATACAGTGTACAATCCCAGGTAAATTAGAGCACGATTGAGCCCTACAATTCTCTAGGGATCTCTTTGTGTGACTATTTATAAAATAACTAGTGTAAAAGCCCGTGTACACGGGCCAACCGTAAGGGCTCGCGGTCCCCCCCCCCCGCCGCCCAGCTCCCTCCCCCTGCAACGGCTCCCCCCACCCAGCTCCCTCCCCCCCAATGCCCACCCTTGCCCAGTCCCCAAGCCCCCCCCCTTGCCCAGCCCCCTCCCCCCTCCAAGGACCCCCCTCGCCCCCCCCTCGCTGAGCTCCCTCCCCCCCGCTCAGCTCCCTCCCCCCTCAACTCCTCGTCGTGTGCCCGACAGCCCAGCTAACTTTATATGTATAACTGCTCCTTGGTGCTCTAGCTCCGTGTGAGTAAGGATCGCTCAGGCGGGCACGCACGGCGGCCATTTTGTGCCTCCGAACTACAACCCCCAGCATGCCGTTTGTCAGGGCCGTCTCTACTGCGCATGACGACTTCACACACACTTCTCTAGCCGATTATTATATAGGATGTTAAAAGAGAATTGACATCACGTGTAATTAGGGTTAGAATTTGGAAAACTTCCAGAGGTTTCCTACACAATTTTTTTCAGTGGAACTTATAAATTGTCCGTTTTGCAATATTAATAAACATTTTTGATGTGTGAATAGACTGCCAGTTTCTTCAGATTTTACATGTTCATCATCATTGGAAAATGGCTAGCTGTTTCATGAAAGTTTGTTTGTTTACAAAAATTGCCTTTGGTCAATGACAAATCCTAAAAAAATGTTAGCACGGAATAATTTTGTTTTCCTTTTTCAACATTGGTGGAAACCTTAGAGTACCTCAGTCTGTTATTTCAGTAGGGCAAAGTATATTAAGGAATCCCTCTTGTCTTTGGACAGCTGGGCAAGCCCCTAACTAGGACAAACATATTAGGTTGCAAATTGTAGAAACAGCTTGAACCAACAACAGGAGTCCATTTTATTTTCTTTAATGAACAGGATCCATAGCAAATTTTTGCTTGAAGGCACTAATAAATCTGTTCTCGGAAAAATCTGTATCATCATACCATGGTTCCTTTCCTCAAGGTAAAGAAGATTTTCTTTCTCATCCATTACTTATCTAAGCTTTAACCTTTCTCCTGTCCCCTGAGTTAACTTACAATACAGGTTTTTCTGCAATGATTTATGTATTATATTATAAAATATTCAAAGTAAAGTACGCTTTTACTCAAATAGCCCCTTAAGTCAATTTAATTTGCCCTTCCTGATAATTATTTAAAAAATATGGTTGATGCTGTTTTATTCACTGTTTTTTAAAGCAAAACCATTTTGAACTACATAATCTTGCCTTATTAATGCTTACTTTTCAAATAAACTACCAAACCCAGCTCACTTATACATATGATTTAGTTTTTTTAAAAAAATGAATTGTAATGTTGAAAATTATTAATAATTTTATGACACTAGGAATTTTAACTGGGGCACGGATGTAAAGAATAGAGGTATGACTGGGAATTGCAGTTCTTGAGCTGAGAAGCAGAAGCCAGAAAGAGTGATAGGCTCTGCTAGACTAGACACAAGGGAGTCTAGACTGAGTAGGAGTTTAGCACTGAAGGAGTAGGGAGCTTTAATTGGTTGAGTGGAATAAGTAAAGATCTGTTAAACTATGTAAAAACTATGTAAAAACTTAATTTCAGCTTGAACATAAAGATAACACTTAATGCAGTCTAGGCCCCCAGTTAATGGTGCCAATTTACAATACCTATTGAAGTTGCAGTGTGGACCAGTGGATAGCACACTGGAGTGGAACTTCAGAGACATTGGTTCTAATCCTTGTTCTGCCACTGATCCAGGTGTAACATTGGGCAAGTCACTGCACCTCTATTTATCTTCCCTCTCTTTTTGGGTATGTCCACACTTACAGCTGAGGGTCTGGTTACCAGCTTGAGGAGACATAATTGGGCTACCTGTCATCAAGCTGACATGCTAAAAATAGAATGAAGCCATAGAAGCACAAGCAGGAGGGAGAGTTACATGCGCTGAGTACATATCTAGCATCCTTGATAGGCATGTATTCAAGGTGATAAGCACTTCCTGCTGCTTGTCCTGCCAGGGCTACACTTTATTTTCAATGTGCTTGTTTGATGACAGCTAGCGCAAGTATGTGTCCTTGATCTGGGGATCAAGCCCCCAGCTCAAAGTAGTCATACTCATAATCTTGTCTGTTTAGCTTAGAAGTCCTTTGGCACAGATAAGCTCTTTTACTGCAGGTCTCTCCTGTAGGGTGACCAGATGTCCCAATTTTATAGGGACAGTCCTGATTATATCAGCTCCTATTACCTTATATAGGCTCCCATTACCCTCCACCTCTGTCCCAATTTTTCACATTTGCTGTCTGGGCATCCTACTCTCCTGCCTAACGCAATGGGGATCTAATTTTGGTTGAGGGCATTCAGGTGCTACAATAATGCAAAGAACAACAAGTATAGAGCAAAATATTTAGTGAATATTCATGCTAAGAGCCAGGCCGATTTGACTGCAAAGAGTGTAGACGTCACAACTATTTCATAAAATCATAGAACATCAGGGTTGAAAGGGACCTCAGGAGGTCATCTAGTCCAAGTTCAAGTCACTGGAAAATGGAAAACAGCATCCAAAGCCCAATTCTGTTACCCTTACACTTAGAATCATAGAATATTAGAGTTGGAAGGTCAGGAGGTCATCTAGTCCAACTCCCTGCTCAAAGCAGGACCAGTGCCCAAGTAAATCATCCCAGCCAGGACTCTGTCAAGCCTAACCTTAAAAACCTCTAAGGAAGGAGATTCCACCACATCCCTAGGTAGCCCATTCTAGTGCTTCACCACCTTCCTACTGAAAAAAAAATTATTGGATAATATCCAACCTAAACCTCCCTGACTGCAACTTATTCTGTCATCTGCTATCACTGAGAACAGTCTAGATCCATCCTCTTTGGAAACCCCTTTCAGGTAGTTGAAAGCAGTTATCAAATACCCCCTCATTTTTCTCTTCTGAAGACTAAATAATCCCAGTTCCTTCAGCCTCTCTTCATAAATCATGCCCCCCTAATCATTTTTGGTGCCCTCTGCTGGACTCTTTCCAATTTTTCCACATCCTTCGTGTAGAGTGGGGCCCAAAACTGGACACACTGCTCCAGATGAGGCCTTACCAATGATGGGTATAGGGGAATGATCACATTTCTCAATCTGCTGACAATGCTCCTTCTTATACAGCCCAAAATGCCATTAGCCTTCCTGGCAACAAGGGCATGCTGTTGATTCATATCCAGATTCTCGTCCACCGTAACCACTAGATCATTTTCTGCAAAATGGAGTTTAATTAAAATAAATATTTTCCATGGGAAAAATATTTTTGATTTTTCAAACAAAATATTTTGTTTCAAATCATCTATTTATCCACCTGAGATACAGCAGTGCATCATGGGAGTTGTAATATTTTGTCCCATGAGGAACCATAGCCGCTCGGCCATCAGGAAAGACTATGATGTATCATAGGAGATAGAGGTAATCCAGAAAACAGGATTCAAAGGGGAAAATGGAGGGAGAAGGGACATGAAACTACATCTCCAGATTAATATGAACCTGAAACAAAAATATTCCATTTGGGTATGTCAGAATGTTACATTTTGATTGAAAATGTTGAAATTAAACATTTGGATGCTTTTAAATAAGTGTTTTGTCTTTTTTGGAAACTTTATTTTGTGAAAAGTTTTGTTTTTTCATTCTGAAGCCAGATAAAAACAGATGTCAAAATACCAGAACTTCCCTGCAGGATCAAATTCTGTTTTTTGATCAGCCCTATTATGGGATTTCTCTCCCTTACTTTGATTCTGTCCAGTGTCAGAAACATAGTACAGGCATGTTGTGTTTTACGCTCATTTAACTTGCGCGATTTCTGCTTTACGTGGTCGACCAAAAAAAAAAAAATAAAAAAAAAGGTAAGGGAAAACTAAAAATATAAAAACTGACTTTAGAGCGGGCGATTTCGCCCGCCATTGAAGTCAATGGGGTTTGGCTATACATGATTTCCACATAAAACTGAAACCGCGGAACTGAATCCTCGCGTAAAATGCGACATGCCTGTACTGGACTATAGGACCACTGGTTTGATATGATGTAGAAATTCTTAATTTTTACTTGTGGGGTCTGAGTAGTGATGTGGAAACCACTTAATTTAAAACTTCATAAACTATATTACATCTTTTTCAAACTGCAGAAAAAATAACTCAGAAATATTAATATTTGAGCAAGAACTGATGTAGTGATCCTGTATCACTTAGATAAAAACCACCTGGAGATAGTTAAAAGCCTCATGCTCTGACAAGGATGCTTAATAAACAGCCAAGCCTTATCTAGCTGATGCAGGCCCACTATCCTTGTTGCTAGTATAAACTGATTGTGCTAGCCAAAAAATTAACTGTCATGGTAACATGAGACAGACAGGTCTTTTTCTTCTGATTTTACGGATAGATTGTGTCTGTTTTTCTCTCAAGGAGAGAATAAATTTTCTGTGTGATGAGTTTAAAAGAAAGAAAAGTGTGACATCCTCAAATTATAACAAAATTTGAATAATAATTGTAGGAAGAAATTAAAACTTTTTAAAAAGTAGGTCTGACCTCATCTAGTGTAAATTTTCTTAGCATGGACTTTATTGGAACTTTGTCTTTAATGCAGGGGTGGGCAAACTTTTTGGCCTGAGGGCCACATCAGGGTTCCAAAATTGTATGGAGGGCTGGGTAGGGAAGGCCCCGCCCCCTATCTGACTCCCACCCACTTCCTGCCCCTGACTGCCCCCCTCAGAATATCCAACCCATCCTGCTCCTTGTCGCCTGAATGCCTCCTCAGCACCCCGCGTCCAGGATCGGCTCTGGACAACGCTGCAGTGGTGTGACTCGTGGGGGGGGTGGGTGGATGAACTCCTGCCATTTGGCTCACCTAGCTCACAGCTCTGCCCCATTACCATGCTGCTCTCAGCGGCAGCTCAGGCCCCGCTGCAGCCACATCACTGCAGCATTGTGCAGGGCCGCTCCTGGACATGGCACGCAGAGGCTACAGGGCATGGGGGAACAGCGTGGTAAGGGGGTGGGGCTGTGAGCTCCGGCGGGCCATGTGGAAGGAGGTCACCTCGCCCAGAGCCACGGCGCTGCAGCGCTGTCCAGGGACGCTCCTGGATTTGGCACTGAAGTTCCTGGAGAGCGGGGAAGGAGAGGGAGGTGGGGACGAGGGTAGCCTCCCCAGCCGGGAGCTCCGGGGTCTGGGCCATATTAGCTTACAGGCCATTTGCCCACCCCTGCTTTAATGGAACTATGCCAATTTAAACTAGCTGAAGATCTGGCTCAGTATTTGTATGGTATAACTACAACAATCTATGAAATAACTTTCAACAAAATATTCATTATACTTGTAATAATGCAGGCTTCTCTGTTCTAGCTGCTAAAAATAGGCCAGAAGCCTATAGAGACAGAAGCTGCATTTTTAATCTTTGTTCTTATTTTCTCTTCCTGTGTGTGTGTGTGTGTGTGTGTGTGTGTGAGAGAGAGAGAGAGAGAGAGAGTTTTGTGTTCTAGGAGAAGGGATTGGACTTTAATAATAACAGCAATAATAAGAGCTCCAGCCCATCTCAACTAACTTCATCTATTTTCCCCAGAAAGGATAGTTATTACCATCTTTGATACCATCTAAAAACTCCTTCAAGCCAAAAAGAAAAAGTGATTTAGTTAAAATGAAAGTCTTACTTAATACTTTACAGTTCAAATGCTTTAACTGTTTTTCCTTCATTTTTGCATGTTTAATAAAAGGTTAAAAGGATTTTTTTGATGGTGTTTGCCATAGGTGTCTCATCTGTATACTAAAATGTGAATTGTGCTTAAAACTGTTTAATGTTGGACATTGACTGGGTTATGTTAATATCTTTGACTCTTTGAACCTCTTTATTCCTTCTAAATGAATGCAACAAATCAAAATGCCCCAACAATTGGGATTCAGACACATTTATGTAGTTTGAAAACAATTAACAGAATTTTAGTAGCAAAGTTCGATTATCTTGGCCAAGACACCGGGTTTTTCAGGGAAACACAATCCAGTGTAAGAGTTTTTCAAAAGCAAGGTAGGACTAAAGTGCTCTCAGCAAGAGATGGGAGAGATTTAATTTTAAAGCATGCCACCTATCCCTATATCCGATCATAGATAGTCATGAATCGTACTCCTGTACAGTGGAATTTTCAAAAGCACTCACGGTTGGCCTAACTCTGCTCCTACTGACTTCAATGAGAGTTGTTAGGCAAATGTTAAGGGCTTCTGAAATTATCTCACCCATAATGCAAGACAACTATGCAAACTGTACAGTGGTTCTATGTTATTAGGAAATATATCATATAGAGCCAAAACATTTTGCCATGTTTTTGGTTTAGTGTATGTAATGATTTGATTTTTACTATTAGTAAGGTTAGCAGGATCTGGTTTTATATACCTGATTTTGGAATGGTTAGGGAGTATTTCCTGGCAATATTAATGTTCCGCTTGTAAGCGGAGTCTGAACTTTCCCCTGACATCTAGTGAGGAGCTGTGGAAGAGGACTTCAGGAGCTGATCTCGTTTGCATGGGCACACACAACCTGCCTAGGTGCTCAGCATGATGGGATTGCTTGCCCAAATGGTCACTTTTGGCTGATGTGGATTCCCAGTCTCCTTTTTATTGCAGCAGGAGTAGTAACAGTAAAGGGTTGTTATCCTTACTGTGTGAATCCAGGGCAGCAGAACTGTACTGGGCATTTCTCAGTTGAGGGACTCACCCTTAACTAAATGGCACTCATTAGGCATGGGTCCCAAAGCCCAGTGAGCTGAGAGAGTGTGGGGCCAGGTACTTATACCTGGTGGTTTGGGGCCTGCCTAAGGGCTCCAGACACCATCTGATCCTTCCTCTCTCCACCGTGTAATAACAGCAAATTTAGACCAGGGATCTCAAATGTGAATCACCAGGAGGGCCACATGAGGACTAGTACATGGGCTGCATCACTGACTACCCTCCTGCAGCCCCCGGCCCTGCCCCCCATTCCACCCCTTCCATGAGGACCTGCCCCTTCCCCCCCTTCTCCAAATCCCTGTCCCCGCCCCACCTCTTCTCCATCTCCTCCCCTGAGTGCGTGGCTTCCTGCTCCTCCCCTCTCCCCCCTCTCTCCTGATAAGCATCTGGAGGTAAGCAGAGGCGTGGTGGGAGGAGGAGAGGGGAAGGGGAGCTTGGCGGGCTGCAGGAAATAACCCCGTGGGCCATGTGTTTGGGACCCCTGAGAGTCCTGTTACATGCTGTAAAGCTGAAATCACTGATACTGAGGACTAAGTATTTGGCCTGCTTTGGGATAGTATCTCTGATGCAGGAGACTACCCAGTGTGTACCAGCAGTAAGGCTCTCCCACTAACAGCTGAAATCACTGAGAGCTTTAAGTGGTGGACCCTGAAGACATCTTGGTGAGTGGCCAGCAAGGTGTCTGGTGGAGAGGCGTGGCCAACAGGGTGGCCGGTGGAGGGGCGCAGTGAGCAGCCAGCAGGGTGGTTGGCAGAGAAGCAGAGCCCCACAGAGATGGGTTGTTAGTGAGTGAGTGCCTGAGCAGTGGAGCGAGTAAGGTGCCGTCTTACTCCCCTCCCCCACCTCCATCCAGTGTCGGAGGTGAATACTGAAGCTGCACCTCTGAACTCTGGGTCTTCACTGTCCAAGGACAACTACTGCGGGTGCAGAGAAGGGACGGGTAATGGGGACTTTTGGGTTGCTTGACTTAAGAACCTGAGGGAAAAACTTGGGAGTAAGGGCATGTCTTCACTACCACTTTAATTCGACCTTAACGACATTAGGTCGAATTAAACGTGTACCTGTCTTCACATACATGCCCTTAAAGTCGATTTAAAGGGCCCTCAAAATCGAATTTGTAACTCCTGCCTGACGAGAGAAGTAAGGCTAAAATCGACTTCTCTATGTCTACTGTGAGTAAGTGAAGAGGCATCTGAAGTTAAGCCTCCGACCTCCGAACAGCCCCGCGCCCCCCCGCCCACCTGAACAGCCCCCCCGCCTGACCCCCTCCTGCCCGCCCGAGGGGGGGGGGAGCCGCGCGGGGCTGCTTGAGCGAGCGGGTCAGCTGCTTGGTCAATTTCAGGTGAAATTGACTAGGCAGCTGACCCGCTCGCTCAAGCAGCCCCGTGCCGGCTCCCCCCCCCCGCCTCGGGCGGGCGGGGGGGGTCTGGTGGGGGGGCTGTTCAGGCAGGCGGGGGGGTCTGCGGGGCTGCTTGGGAGGGGGGGGGTCTGGCACGCATTGCACTGTGGGCTACCTACCCACAGTGCAATGCGGGCTATGTCGACCCCTGCAAAAGTTCTAGGACAGACAGTGTTGACCACTGTCGACCTGCTGTCCTGGTGGGGACACACTGATTCGATTTTCTAAAATCGAATTTAGAAAATCGAATTAAGGGAAATCGACATAGTCCTGTAGTGAAGACATACCCTAAGTCTTTCACTCATAGTTTGTTTATGAGCCCGGTTTGTGGTGTTTCCAAAAATTAATGCTGCATTATTTCCCTCCTTTTATTAAAAGTTTTTTGCTACACTCAGACTCTGCTTGCAAAAGGGGAAGTATTGCCTCTTAGAGACACTCAGGCGGTGATGTGTAATTGTCCCAGGTCACAGGATGGGAGTTCAAGATGGTTTTCTGTTGTACTGTTGAAAAAGAACCCATAGATACTGAACCCAACCCTTGTTTCTGCTGGCTTCACCTCTCTCTCTCCTTTTTATGGTGGCAGATGAAATATTTTGAATCTTATATTGCAGTACATATACTTGACGTCAAGCTCCATTGAGATATGCTACGAGGTGTATACAGTTGTAAATTTATTGGCAGTTCAGGTGGTTATAGTATGGTACCTGAACCTCCAACACGAACAGGCATTTTTGTTTAAATGTAAAGTTATACATCAATGAATGCAGGCCATACTTACTGTCATAAGTATGGAGGATGCCTTGCCTAGGTTGGGCTATGTTATCTAATACAGTGTGCCTTGCCTGGGTGGGGGCTAGGTTGTCTGAGACAGGTGACGTGGGAGTTTCCCTGCCATAAGGGAGGGAGGAGCCTCAAGCCCATGAAGAAGGGAGGAGCAAAACAGTCAGTTCCATCTTGCCTGGTCTCCAGGGAGGAGGCCAGGGCCAGGAGAGTTCCATCTTGCCTGCATATGAGGCAGGAGGCTTGCCAAGGTAGCTGGCAAGGGTTCTAGATCATCTTTGGCTATAAAGATGGCTCTACCTTTTTCTGATACTTCTACTTAGCTGATGTAAGTGATTTTGATTCTTCTATTAAGCCATGCCTTTTGGGGTGTTCTTTCCTTTTCAGAACAAAGTGGGGAACCCCGAATGTAAAGTGTCTGTATCTCTGCTTTAGCCTTTTTCTTTATTAAATTTTCTAGTTATAAAGCCGTCTGGTTTATTTCCCTTAGGGTTTTTCTCTGCTTCCAGTTGGGAAGGGGGAAGGAAAGGGAATAGGAACCAGGGCAGCTAGGGGCCTAGCTGGCGTGTGAAGACTGTCTCTCCTTACCGTCAGGTTAGACGGGGGAGGGAGGAAGCAGTCTCCAGGTGTCTGCCTCTCAGGTACAGAGAGACAGGGATAGGGGAAGTCTGCCTTCAGCCGGGGAGGGTGAAGGACAGAAAGCAGCCTCCAGGTATCTGACTTTGAAACCCAGTGAAGGGCACAAAGTTGGGGTGGGGAAGATCAGGGGCCCCTCCAAGGTTTTGGAAGTATACTCAATTGGTGGCAGTGACTGGTAACCCCAAAAACCCCAACTGGCAAAGTGGGGAGTGTGGGGGGAAAAAGGACTTGTTGGTCTGGCATAGAAGAGGCCCAGCCTTTGTACTCAGGAGCATAGAGGCTGGGGGTACCCCCTCTTACACTTACACAATGAGGAACTCTACCCTGGGAAGCAGCTAGGGATCATGATGGATGATTAACTTAATGTGAGCTCCCAGTACGATGCTATGGCCAAATGGGTTAATGTGATCCTAGGATGTATAAACTGGGGAATATTGTGTAGGAGTAGGAAGGTTATATTACATCTATGTTTGGCTCTGGAGCAGTGGTGGGTAATGTGCGGCCCATCTGGGTGATCTGCTGACAGGCCACCAGACAGTTTGTTTAAATTTGCATGGCCACCCTCAGCTCCCAGTGGCAGCAGTTCGCTGTTCCTGGCCATTGGGAGCTGCGGAAAGTGGCGGTGGTGAGTGCAGCCATTGGCTGGGAACAGCGAACTGCAGCCACTTGTAGCTGCGGGTGGACTTGTAATTGTAAACAAAGTGTCTGGTGGCCCATCAGCAGATTACTACTAGAGCAGTACTAGACTACTATGCCTGGTTCTGGTGTCCATAATTCAGGAAAGATGTTGATAAATTGGAGAGAGTTTAGAGAAGAGCAACCAGGATGATTAAAAGGTTGAAAAAAATTCCTTATAGTGATAAGTTGAACTCCTTGAGTCTATCTTATCTAAGAGAAGGTTAAAGGGTGCTTGATCACAGTTTATAAATATGGCCATTTGATTATCTAATCTGACCTCCTGTAAAATGGCAATTGCTTCTGGTTTTATAATCTATGAACTGTGTATCTTTGTTCCACCAAATGAATATTTTGAGTCCTTAATTCCTGTAGCATGCTAATGCATGCTCCCACATACTCATGTTCTATATTTTTAGATTTTATTTAATTTCCTTTAGGGAAACCTGCTGAAAAGTTATATACAGTATGAATGTAAAACCAAGTCTTTTAAAATATGCATATCATGAACAGTCATTCCTTGAAAACTTGCACCTTGAAAAATAGATAGAAAGTGAAACACTAAGGAAATAGTAAATTGGGAACTGGCAGCTCTGCAGGTAGTTCTGTCATCACTAGTCAATTCCTCCTGGAGCTATAAGCTAGTGGCATAAACATAAATTCAGTATATATTATGTATCAGTACATATTCTCTTTAAACAGAATGAAAGTGAAGAAAATGTGATAAATAAGTCTCTAATTATGATTCTGCATCATCCCAAACCCCAGGCTTATTCTTCATGTTAACCTTCTTACTTTGGCCATGGTCTTTTAGTTTAAGCATGTTCTCCTCTATCAGGTTCCATTGTATCACCAGCAGAACATCATCTGCATTCTCTGTTTTCGTAAATTTTGTACTTGAATTACCTTTCAAAGACTGCAAGGCAGAGCTGAGCCTGGCTTTCTAGGCCTCCTGTCGGTCTTCCAGTTAGCCTCTGGGAAATGGAATATCTCAAAATCTGGTTTCAGAATATAAAAAGTTCTGCATTATCAGGCAAAGTACCTTCACAATGCCACCTAAAGTAGATAAAAGGCTACAATCCCCATGGAAAGCTTTGTTATTTTTGTATAACTAAATGGGTAGACAGATGGATGCCTCATTGCAGAGGGAAAATGAATAATTAGGAATATGATTACCAGCTTTAGTTCCAATCCTGTTTCCATTTAAACCAGTAGGATGTCGCTGCTGACTTCAATAGGAATGGTACCAGTCCTTTTCTGTGTATCATAAAACATATTGTACACATTTGGAACAAAGCTCGAGTGGGCACACAGATTTTGAGAAACTGATAAAAATGTAAATTTCCAATATTTTTTACTGATCCACTTCATGATCTATAAGTTTAATTGGTTTTCCAGCAGAAAATTTAATAGCAAAAACATGAGAGATTTGAAAGGCTGGCATCTTTGAAAATATGAAATGATTGTACTGATTGAGACTGCTCAGAATATCAAACCACCAGGGGGCCAGTAGCATGTAACTTGCCAGGAAGCACTTCAGGAGCTTCACAAACTAGGCCTCGTGGGAGTAGCGGTGGAGGGTCCCAATAACCACTAGGCCCATGGCTAAGGGAAAGGGTATTTTACTAGAGCTGGCAGGAAAGGGAAGGGTTGCAAATACCCGAGGTACAGAGACTGAAACAGTTACAGTTCAAAAGGAACAATAGCAATTCTTTCTCGGGTCCTTGGTGGGACATCGGTGGCCAGGTGGCCAGTTTTTGATCGGAAAGTCCAGTCAAAAAGGGGACCTGACAGTGTCTGGTCAGATCTACTGACTGGACACACAAAGTCTGGTTATTGTGAGCAGGGGAGGCAGGGAGGCACCAGCTCATCACTGGTTTCAGCCCCTACTCAGCCAAGTCCACCTCCTACCTACATGACAGGCAAGTCCCTCCTGACCCGAGCAGTGGGGAGGACAGGAAGGAGGAAAGGAAAAGGAGTGATGAGGGTGGGGGAAGAGGAGTGGATGGAGCAGGCCTCAGGGGAAAAGGTGGGGCAGGGCAGAGGTTCAGGGGAAGAGATAGTATGGGGCAGTGCTTCTGGGGTAATAGGCGGGGCAGAAGAGGTTCCAGCACTCCTGCCGGAGTATCTGGTTTTTAAATATTACCAAGTTGGCAACCCTAGGACAGTCCAATAAGTGAGGGCTCTTTAGGACAAGTGCCTGGGCCGCCTTCTCAAGTCTAGTCTCTATTCCAGGCAAATAGGCATTTGCAGGTTTACAAGCCAGGCTCAGTTAGTGCCTCTCATTGGGGGCCCATCTGCACTGCCTCCCTATCCACTGACCACATCTCCCCTGTAAGTTCAACACAGACCAGCGTCCAACTGTATTATCCAGCACCCATAGCCTGTACCACACACAGCTCTGCATCTGATTCCTGGGGAATGAGCTCTGAATTCAGCTTTCTCCAGCTCCCTGCTTGCCATGCAGATGCTGCTTCAGCTTCTTTGTAGCTCCTGGATAGCCATGCGGGGGATGGGGAAGGGTCCTCCTGGCTGGGAGGAAGTGGATGTGCAATAGGGAGGGGATGATGGAAGTTGTAGCACTCTGTTCAGTAGATCCATTAGTTCTGATTTTTTTTAATAAGAGGACCACCTTTGCCTTAAATAGGACTATTTAAAATTGGACCTGTAGCAGGGGGTCTGAAAGGGAGGACATCTCGGTAACATTCTTGTCACATAGATTTGCCTTTTGATCATTTACTTAGAGGGGGTTGTTCTAGACCAATCTTAATCCTACGCTAATTCATCCTCTTTCTCCCCCTAGCTCAAAGAGGAATATACCCTTAAGTTGGAATGGTGAATAGTGATGAATAAACCTGATTGAAGTTTCAACTCAGCTAAGATACCAAAAAGTTTGGGTGCTTATCTGAATCATTTACAAAATCACTGAGTCTGCAAAATGTATTTGTAGATTCTGTGAGGTCAGCCTTTTCATGACAGCTCTATTATTCTCTCTTTCCGATCAAGCCGGTACATTGCTACAGTACCAAGTATTTCAGAAGTTTAAATCATCCCCTCTGCTGCAACCCCCCCCCCCCAACTGTTTAACAGAAGTCAATAGAACTATGACATATTTCACCATCGGAGAATCTTTCTCTTGGATTTCAACTGGTGATTCAAATGAGAGGGAAAGGTATTTGGGAAATAGTTTTATCCCATCTTTATCAGCTATGTTAAGTTTGACTGTATGTATCAATAATTTAGGGTAGAATACCTTACAGGTTTGTTTGACTGTCCTCAAGCCAAATATTATAATAGGGTTTCTGTTTTTGGGGGGTATATTAATATATCGTTTGTCAGAGTTTATTTTTAACAATTTTTTAATTTTATGTAGAAGTCCCCAAAATAGGGTTTTCGGGGTTTCTTTTTCTATATGCTGTGATGAGCAATGTACATTATATACACACTCATTATAGTAATATATATTGTAATGAATCATCTTTGTAATATTCCCTAGTGCAATTTAATGTAGTACTGTTTCAAACAGAACTACATTAAAGCATTCTAGGGAACTTTTAGTGTATACTAGTAGGGTCTACTACATGGACTAATCAATGCACAACCTATTAGTGCCTTTTAAAAATCACAGCCCCTGTAGTCTTCTTTACTGCTCCTACGTAGACAAGCCCTGAAGTACAAGTAACCATTTCAGGTGTTTTTCTGGTGTTTATTAGATAAAAACAATCTTCACTGTTTTTGTATTGGGAGCATTTTGTCCATGTTTATTGAGTAAAACCAAAAATCAAAATCTCTAATTATAAATGCAGAACATTCAAAATTAAGTTGAACCTTAAAAGAAATCCAAACATTTTTACCTATGGAAATACACAGTTAATGCACTCAGACAACTTTAATTCATTCCTATAATGATACTTTGATTAGAAGAAATTGTATTTTAAAGCTGCATTAGATTGTTTTTCATATTTTCCCCTCAGTTTCACTACAGGGTGGAATTGAGGTTATTTCAGTTCATTAGATGTGAATTTCCATGCATGAATATATTTGGGTTTCTTGTAATGTTAACCTTAACTCTGAACCTAGTAGGTTTGTAATATTTGTTTTTGGGATAATTGCAAATCTCATTTTACAGTACTCTCAAATTCCATTTTAATGTAATTTTTATCTGGGAATTTTCTTACTTTTTTAATTATTAAAAATGTCATTCATGAACAGTATATAAGAAATGAAAGGGAATGTTACCATGCAATATTTATAATGACAGGAAAGTATGCAGTATTAACCTTACATCTTCATTTTTTCTTACCTTAACTTTTAGATCCAGACTCATCAGTATGCTTTGGCTGCTTTACCTCACTCTAGAGAAGAGGAAAGCAACCAGACCATATGTCCCTGTAGCCTCCCCTTCCTGCCCCCCTCTGTTGAATAGATGTAGTGCAATTGGTTGTTTTGAAATTCTTTAGGACTAAAGACATTTCTGATATTACTCTTCATAACTGAAAGCTTCTTCTTCAGTGGGGGCTGATGAGTAATGTTCTTCTACAAAGAATTCCATAAATAACTCCCCCTTTTTTTAGATGACTTTCATCTCTCATTGTCCTAAATGAAAAGAAAGCCAAAGTATCCTCAGGGAATATGTTGGCCTTTAATGCTATTGTGGCCACCATCTTCCTTCATGGAAAATTGTTTGTCTTTAGTGCTATTATGAACAATTGGTGGCAGAGGCCTTTTTAAAAAAGAATTCTTTGTGGAAACATCTGTAGAACATTATTCATCAACCCATACTGAAAAAGAAACTTACTCTTCATAAATAAAATGGCAAAACATGACCAGTAATCCTTTAAAAAAAAAGTTGTAAGGAAAAAATCCTTAGGTGAAGGCCTAATAGAAAGCATATGGAAAGCAGATTTCATTGAATCTTTCTGTTGGAGGAGGTTAACTCAAGGTTTCATTCTGGTGAGACGAATGTAGGGAAAGGGTTGCATGACTGAAAGAAACTATCCCCATAGCAGATTTATTTTAAAATTTTAACCAATTGCTTTTGATTTGTTTTTTCTCTCAGTAGGTTGCCACTCATAACCTTGCATTAAAAAGCCACTACATTTTTTCGATCCAAATAAAAGGGGTAATCTGGGAATCCAAAGAATGATATACCATATACTTCCAGTTAATATTTTTAACACTTAAGAGCCTATCAGCTTTTATAACCTTGTAAACAAAACACCATATAAACAATATTAAGATGCACTCACTTAGTGAGGCATAAACTTCACAAACATAAACATGATGGACATTTTGTAGCTATTACTCCAAGGGGGTTCTAGTGCTATTATTTGAAATGAGTGCATCTTTTGTTGAGATGTCATTACTTTTTATTTAATTACTACTTTGGTTTTAAAGATTAGGATCATTTTGAAGACGCATTATTATTCTGCACAGCATCTTATTTGAAACTCATTTATTTTCACTTCTGAATTCCCTGTGCCTTGGCAACCTCAATTTTGTTCATTCTGGTGTGTGGTAAATGACAAAAGGGAGATGGTCCAGTTTGTGCTTTTTCTAACCCTTTGAATACAGTCAAAATTGGTATAAAAATGGTTTTTTTTTGTATGCTAGAGAAAAAAATATTATGTTTTAGTGATGTTACATTTATGAATTCCAGATATAATGGAATACAATTAGCAGATAAGAAATTAGGTATGCAAGCTTACTGTAGTGAAATCATATTTTGATTGCAATATAATGTTAAAAAAGGAATATTGTATATTATCATAATTTGTATTTAAATAGCACCTTTTATATATAAACATTTTATTAATATTTACTAATCAAAGGCACATACCCTACACTGTGGGGTAGCTAATATTATACTCCTTAAACTGAGCTACAAAGATAACACACTGGGCCAGTGGCAGTGCTGGAAAGAGAACATAGGAATCCTAATTTGCAATTTCCTGCTCTTGTCATGAAACCACAAGTTTTCTTTTCAGAAGCGAAGTTTTTGTATAACATTTACTCAAGAGGCAATGTCAAGTTATGATTAAATTTATAATAGATTGTCTGCATAAGTAAAAACCAAAATGAACACTTATTTTTTTGTCTTGGTGTATGTAATACAATATAGAATAGCATTTTCTATTAACTTTTGAACATTCACGCTTGATGCCCCTTTTACACAGTGTGAATAGCAGCAAGCATTCAGACCTAAGGACTTTTAATCTAGTCTTGTTTTTGCTCAACTACCTCCAAATTCTTCATAAGAAATGTACGCCCTCAATAATATAAGCATTGTTTTTCAGTTGGAACATATCTTAGTTCATATTTAAAATTACCATTTTTTTAACTAAATAGTTGTAATGATGCTGGAGCAGGAAGGTGTAATTTCATAACGAGACATACCTGCACTAGCTCTTATCAAGCTAAGGAGCTAAAAATAGAAATGTAGCCATGGTGTGATGAGTGTCCTGTCCAATCCCTTCTGAGACTACAGGTACGAACTTGGATGTCTAGCCCCTTCCACAAATTTAAAGGACCCAGAGTTGGGGCTGAAAACCCTTGCAAAGGCAAATAGACTGTTAGGTGATAGACTCTTTAATAATCCAGAAGGGGTTCATTTGGACTTTGTGACATGGAAGGAGGGCCAAGATACTGAAAACCTCCGACAAGGTCATCCAGAAGTCTGCAGGGTGTACCAGGGACGAGAAAAGGACTGTAGTACTGAATCTTGTCTCTAGGAAGTACTCAAAAAGTTAGTGACATTGCAATTTCCTGAGCAGGGTTGCCTCCAATTTTTTTCCATTTTGGATGCGAAAGGATTTATTCCTTTTCTTTTCTTGCATAAAGAAAAAAATCTCAGCCCTCAATCCCTGTGGATCTCCTGAGATCTGAGAATCTGACATGTCTGTCCACAGGGGATCCTGGACTTCCATATCAGCTCTAAGATACTTTGCTTCTTCCCTTGGAATTATGCTGGCAGGGAATCCAGGTTCCATAATGCTGGTAGAATAAGAGCATGGAATAGGAGAGGCGGGACAAGACAATGCATGATCTTGCTCTCATGTTTTCCCTACCCTACCCTGGTTGTGAGCATGGGTACCCGGAGCTGCAGAGACTCCCATATATTGAAAGTCAAGGCAACAATGCCAAATAAATTTCCTTTCCTTTGTTGTGTGGGTCCCCTCAGTACAATGTTGGTGATAGAACAATTTCTTCCATTCCTCCCTAGGATTTAAACTATACCGAACAGTGAATTAAGAGCACAGGTCACAATAACCCAGGCTATATGTTAGGCTCTGTGGTATAGTGATTGTGGGGAAAATATTTGTCTGGATTCAAATTTCCTTTTTTATTGATGTACAGCTTATTGGAAAGTGTTTCATGGAAGCTTTGCTACTGCATGTCATTACATCTATTTATTTAGGGCTTTCTAAAGTGCCTTTGCCATCACCTTAATATGAAAGTACAGTTTTATTCTGAAAAGCAGCTGTGCAAAAATGGTACCCTATCTTCAGCACCAGAACTAATCCCTCTGTGTCTTCAGTTATATCTACTGACATGTGACAAATAAGCTTTTACTACTACTGTCATTCGCCCTGTAAAGACAGAATAGCTAAGAGTGAACTGAAGATTCTATTTCATCTTGTGTATCATCAACAAGATTGTTGTTGACGTTCCAGTCAGTTATACCTGTGCAGTTCCACTGAAGACAATGAAGTTGTGCACAGAAGTAATTGAGATTCTATTTGGTCTGCTTTCATATTTGTTTGGTGATGGTGAATGAGATGGAAAGAACCCAGGTGGCTCTCAGGGTCCAGGTTTAGATTGCAGAGCAGGCAAACTAAGGGGAAAAACATTTTAAAAAAAACTTTTAACTGAGCACACTAGATACAGAAATGATTTGGAAACAATAAACATGGAACCCTCCAATGCCATTTACACAAAGTACCTTTTCAGGAGAGAAAGACACTTACATCTTTTAGAAGTTTTTTTTTTTTAATGAGAAAAAGGAGAATTCAAAGGAGAATTTGATCCTTCATTAATTCACTTCTGGGTCTCTTTGAAAGGCAACTGACAAATGTGCCTAGGATATTCTATGGATTGTAGATCTTTTCTAAGAAATTCAGGCCTTTGGGGACTGAGATCTTTCAATTAATTTTACTCACGATACCTAGAATTTCCAGTGTTATAGAACCAACTACATCATAGATAAAAAGGCAGTTAAATAAGACATCCTTTCCTACTCAAGAAAAGTCTTATTTTTCCATTTAACAATAGTTATCTGCTGGTGGTGAATAGAGAAGATTTTTTTAAAAAAAGTTTCAGGTTGTATCTGAAATGAATTTATCCATGTTGTCATGTAGGGTGTGATTTAAAGAAGATACAGTAGTATTCTGAACAAATAATAATACATTAATGTTTTTCTGCCTTTCTTATTACACTGTGTATCTGACTATATATTCTCTGTGACTTGCTGTTGTCTAGCAACCAATTTCTTGTCTACATTCATTATTAGTTAGAATTGGGAATCACATTATTCAAAATGAACTAAAACCAACTGATAGGCTTTTTTGAATTAGTTTTTATTAACCCAGAATATGAAGGGAATGGTTTAAAAATATTCTGCCAAACTTTCAAACTACCAGGAACCTTACGTTGGTAAAAGATGATACTTTAATATCTCTTATTTCCATGGTTGATTGCTGATATATTTAAATATGGATTATTTTGTTTTTCACTTTTGGCTGTAAATTCCTTTCTTCCCTTCTCAAACGGTACTTTCGTCTATTGAAATGTTGGCAGTCTCTTTTGAGACTCTGTTAATATGTCATGGATTGGCAAACAGACTTGAATGGCCTTAAATCTTGGAATTAATGTCACCATTCTCCAAGACGCCTCCAATTTGAACACTGTGAGTCCCAATCCAAAGCACTCTGACACACAAGATCCATATGACTATTTTAAGCAGAGAAGCTTAATTTTGACTGGGAGGCATAGTCCTAGGCAGGAAGCAGTATGGAAATGTACAAACCAAGCAGGAGCTTCAGAAGATATGTTGCCTGAATCATGCACTATCCCTTTAGGGAGCACAAGAGTGCCTGGTCCTTCCACTGTCATTCTAGACATTACAGATTCCATTGCTCTCTGTGCTTGGTCAGCTCTGCTGGTTGGAACAAAGGGACTGGATTGTGGTCTGGATCAATTCTTGCACTCTGAGGGCAGTGCCTGCTATGTGTGCAACATGTGTGTGGTGGTGTGGAAGGGCACTAGTTCAGCCCATACTACTCATGGTTGTTAGTAGCTACCTAGCCCTCAAAGCTTGGGCATGGTCAGGGCCATCATCTTATCCACTCTTAGTATAGAGATGGTTGTACTGGGTAAAGACTTTGTTTCCTTTTTTTAAAAAAAAAATCAGTATTGCTAATTCTCATGATTTTATTGCTAGTCTAGAGAGTTTGGGATGTCTTTTTGCTTATCCAATGAAAGGTGCTACCTCATGACATTTCCCTTATTCAAAATGGCCACCATTTCCTATTACTGTCAACAGGGCTGAAACCCCAAGTTGGCTGCCATTTTCCAGCATTCTATCTGCTTGTGAAAGTGAATGTAATGTAAAGTCCATTCATTCGTGTGAGAGTACTGGTGACATCGTAGCATAATTTTCAGTCATTCTAAATTCATTGCTAACTTCACACACCCAGCAGCTGACCTTCTAGTTATCTGCCAGACTCCATCTTATCAATCGCTTCACCGGTCATTCCCTACTACAATGACTCATCTCTATTCCTTCCACGGTAAGTTTCTTTAGGTTGTTTCCATATCTATGTCTGATGTGATCAAAGAACCTACGTTTGTGCCTGTTGATTTCTGACCTTGGGGGGGGGGGCATGTGTGTGTCAACACAGTAATAGGAAATGGATGGCAGTCTCCACATTTGAGGGGTGAGCAGAGGGTAGGTGGGATGTCCATCAGAGGTAGTACAAGCATGCATTTTTGCCTGCATTAAAGATTGACTTTTAAACCTGAAATTATTTTGCACATGCAGCCCGAAGAGTAGACAGGAGTTAGACTAAAAATTTGATTTGGTCCTGTTTTTAATATCTCATGATTTGTGGTGCCAATCTCCTGACTTCTTTAGGTATCTGACTCATGATTTTTGCTCTTGAAGTTGGCAAGGGTATAAAAGGGTATGCTAAATAATGTTCTCCCTGGTACACAGGAGGTAGTATGTTTTTAACAGCCCTAATGCTTCCTGTCACCACTGCTCTGCTAATGTACTAATTCTTCCCACATTGCTGCTCAGCTTCATAAGAGGTATAATTTGGCCCTATTTTTTTTTATGTTCCTGCATCAAACAAGACAGAGCGGACATGTAAACTTAGATGCAAGAGCTTTCACCAACTAGGAGAAAATAGGAAAAGAATGGATTGGAACTAGAGCAAAAAAGATGAAAATGTGAAAAGGAGCAGGGTAGAAATGGGATTACAGGGGACAGCATTACAGGGGACAGGGTGAGTTTTTTGTTTCTATTTATTTTTATGTCACACAATGTAAACAAATTTCATTTCATTTTTTCTCTTTTAAATGATCCCTACATTTTTTAATCGAGGCGTAAAACATTTAAGGCCAAATTCATCCCTGAGGTAGCTCCACTGACTTCAGTCATGGATCTTTGACTGCAGTAACATTTTATTATGCTTTCATTATCTGTTTTCAGGTAGCATCTACAATGGGCTGGGTGGTTTAGAAACATACCAAAAGGCATAGTCTCTTTCCCCAAAGAGTACCAAGGATTAACTGCCCAATAAAGTTTTTCCAAATGCTTATCTTCACAACTGGAATCCTGAATCTTAGTAATGCAGATTTGCTTGGCCTCTGTTTTCCCAAAATGTTGGACTGATCATGTTTAATGCTTTACTTTTGTAAAGGTGTTTTTTGTCTGTGTTGGAGAGTAATATCCACTACAAAGGTCATGACTTTAGAAGATGCGTGAAATGAAGTGAGTGGCACAAAACAGTAGGTTGCAAAGCATTGTACAATTCAGTGAACAACAAGGTCAATTACTTCATATCTACTTGTGGTTCAGCACAGCTGGAGTGAAAAAAAATCATAATGCCTGACTGGCATTCTGCAGCAGTTTAATGTGGAATAATAATGGAGCACAGATCATCAGTTTACAGAAAAGTGTCAGTCTGACTGGGCAAATATAAAAAGAGAAAGGAGGAAGAGGGGAAAAACGCTTGGCAATAAAATCCTAGAAATTAAAGGACAAAATACAGCAGAACTCCACAGTGCTTCTTTTAATTTTGAGCCTGGAATACAATTTTTTTCAGCAAACTTTTATTCTAAAACTAACTGCTCCGAGTATTATGGTAGCCTTCCCCATCCAAACACTACTGCTAGTTCTTTGAATCAAAATAGTCTCAGCCAAGATTTTCTAAAAATTAGCATCTAAATGAAGAGTTGAGTTGTAATAGTAAAATGCTTTAAAATAAATAAAAAATATTGTAATTATACATGTCCATTACAGAAAATGCTTCACTGGGAAGCAATTGAAAACAATAAAGATTATCCTTCTAAATGTAGTCAGTTGAAGTACACAGGCAGCAGTTTTTATTAAGGAAAAATGTAAATAGAATGGGGAAGGGGTGAGGTCAAAGTCAAAATTGGCATATGTTGATAATTAGACAGAAACAAATCTTAAGTAATATTTCTTCAGGATAATTATTAAGAGTAAACTCTTAATTAGAGTTTTGTGTGTCCTTTCACAGAATCTATAAGTGCTGAATGTAGAATTTTTTTAAATAGAAGATATGGCTCCACTCAAACTTAAGTTAATGAATACAGTGAAATGATAGTATTTGAATTTGTTTGTCTAGTATTACTACGTGTTTGTCTAGTAATTGTCTAGAATTGTCTAGTATTATGTCCAATGGTGGCTGTGGGAAGTGGCGGCCAGCACTTCTCTGCTTCCTGCAGCCCCCTTTGTACTGGAGCGGTGAACTGCAGCCAGTGGGAGCCGCGATCAGCCGAACCTGTGGCCGCAGCAGGTAAACAAACCAGCTGGGCCCACCAACGGTGCTTACCCTGGGGGGCCACGTGCCAAGGTTGCCAATCCCTGATATAAGTGTCCCTGATATAAGTGATGCAGTCAGCAATGTTGAAGGACTTCCAACATTCCATTACATGAAGACTGGGATCAGCATCCATAGCGCTAAGGATCTGTGAGAACGTAAGCCTTGTGTATGTGGCCTTGAAACCACGAATGACACCTTGGTCGAGAGGTTGGAGGATGGAGGTTGTATTGGACGGTAGGGGGAGAAAGACTACTTCAGCGTCGTTATGCACAAACTGGAGTGCCTCAGGGTGGTCAGGAGCATTGTCTAGAATCAGCAACACTTTCAAGTTAAGTCCTTTCTCTTCAAGGTACCGCTTGACCTCCAGAATGAAACACTTGTTGAACCAATCCAAAAATAATGCTCCCATCACACAAGCCTTTGTATTTGATTGCCAGAACACAGGCAGGAGATTTTTGTTCTTGCCTTTTAGGGCACGGGGATTTGCAGTCCTGTAGAGCAAGCCCAGCTTTATTAAATGCCCAGTCGCATTGCCACAAAACAATACAGTCTTTAGCAGCTTTTAAGCAAGGGGCTTGTCTTTCTGATTTTGAAATGTAAGTGCAGTTGAGCATTTTGTCCAAGAAGAACCCAGTCTCATCAGCATTACAAATTTGTTCTGGAAGATAGCCCTTTTCTTCTATGATTTTCTTCAATTGTTCAGGGTAGGCTTTTGCTGCCTCTTCATCGGCAGATGCAGCTTCACCAGTAGTCTGTACGTTTTTGAGGTTGAAGTGGTTCCTAAAACTGTTAAGCCAACCTTGGCTGGCTTTGAATTCCTTCTTATCAGAAGGCTGACCCTCTTCGGCGGGAGGTTTGAATAGCACATAGATGCTAAGGGCTTTTTCTCACAACATGTTGCCATTGATAGGCACACGTTTACGATTCATACCTTCCAGCCATAAGTTTTAATTCCTTTTCAGTCTTCACTAAAGTCTTATCATGCATTTGGCTCATCATTAGCAGTTACTGGAGCACTTGATGCTACGGCTTGACAAATTTCTCTCTCTCGAATCTTGATGGCACGGATGCTAGATTTGTTGTGGCCATATTTATGCGCCATGTTGGAGACCGACATTCCGTGTCTCAATAAGTCCATCACAGACAGTTTTTCCTCCAGCATTGGAACAGATCGCTGTTTCTTTGGTTGAGAACCAGATGAAGTAGGTGGCTTGCATTTAGGGGCCATGTTGTACAAAAAATATGTACTGTATCTTTAAACAGCACTGTACAGTGGAATCACACTCAGCACGGTGAGATGCGCACAGTATGAGAGGCACAGAGGAACTGAGTAATGTAGTGGGAAAAGCAGTACTGTAGTGGGAATAGGAGATTTGCATCTCCCATGTCACGCTCACTCTGGGGCATACGCTCATTGAGTGGAATGGCAGGCTATTTAAACTTTTTTTTTGCCGAGTGTGCATAGCTGAATTAACACAAGGTAAATGCACATATGGTGCGACTCCCCTGTACTTTGCATTTACAAAATTCAATTTCATCTGACATTTTGTTGCCCAGTTACTCAGCTCTGTGAGATCCCTTTGTAACTCTTCAAAGTCTGCTTTGGAGTTTACCATTTTGACTAATTTTGTATTATCTGCAAATTTTGCCACTCATTGTTTACCCCATTTTTCAGATAATTAATGAATATGTTGAACAGTACTACTCTCAGCACAGATCCTTGGGTGATCCTGCTATTTACCACTCTTCATTCAGAAAACTAGAAAACTAAAGAATTCATTTATTCCTACCCTTTGTTCCCTATCTCTTATCCAGTTACTGATCCAGGAGAGGATCTTCTATCTTATCCCATGATAAGAGCCTTTGGTGAGTGATCTTGTCATAGGCTTTTTGAAAGTCCATGTACACTATATCCACTGGATCACACTTGCATGTTGATCCCCTCAGAGGATTCTAATACTTTGGTGAGGCATGATTTCTCTTTAAAAAGCAATGTTGACTCTTGCCCAGCACATTATGTTCATATATGTATCTGATAAATTTTTTCTTCGGTATAATTTCAACCATTTACCTGGTAGCGAAATTAGATGAACTGGCCTGAAACTGCCAGGATTGCCCAGAGAACCTTTTAATTTTTTTTAGAATAGTTAATGTAACTCCAGTCATGTAGTACAGAAGCTAATTAAAGTAATAAGTAACATACCACAGCTGGTAGTTTTGCAATTTCATATTTGAGTTCTTTCAGAACCCGTGGGTGAATACCATCTGGTCATGGTGTCTTATTAATATTTAATTTATCAGTTTGTTCTAAAACCACCTCTATTAACACCTCAGTCCAGGAGGGTTCCTAGGATTTGTCACCTAAAAAGAAAGGCTCAGGTGTGGGAATCTTCCTCATGTCATCTGCAATGAAGACCAATGCAAAGAATTCATTTAGAACTTCCATAATGGCCTTGTCTTCTTTGGGTGCTCCTTTAGCATCTTGCTCATACAGTGGCCCCACTGATTGTTTGGCAGGCATCCTACTTTTGATGTACTTAATTTTTTTTTTTGCTGATTATTTTTTGTGTCTTTTGCTAATTGCCCTTGAAATTCTTTTGGTCTTCTCTAATTCTACTTTTACACTTGACTTGCCAGAGTTTGTGTCTTTCTATTTTCCTCGGTAGGATTTCACTTCCAATTTTTAAAGGATGCTTTTTCTGCCTTTAACTGCTGCTTTTACTCTGCTGTTTAGGCAGGGTGGCTATTTTTGTTTCTCTTACTATTTTTTAAAAAAACTTCTATTATGGTATTTTAAAAAAAGTTTCCATGCAACTTGCAGGTATTTCACTCTTGTGACTGTTTCTTTTAATTTCCGTTCAGCTAGCATCCTCATTTTTGAGTAGCTCCCCTTCTTGAAATATAATGTTACTGTGGTGTGCTGCTTTTTGGTATTTTCTCCTTCCACCACAAGGATGTTAAATTTAATGACATTCTGGTTACTATTATAGAGTGGTTCAACTATTTTCACTTCTTGGATCAGATCCTGTGCTGCTCTTAGAATGAAATTAAAAATTAGCTCTCCCCTTATGGCTTCTAGGACTGTTAGCTGGGCAAGGTATCCCCATGGATCCTGATAGTTTATTTTGACTAGCTTTTTTTAGTGTTAAAACCAGAGCTGGTTGAGACATTTTGGTCAAAACTTTTTTAGGAGAAAAATGCAGATTTGAATATATCAAAATATTTCACGAATTTGTGTCACATTTGCCTAGTTTCCTGGAATTGTTATACAGCTGCAGAAATGTAAGAAAAACTTGGGGAAAAAAGGTGTTTTTTTTTTGTATTCTCCCCCAGTTTCTGTCCAATCTGAAACCTGATAATGTAGATGTGCTGGGGTTCTTTGATTCCTCCATAAATGGAGATGGAGAAGGTGAAGGCTCAGCAAAAGAGTTTCTTAGTGAGGTATTCATTTTTTTCTACATCTTTTTGAAGCTCACTGGTTCTAGTTTCACAAACAGTTACTTTTGTGTGGAGGGGGAAGGGGATCATTTGTTCGGATAGAACACAAGGGATATTGAAGTGACAAAGAGTCCTGTGGCACCTTAAAGACTAACTAAAGTATTGAGGCATAAGCTTTCGTGGGCTAATACCCACTTCGGCAGGTGCAAGGGATATTGAATGATGCTATCATATGGGCAGTAGAAACCAGAGAAATGATGGGGACTGTAATACTATTTGGGGTAGTTTTCTGTATACATTTAGTATTTTCAGTTTAATTCTCTTACTAACATGGTTTTTACTTACATACCCATGTAATTTATTGGCAGGTCATTGAGGCAAAACTTGATTTCAATTGAGTTTTGCTTGATGAAGAACCACAGAATTTAGCCCAGAGCTATTAAAATCTTATGCTTCAGTGTAGAGGCTAATCACTGTAGAGATAATGGAAGGAGTTGTTTTCCATCCATGAACAGTATTTCACAATCAGCTAGGTGTAGAATGGAGTCATTTCTTTAAAACATCAAGTATTGGCTGCAAATGCAGGCACATTGCCAGACTAGATGCATGAATGGCCTGATAACTATGGTTATGTTCCTAAATGGACTAAAACAAGATCAACCACAGTACTATTCATTTAGTTGCTACTCAGTCCCATGACAACAGCCTATGGAGAATACCATTGACTTTCTCAAGAAAGTAGTTCTAATGCAAAGTGTAGCGGACACAGGGAAAGAGGAAAAGAACAAGCTCATCATATCTTCTTGCAGCTGCTGAGATGGGTAGTGTCAGAACACTTTGTTGTTCTCAGTCTACCTTGCAACATAAGCTGGATGTTTGGCAAGGTATCGAGCTACATGCTGACTGCCTCTGTATTCTCCCTCTTTCTGTAGGTCATGCTTTTCCCCTGTGTAATCCGAAAAAGAAAATATCACTTCCAAATCAAAATGTATTAGAAAAAAGTCAGTTATGATTGACTACTCTTTATTGAGAGAAGTGAGCAAACAAGACAAGCCAAGCACCTCCAAAGCAATATCCTGTCACAAATGATGAGCGAAGACCCAGTTTTTATCTGGGTTGTGCATGGAGACATGGGAACCCAAAACTAAGAACAGACAAGTACAAGTGAATGTTCTTCTGTAACAGTTGTGATAGCAAGTGTGAGCTAGCTGATTTTAGTATCTACTACGGTATGTATAAAATTTTTGCTTTGTCTGTTGTGAACAAGCTCCTTTGTCATACTAACAAACTTTTAACTCCCTCAATTGGATCTGCATCAGAAGAACATAAGAATGGCCATACTGGATCAGACCAAAGGTCCATCTAGCCTAGTATCCAGTGTTATGACAGTGGCCAATGCTAGGTGCCCCAGAGGGAATGAACAGGTAATCAGCAAGTGATACATCCTCTGTCATCCATTCCCAGCTTCAGGAAAACAGAGGCTAGGGACACCATTCCTGCCCATCTTGGATAACAGCCATCAATGGACCTATCCTCCAATGGACCTATCCTATCCAATAATAAATGATTTGGAGGAAGGGGTAAACAGTGAGGTGACAAAGTTTGCAGATACAGTAAACCCTCGATTTAACGGACCTCGATTTAACGGACTTCGGATGCAATGGACAAAATTTCTGAGCAAGTCTGATGCATCCGACGTCCATTTCTCGGGAGCTGGTTGCCAGCTCCCGGCTGCCGCCCGAGTCCAGGCAGCGGGCGGGCTGGCTGTCGGCTCCCGGCTGCCGCCCGGGTCACAGCAGCAGGCGGGCTGGCTCCCAGCTGCCGCCCGAGTCCAGGCAGCGGGCGGGCTGGCTGTCGGCTCCCGGCTGCCGCCCGAGTCCAGGCAGCAGGCGGGCTGGCTGTCGGCTCCCGGCTGCCGCCCGGGTCACAGCAGCAGGCGGGCTGGCTCCCAGCTGCCGCCCGGGTCCAGGCAGAGGGCGGGCTGGCTGCTGGCTCCCGACTCCCGCCCGAGTCCCGCCAGTGGGCGGGCTGGCTGCTGGCTCCCGCCCGGGTCCCGCCTGCAGGCGGGCTGGCTGGCTGTCGGGTCCCGCCTGCGGGCAGGCTGGCTGCTGGCTCCCGCCTGCGGGCGGGCTGGCTCCCGGCTCCCACCTGCGGGCGGGCTGGCTGCCGGCTCCCGCCTGCGGGCGGGCTGGCTGCCAGCTCCCGCCCGGCTCCCGCCTGCGGGCGGGCTGCCGGCTCCCGGCTCCCACCTGCGGGCGGGCTGGCTGACGGTTCCTGGCTGCCGCCCGGGTCCCAGCAGCGGGCGGGCTGCAGAGCTGCCGCCCCGACCCTGTGGCGGGCTGCTGCTCCGACAGCTCGTGGGTTTTTTTATTATTAAATAACGGACTTTTTGATTTAACGGACACCCCCTCGCCCGGATTAGTCCGTTAAATGGAGGTTTTACTGTAATACTAAACTGCTCAAAATAGTTAAGACACAAGCAGACTGTGAAGAACTTCAAAAAGATCTCACAAAATTAAGTGTCTGGGCAACAAAATGGCAAATGAAATTTAATGTGGATAAATGTAAAGTAATGCACATTGGAAAATATAACCCCAACTATATATACAATATGATGGGGGCTAATTTAGCTACAACTGATCAGGAAAAAGATCTTGGAGTCATCATGGATAGTTCTCTGAAGACATCCATGCAGTGTGCAGCGGCAGTCAAAAAAGCAAACAGGATGTTAGGAATCATTAAAAAAGGGATAGAGAATAAGCTGGAGAATATCTTATTGCCCTTATACAAATCCATGGTGCACCCACATCTTGAATGCTGTGTACAAAAGTGGTCTCCTCATCTCAAAAAGGATATACTGGCATTAGAAAAGGTTCAGAGAAGGGCAACTAAAATGGTTAGGGGTTTGGAACAGGTCCCATATGAGGAGAGATTAAAGAGGCTAGGACTTTTTAGCTTGGAAAAGAGGAGACTAAGGGGGGGTATGATAGAGGTATATAAAATTATGAGTGGTGTGGAGAAAGTGAATAAGGAAAAGTTATTTACTTATTCCCATAATATAAGAACTAGGTGCCACCCAATGAAATTAGTGGGCAGCAGGTTTAAAACAAATAAAAGGAAGTTCTTCTTCACATGGCGCACAGTCAACCTTCTTAGACCAGATCGTGTGCTCCACTTAGGAATAAATCAAGAATTGCCTCTTCTCTTGTGGGTTCCAGGACTAGCTGTTCCAAGAAACAGTCATTTAAGGTGTCAAGAAACTTTATCTCTGCATCCCATCCTGAGGTGACATGTACCCACTCAATATGAGGATAGTTTAAATTCCCCAATATTATTGACTTTTTTATTTTATAGACTCTCTAAAGTCCCTGAGCATTTCAGAATCACTATCACCATCCTTAAAGAAAGCGAGGAATCACCATCCTGGACAGGTGGTCAGAGGTATATCCTTACTGCTGTATTCTTATTATTCCAGCATGGAATTACTATCATAGAGATTCTGTGTTAGAGTTTGGTTTATTTAAGATTTTTATTCATTTGATTCTACACTTTCTTTCACATATAGTGCCACTCCCCCACCAGCACAACCTGCCAATATATTTTTTTATATTATTGTGTCGCCTTGATTATCATCATTCCACCATGTTTCTGCTATGCCTATTATATCAATTAATCTAATACAAGGCATTCTAGTTCACCCATCTTATTTAGACTTCTAGCATTTGCATATAAGGTACTTTAAGAACTTGTCACTTGTCAGCTGTCTACCATTGCATGATGTAATTGAATGGGACTCTTTTTCATTTGACTGTTTCTGGTCAAATCCTACTCATATTTTATCATCTTCCATCCTCTCTTCCTTATTAGGACATAGAAAATCTCCATTAATAGATGCTCCCCTAAGGGATGTCTCTGTCTAAACCATGTGCTTTTCAGCACCTGTCGGCTTTCCTTCAGCCCTTAGTTTAAAAACTGCTCTAAAACCTTTATAATTTTAAGTGCTAGCGATCTGGTTCAATTTTGGTTTCATCTCCTCTCGTCCTAATGTCACTTGTTTAAGAGACCCCTTAAAAAGTAAACTTATTTTTTTATTAAAGTCCACATGCTTCTGAATCTTTACTCATACACAGTGTTCAGTATATTTAAGATGGAGAAAAAATATTTTTTCTCAATTTTATTCTCCCGTTCCTTAAAGTTGCCAGCAACTAACAGAGGATCAGGAGAAAACATGCCACACTTACCAATTCAATAATCTGAAATTAGATAAAATCACAAAAAGAACTGTTTCCATACTTAGAAAATCACCTTAATTTACTGCATTTCCCAAGCATAGGGTTAGCCAAAGTTTCAGATAGTTGAAGAAATTTTCAGCGTAGTAGTAGAGGTTTAGAGAGTCTGTTTTGAAGTGGGATCAAAGAATTTATCCCGAAGAGTGAGAGCAAGGGTTACAAATTAGTGGGAAGAACGTATCCCCAGTTTTATCCTTAAGACAACTACTGATATTGTACAGAGCATTTGCTGGTAGTCCCATTGTCGGCTTAGTAGAGGTAAGATACTGCTTACTTACAATCAAGCTAAGAATGGTATATGAAGTCTTAAGTACATCATCGGATTCTGCTACTAACCAGCTGGAAGTGCAGTACCTTGCCCCATAGGTAGTCCCATTGTAGCATGTGGAAGAAATTATAACGGGCATTGCTAGGGAAACGCAATCTGTTCCCACGGTGGACTCCAGGGTCAAGGCAACATCCTTATCTGTTGAGCTTTTGCAGCTGCTAACTGTGAGATTCAGCTTGTGTGAAACTAGAAATGTAAACTAAGGCAGTACTGCAGAATAAGTGCTTGCTATTAATGAGCTATGTATGAGATGCAAATGTGCATGGGTATTTCTGTGTCAGTGTGCCCCAGCATGATGGGCTTCATCCTGAGCATTGCTTCGGTGCGTCGGGCTTTCCCCATCTCTCAGTGACTGCAACGATAGGGGGCCCCCGTTGCGGCTGTGTCACTGTTTGCCTTCAATAAACTCACCACTTTTATTCATCTAGCTACTGTGTGGCCTCATCTCTACGGGACTCAGTGTACCTTGCAACACCCATTGAAACCAATTATGAGGAAAATTTTATTGTATAATGGAGAGCAAAAATGCATGCTTTTGAAGTTAATGGGAGTTCTTTTGGAGTAAGGACTAGAGGTTTTTGGCCAGCTATTGTAGATTTTCAGTGGCTTTCTGCGGAAAATCAACTGAGACAACTGAAGAAAATTGGGGAAAAACAAGTGACAATTAATTGTCTGTCCCTCTGCAAGTAAGCAAACAGCTTCCAGAACCTGCTGTTAGCATTATTACACAAACTCGCAGGTTATAAAATGAAGGTACAATCATTCTGCATTACTTTGTCATGTCCTTTGTAAGGTTGGAGTGCCACTGTGCTAGACTGATGGCTCCACTAAGAATCTTTTCAAAGCATATTGCCCTGCTGCATGTATATTGCCAGTATTTTGACAGATGTATAAGAAATTGCAGCACAGTAGCAGCGGTAAATTTATGGGTGAGATCAAGGGAATCTGAGTATCTCTGAGGATTTTTTTTCTTTTTTGAAGGAATAGCTTGGTTTCATGGTAACCCTGCAGTAGGGACTTATATTAGTTAGTTGTATTCCCCTGCAGAGTGGAACTGTCTCTGTACTGTGCTGAAGAGTATTAGAGAAGTAAATGAATATACCTAATGTTTCGACTTCACTGCTGGCTGACGAAGATTTTGAACATTTTGAAACAAGCTGAGAATACATTATAGGGTTTTGTTTTGATTTTGCTGCCTGCAGTATATCACCAAGGACTAAAGAGAAATGACAAGAAGAAAAGAGGAGGATTTTGTGTAAAGCCGTATGAAATATGCTTCCATGGTTTTAGATCTATATAATTGTCTGCAATATACCTGCATCTTTTTAGGCCCATAGTATCATCTTCAGGGGCCTTATTGATTCTGGGTGTCAGTTTGCCACTTTCCTGAGCAAAGTGCAAAGCAAAGTTGCATTACCTCATGGGGAATTTGAGATTGTGCATAGCCGAGGTATAATCCTTCCTGGAGTTGGGGGGTTCTGAGCAAGTTGCATCTTTCTTTATAATGATGCAGCCTGTTTTCTTTCTCTACAAGCCGTCTTTGTATATTGTGATGCACTGAGCAAGAAGTCTCTGTACTTCTGAAGCACAAGGACTGCAACTGAGGGTATGTCTATACTACCCGCTGGATCGGCGGGTAGCGATCGATCTATCGGGAGGGTTGATTTATCATGTTTAGTCGAGATGCGATAAATTGATCTACCATTGACTCCTGTACTCCACCACTGCGAGAGGCGCAGGCGGAGTCGACGGGGGAGTGGCAGCAGTTGACTCACCATCGTGAAGATGCTGTGGTAAGTCGATCTAAGTACATCAACTTCAGCTACACTATTCTCATAGCTGATGTTTCATATCTTAGATCGATCTCCCTCCTCACCCCCTGTGTAGGCTAGGGCTGAAAGAAGCCCTACCACAATGCACGCAAAAGAGAAAGGACCTTGCATACTCACCTTGCTTTACATACTACTGCAAGGGCTTTATCATATAATGACTGACTGTTCACCTGGCACTATAAAACCACGATACAGATTTTCACAGGTAATATGGCTCATGGCCTCACTCTATTTGTATACACAACATTGAGCATGTTATAAATATAATTATTTATATACATAAAAATATACACTCCGTTCATGTATCTCTGAATTCTACCTCTTTGTAGAGAGGTATGTTCTGAAAAATTTGCCTTTCAAAAAGCAATTTCAGCACAACCTTATGGTGTGTGTGACGGGTATTGGTTTTTCTGTTTTTTTTTTTCTGGTCTTGTAATAGTGGATGGCAGTGATCATAACTGACACAGCGGGTGCAATTGGCAGAGCAGCTAAAGGTGCTTTAGATCTAGCATTCCTTCTCTGTATCACTCAGCAAATATATGTACCTTTTTAAAATGATGAGTACCGCTCAATATCTTTTACATGCAACAATAATCTTCATTTACATTTTTAAATTGTCACCTGTGCAGTGACTTATACAATGTTAAAGTTAATGTGATAGCAAACTCAAATAATGTTATATGAAATACATAACTGTGTGTGGAGTCTACTGGAGCCACACCTCTTGCATTTTAAGAGGCAGCAGTTGCATGTATGAAAAAGTGAGGGTGTAGTGGCCCTGAGATGCCTGAATTTTCTTGATTAGAAAAGAAAAACTAGACTGGACTTGGTCAGTATTTGGATGGGATCTGTAAACATGTGTCTGTATTGTGTACTCAACTACTTCTTACAGTGGGATTAGTTGTCAAAGAGTTGGAGTGCAATGGGGATTTTATGCATACATTAAAAATACAACAAAGTCTATGCCCACTGGGCATTTTCAAAGGAGTGGGTAACCAGGGTGCAAGTGAGGGTAATTGTATTGCTGCAAATGAAGACAGAACTGTTTCTTAGAGTAGCACAGTAATTTTTTTTTTACCTTTACAAATAACTCCTACATATAATATTGTTGGTGAACTTGTGGTTTGCTATGTGCTCCTGGGCATAATTCAGGTGCGGGTCAGAGCAAATTAATATTATACTTAGGAAGGGGAAATAAATTGCACAAATACCAAATGGGGGTATGCTCCTGGGCATAATTCAGGTGCGGGTCAGAGCAAATTAATATTATACTTAGGAAGGGGAAATAAATTGCACAAATACCAAATGGGAGTGTAGGTAGTCGTACTGCTGAAAAGAATCTAGGGTTATAGTGGATCACAAATTGAATCAGAGCCAACAGTGTGGTGCAGTTGTGACCAAGGCTAATATAATTCTGGGGTGTATTAACAGGAGTGTCATATGTAAGACATGGGAGGTCATTGTACCGCTCTATTCAACATTGGTGAGGCCTCAACTGGAATACTATGTCCAATTTGTTCTACATGTTAGGAAAGATGTGAACAAATTGGAGAGAGTCCAGAGGAGAACAACAAAAATAACAAAGGTTTAGTAAAGCTGGCCTATGAGGAAAGGTTAAACAATGGGCATGTTTAATTTTGAAAAAAGAAGACCAAAAGAGGACCTGATAACAGTCTTCAAATATGTTAAAGGTTGTTATTAAAGATGACTGTGATCATTTGTTCCCCATGTCCAGGTAAGGGGCTCAATCTGCAGCAATAGAGATTTAGGTTAGATGTTAGGAAAAACTTTCTAACTATAAGGGTAGTTAATCACTGGAATAGGCGTTCAAGGACGGTTATGGAATCCCCATCACTGGAGGTTTTAAAGAACAGGTTGAACAAATATCTGTCAAGGATGGTCTAGGTCCTGCCTCAGCATGAGGAGATGAACTAGATGACCTCTTGAGGTCCCTTCCTGCTGTATGTTTGTATGATCCGATACTCATGACCAAGTTACTTTCTTAATTTGCCAGTAAAAAAATAGTGCCCACTAGCAGATAAAAATCAGAAGTTAAGATCTTGTGTATGTGGCCCACAGCTGCCCAAGTTTAATGCACTTGATTTTGTGCCTCGTTGTATCATCTGTGCCTATGTTTTCTGGAAAGCACCATTCATAATTAAGGAACATTTTCAACCCTTCCAGTTTGTTCTTGAAAATGAGTAAGTGATCAGTCCACACTCAGATCTCTGCTACTGTGTGTATGTCTGTCCTATGTAATTTAAGCCAAATACTACTTAGGTCAATAGGGATTTTGGTATGCAAATGTGTATGCATGTGCAGTTTTTGCATGTGCTCACTTGTACATATAAACAATACAATTTACAAGCAAAACTCCCCCTGTGCACAACTTGTTATTCTATAAGATACATAAATCCCAAATTCAAATACTTGCTGGAATACATTTCTCACAATGGGCCAGATTGTGTCCTGCTCCTCTGCAGAGTCAGAATTCCTCTGATCTCTTTCTTGGGTTTGCATAGCACTTCACTAGGTACAATGCAGGGCTGGGCCATAAGGCAATATGGAGCCCCAAAACTGTCCTTTACTTGATGTCAGTAAATGGGGAGTTAAGGTTTATAAAGAAACTCTAGTTCTGCCTTTCTGCCATATACATACAGGTTACATTATTAATTCTCACATAACATACAATTACTATCAAATGCTATAGCCTATCTAAAGACATATAAAAGACTTTTATATGTTTACCATTTCAACCTCATTAATACTTGCATAGTACCAACTTTGTCCTAAATGCTTAAAGTTGCAATAAAGATAATTTCATTTTCACAGCATATAGGTGTGCATTGGGAGATACCAGATGTATCTTGAGATTATATTATGAAAGTTAACCATCTAGATAAATATATGATGGAAAAAGATTTTGGGCCCAATTCTTAGCTGCATTAGGGTTACTTTGAAGCACTCACCTAATACAAAATGACCCTAAAGCAATTCAGCAGTGGCCTAAAACACCCAGTGTAGGATCATAGAATAGTAGAGTATAAGGGTTGGAAGGAGGTCATCTTGTCCAACCCCCTGCTCAAAGCAGGACCAATCCCCAACTAAATCATCCCAGCCAGGGCTTTGTTAAGCTTGATCTTAAAAACCTCTAAGGGAAGGAGATTCCATCACCTCCCTAGTTAACCCATTCCAGTGCTTCACCACCCTCTTAGTGAAAAAGTTTTTCCTAATATCCAACCTAAATCTCCCCCTTTGCAATTTGAGACCATTACTTCTTATTCTGTCATCTTCTACCACTGAGAACAGTCTAGATCCATCCTCTTTGGAACCCCCTTTCAGGTAGTTGAAAGCAGCTATCAAATCCCCCCTCATTCTTCTCTTCTGCAGACTAAACAATCCCAGTTCCTTCAGCCTCTTCTCATAGCTTATATGCTCCAGCCCCCTAATCATTTTTGTTGCCCTCTGCTGGACTCTTTCCAATATTTTCACATCATTCTTGTTGTGTGGGGCCCAAAACTGGACACAGTACTCCAGATGAGGCCTCACCAATGCCGAATAGAGGGAAATGATCACGTCCCTCGATCTTCTGGAAATGCCCCTGCTTATACAGCCCAAAATGCCATTTGCCTTCTTGGCAGCAAGGGCACACTGTTGACTCATATCCAGTTTCTTGTCCACTATAACCCCTAGGTCCTTTTCTGCAGAACTGCTGCCTATCCATTCAGTCCCTTGTCTGTAGCAGTACATGGGATTCTTCCGTCATAAGTGCAGGACTCTGCACTTGTCCTTCTTGAACCTCATCACTTTTCTTTTGTCAATCCACTAAATTAGACACATTTGAAAAGGGAAACCAATCTAGAAGTCATTGAAGCCACTTCTGGGGGAGGGGTGGGGAATGGCTTTACATGTCCCTAGAGATAAATTGATTTGGTGTTTTCTTCACACCCTGAGAACCAAAATGTGCCAGGCTTTTACATTGTTTTAACACTAATAAATGATGAAGTTCTTTTTTTAATTAAGATGCCATCATTTTGTTTAGGAAGAGTGGAGTTGAGTGGACCTGTTAGATGCTAATTGAGGGTCCCATCAAGCTGACAAACAGCATATTATTGTTTTAAAGACAGTCAAGATGATCAGCCATCTCCGAGATTATAATAGGCAGTAACTGACTCTGGTGACATAACGCATTTCATTAACTAGCAGCACAGCAAGCAAAGGCTCATTATTCTGTCCCTGAAAATCCCCTCAGTAATGGGATTAGAGTTATGATGGCAGTCAAACCAGCCAATAAATCAAATCCTTTCTGTAATCCTGTCTCAAACTATGTTGCCTTTTACGGCATGAGCATGCAGACTAATTTAAAAAACCTTCTAGGCACAATGTTGTATTACAAGTTAGCTTATGAATCTGATTTCTTGTCTGCTGAAGAAAGTGTGAAGTTCAGTATTCTGCCCTTTCAAAAATACAATATTGTATTCAACTTTGTAGTAGTGATTACCTGAACCAATACTCTAGAACCAAACCTTCTACCCTATAGTACAGTTCAAATGAAGGTTTAAACTGTACACTGGCTTATATCTTACTAATGGGCCAGCCAAAACCCTATATTCAAATGCCTCAACTCTGAGAAAGTTAGGATACATAACACTTGATCTCATATCCCTGAAATTTGACTTTCCACTAAAATTCCAGGATGCTGCCTGTTTCGTTTCTCTTATTGAAAAATGCAAAACCACTTTCTTGCTCTCAAATTGTAAAGCATGTGTTTCTTTTCATTACATATAGAATTCCCCCAAAAATTCAAGTTAGACTTCTGGAGAGCAGGATGTTCCTAAAGTCCTGTCCAATGTGCACTACATTGTTCCTCTTGGCCAAAGTGAGGATCCAAAGCTGGCCAGTCACTCATTTATTGCTTCATGTCCCTTAGATTTTGCAACAGACTATGTAATATATGTTTACGGAAGTTGTACATACACATTGTGGCATTCAGCTGGGTGTTCCTGCTAGAAAGACTTTTTCTCTCTGAATTTCCATACCATTTGAAAGTGGAAGGCAGCTTGGGTGAAAGTGATCATGAAGTGGTAGAGTTCATGATTCTAAGGAATGGTAGGAGGGAAAACAGCACAATAAAGGTAATGGATTTCAGGAAGGGAGATTTTAGAAAATTCAGGAAACTGGTAGGTAAAATCTCATGGGAAGCAAGTCTTAGGGGAAAAACAGTTCAGGAGAGCTGGCAGTTTTTCAGAGACATTATTAAGGGACATAATTTTCACTGCATAGGAAAGATAGAAAATATGGCAAGAGACCACCCTGGCTTAACTAGGAAATCTTCAATGATCTGTAGAAGAGAGTCCTACAAAAAGTGGAAACTAGATCAAATTACAAAAGATGAGTACAAACAAATAACACAAGTATGTTGGTACAAAATTAGAAAGGTCGAAGCACAAAATGAGATTAAATCAGATAGAGACATAAAGGGAAACAAGAAAACATCCTACAAATATATTAGAAGTAAGAGGAAGACTAAGGATGGGTAGGTCTGTTTCTTAGTGGGTGGGTGGGTGGAGGCAATAACAGAAAATGTGGAAATGGCAAAAAAATTTAAAAACATTTTTGTTTCAGTTGTCACCAAAAAGTCTGGACATCTAGCATAATGAACACCAGTGAAAGTGAGATAGTGTCAGAAGTTAAAATAGGAAAAGAACAAGTTAAACATTATGTTGACAAGTTAGATGTCTTCAAGTCACCTGGGCCTGATGAAATGCTCAAGGAGATGACAGAGGAGATATCTGATCCATTAGCAATTCTCTTTGAAAAGTCATGGAAGATGGGAGAGATTCCAGAAGATTGAAGAAGGGCAAACAACATCTATAAAAAGGGGAATAAGGACAAAGAAGGGAATTACAGACCAGTCATCTTAACTTCAGTACCCAGAAAGATAATGAAGCAAATAATTAAGCAAGTCATTGTTTAAAGATAATAAGGTGATAAGTAACAGTCAGCATGGATTGTCAAGAAGACATCATGTCAAACCAACCTGATAGATTTCTTTGGCAGGGTAACAAGCCTTATGAATGGGGGGAAGTGGTACATGTGGTATATCTTGACTTTAGCAAGGCTTTTGATACTCTCTCCCATGACCTTCTCATAAACAAACTAGGGAAATATAATCTAAATGGAGCTACTATAAGGTGGGTGCATAACTGTTTGTAAAATCATTTTCAGAGAGTAGTTATCAGTGATTCACAGTCATGGTTGAAGGGCATAGCAAGTGAGGCCTGCAGGGATCAGGCTGGGTCTGGTTCTGTTCAGTATCTGCATCAATTATTTAGATAATGGCATAGAGGTACACTTATAATGTTTGTGGATGATACCTAGCTAAGAGGGGTTGCAAGTGCTTTGGAGAATAGGATTAAAATTCAAAATGATCTGGACAAACTGGAGAAATGCTCTGAAGTAAATAAGATGAAATTGAATGAGGACAAATGCAACGTACTTCACTTCGAAGGAACAATCAGTTGCACACATACGAAATGGGGAAGAACTGCCTAGAAAGAAGTACTTCAGAAAGGAATCCAGGGGTCATAGTGTAGAAGAGGGGTGGGCAAACTTTTTGGCCCGAGGGCCACATCGGGGTTCAAAATTGTATGGAGGGCTGGGTAGGGAAGGCTGGGCCTACCCAAACAGCCTGTCCCCGCCCCATCTAACCCATTCCCACTTCTCACCCCCTGACTGCCCCTCTCAGAACCCCCAACACATCCAGCCTCCCCCATTCCTTGTCCCCTGACCACCTCCTCCAGAGACCCCCCACCCTAAATCCCTCCTAGGATCTCCCCCCCCCCCCAACGCCCCTTGCTCCCTGTCCCCTGACTTCCCTGACCCCTATCCACCCCCCAATCCCTGACAGACCCCCAGGACTCCTACACCCCCTCCAACCCCCCACTACCTGGCCACCCCCTCCAGAGACCTCCTTCCCCTAACCATTACCCCAAGACCCCACCCCCTATCCAACTTACCCTGCTCCCTGTCCCCTGACTGCCCCCACCCCTTATCCACCCCCCGGCCCTGTTACCATGAGGCTCCTAGCAGTGTGTCTGGCTCTGCGGGAGTGCACAGTGGCATGGCTCTGGGGGAGGGGGAAGCATGTCTGGTTCTGTGTGGAGCCAAACACGCTGCCCCCCCTCCCAGAGCCACATCGCTGTGTGCTCCCGCAGGGCAGCATGGCGCCGGGGGAGAGGGGAAAGGTGGGGGAGGGGCCGGGGGCAGCCTCCCTGGCTGGGGATCTGGACGGGACAGTCCCATGGGCTGCTGTTTGCCCACCCCGGTGTAGAAAAGGTAAATATGAGTCAACAGTATAATGCTGTTGCAGACATAATTCTGGGGTATATTAGCAGGAGTGTTTACAAGACAAGAGAAATAATTATTCTGCTCTACTCTGCACTGATTAGGCCTCAACTGGGGAAATGTGTCCAATTCTGGGTGCTTCATGTTTCAGGAAAGATATGAACTAATTGGAGAAAGTCCAGAGAAAAGCAACAAAAAATGATTATAATGTCTAGAAAATGTGACCTGTGAAAGAAGACTGAAAAAAATTGGTTTGCTTAGTTTGGAGAGGAGTCGACTGAGAGGGAGATGATAACAGTTTCCAAGTACATAAAATATTGTTACGTTATGAGGAGGAGGATGCAAATTGTTCTCATTAACTTCTGAAGGTAGGAGAAGAAGCAGTGGGCTTAAATTGCAACAAAGGTAGTTTAGGTTGGACATTAGGGAAAACTTCCTAATTTTCAGGGTAGTTATACACTGGAATAAATTGCCTAGGAAGGTTTTGGAGATTTTTAAGAGCAGTTTTGCAGGTTAGATAGTTTAGATAATATTTAGTCCTGCCTTGAATATAGGGGGCTGGACTAGATCTCTCAAGGTCTCTTCCAGACCTACACTTCTCTGATTCTGTGAATATCATAATTAGATTCCTATCCTTGCCTTCAAGCACTATCAAGATCTTAATGTAAGAAATAATTATTCTGATCTGGGTACGCTCACAGTCAGTGGATTGAAGGTTACCATATATCCTGTCTGATGTCATAGTGGCTTTAGGCTTCCGTATCTCAGATCAGCTCTCTGGCGAAGAATCTGCACCCACCACTATGCCAAGTCCTGCATCCCAAGTCCTGGGATTTTTCTGTGGCCGGTACAGTCAGTAGTTAAAGTATATTGGGACAGGAGTGGGAACTCTCCCCACACCACAGCAGTCAAAGAGGAAGGGGAGACATGGTGGAGCTCTGGTGCCCCAAACTAGTTAGATGAGTCGGAACTTTGTCTGGCTTTTCAGTGAGGGAGAAGAGGTGGATGGGCTATTGTTCCCCTCACTCAGCCTTACATACCCATTGCACAGTATTTTCTCATGCAGTATATCTTCATTAAAATCTATTTGGGGTGAATGCTAAATGGATGTGAGGTATTAAAAAACGGCATCTGGGATTTCTCCATAGTTGTTTTTTGTTGAAACCTGCACTTCTCATTTGGACACTTTCTCTCACGTTATAGTTATTAGGGCCACAAGCAAAACTGGTTTCGATTATCTTTTTAAACCCTCCAATCTCAGGTGGATTCTAGCTATATAGCTGTCTGCCCAGTGTGCTGAAGAAGTCAAATACGGTATGATTTTGGTAATCCAAGTGTCATTTAAATTTAAGATTAATACTTTTTTACATGCAAACAGTTCTACTTGAAGTAAAATTGAAGGTTTGTGATAAATTCAGTCCTAGAGATATTTAATTTTGTAGTTTTGCAGCATGGACTGTTACATAGCTTGATACTATAGCTCAATGTATGCCTGAACAAAATTACCTTGAAAAATCAATAACAAGTGTCCCTTTTAGAAGCAGTAAGTTGATGTATAGCTTGAAAATCCATTTCAGGTCTTTCCTGAGCTCATTATAGGCACGTAGTTACTATTTGTTATATCAGCTTTTTACCCATAAAGATAAATGGAATGTTACCCTTAGAAAGCATCACAAAGGAAAGCAAACTAATAATGTATGGATTCTGTCTTTCTATCATCTCACCAGCAATAACTTAAGTCCTGACAAATTAATTTTAAAAGGCAGGCCCATGGAGTGCAGCAGTATCTCAAAACAGCTTTGCTTGCTTTTCAGGCACTTTCTTTCAAAGGATCCACCATTATCATTGGCAATATTAAAATAGTGTTGACTTTAGAGTAGTGTGAAAGAAAGCTTATTATAGGCAGCTCAGATAGTGACATCTATAGTACTCAAACACCTTCTATTATAAGACCCTGGTTTTTAGTTGCTTATAACTTTGCTGAACTTTAACCATTTGAGCTGAGATTTTACATGCCGGGTTGTCTGCCTCAGTCTTTTAACTTTATTTCCCCCCCTCAGCAAAAATAGTTCAGCCATTTCTTAGACCAAGGTTAGGGGAAATATTTTGTGCCCATATTAAAAAAAAATCAAAAACAACAAACTTTCAATCATTTTGTCAGTGTCTAGTTCCTCTGTGCTTTGGAGCAGGGACTTGACGCTTAACACTTGGGTTGCCTTCTGCTGAGCCCTGGGAGGAAAACATTTTAAGTTGGCAAAGTTATTAGCCTCTGAAAATTGCAGTTCACATGAGCTCAGTAGAGACTTGTTCAAGTTTGGCAGCTAAATTGTCTGAGTAGTTCATCTGTATGAGCATGCTCCATCCAGGCACTGCAGAGTCTTAGCAGGACTTTTCCTGTAATTGTTCTTCTCAGCATCTAGAGACTAGGCTGTGAGGCCAGGCACAGGAAATGAGAGCAGAGGGACTGTCTCTATTTTAGAAACTTGCAAAGCAGTTTAACTCTCTCTCTGGCTTTTCTTTCCACAGAAGTCAGTGCAAAAATAATAATCCTCAAATCAATATAAATTAATATGTGTTATTTTAAAATAAAGCTTCACAATCATGATTTTCACGCTTGTTGTCAATGGTAAAAATTATTTCACAAAGCTCAAATTATAGTATATTATGCCATTGAAATGGATGATTAGCACACTTTATAGACTAATGAAGACAAATTGGGGAAAATAATCAAAATATAATGATGGAAAATAATTCAAGTTTGAGGCAAAACCATGATCATAGACTATCTTTAGTTATCTTTAAGCACAGGTGGAAATATTTTGTACTTAATTCAAATTTATCACAACATAGTTCTAGTAAAATATTTATAATTTGTTGTTTTGTGCTGTTTCAAGTGGGGTTGGGATTCTGTGTTCTAGGTGATTGCACTTTAAACTTTCTGAAAAGTGTTAATGTTTCAAAGAACATTTCTGAAAAGAAGGAAAACTAAAGAAAAAAACCTTAATTTTTATAGTTCCTTTCACAAAATTCATTCTGGAAATGCTTTACAGAGTTAAATTTAGTTACACAGTTAAATGCAAAATAATAGCATAGGAAAAAAGATATGTAAGGAAGTATATGCGGAAATGCATGCACACATTGAGTAAAGAAGTGAAACTTCCTTAATACCTAACATCTGCTTTCTTTTGCTGCCGTATAGTCTTCTGAATGGGCTTGGGTTATCTGAACAGCTAGCAGCTAACAATGGCGTTCCAGTAGAAGATTTTAAGTGGGAGTTTTGGGGGGAGGAATTTTTTCTCCTTCCCTTCCTTTTCTTTTCCATAGAGAGAAGATGGTGGGATGCAGAAGCTGAGGGATGTACCTCATCTTTGGGAAGCTACTTATGCATTAAATGTCACCAGACAGAGCTCATCACAGGGAAGATTCAAGGATTAGCAATGCAGCTGGAGACGGCGATTGAATTCAGACAGGAATTTGATGGTATAATGCAACAGGGGAGGAAGTACAGACAACTCAAAATGTGTAGATACATTCTTACCAAAGTACCTGGAAGGTGAAGGAGCAGGGCCAGCTCCAGGAACCAGCATAGGAAGCACGTTCCTGGGGTTGCACTCTCTAAGGGCTCAGCATTCCAGCCAATCGTAGGGTGCACTCTTCTGGCCATGCCCCCCCTCTTTTATTTTGCTCCGGCTGCCCTTTTTTTTTTACTTGGGGCAGCAAAAAAGTAAGAGCTGGGCCTGTGGAGGAGTGCGATCCTTGAAACAATGAGGCCATGAAGACAAGGCAGTGTAAAGGACCAGCTAGCAGTGGAGAAATTGAGGCAAGTAACAGGCTAGCAACACTGGAGAATGAGGAGGAGAAAGGCAGAAAATGGGATGGAGAGTAGGAAAAGAAGGAAAACCAGTCCCTGCAGAAGAGAAGAGAAAATGATGGCGATAGCCAGGAACTGAAGCTTAAGGAAAAATGAGGATGATGTACAGGACACTGCACCAGGGCACAAAAATGATTCTTACAACATCTAGACAGGTCTATGTGACTGGGAGCCCCATACTCGAGAGTATGTTGTCCGCCAAGAGTAAGAATATGAGATATGGATGTGAAGCTGAAAATGATCCTGATGGGATTGGGAAAGAATCCACTAATTGTACTGCATGTTGGGATGAATGACACTGTGAGATTCCTACAGGAATAGATCAAGGGTGACTACATTCAGCGGGGTGAGATGCTTAAAGAAATAGAAGCTCAGTTGGATTTTCAGCAGAATACTTCCAGGTCTTTGAGAAGGAGGGAGAAGGCATTTCAAGATAATCAAGATTAACAGATGGCTCAAGGATTGATGCTATGAAGAACATGTTTGGGATGATCACCCAGTGGGACACATTCACAGAAACAAGACTCTTCTTGACTGATGGACTCGAGTACCTGGGGAATTAATATTCTGGAATCAAGGCTGGCATGATTGATAAGAAGGGCATTAAACTAGGAAATAGGGGTAGAAAGTTGGGAGAGACTTGTGAAACCTCCATGCTTGGTTTCAATACACAGAAGGAGGAAAATCTACTAAATGAAGATACAGTAAGGATTAACAGAACACAAGAAGCTAGAAAACTGGGTGAGGTTTGAGGGCAGCAACTGACATGCTTGTACAGAAGTGCAAAGAGTTTGGGCAATAAAATAGAGGAACTGGAACTGCTGGTGCAGGAAGTAAAATAAAGTATTACAAAAACATGGTTGAATAGCACTCCAGGCTGGAATATAGGTATTGAAGGGTATGTGCTCTATAGGGGAGCAAGAAATAAAAGTAAAGGTGGTGGGGTAGCATGGTACATCAGTGAAGTGGTTATCTGTAAATTAAATGAGAAATGACTGTGTGCACAAAACAGAATGTATTTTGAGTCAAAATCACTTTGGGGAAGGATTGTAAAAGTGGTTCTGTTGGGGTTTACTATAGACCCCCCCAAGAGTAAAACTCAGATATGGACAGTGATTTCTTCAGTATGATTGGTGAGATATATATACACTTGGAAATTGTCTCATAATGGGAGATTTCTAAAAATAGATTGGAGAATAAATGCTACTAATAATAGTAGGAACCTAGTTATTCCCAGATGTGATAGTGATTTGTCACTGAATCACAAGCAGTGATGCAGTTTTAGACTTGTTTTTAGTAAGTAGAAAGGATATGATAGAAGAGCTGCTCATAACAAATAACTTTGGATCAAATGATTGTGAGCTGATTCAGTTTAAATTAAATGGAAGGATATTCAAAAACAGGTTATCAACTATGATTTTTTATTTCAATAGGGCAGAATTTTTGGGAAATTAAGGGAATTAATTCAAATAGTCAATGGAACTGAAGAGTTCAAACACTTAAATGCTTGGGATTTCTTCAAATCAATGATACAAAAACTGTCAGAAATTTGCATCCCAAGCAAGAGGAAAAAAACTTCTAGGGAAAGGCTCCAGATCAAACTCTATGAATAACCACTTTAAAAGGCTATAGGCAGTAAGCAGAAAGCCTTCAGATACTGGAAAAAGGGGTTGATCAGCAAAGAAAGCTACATTGTGGAGGTTAGAAAATGTAGGAATAAAGTGGGAATTTCTAAAAGTCAAGCTTAATTAGTTCTTGCCAAGGAAATTAAATAACAGGAGTTTTAGTTATATAAATATAAAGAGAATAAGGAAGGATGAGGTTGGGCCTCAATATAGCATGACTAGGGCGGAGATTAAAAATGAGATTCATAGTTTGTTTCAATTTTTACTAAAGATGATAATATGGAGGGTGGGCATGAAGGCAAGATGCTGTTGAAAATGAGTGTATAGAAATGGAAATTAGTGCTGAAAGAAAAACTCAGGGCTTAACGAGCTGAAATGGTGGTGAGAAACTAGATAATTTCAATTACACAATAATGTAAGAACTGGTACATGAGATGGCTAGACTAGTAGCAAGGATTTTAAAAAAATCTATATATTCAGGTGTAGTACCATATGACTAGATAATAGTTAATGTTATACCAATATTTAAGAAAGTGGGAGGAAGCAATTAATGCAATCACAGACCTGTTAGTCTGACCTGAATAGTATGCAAGGCTTTAGAAGAAATTGAAAAGGAAAGAAAAATTAATGGAGGTAAAGGGAAAATGGGATGTAATGCAACATGGGTTTTCCAAAGGCAGATTGTTCCAGACTAATCTGATTTCTTTTGAGAAAATAACTGTTTTTTTATTTTGGTTTTGGGTTTTTAAAGAAAGGAAATGCAGAATATCTAATACACTTGGACTTCAGGAAAGCTTTTGACATAGTACCACATGGGAAATTATTAGTTAAATTAGGGATCAGAACAAGATATGCTAAGGTGGATAAGAAACTGGCTAAAGGCAGAAGTCAATGGGGTTATGCTGACAAGTGAATTATCAGACTGGAGGAAGGCTACTACTGGAGTTCATTCTGGTTTGGTCTTGGGACCAGTCTTAACAATATTTTTATTTATGACCTACACACAAAAAGTAGGAGTGTGCTAATGAAATTTGCTGATGATACAAAGTTAGGAGACATCATCAATACAGAGGAGGATCGGAATATTATATAGGAAGATCTGGATGACTCTGAAGATGAGTTACAGAAATGGAGTTAAATTCAGTAGTATAAAGTGCAAGACCATGCACCTAAGGCCTAATACACACTGGCTCCACAGATGTACTGCAATGGCATCTAGAATTAGCAGCAATATCGCCCCCAGCACATGTTTTCTCAGCCTTTACCTCCTCTGAAGCAATGGGATTACCCCAGAAAGAGGGATAGACCCCACAGGAGAAAGCAGTGGGGCTTAGGGATTGGCCAGTTCACGCACCCTCTCTCAGTGCTGTCTAAGTGCCCATTTTGACTCTGTGGACCAGAGCACTGTTCCAGCTGTTGCTCCTCCCTCCTCATCCACCTGCTCTTTTGAGGACAGGCTTGCCCAGTTTCACAATGCTTGGAGCTTGATCACTTTTGACAACTAGGTCCTAAACACTGTCAGATGGGGTTATGCCATCTAGTTCTTCTCCCTTCCCCCCTCGCTTCCCCTCTTCCCTTCTCCCTTCCTCCCTCCCTCCCTGTCCCTTTTCAGGTACCTATCTCATGAGACACTGCTCCTTGAGCAGGTCAGCTCTCTGTTGGCTTTGGGAGTGGTGGAGGATGTTCCACCAGGACACCGGGGGTATGGTTTTTACTCACGGTACTTCCTGATACTCAAAACTAAGGGAGGGATGAGACCAGTCCTCAACCTTAATGTCCTCAACAAATATATGAAGTATATGAGGTTCCAAATGGTCACTCTATTAACTATACTTCCCACCTTGTCTCAGAACAAGTGGTTTGCTGCTCTGGGCCTTTCAGGCCTACCTTCATGTGATGATTGTACCAAGCCACAAAAATTTCTTTCACTTCATCATGGGCGAATGCCACTTTCTATACACAATTCTCCCAATTCAGCCTCTGATCTTCTGCCCTGCCCCCAATTTCCATGGTCAAAATGTATGGTCATGATTACAGCGTATCTTGGGGAAAAAAGGGACTCCACATCTTCCCATACATTGACGATTGGTTACTGAGGGGCAGATTGAAAGAGGAAGTTCTCACTCAATGTCAGCACTGCATTGTGCTTGCTCAACTGTCTGGGTCTCATAAAATCTTGGCTCCCACTCAAAAAAACAAGTTTATTGGGGCCCTGTTAGATTCCAACATTGAGCATTTTTGTTGACCATTTTCAGACGGTTTGACAATTTTACCTCAATCTGCAGTCTCAGCCGTCCATAATACTTCAAATGTGTTTGAGACTGTTTGGGCTACATTTCCACTTTTACATGGGTAACCAAGTTTGCAAGGTTGCACTTTTACCCCCATCAGATGTGGCTCAGGATGGTCTACCATCCTACCCTTAATCCTCTGATTTGTCTCCCTCCATTGGTCATAAATTTCTTGCAGTGATGGATGTGTCCACAGAAATTTGCCAGTGTGTTCCCTTTGCCCATCCCTCACCAAGCAATTAAGTTGTTACTGACCCTCACTTTTGGATTGGGGGTGCATCTGGGGTTGCTGAAGGAACAGGACAGTGGTAAGCGCAGAAGGCCTCACTGCATACTAATGTACTGGAGGTGTGGGTCAACTAAAATGCATGTTGTGCCCTTTGGACAATATCAGATACTCAATGATTCACATACTTACTGATAAATACCACAATGATGTACTATGTGAACAAGAACAAACAAGTGGGAGCACACTCCAGGGTGCTCTACCCAGAGAAGACCAATCTGTGGCACTTTTGCATTGAGGAGAGCATTACTCTGATAACCATCCACTTGCCTGGGGTACAGAATCATTTCTTTGACCATCTCCGCAGGCATTTTTTCCTGAATCACGAGTCGCCCCTAAAGACAAATGTCCTTTGGATCATCTTCCTTTCTCTGGGAAATTCCTCTGCTAACAGTGTTTGGCTACTTCAGTTCCTGAGGGTGACTTTTCTTTTTCCTCCCCTAATATAGTTGTGCTCCTTTGTGAGGACAGATAGGCTGACTCCTCCTGCTTGTTTGTCTGTTTTTATGGGAATGAAGACCCTATAAGCAGCTAGAAGCAAGGAGCTCAATCACTATGTGATCTTCCACTACTTTACAGACTACAAATAAGTGTTCCCTAGACCACCAGTGCTCCATGGGTCAGTTGGGTAACCTCTGCTTTACATAGTGTGACCTGGAAATAAAGGAGAACCCCAGCTCCTAATGCAACAAACAGATTATCATGGCTGAGAAGGGATAGCCAAAATACTAGCATAGTTTGGATTATTTTGGACAACTAATGTGTGCATTGAATGAGATTAATTGTACTTTTATAATTGACCTAATTACACCTCCACAGAGTATGAAATATGACCTGTGCTTCACACTGATCCTCTTTCCCTTAGTTAATCCTCTTGGGGAAGAAAGGAGGAAGAAAGAGCCTTTTAAATTGAAGACAGCAGTATCCTATAGATTAGGAAGATCCAAATCAAAATATGTAGAGATGAAAAAAAAACCAGTCCTCACAACTGAGTGACTGACCAAGGCAAAATATTATTAAGTGAGTGCATTGAATGTAATGGGCAGTGTGCTGTTGCTGAAACAACTGAATCTCTGCGGAAATGGAAGGGTTTTTCCTTTGAGACCACATGTTTTCCTAAAACTATAATGCTGCGCTTGGTGCTCTGTTACATGGAAACCTATATACAATATAGATTCACATCTGTTAACCACTTAAAATTTCATCTATTCTTTTTTGCTGAATTTTTCTGTAAGTTATTTAAACATTAAGAAAAAAAAACCCAAACAAGAGAAGTCCCCCTCTGCCAACACTTGTTTTATTTGGGAGGATTATAGGGTAGAATAAAGGGCTGTCTTGAAAAGATACTCAGGAGAAAAATAGAATATGATCAGTTTTTTCCCCCTTATCACTCAGCAAAATAGACCTATTGAACAGAGAGAAAAATAACAGCAGATATCATTTCTCATTGTGGCTTAGTCTTTAGAAAAGTGTGTTGTTAATGTTTGGGTCAGTCTGATGCTGCCCCAGTGGATTTGTGCTGCAATGAAAGACTTAAAGGTTCAGGAGCGTTCATGGATCTCTGCTGTTCAGGCTGTCTGATGCATTGTGTTTGTGGAAGTGAGTGGGGAGGGTGTTACAGGTGCCAGATTGGATCCATCTCCAGGTAGCTGGGTATGGAATGACATTGCTATCTTGAAGGAAATTGTATGCATTCCCACCAGAGATTATATGATCATAGCTGTTGATATTGCTTCTGGGAAGGGCAGTGTCATTTACCAAGAAAAATATGAATGAAGTGGATAAAACCTCTCAACCCAGCTTGTATCATGCATAGTCCATTCTTCAGAAAATTGAGATTCCTTGGTGTATACCATTAGTTCAACCTGTTCCATTCTCAGTAAATTTGATTTAAAGTGATTGATTATATCCTGTTTTTAAGTGCTTGAGTTTTGTAAACAGTGTGTGTTAGTTAGCCACATGTATGATTAGCAATTTTGTGCATGGAATTCTTTGTTTTTGGAATCTTGTAAATACAAGTACATAAATCCCCCTTTATCCCTGAAATCCTGTATAGCAGGTAGCATAGTGGGGATCACCAATGTACTAAAAAAAAGGTGAATCCCTAATCTGTTGTACCTGTGAGGTAATCTGTAAAGGGTACTTTGTCCGGTTTGTGCTGCTGCTAGTCTCCTGACTCAAAACTTCCAGAAGTAGTCTCTTGTTAGTAAATTGGGACATATTGAAGTAAGATGTGGAGGGGATGAAAAGAGATTTACCCTTAAATTACAAAAATTACACTAAAGCAACTTTATAGCCACTGCTAACTGAAAACCAGCCAGAACCATGTAGGCTACTCCCCTACAAATTACCAATCCATTAGCTGAGTGTATGGTTATATGATAGGATTTTCTGACAGCAGTGAAGTGTCATAAAGTCAGTGCAAGTCCCAAAGACGGATTTGGCAGATGCAATTTCTTTTTGGAGAGAGGTGATAAGAACATTATCCTATGCATTAATTGGTGTGAAAAAACTACAGCAACCAATGTCTTGGTTTGACTTAGTGTCACTGAAAGAAATTAATCCCAGATTTGTATGCGAGTAGTAAAAAAGAAAATACTTATGAGGGATAAACCAGTGAGTAAACTTGTCGTGAAAATCAATGTGTTTTTAAAAAATCCTATGGATTATAGATTTGTCAGGATTAACATTTCAGACCTGGGGAACTAGTCACAGCTATTTGACAGAGATGATAGTGATTTACATACTAGTAAATGATTACTGCAAAACTCCATCATCAGACTCTGCAATCTGGCATTTTTCCTAGAAGTCTTGAGTCTGTCAAAAGTGAGGTTGCCCATACATAGTTCAGGGAGGTTAACAACACTTACTCTGTCCTTCAGCTCCTTCATAGTGGAAGGGCAGTGCTCAGATAAATTACACAGTCTGTCTTCACTTTGAAAAGAACCCATAGCGCTACACTAGTAAAAATAGTGTGGGGACAAATGGTGGGTGTTGGCTATTTACATAGCATACTATGGGAGAGGATGTGAACAGTTTGCAATAGCAGAATGTTGCCAATGAAAGTAGAGAGACCTACTCTTATGGATATACACATAATATATCAACAATGGTATCCTCCATAATGATACATGAGAAATTTATACATCTTGAAAAAATACTTTAATTAAATATGAGGATATTAAATATGATTAAATATGAGGATTGTTTAGTGAAATGTCTCATTAAAACAGCTCTCAGACTCTAAAGTGTGGAAAACTGTCAATGTTTGTTAAGTTGGAGCATACTAAAATAATCTACCAACTATTTTTTCTTTGCTTACATTCCTATTTAGTGATCATTACTGTTTTCTTCCTTGTTTTCAACAAAGGAATTAACTGAAAAATATGCAATGATTTAATTTTAAGTATTGGCCATCATAAAGTCATTCAATCAGGGATTTACGTCAACTATAATTCTTGAAAACTATATTTTTTCACATCATTGGTTCAAATAATCTTTTTTGGAAATAGTGAATTCAGTCTCCACTGCTGTAATAGTCTATCACTCCGTTTTTCCTAAAGCAGTTAGCCTCTACAGTATGTATTTTTAAATTATAGTCTGTAGTTCTCTTTTGACAAAATTCTGTAGTCAGTTATACCAGCAGTCTTATTTCTATTATTTGTTCCTTGCATTCAAATAGTTTACGTTTGGCCAATGGAGAAATTTTTTTGGTAGGACAAAATTTTGCAGTAAAGGGCAAGCATTTGTGGTTTCATTTAATAAATTTCATAAAGCAAAAATAAGTATTTATGTTTTACTCCAAATTTTCTATCACATCCTCTGATAATTCCCCTGATAATTTCCAAAGGTATTTCTTCTTTAATATTCTTTTTTTATTCTTCTTTAATATTCTTCTTTAATATTCAATTCAACTCATAATAACATGTCAACATAATAACTGTGATTAATTTTCAGAAGAAAAAGACATATTTTGACATTCTGAAGTGGGAATCTTGCCCTCAGCAAGCCAGGTTGAGGGACGGACTTTGTCAATAGACTGCCTACATTCATGTAATCTGTTAGGATAGCACAGTGCCAGTTAATAGGCTAGTCAGACATTTGTTCAAAGGCATAGGTGCCAGATAATAGGTTTGCTGCAAATGAGCGGCAAACAAAATAATAAAAGTGAAATCTTTTCTTCAACAATTCCTTTTATTGTGCCACCACTGATACACTTTCACCACGGGCCTCTTTTCAGTAGATGACACCTGTTGAAAACAATGTGCAAAAATGAATATTTGAAAACCCGTTGGTATTTCTGACTGCCAATAACACAGGCTGTATTGCAATGGCTGGCTGAGAAACCAATGACTTGAAGAGCATTTGGAGTGCTAAAATGCATGGTGGAAAAATAAAGGACAAACTGAACCAGAGAGTACTTGTCATAAATTGTGCACTTGCCCAGAGAATATACAAAAGTCCATTATTCCTTTCTGGTCAATAACAAGATTTAGAATACACTTTTTAAACTAGGGTCAAGAGGCACATGAGACAGACTTATCAACTGGCAAGTAAACAAAGCAGCAGGGCCCACTAAGGGTGCTTACCCTGTGGTCTTCCATGCCAAGGTTGCCGATCCCTGACCTAAAGGAATTGCATGACTCAGGTGTGGGAATCTCCCTCACAACCTGTGCAGTGAAGACTGGTGCAAAGAATCATTTAGTTTCCCTGCAACAGCCTGGTCTTCCTGGAATGCTTGTTTGGCACCTTGATCATCCAATGGCCCCACTGATATTTTGGCAGGCTTCCTACTTCTGATATACTTAAAGAAAAATGCTGTTAGTTTTTGTCTTTTGCTGGTTGCTCTTCAAATTCTGTTTTGACCTGCTTAATTATACTTTATATTTGACTTGCCCGAGTTTGATCATTTTTATCTTTCACTGTAGAATTTGACTTCCAATTTTTAAAATATGTCAGTCTCTGACCCCTTCTTTTACTTTGTTGGTTTCCTTAGTAGCGTTTATTTGCTCCTTTTACTATTTTGTTTACATTTAGGGTGTATATGTAGTTTGAGCTGAGCTCCCTAAATCCCATCACCTGAGCCTGCCGCCCAACCCGGCCTGGGCTGAAGCCTGCGGGCCACACCCACGTAGGTTGAGAAATCACCCTGCTCCTGCAATGTTGTGCCCCCCACCATCTCCAGAGGTGGTGCTGGGTGGTATGTCCAGGAGCAACAGGGAGGGAGCAGGAGGAGGGGGGGAACACTTTGCTCCCCCAATCAATGCTCAGGAGTTCTGTGTCCGCAAGAAAAGCCCCTGGTGGCTGCATTTGAGAAACACTGAATTAAACCATGCTACTGTCCTAGCTGTCGAGTGTATATAACAAATATATTACAGTTCTGGGAAAATGTTTTCCCGCTACCTGTTCCAAAAAACATAATATACCAAACTCAATAGATTTGCTTAGTGAGTAACCTAACTCCACTCCATGAACAAAACCCCTCTTTAAAATCATTCTGTCAAGGACAGCTGATTATGCAAAGAGTTTAAGCCATTCTTAGCACAAATCCCCTTGTGGGATCTTTCAATTCTAGAGGACTGTTGTTTGGGATGAGAGGGAATCTTTACTACATGATTTCTATTGCACTGTTCTCATTACTACCAGTGGGCTTGGATTCCCAAACAGCATAAAGGCAAAGTGAACAGTTAACGGGTTTGTGTCATCCCTTCAGTGTTCAAAATTTATGCACAAAAAGATTTTGTGGACAAAAAAGAGTTCATAAAAGAGAGCTTCAAAGGGGAAAAGCAATTATACCCAGCAATTTTTTTTGTAATTATGCATTTTTGTTAAACTCTCTCTTTTAGTTTGTCAGCAATATATTACTCTGTATTTGAGTCAAATACAACAGATTTCACCTTTTTCCTGATTTATTCCTTCCATTCCTTCCATAATATGCTCTCCAGCATGCTCTTCTCTAATTCTGGGAGCCCATCTGTGACTGTCCTTGTTGGTATATACCTCTACATGACCTGAAATTTGTAAACAACAAGAAGTGGAAAAGGAAGCCAAAGAGTGGATCTTAATTTAGACATGACTAATCAAAATTCCCCAACTAGTGAAAGATAGCTAAGAAAAATAAAGGAAACTAATGAATTCTGAAAGGTAAGTCTAATTATGCATATCCCGCAGCTGCGTAAGAAAATGACTCTGTACCATGTGCTATGTGTGTAACGTTTTTATTCAAATATATTAAGCGTGGTAACAGTCTCCTTTTGCTATTATGTTTATATAAAAGTATATGAGAGTTCATTCAGGGCTGTATTTCTAATTTAAGCATTATTGTGAAAGTTGTCACAGTCAAGTGACACACCAGCAGCATTAGAAACCTGACGCAGTTTCACTTCTTTTAAACCTGCTGCAGCGCATCTAAATTAAAGGCTGCCTTTGAAATTAAATGTAGGTTAGCCAGTTTTTGTTGTACAGAGCTGTTAATTTTCATGGTTATTTTTCTGACCATAGTAATTGAACCTTGCTACATGCTGCCATGCAGACACACATTTTTGAAACTTTATGCATAATGTGTTCTGTTTCAATCATTAAATATGTTGTGGTCATTTCCAGAAAACATTGATTTGTTCATGTTCCAGGTGTCTGTAAGATTCACTTTGTAGCACTCATCTTTAGTTTCCTAGAAAAAAAATTGCATTATTGATTGATACACATTGAAACAAAGTTAAGTGAACTATATGGGAAAGGGGGGAGGGATACTGCAGTGATTGATCAATATGTTTGCCAGAAGCTGGGAATGAGCAACAGAGGATGGTGAAATGCTGGTGATCTGCCAGAACCTAGACACTTTTTTATATCTTGAGAGAGTTGCTTGATCTTGCAGTTAAGGCACTGGACTAGGGTGCAGGAAATCTGGGTTCAATTCTCAAGTCTTCCACTGTCTTCATGTGCGACTTTGGACAAGTCAATTAATCTCTCTGTTGCTCAGTTACCCATGTATGAAATGACAACAATGCTTGCTTTGACTGTTTTCCATTTAAATTGTAAACTTTCTGTGTAGGGACTCTTAGTATGTGTTTGATGGCACGTAGCACAATGGGGTCCCAATCTTAATTGTGGTGTCCAAACACCACTATCATACAAATAATAACTTAGTGTTGTAGACCAAAATGGTACACATACAGTGGTGGTTGTGTAAAGGTTTCCACTTTCCAAGTTGGGCTTGCATTCTATGTAGAAGAGACCACAGAGGTAAGGAGTGGGGAGGAGAGGAAAGGGGAGAGAGAAATTCCAAAGAAGACAAAGTCACACACTTATACAAGATTTTGCTATGTTGTGTACTCTGTAAAGTGGGCCCTATCCCCAGATTATATTAATTGGCATAGCTTCATTGACTGTAATGGAGTAATGTCTGTCTACAGCAGTTGAGGATACAACATAGTAAATATAGAGTATTACATGAAAACACACAAACAAAGCGCCCCAATCTGTGTTAAAAGAATGTTCAAGTTGCAAAGTCAAACACTCAAGTTAAGAAATGCCAAATTAAAGTTGCCAGTGCAACCTTGATTTGACCTTCTTGTGCACACAATGATAGTCTTTTTAATTACATGACCACAGACAATTTGTCCTATCCCTAATATATAACCCAGATTTCCCTCTAGCTATAAACACATTTAAAACTGATTCAATCATTAAAAAAATAATAAAAAGTTTAAATTAAACATCAAAAAGGGTTGTAAACTTATACTAATATTGCAAACCAAAAATATTTCTTGAAGCTTACAAAAACTCAAGAGTTCATTAGGCTTTTTCAATTTCTACTTAATGACCATAAAATAGTTGATGCAGTTATTACTGAGTGTTAAAATTATAGAGGATGTGTTCAGTCTCTTACATTGAATTCTACAAAAAAAATCTTTGATTTAAAATGCAAACACATTAATTACAATTAAGAATGTCCTTCTGAAGCAAAGGACTTCTCTTGTATTAACTATGCTATTCAATTTCTGCATTGGAGTTAGGAGCTCTCCCTATTGTTCTTTAGATGAAACCTGGCTAAATTTAAAGCTCTGACTCTTTTTTTGACTATCCTGATTGCATGCTGATTTCTTTTTGAAGTAAAACTAGTTGATTGAGTTGGCTCTTAATGCGTTTCAGACTGATCCAGATGTTATAGATTGAATTATATTCACTATGCTAATCTTATCTTTCTCAATTACCATAGCAAACTGATCAGTTATTTTTTCACTTCAATCAAAAAGTATTTAGGGCTGGTAACCACAATATAACATTCTCATTTTACTGAAGTTACTGTTCTTTACTATACATGTTACTGAACAAAGAAATATCTTCTTGTTCTTGAATGTCATGGTGTTGAAAATATTGAAAAAATACTTAGCTGCATGGAAGTTTTTTCAACTGCATGGATATAATTTTCTTGTCCTTTTCTGGTAATTCCCATAAAATGGCTACTTTTATGTATCTCCTTTTGTTCTGCACTTTATAATGATCTGGGTTTAATTATAATTTAGCTTTTATATTAATTTTTTGTTTAAAAATACCAAATAATTCCACATCATATTCATTAGCATTACAGGGCCTTTTAAAACAGTAATATTCTGATTTAAAATAAAACAATACATACTTACATTGCATTCAAGGAGAGACACATTTCTATTATATCATTTTGTATATTAAACAAGCACTAGATCAGATATATTCAATTACATTTCAGAAGAGAGGCAACATTAAAGGACATCCTTTGGCAAAAGAGGTCGCTTTATGCTGTTGAATCCTAGCCTACAGATGAGGTGGTTAGCTCATAGCATGTCTCCCCATTCAAAGATAAAGGCCATATTCTATTGTTTCTTGCACCAGTGCAAATCAGGAGCGACTCCATTAAAGTCAATCAAGTATCATGAGTCTCAGACCCCAAATCACCTAATATAGTACAAAACATAGTTAATTTCTTACCATTATTTGAATTTTCCATAGCTTTCAAGCATTCACTTAGGGAAATATAAAATGCTTGCCATTTATGTAGTCGAGATGGCATTCTGAAGTTATTGCATCATTACTAAAAATTACAGAATGTTAAAGGTCGTGCCTCCCACCAATTTGAGAATAGCAGCTGTGAAACAGACTTGTTGCCACTCAGTGGCCTGGTTGAATGTTAGGGGCTTTCCTTTCACCCACTTCCAAAGGCACAGGGAATAGAGTTCAAGTCTCCTGAGTTCTAGTCCACTGTTCTAGCCACTAGACAACACTGCCCCAATAATTTCTGATCTCTTCTCCCCCCTGCAGTGATATTGAACATTTTGTAATAAGATTTGACATGAATGGACTCAGGGTATTATATTTAGCACTTGAGTGCATTGACAGAGCTGTGCTGAGAAGCTTTCACAACTCACTTAAGTACATCTGCCTTACACTGCTCCTATTTCATGAGTACGGAATTGACTTACCTGTGTAAAAAGTAAGTACACATCTAAGGCCTGGTCTACACTAGCGGGGAGGGTCGATCTAAGATACGCAACTTCAGCTATGTGAATAACATAGCTGAAGTCGACGCATCTTACGTCGACTGGCAGCAGCGGTCGACAGCGGGCTCTCCTGTCGACTCCAGTTTGTACCTTTTGGTGAGCTGGAGTTCTGGAGTCGACTTTGGGGACCGATTTATCACGTCCTGAAGAGATGCGATAAATCCATCCCCAATAGATCGATCTCTACCCGTTGATCCAGACGGTAGTATAGACAAAGCCTAAGAACTCTTGTCCATAAAAAACACTGGCCCATGCCCTCACATTATGTAAATTAGCGAGACTCCACTGAAGTAAATGGAGCTATGCTTAATTACATCGGATCAGAATCTGCACCAATGTTTAGAATCTCAAGTCTCTGATAAAATATGGATTTATTTGATTTATTATTTTAAGTTCCAACAATATGCTTGAGTGCTGTACTAGTCATAATAGTTATGTGGTAGCTTCCCCAGACAGTTTATAATTAGGGCCTTTGATCTTGTAAAAGTGTTAAATATCTGGCATGTAGAGAACACAAGATAGCATAGTATGATATGAACATTTTATCCAGTCATATCAAATGCATACCAATAAAATATGTTCATACCACAGCACACCATACAGTCATGTTTTCTCTCTTGATGGATAAAAATCCCTAAGAAATCCTAGTTTTGTTTTCTATCTACAACCTCCTTCCTTTCTGCCCCCTCCAAAAGAAAGAGATTAGAATTCCTAGTCTTGAGTTTAATTAATTTTTTTTGGCATGTGTGTGGAGGACAAATCTGAATAGCTGAAATATTTTTAGATGCTAGCCTATGATCCTAGGCTAAGCTTTTCCTGGGGTGTGTATACACATACATGTAGTTTCAACAAAAAATGTTCAGCCATTTGATAGTGTGAAGTAAGTAGAATAAGAGTCTTGAAACTCTTTTCCTGAATCTGCTCCATGCACCCATACCTATGAAATGGCGATTAGGTGCAGAGATGCAGTTCTTTGTTTGAAAATATAGGTAATTCAAAGAGCTTCATAGTTGCTGGCCTAAGTTTTCACAAATGGTGACTGATTTTTCAGAAACTGTTGAGCACAAACTTTCTGAAAATTAGCTTTCTTTAAGGTGTCTTGAATTTGGCATCCAAATTTAATTACTTTTCAAAATACTATTTTATTTTTAGAAGTTGAATAATTTTGGATAACCATTGTTAAACTAACTACATTAAAATGAAGATAGAATTTACCATATGACAGTTTTGAAAATCCATATCTTTACTACACTTTCCACTGATAAACTGTGTTGTATTACCTGCCACTTATGACTTTGAAAATCTCCCCCTTAAATGCCAAAGATAAGGAAAAATCCCTTTAAAAACCTTTGTAGATGTCTTATGGATAGTGAATACATCTGTAGCTTTATTTTACTATGACATATAATCATATCATATCAGCTCAACTGGTGATTGTTTTAACCGCTCCTTAAAGTGTCATGGCAGAAAGACAGATCAAAACTGGCAGGTTAGTGCTCTGAATTAAAAAGGGTTGCACAACTTGGAGTGACCTGTCTGTGCGGTACGACTATCATAATTCAAACAATCTAAATGGATCAATCACTGTTGAATGTACAGATATTTTGCTTCATCACTTTCAAATGAAAATGCTGTGGGTTTCCAAGAGGTCAACTATTATTGTGACAGACAATTCTGAGATTTTATTTTTAATCTACACCATAGAAACATAAGAAAAGCCATACTGGGTGAGGTGAATGATCCATCTAGCCCAGTATCCTGTCTTCCGACAGTAGTCAGTGCCAGATGCCGCAGAGGGAATGAGCAGAACAGGTGATCATCAAGTGATCCATCCCCTGTCACTCATTCCCAGCTTCTGGCAAGCAGAGGCTGGGACACCATCCCTTCCCATCCTGGCTAATAGCCATTGATGGACTTATCCTCCATGAACTTATCTATTTCTTTTTCGAACCCTAGAGAAAGACCAGTTTACACTGACCTTACTGGATACGATCATGCAGGTGACTGGATAATAGCATCCCAAAATTAACGCTGTGAAAAGAAAACACCAATAATACATTCATTGAAGTTATTAGTTTCCAAGCAAATTTTTTTTAAAAAATAATTCTTTGGGTACTCTCAGAATAAAATGCATCAACATTATTTTCCATATCTAGTTATATGTATCTAAAACTATTCTTCCGTAGAGCTAAAGAAAATATTTCACTTTTTGTTGGGTATTCAGAAGTCTTCACATATCTAAACTTCCACTTGCTTCACTGAGAGTTTTGCTTGAATAAGGAATAAGGGAGAAATTGAGTGTGGATTGCAAGTTGGCTCAGAAAACACTGAAGTTATTCACTCCCAATCTTAAGATCTGGAGGACTCCTAAGGGATCTGGAGTCAAAGTTCTAAGCCCTCCTTTGAGACTGTTTGGTCATTGACTAGGAGAAGATTAACCAAAGAACTGACAATGAGAATGCCCAACTAAGTCACATCTCCAGCATGATTTGAGAGAGTGATGATCAGTTTCTGAGATTGCCTTGCTGAGTCCAGTTTGTGCTTTATGGAGGGATCATTACCATAGCTATGAATTGCACCTTGAAGTAAGCAGGGGGCCAGTGCAGAGCGGGAAACATTTCTGTCATGCTCATAGCCATTCACACCACCTAAAAGATAAGCCACTGTATGCTGTACCAGCTACACTTCTAAATCCTTTACAAGGGTGGTCCCAAGTAAATCTCATTTCAGTAGTTTGTCTCATTTGTATGATCACCATGGCAAGTGCTGCATTCGAGAGTGTAGTGGGGCAGCTGCCCCACTCCTGGGTAAATGGGGCTGAGGCTGGGAGCAAGCAGCTCCCAGGCTGATTGGAAAGGCAGCCCAGCAGAGGACTTAAACAGAAGGCAGCTGAGGGCAGAGCAGCCACAGCTGTGGTGGGGTCAATTAGGGCCCAGATGGCCCTGATAAAAGGGCTCAGAGTTTGGAGCTCAGACAGAGTCTCCTTCTGTAGTTGAGGAGGTAGACAGGCCTGGCTGCTGGGGAGCTTGACAAGGTACCTAGAGTGGCACAGGGCTGGGGCAAGGGAAGAGGAGCTGGGAAGCTCTGGCCTGGAAACCCTCAGGCTGCAGGGCCTAGGGGACGGCCCAAAAGAGGGACTGGGATTGCAGGGGGAAGACCATGGCTACAGAGGCAGAAGCAGCAGGCCAACCCCCCTTGCCAGTGATGAATGGCAATTATACTGCAGTCTGCCCCAGAGAATGGGGGTAAGTGGTGACTGGCAGTTGCCTAGACTGAGGCAAAGTGGGAATAGGGGGTGAGGGTTCCCTGGGGAGAGGAGACCTTGAGACTGGGGGGGGGGGGTACTGCAGGGGTCCAGCATCCTAGGGAAGGGGGCACTGGGGTCCGGGAGGGACACGGGGCCAGAAGCAAGTGGGACATCAGCCTGCAGAGGGTGCTCCAGATGCTGGAAAGAGCTAATTCCCTGGATGAGCAGCGGGAGGCACCGCAGGGTGATTTGCTGCTCTGCTATAGAGAGAAACAGTCAAAGATAAAACAGATTAAAAAGGCACATAGTCTTTATGAGCTAATCCAGGAGAAGTGATGCATCCAGACTGATCTCAAGAGAGCATATTGCAATGGCAAAGGCTGTGCATAACATCTTCAGTTGAAGGTGCACTAATGATCCATTCCCATTCTTCTCAAACCTTTCCCTTACTGTCACAATTGTTCCCACCTTCTCTTGAATGAACACAAGTAGTTAATTCCCATCCACATCTCAATCTCTGTAAAGTTCTAGAAGAAACGGCAGTATCTGATGTGAAAAAGGAGAGGGAGATCTGAATGACACCTGTGAGTGTCATTTTCATATGGATGATGCGGTAGATCAAAATCTAGCACTTAACTGCCCCAGTGAAGGTACGTACACAATGATGAAAGATTGACAAGATAGAGTTCTCTGGAACCCCACATGAATACTCTGGGAGAGGAAGAGAAAGCACCAAGTTAACTCATGTTTGGATTTCTTGAATTGAAATTCAAGCCCAGTCCATTGTTACAAAACTACACAGGTGACTCTACACAGACTCATGGTGTAAGGTATTGACACTTACTAATAGACATGACATAAAATCACAGGAACACTTTAGCAGTGTTCTGTGTTATAAGATTATCAAGCACAGACAATCATCATGCACAGACCCCCCTCTCCATAACTCTACCAACTAATCCATAACTACAATAAAATTAATAAAGCGATCAAAATCTTTATTTTGTTACAGTTCCCGTGGAGGCCTCTACCAGGACATGGGCATGTAAGATACATCTGCACTCAAACAGGATAAATAATTTCCAGTTGGGATAGATGTATGCATGCTATATTTGAGTTAATGCATTAAAAACAGAAGGATAGCCCCAGTGGTGCAGATGGCAGGATGGGCTAGCCATACCGCGTATAATGCTGCCCTCGACCATAGGTACTCAGGCAGCTAGTCTGTCTCACTGCTCGTGCCACCACAGTCATATGACTGTTGTTAGTGCACTGCTTTGATCAAATCTGGAACAAGCACATCTATCTGAGCTCAAAATTAGACCGCCAATTTGAGTGTAAAACGTACCCATAGCAAAAGATGATCTATGACCTGAGAAGCTTACAAATGGAAGAGATAAAACAGAAAAGGGGAAGGAGAGGAAACAGGCACAGAGATGAAGAATGACTTGTCTAAGGTGACACAGCTAGTTAGTTAGTGAATAGAACCCAGGTATTCTGAGTGCTAGTCCTGTGCCCTGCTACTGGCTCAAACTGCCGCTATAATCAAACTGCAAGTAGAATTCTCCAATAATTATTTCCCAATAACCTTCTTCAAAAGATGATAGGTTAAAGATTGGGTGATAATTGGTGAAATTATTGATAACAAAAGATGACGTCTTGAGCATCAATATGACACCTGCCCTCAAAACTAAAACTGTTAACAATAATAGTGGACCCCAAAATTTCCCACCAGGTATCGCTAAGATTTAACAAAAAGGTTAGGTTAATTTTAACTATTCAATTGTTCCAGTTAGACAAAGTGAAATTTAGGGCCCATCGTCCTTCCCTTGGTTTAGAGCCCCCATAAATAGGTTTACAAACCCTAGGAGGGAGCAGGTAGGTGAATGAAGCTAGGATTTTAAAATATATTATTTTGTATACACACACATTATAAGTGGTTTGATACTATCAACAAAATGTAAGATATCTTCAACAAGTGTTTTCTTTTTCTCACTGAGTTACAAGGACAAAACTAAATGTATTTAAACCAAATAAGCAGAGGACCACTGTCTGTGGGAATACCTTCAATTGCATTTGTAATATTATCTGATCAAATGTCTCTTAAATTGGTTTAAACTTCCTTGACCAAGTCCAGTTTCTGCAAATATATGGATAAAAAATGGATTCCATTTAAGCTCCTAAGTCTGCCAGGTTCTCTTTGCTTCACTAACATGCTTTGTGGAATGAAATAACACACTTGAAATCTATAATCTAACATTGTTCAGTTGGAGTCAACTCTGGTTGCCACTTGATAGAAATTCTATTTTACCATCAACAGTAATTTATGAGGAAAGCCAGTCTTTATAGGAGTCTAAGGTGATACTTTTCCCAGTAAGAAGTCGTCCCCTGCCCCCCGACCGAAAGCTATGGAGTCCATGTTGAAAGCATTTGTCTCAGAAAATATATTAAAATGGGATGGGTAAAGGATTAATTTTGTTCTTCTGCAGTAGACCAGTCAAAAGCTTATGCCACTTACCTCCCATTTAAAATAGACTTTAGTAGGACTTAATTGGTGCATAGGTTTTGAGCTGAATCTGTTCACTCAAACATTCTCCAGTCACCAACTACACATTTTCATTTAATCAGTCATGCCAATTGGACCCCAAATAGAGAATCCTTGACTTTTTTTTATCTGTACCTACTTTGATTACCATGCCATGTTTTCAAGCATACACTGATTGGAGAATCACTACAGACGAGGTCCATTAGGAAAGTTCTGGCTTTTTTTTGTTGCTGTTTTGGGAAAGCTGCCATTTTAACGTTTGCTGTGTTTCATGCAGTGTGCACACAACAAACAAAACTATCTCAACTCACATGTCTTGATTCTGCAACTCACTGAGCAGTCTTGTCCTGATTAAGCAACACATCTAAGCCCATATTTAACTTTAAGCATATGAGTCGTCTCGTTGGAACCAAAAGGACCATTAATGTGCTTAAAAGTCAAATATGCTAAAGTGCTTTACTGCATTGGGGCCAGCATGCACAACACCTTGCAAGACTGAGCCCTGAGTTAGTTGCACAGACTAATTGCACGTTTCTCTTCAAATCAAAATGAAAATTCTACATTAAAACAAGGCGAAATTCAAAGTGATGATCTGAATTATTAAAATAAAGGTTATGATTAGGAACAATGCTGTGTTATATAAAACCATGTGACAAAAATCAACAGTCTTATTGCAATAAAGTAGTCTTATGAATGTATAATATGCATATTCAGTGCTAGGTTAGTTTTCAGTCTCCACAGAATAGTAATTGCTGATACTATGGAATTGTGTGTTCTGTTTTTGCAATGTGGACTACCATTCCCTGGGGGATAGTGCTTAGAATGTGGACTGAGAAAGGTCAGCACTTTATCCATTAAGCCATCAAGCTTTTTCTTATTATAATAGTAGGTGAAAGGCTTTAGCTTGAGTCACAAATGTAAAGTTCAGCAGACTGATCATATCTCATCTTGAAAAAACAGTGCAAAAATTGCTTTGTCATAGTACATATTGGTATTCAGTGCTCTAAATGTCACTGCACAATGACAAGAGTATCAAATATGTTGAATCATATCACTGAAAACCAGGAGATAGCACAATTTTCAGCTTTCTAAGTCCAATGTATGTTTATAAATGGAAAGCCCAGTTTGAGGCCTACTTATCTGAACAGATAATGCTAGCATGAGGTTAGATTTTATATGAGCCTGCTTGTTTATCTCTAATTATATGCTAATCAATTTGATTTCTCATTTATACTCTAAGATATTGCCATGTAATAATCAACCTCAGGTTGAAACAACAAAGCAGCTGTTATACTTACTACATAAGCAGGGTTTAATTGCACATTTGGTATGATGAAAATGAAGATGGATTCTGTTTCATTGTCCTTTCAATATACTGTTCTACAGGGCACTTTTACTTGAGCTGACACATTCCTAGCTACATTATTAAAGTGTAGCATCCAAATATTTACCAAGACATTGCCAAGCTATTTTGTTTGTATTTTTGTTTTGTATAGGCAGACTGGGGTGTGTTTTTTTTTGTATTCTTCTCTTTATTTTCTTGTAGTGAATGTGATATATTTATACAACAAAAATTGAAAGACAAAAACTATGAGAACTGTCTAATTTCCCTCAGAAATTCCACATGTCTGACCTGCATGAGATGGCAGCTAAAAGTCTCTTTTATTTGGAGGGCACTAGGGAAAGACTGGAAAATTCTGAATACTTTTTTTTTCTACTTGTATACAAGAATATCTCAGAGTTATGAACAGCAGAGTTACAAACTGACCAGTCAACCACATCCTTCATTTGGAACTAGAAGTATGCAATCAGGCAGCAGCAGAGACAAAAAACAAACAAAAAAAAGCCCCGAAAACCTATCCCAACAAAAAAAAATGAATACAATAGAGTATTGTATTAAATGTAAACTACTAAAAAAATAAAACAAAAGTTAAGATTTTTTTTTGACAAAGGTAAGGAAGCCATTTCTGTGCTTGTTTCATTTAAAATAATATAGTTAAAAGCAGTATTCTTCTGCATACTAAAGTTTCAAAGCTGTATTAAGTCAATGTTCAGCTGTAAACTTTTGAAGGAAAAATGATAATGTTTTGTTGTCCATTTTGGAGGTGTTTGTAATCGGAGGTTCTGCTGTAGTTACACAGTTGTCATAGTGACTATGAAATACTTGAATAAACGTATAGTTAAAAATCTGTTGGCTAATTAAGGTCCTGATCTAGCAAAGCACTTAAGCACATACTTTAAACATGTGACCCCCAGACCCATGGGACTAATTGTATGTTTAATTACTTTGCTGGATTGGAGTCTAAACAAATATAAAGGTCAAACATTTTTTTTAAATCCAAAGGTTAAACATTTTTTAAAAAAAATACTACATGGATAAAGGTAACAAAGAGTCCTGTGGCACCTTAAAGACTAACTAAACTATTGAAGCATAAGCTTTCATGGGCTAATACACACTTCGTCGGATGCAAGCAGGATAAAAAAAGCTAAAACTCTACCCCTGTCCTGAGTCTAGATCTAATTGTGAATTTTGCAAAAGTGCCTTGTGTGATGAGGTGAGCACTTCGATCTCTCATTTCATAGGTCCATGCGCACAGTGAGCACAAAGTATAATATACCCAAGTCCTTCCCACTGTGCTCCTCCACCAAATCCAAGCAAAAGCAACTCAACTCTTTCCCCCACCCCACCATCACACAAATCTGCATTGAATCTTCTGGCTAAATTATTCCTTGTTAATGCCTGAAATATTTAGTTTCAATGGCATGATGAGGGAATAGTGGCCTTAGTCCTGTTTAGTTGGGAATTCTGGGGTGAATAGGAATGCAAGTTTGGTCCTAGCATAGTCAAACAGGGTGTGCATTCACTGGAATGCTAAATCCATTATTGTAACAGGGCGGCTCAGTGTGTCAAGGCAAGAATTGTTATTCCTGTTATTTGCAGTAATGCCCTCTATGTGCTATGCACATTCAAAACACTCAGGAAAGATGGGCTGTGCTCCAAGAAGATTACAGGATGATGTAATCTACAACTCTCATGAAAGTGTCTTTTTAAAAAAAATATCAATATCTCTTATATTTGGAAATTGTAGGGTAAAGAAGTGGTATTTGATACTTGTCTCTTTGAAATGTTATCACTTAATTGCATTTTTATTAATGTGCAAAACAATGCTGTGTTTTTATGATAATGTTAAAGAAAACCTCTTGTTTGTCTTGTAGACCAACTTTAAATAAGGGGAAATTCATGTTAGGCTGGGATTGAGTATATACTCAATGTTTTCTTTCAGAGGCTATGCAAGCACTGAATAATCAGTTTAGGCAAGGACTTTTGTGATATGAAATATGGACTTTTACCTTCTGTGATTATTTGTGCAGGGATGGCTAATTAGAAGCCTGAGCTATTCAGAAATGTGGCTCATTCTTGCTCTCTGATTTAGATGGGACTAGCATTAAGCATGTACTCAAGTTACATTGAGTTTAGTCCTCGTTGCTCCCTTTTAACTGCTAGTTCATCCCATCATGTTCTGGCTGCTCACTGGCCATCCTGTTTGATCTGAAAGTGTGTATTTTCAGCACAAACATTTAAATAAGTGAGCATGTCCCACTGCCTTTTCACAACTTGATATGCTATGCTTCAACATGTGATCACTCCTGATTTAAGAGAAAGAAACTCTGTTGTTTTCTAGTGTACCTGCAATAAGCGGCTATTGAGATTCATCAGATAGCAAAGTGAAATGGAGGCATTTAGTCTCAGAAGTCATTAATTGTGAATATGGTAGAAAGCATTAGAGGAACTGCTATTATAGTAGACTCTTTATTATCCAGAATTGGGTTAACCAGGATGTGGATTAACCAGGATGTCAAAAAAAATATGTGTAACTTGCAGGGCCGGCTCTGGCTTTGTTGCCGCCCCAAGCACACACACAAAAACCTCTCATCAGAGTGCAGGGCAGCCAGTGAACCAACACCCCCTCTCCCCGGCGCAGGGTGGCTGGTGAACCAACCCTCCCCCCCAATATTTCTTATGGATGGTGATTATCCGGGATTTTATTAACCAGGATTAATTCTTTTCCTATCATCCTGGATAATCGAGAGTCTACTGTATTTATATATGTCCCAATTCTACCCAGATAAACTCTTACTATTCAGTTATATCCAAATAGTTTCTTTTCCCCTTCCTGTCCCACTCTCCCACATGTCATTACTGCTTTTTTCCAGATACAAAGAGAAAGTGAAGACCTGCACAGTAACATATATTCCATTAAAAATGATATTATTGCAAAAGAATTAAAGCATGTCAAAATGAAGTTTGCATGTGAAATTTTATTCTGTCCCCATGTACATATATTACTATATAGTTTAATTACATTATCACATTCTATTTCTAAAATAATAAACATGATTTCTTATACATTTTTAGATATTTGTATAGCATCTTGTAATACTATGTGCACACAATCTATAGACGTACTGTAGATAACGTCTGTGTCTGTATGCGGATGGCTACTTTGCTCATCTAGTCATGGCTTTTACCATTAAATTATAAACCCTTCAGTAAAAGGATTCTCTTTTCTGTGATCATACGGTGCCTGCTACAATGGAGCCTTAATCTCCATCTATTACATCCTTCCAAGTCAACTCCCATGGCACTCTGTCAACCAATCTTATCCAGCCCACCTGCCATAAACTGAGTTGCTCTAGCCAATCTCCTCTAGTCATCTGCCATCCAGTGCATTAATTTGATCTTCCTTTCTATCTGCCTTTTGCTCATACTGTTTCTCCAAAGCTCTGGGTGGATGAGTCTGTATCTCACTTTCACATGGTCTCTCTGTTTCACTCACAGAGATAGGAGCTGGATCGGCCACAGTTGTGCTAATTCATATGCATAAATGCAAAGCAGAGTCCACAAGGGAAGGTCCTGAAGGCTGAGATCCCACTGTTTACTGAACTAATTGAAAAGATGAAGAATGAGTTCAGAGAAGGATAAAATGCAGCAGATTAATCCAAGCCTGAAGTAGCACCAAATGGCTTTGGATCACCCTGAACAGAATAGAGCATTGAAGCTGCTAGGAATGAAATGAGGTGCTGAGGTTAACGGGCTAAAGTTTACAGAATTAAACGATTTCTGCCTGACGATACAAAATCAAAATGAAATGTCTTTTTTTACAGTACATCCTAGGAGCTAAACTGGACCAGGCATATTACAAGACAGGCTTTTAAGTTCCACTTCCTCATGTCCAATATACAGTCGACTCTTAATTATCCAGGATGATAGGAAAAAAATAATTCTGGTTAATAAAATCCTGGATAATCACCATCCATAGGAAATATGGGAAGTGGGGATTGATTCACCAGCCATCCTGCGCCGGGGGAGAGGGGATGTTGGTTCACTTGCTGCCCTATGCCCTGGTAGGGTTTTTGTGTGTGTGTGCTTGGGGCAGCAGCAAAGCCAGAGCCGGCCCTGCGAGTTGCACGTATTTCTTTTGACATCCTGGTTAATCCACATCCTGGATAATCGAGAGTCTACTGTATTTAGAAAACATGAAATTGTAAACATAAGAATACAGTTGCTAAAAAGGTTTATAACAAGTCCTTCTACATCTTGCATTGAAGGTGAGACAAAGTGAACTGGAAATCATCATGTTATTTTATCACTTATTTTACTTAGGTTACTGAACCCATGAAGTGCCAAAAGCCAATTAAAGTGCATGTCTAAAAAGCATTTAGAATTATCAAAGAGGGCCATCCACCATCAAAAAATAAAATGCGAAAATTCAAAGAAACAATTTCCAGTTCGTCTTTTCATCTAACTGATGTTTTTTAGAACATAAAATAAATTCAATAATCAGAAACCATTTTGTTGTAAAAAAGTTGATTTATCCCTTACTGAACAGTGAAGAGGGGAGAGGAAAAACAGTATAAGTGGAGAGAACAAGAGATTATATGTATGAGTGAGCATGTGTTCTCTCTCTGACTTAAAAAGGACTGTCCCTAGTGTTTTCAAATTGTTAAATATTAATGTGAATGCAATCAAAGGAAGAATTCTACTGATAAATAGTAAGTCAGTGGGGATCTGTATCAGATTATAATTATTACTATTTTATTATTATTTCAATAGTCCAGTGTTTGACAGAGTTCAGAACAATTGACAAGTTTACCTCAGGAAAAGCAGGTGAGTATTGGTGATCTGGCAGAAATATTTAGGAAATCTTATGGATGCAGATTGTATGGAAACATATACTGATAGTATATTTGTGTCAGCATACATTTTTAGAAAAGAGATATTTCTAAATTACATGACAAGAACATTTTTATCGGAAACATCTGAGAGAATGTTAGGGGGGATAAAAGAGGGGAGAAATTTGGAAAAAGGAACAGAAAAAATAGTTATGATTATTTACCCCAGGTGCACCTTTGTCACTTCACAATGTATAAAGTTGACTATAAACCCCTATGAGCTTAAAGTCCCACATCCTCATCTGGCAAGCATTTATACACATGCTTAACTTTAAGTAAGTGAATAGTCCCATTGACTTTAATCCCTATAGCCTACCAAAATGATCCTATGAAGCCTAGCAGGTTTGACATTTACTATCATGAGTAGTCCAACTGGCTTCAATACAAAAACTGAAGCATTAGGTCCTGAAATTACTACATGATGTAACAAACTGATCTGAGTGTGGAGAGTTCTACTTCCTTTGAAAAAAAATATAATAGTGTGGCAAAACTATAATTAAGAAGATAGATCCATTAAACACTGTACATCGTAACCAATCATCTTAACACTGAGCATCGTAACCAATGCTCTATTCTTCTGAGAGTGTGTATACTCCTGTTGTCTTTCCTCTCCTCCTTCACCTTTAGTCCCTGTATTTGTCCTCTCCTCCTTCACCTTTAGTCCCTGTATTTGTCATTTTCTTCTGTTCTCATCGTAGCTGAGAGCTGGATCTTGCAGATACAGTAGTAAGCACTGGTAGTAAGTAAGTACTCCCACGTGTTGAGAGAAGGGAATTTAGGAGAGCAAAGGATGAAAACAATAAGATTATGTAGTTTCTTGGGTAAGCAATACATGTAGTTTTAAGAGTTACTTTTACTATATGCAATGTTTATCTGAGCACACTGGTTCTTGTATGGCTCTTGTTCCATATTTTAATGCAGACCATTTTTTCCCAAAGGAAACAAAGCTCTCGTTTACACAAAGGAGTATGTATAAAGATTAACTAGATCACTTGCCTTGCTGTGGCAGATAATTTCAAGGCTTGAATCTTAAGCCAACAAGTGTACTGAATTCTCACTGAGAATACTGTGTGAAACAGCTGCAGGATCAGGTGCTCAGCTGGTTGTTTTTTTGGATTCAGCTTTTCAATAATTTTCATGATTAATGATGCTCTAAAGACAGCATTCTTGAGAGGTGCAGCTATATCCCTGAGTTCCGCAAGTTTATCTGGTTCTGGCTTAGTGACACCTGTCCTTCACCTATTTTAGCAGCAAAAAAATAAAGCTCCAAGTTCTGCAAAAAAAACATGTTTTAAATTCTGCAGCCCTGGGAAGTATTTTTGTACTTGAACAGAAAGGACTCATTTGTCTTTCAGTGTTGAGCTCTGGACATCCAGTCTTGCACATCCAGGAGGTCACACATCACAGTGTGGGACTTAGAGTAAGAGAAAGAAAGGGGAGGAGGGAGATTCATGGAGCTTCAAAGGAACCCCTAGAGGGGAAAATTAAATTTCACAGAAGATCTGTTTTGATGTTGAATTCAATTTTCTTCACCAACCTTTTGATCCCCAGATTAGTGACTGACCAGAGATTTCTCTCTATTAAATAACAGAAGCTAAAAGCAATACTGTTGACACAAACAAACACACTCAGGAAAGATAATGGTGATATCCTTAACCTATGCTACTCTATTGGAGAATCTTTAATCAAGAAAAATCCCAAAGCATTTGCAAAATGGTTTTATATAGAAATCACTTTGTTCACTCCCAAACTGTGCCCTCCTCTGCAGTAAAATGTCTCAAGGTATAGACCCATAAATGGAGCTGAGATTCAGCAGTACAGCACCTGAAGTTTAGGTGCCCTGCTGCTTGGTGGAATCCACATCCCTGAGCAAGGTGCCCAGGCTCCCTATCCACTGCATGGGGAAAGTTAGAGAGCTAGCAAATGGAATTTACAGAAGCCAGAAAGCTAAGTGAGGAGCCACCCAAGCTAGCTAATGGGAGATGCCGAGAAAAGGGATGTGGCCTAAGCATTGTCTCTCAAAGAGGTTTAGGCACCTAACTCTGGGCTGAAGTGAGGCACTTCTATCAATCTGGGAGTCAGTTTGGAAGCCTTCCCTGAAGTTAGAACCGATCAGGGTTAGGCACCTCTCTCACAGTGGAGGTGGTGCTGCTGCAATAGCCCAGTGGTTAGGCCACTCCCTCGAGAGGTGGGACAACAAAGTTCAAATCCCCACTCTCCCTGGTTCAGAGCAGGGAATATAGTCACTTTATGGCAGAATGAATATCTAAATATTTCATACAAAATTAAACCACTTCAACAGAAAAGATGGAAAGCACCATGCTTCAGATTATCCTGTAGTTAGAGTGCTTACCAGATAAGTGGGAGGCCTGTATTCAACTCCCTTCTTCATGTCAGGCAGTCTTGGGTTTTGCACCCTAGTCTCCCATGTCCTGGGTGAGTGTTGTAAGTGCTGACCTATTGGTTATAAGGTGAGGGCATCATTTTGTCCAGGGCTAGACCTGGGAGATTGCAACTGAGCATCCCTACCAGATTGACCTCTGCAGATGAGATAGGTAAGGGAATACCTAGTCTGAGAATTCAGCAGGGGAGATAGGCACCGAGCAGCTCAAGTGTTGGGTAGCTTTGCACATGCTCACTGCTAGAAATGCAGATGCATGTAGGACATTAGAGGCCTCCAGGGTTATGTGGGCACTTTGAAGCACTAAATTTTGGATTTAGGCACGTAAAACACTTTGTTATCCTAGTCCAAGTGTTGAACAGTAGAAAGCAACTGTAGGTTCCGGCTTAGGAAAGGATGAGAAGAGAAACTTCCAGATGAAACTTCTGAAAGTATGTAGATGGGCAAAATGTAACTAATTGTCCAAACTGGAGTTCAGCCGAGACAGTGGGATTAAATACTCTTACTCTTTCCAAAACAAATGAAGCCACCAAGGAATCTTTAATGACAGGTGGTCAGGACTTCACATTTAAATCGCATCTGATTCATACAATGGTTTCTGTATAAAATGTGGCAGTATTTACCTCATTTACTTATTCTAACTATTTTAAAAAAATACCTGCGGTATCTGAACAGTCCAGTTCAAAGTCACTATCTGATTTCCAAACCCCTGTGTGAAACTGTGATCCTAGCTACCTGAGAGACCAAGTTCTTCATAACCAGGACTCCTACCTTCTAGTGCTAAAGTGGCATGGGTGCAGGCAGTAAGGGGTGAACCATCAAGAGGTTTGTGCTGGATAAACACTCAAAAAGTGGTTTCCAACAGTCCTTCTCCCTGACTTGACTTTGGCAGCCTTGCAAGTTACCGCCCCTTCTTTTCTTGCAAGCAGCTCACCCTAACAAGCCCTCAGTCCTTTTCCTGTATCTCAAAAGTCTCCTCTGGCCTTCTGCTCTGCTGAGAACTTCAACCTGTCATAGTCACGACCAGTCACTCTGAAGTTCAGAAACAATACAGAATCTCTTCTACAATCAGTTTCTCTGTTCTGATTTTGTCAACTCTGGAGCTTTCCCATCTCACCATGGGCTTGAGTCTCACACATATCAGAGATCCAATGAAGTGTTTCATAGATCATCAGAGGATGGGAAAGGAGAGGATCTGTTGGAGGGAGATCAGAATGGGAAAAGCTATATGGTCCGTTGGCAGACAGAGGGACTCCTGGGAAGTTGCAGAAGTTAGAATGATAGAGATCCTGGGGGGAGGGGGAAGTGGTATAAAGTCTCAAAAGCAAACTGAAATATTTAAAAAGTTCAGGGAAAAGACTGAAGAGTGGGTCTACAGTAGTTAGATTTGATTAAAAACTATTCAGCCATCCTTAGTGACAGACATTCTGAGAGTGACATTAATCAGTTGACTGCTGCTGAATATATCAGTTATGGTTCATAAACATGCACCTGCTGTGCCGCTGAGTGTACCTGCTGTTTTTTGATCTTTCATTGATTTCAAAGTGATGGAATAAGAAAGGAGGGAGAGCAGAGGCATAAAAGTGAATGATCTTAATATGGAGGCAGCAGCATCTTGTGGATAGGGCACTGGACGGGAAGTCAGGTTCCTCTACTCATCTTCTGAGACTATAGTAAGTTATGCGACTCTTCTGTACCTCAGTTTCCCTCAACTGTAAAGTGGCTTGAGATCAATAAATGTAAAGTGCTATATAATAGGTAAGTATTATTAATAACATGCCATAGTAATTACTTGATATGGTCAGAATTACTAGTTTCACTATACAATTAAATTAAACATAAGAAATCTGGCATCCTAAGTAGTTTAGAGACACATTTTGGGTTTTAGCTACTGGAAGAATGAGCAGGTGGTGGGAAGCTACCAAACTCTCTGGAGACCCAGTGTACAGAGGGAATGCACAGAGTCCATCATCATACATAATTTGAGAATATTCTCAGGGAGATAGTTTCTCTTTGAATAATGACAGGACATTTCAGGCACAGAGAAAAACAAAGAAAGAGCAAAACAGTAGAAGACTAGATGTTAATCTAAAAAAAGAACAGTGTATGCTTATTTAATTGATGGGTTGTACTGAATATGATATCAACTCTAGAACAGATCTCAAGTGGTCTGCTAAAACTAGTAGCACCCCAAAAAGGACTTATCTTAATTTATGAGCAAATGTTTCTCTCTCTGTAGATTAAAGCAATCTGGGGTCTATAGCACACCCTCATCCATTCCCCCTAATGCACCACAACTTGATCACAAAGTGAACAGGTTCTGATGCCCACCTTGATGTTAAGGAGCCACAGGGTAACACTCTCAGAACAGAGGCCTGAATCTACTTTGGTGGTAGGTAGGTGGCAAGGCAGATTCCTCTATGGCTTAAGTGGTTGTTGCTCTTCTCCCTGCTGGAGGCTTTCTGCAGACTGAGGCAGACATCACTGCATCAGATGTCACACTCCATTATGTTTTGAAGCTTTTTTTCCCCGTCAGCAAGAGTAAGAAATCAGAGCTAAAATTTGTCACTCAAGTCTGGGAGCCAGGGCCCTAGACATTGGTCTATTGTATATGTATATGTGCCTTAATCCAGCCCTGAATCTAATCAATCTAATCTATCTAATCTTCCCAGTTTGTCTAATATCTTTTTTCCCTCCCTCCCCATTCTTACTCTTTCCACATGTCAGATCCATAACCCTGTATCTATTTCTTCATTAAGTAAATGCAGATATGTATTCCACTTCGGTGCGTGCATGCCCAGTGCACCAGAGCAGGAGAATTTTGCTTTGCCATATTGGCAGGGGTGGCACTCATGCCCTGCGGCCATAGTTTCTCTCTTGGTTATATGAGGTGGTGCCACCCCACCCTGCTTTCTCAGTTCCTTCTACTATCTGTGGCTGGAACTCTGGAGCTCTGTGGTTATCACCAACTGTTCTCTCACTCAGTTCTCTGAGAATTTCCTTTTATGTATAAAGTTTTTATATAGTTAGTAATATCCTAGATTGTGTTAGGATTAGTTAGGATACCTATTACCCTGAGTGATGCCTTCACCAGGGTTCAAGTGCTGCCTGTTGTGTGCGTGGTGTGATTCCTAATAGTGATCCCCACATGATGTGCTGGCTCCGTTTAGGTGAGGGGCATGCTAATGAGCAGTACTCTAGCTGTAAGTTGTTCACCAAAAGAACACAGGTGGCCAGAGACTTACGCTTGCAGAAGCAGCTTCTTGAGCAGTCCATGGTGCATGTTTTGGTAACAAGGTCTGTGTCTGATCAGTGGTCGCCTTTGGACTCGGTGAATGAGGCCAGTCCATTTTCCAGTGCTGCTATGTTCCCCAAGAAACAGAGGAATTGTTCACCCTCATTGGGGGTGTCCAATAAAACTGACCAGGACCATTCCAGGGCTCATGAGGACTCTTCCTCCTCCTCTAAAAAGAATATGGACCAGCACCGTACCACTTCGGTCCTGCAGGATGGATCAGGTCTGTCAAACCACGTTCTGATACCACACAAAGACAACTGGGGCCCTGTATCTTTGTTTCCGGTTCCAGCCTTGGGATCAACATCATCAACACCAGCACTGATCATCTCCACACCAGCATCCAAATAGAATTTTTATAGGATAATATGAACAAGTTTCTTGACATTCTCCAACTATCTGCTCAAGGGTGAGTAACTATCCTTTTTAATGATGCTATCCTGGAATCTGCAAAGACCCTCTGCAAAGACCCCTGGAAAAGCATTCAGAGAAGCACTAGTTCATCCCCAGGAAACATTTTGAGAGTTCTGTTCTCATCCAGTCCCTAATTCTCTTATGACTGGGGTGAATTATAGGGATCAGCAGGGTAGATATAAATCGACTCTCAAGGAAAGGCATCCAAGAAGATGAATTTGATGGGGAAAAAGATTTACATCTCCTCTTCCATTCAAATGCATATTGCAAATCAGCAGGTATTGCTATCCAAATATGACTTTGTTAATTGGACGTCTACATTTGTGGACAAGTTGTTGGAAGCCCCTACAGAAGAGTTTTGTGGCTGAAGGCTTTTGGTAGCTAAGAGTTCTCTGCTGTCAGTGCTGGATGCAGCAGATACATTTCCCAGAATTATGGCCTCAACTGTGACTGTGAGGAGGGTGTCATGATGGCAAAATTCAGGCAATGTTCCTGATATTCAACTGGTTATTGAAGACATACCCTTTGATGGTTGGGTGCTATTCTTGGACAATGTAAGTGGGGCGGCAACTCACCCCTGCGGTGCCTCCTGCTGGTCCGTCTGGAAATTAGCTTCTTCCAGCCTCTGGAGCGCCCTCTGCAGGCTGATGTACCACTTGCTGCTGGCCCTGTATCGCTCCCGGACCTCGGCGCCCTCTTCCCTTGGGTGCTGCACCCCTGCAGTACCCCCTCAGGTCTTAGGGTTTCCCCTCCCTGGGGAACCCCCACCCTCTATCCCCACCTTGCCTCAGTCTAGGCAGCTGCCAGTCACCACTTGCCCCCGATCACTGGGGAAGACTGCAGTATCATTGCCATTCATCACCCGCAAGGAGGGTTTGGCCGCTGCCTCTACCTCAGTAGCCATGGGCTGCCCCCTGCATCCGCAGTACCCCTTGTTGGGCCTTCCCCTAGGCCCTGCAGCCTGGGGGTTTCTAGGCCAGAGCTTCCTCCAGCTCCTCTAGCCTTGTACCAGCCCTGCAGCACTCTAGGTACCTTGTCTAGCTTCTCCAGCAGCCAGGCCTATCTGCCTCCACAGACAGAGGAGACTCTCCTCTGCACAAAACTGAGCCCTTTTTATCAGGGCCAGCTGGGCCCTAATTGACCTAGCCACAGCTGTGGCTGCTATGACTAATCAGCCTGGGAGCTGCTTGCTCCCACCCACAGCCCCTTGCAGTGTTTTAAACTCTTTTTTCCTGGAGTGGGGGCAGCTGCCCCACTACAGACAAGAATGATGAAACCTTGCGGCACTCTCTTAAAGATTTTCGATCCATGCTGCATTTTTTTGGGTGTACTCTGGTGTCATTATGCCATTATGGCAGTCAGCAGTGGCAGCAGCAGAATCACTCACAGTGCTTCAGTGGGTAGTCCTCCTTTCCCACAAGGCAGAAAGACTACCCGAGGAAGGGGTCATAGATCCAGAGGCAAAGGCTTTCTGGTGCTGATGTCAGTCAGTCAACTCATTCCCCCACCCTGGAGAATACTGAGTGCCCATTTCAATATATGTGTCTGGGGCAGCAATCCAGTCATGATCTGTACATTCCGATCCCCAATGCTTGGGGACAGTATTACTTGTTTTCATGATGTTTGGGGCTCAATTACCATGGAGAGCTAGGTCCTAAGCACCATCAAATTGGATTGTGCCATCCAGTTCCTTTCCACCCCTCCTCCCCACTCACCTTCCCCAATACTCTTCAGGGACACCTCCCATGAGACACTACTCCTTGAGCAGGTTCAGTCTCTATTAATTTTGGGAACTGTGGAGAAGTTTCAATTGCAGCAAATGGGTTGGAGGTTTTATTCCTGGTCCTTTCTGGTTCCCAAATCCAAAGGAGGACTGAGATCTATTCTTGACTCCACATCCTCAACAACTATATCAGGTATGTGTGGTTCTGAATGGGCATCCTAACAAGTATCCTCCCCATGTTAAATCACAATGAAAGGTTTGTTGCCCTATACATTCAGGATGATTATTTCCACACACCAATTCTCCCATACTATAGGAGAGTCCTCTGATTTGTCCAGGAGAACCAACATTATGAACGGAACACACCATGCTCCCTTTTGGTCTATTCTCTCCTCTCCGGGTCTTTGCCAAATAAATGGATGTATCAGTGGCATACCTCAGGAAGAAGGGAAGCCATATCTACACATACCTGTATGACTGATTACTCAGAGGCAAGTCAAGGGAAGAAGTCCCCTCCCATGTACATGTTATACCAGTCTTACTCAAACACCTGGGCCTCAGCCTCATCCTCAACAATGGAAAATCAATGTTGGTCCCCACTCAAAAATTGAGTTAACTGGGGCCCTAACATTGTACAAGTTTGAGAAGCTTTTTCTTTTGAGAGCTTTTTTGTTGGTGTCTATGTTTCTTCCTATTGTTGGTCAAGGTGGCATGATGATATTCTGATGCACGGGAGGTAGGTATTTTCAAATATGATGGTATCAAGGTCCTTGAAAGGAGTCCTTCATCTACAGCTGCTAGTCAGAGAACCAGTTTCTTTGTGGAACCTTAATACAATTTTAGCCGCTCTGCTGGGACCCCCATTCAATCATTTGGGGCATCATCTTTTTCTCCTATATGTAAAAAACCTACCTTCCTGGTGGCAATAACATCTGTGAGGAGAGTATGAGTTGCAGGCTTTGATCGTTGAGCCTCCTTACATGCAATTCTTCAAAGGGACCTTGAGGCTGCACCCCAAGTATTTTTCTAAAGTGACTTCTCAACTTCATTTGAACCAGGTGGTATAATTAATTACCTGTGTTATTTCCTAGCCTGTATTCAACCCTGGAGGAGCAGTGTCTTCTCACATGGGATGTCAGGTGATGTGTAGCCTTTTACCTGGACAGGTCCTTTTGTAACAAAGTCCTGTGGTACCTTAAAGACTAACTATAAAGTTTTGAAGCATAAGCTTTCGTGGGCTAATACCCACTTCGTCGGATGCAAGCAGTGGAAGTCCGACGAAGTGGGTATTAGCCCACGAAAGCTTATGCTTCAAAACTTTATAGTTAGTCTTTAAGGTGCCACAGGACTTTGTTACCTCTGCTATTCCAGACTAACGCGGCTACCTCTCAGGTCCTTTTGTGTTTCGCCTCATATGCTTGTAGCATATGCAGACTGAAGGAAGGACAGTCTCTTTGCAGATGATCTATAGGTGGATAACTTCCGGTATCAAGACAGCATAAAAAGTAACTCTGACTATGCCTCCTCCAAGAGTGCGATCTCATTCTATACTGATAGCATGTTTAAGTGATGATTCAATATTGGACATCTGCATGGCTGCCACTTGGTCATCTGTATGTATGTTTCTGAACTGTTATGCCATTACCAGGACATCCAGAGCAGATGCAAGCTTTCGGAAGGAAGTCCTGCACTACTTGTTTAAATAGATTCTGAGTCCCACCTCCTGCAATTACTGTTTGTGGTCACCCACATAGCTGTATCCACTTGAAGGAAAAACAGTTACTTGCCCGTATTGTAACTACTGTTCTTTGAGATGTGATGCAGACATGTATTTCACATGAGCAGTGCGAGTATAATAGGCCGGGGGAGGCTAAGTGGAGGAGAGAGGAGGCAAGTAGTGGACGAGCGGGCGGAGTGATGAGAGACGTGGTGAGTGGCAGGTATAGGGGGGTTAGGCGGCAGCTGCGTGGGGTGAAGAGCGATGCGGCAAGTGGTGGTAAGGGGAGGGAGGTAAGCGTGAAGAGGTCAGGGCATAGGACAGAGTGGGGTGGAGTGTGGGTGGGGACGCAGGCAGAAGAGGCAGGGCAGGGAACTAGCCTTTCCATGGGAAAGCTTTGTCTACTGTCCTTGCATCAGGATCTATGCTCCTGATGTGTGTGTGAAGGAACTGAGTAGGGTTTGAGGGGGCACAGCCTCATCTAGCCAGAGGGGAGAGGGATATGGGGGGCTATGGCCATGAATTTTGCTAGGCAAAATTTTCCAGCCCCATTGTTCTTGGTACACCCACACCTTTGTGAACACATGTCTGCATCACATCTCAAAGAACAGCAGCTACAATACAGGACAATAACAATTGCTGTCTACCCACTTCATTTATTTCTGTTTCTTTTCTCACTCTTGACAGTTTGAAATGTAAAACATTCACAACCCAAAAAGCTACACAACATTTTTATTTCATGTTTTCCAAATTACATTTTCACTATGCTATCAACTACTGAGTAAAAATAAGGATATAAACTGCCTGTTTTTTTCCTAGCCCCTAGATCATTCTGCTTCTATGCACTGACACAGACATAATGATGATGGTGAATAGGGGCCCAAGCCAGAGCTCAAGAAAGTCACTGTGAATCCTTCCATTGACTTCAATAGGCTTTGAATCAGACTGTAAGAGAAGTCATTAGTAATAAGCAAAATGCAAAATCAATACAGCGGGGCAATGACATCTTGACATTTACCCTGAAAGAATCCATGTGATTGACATTTTTCCCACACTAAAGAAAAGAAAATAACAGCCATGAATGTGTTTCTAATTTCTACAGCATAAGCACAAAGGAAAAAAATGAGATCTAAAATATATCAGCCAATGTTTCTGAGCTGAGATCAAGTTATTTAATTCTTTCACCCATATGCATTTGATCTAGAAAAAATATTTGGAAGGTTTTTAGCTAGATGGTGAGTTTAGATTTCAAACACCTCTGAAAGTATGTTCAGATCTGATTTTTTTTATTCAAGCCATCTTAGGCACTGATCTTGCAATGGACTCACATAGGCATAAAGGTTGACCTCTCTGACTCCCATTGCAGGAAGTGGATCTCAGGGAAACCACAAATACAAGAAACGTGTGTTTGATTCAGAACACAGAAGTCTTGCTTTCTTTTAATCTTTTGCTATTTAAGTGTCATCGTCGTTAGCAGCCCAACCATTGTTCTGCTGGGCACCTTTATGGAAAATTTTATATATTTTAACAGGAAATGTTAATTTTCCTGTGGGTTCTTAAAACCATCCCTTACAATTTAACAGATAATTTATCCTGGCAATAGAGTTTCAAAGGGTGGTAGAAAAAGAAACAAGCAAAAACACCATATCTATAGATAATCTCATCCCCTATTAAATTCCATAGGTTAGAATAATTTCTCTACAGTTATAAGGGTTAAATGCTTAAGTACTTGTCCATAAACACAATTTACACTCTGGCTACTGCTAGTTGTTCCCTTGCTCCCCCTTTCCCTCACTGGACCTAGTTGATGTTTCTTTTGTTTTTATAGTACTCGTGACTGTAGTATTTGCATGCCTGTTCAGTTGGAAATATCCCCTCTTCTTCGCTAGCTGTGATCGACTGATGATTCTGCCTTTTTCATCCACATGGAGCAGTAACTTGTGGATCAGAAGGGGCAGAGCCCAGAAGAACTGTACAAATGGACAATGTGAGTGTTCAGAAGTGAGAGAAATGTTTGACTATGATTTTTCATAACATTTTCTCATGTTTATTTTGATTTGACTCTACCAAGTGTTTTGCTTTAGCCCTCTAGATCTGTGGTGTCAAATACCCATCCCATGGTCCATATCTGTCCTTGTCAATGTATTTATGTGGTCTACATATTATATGTCGATTCTGTATAATCTAAACTTTCACTTTTAGTTCTCAGGGTCATGAAAAAACCCACCCTTCCAAATGTAAAAGAACACTAACCTCTTCCAGGGTTCACAGACAGCCTAAAAGACTGGCTCTGAGAGGTTTGATTTTTTCTATTCCTCTCATTGGTGGGTAACTTGAAGCCTAATGATGACACTTTTAAATGTTAAAATTAACTATTTAATTACTTTTCACTTATGTAGATAGAACAGGGCTGGGGGTCAGAGTAAAGACCACAAAGTGAAGTGATCTGGAGATGCTCATGACCGTGAATGCTACCTCAGGGCAGACTGTCAAAAACAGGGGCAGACACCCCAAACTGGTGGTTTGTTTTATAATTAGATTTCACCAAGCCAGTAACCAATGTGAACTATTATAGCTATAACTATTACCATGGAGTCACAGACAATCCCCTTAGACTCTCCAGTCTATCTTGCCACCCAGACAAACTGAACTTAGCAATAAATGGTCAGTTACAACAAAAATCACACCATGTTCAGGTTACTTCCTCCCCCAAGAGACCAGTCACTTACTCCAGACCAATTGGTATGTTAGACCTTACATCAAAACAATCCCGCAATAAGCTATTTAAAGGGTTGTTAACTAGGAAAAAGGAATAAAGGAGAATTTACAGATTAATGCCAGTAAATATACACACTCAAATGAGTTACTATCTAAACCCCAGACTGACGAAGTTGTGGTGATGTGTCAATTCAAAGTGTCTTTCAGGGCGCACCTAGGGGATAACCCCCAGAGATCACTGGCTTCAGTTTGGTGTCTGTAGCCCTGTCAGAGTTAAAACATCTAAAAAGATGAAAAATCTTCACAACTATTTTTATATCCCTCTTCCAGCATTCAAAGCGATGGAATGAGGCCTTCTCCCCATACTCCTTGATAGGTGCAATAGGGCATTAAAAATCCTCTGTATTGCAGCCTATGGTTCTTGATGACCCATCTGAATGTGATAGTCCTTCTGAATGAGTGGGGATGGAGGGGTCTGAGTTCACAAGTTCAGAGCAAATATTTTCAAAGTTACAAAGAAAAATTTACACATTTTCTTACAGCATGGAATATAGAAATTACAAGTGAGATTAACACATACAGCAATTTACAAACATTTCATAGACTCTAAACTCTAAATACATTCTTATAAGACTAATACTTATTTTGAGCAAGACTAACATACGGGTGAACTGGTCTGGTCTCCAGCTACAACAGTGGTTCCCAAACTTTAAAAACCTATGAACCCCTTTCCCTAAAATGTCAAGTCTCGTGAACCTCCCTCCTAAAAATGAATGTTTCCAGAGTTTTCCTCCTTTACCTGAGTATAAATTATAAAAGCAGTGATCTTGGAAATAAAATTAATGTTTATGACATCTTATTACACACTATTATTATTTATCATTACAGTATTTTTATTACATTACACAAATGGCAACACTCTTACAAGATCTCACTTTCATAATGAGTATCACTTTGAATTGTTATAAGACAAGGCTCTTCTGTTTCATCAAGGAGTATCAGATGTGAAACAGCATGACAGTATTTAAGAAGCCAACTCAAAGAGTTCCTCCTACACATGCATTCAGGTCCTGAGCAATCCAGGCAAACAACACACGTTACAACAAAGCTTAAACTTGTTCTTCTTAATAATTTTAAAAAGAATACTGGCTGCCTATTTAATTTTAAAAATAGCAAAAAATACCCACCTCCCTTTCTTATAAGGAGTCTTGAAGTTTAAATCTCCTCAGTGTGATAGATATGCTTGCTTTGATTTGCCTAGCTCTTGGAAGTCCAAGGGCTCTGGGCTGCTGGCCCTGTGCTTCCCTGGGTTCCTAGGGACAACTCTGACAGCCATTAGGGAATATTTTCCCGAGAACCCATGTAATATTTTGTGAACCCCCAGGGGTTCATGTACCCCAGTTTGGGAACCACTGACCTACAAGGTTGTCTGTTCTTAGCTAATGCCTGCAGCCTCAGCAAAAGCTGGCATCTGGCCTGCCAGTGTCACAGGGCCCCTTTGAAGATTCTCACAGAATCCTACTTAGGACTTGATGATAAAGTGATTTGAAAACCTTCCCTGCTATACGTTATGGCTGTTTGCCCCTCAAATTAGATGTTGGTTCATTGTTACAGGCAAGGAAGCAGGTACTGGTTACTGACCAGGTCATGGATCTTTTAGAAGCACAGAGGCCCAGATCCACAAAGGTACTTAAGCACCTAAACCCCAGACTTAAGCACTTAAATCCCAATTTTAGGCACCACTGCAATTCATAAAACCCTATAGGCACCTGAACTCACTTGGCAGCTAAATTTTCAGGGTAAAAGGTCCTTGGGTGCCTAAGTTTCTGCCTCTTGGCATGCACACATTGGTGCCTGGAAATATATCTCATGCCCAAACCCCAGTGTGATCAACAGATCAAGGGAAGATATTCAGAGGACTTGCCTTTCTTACCCATAGGGGCTGACTGGTAGACATGCTCAGTGGTGCCACCCACCTTATAAATGTAAGTCAGTTGTTAGAACATTTACTGGGCAGGTGGGAGAGAGAGTTTCAGTTTCTCCCTCTACGTGATGGTGAAAAAGGATGTGAACAAGGATCTTCCATTTCTCAGGAGAGTGCTCTAAGCACTGGGCTATGGGATATCCTGAGATGGATCTTACCTGCTGTGGATAAATGATTAGAGTCAAGAGTCATTCGGCCAGAGTAGCCCATTGGTTAGAGCATCCCCTTGGGAGGTGGGGGACAGGATTCAGTCTTCGTAGTCCAGTGACCCTATAATTACTGAAACACAGTGGAACAGCATCAACAAGCGAAATTACGAGATCCTCCATATCAGACTATCCCATAGCCCTGTGTTTAGCACACACTACTGAGAAGTGCGGGTGACCCCGTTCAAATCTTTTCTCCTCATCAGGTAGAGGGGGGAATTGAATGTGGACTAACCACATCCCAGGTGGGTACCCTGATCACTGAGTTAGAAGTTATAAGGAGGTGTGCAGCACCATTTCCTCCTTTTTCAGCTGTTTTATGTGGAGCGAGGCATGTGTCTAACTCCTCCCACAACAGACTACTTAGGTGCCTAAGCTACCTGAATCCAGGAGTGGGATTTCTGGTTGTGGATCACAGGAGGTGCTTCCCTGCAGCCCAGATTTAAGAGTGTAACTCTGTGAGAGGGAAGGAGTTTAGGATACCGCTCACCTTTCGGCATCTCCCATTGGCTATCTTAGGCAACTCTCCTCTCTGCCTAGCACGCTGGCTTTTGTGGATCATAGTCTTAGGCATTGCTCACTCTCCATTTATTATATAGGAAACCTATAGTTGTGGAATGAAGTGTTGTTATAGTGATTTCTAGGTGCCAAAAGGTTAGGCTTTGTCCCCCCTAAGTCCCTTTTGTGGATCTGGGCCATAAAGATTTGGATATAAAAGACAACTATTTTATTTGTCCCCTTTTGGGGTTGCCAGTACTGGTAGAAATCTTACACCAAGATATGAGACTGGCAAAGTGCCAATAGAGGGATCTTCTGTTGTCTCACCCCACCCAGGCTCTTGTACGCTATTTTTTTTTTTTTTTTTAGTTTTTGTGAATTTAAATCAATGACTACTAAGAAGATTAATCTCTGAACTTGTCTGGACAGTATTTATGCTAGCTGATATGGAGTCTGCTGACTTCCAGTGGTGCTAGGTGATAGACTGATATACTTCTTCAGATTCTTCTGATGTTAGTATTATAAACAATTATAGAACTAGATTAACACTAATTATAGAATTTAGAAATAGAATGGACCTTGCAGATCATCTGCTCCAAGGGCAGGATTGTTCTTTGCTAATTTTTTTAGTTGTTGCATGAAGTCTAGTCCTAAATGTCCATATAGTGACATTTTTTCACTGAATCAGTTCTTGTTATGGCTGAATTTATACAAATCACTGTATCATCAGTCAAGCTAAAAGTGAATACATTAAAGAACTTTAGTGTTACTTTGTTAATAACTTATTATGTGTTCTATTTAACACTAATTGTTGGTAGTAACTTGTATAATTGTATAATTGACAACAGATTAATGGATTTTCCTATTCTTAATCCAGATCCACTAATCCCTGATTTCTAATTGCCCTTTTCAGATATATTCCCAACTTTTTCAACTCTTCATAACAGTGAACAATTTATCATGATCAGAGGTAAATCCTCATAACTATGAAAAATTCAATTAGATTATATTACCATTCTTTTATAATAAGATTATGAATAATTTTCCTACCCTTCTTTCAATGGTTAGAATTTTAAACTGCTCCTTTTGCTTTTTTATGATGCATATAGAAGGTGTATTATTTTTAGAGTGTTTTTTTTCCTTAGAAATTTCATTAGAAATTGAGCCTGGGAGATTCTTGGATAGCTGGAGAGGTAGTGAAATGATGACCTCACAAGAGAATTCCATTTAATAATATTTAGTTTCTGTATTAAATATATCTGCTTCAGAAAAACTGTCTTTATGTAAGTACTCAATGGAATTCATCTTGTAGAGCAGGGAATTGTCCTCAAGAGTCTGAAAATTCCATAGGACTCTACTTTAAATCACAACTGCACTTTGAAGAAAACAAACTCTCTCCTCTCTGAATGGTAATAAGCTCCCCAGTAGATAACACTAAATCTGTCACCTGGCAGAATAGCTAAATACTCTCTGGGTCAAGCTTCTGGGACTTTATAGTTATAGTTATGTATACTTTTCATAGAGAGTTATTATCTCTTTTAAGAATGTGTGTGTTTGGAGCATGGGAATTATGGAATGTTATTGAACTAAGTTTATGATGGTTTGGAGAATTTCAGAGGTTTATGAATTGACTTCCACAGGCAAAAAGGTGTGTCAGATAGCACATTTACCTGCAAAGGCCTTTCAAAAGGAAGGGGTCAGCTATGTAATGTATCAGCAAAATCTGATCTTAACTCAAGTAGTTAGATTTATAAGCCTTTCAATAAGAGTTGATTAAGATGTATTTTATTTTAGCTAATGGATGCTGCTGAATTACTATACTCACACAACACAGTGAGTTTTTAGTTATTTTTTTTTAAATTAAACATAAAAGTTGATTTGGTGCATCTTTCCTCAGAATTCAGTGGCTAATCTGATACAGGCAGCCAGTTGTTCCATTTCTTTGTATTCTGGCCAATCACGTTTCTGTTGATGATATTTGTTTTTGCAGTCATGGGTGATAAAATATATTTATAGGCTTCAGTCGCAAGAATCCTGAATTGGTATCTGTCTTTTGTCTCATTTCAGCAAATTGGGATGATGGTATGTTTTTAATTGCCTACTACATCTGTTTCCTGTACTATACACTGAAATCCTGTTTTTGTATCCTCAGCTTCCATTGATTCAGCCCAGGGTTACCATGATGTACTATTAAATGTGGGTTCAGCAAGGATTATATAGAGTGATAATAAATCATTCCTTTTGTTCTGCAGGGTATTCTTCTGCTAATCTAGTATTTTGTTTTCTGTCCCTTAACTGTAGCTGTGAACTATTTCTGGTTTTAATTATTTTTTCCATAGTAAATTCTAGAGTTCTTTTCTTTTCAATATGTTGGAGGACTGTTCCACTTAACACTGTATTATCTGATTTATTTCCCAGCTAGGACTTGTCTCTAAAATATAGACCCAAACTTCAGTTTTGCAACTATTCATGTCTCTACGTAAACTTCATTGCTCTTTGCTATGACTATTATTTATGTTTCTCCATGCAATATTGAGCCCCAATCAATCTTACTTATTTCTCACTTCTTTAAGGTACACTTTTCTGAAGCCAAATATACTTGTTACATTCTCTTAAAAAAAAAGGGGGGGGGGGACCTTAATGGTATCAAATGATATTGTGATCAAAAGATACTAGCTCCTCTGTAACTCTGACTTCACTTTTTTTTTGGATCAAACCTGGTCCATTTTCAAGCACTAGTTCTCCAATAACCTCCCAACTAGCAGTTGCTTAAGAAAGAACACAAGAAAGCCATCCTATGCTGCTGCCCTTAGAATAGCTCCTTCTTCAGGGATATCAATCAGTAATTCTTAAAAATTCATAGCACAATATGACCCTACAGTTTCCATTAATACTGTCTGTACTGGTTTCTCCATAGAACTACATGTCAGTTAATAGAATCAGAGAGGTAGCCATGTTAATCTGGAATTACAGAAGTTACAAAGAGTCCTGTGGCACCTTAAAGATTAACTAAAGTATTGAAGCATAAGCTTTCGTGGGCTAATACCCACTTCGTCCGATGCATCTGACGAAGTGGGTATTAGCCCACGAAAGCTTATGCTTCAATACTTTAGTTAGTCTTTAAGGTGCCACGGGACTCTTTGTAACATGTCAGTTAATAGGCCCTCTTTGTGGCTGAGAAATATTTTCTTCATTCTTTTTTCATTCTGTACATAAGATATTCCATAATGTGTAAGCATAATTTTTCCTTTTACCTCAGCTAAAATAGCTTTTATGCATCCATACGTATAGTATTGTTGTTCATCTATATTGCCACCCTCTTTATTTCTTTTTACCTATTCATAAGAATTTAGGTCTGTACTGATTTTGGGTGAACTATGATTTTAAATTGACTTTTGATGTTAGCATGAGTGATAGTCCTCATGCAGTAAACAATTGGCTATATACCTTTGTTTAATTTATTATTAAGAAATGCTTGGTCCAATAGTTAGGGAGAAATATGGCAAATAAGACAAGAAGAAAAGTGTTGAAGAGAGAGAGACCCAGCCATTAGTTTTGTCTTGATTGGGCTAGAGGACAAGGTTCAGCCCTAAACTTCAGGGCTTTAGCTAAGGTGCAGTAACTACAGCAGCGGTGTCCAATACATTCACCACTAGTCACATGTGGCAAATAAGCAATTGAATTGTGGCTAATGCATGAGCAATGTGTGGGTCTGTGAATCCACTTTTTCTGCAGTACATTTTATAAAATCCAAGTAAAATCTGGACGCTGAGTTAAGATGCGCAGTCCGTATGAATTAGGTACCAGATTTCAGGGTTATGGTAGTAGTATGTTGTATGTTTGTAGTATGTTTTAAATATTTTTTTATAATGGGGCAAATAAAAACAATTCAAAACCACCAGTGTGTCTAGCATCCAATTTCTATTGGACACTGCTGAACTACAGTGTATAAAAGGCAAGGTTTGTATGGTTGGTTTTTTTTCATATGTGTTCCTTACCCCCTCTGGAGTCCCACTGTGATGGGAAGGTATCTCCTGAACCTGATTCTGTTGTATTGGGCCAATGCTTATAACTGTATTATGGCTAGGATACGGAATATAAGTGTACTTATGCTTGTATTTGCATTTTGCACGCAGTAAACACCAAGTGACCCAGGACTAATAAAGGAATACTTCTATGGAAACTGAGTTGTGGTAAACCTTAGTAAATTTATTAGGAAAATTATTTCCAACATTATTCCTTCCATAAACTCTGTACCCTGGTATTTCAGTCTCACACTCAGCATCTCTGTTGTTCCACAATTATTCCTCAACACATTTCATTCTAATACAGACTAATTATTTGAGGATGCAACATGGTCCAGTAGAGCAAGGTCAGAAGGCCTCAGTTCTGTTTCCACCTGCCACTAACCTGCTGTATATTCTGTGCCTCAGATTTCCAATCTGTAAAATAGGCAGAATTATACTTACTCTCCTTTTAGAGAGCTTTGAGACTTATGAGTATATTATTATTAATTATATTACAGTAGCACCTACAGAGCCCCAAATTAGACAATCCCTGCTCAAAAGTGCTTACAGCAGTCATTGTAAGTGGGCAAAGGGCATGCTCAATGAGCATCTTGTAAGATTTTTTTCAGTAAAGGCCCTGATACAGCAAAGCACTTAAAATAAGATGCTTATCTTTAAGCATGTGACTAGTCCATTGACTTCAGGGAGAGTGTTCACAACTGTAACATTAAGTACATGCTTAAGTGATTTGCTGGTGTGAGGCCTCAGTGAAATCCTGCCCTGTTTTATAATAACAATATGCATTCTGTTTTCTTGGCCTAGCAGCTGCTAGGTCAAGTTGCATGAAACTTGAGACTTTAATTATCTAATTGCAATAAAGAGAGAGAGAGAGAGATCATGGACAGGGAAAAATGGCAGGCATGCTTTGTATTTTAAACTTCTATCATAAAACATCAAGTTATGCAATGTGGCAGAATTAACACATTGCTATTGAAACCTTAATTTTGTGGGGTTTGGGTGTGTTTTTTTAATGCAGCTTTAGCATAGTATATCATTATTATTGCATTAGCATGTAATAATCCATCCGTTATTAATCTGAACAAGCAACACTTGTTTGGGGGGATTCATTTAAAAATAGTATGTCAGGTAAGACACAGGTCCTTATCCTTACAATATATTCCTTGTTTTTCCTATACCTTTCATAAATGTTTTTTTTTAAATGCCTCTGAATTTTGGATCAGTGCTCAAAATTTCGAAGGTGATAACTGGAAATTGAGTCTGAAATGATATTCTATCCTCTAGGTTGTATTTTCTTTCAAGGGATGAGTAATTGGGTTTCTATCTGAGGATAATGCCTTCTCCTAGGCTGGATTCACACATTTCAGTTTATATCTTTCTGTGAAAACTGATCCTAAAGATTAAAGAATCCATGCTGTGATTTTAAGTTGGATTTATTGCTACAGTAGCTGCCCAGAAAGTGTAAAAATAGATTGATAGAGAATTTACTTTTAAACTCACAAGGATGGTTCTGGATACACATTAGTATTTTAAAAAGTAGATTTATAAAATATTATTGTACACGTACCTGCCAGACAGCTGTATGTAGGGAGTGTATCTCGGATCATGGCTAATTATGGGTAACGTGATCATCTTTTTCATTTGTACCTGAAACAGCCCCATGTTTCAAGGAAATTGAGTGGTACCTGCTTTTGAACCACTCCAAACTGAACTGCCATAAAAACAAAAGACTTTATTATTGTCTTGCTTGCAGATTTTCACGGAACTGAGAGAACTATTTACTCTGTGGCTCTATAACATAGAGCCTTATGCTCCCTTCCACATACAAATACAGGAAATGAAAAACCACTGGAACTAGGAAACAAGGCATGGGAGGGAAGGAGCAGCTTCTCTGGACATTTATTAATTATTTATTATTATTATTATATTTCATTAATTGTATCACCATAGCGACTAGGGGCCCTAGTTATTGGCCAGGATCCTATTATTCTGGGTGCTGTGCAAACAGAGAACAAAAAAATGGTTCCTGTGCCAAAGAACTTTGTCTAAGTACTTCCACCCCCTTTCCTGATCCCTCAAATAAACCTCTCTACAAGGACAGAAACATCAAGAGTTTGGGCTCTACAGATAGGGGGAGATCAGGGGGAGTGGGGTTGGGGTAGACACTTCACATGGTGTATGTCTGTCTAGGTAGTTATACCTCCTTTATGGACACTTTATGACATATAAGCTTTAATCACTTGGATCCTTTTTTCTCTCTTTCACTTTGCTTGTGGGTTTATTACTGTTTTTAATAGTCTCTTTTATACATGAACTCAAGGTCATCAAGTGAGCTTTATATTTTCTTTTAAAGGCAATGAGGTTTATGGTCTTTCTGATCCCTTCTTGGGACTAAGTTTTATAGATATGGAGTAATAATCATTTACTGCAGACAGCAACACACATTTACTAGAGAAATTGTCCCACGATCTACCGAATACCCTGGGGAACCAGTGCAGAACTAGAAATTTAATCCTTCATGTCCTAAAGCACAATTACGTAAGCTAAATGATTACTCTTGTACTTGCACATAATAGCATGAGAAGTATCAATACAGAGACTTATTTTGTCAAATCCACTTTGTTACAATGGACTAGATGTCAAGAAAGCTCTATCTCATGTTTTCATGGGTTTTTCTGAAATTTCCTTTGTTTTGGAGAAACATATCTTTCATGGAAAGTTATGACCATGGAGAGTGAAACAACTGTCTGCAGTATTTTAGGACTATGCCATTGAGGGCTTTGAAAATTAGGAATGAAAATGTGAATTTTAGGAAGATGCAACTATAAGTAACTGAAAGGAGTGGAAGCCTGGAAAAATGTGCTCTAAGCCAATGCTTCTCAATCTTTTTGATACAAGGGATGCCTGACTAAACTGTGCCAGGGAGATCTCAGGAACCAGTTCTGGTTCACAGAGAAACACTGCTCTAGGCTTTCTAAATTGCCTTATAAGCAGGCTGCTTCTTACTGAACTGATCAGAAGCTTTTTAAATGTCAGATTTTTTGTTCAAAGAAAGCTGTAACATGTTGTATTAATCAATATGGGAGGACAGAAGTTCATGAATCACCAGGTCCAAGTCTGATACTCATAGGATGGGCTGCGGTCTAACCAAGGCTAATGCAGAGTAAAAAAGGACCTCAATAACCCAGGTCAACTTGAGCAGGTGTTCTTGGTGGTGGATGATGATTTAGTGATGGTGAGTTCTTTGAAATGCCCCCTTCTTCCATCAAACATCTTCTGTGTCTGGTTCATCCAGGTGCTGATAGCTCTCAAGTGATGGGATAGCTCAGAGATGGAGTTGTTTCAACTTGTTGTAAGGGGAACACAGTGCTGGGTTTCATACATTGTTGGCATTTGAGTCCACGTTGCTTCCTGAACTACTTAGGGACTTCATATATGTGTTAAAGAGGATAATGACAACAGATCTGTGGTATTTTGCAAGTGAAAAAGGTAGAGGTAGAAGAGCAGGTAACCATCATCCTCATTAGAGTTTGATCTGAGAGGAGGTATTGGAGCCAAGTCAGCACATAACCTCAACTTTATTTATGGAAAATCAGCAGTATCCCATGGTAAATTTGCTTTAAAAACCTCCAAAAGATCCAGAAACACAACGATGAATATGTGCCATTTATCCATCCTCTCCCCAACACACACCACTCAAACCTGCTGGAAGCTTTCATTGCAAATCATAATGCTTGTATTCCACTTCCCTTGTCATATGGTTGGGGATAGCTGTACTCTTTTTAGTCTGCCAAAATAGCTCCGCTTCAAGCCGCTTGAGGTGTGATGCTGAAAGCTCAACCATTGCCTCCAGAATGCAGGCCTGTTCCTGATTTATAGAGAGCCCCTATTTCCCGAAGGGAAAATGAGACACTGTGTGGGGTAGCCCAAACCCTCCCCCCACCACCAGGGGGCTGGCCCAAGCTCCCCTCCCCATGCGGGGCTGGAGCTGGTATCATTTCTTGCCCAAGATCTCCCTGCTCCTGTGTGAGGCTGGCGCTGGTGTTGCTGTTCTTCCGAATCCTGTCTCCCCTATGTGGGAATAGTATCACTGTTCGCCCCCACATGTTCTTCACTTTGACAAAAGTGAGAATTTGTCCCATTTGCTCTTGCCAGGAAAGTTGGGGCAACAAGGCAGGGCTTAAAAAAAGGGACTGTCCCGGCCAAAACAGGACATATGATCACTATACTGATTTATCTTCTCTGAAGTGACAGGCTATTGTACAAAGTATGCACAAAAGTGGCTTTTTTGGGGAGGTGGGGAGAACAGACTTTCTAATTGATATCCTATGGTTTCATCCAGATTTGAGATGAGGAAGGTATGGTTGAAGTATTTGAATCGGGAAGTACAGAGAGAGATGGAATGTAGGAAGGATAATTAGAGGGATTATTGAATAATTGAATAATCCGAGTTTTGTCCACTTCCTCTTTCGGATAGGTTTAAATAGTAATTCTCACTGATTCACTGTACAGATATGTAACAAAAGTTTTCAGTATTGTATATTTTGTATTAAATGGATTTATTCTGTTCAAGAGAAAATATATACTTACATTTAAAAATACCAAAGCCTCTGGCCTGATTTTCAAAGGCACCGAATACCCACAGTTCCAGCTGACTATCAATAAGAATTGTGGGCTCCGAGCCTTGCTAAATATCAGGCTACTTTCTAGGTGCCTAAACATGGATTTGAATGCCTAACTTGGAAATTTTAGGCCCAGGTGTATGCTTGTATATATCCATTTCACTTGCTACCTGTTTTTTTTTTTTCAAATCTGAGAAGTAGCGAATAAAACATAATAAATGTATAAAGGAAGACTAAATTGGGTAAGCAGTATACTGTAGAAAATATATTAAAATCTTGGGCATAACAGACAATTGATTGCTGCACGTCCTTTTCAAGATCTCACAAGTCACTTTTCATAACTGTATACCAGAGTTAACTCATGGTGACATGTTGTGGTAATAATGTTGCATTAGCCGTTGATATTTGCATAATTAGCACAGTTCATGAGTATTGCACTTTCTGAGTCATTAATAATATTTCTAAGAGGACCTTGGCAGACCTGTTAAGACTGTTTATTTGTCTGAAAAGTTACTGATTTTTAGCATCCTCTGCTGGGTGCCTAAGCAGCTGCAACATCTCCAACAGGGAGAAGGATTCTATGCAGTCCTGAATGACTCTAGTCATAGAGTTTTTTCCTAGAATATACATGGCTTGAGCAACCCCTACATTACTCTGCCCAGTGTCTTTCTAACCCAGTCTCCATAGCCACTACAGCTATGGAGACTGGGTTAGAAAAGACACTGGGCAGAGTAATGTAGGGGTTGCTCAAGCCATGTGAGTACAGCTGTGGGAGGCTGGTGGCTTTGCTCTAGAACATGTTGGACAAAGCTCACGAGGAAGGGACAGGGGAAACTCATGGGGGAGATGTGGGGAACACAAGATTATGGGAGGAAAGAACATAGAGAGAGACAGCTGGGGGGGGATGGGGAAATTTTGAGTGTCACAAGCAGAGAGATGAAGAGGGGAATGGGGAAACAAAGAGAGAGGGAAAGATATGGGGGAACTTGAGAAGCAATCTTGGAGAGGAATGGAGACAAATTCAAGGGCAGGGGGCAGAAAATATATTGATTTGTGAGGCAGAAGGAGGATGTAATTTAAGGATATGATTGTTGGAAGTTTTATGTAAAAAGGTAATGTGTATATGGAAATCAGAGTTCCATTATTGGTATACAATCTACAGCTTTCCAATAGCCTCATCAGGTATGTCTTAATAACATTTTCACAAGGTCTCTTACTAAGGCCACCACTGGCCCTTTTATGAAATGCTCCCTGTCAACTACAAGGTTGTGGAACTTTCTGATATGTAAGAAAGATGATTTATACATTTCTAGTGATGGAGATGAACATCCTGACACAGTTGCCAAAATTCACCTTGCAATCAGTGGGAGTTTGACTTACGCAGGACTGCAAAACAGGACTCTTAGATGAGTTGAGTAGGCATGAATCTGTGTTTTCCTTCACAGAAAAAAATGAACTATGATGACCCTTTGAATATGTGACATGGTTGGAAAGTTTGTCTCTCTCTGTAGGTAAAAGCATGAGGGAGATAATACACAGAGCCCTCCTTTCTTTGTGGGCCTTGCACAATGGCTGAACAAGATACTATGGTTCTGCTGCCCTTAGTACAGGAACTACACAAGATAAGTGCTGTTGCTGGCATTGGTGGGGAATGGTAAGGGTACTGGCAAAACTGTACTCTCTTGAAGCTTGGTTCAGCAACTGAATTGCTCTAGTGACTTTCCTTCTGTAGCCATAGGAAGCATTGTGCCTACTTCAGACGTAATACCTCCTCAGTGTTTCCAATTCGTGTCAATAACTTAATGGTTCAATGAACCCCTGCGGTATTATTAAAATCATTGAGCTTTCCTTCTGTTACAGACTGTTACAGTGTAGGGATATTTTACCTTCCTGTGTTGTATATACAATATTCCTTCACTAAAATAGTCTCATAAATACAAGAAAATGTTTTCCTTCTGTTTTAGGGAAGAATATATAAAATTCCACCTCCCTTTTCAGTATTTTTCAAATTTTGATGCTTATAAAGCAACCAAAGTGATTTTTTTCAGAAAGAACAACATTAAAGGAAAAGGTTATTAAGAAACAAATCACATATCATCCAACCAGTAAAAATAAAACTATTGGTAGATTATTCACATCAAAATACAAGTGGTTTGCTTAGAAACTTGCAACACCTGCTGGGATAGAGATAATGCCACTTTTTGGTGTGATCTTTAATTACAGTCATTCCCTTCGTTTCCTTGAAAATAATTGAAAAGTAAATAGTGAATGTGAAACGTATGCTTTCTACAAAGGTAATTTTAAAATGTCTCCTAATGATCTTCCATGTGGTACTTTCAATTTTAGTTGATAGCCCTAGTTATTTTAGCTCTAGCCATTTCAAATAATTTATACATATTTGAAAAAAATTCATTCAACGAGTCTGAAGGGGGAATAAAAATGCAACTGTACAAATCTTAAAAAAAAAAGGACCACCAACACTTGTAAGGTGCTTAAATAAGTAATAAATGAGAAAGATTCTTTTGCATATTCCAGATGAAAGAGATGTTGTTTCCTGTGTTTGGGATTTGTGACCTTACAACACAGAACTAATTTAAATATCAAAAAACTAAATGAATAGAATGAAATAACTAACTTCACACATTAAATTACCTTTTCACCCTCCATTTAATATATTCAATTTTCTATATTTACTTTTATTTAATTGAAATTACTTTAGAGTGTAATCAACAGAAGAAAAAGTCAGCTTTCAGCTCATTGATGTTACTAGGGACTTTTTGGCTCTGCTTTGGTGAAGTCTATATATGATTTAGGCATGCACAATTTAGTGTAAATGCTTTTCTTCTTACCACATAATGTGACTAGATTGTAAGTGTACTAGTACTATTTAGTGGCCAGCCAGCAGAGGATAAACTCTTAGTAGTACTGAAAATGATTTTTTTCTCCTTTAGCTTAGTTCATAGAGGTCTACGTTTTGTAGCCAAAGGTCCTAGGGTGAAAGCCTGGCCCAATTAAATCAATGGAGGTTTTACCACTGACTTCAATAGAGTCAAGATTTCTACCCTTTGGTTACCAGAAGTCCTGTTTTTAGTCAGATTGTCCTACTTTTCAGTAAGCTATTTCAGACCTGCTCAATGCAGACAGAGCCCCATGGACCTCAGTAGGGTGACACATACAGAGGAGCTTGTTGAATTGGAGTTTTTGTTTCCATCCGATGACAGAATGACCACACCATCTTACTGGCATGGCTTTGAACAGTATGGCAGAAGGAAGGACACCTTCATCCTATGCACAGCACAGAATTTTAAGCATTTAATTTTATTATTTAACAAATTTGCTTCCCATATGTCAAAGGCTCTTGTCCTTGTTGAGGACTCGGTCAAAGGTAAGACTGAAAATTAAGCTATGTTGAAATTATCTAGTTGTAAAAATATTATCTGATTATTGCTACTGATTATTGCTAATATTTTTTTATAAATTAAGACCAGATTTACCCAAATTCCTTTTATTTTCCTTTTCAAATTTTTGTTGCAGGTGCAAATTTGGTACATAGCTCAGTAGTAGGATTTGTGCCTATAACAAATGGTCATTCTCTTAAGGTGCATGTTAATTTTTCTTTAACTTCAAAGGAGGCAGTCCTTTAGTCCTGACCCTAAAGGTATTTCTTCAAACTCTGTGTACAAAGAAATACATCAGTGTTGCATTTAAGCTGTTAAACTCAGTTAGCCTTCCCTTAGGGCTGGATTCTGATATTTTACTCAGGTGGAGCTGTAACTTGCTTAGCATGTAGTCCTTTTGGTTTCAGTACTGTGAGAAGGACGGTACTCCTCAACATGTGCAAAGCTATAAGAAACTGGCTTTTAAATTATTTCCTGAAAGATTAGGCAAACAAAAGTATCCAATTCTTAATGGGCAGATGTCCCATCACAACAAAACACCATCAGTTGCCTGTGACTGACCTTGCTGGCCAGAGTCTCAGCGGAGAAGACAAAGATTGATCAGATGTACATGCCTATTCATTAGGGACTGAAGGATAGATCCTCGGCTAGTGTAAATTGACGTTGCTTCACAGACTCAGATATTCAGTTAAAATGACAATATATTCTATTACAAGCTATTAACTGATTTAGATGGTTTGTGGGAAATAAGTGGGAATGAAGTTGCTTCTTCTCAGTTCCTTTAATCACAAATATTAGATAAAATGTGATATAACTGGGCAAGAAGCCTTCAGTGCTTAAGAAACTCCAACTAGTGTATAATGCTGCAGCCTATCTCCACAGCAACACAGGCTATGCAAGCACATCAAGCCTGTGCTACATTGGCTTCCCAAAGAATATCAAATCAAGTTCAAGATCCTGGTTCTTACCTTTAAGGTGCTTCATGGCCTGGGCCCGGGATATTATACCACTTACAGCTCCAGGATGATGACTGTAATAGAGGAACTCTCCACAATAAAGAATAAAGCTTGTCTGTGTGGGAGATATAACTTCCTTCAGGGCCAATCCAAGACTGTCATGAATTCCACAGGAACTAATGACCAACACAGAACTCACCAGCTTCTGCTCCAAATGCAAGCCACATTTCTTCAGCCTGGCCTCCTCTAGCTTAAATACACTGCATCTTATATATTAAAAACAAAAACCAAAAGAAAACAAATCCTCCCAAAACAAGACACTCTGCTGCACATCCTCCCGCCTGGGAGGAATATAAATGATCAAACAGTATGGAACAGATGTTAGTCACATAACATAATGTCATGTTGCTAGTCACATAACACTCTACTATACCAGGATGAGCTCACTACATAGTAAGGTAGAGGACCAGCTGTCCCCGCTGACTTCAAGTCGGGGTTACAGAGTACCTCTAAAAATCAAATCCTATCTAATTAAGCAGCAAACACACCTTCTCGTGTTAGATAGATTCCGTTTTAACAATCAACTGGACATTCTTCCAAATCACAGAATTCACTTATTTTTTTATTCATGCCCTTGTCCAGCTCTATATAAAGAACAGAGATAAGGGAGATTGACACATAGCATAACAACAAGAATATAAAAGTGAAAAAGGAAAACACAGCAGGCTGCTTCATTATTCAGACACTGGTAATACTTTATTGGACTCAGAACTGAGACAATCTGAAAATAAAAGAAAATATACACTTGTTTACACACAAAATCTGAGGTGAAATCTGTATTAGAAAAGAAAAAAGAAGATCCCTGAGGAACTGTCTGAGGTTCAGAAAGAATGACAAGAAAGCTAAGTAAAATTGTAATGTACATATAGTAACCAGAAATAGCATGTCATGCTACAGAGGTCCAGTAGTAATAAAAACATTGTGATGGTCATTTCTGGACACTTTCTAAAACAAGGTAAATAAATACCAGAGGCATTTTGCGTAATCTGAATGCAAGAACTGTAAAACTAAAATGCAGTGCAAATTCTGGGATGAGAATGAATTTTCTTTTCAAATGTGTCCCTTTAAATAAAATCAATTTTTATTGTTGAAAAGCTCTTCTGATGTAATTTCCCCCAGCTCCCTATGGTTACCTCTAACCTAGACCTTTTTTCTTAAAATTTCCCGTTTTTTCCAACACGGACACAGCCAAAATACTGGTGGATCTGGAGGCAGGGGTAATGTAGATCAATTGCAGGCATTTCATCCACCTAGTGTCTAAGCCTTGTCAAGGCACAACAGAGGGCATGTTGGTTTAAAACACCAGTGGCCATTCACATTCTTTCCACGCTACTTATGCTGTATTTATTCGATCTACTTAAATTTTCATCTGTAGTTACAAAGGAAAAAGTTATTCTTAATATTTTTGAAATGTGTCTTGTTTATGCTACAATTCACCCCAGAAGTGGCTGTATGTCAGAGATGGCTTAAGTGATTCTTATATATGTGATTCCTAGACAAAAAATTAAGTTTGAGATACAGATGAGACTATATTGTGCTTTAAGGTTGAGTGATAGAGCATTTTAGTTACAAAAAGAAATATATGCTAGAAACACAGGAAATTCAGTTAATTAGAGCTGGGAAGCAAACATTGTCCCAAGAGTGCTTGAGATTTTGATTTTTTTTTAAAAAAAATATCCTGAAATTGGATGAAAAGTCAATATCAGAAAATTTCTCACAAACAGATAATGAAATATTTATTTTGGATTGAGTCAATAAAAATATTTGAATAGTGGAACAGAAGCCAGAAAACAACGGAAAACAAGGGAGTCTGAGTGGGAGTTTGTAGGGGAAGTTTGGGGAGGGTTAATATGGTATTTGCATGGTTAATGCCTCCCAATTCCACTTGTTGATAGGAGCTTAGGAGGGAAAGCTAGCCACAAAAAAAGCAGTGGAAGAGACAATAGAGATGCATCCCCATGTTCTGGGTGTCCCTAAACTCTAACTGCTAATAGTTGCCCTGTTCTATTCATTCCCTTTGAAATGTCTGGCACTCACTACTCTCAAAAAGATAGGATACTGAGTAGCTGAACCACTGTTCTGCCCCAGTATGGCCATTCTTATGTGCTTAAGATGAATGGATGTGGAAGCTGCACGATATACATTATTCTGGTATCTGATTAAAGTGCCACCTAATAGATCTGATGACGGAGAAGATACACGGTTTAGAGATGCAGCTAGAAATGATGGTTGAGTTGTGAAGGGGATTTGAGCGGATGATGGAAGGAAAGAGAGAAAAGAGATGGATAGCAAATTTCAGGCCTTGCAGAAGCATGCTGGACCAGAGAATGTGAGGTTAACCTGCTGGATGAGGAAAGTGGCCAGTACAAGAATTTGACTACAAGAACAAGGCAAAGGAAAAGACCGGCTAGTGAAGGAAAAATAGAGCTGAAGAACAGGTTCACATCAGAACAACTGCATTTCCTTTGCCTATAAAATTGTTTATCTTCTCAAAGAAAGAAATTGGGTTGGCGTGGAACAATCTACCTTTTGTAAACTGTGTCGTATTTTATCCCAATTGCCGATAACCTCTATGTCCATAACTGCTCTTTCTGGGTATGTCTTCAACAGAATAAATGGGTATGGCTTTAACAGAAAAGACGGAGGGAGCCCACCTCAGAATATTTGATAACCCAGTGGTTAAGGAATGTACCTGAGAGGTATCAGAGCTTTATTCAACTCCCTTCTCCCTTTCAGCAGGAGGTGGATCATGAACCAGGGGTCTCCACATACTAGGTGAGTATCCTAATCAATGGGTCAAACATTATGAGAACACTCCTCCTCCAGCTATTTTGTGTGTGTTCACCTATAGGGGCTCAGAGTACACTTATTGCACTGGGCCCTGCAAGTGATTTAGGCAGAGGAATGCCTGTCTTCCCATAAATAAGACGTGGAAGACTTTGTAGCACCTTAGAGACTAACCAGTTTATTTCAGCATAAGCTTTCATGGGCTATAGCCCACTTCATTGGACACATAGAATGGAACAGAAGTAAGATGCATTTATACACAAAGAAAGAAAAAAAAAGTTGTACATTAGCATACCAATTCTAAGAGGCTGTTAAATTTGGATGGGCCATTATCAGCAGGAGAAAAACAATACCTTTTTAAATGGATTTCTGTGTTTGCACAAGATAACAAGTGTTGAAGGTAAATTAACTAGGGAAATGCAATCTTCCTGGCCATTCCATTAAAGATTTGATGGTGTCGATTTTGAAACAGAAAAACTTCCAAAACAGACTCCAACGAGAAACTGAGGAACTGGAATTAATTTTCAAATTGGACACAATTAACTAGGGGCTAAATAGGACTTGCGAATGGTTCTCTCATTACACTAATTGATTGCATTTCCCTAGTTAATTTACCTTCAACACGTGTTATCTTGTGCAGACACAGAAATCCATTTCAAAAGGTATTTTGTCTTCTGCTGATAATGGCCCATCCAAATTTAACAGCCTCTTAGCATTGGTATGCTAATGTACAACTTTTTTTTTTCTTTCTGTGTGTATAAATGCATCTTACTTCTGTTCCATTCTATGTATCCGATGAAGTGGGCTATAGCCCACGAAAGCTTATGCTGAAATAAATTGGTTAGTCTCTAAGGTGCTACAAAGTCTTCCTCATCTTATTTATGGATACAGACTAACACAACTACTAATCTTAAACCTGTCTTCCCATAGTTCATGCATCATTCTGGGGCTTTGGTGTCTGGATGCCTACAGTGAGGCAGGAGTTCATGTGATTAGGGGCAGAACCATAAGCACCTAGGGACATTTTACTGCAAAGATATAGGTGGAGGGTGAGCTAAGGCACTTTTTCAGTAGCAGCTGAGTAAGGATTTTGTGAATCCCACAATTCTGATTCTGGCTTTAGGCATCTAAAGTTGCAGTTTGGCACCTAAGTCCTCTTGTGAATCTGGTCCTGAAGCAAAAAGTCATTTTGAATAGATAAACAGATGGAGCTGTTCTGAAAATGTCAAAACAGCTAGTAGTACAGTTTAGGAAGTCTTGGTCCTTTGCTTTTGGGGGCTAAATTATATCAAGGACCTTGTTAGGCTCCACGGGAGAGGAAGGCACGTAGAAACCCAGAGAATGAGAACAATTTGTACAAATGCTTCGAGTCAGACTACTTTTAAAGAACTTTGGCTTGAAAAATCTATTGCTCAGCTGCAGTATGAGCAATCAGTTTCCAGTTCTAAAAGGGAGAATGTCACAGGTTTAAAAAATAAAAATTGATGGGCCCTTGAATACAAGGCGGGAGGGATCATTTCTGGAGCATCTTTAGTCAAGAGCAAACCAATACTCAAGAAGCTGGAGTCTGCTAGCAGAATGTGCCCCATATCGAATCAGCACAGTGCCTACCTGGCTCTTTACAATACGCAGCTGGATCAATAAAATATTCAATTGGATCAGTAAAGTGTGCAGCTCAATCAGTAAAATGTATAAGTCCTCTAGTATTAAAATAGGCAACTCAATCAAGAAAGTATATTGGCTGATTAGTAAAATATGCAGGCTTTTCAGTAAATCATATAAAATAATGCAATGACTGAAATTTGTAATAAAATTAGGGAAAAGCCTGCAAAGTCATTTGTAAAATGTACTTAATGTTTCATGAACTATGAGCGTAAAGACACTAATCTGAAAACTCTGAGACTTGTACCCCCCATCATAAATCTAAAGGAGATCTGTGCTGTAGTGTGGCTGTTTGGAATGTTTAGGCAAGGAGGATTTCCAGTAAATTACCAAGTGGAAGGAAAGAAAGGAAGTAAAATAGTAGCCAAAGTGAGAATTATTTTCATTTAATAAAAATCTGTTTTTTGAAGACTGATTTTGTAAGATTTTCAAGGCCCAGTGAAAATAGGTCTGGCAGAGTAAGGAGATATTTTCCCAGAAATGGCTGAAATTGTGAAAGGGAGATTGTACAAGATCATTCACTAGACGTTTTCAGAGAGGCTGGATAGCTCTCTGTCTTGGATGGTTTAGACACAACAGATCCTGCATCTTGACAGGGGTTAGACTAGATGACCCTTGCAGTTCCTTCTAACCCTATGATTCTATGAAATTGCTGTTCTGTTTTGCAAGAAAACCTTTTGAAGTCAATCAATTTAACCCATCTCTGCTTTATTTGTTCACACATATCTCACATTGATTTTCTATTTTAGATAAAGTAGATAGAAGTATTTTGGCTGATAGGTTGCTATAGAGAGCTTTATTCTGTTGAATTAGTTACTTTAATGTAATGAATATAGGAAATCTTTATAATATAAACTTTTTAAATCTCTGTGAATATCATAACATTGAGGCAGGCAGTGCTGACTAGAACGAGACACAGTAAAGAGACACAATGCACAAGTATTACATAGTTTGCAATATGAACCACTTCATTATTGGTGTGTGTGTGAGAGAGAGAGATGGGAGACGATTTCCTTAGACCACATCCCATAGCTGACTAGACATGCCATCTAGTGATCAAATCTGGGGTTTGGTGGCAGCACCTAGTGGATCAAGTCTGAGGGTTGGCAGTAGACCCTAGTGGCTTAAATCCAAGGGAGGGAGGTAGCACCGACTTGGCAGTAGGAGAACTTGGGCCCTTCCGCTCCTCCAGATTCTGTCCTTTAGACTGACTCAAAAATGGCTTCTCCCCTTTCCTGGGCTCCCTGGGAAGGGCATCTCACTCCCTATTGGTCGCCGGGCAGACTTTGAGACTGCCTTAGCTCCCCCTCCCTACCAGACAGTGTGCCTCTCTCCAAGCTGCCAGCAGAGAGAGCCCAAGGAATCTAGGTAATCTCTTTGTCGGGTACACTTACAACCAACCTAATAATTAAACTTAGTAACAATGTTGCATTAGTCTGCCCTACACTATCCCTTAGAACATCAGTTTTACTGCTATCAGGAGGCAGCAAGTCCACTTGTTATAGTTCTGTTTCCTAGGTAGAGGTTGCTTTAGTTGTAGGCAAGCTAGGCAGCTTACCTGAGGTGGCAGATTTATGGGTAGCTGCCTAGGGCTGCAGATTTAGCCCAGACGAAGGGTTGGACAGGCCAAATTTTGAGTGGGGTTGCAATCCCGCATGCCAACTCTCAACTCCACTTGCTCAAATTTGGCCCAGCCCCCTCTTTCATGATGGAAAAATGGCCAGGCCATATATAGATGATGTGGAAGGTCGTGTGCTGAAGTGTTGCCTAAGATGGCACATATTGAGTGGCCTCTGGTCTTGAGGCATCCAGTTTTATGTTGAACAAAATGTCAGCAGGTGAGATTCCATACTTCACTGGAGTCTTTCTGAAATGTAGCAGTGCTAAATATGGATCAGAGTCTGAGTCCATACCTTTTTCAATAGGCACTTTATTTGTACTCTGTTTTCCAGTAACCCATTTGATTGGGGTATTACCATGTAGTCCTACTGCCCCCCAGCATTCTTCACAGGTATGCCAAGGGAACTAAACTGTAAATTTGGCTTTCAGCTTATGTAGATAAGAAGTGCCCTGCACGAAATGGAAATGTATGTCAAGCAGAACCCATTTTCATAACCTATTTTTACAACTGCATAAGGTAGTCTTAACTGTATACGTGTTAGCAACTAGCAGATAAGAAATGTGATTTTCTGCTACTTGTATAACATGTTATGAAAGTGTAATCAAAATCACAAGAAAGGAATGAGAAGATAGACGAGCATAACTGGAGAAATTGAATTAGGTGCTAAATATGAAGCTTTGTTTAGAAATGTTGTCCTGCCTAAGCTCGGGAGACAAATTAGAAGACCTCTTTAGATCCCTCCCAGCCCTACATTTCTATGATTCTGTGACTGACAACTAGACCATCTTCTGGTCACATTTTAATAATCTTCTATTTTCCCAGGCTACTTTTTAGGAAATAGGGTAAATGAAGAAATTATAATAAAATTAGCACATTGTTTGAATCAAAAATAAGTAGTGACAAATGTTATCATTAATCCGTGTCTCAATCTTTTCTCTCCCAACAAAGTTCATTGCACAAGTGGGGCTTTAGATCAGTCCTCCTTACTCCCACCTATAAAGATCATTCTCTCCAGTATATTTTTCTAGACAGCAGAGTTCCTATCCTCTCCTGAAAATCATTAACACATGGAAACCTTCATCTTGGACAAAAACATCTGGAAAACATTTGAAGTAGTCTGTTTCCCAACAGCTTTAAAAGAACTAGCCTTCCAAAGTGTTTCCATACAGCCTGTGCATTGTATATAACACATAAATATTTCATGCTTCTCTTTGAAATTATGAACCAGGCAATTTTTTCCTAATAACATGAATGTGTTTATGGCCCTAATGGCACATGTATTTCTTACTGAGGGACAGCTTGATTTAGCAGTTGTTGAATTTGCTTAAATAATAGAGGCATTTTTTTAGATTGGGATGCTGACTGTCACTATGTAGAAACCTGCCTTGGCAGTCTGCCATTTACACTTTCAACCCACGCTGTGGTGACACACTCTTTCAAGTAAACAGGACTCATGCAGTTAGCTTTCAATATCACTAACTTTAATTATTTGTCTTTTTAAAATCTACTCCAATGTTAGCAACACTAAATTGTTTTCCTGGCTGTAAGCAGGAATTTATTAGGTGTAACCTTTACATCTCTTCTGGTAAATATGGAGAATGATCTAAGAATTAATCAATGTACTTTTTACAGATGATCTATTGATAACAAGCTAGAAAAGTCTTTTTGGAAAAGAAGTACAAATGTTGCCCTTTAGGTTTTCAACTACATTTTATGTAGTATAGTTCAAAAAGGTGCCAATTAAATGAAAAAAGCAAAGTATTGCTAACATTTTAAAAGGAAGCAGAAAGTTTATTCTTCACGTCTCTTATTTCATGCTACAGTAATGATGGGTAGTTTATATGCCTCAGGTAAAATGATGACAGATCTGCTGCTAATATCCCACCACTAGAAGCTACCCACACTGACTCAGTAGTGTCAGATGACTAACAGAAAATTGCTGATTGGACACCACTGGATAAAAATGTCTTATTCCTATCCCTGGTCTGAGAAACTAGTTGCTAGGCTTGTTGCTGATCACATCTCTGAGACCAAGTCCCTGCCTCTTTGCCTGATTCCTGCTTTTATTCCTACAACTTATCCCACCTCATCCCTGTTCCTGCTCCATAGGATGCCTTGTCCCTGCTTCTGTTACCATGCTTTATTCCTGCTTCCTGCTGGCAGAGGGAGCGACTGGTGAAGCAGAGCAGTTCGTGTGACGGCGGGCAGAGCAGAGTCAGGCTGCTGGCAGAGCAGTTTGTAGAGCGGGGTTGAGCTGCTGGCAGAGCGGCTTGTAGAGGGAGCCCAGCGGCTGGCAGAGCGGAGCAGTTCATGGGATGGCTGGCGGAGAAGCGCAGCAAGCAGAGCAGCAGAACCCCACGGAGAGGTGGGGAAGTCAGCCTCGGACCACTTAAGGTACCCCTCAACCTGCCCTTCATTTCCACCCAGCCTGGCGGGTAAGACTCTGCAGATTAACTTTTGGCCCGTGACAGAGACCTTTGGGCTGTTGGACTTTGGGTGAATTTTGGGTTGCTGGACTCCAGAGACTTTTGGGCTGTTGGACTTTTAGGACTTTGGGTGATGTTTGGGTTGCTGGACTCCCAAACCTAAAGGAGAGGACCCAGCCCAATTTGCTGGGGTGCAGCAATTTGCTCATGGGTTGGTTTATGAACCCTAGTTGTGGTGTTTTTCCCAATTTAATGATGTCATTTACCTCATGTTATTAAAGATCTTCTGATATACCAATCTATGCTTGCAAGAGCGGAAGTATTGCCTCTTTGGGGCGCCCAGGGGTGTGTGTAGGATTTTCCCAGGTCACTGGGTGGGGACACGAGCCACTTTGCATTGTGTTGTTGAGAGGGAACCCCTATGTACTGATCCCGGCCCGTGATGGGCAGAAGGGTTACAATTATATACAAAATAGTGAATGGTAGAGAAGATCGATTAGGAGTGTCCTCTATGTCTCTGAATATAAGAACAAGATAACATTCAATGAAATTAAAAGGTAGCAAATTTAAAACTGATACAAGGAAATACCACGCATACTTTTGACTGTGGAATTCATTACCACAGGAAGCTATTGAGACTAAAAGTTTAGCAAGACTCAAAAGAGGATTGGACATTTATATGGCTAACAAGAATATGATAAAAATGGAGGAATATTAACTATGATACTGCAGGGTCGGGTGTACGCCAGTCTCAAACGATTGAAGATTAGGATAAAACCTGTTCTGGGGGGAAGATTCTTTGACATCTGTCTCCCGTTCTTACATTTTCATTTGAAGCATCTAGTGCTGGCCAGCATTGAGGATAGATACTGGATTAGATGGACTTTGGGACTGAACCAATACAGAAATTCATATGTTGCTGATTTTTATGCCTTTTCATTTTTATCCTTTGTAATAGACCTCTTCTGTGACTGGAGATCTTGAGGGGGGGTTCTTCATATGATGTTTGTCATGGATTTGAACCCCACTTTATTTTTTAACTTTGTGTGTTGGGGTGTACTGGGGAGGTAGTTTATAAATCATTGTTGAAGTTACATGCTTCTGCCATGCCAATGTAGTGGGATATTTGATCATTCTTATTTAAACTTTTGAAAATTTTAAAAATTAGATTTAGTCTGGAATATTTCATGTCCATTTAGATTTTATGCATGGAACCCAAACTTTGGTATTAATTCACATTACGTATCCTGTCTCTTTCAGGTTGCCTTTACTTGCATAGAAAACTGCAGTGTCCATTGATACTTTCCTCCTTTATAAATGGTCTGGAAGCACAGATTTATCCAGACCATTTAACTTGTACTGGTGTGTACCTCTGGGGTGGACTTCTCACCAGAAGATTAGAATTTGGTTGCTTTTATGGGTGTGATGGTCACTACCTTCAGGATCTCAGAGAGTTCTCGCATGGTTATGATGCACACACCTTCTGCTTTTTCTAATAAAATAAAAACAGCATCTAGAAATATGGAGGTATTGTTCCTTTAGAGATCAGAGGTTGAACAGTAGTAGCTGATTACCAATAAAGGAGCATATAGAAGGTATGGTCTCTTAAGGCAATAAGCTATTTCTAAGAGCAAATTGCTTTTCATTTCCTGAGCAGGTGAGAAGTAAATAAACATATGTTACAAACATAAACAATGTGCATAGATTGTGCTCCTACTAATGTGTTTTTAATTGTATAAGTAAACAGGGCAGTGGTACCAAGGCCTCTGTGAAAGATACTGATTGTGTTAGTCCTCCGAATAAATTTAATTCAGCTGTTCTCCAAAGAGATTCTTCTCCTTAAACTTTAAGAGTTTCTGAAGTTTTGCTTTCACACAGAGGAATATTAATATGGCCTTAAAATATGGCCATATCAAAAGAGAACACAGTAAGGGTTAAGAAATGTATGACTGCTAGTTGTAGACTTACAAAGCAATAAAGCTTGTTATCAATTGTATTAGAGGTCACACTGGAGGATCATAATGAGTCCTAATGATCTAATTATCGAGATTCTTCAAGACTTCATTTTCTGCTCCACGATATGTGATTATCTGTGTCACGTACTGAAAATAATAAGACTACAATTGCCATTTGAAAGAGATTCCAATGTCATTTTCCACTTCATTTCCTCTTAATAATAACAATATTATTATTAATAATAATAAATAAAAACTTCTACATCCTTTTCTTCAGGAACCCAGTAGAATTAAAGTAGTAGTAATTTAAAATGGCAGTTTTATTTGTCAGCTTATATTCTATTACTCTTGCTGGAATAGGGTGTAACAAAGGGTTGTGTTTCAAATTATTTAATTAATGTGATGTGGTAACTACTTTTAAAGAAAACATACTACTTTGGAGGTGTACTTTGGCTAAAATCCACCTTCTCCTCGAGGACAGATGCTGCAAATGAGATATAAAAATATTTTTGAACAGTTAAGAAAAAGTTTAATGCTACACAAATATATTCCTCTCTGTCATAGCCTTCTGGAACTAGTGGCTACTCAAATATAAAATAAAAGACAGATGGCAGTTTTTGTCTGGGGGCTCATAGTCCTTAATAGACTGCTCAAACAAGGCTTTGAAACCTTTATAGCTCAGTTATAGAAGAATTATCTTTCAAAAGAAGAAAATTGCCTCACAATTACCATGTTAGTTTGTTACTATAAGAGGGGTACCCTGGTCTCTGTGCTCTTGAGCACCGAGAAAAGGACTCTTAACTAACCAAAACCCACTTCACTTAGCTGCTTCCCAGCCCAAATTAAGTCCCACACCCTGAGACACCCCCCTTTTTACCAGTGGGGTTCTTAGGGTTACCAATCACTGCCACCATTCGGGTATGCTTCCAAAACCTTGGGGGGGCCCCGAACTTCCCCACCCTAACTTTGTCCCCCTCCCCGAGGGCCAAAGTCAGACACCTGAAGGCTATTCACCTCCTCGCCTCCTCTCCTCTCGTTGAAGAGACAGGCACCTGGAGGCTGCTTCCCCCTCCCCCGTCTAACCTGACAGTAAGGAGAGATAGTCTTCACACTTCAGCTATGCACTTAGCTGCCCTGGTCCCTATTTCCCTTCCCTTCTCCCTTTCCAGACTGCAAGCAAAGAAAACCCTAAGGGAAATAAACCAGATGGTTTTATAACTAGAACATTTAATAAAGAAAAGGGAATGAAACAAAGATACAATACACTTTACAATTTGGGGTTCTCTAGCTCCCTTCTGAAATGGAAAGAAACACCCCAAAAGGCACAGACTTAAAATAATTAAATGATTATACTCACAGTACAGCTAATCAGAAATATAAGAAGAAAATAGAACCATCTTTATAGCCAAAGATGGTCTAGGACCCTTGCCAAGCTCCATGGCAAGCCAGAAAGGAACTGAACTGAAAAACTCCTCCCACCCTCATGGCAGGAAGCTCCTCCCTCCCTCATGGCAGGGAAACTCTTACATCACTTGTCTCAAATAACATAGCCCCACCCAGACAAGGCACACTCCACACTTATGACAGTTACAAATCCTATCAACATTTACCACTACACACACACACACACACACACACTAACTAAATTAGGAGAGGAATGGAACATGAAGAGATAAACATTAAAATTAATAAATAAGAGAAAACACTATAAGTGGTGTTGAGCATCTTCTGTTTCCCTTGTTTTTTCCTAGAGAAGTATTTTCCTCACAAACTACTTACCTGTAGATTGATGCTACTAGCATAAGCTGAAAAATATGTGTCCATAGCTGTTCAGCAAACTCAATTTCTCAGAAAACACTGGTTCCCTTCCCCCGTCTATGATGTGTATCTATTATTATCAAAGACATGGGATTGGAAGGGATCTCCTGGGTCATAAAATCCAGTCCCTGCTATCACATATAATTCCATTATATGATACCATTCATAAATTATCAAACTACATTTGAAAATGTGTTAAGTTATTCTCCTTATTACTCCTGTTAGAAAGCTGTTCCAGAACCCCATTACTCTGATGGTTAGGCACCTTCTTCTAATTTCTAGTCTAAACTTATTTATGGTCAGTTTATACCCACTTGTTCTTGTGCCAACATTGTCCTTGATCTTCAATAGCTCTTCTTTCTCCCTGTTGTTTACCCTACTGGTATATTTATAGAGTGCTATTGTATCCCATCTCTACTTTATTTTTCTAGAGGAAGCAGAAAGTTGCAGCCAAAGTTGTCTGAGAAGTGGAGTTTGCATTACCACTAAAGGCCAGCTTCTCCAGCTGCTTACCTTCTATGGTCTGGTAGATTTTACAATATAATTAACCTTATTTAATTGGTCAAACTAGGACTTCCATGTTTCTCAATGGGGAATGCATATGAGCATCTAGGAAGTAGGGGCTCCCAAGGACTATAGTTAGGAAAGTATCAGAGGGGTAGCCGTGTTAGTCTGTATCCACAAAAACAAGATACATCTGAAGAAGTGGGTTTTTAACCCACGAAAGCTTACGTCCAAATACATCTGTTAATCTTTAAGGTGCCACCGGGCTCCTTGTTGTTTTTATAGTTAGGAAAGTAGAGAAGACATCAGTGCTAGGGAATTAGGAAGATAGTACAGTAAAACGTCCATTTAATGGACTAATTCGGGCGAGGGGGTGTCCGTTAAATCAAAAAGTCCGTTATTTAATAATAAAAAAAACTGAGCTGTTGGAGCAGCAGCCCGCCCGCCACAGGGTCGGGGCGGCAGCTCCGCAGCCCGCCTGCTGCTGGGAGCCGGGCGGCAGCCGGGAGCCGTCAGCCAGCCCGCCTGGGTCCCGGCTGCTGGGACCAGGGTGGCAGCCGGGAACCGTCAGCCAGCCCGCCCGGGTCCCGGCTGCTGGGACCCCGGCGGCGGCAGGGAGCCGGCAGCCAGCCCGCATGGGTCCCGGCTCCCGGGACCTGCCAGCCAACCCTCCCGCTGCTGTGACCCGGGCGGCAGCCGGGATCCAGCAGTCAGCCCACCCACGGCTGGGACCCCAGTGGCAGCAGGGAGCTGGCAGCCAGCCTGCATGGGTCCCGGCTCTCAGGACTCGCCAGCCAACCCTCCTGCTGCTGTGACCCGGGCGGCAGCCGGGAGCCGGCAGCCAGCCCGCCCACAGCTGGGACCCCAGCGGCAGCAGGGACCCGCCAGCCAGCCCGCCCGCTGCCATGACCCAGGCGGCAGCTGGGAGCCGGCAGCCAGCCCGCCCGCTGCCGTGACCCGGGCGGCAGCCGGGAGCCGGCAGCCAGCCCGCCCGCTGCCGTGACCTGGGCGGCAGACGGGAGCCGGCAGTCAGCCCGCGAGAAATGGATTTGGGATGCAACAGACTTGCTCAGAAATTTTGTCCGTTGCATCCGAAGTCCGTTAAATCGAGGTCCGTTAAATCGAGGTTTTACTGTATGTGAAGGACCTAAAGGATGGGGTTGTGAAGTGGATTTCCCAGCTACCATCCCTTTCCCAGTCATTGCCTACTCAGTTTCCAGTTGCAATAACCATCCTGGTTCCCTAGTCTCTACTCGCATAGCTTCCATGATCTCTATATTATTATCTGCCAAATTTTAATATTCATTAGTTGGAGAGATGTGGAGGAGATATGTAAAAAATAGAAATGGAACTAGGCAGCAGTACCGGGGAGCACCGTAGCTCGAGACCGAGAGACCAGGGATTTATCAGTGAGTCCCACTGAGCAGCCCTACTCCCAGGTCCTGGTTGTTGTAGCCTGAGCCTCCTAGACACGTTGTAAGGTTTACCAACATCAGTGCATCCATCCAGTTCATCACAAATCACACCAAACATATAACATTAATTCTGGCCTCTCACTCTTATGTACAAATAAAATTTTACAGACTTATATGGAGAATGTATCTTAATCTGGTTGAAATCAGAGTTAAGGTTGTACATTTAAGTGTGAGTATGAGAAACTGGGGTCCTGGTTTAGGAGTTACACAAGTGTAAAAATGAAGTATTGCAGTGGTGAATCATACCTTGGATGTGTGCAGTGTGGGTGGTTTTACATTAGAACTGAAACTGAGCTTTTGGTGGAGCTGTTGTGTCTGATTTTCTGTTATGCTGGAATTAGCACCACACTAAGAGTACAAAGCATCCCTAAATGTCAATGGATCTAGCCAATGACCAATTACCTCTGCCCAAGAAATCCTTAAATGACATAGAACTGTCATCACAACTCTTACTCCACTGTGCACTGTGGCTGCTGGCATAGGGGTTGAGTCTGGGGAAAGGGGAATGGCTGAAATGATGTCCAAGTTTGAGCACTGTAATCTGTCCTGCGGGGTGACCCAGCTTCCTCTGGGTCAGAAGCTCTGTAGCTCAGAATTAGGATACATAAAGGGGATTTAAGGCTACCCTTTAGCCACATTGGTGAAATAGTGCCATGATGTATTTGAGTGCATTGCTGGTGTTTATGTGGTTTATTTTGAACACTGTGAGATGAAATTGATGTGTATGTTAACACTGGATTAACTGGTAAATTTCTCTATATTGGACTGTGTTGGCAGGAAATTAGTTAACATTTTTGGCAGGGGAATGTCATTATTTTTTTTAAAAAAGTGTTTCTGTGGTTATTCCTAATCTCATTGTATATATTGTACAATGTGTTATTTTAAAATATATAATGTATATAAATATAGTTGGTTTTAAAATACTGTTCTCATTGTTCTGACAATAGCCTCTTAATTTTTTGAAATGAAAAAAATGACAATGCAGGGGAAATAATCCTATGTACTATGGGCAGACAATATGTTTTCTGAGCTTTATTGTTTAGTTTACATGTTCATCTGTAGGAAAGTATAAGACCCTAAGCCTAGATAAAGAGTAGGGATTAATATGCAAAATGCAGGACATCATTTATATTGCTTTAATTAAAACTCATTATGTTTCAATGCTAACTGTTGTCAATACCGATATGTCTAAGTTAAATGTTTTAGCTCCTTTATTTTTTATTTTTCTGGCAGCATGCGTGGGAAAGATGGTGAGTAATCTATCTGTTTCTTGGCAAAGCTTAATGTACCTATGTTTGCAAAAAGTAGATTATAGAGAGAAGACATCCTTCAAATCAAAAATGTAATTTTTAACTAAACAAAGTATGTTAATTATGATGAAATGCATAATTATTTTCCTTTACCAGCTTGTTTTTAATTATGTCTGTCAAATATTTCTAACAAGAAAAGCTAGGGGAGGCATGATGACTTGGTTAATATTCAGCTAGGATTTGGATTTGAAAATATATTTAAAATCTAAATTTCACCCCGTGGGAGACTTCTGATTGTATCTATAACATGTTCAGTGGAACTGACCTCAGAGGGCCTAAGTTCCCTGGAGTGTCTGTTATTGACTGGACACCAGGGAATGAGTGAAGTTAGGGTGGAAGCAACTCAGCCTCATGGACAGAGAAATATACAGGGTTTAATAAAATTCCACTTGTTCAATTTAACTTGTATTCAGTTTCACTCTTTGCTAATGAAACAGGATCTTGGAGGTTGTGAGGCCAGTCTCTTGCGGAAAGATTTATACTGCAACATCATGGTCTTTTTGATACATACCCTATTAGCCATGAAAAAATGTTATTTAGACAGTCATGTGAAGGGAAGGCGTGGTTTGAGGATATTAAAAAAAGACATAAAAGCTTCCGCTATGAATGTTAAATTAAAACACTTCAAGGAGTTTTCTGAGGTTATTCACTTTGGGTCCCCCACCCAAATTACTTTTAACTCAATTTGATTTAGCAAGAATTCATAGTTCTGTGGATTTTGCTATTATGTCTGTGCAGAACTACACCATTGTCTACAGAACCTAAGCAGTAGCCAAGATCCTGATTTTTTTCAATCACTCCATCTAAGAATCTTTACCTATGTTTTGAACTTTAGTAGAGCATTACAAAATATAATATTATTATTGTTTTGATTTATGGAGGATGATCCATTGTCACCAAGCAATTACTAAAACAATGACTCATTTCTGAACTGGGTACATTAACATAACTGCTGATGATACATGGGGCAAGATCTTGTAGACTGACTGCAGCCCCAATGAAGCAGAGATTCACTAAAGAGAAATATGCAGGTTTTCTCAACATAGTTAAATGTGATATAACCAATAAGAGCCCTTCTTCCAGGTGTTTTAGGTTCCATACTTGTAATAGTCATATTGTGGTCTATCCATTAACTTATAAATTTGTTTTAATATATCTTCCTCTTTTATGAGGGCTCTTCCAAAGACAAATATAGTATTAATGAAGCTAAATTTCTATTACATTTGCAATAATTAATATCATTACCATTACTATATCATCTGAAAGGTGTGTAAGTTAATTGTACTTTAAGAAAAGCATTTCTTCCTGCTGTTATTGTATTATAACAATATTTGTACCATTTATAACACCATCATCATACCATTGTCATAGCGTAGTGTAGAACACAGCCCTCTTCTCTGAGAGCTGCTTTTTTCTTTCATTAGAATGCAACTCTATTAATCATAACTCTGGCAGTTTAATGCTTGGATTGCAGCATAAAATGTAATTTATTAAAATCTGTTCCAGGCAGTCTGAGTCAGGCAGTAAAATATTTATTACTGCTTCCTGCATTTTTGCCTTAAAGAAAACGGTATACAATAAATAAATTAAAGATGCAGAGTTGATATATCTCAATGGCCAGTAGGTTGGGAAAAATTTATAATAGTATCTCTAATGTGACATATGCCGTGACAAGTAAGATCTGTTTGCTGCTCTGCATGCATTATACCATGGACACCAAGATTTTTGGGTGTCCCTTACTAGAATCACCTAATCATACAATGTATTTGTTTTTCTTCACCTCCAAGAAAATGAATATATTGAGGCTAGAATTATGGTGACAATAGATGTTGAAACTGTTTATCATACTGCTGATTCATTATGTTAAAATGTACCTCTTTTAAAAAAATTATGTGCTTATGTGTGACACACACACACATATATAATCTTTCCTTTCTTGCCCTTGAAAACCCGGTGTATATGGTGCTCATAAAGGGCTTCAACCAATGCCCACTAAAGTATAAGAATTCACATAGGCCCTAAATGCCTATTTCAGGGAAGCATTTTTATTTCTTTATTTATTTGCCTATGACATGAACTAGTGTGCACAAATTAGGTTATATTATCAAACAACTGGTACAAGTCAGGAGTACCCCAAATGTTTTACATGATTTTCCTTCACTCCAATATTTGAATACTAGGGCAGGATCTTATTTTACTGTAATTTGTTAAAAAATGTTCCTTTGTGCCCAATTCTACTACTTGCACATTGGGTAAATAAACATGATTAAGGGAACCAGAACTGGGCCATCAGAGAGGGAAGGAAGGAAGAAGAACGAATATCACTCTGTGTATACCAGTGATGAGCTTGAACCATAACATCAGATTTAAACCCCCTTTCTTCCAAGGTGTGGGGAAACCTGTATTTGGATTCAGTTTCTAACCTTGGATTTGAAAGCCATTTCTAATTTAAACCTCCTTTAGTAAAAGAAATGTGCACTAAACAGATTGCCTAAAGCTCCTTGTTACTGTGGGGTTATTACTTCTTGAACAGAAGTATAGTAATTTAAAAACTGTGAACATTCCTGCATATAAACAAGATATGCTAAGCATAGTGGTGTATAACAACCTTCAAGAATACAACGTGAGCAGTACTTCTGGCCTTCCTGAGCCATCTGCCTGCCAACTCCCTACATCTCTTCCCTTAGTTACATCACACTACTGTGTGAAGACAGAGCTACACAGAAAACAAGAGATTTAAAAATAAACATTAGAAATAGATCTACTTTAAAAAAAGAAAAAAAAAGCCAACAATAGCAGCAAATCCTTGAGGTGAGACAAACTGATTCAGCAATAATATGTACTCCCTTTTCTTATCAAACGTACACACACAACCTACAATATATATAGACACTAGTAATATCAAACAGAACACATTTATTTCCCTCTGAATGCAACTTCATAAATACTATTATCACAATATGGGCATATACACAGTCTGGCTAGTGATTCCAGTCCTATAACTGCTTAAAGTAGTTACACTTTCTTATTTATTGCAAAATTCATGGCATAGCTACTGTCACCTCTGTCTCACAGAGATTATAAAACACTGGGAGCAGGATGAAGCCCTTAGAGGTCAATAGTTATTTTGCCATTGACTTAAATGAGAGCAGAATTGTCCCAATTGTCCTTAGTCTAAGGTGGAACAAATTGATAAAAGAGTATAAATAGAATAAATAGAGTGTTAAATTATGGCCAAATTTATATTAATGGGAGTTTTGCCAATGACTTCAATAGGTTGAGAATTTCAGCTATAGATTCTGGAGCCATGAAGAACAACTTCACCATGTTTCTAGAAGCTCTGAAAATTGAATGCCAATTCTACAGAGACTAACATATAGCCAGGATGTGAAGAATATGGTGCATGTAGGAGGGTCTCATAAATAAATTGACGTAGGCCATTTCATCCTCTGATCTTTCTTTCCCTTTTGGTATAGTATATTACATTACAACAAAATTGTCATTGAACGCTAAGGGTGCACAACACATAGGTGAAGCAATAACATCACCAATAGCAGCAGCAAAATCTGCTGGTGCAATTGAGCCCATTTCCATTTGTTATACAGATAAGGAACATATGGGCTAGATAAAGCCTTTTCTTATAACCCTATAGTAGAGCAGAGCTATTGAAATCAAGCTGTGTCTATACCTGTACTAGTGAGATTTTTTTTTTTTTGCAACAGAAGGTTGACAAATATATAAAGCGTTCTTTTATGCAAACCATAATCTAAAGTTATATAAAATGATCAAATGTCCTGAAACCATGGCCTGTGAGGGAAGATTGAAAAAAAAAATGGGTTTGTTTAGTCTGGAGATGAGAAGACTGAGAATGGACATGATAAGTTTTCAAGTACATAAAAGTTTACTTCAAGGAGAAGGGAGAAAAATATTCTCCTTAACATCCGAGGATAGGACAAGAAGTAATGGGCAGTTTAGGTTGAATATTAGGAAAAACTTCCTAACTGTCAGGGTGGTTCATCACTGGAATAAATTTCTTAGGGAGGTTGTGAAATTTCCATAATTGGATATTTTTAAGACCAGGTTAGACAAACACTGTCAGGGATGGTCTAGATAATACTTAGCTCTGCCATGAGTGCAGGGGACTGGATTAGAGGACCTTTTGAGGTCCCTTACAATCCTATAATTCCATGTTATGGGAGAGCCAGGTTTAGTTCCTCCCTCTCTGACAGAGAAGGAGAAAGGATTTGAACAGGGATCTCCCACCTCTCAGAAGAGTCCTTAAACCTCTGAGTTATGGGCTATTTTGAAACATCTGATATTGTCTGCCAGCTGTTAGATGGACAGCTGGTCTGATCCAATCTAGCAATTTCTGTGTCACTGGATTTAAAAAATAAAATATAAAAAAATGTTTTTCATTGGGTGCTCTCTTTTTCTTGGCAACGGCCCAGTTCTTTTGTCAAGATGAAATATGCTACTCACCTGTCAGCTCGGTAGTTTATGCTCTCCAGAACGAGATCATTGCCTCGAAAAACAGGGAGCTAGTCCTATTATCCCTTAAACATATTATTTTTTGGGGAGGGAGATTTTTATAGGACACTAAAAACATCAACTCTGGTGATTTGTTAAAAATATGTCACCACAGAGAGGTGTCTGAGAGGGAGGAAGAGCTCAGGTTCAGTTTTTTGCATGGATTGCCTCTCGTTCCGTAAAACATCATTTACAGTTCAAAACAGAGATAAATCCGCATGTTATGCTCGGTAGACATCCTTCTCCTTCAAACTATATTATGCAGTGTTACTTTGGCAGTAGAACACCAATTGAAGTGTACTGAATGGTGGTGCATTATTCACGTTGTTTAGATATTGGTATGAAATACCTGACATTTTGGATTTAAAAAAAATATGAATGTATATAGTGCATACAATTAATTCTCTCCAGTGCTCACAGCATAGCTAGCTACTTGCATAATATATTAACTTAATAATGATGTTATGGTTCAGGGCTGTATACATGAAATATTTATTTTAATTCATTTTTCGAACCTCTGGGTAGGATACAGAACTACAACTAAGTAAAGCTGAGCCCAAACCATCAAACTGGATCTGCCCTGTCCTTTAAACTTCAGAGATGCTCAGAGTCCAATCTAAATAGGCATCTCCACTTTGCAACTCTGTCCTGGTTTTAGATGTGCCCTGAGCCACAAAGGTATTTAAGAATTTAACTCCCATTAATTTTAATGGGAGTTAGGTGCCTCTGGGTAGGATACAGAACTACTCTATCTATCTATCTATCTATCTATCTATCTATCTATCTATCTATCTATCTATCTATCTATCTATCTATCTATCTATCTATCAAAATAATTGATTTCACTTTGGTAATAAGAATAAACCCAGTGGCAAATGCCACCACCTTTATAATGATACCCATCCTCTCCACCCACTTGTGTCCCCTTAGGTTCCTAGGTCCAAATCCTCAAAGCACCTAACTCCTATTAAAATTAATGGGAGTTAAGTTCTTATGTACCTTTGTGGCTCAGGGCCCTGCTCCTGCAAACTTTCATAGCCTGAGAAAGACCTCTGTTGCTCTGTGAGTGCATAACCCCCCCCCCCCCCCGCCCCCCCGCCGCCGCCCCCAAAATGCTCTATTTGCTATTTAATATCTCCTCAGTGGGTTTTTTTATATTTCTTTCTGGGAATTGCACATTTTATAAATTAAGTGACGGGTAATTTATTAATCCTTTGTTCATTTTCTTTCTCTTGCACAAAGTCCACTCCTCGAGACCAAAGTTTTCTGGCTGATCAGACGTTGTGACATAATCTCACAGAACTGAATGAGTGAGGTTTCCATTCATTCCACGGAGAGATTGATCAGAAAAAGTTATTTCATGTGCCTTATTATCTGAGCAGAATGGCTTACTTAATGGACTTAATTTTATGAGCCATTAAAAGGAAAGTGATTATAAATCTATGTACAAATGGGCAAATAGGACTAAATCAAATAAGAACACTCCTGAGCCCTCATCTCAAACTGAATCTGAACTCAAAGGTGCTGGAGGCATGAAAAATAATTTGACATATTTGCACTTCCAAATTTGGGTCAGAACCAAATCTGGAAGTACTGAAATGCCAGAGAAGTATTTTTATTTATTTGTATTGTTATAGTAGTTTAGGGTCCAAATTATTGAGCAAAGCCACATTGTGCCTTACAAACACCTAACAAAAAGGCAGTTCCTGGCCCAGAAAGCTTGTGGTCTAAGAATCTCTTTCCATGGTGTATCTGGCCCAGAGGAAACTTAAGAAGACATAATCAAAGTAAATTTCCCGGCAGATATAAATTTTGTATGTGTTTTCATAAATTCAGATTAACTTTGCACAAACATGCAACTCTGGATCCTTAATGACATCATGCTTCTAACTTTTCAGGTTCACTCATTGCGACTCATTATGACAGCTGTTTATTGGGGAAGCTTAGTGGATAGGGCACGGAATTAGGTGATCTGGGTACTTTTCCTAGCTCAGCTACAGACCTGCTTCTGCAAACACCTATGCACGTGATTAATTGGAAGCATGTGACAAGTGAAACAAATCAGCAACTAAGAGTATATCTACTTGCGGGATTTAATCTGAAGTTTTTAATGAGCACCAGGTAAGTCACAGTATGCAACTCACAGTAATAGCATGCACATGGAATGCGTGTTCCATTTTCAGTTTACAACATGGAAATTCCTGGTGGTGATTTGCTATGAACTAAGGGCATAGTCTTCTGGGGGGGGGGGGGGGGAGGAGGCGTTCCCATGGTCCTTTGCTTCATTGCTGAGCAACATAGATCCTGGGATGATTTTTTGCTGTGAATTGTGGGAAGCCAGATGGCGTCAATTTAAAAAATTCCATGTTCCACTGTTTCCACCTCAACTTCCTTTATGGTTTGGCTTGTGCCATTTATGAATTGCTGCCTGCCAGCATGGACCTGACAGTACTCTGTGCCACAATGGCAAGAACAGACTATGCAGAGCCTGCTTGGACTGTGTTACAGTATCAAAGCCAGACAAATGTGGGATTGGGCTTTGCATGTTGCACTACCCAGCAAATGATGAATATTCTAGTCAGCAGCAGCAGAATATTCTGAAGCAATGGTAGCAGGACAAGGAGAGAGAGGATGATCCCAAGCTGTTGAACTAAAGGATCGGTTTCAACTACACAGTATTTAGTGCCATGTCTGGCCTGGGAATTCAGCATGGATTGGTGGGAAAATATAGTTCTGCAGACCTGAGATGATCAGCCGTGGTGAGAGGACTTCAGGAAGGGGAGGGCTACCTTTTTCGATATCTGTGCAGTATTGTTTCCAGAGCTGCAGCAACAGCACGCTAACATACAGGATCCCATCCCTGTGGAGAAGCAGGTTGCCACGGCCATCTGGAATTGGGCCCATGCAGAATGTTACCGATCTGTAGCCAACCAATTTGGCATGGGGAGAGCAGCTGTTGGGGCCATTTCCATGCAGATCTGCTATGCTATTGATAAGGTACTGCTTTAACTGGATCATAAAGCTAACCAATGCCAAGGAGATTATTGATGGCTTTGCACACATGGAGTTCTCAAACTATACTGGGGCAATTGACGGAGTCCACATGTCTATCATTTGCATGTCCTGGCCAGGGTGCAGAGTTTATAAAAAGAAAGGGGGAGGGTATATCTCCATAGTCCACCAAGAATGGCTTGACCACCATGGCAGGTTCACAGACATAAATGCCATGATCTGGAAAGGGCCATGATGGTAACGTCTTTTGGAACTCTGTTCCATCTAAATTAAAGGAGGACTTATTGGCCCCAGGACCATTGTAGACATTAATGGTGTGCAGATTGGTCCAGCCATTCTGGGAGACCTGGTTTATCCTCTGATGCTCTGGCTATTGAAGCTATCTTTGGGCCACTGGGACAAAAGGAAAGGAAATTTGAACTAGCGCCTGAGTAGTGGCAGAATGGTGGTAGAGCGTGCATGTGATCATTTCATGGTGCTGTTTATAGAACAGGTTGAAAGCAGCGGATTATTTTATGGTGTTATTTATGCAATCGGGTGAAACCAGCAGGAAAAAAAATAACTATTAACTTCATGTTGGGTTCAGCGTAATATTTCTGAGATCAAGGGAGAAAGCCGTAATGATGGGTGACGTGCTGAATCTTACTCAGCAGTTTGAGTAGCCAGTAAGGTGTCCCATAACAATGCTAATGCTTGGGGGGGGGGGGGTTAGTCAAAGATGCCTATTAGTTGTATATTGAGCTTCATGCTTGAACACATGCTGCTGTTAGCCCATGGAAGGAGTGTGACAGGGAGAGTCCAGTTCTGAAGGCAGCAACTGTGGAACTTCCTGTAGCGGGGGGAGATTCATGGAGATGGAGGAGGGTCTGATTTCTCCCATGCTGTTGGAAGCACCACAGCTGGGGGGCTTCTAGCTGCTAGTGCTGCTTGGGCTGGGAATGGATGGAACGTACTCTTCCCCTACACAGCCACTCTCGGGGATGGGGGACAACATAGGCACTGACTCGGTGGGTGCTCCAGGGTTAGAACACCCATGGGGAAAAATGGTGAGTGCTTAGCACCCAACGTCAGCTCCCTTATTAATGTCTCTCCCTCCCACCAGTGCTTCCTACCCAACTGCAGCCCCACAGATCAACACCTTCCCCGCCCTCCCAGCACCTCTTGAGGTGCGGAAGTGAGGGTGGCAATCCCATGACCGACCTTTTGTGTTGCAGCCTCCCACAACCTCCTTTTGAGTTGGGACCCTCATGGTTACGACACCCTGAAATTTCAGATGTAAACATTTGAAAATGTGAAATTGACCAATTTGAAAATCCTCTGGCTGTGACATTGATCAAAATGGACAGTGAATTTGTTAAGATCTTCCTTATTGTTCATATTGCAGACTGGACATGGTAGCATCTTTTTTTGTGTATATAAGAGCTTACCTACCTGAGACTCTTCTGAGTCTTGAGGAAATCTCAGAGATGGTAAGTGGTTGGTGTTTGAGGAAAGAGCTGGGTGCACTGGGATTTCTGTCTGTTGTATATGTTGTTAGGAAGGTTGGAGTGGGGTGAGGTGTGTTGGAATTACGTTCGCAGTTTGGCTTTGCAGTTTTGTTTGCACACTGGAGGTGCTTGTATGGCACTGGAGAGTGTCAGTTGACCAAGTAGAGGGCAGTCTAGCCTACTGATCCAAGTGGATAATCCAGAGCCAAACAACACTCAAATTGGAAGGCAGGAACTGGATGCCAGAACCAAGATTCAAGCTGGTGTTTGTGGTCAAGAACCAGAGCCAAAGGTCAAACTAGAGGGCAGGAGCTGGAGCAAGCAAGATAGCAGGCAAGGAGGGGCTTAAAGCAAGGGCAGGACAGAGGCAAGACTGGGTGCAAGGCAGGGGCAGAAGGAATGAGGTAATGCAGGAGCCGGCACAGTGGTGTGCAAGGGCATTGAGAAACCAGTGAGCTGCTGCTGCTAGCTTAAGAGCCAGTCTGCTGGCTTTTCCAGCCTGTCAGATGGCATGGCTAATCAGGCAGCCTGCTACAGGCCAGCTACGCTGATGTGGGTGCTGGGAGACAAGTTCTGCTGCAAGCCCATATTCCTGACTGAGGGCCATAGGTGCTAGAACTAGGAATAATGGGGGTGGCTTGAAGTGGATTTCATCATATACAGGGTTTACAATTTGGTTCAATAGCTCTCAGAACCCCCACTCTACAAATTGTTCCAGCAGCCCTGCAAAGAGGTGATGGGGCGGGGCGGGGGGAGCAACAAACTTGATACTAATCCATTCTACATCCCCTTCAGGCTGTCATCACTCTTGACATTACACTGAGGCAGATAACTAGGAGACAGAGAATGGTCTTATTCAAAAAGGCAAACGGCAGACCGTGAGATATACTGTGAAGTTATTCACCGGGATGGTCCCCCGGGAAGTGCTGAAGGAGTGGAAAAGGCTTACAAGCTATACCAGGAGCAGGGGTATGTGGCTATTCCCTATAGTATGAAAAACAAAAAATTAGCAATTTCTCAATCTTAAACTCTACTATAGCCTCCCTGCAGGCAGGAAGAAAGTGCGTAGAAAAATAGCTAGGGTCCTCCAATGAGTGTCAGTTAGAATATGTGTTAAGGGATATTACAGGGTCCACTCATCACAGCCTCTTGCTAGCATTCATGGGGATTAGTTCTGTCCCCTGCTGAACTGTCACCTATTGTCCCCTGATTCAATGTACGTTTTCTCCTGAGCTACTAGATCTTTATCTAGCACCTCTCAGAATCATGGTCATGGCTCCGTGCAGACATCTGCTTTGCAGTGCCCACAAAAAGGAATATATTCCAGTGGCTGGCCAGGAGCTATTCCTGAAATCTCGGATAGTGATGAGATCAAGGTCTCAGCAGGGCTCAAAACAGCTGCGTAAGGCATGCTGTGGGGCTTCTGGAGTGGTTACGTCACAAATATCCAGGAGCAAATGGACAAAACCTGGCTCTGTGCCAGCTTTCATGGGGGGCATGGTTGGCCTGGGAATGTGCCAAAAGGAAAGAGGAAGTCACACACATGAATGGACAGGACATAATGGTTGATTTGCAAAGCACTGTAGGATAGCCATTGGACCCATGCAAAAAGTGGTGCACAGCAATTGCGTCCACATGAACAACAGACTGAACTAATTCAAGTCTACATATATCACATTTATAGCACAAGTACCATTCAAAACACTTTGTAAACAGACTCCAGAGTTTGTAATAATTGCGGAGTTAGGATGCAGTGATGGACTGCATTGTTTTTATGCAAGTGTTTTCAAACCAGATTATCTCCGTTTGATCTGGTTTAAACCCCCCAAAACGAAAAATAGAAGAGATGCTTTTAGATTTGTCTGGAATCTCTGAAGTATGAAAATAATTGAATAACCTACTTACCTTTAACTTTAAATAAAATAAAAATTTATATGCCCATATGTCACTGCATATTTGTGTATAAGTGAGATCTTTTATGGCATGACTAATCTGATGACGATATACAGAGAAAATTTGAAGTCAATCAATGGCACTACTCATGCTTAAAAGTATATGCATATTTAAGTACCTTCCTGAAGTGGATTCTTTTATAAAGATTCAGTTATAAAAATGTATTACTGCATAGTCTAAAAAAAATACTCACTGTGGAATACCATTACTTTTCAGTTCTTAAATGTGTGTAAAATTACTATTATTAAAGTTAAACAATGCTGCCATTATCTTGTATCAAGAAGGTTATGTATCAAAATATTTCTTTTAAAAGCTGGAGAGCTTCAACAATACATATCAGATTTGAGGACTCTTTCAGTTATTCAACCATCTTAGATTATTTATTGTGCTTACTGATTTTGCTGCTGTTTCAGAAAAGAATCATCTCTTTTTGCTCCCGATATATCATAGTAACATTTTCCATAACTTTAAAGACAAGTAACAAACAATGCTGCTTTTCCTCCCACCATGGCCCCCACAACTCTTAGCTATCTCTTCCCATTATATTCTTATAGGCATAGGAAACTGTAACACAGTGAAATAGTCTTTCTAGTTCTCTGGACTGAAGTATATTATCCTATAAGCAAAAACATAGGATAAAATGGGTTTTGCTTAGTTATACAGTACTGCAGTTCTGGTTTTTAGATATTTTAAAGGATTTATATTATTTCTAAGCACTTTTGATGATTATATGTGTATCAGCAGATGGATAGTGATTTACATAATTTAAATTCAGTTTTTCCAGGACAATAAAAAATAAAGTAGGATTAGGTAAAATATTTTAAAAATGATGCTGACTTCTATAGAGGGCTCAGTACATTAAGAAGCCATTGAAGATTTAATGTGGAGGAACCTATATTGTCTTTTCCTTAAGGAGTTTCAATTTGAAAAAAAAATGTGATTTTGCTCTTTTGCTACAGCTAAGTAGGACACTTTTAACTCAGTATTGCATCCCATTGCTTTGGGCACAAGATAGCAGATGCACTGCATGTTTTATTTCTGCATAAGATAAAGCTATTATTTTATTAATTCTGCCATTTATATGTTGGTAAGTATAAAACATTCAGATGTGTTTTTTTATGTGCAGAAAGACATTCTCTTATTTTATCCTATAATTTTATTCTTTAAAATTGCAGCAGAGTGGAAAAAATCTTTGAATATGAGTCCAGACCATCAGTATGTGATTATTTACACAATTTGTGTGTGTGAGAAAAAGAGATGCGGTGTATTTTTTAATATTTTGGATAATCTATCCCATATAGTTAAATTTAAAATGACTCACAATATATGCTAGTGTCATAAATAAAATAGAAACATGTTGGACATGAACAAACAATAGCATATTTGACAGATATTATTAAAACATGTCCTTACCTAAATGCATGGAGGAACATGTTAAGACAGGGGTGGGCAAACTTTTTGGCCCAAGGGCCACATCAGGATTCAAAATTGTATGGAGGGCTGGGTAGGGAAGACTGTACTTCCCCAAACAGCCTGGCCCCGCCCTCTATCTAACCCTTTCCACTTCCTGCCCCCTGACTGCCCCCTCAGAACTCCCAAGCCCCCTGCTCCTTGTCCCCTAACTGCCCCTTCCAGAGACCCCCACCCTAACTTCCCCCCTAGGAGCTCCCCCAACCCCCCTTGCTCCCTGTTCCTGACTTCCCTGACCCCTATCCACCCCCCACTCCCCCTGCCCAACCCCTGGGACTCCCATGCCCCATCCAAACCCCCCTGCTCCCTGACTGCTCCTTCCAGAGACCCCCCACCCCTAACCATCACCCCAGGACCCCACCCCCTATCCAACCCAGCCTGCTCCCTGCCCCTGACTGCCCCCACCCCTTATCCAATCCTCTCGGGCCCCTTACCATGAGCCATGGAGGCATGGCTCTGGGGGAGCAGGGAGCATGTCTGGCTCCTTGTGGAACCAAACATGCTGCCCCACAGGAGCGCCCAGCTCCGCCCTCCAGAATGCTACGCACATGGCAGCGTGGCTCTGGAAGAGGAGGGAAGATGGGGGAAGGACTGGGGGGGGGAAGGAATGGGGGTGGCCTCCCCAGCAGGGGGGCTGGATGGGAAGGTCCCGTGGGCTGGATGTGGCCCGCAGGCTGTCGTTTTCCCACCCCTGTGTTAAGGCCATCAATAAAACAATAAATAATTAGGCACAGGCTTTAAACCACTGCCCAAGTTGGGATAAGGACAGGCTACCACAGGATGGAAAATGCAGTATACAGGGATGTCATGTGTACCTCTTTAATCTCTCACATACCTGTATTTCTAAATGGGCATATTGCACTGCCATAGAAAATCATATTTTGAGTGTGTATGTACACATGCATGTGCACAAGTTATCTTTCTGCACGTGTCTTCCATTTAAGGTCAAACTCTATAGTCTCTGTGCTCTTTTGAGTAATTGCTGGGGATAGGCTGTTAGTAGGTGAAACCACAGACTTGCCACTCTTGCACTGGTCATGGAGCTAGCTGGCCACCCCCTACTTGCCTGTGCCTACAGGTAATAACATAGCCAAAAAATGTGTAGCGGTAACATCCAGAATGTGTAGCAAAGAGCCACAATTCATAGCACTCACCTTTTGCTGTGAATATGTACAACTGTATGTTTGTATCACCGAAAGTGGTATCCATTGTATGAATTCCTACCTGCATTAAATATGTAATGCTTTTTTTTTTTTGGCTTCCTTTGTTATTTTTTGTTTTCATAGGAATTAAGGAAAACCTGTTACATATTTCTATTTCATCATATACTAATAGTTAGTACAGAACTATAATACTAAATGTTATTTCCACACAGTTAGTTGTTTTTTTTATCTCCCTGTAGTTCTTCTGTCATAATGCAGTCACCTCGGTAGGACTGGCTGGGCAGCAAATGAAGAGCATGAGAATCAGGGTAAGAAGCTGTGACATTATCTGATGAACATATGACCATGAAAAAGCATTGTTTCTACCACTGTTATATAATTGCAACAAATTTTATACAAGGTGTGACATGGCTAGAAAGGGTTAAGCAGCTGGCAGGCTAATTGAACCAAATTTAACCATAAGGGGCATTTTGGTAGATAATGTTTGTGGTTTTGTGTGTTTAAATATATATTGTTAGAAGTTAACTATGTAAACAAACAGTCCCTGTCTGTGCTGTATTCTGTTACAGAGATAATAAGGACATCTTAACATTTAAATGAACTGTAAACACAGGATATCACTGTAGTCACCTCTCTTCCAAACATATAGCAAATCACCTGAGAATGGTGGAAAACGGGCAATTGCCTTATGTTTATCTGTGCAGCTAATTACCGGTGATGCTTAGGAAATAGATCTACATCAAAGTCCCCATAATTGCTAGAAGCATGGCTCCCTGGAAGTGGTGACATGTCCTTCAGCTCCTAGGTAGAGGGGTGGGCAGGAGGCTCTGCCCCTGCAGCTCCCATTTGCCATGGATCCCTGACAAGAGGAGCTTCAGAACTGGCACCCAGGGGAGGAGCAGGGCACGGAACCCCAGTGCCCACCCCTCCACCTAGGAGTCTCAATGGGTAACACTCAATGGGTGACACTCATCTATTATGTAACATTGTTGCATTCACTGGAGCTCTATCTACAATTTGATTCATAGAGAAAACCCCGGAATCCACTGAAGTATATAGGAGTTTTGCCACTGGCTTAAGTGGGGCCAGGATTTCACCCAGTCTTCACAGTATATTTGGAATGCACTGGCATAATTTGTACACTTTCAGAGGCATTAATTTACATTTGACATTTATTTGCTCATATATTGTCTTTGGTTGTCTTGTTTTCCTATTTATGTTAAGAGTGCTGAGAGCTTGGTAGGGTGGAGTTTGCTTCAGTGGTTTTAAATCTAAATAAAAAGAGTCCAGATGGTTTTTCTATTGAATCCCGTAATATTTCCCCTCTTCACTCACTACTAACCCAGAATAGATTTACACATAAAGATTTGTTTTGTTACAAACTTAATAAAGCTCATTTTCTGATCAGATACTCCAATACAATTCCATGTGAAATTAATGCAATATGTACTAGTGTAACGTAGAGCAAATGTTGGCCCAACAACTTTAAAGCAGATGAGAATTTCCCCATAAATGTGACCCACTTTCTTAATATTATATTGATATATAATTATGTTTACAATTAGTTGGTGTTTCATTCCAGGGAATTTGCTCATAGTTGTAGAAAATAGCATCTTATGTTAGAAGAGGTTAGTGAAAGCTGACATAGGCCCTGTCTATGTTGTAGTTTGTTTGGAGAAATAAAATACTGATGGCCTTGTAGTCCATAATCAGGCACTTTATTTAAACTATGCATTAATTTAAACTAGAAATAAACAAATACCCCAGAGTTTAGTCTGGTGAGAAAACACAGCCCTTCCACCACAATATAAAAACTACAGGGCCATTCAGCTAGCTAAAGGGACAATTTTACATAGCAATCAAATGACAACAGGTACCAACCCCTCCCACCCCCTCCCACCCCCCCACCAAAAAAAGTTCTACAGCTCAGTTAGAAACCTGCAATCTTAGATTCAGAGTTTAACCCTGGGTAGTGTCCAACTCTCATTCCTGGAGCAACTGGTTTTATTACCTCTCCTGGGCCTAAAGCGTCTGTATAAACCTTGCTGATAACCCCTTGTCTATGGAGGCCTGTCTCTTCACCCTTTTGCACAGAGGAAGATACCTTGAAAAAGGACATCACATTCCACCTTTTTAACAACAGCAACAGAAGTTCAATGCTAAAATAAGATTTGCTGTCTTTGCTTTTCTCAGAACCACTCCCATCTTTTCAGCATATATGTGCAAGCTGTTTCAGAGACGCAGCAGTAGTTTCATAGCTCAGAGCAGAATTTGGTCCAATAATAAAATAGAACTGTATATATTGCAATATTAATTAAAATATATAATCAACCCTATTGTAATTGATCAGGCTTGCCTCCATCTTGTAGCATTTAGTAAATGTATGTAGTTAAAATATTGGGGACAATAGGGGAGAATGGCACATCAAACCTACTACAGAGGACAATACTTGTCTCAGGACTAATTCATCCAAACAATGAAAAGATTTCTTTTAATAAAGTCAAAATATTAGAGTTTTATGGATTTATATGTTTCAGCCAAAACATTCATCTTTTATGTTCCCCCAAAGCATCACAAATTGTTGCATGCTGAGTGCTAATAGAGATAATTAGTTATGTAAGTTGGTTGTGACATTTTCAATTACACTTTTTTCTGCGGAATATTGTTGTTTTGTCAAAACTGAAATGTTCCATGAAAATGTATCAGTTTTGGCCAATTATGTCAGGGAAATTGCTCACATCCAGGAGGGGACTTTTTTTGAGAGGGTTGAGGGGAAGACAGACTAGCCCATCCCAAAAGAGCCATTGCCACCAGCCCAGTAGTTAATGCATAGCTTGGGATACCCATGTTCAAGTTCACAGCAGAGATTTGAACCTGCATCTCCCATACCCAAAGTGAGTGCCCTAGGCCTCTGACTATTCTGGGGTTGGTTGGTCTTGATCTTTGTGAAAAAAATTCAGAGGTCTCGTTTCATTCTTCATTGGAACAAAAACAAATGTTGAAACCTTGGGTTTTTTTAGTTTTTTTCAAAAACAAATTATTTTCTAGCCAGCCCTAATAGTGACAAAGTAAGGCATCAAGCATATAGAGATATACCTTTAAAATCCAATTTCCTACAGATGGTGCTCCAGATTCACCCCAGGTATTTGTATTCCCCTCTATAGGATAATGAAATTTTTCTGTTACCCTCATTCCCCCTCACCCGTCTCGCCTTCTGTTTGTCACATTCACTTCTTGAGTTTGTTTTAAATTAGATGTGGAGCTCTTCAGGACAGGGACTGTCTTTCTACCTGTGTGTAAAATGCTCAACACAAAGGGACTCTGATATTAATGTGACTCTTTAAGTGCAACTGCATTAGAAAACATTTCCATACAAAAATACACTAAAGAGAATATTAAAGTTTTACAACTAAGCACCCAATCAGAAAAGGCCCATCTTAATCTTAATTCTGCCCCTTATGTGTAGGCGCTATGACACAGTCTTGCCCAGTATCACATAAGAACTCTGCCAGTTCGATGAACCCAGCTGGGTTTTAATCCAGTGTCTTAAACAGGAGAACATTCTATCTCTCCTTGCAACTCTCTGCCTCATTCATTGTTCACCTTGTGCTGTGCATGAGGCAGAGATCTTGCAATGAAATGCTGTTCCTGGCTGTGGAGGGGAGTGTGGGCTGTAGGTTATAGGCAGCAAAGCGATGTGAATAGGTTTGGGACTTTTATTCTGAAAGGCAAAGCAGTTAAGTGGCTACACATGCCTAAGATTAGAATAGAACATTTTTCTAAATATTAACACTTTCATCATGTCCTCAGAACATGAATTTCAGGAAAAAATCTGTTTTATGATGATTATTTTTCTGTTGTTTTGCAAAGCACACTTGCAGCAGTCTAAATAACTTTCCCTGAAGAACGGTTTGGGCAGATTGTGACTTAAACCAAGATTGGCATTATCCATAAGTGGAGGAACCATGTTGCAATAGGATCCCCAGAGAAAAGGATTTGGCTGGAATTCCCTTTCAGGCTCTAAGGCAGTGGTTTTCAAACTTTTTCTCTGGCAACCCAGTTGAAGAAAATTGTTGATGGCCGTGACCTAATGTATCTGGGGATGAGGGGGTTGGGGTGTGGGAGGGGCTCAGGGCTGGGGCAGAGGTTGGTGTGAGGGCTGTGGGGTTGGGCCAGGAATGAGGGATTCAGGGTGTGGGAGGGGGCTCTGGGCAGGGGGTTGGAGTGCGGGAGGAGTCAGGGCACTGGGCTGGGGGTGCAGGCTCTGGTGGGTCTCGGGATGAGGGGCTTAGGGTGCAGGAAGGGTCTCCGGGTTTGGGGGTCAGGCTCAGGGCTGGGGCAGAGGATTGGGGCACAGGGATGGGGTGCGGGCTTACCTAGGGCAGCTCCCAGTCAGTGGTACAGTGGGGGTTCTAAGGCAAGCTTCTTGACTGTCCTGGCACAGCTGAACATACTGTGCACCAGAAGCTGCCAGCAGAGGTCTGGCTCCTAGGTGAGGCATGCAAGTGGCTCCGGGGGGCTCTTGCCTGCAGGTATCACCCCCCCCCCAACTTTCATTGGTCGGTTCCTGGCCAATGGGAGTACTGAGCCAGTACTCGGGGTGGAGGTGGGGGAAGCGCACAGAGCCCTAGCTCCTCTGCCTAGGAACTGGACCTGTTGCTGGTGCTTTTGGGGCAGAGTGGTGACAGAACAGGTAGGGATGAGCCCACCTTAGCTGGGAAGCGCTGCTGCCGGGACTTTTAATGGCTCAGTTGCCGGTGCTGACCAGAGCTGCCGTGACTCAGTGCCTTACATTGCATCACAACCCACAGTTTGAAAACCACTGCTCTAAGGAATGGTTGGTGAAATGGAAGCTCTGTCAGCCTTTGAATGGATGCAGTATGTGCTCCTCTTCCTGCCCAGGCAGCTCTGCTATTTAGAGACCAAACATTCAAGTAATATAATGTGCTAGTCAGTAATCCCATAGCCCAGTTTCCACAAACATTTACAGTATCTTGTAAGTAATGTCTTCCATATTGTTCAGAATCCACCATATCTCAGTCAATCTGGGTTTAAGTCTAAGTGGGTGACGTGAAATCTCTACAGAAAAAAAAGAAAAGAGAGAAAGTCTGAAAATTGACAGGAAAGGAAAACACCACTTATGTTGCTCTGTCCACTATTCTGAAAGCATTAGCACTTGTCACAATATATAAGCTTAGAAATTTACTTCAAAACAAGCTTTTAAATTGTGATTGATGTGTAAGCTACTTGCTGACGGTGACCATCTTTTGGAAACCTGGTGTCATTCGGAACACGGTCATTGAGCCTAAGAATGGTGCTAGCCATTTTGCCAGACCAAAGCCAAAAATATTTTTGGTATCGCCCCCTTTTGCTCAAGTGGCCAGCCAATCAAAAGGCAGAGTAGTGCAACAGAGCAGTGCCTCCTGGAGGCTGGCACCATGGGCAACTGCCCTGCTTGCCCACCCCTCGAAGTAGCCCTTAGTGAGCCCATTTATAAGAGACTTTAAGCCGTTTCCATCATGTTTCAATACTCTCTAATTTGACTGTATAAACCCGGATGGTTTATTCTGGCTTGAAAAATCACAGCCATATTAGAAAGCATGAATTAGTGTGGCACACTAACAACAGCTTTAAGAAGATAGAGGCAGGGAAAATGGCACTGTTAGAGCACTCGGAAGTGGCAGCTATTACACCTTTTCACTGTACACTTCTTACAGGTACTGGCTAATGTAGGTAAAGGCAGGGCCACAGCCTAATGGCTGCTTTGCCTTCCAGGACTGTCTAGTGTCTGATTTCCTGTGCTTTGTGATCAGAGAATGAAAGCACTAGATTTCTGACTGTCCATGTCAAGGTGTGCAGTAAGATCCATTGTGTCTTCATTTTCCACCCACCTCATGCATTCACTAATGAGCAGCCATAATCCACTGTTAAGCATCTCATTTAAATATTTATTAATAGCAATACTTTTCACTTATATAGCTGATATATCTGATGTGGAAGCCAAGTAAAAATGACCTCTAGAGTCGGCATTTCCTGGCGGTTAATGACTATCCAAAGGAGTGGGCCTTTAAGCTGTAAGGTCATTAACTTAAGGAAATGTTCATCCCAGAGGCTGCTATTGCTTTTAGAAACCATGCAAAATTAAAAAGATATAAAGTACCATTTTTTCCCTGTATGCTGTATCTCATGCTGTCCGTGCTGACACTGGACTAGTAATGTTCTTGCAGTCATTGACTGATATAGTGACAACATGAAATTAGGGCTTCATTCTCAACATTCCATTAGTCTTCAGCTTCCATTCCCACACTGGTCTAATAAATCTTTGCCAATTCCTGATTTGGGAGGGGGACGGATGGACCTGATTGATGTTTAAGTGCTATCTCCAATTTGCTGCATCTTTATTTTGTTCATTGAAGTTACAAATGAGTGACTAGGCAAGGCTCAGCATTGCTTTTCCTCTTTAAGGGCCAGGTGAAATAAAAAGGATGGGTTTTCACCTGTCATAAAGTAGTATGGAATTATGGGGCACAAATTTGTCATTTACTTTGAAATGCCCCTTTCTACAAAATGCCTACGTAAGTGTGGCATACCATTCATGTTCCAATTATGCCTTTTTGAGAATTTCAGCAGAACACAAGGTTTGTGTTGACCCTCTACAAGGGGTTGAATTTGATACAGGAAACACTAGCAAAATCTATTGTTGCTGTTAGGGAAAACTGTTGCTTGCTGTATTACTTAGTTTTTCTCTGGTGGAACATGGAGACTGATTAGGAGTCAAATTAATCCACCTTTCAAACAAACAATGCATTATTTATCTTCCTTACCCAACAAATTGTGTGAATTTGCTCCTCATAAAACTTGAGTGACTAATAACACTAGCAAGAGCCATGATACAGGAAATTTCAGCTGAGTGCCTTGCCAAAACAGCTCAGTCCTGACCTGCAGCATGCTCGGTATTCCAAGTCTGGGTATTTCTTGGCCGAATTCTTAATTCTGTGTTGTGAAGCTTTTGTTATGCAGACACACTAGGGACTGAGATTTTGGGAGCTACTAGAAACCATTTTATTCACTTAGGATTTAATGGCATGTTTCTAAAATAGTGCCTCATGAGCTGAAGATGAGGATACTTGATATTCTGTGCAGAGTTTTGAAGTTGGAAGCCTGTGAAAAATCTCAGAAAATTCTCACCACTTTATGCAGTTATTTTTTTTGTAAATTGACCCCAGGCTCCTCCTTACTATTACTCCACTATGATAGTGTGGTAAAACGAATCTATGAGTTGCGCTGGAATAGGGTGACCGGATGTCCCAATTTTATAGGGACAGTCCCGATTTTGGGGGCTTTTTCTTATATGGGCTCTTATTAACCCCCCCCCCCCATCCTGATTTTTTTACACTTGATGTCTGGTCATCCTACACTGGAATAGCTACATTACGTCACTATTCTTATTTTAATAGATTTGTTCCATTTTCTTTATCCTTATTCCATGATTTATTTGATGTATATGTATATGTATAGGCTATTACTGGACAGAAAAAAACTCCAGGTAGTTAAAAATAATCCATTGCATACTGACAGGAAGATGGATTTTATCCATTGTGTAGTTTCTTGCAGACATGATCCTTCTTTCTCTGGGAAAATGTGCTCCTTTTATGACAATCTAAGCCATTTTGAAAATGAGATATTAACATTTCCTGAAAGGAAAATTAGAATTGCTAGCATTGCAACATCCATGTTAATTAAAAATAAAAAGAGAACTCACTTTTTCAGTTCTGACCTGTTTATTACTATCATAAATAACTACTGCTCAGAAATAATTTAGGTTGAAAGGGGATGATTGGGGTTGAATTTATAACTCTTTGGTAGAATTGATTGTATGGTATAATGTTAGCTTACACTTCATCAGAGCAGTATTTGAATATAGGATGTGACTTGGTATGTAACAATTTCTAATTTGTAAAACATGGTGACATTGCAAAAAAAACCAACAGAATTTATTTTAAAAACCCATAGACATAATTTGAGACCTGGCTCAAAGGATTAGAGATGAATTATAGCAAATGTATTTATAAATTCAGTAGATTAAATGTTAAATAAAATAATGTTGTGAGTGTTAGGAAAGGTTTTCCTAGATCAATAAAACTGCCAGTATTTCCATCTGTCTGTGCCAGAATTTATTCTCCTCAGAATTTAGTCTTCCTTGTGCTCCCCTTCTTAGCATATGAACAGTTGCACATGAAACTACTTGTTCATGATGGCCTCCACTAAACCCTCCTTCCATGACAGAGCAAGAGTGGGCTAAGAGACTGAATATCAAAGTACAGCAACAACTTGGGGTTTTACAGACAAATGAGCAATGCCAACACTTAAACCAACACCCTAACCCCCTCTTCCTGCCCAACCCCAACCCCCCTTCTTCAAATAAATATATTCTGAACAGCAGTGACCCTGGAAATGATTTAGGGGCCATGGTAGAAAAACAACTGAACATAAAGCGAAAAGAACCAGGGAATATAGTGCAAGAGTAGGGTGATGGTTTTCCTCTGCATACAGTACTGGTGATGCTGCTATTAGAATACTGCACCCAGTTCTGGTGTTTTATTTTTAAGAGAACGTTTAAAATATTGGGAGAGTGCAGAAAAGGGCTACAAAATGATTCAAGGGCTAGACCAATGCTTTACAGAGTGTTACAGGGCAAGTGTGCCCTGTCTCCTCTTGGGTTAGGGCAGTGTAATCACTTCCCTGTGGTTGCATCCTTATGACCACCCTTTATCTTGGGGTGGTGAGGACTAATGATAAATATCAATATGACTACTCTCTATATCAAGGTTGTGTGGCCCAATTGCCCGAATCAAAATGGCTCCTGGTTCAGCTAGGCTGTATTGCCTAGCGGGCAGTGTCAATGTGGCTGCCTGGCACAGTGGGGCAGCATGGACGAGCGACAAGAGTCAGTAGGGCTGCCCTCTTTCAGGCTACGTGGCCCAACAGACAGAGTCAATAGAGTCACGCTCCCTTGGGGCCATGTGGCCTAGTGTTCAGAGTCAGTAGGGCTTCTCTTTCTCAGGGCTACATGGCCTAGTGGCCAGAGTCAGCGTAGCAGCCCCTTCTGTCGGGACTGTGTGGCTCAGTGGCCAAAGTCAGTGGGGTTGCCCTTTGTCAGAGCTGCATAGCCAAAGTCAGTATCACTGACGGTTAATGACTATCCTAGTGGTAAATATGCCTGCCACCGGGTCAGCAGGTATCTGCCTGAAACACACTGACCCCACTCAGCATCCCAACTAGTCTCCTGGAGGTACTTTGTACCTGGTTCCTGATGCCAGGATCCTGGTTGGGCGCAGCTACCAACAGCTCCATCACTCCTGGGGCATCTTCTGGAATCTCAGAGTCCCTGGTTTCCACTGTCTGGGGCTTCTGTGGGTCTTGGACTGGCATTCACAGCATGCATCCTCTCTCCTCGGCAGTCAGCACTGAATGAACTGAGCTGCTCTCTTTTATACCTGGTCTCCAGCTGGAGCATGCCTAGCAGGCCCATGATGGAGTGGCCTCCTTCAGCCCAGAGAGTGGAGTTAACCCTCGCAGTACCAGTGTGGGCAAGTGCGCCCTGTGATCCAGTGACAGACTTAAGAAACTCAATCTGTTCATCTTATCAAAAAGAAGATTGTGAGGTGACATGATTAGAGTGTGTAAGTACTTCATAGGGAGAAAATATTGGATAGGAAAGAGCTTTTGAACCTATTGGTGAAAGGCATAACAAGAACCATTAGCTGGAAGCTGACACCCGACAAATTAAGCATTGCAGCAAACTACCGGAGTAAGTGATGAATTTTCTATCTCTTGATATTTTCAAATCAAGACTGGATGCCTTTCTGGATAAAATGCTACAGCCAAACACAAGGTATTCTTTAATAAATCACCAGTTATTGGGCTTAATACGGGGATGACTGGGCAATTCAATTGCCTGATATATTCAGGAGTCAGATTAGATGATCTAATGGTCCCTTCTGGCCTTGAGTGCTATGAATCTATGATAATCTGGAAATTTATACCCTTGTGACCCAATACTCAGCCTGTTGTTTGTTATGTTCTTTCTTATTGATACCACAATTTAAGAGGTATTTTTTGGAAGGTGTTTTACTTTTATAAAGATGAATTTGAACATCTGGATGCAAAGGGAACTAAATATGTAGACTAGCCTCTTAAGAATATTCAACTTGTATGTGGGAGAAATAGCTCCAGATACTGTGAGAAGGATTGATGGGTTCTTTCTAAACAAAATAAGAATCTAATCTCTAAACCAGTGGTTCTTAACCTGGGTTCGATCGAACCCCAGGGGTTCGGTGAGTCAGTCTTAGGGGTTCGGTGGAGGATAAGACACACCCGACTCATATGATTCGTGATGACACGCCCCCCTTGGCCATCACTGGCTGCAGGTGATCACGCAACATCGCTTGGCCTATCTGTGCTGCAGGAAATTTGGTGCGCCCAGTAATCGACTTGTGACTGTCGTGATGGTACGTCGTGTGATTTCTTTCTTAATATTTTAATCCCTTCATACTAACTATGTCGAGCAAAAAAAAGAAAGCGGTCGGACGAATATGTACAATATGGATTCACATGTATAACGGAACATGATGGGAGTCAGCGTCCTAACTGCATTATTTGCAATGCCAAGTTGAGCAATTCTAGTCTAGCACCGGCAAAACTAAGAGAACACTTCCTTAAGCTGCATGGAGATGGAAAATACAAGAACACAACGCTCGCTGAATTCAAGGTGAAGAGAGCCAGATTCGATGAAAAGGCTACTTTGCCTGTTCTCGGCTTTGTACCCATCAACAAAACGATCCTCACAGCATTGTACGAAGATGCTTACCTGATCGCAAAGCAGGGCAAACCACACACCATTGGTGAAACACTCATAAAACCAGCTGTGTTGAAGATGGCGAATATCATGCTGGGAAAAGCGGCTGAAGTTAAGTTATCCCAAATTCCTCTTTCAAATGACACCATCAGCGACAGAATAGAGGACATGAGCAAAGACATCTTGGCTCAAGTAGTTGCAGATCTGATTTCAAGCCCAGCAAAATTCAGCCTTCAACTCGACGAGACCACAGACGTTTCCAATCTAAGCCAGCTTGCTGTATTCGTGCGCTATGTGAAAGGCGACTTGATAAAGGAAGATTTTTTATTTTGTAAGCCTCTTACAACAACAACTAAGGCAGCCGGTGTGAAGAAACTTGTGGATGACTTCTTCAAAGACAACAATCTTTCGTGGGATATGGTTTCTGCAGTTTGTTCAGACGGAGCTCCAGTCATGCTGGGAAGAAAGTTTGGTTTTGGTGCGCTAGTGAAAGCTGATGCACCACACATCATTGTTACGCATTGTATTCTGCACAGGCATGCGTTGGCAACAAAAACCTTACCTCCAACACTGGCAGAAGTATTAAAAATTGTAGTAGAATGCGTGAACTATGTGCGAAATAGTGCTCTGAGGCACCACATCTTCAGTGAGCTGTGTAAAGAAATGGGCTCTGAATTCGAGGTACTTTTGTACCATTCTAACGTTCGATGGTTATCCCGGGGACAGGTGCTGAATCGTGTTTTTGCCCTGCATGTGGAATTAGCCCTGTTTTTGCAAGAGCACTAACATTTTCATGCAGATTGCTTCAAAAATTCTGAGTTCATTCTCATTTTAGCATACATGGCTGATATCTTCGCAGCTCTCAATCATCTCAATCAACAGATGCAGGGTGGTGGAGTCAACATCATCGAAGCGGAAGAAAACCTGAAGGCTTTTCAAAAAAAGCTACTGTTATGGAAACGACGAATAGAGAACGATAACTTTGCAAACTTTCCCCTGCTAGACGACTGTGTATGTAAGATCGAAGATGTATCTGGAATCGGAGACATTTCTTTACCCACGGAACTGAAGCAAGCAATTGCCACACACTTACATGAGCTTGCAAAGTCTCTCGACGGATACTTCCCTACAAGAGAGTCTTATCCAGCATGGGTGAGACAGCCGTTCACGTTTAGTGTTGAGACACAGATGTCAATGATGAATACCTCGATGAACTCATTGAAATTCAGCAGAGCCAGGTCCAACAGCAACTCTTCAGAACAACAATGCTCTCAACGTTTTGGTGTCAACAAATGGTAACATACCCTGTTATTGCTAAGAAAGCTCTGGAGATTTTATACCGTTTGTTACAACATATCTTTGCGAGCAATCATTTTCGAGGATGCTGGACATAAAAACGAAGAAAAGGAACAGACTTAGGCTGACCATACGTCCCGTTTTGAACGGGACAGTCCCGTTTTTTACATATTTTTGGACCGTCCCGTCTTTTTGACAAAAATATCAATTGTGTCCCGTTTTGGGGGCAGGTCCCAAGCTGCTTTCTAGGGGGAGGTTCTTTCTTTGCAGGACTTGCAAGAGCTCAGGTGAAGAATCTTGCTACCTAAGGACAAGTATCAGATGTCAAAATCTCCAATGAGCAAACCCCCTAGAGCCCCCCCAGCGCCCCTCAGCCCACGTTCTGCAGCCACTGCACCGACTTCATCTGGTGAGACCCCCTGGGACCTAGAGCCCCCCCCAGACTGCCCAGAGCCCCCCTAGAGGCCCCCCAGAGCCCCCAACCACCACCCCCAGCACCCCTCAGCCCAGGGTCTGCAGCCACTGCACCAATTTCATCTGGTTAGAACCCCCCCCCCCCAACCCCGTCCCGTTTTTGCCATCCCAATGTCCCATTTTTGTCTCAAGGGAATATGGTCAGCCTAAACAGACTTTGTTGCGAAAATGACATGAGAGTGGCACTTGCCAAGGTGAAGCCGCGCATTTCTGAACTGGTCTCTGAAAGGCAACAGCAGAAGTCACACTGATTTGCAGTAAATATTCATTATTATGTTTTTGTTTTTGTGTGAAAATCATGTTTTAATGGTTTTGTTCTTTGAACACAGTGATGTTGATGCACGGTTCATTTTGTGCACCAGTAAAATATATACTTATGTTTTGAATTTGAAAAAAAACATATTTTATTTTTCCAATTAAGAAGGGTTCGGTGAATGCGCATATGAAACTGGTGGGGTTCAGTACATCCAACAAGGTTAAGAACCACTGCTCTAAACAATCTCTCTAATCAATCTCTAAACTTAAATGGGTCTCACTCTTGAAATACTCCAATCTGAAAACAGCCCTTGATCCTTCTTAGAGGTAAGTGGGTTCCGCTGACTCAGTAAAGGAGATGACTTGTTATCCCACATGGCTATAAAGGGGATAGAGAGGCTCTCATGTAAGAGGATGTAGAGTGTGGGCTAATCTACCCTAAGGGAAGACCCACATGATCAGCAAAACCTGAGAAGAAGATTGATTCTAAATTTAATGCTAACAAAATCAAATCGGTGGAAGTGAAGAGTTTGAACTTTACTGTGTGAATTCTATTTGTAGAGCATGTTGGGTAAAGAACTTGATTACAAGATAGTTCAAAACAGATGCAGAACACAATTAACTCTTGAATCTGAAAATTGGAATAAACTAGTGTTTACTAAATTGAGTGCCTATCAAACTTAAACTTGGAAAGTAAACTAGATGTCTAACAGCTGTTGTTAGAACTAAGGAAAGGCCAGATGCACAAGAATGCATTTTGTCTTACTGATGTCTCAGTAAGTGCAAGAAGTTTGGTATGGGCAGAAGCATCCATCTAATAATCATGTTAAATTGCAATGCTGTTCTGTCTCTCAGCAACTGGTTAATTCAATCAGAGCACATTAATTTTTCATCAGTCTTTAATTTGCTTAATTTTGGAGAGCTGTTGTCTTAGAAAATTTCCTATCTTTCAGCCCTTTGACGATAGGGTTGATGCCTTGTGCTATTCTTTCTCTGTCATTTCCATTTCAATATAGATTTTATAGTTCATTACCTGTCAATCAGTTTTAAACGACGCTGTATTCATTTGATCATGTTCTGTAAAACAGTTGTATGCTTCTTTCAATGTCTTACATTTCTTCAGTCTGAGCTATATTTATTTCTCTAAGCACTGAAGCCATCTGTAGCTATGCTCATTTTAACGTGTATTTATTTTAGCAAATGCAATATTTTGTTTTATATGGCATTCATTTGAGATGTTTATTGAAGCAAGTGAATTCTGACAACAGCACGGAAAATTCTTTAGCTGTGACAAACAATTTTTCCCCCACAGTATTTTATTTGTCATAAAAACTCTGAGGACTAAGTTTTCAAACAGCGCTTTTCAAGATCTCAATAAGATGTAACAATATATCAAACAAATATGTTCATAGGAATAATTTCAGTTCTTGATTCTGCTGGACATTTGGGGATACATCTTGGCCCACAACATGGTCTCTACACTACTCTGACTACATGTACATTCTTATCTGGTATAGATCTAGCAAAGCCTCTTTTCCACCTAGTCTCTCTTTGTCCTCTTGGCCGGTCAATTTGTTGTGGAGTGTTAAAAGGGTGCTGTAAAAAAAAAAAAAGATGTATCTGTAATTTGTTAAAAGAACACACTCTGTGGGCACATAAGAAAATGTAGTATTTTTGTTCTTAAGTGAGTGGCCTTTATAAAGTTGTTTTTTTTACACTGTAAATGGGTTTCTAAGTTTAAGCTCTTAACAGGTGAATTTCTAAAGGAGGGTGCCTGTGCATATGTGTCCATTTCCAGGGAGATGGGGAAGCTGGTCTTGGGATGGAGTTTGTACCTTCTCTTTTTCCACCCCTTTGCATCGATTCAGTAAAAAGAAAGCAGGGACTTCTTGGGGTTCAAGTATGCATCCGTAATAATTGATTCCAGAACAAATATAGAAGTTGTGAACCCATCTCTAGTGTTACATGGCAGCTTTAGTGCCCATATCTACATTATGCAATTCACTAGTAACAGTTTCATTTATTTTCTCTCAAAGAAGATTTTTTTTCACTTTAGTAGAAGCAAGAGTCTATATGCACAGGATCTTCATGCTGAGACCAAAATGTTTAATTACTCTAAAATGTTAACAGTTTTTCTTCAACCCCACTTTCCAGTGATTTCTGAGCTACATTCTCTTTCAGGTGTGTTTGACATAGTTTAAGTATGCAAATTTTAACTGGTTCTGAAATGTGCCTGGAGCATATGGCAGCAGTAAAAATTGAAATAAATGTAAATATACCTCATTCATTGTGGCATTTCCCAAACTGTACTAATTGCTCTGAAGGAAGAGATTTTGAAAAATTAAATCTGTTGCCAGAGAGCATGTATGTAGGATGAGTTTGTGCAGGTGTGATCAGCGCATTAGCTTGCTGCTCACTAACTGCCTGTGTGGACCCTGCTATCCATGACTGAATGATATCCCTTCAGTTTTGCTACAGTGCAACAACTTGTCTCATCGGCCATAACTGGAAGCTGGGATTTGTTAATCTTAAAGACATAGACCCTGAGCCAACAAAGCATGTGCACTTGCTTAAATTTAAGCATGAGTGGGCTTGTAGGCTTCAGTAGGGTTACTCAGTGTGCTTCAAGTTAAGTATTAAGTGTTTAAATATGTTCTTTTTATCAGGGCCTTAATGCTGGACCACTATTTAGGAAAACAATGAAATAGTTTCTAACTCAAGAAGAACATCTGAAGGCCTCACAATAGTCACCGTGTTTCCTGTTTCTGAAAGATGATGTAGCTGAGCTGCTAGGGCCCTTTTTCACTGGCTTCTGACCCAAAGCCCTTTGAAACGAGGTTCCCTGGCACAGGTTTTTAGGTCCTAATACCCAGAAATGCATTCCCTGGGTCGCTGTCACTTTGGCATTGTCTCTGGGGTTGGACATGGGGTGTCTCTCAGGTCCTCTCTGTTTTGTCTCTGGAAGCTGCTTTGCTGGCAACAGCAAGCTGTCCCGCAGCTTCTGAAGTCGGCTGGTTTCCCATGGTGCAGCTAGGTGGCTTGACCCCAGTAGCTTGGTGTCTCAGTGGTTTGCTGTCAGGAGGCTGTTGCATACAACAGCTCTCCTCCATCGGCCCAGAATGAGCTGAGCTGCTCCCCTTTGAATGCTCTCTTGACTGGAAGCATGTCCAGCAGGAATAAGGGGACATGGCCTCTGGGCCAAGAACTGTCCTTTATCCCTGGCTTTGCCAGTGTGGGGTTGGTACACTTCCTGAAAGGGCTAACTTTAACAAATAGGTCTGTAAGTTCCATGTAACAAAATATTATTCTAAACTGTTTACTCCGATATGTGCTTATTCCTATAAGAATATATTTCTATCCCAGTCAGGCTTAGGTGCTACTCTTTACAGCAAGCTACTAAGTCAAATGGCTGTAGTGCTATAAAAAAAAAAAAAACAGACATGACCTATCCAGATTTAAATTCATACATTGCCTTTATTCTCTCAAGGACACTGCCTTAATTAATACATTCAAATTCCTTAGCCTTTTGCAGAACTTCAGGCTGCTTTGGGACATGTAGATTTTGTTAATCCTATTATTTCTACATCAGACAGAAGAATACTAAAGTATTCTATTTTGGGGATGGATTTGTAATATTTATATAGCATCATTGATGTGAATGGCATTTTACAGGCATATACAATGACAGACATACACAGAGTATTTTTTTAAAGGAATCCCTGCTGCAAGGGAAAACAGGGAAACAAAGTATGTGTGAGACAGTACAACAGAAGCACCGTTTTAGGGAAACATTGGTTTTTAACTTGTTCATGCAGCTTCGATTTTATAAACTGTTCTGTTTCCTACTTTTCTTGTTTATTTTATTTTTTAATTTTTTTTATTGTTCATATGCCCAAGCGGGAGGAGATAAAATAGGACTGATGATCAGAGGTAGATGAAAGTGTCTTTTTATTAATGTGAGATTTACTAAGCAATTTGCAAGAAGACTCCTACTGCTCATTGCACAAAGAGGGAGAGCAATTGCAAAGGGCAATCTTTAAACGAAACAAAATAAACACAATTGCAAATGAAGAGGATACAAAAAGTACTAAGGTGAGAGGAGTGAGTAGAGCATAGTCTGAAAGATGAAGGGGAGTGGTGTTGGCAAGCTGACAAGCTTTCAATAGAGTTGGTATGTTATGGCTAGAGAAACACTGGGTCTGAAATAACTGAGCAACACAGTGCTGCATTTTTCATTAAATAGCCCTGGGAAGTCCATGGCAGGTATTAGACACCTTGACAGAAAAATAATAATGATTTTGAGACCAAAGAAGTGGAACTATCCCCAAGAGCAAGTTTAGAGCTGGGCAAACTATATACAGCAAACAAGTTTTCTGAGCAGTTTAGCCCACTTTTCTGTTTGCTAATTATACACAAACAGATTTTTATTTCTACCAATGTATTTGTTTTGAACCCTAAAATATTATCAAACAAATAGCCTGAACAAATACACTAGCTGGGGCTTAGTTATGAACTACTTATCATGATCATTGCTTTGAATACTCAGAATTAATTATTGGCTATTTCTGCTAGTCCAAAACCAGGATTCTTGTTGCTGCTTTTCACCTTTAAAGTGTCTGACCAATTCTAGTCACTTGGCATTTGTATTCCAGGGATGGATGACTTTCAAATGCAAAGAATCTTGAAGACTTCCATGTGAATTCTCATGGTGAATTCATATTTGCCTGAGTATTTGGGACACTTACTTTTTCCATGAACACGTCTGTAAGCAAGGGTTTGCATCTATGAATGTTCACGCATGCTGGAAACACACAAACTGATAAAATTCGTGGTTTGTTCAAGCCAATATTAGTGAATACGTTTTTGCAACACTTGCCCACCTCTAGTAAAGAACTGTGTCTCCTATTCATGTAGTCTGCTGCCATGGTCTTCAGGTAAAAACATAGAAGCTAAAGTTCAGGAAAGCATCCCTATTAAGGAGAACAGTTAAGCACTGAAATCAGTGGAACTTAAGCACATATAATATGCATATAATTAAACATGAGTTTAAGTGCTGCCCTGAATCTAGATCAGAAAAAAGGGAAACTTTTTTAGCTATTTCATCTGCTACAGCTTCCTCTCAATGAGAATATAAATGTGATGTCTTCCTCAAATTCTCCTGATTCATTTTGTATGATCTAATGAATGAATCTATCTTTACTTCTGATAGCCCCAATTATTAATTAAGTTTGAGTACTAATTATAGGTATTTCCAACTTTTGAGAAATGGTTTTAATAAATGACCCCCTTACCTACATCATATCTGTAATATTTCAAGGCAGGAAAGCATGGATCTACATTATTAGTAATCTCACACTGTATCACACTTATAAATTAAAATTAACTGAAGCATGATGTGAATTTTTGTTTATAAAAACTGTAACTGTTGCCAGCTTTGAGACTGCTGTGTGGTTGCAAATATCCTGGCAAAATCATTGGTATTTTTTTTTCTAATCTTGATTTGCAGTCAGGGTAAACACATGAAACTTGGACCAAAAGTTACCTGCAAATAATCTTGTTATGCTCAGTCATTCTCGGAAAAATAATAAAACAATATTATCAGAAATGTTTATAGAACAAAAAACATTGATTTACGGGCACTCCACTATCATTCCCGGAATTACTGCTGGAAATGGCTTCCCAGAAATATGAGATTGATATATATCATAAAGTGCCACAGTTAGGTCCAGGTGGTAGTTGCTGTAATGTCTCATTACCCTGTCAAATGACTAACACAAGATAAAACCAATAAAAAATTTGACTAGGGTCTGATTTCCACATGTCTTCTTATAACTGTAAGTTTACATATAGAAGTTGTCTTTGAATTTTTTAATATTCCAAAATCATCCTTACTTCCACTTAATTATTCAGAGGAGAAAAAGGAATGGAATAGCCTCATAAAAAGTTATCACTTTCCATGGGCAACTCCAGATAACAGACACAAAGTAAGTTAGACATTTCCATGCCTTTGACAGAACCTATTTGACAAAATGTTGTTGGTGTTTTTATGACACTACTGCCGAGCATATCTTTAAGCTTTTATGATTGTAACAGCAACAGCCACCGAAACAATTCAAACAAGCAGCTTGACCAGTGTAGTGGAGTGGTCACCCCTCTGGCCCTGAAGGGATTAAAACAGCCCTGGGAAAGGGCTGCCCTAGAGAGTTAATAAGGTATGCTGATTGGGGAGGCAGCCACAGCTGGGCCACGCCCTAATCCGGCCACAGCTGCGCCTGATAAAAGGGCTGTGAGCCAGGAGCTAAGGAGTCTCCCTCCAGCTTTAGAGGGAGAGGAACTAGCTGTCTGGGAGCTTAGGGTGCATGCAACAGAGCAGGGCTGGAGCCTAGCAACTCCCCAGGCTGCAGGCCTTGTGCAAGACCTAAAGAAGGCAGGGGTGCTACAGAGGTGCAATCCCGGGTTGGGCAGAGGCAGCTGGTTCAAACCCCTTGCCAATAATGAGTGGCCTTTACAAACTGCAGTCTGCCCCAGTGAGCGGGGGCTAGATGATGACTGTCAGTAGCCACTGAGGGAAAGTGGGGTTAGAGGGTTGGGGGTTCCCCTGGGAGGGGAGACCCAAAGTGTGGGGGGTCCTGCTGGGGCAGCACCCCAAGGAAAAAGGGCACTGGGGTCTGGGAGGGACATGGAGGCCAGTGGCAGGTGAGACACAGGATGCCAGGAGGTGCTCTTGTGAGTCTTCGCATCACTACAACCAGGAACAAAAGTCATATACATTTCCATAGGCTAACATCAATATTTGAACATACATTTTGGATGGCAATGCAAAATAAATGTTTTTTTATGATGTGGCGTAGAAGGGACAAACTATTTGAAATTTGAAAACATTTACTTCCTGGAGATTCGTGGTGTAGCATGAAGATTCATGCTATTTTGGTGGTTCAAAAACTGCGATAGTTGTATCATTCCTAATCACTGAAGTCCGTCAAAAAATTAACAGGTGTTGTAAGTAATACGATTCAGGTCAATATCTAACTCATTCTGCAGACAAACCTGAACTGTATTTTTATGTAGGTTCAGGACTATAAATGGGCAGTATCCTGCCCTCTAGCCTCATTTACACAGTTAAGGTAATCTATTATCCTCTGTCCATTGCAGAACTCCTGTTGATGTCATTTGTTTGTTGACATTTCTATGACACAAATCAACATGATATTTAAGCACCTAAAATACAGCAAACAATTAATCATGTGTGGTACACAAGTATTTTTATTCCAGGGTAGATGTGAACCAAAAAACAAGGTGAATTAATGCAAATAAAGGGAGTTCATAGGGAATATATGGGAATGATTCCTCCTTAAAGTGCATCAGGATCTAGCCCTCCCTTCCCTCCGGGCAGGGCCTTCAGGCAGTTGTCATTTAGGCAGCTCCAGCCTTCCATCAGCCCTTACCTCAGGAACTGCAGGTCTGTTCTATTCCCTGGTCTGCCAAGGAGTGAGCTACTCTGTTCTTCTTTTAAGCAATTCCTTTATTGTTTGAGCCCACGGCAGCTTCTTAACTATGTGTTGTCCTTTGCTGGGTTTGTGTACCGCATCATACTCCTTATTGCCTGACTTCTAGAATATCAGTTATGTACCAATAGTGTATATCTATAGAACATTTTATAGCTTTTCAGCTGTACTGTAAAATATATGCATCAAGCTGAACTTGCTGACAATGTATCTGCCATGGCACAAACACTTCCACTCACTGGGAGGGTTGGGGGAGGGTAGGAGAAAGAGATTGACTGACTGTCAAACTGGGTAGTCTAAAGGACAGTTCACTGAGCTGGGAAAGAGGAGATAGGAATTCAGATATCACCTCTTCTATCTGCTGTTTATATTTTCAGGCAACATATTACTCTTGTTATTGACCAAGGCTATGAACGTCAGCAATAGCCAGCAGTCAGGGAAGACTTTCATGAAGGCTGCCTCCAGCAGAGAATTATGTCATCACTGCTGAATATGGAGGATTTTTCTTGTTGTAATTACTTTCAGTAACTTTTAAACATCTAAGTTCTTAGTGTTTTACAGGGGCATGGTGCCATGTCTCTCACCCTTCAAGAGAGTCAATAAGATCGGTAGTGTAGGTTCTTCCTCTGATACCCATGCAGGTGCAGCTCCCTTTCTTCCTGAAGTAAAACCATAGCAGTGACCTCTTCAGAAGAACTTCTTATACACATGGATGTGTGAAAAGTCAGATGTGCTGAGCTAGGAATAACTGACATAAAAGCAGACAAGAAAACTGTTAAGATTTTTTGTTAGAGAGCAAATTGGAGGATGATGATGGTTTACATATTGCTTAATGATATCTGTTGGAGATGGAAATGAAAGTCTGTTAGATCAGTGAAGTGTCTTATTAACAGCATTGTAAGCAATATGAATGGGAGAAAGCAATGCAAAAGTCTTTCTCTTTAACTTATTTGCATGCCTGTAAGATGGTGGGTGTTGTGCTGCAACCTTAACAGTCACTAAGGCTTATTAGAGTGTGTGTTCATGCACATGCCCGTGTGCTCCTTCAGTCTACAACTCAGGAGCTACAAACCCATGTGAATTGAAGTAAAAAATTAATTTGTCAAAGACTCTGTGAACAGTATCTGAGTTTTGCAGGCTTTCATTTCAACTTTTTCTTACTATACATGGAAAAACAAATATGAAATCAGCATAGTGATTCAATGGTCGGACACATTGCATTTCTTAACTGTACACACTTCACAATAGAGGGTGCTTATGGAGGGAAAATAGTCACCCCCTGAACATGCAGTTTGTTTGCAAAATTACTGCCATTATCCCAGTAAGTGAGGTGGACTGTTCTCATAGTACAGTAAACCCTCGATTTAACGGACCCCGATTTAACAGACTTCGGATGCAACGGACAAAATTTCTGATGCATCCGAAATCCGTTATTGGGGGAAATCCGTTATATGTTGACAGCTCCCGCCCGGCTCCCCGCAGCAGGGACCCCTGCGGGAGCTGTCAACCCCCCCGCCCCCCCGCACGGCTCCCCGCAACGGGGAGCCGGGCGGGTGGGCTGACAGCTCCCTCCCGGCTCCCCTCCGCGGGGAGCCGGGCGGGAGCTGTCAACCCCCCCGCACGGCTCCCCGCAGCGGGAAGCCGGGCAGGGGGGGGGGGGTTTGAGAGCTGTCAACCCCCCCACCCGGCTCCCCGCAACGGGGAGCCGGGCGGGGGGGGGGGGGGCATTTGAGAGCCTCCGCTCGGCTCCCCGCAGCGGGAAGCCGGGCGGGGGGTTTGAGAGCTCCCGCTCGGCTCCCCCCAGTGGGAAGCCGGGCGGGAGCTATCAACCCCCCCGCCCGGCTCCCCGCAACGGGGAGCAGGGAGGGGGCGTTTGAGATCCCCCGCTTGGCTCCCCGCAGCGGGAAGCCGGGCGGGGGGTTTGACAGCTCCCGCCGGGCTTCCCGCTGGGGGGAGCCGGGCGGGAGCTGTCAACCCCCCCGCCCGGCTCCCCGCAACGGGGAGCCGGGCGGGGGGGGGGGGGTTTGAGAGCTCCCGCCCGGCTCCCCGCTGGGGAGAGCAGAGCGGGAGCTGTCAACCCCCCCGCCCGGCTCCTCGCAGCGGGGAGACGGACGGACGGGGGGGTTTTGAGCCGGGCAGGAGCTGTCAACCCGGCTGCCCGGCTCCCTGCAGAGGGGAGCCGGGCGGCCGGGTTGACAGCTCCTGCCCGGCTCCCCGCAGCGGAGGGCCGGGCGGAAGCTGTCAACCCCCCCCCTCCCCGCAGCAGGGAGCCGGGCGGGGGGGTTGACAGTGCCCGCCGGGTTCCCCACTGCCGGGAGCCGGGCGGGGGAGTTTGACAGTTCCCGCCTGGCGGGGAGCCAGGCAGGTGGGGGGGGGGGGGCGTTTGACAGCTGATAAAACCTCTATATAACAAACTAATTGGGGTGAGGGGGTGTCCATTAAAGCCAAAAGTCCTATTATTTAATGATTTTTAAAAATTATTAAATAACGGACTTTTGGCTTTAACGGACACCCCCTCGCCCCAATTAATCCGTTAAATCGAGGTTTCACTGTAGTCTTATTTCCTTGACGATTCAGATTCAGGCATTGCCTCCAGATAGCAGATGGCTCAATGGTGATTCAGGATGCTTATTAGACTGTTGCAATTTCTTTCTAACTTTAGATAGACACAATCCTTTGAGAGATGATTACCACTAAGCCATTTTTAAATGCTAACTGATACCTACTAAACTCCTTTTGTAATGAATCCTTTATAAACATGGTTTTGTTGTTTAACATCGGTATAATGAAATGCATGATACCAGCAAGACTATAAGTAAATGCACCATGGCATTTTAAAAGATTGATTTACATGTTGTAACAGTTAGAGAACTAGTAGTGGCCCTTCAGATAGAACCTGGAAATATTTGCAATAGGTTCGTTGGAGGTTCCATAATATGTTGGTGAGGTATATCCTATCATAGGGAGAGGTTTCTCAGAAGGTGTTGTGGGGTGCAGAAACAAAATAAGGAGCCCATCATCCTGAATAAAAGAGAGAGAGCTGGACTGGAGGAAGGAAGATATATAGGAGACCAAAATCTTATTTACATCCAGTGTGCTGGTTGAACCCCACTTCTGGGATGCCTCCTGATATACTGAGATTTCACTGAGCTTTCCTGCTCCACTAGCCTGGGATCCCTCTCCCTGTTTTGATGAATTAGGCGCTCCAGCCTCTGGCAGCGCATGCACAGATAGGTAGGGAAGAACCAGCTGTACAATCACAGAGTCTGCAAACAGATGTCTATGAGAAGGCTCAGCTAGGAAATCACCCAGCACTCAAGTGCAGCTCCCCTCTGGAAAGTACACCCAAGATAGTAGTGTCTTGTGCTGTAGAGAAATCTATACAATGTAAACTCTCATAAATTTTCCCCCTCCCTCAATGCGAAGGATGATATGCACAACTTCTTTCCAGTTAGAAATTTCACAAACTGTGTTTAATAATACAGAAAAGCAAGTTTATTGACTATAAAAGGCAGATTGTAAGTGATTATAAGCACTGGAATGGGTTACCCAGGGAGATGGTGAAATCTCCTTCCTTAGAGGCTTTTAAGGTCAGGCTTCACAAAGCCCTGGGTGGGATGATTTAATTGGGGATTGGTCCTGCTTTGAGCAGGGAGTTGGACTAGATGACCTCCTGAGGTCCCTTCCAATCTGATATTCTATTATAAGGGGATAGCAAACAGAATAAGGCAGATTACTAAGCAAATAAAACAAAACACACATACTACACTTAAGATCTTAGAGACTGGTTTCAAGAAGTAATTTCTCACTGTAAATGTTGTTTTAGGCAAATTACAGAGCTTCTCAGGCTGGACTCAGCCCTTGCCTTCCCCACAGCTCAATTCCTTTGTCTCTTCAGGTACTTTCAGCTGACTTTCTTCTTGGGCAGGAAGGCAATGGAGAAGAGTCCAGTGTTCAAGGTGGCACTTTTTAACCAGGTGACATTATCACCTGATCTTGAATTGTCAAAGCAACCATGAAATCAGATGTACTTGCAGTGTCCACAGGAAGGAACTCCCGGAAGATGGGGATCCATCTCTTCCAAGACTCCTAGTATTTTTCCTAATGGTCCATTAAGGCTCATTGCTTATTGTCTGGTGGGATCTCCAAGTATAACCACAGTTGTAATTGTTACATAGTCAATAGTCCTAACTCCAGATCCAGAAATGATACATGCATACAAATTGGATAATCAAATTCAGTAAATTATAACCTTTCCAATGATATTGAACATGGGCCATCCTTGCATACAATATACCTTAATTATGTCATATTCATGTCATAAGCATATTTCTATAAAGAATATGGAGCAGCACATCACATCCAGATCTTATAAAATAAATTTATATTTGAACTATGTAAGAAATAATATGTCTATACATAGTAAAACATCAGTGTATACTGAATTCAGACATATTGTTTGTTGAGAAATGTAAGCTATTGTATACACTCAATGTAGGCCAGATTGAAAAAGATCCATTAAAAATGTGTTCCGCTACTGGAATTCCCCCATTGTGTATATTACACAATGAGGTGCATCACATCATGACATGGATATGATCTTTGTGATATAGCTGCAACTCTTAAATAATGAAGAAGTGACAGGACAAATACTGCAGTGTGTGTGCAAACCTCACATTATCTCAACCAAATTTGTACTGTCCTATATAAATGATTCAGTTATACTCTACTGAACAGTCCTTTGTGGTTTTGGCTTTGTGATAGCAGAGGCAAAGATATTGTTATGTTCTTAGCCATGCACTGTGACAACGAAGACATTTTCTGTACTCATGGTCTGCCAAAAATAGCAGTGAATTTTTTAAAAAAACTATATTAAATCAAATGAAAGGATGGCTAGATTCACTGATGTTGCTTTTTTTTTTTTTAAACGGAGGGTTGAAATGAATATATAGTCTTTTCCAAGTTTTTAAGTTTTCCCTATCTTCTGTTTAGGAAAAAATCATGCCTCTCTGAAGGTTTGTCTTGAACTGTTTGTAGGCATCCCATTTCAAAATAGAGTAGATCAGAGCACAGAAGGGAACTTTTAATGCATGGTAGTAGGGCTGCAAGCTGGTGAATCAGTGCCACAGTGCCCCCTCTGGCCATGCAAAGTTCACTCAGTCTGGAAGGGTTCACTCAGTTGGTCCTTCTTGCTTGAATCCCTCTGGGGTGTGTGGGTTTTCTCCTTATTCCTGGCCAGGTCAGCTGGTCCTGATGCCCTGGGGATTTGGAAACCCCTTCAGTTTTTAAGTCTCTGAGGAGTCTGGTAGGGGTCCTCAGGCAGAATCAGGACTCTACAACTTCAGCTGTGTCCTGAGCTCCTCCCTATTTCCCCTGGTTTCTGTAGGCTATTCAGCTTGTTGGTCTGGTTATCGCGGTCTCTGAGAGGCTTCTCAGCAGTTTGTTGACAGGAGTTCCCTTCTCCAACCTTGCTTGTTCCTCCGTCAGCTGCACTTCTCACCAGCTTCCCAACTCTTTTATCCTCCCAGCTACTGTGAGACTGCCAATCATCATTGGCTGGCAGTACCTGCATTAACTCTGTGCTTGCTGGGCCAGGATGAGGCATATACATCCCATGGAAAGAGGCCACCCAGACAGTTAGTGCATGGCATAATAGAGCACTGTAGATTTACAGCCCTGCTTTCATGTACTAACTATTCATCTAGATAAGCCCTGAGTCTTTGGCTGTCATCAGCATGGAGTGAGGCCAGTACATAAGGATCCATGGGCCTAGAACCGGGTCTGGGGAGCCTGAGCCAGCTGACAGTTCCACATTGCCACTGGGACAGCATACAGAGCCACATCCAAAGAACACTGTGGAGATTAGGTGCTGCAGGAACTGCCACCGAAAGGATCCAGAGTGTCAGTGTTCTGACCAGGCAAAAACACTATTTATTTAACCTTGGCGAGTGCTCCAGGATGTTATTTGGGTAGCCACAGACTTCTGTTCTGCTGTGATTCCAGACTGTACCTTGCTTCCTGGTCTCCAGGCTGTGACCCCCCAAACCTGCCTTTGACCCTGACTCTTGCCTTCTGATTCCATCCTGGTGCTGCCTCTGATCTCTGGGCTCCAACCCCAACGTGACTCTGACTCTTGTTTATTGATCCCAACTCTGGCAATTACTTCAATTGCTGCTCTCTGGCAATTGTCTTATAGCTGTCCTTGACTTGTGGACACCAGGCTGGTGTGTCCACTAGGCCAGATTGCCTACACCTCTTTTGGCCAAGACCCACTTTTTACCCCTTCCACAGAAGTCTTTTAGCAGGGCTTTGGAAGGGGTGGGTCTACCACCAACCACTGGACCACCAGATTTGCAAGAGAGGGTTGCTGAATTTGAGAGAGCCATGTGTTGTTGTCCCAAATGACACAGCTCCTAGCAGAAAATCAAACACTCTGCAAGCAGAAAGCATGGTCCCAGGAGGAGACGTCCATACTCCAGTCTCTGAACTATGCTTAAAATGCATTTTATGGGATTCTACTCAAGTTTGGATAAACTGTAGTGGAGATTTTATTTTTGAAAGATGCTGAGGATATATGAGCTAGTTCTCAGAGGCTAAGAGACTGATACAGACTAAAGTGTGATATGAATTTTTGTTTTCTCTCTTCAGAACCATGAGGCTAGTAAGTTAATTGACAATTTCATGGATGGCTTGTAGTTTTTGTAATTTTTGCAATTTAGTGTCATGTTTATTCTTTGCTTATTAAATATAAATATTGTTGCTTGTGGCTGAAGTCACTGAAATATCTCTTTCCTGGCATGCTTGAACACATTTCTGGTTATTGCAATGTTAGGTTTATTATGTCTAAGTTGCACAACAGGAAGCCAGTTTCTGAGGGCAAGGGCCAGGGCTGGAAGCTCATAGAAAGGCACTTTTATGCAGAGGAGGCTATTCCTCTTCAAACACTTCTCTGTGCTTAGTTATAATTCCAATCATGTGTCCTTTTAGTTCAGAGTATTTATTCCATTTAGAAGAGATGTGACTGTCCTGTATTTTAATCTACTATATAAAAAGTAATATATGATCGGGTATAGGCACATAAGCCATATTTTTAGACTTGGATGCCTAAAGGTATGCTTCCAAATCCATATAAATAGGATTGTCACTGGTGTCAACCCTCCTCCTTCCTGTCTGGCTTGAGTGGGAGCTGCGGATGATCATCCTCCCTTAAAGGAGACCACCGTTATTGGTTTTTTCTAGAAGTGTATGGAACAGTCCAAAGGTGAAAGAATGTTACAGATTCAAGAAGAGCAGCCGTGTTAGTCTGTTTCCATGAAGAAAGTGAGGAATATTATTAGTATTAATAGAATTCCTCGCTTTCCTTAATGTTCCAAATGTGGTGCTGTGGAATCTGGATGCTTACAAAGGTTATTTTTACGTTTAATAAAGGATAAAAAGTTCAAGTGGGCACACAGACACTTCAAAAAACTGCAGCTCTAGTTCTGATCCTGATCCTTTAAAATTAATTATATTAAATATTTAAACTTGTCAGTATAATAAAAATATACCATATATTATAATCCATAGATACTAGAACAAGTTGTACTGTGTATTAGCCTGATCCAAAGCATATTGAAGTCAATGGAAAGATTGCCAATGGTTTCAGTGGGCTTTAGATCAGATCTTCTGTACATTACATTACTTTCTAGATCAGTGGATTCTTTAAGATAGTTTATTAGTATTGGATCACTTAGGTACTTCTTCCTACCCTAACAATAATCCATCCAGTCAGACATACAATTGGCCATTGAATATAACTGATAAGAACACTTTGACTACGTTTATTTTAATCTAAGTCAAACATTTCATGAAGCCAAATATTGCATGGAGATGTATGAATTTCAACAAAGTTTTCAATGGAAAAGTTTAAGGTCCACAGTGGACGATCTGGTCACTTCTGGAGAGAGAGAAATCAAAAACCTTATCTTTTTAATCTAAAAACTGACATTTTAACATTTTGCAAAAAACACTCAAAGGGTTTTTGGTTTTGTTCCAGTGCGGAGTGTAAACAAATTTAGAAACCGCCAGAGTTATGAGGAAACAGAATTATCATCCTCTGACCAGTTCTATTAAAGTATTAAATATATAACAACAGCTATAGTTAGAGGTGCTTTTTTCATTTTTTGCTAAAATGTATAATTATGTAAATAAGAATGGTAGACAACATCAGTGTCCCTCTAGATCAGCGGTGGCCAACCTAAGCCTGAGAAGAGCAAGAATTTACCAATGTACATTGCTAAAGAACCACAGTAATATATCAGGAGCCCCGCATCCACTCCGCCCCTCTGCTCCCAGTGCCTCCCGCCAACTGACAGCCCCACTGATAAGCGCCTTCCTCTTCCTCCCCACACCTCCTGATCAGCAGTAGCTCCAGCCCTGGTGTCAGTGCCTATACAAGGACCCACATATTAACTTCTGAAGAGCCACATGTGGCTCTGGAGACACAGGTTGGCCACCCCTGCTCTAGATGGACACCAATCTGCTGTGAGTGTCCCCAACTCCTGAATCCCATGTGATTCTAAGCTACTTGGGTCTGGTTAGTGACTGATTTCTATTCCTAGCTCTGGGTCTCTCAAGCACACATCTGAGGTGCAGGTCCCATTTCTGACACACCTTTTGAACGGTGGGCCCTTACTGTCCAGCAGCCTTAACCCCCCCCCCCCCCCCAAACCAATGCTACAGTCCCCCTGAGCCCTAATTGCTTAGGTATGTTCACTCAGAATCCGCTCACCTGTAGGAGCTCTTGTTTCTCAATATACCCTTTCAGAGATAGTGTGGGAAGGAATTCAGGCTTAGCAAAGGAATTTCTGAACCACGGGCACTCTTCTCTTGAGCACCACTATTGAATTACAGATGTGTGGACAATAACAAATGGTCCTGAGGAGGCACCTCTTCCCCACGGTCTGATCTTACCCCTTCTGTGGGTCTGGATTAGATCATTGTTAATAAGATAGGCAAACTTTCTTGGCTTTGCTTTCCTCCAGCTCTTTTTTTCTAGCATATAGCTATGGATTGACCCCTTGCTCAGAGAAGCTGCCTTCTTCATCTCTGACCCCCTGTTGACCATGTACTTCCACTGGAGAAAGTGTACGTTCCAGAATTCCCCTCCCTTTTCCTGGTTACCTTGTCCCATCTGTAGAGAGTAATTGAAAGTCACTGGCCATATGATTGAAAACACATTGTTCCATTAAGAGGGTAAGTCCATGTTGATGGCCCTTGATGGCTCTGTACCTGGTTCTCAGACACAGATATGCAACTAGGTGTCAAGCTGCCAGTACAAAATGAATGCTCTAATCCACAATGAACTAACGACCATGAATGTCACACTGCAAATGAAGATTACAATACAGAGTGGAGCCCCTGGAAAAAAAAAGACAAAATGGAATGGAACACCAAACAAGATGGAAGGAAGAGAATAACGTGGGTTCCCAATATGGCACAGACATTCCCTCAGTCGGTCACAAACAGGAATACATAATAAAGCAAGAAAGAGAGGGAGACTCAGAGAGAATAAGGGAAAATAGAGTAATACCAAAGATGATCCATCAAATTGAGAACTAAGCCATAATGTACGTCAGTTATTTCCAGCAGACATGATGAGTTCCTAATAACATAGTAAAATGGTTTGTATTTAGCCGAGGGTGAAACAAAATCCTTCATTAAGTTCTACTTAACATTTATCCATATTTATTCAGATATATGTAGAGTTTAGATCTTAGGAAAGGTTTCTTTTCCCCTCTGCTTTTGCTACTTCCAGTATGGAATTAAACAATTGTTCTCTATTGTGTGCTGCCTTGTCTTTCCATAATGCTCAAATTATCTCAACATTGTTTAGGTTTAGTTATTGTTCAGTGTAAATCTCTGGCTTCTTGATGAGGTATTAACAAATTAGTGTATGGTTCTAAGATGTTCTTGGCAGAGTCTTATGAGAAGAAGCTGAGTAATCACTGGCTATATACTGTTAATTACCATAATACAAATTGCTAGAATATATTATGGCACACAGTACACTGTAGCTCTGTAAATGTTGTAATTAGTATTTTTAATTAAACAATGATAAAAAGTCAATACATTTTATTTGCTGTAATAAATAATCAATGGCATTTGCACATACTGTGTAATTTTACAGTGTCCACGATATTAGAAGTTGAGAGAGTCCCTCAAACAAGGTAACTGGTAGAGCTGGTCAGAAATTTTCCAGCAGAACTGTTTTATTGGCAAATGCCAGGTAAATGAGCCCTACATTTCCTGAAAAAGTGAGTTGGGTGCAAAAATCTTTTGCTGAATCACAGGTAGGGTTCTAATGCAGGCTGATGTGATCTACACCAAGATTGGGGGACCACAGGTTTCTACAGTACATGGTTTTGTAACAGTCCCTCCATGCAGACTGATCTAAATGATAGAAATCATTAACTTCAAATGACTTTGGATTAGGTCCCAAACTTTCAGGAAGCACCTGTGTTGAGTGCTTAAATCAGCATTTGCACAATTGTTTTTCTCATGCAAATAGGTATGCAGTTGGTGATGGAGAGACATGCTACTACAAATGCAAAGAATATTTTTAATAGCCTAAAAATTGTTCTATTTAACTGTGTATTTTAAAATGATTTAGTGATGGTAGCAATTGTGGTAGGAACTGGACATCTCATCCAAGATCCAATATATGGGCTGCCTTAATAAGCAGTAATAGGTAGTACTTTACCCTAAAAAAGCTTGTAATCCCAATGGATAAGATAAAACGACACAGCATTTTGAAGCCTGCATCAACAGATTTGGGCTAGCATTCTAAAAATAGTTGTGTAGACAGAGCTTTGAAGTAATGGTTCAGGCCAGAGCTCCAGCTCTGAAGCCCATCCCCTGCCTCTTTCGGAAATAGTGTTGTTATCCTTATTTTACAGATGGAGAACTGGAACACAGATATAAGGAGTGACATCCTGATTCCATTGAAATCAATGGCTAAATTCCCCTGGACTTCAATGGAATCTGGATTTCATGCTGAGTGCCTTGTCCAAAATCACTCAGGAGCTCTGTGGCATTGTGAGGAGCTGAGCCAGAATTTGAGTCCTCATCCAGTTTCTTAATGCCAAGACCATCCTGTCTGTTTTCCATAATGTTTTGCAGAGTGTTGTTTGATCCAAAGATTTCAGACAGCCACATCACAACATACTACGCAATAAGTATTTGTTGAAATTCTGAAGCAAATTACAATTCTTTCAGGAATAAAGGAGATGGGATTTCACATGCTTATCTAAATGTCATGGCAGAGATAAAGGGAGAGAGCTGATGATTGAACTTGCAGGTACAATAGAGTCCTGAAAACAGGGCCAGCCTTACACCAATTAGCATCCCAGTCAAAGAGCATCTTTGGCACCCCTCCTCCATTTGTTAAGCTTTTGAATACATATTTTTTATTGCATTTGCAGCCCATTTCATAACTTTGATGCGTGATTTGCATGCATGATTTATCCCTCTCATATAAAATGATAAATTTGCACACTAGGATCTGTAAATCTGTATTTATTCATATTATATATAAGCAAATAAAAATCTTTTCCTTTAAACATATAGAATCTTTTTCATTTAAAAAATAACTGGAATGTACTAACATCAAGAAAGTGAAATGTGCACCAACATTGAGTGGACCAGTATTAATAATTCCAGTGACAGTCTTCAAATATTAATCCTAGTCCTTTAGTTCAAAAGGTCGCTTTTCTTGCCTTTGCCCTCATGAATAGAAGCTCAGCTTCAAGAGGTCAAAGACTGGGCAATGGCATTTTCAAGGGATAAAATAGCAAGTGATGTCAGTCTCTCATTGGCTATTGTCGATCGAAGATATGTTTTAATGAGCTTGAGCTGCACTCACTACTCGTAACTACAACTGGCAGCGTGACCAGAATCCTCAAAGCTATCTACACATTAGGAAAAGCGTCCTTTAGACTTTCATGCTGAATGAACTGGAGAACTTGAAGTGGAGAGTATGAAGGATGTTGTCCAATTTGACATAGATGTCTTTATCATGGACATCTGAACATTCCCCATGCATTGGCATCCAGTGAAGGTCCGTACAATTGTTCAAGAGTGTTTTTCTGTCACCCAGCAGCTTACTAAGGTCATACAACCCCCACCCACACCCCAACACCTGAGTATTTTCATGGTGTTTCATTTGTTCAGACCTTTTTCTTGATGGACATTTGAGCAGAGTCAATGAGTGAGCCAAAAAACTTCCTCTTGCATCTAATGAAACAGGGTTGAAGGAAAGACAGCCACAAAACCCAAATAAAGCTCTTGAATTCAGTGCAAGGATCCTTACCTGGACACCACTGTTCCTTTCCTTCATATTTGTGCTGTTGTTGTAGTGTTGGACACGACAATCCTGAAGCTTTATTTTATTCTCATTCAAAACATTCATAAACAGTTCTGTTAGTCCTTTTTCCAGTAGAGACGTCCACAGATCAGAAACACATAGTGTTCCTTTTCTTGGATACAACCATTCTCGTTGTCAACAAATCCTACTGTAAATGATATCTTTTCACTGTGAATAATGTCAGAAGTGCAGTCAATTCACATAATACTTCGCTTTGCTGAGCTGCATCAATACGTTATCAAGCACCTTCCTTGCCATAAGGTCAATTTGTTTTGAATTGTTTTGCTGCAGTAATGGTCCATAGCTTCTTTACAAACTACTAGACATAGGTGCTCATGCATGACATTGTCGTATTTCCCAAGGAGCCCTACCAAAACTGAGGAAATTACTGTTATGTTTAGTGAACAACTTACCGGACAAGCCCAAGAAAGCTAAATTATTCTTTGCAAGGAAGAGGGTAATTGAGATCAGATGCTTGAGCATGTTCCTCCAATGCTGGGTTTCTACATTAATAATGTCCTGGTTTTCTGTGTCTATGCATTTATTCAGCTTGAGCCTGGACTCAACCTCCATGGATTTGGAGTAGGCCATAAAATGGCCATATGACTTTTCATGTTGCTTCAGAGCATTAGCTAAGTTATGCCGGTAACTGTACCCGATTTGGCATTCTTGTCAAATATTTAACAACAAATGCAGAAGACTGTCAGTTGATTTCAAGTAAACTAGCCAATGCCAAATCAGTTTCTCACCATTCTCAAGCACTCTTTTGCAGTGTGACTTTGAGAAATCTTGCTTCTGCTCATTTACTGGAAACATCATATCCACGATGTTGCCCAGCCCATTCAAAATTGTCCCTAAATCAGGCTCTGTCTTAAAGTATAGTAGAAGAAGAGATGGCACAGAAAAGAAAGGGACTAACATATGAGGAGTGTTTGTGAGAAGACAGCAAAGGGTTAATTAAAATAAGGACCTCACTAAACTGAAAAGTTGTCCACTATATGCCAAACCAAATTTAAACTAGCATGTGACTTAATACTTACCCTAAGTGACTTGTCCAAGGTTATGTCCATACAACAAACCTTGCCACCTGTGGCAGAGACCCACCCCACTTGCCGGATGTCAGAGCCTCGGCTCTAGCCTGAGCCCAAACATTTAGGCTGCTATTTTTAGTCCCACACTGTGATCCTGAGTCAGTTAACTTGGGCTCTGAGACTCCCTGGTATGGGTCTTTTTTTTTTTTTACTGTGTAGATGTATCCTTAAACTCTCCGTATCTCAGTTTCCCTGTCTTCAAAAAGGTGGTGGAGATGCTTATATACATTATAAAGGTGTGAATTTGAGCTACATACATTTGTCTTCCCTGATCCAGCAAGATAATAACATGAGATAGTTATCTTGCTGTAAAATGTTGAGTGAAGACAAGGTACTTGGCAGTGTTCACCACAAGGCGCATAGGCAAGGTCAACATTATGACTATCCAATCCCTTCTCTCCACATGATTGACCTCACCTAGTGTATCTAGCAATAAAAATGCAAGCAAATTGTCTTCATTATGTTATTACAGAATAATAGCTAACATATTTTAATTATCCTTGTCAGTGAAGATGTAACCATAATTGTGGTGCATTGCTGTTAAGGTGCAGGTGCAGTGGCTAGTTCAACAGTATTTTAGAGTTAGTGACCAATCCTGCAGTCCTGATGTACATAAAACTCTCCCTGATTTCAGTGGGAGTTATGCATACCATAAAGATTTCAGGTTCAGATAAAACATCAGTATTTAAACTAGGGACCCTTTTGAAGTCCCTCCTTTCAAATTCTTTGCTTATTAAATGTTTTGGAGCATTCCAAATTTTGGGTTTTGTAGAACTTTGGCATAATGCAGAAAATGAAAGAAAAGTGTGTCCCCCTTTCCCCCCAGGATCTCTGATGCAGTGCTGTCTGTCTCCAAACCAGAGACAAACTGAAAGGGCTGCAGCAATGCCACAGATAGATTAGGTAATATATATTCAGCTATAAATGTGTCTCCTTAAGGAGAAAGCTTCCACCTTCTGATAATAGATCTATTAGCACATTGCACACAGTCTGGGTAAATATGCTTCAGATTACCCAGAATGACCGAATAACTTTGCAGTACATTTTCTCATTTGAAAAACAGAAGGTGTGCTCAATTAAAGCCCAGTCCTTCACTATTGCAGCCAGTGAAAATTTAGCGATTGACTTTAATGACAGTAGCTTAGGCCCACAGTTCTTGTGTTTAGAGTACTGAGAATTTCTAGAAGTCAGCACCAGCACAGTACAATATTCTTCAGGCTTATTTTCTTTTTTATACAGTCTATAGGCATGTTCACCAGAATTTAAACTTCTATAATAGATCTTATTATGGGTTTAGTTTACAGTGCAGACAAAAATCTGGAATGCTAGCCTAAGTAAATCATTGTCACAGAAAAAGCTAATGGAATAATTCAAATATATCAGAAAAAGTGATGTCTGTTCTTAAGACAAAATTGCATTGATACAGGCTGCAGAGAAGCTCTGAATATACAAGGAACAGAAATGTGAGTTTATATTATCTTCAGAGCATTTCTTTAAGAGTAGTGAGACATCTTTTTCTGTGATGTAGTGAGATCAGTGTGCAGCTGTCTCTTCAGGACTTATCCATACACACAAATTGGTCAATGGTTTAACTTAAATGAGGTTAGTTGAACAGGTGTAGTCTTGTGTAGGGACTCACTTCTACTGGTTTTAAACTGGCTATATTGAATTAGCATATGTCAGTGAATGATAGGCACAAGCAAAACCCGATGTAGACCAGGTTTAAAGTGGAGTATCCATCCACAAATCAGCAATGATTTAACTAAATCTGTACAAAGTCACCCTTTTCAGTTGTATCAGTAGAAATCCATGTGTAGACCAAGCCATAGTTCTGCATCCACCACAGTTCAATGATCTGTGTACAGAAAGCTGGGTGAAATGTTTCAGCCAGAACTTTTTTTCACTCAAAAGTGCAGATTCATATTGACTGAAACATTTTGCAAATTTGTGTCAATTCCAGGAAGTTGTTTTTGCTGGGGCAGAGAAGGAAGAATGGGTTTTTTTTTTTTGGAAATGTCAAATGGTTCATGTTATGCAGCATTGTAGTTGTGTTGATCTCAGGATATTAGAGCCAAAGTGATGAAGCAATACCTTTTATTGGACCAACCATTGTTTGTGAGACAAGTTTTTGAGCTAATACAGAGCTCTTCTTTGGGTTTGGTTAGATATGAAGAAGAGTGCTGTTTAAGCTCAAAAGCTTCTCTCTCTCTCTCTTACCAACAGAAGCTGGTCCAATAAAAGATTTTACTTCATCCATTGTGTCCCTCTAAATAGTTCATTTTGACATTTCTGAAATGAAACATTTAGATTTTTCAGATTAGATGCACTAAGGGACTTTGGTGTCATTCACAAAACTAACGAGGAGGTGACACTGCCCCTGGTACCAAATAGCTAGGCTGACCATACGTCCCGTTTTGAACGGGACACTCCCGTTTTTTTCATGTTTTTGAACCGTCCCGTCTTTTTGTCCAAAATATCAATTTTGTCCCGTTTTTGGGGCAGGACTCATAAAACGTGGACTCATAAAACAGGACTCATAAAACATGGAGTCATAAAACGTCCACCCCCTCCCTCCCCCCACCGCCGCCGGTGCGCTCGGCCCCCGGCTGCGGCTCCAGACCACTCTGCTTCGCCGTCAGCTTCAGCCCGCTGCCGGCCGGACGTTTTATGACTCATAATCACATAACTGAATTTATGTGATTATGAGTCATAAAACCCGGCCAGCAGCCCCCCCGCCGGCGCGCTCGGCCCCCGGCTGCGGCTCCGGACAGCTCCGATCTGCCGCCTCCTCCAGCCCGCCGCCCGCTGCCACTTCCTCCTCTCTATTCCTCCTTCCCTCCTCTCCATCCCTCCCTTCTCTCCATCCCCCTTCTCCATCCCTCCCTTCCTCCCTGCTCTCTCCCTCCGTCCGCTGCCTCCTCTCGCTCCCTCCATCCCTTCTCTCTATCCCCTTCTCCTTCTCTCTATCCCTCCATCCCTCTCTTCCTTCTCTCTATCCCCCTTCTCCATCCCTCCCTTCCTCCCTTCTCTCTCTCCCTCCGTCCACTGCCTCCTCTTCCATCTCCCTTCTCTCCATCCCTCCTTCTCGCTGTCCCTTGCCTCCTCCATCCCCCCTGCTCCCTACCCCCATCTCTTCTCTCATCCATCCATCCTCTCCCTTCTCACCTTCGTGTCTTCTCTCCCTCCGTCCCCGCCATCATCTTCATCCCTCATCCCCCCTTCTCTCTCTCCCTCCATCCTCTTCATCCCCCATCCCTGTTCTGCTTATTCCTCCATCCATTCCCCCCGACCCCCCTTTGCCTCCCCCCGCCCAGCGCTGGGGGGCCCAGGTGGGGCCATGCCCCCCCCCACACACCCTGTCCTGTTTTTGCCATCCCAATGTCCCGTTTTTGTCTAAAGGAAATATGGTCAGCCTACAAATAGCCCAGTGGTCAGGCAGTCACACTGGATATGCGTGATACAGTTTTGAATCCATGAACTTGAGCAGGGACTTGAATCCATGTCTGCTGTGCTTTAACCACCAGGCAGGCTATAGGGTGTTCAGGGGTGTGTGTGCTTTGTATACATAACTAAATAGTCATTGTGCCAGAGAGAGAGAGAGAGAGAGAGAGAGAGACAGAGAATATGTGAATGACTGTACAGCCTGGTGGCTAGGACGCTCAACCCATAACATTTTGTATTTTGTTTTTCAGAACTGAAAAGTCAGCTGTTTGTACAACTCTAGTGAACAGTCATGTAGTTAAAGAATGTGCGGGGGAATTTTGGAAACTAAAGTTATGAGATATTACATTCAAGGACAGTTTTCATAAAAATTAATAATTGTTTATTGTATCACCATGGGATTTTCCCATCTTCACTAAACATCATTACTCTAAACATTACACCAGGGAAAAGGAAATAGAAAGCAATGGGGAAAAAGAGAAAGAGATTAACTTGCCGTGGACTTTGTTTTTAACTTAATGGGTCACCTTCATAACCCACCCTTAATCAAGTAGTTGGCATGTGATGGGTTCTGTGTATAGATCAGAAGTGGCATACAATACAAGTAAGCTGTCTGAGTTTGTCTGGCACATAAGTGTCTGAGTTTACATTTCCTTGCTAGCTAGTCAGGTTCTAATTAGTATTGAGGGATCAATGTTGAGACAAAAAACATGAATATCAGACTATTCACAGGTTGTAATGTTTCTTCATTACAAGTTCGATATTTGATTTTTGTTTGTTTTACTTGTCTCTCCCTCTTTATCATTTTTATTAGATTCATCATGTGAAATGTACCAGTGGTATCAGTTACTTCAATTCCTTTGATTTTTGATGACACTTGAACAATTTTTGATTTTATGTCTGTATCAGATCAGTGGAAAAAGAGAAAGGGCTGACCATTCCATACCACTGTCGTGGTGCTCAGTAGCATCACTATGGCCAAAGCTAGGCTGTGTTGTTGGCACTGTCTCTTTGAACATTGTTAAATTTAAATATCTGTTGCTGTGTGGTCCTGAGAGCACATTAGTAAAAGGAAAGTGGTAATAACATGTCCTCCTCATTCAGGGATGGTTGATTACCCCGAAGAACTTTCAGAGGTTGTGAAACTGGGACCTCTAGCAGTGCCTTGTGCTAACTTTCCCTTTGCTGCTTTGTTATTATATTTGACATTTAGATTTGCAGCTGTGGGCTGATTATATGGAATTTCATCAAAATATAAACGACAAAAGATGAAAATCTGAAATGACAAGGTTGTCGTCGTAATTTTAAGTTAATTACAAGATGAGGGACTGTGGTGGAGGCAGCTCATTGAGAAATGAAAGCAATGGTGGGTGCCCAGTGGTAGTGCTCAGAAATAACAAAAAGTGATCTCATTAACATTTTTAAACCCACGCTGACTTTAGAAAATGGCTACCAAGCATGCTTTAAATGGTGTATGGAATGAAAACTTGTCTGCTTGGTCAGCTTTGCAGTCAGTACTAGGGCATAAGATTCATGAAAGCCCATTACACCCAAAATCGGCAATAGATTAGAACAATATTAATTGAGAGAGTTCATTTTGTGTTTCTGCACCATCAGTACCTGAATTGAGGCTGGTGGGCTACAGTACAGGTCACAAGGATGGCGGGTCACAACTTTACAAAATTAGAATTTTGACTATTTTTAGAAGGTGAAAAATCTTCACCATCTTTCAGCCAGCTCTTGACAGAAGCACCTGCCTTTAATATTTAGTACTTTCTACTGATTTTTTTCTTCTCATCATAACATCCTGCTACCCACTTTTCTTCATGTGACTCACTGCAAGGAACACAGATACCATGATGATGGGCATGGTATAAAAACCTAAATAGAATCTAATCACTGCTGAAAAATATTCCCCCCAAATTAAGGCCAAATTAGAGAAATGCTGAAAAGTATTCAAATAGCAAGTACAGCTCCAAAAGCTGATGCATCAAGAGCTTCCCCTTCAATCAGCTGAATGCAGGCAAAGCTAACTTTTTACTTTAGATTTTCCTCCACAGATACCTGACTTTGTTTTTTATTTCAAATTTTGATTTAGCCATTTAACCCTGTCTCCTGACACTACCCTTACTCTGCAGTATGGCTTGAGGCTGTATCACCAAAATCAATGAGACCAGGATCAGACGCCAAGGCCCAAGGTCATCAAAGGTATTTTAGCAACTCACTCCCATGGATTTCAATGGGGGAAAGGGGCCTAAATACCTTTTAAGATCTGTGACTTGCCTATGTTTACACAGGAAATCTTTGGCAGATCTGGAACTGGATCCAACTCATTCTTCCTCTTTGCTAGAACACTACTGGTGAGAGAAAGAGAGGTTCCAAGGAAATTTCTGGTGTCAAGCTTCCCAGGTGGTTATATAAACTTTCTGGGTGAAATCTTCGCACCATTGATGTCAATAGCAAAACTCCCATTGACCTCAGTGCTCCAGGATTTCTCTCGCTATCACTAAACACCACTTGTGCTTTACAAGACGGTGCTGCAGAAACATAGGGAAAGAGGACTATCCTGTAAAACGAGTCACTGTGGCAGTAAGCCTCTAATTATAGGAATAAAAAACAAGCTGTCCAACTTATTTAAAGTTGTGCACTGGCTCTTTAGAAGCACATGTCTTATTATTACATTGGTCCCTTGGCACTTCCTTTCAAAACCTTTCATTATCAGGTGTTACTATTTTATTTTATTGTATTATAACTATGATCTTCAATTCACTTGACCCATCCATATTTTTGTGTATCTTTAGCTTAATACACATTTACTATTTGCTCTGCAAAACTCAGTCTGATGTACTCTAAACTAATAGCTATTATTGTTCAGTGCTACCTATGGCTGTTCATTGTAAGAAATCCTGACTTTCAGCTCACTGAAATTGTAAGTAGACCCCAAATTGACTCGATTATGCAAAAAATGACTAATGCTTATTGTTTTGAAGGTGCCCTTGGGATAGTAGTTCAGCAATGTGTTTTACTACCTACTTATCTCAGCTTGTTCCACCAGCCTGCTCTGAAAATTAGAGCAGATGAGTTGGATTGAATTAGAGGCTCCATGGAAACAGTTATATTTTCTAGCCATAAAGGTTTGCTGGTTCTCCAAAACATTACTGGAGATAGTGCATATGGATCTGGTGTTACATTCAGAGTTCAGTTTCTGTGACTAGAAAATCTTGCACTACCTGCCAGACTTTGATAGAAAGGGATTAAATATTTGTTGATGAAACAAAAGATCATTTTGTTCTCATGTTTTGAAATTATTGGTCTGAAGCTTGTCCAGAATACTGATATTTAAATGAAATAGAAAAATATGTTAACAAAAATTGGAGCCAGATTGATATCTTTCCTTAAAAACAGGAAGAATAATCTTAAGGATTAAGTTATGATGGGTGATTCAACAAGAAAGAAAGATTACAGCGCCTGATTCTGCCACCCTTACCCATTCTGACTAGTACACTACTTCACAAGTAGTCCCAATCAATGGGACTGCTCACCAAGATCCAGATTTGGACAAATTTACTCTGTGCATAGCCCCATTCAAATCAGTTTCTTTAGATGTGAAGTTAGGATACAAAACATTAGTACCAGATCCTTAGGGAATTAAAAATAAACAAAACAATGCTCAACAAAGCACTACCTTGGATCTTTTCTCCCCTTGTATATTTGCAAATCTAGATTCATAGGATCTTAAAAGTGGAGTGGAGACTAATTTCTTATGTCAGGTTAGAGACAGGAAAATAATCTGTCTGGATATAGGTCTGTCAGGATATTTATATGAAGTTTATCACTGTGGGATCTGAAAAACTTTGAAATTATGGGCTAGATTTTAACTTCAGGCCCAGCCTAAACTGTACTACTCTAACAGCAGCCTCAGAAAGGGCTGGGACACACTTCAGAATCACAGTTCTTCCCCTGCTTCCTCCTTGCACCCAGAAGTGGTATTAATGTTGCCTTTACCAGTAGTAAATTATTACTTACTCCTTTCACTAGCTCAGTTAATCTGCCCAGAATGGTCAGGGGCAAAGACTCCTCCCATTTACCATGCATTCCTACCCACTCTCCAGCCACCTGTAACTCTACTTATTCCTATAGTATGTTGTGATGATTGAACCTCCAAATTTACTCTAATTCTCAGGTCAACTGTAAAAAAGTATGTGAAAATTCATAAGATACCACAATAACTGATACAGTAGACTCTCGATTAACCAGGATGATAGGGAAAAAAATAATCCTGGTTAATAAAATCCCGGATAATCACCATCCATAGGAAATATGGGGAGGGGGAGTTGGTTCACCAGCCACCCTGCGCCGGGGAGGAGGGGTGTTGGTTCACTTACTGCCCTGCGCCCTGGTGGGGGGTGGGGTGGTTTGTGTGTGCTTGGGGCAGCAACAAAGCCAGAGCCGGCCCTGCGAGTTGCATGTATCCACATCCTGGTTAACCCAATCCTGCATAATCGAGAGTCTACTGTATTAACAAATGTTGGGAAAATGTACAAAAGGGAGAGAGACTGAATTAGTGTAATCCAAGAGGTCTATTGGTATAACTCAAGGACTCTTAAGATGGTGTGTGGTAAACAAGAACAGTGTGGAATCAGAAATCTGTGAACCAAAATTGATGCATTGGAAATTAGGCCTAATTGGTGGACAAAATAATGAGGGGGATGAGCTATTCTGCCCCTCACCCCCTTTCTGGATCTTTAAAGAAAGTGACTTGGGCAAGAAAAACAGGCTACTGGAGCAAGCTTTGTTATCATGGCTTCTAAGCCCACCATCTCCTGGGATCCCAGACGTTCATCCTGATCTTTAGATGTCTTGACCCACCAGGCCAAATACGGGAAGCCAGATGACATCACCACCTCTAGTGGCTGCAGCTGAATCCCCAAAACCACCTGGGATGAAAGGGGATCAGACTTTACCAATAACAGCAGCAACAACAGGTTCTTCTTTCCCCAAAAGGACAGCTATTGCCATCTTTGATATTATCTAAGAGACCCTCAAACAAGAGGTTTTTCCTTCTAAAAATTCTCTCAGGTAAAAGGCAGAGGGAATAGAAACGTTGCTACAATGAAAGCTTTAATTAATACTCTACATATCACATGCTTTAACTGTTTTTCCTTTTCTTTCTTTAATAAAAGATTAAATAATTATTTTAATGCTGTGTTTGCTATCGTACTAAGCAGGCTCAGAGCTTTGTATCCCAAACCCCGGACCTTGTTTAATGTTGACCAAGGAACTGGTGCTTTAAAATCATCAAATATTGCAATACTGACAATAAAAACACAATAGTTGCCTACATTGTGATCAAATTATACTCACCTAGTACTTTATATGTTTCGGCTGTAGTTCAGTTTGAATATGTATTATCTGTCACTCTCTTTTAGGGAGCAAATGGTGAAAAAGTGTTTACAATTCAATGTATGTTCTTGAACAATCCAGTGAAGCCTCTTATTTAGTTGTGGCACTAAAGTGTTTGTTTTATTGTTCTGTTCAGCTGTATTGCTCTCCTGATATTCTCATTCACAGTGGCATGGCACATAGGGGTATCAATCTTGTTCTTAACATTGTGTGACAGTCTCCTGTACACAGCCCACATGAATACTAATGTTATCTCTCAGCAAAAGCTGAGCCCAAAGTGACTCTCTTTCTGTAACCACATGCTCAGATGTGCACACAATGCAATAGTAGCCAAATATTTACTAATAGAGCATATTTCTATCTTAGTATTTATATGGCCTCCATCAAAATAATTTCTCGGAATTATCATCCACATCTTAAGAGTCTAACTGCTTGCATCCTAAAAATTAGCTACCAATGGGGTTCAGAAAGGAAGGCAACAAAATCCCTGCTGGCTTAGAATCATACAATCTTAGGGTTGGAAGGGACCTCAGGAGGTCACCTAGTCCAACTCCCTGCTCAAAGCAGGACCAACCCCCAACTAAGTCACTTAAAAGTCACAACTTCCACTGAGTTATCTGAGATGGATATGGAAAAGTAGAATGAGACCTTTGTTTCTTCTCCAATATACAAAAAAAGCCAAATTCTTAAAAATATGATCTATTAAAAAAGCAATTAATACAGCATAAACCTCTACACCCTCGGCTGATGTCACTCTCAGAGGCGTGCCTCATTTTTCTGCAGTTGCTAGGGTGAAAATATATCTTATAACTGAGAGTTAAGTGGGACTTAAATTATGCGTCGACCTTGTGCTAGCCTCTTGCATAGGGCGAATTTCGGTTAACCTTTCCTCAATTCCCTAAAAACAGGGTCAGCAGTTTATGATTTGTCAATCAGTTCTGCTTTCTGTCTGAGTGGGTATGACCTGTGGCATGGCATGGTCACAGTTGGCCTGGGTCAGCTGTCTTGGGCTCGAGGGGGTAAAATTGCTGTCTAGATGTTTGAGCTTGGCCTGGAACCTGAACTCAGGGACCTCATGAGGGGAGAGGGGCCCACAGGGACTCAAGCCTGCTGCAGGTGTTTAATTGCTGTGAAGATGTACCCCGTAAGACCAGCGGGGTTAGTCCTTCATTGAGTAATTGCCATTGATATGGATGATGGCTGATATCAGTTATAGACAAGACTCATTTGGTGATGAGTTGCACAGACTACAGTATTAATGATAATGGTGATCACAGTGATAGAGCTGCATTACTCCACAAAAGATTATTGTTATAATATAAATATTCTGCAATACCCACTCCAAACCTTATTTTCTCATGCTGCAGAACTACCCCAAAACAGCTATTTTTGGGGAGGTAGGGAAGGAAGAAATGTTAATAAATATATTTATTTACTCAGAAGGAGATGATTCTTATATATATAAGATGTTTGGGATAAGGGTGGAATGCAGTTTACTGTTGAGACTTCTATATTTTCCCTTTTTTTTGGTAAATTCTGTTTCTCTACTGGAAGGTTGTATATTCCTTTGATTTCTTTTATTTTACTATATCTTGGTCTTATCAAATGTGTTGCTTGCTTTTTGTGAGCCACCTTAGTAACTTGGGAAATTTTTAATTTGTTACTTGTTATGTAAATTATTGGAAAATATTATTTACTATTTGAACTGTCTGGAAAAAGTATTTTAAAAATGTAAAATAAAACAAAGAACGCTTAACTTTACAGTATTCCTCACTGCTGTATTTAGTGGTATCAGGAATTACAGCATTGCGCCTTTTCAGTCATGTTCTCAAATGTGGATGAAATTGCTATTGACTTTTAATTGTATTCTTGCGAAACTTGAGATGACAATGTTTTCTGTTAAAATCATTTTGCTGTAGCTTTCATTATGTAGCTGAACAGTGCTTGAAGTGTAGAACACTGCTTGAATTTCAAATGTGAGATGTTACACTTTGTTTTCTTCTTCCAAATAAAAATAATCCAATTTACCTGTCTGAACCACTAGGTTGTTGATTGTTCTCTAATAAGTTAACTTAAAGAGATGTATAATAATTTCATATTTAAAGTCTTAATGTGGTCTCTATTGACTAATGTTAGAAATTTATTATAAGCAAAAGTGTTATTTTCACTTTCTAATTAGTTTTAGTACATTGATAGAGGAGTAAATTTGGATTTTTTTTCTCCCGATTTATAGAACATTCTGATGTACTCTTAATTAGGTGAAGGGAATGATGTATAGTAATCTCTCCCTGAAACTATACTGTAAAAATGTACAGATTCGCTTTTGGGGGTTTTTTTTGGTTTTTTTTTTTAAATCACATGGTAAAGAGAAGACAGGCTACTATGGAGGAGTGCACTATAGGCAATCACATTTTCAACCCCTATCAGTTTTTTAAATAGAGTAATCACTGAAATAAGTCATCTGTTTTATCATTTTTATAGTGTAAATTCATGTATAATTCCAAGAAAATAAAATTCAAAAGCTTTATGCTGAATTATAAAGTATTTGTTTTTGGTATTTTAATAATACCCAATCTCTTGGTTGTATATTTAATATAAAGTTTAGAATTCTTTAAAAACTGTGTTAATGCAGATGGTGAAACAAAACTGAGAATGTTTCTTGAAATGGTGTTTTTTCAATCTTTGAATTAAATAATAAATATAAACTTTACTTTATTTAAATATGATCAGTGGATGTACACCCAACAAAGCAAGGAAAAACTGAGTGAGGATTATAGTAAAGTCTTAATAAATGCCAGTTATTCGCAGACATCTTGGCATAGTCTATGCTCCTTTACCAGAAGGTCCCATGGAATTTAATATTGAGTTAAAGCTGAATTATTATAAATACACTAATGCAGCTAAAGGACAACAAAAAAGGTACTTGTATGCATGTGCATCATTGTGGATGCCTTTTTTTTCTGAGAAGTTCATTGTCTTTTAAACTGGTGAGAAATTCTCTCTCCAATGACCAGTCCAAAGAATTAAGCTGGGTGCTAGTGATGTCCGTGAAAGGAGCATCAGAAGATTACCTGCTGTTTGAACACAAAACTAGCCTTCCTGTATTAGTTTCCTTGTAAATGTACTTCACAGACAGCATATATATAATCAGGTAATGTTTAAATTTCCTTCCTCCCCAAATGTAGTATGTATTCAACAAGCTGAGTTGAGTTAGAGGACGAATTCAGCAAAGTCAGATGGAAAGAAGCCAAGTTATCTTTCTTTCGCTGTTCAATAATGTTTACCAAGAAACTGAGGAATAAGAACAATTTTTATTTTCATTCTCAGTCAGATATGCTAGTCAGTCAATAAATCAAGGATTTTAATGGAGTGGACGATAGGTAATTTAAATTTAATTTGTCTGAACTTGATTATTGACTTTCCTATAGTGCCAGACAATAGGCTTCTTAGCCCGAAGCACTCTCAGCTTTTATATCCAAGATGAGAAAATTCACCAACACATTTACTGAGCCTTTAAGAAAGACAGCATCATACTAAAGACTCATCTACAAGGTACAGAACAACCTTGAAAGATTTTTGCAATATTTGAGATCCTTTAATAGTCTCCACAAAGCTAAATATGTCACAATAAACTTTATCTTTCAGATTTTTTGCTTCTCATATTCTTATCCCTATTTTTTTCCATCTTGCATTGTACTATTATTGAGCATCTCCTCATAGTGCCAGATTAGTCCTACTGGTTTTGTTTAAGTAAATGGGTAGGCAGTTAGATCGAAGATAAATGCATCTTGCTTTTTGTATTTAGAAGGTGTGTCTCTCCCCAATAAAGCTTACTCCTTTCCTCGGTATCCCCTGAAGAGGCTATTTTACATGCAAAGATGCTGCCTACAGGAGATGATATAAATATAATTGTGTCAGAAACTTAATCTAACCATCATATTATCTTTTTCTTATTAATTTTAAGTCACATGAAAATATTGAAAGGTTGAATCATTCATGCTATGTCAGTTGGGTTACTGTAAAAGCAGCCTGTGATATTGTTCATTTGGTTCTATGTATAGTGGGTGTACTATGTGTACAAAAAGGTGCTGCTAAACCTTAGGTGCCTCCAAAGAACATTAGGGTTGGGAGTTAGTGTTTGTGCATCTTCTCTTTTGGGCAGCAAAAAATGAAAATTAAGTCCCCATGCCTACCGTGTTTCCCCGAAAATAAGACAGTGTCTTATATTAATTTTTGCTCCCAAAATTACATTACATTATATTACAGCGAGAGGCAAAACTGGAAGTACGTCTTATTTTCAGGGGATGTCTTACTTTCGGGGAAACAGGGTATAAGTTGACTATGGCACTTGTGCAAAGCCCTATGCACTAGGAACTGGTATTAAGTATGTTCCCTCTTATCTTCACACACACATAATGAAGTTATTTGTATCTGTACTTTTATTCCTTGTTCTACACAGCAAATGCTCATGTTGGGTGAAAAATTAGATCCACTTCAGCTTAGTCTTATATGGTTTCTTTTAGCCTATGTTATGTACATTTTAAGCAATGCTATCGACTGTGAATTACATATTCAAAACATATATACATACATACAAAACCAAATAAGGCAAGAAAAGCATGTGATCAAATTACCTTCCTTGGGGACAGGGTGACTCTTCTCATATCTCTGGTCTCTGCGATGTTTGCCCTTGTGTTTTCCCAACTTTCTTATTATTAATCATCGATCTTTTATCCCCTGTTCTGTAACTTTGTGCAGACTTGGTTTACCAAGTTACCTGATCCACGTGCCTATCTATACTAAATCCACAATTTAAACATTCTCATGCACAAATCACAATAGCCTAAACTAATACATTTTTGCTTATCCTGATAAAGCTTACTTTTTATCTGTTACTTCTGTCATCCTCACTGGTTCCATCCAGTTATCTTACAATAGTTCTTCTTACTGCTTGTTTTTTTTGCGTGGCTTTCTGTTTTTACTTACTAGCTTGTCTAGGGTGGAGGGGAGAGGCCATCCCTGGAGCTAAAAACTTCAGTGTGACACTCTACTTGACTCTACTATTTGCATTGGCCAAGATTTTACAGATAAGACACAAATGAGGTGTAATGCTGGCAGACTAGGTGACAGCCAATGCCAGCATCCTGGGCCTCACTGAACAGATACATAGTTGACAAATATATAACTGGAAACCAGTCTGGCACACCTGTGGGTTAGTATAATTAATTACTAGTGTCTTGCTTGCAGTCTCAACCACTGCCTGTACCTTTTACCTGCCCCATTGCTGACCTGTCATCTGACTCTTGACTCCTCAACTATGCCTTCTGACCATGTCTCTGGTTTATCCTATTGCTCCTGCCGAGGCTTAGAAACACTGACACTGAACTTTGGGTCTGTGCCTATGTTGTAGGGGCATTGGACACTTTTACAGCTGGTATGGACACAATGAATACCTGGTCATGCCATTCGGTCTGTGCAGGGATCCCATAAACTTCCAGCATTTTTTTCAGAATTTTCCAGGGCATGCTAAATTGGTTCATTGTCTGTCTCAATGACACTTTTTCCAGTGACCCAAGCACATCATAACCAGCATGTATGGAATGTCTTAGAAAGGCTTTGCCAGTACTGAATGTATGGCAAGTCAAAGAAATGCTGGTTCAGCCAGGACACACTAGGGTTTCTAGGCTACATCATCTCTCCTGAAGGACTGGCCACGGACCCACACAGACAGCCATCTCCAACTGAACAGCATCCAAGGACATCCATAGGGTACAACATTTTCTAGGCTTCACCAGTTTCTTTAGACCATTTATCCGGGATTGGTCACCCGAATTGCAGCCCTTCTATGGAAGGAAGCTAAGTTTCCTTGGGCTCCAGAGGTCAAAAGCAGCTTTTCAGTGACTAAAGCTGAAATTTATCACAGTGCCCATCTTGGTTCACCTCAACCTCGGCCAACCGTTCATGGTGGAGGTGGATGTCTTGAACTTTGCGCTGGAAGGAGTTCTCTCCTAAATGGCTGCCTCCAATGGTCAGCTTCACCCTTAGGCCTTTTACTTGCACAAGCTCACACTCAGTGGAGCAAAAGTACAACATCCTTGATAAGCAGCTACTGGCCATCAAAGCAGCCTTTGAGGAATGCCAGCATCTCTTGGTGGGCACTAGGTTCTCAGTCCACATCCTCACTAGTCACAAGACAGTTCAGCACCTAAATAAGCAACACATCAACTAGGCCTCCATCTATATACCATTTGACTTCATGGTGATCAACTGCCCAGGGACTAAGAACAGGAAGGTGGATACATTACCCCAAAAAGGGATACTGTGAACCTGACCAAGAGATTCCATCCACCATCCTTAAGCCATCAAATTTCAATTCAGGTAACACAGTCTGGTTCCTGCTGCCCAATGATCCCATGTCCATTCATATCCACCAAGCTCTGAACAATGCCAATGCCCAGACTGCCTCAACCTTCGCCCTTAGTGATGGAATCCTGTATTGGACAGGCGCATCTACTTACCCAGTGTCCCACACAGGCTACAAGTCCTACAAATCTGCTATGATGCTCTTCTTGCAGGTCACTTCAGTCAGCTCAAAACCCTGATGCCAAAGATTTCATGGTGGCCACTTCTAGGGGCTTCAGTAGCAACTTAGATATGATCCTGTGATCTCTATGTCCAGATTTAGATTCCCCAGGAAAATTCGCTTGGCCTTCTCTAGCCCTTACCCACTTAATCCTGGTCTTAGGCCATTGTGTTGATAGACTTCATTGTGGCGCTACCACCTTCCCAAGGGTACACCATGATTTTAGTGGTGGTTGAGCTCCTCATGAAGGTGACACATTTTATACTGTGTTGCAGCTTCCCCAAAGCCTAAGAAATGGCCCAGCTGTTTGAAGTCAACATCTTTCACCTTCATAGGTTGCCCACAAGTGTGGTAGCTGGCCATTGGCTCAGTTTATTTCCTGCTTTTGGTGGAAATGTTTGTGACTCCTGAGCATTGAACCTCATACCTCCACTACTTACCGCCCTATTACCAATGTTCAGGTAGAGAAAGACAGTCAAGTCCTGGAGCAGTATTTTATGCTGCTTCCGGAATTATCACAAGTATGATTGACTGGCACACATTCTCCAAGTCAAACTTGCTTACAACAACTCTACACATGCCACGACCCAACAGAGTTCTTTCTTCATGAATTATGGGTTCCACACTTGCTATCATCCAGAAATACCCCTTCACTTACCAGTACCCAGCATTGCAGACCTCACAACACATATTCACCAAGTACATTAGGAACGCAGGTGCTGGTTAGAAGCTGAGACAGCATACAAGTGCCATGCCCACTAGCACTTTTAGACATCTCCCAGACTCATGGTATGGTACAAGATTTAGCTGTCCTCCCAAAACCAGTTCAGCTGCAAAACTAGATCATGAGTACTTAGGACCATTTTCAATCACAAAACAACTTAATTTGGTAACTTTCTGATTACAGTTGCCAGAATCCCTTAAAATCTATCCTATTTTTCACATCTCCCTCTTAAAACCATTAATTGAGAATCCTTACCCACACCACACTACTCCTCCCCATCCATTGATAACCATGCAGGACCAAGAGGAATACATGGTTCGACAGATCCTGGACTCCTGCTATGTCTGGGGAAGACTCCAATATCTGACTGCATGGGATGGAGCCCAGGGAAGCGGCTGTGGGAACCCATGGAACACATTCACGCCCTGGCCCACCTGCATGCCATCCACTAGGCTTACCCCCAGAAACCCTCCCTGAGTGATCCTGGGAGACAACTCTGAAAGAAGGGGTGTCCTGGCCAGCCAAGACCAGCTGCTGGTCTGCTCCCTGACTAACTTTGCTGCTCTGGAACTGATGGAGTAGGCCCAGCACCTGAGGCTGCTGGATCAGCACTCCTGCTTGTAAGCCTGGCACCCACAGCAGAACGGCAGCTGCTCGCTGTGTACCATGGCTGTAGCTGCGCTCACCCTCCACCTGCTTCAAGCTAATTTCTAGTCCCTGTTTCTGCTCCAGTCCCAGCCCCCTAGCCTGGATATGCTCCTCCTGCCCCAACCCCAACCTCTGTCCTGATTTCAGACTCTCAGCTATATCTCCTGACTGTGATTCTGGTTAAACTTTTTAGCTTTGGCTTTGGTTTCTGACTCTTGGCTACACATTATGATTATGAATCTGGTTTACCCTCCAGCTCTGGCATTTGGCTTCTGCCTGACTGCCCATAACCTACTACTCTACCAGGCCCTTATGGACCTTCAGCAAGCTAGGGTTTAGGACTAATTTATCTCCTACTTTCTTTTGCCAGAATGCTAGGAGAATGAGCTCTTCCATCAATCTTTTATTAAAATACCTTAATTTCAGATTCTCTGGTAGCAATTTGGTGATATTGTATTAGAAGAAAAAATCCTCTTCCCCTTGGGATATTGTGTCTGGGGGGCTATTGTGATTGGAAAAACGAACAACACAAGGCACATAAGTATCTAATCAAATGATTGGTTTTATTGAGTTTAAAGAATGTTCACATCAAACCAATAGCTTTAGATTCTTTTTTGGAGTGTTCATTCCAGATGAGTATACTTGTACTAGGTATATGCTCATAAATAAATAGTGCTAATACTATCCTGGGGTACTTAATTCTTCAAAATCAAGCACAACCTTGTGACCATTTCAGCTTCTAGGGAAACTCTCTCCTGCAAACAAAACACTTAAATGGGTCTCTCACTCTGCAAGTCCAAAACAGTTAAAATTGATGTAGTTTATGTAGCCTATTATGTCAACTGTGTCTCCAGAATATTTTCAGGAAAAAATATAATTCCAGATCTTATAGTATATTGCCTGAAGCAGAATGGAGGAGGATGATTAATTTTGAATATATTACATTGTATAGCTTCTGAAAATAACAATAAGAGAACAAAGTGTGCATAGATATGCCTGGAACCTCTCAGCTCCGAGTTCTGCCTTCTTTCTGGCAAGGATGTCTCAAACCACTTCTCCTGAGCCATATAAATGCTTTCTTGGGTGCACTCTCCTTTTTTGCTACAGGAGAGGAATGTGAAGGAGAGGTGTGTGTATGTGAGAGAGAGAGAATTATTGAATCTGCTTCTCGGTGTGGAATATGATGGGGGAAGTGGTAGTTATATACAAGGCATGGTCACTTTTTGAGGCTAGTGCTATACCAGGTGTATAATTTCTTCAAAGTTTTGTTGCCTTTACAGACATCCCTGAGACTTTTTATTCTGCGAGAGTAGGCATCTCTTGCCATGGATCTTACTCCTTGACAGCTGATGGGAGCAGAGCTAGGGTAACACTGAGTGGTCATGAATATTCTTGTGTATGAGTAATAAAACATAAATACAGAAGCTCCACATAAAACAGTGGACAAATGAAATTACTTGGTAGGGAGAGTGGGCATCCCTCCCATGAGTGGAAGTTCTGTGGTGCTAAGAAACCAAGGGTTACATTTTCTAAAACACTTTATTAGTTTAGGAGCCTAAGTGCCCAAGCAGCTGAGGCTTCACTGCTATTGTTGTTGGAGGTAGTTAGGACAAACATAGCTCAGTTTGTCTACAGATGCTACAGTCACAACTGTGACTGCCCTGTAAACATATGCTAAGTCCTTTTTTAAAAACTAGGGGTTGGGCTTAGTTCCTTTATGTACTTTTGAAAATTTTACTCCCAATCATGATTGCTGTCTAGACTGGGGTAAATGCTAGACTGGAGCAGGTGGCAGGGGGCTGTCAGTCTGGGAGTTGTCTGCCTTCTCACCCAGACAAGACTAGCTCCAAGCAGCTAGCGTTGTAAAGACCAGGAAAAAGACAAATGGTGGGCCATTAAAAGCTGTGACATTTTGGGAAATCACCCAGACCAGTAGGATCTTACTCAACATTTTTATGGTACAGCAACATGTAGTGGGGGGAATGCTAACCATAGGGTCTGGTCTGAGCCTGACCAGACTGGAGGGACAGGGAAGACTGGGGCCCCAAATCAGGTACTGTCAGGGGCAGAGAGGCCCAGACAAATCGGGGAACCTACACAGGGTCCGGGAGGGTTATGGTGGGGACCCAAACAGAGGGAGGAGCCCATGTGGGAGCCAAGAGGGCTACAGTGGGGACCCAAACAATAGTAGAGGGAGGCAGGTGGCTCCAAGTGGTGAGGGACCCGCGTCAGGAAAGGGATTCCCTGCGGGCCCAGCTGCGAGGGGCACTAGGGCGATAGGGATTCTCTTCACCCCCACCCCCAATGGTATCTTAAGGGGGAGGGTGTGTAGTGGGGCGGCTGCCCCACTCCGGGGAAAAAGGACTTAAAACAGCCCAAGAAAGGATTGTGGCTGGAAGCAAGCAAGCTCCAGCCTGATTGGGCTGAGCAGCTGCAGCTGAGGCTGGGTCAATTAGAGCCCAGCTGGCCCTGATATAAGGGCCCAGAGTTTGAAGGAGAATGGAGTCTCCTCTAGCTATAGCAGCCTGGCTGCTGCAAGCTTGACAGGTACCTAGAGGGAAGCAGGGCTCGGGAAAGGCAGGAGGAGCTGGGGAAGCTCTAGCCTGGAAAACCCCAGGCTGCTGGGCCTAGGAGAAGGCCCCAAAAAGGGTACTGGAGTTGCAGGGGGCAACCCATGGCTTTAGAGGTAGAAGCAGCAGGCCAACCCCTCTTGCCAGTGATGAGTGGCAATTATACTGCAGTCTGCCTCAGGGAACGGGGGCAAGTGGTGACTGGCAGTTGCCTAGACTGAGGCAAGGTGGGGCTAGAGGGAGGGGTTCTCCAGGGAGGGGAGAACCTAAGACCTGAGGGGGTATTGCAGGGGTGCAGCACCCAAGGGAAGAGGGCACTGGGGTCCAGGGAGGGACTCTGGGCCAGAGCAGCAAGCGGGAACTCAGCCTGCAGAGGGTGCTCCAGACGCTGGGGAGCTAATTCCTGGATGGACCAGCAGGAGGTGCCGACGGTGTTGTCGCCACCCTGCTACAAACATTATATACAGGCAGTTGATTCAACTGCCTATTATTTGGGGTTGAAATTCCCTGTTCTTGCCTTGGGGTATCTGGACTCTGATTGTCACAGAACATAAGAACATAAGAAAGGCCGTATTGGGTCAGACCCACGATCCATCTAGCCCAGTATCCTGTCTACTGACAGTGACCAATGCCAGGTGCCCCGGAGTGGGTGAACCTAACAGGTAATGATCAAGTGATCTTGCCATCCATCACCCCCCTCTGACAAACAGAGGCTAGGGACACCATTTCTTACCCATCCTGGCTAATAGCCATTAGTGGACTTAACCTCCATGAATTTATCCAGTTCTCTTTTAAACCCTGTTCTAGTCCTAGCCTTCACAGCCTCCTCAGGCAAGGAGTTCCACAGGTTGACTGTGCGCTGTGTGAAGAAGAACTTCTTTTATTTGTTTTAAACCTGCTGCCCACTAATTTCATTGGGTGGCCCCTAGTTCTTATATTATGGGAACAAGTAAATAACTTTTCCTTATTCACTTTCTACTTACCACTCATAATTTTATATACCTCTATCATATCCCCCCGTAGTCTCCTCTTTTCCAAGCTAAAAAGTCCTAGCCTCTTTAATCTCTCCTCATATGGGACCTGTTATAAGTGTGAAGGGTGCCTTGCCTGGGTTGGGCTATGTTATCTAACAAAGTGTGCCTTGCCTGGGTGGGGTTTGTTATCTGAGACAGGTAACGTAGGAGTTTTCCTGCCATGGGGGAGGGAGGAGCCTCGAGCCCATGAAGAAGGGAGGAGCAAAACAGTCCGTTCCATCTTGGCTGGCTTCCAGGGAGGAGGCCAGATCCAGAGAGTTCCATCTTGGCTGCACATGAGGCAGGAGGCTTGCCAAGGTAGCTGGCAAGGGTTTTAGACCTTCTTTGGCTATAAAGATGGCTCTACCTTTTTCTGATACTTCTACTTAGCTGATGTAAGTAAATTTGATTCTTCTAATAAGCCATGCCTTTTGGGGTGTTCCTTCCCTTTCACACCAAAGTGGGAAACCCCAAATGTAAAGTGTCTGTATTTCTGCTTTAACCTTTTTCTTTATTAAATTTTCTAGTTATAAAACCGTCTGGTTTATTTCCCTTAGGGTTTTTCTCTGCTTCCAGTCTGGGAAGGGGGAAGGGAAGGGAATAGGAACCAGGGCAGCTAGGGGCCTAGCTGGAGTGTGAAGACTGTCTCTCCTTACCGTCAGGTTAGACGGGGGAGGGAGGAAGCAGTTTTCAGGTGTCTGCCTCTCAGGTACAGAGAGACAGGGGTGGGGGAAGTCTGCCTTCAGCCGGGGAGGGTGAAGGACAGAAAGCAGCCTCCAGGTATTTGACTTTGAATCCCAGGAAGGGGTACAAGGTTAGGGTCTGGCTCTCAGGTTGAGAGAGACAGGGTTAAGGGAACTCTGCCTTCAGCTGGTCAGGGTGGAGAGAAGCAGTTTTCCGGTGTCTGACTTTAAAACCCAGGGAGGGGGTACAAAGTCAGGGTTAGGGGAAGATCGGGGGCCCCTCCAAGGTTTTGGAAGTATACCCGATTGGTGGCAATGATTGGTAACCCCAAGAACCCCAACTGGCAAGGTGGGGGTGTCCAGGGGTGGAGGACTTGTTGGTCTGGCATAGAAGAGGCCCAGCCTTTGTACTCAAGAGCATAAGGGCTGGGGGTACCCCCTCTTACAGGACCCATTCCAAACCCCTAATCATTTTAGTTGCCCTTCTCTGAACCTTTTCTAATGCCAATATATCCTTTTTGAGATGAGAAGACCACATTTGTACACAGTATTCAAGATGTGGGCGCACTATGGATTTGTATAAGGGCAATAAGATATTCTCCATCTTATTCTCTATCCCTTTTTAATGATTCCTAACATCCTGTTTGCTTTTCTGACTGCCGCTGCACACTGCATGGACATCTTTAGAGAACTATCCACGATGACACAGGATGGCAGGAATGTTTTCTTCTTTTCATGTTCCCAACGAAACAAGGCAGGCTAAGTGCTTTTTATTCCAGTTAAGCCTTAAGAGTTTAAAACTTGGTCTTAAATGTGCCCCTGTAAACTTTTTATTTCCTAAAATAAACGAATGGGCCTATCCCTGTGTTAAGTTTTGGGTTCTTTAGAATTGTATTTTTTTAGCTCTTTACTGTAATTCTAATACAGTGATGCTCAGGCCTCAGTGGTTCAGGAGCCAACTAAATGATCAACATTACCGCAAAGAACCACAGTTGTGAGCATTCATTGTTTCACTGACTATAGTTCTAGTCATATTTAAACAGCATGACAGGTAATATTTAATTATATATTATTCCCTATTAATAAATCAGTGCAAGTTAATAACTTCATTGGTAAGTAACCTACTAAAAGTATCCTGATTGGTTAATAACTTAGATTGTTAATAATTAAATCAGTGTTTTAATACCATGTGCTGCGAAGAGCCACAGGGGACACACTAAAGGGCCACTTATGGCTCATGAGCTGCAGACTGAGTATCACTGTTGTAATAGTTTACAGGAAACAATTGATGAAACCCTTTGCTTGTCGTTATTCTCAAGAGTCTTTCTTTCTTTTTTTGAGCTAAAGAAGCATGTGTGGGTTGTTCTGGCACAATAGTCCTCACTAGAGTTGTGGCTATATAGTAACATAATCAGCAATGAGCAGAGTGAAAATAGGGCTTTGATCCAGTTCCAGGCTAGAAAGTGTTAAAAGTAAGGAAGCCATACTGCCACACCTGTGCTAGGTTTGATCTTAAAGGGGCAAGTCCAGCAGTTGGATATGGATGGGGAAAAGTGTTGATGGGTAGAAAGCAGCTGCTAACTGGGAAGGAAGGAACAATGTGGGGACTGTGGTTGGTTGTCTGGCTAGCCGACCAGAGTCTTTTGCAGAAAGGAAACTTAAGCGAGGAAGATTGTGACTGAACTTGAACTACTCTTCTGTCAGGCAAAGAGCTACTGTGTATGACAGGGATGTGTATGAAAGGCATGACAATTGCATACAGTACCAGGACTGGAGCTAGAACCTAGCAAACTTGAAAATTCCTTTTGTCTTTGTTTCTGGAGGATTTATTTGACCTGGAATGAGTTGGACACTTTGAGATCACCTGGTTAGAGGGTGAAGTTGATGATATTCTAGCTAGATAAGCCCCATCTTGATCTGATGGTCCTGGCTGTTCGATATTGAACATAACATACTAGTATTTGTAGTCTTTTCCGACTTCATTTGGTATTAAAGGTGACAGCAGCTGTGGGGAAAGGGAGGCAGAACTCTCCCAGGACCTCATCCTGCTGCATGGGGTGTGCGTGAAGCCATGCCCAGGCCCAGTTACAATGGCTCATCCTTAATTCTAAAGAGAGTATATCCAGGAGGTAGAAAAATTGTCAAGCAACATCATAGCAACAAATGTGCTATTTCAGTTTGGCTCCCTCCCCCACCCCCAGTGCAGTCTCTTCACTAGTGCCTCGCAGTAGGCTGGACAAGACTTCATGTTGTAGATCTGTTGATTTCTGGAAATTCCATGCAGCAGATAGATACATAGTTTCCACTAATACTAATGTAGCAGAATTCTTCAGGTAGCTCTAGTCATCTTAACTATTATGTTATGACATACAGCTCTTCTCTGAGGGTATGCCTAGATACTAATGTGTCTTTCTCACCCTTCTTCCCTTTCTTGCAACAATTTAATTATCTCCCTACTCTTTTTTCACACCTGGGTAGGTGATAGACTTGAAAACCACCAGCAACATAGGCTGTAGGTTATAACACAGTAAATTCCTTACTCTCTACACTGTAGAAGAGGCAAAATGATCAAAATCATATGCACCTGGTTCCCTATTGCAGTGCACTAGTTTCACACAGGTGTGACTTTATTGGCATAATGTAGGGTTCTCTAAATAACTGAATATTCAGTTTGGGTCCATGTCCAAAAAGAAAAGAAAGAAATCATGTTGACCTGAAGTGAAAATGTTTCCAATTTTTTTCACAGAAAATATGTGAAAAAATTACAAAGCAAAACAAAATTTTTCAAAAAATCAATATTTGATGAAAACTGTTTCAGAAATGCTGAAACAAACCACTGGGACTTCCAAAACTTTTCTTTTTTTGACCAAAACAATTCTCCAAATGCAATGCAAATTCACAAATTGTTTTGATCAACTCAAATTTCCATTTTTCAGTGAAAAAACTATTTTGCATGAAAAATGTTTTACGCAGCTCTGATATAATGTCTTGTGTGTCATGAATGGGATGTCATGTGTATATACAAATCATTCTCTGTTTTTTACAGTACTTTTCTCATGGACAGGTGTGTTTAGCACTGTGCTTCATGTATTATGCGGTATTCATTTGTATGGCTGTTTTCTTAATAAAGGGCATGAGTCTAAAGAATAAGTAATTGAATTCCCTTTAAGTGTCATTCTTTCATTTTAATAATATGTTCAGAAAACAAGACCTTTATTTTATAGTAAAGAAAAGACAAGGTCACATCAGAAAACATTTATTTTTTCACATCACTGGAATGTATAATGCAAGAGCTTGAAAGCTTGGATTCTCTTCTGCTGGTGCACTATAGACTAGGTCAAGGTTAATTAGATATCTTTCATTTCAATGCATTCTAATTAGAGCTGCAGCAAGCTGTTTACCAGAGAACCAAGCTCTAGTAAACACAAATGCTCCTGTCTGTCTATATACATATGGTTTTCCAGCTATCTGTTTGTCTGCTATCAGGCTCACTGAAGACTACTTTCAAATTCAAAATGCTTTTTCTTCACAGTTGTCCTTTGTCATGGGCTTTGTGAACAACAAAAAAGGAATCTCCATACCTATATTTAGGCTTTGGTTACACTTACAGGATTATAGCGCTTTTGGTTATAGCTGTACCCATATACAGCAATAGGTGTAGCACTTGCTGCGGCACAGGGAGTGGTGCATTATGGGCAGCTATCCCAGCATTCAGCTGGGTGCAACATGCTTTTCAAATGAGGGGAGTGAGGGGTAAGTAGGCAGAGAGAGGGGGGGGGATTTCTCCGGTTGACAGTCTGTGTCAGTATTTTCCTTTGAAATCAGAGCCTGCTTTATAAGTTTCGCACCACACAGCTCCCATTTGTAAACATTAGCAGTGCTTATCTGCTGAGTTAAGAGAGGAACTCTGAAAAGGTACTTCCGCATTCCTACAGCCAAGAACAAAACAACACAGAGATGTCAATTGCCTTAAATGGCTCGGAGGCATGCCAGAGATCCCTTAAAGCGTAATGACTGTTTACACTTGCCATAACACGCTACAGGGAATATGCAACAGCCCTTATTCCCCGTGCTGAGGTGGTTTTCCAGTAGCACTATAAGCTCAGACTTATAGCTCAATATGTGCCTTGCCAGTGTGTTCGGGTACAGAGTTATAGCGCTCCTGGAGGCTATATAGCGCTATAAAGTGCCAGTGTAACCAAGGTCTTAGACTTGAGGCAGTTTTAAATATACTCAAGAGAAACAAGCAAAGATTTAGACTATGGCTACGCTAGTGGTGGTTCATCCGTCGATTCGACGAGGACCACTCAGTGATCCGTAAATTGCTGGAGCTGATTTTATCTGTGTGTGCGCAGATGGCTGATGAGGCCAATCCTTGCATGAAATGTCCGATGACAGATAGGACAGGAGATGAGGAGGACATCTCCAGCAGGGTTTCTGGCCCGGGCTTTTCTGGCTTGCCTCTTTTGTTCTGCTGCAGCCGTCCTTTTGGCCTCACATGATTCGGCACCTTTATACACGGAAGAGTGCCATGTAGTCCGATTCATTGCGCTCTGTTCCCAAGAGTCAGGATTGATGTCAAACGCTCTGAGGGCAACTTTGAGAGTGTCTTTGAACGCTTCTTCTGACCCCCATGAGCCCGCTGTCCTTGTTGCAACTCGCCATAAAAAAGTTGCTTTGGTAGCCGATGGTCTGACATACAGACTACATGCCCTGCCCAGCGTAACTGCGACTGCATCAGGATGGTAAAGATGCTGGGTAGGTTTGCTTGGGTGAGTACTTCAGTGTCTGGGATCTTGTCCTGCCACTTGATGTTGAGGATTTTCCTGAGGCTTGTTGTGTGGAAGTGGTTCAGCTTCTTGGCATGGCGCTGATACACAGTCCAGGTTTCGCTGGCGTAGAGCAGTGTGGGAAGAACAACCGCCCTGTATACTTTCAGCTTGGTCTGGATGGTGGTGCCTCTTCTATTCCAGACGTTGGTGTTTAATCTGCCAAAAGTTGCACTGGCTCTAGCGAGCCTGATATTCACCTCATCATCTATGGTGGCATTTTGGGACAGTGTGCTGCCAAGGTATGTAAATCTGTTCACTGCATTGAGTCTCTGGCCGTTAATAGTGATATTGGGCTCAACATAGGGCTTCCCTGGGGCTGGCTGATGCAAAACTTCAGTCTTCTTTATACTGATGATTAGACCGAAGTTTGCACAGGCGTTGGGAAACTTGTCTACGCTGCGTTGCATATCAGCTTCTGAGCCAGCGTTGAGAGCACAGTCATCAGCAAACAGAAAGTCTCGAATAATGTCTGTTATGACCTTGGTTTTCGCCTGAAGCTTCCTTAGGTTGAACAGCTTACCATCAGTGCGGTACCTGATGCCAATTCCAACGTCTCCATCTCTGAAGGCATTGGTCAACATAGCGGAGAATATAATGCTGAAGAGTGTAAGTGCCAGGACACAACCCTGCTTCACACTGTTTGTAACAGGAAACGGTGCAGATGACTCGCCATTGTCCTGGACTCGTGCCTGCATGCCTTCATGAAACTGTTGTACCATAGAGATGAACTTCCTTGGGCATCCGTACTTGGCCATGATCTTCCACAGGCCCTCTCTACAAACAGTATCAAAAGCCTTGGTTAGGTTGACATAGGTGGAGAACAGGTCGGACCTCTGCTCCTGACACTTCTCTTGCAGTTTTCTCGCAGCAAACACCATGTCAATGGTCCCACGCTTTTTCCAAAATCCGCACTGACTTTCTGGTAGAAGTCCCTGGTCTAGATGTGCTGTGAGGCGGTTCAGCAGGATCCTGGCGAGTATTTTGCCTGCGATGGAGAGTAGGGATATACCTCTGTGGTTATCACAGAGCTGCCTGTTCCCTTTCCTCTTGTACAGGTGTACGATGAAAGCATCTTTGAACTCCTGCGGGATCGTCTCCTGTTGCCACATAAGTAGGAACAGTTGATGGAGACTTTAAGTCAAGGCAGTGCCGCCTTCCTTATAAATCTCAGCTGGAATGGAGTCCGAGCCAGGAGCTTTGCCACTGGAGAGGAGATGGATTGCTTTCTGCATCTCTAATAAAGTAGGCAGGTCATCCAGTGCCTCGTTAATGGGCACTTGCGGGAGACGATCAATGGCTTCATCATTGATGGACGAGGGACGGTTCAGAACGCTGTCGAAGTGTTCAGCCCACCTTACAAGAATCTTATTTTTATCAGGAATCAAAGTGTTTCCGTCAGCGCTAAGGAGAGGGCATGATCCTGAGGATGTAGGTCCGTCCACTTCTTTCAGGGCATCATAGAAATTCTTCATGTCATGCCTGTCAGCATAGCCTTGAATCTCATCAGCTTTTCTGCTAAGCCAAGTGTCTTGCATCTGATGGAGTTTTTGCTGTATGGATCTCCAAATATTGCTGAACGCATGTTTCTTTGATGTGGACTTGGGATTGTTAAGGTAGGCTTGATGGGCGCAGTGCTTTTCTTCCAGTAGCTGCTTGATCTCATCACAGTTCTCATCAAACCAGTCTTTATGCTTTCTGGTTGAGGGCCCCAGGATCTCTGTAGCTGTACTGTAGACCAGCCCCCTGAGTGTCGCCCAGTCAACATCCACGTTCTGGCTGTCGAGAGGGGTGGATTCCAGACGTTCTTCCAATGCATCCACAAAGGACTGTTTAGTGCTTGTGATCTTCAACTAGACAATATTCAGCCATTTGGGAGCCTTCTTTCCTTGTGGGCGTCTTTTATGTTGAATACGGATGTTAAGCTTGGTGAGGATGAGGCGGTGTGGTCTGTCCAGCAATCAGCGCCATACATGGCCTTGGTCACCCAGACATCCTGCCTATCCCTCTTCCTGATGATAACATAGTCAATTAAGTGCCAGTGTTTGGAGCGAGGGTGTTTCCATGATGTCCGGTTACAGGTAGGGAGGTGGAAGATTGTATTTGTGATGAGCAGCTCATGCTCTGCACACGTCTGGAGCAAGAGAAGACCATTGCTGTTACAGTTACCCACTCCATGTTTTCAAGGACTCCATCCCAGGCAGTGTGGTCAGAGCTGACTCTTGCGTTAAAGTCACCAAGAATGATGAGCTTGTCCGCCTTTAGAGCATTGGCGATGACTGAATGGAGTTCCTCATAGAACTTGACCTTTACTTCATCTGGGTTGGTCATGGTTGGAGCATAGGCACTGACGATGGTAAGGTGCTTCTTACCAGACAGAAGAGGGAGTTTCATGATCATGAGCCTGTCATTTACCCCCTTTGGAAGTCCTGCCAACTTGCTAATAAGAGCTGTCTTCACTGCAAAGCCAACACCTGCCTCCCGACGCTCATTGCTTTCTCTGTCGCTCCAAAAGAGCCCCTTTCGCATAGTTCACCTTCCCCTGCTAGCCGAGTCTCACTCGGGACTGCAATGTCAATGTTGTATCTGGCAAGTTCCTTTCCAATTAGGGCTGTTCTCCTCTGAGGTCTATCTGCACCGTCTCTGTCCAGTAATGTGCGCATGTTCCATGCGCCCAATATGAGAGGAACATCCTCAATTTTTTATTTGATTTTTCTTTTCGACCGCTAATGTAGGGTCCCCTCCAGCCGCGGTAAGCTGGCTAGTGAGAGATAGAGCAGGCAATGTTTAGGGCACCTTTTTTAGCCCCTTGCTCATGCAATGGAGGTGAGCAGTGCATTCCTAAAGAGGGCTGCTCAGCCGCTCAGGGGGCTGCCGAACTCCACTGCTGCTCCGTGTCAGTGAAGAGCGACCCTTTGGCCTGAGCTGCCTGTGTGCAGGTTTATGGCTACGGCTGCCAGTGTACCCTCACCTGCCACTATGTCGCTTGCCCATTGTCACAGGACTTGAAGGATGAATGGAATGGGGTAAATGGATGACGAGTGACTTGCGCATTGACTTGGTTTAAAGTGAGGAAGAGTTGCTCAGATTGTCGACCTCACTCTCTCGCTCGCAACCATCTGGATCCAGCAGCAGGACAAAGTCGAGATGGCTGGAGACGGATACGAGTGCAGTGGATGACCATGACGTACAGAGTGTCTGGTCATGCCCTGAGCATTCCACAAAGATATGCTGAGAATCGCCTTCCAGCCCGTTGAGCCAAACTTGTGGCCGCTTCCATGCAGTCCGCCGAGTCCAGTCTTCACATGCTATAGGTAGACACGCCTATCTCACCGAGGGTTTAAGGCCCATCAGCTACCCTCAACATGGTTTTGCCGGCCAGTCGAAGCCGTTGTCCGTGATGTGGCTGCTGCGCATAATACAGCTACGAGGAGCCACAGGTGAGAGCTGGGTGTCAGGTGGGGACCAAAGATGGACGATCTACCCCAAAGGGAGTACGACTGCCCCCCACCAGAGGTACTACCCCTCCCTGGGCACCCCATACACCACATGGCTACACTAGAGACCTGACAGTGGCATAGCTATACCACTGCAGCTGCATCACTGTAAGGTCACTCCATTTATCTGCCGTATGACGATGGGAGAAAGGTCTTCCATCAGCATAATTAAACCACCCCCAATGAGCATCAGTAGCTAGTCAGCAGGAGAGCATCTTCCACTAACATAGCACTGTTCACACCGGTGCTTCAGTTGGTGTTACATGTCACTTTAGGGTGTGTTTTTATTCACACCCCCTGACCAACGAAAGTTTTACCAACAAAAGTGCTAGTGTAGATATAGCCTTAGAATATGATGGGAGTGGATTGGCTGTTGAGATACCACTGAGTTGAGTTAGTGAGGGATGTGAATAGGAAAAATTAATAAAACTGACGAAGTGGAAGAGGCAGAGGGAATCAGGAAAAAAAATCCCCAGGAGGCTTAAATATCTTAGAATGATAACTTTTGACTTTTCTCCGTGATTTTGGAAGAACCAGAGTCGATAGTCTGCTCCTTGAAAATTAGTCTGGGTGTTATAGGTCGGTACAAGATTTGTCAAGTGTTAGTTCTGTGCAGGTGTTCACCCAGTGTGAACATGTATGTTTAATGAAGTTGATCTGTATGATGATATTCAGTATGTTTTTCAAGTGAAAAGAGGTCTTGGAGAAGAGAGAGGCTACAAAGCTCCTCCAAATGTATGTTGCAGCTGGGGAGCTCTGGGAGAAAGTTGCAGCTTTTTTAACACCTGGAGATTCCTACGAAGTAGCATAGGGGTTAAACATTTCCTTAAAACTAACCATGAACCATCTTTTAATTCCATACAATACTGATTAAACTGTTTGCCTCTGCATTTTCTCAGTTTGTCTGTGTTTTATCTATTGTATTTTGTATTCTCTGGAACAGAATGTGATGTGCCAATACTAGATAAGTGTTTTAATTACTTTTTAATTTAGAATTAGAAACATAAATCCCTATAGCGATAGGGTAACAAAAATAATTTAAAGGCAATTAAATGAAAGCAACTTTGGACTCTGGGATGATACCATTTTTTTAAGCTGTCTTTAATTACTTTGTTTGGTTCTTCTCTTTAATCAAAATTCACTTAGAGCTCCTTGAGGAGAATTGATATTTTCCATTAAGCTTGGTTCACAAAAAATTTGTTGCCAAATGAATGAAAAAGAGGAAAACAAGGAGGGAAGGAAAAAGTAGAAATATCAGAATGAGGGGGAAAGGAAGAGAAGAACCAAGAATGCTAGAGCCTCAACATAGAGAAAACACCAGTCTTCTGGGATAAATTAGTGGAAAAAACAGAGCCAGATTGCATAAATGTATTTGATGGATTTTTCTCCTTTTTTTTTTTTTTTACTCCTTTGTACTAATTATCTTCCATTCTTGATTTAGTTCCTATTTCTTGGTTAATCATTTCATTTTATACAGGTATATAATGACAATGTATATGGATTGCAAGAAGTTAATATTTCTCATGTTATGGTGGGTTAATGATTTTGGAAACAAAAAATCCTACATACTGGTACATATGTTTTCCCCCCCAAATTGCACTAATTTATTTTCAGCAAATAAGCACAAGAATATTTTAATTAAGTATTTGTTCATCACAATATATAATTATTATCTCACCTATCCACAAATCAGTTATAGTGTGATTCCTTTCTTTGGATCGCCATACATTAGAATGAATAAGCTTTCAGAACAAAAATCTCCTTCTGATCCAATCATTTGCCTGCCCAAATGGATATAAACAGAGCAATCTTTAGTTTTTGCTGATGAGTGTCAATGAAATTTCCATTATCTATGAATTTACTAAAAATGAATCCCTCAATGTTGTACATGTCAGAGTCTTGACTGGAAGAGAGTGATGCAAAGCCCGTGAGCAGCAGAGAAAAAAAGTGTGAATTTTTAAATGATTTGTTTATTTTTATTTATTAATTTCATGCTCTTCTGAACACTGCAAAAAAGACTAGCGAAAGACTTATGTTTAAATATTTGTTATTTAAAGGTTGTGCCATTAGCGACTTTTATATCGAAGAGCACTTCATTTCACTCTGTTAATACACAGTTAATTGTATGTTAACATGCTTTCTTGTAGAAAACATTTGAGTTATGCAAGTCTAGCCTCTAAAAAATGTATGGCCCACCAAAGAACTTTAGTGGATTTGGGGACCCACAACTACCTTAAAGTTGCCCATCCCTGTCCTAGGCTAAAGTCATTGTAAAGGCTGTTAGAAATTGCAGGTTTAGCTCTTTTCAGTATCATACTGCAATTTTCCAGCTCCAAACAGGATGTTTCCTTGCACAAACAAATGTACACTAGGTCTACCTTTCCCTTTCAGTTAAATCACCACATTGGACATTCATCTAATGAAGTGGGTCTTCGCCCAGGAAAGCTTATGCTCCTGAAACATCTGTCAGTCCATAAGGTGTCACATTGGAAGTGCTTCCCTTTTTTTGCCTCTTATTGTTAATTCCAGGGAAAAAAATTGGGAAGGAAAAAAAGAAGAAAGGTGACCCTAAGAGACTGGACTAGTATGATAGGGAGGAGAGCAGAGTGTAAAGCTTAGTGAAGCCTGGAAAATTCTCACAGGCACAATAGTTTTGGGCTTTTCAGAAGAAAATCTTCCTTCTTCCACAATAGTATGTGAAGAGAGACTTTGTATAATACGGTAAAGGTGACATTTGTTCATTTGTGTTACAGTAACATCTAGAGGCCCCAAACTAAGATCTCTGTGCTAGACACTGTAAGAACATATTAGAGTTATGAACACAAAAGTTATGAACTGACCAGTCAACTATACCCCTCATTTGGAATCAGGCTGCAGCAGAAAGGTGGTGGGTGGTGATGGTGAGAGGGGAGCAAATACAGTCTTGTACTGTATTAAACATAAACTACTAAAAAAATAAAGGGAAAGCAGGATTTTTCCTCTTCATAGTAAAGTTTCAAAGCTGTATTAAGAAAATGTTCATCTGTAAACCTTTGAAAGAACAACATAATGTTTTGTTCAGAATCAGGAACTTTTCAGAATTATGGATAACCCCCATTCCTGAGGTGTTCATAACTCCGAAGTTCTATGGTTGTAAGAAACCGATCCTGCTCCAGAGAGAATTCACAGATAATAGTGCCCTTGTAGGCCATTAAGCATGTTGTTTTACCTCTTTAGCTTCTCAAATATGTGTGCATTTTTTCAAATGGTCACACCCTTGTGAAGCAGTGTCACTGATGGACAGTCCCCTTTAAGAGGAAGCAGGATCCAGTGCACCTGTGACTAAGTACCAGCTGCCCAAATGGACTTTAAGATAAGCACCTGGGCCTTATAAAGAGGGAGACAGTTGCAGGTAATCAGTCACTGTGCACTGAATCCTGCTTCATTTTAAAGAGGTCTCTTTGTCCTGTGACAAGCAGGGGAACTTTTCTAGGTCATTCTCTGTTTTCTCCTTATGTCTAATTCTACCAGACATGAGCTTATTTATCTATAGCAACCATCCACTTTCAGTAGGCTTCTGGTTCATAGACTATTCCCTTTTAGAATCTGAATTTAAGAGGCGCAGAACACTTTCAGCTTCCATTGTTTTCAGATATAGTTGATGATGTCTAGCAGCAAGAGCTAAGTATGCATGGTGTGCATCTACTGGAAAAATTCTGATGTGTAATTCTCTACTAGTGCAGCTTCTCCAGCCATAACTATACGGGAAGCTGTACTGTGGACAGGACTCAGTTTATTGCCATCATGTTGTCTAATCTTCCTCAGAGCACTGTGATAGATCCCGGAGTCCTTTGAATGCTAAAACAGCCAATGGTGGAGAATTGTTTCTCTGAAGCTGTCCCAAATAATTTTAATGTGTTTAACTATTGTAGATCATATTTATTAAAATTCTCATGGACATTTGAAAGACATGATACTACAGATACTACTGTTTCTTAGCACTTCCATAGTACTTTACATTTTCAGATGTAAAGTGCTATGGAAGTGCTGCACAAACATTAATGAATTAATCCTGATTATTAACAACAGTGTTTTAACTGTCCCAGTTTGATTGACAATTACCATAAGGGACAAGAGAGGATAGTCACATGTACAATAGTAAATTATTTGTCTATCTTCAATACATTTAGCATTGTAAATTTTAAGAACAAGATCCTTTGGGCCTTATCAGCCTTACCCTCAACTCAGTGTGAGTCCTGGGCAGTGAGGAATTCAGAATCTTTGTCAATACATTTTCCAATGTAGAGAAACCCCTTGTGCAATCATTAAGCAACTTATTTGAAGTGGTTTATCTGGAATTCCTAAAAGTTCATCTTTTTAGGCTTGAGTATTTTTCCTCTATGCAAGAGATTTATTTGTGACTGTATAAATGGGGGGTGTTTTTTTTTTTTTCAAAATAGCTTATTGTAATAGTGCATTTAAAACTATTAGAGAAGGACCAGGCAGGATTTTTCAAGGATCCTGAGAAACTATTTTTCTAAACATTTATATCCCTCCATTACTTTTGTCACAAAAGGAATAAACCATTCATCTTATGCATAAAGCATTTCAAACATTACCATTACAGGCTTTGCTTTTTATGAGGTATTGTATTCCACACAAGACTATGGGCTGCATTATGCCTTTTATGAGACAATGCAATGCAGGGGAAGATGAAGGACATGGCATAGTCTGGAAGCATTATCATGCCATAGTTCTAGGTTCTGAAGTAAATAACGAGACTCACTATGACTCTTCAAAAGTGTAACTAACACTCTCTCCACAGAACTCCTGCTGGCACATGGGGACAGGTTTCACCAATATGGTTTCACCCTGATATGCTCCCTCTCATGCCCTGAGCTTTGACAGCAGGACTAATCACCATATCCCCTCCTCATGACCTCCTCAAATCATGGCTGCCTTCTATATAAGTGCACTGGAAAATGGGGCTGTCCCCCTACTAGTGCATTAATGTTAATACAAAAACAAGCAAACATTGCGTAAAGTGGCACCACAAGGGTGCAAATAATGTAAATCAACAGTCACTACAATCATCTTGCAGTGCTCATAGCTCCTGGAAATTATAGTAAACAATGTGAACCAAACAAAAGTTGCATGGAAATTATCTGAACTAAAAATGGCCTTAAGTTACTGGTTAGTTAGGCCCAAACCAAAAGCCTCGATCTAAACACAAAAATGTCTTTAATGTGAATGATTCAGACCTTTTGGGTCTGTATGATTAAACTGTCAAATGTCTCCAGAACACACACTTTCTAGATTGCCAATTCAAGGATGTGGGCTACATTCAGAAAGGGACTTAGGCACCTTTCACTTTAGACACCTACATCCTGGAATCAGGCCTACTGGGAGTCACATACTACTGTAGGTACCTAAACTTGGTCACCATGTGAATTTTTGCTGTAAAACTTCTTTCTGCCTCAGTGCATCTGTACTGCTGCCTTCCTCTAGGTAATGGGAAGCCTAAGCCCCAGAGTCAGTGGCAGATTAATGATTTTGATACCCCTAGGCCATAAAATAATCGAAAGCCCCTCCTCCCACCCCACAGCTCACCTCCGCTCCACTTCCACCTCCTCCCCCGAGCTTCCCAGTTGTTTCCCATGGCAAGCCTGGGAGGGAGGGAGGAGAAGCGGAGCAGCGGCACGCTTGGGGAAGGAGGTGGTGGTGGAGTGGAGATGAGCTGAGGCAGGGAGCGGTTCTTCTGCCCCCCCCCAAGGATTACTTCTCATGGCCCCCTCACCCCAGATCACATCCTCCCCTGAGCACGCTGCCCCTCCGCTTCTTCCACGTCCCTCCCAGCACTTTCACACAGCAATCCTGGGTGGAGAGGAAATGTGACACACCCGTGGAAGGAGGTGGAGGAGGGGTTGGAATGAGGGGGGGGGAAGGGCAGAGTTGGGGCAGGGCTGGGGGAGAGGGGCACAAGCACCCGTCGGTGCCTATGGCTATTATAAATTTGCCACCTCGGCAAATTTGCTGCCCTTCACTTAGGCCTTGTTGGTCTAGGTGATAATATGCCACTGCCCAGAGTAATGCATGAACCACAGGAAGACAGGTAATCCTCCCCCTAACTTGTCTGTTGGGCCCTATCCAGTAAGTGAACACTTACTGATTGGGCCCCACAGATGAGCTTATCACCCTCCCCCTGATCCTCAACTCAGTGAGAGTCCTGGGTAAGCAAGGAATGGAAGAACCATTGTCATTAAGCTGTCTACAGCAACATTCATATAATTCAACAGCAGTTAATCACTGGAAACATTGAATTTTAAGGGGAAATGTTTCTTTTAAAATGAGCTTTACTTAAATTGATGAAAGGCTTTGTCCATTTGTCAACTTGCTTTTGGTAAATTGAAATAATTCTTGGGAATCTGAACAAGAAGTTCCATTACAAAGTAATTAAATTACTTTTTCTAACAAATTACCCAGATATTTTTAGAAACTGTAGATAGTGATGTGCATATTGCATAACTAACGTTGTTGTTCAACTGATTTAATTACTGGGTGATTTAATTATTGAAGTTCACACAGTAATCAAATGTTCAGACCCTGTAAATTAATATATGACTCTCAAATATTGGGGGAAGGAGCTTGACTGGGAGCCACTGTCGTACCACACTATTAGGGGTGGTAGAGCCAACGGAGGTTAGTCATGAAAATCACCTATCTTTACTCCTGATGTGCACTCCACTCTGAACTGTTCCCCAAACTCCCACATAGCAGCGAGAAACAGAGAAGGCTAGAAGAGTCCCCCAAATGAACATACTAGGAACAACCCTTCCATCGGAGGGAAGTGAGAGAGCAAGAAAAACCCATCACCAAACGGCAATAGCTGGGAGCAGACATGTGACTCCATACCCCTTAAGAACTGCTAATGTTGCACAAATGGCTCGTTTCCTTTGGAGGTGTCTCAATTTACCTTCAAAGAACAGGCAGGCCTTGGAGAAAGCTTGAATACAAAAGTTTATTCGCTAGCGAAGTGAAGCCACAGAGATAGCTCTCAAATTATGGCTTCCCTTCATACATCATTACAAGACTTTTTATATGGTTCTTTACATGGAGGAGGAGGCAAGAAGGGCCTCATGCAAATTAACAGGTGAAAAACATGATGTTATTCTCTATCTATTTACTTATTTGTCAGGAAAGAACAGAACATCTAAACATAAAGTCCTTGCCTTGAAATGGTACATATGGGGTAAAACAAACTTATGAAATATACAGGGACAAGGATGAGTGAGGCCCAGTGGCGCCTCCAAGAATGCATAACACAAGATAAAAACTTAAAGCAGCTCAGAGCTAGTTACCCAGCTTCAGTAAGACATTTTCTTATATTTTAACTTTTTCCTACACTAAGGGTGCAAGCCTTTAGCTAGTCTATCATTTACATTCTATTTTATTCCCCCCTGAGATGAGCCAGAGCTGTTTCTGAAGGGTGGGAATGGTGAGAGCGCATTTGGGTCAGCAATGCCCAGCAGGTTAGGACACCAATATCTGGGGTGAGGGAAAGACTGGGTTTGGAAAAAGGAAATAATGGTGGTGGGCAGGTGGAGGGAGAATCATAGACTTTTCTTTGTGTGCTGTCTGTTTTGGTTATCACATTCCAACTCTTTAGGACAGGTACCATCTCATGCTATTTATTTTCATCACACCCAGCACAATGGGGTCCTGCTCCTGACAAGGACCTTTGGGTGCTATTGAAATCTATCGTTAGAGTGCAGTGTTAGCTGGGGTCATTGCTGTTTGTTTTAATTTCTTTGTGTGCTTCAAGTAGCTCATTGGCTGAAGTCCATTGATCTACAAACTAGTCTTGGAGCTGTTTAACCTGCCCTATAATTTCTTCCATATTTTATATTTCTTGTAACTTGATTACACACATGGTAACTACAGCAGTTTTGGTTGTAAACCTTAGTGTGCTGATGTATAGCCTGACTGCTGCTGTTAATATTCTGAATCGCAAAATCATAGGAATGTAGGAGTAGAAGTGACCTCGAGATCACCTAGTTCAGAACCCTGCACGGAGACAAGTATACCTCGACCATCCTGACAGGTGCTAGTCCAACTTGTTCTTTAAAACCTCTAGTGATGGGATTGCAGAATCCCCCCATGACATCAATTCTAGTACTTAACTATCCATATAGTTAGAAAGTTTTTCCTAATACCTAACGTAAATCTCCTTTGCTGCAGATTAAGCCCTTTACTTCTTGTCTTTTTTCAGTGGACATGGGGAACAGTTGACGACCGTCCTCTTCATGACATCCCTTAACATATTGAGAGACTTATCAGGTCCCCCCTCAAGTCTTCTTTTCTCAAGATTAAACATGCTCAGTTTTGTTAATCTTCCTCTTTTAAACCGTGTATCATTTCTGTTGCTCTTCTCCTGTTTCTCTCCAACTTATCTACATCTTTCCTAGGGTGTGGTGTCCAGAACTGTATACAGTATTCCAGCTGGGGCCTCATCAGTGCCAAGTACAGTGGGACAATTACCTCTTATGTCTTACAAATTAAACTCCTGTTAATATATCTCAGAATATTAGCTGTTTTTGCAACTCCATCACACTATTGGCTTGCTCAGTCTGTGACCCACCATAACCCCAGATCCTTTTCTGCAGTGCTACCACCTAACTAGTTATTCCCCATTTTGTTGCTGTGTACTGGATTTTTCCTTCCTAAATGAAGTACTTTGCACTTGTCATTATTGATTTTCATCTTGCTGAATTCAGACCATTTCTCCAATTTATCAAGATAATTTTGAATTTTCCCTGTTCCCCAAAGTGTTTGTGACTCCCACATTGTTGTCATCCACAAACTTTATAAGCATAATCTCTGCTCCATTATTCAAGTCAGTCAAGGACTGACTCCTGCAAAACCCCACTAGATAGGTCCTTCCAGTTTGACTGTGAATCGTTGTAGTCAGTTTCTGAGTACTGTAAGGTGGTTTCACAACTGGTTGAATTTCATCTATATATTTCCCTATTTTGTTTATGAGAATGTCATGTGAGACTGTGTCAAAAGCCTTACTAAAAACCAAGATGTATCACATTTTACAGCTTCCTCCCTATTCACCAGGACAGTAATTTCATCAATGAGGGACATTTGTTTGTTTTGGTATCATTTGTTCTTAACACATCCATGTTAAGTATAACTTATAACCCTGTTATCCTTTAGGTTCTTACAAACTGATAATGTCTTTGATAATTTATTCCTGTATCTTTTTAGGTATAGAAATTATGCTGACTGGTCTATAATTCCTTGTGTCCTCTTTGTTACCATTTGTAAACACTGCACTATGTTTGCCCTCTCCGGTGCTCTGGGGATTTCCCTGTTCTCCATGAGTTCTCAAAGATAGTTGCTGACAGTTTTGTGATTGCCACAGCTAGTTCCTTAAGCATCCTACAGTAAATTTAATCAGCCCCTGTCAACTTGAATACCTCTAACTTTATTTAAATATACTTTAACCTATTCTTTCCATATTCTGGCTTGTGTTACTTCCCTCTTGTTAATATCTATATATATAAAAGTCAAATGGTGTATGTGTGTATGTATGCGTGTATGTATGTGCGCTTACTCCTTCCACACCGTTTGAGCTAGAGACTTGAAATTTGGTACAGTTAGAGGTCTTAGGGTCCTAATCAGGGTAAGAGTCGAAAATGTTTCAAATCTCACCTCTGACACCCCCCAGGGGTGAAATTATTTAAAGGCCAATCACATCAGCTGGGCAGCTGCTGTTCTCTGTGACATAGTTATGATGTCATAATACCCCCTCCAATGGACCCCGCACTCGTTCAGCTCTCTGCCCCCTCCAACGGACCCCGCACTCGCTCAGCTCTCTGCCTCCTCCCCACCTCTGACGGACCCGAGTTGGGTTTGTTCGGAGGGTAAGTGAGGTAGGGGTGTCAGGTTTCGTCGGGGGGTGAGGTGGGGGTGTCGGGTTTGGTCGGGGGGTAAGTGAGCCGGGGGTGTCGGGTTTGGTCTGGGGGGGTGGGAAGGTGTCGGGGTGGGTGAGGGGTGAGGTGTGGGTGTTGGGGTTGGTCAGGGGGTGTTGGGTTTGGTGGGGGGGTAAGGTGGGGGTGTTGGGTTTGTTTGGGGGAGCAAGAAGGGGGGTCGGGGTTGGTCCAGGGGTAAGTGAGGTGTGGGTGTCGGGTTTGTTTGTGGTGGTAGGTAGGGGTGTCGGGTTTGGTCTACGGGGGGGTGAGGTGTGGGTGTTGGTCGGGGGTGTTGGTAGGGGAGTGACATGGGGGTGTTGGGTTTGGGTGGGGGGGTGAAAATGTGAGTCGGGGTTGGTCGAGGGGTAAGTGAGGTGGGGGTGTTGGGTTTGGTCGGGGGGGGTGAGGTGGGGGTGTCAGGTTTGCTCTCTGCCCCCTCCCCCCTCCAACGGACCCCGCACTCGCTCAGCTCTCTGCCCCCTCCCCACCTCCGACGGACCCGAGCAATGCCGGGTATTTTCACTAGTTAATTATATTAAGTATCTGATCATATTTCCCTCTTTAAGAGAAGACTGAAATGGGATAGTCATTAAACACTTCAGCCTTCTAAAGGTCATCCATTAATAGTGGTTCTTCATATTAAGCCTGTTGCTCCTAATGAATTTATAGGACCTCTTCTTATTGCCTTTTATGTCCCTTGCTAGTGTAAATCATTCTGTGCCTTAGCTTTTCTTACTTTTGTCCCATTCTTTTCTACTATCCTTAGTAACTTGTCCATGTTTCCACTTCTTTCACAATTCCTTTTTGATTTTCAGGTGAGTAAGAGCTCCTGTTGGAGCCATCTTGGCCCTTTACCATGTTTCCTATCTGTCCTTCTTATCAAGATACTTTGCTGTTGCTTCTTTAATATTGTGTCATTGATCCCCCCAAGTGTAGATGAGGCCAATCTAAGTTACGCAATTTCAGCCACATGGATAATGTAGCTGAAATTGATATATTTAGATCTACTCACCACAGTGTCTGCTGATGGTCCTCCATCGACTCCGCCTGTCCCTCTCACTCCGGTGGAGTACAGGAGTTGATAGGAGAGTGCTCAAGGGTTGATCATGGCCCGCTGATCTGGCGGGTAGAATAGACATACCTTTTGAGAAACTGCCAGCAATCCTGAACTCCTTTTTCCCTTAGATTTTCTTCTCACAAAAACATACCTACCCAGTCTCTGAGTTTGTCTGCATTTTTTGAAATCCATTGTCCCTGTTTGCTGCTCTCACTCCTTCCCTTTACTTAGAATCAAGAAAATTATCATTTTGTGATCACTTTCACTCAAGTTTCCTTCCACCCTCAGATTTGCAGCGTATTCCTCCCTGTTAGTCAGAATTAAAGTCCAAAACAGTTCTCCCCCGGGTTATTTCATCATCTTTTCAGAAGGTGAAGGTTTCCCCAATGCATTCCAAGAACTTACTGGGCATTTTTGTTTTCCTAACAGATGTCTGCATAGTTTTAAATCTCCCATTATTACCATGTCTTGTGTTTTGGATATTTGTTATTTATTCTAGAAATGTCTCAACCACTTCCTCCTGATTTGGTGGTCTACAGGAGAGCCCTGCAACGAAATTGCTCTTTCCCTCCCCCTTTTGTCTTCACCCAGAGATTTTCAAATGGTCTATCTCTCATCTTCTTCTGGATCTTAGGACAAGTGAATATATTCTTGATGTATAATGCAATATCTCCGTCCTTTATTCCTGAACAAGCTATTCACCTTTATACAAATATTTCAGTAATGAGAATTATCCCACTAAGTTTCATTGATGCCAGTTAAGTCATAATTTATCTTACATTCTTCTTGTTTATTCCTTATAATACTTGCATTTGTGCGCGGACATTTATGATGCTGAGTAGATTATCCACTGTTTTCCATCTTTATTTTTCTCCTATGACCTTATTGTAACTTTTCCCCAACATCTACCCAACTGTTAAGGTCATCTTTTTATACCTACCTGCCAGATTTTGTCACCTGTCCCCTTCAAATCTAATTTAAAGCTCTGCTCACTAGGTTGTCAAGTCAGTGTCCAAAGATGCTCTTCTTCTTCTTGCCTGGTGAACCCCTCTTCCCAGCAATTCTCCTCCTTTGTGGACCAACATCCCAGACAAGGAAGTCAAAGCCTTTCCATCTACTCAGCCATCCATTCATCTCCAGGATATGTGTCCTTGCCTTGACCTTCTACTTACCTTAAACTGGGACAAGAATACCACCTGCACCCCCAACTCCTTAGCCCAGAGCCCTGTAATCGCTGCTGATCTGCTCAGGGTCATAACTAGCAGTATTATTAGTCCCCACATGGATGAACAACATGGAGTAAGGGGTCAGAGGGATGGATAAGCTTTGGCAACCTTTCTGTGATATCTCAGATGCAGGATCCAGGCAGGCAGCATACCTCCTTAGACATCAGATAAGGTCATCAGACAAATGCTTCCATCCCCCTCAGAAGGAAGGCCCTGATGGACATCTTTCTACATCTCTCCTTTGTGATATGGTAAATGATTCTTTTCCTCAGCCATTTGGGTCTGTGCCTCTCTTCCTTTTGCCACCACATAATATTAATTCTTGACTTCAATGGACAGGAGACCTGGGTGGAGTACTGTCTATTGCCCTAGCTGGCCAGCAGCCAGTTCTCCTGATGTCCAGGATATTTTATTGTTGATGAAGTTTTTGTGCTCTTGGATGCCATATAGATGAGCCATAGATCTGAGCCATCTCCTCCTGCAACTCTTACCTGCTTCCCAAGGGACTCCACCAACAGACATCTCTCACACTGGTTGATTCCTCCAGCTTCGCTTGCTTCAGAATGGACATAAAGACTGCAATCACGGCAAATTAAACTAAGTCTTTTGTAGAAACGTCCAGGTTCTTGGTGCCTGTTTGGCAGGGGCCCAAGAAGTGCAGACAAAGGAGGAGCTAGAAGCAGTGTTGATAACACACTTTTACTTTCAGATAAATATAAAGTGGACCTTTTGGAAGAGTGCTTCCTGGAACAGATTACATATTCCTGGTAATATCAAATTAGATATCAAAAGTTTTGTGTATCCTTGTATGTGAGTATATGATCAAAATGTTTGGGTCTATGAGAAGTTGTAGAAAGTGGGTGCATAGTGACCAGTTTGCACTCTTTCCAGCAGAGGTTGGAGATGAAATAGGTTCTGATAGAAAAACAAAGGTGAAGTCTCTCCTATGTTAGCATCTCAGATGACAAATCCATTTGTGAACGTTTTAATTATTAAAGTGTTTTTAGAAAGCAGGATTGCCTCTAACTCTTAAGTTTAAAAAAACCCTCTAAATAAAGAAAATCTGTTCCTTTCTTTTTATCAACCTAATTAAAATATGTAGCTAGTGAATAACTTTAATTAGTTTGAGCTGCTTTTTCTGGGTACAATCCAGCTCTGCTACATTTTTCTAATGCCTTCTGGCTAGTTTTTTGAATAATAGAAATGATCAGTTCTTGTTAATGTACCAAAATTGCAATCAGAATTATGTTCCTTAGAACAGTTAACATTTTATCTGTATCAGATACTAGCTTGGCATATTTTAAAATTGTCACCAAAAAGCATGTGTCTTATTTCCAATATATTTATTTGGGTCATGGAATATTTATCAGCTAGAGGGATCATCCAAGACCCTTTGTATTTCTGAACTCTTATGCTATCTATATGTGGAGTGGGAAGAGAATAAGTGGTCATACAGGTGTATGGAGTGAGGTGAGTTCCATGCCACTCCCCAAAAGATCGACACTCTTGGGAGCTGTGGTGGTTGGGCTTGGGAAGGGATACTGGATCCATACTTACACGGGACATGATTTGGAAATGCCCCAACACAGATGTGTGGATGGGACTGTGGACTTTATGCTCCCCATCCCTCACTCAAGTGAACCACACATGCCCCACTTCATCCCTGTAACAGTAGGTACCAACATCATTCCAGAGTTCTTAGGGTCAATGATGATCAATGCTGACATAAAATTAACAGTTAGAAGTCTGGAATAGTGTTGGAACCTCTCAACCAATTAACTCCACTTGTTTTCCCTTCTGCCTGTGAAGGTAGTGTCTTTCTCTTCATTTGGGACAATCAGTCATGCAGCCCGCTACCTTGCAGTACTCAGGTCAATGACAGCTGCATTGAAACGAATGTTTAGCAGAGAATAAAAACAGTAAACAACTATTTAAATTTACGCTCGTATTGGTGCAAGCTATGAAAAGCCTTGCTGGACAAATTCTGGGGCTTAAACAGAGTTACAGATTGGTAGCTGTGGTTGTAGCATGTGGTTGTCTCCTCCTTCACTGCTTTCTCCATTCTCCCAGCTCAGGATGTTTGTGAGTCTGTTCTTTGTGTAGCTACTGCTTTGTAGTAGAACTCTGGTAAGGAGAAGCCAACCTTATCCCTTAGTGAACTCCATTGAAATCAGGGATGGCTTGGCTGCAGGTGTTCTTAATATGCAAGACATCAGGAAAGCTGTTCATTTAAGAGTTAATACATGTGAAAATCCACACCTTGAATACACTATGGTATCTCCATATTAACAATGTCTTTAAAGTAAATTATTCTATTATCCCCGTCACATGGGAAGACAAGATGCAAGGGATTATCATAATTACAATGTAAATGTATTAACTCACCTGGAAACTACTTGGCAATAAATCAGAGTATAGGAACCCTGAAAGGAGCCATGACCTCTTTGTCCCCCCACCCTGCTCCATAGCCCAGACACAGAAAAACCCTCGATCCTTCCCCTGCCCTTTTTGGTTTCAGGGAGCACATTATCTTTTCTAACACAATAAACTGATAAAATTAAAAAGTTCTTAAAAATAAACATTTTTGCTATGCAATAAAATTATAAAAATATTGAATTCTGCCAAGCCTATTTATAAGTAAGAAGAAAAGTGGCAATATTGTATATGGGACAGATAATGTAGCAATACTCTTAATACTTGGTGACAAACATATTTTAGCATCCAGAATTTCATTATCTTCTCCCATCATCCACAAAATACATTATAAAAGAAAAACTGCTGCATCTTATCTTGGCTGTATATGTATTGTGATAGAGGAAGGTCAGGGAGCTGTGGCAGAGTGCTTGAGGGGAGATATATCAGCTCCAGGTTCATTAGGGCGTGGCTCCCTGTAGACTAGGGAAGCAGGCAGCAGGTTAATTAGGAGCACTGCTGTCAATTAAGGCCTTAATAAAAACCCCTGCCTCAGGCAGACAGGTGTGGGTGTTTGGAAGGAGTTTGGAGGCGTTGGAGCAGAGAACAGTTTGGAGGCGTTGGAGCAGAGAGCAGTTTGGAGAAGTTGGAGCGGAGAGAGTTTGGAGGAGTTGGAGCACAGAGAGTTTGAAGAAGTGCTGTGGAGAGCTAAGAAAGACCCAGACCCTAAGTAAAGGAACACCTGGCTTGTGTAGAGAGAGGGCAGGAAGCCCCCCCACAAGCTGAAGAGTAGGAGAGGGAAGTAGTCCAGGGGAAGAAGTAGCCAATCCCAGTGGTTTACCGCTATCCTCAGGGCCCCTGGGCTGGGACCCGGAGTAGAGGGCGGGCCCGGGTCCCTCCCTCTCCCCTTCTCCCCTCTAGGATACTAGTGGGACAGTTAATACCCTGTTCAGAGGCAAGAAAAAGGATCCCTCAATTCCCCCCACAAGAAGAGAAAGTGCAGGACCCATCAATATCATGGGAGTAATTTGCCACAGTATAAAATTTAACTTGCTGCTGTTCAATGAACTAGCTGAGTCAATGGAAGATGCATGCATTCGAGTATCTAAATGTAGATCACAAGAAATGTTTCATCTACTGGTGAAGTGAAGTATCCTCTCGCATATTGTAGCAAAGCGGTGACTCACCCCACGGCACCTCCCACTGGTCATCCAGGAAATTAGTTCTTTCCAGCATCCGGAGCGCCCTCTGCCAGCTGTTGTCCTGCTTGCCACTGGGCCCCGTGTCCCTCCCGGACTCCGGTGCCCTCTTACCTGGGGTGCTGCACCCCTGCAGTACCCCCAGAGTCTCAGGCTTTCCCTCCCCAGGAAACCCTCATCTCCTATCCCCACCTTGCCTCAGTCTAGGCAACTGCTAGTCACCACTTGCCCCCGTTCTCTGGGGCAGACTGCAGTATCATTGCCATTCATCACCAGCAAGGGGGGTTGTCCTGCTGCTTCTGTAGCCCTGGGTTGCCCCATGCAACCCCAGTAATCTTGGTTGGGCCATCCTCTAGGCCCTGCAGCTTGGGGGGTTCCAGGCCAGAGCTTCCACAGCTTCTCTTGCCTTGCCCTAGCCCTGCACCACTCTACGTACCTTGTCAAGCTCCCAGCAGCCAGGCCTGTCTGCCTCTGTAGCCAGAGGAGACTATCTTTCTACTCCTGACTTCCCTGCCTTTAAAAAGCCAGCTGAGTCTGTTTGGGTCATGGCCCCAGCCTGCCTCCCCGTCAGCCCAGCTTTTCCCTACTCAGCCTGGGAATGGCTTGCCCCCAGCCACAGCCCTTACCAGGGCTGTTTTAACCCTTTTTCTGCAGGAGTGGGGCAGCTGCCCCACTACACATATAAAGAAATGATCATTTAACAGTCCACACTAAAGTATATAGCAGCTTGGGAAAGTGATGAAGAGTACTATATCCATTGAGGACATAGGGAGAACTTATTATTTGTTGTCTCCCAACAAAGTCCTGAAACTTTGGCTTAGTATTGATGAGGGAATGAATCACCCATTCCAATGATTACCAACATCACTTGTGGAAACAACTGCATCTTTCTGAAGCATATCCAAGCCAGGTATTAACTGAGTACCATCCTAATTAGTTACCGTTTTATGGTGCTTTACAATTATAGATCATGCCATATATGCATCAAATACATCAAAGCTGAAATTGTTGCAGTAAAACTTCAGAGTGACAAATACCATAGTTATGAACTGACCAGTCAACCACACATCTTATTTGGAACCAAAAGTATGCAACCAGTTAGCAGCAGAGACCCAAAACAAAACAAAACAGCACACATGGTAGAGTGCTGTGTTAAACGTAAACAACTAAAAAAATAAAGGGAACGTTTTAAAAAAAGATTTGAAAAGGTAAGGAAGATGTTTCAGTGCTTGTTTCTTTTAAATTAAAATGGTTAAAAGCAGCATTTTTCTTCTACGTAGTAAAGCTTCAAAGTTGTATTAAGACAATGTTCAGCTGTAAACTTTTGGAAGAACAACCATAATGTTTTGTTCAGAGTTATAAACATTTCAGAGTTACAGACAATCTCCTTTGCCAAGGTGTTCATAATGCTGAAGTTCTACTGTACTACTGGTGGCATGGCAATACAGTTAGTATATATTTTGAAAATTAAAGATTTCTCAAGCAACACATTTGTTTGTGTGCAAAAATCTGAAGTCAGTAGTGACAGAGCTAGATTTAGGGATGGGTGACCTAGAGGATGCAGAAAGCTATTTATGTTAGCAATAAAATAGAAAATAGAGTGTTTGAAGTAAAATGTATCAGGTATTCTGTACATGGATTCATTTTTCACTAACCTCCTAGAATAATCTGGACCTTTGTATAATCTCATGGAACCTTCCAGTCTTTCTGAGAACTTCCTTTTCCTTGAACTTCCTAGAATATTGTCAGCCATGCCCTTGAGGACATATGAGGGGTGGGGCATCACCAGACAGTCAGTGAGATATAAGAATGAATTGAAGTGAAGTGAGAGTCCAGTTGTGACACTGGAAATCTTGTTTTATTGTGTAAAATGTACTTGTGCTTTAAGACTTGAAAAGTGTAAGTAGTGACTAATAAAGGACATATTTAATGATACCAGAAATATCTATTGAATCCCTATCTATGCAACAATATAAAAGAAATACTGTTATTTCTTTTTCCATGCTTAACAAGTAATGATTGATGATTTTCTAAGACTATAGAACTTAGCTTTTTGCTCTCCCTAATGCTCTTTCCCCCCCTCCTGCCCAGAAAATAATAGATGCCCGTGATAGAACCTTCATAAGCATGTTACAGGAGGCTAAAAGATGAATTGCAATCTAGTTTGCAGCAAGGGGCAAATATCTGAAAAAAAACCCAAAACAACATAGACCAATATTTAGTCAGTAGCGATCATCCTTGTGTAGAAGAAATTGAGGAATGAAATCTAAACGGTGGAAATCCTATACTATGTAATTAGCAGATTTACCTGAAGATAAGGAATAGCAATGTGAGGAAAGAGATGGAGAATTGTCCAGTTTTCCTGGTGGCATAAAGAAGAACATGGCTCACATGAAAAGGTGAGTAATGACACAGAAAAATCTGGTTTACGTGAAAAGAAGAGAAACGATGAAAAATAATCAGCCTTGCATGATGACAGAAACAGCAGTGAGAAAAATTGTACACCACAAAGTGATACATCAGATGCTGTTTTATGACCCACCATTATGTTTTATGAGTTTATTGGTCATACAATTTTGAATGGGTTAGGCAAAATTAGGGATATGACATTTCCAGTAAATGAACTGAAGTGAGACTTCTCAAAGTCACACTACGAAAGGAGTGCTTGAGAATGGTGCGAAATTGAATCAGTGGTGGCTAGTTTACATTAAATCAATTGACAAAGTGTTCTATTTTTGTTGCAAAATATTTGACAAGAATGCCAAATTGTTGCTTGCATTTTCCAGGTACAGTACAAGTACTGGCCTAACTTAGCTATGCTCTGAAGAAACATGAAAAGTCTCCCGGACATTTTATGGCCTACTCCAAATGGATGGAGATTGAGTCCAGGCTCAAGCTGAATAAAGGCATAAATGCAGAAAACCAGTGCAATATTAATGTAGAAATCCAGCATTGGAGGAATGTACTTGAGCATCTGATCTCAATTACCTTTGAATTATTTGGCTTTCTGGGGCTTGTCCAATAAGTTTCTCACTGAACATAATGGTAATTTCCTCAGTTTCTTAGAGCTTCTTAGGAAATACAATGTCGTCATGTGTGAGCATCTGTGTCTAGTACAGTAAGCCCTCGATTTAACGGACCTCGATTTAACGGACTTCGGATGCAATGGACAAAATTTCTGAGCAAGTCTGATGCATCCGAAATCCATTCCTTGCGGGCTGGCTCCCGGCTCCCGCCCGAGTCCCGCCAGTGGGCGGGCTGGCTGACAGCTCCCAGCTGCCGCCCCGGTCCCAGCAGCCGAGACCTGGGCGGACTGGCTGACGGCTCCCAGCTGCCGCCTGGGTCCCGGCCGCGGGCGGGCTGCGGAGCTGCCGCTCCAACCCTGTGGTGGGCGGGCTGCTGCTCCGACAGCTCGTTTTTTAAAAAAATTAAATAACGGACTTTTTGATTTAACGGACACCCCCTCGCCCGAATTAGTCCGTTAAATGGAGGTTTTACTGTAGTTTGTAAATAAGCTATGGACCAGTACTGCAGCAAAACAATTAAAAACAAATTGATTGACCTTATAGCAAGGAAGGTGCTTGATTACATATTGATGCATCTCGTCAAATTGAATTACTATGCTGTAATAATGGAATGCTCTCCTGATATTCATCACAGTGAAAAGATGTCATTTACAGTTAGATTTGTTCAGAATGGGGATGACTGTATCCAAGTAAAAGAACACTTTATCTGTTCCCAGTCTGTGGTTGACTCTACTGGAAAAGGACTAAGAGAACTGTTTATGAACATTATGAATGAAAAGAACTTAAGCTTCAGGACTGCCAGGGCCAAGGCTACGGCAATGATGTGAATATGAAGAGAAGAAACAATGGCATCCTGGCAAGAATTCTTGCACTGAATCTAAGAGCTTCCTTTCTGCCTCATGGCTGCCATTCCTGCTCGTGTCAAAGCATAGAATCATAGAATATCAGGGTTGGAAGGGACCTCAGGAGGTCATCTAGTCCTGCTCAAAGCAGGACCAATCCCCAACTAAATCATGCCAGCCCGGGCTTTGTCAAGCCTGACCTTAAAAGCGTCTAATTCAAGAGGGAGGTTTTTTTGCTCTCTCTTTGACACTGCTTGAGTGTCCATGAAAGGTTCAGACAAATGGAGCATCAAAAAAAGACCTGTGGTTTTTTTTTGGTATGATTTTGGTAAACTGCTTGCAGACAGGAAAACACTCTTGAACAATTGCACGGACCTTCACCGGCCTCTGACACATGAGGAATGTTTGGACTTCAATAATAAAGCCTTTTATGTCGAACTGGAAAACATCCATCACATTTTGCCACACAGGAAGCACTCTCCACACCAAGTTCTCCAATTAATTCATGATGCAGAGCTGACGGACACTTTTCCTACTGTGTTGATAGCTTCAAGGATTCTCTTAACACTGCTGGTGAGTGGTGAATACAGCTTTTCAAAGCTCAGGCTCATTAAAACATATCTTTGACCTATGGTTGACAAGCGACTGACATTGCTTGCTAGTTTATTACTTGAAAATGCCATTGGCCAGTCTTTGGACCTCGCTGATGCTGTGCTTTAGTTTGCAAGGGCAAAGACGAGGGAAACAACCTTTTGAATGAAAGGAATAGGGCTAACATTCTAATCCTGCCACCTACGGTAGGACTATTTAATATTGGTCCACTCAATGTTGGTGCACAGTTCAATTTCTTCATGTTAGTACATTTAAGTTATTCTTAAAATTAAAAAGTTCCTATAAGTTTTAGAGGAAGTTCGTTTTATTTGTTTATAGCATGAATAAATACAGATCCTAGCACACAAATTTATTGTCTTATATGATGGGGATAAATCATGCATGCAAATCATGTATCAAGATCATGAAATGGGCTACAAATGAAATAAAAACTATGGTATTCAAAAGTTTAATAAATGGGGAAAGAGCACCGAAGAGGTTCCTCTCCTGGGATGCCATTAGGTCTAGGACCAGCTCGGAGAGGTGAGTTCATGTTCACATTTGAAGTTAGAATTTAGAGTTTGGCCAAGAAGTGCCAGTTCATCAGAATTCTTTGAGATTAAAAGTTCTGTACCATCATTGTGCCATATTGTACCACGAGTTTTAAAGGAAGAATTCTGGCAAATTAGTGTTACAACATGGCCTTTTATTAATATTAGTTTAATGGCTATAAAAGGAATTATAATGTCACTAAATGTATTGCACACATTGCTAATAGACATGCTAAAATGAAAAGTATTTTTTCTTTGCATCAGTCCTGCACACTATGGCAGGGTCCACTGTGGTCAGCATATCCGCCCCCATTCAGAGCTCGGACAGGACCAGTGATACGACCAGCGTATACTCCAACCGATGCATCACGCCTCCTGTCGTTGGAGGCAATTTTATACCTACTGCCAGGTGTTGAGCCTACAGCACCTAGTATTCCCTTGAGGTCCCCCATCGAGGTACTAGCCAGGCCCAACCCTGCTTAGCTTCCGAGATCAGACGGGATCAGGCGAGTCCAGGGCGGTATAGCCGTACGCTAAAATGAAAAGTTAAAGTATATAAAATCTCAAATGCATCCAAGATGATAAATATAAGCAATGAAACAAATCATTGTTTTATTCAGATTTTTCCCCATACCTTCATAAATCTATTTTAGATATAAAGATAAAAATGATTGTATAAATGTTAAATATTACTTCTGAAGTGACCTAATGTTTTCAGACTCTAGCTTGTAGTAACTAAGCACAAAAGATTAATTTAGGACTAAAAATGAATGGTGAACTTAATAATATTTAATAATACTTAGCTCCTATTAGAGAGTCAGAATTGCTTTGCTTTCTTGTGTTAGAATCCTTAATTAAAAGCATTGTATAAATATTTTAAAAAGCAATAATGCTAGCCATTTTATTAACATGAGCACTGTGATTGGCATAAATAGAATTCAAATTATACTCCTCATCTCAATGGGTTAGAGAAATATTAGTATTTCGCTTTCTAAGCCCTGGTCCCCACTAGGGCTTAAAGTCGACTTTAGCAAGCTAAAGTCGATTTAAGCCTGTACCCGTCCTCACCTGCATGCCCTTAAAGTCGATTTAAAGGGACCTTAAAATCGACTTTATAACTCCTCCCTAACAAGAGGAGTAGCTGAAATCGACCTCTCTCTAGGTCGATTTTCAGCTAGTGAGGATGCAGGTGACATTAAGCCTCCGACCTTCCGAGCAGCTCGGCGAACCCCCCCCGCCCGCCCGAACAGCCCCGCGAACCCCCCCGCCTGCCTGAACAGCCCCGCGCCGGACCCCCGCCCGCTCGAGCAGCCCCGCGAACCCCCCCGCCCGCCTGAACAGCCCCGTGCCGGACCCCCCTGCCCGCCCGAGCAGCTCTGCGGACCCCCCCGCCCGCCCGAGCAGCCCCGAGAACCCCCCCGCCCGCCGGAGCAGCCCCGTGCTGGCTCCCCCCCCCGCTCGGGCGGGGGGAGCCGGCACGGGGCTGCTCCAGCGGGAGGCGGGGGGTGGGGGTGTCCACGGAGCTGCTCCGGGCAGAAAATCGACTTAAGGGAAATCGACCTACTGCTGTAGTGAAGACGTACCCTAAATAACTGTTTCAAATACACAAAATCACCCTGTGACTACACCATCCTAAATGACATTAACTGTACTAAGTACTATGTACATATGTACACCCTTTATTTATAACAAGTGACTGCCATAATTTGATGGTGATATGCCAAACTTGCTGCAGTAATTTTAATATATGTGACTTGGTAATACTGGAGTTTGCTGGCTCATCAGTGCCATGGACACTTCATATTGATTAGTTTAATCACCATATATGGGTTTTACATGAAGCGTCAGCTATGTGGCCCTGTTATCAGGGAGCATATGTCCTTTGAGCAAGGAACTTTAAACCTCCCTACCATTTTTCTGTGACAAATGGATGCTTAGAAGTATTCTATGCCAGATGAATCTAGTGCAACCAGCAGAAGTAGTGAAGCAACAGTTATGTCAAAAAGCTGATTAAATCCATTAATACTCAAGCAAATATATTAAAATTATTACATGTAATTTGACAATTATATTAAGCTAGTGTAAAAGCCCGTGTACATGGGCCAGGCCACCCCATCCAGTCCCTTCTCCCGCACCGCCCTTCCTGCTTGCCCTCCCATCGTCACCCTCCCCCGGGGGGGTGAGGCCTGCAGTGCTCCTCGCGGCGGGGGGGATCGGGGCTCCCCGGCCTGGAGGGACACTCGGGGGCTGGCGGCGTCCGAACTGCCTCCCGCTCCGGGGGAGAGGAGCTGAGTGCTTCAGCTCCCTGTGCCGGTAAATCCCATCCCTCAACACCCCCCGGCTAAACCTGGCACCCGCCCCTCCCGGTAACCCCAGTCCTACTGCGCCCCCCGGTAACGCCCGCACCCGCTCCCAGTAATCCCCGCCTCACAGCGCCTTCCGGTAACCCCCGTCCCACCACGTTCTCCGTAACCCCTGCTCCCGTTCCTCCTGGTAACCTGCGACGGCCCCTCCGTCCTCCCGGTAATCCCTGGTAACTCTTGCACCCGTCCCTCCCGGCAACCCCGGTCCCTCTGCACCCTCTGGTAACCCCTGTCCCACTCTGCCTCCTGGTAATCCCCAGTAACTCCTGCGCCCGCCCCTCCCGGCAACCCCACTCCCACTGCCCCCGCCCTTTCCAGGAACCCTTAGCAACCCGCGTCCTCTGGTAACCCCTGCCCCCCTGCCATGCTCCCCGCTCAACCCACTGATATCTCCTATCGTGCCGTGCCCCCTCCACCATAACCTGAGGTAACCGAAGTCTTCTTTCTCCTGTAAACCCTGAACCGTGTGCTGCTGAACTACAACTCCCAGCATGCCCTTTGTCCGGCCGTCTCTACTGCGCATGACGGCTTCACACACACTTCTCTAGTCTTTTATTATATAGGATGACCAGATTTTGGTAAGGGATTTTATTGTGATTTATTTTATAAAGAAATAGAGAAAATATACTGCACATGTTGTATGTGTGTATGTATGTAAACAAATAACACAAGTATGTAGGGACAAAATTAGAAAAGGCAAGGCACAAAATGAGATCAGACTAACTAGGGACATAAAATGAAACAAGAAAACATTCCAAAACTACATTAGAAGCAAGAGGAAGACCAAGGACAGAGTAGGCCCGTTACTTAATGAGGGGGAAAAGACAATAATAGAAAATATGGAAATGGCTGAGGTGCTTAATTACTTCTTTGTTTTGGTTTTCACCAAGAAATTTGGTGGCAAATGGATGTCTAAACAGTGAATGAAGTAATGAAAATGCGGTAGTATCAGAGTCTAAAATAGTGAAAGAACAAGTCAAAAATTACTTTGACTAGTTAGATGTCTTTGAATCACCAGGGCCTTATGAAATGCACCCTAGAATGCTCAAGGAGCTGACTGAGGAGATATCTGAGACATTAGCAATTATCTTTGAAAAGTCATGGAAGATAGGAGACATTCCAGAAGACTGGAATGCGGTAAATATAGTGCCCATCTATAAAACAGGAAATAAGGACAACCTGGGGAATTACAGACCAGTCAGCTTAACTTCTATACCTGGAAAGATACAGGAGCAAATAATCAATCAATTTGCAAACACCTAGAAGATAATAAGGTAGTAGAATTATAGAATCATAGAATATCAAGGTTGGAAGGGACCTCAGGAGGCCATGTAATCCAACTCCCTGCTCAAAGCAGGACCAATCCCTAACTAAATCATCCCAGCCAGGGCTTTGTCAAGCCTGACCTTAAAAATCTCTACGGAAGGAGATTGCTCCACTTCCCTAGGTAACCCATTCCAATGCTTCACCACCCTCCTAGTGAAATAGTTTAGGGAGGTAAAGTAGGTAACAGTCAGCATGGATTTGTCAAGAACAAACCTGGTAGCTTTCTTTAACAGGGTAATTAAACTTGTAGATTGTGGGGGGGGGGGGGGAGGAGGGAGTGGCAGATGTGGTATATCTTGACTTTAGAAAGGCTTTTGATACTGTTTTGCATGACCTTCTCATAAACAAACTGGGGAAATATAACCTAGATAGAGCTACTATAAGGTGTGTACATAACTGTTTGGAAAATCGTTCCCAGAGAGTAGTTCAGTGGTTCACGGTCATACTGGAAGGGTATAACAAGTGGGGTCCCACAGGGATCAGTTCTGGGTCTGATTCTGTTCAATATCTTCATCAGACATTTAGATAATCGCATAGAGAGTACACCTACAAAGTTTGCAGATGATATCAAGCTTGGAGGGGTGGCAAGTGCTTTGGAGGATAAGATTAAAATTCAAAATGATCTGGACAAACTGGAGAAATGGTCTGAAATAAATAGGATGAAATTCAATAAGGACAAATGCAAAGTACTCCACTTAGGAAGGAACAATCAGTTGCATACATAAAAATGGGAAATGACTGTCTAGGAAGGAATACTGCAGAACGGGATCTGGGGGCCATAGTAAATCATAAGAGTCAACAGTATAATGCTGTTGCAAAAAAAGTGAACATCATTCTGGGATGTATTAGCAGGAGTATTATAAGCAAGACATGAGAAGTAACTCTTCCGCTCTACTCCTTATTCATTAGGCTTCAGCTGGAGGATAGTGTCCGGGTCTGTATGCCACATATCAGGAAAGATATGCACACATTGTAGAAAGTCCAGAGAAGAGCAACAAAACTGATTAAAGGTCTAGAAAACATGACCTGTGAGGGAAGATTGGAAAAAAAGGGGTTGTTTAGTCTGGAGAAGAGAAGACTGAGGAGAGGGAGACATAATAGTTTTCCTGTACATAAGTTTTTTACAAGGAGGAGGGAGAAAAAATTGTTCTCTATCTCTGAGGATTGAACAAGAAGCAATGGGATTAGTTTGCAGCAAGAATGGTTTAGGTTGGTCATTGGGATAAACTTCCTAACTGTCAGAGTGGTTAAGCACTGGAATAAATAACTAGGGGTGTGGTGGAATGTCCATCACTGGGGATTTTTAAGAGCAGGTTGAACAAACACCTGTTAGGGATGGTCTAGATAATACTTAGTCCTGCCTTGAGTGCCAGGGACTGGACTAGATGACCTCTCGAGGTCCCTTCCAGTTCTATGATTCTATGATTATTTTGCATTTTGAATATATATTTTAGTGACTGTCAAATGCATATGATCATATTTATGTTAAAATAGTATAGAAGATTTGACTAAATTTGAAACATAGACTAAACCACTTCTATATTAACTGAGCACTTTTCCCTCTTTTTCCACCAACTGTACTCAAAAATCCATTAATATTTTCTAATCAATCTAAAATAAATTTTACATTGCAGACCATTACATAAATGATTTAAAAAGTCTGACTCCCCTTGCAAATTTCTAAAGAGGCAATTAAGATCATGCAGGAATCAAGTACCTTTTTTCTCTCAGAGAATTAAAGAAAGGCTATAATTTAAAATGTAAAACAGTGGTTAAAGGATGTCATACTGCTTTGATTAAAAGTCTAAAGATCAAATCAGATGTTTTGTGAATTCATGGGATTGGCACAGTAAAATGTGCAACTTTCTTTATGGTATATTTTTACCAAGATTTGTATAATTTTTATATGATGTTCAAGGATTGTCAGTATATAATATGTCTTCTGTTTAACAACTAGCACTGTAGTGCAACTGGAAAGAAATATTATCTGTACATTATAAGTAACAACTTGTCCAGAGATCAGGGATCAGGATGCATCCAGATATTTCAATCCCTGCTACTCTTTATCAAAGATGGACTGCTTCATTTATCTTTCAGAAGAGAAGTTTATGAGGTTCTTTAATAACTTCTCCAGTAGTGCAAGACCTTATCATGTAAATTATCTTGTAACACTTCATTCTAGATATACAGCATAGTTCTGCTTGCTGAGTGTGAAGAGTATATGAGGTATAGTAGGTGTAATCAAATCCTTGTTAGCTCTTACCTGCAAGTGCATTAATTACCTGTATTCTATCCTTGACCTTTTGTGCTTCTTAGTCCTTGAATATCACCATGAGTGAAGTAGTATTCTTCTTGCAATGAAATATATCACAGTTTAATCATGCATTTGTGTTGGCAAGCAACACTGTCAGCTTTTAGTGTTCTACAAGTAAAATTAATAAAATTTATATAAAATATTCCACTATATTGAACACATCAGAATTCACCTTCCTCGGCAATCAAACCTTGATGCTCTTATAGTAATAAAGCTAGAACATGAAATTAAAATAAGCATAGCTTATGTGCACACCTACAACTTTATGACAACATACTTTTATGTCAGTATAATCGTAATCCACATATAATATATCCATCTTGCATGTGTTAGTGCCATTCATCTTATCTATGTTACAGTAGACTCTCGATTATGCAGGATTGAGTTAACCAGGATGTGGATTAACCAGGGTGTCAAAAAATATACGTGTAACTTGCAGGGCCGGCTCTGACTTTGTTGCCACCCCAGGACAAAAAAAAAAACCACACCAAGGTGCAGGGCAGCTATTGAACCCCCCCCCCCCCCAGCACAGGGTGGCTGATGAACCAACCCCCTCCCCCCATATTTCCTATGGATGGTGATTATCTGGGATTTTATTAACCAGGATTATTTTTTTCCTATCATCCCGGATAATCGAGAGTCTACTGTGTGTATTTATCTTTTATTATTTAGATCAGCCGACTCAGACATCACCTTTACAAGATGCATTATTTATGTGGTAGGATTTGCAGCATCATAAATACTGAATAGCATGAAGATTGTGGAGCCGGGTTTGGATCCCTTTTTCAGAACACAAATGTCAGAAATTTCAAATGTTCAATGCAGTGGCACTGCACAGACATGACTTCACTACATGCAATGAATAATTAATTCTAATCTGGACAACAGAACATAAAAAAAAATTCAAATCAGAGGTAGCCAGATCCCTAGCAGAAAGCCTCTATGCCCAGTAACTGAATAGTTTAACTGAATAGGAGGTGGAAGAATGTATAAACTAGTGTGTGGAAGCCATGTTGGGGTGTGATCTCATAATGTTTCACCCCAACTGTACATTCACTTTGCACTGGTGTACATTGCTGCACAAGGCAGTAAAGAACAGGGTGGGCTAGAAAACAAGAATTCTGTTTCATGAAAAAAAAATGGTTTCAGCATTCTGTTTCATTTTGCACTGGGATAAAACTGAGATATTTCAAAAATGTTCTTGAAAAACCAGAGAGGGGGAGCAAGAGTGAAAAAAGACACCTTGGAATAGACAATAGCCCTGTGGTTCATGCACTTATGTGGGATGTTTAGAGATTTCAGCTCAAGTCCTTGCAGCAGCTAGTCTGAATCTTTTTGTGGCTCTTTTGCGCTGGTCAAAGCCAGAACTTCTGTCCTGGACCTGAGAAACCTGCCCAATAAAACTTCTAAAAATGGGTGTATTTCAGCAATAGTTTGTCTCTAACACAAAAACAAACCAAAAACACCACATCATTTTGTCAAAAAATCCCCAGCTTGCTCTAGTTGGGAATCAGGTTCATTGTCCTCACTTAAATTGATATAAATGAGAAGTAATTGCATTGAAGCCTGTGGAGTAAACTTGGTGTCAAGGTGGTGACAGCGAATGGAGAATCGGGGCCAATAGACTTAGAAATGCCTTTCAAAGACTACAGATTAATATCTCTTTTTGTAGAGATAGCTTTGCTAGCTGGTGCAGAGGGACAGGGGAGTGGAATATTTTGTTGTATATTAAGAGATAAGTTTCCAGTTTCGATTTTTTTGTTATCTTTTTATTGTTTAGAAAGTATCATGCCTATGTGCATGTGAAAAAAAAACCCTGTCACTCATTTTCCTTCTAAAAACTGATAACAAAGAGTGGCAAAGGTGAAATGTTGTTTAATGGGGAGGGGCAGCTGGTAGGAAGTATGATTTACATCCTAAAAGTAGTAAAAATAAAACAAAAAATCTTAACTGGAAAAGAAGAAAAACAAACAAAAGTTTGCAAAATTAAGAAAAATGTGGTTACTCATTGATTTGACCATGGTGTGAATTTGTTTTCATGCAAAAATATAGAGATGGGTTTTCATATTGCAATATAAAAAAATGATATTTGGGACATACTATGTATGTATTCATGTTTATGCAGTACACTATGAGCAGAACGGATTAACATATAATGATGTTATTCTTATTTATGAACCCTTGTTATGTTTTACCTCATATAATATTTTGTATGATTATTTCCAGAAAATTAAGAAAAAAGATTGATGTTAAGCATCTAATTTACAAATGGACAAAACCTACAAAGATTTATGCATGTGCTTGCTCTTGAGAAGTCAATGGAATTATTCATGTGCTTAAATGTAAACGTGCAGGATAAGGAAATGAAATATAAGAACATGGAGCAATGTTTGATTACCAAGGTAAGAGTCAAACAATAGTTATTAAACAGAAAAGCAAAAACTCTCTGAGTACTATTGCTCACCTGAAGAAGGCTCTGAAGTGGAAATACCAAAGTTGTTTTGGCCAGTCTTTAATTCTGAGAATAATTTATTTTTACTTCAGCATAAAATGATGTACATATCTAAAATTCATAAACCCAAATTTTTCAGCATATAAAAGGAAATAGTACAAACTATCAGTTTAGGTATCTTTAACATCATTGAAAATTTTAATTGGCTCACACATATGACTCTCAGTAAACTTGATAAATTAATCAAATGTGTATTTCCTTGAAAACATTCCTAACTTTTAAGGGCATGATAATTGTCTGAACTGGTGGCTAACTTGATTGTAGACCACTGAAATATCAAAATAGGAATAAAAATACTTTTGTTTTTTTTATGAGTGAGATAAATGTATGTATCTGTTTCCTAGCAGAATCTTGATAGGCCTTGCATGCTCTTACCATACATTTCTAGATCTTTGTGCAACTTGGTTTGACTTAAAAGGATGGATGTTTAAAGCATAAAATACACATAGTATCTTTCAGCCTTCAGCTGTACTGGGATTTGTGTGCACAAATAAGTTCGATGCAGTGGGTTTGAGGTTTCATACACAGGAGTCTCACTAGAATAAACAGTTTCATTCCCAGCCTCAATCTCAGAATTTCACCTTTCGATCCATTGGATGTCATTAAGGTGCCAGTTTCTTGCCTACTATCAGAAAGTTCCCAAACTCAGAGGGTAAGCACTGCAGAGACTACAAATTCATCTCTGAAAAACCCTTCTAACACCCAAGTATTTCTTTTAGGACTCTGACTCTTTGAAGCCTTTATCAGGACCAAAAACCATAGCTTGTTTCAGCACATGCAGCTTTATTAGACTTCACTTCTTTGCCTCAAAACCTCTATTGCTAAAATCATCTGTCATGTTCCTCCTATTTGATGTTCTAGGATACAGCTTTTATTACACTACAATATTAAAATTAATAATAAGCAATTACAGGGACCACTGAAATTCTTATTTAAGCAGGACTCCCACATCTGCAATCCCAGCCATCTATTTGCCATCTTTCACTGTCTCCTTAATGCCCTCTTCTGTCTCTACACAGGGGATTTGTCAAACAGTTTTAAATAAAAGATTATCAAGTGCCAATGTGATGTCCTCCTTCTCATCCTCCCACCAACACTCACCTTCTTGCCTGTGATAAGGTTTCCTCACTGCTCTTTCCCTGCCCAAATGAATCAAACCTACAGTATATCGTGACCTCCTTTGTCCTCCACATTGCTCCCTTTTTTCACCTTTGTCCTTACTCTCTTATTCTTTCAGATGACTTATTTTCACTGTACAATTATACCACCTCAACTGTAAGGGTCTGAGAGACAGCTAGGTTAGTGGTCAGGCAGTGACTCCACAATTCTATCTGGCCTGGTCTTTTCAGAGCAGTTCCTGGCCAAGTCATATGTAATGGGCTTCAATCCCTCCTGAGTGTGTCTTCCACTCCCCTTTGGGTTCTGTCATGGCACAGACGCATGGCAGGGAGATGCGGTCCCTCCACTCCACTGCCATCTCTCTAGCCCTTCACATACAAGGTGTGTCCAGTCCTGCAGTTGTTTTCCTCTGTAAGACTTGCAAGATATCACCATTTCTCTCTGTACAAGTCTCCAATCCATGAGTAGGCCAGGCAAAATCTGCTCAAATTCTCCACATGGTGTCTTGGACTTGTGACCATAGTGGATTAGCCTTCATGTGCCTCCCAACTACCCCCCTACCACAAGTGCTGTAACTGACCTATTGTTGACTTCTCTGATGGAGAGAGCAGCCATGATCTCTCCAACAATGTCACAATATGGACAATGTCTGTGAATGCTATTCATATTAGTAATAACTTATTAAACATTTGTGTGGGTGAGTCTGACCGTCACACTGATGCCAAGTGGAAATACTGTCATATCAAGAGAACATTGATGACCCACTTCTAGCCCATTAACCTTTCTTTTCTGGACAGGAGGTCTGCTATGTGAGTTGCACAGAAGAGCTATTCAGTAACATGGGAGCTCATCACATAGCTAGATTTCTCCTCTGTGTAACTCCCCAGATCTTTTCTGAAACAAAAAGTGTTCATCCCTCCCCTGTTCACCACCTAAGGGAAATTGAACACATAGGCCCTTAATTTATCATCTGTTCCAGGAAATACAATATCAGTTCATGAATTCAGAACAATCCCGAAAAATGATGAATCGTGCTACAAACTCAAATGTAAAACATGCAAATATAAGAAACAGTTTGGCACTTGGTGATGGATACAGTAAAGGAGTTGGCATTGATGCAGATTTTAAAAGCATGACATGCCAAAGCCTGGACATGAAAACTAGTTATATCCAATGTCAATCATTCATTTTCTGTCACTTTTAATGGTTGGTCTTTTAGAGATGGCATCTGTCCATACTGGCACCTGAAAGCACTGTGTGCGAAATAGTACAATGTAGTGTATCATGAAAATGAAAGAAAATAAGAAATTGCATGAGACCTGAAGCCGGGTGTTATTTACTATTTAAACAATCACATGAGAATAGTCAAAATCACACAACAGAACAGATACTCAGCCTCATTATTGGCCCTCTGTACTATTGCAGCTATGTAAAGAGAGCTGGACAATTTCTGCCAGATGGAGTACACAATCACCTTGACACCACCATAATTTTCAGTATACGTGTTGTTTTAAAGGGAAAGGTGAAACAAGGAACTTCTTTGTTTCAGCAGTCCCCATCTGGGACAATGCCTCTTTGAGAACTCTTACCAGCTGGTGCAATTTTAGAGAAGCCCTATAGGCAAAGACTGGACACAAGGAAGGGAGACCTGGAGTGGAGAGAGGCAAGTGGGTGCACTGGAGAGAGAAAGGGAAGAATGAGGGGTTTAGGAGTAGGGGTGATGAGGGTAAGTAATGAGAGAATGAGGGTTTTGGTGGAGAGGGAGGAGTTAATAGAAAATTGAAAAGAGGAAAGAAGGCATATTTTTGGAAAGGGAAAGCCTTGGGGAGGAAGAAAAAAGTCAGGTTATTTGGAGAGAGGAAAAAAGAAAAGGAATAGTGTAAGGAAAGGGAAGTGGGAGGAGGATGGGTGAAGACTCACTAAATCAATGGTAGAGCGCTCTCCAGTAGACCCTTGTACTCCACCGAGAACGAGAAGAGTAAGGAGTAATATCGACTCTCCAAATGACCCAGTGTGGTGTAGACACCGCAGTAAGTCGACCTAAGCTGTGTTGACTCCAGCTATGTTATCCACATAGCTGGTGTTGTGTAACTTCGGTCGAGTTACAGTGTAGTGTACACATAGCCTAAGATGTATTGCAAGAAAAGTAAACTACTAAGAAAATTGTCAGTCCAGTCACACATTCTTTTCAGTCTTCAACACGGAAAAAAGTGGTGAGTCTTAGTCAGAAAAACCTTCAAAAACCTAACATGTTCATTGAATGAAGATTAATTATTTGACTTTTATTTTATTGATGATGCAGCAAAAATCAGGAAAGGTTCTTTGCTTCTACCATAGCATCTGCAAAATCTAGGCCACTAGTTTTGTTCTGGGTTTTGGATAGCTTGGCTAATGTGCTCTCTCTTCCCTAGATGGCTGCTTTGGGTGCTTCCCTTGGGAGGAAAGTCATGTTACTTTATTATTATAGATATTATTATTATTAATTAACTTATTTGAATTATGATATTACCCAAAGGCCTGAATCAAGATCAAGTCCAATTGTCTCAATGTTGTACAAATACATAGAAATTCATGTCATTTCCCCAAAGAGATTGCAATGTAATTTAACAGATAAAATTGAGCTGATTTGAATTGAAGAAAAAAAATGCTGTTTTCTTTGCTGGACTTTCATCTGGTAGTATTCATAGAATCACTGTTGAGGTAGAGAAAATTTTGTACCACAACCTCTGCTTTGGACCCAGGCCTTTCTTTGCAGGGGAAAGCCAGTGGAGATGAGTTGGGCCCATTCTTGGTGGAGACTTTCATTACCTCATTTATGGAGGGTGGGGTGTCATTTCATCCCCTGAGAAGTGTTTACAAAACTTCTGCTGAAGAAAACTTCACCTTAATATTGGCAATTTAGGCATCCATCACCTTCTATATACATATATTTGGGCAATATCACTGAAATATTGTGATTGGGGCAAGGGAATTTTGACAGCATCAGATTTCTTTCACCTTTTTCAGCATCAGTACAGACCTGATTACAGTATTCAGAATGGACTGTGATGGATAAAGGTGGTATCATTACATTTCTCAGTTATCTTTGATGTCATGGGTCTTGAGGTGGTATTGACTTATTTCTGGACCTGAATGGATTGGAAAGGCTGTTCCTAGGTGATACCATTTCTTCTTGTCTGAGAGCTTTTATTAGGGAAGTTTTGGGTATTCTTCACTAAGGATACTCATGTATGGAATTCCATAGAGTTCCATATTGCCATCCTATTGTTCAAAATGAATATAAACCCTCTAGGAAAAGGAAATAATGTATCTGTGGAAAATAAATATAAATTGCTCAGAAAAGCCAACCAAAAGTCAACATTGTCTATCTTGTTTCATGCCAAACATTTTTTTTTGTTTTTCTTCACAATTAATGGTAATTAATCATAACCGTCAATGCAAAATACTGTATATTTATTCATCTTCTTTTATTTGGCCAGTTATTTGACCAGGGATATCAAAGGAAGTATGTTCACCTACTGTGGTGAGATTTTGATACATACAATATCTGCACTAATAGTATTTTGAAAGCCTAGAATGGTATAGATTTGTGTAATGCCTTCTTTCTGATGTTGAACAGGAAGCATAGGATTCTTTCTCAAGTGGAACAAAATTACATTTGAGTGTTATTTTCATCACATGGGAAGAAAAATTTATATGGAAGATTTTTTTTTTAAAAAAAACACATTCCAAATCAGTCCTGTAAAAAATTATGAAAGGACAAATATGTGGGTTCTGAAGCAGGTATTTTTCTCAGCCTACGTATTCCAGTAAGATTAGAAATTGCATTTAACTTTGTTCTTGCTGAAAACATTGACTTTGTTTTCTCCCGTCTACAAATGCTATTTGTAGGTTTAAAACCGGCACTGGATATAAAAGGTGTGAGGCATACTGAATAAGATATAACATGCTTTACATTTTTAGAGGTAGAAGGCTGGATTCTCCTGTCTAGCTTAGACCCTATAGACAGTAGAAAGTGACTTTTAACTGGCTGCAGATATTGTGGAGAATTCTCCCTGAATGAGGAACTCTTCACCTGCAGAAAATTGGCAGGGGCCGCTCTGATGCCTTTTGTGCCAGCTGCTCCTTCTATCACTGCATAAAGTGTAATGAGGAATGTTTTAGAGATGTGCCATTGTGAGGGGGCATATAAACATCACACTGGGCCCAGGTAGCTCACCCATCCGATCCTGCAGATTGAATTATCAAAAAATAAAAGCTTACTACAGGGATCGGCAACCTTGGTACGCGGGGCCACAGGGTATGCACACTTGGTGGGCTCTGCCGGTTTGTTTACTTGCCAGTTCGCCAACTGCGGCTCCCACTGGCCCCGGTTCGCTGTCCCAGTACAATGGGGGCTGTGGGAAGTGATGCAGTGACCCTACAGTCCTGCGTGCCAAGGTTGCCGATCCCTGGCTTACTCTCTTGTGCTAATGAGATATTTAGATTTCAAGTCAACTAGTCTTTAAAAGTTAGATTTTTAAATGAAGGATCTGGGTTTGGATAGATCTCATTGCATTAAAACCTTTTTCTCATCTCCGAGATTTGTTGCTGGGCATGTACAACACCCTTAGGTCTTACACTTGTGGGATACACTTAAGACAAAGACACCTCATTTTATCCATTAGGTGGTGGAGGTTTCAGGGCAGGATATCAGCTTATACGGTTGGCTTGTTGTTTGGGTCTCAGTTGGAGCACTGTTTGCAAAGGACCTCAATCTCTGGTTCCTACAATACCTCCCAAAGTTCATCTGAAATGATGGCCTCAAGTTGAATCTTCATCTTTTCAGCTGCATCTAGTTTTAATGGAGGTTATTAGATCTAAGCTGAAGACTATTCAATCTACTCAATACACTTTTATTTTTATATACATTTATATACTTTGGCAAGGTGCCCCCCCTTTGGCAAGGTGCCCCCCCCGGGCACCCCAGATTCAGGTTCTCGAGCAGCTCTCCCTGGCTGAGTTTGGCTCCTCGCCGGCTAGGGAGGGCGAACTCCCTCCTGGGAAGGGACTCCTTCCTGCTTCTCTGCCTGCTGGGAGCCTTCTGGGGTGGCTCTCGCTCTCCCTCACTCTCTTCTGCCTCCACAAAACTCACTCTTCCAACTCCTCCTGCCTCCAACTGCACTCCTCAACTCCCACACCCTTCTCTGGGGAGGAGTCTCTTTAAAGGGCTCTGGCAGCCTCCTTAACCGGTCTCAGCTGGCCCTGCTTCTGCCTGTGGCAGCCTTGCTCAGCTGGACCTAATTTACCCTGCAGTTACCCCTCTCTCCACAACCTACTTTGGCAGTCTCTAGCCTTGGGTTTACCACAATACATTAAAAAAGATGAATATACAGTAGACTTTTGATTATCCAGGATTGGATTAACCAGGATGTGGATTAACCAGGATGTCAAAAAAAAAAAAAAAAAAACGCAACTGCAGGGCGGCTCTGGCTTAGATGCCACCCCAAACACACACACAAAAAAACCCTACCAGGGTGCAGGACAGCCAGTGAACCAACACTCCCTCCCTGCAGCGCAGGATGGCTGGTGAAGCAACCCCCACTCCCCATATTTCCTATGGCTGGTGATTATCCGGGATTTTATTAACCAGAATTATTTTTTGCCTATCATTCTGGATAATCGAGAGTCTGCTGTATATATATATATATATATATATATATATATATATATATATATATATATATACACATATATATATATATATATATATATATATATATATATATATATATATATATATATATATATATATATATATATATATATATATATATATATATATATATATATGATATACTCTGTGTGTGTGTGTGTGTAAAATACACACAATGTTATTTGAGAAACTCCCAGAGGAGCTAAAAATAATATACTGCTATACCTAGATCTACATGGAAGAGAATGAAAAAGAGACACTTGACATTAAAAACAGAAGTTATTGCTATATAAAAAGTGTGTGAATATGGTTCTTACTAATGATGAGCAAACTTCTGAAAGTTTGAAGATTTGGCTTGGTTCAGCTAAGGACACACCATTCTGATGCTTATGCAGAGGCAATTCAAAGGTTTTGGGTTGCAAAATTAGGCTGGAAATATTAAAACAACATACTTTCTTATGTGGCTTCAGTACTTTTGGTCTCATATTGCAGTAGTCTGGACCCAGACTAAAAGGGAGATTAGTCTGAAAGAAGTAGTTCACTGAAACATCTGAGGGTGAGGCTTTTCACTGTATCAGTGTTAGATCTGTGTATTCTATTTTATTTTATTTGGTAAGTAACTTTGTTCTGTCTGTTACTACTTGGAACCACTTGAATCCTACTTCCTGTCTTTATTTAAATCACTTTTTACTTATTAATTAACCTGGAGTAAGTGTTGGTACCTGGCAGGAGGGGGGGCAGGCAAACAGCTGTGACTATCTCTCTATCATTGTTATAGCGGGCAAACAATCTATGAGTTTTCCCTGTATAAGATTTAAACAGGGTAAAACAGATTTATTCAAGGTTTGGACTCACTGGGAGTTGAGCATCTGAGTGCTAAAAGCAAGAACACTTCTTAACCTGTTTCCAGGCAAGTCCATAGCTGTTGGGGGACGTGGCTCAGACAGGGGTCTGGTGTTGCAGCAGGCTAGTGAGTCTGACTCAAACCAGGCAGGGGGTTGAGGTCCTAAGCTGTTTGGTCAGGAAAACAGAGGCAGGAGTAACCTTGGCACATTGGGTGGCAGCTCACAAGGGGGTTTCTGTGATCCCAACCCATCACAACATTGTCTAAGCAAGTTAGCATAAGTAGAATAGGCCTATTACTCTTAGCATATATAAAACGGCCCTACAGTTATTCTATATTTTGGGAATAGCTTGCTGAAGAGAAGGAGTTGGTACATAACAATGTTATACAGCAGCAGGAACACTGACCTGATACTGGGCTTGGATATTTTAGGACAGAATAATTGGTAGATGTTTAACCCAAAACTTGCTTTAACAATATTTACATATATGATGAGCTAAAAGATATTAATATGTTAACCTATAAAATAAGGACATCCCCAATATTATGAAGGTGAGGAAATTAGATTTGGAAATGGGAGGCTGGGCATCTGAATGAATATTCATGATAGTACTCAGGCCATATAATAATCTCAGCCACCATGTAGAAGAGCCATCATTGACCCTTCAGCTCTTTGTTGTTACTATCTACCACCGAACTTTGGGCATTGGGGGTGTGGACCATTGGACTCATTGGCATGCCAGAGAGAGGGCTGGTTGTTTGTCTCTTACCACGCTGTCCCCAAGAAAGGGTGTGAATATATAAGTATGAGCATATGAAGGGGATGGCAATACCATATCCTTAATACTATATTCCTGCTACATGTTTATGTGTTTGGAGCTTTCTTGTCTTTACTGATTGTTTTAATGAAAGTGGCTAAGGCTTTGTTTTGCCCTCAGTGGAGTATTTTTCCCATACACACTGGGGTTCCTACAAGATATTGAACTGGTTAGTTTTAACTCTGTTGTTCCCAATTCTGGGACTAGAACCATCAGCTCATTAAATTAATATCAGCTGGCAACCAATACAATTATTAAGCATTAAAGAATTAGACTACCCCAGTTAATGTCCTTCCAAAGGAACTCTTCATTTTCAAATACAAAATAATCAAGATGGAGACTTTCATGTGACAGACTCAAGGAGGTGGTGCAAGCACCATTTGAAGATTAAGCAAGATTGTATACCAAATAGAGACCGACTGCTCACTGAGAGCAATGGTATAATACTTAATATATTATGGCCCTGATATATGTACTAGAAAATCGACCAAGGGGAAAGATAGCATTTGCAGATTTTAGTACAAGCGTCACTTAAAATGATAAGATTATGTATTCCTATGAAATTTTGCCATTAGGAGAGCAGACAAAATGAAATTGGCCTGATTTGACTGTTAAAACTTAGTAAGGACATAAATCCCTGCCCTAACTCCTGCAGATATCACTGTTCAGGAAAAGATAGGCAAATTGGGGAAGTGTTTCAGCTATGCCTGAATAGTGAAAGGGTGGCCAGCCTTGGATCCGTAGTTTTTGGGACAATGACACTGAGCGTTATAGCAAAATGGTTAGTTTGCTTTCACTTTCCTATGATCGATCTATCTATCTATCTATCTATCTATCTATCTATCTATCTATCTATCTATCTATCTATCTATCTATCTATCTATCTATCTATCTATCTATCTATCTATCTAATGTTACTGCAGTGGATAACACTGTTTGAACAGGTAACTTGAGTTACTAACTGCCATCAGTGTTGATGAGATGAATCCTTCAGAAAATACAATACTAACATATGTACCATATATGAGGGATTATGTGAAGTATGTAATGATAGATAGTTTGATAAATTCAAGTTGACAATTGAATAAATATGTCTTCTGAGCCAAAATTAGAATGTGTAAGTGCATTGTCAAGCACCAATGGCATTTATATATGGAACCAATTCCTCAGCTGGTGTAAATTATCATAGATCCATTGAAGCCAGTGGGGTTATGCTGATTTACACAACCTGAGCATCTGGCCCATCCCGACTCAGGTGACATTAATGGAGTTTTGCCATTTACTTCAATGGGACCAGGATTTCACTCATTATCTCTAAGGATAATTCATTCTCTATGTAAGTTACCTGAACTTTCTTACCCATACTTAATAGTCTTTTATAGTCTTTTTAAATTATTGTGAATAAGCTTATGCTAATTACTGCAGCAGACTTAATAGTAGGTTAATGAAAATGTGGTGTAGGAACAATTATGGTTATGAAAAATATCTGTACTGTGGTATTCCCTGACTTGGTGTGACTTGGGATAATAGAGAAGAGAAGCATTTTAATGTTAAAAGTATAACTCAATCTGCCCATCCACCCCACCAACCCCCCCCCCCCCACCTTACGGTATTGCATCAGGCATTTTTTAGCAGAGAGGGTAGAAGTCTGGCATTAAATCTGAAAACTGACCTGGCACAAATCTTGCAGTCCAGGTTTAGGTCTTTTGACAGTCACTGTCAGTCTGGATGCATGATACCCAATTATGTGGTTTGGAAATGCAGACAAGATTGTGCTGAACTTGTACCATTTTCAATGGGTATGAAAGTCATTGCCATGATAAAAGGTTTATAACATTTCCTATTATCTTTATAATTTGTGGCCAAAAATATAAAAGTGTTCCATAGTCCTTAAAAGATAATAAATGAAATTACTTTTGATTTTCTTAGCTTTTTGAAATTTGATAAGTTAGCAACATTTTTAATGATTACTGCCTAGGCATTTGTAAGGAAATAGTGCAACACAAATGCAGAATACTGAAAAGACTAAAATAGTATATAACAAACTAATATTGTTGTAGATTCTTATGTGCTTTAAAATTCAAATCTATATTTCTCATTACTAAGACTCTGATTCTGTGTGTGGATAGTGTAACTAAAAAAAATGAGACTACCCACATGTCTAAATTTAATTGTGTTCTTAAAGATTTGCAGGGTCAGGATCATCATTCCCCATTACAGTTTTGGGCTCCAGAAACACAGTTTTTTCACAATAAAAGATCTACAAATTGGGTGACTAACACTGAGCTGATGTCCACTATTAGCAAAAGCAAAGTGTTTTGACTCTCTAGCTTGTTTCTTTCGGGGAATGCGAGGGGAAGTTTAACAATTATTTAATTCAGGCCTTAGTTCAGCAAAGCACTTAAGCACGAGTTTAATTTTAAGCATGTAACTAGCCCTGTTGACATCAATGAGTTTTCCCATATGCTTAAAATTAAGCATATGTGTGTTGCTGGATTGGGTTTATAAAGTGTTCAAATGCAGTACTAGGTTTTCTGTGCTCATCTCTGTCTCTTACTAGTGACTTTTTATCTTTGAACAAGAAATGTGACATTTTAGTGTTTGACCTTGTGTTTCTCCATATACATAACTCTTGGATGCACAAGAAATGCAGGATGCAGTCCTTAATAGGCCACTTATTTTAATATGTAAATGGGAGCTCTATCTCATTCAATGTTACAAAAGTTGGACTGTTCGCTATAATGATGAGGAACCCGTGTTTTTAATTACTCCTATGCATCACCAATTTTACTGAAAAGCACAAATTAGGAGTTAATTCAATTTGGTTGTGATGGCTTCTATTAAAAAAAGAATCCCACTCAACTCTGCACAATGAAAGACTGCCATGTTGATAAATGTTTACACCACTACATTAAGCGCAAATTACCTACTTTTGTACGAGGTCACATCCTTCACTCAGAGTGATAGGATGCATAAAGTTCCTCTGGATTTATTCTGAATGGCTTTGGGGCAGCAACAGAAATTGAAAAGGAAGATATAAATCTTTATCATTGACTGCAAAGAGTATTGTTTGGTTTCCATTTGGTCACATTTATGATGATGATTTAGTTAGAGAAGTGAATGCCTTGATGAAAGTTACCTAGAGAAAACTAGAAGTACTTCTATTGAGTTAAGCATGCACTGCATCAGAACAGTGCTTTTCACATAACTTTAGAATTTTGTAGAAGAAATTTTTTAATTTTTATTTGTAAACCTAAAGTTTAATGCCAAACTTTTTTACACTGGATTTTTCTGAAAATTGCAGCAAATCCACATACATTATTTAAAATGAGGTTTGTTGTCTGCTCTACTGAAGTAGTATTGGAAGAGAGAAGTATTATGTGCTTATCAAAATGTTGCACTATTATTTTTCCACTTCTATATTCCACAGGATTTTTAGTTTAATGATAGAGAAACCTTCTGGGAGAGAGTGGAGAGGCCAGAGCAATACTTTACAATTCTAAATATTTTCTAAAATAAAATAAATATTTCAAAATCAGTCATTTATTGTAATAATTCTTTTGAACTGTATTAAATCCTCAGTTGCTTACAAAAATATTGTAGTTTGACTTTTGATACAGAGTAACAACAGAGTGGAAAGTGTTAATTGGAAATATAAGGCACAATGTGGTAGTCCTTACTCAGTTCACATGCCTTGCTGTATAATTCTTTAGGATTTTAAACAAAAACCTATAGAAATGATGCCCTTATGTAGCAGGGTGGTCACCTGCTCCTGCCCGAAAGGTGTAAAACAGCCCTGGGAGAGGGCTGGGGCAAGGGAAAAGCTGGGCTGATTCGGAGGCAGCCTCAGCTGGGGGCCACACCCCAAACAGACCCAGTTGGCCCTATAAAGGCCAGGGAAGCCAGGAGCTGAAACACAGACTCTCTCTAGCCTTTGGAGAGGGAAGACCTGACTGCTGGAGTTAAGCACGTTACCTGGAGTGGAGTGGAGCAGGGCTGGGGGAAGGCTAGAAGAGATGGGGAGTTCTGACCTGAAAATCCCCCAGGCTGCAGAGCCTAGTCTATAGCTAAATAGGTACTGGGGGTGCCGGGGGAAGCCCCAAGGGTAGGTGGAGACAACTGGTCCAACCTTCTTTGCCAGTGATGAATGGCAATTATATTTCAGTCCACTCCAGTGAAGAGGGGCTAGGTGGTGACTGGCAGTTGCCCTATACTGAGGAAAGGTGGGGGTAGGGGTTCCCTGGGGAGGGGAGATCCAGCGATCTGTTGGGATACTGCCAGGGGGAAGCACCCCAAATAAAATGGGCACCGGGGTCCAGGAAGGACACGGGGGCAGTGGCAAGTGGGACATTGGCCTGCAGAAGGTGCTTCGAGGCTGGAAACACTAATTCCCTCAACGACCAGAAGGAGTGGCCGCAGGGGTGAGTCGCTGCACCGTGACACCTTATCTATTAAATTTGGTAGATTTTCACTTAATTTCTATAGAACACTCTCGCTTCCTAGGGAAGGTATTATCTTCTATCTAGAGATGATCTCAAAGCCACAAAATTCAGATCCAGATTATGAATACATCAAAATTCAGGTTCTGATTGTGTTTGTATAACACATAGCACAATGGAGCCCTATTCCAATCAAGGCATATGTGTGCTACCACAAAACAAATGAGTAATAATAATTCATGGTTAAGATTAAGGGTTTTAGTTTGGTCCATTTTAAAGAAGATGGCCACTTGGAAAATTTAGGCCCGGATCCAGATTCTTTAACACTTTCACATTTTGAGTGGATTCATATCATACATCAAACATGTTTCAAGAACTAGAATTAATTGCCTAAGGAGATTGTGAAATCTCCATCAGTGGAGATTTTTAAGAAGAGACTAGACAAACACCTGTCAGAAATAGTATAATTATTACTTAGTCCTGCTTTGAGTGTAGAGGATTAGACTAGATGACCTATTGAGGTCCCTTCCAATCCTACATTTCTATGATTCTATGATCCAGGGGTTTGTGTTGCATGACAACTAATTTCCTAATGCCTACTGACCACATATTCCTTCTAATTTGGAAGGTTAGTTTTTCTAACACAGGAGTACTGAGTGAGAGCCTTAGTCAGGAATAGCGACAAAGAGTCTTGTAGCACCTTATAGATTAACAGATCTTAGGGATCATAAACTTTCATGGGCTAAGACCCACTTCATCTGATGAAGTGGGTCTTAGCCCACAAAAGCTTATGATCCCTAAGATCTGTTAGTCTATAAAGTGTAACAGATTCTGTTGCTTTTGCAGATCCAGACTAACATGGCTACCCCTCTGATATTAGTCAGGAATGTACAGACTCTTCCACTCAGAAAGATTATCTCCCATGAGTGTTTATTTTCTCTCTGAGAATGAAAGGAAAATTCACTTTTATTATACAGTAATTTAATACATAAGATAGCATGCCATTAATTCATTTTGCATTAAATTCCAAAACACTATATTTTTTCCCCAGTAACTATATTTTTCCCCTCTGTGCAAAGAACTGAAAGAAGGTTGTAACTGGTAAGTGCTGTGAAATAAAATTATCTGACAGTAATTTCTCCTTTTCCCTCAAATACACTCTTAGTAGAGGTGAAGATATGAAAACTCAGTTGTATGAGGGAAAATACAATGCACAGATTTTCTTTTGGATTTTTTCCTAATTCGTTGGGAGAAAATGCAGTGCAAGTGAACAGTTGAATGAGTCATTGGAAACCCACACATGTCAAATCTAAAGATTATTCTACTTAAAGATTATAGCTTTTGCATGTTGATTCCAGCAGTCCAGGGTTTTCTTATCTGTATTTCAAATTTTGCTTCTATGACAAAAAAAATATGGATGCTAATGTTTAGAATTTCTTCTGTTTAGTTTTCTCTTCTAGGTCAATTATGAGTGTGGAAATATATAGCACCATTTCTTTAACTAAGTGCAGTTGTGGTGTCAATATCTAAAGCAAGGAGAATTATTTGATCTATTCTTCAATCTGTTGTAGTTTATCTCAAGGAAGAAAAAACTACCAGTGACTAAGTTTGCACTCCAAAAGTTTTTTTCTGTGGACTTTAGCTTTAATTTTTGACCCTGAAGTCATAAAAAAAATAGAAGCATACAAAAACCCTGAGGCTGAATTAGATAGACAAGATGAGTTAGGTAAGACTATTATTGTCAGTTAAGTTACATCTACATTGGCATCTGGACACGGTAGTACCAGAACCCCCTCCCCCTGATCCACATCTAAATCCCAGAAACAGGGATTTTGAAGTGTGTCCAGGGCAACAAGGCTAGTATGCCTGAGGGGTGTGGGTATAAACATGCCTTGGGCTGTGGAACATCCCTGCATCCAGGGTAGGGCCGGCGACAGAAATTTTGGGGCCCCCTACTGTGATCGTTTGGACCCCCCCCAGCTCAGCCGGCACTCCCCCCCCCAGCTGACAACGGCTGCCCCCCCCCAGCCCAGGCAGCGCTTCCCTGCCCCCCCCAGCTGACCGTGGCTGGCCCCCCCCCCCAGCCCAGAGGGCGCTTCCCAGTCCCCCCCAGCTGACAGTGGATGCCCCCCCCAGCCAATGCGGTGCTTCCCAGTTCCCCCCCCCCCAGATGACAGTGGCTGGGGGGGGGCCCAGCCCAGCCAGCGCTCCCCCACCACCTCCCCCTTGCCTGCCCCCCAGCCACGCCGATGAATGAACCTCCCGAGGCAGGGGTGAACTCACAGCAGAGCCCACCCGCCTGCCCAAAGGCCCCCCCGGAGCCACCGCCCCCCAAGTGGGGCTGGGCCCCCTGCCCTGCCCCCTTACCTTGGCGAGGCCGGCTCCCCTTGACCCCTTTTCGGCGCCTCCGCTCCGCCACCATCAGCGCCGCACACCACCAGGGCGGCGCGGCCGGGCGCGCTTCCCCGGGCCCCCGCTGTGGTTGGAGTCTGCTGGCCATGAAGCCAGCATGGTTTGTTGGGCAATTGCACCCAACAAAGATGATCTGCCCTAGCTGTTTGCATCAAGGTGAGCAATCAGGAAAAGGCATGTGAAAAAACTCTCAGGGGATTTTAAAAGGGATGGTGGCTTCCAGTCTCTGTGACCCCTGGGCTGTGGTGTTTAAAATAGTGACCTGTTGCAGGGAATGGGGCACTGTGAAACAGCTGCTGGAGTACTGTTAGGGTTGTCACAGTTCATGCAGCATCTACAATTGCACTGCATCAACTTCAGTTGGTTGACCCATGTCTGTAGTATAGTCCATTCAGGGAAGTGGTTTTACTGTGTTTCTGTAGCAGAGTTCCTATGCTGGCAGGACACAAATTTGAGCATAGCAACAGGCACATATTTGCTAGGCTAATTATAGCAACATAACGTTGATGTGTAGACCAGGCCTTAGTCACTCCCTGAAGTCACAGTGTAATTAAAAAGTTAGAATTCAAATTACAGTGTTTTGCTATTTTAAGGTACTCAGAGAATGTCTGCATAGAGACATTCAGGAAAATTAGATGAAAATTAACTAAAGGTTAATTGAAAGTGCATTCAGAAGTAAACTGGCCTCAGTTCATTTTAGCTTAATGCCCTTTGAACGAATGAATCCACAAAGCATTTTAACGTGCTTTAACTAATTGTTTTTAAATTCACACTTTTAGTTAATTTCGTTTTACTTTCCTGAGTATCTCTATAGGTATGTCTACACAGTAACCAGAAACCCCCAGCTGGCCCATGCCAGGCGTTTTGGGCTCCTGGAGATCAGTCAGCAGGTCTGTTTCATTGCTGTATAGACTTCAAGGCTCAGGCTGAGCCCAGGTTCTAAGACCCTGCAAAGTAAGAGGGTCCCAGAGACCAAGCTCCAGCTGGTGCCCAGAAGTTTTCACAACAATGAAATGGCCCCGCAGCCTGTGCTCCACAAGCTCTAGCAGGCTGACAGGGACCAGCCGTCGATGTCTAATTGTTCACAGTACTTAATTTGTAATGAAAGATGTGCTGGGGATCAAGCAATTTTTTTACATTCGTAACTGATACAGCAAGCCCAGCTGTGCTGGGACTGTGAGCTGCCAATCCTAGAGGTGCCTGGGCTCAGCCCCAGCAAGCCCTGACACAAATTAAGCACTGGTTGCTGTGTAGATATACTGTATGCAGACATCTCCTCAAAGACAGAATGATCAATAGTACTTAATGATGTACTGAGAACAAGTACAATAGATTTCAAAGGGTCTCGATCAGAGACAAGCATAAGGCCATTTCACTAACTACCTAGGTAAGTAGAGTGTCAATACCATTAAAGGCCCAATAGTCACACAAGTTTTTTTCTGGCAAAGGTAATTCAGAAAGATAAGAGAAGCTCATCTTTTCCAAAATGTTGCTGAAGAGAAGGAGGCTGAAGATAGGGTGGGGGTCAAAGTGTGAAGGGTGCCCATGTTTAAAAGGGATCTTCATTTACAAATGTTTGTGTTTTGTTTAATATTTTACCTCATGAGGTCTGGAATGAAAAGTTTAGACTATAACAGGAAAAGGGCCCATAAGCGGATGCAGGTGCTGAGTAGGGCTGGATGATGGCAATGAGAAACAAGTGTCTGAAGAGAGAGCAGTTGTAGATCATGGAGGTGGATGAAGAATAGAAATGTTAATTAACAATGGAATTTGAAAAGTAACATTAATGCACTAATTCAGCATCAGAACTGCCATACTAACTCAGACCAGTAGTTCCTATATTCCAATATCTAGTCTACTCCAACTGTGATATTTCTAAGTAAAGATCAAGAAGCATCTTTCTAATCCCCTCAGAAAAGTTTCTCTCATCTCCTGAAGCACGTAACCACCCCCATACTAAACTGAGTCCCACTCCTGTGTGGCCTCTGTTTGTAATGGGAGAGGGCTGTTACTGTAGTGAACGTTTGTGATCTTCAGAGGAGTAGAAAACAGTAATTTTGGAGAACCATTAATCTTGTATAAATGCCCTGTTCTTAAACTGGACCTTTTCACCCCTCCCTTGCTGTCAGCCTTTTGCCCAACAATGGAACAGACCCAGTAACATAGTTTTCTGATAAACCATTCGGTAGCTTTTGCTAGCTAGAAACTTTATAGTGGTTCATGATGATTCAATAAGATGCTGAATTTAGAGTTGTGCCTTGGTCAGGGACCACTGGCGGGGGGAAAAGTTAGTGGCTTTCCGGTCCTGGAGAAAGAGAGAGGAGATGTTGGTAGGAATGGTAGGATTTTAACTTACCAGCCTTGGGTTCTTCTTCCTGCCATCCTTCTTCTTGGCATCCTTCTATGGCTCATTGGGAAGGGCTTGTTGAACCAGCTCCTCTGGGAAGATGTTTAGGATAATGTGTTCCTCTTTCTCTGCCTCTTCTGGGGCCTCTTCCTTCTGGACCTTCTCCTACGCAATCCCTGCTACTTCCATGCCCTAGCCTTCATCTGTATCCCATTGGATGATGAGGCCAGCAGAGTTGAGGAGGGGGTAATGTGCTGGCTCAATACTGGGAGCCCTGCAGAATATTCAGTCCATCTCCTTGAAGAAGAGGCATGTTGCAGGACCCTTCTCGGAGTGACTGTTTGAGTCTTTTCCCCTCCAATACTGGAGCCTCAGGTGCTTTATCTTGCCTGGCACAGAGCCAGAATGCAGTGAATGTCTGCCTATGCCAGCCTTTCTGAAACATTTTGGTATCGATGTACATTCCTGGTCCTGTGGGAAAAGTCATGGAAGACAGTGAACTCTGACCACACATTTATCAAGAACCAGATGTGCTCGACTGAGCACACGGCTCCTCTCAGAGCATATTCCATGTCCACATGTAATGATGTAAAAACTGCAGAGGAAAACTGTTCTGGAGTGGTCAGTGCAACTCACAACTACAGGTGAGATTTGTCTATGGGTCAGAGAGGAATGGGTTCAGTGCATTGTGGAAATGAGGCTGGAGAACTATTCAACTCGGGACATGGAGCACGCCCCTTCCCCTTGTGCACACTACACATTGGCAGGGATTGGCATCCCTGGATCAGGGCCGGCGACGGGGGGGACAAAGGGGACAACTGTAGCGGGCCCCGGACTTAAGGGCCCCCCCCGATGCTCGGACCTCTGTTTTTCTCTGTTCCATTAATTCCCATGACTTTCACTGAAAATATTTTTTTAAAAACAAAACCATCCTTGCTCCTGCAAAATATATATTTTATATGCATTTTGCAATGGGTAGCATATATTTTCATTTTTGCCAGCAAAAACAGCTTTTTGTTCTGAGCCAAAATGGAAATTTGGCTATTCAGGGAAATGAAAGGAAACTTTTAAACTGCTTAATAAGAAAGATACATAACATATTTGAATCAATTCAGAAATTTACCAGTGAACTCAAAAATACATGTGTAATACTCTTCAAAATGTTACTTATTACTACACATCAGTAATGTATAGAATTACTGTGACTGTCTCATTACTGCATGGTTCTTGCTGTCTTCATGCCACAGATAAAGCCTGTCAGTAATCATATTACAGATATTACATAGAACAGTCCCATGAGAGGAGCACAAAGGGACAGGAAATCCCCAGATTTGTTGGTCCATTCCCATGCAGCTGGGAGATATTATTTTGCACCTATGCAAAGTGGATTCATCCCAGAAACCTTCAGTTGTATAAACTTAAGTGGCATCACCAAACAGCGGGTTGTTGTTTTTTTAACACACTGCTCAAGTTAGAGCCCTTGAGGAGGAAATACTTGAGTAATTCCCCCCCTAGTCTGGCTCTCTGCATTATACATGAAGGTCAAAACCTGACCCTCTATGACCACAGAGGCTATTTTTAAAAAATTTAAATTTAAACCCCCTTTTTTATGTGCTAAACTGTGAAGTCTCCTGAACTGATACCCACGGAGCTGGGAATTTTAGATGAATAGAACTCTTAATGATCAACTCTACAGTATGTCTGATAAGTTCAACATTATTTCATTTGTATGGAAAAATTCTCTTGATGTTCAATTGATCTCCTGCTGTTGTATTTTAATGAACTGAATTTTAATTTCTTTTCATTTTAAGAACATCTATTGAGCCCTTATCCAGGATTTATAATTGGGAGGCACAGGTGCGGGGGTGCCCATTGTGTTTAAAATTTCAACATTTTTGTTTGAAGTTTAGGATGGTGTTTTTGATCAGGTAGGTAGGAATTATATTGGGATAAAGGCAAAACATATTTAATTATAGTTTGAAAAATGAGAACAAGCATTCAATTAGATGACTTGTTTTGTAAGATAATAGACTCATTAGAGTAAATGTTAGCGTAAATTATTAGCCTCATTGATTGTTAGAATTTTTGAATAATGTTAATGGGCTAAATTGTGAACTCATTTGCACCAGCAGAAGTCTGGTATAACTCATGGCATGATTAGTGTAACAAGCTCGTAGAATTTGGGACCAACATCTGATCCTGTGTCCCTCATTAACTTTTTTTAAAATAAGATAAATATAATTTTTCAATATTAGTGGTTAATTAATGCTTCAAATATTTTAGTAAGTTTCAGATATTCTCTTACTTTTAAAATGTATCTGGGGTTCAAGATTTGCTCTTTCTACTTTCTGCCATCATTTTCCGTCCTTTGCATATTTTTTTTCTTTTTAAGGATTGATTCATCCCAAATGCACTTTGACAGCTGCTGGCCAACAAACCCTTGCAAACTTCCTGAGATTAGGCCCATAACCATGTAAACTGCTCACTTTTCATGGGGGTAAGCACAGATAAGATAAATGAAGTGTATATGTGGCAGGGGAGGTAGTAGCTCATTTTGATGGATACCCAGACGGTCAGTTAGCTGTAAAATCCCTATTGGTAGCTGCTCTCTGATTGCTTTCCCCGTTAATGATTAAAAATCCCCCAGGTAAAGAAAAGGAAGTGGGCACCTGACCAAAAGAACCAATGGAAAAGAATTTTAAAATTGGGAAAGAAACTTTCCCTTTGTCTGTTTTTCTCTGGAGAAGGAGACACGGAGCAGTAATGCTATGAGCAGGAATGCTGTTTAAAATTTGAACCAGATATTAAAACCATCAGATCATATCTAGAACTACTTTTAACCACCCAAATATGTAAGTAAATTAGGATTTTTTTTCTTTTTTAGGAATTTCTGTTTATTTTTTAATGCTTGTAGATTCCTCTGTGCTAAACCCAAATGCTTTTCTTTGCTTGTAACCCTAAGTTAACCCCCCAAAAAGCTATTTTGGGTGCTTAATTTTTTGGAATTGCTCTTTTAAAATCTAGCAAATCTTAATTTCCAGATGTATTTTCTTCCTTTTTGTTTTTTTTTAAAAATCACCTTTTCTAGGACCAGGATTGGCTTTTTTGGTGTCCTAAGAGGTTTGTGCATATGCTGTTTAATTTCTGGTGGCAACAGCTAATTGCTTTTATTTTCTTTCTCAGCTCTTCCCGGAGGTGAAAGCGCTTGAGGGCAACCCATACCAACGAATTCCTAAGTGCTCCTTTCCGTGTGTTTTTTGGTGGTTTTTTTATTATTTTTTTTATTTTTTTGCATTTGGGTAGTGGCAGCTTTTACCAAGCCAAAGTCAGAGAGAAGCTGTAACCTTGAGAGTTCAATACAAGCAGGGAGTGGCAAGTATTAATTTTTAGAATGCTTGCAGGCCCCCACTTTCTGAACTTAGAGTGACAGAATGAGGATTCAGCCTTGACACATTTGCATCATTTTTTCTCCTTTTTAAGGTTGATTCATCCCAAATGCACTTTGAAAGCTGCTGGCCAACAAAACCCTATAAACTTCCTGGCATTATGCCCATAACCGTACAAGCTGATCACTTTTTTTGGGGGGGTAAATGCCCATCTGTTGATGTGAATGATATGATCTAGGATTCTACTCAGCCCAGTCACCATTCACTTTGATCACAGTTAGTTAAGTTACCTAACAATAGCATTTAAGAGGCCACAGTTTTACCTTTGAGACAGAAACATAAATAAGAGTGGTGAACATTGCCACATGTAGATTTTATAATACAGCCTGTAGTCATGCAGTTTGTCTTCAACTGCGGTAAGTCACACAACTCTATTTAAGCTCGAAAGCTTGTCTCTCTCACCAACAGAAGTTGGTCCAATAAAAGATAGTACCTCATCCACCTTGTGTCTCTAAGCTCCTGGGACCTACATGGCTAAACAACACTGCATACAATGAATCTATGCCAGTTTACCCCTGCTAAGGATTTAGCCCATCTTTTGCAAATGTATTCACTGTATTCAGCTGTATTCACTGGTATTACAGATTTTCTTCTTTCTTTAGACATTTATAGGCTATAGCCAGCTTCTTTTTCTGTAAATTCAATGTCCTTCCCTTGTCTTGGGTGGGACCAGTGGGTTTGGAGTGCAAAAGGGGGCTCAGGTGTGGGGAGGGGGCTTGGAATGCAGGAGGGGTTGTGGTCTCTGCAAGGGTGTTTGGGTGTGGGAGGGGGTTCAGTGGTGGAATAGGGAGTAGGGATGGTGGGAGGCGGTGTGGGGTGTGGGCTCAGGGAGGGAGTGTGGGTGTGGGAGGAGGTTCTGACCTGGGGTAGAGGGTTCGGGATGCGGTGTCTGGGATGGAGTTAGGGTGTAAGAGGGGGTTCAAGGCTGGGGCAGGGGATATGAATCGGGGTGGAGGTGGGGGGTCTCGAGAGAGTTAGAGTGCGGGAGGAACCTCAGGCCTAGGGCACGGGGGTTGGAGTATGGGCTCAAGCTGAGTGATGCTTACCTCAGGTGGCTCCTGTTTGGTGATGCAGTGGGGATAAGGTAGGTGACTCTGCGCTGCTCCCGGAAGCGGATGGCATGTCCGGCCCTTAGGCGGAGGCATGGCTAGGTGGCTCTGCATGGTGTGTTCTGCACGTACTTTCAGGTGCTGCCCCCATAGCTCCCATATCTGCGCTTCCTGGCCAATGGAGAGCTGTGCTGCACTGCTGGGGGCAGGGGCAGCACACAGAACTGTGCTTAGGAGCCTGCTTTAGTCCCACTGCTCCTCCAACCAGACTTTTAACAGCCCGGTCAGCAGTGCTGACTGGAGCCACCAGGGTCCCTTTTGGACCCCCAGGCATTCTGCTCAAACTGGACACCAGGTAACCCTAATTGAGGTATTAGCTGAAATGGGAGCTGTTACCTCATATACCCAGTGGAAGTGTCTGCAAGTGAGGGATATGGTATCACACATGAGAAGTGTAATGTTGCTTTAAAGGACAATACTTCCTGCAGTCTAACAGTCCTGGTTTTAAATTGATCCAAAAAGGTCTCAGTAATAATATGCAGCATACAGAGGAAAACTCCAAAATATCCAACTTGGAGCTATAAATAGGAAAAACAACAACAACAACAACACAAACCCCAAAGTTATTTAATTTTCAATGTGTTAAATTTGTCCCATAAATTGGCAGCTGTTTTTCTTATAGATCTCCTTGAAACTTTTATAATTGATCCCCCACTCCAAAATTTCTTAAAAGAAATAGGAGGTAAGTGAATCTCAAAATGTCCTGTGCAATTACTAAATACAGATGGCTTCTAGAGGAATCTAAAATGTGGGCCACAAAGCAGGAAATCTGAGCTGCCATATGTGACAGATATCGAACTTCATGCAGTATCTTGGGGGGACGTACTATATTAAGTTTGTGTCACTGCAGGCCAGGAATTGTATGTATGATTGTGTTCTACTCCATGGAGGAAGGTTACCACAGCTCCCTCGGGACTTAAAACAGTGATTAAGATGAATCACTCACTTTGTTAATTCCTTCAACTCCTGGGGAGGTTCACATATACTGGATCAAACTGGTTTTCCAAAGACTAAGAAAACAAAGAAAGGGCTTTTGGCTTAACAAGGCTGCATTTAAAGTGACTCAGCATTTTCTTTCTGATCCAGCAAATGGACAAGACCTTCTGTCCAAGGGCCCCAACCCGTATGCAAGAATCGGAAATACTTTGGACTATCAGGCCTCATAGGACTTTCTTGTGTTTTCTTTGTAATGCTTTTTCCTTGAGAACGAAATGGTTGCTGAGACAGAGCTATGTGGTAACTTGTAACAGCTGTCAATATGTTGTTCTTAACCCTCTCAGAGAAAGTAGAGTACAGGCACTGGCCTTTAGGCAGACTGGTTTGCTGGGGATATTGCAGGGTAAGGCAGGGAGCTATGCAGCCTTAAACCCATCAGGAAGGAGACACAAGCCTCCACCTAAGAGAAGTGACAAATGGAAGTCAGAAACCTTAAGTGAGGGCAGTTCTCCTGGAACTGTGACATCATAAACAACCAAATAAAAAGAAAATAAGGCCCTTTCCAGTTAATAATGCTAAACAGAATTCTCTTTAATTCTGTTAACCTTCTTGTGTTTCTACATCTTTTTAAATCTTGAGTCTTTCCTCCTTTTGGTGTTCATAATAAATTTTTCCATGACACCTGTCATTCTCCATGATCAGCTATCTCCATCCATATACCTATATTTTTGTCTGTTAACCATGCACTTTCCCATAGTGTTTTTTAATATTCTTCATTTGCTTTAATACTTGTTTTTATATTTCACACTTGTTTCCTCAATTCTCCTTTGTGCATCTTACTCGGTCCTCTCCAGTTGTTTTTCCCACCGCCATTTCTTCCTTCACACCATCTTGTTCCTTCTTCCCTTTTCTCTGACCAATTGTTCTCCACTTTTCAGTTCCCCTCTTTTCCATTTCCCCCACTATCTTTGCATGGTTTTCCTCCTGTTCTTGATTTGAAATGTCAGGTAATAAATGTACCGTGAGCACAGTATTTTCACTGCAATAAGCTTTTTCACTCTTGCATGGATGGACACCTTTATTGAAATCAAGCCTCACATCTGAGTTTCAGTGGGAGCTATAATATTGCAAAAGAAAGAATGGAAGTAGATGATATAACTAACAGATCTAAAACATCAGGGAGTGGTATTTGTAGCTGCTCCATTTTAATAGATATTGTGAAATTTTGAGGCCTGGTCTTCATTTTTAAATAGCTGATATGTCCATCAAGAGTGTACAAGTTGATGTACTAGATGAGAAAGAGATGGAGGATAGTCGAGTCTGTATTACTTTGTCAAAGATAAGAAGATGAATGTCTGAACTCTACTGAAGCCTGGTTTCATTTTTACTTTTAAAACTTAAGATCAAGCACCTGCCAAAATAAATTATTCACAATGAAACATTTCATGGATTCTGCACTGTAGATACCTTGAGGCCTATATCTTCTGGCAGCGTTACTGAAGAAGTAGAATTGCCAAAGGGGAAGAGTTATTTACAGTCAATGTGAACCACTCTTTCCTAATGACAGGAAGGCTTCTGAAACTTACCTTGTTTGTGGGAAGATGGAGAGGGTTTCCTTTGTATGCCTTATCTCTAAGAGCAGCAAGGGAGTTGTGGTTAATGTTTTTCTTCTAATTTGGCTTTCGGATGGTGACCCATTTTTTTCATCCTTCCCTCTTTTACAGACTTTTTAGAAGGAAATAGTATATTTAAATTCAGTTACCTCTTACAGATATTACTGTCCTCTCCATTAAACATAAGGATACTGTTCACATTGTCAGTCAAGTAAAACCAGTTTGAATGATCTGAACCTTGCCCATTCACTCATAGCTCTACCTAAATCAGACCTGATCTCTGGGCTCTTCTGGATTAGTGTTTTCTTTTTTTAATTCAAAGGATTGTTATTGAATTTTATATGCAGTGAAAAAAGTTTCATCCGTTCAAACACTAGTACACAAATGACTCTCTTACCTATCTGGGACCCACATCACACACTCTCTGTGGGATCAAAATTTACTCCATCCTGGAGTTTGACTTTTTTAGCAAACAACTGAACAATAAGAGAAATAAGATAGGCCAAGGTTTTCTGTGACTAATGACTCTTTGTGTCTCAGGTTTTGGATGTCCAACATCAGACACGTTGAAGGAACATGATTTTCAATGGATTTAGCATGTCCGTAAAATTGGGCCTCTTTGAGGCACCCGAGTTTGGACACCCAAAACCCCAGGCACTCAAAATCCCTGGTGACTCTGGAAAAACATAGCCACAGAGTTCAGTCCAGGTCGTCTCCACAGTCTTTGCAGCTGCAAGGCTTCTATATTCAGTGGCGCTCAGAATATACCTTCAATTCCTCTCTTTCCCTAGTCAACGCAGCTCAGGTCTGAAACCTCTCTTTTATTCTTTCATCAAATCATATTCTTGCCAGCTGGCAGGCCCTCAGTGTACTTGATACAGCAACATCTGCCACAGAGGAATGAGGAAGCATCATGCTTTTTACACTCAGTAGCACTGGTGACAGTTGGTGTGGGAGGCTCTACAAGTCAGGACTGTGTTGTGTTTTCTTTTGTTTGTTTTTATTTTTAATAAAAAACAATTATTTTCTGCATTTAAAAATTGCTCCAGGAGCCGTGCTAGAGAGGAAAAAGTAGAACAGGAAAGCAATTCAGATTAAATAATAATAATAAATGCCTACTGCTTCTCACTAATAAACAAACTCATTATATTTACAGTTAGAGATTTTCATTAAAATATTTTAAATAGTCATCATTTGTAATCCTTGTCTGTGTATGTGACAACGTTGTGGATACTGATAGATAGCAATGGATAGCACTAAAGACCAAGAATATATCTATATCTATATCTATATCTATATCTATATCTATATCTATATCTATATATCTTGGTCAAAAATATTGTAGCTTTATTTGAATTCTGACCCTTTAGTACTATCCACAACTTTGTCACACACACAGACTATATATATAAAAATAAATGCAGCACTTTTAACATAATATGCCAATGATTGATTGCTTATTTACATTTATAAGTATGTACAAAAGTTAAGCCTCTTTTCTGGTGCCTTTGCTGAAAACATAAATATTTAATTAAATAAAGGCTACAGTTTCTTCTCATTGGTAAATCCAAGAATAGCTAACCACAATAAAATCATCCCCAAGCAATACCTACAGCTCCACAAACAGGCCTCATCCTTGCCATCCCTCACTAAAAGTCTGGGTACATATTTAGCTCAACATATTTGAATTGTATCAGATGGAGGGATGGGATTCTATTCCAAAACTGAGGATCTCTGAGAGGACTCCAGTTTGTAGATCGCAGCTGTGGGCATGGGAGAGAAAAAATAGCTTTCCTCAAAACTACTATGTGCTTGTTTATGAGCAGGTAGGAATCCAAGAAATACTCTCGACTGCAAAGTGACAAGCATTCGAACAACATAGAGGTCTGTGTAGCTCAAAAACTTGTCTCGGTCATCAACAGAATTTGGTTCAATAAAAGATATTACATCACCTACCTTGTCTCTCTAGATTGAAAAGTCTGAACACAAATGGCATACACACACCCTGAGAAAACAGGGTGCAGGGTGGCTGGAGCGGCGAAACAAAAAAAAACCCAAGGCACAGGGTGGCCAGAGCGGCAAAAAAAAACAAACCCCAGGGTGCAAGGCGGCCAGAGTGGCGAACCAAAATAAATAAATAAAAAGGGCAGCCGTGCCACCCTAGGATTGGACGGAATGCTGCCCCTTAGAATCTGCCGCCCCAAGCACGAGCTTGCTCGTCTGGTGCCTGGAGCCAGCTCTCACCCTCAGTATAAACTTCCTTTCTGGGTGCTTTGCCCAATTTACCAGTATCACTGTAGTCTTATGCAGACAGAGCGTCAGTCAGCTGGCTTTCATTTATGCCCAGATACAAGGCTGGGTATTTGACACTATTGTGGTATTGATGAGCTAGAGATAGAGAGGGGTGGGCTTCAGGGATGTGTTGGCTTCCACTTTCCACAGCTCCCATTGGCCAGGAACAGAAAACCGCGGCCACTGAGAGCTGCAGGAGGCCAAGTCTGTGGACAGTCAACATAAACAAACTGTCTCGTAGCCTGCCAGTGGATTACTTTCATGGGCCACAGGTTGCCCACCACTGGAGTAAATGATCGTAGTGATCCATTCTGACCTTAAAGTCTATGAGTCTAAATCAATTATTTTCTCACATCTACATAACAGTGCCCTCAAGGAACAAGAGAACTTGTTTTTAAACTGCTTATCAAGGGAAGACTGTAACCACTCCTCCAATCATGCAAGAGTCTGGAGATGAGACAACTATGCCTTATGTAGGATATTTCAAGCAGCCAACAGAGGTAATAGTAGCATCATAGGTGCTCCAACTTCATCCCTCCCTGGGGGGGGGGGGGATCGTCTATCAATATTTAAATATTTACTAAATGAGATCCACGTACTTTAGTTCTCACTCAAGCATGAATGGTATGTTACATGCTAAAAATGAACATTAAAATGTTTTTTGGAATTACCAATGATTATTTTGTTATCTCCAGACCTTAATGGCCTTGCAGTACAAACTGCTATTTTAGTGAAGAGCTGCAGACTAATAATGATGCTGAGTAGGCCTGTGTTAAAACAGGACTCATTTCTATTCATGGGAAAGCAGGGACATTCAAAGTTGTTGTAAAGTAAAATCTATTATTATTTAAAATACAAGTTAATTTAAATTAAGTTAAAACAAGTTAATTTACTTGAGTTAAAAGTATAAGAAAATAGTAGAATCTTCCTTACAATTTAAGATGAACTCATTCCTACGGAATGCAGGCAATCTTTTCTTATCCTCACTCTGCAATATCAAGCTGTCAGGATACCAATTCCCATTTAATTATATATTACTACTTTTACTACGTTAAAACTTCAGTGGCTTATATTACTTTCCTTTAGACTTATATCTAAGACTTATCTGTGATACAGGAGTTCTTCAAAGGGCCAAATTGAAATGTTTTTTACATGCATCAAGAATAGAACAGAAAGATGTCTTTCTCATATTTACTTTGGCAATTGGACAAGTATCTAGCCTAAAATAAGGTTTGCCAAATTGCCCAGATCTCGGTTATCCACTTTGATTCAGTACCTGAGGTGCTGAATCCTTTTGCAGTTCCACAAAAGTGGGGTAGCCATTTCTTTTCAAGACCTTGCTCTTGTAAGCAGGGTCTGAATGAACTCTCTCCTGAAAGGCTGAAGAGGGGAGGAGATTTGAGGCACAAACTGTATTTACATGAACATACCTACTTTGCATAAAAATCCAGCAGACGGACACTGTTGCTCAAAGAGATCAACTTTGGCTGGTGTTGGGTTTCAAATCACTTTAGTACTGAATTCAGGGGTAGTGAAGTGTTGTTATCTATGTTGTTGTCTATATTGCATGAGTAAAGGGCAGCAGAATTGTACTTAACCCTTGCTGAAAAAATTTGCTAAGCCAGGGGCATGAATGCCAGACCCCTGTGAAAGTATGAAGAGGTGGGGACCAGTGTCCCTGACAGGAGGTGTGCATTCTGCCTTAGGATCCCTGGTCTGGTTTAACCTGGTCCTCCCCTCTGTTCAAAGATAGAGCTAAGTAGGCTCCATTAGGAGTCTTTTGTTAAATGCTCACTAGAGATGAAATCATTTGTGGTGGGACAGCGTTTCTGCCCAGCCTGCTTCAGATTCCCCACCTAAGAGCTGATAATCACTAAGAGCTGGGTGGAACTTCAAAAGACTGACCTGACTAGGTCACTGCAGATAGGCAGGTGGCTGCAGAAGGTGACCAATTAATGGCTGGTGATGGCAGCTGACAGGGTGGCCAGAAGAGCAGAACAGCAGCTGGCAGGTAAGGTAGCAGAGTGGAACAGCGGCTGCCAGGGTGTCCAGTGGAGAGGAACGGCAGCTGTCGGGGCAGGTGCCTTCTTCCCCAGGTGGGAGGTGAACTCAGACTTCTGAACCCTGGGTCCTCACTGACCAAAGACAACCACTGTGAGTGGGGGTATGGTGAGGGAGCATGGTGGGGAAGCACAGTAAAGGAACTTTTGGGGTGTTGAACTCAGGAACAGGAGGCAGAAGACACTGCCCCGTGCACTCTAGGGTGGGTGTCCTGCTCACAGTTTTTTTATTATTATTCCTGCTTGCAGCATTTTCCCTAGTTAATGTCAGATGACTTCATTCCTTTCATTAAAAGTTTCTTTTCTACACTCAGACCCTGTGCTTGTGAGTGGGGAAGTATTGCCTCTTAGCGGCACCCCAGGGCAGGGCCGGCGACAGGAATTTTAGGGCCCCCGTATGCAGATCGTGCGCCCCCCCGTCTCCTGCCGCCCCCGCCCCCCCCCCCCCCGGCCGGTCTCCCGCTGCCCGTGCCCCCCCGGCCGGTCTCCCGCCGCCCGTGCCCCCCCCACCGACCGGTCTCCCGCCGCCCGCGGGCCCCCTCCCCGGCCGGTCTCCCGCCGCCCGCGGGCCCCCTCCCCGGCCAGTCTCCCACCGCCCGCAGGCCCCCGCGCTGGTCTCCCGCCGCCCGCGGGGCCCAACCCCCGCATGCGCTCTGGGCGCGTGGCCCGGCCTGGAGAAGCAAAGGGGGGCGGGGGGAGGCTGCTGGGTGCCGGGGGAGGGGGCTGATGAGTGCTGCAGCGGCTGCCCGGAGCCGCACCTTACTCAAAGGCCTGGCGACAAGGGGGTACAGCTGCGTACCGGGCCCGCCCCGGATTTAAGCCCCCCCCCCTGAAGTGCGGGGCCCGGTACAGCTGTACCCATTGTACCCCGCTGTCGCCGGCCCTGCCCCAGGGTCATTTCCCCAGATTAGTGAGTGGGGGGTTGAGATGGTTCTGTGTTGTATTGTTGAAAAGGGACCCCTAGATATTGAACCCAGCTCTGGTTGCTAACATAAGGGTTACATTCTCAACAACTTCACTTCTGTTATCAGACACCCCTCCATGCTATATAAGTAATAGTAATTATTTGTGGTAATCTTACTCTTTGAGAGTATCACTGAAGGTGAGGCACCTCTCCATAAGAACCACCTCGGAAAGTCTTGAAGAATTAAAAATTGTTTCATTAATATCCAACAAATAATGTCAATCACTTATCTGGGACTTTAAAATTCAGATCTGGATTTCTATTCCCATCACATGCCAGGCAACCACATGAAGTTTTGAGAAGTAAGGTGTTTTAATAAGCCCGGCCCATCTAGACCTCTGGTCAGAGGTTAAAGATAAGCCAGATATTTTCTGTATTAATTTAAAACCCCAATTAACGTGTCCTTCAGCTTCAGAAATAAATCTTTATCCTTCTGAATCAGATAAGATGAGAGGCTGAAGAGACTAATTAAATACTTGTTGCTCTGACTTCTGGGAGCCACTAAGGATGCATAGCTTTACAGGTCCCTTCCCTACCTCTTAAAATCCACAATTGTTTGCAATTAAATTGCTTTTTAAAATCTGATTTCCATTAAATATTATTCTATAACACCTTTATTTCAGTTTAATACCATTATGAATGCTGCTTCATCTCCAGACTTTCTACAAAATCCTAAAAAGCAAAAGCCCTTAGACAGCATCTTGCAGTCAAGATAGCTGACAAGGGAGAGGTTGCCCCTCTGGGACTAGATGTTATTCTGGACTGGCTAAAACAAATCTCAAGTGATCAGACTATCTTGAGAAGAACAATTGAAGATATAATTGAGGTAAAAAAATATTACTAGTACACATCAAGCTACTTTTCTAGGCTCAGCATTAAGACTAGATGAAATTGAGAACAGAATCTCCTTGCTAGAAGACACAGTGATTATTGTGACTATAACTGCAAAGTAGCAGGAAAGGACTATGAGAACACTGCATGAAAAATCTAATGATCTTGAAGGAGGATCAAGGAGAAACAATGTGAGAACTGTAGTGTGCCCATACGGGCTGGAAAAAAGGAGATCTAAGGAATTTTTATCCACCAGACTGCCAGCATTTTTCTCTCTTCTCACTGATCAGAATTTACATATTAAGAGACCCCACTGCTCCCTTGCATCAACCTCCTCCAAATCCAAATCCACAGAAAAATGTATAATTTTAAAAATAAAATAATAAGGAACTCATTCTTCATACAGCTCATGAATTTAAAAATCTAACATGGAATGGGCACAGGTGGATGATTTTCCTGGATAACACCAAGGTCGTGGTGGAGAAGAGAGCTAATTGCAATAGATCAAGAGCCCTAGCCAATGGATTGGGTTTAGACAACCTCATTTCCTTCCCTGCTTCCTTTAAAGTTGAAGAGGAGAGCAAGATGCTTAGTTCATGAAAGCAGAAGAAGATGAAACTCTGACTACAGCAGGGATCAGCAACCTTGGCCCGCGGGCCCGCAGGGTAAGCACCCTTAGTGGGCCCCGTCAGATTGTTTACTTGCTGTTTCGCTAACTGTGGCTCCCACTGGCCGCGGTTCTCCATCTCGGTGCAATGAGGACTGAGGGAAATGGCAGCCAGCACCGCCAGTGGCCTTATTATTGTTATTTTCATTTTTTAATCTTCCCATTCTACCCTTAAAGATTTTACTTTGTTTCATCCCCATCTCATTTCCTAGATTCTGGGGTTATAATAAATCGGCAATATTCAATCCATTTGTCCTAATGTACTGTAGTATCCTAATGTAATGTAACAAGAAATACCAGATCTTAAACAATTTAATGAAGATTTCAGTTTAATGATGAATTTTTTTTCAATTCCCCAACTGTAAAGAAATCTGGTCTCATAAAATCCTATCCAAGAATAATTATTATTGATGGTTATGAGCCACCAAATTACTGAGAATGTGTTAGTATGAGTTGTTCTATTGTTTTTTTCCTATAATATTAATTCGAATGTTTTTCTTTCATTTTTATTTTTATTAAACGAGTTAAACATTTTGCTGATTTATATTGCTGATATAACCATTGGGTAATGGCATTCACATTATCAGGCATGGACGAGGTTCTATGGCAGTGGTTCTCAAACTTTGGTATTGACCCCTTTCACAAAGCAGCCTCTAAGTGTGACCCCCCTTATAAATTAAACTTTTTTTATATTTAACATTATTATAAATGCTGGAGGCAAAACAGAGTATTGGGGTGGAGGCTGACCGGTCACAGACCTCCCCCCATCATGTAATAATCTCACAACCCCCTGAGGGGTCACAACCCCAGTTTGAGAATATCTGTTCTGGAGTGCAAAGTTTAGGCAGAAGTTATGTGCAAATGGTCCATTTATGTTAGAGTAAGGTTATCTTAACAATGTATGTAACTTTCTTATAGATCCACTATAGACTTGTTCGTAACTTTAGACACTAGTCTTTTCCCCCCTTTGTTACTGTTGTGAATAGTGCAGAAACCATGCCCTCCCTTGATATTAGACTATTTCTTCTTTATAAAGTTAGACTGAATCCAGTTATACCCCAAAGGGTGTATTGAGGGTTGGGGGAGATGAGTAACAATGCCATCCCATTGTAAATGTCTGGCACTTACGTCCTATTTCCATTTGGGTATGAGTTATGTAATTTTAAATTATCTTAGTCAGTTTTGACCACTTCATTTTTTTTCTCTTTTAAAAAAATCTTTTCCCATCATTATACCTTTTACCTTTCCTGGTCTGCCTTAACCTCTCCCTTCTCCTTTCATGCCCCAGAAGCAGTGAGGGGGGATTCAAACATACCACTCATAGATCTGGATCTAACATTGGCCCAAGCAGTGATGTTATTCAGGCCTCTATTTGACCTAAACTTTCCTTATGACAAATTGTGTAAATTGTATTTCTTGGAACATCAGTGGGGTGGCTGACTCGGCAAAAAAGAATTATCATCCACTGAACCACTGAAATCACTGAAAACAAATATTATCTTCCTACCAGAAACCTATTTTAATGACTTGGAGGCAAATACATTTAAGAGGGTTGATAGGGGAAAAGAAAATTCTCCTCTGCAGCCAAAGGTTTAACAACATTGTTTCACAAAAGACTCAATTTCCAAATTCTAGATGTAAATAAAAATGCGGAAGGAAGATTTTTGCTGGTGAAGACTAAAATCTCTGACTCTGTATATACTCTGATTATTATATATGGACCCAGAAAAGATCCACATTTTTATTTTTTTTCCAAATTAAGTAATATACCTCTAGAATCAATCATTATAACAGGAGATTTCAATGAGGTGTTGAACCCTTTTGAGGCAAGTTAGTGTGGCCCCTGTGTACAAAATCACATGTTAGAAATATTATAAAAGATTATATGGAAGAATTAGCGTTAAAAAATCTATGGAAATTGCAGAACTCTACTATGAAGGATTTTACTTTTTTTTCCTCCCCACATTCATGAATAGATTTCTTCGAATCTGGTGGACTCAGTGCTAAATAATGAAATCAGGTCTATCATGATCTCTGATCATGTACCAGTGATAATATAATATAAAAGATGGAGATTGAACTCCTCTCCTTTGAAAGATAAACATTTTCAAAACTATGTCACAGAAGAAATTAGGTTTTTTTCAAAACAAATGACACCAAAGAGATCCCAACCCATCCTACAGGATATGTTAAAAGCTTTTATTAGGAGCAGGGTCAATTCTTACACAGTGGCTGGAAAGAGGATTAGCTAGGCTCAGCTCCTGGAAATAATGGTACAAATTAAAGCTATGGATTTAAAATGTGCAAACTACCCCTTCCAAAGAAATCTTTAAAAAAGTAATCATCTTCCGTATGAAGTAAATATATTAACTTCACCACAAATGTATGCTCTTTTTAGACTCAAACATACTGGGCATCAGGGGAATGAACAGAGAAATTTCTTGCATACACATTTAAAAGAGAGTGCTCCAAAGTCCTGAATAGCATCAGAACAAAAGCAGATTACTACTTGTCAGAATGAGATCAGCGTTTAAAATTCTAGCACGTTCTTTCAAAAATTATTCATCACCTGCCTCAGAAGAATGGAATAATTTTGCTAAAACTCTTAACCTTCCAGAAATCTCAGAAAAGCGGCAGGCCAGGCTGTCCTCTCCCTTGCAATCAGAAGAAATAATCAAGACCATGGAGGAAATAAGCCCAGGCAAGACCTCCGGTCCTGATGGCGTACTCATGAAATTCTATCAAAGTCTGAAAGAAATTCTGCCTCCTAAGGCACATTCATGGAGATGCCTTAAAGAAAGTTATATTACCTCCTACTATGAACACACCCCTAATTACTATACTACTTAAACTGGGCAAGTACGTGCAAAAATGTTACAGTTGTAGACCCAGCTCTCCTTGGGGGGAAAAATTAGCAGTTAAAATGAATGCCCTCCCCAATATTCTTTTTATTCTGAATTCTCTCCCTATCCATAGGCCTTCATTTTAATTTACCAAAATCAACATGTTCAGGTCCTTCTTGTTGAGTCCTTGTAAGAACCCCAGAATTTTGTTATAAGATTACTTCTCCCAATCAAAACAGGTGCTTTTAGATTTTCCAACTTTAAACTTTAGCATTAGGCAATAATTCTTACCCAAGCAGCATAGTGGCTCATTCCCTCTGATGTAGAGTCCCAAGTTGTCTCCATCTGGAAACAGAATTGGTTGGTCCTTTCCCCATTTACAATGAGCTGCACTTGGATTATTATGAATTCCCAAAAGAAAAATTACCAACTATTATGACAGCTAGAAGTACTTGGCATACCATGTCCACTACATTTAAAAAACACTCGCTTCTACATACAAAGTCCTCTATTAGAATTAACTCGAAATTCTGCATAGCAGTCAACCCCATCATTTGGCCAGATAGCATTAGGAAAGGAATTTTGAACATGAGTTAATTTCTCCAAATATTACCCAGATTGCCAAGATTTATGGCAACATTATATGTAAACATGGCCAGTAAATTTGAATTAAACATAGATTCCCTAAAAAGGAAATGAAAGGAGGAACTAGGCCGATCATTCTCTGCTAACCAAATTTTAGCCAGTGCTCAAAAACTCTTCCTTGGATACCCGTTTAAGATTAATCTAGCAGAAAAGCTCATGGAGGATGCACTGGACCCCTCTCTCCAATGGGTCCTGTTTAGTCAGACAAATGTTGGCACTATGATTCAGCAGATGCTAACTTACCCATATATTCTGAGAAAACTTCTACCCCCATATATTTTGGGAAGAACTTAATAGCTGAAGTATTTTTCCTATCAAATAAAATTATGTTGTAAGATAAATATATATTTTAATGCTAATTGGAAGCTGAATAACTGTGAAAACTTTTGGCTAAGCCGAGAACTAATGATTGCTAAAGAACTACTACTACAAAAGTGGAAATCCAAAAGGCTGCCAACAAGTGTGGTGTGGAGCACAGACATCATAAACTTGGCCATCATGGAAAAATTGTACACTTTAATAGAAAGCCCCAAGAAAAAAGTTTCAGAGATCTGGGATCTCTGGAAGTATCTGAATGATCCTCCTATTAAATGCATGTCTCTGCCCTATTCTTTATCTTAACTTAATTTTCTTTCATTAGTTGGATTTTTATAAACAAATATGGTTTCTTTGTAAATTGAATAATACAAATAATTGATTTAAATTTTAACCATTCATTCATATATAATGTTTCAAGTAAAACCAAGGTTAGGTTGCAAATGGTTAATATACTATAAGAAGTTTATGAATTATGAGAAGTTTATTTATAGTTTGTTATGCTTATTTTTCTATATAATTGTTATATATATATATATATATATATATATATAATTTAAAAATCAATAAAAAGTTAATAGAAAATAAAATTCTTGTTGCTATGCTTTTCATGAGCTTCACATGGACACTGAGATCTCACTTCAATGGTTCTATAAGCTGACCACATTTTGACATGCAGCAACATTTGTACCCTTTTACTCTTCTTTTTTATGTATTACCACAAACATGAATAAATTCACATTCACTTTCAGTCCAAATTATTTTAGATTTTAAATTAAAGGAAACTCTCTCTCTCTCTCTGTGTATGTGTATATATGTATCTATCTATCTATCTATATAGATAGATAGATAGCTATGTCTATATATATATGAAGTAATTCAGTGAGTTCCCCTGCATGCTGGCTAGGAAGTCCATTTTTAAAGGTACAGGACATAGCAAACATACCTGTTTTCTTCACCCACCGCTACACAGAGTTTGGTAGAGAGATCTTTTATTACGAGACAGCAATATTTATGTCCAAATAACTGTACAGTGATAGGAATGAGTAGCAACTCATCAGTAAAAATAGTCTGAAATCAGGGCCTCCAGCAGAGTTAGTCTCCTGGCAATCTAACGAGCATGGCTGACCTTTAATAAGCTCCCTAATTGGTTGTAGGGGTCAGCAGACTGGCTCTTAAGCCCAGTAGCAGCAGCAGCAGTTCAGTGGCTGCACAAAGCACTTATTTTGATTATGATAGCTTCTGCAGATGCTTGTTCCCAGCTTTGCTCCTGTCTCAGCCCCAAGCTTGCCCATGTCTTATTTCACTCCATGTAACCTGGTTCTGACCCTTGGCTCTGATTACTGAGGTGCCTAGGAGGGTGCAGGACCAGGGACAACCCCCTCATTCTGGCCCACTCCATGCCTCCCCTCCAAGGAGCAGATTGGGGTAAGCTGGGGCTGGGTTACTCACTGCTGCTAGCGCCAGGACCCCCTCTACCCTGGTCCCCACATCCCAAAGCATGGGGCCCGGAGTGGTTGCCCCAGGCCATCCTATGGATGGGATGGCTCTGCCACCTGTGACCCTGGGTCTTGACAGCTGACTGCAGTCTGATCCTGGGCTCTGACTCCTGGCTACTGATGCCTGCTCTACCCCTAGGCATGACTAATGACATCAGCCTATTTTCTTAATGTGTAATGACATGGCTGGTTACATATGAGTATTTCTGCCAAATTACTTATTCTTTTTTTCAGATCTTGGTATGCTCCTTGTCTACAAGAAGTCCAGTGCAAACACACAGCATTAATTAAATAGGTAGGAAAATCTTTATTGGTATTAGGCTTCTTTTGCAGAAGCAACACCGTCGCTCAGTTCATTTTATAGCTATCCTAAAGCTTATATTCTATAAATTGTGTTGCAGGAATATAATTTTCCTCTCATGAAGGTTGCTAGGCAACATCGCTCAAAATATTTTTGTTGACCACAAATATAGCTCTGTGTGGTCTCATAAAGAAACATACATTTTCCATTTTGTTTCTTCAAAGTGGACACATATTAACTTTAATTCAATCAATTTGGCAATAGAAGTGATAATTTTAAAAATAATCATGACATTCTGTTCATATCTTTCTTTCATCTGCATTGCCTTTCTTCTGTAAACATGCTGGGGGTGAACATTCATAAATAAGATGCTCTATATGTTAATGAGCACGAAATCAGTTTAAGCTTATTGGCTTTGCTGTACTTTTTAATCTCTTAAAACATGTCTTACATGTTGGGGGAGAAGAAAATTTAGAAAGAACAATCTGGCTCTATAAAGCTGTACTGTACTATCAATAACAAATAGCCATGTTAGGAAAGGATTAGCTATTTCAATGGTTAAAAGAAACAAAACACTATTGCAGCTGCCTTTACCCAGACTCTCCACAATTCAATGCTCCCGTGTTCATAAAATCTAGATTAGAGAACAAAGGCTTGAGCCTGACCCTGTTGAAGGAAGTCTATGGCAAAAATCCAGTGGAGATCAGTAAAATCAGGATTATGCCCCAAATTAGCACTAGCACTAGATTTGCTTCTTCAATAATTGCAGACCCTTTTACCTGCATGACTCTTGTTACTGGTTCCTGATTATTCCAAAACCCACATTCTTTTCTAACACAGCCATTTATATGATATTTATATTGTTGAATTGTTCATTTTCTTACTAATCATTGTTTTAAACATAAATATTTTGACTCATTTTTTTTATTAGAAATAAGAATAACTCTATCCCAGAGTGATAACTAAAAGTTATAAAGAAAATGAAAGTGCATTTTCACAAGATTAGAACTCCATACTTTTGAAACATAAAATGGGCAATTTATCCATGAGAATATATAATCTTAGGTTAACTAACATACATGAGAATTGAGTGGTGGTACTTTTTCCACTGGATGACTTGCATAGGATTCCATTAATGCAATGTTAATATATTGACATTGACTAAAAATAATTGAAAATGTAATATAAAGGTTAAGTGCAATGTACATTCCTTAGATTACACAAAAATCTTCATGCACGCATAATTCAGTGAAAACCAGGCTTCCTATAACTTTGGGTGGTGCTTTCTTAACACACATCTGAGAATTCGCAGAGCATTTTAGCTCTACTCACAGCATTTCTCCATACAGTTTTGACCTTTTACAATTAATTTTCTAACATCACATACAAAACTCTATATTTGTAGAAACTTTAATTCTAAGCAAGTGCTTTAATTCATCTCTGTTCAGCAAATCACTTAAGCATGTGCTTAAGTGTTGTGCTGCCTTGGAGTACTATGACTACACAGCACACTCATTTTGTTGACATGTAGAGGACATATACTACATACACCTTTAGACTGGTTATCAACAGTCGTGTAGACAGGGAGGCACTGGTTAGTTGAGGAGAAGAAAGACACTCGTGAATCTTGTTGTTTTATACCTGGATATGTGTATCCCCATTTACACTAGCAGTGTAGCAATGTCCCACTACCTCCCAGTTGCTAGAATCTTTCCCACAGCAGGGAAAGGCAGGAGGAGGCAATAAGGAAAGACTCCAGCAAGTCTCTTGTGCTGAGCCTTTCCCTGCTGCCTCCTCCCTCCCAGAGCCTTTCACTGACATTAATAACTACATATTGCAGTGTGTAGCTACACATATCCTACACACTTGCAAAAGGTATGGTATCTACAGGTAGTCTTGCTGAAGTGTTGTTGTAAAAATATTTGTGGAGAATCTACTGTATAAAGCAGTGAGGGAAATATACTATGGTTATTTACATATCTTGAGAAATAGCACTATTGTTTTCTTTTCAAAACGTATGTGCAGTATGTCACTGAATAGGGAGTTACTTAAAACACTTGTAAAACGATCCAATTGATTAAAGCATATGAAGGATAAAACAGGAAGTCTAGGCGTGTGTAAAAAGATAAGTGGCAGTTTTAAAGGAGACTAAAAGTTTAATAGATATTATACATTTAATATATTTGATATGCGAGATGAAAGGAGAGTGGCTTGAAAAGGAAAATACCTAAATAGCAAGCTTTTTGCATCTGCTTTGATAAAAATAATTCTTAATGCATTAGAACTACAGATGACTTGCAAGAGTAAATTTTACATTTCTGTATGGATATTTCAAAGGTTGCATGAAATGAAGTTTCTCCTCTGATCCATATCAATTTGTAAAGGTAGGCAATTCAGTTTGCTTCATGAAATATATTCTTATGAAGCATAACAAAATCCAATTTAGCAGTAAAATCCATTTAAATTAAAATCAAAGAGTAATCTTCATACGATTCGCTACTTGTACCATAATGATGAAATGAGATCAGATACCTATGCTGTACAGTTTCATATCCTGATTACTTTTTGCCCTATTCAGCAGAAATTATCCACAGTAGGAAAGCTGCAGAAAGGTCACACATTTTGCTTTCTCGGTCTGCCAAACTATTCAAGCAAGAAAATATGCTGGGCTGTAGGACTGCTTTGGCTGAGATCTGCTAGTGTTTCCAGACCTGGTTGGGGGGATGAATAGGGGAGAGCATTATCTGTAATGTTTTTGGTTTTTTTCTCTTTCTTGAAGAATTCCATTTTAAAACACTTTGGACTCCCCAAAATTGCCTGATAATCAAGCAAAAAGCTACTTCCATGATTTCTAAAATTAGATGAGATCTGATCTAGTGTATTTTCTATTTGAAGGCTGGATATGGCCAGTATTGACATTCTCCAAGTGGGGAAACTTCACCCCCTAATTTTCTAGTAGGCTGAGCAGCAGATTTTTTAAAATGGGGCTGTGGAAAGTGACATATTTTCTGCAACAAGATCCTTTTTGTAAGAGATTGAGCAAAGCTTGGGAACTGATTCAGAAAAGTACTTAAGAGTGTGCTTAACTTTAAGTGTGTAAGTCATCAGTGGGACTAATTCATATGTTTAGAATTACATATGTGATTAGTACTTCCTGCATTAAGGTCTTAACAGGTGTTTGAGAAAACAATTGTGTCTGGTGAAACTGAACTGTAAAGAAAACATCATTTGTTTACTTTAACAGTGATGAATAAATATGAATGGATAAGCATAATATACTATAGCAATAGAAACACATTAATGCCTAGATATGTCCTCACATCTTCCACATGGGTTAAACTTACTGTTGGATCTTTCAGGGTGTTTGGGAATTTATCTCTGAAACTTGTTTAATGCCCATAAGAGACTTGCTGCTAAATCCCCATGCACAGCTTTAAAATTTTACTCCTGCTCACAGTTAATCAGAAAGCAGTAAGTCAGGTGATTCACTGTAGTGGGAGATTGCTTGGAGCCAGTTTAAGGAAGCAAAAGTTTTCAGCAGAAGCAGAAACAGATTAGTGAAGAACCAGATTTAAGATTGTAAATGAAATTTAGATGAAGGTTAGGGTGAAAGCAGAGCTAGAAGAGATTGAAGTCAGACAGCAGGAACAGGGGACTGCAAACTTGGGTTATGTGACTGTGTGGTGCTTAATGTTGTTAGAAACTAAGCTTTGCTAGCTGCAGAAATAATTTTCATACATGTAAATGTTTTATTCTTAGAAGAGCAAAAAAGCAGCCCCCTACACAATCAAAAAATGTCACTATAAGTGATCAGTTCACCATTTTAATTTGTTTTCCTTTTTAAAGACAGAATTGTCTTCATTTCTTTTTAAATATCTGGGTTTTTTTTACAAAAAGAAAATAATAGGCAAGAAAAGATATGCTACCCAAAATCTAGAATTTTATGTAAAATAATTAGTGTGTTATGTTAAGATAGGTTGCCTGTTATTGCAGTTAGAACACATGCAACCCTCTAAAATCATGTTAGCATGCATATTGTTTTGTGGGGACTGATCTTTTTGCCTGAGCAGAGCCTTGTTGGCTTCAGTGGGGCTCCATGTTGGTGCAGATGTGTGGAGCAACTTGTAGGACTGGGACCTTACTTGTTTTAATTTTATGAAATCAGTTAGAGAGTCTATTAAGATCTATACTGAGGAACTATTCTAACATATTAGACTAAGTTCACTTAGCATGTCTGCTGGCTAATGCCTTCCAGAACTGTAACAGATGTCTCCAGTAGTGGAAAGTCCACCAGAGAACCAGATTGTAGTGATGATAAACCTGTTCTTAAACTGCAGAGCTATACAGCTGGTATGCACTGATTCTATTGGGTGTCTGACCAGAGCCCTGAAGGATTGTGCTGATTTGTGGGGCCCTAGCAATGGATGTTTTATAACAGTGTAGTAGTAGTAGAAGAACTTTATACCTTGAGTAGTCTCACTGATTTCAATGGGACTGTTTGCAGCGTGGGACACTGCACACAGTAAGGAAAGGTGACAGAATATGTCTGGCTGTTAGAAAGAGTAATGCATTACTAAACAAGGAAATGGAAATTAGATTTGGGTGAACTTCAAAAGGTTCATACTGAATATGTGCCTGTAAAGAGCCACAGGTTTAGAACCTGCTGTTGCAGGGTCCTGTACAGCTGACAACTCCACATGGCCAGTCTGGCAAACTCCCACCAAACAATTATTGGAGGATTAAGCATGGTAGGCTGAACCATCTGAAGAGGTCAGACTACAGAACCCTGCAGCTACCTGATTGGTCCACACTAACTATTTAAACAAGGAAATTGCTTCAGTAAGCTAGCTAGTAAGCTAGCAAGCAAGTCCCTGCTGTGTGCAATGAGCTCAGCTGACAGCTATGAACTATGCAATCCTATATCTTAATTAAATGGCTCCAAAAATAAAAGATGAAGTATCTAACAAAGATATACTATAAGATAAGAAGGATGGGCTTGTGATAAAGGCATTAGTCTGGGTCTTGAGAAATCTGGGTTCAAATTCTAGCTTTGCCACAGACTTCCTGCATGGTCTTCAGCAAGCCAATTAGTTCCCAATCCAGCAAAGTGGGTGTTAACTCTAAGAATGTGAGTGGTCCCTATGACTTCAATCAGTTAGTGCACTGTTGGAGTAAATGCCCTGTTTCAGGGAAACATCACTTTTCAAGACAGCAGTTAAGAATATGCTTAACTAAGCACTGTGGGGTTTAAGAAAGATTAAACATACTAAAAAGCTTTCCTGAAATGGACCAGAAATGCTTTGCAATACTAGAACCTTAATCTTTTTGTGCCTTACTCTTCTGTCCATAAAGGATGGATAATAATAGTTCTTTACCTTGCCTGGGTTTTGTGTTGATTTTTTTTCATGAATGTTTTTGAGGTGCTTAGATACAATGGGGGCTATATGAGCAACTAAAAGAGTATGTGTACCGTATAAGTGCTTTTTGCATGCACAGTTGAACATTCACAGAATTATTTTTTCTAGCTGCTATGTGCACCAAGTGATGTGTAATGGCAGAAACCTCAAGAAATGTAGCCAAAATGCAGGGAAATTTCACTAGAGTACATTCATTCATGTTTACAGAACCTTGAATGTTAAAATTTAATTGTCGTACCAGTATTCTTTTTAGTCTAGAGAAAAGAGGGAGTAAAACAACAGCTCATGACAGTCAATGGCTAACACCACTAGCAACAATTCATATGCTGTACTAATCCTAGGATCGTAGCACAAGTTCATAATTGCCAGCTAGTAATTTTTTAGGCTCTCGTTGGCACGGGCAGCATCAAGAATGTCACTAGAACTTGTAAAAAGGCTCATAATGAACTCCCTAATGGCTTGTACAGAAAAATATATTCATAGAATTTAAAATAAAGCTGTTTTAATTGCCTGGTTTTTCACAGTAAAAATGGCAAGAGAGTAAATACCCATTAAAAATAAATAGTATTTTATTGGGGAAGGAAATTTTAACTCTGTTTTCAGCTGCTTTGAGCATCATAACAAAATGAGTTATGAAGCAACATTTTAAATGTGGTTTTGATTGTTATTGTTACCTCACTCGTCCCTAAGTATTAGATATGGTAAAAATGCTCTTTCTTTACTGTTTTAAGGATTGAGAATAAAATGTTTCCCCTCAACCTGAACATTTTGCAAAAACAGCTGCAATACAATCCATGTTTCTGAAATCACATCAAAATTGACTAATCATCAAAGAAGCTGTAAAAAAAGTTCTCTTTTGAGGTTTGGGGAGTGAGAAGATTGTGGAAAGGGAAGTAGACACATTTTTTGAGACAGGAAAGATCTCTATTTTTCTCAATTCATAATTTTGACATATAACTATTGCCTTTTATCCCACAGGGCCAGACCTGGGTCCCACTGAAATAATGGGAGCTTTTAAGTTTAGTGGGAGTAGAATTTGTTCCTAGGTACTTTATAGACTTTACATGCATACAGGAATCATCTCACCACAACCAAAATAGAACTACCTCTAAGGAGGAATGCAACAGTTATTGAATAAGATACAGTACAATATAATGGTTTATGGAAAGAAATCAAGAAAGTATCCAATAGAAATTACAGGAAGAATTTAGGTAAGCACACGGTTGTTATCCAAGGTAGGATTTTGCTAAAGACACTATAGTCAACAATGCTACTTTTTCAGGGTGCCATGCCACCCTCACTGTATGGTCTACTTCTTTCCTAGATGTGTTCAAAGATCTCCCCTCAGATACCCCCACAACTAGGATGCCCAGACAACAAGTGTGAAAAATCGGGGTAGGGGGTAATGGGAGCCTATAGAAAAGAAAGACCCCAAAATCATCACTGTCTTTATAAAATTGGGACATCCGGTCATCCTATCCACAGCACTGTTCTCTTTTGCATCCAAGCACACCATTCTGACAATGGGGGTCGTCTTTCTCTTGGACCACAAGTTATGCAGGCTCAGACTTGTCAGACAGTATAGGACAGGATCCCCATCTGAGACAGCTTCCAAAGTTGAACCACAGATCAGAATACCCAAATTAAACAATAACAAGTTATCCTTGTGAAGTTGTACACAATTTCACAGAAAGATATCTCCACAGAGGATATTGTTTTTAAACTTTAATTTTCCCAACAAGAGAGGGGAGGAATGGTGAGTCTGGATGTGCAAAGAATGGAAATCAACAAGTAGCCAATTTTCATTTCCATTTCCTTTCAAAGCTCTTCATTCTTAAGATGGGATTTAAACAGTAGGTTTAATCAAACATCTATATTTTTGTGTATAAAAGGCCTGATCCACTGAAGAAATCGAAAGATCCCCATTGATTTGAATGGGCTTTGGATCGGGTCAGTTATCACCAAAGTGTTTGTCAGGTGATGCTGCTGGTATCCACATCTGCCCAAAACCACTTCCACCAGGTGGAAGAGGGGAGGAATTTGATTCTATCCTGATTGAGCAATCTGATTCCTATGCAGCCAAAGGGAAAACCCCTGCCAGAGGAATGGTCATTCTATGTGTTCAAAGAAGAAAAAATAAACAAGCAACACACATTTTCTATCCCACTTCCAGGGACTTCACAGAATATTGTGTGTCTGCATATGTGAGCATGCACCAGAGTAACCAGTATTATCTTTCTCCCTTCCCCGTGCCAAACACAAATGCCTATAAAATTGCAGAATGCTTTGTCACTTGTATGGAGCACCATCAGGGCAGGGGCTGTTACAGGGTGAGTTATAGAGAAGAAACAATTTGGACTTTGAAATTAATGAAACAAGTGAAAAATCAGAAGTGTTAGCAGCACTTGATAGAAAAAGAAACAGGGATGAAGGAAAATATCAGCGGAAGCTTGTATTCATCTACTGACTCCTCCATCATACTGACTATGTGCTCAGAACTTTCCCAACTAAGCAGTCCTCTCACCCACAGTAAAAAATAAATAAACCCCATTTTGTATGAAATTTTGTGTAGTAACAGACTGAACATTTTTCTTTTTGTGATATTTTTAGTATCTTCCTTTTTTTCTATGCCAGGTGACTTGCCTCCTTGCTTATGAGTATTGTTCAATGGATGAGTAAAAAGATATATGCGAACCCAATGAAGCATCACAATGAATTTGAACATTTGACATTGCGCTCCACCTCTACCACAGACAGTAGATTTTTTCCTAATGTAACTGGGAAACCTGCCCTGGATAGAAAGTTTTATTCACTCTGATGAGAAAGCAGAAAGAGAGTCAATTTTGCTGATTTCCACTGTGTCAATGTGCTTGCACAACTCTACTTGTTTAAGTAGCCAGACATTAGTTCATTGAGGGAACCATTTCATTTCCCCTAAAATGCAGACTGGGGCACCTGAATTCTTTTGAATCATCCAACACAAATAAAACTAATTTAAAATACTTCTAGGCAGTTTATATTAGAAGAACAACAAAGACGTATTCTTTTCCTGTGACTGATAGATCTGAGGATTTGATAAGGCATTCACTTTTATTTAATGTCCTAACCAATTCTGGTTTGCATTAGTCACCTAAGCATAAACTCACCTTTTCCATTTATTATTACTTAAAGTTAAATAAACCTTTCATTTGCCTTAGTAATGACAACCTGTGGGAGAAAAGTAGAGAATATATTAACTTTGCTCTTAGCAATCCCTCATTCAAAACCATTTTGTGAATTTTCAGAATGCTAACTAATCCAGGGAGCATGCAAAGTCAAATAACCTTCCCTTGCTTATACCCTGAGTCATCTGGATGCTACACCCGTTCTAATGTTGTGACTACATCTCAGTTTTTATGATCATTTCAGGTTTATTTGGGGTTGTGTCATAAGTGTGGATGGTGCCTTGCCTGGGTGGGGCTAGGTTATCTAAGACAGTGTGCCTTCCCTGGGTGGGGCTATGTTATCTGAGATAAGTGATGTAAGAGTTCCCTGCCATGAAGGAAGGAGGAGCTTCCTGCCATGAGGGTGGGAGGAGTTTTTCAGTTCAGTTCGTTTCTGGCTTGCCATGGAGCTTGGCAAGGGTCCTAGACCATCTTTGGCTATAAAGATGGTTCTATTTTCTTCTTATATTTCTGATTAGCTGTACTGTGAGTATAATTATTTAATTCTTTTAAGCCTGTGCCTTTTGGGGTGTTTTTTCCGTTTCAGAAGGGAGCTAGAGAACCCCAAATTGTAAAGTGTATTGTATATTTGTTTCATTCCCTTTTCTTTATTAAATCTTCTAGTTATAAAACCGTCTGGTTTATTTCCCTCAGGGTTTTCTTTGCTTCCAGTCTGGGAAGGGAGAAGGGAAGGGAAATAGGGACCAGGGCAGCTAAGTGCATAGCTGGAGTGCGGAGACTGTCTCTCCTTACCGTCAGGTTAGACAGGGGAGGGGGGAAGCAGCCTCCAGGTGCCTGTCTCTTCAACGAGAGGAGAGGAGGCGGGGAGGTGAATAGCCTTCAGGTGTCTGACTTTGGCCCTGGGGAGGGGGACAAAGTTAGGGTGGGGAAATTCGCCCCCCCCCCAAGGTTTTGGAAGTATACCCGAATGGTGGCAGTGATTGGTAACCCTAAGAACCCCACTGGTAAAAAGGGGGGTGTCTCAGGGTGTGGGACTTAATTTGGGCTGGGAAGCAGCTAAGTTAAGTGGGTTTTGGTTAGTTAAGAGTCCTTTTCTCAGTGCTCAAGAGCACAGAGACCAGGGTACCCCTCTTACAGGTTGTTTTCAAAAATCAGCAAATTAAGCCACATAATTTTAAAATAAAATTAAAATATAGCTCCAAGTAGAAAGATTTTAAACAGAGTACCTCTTGTGTATCCTTGTAGCTCTTCAGCTTCACAACAATACATAATTGTGTGATATAAAATGTTATGCTCTGAGAGGATTACTTATGTGACTAAGATGAGTAGGATTTGGCTTGAAATCAGGGAGAGATTCAATTTTTGTTCCCTTGGTAGAGTAACTGATTATGGGTCAGGACAACTGGGTTATATTGGCTTATCTGTGTGGTATTTATCCTGCATTCATTGCCGTGTTCTCTGAAGTTCTTATACATTCTAAAAATAAGCGCACTAAAGGATCTATGTTTCTCCTGGTACACTCATCATTGTGGAGTTTTTGGTTTGCTCGGTGGTTTTTGTTGTCGTGGAAAGTCTTTGTGGAAAAAAATGGATTTTTCATTCTGATCTAAAGGTTGTGAGACTTGTCATGGTTCTAATGTCTTCTGTCAATGGGTTGTACAGTGATAGCCAGTTGCCAACAAAACCCAGTCAGTGCTCTTCACTTAGCATACTTATCAGCATAAGCTGTATGAGTTTGTTTTGTATGACAGTTTTTTTACAGCATCTTTCCAAAAATATAATTTTGAACATTAGCTAATAGAAATTGGCATTTAATTCAGTGAAACTACATCTATTTAGGTTGGAATATCTGAGCCTTTATTTGGATGCAACTGGGTGGATAGATCTTTTTGGGGAAGGGATCCTGAAGTGCTGCCATACCCCATCTCAGAGGTACCCTGAAGAGAAAGCCTTGCCAAATCAACCAGTGACCTTAGGTTCCAGGATTTCATTACCAGCCGAGAGAGGCATTATTAGTGAGTCAATAATTGGGTCACATTCTGGTTTGCGTATTGACATCTGGGCTACATGTGTGGAGCAAAGGCTCTGGAAAGCACTCAGATCTGTTCAGCTCAGAATTCACTTGGCACAGGAAAGCTTTTAATCCCTTTTCCCACCCCCCAAACTCAGCTTGTTGCAGAGCTGGGTCCAGAAAGAGGCTTTCTAAGGGCTAGTCAGGAAAGATAATTCCTCGATAAGGGGGGATGTAGCAAGGTGATCACCCAGCTCTGGCCCTGAAGGGGTTAAAATCAGCACTTGAGAGGGATATGGCTGGGACAGGCTGATTGGGGAGGCAGCCACAGCTGGCCCATGCCCCAATCAGGCCACAGCTGGCCCTATAAAAGGGCTGTCAGTCAGGAGCTGTGGGAGAGAGAGGGCCTAGCTGCCTGAGACCAAGGTACCTAAAGGTAGAGCAGGGCTGGGGGCAGGCAAAAGAAGCTGTGGCGCTCCAGCCTGGTAAACCCTCAGGCTTCAAGCCTTGTTAGAGGGCCAAGGAGGGTATTCCTGGAGCAGTGCTGAGGAATAGGGCAAGAGGAGCTGGGGAGTTCCAGCCTGGCAACTCCCCAGGCTGCAGGCCTTGTGCAGGGCCTAAACAGGTACTGGGGTTGCAAAGGTGCATCCCTGGGTTAGGCAGAGGCAGCAGGTCCAAACCCCCCTTGCAAATGATGAGCGGCCATTACAGACTGTAATTTGCCCCAGTGAGCAGGGACAAGATGGTGACTGGCAGTAGCTGCTGAGGCAAAGTGGGGATAGAGGGTTGGGGGTTCCCCTGAGATGGGAGACCCAGGGTGAGGGGGTACTGCTGGGACAGAACCCCAGGGGACAGGGCACCAGAGTCTGGGAGGGACACAGGGCCAGCGGCAGATGAGTCACCGGCCTGCAGAGGGTGCTCCGTGCTGGAAAAAGAGCTAATCCCTGGACAACCAGCAAGAGGCGCTGCGTCGGTGAGTCATCGCCTCACTACAGGGGAGCACTAAAGGTCATCAGTAACTCTGTAATTCGAAACTGATCAGATCTGTACGAATTTTAGTGAGAACATTAATTCCTGCAAGGGTTAACTTTCTGCAGCAAGGTGAAAGTCAAGAGATTACAAATGGTAGCTCTGCCATGATAACTAATGCATTGGAATCTGGACACTGTCATGAACTACATAATCACATCTTAAAGCAATGAGACTACTCATTTGAGCAAGACTTGCAGGATCTGGCCCCTAGTTAATTGCTATGATGAAGCAGTAGCTGTAGAAATCTCTAATATTTCTGTACTGACAGCCCCTTTATTAAAGTTCCATAGAAGCCAGTGGCAAACCTCCAATTCACTTTAATGGGAGCAGGAGCAGGTCCTATGTGTTTTAATGCTCAAACTTTGGCTTCTCATGTCCTTTTTCATTATTTCTATCTTTTAATCTTCTACTTTTTTATTTATATATTTGGTTTCCGTGTGAAGGCGATGAGAACTTAACTGATCTCTTTGTGCCACCAACTTCCTGAGTGCCTGCCTGTGAACTAGACCTTTTCAACTTCAAAAATAAACCTTGGGTGGGCTCCTTCCTGACTCTGGACACCACAGCATACATCAGTAACAACAGCATGCCCTCTAATTGACAGAAGGCAATTTTAGCCAAGACAAAACATGATGGTAGCTTTGTCTTTTTGTGTGTGTATTTTCATGGGTAAATGTTTTAACTTGGAGTCAGCCTGGAGAAAAGTAGCTTTTGACCTTGGGTGAAAAAAATGATGAAAGTTGTGTGAAAGAAGCACAGAGGCATGTAAAAAGTAAAGTGTTTGGAGAGTGACGTACTCTGTGTTCCATTTCTATATCAACATAAGTTCCATTTTCTCTCTCGTTCTCTCTCACTCCTCCACCCATCTCCCCCCTTCCATTGATCAGTCAGCACCTACACCTTTACTTTACAGCATAGCCTTTAATCATAAATCCCTTTTAAAAAGTACCGGGAAATGGTTTGTTTCCGCCACCAGAATCTAAAAGTAAGAGTACTGAAGGTTTGCTCAATTATTTATTGCAGGTGTAGAGGAGAGGAGATTCACAAATGAAAAAAAAATGTGTACTGTAGAAAATTGGGAGGAAAAAGGTTCAGATTAATTGAAAGGTTGTTTACGTAACGCGAATTTCCTCAGTGCACAATGCACTCTACTTCCCTATTGCGCTTAAAATAAGAAGGAATTTCCCCATAACCACCATAATAACACCTGCTGATCAACAAACATTTCTCATACACATTTTAATTATGTTTAGTCTTTATATTGTATACATTTGTGCAAAATATAAATCCACTGTAGAGAATAGTAGCCTGTGGCAATCATCTCTACAGATGAGACTATCAAGTGAGAAAGTGCACATACCCCATAATATTAATACAGTCTATTTGTTATTATTGTCTATCTTGACTTTCTTCTGTGAATTTAAATGGCTGTAGTTTCCAATGCCTTTGGCAATCCAGTGAGTCTGAAGAATTCAGGCATATTCTGTTTTGCAAACAATATTCTTTGTTTGTATTTCAAGTTCTTATCTAAAAATACAGTATGTATATGGGTAGATGTTTATATGGTTGGTTGGTTAAGCTTCCTTCTCTAGAGTTCAAGTCTAATCGTAGGCAGTATTTTAGCCCAAGGACACTTACAAAGCTATATTTGCTCATGATTTCCTAGCACAATATCCTTCATCAGCCATGAACTTTTACCAAAACATTTTTAATCTAAACGCATAAAAAGTAATTGAACTTCAAATAAGAATCAATTTCAACCTAAAAAAACCTCAAAAGAACTTATAGCACTTCAGTAACTGGCAAGGAAAGCAAATATTCTTATTTTGTGTGTCATTACATATTATGTTTTTGCATGATTGCTTTCCACCTTGAAACTGTCAAGGGTTGATTTTATATGCTCCCTTTTACTGTTGGTTTCTCAATGGGGTTTGTATGGGGGTTTCTTAATGGTCAAATATATGTTTGTTTTATTATAAATATATATATATATAATAGCAGGGATGTTTGACTATTAAAAGATGTGCTCAGGATGTGCAACAAGATGACAGTGAAGTTAGAACTTCAGTATGGTGCTACATTATTTTTAAGGAAGTAAAAATGCAATGGTCAGTTCCTGTATGTATCTTACTCCATATGCACTATGTGTAGTCCCAGAATCATTGTAGAGAGGTGTACCAAAGATAAGCCAGAGATATCTTTTCAGATTTGTGTGTATATCCTATGGGACAGGGGCTCTCAAAAGAGAGATTCAGTGTCTTTCTCTGCTTATGATGTAGTCTGTCAGTGGTTAAGACTAAGCTTTGGTAGCTATATTGGATGGTTATGGCGCTTAGCTATTTAAACTGGAAACAAAGGTGGAGTCTACTGAAAATTGAATTAAGATCCTGGAGGGGAAAATGATGGGTCTTCAGTAACAACGAAAAAGCTCAAAGTCCTCACAAGTGCTCATCAATTATAATGATTATACACACTGGAAAATATTTTAGCAGCAGGATCTTTCGAGTGCTTTGTTTATATAAAATGAAATTACATGATAATCCTTGCTATGGATCAAGAAATTTCTTTGGTAGGAAATATCTCACCTACCCCTTTGTATTTTAAAGGTCTTCAGAATTTGGCCTGTTGGGGGAGCCTGGAAAAATGGGTGCCCTGCCCCCAGCAGACAAGTGTCTGTGCCCCAAGTGCTGGACAGGGCATGGCAAGCCCCAGACTCAAACTCCGCTCTTCTACCCCACAGCAATGGCAGGCTGGCAGGGCACAGTGAGGGAAGACCTGCTGAAGTCCTAGGATTGGAGGAGCTTTGGCTCCCTGCTGCGGCCTCAGTGCTAGGGAAGCTCTCACTCTCTGCTGTGGCCCCAGAGTCCTGGCAGAGGATGGGGCCACAGACAGAAGGGGCAGAATGGGGCAGGACCACAGGTGGAAGATGGGGGGGGGGAATTGCTCTGCAGGGATTGGTACTTGGCCCTATGCTATTTATTATGTTTCTCAATGAATTGGAAGAAAACAAAAAAATCGCTGATAAAGTTTGCGGATGACCCAAAAATTGGAGGAGTGGTAAAAAATGAAGAAGGTAGGTCACTGATTCAGAGCAATCTAAATCACTTTGTAAACTGGGGGCAAGCAAACAGTCTTTACTTTTAATATGGCTAGATGTAAGTGTATACATCTGGGAACAAAGAATGTAGGACATATTTACAGGATGGGGGACACTATCCTGAAAAGCTGTAACCTTGAAAAAGACTTAGGGCTTCATGGTGGATAATCAACTGAACATGAGCTCCTAGTGTGATGTGGCCAAAAAAGCTAATGTGAGATGCATAAACAGGAGGCTCCGAAGTTGGAATAGAAAGATTATTTTATCTCGTATTTGGCACTGATGTGACCACTGCTGGAATACTATGTCCAATTCTGCTGCCTGCAGTTCAGGAAGGATGTTGATAAATTGGAGAAGGTTCAGAGAAGAGGTATGCAACTGATTAAAAGATTAGAAAACATGCCTTATAGAGATGGATTAAAATAGCTCAGTTTATTTATCTTAGCACAGAGAAGGTTAAGGAGTGACTTGATTGCAATCTCAAAGTACCTACATAGAGAACAAATATTTAGTAATGAGCTCTTCTGTCTAGCAGAGAAAGACATAACATGATCCAATAGCTGGAAGTTGATGCTAGAAAAATTCAGACTGGAAATAGGTCATAATATTTTAATGGTGAGAGTAATTAACCAGTGGCCCAACTTACCAAGGATTGGGATGGATTCTTTATCACTGGCAACTTTAAAATCAGATATACTCTAGGAATTATTCTGGAGATGTTTTATTGCCTGTGCTATATTTGAGGTCAGACTAGACTATCATAATGGTTCCCTCTGACCTTAGAATCTATTAATTTATTTACTGTTTTGTTTCAGTTACAGCTTATTTGACTTAGTCTCCTTTCTCCAAATATGGTGTTTTTAGATTTTCTTGGAAGATAAAAAATTTTATTTGGATATAAGGTTTTCCTAAAGGGATTTTCTATTTTATCTACTTGTAGGGTCTGACCCTACAATCCTATTGATTTCATGTGAGTAAGGAGTTCACAGCAAGTCCTGTAGTTTGGTCACCATGAATATATTTAGAGGCAGAATGGATAGAAAAAATAGTAGTAGAAAAAAAAGTGATCATGTAATTAAAGTCTATATTTCAGGCAACTTTTTCAGGCATTTCCTGAATTCAATGCTTGACCTTGCAACCTTAATGTTCTTTTAACATCAATTTCTGTGTTTCATATTGATATTCATTGAAAAATCTACATTATAAAATGTATTTATTATAATAATAATAATAATAATAATTCATAATCTATATATTTAAAAGTCAAATGATGTATGCGTGTATGTATGCGTGTATATAAATATGTGCACTTACTCCTTCAACACCGTTTGAGCTAGAGACTTGAAATTTGGTACAGTTATAGGTTTTAGGGTCCTAATCAGGGTAAGAGTCGAAAATTTTTCAAATCTCACCTCTGACGCCCCCCGGGGTGAAATTATTTAAAGGCCAATCACATCAGCTGGGCAGCTGCTGTTCTCTGTGACATAGTTATGATGTCATAATACCCCCTCCAATGGACACCGCACTCGCTCAGCTCTCTGCCCCCTCCCCCCTCCAACAGACCCCGCACTCACTCAGCTCTCTGCCCCCTCCCCCCTCCAACGGACCCCGCACTCGCTCGGCTCTCTGCCCCTCCCCACCTCCAACGGACCCGATTTGGATTTGGTAGGAGGGTAAGTGAGGTAGGGGTGTCGGGTTTGGTCGGGGGGTGAGGTAGGGGTGTCGGGTTTGGTCGGGGGTGAGGTGGGGGTGTCGGGTTTGGTCTGGGGGGGGTGGGAAGGTGTCGGGGGGGTGAGGGGTGAGGTGTGAGTGTTGGGGTTGGTCAAGGGTGTTGGGTTTGGTGGGGGGGGTAAGGTAGGGGTGTTGGGTTTGTTTGTGGTGGTAGGTAGGGGTGTCGGGTTTGGTTGGGGGGGAAGTGAGGTGGGTGTGTCAGGTTTGGTCTACGGGGGGTGAGGTGTGGATGTTGGTCAGGGGGTGTTGGTAGGGGGTGTTGGGTTTGGGTGGGAGGTGAAAATGTGAGTCGGGGTTGGTCGAGGGGTAAGTGAGGTGGGGGTGTTGGGTTTGGTCGGGGGGGTGAGGTGGGGGTGTCAGGTTTGCTCTCTGCCCCCGCCCCCCTCCAACGGACCCCGCACTCGCTCAGCTCTCTGCCACCTCCCCACCTCCCACAGACCCGAGCAACGCCGGGTATTTTCGCTAGTAATATATAAAAAACCCTTGAGGCCACCAGCATTTGGGATGTAAGACTGCAAAATTCCCTTCATGAAATTACCAAATCTGACCATTTCATTAAAGGTAGGTCTGCCAAAATGACACAGTAGGCCTGAGGTTGCAAGGTTCTTAGTACTTCTGATTCCTATAGAAATAGTTGAAAGCATTAGCATTTTCTAGAAGGTGCTATTGCTTTGAAAGATTGGTCTGAAACTCTAATACATACAGTATGCTTACTTGGTAGCAAACGTTGAAAATTACTTTGACTTATTATATCTTTGCTAAATATCTTGAAACCCTATTACATTATGTGGCATGATTTATCATAATGATTAGGTACTATAGAGGTAGTATAAAAAAACTACCATATGGACAACTCTATACTGTACAATGTAGTGGTATGGAGAAGAGTTCTGTCATCAATTATTAGTAATAAAAGATACAATTCCTACCTTAAAATCAACAGTAGTGATTTTTATGTTATCATGTTATGTCAAGGAGCAACGTTTCCTTATGTCATGATATGGATTAACTGGGGGGTGCCTAATGAAATCAAAATACAAGTGGCCGCCCTGGCCCACTGTCGCTTTACGGGAAATAACTGGGAACTGCTACTGTTTGGAGGCACATGAAAATTGGAAATTATTGCAGCCATTACAAAATATAAGTTTTTCCTTATAAAGACACATCTCCTTAACTGAGAAATCTGACTCTTCCAAGACTGGAATTAGCACATATGGGATATGTGGTATACTAATGGAGAATAACAGAATACTATGTGTATTGTACACATTAGCAAATAAACCGTGGCAAATGATGTATAGATCTATTTTTAAGATAAAATATGTTCAATTTTATCTGAGTTTCAACTACAGATTGGGTAGAATGAGTTTGTTTTTGGATTTACAAGTAAAAATAATAGTATTTATTTCTGAGGAAAAAGAATCTTGTGCATTTTAACTTTTCCATTCATTTGAGTTTTGCAAGATACAGGGACTAAAATAATACTATATCTATTTGAAAGGAGCATTATGTACATATTTCTCAACAGGAAGAAAATCTTTATGATATAGTTCTAGCCCTAAATGGTTTTTACTCAGGCAAAACACTCACTGACTTCAGTGGGAGATTTGAATGCTGTGTGATGCCAGATTTTTTTTACCTGATCATCCTAATTAGCTAAATATTAAACTGTTTGCACATGCCTGTGTGTAAAATATATTCAGGGCTTTCTGAGGCATAGACGTTTGGAGTATGTCCTAATTAAATTTGGCCCTAGACCTTAGAACTCTAGTCTGTGCAGAGGCACTGAAGAAGAGTACACTCCAAAAAAGGCACACCTTCCCAGCAGGGCCGGCGACAGGGGGGTACAACGGGTAGAGCTGTACCAGGCCCCGGACTTGAGGGGGGCCCCCTGAAGTCCGGGGATTGGTACACAGCTTTACCCGTAGTCGTCCCCCCTGGACACCGCATCTCCCTGGCCGCTCTTTCCCTGGCTGTGTTCGGCGCCGTGGCCGGCTGCCTCCCGAGCCCTTCAGCCGCCTGCTCGTCCCACGCCCCAGGAGCCGCCCTGAGGCACCCCTGGCTGCAGCGCTTCCCCCGCCCACCTGCATCAAGAGCTGGGCCAGCCATTGGCGGGGGGGTGGGGGGGGAGGCCCCCCGGCACCACAGGATGCCGGTGGCTTCAGAGGACTGGCCGGGCGCGCCGCTCCCGAGGCACCCCCGGCTGCAGCGCTTCCCCCGCCCACCTGCATCAAGAGGCGGGCCAGCTCTTGGTGGGGGGGGGGGGAGGGCAAATGCTCAGAGTAGGGGGGCCCCAAATGCTCAGAGTAGGGGGGCCCCAAATGCTCAGAGTAGGGGGGCCCAAAATTTCTGTCGCCGGCCCTGCTTCCCAGCACTTGTTTCTTCCCCTTGTTCCCAGTGACATTTTTTATCTCTGCCCTCACATAGCTGTCCTGTCAAGAGTCAGAAAAAAGGACCCACCCAAGTGAATGGGCAGTGATCCTAAGACACCTCATTTCTGTCATCTGTCTCCCCAGTTTCTGCTGCTGCCAGCACCAAAACAGATTTTTCTTACTCTTTCCTGACCTCCATTAAATCCTGCTTTCTTGATTATCACTAGCTTGAGGGATATGTCATGAAAGCAGCAGCAGGAAAAGGTCAATCAAATTTGGGCTTATAACAGGGTAGGAGGGTAATTTACCGAGAAAAAGATGAAGGATTGAACCTACTTCAGTCTTGTGTCCTGGCACTGTCTTACCTGCCAGCAACTTGAAACCCATTCTTTTTATGGGCTGGTCTTCACTATGAGGGGAGAGGGGGGAAACGACTGCAGATTGCGTATCTGCAGCTGACTTACCTGCCGTCCTCACGGTGGTGGCAGTCGGCGGTGCGCTCCCCCGTTGACTCCAGCTTGCGCCTCCCGGCAAGCTGGAGTTCTGGAGTCAACGGGGGTGCCGCGGGCGATCGATTTCTCGCGTCTTCACCAGATGCGAGAAATCAATCGCTAACAGATCGATCGCTATCCGCCGATCCAGCGGGTAGTGAAGACGAGCCCATATGGCATAGCAGTCCCAATTAATCTCTCCTGAAAATGAAAATCTGGAATTATCCAGATGCAACCCGTCTGAGAATTAACTAGATTTCCAATGTTAGTTGAAATTATGCCAATAGAGACATTCATATCTTTTTTTCCTATTCTTATCCAATGTTTATGACAAAGACATTAAAGAGCAATTTTATTGAATCTGGCCCTTTGTACTCAAGGAAAATAAATTAGAGTCTTTGTGACTATTTCTGGAGTACATGAAAAGCTGTGAGCTGGGGGAGCGGAAGGAGGATTGAACATACAGTTCAATTTGGCATTGTCAAACCTAGTGAAAGAATCTTCAAATAACTTGTAAGTAACTCTGAAGCACTTCCATACCATCTCAGGGAAAACTGGTTTGGGAATCTTATTATAATTACATAGGATCAATATATAGTATTAAAAAGCTCATAAAAGCTACTATCTTTTTATGTAGCTTTAAAGGTGTTTTGGAGATTAAAACTAGTCTATTTTGCCTTGCTTACTCAGGATTTTTTCACACTAGGCAGCCTTAAGTAGATGACAGTCCCTGCGGCTAAACTTGAAAGATGTTTCTCTTCTGCTCCAGTGTCTGTACTGGGAGCAAAACTTTGGCTATATGTGTGTTCTTTGACTGACTTGCAGTTCTTTGGGAAAAAATCAAATATAGATATAGATATATAGATATAGATTTGAATTATTTTATATATATTGAATTTTTTCCAAAGAACTGCAAGTCAGTCAAAGAACACACATATAGCCAAAGTTTTATATATATTTATATATATGGTGGGGTGGTGGTTGGCAATTATCTTTGAATATATATTGACCAAAAGGGAAATGCAAAAATAATTAGTTTTGCCAGAAAAAAAAGTTAGATTAGAAATATTCAGCATACTGCCTTGCAGAAAAATTCCTGTACTACTTACACACATCAAGGCGTCATTATTTAAAAAGCTTTATTTAGCAGTAGTTTCTGCATCAGGGGTGGGAAACCGTTTTGGCCCGAGGGCCACACTGGGGTTCAAAATTGTGCGGAGGGAGTAGGCTGTGTCTCCCCAAACAACCTGTCCCCACCCGCCTATCCAACCCCCACCCACTTTCTGCCCCCTGACTGCCCCCCTCAGAGCTCCCTCAGAACCCACCACCCATCCAACCACCTCTTTCTTATTCCCTGATCACCCCCTGCAGAGACCCTCCCACACTCTAACTGACCCCACAGGCCCCCATACCCATCTAGCCCCCCTGCTCTCTGTTCCCTGACTGTTCCCTCCTGAGATGCTCCCCCCACCATAACCACCGGCCCCCGGGATCCCACCACCTAAGCCCGCCCCCACTTGCTTACCTGCTTACCTGGGTGCAGGACCCCACGACTCGCCATGCTCGGCCTGGCCGCCAGCCGGGAGCACGGCACCCCGCGGCTTGCCGTTCTTGGCCTGGCACCTCACAACTTTCCGCTCTCAGCCTCGCCCCCAGTTCGGGAGCACGAGACTGCGCGCCTTGCTGCGCTCATCCTGGCACCCCAGGCTGGGGGTGCGGGGCCCCTGGCACTGTGCCTCAGGCCCAAGCTCACAGAATTTAACAAACACAGGCAGTGTCCAGTTATGTGCATGATATGTCTCTCTTGAAGGCATTGGCAGCATCATAATAAATTCATAAATAAACAGTATATTTAAAAATAAAACATGCATGAGAGAAGTTCTACCAATGTTCTCTATGTACCTTCTAGCTGGTATTTAGATTATAGGTGGATGGTATGAGAAGGATTGAGAGAGGCAGAAATACACTAGATATTTACCCTCATGTAGTCTTTCACCCATTATATTATGACAATGGTCAAACCTGAGGTAAAAAATCTTTTTAGAGTCCATTTAACTTCATTGCTGCATCCTGCTATAGCTTTAAAGTGACATGCCTAGTAGAAACTTTGAATCATCATCCAGTTGTTTGGCTGTTCAATCAAATTATTATCAATAATATTAAGTTGCTCTTGACCGTCTCCAAAATATTATCGTAAACTGTATATGCTGACTGTACAGGAAGAGATTTCCTGCTGACACTAGGTTGATGCATGTCTGACTATGGTCTCAGTTCAACAAAGCACTTAAGTACACTTTTTAAATTTAAGCATGTGCCTTGCTAAATCAGGGCTTAGGTTAGAGCAGTTCCATAAATACCTATGGATCAGAGGATGCCAGTTGCAGACTTTGGTAGAGGAATGTGCAGGAAACACACGTATGCTTGAGCACCAGCAGATGTGGAATTTTCCTAGCTGATTATGTAAGATCTAATATCTGGTCATAATTTGATTGTAGCCATAATATATTATGAGCGTATGGTCTATTGGGAGTGTGTGTATTCTGTAAAAGCTTAGAAATTATGTACATTTTTGCCTCACAATCCAAATATTTTCATCACCACTCAAATATGTACACAAAAAAGGAAGCCTATTTACCTTAGCATTGCATTTATATAAAAATAATAAAATTCAATTATTTTGCTCTGCTTCTTTATTGTATAGTTATGAAGAGAGCCTGAGGTTAAAAATCTTACTTGGATTTAGAAAGGAAGTCACTTAGAAACTCCAGTCTGAATTACCTTTCCCAGTGAAGTGAACAGCATCTTATTCTCACAATTGAATATTCAATTTTATTTTTAAAAAATGAAGAGGAGTTTAAAAACAACATACTTAAAATTTAGTTCTGGGTTGTATTGTTTTGAATGAAGCACTTTGACCTATTTCATTTAACTCATGTAACTAGTTTCAATAGTTTTAATTCACAAAAAAATCCTCCAAAATTCTTCGGTTGACCTCAAACTGTGTTTTTTAAATTTTCCAGAACTATCAACCAAACAAATCTGTTATTTGCACAATTCTAGTTACACTTGGTAGGAGCAAGGGAAATATTAGGCTTATTGGTGCTATTCATCAAAATCCCTTTAACACAGGAGTTCTCAAACTGGGGGTTGGGATCCCTCGGGGGTCATGAGGTTATTACATTGGGGGGTCACAAGCTGTCAGCCTCCACCACAAACCTTGATTTCCATCTAGCATTTATAATGGTATTAAATATATTTAAAAGTGTTTTTAATTTATAAGGGGAGGTCGCACTTAGAGGTTGCTATGTGAAAGGGGTCACCATTACAAAAGTTTGAGAACCACTGCTTTAACACCTACATTTCTGCAGAAATATCTTGACTAACAGGTGAACAAACATGTTTGAGAAGAGGAATGAAAAATCTTGAATCTTAATACTTGTTATTGAAGAGGAGAATTGTGATGTTATCCAGGTACAATCTGGATTGTTGAACAGCCATGTTTCCTTGATTCTACACTTGGAGTGCCTTTTAAACAACTTTGCTGTGAGATAAACCCCTCCTATTCTGTTCACACAGTCTCCAACATGTAAATTACCCTGGGAATACTGTATGAATTCCGTGGCCAGCCACTATTGAATTATACTGGAGAGCAAATTTCCAGAACCAAACTTTTCCCCAGAAATGTGTGTCTTGTACTACCCAACCTTCTCCCAGCCAACACAAGATCATATAAATAGAGATTTTATTAATATAAAATGATATGCACAAATCCTTTTATCTCAACTGAAGTTTCCCAAACACTTCAATTCAAGCACACCGGTTTAGATAAAACAAGTCTATTAACCGCCACAAAAAGAAAGTGATAACAAGTAATGAGCTTAAAAGTCAGAAATGATTACAAGAAAATAAAAGGTAAAATGTAATTAATATCTAACTTAAGAAGCTAAATGAATTCAAAACACAGGCATCTCTCACTACATACTTCAACAGTCTTACTGGCTGGGTTCCTCTCAGGCAGGACCCCTCCTCCAGTTCAGTGTTACTTTCCTTGTCCTCCCACTCTTCTTGATGCCATTGGCCGGGAGAAAGAGAGGTATATCTTGGGGCCTCTGTTCACCTTTCTTAGAGTTCTCTTTCTTTTTAATCCTCTCCAGCTGAGTTTCTGGAGACAGGAAATCTGTGGGGACAGGAACCTCCAGCTATTTCTTTTCCATGATGTAGATTTCTTGCTCACCCCCCTTAACCAAGTAATCTTGTTGGTAGCTGGCTGAGACATCTGTTTGCCTTTTGTTTCTGAGGAACTGGTTTATGGTTATTTTTGCAGACTTGGAGCATGTCTCATTAATATCGTACAGTAGAATTTCATAACTTACATAAAATGTTGCCACACACATTTTACCAGGAGAATAATGATCGACAAATTCTCAATTTTCAAATGACACTTCACAAGATACACTTTGTACAAAACTTACAATCTTATAAAAGGGGTGAGCATATGGGTGTATAGACTGTCACAAGTGCATATAAATGCAAATGTACTGCTTCCCAGCTTTCAGTGAAAATCAGAAAGGACACATTGCAAGGGATGTGGTTTAATTAGGTTGTCATTTTATTATTTAACTCCTAGGGAACTATGCAGTATAGTTGCCACTGTGTCAGGGATGTCTCCACCAGTAACTTGTATAGTGAAGGTTGTGATTCCTTCCTTAATCACCTTGTAGTGGGGTGACTACCTGCTCCCAGCCATAAGGGCTTAAAACAGCCCAGGAATGGGTTGTGGCTGGGAGCAAGCTCCCAGGCTGAGTGGGAGAATAGGCTCAGATGGGTGGCCATGCCCCAAACAGACCCAGCTGGACACATAAAGGCCAGGGAAGCCAGGAGCTGAAACAAATACAGTCTCCTCTAGCTATAGAGGTAGACAAGCCTGGCTGCTGGGGAGCTTGACTAGGTACCTAGAGTGGAGCAGGGCTGGGGCAAGGCAAGAGGAACTGGGAAAGCTCTGGCCTATAAACCCCCAGGCTGCAGGGCCTAGGGTATGGCCCAACAAGGAGTACTGGGATTGCAGGGGGTAGCCCATGGGTATTTGTAGCGGCAGCAGGCCAACCCTCCTTGCCGGTGATGAATGGCAATTTTCTGCAGTCTGCCCCAGAGAACGGGGGCAAGTGGTGACTGGCAGTTGTCTAGACTGAGACAAGGTGGGAATAGGGGGTGGGAGTTCTCCAGGAGGGGAGATCTTAAGACCTGTTGGGGTACTTCAGGGGTGCAGCACCTTAGGGAAGAGGACACCGGGGTCCAGGGAGGGACATGGGGCCAAGTGCAAGCGGGACTACAGCCTGCAGAGGGTGCTCCGGAGGCTGGAGTGAGCTAAGTCCCTGGATGGACCAGCAGGAGGTGCCACAGGGTGAGTCTCCGCTTTGCTACACTCCTCTACCTGGAAGAAGGCTACCATCCACTCTCCCTTCTCCTTCACCCCCATCTCTCTACAGCTGGTCTGAGCCTGTTGGGGAGACCACACTGCCCTCCAGCATAGTGGACTGGAGAAAGGGGGTTATGTCCCTACTTTACCTGGCAGTAGGAGTGCCAATCCCATTCCCCAGATTCCTTAAATAAATTCCAGTTTAACAAGTACCTGCACAGCATAGCTGACACAACAATGTGCCATCAATTAACTTCGCTGCCAGCCTACCTACTGGTTTACCAAATAATTAACACTTCCATTCCCAACACTGTTCAAAAATATGTGCTCCCCCATTGGAGAAATATACCACATTGATACCAAATCTAATTTTTGGGGGGAGGTAAATATTGATCCTCTCTATTCGAGATGCTTCATGTTTGCATTGTCAACCTGTGGAGACCTGGAAACTCTCCACCATATCTTCCACATTTCATTGCAGCATTTCAGACCATTTGAGAGTCATCCCTGGGAAAAGGTCTTGGCTCTGTCCTAGATTTTTCTCTTTCTCTTTCTCATTCCTCATGGGGAAGTCAACCCACTAAGAAAATCCCAAATTATTTTCTTCCACATGTACTATGGTCATTTCAGGTGGTTGATTTTTGGTTCCCAAAGAGTGTACCAGTATCAGCTGGTCCCAGAGAATGGACCCAATGCCTCCAGCTCCAAAAACTGACTCTCCTGTGCTTCCCTTACAGTGTCCTTCCATCCACGCTGATGTGGCAGCATGGTAGTGACCATCCACTCGTGGGCCAAATGTACAATATTATGCCCGCACTAACTCCTGCGACCCATCAATATGATCGCAAAGGAAAGGACAAAGGAAGACCTTTGCACATATAAACCACTGATTTATCCTTCCTGTGAAGGAGTAAGGGATAACATTCTTCTGGGATATGGAGCTGACATGTCTGTCTGATTAACCCATTACTGCACCTGAGGAAAGAAGGGGAAACCTTAATTAGCTGACCTTTATAAAAGAGGGAAGCAGGAATGAGGGGGAGGGAATTGCAACATCCTCCAGGAAGTGGAAGGGACTGTGTGTGTGCGCCCATTAGAATAAGAGGGGAGACCAAAAAAAAAAAAAGAGGGGAGACTGTTTGGGGAGCCCTGGAGGCTCTGAGCAAAGAGCCAGGAAATCTTGATATGGGAATTACTGGTGCAAGAGACTGAATTGGGGAAGTGAATAGTGCCCTTATTAACCCCAATAAACCATCCCTCCAGCAAACCTCAACCTCCGTACACTTTTGTAACTTCTATTTGCATTCAAACTTTTGCACTCTGCTACCTGCAGCATAAGGATTGCAGGATCAAGGTTTTAATCTACAGACCACTGATGCACATAGTATAATAAATTCCATTCATTGTGCAAGAACTAATTAATTTTAAAATGGTAATGTCCTTAGAGGCAGATTTCTCCAGCGACATTTTCTTCAGAATTTTCCCTTTTTGAAAAAGGAATAGTTTCGAATGATACATTACATCTTTAAATTAGTCAGTTGATTTCTTCTTTAATCCTATTAAGATGAGAGGTGTGTGTGCATTGGGGAGGGGGAGCAGAGAGAAAATTTTTAACAAGCCTGCTAATAATTCTCTGCTTGTGAGCTGTGCTATTTGTTGCAATGGAGAAAAGGGAATTTAAGATTCAGAAGTTGTTATTGGAATGCTGGCCTTGTTATACTTGCTGAATAAAGTAAAATCAGCTTTGAGATATCTGGCATTGTCTGGGGGAAAAATGTCCCAGAAAAGAGCAGTAGGTCTTTACTTGATAAATTAATCAGAGGCAGTGTGCAGTGCGAATGCTCAATTATGTGAATAGCTGCACAATATAAGGTGTGAAGTGACCACATATTTGTCTGATTAAAGGACTACCCAATTATTCTTTTAGAATAGTTATCTCCCTGAAAAAAGGGTTTTGAACTCAGATATGCATAATATGTTTAAAGAATTCTATTTTTATTCTTAGTTAAGTCTTTGTATGTTTGTCATTTATAATTTTATGAGTCAGATAGGACCATTATAATCAACTGGTCTGATCTCCTGCATAATACAGGACATAATTTCACCTAGTAATTCCTGAATCAAAACTATAAATTCTGTCTGAACTTGAGTATATCTTTTAGAAAGCCATCCAGTCTTGATTTAAAGACTTAAAGTAATGTACAATACACCACCTTAGGTAAGTTATTTCAGTAGTTCTTTACCCTCACTGTTAAAAATGTACCCATTTCTAGTCTGAATAAATATGTATAGCTTGAATTTCTAACCAATGGATTTCATTATGTGTTTTTGTTCAGATTTAAGAGCCATCTATTATCAGAAAGCTTTTCCCCTTGTATGTAGTTGTAGACCAAGGATAGTCAATTTTTTTTTCAAGTTCCAAATTTCTTAGTCAAGGTATAGTCAAGTTCCAGACTCCAGATAACAGTAATGATAATAAATAAATTAAAAAGATTTGAGATTCCATTCACAAGCATCTGGCATCCTGGATTTGGCCCATTGTTTGCCTATCGACTACCTGTGTAGTAGACCATGATAAAGTCATCACAGTGCTACTCCTGTTTTACAACTGTGTACCTCCATTGATTTTATTGCAGTTTGCAGGTTCACAAATGGAGGTCGGTTTGAGTGTCCCTTTGAAAACATGGCTCTATATGATTGTAATAAAAATATGAATGCACAAATCATAAGAATTGCTGAAATGGAGCTGAACAAAGGCTGTAAGTTATGTATTTTTGGCCTTGACAATGTTCAAAAACATGTTTTGAAGCAGGTGAAAGCCATCTCCACAGTGCAGCTGCTTGTGCAGTACTATATAACGAGAAAGCGAGGAATACTTGTAGCACCTTAGAGACTAACCGGATACAGACTAACATGGCTGCTATTCTTGAATATATGACAAGGGAGATGTTCCCCTTTGCCCTGGCTATTCCCTCAAGAATACTTGATAAACCTAATTATTTGTACTCTAGTGGCCATTATTTGCACTGCTGAAGAGCACAACTGAAGACCTTACAATTTAAAGGGTCTAGGAATACTTATTATTTAAAAAGGCTGACAGATAAAATTAAGGGAAAAGTGTGCAAATGGTAGGTAAAAGAGTCAAGGTAATGACTGGCCACACTTTGACATCTATATAGACTAAGAGATACGCAAACTATCCACACATACCCCTCAACTTTGCTGTTTTTAGTCAGCTAGTCATCAAAGGAGAAGTGGGTCTTTGGAAGAGATTTCTATATGGAAAGGGTGACCACCTTGAAGATCAACTCAGGTGTGGGAGAAAACACACATACAGTTGTGGGAGAAGGAGATAAATGATGTCAAGGGTAGCACTATCAGTAGACCAGAAGGAATGGGAGGGGAGACCTGAAAATAAAGCTGGGTAAATAGGAAGGGCAGTTATAAAGAGACATGAAGGGAGATGCCATCTTCGCAAATTGCATAACTTATGAAATGCCAAAATCTCTCTTGAAACTTATTCAGCTGTTTATATCAGTAACATCTATCAGTGAGTTTCATTGGTTTATCAAATGTTAAAAAGTACTGTATTCACTCTTACTCATTTCAAATTTGCTCCCATAAATTCCCTTGATTCTCTCCTTGTCATATGATAGGATGTGAATGTGTTGGAACTTTAACGTAACCATTGTGATTAAGTTGATAGTTATGTTTTATTGTTTTTTTGGGGGGGGAGGTGGGAGATTGTTGTAATTCCTTTGAATGTGAGATGCTACTCCTGCTATTACCTATCAATATGCAGTACAGCAAGATTTTTCTATTGTGAGTTCTTGTGATGGGAATGAAATTAGCTCATGTTACTACTATATGTAGAATGACATGAAAATGAAGGGAGCTAGCACCCTAACTTTTTCATTAGTTGTGTGTTGATTCCTAGTTGAAAAGAAGTTTTAGTTTTGCTATGCAATTCCCTTGAGTCCTCAATTGAGAAGAACCCTCAACCAGAGCCATGAGCTAGCAAACAAATAGCGAACAGAACAACTCTTTTGTTTAAGCATATAAGAGGAAGAAATGTGGGGTGCTGAGAAAGAAAAGGATGGGAATGAAAATGGACCACGCAGCTGAATATTAAAAAAAAATCAATAAATCAAAGGACAAACATCAACACTGGACAAAGTGTTACCTTATCTCCAATTAAACTATTTCAGTGGTGAGTGTCAGGCAAGTAAATTTTAGAGGTGAACACCTGGCCCCTTGAAGTTAATGGCAAAACTCCCATTGACGTCTAAGGTTTAGGATTTCACCCCCAGTGTCTGCCACTATCATGAAGTCCAAGGACCAGAGTTATCTGACACCCCTCATGCTCTCTAGGTAACCTAAACATACTAATGGGTGCAGGGTAACCATAAAGCAGGTGCCACAACATTTTATCTCAGAATTATTTAACTGTTTCATAGAACAGTTAATTATTTTAAATATCAATATATTTGCTTACTCCTTAAAAAAGGATTAGTACTAATCTAGTGCAGTGCTAGCCACAGCATTGTTTGCCATGTCTTCAAAACATTTTATCACCAGCAAGCGACCCTACCATGGAGGTGGCATCCACACTTCTATTCACTGCTCCTGGACCACAGGTGAGCATTGGATTGTGGCCATTGAACTGGCGGTAGAGGTGAAATTGATATTGTAGAAGGTGCTAGAACAAAAAGTCAGAAACAAAAGACTATAATAGAGATAATAAATAAGTATGGAGAGAGGGGAGCCTGAGGCAAGGAAAAGGAGAGAAGAAAATCAGAGAGTCAAAGCACAGAGAGAAGAATAGAGAATTGCATTTCTTCCACCTTTTTCTCACACCTCCCCAGGAAAGAGAAAACTCCCATTATTTCAGTGAGGTCTGGGTTTCACCCCAGCCCCTAAATTTCTTCTGCATCTCACTGATCTTGAACTTTAAGTGTATCTTGTGGTTGGGTAGCACTACAGGGTAGAGGTCATTTAAGTACAACCTAGTGGAGAAGAAGGAAAATAGATTAAAGCAAAGAGTATGAGTAAATCAGCTGGCTTAGTATCAGGAAAAGATAGTTTTAGTGGATTTTATTGGGTTGGGCAGCTGGAGCTGTATGAATATATATATACCAAACGAGACTTTTACTCTCTCCAAATAATGGGGGTTAAATAAATCTTACGGCTAATTTCTGAGAGCAAGGAAAGTGAGAGATAAGTACATTTTGAAATCCCTAAAGCTAATTTCTATTTCATTAGACTCTGCCTTTAATTGAAACAAATGCTGCTCTTTCAGAGCAAACCAACAAAACGTATTTCATTTGAATGCCATCTAAGGACCCATCATAGGATGAAGGGTAATCAACAAATGTGGTAGTTGTGGTTATTCAACATGTCAAGTCATATTTGTAAAGTTCAGTAATTCAGCCTGCTAGAGTGCTTTTGTGTTTTTGTTGTACATTTCCACCTCCTCAGGGCCTATTTAAATGTTACTCTCAGGTCAAAGTAGCTGCAAGAAAATCAAATCCCATCTGTTTCTGCCAAATGAAGGAAATGAATTCAGGGAATCAGCAGAAGACTCTTACTTGTTCAATACCATTTGCACTCAATCTGTGGCTACGGAAACTTTCTGCTCAGATGACTTATGCAAAGAAGACTGCCTTCCCACTAGTAATTTGCACAGCCTTTTGAAAGTGCCAGTAGTCACCAATAGACATATGAAAAATTTAAGTAAGCCACTTCTCACCTTCATAGATCATGAATTTTCATTATATAAAGCCCACAGAGATAATATCAACAGGGTGTTTTTTCCTCAAAGAACAAGATCATGGCATATAAATTTTGATTAGGGTGTTTCATATGATAAAAGCAGGGGCCTCTCTGCATTTCCTGTTTGCTTTGCTAAATCATAGATCCTAAGGGCAATTAAATTAACTACTATATTTGTGTCACCAACAGTTTACAAGATGTAAATACTCCAGGGTGAAAAACATGACTCAGTTCAGCCGTATACAACACCTAGTTTCATGAACATTTTACCTAAATTTTACTGGAATAAATGTGTCTCTATAGTGTTACTTGTTCACCTTCTTCATATATAATCATTAACCAAAATGTTTAAAGTCTTGTTTCTTCATGTGACACCATTTTTCAATCATTATGCTAGTGTGTTATTGTTAGTACAGTATTAAGAAGAGATGGGTGAAGAGGTTTCTCTCTCTCTGAACTTAAATCCCAACTATGTCAATGGAAGTGAGGTGAATACCCAGTGCAGGACAGAATACATATTCTGTAAATGAAATGTTTGTAACTTTTGCTACTTCATGGACATATAGATTAGCTGAAAATGAAACTTTTGAAAGGTAGCTAAATTTCAGGGCTCAGTCTGTAATTTGTTCAAACTATGGGCTGCTATTGAGTACTTACACTACACTCACCTTTGTTGATTTTTTTGGCTATTCAGTACATGAATGCAGTAACACAGGTATCCTCTCAGTATGGTCTCCTGAGATAAAATAAACCCCCTGTTTGACATCGCCCCACAATATGATGGTCTTAGGCGATTTTGACACACCCTTGTATAGTCTCTGTAAAGATGGCCAAGGCTAAAACTTTGTGTTAGAGCTGGTAGATCTCTTGTTTCAGAAATCCCTTTATTTTAAGTGATTAATTTATACAAATATGCTAGAAAATTGAGAACTAGTTCAAGAAGAAACCCTGCAATTAGTTGCATGTGCTAGTGCTGTAATGGGCCACATAGGTTTGTTGTTGGTATTTCGCTATAGTTTTTTTAAATTTCACATAGTTGTTTATTGAATAATGAGACAGACAAATTCTAAAATGTGTATGCAACACAGGAATGAGAGTAAAGAGCAGCATATAGCCCTACTCTTTTATTAAGAAACTACCAAATCCTGTGTAGTAGCAGCAAGTCTGTAGTGACAACTGTGACTGCAGGTACTGCAGTAAAATTACTCGCTGCCCAATGAGGAAGTTCACAGAAACCTACCTAAGGCTCTGTACAAATCCTCCTTATAAGTAAGTGAAAATGGGAACATATAGAGGCAGGAGGTGCCAACAAAGTACAACTGGTCTATGAGTTCTTGCTATAAAAAAAATCTGTGTAGCTTGTTCCGGATGTCTCTTTGGTATTTTATATTGACACAGATAATAACAAAATGTATTATTAATTATATGTTTTAAAATAGCACCTAAGAGTCCTAGTCATGGGCCAGGAACCCATTTTGCTAAGCGCTGTTACAAACATAGTACAAAGAGACAGTCTTTGCCTTGAAGAGTGAAGGCTAAATAGACAAGACAGATGCAGGGTAGTACACACAGGCAGAGTGAACAATCTGATGGCATCAAAAATGATGTTATGTCTATGATTTTAAATGTATTTAGGGGGTTAGATAGGAGAGGATAAACTAAAGCAGGGGTAGGCAACCTATGGTACGCATGCCAAAGGCAGTACGCGAACTGATTTTCAGTGGCACTCATACTGCCCAGATCCTGGCCACCAGTCTAGGGGGCTCTGCATTTTAAATTAATTTTAAATGAAGCTTCTTAAATATTTAAAAAACTTTATTTACTTTACACAAAACAATAGTTTAGTTATATATTACAGACTTATAGTAAGAGACCTTCTAAAACATTAAAATGTATTATTGGTATGTGAAACCGTACATTACAATGAATAAATGAAGACTTGGCACACCACTTCTGAAAGGTTGCCAACCCCTGAACTAAAGGAATAGGGAGGGGTGGAATGGGAGGGGAGAGAAGCTTAAAAGGAGTGACAATGAAATAAAGAAAGTGAGTGCGGCAGAGAGAGGAGTGGAAGAAACAGCGAGTCAGCACAGAACAGAGAAAGTCCAGTCAAAACTGTAAAAATCTCCAAAGGCCCAAAAGTCCTTGCTTTGGCTACTTTTAAAATCTCTCCCTGGCTACTCTTTGCAGCTTTCACCCAACTACACATGGAAGGGGGTATGGGAGACACTATTTGGGTCTTAGTGCCCCCAAACTTTGTGTGAGGCCTGCTTTGTACAGCTCTGGTTCCATGGGAAGGGTGACCTAGCTGAGCCCATTTTACCTCCTCCCTCCAAGTGCAGGACTCTCTACTTTGGCTGCCTCTGCCAGTTGGAGAACCTGAATGCTATTGTTTCAGAATTTATTCCTTTCTCTCCATATGGGCAGTGCACTTTTTTATTCTTGCAAAATACCGTACTTTGTTTACATTTGTCCAACTCACCTGCCCTTGTCCATGACTGCATGTGCATATCTCAGCCTGTGTGCATTTTCATCATTCAGGTCCTGGTAATTTTTATTTGCTCCTTAGTATTCACTTACTAAGCACACACATTTTAAGGTACATTCTATTATGTGATTAGAGGAGTCTTGACTTTGGCTCCATCATTTGCTAAAAATACAGTGTGAAGGAAAGAAAATGAAGCGTTTAGATTAAAATTCCCTTCTGACAGATGACCGCATTTCCCGTCTTTTAAGAATGCAAAACATACCGTTCCTCATACTTGAAGTATGCAGATTGTAATGAGAAGTTCAGCAACTGCATTTCCATCTATGCTGTCATAGGTATGTGGTAGTTTCCAGTAAATGTGCCACCCACACTGGTTGGAAGTGGCTCTTTCCTATCTCAAATGCCCATGGTCTTACATACCTTCCAGTAACAGCCACATAGTATTGGAGATATTAACACTGGTCCTAATGAGTGACTTTAAAGTTCATGGAGATGATGAAACCTTACACTCAGGTCAGGATATTAAAAACTAAAGAAATCTACTTCATTAGAACTGTGTTTGGTTTTTTTTAACCAAAACTTTATTTTTGCCAAAAAATGTAGATTCAAGTCAAATGACAGACTATGAAAATTCATGTTGACTTCACTGCTGTCCCTTCCAAAAACAACACAAAAATATTTAAACATTTCATTTTTGCTATTTTAAGAACACAATTTTTTAATTCAAAACAAATTTTATTATAAATTTCCTTCATTTTTATTACAGATTTTTTTTTAAGCAGCTCAATTGATATTAAAGTTTGTTTGGGGGTTGAACAATATATTTAGTTTGACTCAAAATTATTTTTATTAAACTTTTCAGTTTGCCAAAATCTTTTGAAAATTTGTTGTCTCAAGTTGGCCTGAAACATTTTTTTTCAGAGCTGCCAATGCATTCTTTTTTTATATTGTTGTAGAATATTTTGTTTTCATTTGTCAAACTTACTTATCCTTGCACAGTTCTGCATATGCATATCTCAGCCTATGCACAGTTATTGGCTTAGCTCTATTCTCAATTCTCCCACCATCTAGCTGGCCAGAGCCTGCTGCCCTGTCATCCCAGGGCTGAAGCCCAAAGATTGAACCCTGTTGTCCCCGGGAAGGTGGGGAACTCACAGTCTGCCTGCTCCTCCAGTCTTGTGCCCCACATATCTACGAGGGGCATGGCCCAACCCCTGTTGGCAGTCCCAGCAGCCAACACCAAGGTGGCACATCAAGGAGTAAAAGGGAGGGCTTTGCCCTCCTCTCTCCCCATTGCCTCCCATAAGGCTGTGGCCACTAGAAAAGCCCCTGGTGGCTGCATGCGGCCATGGTGGCTGCATTTGAGAAACAATTTAGTACTTTGCACAAAGATCCCCACTGTGGCTTCTGGATGCTACTACATGGCAAGTGTTTAATAAATATAATAATACTTCAAGGTTCATGATAGGAATAGATCGCTAGCACAGGCTAGAGCCCAGGTATAATGCAGGCACGTGTGGCACACGCTCTCCCACACAGCTATGTCAATGTATCTGTCCTCACCTACAACCCTATTTTCCATTCCTAGCTTTGTCTTGAGTAAAGAGTACCAGTCATGTGGAACTTTGCCAGATTACATGATGGATTTATGACCTGCACAAATAGGAATTAACAGGAGGCCAATAACCTCACTTTCACTTTTGACTTCTTTTAACCTCAGTCTCCAGGGAGATAAGGCTAATACATTACCCATGGTACATTCAGTTTTTCACAATACTTTATACCCTCATTCCATTTTGAATGGTAACTGTGAAATACACTTTTGCATTATATTTTTTTAAATTATAGGTAAACATTTGGATGAGATGAGAGGATTTTGATTTTTCACTGAGTTATTTCCAACATCCTGGTGAAGTTAGCATAAAGCTGCACTGAATACTTGAAAAACTATTTTCTATACAAGTAATAGGAGACATATAACAAAGCTACAGCCTCTTGTGATAAAATGCCACTTCAGACGCCTTTAATTTGCTGCAAATAAGACTAAATTACAGTTTAAACTGAGAACATTGCCATCTTGCACTTCATATAGCAATGCTGCATCCTAACACCATGTAAGCCATCACAAGCTTTAGAGCTCAGCTCAATCAGAGGCAACAAAATTAGAAACAAATAGAGAAGAATCAATACAAAGTGTTGTTTGGAATAATGAAACAGCCCTTATCTGGAAAATCTATTTTACTTTTCTCTCACCAGCTGTACTCTTTGACAATCTCTGTCCCAGTCTAGTACGTAATAGACCTATTTATTTTATTGAAGAAAATGAAGTGAAAAAGTTACATAACTTATATTCCAATAACTATATTGTTGATCAATACAGTGGTTAAACAATTTAGTCTGTATTGTTAGATACTTGCATTAACACTGTGTGCTGTTATTTAATACAGTGTAAGAAATACCATGCAATTGCTGCTGGTTTTCTGCAAGCAGTGTCTGATGAGAAACGTTTTCCACCTTGCTTTAATACAGAATTTGTCCATATGTTGTTGGACAATGATAATAAAAACATATAGAGACAATTATTATTCCTCATAGCAACACAGTTCAGAAGCTCAAAGTGAGGCCAGCTTAGTGACTGACAAAGTGTAATGTAGGACTTTTTCCTCTTGAACAAAAGTTCAGTCAGTACTTTACAGTGAGGAATCAAGTGGTCATTTGCACAGCATTATTTGTGCTGGAAACTCGATGATTTGAATGATAGAAATGCTTCTAGTTTCCTGGGAAGAGGAAGAACAATCCAACAAATATGGAAAATACAATGATGCAGCACAAGCCATTGTGAGTTGACTGAGCTCATTCCACACTTCCTGTTTTCCATCCTTTTAAAATTATTTTGTGTTTAAAAAAACACTAAACAGCATTATTTGGGGGCTTATGGCTGCCTCATTTATTCATGCTCCTAATTTCATTTGTCAAATACATTTTGAGGAAAAAGCACTTAAAAATACAAATTTGGGACTCAATCTACTTCCTTTTCTTTGCTTGTCCCCAGTACAAGTCAGAGAGTTCTTGGGCTAATCTCAAACTACATTGGTTAACAAAAGGAATATACAACGTTCCAAGAGGTTACTTTGGTATTCAGTATACATATTTTTACCCAATGCTCAGAGCAGTTTGAATTTCTTATTGATCATGAATGTAGAAGATTTTAAACTGGTAATGGGGTCGAGACAGGCTGACAGAATTAAGACTTTCAGGTTGGTGGGGATTTTGGAGGTGGGGCATGAGGAAGGAGAAATGGGATTTAAAGTTTGTTTGTTTTTTATTACAGTTTAGCCTTTTATTATACAATGCAACATATCAGCCAATTGGCTCATTTGCCCCTAAAACCAACATATGGGACCAATTTTTCAACTCCCATTTACCTAATGGGATGGCTTGTGTGCTTGACTTCATTGTCCATAGCTGTGAGAGTAAGGGCTGCTCACCTGAATAAAGGCTGCAGGATCAGCATCTTAGACTTCACATTGAGCCCTAAATCCAGAACAGGCACCTGATTTTCAAAGGTGTTGAGTACTTGGCAGCACCCAGTGATGTCTTGGACTTTGAAAGTGAGGCAATTTAATTAGGCCCCAAAGTCTAGACTACCAAAGTTAATGAAAAGGTCACTTGAAACACACTCTAAAACAGCACCTCCACCCCATTCCTATTTTCTTCATTGGTGCTGAATTGCTAGTAGATTGTTGATCTTGAAGTTGCACATAGGATTCCGCTAAGCAATATTTTTGTTAAAAATTGTTAAATGGGTCATGTGGTCTAATTGTCAACTGCTGTATTGTTTTCTGCTATATAAATTCAAGTGATTAACCAAAATAGACATGTAACAAAGCCAGATGCATATTTAATCCTTTTTAGCAAATAAACACTTTTCAACATTAATGGGTGAAAATAATATTTTCAGAAGGTGGCATTAATCCTATTTTACATGCTTCGATGTCTATTAAAAAGAGGCAAACAGTGTCTAATTACTGCTTTCTTTGACTATTGATTGGTGATAAAATAATGTTACTGTAGCACCTTCACTTTGGGTGAAAATGGGAAACATCTGCCTAATATTCATTTCCTTTGCAACAGCCTCCTAGGATATCACCTTTTACTCAGAACCAGGTCATCATCTTATCTGATTTCTAAAGTACCATCTGCTAAAAAACAATTCCCCCCTCAAAAAAAAATAATATCAGTAGCGGATACCCTTCAGAGATAACTGGAAAACCTGTCAAAAGAGATCAGAAATGTAAGACATCAATACGTTACCTTTTACCTACACACTTAGACCCTAATTTTAAAGCTTCTGAAATATCTCCAGACTTAACAAGAATCAAAAGCAATTAAAATGTGGTGTTAGAGCTGACTATGATATTTTCATCCTGTGATGTTCTCTTTCCTTTCCCTCATGGTTCACTGTTTCTCTTTCACACCTCAAGAGACATGTGTTATGTTATCTGACAATGACAAGACTTTGGATAGTCTTAAAAGTGCTTTATCCTCTAACTTCTACATCTGGAAGAGTTTTTCAGTCACCTTTTGTTGACATTGACAATCAACTTTCCATACTCATTATAATGAACAGAGACCTTTCTCAGTCCCAGTAAGGTTGTCCTGTAAACAACAAACATTTTCTTTTTTTTTTAAAAAAAAGATCAATTACAGCTGTATAGAGGATATCCATGCAAAACACTTGTGTCACTTAAGACATAATTCTGCAAATCTTCAGGACCAAATCTTGGAGACATCTGGATATGTGTGTGATCCTGTATGTGCAACAAATCACATTAAGCATATGTCAAGAATCAGAGAGGTAACCGTGTTAGTCTGGAATTGCAGAAGTGACAAAGAGTCCTGTGGCACCTTAAAGACTAACTAAAGCATTGAAGCATAAGCTTTTGTGGGCTAATACCCACTTATGCATCTGACGAAATGGGTATTAGCCCATGAAAGCTTATGCTTCAATACTTTAGTTTGTCTTTAAGGACTCTTTGTCATTAAGCAGATGCTAAACTTTGCAGGATTAGGGCCTTAATATACAGAAATCCCATTGAGAACAGAATAGAATATTTGTCGAATTTGGCCCTTACTTTGTTCATCATCAAGTGTCTGCATCCTGAATGTATCGCTTTAGCAGCATAGGCAAAATAGCTGTTAACAACAAAAGCATTCCCTATCTATTCATATTAGTACAGTACTAGTCCTGTATGACATTAAAGTAGTCTTCTTCATAAATTTGGGGAAAAAATATCTTGTTTGTGGATTTGTAGTGACCAGGAATAATAATAAAAATAAAAGAACTGTGCTTACATGTCTGCATGGACTAATGTGGTAGTTTTGTAATAGTAGTTTTCCCCAGAGCTAATTTTATCTGTTGCTTTTTTTTCCCTCTGATTAAATGTTTCCAGCTCTCTCCTCATTAAATTAACTGTGTTTTTGCACAATGCCAAGGATTTTTCTGACTCAGAATATTTCATGGAAATCCAGCTGAGGACCTAAAATATTTTGGCACTGTTACATATGTCACTTAGGGTGTAGCTTTCATCTTACATATTTTTTAGTGGAAAAAAACATATGCATTAAAAAAGCAGGAGGTACCATTGAATAAAAAAACCCAAGAGTAAATAGCAAAGCAATTTTTTTCTTGACTGTAATTTTAATTTAAAAGAGTGAATTATATGTCAGTTGTATGAGTTGTAGAGAGAGCTCATAGTCCTTTTGTAAGTGTGATTTACAGTGCCATTTTAATTTTGTTTTAACTTTCAAATTGAGATGCATAGCACCAAATTCAGTATGGTTCCAATGAATAAAATAGGGTTGCACCAATTCAAATGAGAAAATGTGGCCCATTGACTTTAGTAGGAGTTTTCCTTGAGTAAGGACTTAAAAAATTGATTTCAAAATTTGCTTTTCATGTTGTAGTGTATTTTCATATGCTGAACATTTCAAAAAGGATTTAACAGAACAGAGGGGGCTCAGAGACTGGTGAGGAGAATGAGTAGAGGCATGAAAAACGTCTGTATGAAGGGGGATTGAAAAGATTGGAATTGTTTATTCTAGAAAGAAGGTAATAAAGGAAGCCAAAATAATGAATGGCATTGGAAGATAGATAGGGTGAATATAAAAGTTTCCAATCTTCTACTACAACAAGGAAATGTTCAGTGAAGCTGAAAGGCAGCAAATTTTAAATTAATAAAAAGAAATAACTTTTTACAAAATGCACAGGTAGCTCATGGAATTCATTGCAACAGGATATCACTGAGGTCCACATTTCAAAAGTCTTTAGGTCCTTAAAATATAAATAGATGCTTAGTGGGATTTTCGAAAGCATCAATGGGAATTAGGTGACTAACTGCTTAGATGCTTGGTAGTATTTGAAAAAATGCTGTCTGCATCTTCAGGAACCTAAATTCCTTTGAAAATCTGGCCAGGAGCTTAAAAAAGTATCCAACATTTATAAAGATAGCGAGAACATCCAGAGTATATAGGAGTTAGGAAAGATTAAAGAGAGTTTTGGAATGAATATAAATCTTCATGTTTCAGGACATAAGTCAAGCTCTAACTAATGGAGACTGTCCTTTGGTCAGTTAGTTAATAACGTCCACAGGGTTTCTTCTGAAGCTGCTGATACAAGCCACTGTTGGGGAGGGAGGGAAATGACTGGAGTATACTAACAACTGGTATGATCCTATATGACAATTCTTATGTTCCTAGCAAGGCTGATCTTTTTACTTTAGCAAAATATCACTCTGATTCCGTGAGGTACTTGCATTTGTCTTTTGGAAATCTGTTCCAATTCCTCATACTGATGCACCCAGACTAACTTCTTGAATTCTGCCATTAGTCTTTTTATTCCTCATATTTAATTATACAAATAATTGGGTCTCATTATTAAATGACAGGGATCCTCTAGCACTTTTCTACTAATCTCCTGCATTCTGAATATTTTATGCAAAGACTTCACCTTTACTCTATCTCATAGATAATAATGACACTTAGAGACTCATCTTTTTACTCTTTTTGAATCATTCGATTTCTCATGCTATCCTGCAGTTCTTACACAGGCAAATTTCCATTGTAATCTGTGGAAGACATGTCCTTGTGATGGATTGCAGTACTGTGCTCAGATTATCTGAATGTACTTATAGTGACCTATATCTTGATACATTCTTTTTAGCCCATTCTTCATAATTAAAACTCTGATTCACTTGATATTTGTACTAGTCTGACTTTTCTACATACAGTACAGACTTTTAAATATGCAAATACTCCATAGTTTTCCCCTTTTTTCTCACAATAACACACACTTGATCTTGGATTATTTTTTAATATTTTCCCTCTTTCAGATCTGTGCTGTGTTTTATAGTAAATTACAAACTTTTTCTCTCCTTGCCATGCCATATATCAGTACATGGTACCCATGCCATGATGTATCAGTACATGGTACTCCTAGTTGTTTCATTTGTTTAATAGCACAGTGCTTTTGATTTCTGTCATTTGTTTCCTTTTTAAAATATAGTTGTTATTTAGATTTTGTTAAAGCTCAATTTTTTTGTAAAATTCACAGTGTTTGACTGTTTTATGCAGTTCTCCTCCATGTTTTATGGCACAGAGACTTGTTTACTGTGTTCTCTTCTTTCTTTTTATTATTTTACTTATTTTAAGATTGCCGCATGTTACACCTTGTCATTATTTTAACCTTCAAAGTGTCAGAAATACTGTCAGAAAACAATGCTGTATTTACAAAGGCTTCTGTAACATTCCAATCATTTCTTATTTTATTTTCCAGGTGAACACATATCTGTCTTATGAAACCACTTGAATTACGGGTAGAGGCTAAATAAAATGTGTTCTTACTGACAATACTGACATGCTCAGTCTTTTTCAAGTAGTTCATCTGAATAACAAACACCTGACCTGAATTTTTTGCCAGCAAAGTATTTTATCTCTTACCAGTCTTCTTTATACTATATAAGCCATGTGCTTAGCCACTGGAACAACTTACTTAGGTATGTGGTTTATCCTCTGTCATCTGAGGTCTTAAACTCAGGACAGAATGCCTGTCTAAAATGTCTATACTGTAACTCACAGAGTAGTTATGGGTTTGATGTAGAAATTAGTGGTTTAGGTTTTATGGCGTAAGCAAAACAGTCTAAATCATCATAATAGTTCCTTCTGGCCATAAAAATCTATGAACTTAAAGCATGTGCTTATGTTACTTAATTATGTTCTGAACATTAAGCACTTAATGAAATGCCATTCCTGGACAAGTATGCATTTTTGAATCGGGGTCATATTTTGAAAACTGAATTATATTAGTTTTTGTCTCAGTTTGGTTCCAGGAATTGTTCCGAACTCTGAAAGTTCTGTTGGAACAAGAACAATTTAGTCAAAATAGTTACAGTATATCCAGAACTAAAATAATTTTAATCTATCCTAACTAAACATAAATAGTGAGTTCATTTAAGATGGTTATAGTTGCTGAATTATATGTCTGATTAGATGGACTGAAATATCTCTATTGTGAGAGAAGCAGTTCATCTATTTTCACTAGAAAGCTTCTCTGTAGAAGACTTTAAGTGATTAAAATAAATTAAATTTGTTTAATAGCAGGCTTATTTGTTGTAATATTTTGTATGAGGGTAGAATTAAAGACTTACTGAGTACAATATTAATGGGTTTTGTTTGTTTTTAAAGTATTGTGTCGCTTACAAAAAGAAAGGTGAAAATTTGCTTGCAAATGGTGGTAGTAATGTATATTCCACCTACCTATATAAAAATCATTTATGAGACATAGGATTTTAAAACTATTAGATCAAGGAGTATTTATATTTGGCATTTAAAGTAACTGTTAACTAAAGTGCTACAATAGCACTGCATCCAATAGATTATTACAAGAGAGAACCTTATAATGAGAGATATTCCCACCTTTAACTGTTCACATGAAGATCCTTTGTCATTTGAGGATTGTGAGCCAAAAGGTCTCAAGGAGTAGAGATTGCAGGACAGTTGGGTAGCACTTCTTTATATCAAATCTATGGCTGTTTTAAAATATTTTTATATTGGCAGAAGGGGATGGCGCAGAAGTCTGGGACAGAGGTTGTAGGCAAATCTCTCTATCTAGTGATTTGATATGGATCTCAGGATTTTGCTGGGGAATGCACAACTCTTGTGGTTCAGCCCATAATTTTTGAGACAGTTAGAAAATACTTTTGCAGGCTCCTCTCTCTCCTTGAACTTCCAGCTTTGGATGCTTCTTGCACTTCATTCCCTCTGTGATTTTTATTAATGTTACCACCACCAAGTCCTCATCATAATCCATGTATAACACTTCCAACTAGTGTCCTTCAGCTCCCATCCATTTTGAGAAAGGGGAGGAAGCAATCTCAGTAGCCAGAGACCTAGCGTCCTATTGGCTCTGCTAGCCCCTATTCCTTTGCACTTCCTTCATGTGTCTTTAACTAGTCTCCCCAGCTGTTTGGACAATTAGCCCCTTAACTCACGAACCCCCAGTCTGTTTAGACAATAAAGTACTCTTCTCCATCAGGCCTCTCCTAATGGAGCTAATTAATTCTTAAATGATCAGAATTCTGGATCAATAACAATCAACCATCTGTCACTATCAAAAATCCATTTCAGGAAGGCAACAATATGTTGCCGAGAAGTGGACGAACTGCTCATCCTGGTGATATGGATGAACTGCTCATCCTAATGAAGCAGAAGTGCATGGAAGCAGCTTTTCCACTGACCATGTTGGAATGGTTCAAGACAAGGTCTGATGAATCATTCATACACTAGTGGTGGTGATATAGTCATGGAAAGACTATATCCTGGTGATAAGATTTTAATCATTCGTCTGGGGACTAAACTGAAGCACATGAACCTTTCCAATGACTGCCCTATACAGTAGACTCTCGATTATCCAGGATTGGATTAACCAGGATGTGGATTAGCCAGGATGTCAAAAAAAATACGCATAACTCGCAGGGCCGGCTCTGGCTTTGCTGCCGCCCCAAGCACACACACAAAAAACCCCTACCAGGGTGCAGGGCAGCCAGTGAACCAACACCCCCTCCCACCGGCGCAGGATGGCTGGTGAATCAACCCCCACACCCCATATTTCCTATGGATGGTGATTATCCAGGATTTTATTAACCAGAATTTTTTTTCCCCTATCATCCTGGATAATCGAGAGTCTACTGTATATGAGTATATGGGAAGCAGCTCTTGGTTATGGGAGCTTATCTTTTCAATATTGACATATTGTCTTGGACTGATGTCTTGCAAACCATTGGCTGGTGAAGTATGCTAGCTAGCTTGAGGCTAGTATGTCTGTAGTGTTCTGTCCTGGCAGCAATGGTGAGATTTCCCTTTAGAGGGGAATAGTTAGGTCTCCCACTGTCTCAGAGTTTGATAGATGGGCTAATACCTGTGATGAACATGGATGATACTTGTATTTTTTATTAATATAATATACATCAGAGATCGGCAACTTTGGCAAGCGGCACCGCAGCGTAAGCACCCTTAGCGGGCCCTGCCAGTTTGTTTACTTGCTGGTTCGCCAATTGCGGCTCCCACTGGCCACGGTTAGCTGTCCCGGTCCAATGGGGGTTGCGGGAAGTGGAGGCCAGCACTGCTTAGGGGGGGGCTCAGATACCAAGAATGAGTACCAGCTTTGCAGTCTGTACTCCAAATGTGTGTGTGAAATGTCAGACTTAGTAAGCTGTATGGGTCCCATACAGCAGCCTGGTGACTGACCAGATAGGAGAGCTCATCCAGGTTCCTTTTCCTGCAAATTAGTCATCAAACCCATCTGCTTTTCACCAAGGCTTAAGATTCCACAGTGAAGTTTGACGTTTTCTTGGCCAGTATGTTGTATGATGCTAAAGACCTGGGAATTGTGCATCTGGGCTTTGGGTTTAAGCAAATTGGTGAGATTTAGGATGGAGACTTTGGGATCTGAGCAGCAAAATAACACAGGTTAGTGGCAGTTCAGCGTGACTTCTGTTTTCGTCATTCAGTGTGGCTGGAATAGGTTGTCTTTTGGAGTAGTTTTATTTGTTGATGAGCTGTAGTGTTGTGTCCACTTGGACAAAATGTGATGCTGGCACCCATCCTTATTTTGAAGCACTTAGAGGAGAGGAAAGTGATCAGGAACAGTCAGCATGGATTCACCAAGGGCAAGTCATGCCTGACTAACCTAATTGCTTTCTATGAGGAGATAACTGGCTTTGTGGATGAGGGGAAAGCAGTGGATATGTTATTCCTTGACTTTAGCAAAGCTTTTGATACGGTCTCCCACAGTATTCTTGCCAGCAAGTTAAAGAAGTATGGGCTGGATGAATGGACCATAAGGTGGATAGAAAGCTGGCTGGATCGTCGGGCTCCATGGGTAGTGATCAATGGCTCAATGACTAGTTGGCAGCCAGTATCATGTGGAGTGCTCCAAGGGTCAGTCCTGGGACCAGTTTTGTTCAATATCTTTATCAATGATCTGGAGGATGGCATAGACTACACCCTCAGCAAGTTTTCAGATGACACTAAACTGGGAGGAGTGATAGATACACCAGAGGTTAGGGATAGGATACAGAGGGACCTAGACAAATTAGAGGATTGGGCCAAAAAAAATCTCATGAGGTTCAACAAGGAAAAGTGCAGAGTCCTGCACTTAGGACAAAAGAATCCCATGCACTGCTACAGACTAGGAACTGAATGGCTAGGCAGCAGTTCTGCAGAAAAGGACCTAGGGGTTACAGTACTCCAGATGAGGCCTCATCAATGTTGAATAGAGGGGAACACTCACATCCCTCTATCTGCGGGCAATGCCAGACGAGAAGCTGGGCATGAGTCAACAGTGTTCCCTTGTTGCCAAGAAGGCTAATGGCATTTTGGGCTGTATAAGTAAGGGCATTGCTCGCAGATAGAGGGATATGAGTGTTCCCCTCTATTCAACATTGGTGAGGCCTCATCTAGAGTACTGTGTCCAGTTTTGGGGGCCACACTACAAGAAAGATGTGGAAAAATTGGAAAGAGATGAAAGGAGGGCAGAAAAATGATTAGGGGGCTGGAGCACAAGATTTATGAGGAGAGGTTGAGGGAACTGGGATTGTTTAGTCTACAGAAGAGAAGATTGAAGGGGGAGTTGTTAGCTTCTTTCAACTACCTGAAAGGGGGCTCTAAAGAGGATGGATCTAGGCTGTTCTCAGTGGTCCCAGATGATAGAACAAGGAGTAATGCTCTCAAGTTTCAGTGGGGGAGATTTAGGTTCGATATTAAAAAAACACTTTTTCACTAGGAGGGTGGTGAAGCACTGGAATGGGTTACCCAGGGAGGTGGTAACCTTCCTTAGAGGTTTTTAAGGTCAGGCTTGACAAAGCCCTGGCTGGGATGATTTAGTTGGGGACTGGTCCTGTTTTGAGCGGGGGGGTTGGACTAAATGACCTCCTGAGGTCCCTTCCAACCCTGATAGTCTATGATTCTATTGGCACCTGCCATTCACAATGTCCTGATGTACATTTCAGTCCTGATGTACATTTCAAATGTGCTTTGATGTCTGGTGCTGTAGATTTTTTCCCCTATGAATGGAATGTGTATTTTTGACCAACATTCACACTTTTAGGTGTTCTACAGAAAAGGGAACAATGGAAGCCATCAAATTAATAATGTGTTATCACCTGGTAACATGAAATAGGTGTTACGTTTTTAACAGCAAAGACTAGATTAATGTCATTTCAGCCACAAAAAGCTTGGAATCAATTTCAATGCTAATCAGTGGTTGAAAGAATAGATTAGTAGTGCAATGAATGCCATTAACCTTTCAAGCACTGCCATTATATGAAGCTTCCTGCAGAGGCGTATAGTAATGTGGAAATGTGATACAACCAGGCAAAATACTGTAGAAACAAATTTTGCCTACAAAATTTTACAGATGGCATTAAAGTGAGATACTCTTATTAATAATTCTTGTTTTGAAAATAGGAATAACAATCATCCTGACAATAAAAATAATTACATTTTCTTTAAAGAAATAAAAAAAATAAATTTGTATGGCACTTGAATATTTTCAAATATGAACCATCACTTAATGTAAATGCTTGGTTTAAATTGGATGATTACTATAACTTTGTAGTTTTCTTTTTATACAAATATCATTTTAAATAATTTATTTTTATGGTGCATGTTGCAAAATGCACGCTGCCCTTTGAAGCCCTTAAGTTGACCTGACTGCTGGGAGATATTATTCTAACACAATATTGATATATTTGTTCTTCTGAGTTAATGAAGGAATTCTGATCAGTATACATTAGTCACAGTATTCCTCTAGGTGACATATTTGATAGAAAAATATTATGGCCCTGAAGCTAAAATCAAATCTTGTTGTATGGACTCGTGAGTTCCACTGACTTCATCAGTGAAGGGTTTTGGATGGGTTTTATATTGTGACCTTACACTACAGGAATAGACGAAGGCCCCGATCCTCCAAGGTATTTAGGTCCTAACTTACATTGTCTTTAATTCTTTATAAAATTGAAAAGGGGAAATATCAAGCTCAAAATCAGCTCAGGAAGGTATTTGGTCTTAAATTGAGATGTGCTTAAGTTTGGAAAAGCTATTTTCCATTTTTTTGTCAAGTGTAACTTTATCAAAACTAACCATGAACATTTTGAAGCTGCTGTTCATTGGTGAATTCTGAGTTTGAAATGTGTTCCTGGAAATATCCAGGAGACAAATCACATGGTATTTTCCAATGTGTTCATTGGTCCAAGTTTCTGTTCTGGCAAAAGCTATGCAAAAATGTCCATAAACTACTTCTGACACACACAGTTTGAAGCAAACCTAGAAACATTTGCATATCTCCATTTAGACTCAGTTGGGCAAATTATTCACTAATGAAAATGGGTGCAATTCCAGAGAAGTCATTAGAGTTGTGTCCTCATGCATCAGTGGACTAATTTTTTAGGTTGATTTAAATCATGAATTTTTCAAGCAGTCTAAATAATTACCACAGGTTTTTAAATGTAGTACTGTACTGTACTAGCACTTTATTTTTAATCCATAAAAATGTAGATTCACACAAGTGTTTTGCAAGAACATACATGTTGTGAGCAAGAAAAATGTTGTGACCTTGTACAAAACATTTGGGAATAGAACCTTTAATTGCTGCTATTCTTTTATTCATTTTTAAAGGTTCAATCAAATTTCCGAGATGATGATGCATGATCCCCAAGTTGTTTTTGTTCTGGTATTCCATCATTTTGGAAACATTGTTGATATAATCAATGATGATAAATGATTCATCTCACTTCATTAGGCTGAGGAAGAAGTTAAATATTTCATATAAAATGGTTCAAGAAATTTTTGATGGACATAGATTTCTAGTTTTATACATTCTGGCCTATATTTGCTATTTCTTCCATCTTGATCCCCATAGGGGTGGAAATGCTAATAATAGGCAATCTTTAAAAAAAAGGACTAAGGTTCTAAACTACAAGTTACGTTGTGGAATGAAATTAAATAGACATTAGTTGAACAGACAGTATATTCTTTCATCATCTGCAGCTAGAAATAAAAAAAACACATTTGCTGTGTCAGGAAATATACACAAATATGATTTTATATGCTCTTTATTCATTCTTGCTAAGCCTCCTATATATTCAAGAAATCATGTCCAAGAGTTTAGATTCTTAATATCCATCCCTCACGGTATCAAAGTTAGTATGAATAAGCATTTGGAGATATTTGCATTTAGGAGAAAAATAGTTATTTTTTATATATATTTAAAAGGTCCTTTAAGGTGTTATACGCAGATACAAACAGGATACTAGTTACTTTTTGACAGTCCAATATAAATAAATTATTAGATGCCAGGCTATATAAGGAATGGATCTTTTACTTAATGGCACTACTGCCAGTTCTGCACCATTATAAATGTAATGCATTTTATAGCTGTCTACTATTACTTGAAGGTCATAAACTTCAAGAAGGGAGAGAAACTGTTAAGGTGATACAAGCAGGTGTAATGAGGAATAATTGGATTAAATTAAGCAATTGAAAATGTAGACTGAATTCCTAATAATCATATAGATTGGGCCCTTTTCAGCACTCCCTACTAAGACTTTACTCAGGAAAAACTCCCATGTGACTGAATTTAACAGAGGTATGGAGTGCTGAGTAGAGCCCTTATAATGCAATACATAAATCCTACAAGGAATCTTGTAATTTTACACTAATCATAGAGAGGAAGTACAGTCATGTTTTTAAGGCACTGGACTGGTACTCTGGGTCAGTTGCCATTTCTGCCATGTACTTCTCAGTGAATGCAGGCAAATCATTTGATTTGTCTATGCCTTCATTTTCTCATCTGTGAAATGGGGCTATTAATATTCATTCCTCCCACCTTTTGTTTTGTCTGTTTAGATGGTAAACTCTTTAGGGAATGGACTGTCTCTTACTATGTGAATGTACAGCACCCGATGTTAGTTGGGGCTTCTGGATGCTGTTGTAATACAAAGTCAAGAAAACCCCATCTCCTGAGACATTTTAAATCCGCTGAATAAAGCACAATAAAATATATTTTTCTAGAAAGCCTAGGGTGGCTGGGATGAACTAAATGATGTAGGCAAAGATCTTGAGAGATGTGGGTGGCCTTCCCTTTTTTCCAACCCCTGCTATTGCCACATGACTTTCTGCACAAAACATCCTGGTCTCTCCAACCTTTACATGTTTTCAGGCTAGCAAACATATACTCGGGCATGGGATCAGGGAGTCATAACTCTTTGAAGGCACGTCCTTTCTTTGCACTGAGTGAATTTCAGTCAGAGAAGAGAATCTGGCTCACAGTTTCCAAAGAAAATAAATAATAGTGTAGCTAATAAAACTGTAAAGAAACTGCTTGCTTTGTATTCAGGCCATGAAAATAGTGCAGATAGCTGCTGTAACTTATTTTGAAAACTAGTATTGCTTTTTAAATTTCTGAACAGTAATGGTAGGTATACTGACTATGGTAAGATCAGAATCTGGTTTAGCCATTAAGTTAGTTAAAGACATGTTGCTGTAAAGGCCATAAAACAAAGCTTAGAGGAGCAATTATAGGGAGAAATCTCAGATGCTATCCTAGGTGTAGGCTTTCTGGAGAGAACAGCACATTTAGACAGACAAATCAGTCACTTCAATTATCCATCCCCCAAGAGGAATTCTACTTTTTCCCCCAACAGAGAAAGAAAAATCTTACCTTTGATGATTTCAAAAATCTAAGAGTTACTGAAAGGTTGCTGCAAACTCCGACTGTTAGTTCAGTAGCTGTAATGGAAAAGCCAAATAAAATATGGATATGCACAGATTCCAGTGATTTCAGTAAAACCCTAAGGCATGAAAACATCCCATGAAAACCGTTGAAGTAGAAGCTAAGCTTTCAGGATCCAAAAATATTCTTATTAAATGCAAGGCGTGCATTTTGGTCAGAGGAGTCAAGCTATGTTAGGATTCTTAATGCACCATATGAATGTTAAAAGTGAATCCGTTTTCTTCCTAATATATTTAAAATGATTAGTCTCAAATATTTAAAACATTATAACACGCAGAGGTTATAATGGAGAATGTTTCCTTTTTCAATAGGGATGTTTGTAGTTACAATGGAACAACCTATTGCCATCCTAAAGACATATAATGAAAGACTTGTGAAAATTTTATAGAGAACAAGAGCAAGACAGCTTACACTGAACTTAAAAAAGACTGTTATGATAGCAGTTATTTATACTGGACATAAATTAAGAGAAGATGACTTAATTTCTGATTCACATAAAATAAAAGCACTAGTTGAAGTGCCTGCTTGACAATGTAAACCAGATCCTCTGAGATTTAAAATGATGAAAATCTATTTGACAGATTCACTATAAATCTAACTATGATCATGAGGCTCTTAAGAGAATTGCTGGAAAATGAAATTTCCTGGCATGAGAGGAAGGAGGATCTTGTTAAGAAGTGAAAGTAGATCTCAAGAGATCTGTGTTCAGTTTCTGGCTATACCTATAACTTCCTGTGTGACCTTCAGTAAATCATGTAATCTCTCAATGCCTTGGTTCCAAATCTATAAAATGGAGATAATAGTTAGCTCTGCCAATTTCTGGATATTTGCTTTATATCCATGGATATCTGCATCTGCAGACATGGATGCAGTTGTATCGTTTACCATCTTTGTGGATTGTATGTGGATGCAAATGTTTGTATCTGCACAGGGCTCTAACAGCACGATAGAGTGATGGTGTAGGTGCACATGCAGATACATATAAAAGGTAGAGTGCAGATTGTGGGTCTGATAGAAGTTAATTGTTGCAGATGCAGATTGGATTCAGATCCAGATTTCTGTATCTGCACAGGGTTCTAATAATAGTACTTCCTTCCTCTGTTTTGTCACTTGAGATTGTAAATTCTTTAGGGCAGGGCCTGTGTTTGTACAGTGCCTAGCACAATGGGGCCCTGATTCCAGCTGAGGCCTATGGACAGTAAAATAATGGAAATAATTTAAAGGAATATTGCCAAAAACAGTATATTTATCGGTTATAAAATATTATGCTTTAACTAAGCCTACTGCAATACCACTATCTATTCAAGTGAGGTAGGATCCTGATTCAAAATCTACTTAAATCAGCGGCAGTCTTTATGTTGATTTAAGGGGCCCTTAAATCATGAGCTAGGGGCCCATCTTATGCAGGAAGAACATTCATGACTGAATTTCATGAACAAGGCAGAAAAACTGTGATGTGTTAGAATGTCATAGATTCCATCAATATAGATAAGGAGAGAAAAAAAAATACACAGAGGCCCTTTTCACCAACCACTAGAAAGTTATTTGCTTGAAGTCAATGTAGCTAGGTCAGTTTACACCAGTTGAAGATCTGACCTTTTAGCTTTTAATGACTAGTACTATACCTTAAAGACTTGTATTGCAAGGAGTGCATAAAATCTAACCTTTATATTAACTTGTAGTAAATATCTTGTAAGAGTTCTGTTAAACTAAGCAGACCACTAGAACACTTATGTTAACTATCTGAATGTCCTCCGAAAGAGCGTTTGTGGTCTATGTGGGCGTCTGAATGCTTTCATATCTGCAGCGTTACTCAGAAAATTTGAATCCACTCTAAAAAGTTTTGTAGACAATTTCATCTCATTTGCTCCAAAAATAAGGAATAATGGAAAGATCTTGAGCTATGGGATATTAACAACTGGCTGAAAGACATGTGCGTAGCAGTTAGAATTAATGGCTGCAGGAAAGAAAATGTACATTAAATGGTTTGATAATGGTCTTGTATTTCAGAACACTTTAAGTTTCACACTGCTCATGTGTGGAGCAAGTATATTCTACGGCTATCTAAGTCATTATACAGCACTCTAAACTCATCTAAAGAAAAAGCTTGAAAATGAATGTAGTTTCTGATATACTGTACTTCTTGTTGCCTTTGGTTCATCCATTCCAGTCATGTTTGTTTTTTTCTCTACAAAGCTTTTCTTTACTTGTATAAGAATTTCATAAAATGCATGAACAGACCAAAATAAATAAAAATGATGAGGCTACCCTGGTCATGGAGAATCAGAGAAGGTAGGGAAAAAACAGTGTAGGAGCTATGGTGCGCAGAGAGAACTTTTGGAAGGTTTTAATTTTAACTGGTTTGTTGTAATTGAAACTACAATTTGGGTTCAGGGTTTCATTGCCAACAATTTGGTTGTGGGTGTTTTATACCAAACAAGAAATGACACACTCAGAAAGAAAAATAGTGGTGGTTTAAACATTTTGGGTGAGATCCTCACCTTTTGTGATAGCCGTTAACAGCTGATAAAGGGCTGAAGTGGCAAACATGTCCTAAAACCCCTGAATCTAGCTATTGGGAGGGCTTCCGGATGGAGGCAGTATAAAGATAGTTGCAAGACTGCACTCTGAGAACCACTTTACAAGCCTTTCATAGAGAGCTTGCCATAAGTGGGGCTGAGATCAGGAGCCAGTGCTGCAGATATTCTGAGCAGTGCTGCAGTCCATACAGCAGCCCCACTGTAACTTAAATAGGGCCCGTGCGTTCTCTAAGCCAGTGATTCTCCACCTTTCCAGACTACTCTACCCCCTTCAGGAGTCTGCAATTTGTCTTGTGTGCCCCCAATTTCACCGCACTTAATATCTGTATGCTTATAAGTACAGACATAAAATACAAAAGTCTCACGGCACACTACTACTGAAAAAATTGCTTACTTTCTCAGTTTTACCATATAATTATAAAATAAATTGATTGGAATATAAATATTGCACTTGCATTTCAGTGTGATACTTGAGCCTGTTTTTCTGACTTGTGACCCTTGCCATTCTGAGAGACAGTGAAGCAACAGTAACAATTACATTTTTCTTCACACTGAGTCTATTTTTACTCTTTGTCTTGATGTCAGTCATAGCAGAAAATGAGACTTCACAAAGATGTGTTGACACAAAAGGTAACAGAACATCCAAAGCATGGTTCCCAAGGTCAGTGTACTCTTTCTGTACTAAACACCAGAACTGGGTTAGTGAGGAGTCACTAAACTTAATTTTCAGACCACAGTCTAAGGACAACGCAAGATTTTCTTGCTGACTGGCAAAGAAGTTCTGCTGCCAATATCCGATAAAATGAATGGTGTTTTTAGCCACTTGAGTTGAGCTGAGTTGTGTTGAATGTTGGGGAAATATGACTTGAACTCAGATGTCAAGTGGGCCAAATGATCTACATATTAAACTTCATGTGCTTTTGTAGACATAGTTGCAGCTTTTTTTCATTTTAACCTGGCAATTCTGGAACTCAGAAAGCTTTCTTTGAAAAAATTCAACTGGTTTACCCGCATTCACAGGGCATTTTGTTTTGTTGCATCTGAAGAAGTGTTTTTTTTTACCCATGAAGCTTATGCCCAAATAAATCTATTAGTCTTTAAGGTGCCACCGGACTCCTTGTTATTTTGTTTTCAAATGTTATTGCAGAGGCACTGGTTTCATACTGTTATTTGGTAGAGTTTTTCAGCAAAGGAAACACAAAGCTTGAGGTGGATCACTATTTGTAGGTGTGAATCCAAAAAACAAAATATTCCTGTAGGAAGCGGAAGATTAATGTGACGGCAATCGTTAGGGGGCGCAATTACGCTTCTATGTCATCTCCAGGGTAATGCATAATTAAGGTTATCAGCCTGGGAATGGCCTTGTGTTCCTATTATCTCGTGTGTGTGTCTGAGAAGAGTTTCCCAGCTGTGTGAGCTGTTTACTTGGTCTGTGTGAAACTCGGCTTGTGTGAAACCAGACAGGGAAACTGAGGCAGGATTGCAAAACATGTGATTAGTTATTCATGAGCTATGCATGAGATGCAAATGAGCATGAGTATTTCTGTGTCTGTGTGCCCTTGTGTGCTGGGCTTCTTCCCTGGGCAGTGCTCCGCTGTGCCAGGTCTCCTATCTGCGGCCGCGCTGACTGGGGCCCCCAGCGCCAGATGGCCGCTACCTTCAATAAACTCACTACTTTCCATCTAGTCACTGTATGTGAGCCTCATCTCTACAGGACTCTTAAGGTACCCTGCAACAATTCCTCACAGAACTGACTGCTTTTTCAGTCATTTTCAATTTCTTACAATTTTTACTGTCATCACTATCACCAGTGTCAGCTCCCTCTTTTAAAAATCTATCCATTTTTACAATGCAACCAGATACACAGCATGACAACTTCAACATCATTAACATGTTTGCATGCAGCCATAAATGACATAAAATACATGTGTAATACAGTGTGTTTCCATATAAGATATGTTTCCATATAAGATATAGAGTGGTATAAACAAGTAATTGTTTTTATGAAATTTTAGTTTGTAATGACTTTGCTAGTTCTTTTAATGTAACTTATTGTAAAACTAGCAAATATCTAGATAAGTTGATGTACCCCCTTGAAAACCTCTGCATACCCCCAGGGGTCTGCATACTGTTAGTTGAGAACCACTGTTGTAAGTAATGCTGGGAGCCTGTGACAGTCAAGGATTGGGATGAGGCAAAGATGTCCTAATGTTCCCTTAACCCCATCCCATCTTCTGGGCTGAGAGTTCTGTGCTCTAGAGGCAAAGCACATACTTTCACCCTTAAAACTTAAAATGAAAAACAAGAAAAGACCAGTCTATTTTTAACAAATGTCACTGGACAAGTCACTTAACTTATGTTGCTCAGTTTCCCCATCTTCATAAAGAGGATGTTGGGTATTATCATGAAATCTAGTAATCTGTCTGTATAATTTATGAATTCTGGTTGACGTTATGGAGTTACTGTGAAATGTTACTATGAAAACTGCTATATCACAAATGCCTCTCTCTATGCATATCCACCATGTCTTACCAGTCTAATCAGCTAAAAGGAAATGATCTCCTTAGCAGATCAGAAACAGTGAGCAGATAAATGGCTTGGAAAAGGACTTTAAAAGGAGATGTTCACTAAAAGAATGGAATGGAGTGGGAGACTGGAGAATCCTATGATTGGTATGGAAGGGAGACAATATAGCCCTGGGGATACAATGGTAAGGTCCCAACAATGGATTGGCTAGGAGCACCTAGATGGAAAAAGAAGTCCCCCAGGGTAATTATGGAATGAACATGTGGTTACCTGCATTGTACACTTTTAACTGCTGGGTAGTCCCAAACATCTAATAATAAAGTTGTAGCTTGATTAAACCCAATCAAACGTCTCCTGTCCTTTCAATATAACCGGACAAGCAGCTTTTATGTGAAGCTTCATGCCTGGGTTGTTACTTGTAAGTAAAGAGAGAATATTGGAAAGAAAGCCGTTATTTTATGTATTCTCCATACATATAAATACTCATATATACTCATGTTGAAAAATACACTGAACTTCAAAGCTAGCATGTGCATATCTACCCTAGCTGGAAATTACACCTCCAGCTGCAGTGTAGTCATAGTTTTAGAGAGATAGCATAAAAGTCACACCCCAGGGGATGGAGGTTAAAGGTGATTTTAAGCATCACTGTGCTCTCTGGCCCAGCACACTCCCACCATGATGCATCCTACTGATTATCCAAGAACACAGATTGGGGCTTGCATGAAAATCCTAGACAAAGAGCCTATGACTATCTTCATCAGTCCCTGCCTCTGGAGGATTTAGAGCCACTTTACACTCCGACAGCCATTTTACACCACATACAGGCGCTGCAGCCCGGCTGAGAATCTCACACCAGATGTCCTAGTTACCATGAGTTTGGATGTGCAGGGATGAGAGGGAATCACAAAATTTAGGAAAGACTAAGGTTTTGTCTACACTAGCACTTTTGTCAGTAAAATTTTTGTCTGTCAGCGGTGTGAATAAAACACCCCTGCATTACATCACAAGTTTCACCGACGAAAGTTTCGACATGGACAGTGCCGTGTCGGCGGGAGAGGTGATATAGGTGCCGCTGCTCATTGCTGTCGGAGAATAGCTACACAGACCTTACAGCGGTGCATCTGGCCTGTGCTGCTGTCAGGTCCATAGTGTAGACATGGGCTAAATGTAGAAAAATGACCATAATGTTCACTAGGTTACCCCCAGAGTATTATGGGATAGCACCATTATTCACCCTCCCTTATTTCCTGTTTAATCAGTGGGAGTTCTCCTTCCCCACACTGTTGTGATGCAGTGAAATAAAGCTGCAAGTACCCAGCTGGCAGTTCTGTAAGTAGACTTATTTTTGTTACACTGAGTGGTCCATTTAAAACAGCACAAATAGCTTTTTGATACCAGAAAGTGTGAGCTATTCCAAGTGGAAATGGATAGTGGGCAGAGTTCCTGATAACTATAGATTTGTATTAAGTTTTATTTCCCCCCAAGGTTGTGTTATTGAATCTATGTCTATCACCACCACACTTATAAGCAGGCGTGTGGGTGTATTTATGGAGCCAAAAATACATATCTGGTCAGATGCAATGTACTAAGTTGCATAGAGAGTGCACATTTAATTTGCTTTTCTAACACTGATTACTAATCCACAACACCAAGACTGTTCTAACATCTAACCCCTCTACATAGCTCAAACAGCCACAATTCTAAAAACAAATATATCCCTCAGTCTGACAGAGGACTGTTCCTTTATCTTCTTTCCCACCAACCCTTCCTCCCATCCACCCAATCTCACCCCACCCCACATCAATGCAGTAGGGAATAATGTACCGTACTTGTCCTGGGCCTCAGACTAGTTTAATTATTGAAATATCAGTGCTGGACTGATGACATGCAAAGAGTCTAATACCTCATGATTCATGGGAGCTTTATATTATTAAAAAGCCAGCAATCCTCCATCACCATCTACAATACCATAGCTGATGCAAGCAATTCCAAATGTATGTCATCTATCTGGAATTGCTTCCATCGGCGACAGTACGGCTATCCCAAATTCATACTGATAAAACATTTCTACCACAACATATTGCTTAAGGGCTTTTCCCTTTCTCTGGTTCAATAATGTGCCACTTAGGGACAGGCCCGAGTTGGATGCAGTGCAGAGGGAGCTAGAGGATGGAATGAACACCAGAAAGAGGTATGTGCTCCCAGATGGACCTGAGAAGTGCACAGGATGCATCACTTATTAGGATGTACCACCAACAATTGCCTCGTTCCCTTTGGAGTGATTTACACACAGGAAAGCACATATAGGGAACGGATCTTGCATTTCCCCAGAGCATGAGTATACAATTGTCCCTGTCTGGCACAGGATCCACAAGGCATGTGGGAAGGGGTCTTACACACTTCTACCCTCTCTCTCTTCCCCTGCACTGTGCCAAAAATCTAGCCCTTTCTGGTTATTTATTTAGATTTCTATGTTCATAAAAATAATTATGTGTTATACAATAACACAAGATTTACGTTAATGCATGTTAAAGACTTCAATTTCTGGACTTCTTGTTAATTCAGGTCTCTCAGATATAGGCTTAACTGGGGCTAGAACATGTGGATCTTGGTTCAGAAAACGAGTCCGTCTTCATTTATGTCACACTATTATAATTTGTTGAGTTTTTCAGTCGCTGTTAGATGTGAAAGCAGGACAGCCTAGACATTCATAGCAAAGGAAATTAATTGAAAAATTGCAAAGATGTAACAGGAATACAATTTTTGTCTCAAATTTTATGTATTGAGGTCATCATTTTCAAAAACGAGCAGGAGTAATGCTATGCATTCGTGTGCTGGAATTCTAGCCTTTAACTTGCAAATCTCTCTCCTAGAATATTCATTGTATTTAATTTGCTGATCTTATTTCCAGTCTGAAAACCTTGACTTATTTTTAAAGAATGAACTAGTCTCTTTAAAAATTCTGAATAAGTCCTTTCTTGATTTCCCTAATTTTCTTTTAAATATATAAATGACTAACTCAACTATAACGTGTGTTTGACAGAAATAATTTGAAAGTAATTATACAGAGCCAAGCATTTGGACTCATGGGTAATTTGAATGCAACTTCTTTCACCCTTTATAATTATATACCCTTTGGTGTTGTGCTATTGAATGAACATTATCCTTTAAAAAAAATGGAGAAAAAGATGTGACTGTTCAGTATTCACCCCACAGTTCAAAACTTCAGGTTATCATTGTGCAGAAGAAAACTGCAGCATAAAGAAAGCCCTTCAACAGAGTCCACTGTCATCTCCATTAGGAGCTTAAAGCCCTAGCAAAACATATGTAAAGATGGTTTTTACTTCCCTCTCTTATGCAAATACATTTCAACTCTTGAATAGGGAACTGCACAAAAGAATAACTTGAAACCAGTTACCAATGAGTGAGATAACTATCACCATCTTATTACTTGCTTTTGTTAACACTAGCTAGATTATGATCCTAGCTACATTATTTAACCCAGAGTTGTGTCAGAGAGGTCAGTGGATTTACACCCAGTATGAGGTCAGAATTTGGATCTATTCCACTCTCTTGCAGATGAGATTTCAGTATGGCACAGAGACCGCATTAGTCTCATTGGTTGAACTGCTCGTGATGGAAAAAGGTCAGGGGTCATGATGATCTTGTTAGCTCAGTCAGGATCCTTTGATATTGTTGTTCCTTGCTAATAAACAGAGAAGGCCCAGAGAAGACCAGTTGTTCATCTGCCTCAGCATCCTTCATATGGGATTCTACCAGGCTGTGGTTTATTGCCCCCTCATGTATATTTTGTATCTGAGGGTGCTGGTGAAGACAGTCTCACTGGCCAGTCTGCAGTGCTATCAGAATGCAGATTACATGCAACTCAACCTGATTTTTCATCTGACCCAGAAGAGGCTATTTGAAGCCCGGCACTTGGAAGTAAGAATTCTGTTCCTGACTTTTTGCAGGCATGTCAGTATGTCAGTTACTCTCTATATACCTCAGTTGCTCCATCTAGGTTAATATATCCCTACATCACCTAGGTGTTGTGAGGCTTAATTCACTAATATTTGTAAATTGGTTTGCACGTATGTAAGTGCCTTACTTTTGAGGATCTGAAAGTACTGTTTATGGCTGATAGTGTATTTTGTGGTTGATATCCCCACAATTTAAAAAGTGCGGCAAAGAGGGATCAACAGGAATGTGCTAAAAATCCTATTTCTGTGAAAACTCATCTTTAATTGCAAAGGAAAATGAAAGGAAAACTGAGCCCTCTTCCTCTCCAGCTCCTGGAGCTGGGGGGAGTGGAAGAGGCAGGAAGGCTGAGTGTCCCAAGCTCTATGTCTCTCAGCACCAGAGCAGGGAAGGTGAGTGACCATGGTCTCTGCCTCCTGGAGATGGGAGTGGGGATGCTGAGCAGGTGGGCTGGCAGCTCTTTTCAGTTTCACAGATGGGCTTCTGAGAAGCCAACAAATTCTGTTTTGCCTCTCCCAAACCAGAATCTTTCTTGGAGACCCTACCTGTTGGAAAACAAAACAAGAACACGTCTTAAATGTTGAGACCATCTAATTATGGTTTGTGTTAACAGGTGGAGCTCTCAATTCAATTAAGATACTGTACTGAGAATAGTTCTTTGTCTGAATTCATAGGAACAACAACAACCACGCAGATAAGGCCTTCAGGATGAACATTTGTTTTCTTTTTTAAAAAATTTCACGGGAAGGGATTTCCATTTCTGGGCCAGCTCTAGCACTGAGGAAGGATGGTCTTGCAGTCAAGACACTGGCCTGGTATCTAGCAGATCTGGTTTAATATGTTCAGCTCTGCCACAAACTGCCAGTGTTGCTCTTCTTTGTGCTTGAGATTCCCCATCTGTAAAATGGGAGCAATACTTCTTTTCTCCTATCTTGTGTATTTAGATGGTAAGAAACATTCCCTGGCATTAAAAGCTTACAATGTGTTTTGTACAGCACCTTGCACAATGGGGTGTCGATCTCACATGGACCTTTAGGTACCACTGGAATACAGATGATCATGGAACAGAAGGGAGTCCTGGAGCTACTGAAGGGCCACAGATTATGAAAGTAAATCTGGGGGAAAGGGACAAAGGTTAGATAGAAAAGCTTTAGGGAGGGAATGAACATGGTAAAGAGGAAAGAGAAATTTATCCTAAACTGAAATAAGATTTGAGTGAAGGGGATGTACTCATCTGTCTGATTTTTTTTCCTAAATAAGTGTGTCCCTCCCTAATTCAGGGTTTCAGATGCTAACTGTTTAACAAAAGAATTGCCCTTTCCCCTTGTGCTCTGTCTAGCACATAGAACAACTTCTGTTAAGATGGGGAACTGTCAAGCTCCCCATAAAACCTTTTCTTCATTATAATTTGTTTGTAGTGAGATTGCTGATGGACAGTAATGGAATGAAGTAAATCAGCAGAAGTGAAATGTACAGGGGACTTTAATTGGAAGACAGCAATACCGGAGAAAACTATCTCTCTTTGTTCCCTTGAATTCAGACAGCCATACAGATGAAGCCTCTGCCCCTTCAAATTAAATCTCTGGCTTCCAGACATGCTGCACTATATTGTCTACATTAACACGGTGCATTATCATAGCTGTGGTAGCATGGAGTAGAAGGTTCATGGTTTCAAGGCTATTGAAATAAAAGAGTGAATCTAGGAATTTAAGTATGTAAGGAAGGAAGGTCACAGACATGATATGCCTTAATACATTCCACCAAAATACATTCCAGAGAATGCCCTGGCAATGCATGTATTAATCCTCTACAATATAGTTGCCTTAAGCATTACTGTTTCTGGGTCTTAGTTCAGTGGTATGCATTATTCAGTGAAAGCTTTTATTGTCACAAGAATGATCAGCCAATACTTGTCACAGTTATGGGGCCAGTTGTCCACCCGTCCTCTTTCTGGATTCTGAGTGCAATTCCTCAGCTGCTTGCCTGTACCTGTCTTGGGAGGGATGGAATCTCATGCTGCTTCCATTTTTAGCATATGACGACACTACCAAAAAAAAAAAGCTGCTTTTTTTTACATTTGGATTCGCTAACTGGGGTTAAAAAAGCAGCTGAAGACATGGCAACTCAACTTTTAACTTAGTCTTTAACTCAAGCTACTAACCATCAGGCAGCCTGGGGTTGAACCTGAGCTGCTCATCTGAGTTAAATGCTGAGTTGCTGGGTCTTCAGCATTTTAACAGAATTTAGCTAACCAAGATTAAGTAAACAGCATTTTTTGGTGTTGTGCCATACCCTTAGAATAGGCTTTAGATGCACTACCCCACGTATAAAAAGATCTTATCATCCTTTAGGTGCAATGGGATCTTTGGGCACCAGTGTTTCTTCTATTCAGGAACTTGCCACCACTGATAGGCAACAGCCTTCTTAAAGCAAAGTATCTTTTTTGAAGCAGTTGGAAGAAAGTATCAGTGAAAAGGGGATTTTAAAACAGATGGTCTACATGCATATTTGGTCTTATTTAATCTTGCACTTCACTACAAGATGAATTAGGACCACAACAGAACCAAATAACATTCTCCTAACAAGCCCAGTCCCTCCTGTGTATCCCTTGGTATGTCTTCACTGAAGAGTTAGCTTGGTCTCTTACTTGTTTTCCCCCTCTGTCTACAAACCTTTCACCTGAGTTAAGTGGTAAGTTGAACTTGGACTAGCTGGTACAGCTGGGGAAAGAGAGCCTGGGTTCCACCTCCACTTGGGCTTGTAACTCTCCCAGGCGGGGGGCACACTTTCAATAAAATAAGATGTAGGAGAAATTTTGGGGGGAAAATAGGTAAACAAGTTATCTTTCATAGCTTGAATGTGCTGATTCAGTTTATGAATTCTGCTAATTTTACCTTTATCTGTGTACATTACATAACTTTTATGACATAGCTTTTATGTCAAAGTAATGATTGCCTGCAGTCATGCTGAAGAGCAGTTAGAATTCTTCTATCAATTGTATCCATATTTTGGAAATATCAGAGTTTCTGTCTTGTGTTGTAGCCAGTCTCTGTTCACTAGAAGCAAAAACGGTGTCTTTTTTCATTTGTTGGCAAATAATGCATTGTTCATAAAATACTGTTGGGAGAATCTTCAGGTGCAAGGTTGCCTCCATGTTTCATCTATGGAATATCTTACAATAATAATAAATACTATTAACTACCACATGAATATTTTATAAATAACATGTATTTATTGGTATGTAGCTTATGCCATGGCACAGGTATACTAATAAATACTCAAACTGCTTACATTGTAAGTAAAAGTCAGCTTTAGGTTAGGTTATTGAATAAGTCTAATAACTAGCTAATTTATATTTTTGAAAGAGGGGAACTTATAGAAATCAGCTGTATCCTATTATATTGTATACTAGCATAAGTGCCCGGCGTTGCTCGGGTCAGTCGGAGGTGGGGAGGGGGCAGACAGTTGACACCCCCTGACCAACCCCAACACCCACCCCTCACCCACCCTGACACCTTCCCACCCCCCCTGACCAACCCCAACACCCCCCGGCTCACTTACCCCCCAACCCAAACCCGACAACACCACCTGACCCCCCGACCAAACCCGACACCCCCACCTGACCCCCCGACCAAACCCGACACCCCCACCTCACCCCCTGAGCAAACCCGACACCCCCACCTCACCCCCCGACCGAACAGTGTATTTAATAATCTGTGTGCTACACAGTGCACCATGAGCCGGGGGGAGGGTGTCGGGTTTGGTCTGGGGGGGTGGGAAGGTGTCGGGGTGGGTGTTGGGGTTGGTCAGGGGGTGTTGCGGTTGGTGGGGGGGTAAGGTGGGGGTGTCGGGTTTGCTTGGGGGGGTGAGTGAGCCGGGGGGTGTCGGGTTTGGTCTGGGGGTGTTGCGATTGGTGGGGGGGTGAGGTGGGGGTGTTGGGTTCGGTCGGGGGGTAAGTGAACCGGGGGGTGTCGGGTTTGGTCTGTGGGGATGGGAAGTTGTTGGGGTGGGTGAGTGGTGAGGTGTGGGTGTTGGGGTTGGTCAGGGGGTGCCGGGTTTGCTTAGGGGGGGTGAGGTGGGGGTGTCTGGTTCGGTCGGGGGGTAAGTGAGCCAGGGGGTGTCGGGTTTGGTCTGGAGGGGTGGGAAGGTGTCGGGGTGGGTGAGGGGTGAGGTGTGGGTGTTGGGGTTGGTCAGGGGGTGTTGCGGTTGGTGGGGGGGTGAGGTGGGGGTGTCGGGTTTGCTTGGGGGGGTGAGGTGGGAGTGTCGGGTTCGGTCAGGGGGTAAGTGAGCAGGGGGGGGTCTGGTTTGGTCTGGGGGTGTTGCGATTGGTGGGGGGGGTGAGGTGGGGGTGTCGGGTTCAGTCGGGGGGTAAGTGAGCCAGGGGGTGTCGGGTTTGGTCTGGGGGGGTGGAAAGGTGTCAGGGTGGGTGAGGGGTGAGGTGTGGGTGTTGGGGTTGGTCAGGGGATGTTGCGGTTGGTGGGGGGGTGAGGTGGCAGTGGTGGGTTTGGTCGGGAGGTAAGTGAGCCGGGGGGGTGTCGGGTTTGGTCTGGGCACCCACCCCGACACCTTCCCACCCCCCCAGACCAACCCCGACACCCCGCGGCTCACTTACCCCCCGACCAAACCCGACACCCCCACCTCACCCCCCAAGCAAACCCAACACCCCCACCTCACCCCCCAACCGAACCCGACACCCCCACCTCACTTACCGTCCCACCAAACCCAACTCAGATCCATCGCAGGCGGGGAGGGGACCCAGAGCTGAGGGATTCCGGGGACCTTCGCAGGTGGGGGGGAGGGCACAGAGCTGATGGAGTCCGGGGTTGAGGTGGGAGGGGCAGAGAACTGAGGGATCTCCGGGGTTCCATTGGGAGGGGGGAGGGGCAGAGAACTGAGGGATCTCCGGGGTTCCGTTGGGAGGGGGGAGGGGCAGAGAACTGAGGGATCTCCGGGGTTCCATTGGAGGAGGGAGGGGTGAGCTGAGCGAGTGAGGTATCTGTTGGAGGGGGGTATTATGACATCATCACCACCTAACCGCCCAGCCGATGTGATTGGCCCTGAAAGACTTTCACCCCTGGGGGGCGTCAGAGGTGAGATCCGAATTTTTTTTGACCCTTACCAGCATCTAGACCCCAAGACCCCTCACTGTACCAAATTTCAAGTCTCTGGCTCAAACGGTGCGGGAGGAGTTCGCTGTCATACATACATACATACATACATACATACATACATACACCACTTGACTTTTATATATATAGATGATACTTTGCGTAATGCATAGTTGTGCGTTTAACTCTTTCACGTATCAAAAATACCTGAAAAGTACTTTGTTTATTGAATTTTAAATGTCATCCTTACGGCAAAACCAAGAATATTCAAGTGCATATCATCATGTGACCAGAGGAAGCAAAGAGTTTGATCCTGAACAAGAATTGCTCCCTGCATTTTCTGATAGCCCAGCATTCCAAACTGGGATACATTCCATGTGTTTCACTCCTTTATTTTTAGTTATTTTTTGAAGTTACAAATGATAGCCATTTTCTTCTTTTACTTAAAGTTCAAAATTCAGGTTGGTAAGCACCATTTTCATTCAGCAGATTCAATTTATGAAAAAATCCTAACCCTTGTTTGCAAGCTTTTTCCAGAAGTACTATCCGTCTCATTAATATCAACATATCTGGGAATTTTGGCCTACTCTACATTGCTATGAGGACACAAACTAAATTATTCAAGTGCTGACAGGCTTACGATGCCTTCCCACAATGACTTATGTTCCCTGAAGGACACACAAGTTTTCCCAGAATCCACTGGGAAAGAACCATAAAGCAATTCCACGTACTGCAGCACATCGAAGCCTGTGATATGCCATACCAGGGAAATCAGCACCTGTAACTTGGGTAGGGCTTTGCATTGCAGCTGCTCACAAATGGGCAATGATTATCCAGGCTAATACTGGTGTGCTGGTACCACTGTCCATCAGGATGACTAGTATTGGCCCATTGTTTCCTTTTATTCCCTCTCTGCTGACCTGTATCCATCTGTTGTCTCTTGTCTTATACTTAGTTTGTAAGGTTTTTGGTGCAGAGACTGTCTTTGTTCTGTGGTTTGTACAGAGCCTAGCATAATGGGGTCCTGATCTATGACTAGGGCTCCCAGGCTTCCTGGGTCTCTCGGGCTACTTCACTGGAAATACAGCTGTTGTGCCTCAGTGTAGACACTTGCTACGGCAACGGGAGGGTTCTCCTATTGCTGTACTTAATCCACATCTCAGGGGGATAGTAGCTAGGTTGACAGAAGAATTCTTCCATTGATGTAGTGCTGTCTATGCCGGGAGTTAGTTTGGCTTAATTACATCATTCAGGGGTGTGGATTTTTTACACCCTTGAATGACATAGCTAACTTGACCTAACTTTTTAGTGTAGACCTGGCCTCAGTGCAGCTCCCCTTGACCATGCTGTGGTGATCACTTCAAGCTACAGCCACTAAGGATATAGCATAGTCATTTAATGACCCTTAAGCGATCCAGGTAAGTGATTAGTAGAAAGGGTCTCCTCTCTTTCTCTATGGACTGATCTTCAGGGCGAAATATCCACTACCACTTGAAGCACACCTGGTAGTATAAGACCCAAACACTATATTCATGATCATCAAAGAGCAGCCTACACTTCTCACACACACTCTGCTCTCTTTTCCCCTCCCTTCCATCCCAGTAGGTAAATCAAATCATATAGGACATAGCATAATATCTGCCTGTTAAAGGGACACCTTCATGTAGAAAGATTCCTTGAATAGCCCAGGCTGTTATTTTCAAAAGATTATATGGTCTACAAAGTACAGATCAAATGGACTGAAAACTTCACCAACAATCTTCAGCAGTTGCTTCAGTCTGTCATTAAATGGTTAGTAATAACTGAGGCCAAACAACTTCCAGATATCAAGAATCAGAGAGGTAGCCGTGTTAGTCTGGAATAGCAGAGGTAACAAAGAGTCCTGTGGCACCTTAAAGACTAACTATAAAGTTTTGAAGCATAAGCTTTCATTTGCTAATACCCACTTCGTCGGATGCTTCAAAACTTTATAGTTAGTCTTTAAGGTGCCACAGGACTCTTTGTTACAACTTCCAGATAAAGGCTGAATACTCCTGAATATGGCAACTTTTTAAGTAACGATTGTATTAGGAACTATTACTTTGTAAAAACTCAGACATAATTGCATTTACTTACAAGTTACAATCTAATTACTGTCACTTAATCTTACACTATTGACAGTTTTTGGTTATGTGCCTTATTAACAGAGGCAGTATAATTTAGCAGCTACAGAACTGCTCACAGAATAGTAGTGATTGTTTTTGGCTTCAGAATGTAGTTGTGAGAGCATTTAGTCAGTCAGAGTATAAATAAATTAACAGGATTAATATGTGACTCAATGCCCCTGGACATATCTGCCATCATACAATATGACCTTGTAGGTTATAAGTAATTACTAGTTGAATGTTAATGTAATGATTATTATGTTGGTAAAATAATTACATAGGGTGAAATGAAAGGCAGCACATTCAAATTTCAATTAATTTTTCAAGCTTTGAAGAGAAATCCTGTTGCATAACAGTACAGTCTGTTTTACATTAAGATTTTAACTGAATCTCTGAAAAACTTACAATAATTTCTCTACTCACAAAAGAAAAGACTGTTTGAGACTCACAAAGTAGGGGTGAGTTAGGAGTACACAGGAATGGCTTTTTAACAGTGTGTTCTGTCCCCTTTGTAGGTAGTAGAGACTAGGGTCAGCCTACCTCTGTTTCATGGCATGGCTCTGTAAAGTTTGGGGAATTTTGAGAAACACATGGGCCCAAGAAATAGTACAGACAGATACTGGTGAAGAGGAAGTGATCCCGGGGAATAACTAGTGTGTGTGGGGAAACTCATCCCACTGTTCCATTAGGGTATGTCGATCCAGCAATGATTAGCTTTTATTTTAAACCTCCCAAAGTGCAACAAAACCACCACACAGTCTCAGGGGTTGTTTGTTCATGACACTCAGAGGTACCCAACCACAAGGGCATTACCACAACAGTGAATTCAAATACAAAACATATGGAAAATGTGTTCATTTGCCTCCTACTTACAGGAGCAACCATGCCTGCTCTTTGTTTATTTGGAGGAAAGACTACCTGAAAACTGGGAAGGGAAGTACTGTGGAGATACCGTTTTCTCCTCTGGATCCTGTTTGGGAACTGCTTTTTCAAATCTGCTTTCCTGAAACTGCCTACACAAATCACTGAAGACATCTTGCTTGCCAGGGACTCTTCTGATGCTTTTAACAGTCAACTACCTACTTCTCGATAAGATTCCCTCTTTCTTAGGCTTTTGGAACGGGCCTTTCTTAATACTTATTCACATTTTTTGATGCTGCCTCTTTCTCTCTCTCTCCCTCTTTGTTATCCCAGGGGGTGGTTCTTGATTTATTTTTTAAAAACCTTCCATAATCATCCCCCAAATGACCTCATTCACTTGCTTGGTCTCTAACTTTGATACTCAAAGCTATCTATTCGCTCCTTATCCCTGTAATAAAAAATTAGAGATAACTAATCTATTTCCTACTAGATATTTTATCCATCTTCCTGCCAATGCAGCATGACGCACCTTTCCTGAACAACCTGTTTATGTTGCTGAAGAACTGCAGTGCATAACTTTACTTAATCAAATCAAGAGCACAACTGGTTCATTAGTCACTTGGTTAATCGATTTAACAATCTAAGAAATTGTGCCTAAAAATCAGGGCCAGCTCTAACTTTTTTGCTGCCCAAAACACACACACACAAAAAACCCCCAACAACAACAAAACAACAACAACAACAACAACAAGTGGCCGTTGTGCCACCAAAGCAAACCCCCCCCCCCGCCCAAAGGTGGGGTGGGCGGCTGGAATGTTCCACCCCAAGATTGGCTGGAATGCCACCCCTTAAAATGTGCAGCCTCAAGCACATGCTTCCTCGGCTGGTGCCTGGAGCCGGCCCTGCTAAAAATGCTACATACAAAAGAAGCTTAGTATGTATTAGTAGCTGTGAATCTATTTTACTAGTTTTGACGTTGTCTGATTAAAATATAATTATGCAAACCATTGTTGCTACCACTGCTATACAATTGCAGGGAATCTTACACAAAATATAACTCATGGCCAGAAAAGGTCAAATAGCTTTCAGGCTGAATGACCCAGAGCTCACCTTTCAAGTCATGATAGAAATGGTTATTAAGGCAATTCAATACTTAATAGGCTACAACTTTGAAATGCAAACCTATGTTGTTAGAAGGTAGAGGTAATATTAATTGTGTGTATCTTTTTAGCCATGTAAACACAGACAGTTCCTATCTCTTACTGTAACTATTAATTCGAGATCAAAAGGGAATATTAACATTTAGATTAATCTTGGGTGAAGTACTGTCATTGTCTATATGTCTCTTTGAAGTTTATGATAGGCTGCCTAATGAATAAATTGCCCTATGCTAATTTGTGTAACTGATGTGTAACTACTGGTGGTTTTTAGGAAGCAGAAGGTTACATCAAAAGCCTATTGTTTACCCAGGACTGTAGGGCCAAGTGGCTGCTAGAAAACTGTATAAAAGCCCAATGGGTCCTCATTCTGTCATCTCAGATCTGCTTAAGCTTCATCAGGGGAAGTTTGAGTCACCAGGTTGAAATCCTAGTTATGCTGTTACTCCCTGATGCTGATATTGGACATTGGACTATAACCTATGGACTAAATTCTAAAGGAACTCTTTGCAACTACAAAGCTCACCATCTCTGCTACATATCTGAACCTCAAGAATTGAACTCATGTCTGTATGTATATTGGTCCTTTAAATATCTCTCTGTTTTCTTTTTAAAATAAATGTTAGTTTAGTTAATAAGAATTGGCTGTAATTGTGTATTTGTGTAAGATCTAGAATATTAAATAATTTGGGAGGTAATGTATCCGATCCTTTGGTGTTGGTAGAATCTTTTCTTTTAAATGATGAAACAAGATTTTCAGAAATCTTCTTCATATTTGACTTGGATACCTGGATGGAGGCCTGAGGCAAGGTTACTTTAAGGGAACTCTGTTGCTGGTTTCTGGGCAACCAGTGAGGTAATAAAGAAGCAGTTTTGTGCTGGCTTTGTAAACCTAAGTATTGAGAAATCCACCAGCTTTATGGGGATTCTCTGCCCCATTCTTTGCAGTTCACATAATTGAGTGACCTCAGCTGGCCCCCACTGGGATCCCAGTCACATTAGTGAAAGTGAATAGTTGCAGTTTTGCAGTGCAGTAGTTGATGAGTTGCACTTCAGATTCATTGTCCCTATGCAGAATTTACAACATATAAACTATTTTCATTTCACTTCAGAGAATCATAGTCATCTCACAAATGGTAATATTTACCAATCTTGATTTCCCATTAGAGCATAACCTATTTTAAGGATCTTCAGGAACATTTGATTATGAGACTTGAATACACTACTAATCATCAGTTTTCTCTCCTTCTGAATAGTCTTTCCTGTTTGTTCTCTAAGAATGAAATCCTAGTCCCAGTGAAGCTAGTGGAAAAATTCCCACTGACTTCAATAGGGCCAGTATGTCAACCTGAATGTCTACAGTTCAGGTTTGATATATCTTCTTATTTTAAAGGTGATGACATAGGAATTCAGTATTATTCTAAAAAGATGATAAATTTAATCCTTATTGCTGAGTAATTTCTTTTCAGGCTGTCATTATATACTGTACAGATGGGGAAAACACAGACTGACAAAGATAGCACTGAGCTGTTCAAGTCAATATTTCTATAATGATAAACCAAAATCCCATTTCTTGTGCTAAGATTCAATTATGGCTTATTATGGCAGAGTTTCTTTTAAGGAAAAGACATTGGAATGGTCTGCAGTATGAACAGCTATTCACTTCATTTCATGTTTCAATGATATGTTTAACAAAATGTATGGCAGTGTGATATGATCTAGTTTACTTCAGAATCAGCAGTTGATTCTGTTTTATGCTATGCTTTATAAGATATTAAAATGATAGTGAATGATCACAAAATTGTACGAGATATTAAAAATGGGTCATTTTTATAAGATGTATGTGGTAGTAAAATTAGAAAGTCATATTGCCCCATTGAAGTCAATGGGGTTTTGCCATTGACTTCAATGGGCCAGGATTTCACCCACTGCTCCTCCAGAAAGCTAAAAATCTAGAGCAGGGATCAGCAACCTTTGGCATGCGGCCTGTCAGGGAAATCTACTGGCGGCTTGGGATGGTTTGTTTACCTGCAGCGTCCGCAGGTTTGGCCGATCGCAGTTCCCACTTGCCGTAGTTTGCCATTCCAGGCCAACGGGGGCTGCGGCCAGCACATTCCTCAGCCTGCGTCACTTCCTGCAGCCCACATTGGTCTGAAATGGAGAACTGTGGCCAGTAGGAGCTGCGATCGGCCAAACCTGCAGACTCTGCAGATAAACAAACTGGCCCAGCCCATCAGCAGATTCCTCTGGTGGGCCGCATGCCAACAGTTGTCAATCCCCGCGTTAGATTTTATGCTGCTTTTTCATATGAACATAAGAATTGCCATTCCAGATTAGTCCAACAGTCCATTTAGTTCAGTATCCAGTCACTTAGTGATCAGTACCAGATGCATCTGAAAAAGATTCACAAAGCTATTAAATAAGCAATTATGGAATATGGGAAGTTAATACCTGCAGAAATCTCATGCACCAACTTATGCCCTAAAGCATGTTGGTTTGTATCTTTACCAAACATCTTTAAAAAAAATTGCCTCATGAAGCTGCGAGATGTGCTCATTAGCCATATGCCAATTCTGAATCCTGCTAAGCTCCTACCTAAATGATACCCTGTGTTAATGAGTTTCATAGGTTAACTATGCATTGCCTAAAATGTATTTCCTTTTTCAGTTTTAAATTTGCTGCCTTTCAATTTAATTCAATGTCTCCTTGTCTTGTATTATGAGAAGGGATTAATAGGATTGCCTGATTTACTTGTCAATTTCATTCTAACAATTGAATAAAATTAACTAAGAAAGATAAATAATTGGTATCAGGGTTGCCTCCCCACTCTGAACTCTAGGGTAAAGATGTGGGGACCCACATGAAAAAAAAAGAAATACCCCCCCCCAGCTTATTTTACCAGCTTAGGTTATAATGTTTCCCCCCAGAACACAACTTCTCCTGTGTCTGGAATTGGTCCACTGCCACCACCAAACTCATTTGGGGAGTTTGGAACCCTCCCTTCCCTTTCCACAAACCCCCCAACTTATTCCCACCCTGGGAAGTTTCTTGAGGGAAAACCCCTTGCCTGAGACATGACCGATCTAAAACCAGGATCGTACACCATGGAAAACAAGCAGTCAGATTCTTAAAAGAAAGATTTTAATTAAAGAAAAAAAGAAAGGAATAAATCCCTGGTACAGAAATCAATAGAAAAACCCACTTGCATCACAACAGCCTCAAAAGGAACTAACCCCCTCCCCTAGAATCAGGGTGGTAGCCGTGTTAGTCTGGAATAGCAGAGTTAACAAAGTCCTGTGGCACCTTAAAGACTAACTATAAAGTTTTGAAGCATGAGCTTTCGTGGGCTAATACCCACTTCGTCGGATGCAGGCAGTAGAAGTGTTCACAAACAGGCAGTTATAGAAAAGTAGGTAAGAGCCAGGTGGGAGGTGAAAAGGTTAGTCCAATTAAGCTGAGCCAGCTTGTTATCTCCGATCAGGGAGTGTGGATTATTCGTCTAGCATTTGAATGGGGTGTGTGGACATGGAGAGATGAGAAACAATGTCTGTAATTAGCCAACCATTGTAGATCCCGGTTCAATCCCAAAGTGTGTGTGCTGAATTTGCAAATGAATTGAAGCTCTGCAGTCTCTCTTTGCAGTCTGGATCTGAAGTTCCCTTTCTGCAGAATGGTGACCTTTAAATCTGTAATAGGGATTCTCCTTTTTGCTGAAGCTTAAAAGTATAAAGAAACACAAGTTAATTTCCACACGGGAGAATTTATCGAGTGATAGAATAAGATAACTTACTGTTTGGCTAACTTCACTTGTTTGAAAATTATAGCTAGGTAGAGTAAAAGACCTGTGGTTTATCCCATAGCCGGAGAGGAACAGCCCGAGAGATAAACCGAAACTAAAAACTCTCTTTGTCTTCAAGGTTGATTAGCATCTCCGGTTCCTATTGGTCCCTATCCCCCTCTCAGGTTACCTTTAGCTTAACCCCTTGCAGGTAAACAGTAATTCTAGGCTACTTTATACTTATGACAATTGGCAATGACAAGAACTTTTGTATTATGCCTCTTAGCACTTCAGTTTTCATTTTAACGTGAGCTTATTTACTAAGATGGATAAGGGCATCATTCAGGGCTCCAACATATACATTAACATATCTGCTAAAGTCAGTCGTAATTAACATTACAGTATATTTCTAGATAACCTTTTGAACAAATTTCTAATACACCCAGATAATATATAGATCAAAGTTGTGGAAGGGTAAAACATTTATAACATTCTAAAGTTTGAACTATGCTCAATCCAATATGTTTGTTTGGGATAGGAATTATGAGTCGTAGACATTTTCAAAGAGTCTATGTGCTATAGGTGTCCTGGCATATTTTAAAGAAAAGTATCTTTTGGAAGCTTCCAATTCCACAAATTGGTCCAGCCTAGTGGTATCCTTCAAAAGCTAATGGGTACAGAGGAACCTGTGTATATATTTGACTTAAAAAGGAAACAAAAACAAAACAAAACAAAAAACCAACTTAGGTCATTGTTTATTTTAAGCACAGAGTTATTTAATCAGTTCTCCATGTCAGTAAATAGGCTGCCACAATGCTTGTCTGTTTTGTTACAAAAAGTGCTCTCCTGTGTTGCCAACCTCACTGCGCTGCCTCTATCTGGCATTGAAGCACTATCTTTTGCTGCCATGCAGTCTGCAGTCTGTGATAAAGTGCAGTTCTGCACTGCCTTGCTGATTATCTACTCTGCTATGGAAAGTGCTCCCTTGTGCTGCAGTATTCCATTTTAAAGTGCTCTTCTCTGCTGCTTGTCTCCCTTCCGAAACACTCATCACAATCGCTTTATTTTACTGCTTTCGGTTACAGTTTCATTCTAGAGCATATTATTTCTGTGCACTCTTCAGAGGTGGTTTTTTTTTTCTGCATTCAAACATGGGGAATTTTGTAGACTGGGAGTGGGTGAAACTGTACATTTTAATTACTCACCGACTATAAGCTGCTCATAGCCATGTTTTCCACAGAGATGTTAACAAGACAAAACATAAACTATGCTGAATCATCCCAGCACACACAGTTTTCAAGTTTCCACTGAGAACAATACATGCACTGACAACAATTGTATTAGCTGTTAAGCAAAGAGTATGTGTAACATGAATCAATTCATTTTGGATGAAATTCACCCTGGGGCAGAAGGCCAGCGCAAGACCTGTTTACTATGGGAGTGGGACTTAAGTTATGCAAGCCATCTGTAGGAATGAGTTTCACCCTCACCTCTGTTAATTTGGTAAGCATGAAACTTGAGTATATGGAACTTCGTTTGTCTTCCGTATCTCCTTTCATCTCCCTGTATCAACAACTAATAAGCTACAGCACTAACAGGTAAGAGGAGTACTCTAAAGCGCAACTTCACCATCTCAATGTTCCTCCTTGAGGACAAAGTGCCCTCAGATACACTGAAGTAAATTCTTATGTAGGCCCTCCCCTTAGATGTGGCTTAACCACCTTCTTTTTCTCTCCCTGGTGCTTGCTATCCCAGTTGTAGCAGCTTCTCCCCTCTCCCCATGTGGGTTGAGTTTTAGATTTTTGTTTCCACTGGTGCCTGGTGCTTCCACTCCAGTGATTCCTCACTGTGACAGATATGTAACCAGTGATGATACTGTTAGATGGCAAAGACAGTAAAGCACACTATACAGGAGACAAAGTACCTGAGACACAGTCCAGCAAAACAATGACTCACCAAAAATATCCGCATGATAGAGGAGGTGACTTTATTGGGAACAGCAGAATTGGATCTGGGGAAGGATGGTGGCAGGGTTCCCTCCCCACTCTGAACTATGGGGTACAGATTTGGGGACCCGCATGAAAGACCCCCTAAGCTTATTTTTATCAGCTTAGGTTAAAAACTTTCCCAAGGTACAAATGTCCTTGAACGATATGCTGCCACCACCAAGTGATCTAGACAAAGAATCAGGGAAGGGACCACTTGGAGTTCCTATTCCCCCAAAATATCCCCCCTTTCCTGGGGAGGCTTGAGAATAATATCCTCACCAATTGGTACAGGTGAGCACAGACCCAAACCCCTGGGTCTTTAGGACACTGAAAATCAATTAGGTTCTTAAAAGAAGAATTTTATTAAAAAAGTAAAAGAATCACCTCTGTAAAATCAGGATAGAAGTCAATTTTACATGGAAAATAAAAAGATTTAAGGCACAGAGAATTCCCCTCTAGGCTTAGTTTCAAAGTTACTAAAAACAGGAATAAACCTTTCTCTAGCAATAGAAAATTCACAAGCTAAACCAAAAGACAACTTAATACATCTTGACTTGTTTGCTTACACTTTTTGCAATATTAGAGACTTGTTTCAGGATCATTTGTAGGAGAAGGAGGTTCTTGCCTGGCCCCTCTCCATCCGGAGAGAGAACAAAACAAAGAGCCGAAAGTAAAACTCCCTCTCCCCCCCCCCCCCCGATTTGAAAGGATCTTCTTTCCTTATTGGTCCTTTTGGTCAGGTGCAAAGCAGGTTATTTGAGCTTCTTAACCCCTTACAGGTAAAGGAGAGATTTTAGGCTTCCCTGAGCTGTTTGGTATGCCAGAAAGAGTTAAGGATAACAAACAATTATTAAACATAGATAAGATAATTTCCTGCCTTCTCACAACTGAACTCCTCCAAACTCCAGTTCCCTCCCTAGCACCTATCTGAGGCAGGGACCTCTCCCCCAGAAGGGACTACAGTAGAACCTCAGAGTTACAAGTGCCTTGGGAATGGAGGCTGTTTGTAAATCTGAAACGCTCGTAACTCTAAACAAAATGTTATGGTGGTTCTTTCCAAAGTTTACAACTGAACATTGACTTAATACAGCTTTGAAATTTTACTATAGAGAAGGAAAATGCTGCTTTTAACCATCTTATTTTAAATGAAACAAGCATAGAAACAGATTCCTGACCTTGTCAATTTTTTAAAAATGTTATTTTTGTAGTAGTTTACGTTTAACATAGTACTGTACTGTATTTCCACTTTTTTTGGTCTCTGCTGCTGCCTGATTTTGTACTTCCGTTCCCAAAAGAGGTGTGTGTTTGACCAGACAGTTCGTAACTGTGGTGTTTGTAACTCTGAGGTTCTATTGTAGTTCCCACAGCCCGGCTCCAAGCATGCTGACAATGCAGTCAGAGAACTTTAGCAACCATTATAGTTGTCCTTTGGACAAGGCTCTCTGCAGGTTCAAACTGGAGTTCCATAGGCTGGCAAACTGCAAGTGGGTTACACTTAGTAATTCCATTGATTTGGGAGGTGATAGTCTGTATTAACTCCCTGGTAAATCAGTCAGATTTTGGTTCCAAGTATCATATTTACTACCTCCTTCTGTAACCTGGATATTTGATTTGACCTTGTAACTGTCCATTTCTGCAAACTGGCCATCAATTAAAAACAGCCAAAATCTATTCTCCACCATACTACAGAAGAATCTGATTATTTTAAGGGCAACATACATAATTTTGTGTATCATCAACCCAGAATCCCAACATCAGTGGTCTGGTTATGTCTCTATACTTACAGACCTTCTGACTGACCCCACTTAAGATATGTTAGTGTTTGGCATACCACAGGTTTGGAGGCAAGCTTTGTAGGTGCTTCAAGCATTGTGCTCCACAGGCTTTAGCCCTAATGGGCGCCTTTAAACACACATTTCAACTAACTATCACGCTTCCTTTACTAGAGCTGGCCAAAATAAAAGGGACAGATACTCTAGGTACAAGGACTTCAGCATTTACAGCAATCAATCAGCCTGGCAGATCCTAACTTGTAACCACAGAGACAGTCCAGAAAAGAGGTCTGAGGCTAACTGTTTCTCAGTGGGACCCCTCCACGTTGTTCTGCTGCCTTCCCCATGTGTTGTCATCCCATGCTCCTTCCTTGACAACTTTCAGATTACCTGTTACCCAGCCTTCCTCCCAAGTAGCTGCCCAGATTGCTTGCTGTTCCTGCTTACACACATCCTCCAGCTCTGTGATCAACCTGATATCCCTGAAACCTCAGGCTATTACTCCCTTTTTCTTTGCTGTGAAGATTACCGAGACCTCTACTGACACGCTGATTTGTAACACTGTGCTTTCTTTTGGGTAGGTTCTTTTACCTCCACCTCATCCAGAGTTGGGGGGAAAATACCGAATTATCAATCAGAAGGTTCTTTACACACCATTCTATTATCATCAATCTGGAACATTGTCTTGGTTTATTTATCCTTGGCTTATTTTTCTTCCTTTGTACATTAAGTTGCATGAATATGGAGTCAAATGGTCATTTGCAGTTCCATTTTCATTATTTTTGGAATATTGTGCCACCATTCTTTATCATTCAGATTCTTACATTACGGTAATTTCTCCTATTATTGAAAAAAGAGGCCTGTTTCTGTTCAGTTATTCAACAGAATGTGATCCCCTTCTATTGCTGTCTCTGATTTGATGTTCTTAATTGAACCAAACAACTTTTCAAAAATATTAGCTTGCATTCCCTCTAGCTAGCAGGCTCAGAGAGTGCTTCAGTCACAGGGTGGGGGAGCCCTTTCTGAGTGTGAGGCTTTACCCTCACCTGTGACTAATCGACTGTCTTCCAGCTACCTTAAAGGAGTGAGACTATTATAGGAGGCCCTTATTCAGGGCTAGACCTGGAAAGTGAGTTTGTCATGATAGCTAGGCAGAAGAAATGACTGGGAATACCTGCTGTGAAGATAGCAGCAGAAATCCACCGAGGAATAGGTTCAGGTAGGGTACTGGTTTATTTGTTTTCACTGATGTTGAATAGCATTGGAACAATAAACATGTCTTGAGGGGAAAGGATTAAAATATTGATGCTAATGGGAGCATTACTGATCTGCTAGCTGCTGAGTTAGCCTGCCAGCTTGTACAAGAGTGGAGAAACTGAGGCAGCAGCAGGGTTGATGATGCGTTTGAGTGGGAAGACTTCCACAAAGCTAAATAAGGAGTTGCTTTGATTACCTTTTGGCTAGCCCAAGATCGAGTTGAATGGAGAAGAATGGTTGATGCCTTAACTAACTAATTTTGATTACCTTTAAATACTTTCACATTGTGCTGTATGAAGCTGAAATGCTATTAGGTGCTGACCTCCTTCAATTCCCATTGACATCCATAGAAACTGAGAGCACTTGCTACTTCACAGGATTGAGGCCCCTTTGAATAACCTTTGTTTGCTAATAAAAACAATATTTTTTTGTCAGAGAGAAAAAGAAACATGTTCATGGAAATGTAAACTAGAGTTGGCTGGAAAATAACTACTCCAGTGAAAACTTCTTTACAGAATTGGGCTCTTCCTAAAAAAGAGGGGGGAGGGGAGAAAAACATCCAAACGTTCATTTCTAAGAAATTTCATTTTCTTGTCTAAACTTTTTTTCAAATGTGAAATTCCAGCCTGTTCTAATTTAAAGACTAATATGAATCAATACTGACACCCTTGATTTAAATTTTACAGTAACCCACCTAAAAAGTGACTAGATCACCTACCCTCAATATAGGGGTGAGGGAAAGCTCCCTATATGAGCTATGGACTAAGGAAATAAAGTCTGAGACCCTGCTCAGAGAGAGAAGAATTATCTCATACATTTTCCCCCTATGCAGAGGCCTAGCACCACTTAAGTCCCATTTAAAACAAAATTGTGTAATTCTCCCATGTCCTCTTGCCAATCACGAGTCCAATGTTTGATGTTTGTCACAACTTTTTCAGGAGGCACTGCAGTGTTTGGTTCTGTAGCCCCATTAACCGTTGATAGTTAATTAAACTCAGATTTGTGACTGGGTCTGGGATATGAATCGCAATGATCTAGCATAAACTGATTCCTCTCATTTGTGTCTCCTAACCCTCAGGAAGAAATTATAGAGAAATTAGACTGTAAGGTCTCATTTCTTATTATGTTTATAGGGTGGCTGGATAGCCTCCCCACCACTTTGGATTATTGGTCATGAGATTCTGGCATTGCTAAATTTCAATACTGAGATTCCTCACTGGACAAGTTCCTGTTGGGAGAAGTCAGGCAAACCCCACAATGACAAAGGGTTTGCCAATTGCAGGAGATGGGGCTTTCTACTTGGTCCCAGTTTTTATAACAATGTAAAATAAAGTTCCATTTCTGGATATGCCTGATAGTTGTGGAGGTTCAGATTTGGATGCATTTCTTTTGGTTAAATCCCACTTTGCATCTAACTCTTTCCTATGATCCAACTGTAGCACCTGGGTGAGTGAGCATTCAGAACAAATACTCCCTGCCCCAGACTTCCAGTTGAGTAATATTAGTATCCATTTTTATTAAACCTAGCAGTTTATTGTTCAAAATTCACACAAAGGAAATAAGATCTGTAATAGTTTCTTTATTTTTTTTTATTTAACAGTCTATTTCACTTTTATTTAATCCCAGGTGCTAACTACTGCCAGTCAGAGCAGTATCACAGCTGCATCCATTTAGCACTCCCTAAACTGCAAGAATTCCAGAACCAAAATATAGTGAATCACAACAGCTGGGCTTTATAGCGGAGCCAGATTTCCCATGAGCTTTAGTAGTGCAAACAAATCAATATTTGTATTTGTACATATTAGTCTAATTATCTTAATCTTAAAAGCCTAACTTTAAGACTGCCTCCCTGAATCCCTTTTACAATTTAAAATGATCCCAACAAACTTGCAAAAATAGTTCCTCCCCACTCACTAAAATTCCCTAGTGCTTAGGGTAGTTTGCACCTTTGGCAAAACAGCAAAGTCAGGGCCAGTCTGCAGGTGTTAAAGCACTGAAGTAGTTTCCTTTAGTAAAGTAGTCTATTGTCCTAGGACTTAGAGCTAAGAACCTGATGAAACAGCAATGGCAAAGAGAAAGAAAGGACTTCTTTTTCTTTACTAGGCAAAAAATCAAGTATAAGGTTGCTTATGCCCTGCTTAACATTTTGATATTAGGTGTATAACCACTATTGGATGTGGAGAGAGAGAAACATATTAGCTGTAAAGAAAAGGCAAAAGAAGTGCCTGCTCTTTTATCTCTGTAGACCTTAGACAATGGCAAATGATACGCAATGGATGGAGGCTCAGAGTACATGTTCTTTCTGAGAGCATATTGATCTTTTTTTCTGCCAATATTGATTTCTAACATTAAAAAAAGCAAGGGAAGGGATGGTACCCATTGTGTTATGGTTTCTGAGAGTTACAAGGGATACTGCAGGAGGGCCAGCATATGTTATGTATGTATCAAGTGAGAGGTCTCTGCCACATTTCCACCTTAGAGAGACAAGGTGGGTGAGGTAATCATTTATCAGACTGACTTCTGTTAATAAGAGAGACAAGCTTTCAAGTTTACCTCACACACATTGTCTTTCTAATATCCTGGGACCCATGTGGCTACAACAACACTGCATACAGCATTTCTACCTTGTCGGCTGGCATATTGGTTCATCTCAGCTATGTAGTAGTAAGTTGAGGGGGGGGGGGGAAACTCCAATGCAGTCCATTTTCAGAAAAACAGGGGCCAAATTTTCAAGTAGTTGTGGATATACTTAGATTAACTCACATGAAAAGTCTCACTGGATTCTATGAGGTTACACAAGTGTATACAGGCTCTTGGCTTTAGTTTGTGTAAGATTAGGACCTGTAATGGGGAAATTGTCCCACCCAGACTGAAGAAGGGTTAAAGCAGCCTTGGTATACAGAAAATAACCAATTAGAAGAGGGCTTATTGAGCCAGATAATTAGAGGAGGGCTGATTGAGTCAACCAATAGGAGCAGCCAGTCAGAGCCAGGCTGGCCCATATAAGAAGGGCTGCTGAGCAAAACAGAGGCCTTTTTTTCTTGGAGGCCAAGGAAAGAGAACTTGATGCCCTGTAGGAGGGTTTAGAGATACAGGACCATGGGTAGACCAGTACTGGTAAGGGCCAGGGGAGTAAGAGAGAGCTTGAGCTTGATGGACTGAGGCCCTACTACAAGAATGGAGAAGATGCTAAGGCTGTGGGAAAGTGGCCTAGAGAAATAGATACCACGGTAGAAGGAGGGGCAATATGTGTCTGCCAGCTATAGGGTCCCTGGGCTGAGATCTAGAGTAGTAGATGTAGCTGCTGGTGACCAAGGGGAGTGGCTAGTGCATGGACTGCAATTTGCCCCAGAGGCAAATGACTAGACCAGAGACTGCAGTTTGCCACTGAGGCAAGTGGCTGGAGTGAGAACTGTTGGGTCCCCTAGAACAGAGGCTAGAGAACCAAGTGGGGTACAGCTGGAGGATTGTGTCCAGAAGAGAACACAACAGTCTGGGGAGCGAGGTGGGGCCTAAAGGTGGAGGCAAGAGTGATGGTGTGCGAGACACCACTAGATGAGGGTGCTCTGGTGAAATGAAAGCTAATTCTCAGGATGGCCAGCAGGAGGTGCCACAGTGGTGAGTCCTGCCCTGTTACAGGATGTATTTCTAAATTTAATTCAGAGATATTTGAAAGCTTTATTTAATAACTAAATACACAAATGAAAAGATGGATATCTGTATCTGTTTAGAGATTGCTGAATGATTTTAGTGTATTGATAAACATAGGAGAGGCTATTAACATGAGAATGGCCACACCTCTGACATTGGTCAGTGCCAGATCCTTCAGAGTGAATTAGCACAACAGGGAAATTATCAAGTGATCCATCTCCTGTCATCCAGTCCCAGTTTCTGGCATTTCCCCACTAATGTATGGTAATATGTACTATTCCCAGGTGAATATGGTTGCAGAGTGCACAATATGATGAAATGTGGGCTATACATCATGTCATTGGCTCCTAGCAGTTAATTGTATTCTTCTTAATATGTACGTAAATTGAAGCCAGAGAGCAGAGTGACTGACCAGACTAGGGGGCTGAGTTAAGGAGCCGCTGCTGTAAGCAGTATGCTCCCATAGCAATCACCCATAACCTATGTGATTGTTGACTAAGTCAGTGCTACTTGTTGCAGTATTAATTCCTTCTGATTGTCTTTTGCTTGTCTTTGGGGAGTGATGCTAGGAAATATGCAGCTGAGGGGAAATGATTTTATCTGAAAATAAAATTATTGGATGCATTGGTGAGGCTGCTAGTGTAGACCAGTAACCTTATGCTTTACACCTGCTCTGAGCACGTGGAAACCAAGTATGAAGCTAAAATAATGTTCCCAGGAAAGCTTATGAGATTAAGATGTTGCAGGGAGACATTGCCACTGTTTTGGTTACTAGGACGGTATCTGTTTTCCTGGATTCGCTGAGCTTTGCGGAATGTTGCAGCAGTTTGATGTATTGGCAGAAGAGCGCTGTTGGACAGGACTGATAGGCATGAGTATCTGGCGTCAACTTAAGGGTTCCCATGATCACTGTATTCAATTGGTATACACAAGTGATATATGATTGCATCTGTTCCATACCACTATACAATATTTAGCTACTGAATATACAAGTGCTATTGCAGATGTTCAGAATGCTGATGCACCACAGGTTGTACCTGCTAGTTTCTGGATTATGTTGACTCTTGGTTTTTTTCTTTGCAGCTACCTTCTCAAGATGATCATGGAAAGAGAGGGCGTGGTTGAGTTTCACTCTGAGATATGTTGGAGTGTAATCATGTTGCACATTTTTACCACAGAAAACTATGTTCAGTGTGTGTTTGGCACTCTTGTCATCAAGATGAAATGTGCTTATTATTTTTCCAGGGTTTGCTTTGAGCCTCCATTTCTGGAAATATTCTTCCATATTTTGGAGGTCCTTAGTTAATGCTTTCTCAATGTCCATGGATGCTTGGATTGTCATTGCAAGATCATCTGTACAGCCACATTTCTGTGATTTAGTTAGAGGCGTATCGGTTATGTAAATATTAAAAAGAGTTGGTGCAACTACAGAGCCTTGTGGTAACCCATTGTTTGACACAGGGTGAGTTGCTCTTATTACCCAGGTACACCCGTATGTGTCTGTTACTTAGAATGGTCCACAGGAGGCAAAGTGTTTGGTAGCAAAATATAATTTTAGCAAGTCTCACCTTCAGGCCCTTAATCCATACAGCATCCTATGCAAATGACAGATCAAAAAATACTCTACCAGTTTTTAATATTTTTTTTTGGTAGCCAGCCTCAATGTGAGTTGTGAGTGCCAGAACTTGGTCACAATTACATTTTGGCCAGAAGAATGTCTGTTAGACAGGGATAATTGGCTTAGTAAAAGAGCTTATTCTTGACCATATCATGCTTAAAACCTTTATAGATTGTACATAGTAACGAAATTAGCCTATAGCTTCCTGCTTCATGAGGGGGCTTTCCGGGCTTTGGAATGACAATTACCATTGCCTAAAGCCATATTTTGGGGATCAGTACTGTCCTTACAGTAGCAGGGTACAATGTTGTTAGCTATTGGAGTCCTTTGGGGCCGAGACGCTGGAGGAATTCTGGCAGAATACCACCAGGGCCTGCATCCTTCCGTTTTTCACTGCAGCAAGTCTTTTTACTTAATGCTGACAGTGGAGGGTTCTCCTTGGGGGCAATGATGCAAGTATTTGTTAGAGTTGTTGACACACTTCTCCTCTTGTTTATCAAGTGGACCTTTTGTGTTCTCCACTAGCCTGGAGGCTATTGAGTTTGGCTGGATTTTTGGTTGCCGGTACTCTGTAGGATGAGTGGCCCCAATAGTCTTAGAAGTGTCCAGGTTCAACTACTTTGACTGTGTAAAATCAAGGTTTTGCTTAAACAAAAACCAAACATACACATTGTGTGCATGTGTTAGAAGAGAGATTCTCCCCCTCTTAGTTCAATGGCAACAAATATTCTAAATGTAAAAAATCAAATGAGTCCTTTCTTAAACTCTTTCCAACTCGTTAATAATTAGCACTTTTATTTCATTCTGACACATTTAACACATCACTGCCAAGATCATCTTAATATTTAGAAATTAGCCAGGTAATTAGGATAAAATGTGGATTGTTTAAACAAATTACCCCTAGAGTCCTTTCTGTCACTTGCTTTCCTACTTCTCTTAACTTTCCTTAATAAATCAAGCTTAATTACTTCTGCTTACCTAATAGCACTGATTGAAGTCTAATTGCCAAGCCTTGCTTGAGTTCTGAAATACAGAGTCTGCCACCATGTTGGATGATCTCCTTCCTATTCACTGGAGCAATATTGCTGCCAAAATTGCAAACACCGTAGGATATTTATGCTGTTCCTGAATACAGCAAAAAGATTCTTCAAGGCAGTGTGTGTTGGATCCTTACCAGAATGGCCTCTATAGGCCTTAGTAATTTTGATAAATGCTGAAAATTTTCAAAGTTAAATGAACACTTATGACACATGCTGTGGGAATGCCCAATTGTATGTGGCTTCTTGGTCTGCAACTTGAAAATAAATTGTTCTTGGATTATAGTCTTCCTGGTAACCCATATGTCTTCTCTATACTAAATCGTTTATGCCAGGGGTTCCCAAACTTGTTCCGTGGCTTGCGCAGGGTAAGCCCCTGCCTGGCCACAAGATGCTTTGTTTATTGGAGTGGCCAAAAGCAGCGTGGGCCAAGCCACCACTTCCTATTGCTCCCAGTGGCCGAGAATGGAAAACTGCGGCCACTGGGAGCTGCGAGCAGCCGAACATATGGCCACTCCAGTAAACAAATGGACACAAATCTGATATTAGGAATGGCACTATACGAAAACCTGTGGGAGAACAATTCACTCTCCCTGGACACACAATTGCAGATTTAAAGGTAGCCATCCTGGAGCAAAAAGGTTTCAGGACCAAACTTCAAAGAAAAATTGCTGAGCTTCAGTTCACTTGCAAATTTAACATCAGATGAGGATTAAACAAAGACTGTAAGTGGCTAGCCAACTACAAAAGCAGTTTCTCCTCTCGGTGTTCACGCCTCCAAATCAACTGCTAGAAGGGGCCTCATCCTCTGTGATTGAGCTAATCTCATTATCTCTAGCCTGATTCTTGCCTGCATATTTATATCTGCCTCTGGACATTCCCACTGCATGTATCTGATAAAGTTGCTATTCACCCACGAAAGCTTATGTTCCAATACGTCTGTTAGTCTATAAGGTGCCACAGGACTCTGTCATTTTTGCAGATACAGACTAACATGGCTACCCCTCTGATACTGTGAGTTTTTAATAAGCTAGCAGTGAACACCCTGGTAGCCCCATAAAGTTAGAGAGAGGCTAACCAGTTATTTTGTCTTTTTGGGGGGGGGGGGTGATGGCTAAAGTACTTGGCTAAGCTTATGTAAGAACCATGTACTCAGCAGTGCCGCATATCTTCCTTAGCTGCACAGAGCAAAGTATAGAGAGACTTTCAGACACTTTGCTTCTCCTACGTCTTCCTTCACACCCCTCAATTCCAGTGGAAGAATGTTGGCGCTGGACTGAATGCCAAGTAATTTAGGATTAGTTTAATATCTGGCCTGCTTTAATTCTGTAAGATGGTAATGTTTCCACAGGGTTGATATGCTAGCTGGGATCACCAAAATGCAGTGTGAATTGCCCATATTTTTACTACCCCAGTACACCTAATGTACTGAGTGGGCTGAAGGGGGGGATGGTAGTGAGCCCAGTATACCAGCTCCGTGGTAGCTAAAGTTGTCACATGCAAGAGGATGCATCTGCTGATTTAGGGGTTTATTGCTCTTTGTGTGACTCTGGCAGATTAGATTTGGAGGTAGTTTAAAATCACTGCTCTTTTCATAAAGTGCTTCTATAAATTGCTCTAAAATACAATAGTTCTACAGATTATAATTGTTTGTGGGGGGGGAGGGACTTACTCTGGAATCTGCCGTTTGTCCAATATTATACATAACTTCAATGTAATCGATTTTCAGTTTCACTTTTTCTCTTGTAAAATCTGGTACATACACCATTTGTAATACTTGAACATGTTCAAGTATTATGTGCTGCCAACTGAAGTAGACCTGCAGTGTGCTTTAAGCATCCATAGTTCTTGTTTAGGGAATGGGAAGCCTGCAATGGCTCCCAAACTTTATTGGTTCACATACCACATTCTTAAATTGTTCCATCCATTCACTTCACAACAGCAAGATCAAGTGGCATGGTTTGAACCTCTGGACTCAAGGGAATTTTGTAAGCATCGGTCTATCCCCACTCCTAACCAAAATAAGTCACTTGCTTTGAAACCTGATGAAAATAACAATGAAGCTATCTGTAGATACAAATGCCAAGTACTTCCAAGCAAGGGAATGAGTTGTTAAGGACACTCTATTGTACATCTTGCACTGCCCACATAATCATATTCTAAACAGGTATTGTAAGAGGGGGTACCCCCAGCCTCTATGCTTTGAGTACAAAGGCTGGGCCTCTTCTATGCCAGACCAACAAGTCCTCCACCCCAAGACACCTCCACCTTGCCAGTTGGGGTTCTTGGGGTTACCAATCGCTGCCACCAATCGGGTATACTTCCAAAACCTTGGAGGGGCCCCCGATCTTCCCCTAACCCTGACTTTATACCCCCTCCCTGGGTTTTAAAGTCAGAAACCGGAAAACTGCTTCTCTTCACCCTGACCAGCTGAAGGCAGAATTCCCTTAACCCTGTCTCTCTCAACCTGAGAGCCAGACCCTAACCTTGTACCCCTTTCTGGGTTTCCAAGTTAGATACCTGGAAGCTGCTTTCTGTCCTTCACCCTCCCTGGCTGAAGGCAGACTTCCCTTAACCCTGACTCTGTCTTCCTCCCTGGACGACAAGTCAGATACCAGGGCTATGCACTTCCCCCTACCTCCTCTCTTCCCTGTGAAGAGAGAAAAACCGACTGCTTCCTCCCTCCCCCGTCTAACCTGACAGTAAGGAGACACAGTCTTCACACTCCAGCTAGGCCCCTAGCTGCCCTGGTTCCTATTCCCTTCCCTTCCCCCTTCCCAGACTGGAAGCAGAGAAAAACCCTAAGGGAAATAAACCAGACGGTTTTATAACTAGAAAATTTAATAAAGAAAAAGGTTACAACAGAAATACAGACACTTTACATTTGGGGTTTCCCACTTTGGTCTGAAAAGGAAACAACATCCCAAAGGCACGGCTTAATAGAAGAATCAAATTGAAATACTCACATTAGCTAAGTAGAAGTATCAGAAAAAGGTAGAGCCATCTTTATAGCCAAAGATGGTCTAGAACCCTTGCCAGCTACCTTGGCAAGCTTCCTGCCTCATGTGCAGCAAAGATGGAGCTCTCCTGGCCCTGGCCTCCTCCCTGGAGACCAGCCAAGATGGAGCTCTCTGGCCCTGGCCTCCTCCCTGGAAGCCAGCCAAGATGGAACTGACTGTTTTGCTCCTCCCTTCTTCATGGGCTCGAGGCTCCTCCCTCCCCCATGGCAGGGAAACTCCTACGTTACCTGTTTCAGATAACAAGCCCCACCCAGGCAAGGCACACTGTGTTAGATAACATAGTCCCACCCAGGCAAGGCACCCTTCACATTTATGACACGCCCCCCAAATCGCGAACGGGATCCGGAGGTCACGTGATGCGATTTCTTCCTGGAGCTCTAGGAAAAAATAAAGTTGAACACATGCATTTTTAAACATACTACTAGTTACAGTTAAACTAATAGAAGGTTTCCACATTCCAAAATCAAAATTTTGGAGAGCTAAACTCCAACAAAGAAGTTTCTTGTTGGTGTCGATGACACTATGAAGCCACTTTAGCGCCGCATGGTCGGTCTGGAGCTGGAACCGTTGTTTCCAAACGTACGGCCGCAGCTTTTCCAGAGCGTACACAATGGCGTAGCATTCCTTTTTGGGAATGGACCAGTGGCTCTCCCTCTCAGACAGCTTCTGGCTGAGAAACACGACCGGTTGCAACTGCTGGTCGGGTCCTTTTTGCATTAACACTGCTCCCACACCATGATCAGAGGCATCTGTGGTTACTAGGAACGGTTGGTCAAAGTCTGGGGCCCTTAAAGTTTCATTAAACTTCTCCCCCATGGCAACCAAGGGGTTTACCCCACGAGCTTCCCACAGACCCTTCACAGTCCCGGCCAGGAAATTGGTTCCTGAATCTGTGAGGAAGTTTGCTGGCCACCCTACCCTGGCAAAAATGTCGGTTAATGCCTGGCACACGCTCGCAGCCCTGTTGCTTAGAGCTACGGCCTCCGGCCCTTGGGTAGCAAAGTCCATGAAAGTCAATATGTACTGCTTTCCTCTGGGTGTCCCCTTTGGAAAAGGACCCAGGATATCCACAGCTACTTGATGAAATGGAACCTCAATCATGGGGAGTGGCTGGAGAGGGGCCTTCACCTGATCCTGGGGTTTGTCCATTCCTTGGCACACCCCACAGGATCGGACATACTGAACAATGTCCTTGCCCATCCCTTTCCAGTGGAAAGACTTCCCCACATGGTCCTTGGTTCGGTTTATCCCGGCATGACCACTAGGGTGATCATGGGCTAAGCTTAGGAGCTTTGCCCTGTACTTAGTTGGAACCACCAACTGTTTCTGAGGCTGCCAGTCTTCTGGGTTTCCCGTAGACAGAGCCTCCCTGTACAAAAGTCCCTTTTCAACCACAAACCGGGATCGATTTGTGGCGCTGAGAGGCGGTTGGTCACTCCGGGCCGCCGCCCAAGCTTCCTGGAGACTTTTATCTGCTTCCTGTTCAGACTGGAACTGTTCTCTTGACACGGGAGACATCAGTTCCTCATTGGGTCGCGGACTTGGGTTGGGTTTCTCGGGAAGTGATGCGGATGATGGGGTTGGTTCCGTTGGTGGTGGACCGCTCTCCGCTGGTGCACCGTTGTGGACCTTAGGCTCTGGCAGAGCCTCTTGGGTAGATGGGGTTGCCAGCGCTGGGCCCAGTGCAGGCAATGGTTCTGGGGTTGGTTTCTTCGCCAGTTCCGGTCCCGGGACTGGCTTTGGTGGGGTCTCTGGAGCTGGATCCTCCACGGCTGGTCCAGTCATTGGCAGGGTATCCGGCTCCACTACCTCCGTCAGGGTTTCTGGCAACACAGTTGGCCCCCTGATGGATGGTTCAGGAACAGAGACAGGTGTGCAAGCTTGCTTAGCCTGGCTGCGGGTGATCATTCCCACCCTCTGGCTTAGCTTTACCTGATCTGCTATATCATTTCCCAACAGCATGGGAGTAGGATAATCGTCATAGACTCCAAAAGTCCACACTCCTGACCAGCCTTGGTACTGGACAGGTAAAGCGACTGTAGGTAAGGTGATTGGCGCCGACAGGAAAGGGTGAACGGTTACTGTAATCTTGTGGTTGATGAGCTGGGGATCCACTAATGCTTCGTGGATAAGGGATACTTGAACTCCAGTGTCTCTCCAAGCGGTGACTAGCTTCCCGCCCACTCTCACAGTTTCCCTTTGCTCTTCGGGTATCTGGGAGATATCTGGGCCTGAGAGTCCTGGGCTTGACATCAGGGTAAGGCACAGGATGTGGCTGATGTTCTTGGGGCAGTTAGCCTGGATATGCCCCGGTTCGTTGCACTTGAAACATCGCCCTGCCATTGGGTTGTTTAGGCGAGGTTGGTTGCTGGATACTGCTGGGGTGATGAGAGGAGGTGGTTGGGGATTTCCTTGGGTCGTAGGTGGGGTTCTGGATTGGCCCCTCTGGAATCCAGTCCCCTTGCTAGGCTCTTTACTTGCCTGTACCCCCTCCATCCATTTGTGCCCAATTCTTCCTGCCTCGCGAAGATTTTTGGGTTTTCCATCTCGGATATACCTTGCTATTTCCTCAGGAACGCCAGTCATGAACTGCTCCATTTGTACTAGGAACAACACGTCCGCCCCAGATTTGGCTTCTGCTCCCTCTGCCCAGGCCTCGCTCTCTTTTATAACGTTGTAGGCGTGCTGGGGGAAAGCTACTGTTGGGTTCCACCTGAGGGCCCTGAGCCGCTGACGGGCATGCTCGGGTGTTATTCCCATTCGCTGTCGGACTTCTTGTTTGAAGAGGGCATAGTCGTTTATGCGCTCTAGAGGCATTTCAGTTGCCACCTGAGACAATTGTCCACTGATTTGTGCCCTCAGGGCCACCATGTACTTGTCCACGGGGAGCTGGTACCCAATACAGGTCCTCTCAAAATTGGATAAGAAGTCCTCGACATCTTCGCCGACTTTGTAGAGAGGGAACTTTTTGGGAGGTAGAGCCGCACCGAGAGAAGGGTCGTTAGGCGGAGCTACTGGTGGGTTCCCTGCAGCCTTTGCCATCTCCAGTTCATGTTTTCTTTGGTTGTCCTTCTCCCGCGCGGCATGCATCCTTTCTTGCTCAGCCATTTGCGCGGCATGCCGTCTTTCACCTTCCAGCTTTTCCATCTCCCTTTTGTGTGCAGCTGCTGCTATTGCCTCTTCCTGTCTTCTGGCCTCCATCTTGAGTTTGAGGAGTTTCATACTCTGTTGGGTCTTAGTGACTGCCATTTGAGCTTTTTTCTGCAATTATTCTACAGCTAGAATAATAATTTGAATCTTTATAAGCTCAGTACCACACACAAAAAAGTTAGGATGTAACTTTCCTTTTCAGACCAGAAGAGGACGCTATTTTCCCTTTCCCCAGCAGAGGGCGCTATTCCCTGATTTTGGAAAAGAAAAAGGTGCTATTTTCTCTCTCTCCAGGTGAGGGCGCTATATTCTCCTTCCCCAGGAGATGGCACTATCTCCCCTCTGCTGACTAACCCCCCTCCCTCAGGAATTTGTTACCTGAGTTTGGGGTTACTTAAGTATTCACAAAAAGCAATCTCTATCTCTTTGTAAATAACAACAGCTACCAACTAACCAAGAAACAAAATTATTTCTTCAGTGAACTGCTCAATTCACCTGTCCTTTCTCATAACTTCCAGACAGAAACAAAAATCTTTTCTGCTGACTTTTGGCTCACTCCTTTGGAATCTTTAGCCTCTGTCTCCCAGTCAATTAATTACCTGTATTCCCTTAATACAACACTCCCCTGACCTGGGGTAACCATAGACAGAGAATCCTGCTTCCAGACTGGTTTTTCCACTTTTCAATGGCTCTAGCTGACCTGCTTGATGGCTCTTAATTACCATACCAATGCGTTCTCCAAAGTCTTTTGTTTCCAAAGCCAAAGATTCTGCCCTTTGCAACTAAGCCTTTGTCTCCAACTCTGCTGTCCAGCTCAGAGACAATTTGCTTTTCTGAATTTCAATTCACCTTACAGAAGCAAACTTTTCTCTCACCTTAGAGACAAAAACTTTTCCCTGAATTTCCTCTCACAGACAGCTTGCTCTGAGCTGTTTGCAAACCATCCTGCTCTGAGCTTTTTGCACCTCACAGACAAAGCCTGCTTGCTCTCTACAACCAAGCCTCACAGAGACACTTTCTAAACCGAGCACTTTAGCCTGCTCACAGACACAAACTTTACTAAGCCAAAAATCCTTGCTTTGTAGCCAAGCTATCTGTTTGGGCTCATCCCACCGCCAGCCAACCATGTAAGAGGGGGTACCCCCAGCCTCTATGCTTTGAGTACAAAGGCTGGGCCTCTTCTATGCCAGACCAACAAGTCCTCCACCCCAAGACACCTCCACCTTGCCAGTTGGGGTTCTTGGGGTTACCAATCGCTGCCACCAATCGGGTATACTTCCAAAACCTTGGAGGGGCCCCCGATCTTCCCCTAACCCTGACTTTATTACCCCCTCCCTGGGTTTTAAAGTCAGAAACCGGAAAACTGCTTCTCTTCACCCTGACCAGCTGAAGGCAGAATTCCCTTAACCCTGTCTCTCTCAACCTGAGAGCCAGACCCTAACCTTGTACCCCTTTCTGGGTTTCCAAGTTAGATACCTGGAAGCTGCTTTCTGTCCTTCACCCTCCCTGGCTGAAGGCAGACTTCCCTTAACCCTGACTCTGTCTTCCTCCCTGGACGACAAGTCAGATACCAGGGCTATGCACTTCCCCCTACCTCCTCTCTTCCCTGTGAAGAGAGAAAAACCGACTGCTTCCTCCCTCCCCCGTCTAACCTGACAGTAAGGAGACACAGTCTTCACACTCCAGCTAGGCCCCTAGCTGCCCTGGTTCCTATTCCCTTCCCTTCCCCCTTCCCAGACTGGAAGCAGAGAAAAACCCTAAGGGAAATAAACCAGACGGTTTTATAACTAGAAAATTTAATAAAGAAAAAGGTTACAACAGAAATACAGACACTTTACATTTGGGGTTTCCCACTTTGGTCTGAAAAGGAAACAACATCCCAAAGGCACGGCTTAATAGAAGAATCAAATTGAAATACTCACATTAGCTAAGTAGAAGTATCAGAAAAAGGTAGAGCCATCTTTATAGCCAAAGATGGTCTAGAACCCTTGCCAGCTACCTTGGCAAGCTTCCTGCCTCATGTGCAGCAAAGATGGAGCTCTCCTGGCCCTGGCCTCCTCCCTGGAGACCAGCCAAGATGGAGCTCTCTGGCCCTGGCCTCCTCCCTGGAAGCCAGCCAAGATGGAACTGACTGTTTTGCTCCTCCCTTCTTCATGGGCTCGAGGCTCCTCCCTCCCCCATGGCAGGGAAACTCCTACGTTACCTGTTTCAGATAACAAGCCCCACCCAGGCAAGGCACACTGTGTTAGATAACATAGTCCCACCCAGGCAAGGCACCCTTCACATTTATGACAGGTATAAAAATAATATTTCACCAAAACACATCTTCAATCTTCTCAGTGAAGAGCGTGAGATGGATGTAATGGAGCCGAGGGCAAAAAGACAGGGAAAATGCCTAACTTAACAAAACATTGTTAATGTAAATGTAGTTGCCCAACACATTTTTGTGTTGAGAAGTCAGCTGATACTTCAGGTAGTTTTGATGCCTGTTTTATTTTTATTTTTTTTTAATTGACACAAGTTATTGCAAGTTTGTTGTTAAGTTCCCAAAGTAGCTGTCTAGGTAGGAAGTATGGTTCCATCTACCTATTGCAAGCTTCCTGCCACCTAAATGTTCATGCACATAATTTTATTTATTTAATATAATATATATTTAAAGGCAACCCTATTTGTTTGTCAGGATTTCAATATGTGCAAGGGGGGGGAGGGGCAAA